>JARGCU010000003.1:0-4832500 GCA_029227775.1 Morpho helenor
AACCAACCAACCAACCAACCAACCAACCAACCAACCAACCAACCAACCAACCAACCAACCAACCAACCAACCAACCAACCAACCAACCAACCAACCAACCAACCAACCAACCAACCAACCAACCAACCAACCAACCAACCAACCAACCAACCAACCAACCAACCAACCAACCAACCAACCAACCAACCAACCAACCAACCAACCAACCAACCAACCAACCAACCAACCAACCAACCAACCAACCAACCAACCAACCAACCAACCAACCAACCAACCAACCAACCAACCAACCAACCAACCAACCAACCAACCAACCAACCAACCAACCAACCAACCAACCAACCAACCAACCAACCAACCAACCAACCAACCAACCAACCAACCAACCAACCAACCAACCAACCAACCAACCAACCAACCAACCAACCAACCAACCAACCAACCAACCAACCAACCAACCAACCAACCAACCAACCAACCAACCAACCAACCAACCAACCAACCAACCAACCAACCAACCAACCAACCAACCAACCAACCAACCAACCAACCAACCAACCAACCAACCAACCAACCAACCAACCAACCAACCAACCAACCAACCAACCAACCAACCAACCAACCAACCAACCAACCAACCAACCAACCAACCAACCAACCAACCAACCAACCAACCAACCAACCAACCAACCAACCAACCAACCAACCAACCAACCAACCAACCAACCAACCAACCAACCAACCAACCAACCAACCAACCAACCAACCAACCAACCAACCAACCAACCAACCAACCAACCAACCAACCAACCAACCAACCAACCAACCAACCAACCAACCAACCAACCAACCAACCAACCAACCAACCAACCAACCAACCAACCAACCAACCAACCAACCAACCAACCAACCAACCAACCAACCAACCAACCAACCAACCAACCAACCAACCAACCAACCAACCAACCAACCAACCAACCAACCAACCAACCAACCAACCAACCAACCAACCAACCAACCAACCAACCAACCAACCAACCAACCAACCAACCAACCAACCAACCAACCAACCAACCAACCAACCAACCAACCAACCAACCAACCAACCAACCAACCAACCAACCAACCAACCAACCAACCAACCAACCAACCAACCAACCAACCAACCAACCAACCAACCAACCAACCAACCAACCAACCAACCAATCCAACCAACCAACCAACCAACCAACCAACCAACCAACCAACCAACCAACCAACCAACCAACCAACCAACCAACCAACCAACCAACCAACCAACCAACCAACCAACCAACCAACCAACCAACCAACCAACCAACCAACCAACCAACCAACCAACCAACCAACCAACCAACCAACCAACCAACCAACCAACCAACCAACCAACCAACCAACCAACCAACCAACCAACCAACCAACCAACCAACCAACCAACCAACCAACCAACCAACCAACCAACCAACCAACCAACCAACCAACCAACCAACCAACCAACCAACCAACCAACCAACCAACCAACCAACCAACCAACCAACCAACCAACCAACCAACCAACCAACCAACCAACCAACCAACCAACCAACCAACCAACCAACCAACCAACCAACCAACCAACCAACCAACCAACCAACCAACCAACCAACCAACCAACCAACCAACCAACCAACCAACCAACCAACCAACCAACCAACCAACCAACCAACCAACCAACCAACCAACCAACCAACCAACCAACCAACCAACCAACCAACCAACCAACCAACCAACCAACCAACCAACCAACCAACCAACCAACCAACCAACCAACCAACCAACCAACCAACCAACCAACCAACCAACCAACCAACCAACCAACCAACCAACCAACCAACCAACCAACCAACCAACCAACCAACCAACCAACCAACCAACCAACCAACCAACCAACCAACCAACCAACCAACCAACCAACCAACCAACCAACCAACCAACCAACCAACCAACCAACCAACCAACCAACCAACCAACCAACCAACCAACCAACCAACCAACCAACCAACCAACCAACCAACCAACCAACCAACCAACCAACCAACCAACCAACCAACCAACCAACCAACCAACCAACCAACCAACCAACCAACCAACCAACCAACCAACCAACCAACCAACCAACCAACCAACCAACCAACCAACCAACCAACCAACCAACCAACCAACCAACCAACCAACCAACCAACCAACCAACCAACCAACCAACCAACCAACCAACCAACCAACCAACCAACCAACCAACCAACCAACCAACCAACCAACCAACCAACCAACCAACCAACCAACCAACCAACCAACCAACCAACCAACCAACCAACCAACCAACCAACCAACCAACCAACCAACCAACCAACCAACCAACCAACCAACCAACCAACCAACCAACCAACCAACCAACCAACCAACCAACCAACCAACCAACCAACCAACCAACCAACCAACCAACCAACCAACCAACCAACCAACCAACCAACCAACCAACCAACCAACCAACCAACCAACCAACCAACCAACCAACCAACCAACCAACCAACCAACCAACCAACCAACCAACCAACCAACCAACCAACCAACCAACCAACCAACCAACCAACCAACCAACCAACCAACCAACCAACCAACCAACCAACCAACCAACCAACCAACCAACCAACCAACCAACCAACCAACCAACCAACCAACCAACCAACCAACCAACCAACCAACCAACCAACCAACCAACCAACCAACCAACCAACCAACCAACCAACCAACCAACCAACCAACCAACCAACCAACCAACCAACCAACCAACCAACCAACCAACCAACCAACCAACCAACCAACCAACCAACCAACCAACCAACCAACCAACCAACCAACCAACCAACCAACCAACCAACCAACCAACCAACCAACCAACCAACCAACCAACCAACCAACCAACCAACCAACCAACCAACCAACCAACCAACCAACCAACCAACCAACCAACCAACCAACCAACCAACCAACCAACCAACCAACCAACCAACCAACCAACCAACCAACCAACCAACCAACCAACCAACCAACCAACCAACCAACCAACCAACCAACCAACCAACCAACCAACCAACCAACCAACCAACCAACCAACCAACCAACCAACCAACCAACCAACCAACCAACCAACCAACCAACCAACCAACCAACCAACCAACCAACCAACCAACCAACCAACCAACCAACCAACCAACCAACCAACCAACCAACCAACCAACCAACCAACCAACCAACCAACCAACCAACCAACCAACCAACCAACCAACCAACCAACCAACCAACCAACCAACCAACCAACCAACCAACCAACCAACCAACCAACCAACCAACCAACCAACCAACCAACCAACCAACCAACCAACCAACCAACCAACCAACCAACCAACCAACCAACCAACCAACCAACCAACCAACCAACCAACCAACCAACCAACCAACCAACCAACCAACCAACCAACCAACCAACCAACCAACCAACCAACCAACCAACCAACCAACCAACCAACCAACCAACCAACCAACCAACCAACCAACCAACCAACCAACCAACCAACCAACCAACCAACCAACCAACCAACCAACCAACCAACCAACCAACCAACCAACCAACCAACCAACCAACCAACCAACCAACCAACCAACCAACCAACCAACCAACCAACCAACCAACCAACCAACCAACCAACCAACCAACCAACCAACCAACCAACCAACCAACCAACCAACCAACCAACCAACCAACCAACCAACCAACCAACCAACCAACCAACCAACCAACCAACCAACCAACCAACCAACCAACCAACCAACCAACCAACCAACCAACCAACCAACCAACCAACCAACCAACCAACCAACCAACCAACCAACCAACCAACCAACCAACCAACCAACCAACCAACCAACCAACCAACCAACCAACCAACCAACCAACCAACCAACCAACCAACCAACCAACCAACCAACCAACCAACCAACCAACCAACCAACCAACCAACCAACCAACCAACCAACCAACCAACCAACCAACCAACCAACCAACCAACCAACCAACCAACCAACCAACCAACCAACCAACCAACCAACCAACCAACCAACCAACCAACCAACCAACCAACCAACCAACCAACCAACCAACCAACCAACCAACCAACCAACCAACCAACCAACCAACCAACCAACCAACCAACCAACCAACCAACCAACCAACCAACCAACCAACCAACCAACCAACCAACCAACCAACCAACCAACCAACCAACCAACCAACCAACCAACCAACCAACCAACCAACCAACCAACCAACCAACCAACCAACCAACCAACCAACCAACCAACCAACCAACCAACCAACCAACCAACCAACCAACCAACCAACCAACCAACCAACCAACCAACCAACCAACCAACCAACCAACCAACCAACCAACCAACCAACCAACCAACCAACCAACCAACCAACCAACCAACCAACCAACCAACCAACCAACCAACCAACCAACCAACCAACCAACCAACCAACCAACCAACCAACCAACCAACCAACCAACCAACCAACCAACCAACCAACCAACCAACCAACCAACCAACCAACCAACCAACCAACCAACCAACCAACCAACCAACCAACCAACCAACCAACCAACCAACCAACCAACCAACCAACCAACCAACCAACCAACCAACCAACCAACCAACCAACCAACCAACCAACCAACCAACCAACCAACCAACCAACCAACCAACCAACCAACCAACCAACCAACCAACCAACCAACCAACCAACCAACCAACCAACCAACCAACCAACCAACCAACCAACCAACCAACCAACCAACCAACCAACCAACCAACCAACCAACCAACCAACCAACCAACCAACCAACCAACCAACCAACCAACCAACCAACCAACCAACCAACCAACCAACCAACCAACCAACCAACCAACCAACCAACCAACCAACCAACCAACCAACCAACCAACCAACCAACCAACCAACCAACCAACCAACCAACCAACCAACCAACCAACCAACCAACCAACCAACCAACCAACCAACCAACCAACCAACCAACCAACCAACCAACCAACCAACCAACCAACCAACCAACCAACCAACCAACCAACCAACCAACCAACCAACCAACCAACCAACCAACCAACCAACCAACCAACCAACCAACCAACCAACCAACCAACCAACCAACCAACCAACCAACCAACCAACCAACCAACCAACCAACCAACCAACCAACCAACCAACCAACCAACCAACCAACCAACCAACCAACCAACCAACCAACCAACCAACCAACCAACCAACCAACCAACCAACCAACCAACCAACCAACCAACCAACCAACCAACCAACCAACCAACCAACCAACCAACCAACCAACCAACCAACCAACCAACCAACCAACCAACCAACCAACCAACCAACCAACCAACCAACCAACCAACCAACCAACCAACCAACCAACCAACCAACCAACCAACCAACCAACCAACCAACCAACCAACCAACCAACCAACCAACCAACCAACCAACCAACCAACCAACCAACCAACCAACCAACCAACCAACCAACCAACCAACCAACCAACCAACCAACCAACCAACCAACCAACCAACCAACCAACCAACCAACCAACCAACCAACCAACCAACCAACCAACCAACCAACCAACCAACCAATATACAGGGTGTTTGGAAGGTCGATGCAAAGCTGCAAACAGGAGCTAGTATAGACTATTTAGAACCATTTAAACTGAACTTATGTTAGGCGAAGTGCGACTATTTTTTTTTTTATAAAATTTTAAAGATTTTTGAAGAAAAATCCGAAGTTATGTCATTATTTGCTAATAATCGGCCATTTTGAAGCCAAAGTCAATTATTTTTTATTTTATTTTATTAAACTAATGTGTAAACAGTGTAATAAAACATGATTAAGGTATCTGTGTTAAGAGAAATTTTTTTTACAGATATTTGAAGTCAATCATTTCTTTTAAGATCAGAGAAAGCTGATTTTTGATGGCATTTAAAAAAAAAATAGATTGTGCTTTTTTAGTTCAAACATTTTATTAAATATGCCTGGTCATTGTTCTTTATTTTGAGGTATCAACTATGCGGATAGCCCGCAAATTATTGAAATTAAGATCTACAAACTAAATTGCGAGAGAAAATTAAAATTTATAGGCGAAGTAATTAAAACAAATTTGTCGTTATCTTTAACTTCATTTCCACTTTCATCGTCGCGAACGCTGAATTAATTCTGTCAATTAATTCTTCTTTTGTGTTTATTTCCACATTTGTGTATACTAGCTCCTTAGCCCGACCCCACACGTAAAAGTCAAGCGGAGTCAGGTCAGGTGATGGGCCATGGATGGGCCCATCTCTGCCGATCCAGCTATTGGGAAAAATGAGCTCTCGGTCGCTAACGAATATCAAGGCCCCAGACTCCTCTACAAGCTCTGGAAGATCATTTTGCAGGAATTCTAAATAATTATTTCCATTTAAATTATCTGGTAAGAAATGAGGCCCAATCAAAATTTTGCCAATAACTCCGGCCCACACTTTGACCGAGAATTTCTTTTGGAATGATTTTTGCGTTTTCCAATGTGGATTATTATGTTTTTCAGCCCACAGATGAAGGTTATGGAAATTAATAATGCCTTCCCTTGAAAATTTACTTTCATCTGTCCACAAGATTGACTTCAGGAACCATGCATCTTCAATGTCTGAGTTGAGAAGAAAACGACAAAACTGAATCCTACTCTGAGGATCTCGCTCTTCAAGGCCTTGAACACCCGTACCATGAAACGGGTACTTGTTGTTTTTGTGCATTGTATTCCACACCTTCCAATGACAAATGTTTAAATTTCGTGCTACTTTTCTCGTGCTAGTATGTGGATCAGCTTGAAACGCCGCCAAAATATCATCCTCAATATCAGTACTATGTCTACCTGCATTGACTCCAGGTTCCACACGGTGTATCCCATCTTCAGCAAGCCGACGAAATGTGTTGTAAAATACTCTCACATTCGGTACTCTGCGATTAGGATAGCGTTCTTGGTACATCCTTCGTGCTAAAGAACCATTGCCGTCTGCTTTGCCATACATAAAAACGATGTCAGCATATTCTTCGTTCGAAAAAGTAGCCATAGTCACTTCTCAAAAACAAAAATGGCTTTGACGCGCACTAAATGTAACGTAAAAAAACAATATAAAATCGAAAAATAAATGACTTTCATTAAAATTTTGTTTTAATTACTTCGCCTATTAATTTTAATTTTCTCTCGCAATTTAGTTTGTAGATCTTAATTTCAATAATTTGCGGGCTATCCGCATAGTTGATACCTCAAAATAAAGAACAATGACCAGGCATATTTAATAAAATGTTTGAACTAAAAAAGCACAATCTATTTTTTTTTTAAATGCCATCAAAAATCAGCTTTCTCTGATCTTAAAAGAAATGATTGACTTCAAATATCTGTAAAAAAAATATCTCTTAACACAGATACCTTAATCATGTTTTATTACACTGTTTACACATTAGTTTAATAAAATAAAATAAAAAATAATTGACTTTGGCTTCAAAATTGCAGATTATTAGCAAATAATGACATAACTTCGGATTTTTCTTCAAAAATCTTTAAAATTTTATAAAAAAAAAATAGTCGCACTTCGCCTAACATAAGTTCAGTTTAAATGGTTCTAAATAGTCTATACTAGCTCCTGTTTGCAGCTTTGCATCGACCTTCCAAACACCCTGTATAGTAAAGCAAATAATTAAATATTTTTTTCCGCTTACATTGCAAAAGCAGGCTAAACCTAAAAGAGCATTCCTTATCCAATTAAATTTCTTCAATACATTGTTGATTTAATAGAGATCAATATGGTCTTTTACATTATTTTACTTTTGCATGTCATTTTAATGAATATTTTCGGAGATACCACAGATTTAAAATCCCGCGAGGGGGCCGCGCTTCGCTCTAGAGCACTTCGAATTTAGCAGCGATCGGACGCGCAACTGTCGTATGTGTCGTAACTATTGTATGTAAAGACCTTCTGTAATTAATTTTAAAAATAAAATATATAAGGAAAAATGTAAAAATAAATATGAACTATATGAATTTAGATATTAGATATAGCAGGAAATCTTCCTGTTATAGGGAGAGGGGAATTGTCTCCAAATTTAACGCGTGCGGGCCACGGGTAGTAGTAATGAATAAATCAAAACTACTGGATCGATTTTAATCTTTTTTCACTGAGTGACATAGGCAATATATTTTATATAGCCCGTGCTAAGCAGGGGCAGACCGCTAGTTACACATAAACACCGATAATTAGAAAAATAAGATTGTTTATATGTGATCTGCAACTACTTTACTATTCCACAGATACAAATTTGCTCGAAATAAAAGCCGCTAACTTTTGATAAACGAAAACAACACAAAATGTCAAATGTATTGTCGAACTTCGCTTAAAATACGAATAGGATTCTAGAACGAATGTAGCTATTAGTGTACAGACAAATAATAACCGATATAGTGCAGAGTAAAGATTGGAATTAACTAAATTGAATGAATTTTTTAATGAACTAAATAATGAACTTAGTAGCAAAATGATCTAATGTTTACAGCATCATTACATTTCTCCATTCATTCGTAATGAATGGAGAAATGTAATGATTGAAAAAAATGGCCGTTTTTTACTTTTACGTATTTAACAGTAAATATAAAATTACAAACTCTGTATGATTTAAATTAGTATTATATTATGATTTGTGGATAAGTTTTAATTAGGATTAGTTAATTATATGCACTGAATAAGTGAATAATATCATTTTAAAGGGGAAATAATACTATTCTACTTAACGAAAAATACCAGCAACATATTTACGAATTTTGAATGTCCCACTCCACAGAGAGTTTATTAGGCATTCCCGGGTTTCGGCACCAGAAATTGTGGCGAAAAGGCACTGCCGTGGGAGGCCCAGTGACGTCACACTGGGTCGGAACACCCCGAAAATGAACCGTTCCGCCGATGAACGATAATTCCCTAATTGCTTTGGCCTGGACAACAACAATTACACTTACCGCATTAACGTGGCAATCCAGACCGAGTGCCTGGCAGCCTCCGGTGGAGGAAGATGGGTTTTCTTTCGATGAAGACGGCACGTGGCGGCAACGCCCTATGCTGATACCTCTGAACTTTTGATGAAACCACTATTGTCCACACACATAACAACTATGCCACAACTTTTTAAAACGAATATGATAATAGAAAACAAATAAGCATCCCTTTTCTCGGATTTTCTTGCACACACATTTCACACACACGAGAGTAGACTTCGAGCGCGAACTGATGCGTGGCCGCTTCCAGCGACAACTCCACTCGGTCCGGAGCCAATGGTAACGCGTTACTGCCGTATGCTCACAGAGCGTTGCTATTGGCCAGACCGAGCGCGCGAGATTTGAATTCACGAAGAGTGAACAAAATTGCATGCTGTAAACGACCATATTGATCTATATTAAATCAAAAATGTATTTAAGGTACTTTATTGGATAAGGATTAATGCTGTATTGAAAAAAAATTGCTTCGAAAACAAGGAAATATTTTTCGTTACAAAAATTTAAAAAAATGCTATTAAAGGTTATCCATAAGAGACAGACATATGCCATCGCGGACGTTACTTAGTACATTATTTTGATAAATATCGTAGGATTCAGCCTGCGTTTGCAATGTGAGCGGAAAAAATGTAATTATTTAGGCAGGCCTCGCAGGCTTTGTGCCCTGGACTGTGTTCGGGCTGTAAGCCCGGGTCACCTAGGGGGGTCGACCGCGATGTCGTTTTCGGGTGGTGTTATTAACGTCGGTGGTGGTGTCGCAGTAGGTGGTGGTGTCGCAGTAGGTGGTGGTGTCATATCCGGTAGTGGTGTCATATCCGGTAGTGGTGTCATATACGGTAGTGGTGTCATATTCGGTAGTGGTGTCATATCCGGTAGTGGTGTCATATTTAGTAGTGGTGTCATATCCGGTAGTGGTGTCATATCTAGTAGTGGTGTCATATCCGGTAGTGGTGTCATATCCGGTAGTGGTGTCATATCCGGTAGTGGTGTCATATCCGGTAGTGGTGTCATATCCGGTAGTGGTGTCATATCCGGTAGTGGTGTCATATCCGGTAGTGGTGTCATATCCGGTAGTGGTGTCATATCCGGTAGTGGTGTCATATCCGGTAGTGGTGTCATATCCGGTAGTGGTGTCATATCCGGTAGTGGTGTCATATCCGGTAGTGGTGTCATATCCGGTAGTGGTGTCATATCCGGTAGTGGTGTCATATTTAGTAGTGGTGTCATATCTGGTAGTGGTGTCATATCCGGTAGTGGTGTCAAATCCGACGGTATCGCCCTTTCGCCCGTCGCGTATATAAAATAAAATAAAAATCTCTAAATTCATCGGATCAGTACCTTAGATATTCAATAGATGTCGCAGCGAAGAAGATGTCGAATTTTACAATTTGATGCTTAGAGTCGCTGCTAGATGGCGCTATTCGATAGCGCCTGCATATACGTCAACGTAATAAATACGTTTATTGTGTTTTCTGGGAGTGTAATACAAAAAAACAAAATGCAGTTTGAAGTGTTTATTATCGTCACAAACTAAACATATAACGTTAAGTTAGCGGGCGGCGCTCCCCGCCCCCGCTCCCGCTCACAGCTCGTACGCGGCCCGCAGCGCCGCCAGCGCGCCCGCCTCCAGCCGCTCCTCGTCCCGGCAGCGCGCCAGCAGCGCGCGCACCACTGGGGGCAGCGCGTGTGGGGGTACATACAGCGAACAGAGCACGACCACTAACAGTAGAGACAAGAGCGGCCACTCACGGTCCTTGTCGCCGGCGGTGAGGAACATGGCCAGCGCGGGGAACCTCTTGACCCGGCTCAGGTGGTGCAGGTAGGCCGCCGTCCGCCCCAGGAACCTGTGCCGCTGCTCGTGCAGCGCGCGCAGCAGCCCCGACAGCACCGCGCTCTCCAGCGCGTTGTCGAAGAGGGCCGGCAGCCGGCTCGGGTCTATTATCTGCAGCGAGGCGCGCGCGTCACCAACACGCCGAGGAGCCCCCCCCCCGCGACTAGTGCGGTATGAGGCGACTCACGCTGAGGTAGTCCCCGCGCGCCGCGCCGCTCCCCCGCAGGCGGCGCCACTCGGCCAGGAACTGCACGCTGGTGGCGGGCGGGGCCGTGCTCGCCGCCTGCTCGCGGCAGGGCTCGGCCCCGTCCGCGGGTCCCTGCACCGCGCGCTCGCCGGGCCCGGCCCCGTCCGCGGGCCCCCCCGGCCCCCGCCCGCTGCCGCCGTCGCCCCCCGGCCCCGGGCCCCGTCCCGGCGGCACCTCCCGGATCGGGACGTGCTTGAGCGCTCTCTGAAAGTGAACGGAACGACGATTGAAACACTCGAGAGAGGCCACATCGAGGTGGTGACTCGGCTGTTAACAAATTAACACTTTTTGTATAAAAATATTTTCTGTTTTAAAATACTTTAACATTTTCATTTAATGAATAATTAAGATTTTTAGATAGATATATGTATATTAACGATAAATAAAAAAAAAATCATCGAAATCGTGTAGTAACCGAAGAGACACATAGATGGCGCCGTACGACATACCGTTAATATAAATTTGCGTTAAGGAGATTCTCAAATACATACTGCATGAAAATAACTCAAGTTAAACGACCGCACCGGTATGTAAAATTTTAGCTCGATCGGAACACTGGCATGTGAGTCAAATTTATCTTACAAGATTTCACCTTCTTCTCGTAAGAGAACGTATCGGGCCCTCGCAGGAGACCGACAGTGCGGCGCGGTGAGCTCGGAGGCTACAGTGGAGGTCGACGCGAGACCGGAGGATTAGGATTTTATTTGGAACGTAAGATCGTCTAACTGAGGTTTAGCTAAACTTAAGGATTCCACATTAAATACTTTAAAGTATAAGAATATTTTTAAGTTTCATACTCATTAGAATTAACTGTAACAAGTGCAAGCTACCGTTCGCCAAACGTGTGAGAACTCACCTTGGACCTGAGGTGCGGCGGCTTCTTCACCGGCTCGATCACCGTCACGGGCTCGTCCGCCCCGCGCCGCCAGCGGTCGAGCGGCGACTGGCGCGCGGCGGCCGGCGCGGCGGGCGGGCCGGGCGGCGCGGCGGGCGCGGGCGCGGGCGCGGGGGGCGGCGCCGCCGGCGACGTCGGAGACGACTTGGACTTGGCCTGCGGGCGCGCGGGCGGCGTGTGACGTGTGCGGTTGGCGACCCTCAGTGTCCCCCCCAGCCCCCACTCACCCCCTTGGTGCCCATCCTGGCGCGCACGTCGGCCAGGTGTCGGCGCGCGTCCGCGTTGCGCGGCTCCAGCTTGAGCACCTCCTGCAGGTCGTGCGAGGCGGCGCGCAGCGAGCCCAGCCGCTCGCGGGCCGCCGCGCGCCGCTGCAGCGCCTTCACGTACGTGGGGTCCAGCCGCAGCGCCTCCGTGCAGTCCGTCTCCGCCTGGTGCAGGCTGCAACCGACCGCACGTGGTGCTAGCACCGGCCGCTGGCGCCCGCCGCTAGCACCCGTCGCTAGCACCCACCTGTCCCTCTTGAGGTGGCAGAGGCCGCGGTTGGCGAAGTAGATGGCGTGGTCGGGCACCAGCTGGATGGCGCGGCTGTAGCACGCGATGGCCTCGTCCCATCGCTCCTGCTTCACGAACGCGTTGCCCTGCGACAGTGGGCCGGGTTAGAGACGGTAGCCGCTACACGCATACACAGATGTATGACTTGGAACAGATCTTTATAATTAATTAAAACATCCTTGGAGATATATGAAATAAAACTGTGTATAGTAGGATATATCTCTTTATAGGTGACCGAGTGTGAGCCTTTCATAGTTGGTAATGATTGATAATCCTTACTTACACTATACGATTTAATTAAGCATGTTATTTACTTGTTTCTAATGTTTTTATTCCAATAATGTTGTATGAAACCTTCAATAAATGCTCCCAGCAACAGCCCGCACGTGGCCGGCACGCGTCCATAAACAAGTCGCAGTTCCCACTAATCAAATGTATGTATTCAAAATAACTTATTCATGCAAAAAGATCCAACTTTTTGTTCATAATTTTATCATTGTTTTCAGTTGATGTTCACGCTCAACAAACAATCAATGTCTATATACATTTGTAAAACTAAAATTTTCCTTTACTTTAAAATAGAATATTTTAAAGGTAATTAATATATTTTGTCCAGGAGTGGCCTCCTTATTAATATTTAAAGCTGTATCAGTCAATGTAACTAAACAAATAAATAATAATTATTTCATTACAAATGTGATATACATGCTATATTTTATAACTTGTACCATGTCAGGAAAATGTGTGTGACTGAAAGTAGCCTACGAACAAACATAGGTTACATATTTAAGCAAAACTAGCAGATCCTGACAATATGTTGGACATGTTCTATAAGTTCCGATGCCTATCAAAACCTACCCTCTCCTTCTCATACTGAGCTTCCTCTCTCAACTTCTCTGCCTTCACAGACTGGCTCTTCTTGCCGTCCAAGGACACGGGGCCCATCGCTGCAGTGTCTACTTCTTCACATGCTTTGTCCTGGAATTGATAACAATGACTTATGATAACTTTGTATCAGTGTTGGTCTTTCAATTTAAGCTATATATGTTTTAATTAAGGGAGTTTCAAATAAAGTTGGCGTAAGTAGTTATTCCATTGTATTGCCAGCTGCTGCTAACTAGGATACAACTTTAAGTAACTGGACACTTGCATTACCCACTTGGATAATCATTAGGATGGTTTCACATATGTATAGATATTCTAAAAGAAATCTGATATTTCATATAAATCATAGAATTAGGCATTGCTCTACCAAGTTTTGTATCATATAATTTTTATATAATACCACAAGAAAACCTTTTTTAATTTTTCATAAAGTGAATGGGATAAAAAGTAGTAAATATTTTAACATTTTCTCTCTTGACTGTGTTTTTGTTGTTTTATTTCTTTTTATTTTTATAAAGAGTCATTACTCTTTAATTATTTAATAAAAGGTACACCATTGTGTACCTTCTTATTTAATAATTGTTAGGAATTATTATTTAAAACAGTTAATTATTAATTATATTAATAAAAAGAGGAGTTTATGACCAATTCATGTATTTCTACACTAGGGATACAATTCAAACAAGTTTAGACTTATTGACAGATCAATCACACAAATTGTAAATATAATAAATTATCTCCTATTTGGAAAGCTCAATTCTGTAAATTGTTCTTTGGTGGCCTGACACTTAACATCCATAAAACAATAACAAGCACTGAGTTACACTATATAGATGACAATAACAATAACACATACCACATCAAACCTTTCCCAAGCGCTGTAGTCCGAGGCCCTGATCCTCTTCTCCCTCTTCTTTTGCACTTGTACTGGCTTCTCCCTTCGCACCTTGCTTCTTACTGGTGGAAGGTCCTATTACCAAAAGGTTCAGAGTTAGAAATAAGATGTCTAAAACACTAGTGAATACTGCACATATCAAATAAACTGTACATATCAAATAAACCTAAACCCTTCGTGGACCGTCGTATCCGAAATATGAACTATCAGACAGGTCTCTCTACTGCAAATATAGCATTAAATCGAAACTAAACAAATTACTAAGCGCTTACAATAAGAACATTTTAAACCTGTTCTAAATCACCATTTAGAGCGGCCTCTTTACGTTTCATTTCGACCTCCCAGTTTTCTAGATCTGTTAAATAAGTTTGCAAAGTCTTCACATTATCCCGTGCTTGTCTTTGTATTTGAAAAGCTTTGTCCATTTTTGAAGTCATGAAAAATATTTTTTACCTGCGAAATCGATAGAAGCGGTTGTCAATCTTAAACAAAATACGTTGTCATGGCGCCGTTTCGTTCTGAAATGAAGGGTCGACGAAAATTTTAATTATTTATTTGTTACTTTTTGTACAGAAAAAAAAACACTAGTTAAAAAAATATTGCTTAAATAACTAAAAAAAAATAATTTTAAAATTATACTTTTAGAATAATACTTTAATTAATCTTATCTTGTATTTATTTTGGTTTTAAGGTGGGATGTTTATTATTCAAGTGCTAAGTAAAATAATATAGTATGAATTTAGCACTTTAATTTAAGGGTAGAATAACTGTATAGATCTAATATAAACTCTTTTATATGTTTAAAAATATATAGGTACATTCTTGTTTCTCGGTTTAATCAAAATTAAATTTCACTTTTATATTTACGCGTTGGCTTTATAAGGTATTTATATTATAGTTGAAATAAAACAACAAACTATTAATTTTTGGAAAAAGTGCTACAAAACCACTACTGCCCATTTGTGGTAATAAAAATAAAATCTGTTATTCGTTGTTATTTGAATACCAAATCAGCGTGACCTACTTTTTTCCCTTAATATTCTATAGCTACGATCTTATGCATTCTGACGAAGGTTCTTCTAGAAAATGTTATGAAACGATTCAATAAAATTATTATCCTTAACCGTTTACTGGGACCTCTGAGTGACGATGGAATATATAAACGTTGTAAACATCATCTTTTACTGAATACCGAACTTATTTATTCTTAAAATATTACGTAAATACAGAGATGTAGCCAGAAAGCCAGCCTGTGTCCATCGACAATAAAGAGAGAGAAAACATCATACTAGCACTTAGCAGAACCTCCACGCGTTTCTGTAGCCCAGTCTGATTTAGATTTTCGTCCTGGTATTTTTTGGGATTTAATTTTAATTTTGCGGTAACTACGACATTCATTGAAATCATGAATAATAATAAATAATACGTTACTCGTGAAATACTGAACTTAACTTAGTGTTTAAGTAGATGAGGTTAATATTATATCTGTTTAAATAGCTTTCCAAATACGATATTGTAACTACTAATTTATATAATTTTCTATAAATTCAGGCGTTACTTTACGAAGATCCATAATACATAACATTACTGAATTATTCGCGTTAATTACAGTAAGTTATTAAGGTATTAACCTCCGCCGTGAATCCTGAATATTGTTGAAATCCGTATTAATCTCTGTGTTTGGAAATTGAACTATATTTATATTTCAATCGCAAGTTAAGTTAAACGCCTGTATCAATTGCGCGAGCAATGACACGCACCAGTAGGTACACACTGCTGCTACAGGTGCTCTCTAATTACGTGACAAATGACAATTAGTTTAGTGGACAATTGTTTTCCTTTGAAGGTATGGTAACAGCATGGTACTCTCGCTTTGTCGCTGTACCATTCCACGTCCCGAACGTATCGAAGATTTTGATTTTCATCTCTCATCACGAAATATTTAGAAAATTTTCCATCACTGTTCATTAGTTTTTGTTTTTTATCGCAAACTCAGACATACTCGGAGAGGGCGTTTGTCTCATAGTATGCGATAGCGAAGTTGTTGTCGTTAAGATGGATTACTATTATTTATTTTCTTTGCCATTTATACTTTAATGAAAGCTTCAGCTAGAGGAGTCCCTCGGTCGGGCGGACGGTGCGCCCCGTGACGTCAGGTCCGTCGGCGGTCGGCCATCCCGCCACCGCAGGTATCGCTGGCTGTGACATTCATGTGATCCAGACGACGCATACTCGCCGATTGAACTCCAATACCCGCTATACTATACTATCCATCCCGCTATACTAATCTGTCAACTGAAAAGATGCAATATTTGTGACAATTTCTTTGCGAGTGTCTCTATCGGATAAATAAACAACAAAGACGGTGTTCGCTCCCTGGGTATCGGTTAAAGATAATAATAATACTCGTATCTCGCCATCAGTAGACCTACTGTCCGGCGGTCGTTAGTTCTGTACCGCGACCTCCCAGCGAGCTAACCGTTCGTTGTCAGTCACGTAACGGTTTTACAGAATTAAATCAAACGACAAATATGGATTCAATTAAGTTCGAAATATTAACGTAGTTGTCAGGACGTTGTCCAGTATCGGTCGATCACCGTGACGTCATTTAATTTGAGATCTAGCATACCCGTAGTGTGATTGCGGTGCGGCGCCGCAGCCGCGTGCTGTGGTTGCCGCCGCTCAAGTCGTCCCATCGATCACGCCGCGCTGTGCTCCCGACACGTTGATCTATGGCCATAACCGTTTTGATCGTAGATTGTATTAAAGTGATCGTTATTTATCTTTTGTTCGCTAAGATCTGAGTTTGCGCTCGACTAATCGATCTCAGCTAACGGTAAACTGTATGTGCCTTGAAATTAATATCTCGCTACCGAATGTTGGAACACAATAGGCTCCCACTCTAAACTTTGTTTGGACGTTATTAAACGCTTCTTTATTGGATATACCTACCTGATACTTGCAAAATTGGTTAAAACGCAAGCAGTACAGACGTGCATCACCACAATAGACAAACACACGTTCACTATCACAACTTTCACAATCGTTTCGTCCCGCGGCCGAAGCATCGTCAGAAGATAAACTTCACGACAAAATCGCAAAGCGAAGCATTACCCTAACGAGCATACTTATATAGTATTCGGTTCGACCCCCACCAACCCCCTCCGAATACGTGCAACAAGCTTGTGCTGGATGAATTCATCATATGTCATCGTCAGATTAACTCGCCTGTGGAATTTGTGTTACCACATTTGACGAATAAACGATTTCATTTCACTTCACCGAGAGTGAAGCGTGAAGCCGAGCGGCCGCACTAGTGGTCTGTTGACCTTTAACGAACGTATTCTTATTATTCCTTAAAGAGCCACGAGCCACGTGCTCTGCAAAATACCGTCTATAATGTACCAAACAAACGACCGGAGTACTGTTGGCGTTTTTTGTTAAGTATTTTGATCGTTGCTAATGAGAGTGTCGTGTGACGATTCAAAGAGTTGCTTGAATGAATTGTGGTTAGAGACAATACACGAACGAATTGTCGACGGTAACGGCGTAATTAAAGGAAGTTTCGAGAGTTGTTCAGTTGGTGAGGATGGTATTTGGATAGTTTCGAAGTGGCCATATTTTTGGGTGACTTGTCTCATCCGAGAACGTATCGCAGTGTCGGGGCTCGGAGCATATCTTAGAATACGGTTAGATTGGAGAAGTTTTTTTACATGTTAGGGAATAAAAACTCGATAAGTAATGTAACTCTCCAACGCGATGTTTTCGAGTATTTTCGCTACAGTATTGTGGTGAGGCGATGACGAGATCGGTAAAGTCCAAGGACTTATATCTCGACGATTATTGTTTTTTTTTTTATTGAAATAGTAGTATTTCTACGAGATCCGGCTTCCATGTTGAGTGGGCGAGTGATGCTGCGTCGGGCGGAACGTACTCTGCGGAATCGACTGATAATAATAGAGATTCCATATATTCGTGTTTATTAAGATTGGCCTAGCTCTTTAGGGAATATGATACTTTTTTGTTGAAGTTAGCTGATGTACTACTACTTACAAAATACCACCATTTACTCATAGGATATGACAACTACTTTAATCATGTAATGTAATTTATAATCACTACATATTATAAAACAAAGTCCCTATATCCCTATGTACGCATAAAACTTTAAAACTACGCAAAAGATTTTGATGCGGTTTTTAATAGATAGAGTGATTCCAGAGGAAGGTTTGTACGTATAATAACATTCAATACGGAGTAGAGAAATACTGTAATTTTTGAGGTTTCTGTAAATAATTACATTTTTTTCCGCTTACATTGCAAACGCAGGCTAAACCCTACGAGATTTATCAAAATAATGTACTAAGTATTTGTACATCTTGAAAAGGTCTACAGAAAAGTCCGCAATGGTATATGTCTATCTCTTATGAATAACCTACTATAGCATTTTTTGTCATTTACTTTTTACGAAAAATAATGCCATATTTTTGAAGCAATTTTTATACAATACAGCATTAATCCTTATCCAATTAAGTACCTTAAATAAATAGTTGATTTAATATAGATCAAGGCCGTTTACAGCATGTAATTTAAGTGAACATTTTCGGGGATATTACAGATTTAAAATGCCGTGAGGACGCCGCGCTTTGCCCTATAACACTTCGACTTTAGCAGCGATTTCGCTTTTTCAAGAGTTTGTTTAAAGACATTCTGTAATTAATTGTAAAAATAAAATACATAGGGAAAATGTAAAAGTAAATAAGTAAAAATGTACTATATGAATTTAGATATTCCAAAGATAGCAGGAAATCTTCTTGATATAGGGAAAGGAAATTGTTTCTCTCCAAATTTAACGCGTGCGGGCCACGGGCAGTAATGAATAAATCAAAACTACTGGATCGATTTTAATTTTTTTTTTCCCTGAGTGACATGGGCTATATATTTTATACCCGTGCGAAGCAGGGGCAGGCCGCTAGTAGTATATATTATATAGCATAACTTTAATTGGTATCTCGTTGTCCAGCAAAATGTCGAAACGGGACGTGTCGACAATATAACGCGTGATAAGTAAAGAAGGCAAGGTTTTGGCCATCATTTCGTTTATTTTAAGAATGGTTCCAAAAAACTGTGTGATTTAGTTTTGGGAAATGTTGTCTCAGATACTGATAACCCCTTCCACCCCCCTATGCACGCCGTACGTCCCTCGGCCGAGCCGGAACCCTCTCCCCAGCTCGGTACGCGCTGTCCCACTGCCCTTCCCGCACGTGCAAACACCCTACCACCAGTATAATCCACCGCGGTGTGGTGAATTGTAACTATCAATTAACCAAATAATTACTAATCAGTACCGACGGCCGCTCGTCGGGAGCCACGTGATCCGATCGCCGCACCGCGACCCCCGACCTCGTTACGTCTTCCTTCTCCACCTGAGACAATATTTACACTTTAACGACTAGCTTAAGCTTTAAGTTATCGTCAAATTTCTAGCCTAAAGCGCACGACAACATAAAAGTACAATCACAAAACGATAACGACCGTGCTCGGGTCCATAAAAGGATAAATATATAAAACGGGGAAATATTGTTCGTATGAATAAGTGAAATAATTAATGACCGTTTGACATTTGAATACTGCGGCGTGTTTCCTGAACGCCGCGAGTGAGGTTTCACTTCGGCCGGGCGCGTGACGGCGATGGGAGAGAGCCGACACCGTATACCATGACACGACTGCACGCGGCAGACGACACTCTGTAATCTATTGAAGACGAGCGATCAAAGGGAACTCGGCCGGCGAGCTTTTGTCGAGGACGGCCCTCGTGACGGCACTTCCGGCGGACACCGATGCCTCGACAGCGTCCGCGACCGAAGACGACGCGGTCCGCGGTATACTGTTACAGTTCCGTACTTCATTTTATACATGTAACTCGTAGTGGCGTTTTATATCGATAAAAATGATAAATCATCGACAGATAAACGGAAAAAGACAAGTATGGAGGTTCCGCGCGCGATCTCTAGAGCGATCCTGAATTCTAAAAAAATGAACGTAAGATTCGCAACGAAACCTTACAACTCGTGAAATGGGAGATGCGAATAGAGCTAGTCGGAGTTCCAGTCTCGTGTCGGAAACTTTAGCGGTCACTTGTGGCACTCGCGTTGACACTGTTCTATGACATATCGTAGACCGGATCCGATCTGCTACTCGTCTGCTTAGATTTCCTTACAGATATAAAAACTGACTTCAATTACCTCCACGCGTGATATCGCGTTGTACAGACCGACATTTTCGCGTTAGCATTATTAGTGTGGAAATAAATGTCTTAAATTATATATGGTTTTTAACATATCTCTCACGGTCCCGACAAATCACGTTAGACTTCAAATGCGATTTGTATAATTGCTCATAGAATATATTTCATCGTTTATTTTATAAAGGCAATTACTGCTGCGGATTAAAGCAAAAAAATGTTATACACTCCGGCAGTCGGCACCTCCGTGTTATATTGTAGTGATATACCAGTTTCAACGGATATTTTTCAATGACGTTGTTGTTTATTTTCTCAACTGTTCTAAAGCCTCTCGTTCCTAAATGTAGGCGATACTTCATATCGCGCTGACCTTTAGGTTTCTGTCTGTTTAATTCGCAAAAATGCTGGGATTTGATGCGTCATTTATAGATTTATTTACACATCGGAATGACACGCCGTCATGCAACTCGCAATTACCTTAAAAAGGAACAAAAAGCAATAAAGTTTCAACAAGCTACAAACATTTATACACAATTCTAAGAGAATATTGCGAGTTACTTTAATCGAACAGATAAAAAAAATAAACGAACTGAGAGAACAAAATTACATACTTACAGGGAAGACATTCTTTTTACGCGAATTCAACTATATTTTGTAGTAATATTCGAGATCTTTAAAACCAGTAAATGTTTGTAAAATTATTGTCTGTTGAAAAAAAATAACATAATTTGTTTTTGTTACTGGAAAAAATAAAAAAATGATTACGAGATTGAGAAAAAAATAATTGAACAAAGAGGTATGTGTTGCGAACCATCCGAGCCTACCTGCCGCCAGTAGCGGGCCCCTCTCGGCCTCTCTCGGCCTCTTCCGGCCTCTCCCAGTCTCTCTCGGCCTCTCCCGGCCCCTCCCGGCCTCTCTCGGCCTCTCCCGGCCTCTCCCGGTCACTCCCGGCCTCTCTCGGCCTCTCCCGGCCTCTCCCGGCCTCTCTCGGTCTCCCCCGGCCTCTCTCGGTCTCTCCCGGCCTCTCTCGGTCTCTCCCGGCCTCTCTCGGTCTCTCCCGGCCTCTCTCGGTCTCTCCCGGCCTCTCCTGGCCTCTCCCGGCCTCGGTGGTGTGGTAGCCCAGCAGCAGCCGACCGTCCCATGTTCCGCCGCGAACTATTGTTGAGTGCGTGCGTCGGGGGGACATCAGTGTTATCGCTAACTGCACCATTAAACATTAACATACATAAAATACAACAGCTGCTCGAGCAGGGCTGTCGGCCGCTAGCGATAGTTTACTGATATTTTTGTTATGCAAGAAACGGTTACTTTTTAAATTTCACAAATTACCATTTACCTTCACCATTCCATCTATAATATTATTTTTTTTATTATTTCTAGTAATTCTCAAGCAAGTCGAGCGTCAACATAATCTTTAAGACAACATAAGATATGAAGGTATGTTGTCGTAACTCCACTATAGGAGCGACTTCTTACTAAACGTCCCTGATCTGATAATAATCTCTAACCTAAATAAAATCTACGGTTTCGTTCTTGATTTTTTTGGTGATGTTGTCTCAGCGGATTAGCTGTAAAATTTAACAGACAAATACTATTACTCATTCGATATAACTATAGATAGTGGTCTCTAATGAGGGTAAATATAAAGAGAGAGGTCGTGGATTATTTCCTCTCACGGAGAATATCATCAACGGCGCGGGCAGCCCTGGCGGCGGCGCCGACCCGCGAGGCTCCTTGCCCTTTTTAACACAATAACCCACGAAACATATCACGAGTCTCATCTCATCTCAGATATCGATCACGACCGTCTCCGCTCGAAATCGATATTGGGACAATTAAAACATTATCGAATCGAATTTTTGTGACCGCTCGATCTTGAAGCGGACGGTGAGGCGCTGGAACCGGCGCGGGCGGCGACGCTCTTATTGCGAGCGCGGTAGGGCTCAGAGCGGCCCGCCCCGGCTCCGCGCGGCCGCAAACCTATCTCTGCCGGGGCTCCTGGACGAGTTTTCGAGATGAGCTCGAAGCCCGTATATAAGGCTAAGGTTGGATCTCCGCAGCATCAGTCCGTGACGAGCGGCCGCCGGAACGTCCCTCTGATATGATGATCTTGGTAACGAGTTTGAATTAGTACGAGCGGCGAGGAGGGCGGCGACGATTATACATTGTCGATCTTTAAGTGATTATTATTTATTTTGAAGTGGCTACCGAAGTTGGGTGCTCGTGAGTGTGGCCGCTCTGATGGCGAGAGATGATACACTCTTGGATGCCATCGAGTGTACGAAAGTCATCCGTACGAATTGTTTTGCGTTTTTTTTGTGAGTGGGTCGAAACCGCGGTCCCGTGAGAGCGCCGGCCGACCGGTGAGCATCATCTACCGTATCTCAACCGTACATCGAAATACGTCTCAGTGGGAGAGCGAGCCTCCGAGCTGTGCTAATCGTTTTTATATATCGTTTTGTCAAAAAACTAGAGCCAGTGAGGCCGCCGAATTGTCGGTCCGCGCTGGCCGATCCTTCCTCCGTGCTGCGGATTTACATTTTTTATTCATTGTTTTTGTTTGTACGTTATCGTGTGAGGAATAGCGAAAGTATTCGTTAATATGAATGATGAATATCGTCAGGATATTATCGCCAGTGACACGGTGTCTAGTTTGAATAGCGTCAAACTTCCCGGGTGGCGGTTTCTAAAGGACCTTACGTCACCTGTGACCCGAGAGGTATTTAATTTCTGTACGATTAGTCAAGGGCTCGAGCGAGCAGTAGTAATTAGTAAAAAAATATCATCATATCTGATCTATTACACAATCACACATGTATGACTCGCACATTCGAAATATGGCTGCCTGCCACCCTGGATCGGATTCGCGTCGTAGATCCACAGGACGTGAAGTGATTTAATAGAGTAATTTCAATTATTTTTAACTAAATTTAATAATCGGTGTAAAAGTTTGTCCGACAATCAATCCAATAAGTAATTAACCGTTCCAGCTAGTGGTCGCCGCCCTCACCGCGGCCGCCGGCGCCGCCCGCCTCGACCGCACCTACCTGCCGCCGCCCTCCGCCGCCGGTGCCGGCGGGGCCCCGGGCTCCCTGCAGGCCCCTCCGCGCGCCGCCGACCCGAGCGCCGGCCTCCTGCAGCAGCCGCTCGCGTCCGCGAGGGATGCGATACCGAGCTTCCGCGTTCCCTCCGGAGGGTACGAGAACGACCATCAGGGCGTGGTCGTCGACGCCGCGGCGGCCGGCCTCCGGGCCGTCGACCGGCCGTCCGGCCTCGGGGACCCGCGGACAGCGTACGGATCCCCCGACTCCAAGGTGGGGGAGGCCGCGTTCCGGGGGACCGAAAATTCGGGCGGCTCGCAGCCTCCCCGCGCGGGCGGGCCCGGACGCGTGCAGTATGAATCTCCCGGCTTCGTGAGCGCGAACGAACCTGCGGACCTGTCCGCGTTCCGCCGGCCCCCGGGTCCGCCGAAGCCGCAGATCCAGATCCTGAGGAACCCGGTCTCTAACACGATAAAATATCAGAACGATATCGGCATCGACAAGTTCGAGTACGCCTTCGAGACCGAGAACGGTATAAAGATGGAGGGGACCGGCGTGTCGGCGGACGGGCTGCGGACGCAGGGCGGCTACTCCTACACCGGCGACGACGGGCGGCTGTACAGCGTGCGGTACACGGCCGACGAGGGCGGCTTCCGGCCGGTGGGCGCGCACCTGCCCACGCCGCCGCCCGTGCCGCAGGACATCCTGCACTCGCTGCGGCAGAACGCGCGGGACGAGGCCGGCGGGCGCCGCGACGACGGTGAGAGCCTGCTTACATAATATATACCTATTTGATATTTTAGACTCTCGATGTAAAATATTCGTTATCGGACGAGCTCCTACGACTAGGAGATCGAATGTCGAACAGGTAGCTTCCCCGCAACCACGTTGACGTCATCTTAAAATTTAGAACACTCTCAATTATACGCCGCGTCTTGTCTCATTCCTGAGAGAGAGGAGGAAATTCTTACCCGACATGTATGTTAGTCAGTCTGGATCGGCCGTGGAGGTGTAACAGACAGACAGACTTTATAACGAATACGGTTGCTGCGTTTGATTGAATACATCTACGGTACTCTCGGCCGACATGGTGATGGATGATGGGTGTGCCCGCGAGCGGGGTCGTCGTCCTCACCTATTGCGGCCGCGGCGATAACTTTAATTTTGGTAGTTAGTTTAGTTGTATGCGAGCTGCCGAGGGCCGTCATCGCCCGCCCGTTTGTGATTATAATCTTTTCTTTAACGCCAAGTTTTCTAAGGACTATGTTTTTCGACGGGGTACGTCGCTTCTAATTCGATCACGTAGAGATGTTCCAGAGCGACTCTGATCTATCTCGTCAGGGCAAATCATCGTTGGCAACGCATAATTGTCGAAGACAACCGAATCGCTCAGAGCTTTTCATTTAAATTAGTAAACGGTCAGGGCGTTTTTTATGTGTGTATGTGTGTTTATAAGTCACGACACACCGCAGCAGCGAGGCGGTCCGTCCGCCCGCCTCTCATCTTGAATCGACATATACCTCTTCCTAGAGAGGAACTCATTTCGCGCCCGGCTGTGGGATACCACTTTGTACTTTCTGTTTGAATCGAAATCCGGTGCGATCGTTCCTACACGGATAAGGCAACCACACACCGGGCGGTAGTGGTGAATCAATTGAAAATAATTCAAGCAGATGGGCTCCGACCGTCCTCCGATGTCGACCAACAAACAAAGTAACAAAAACACAAATCGCACCGAAGCGATGATAAATATCTTCAGTCGTCATATCATAATCTAGCCTCTAGTTCTGTTGTGGGATCTTCTAGTGGTAAATGGGCCTTAAAAAAATTGCTCATTGTTCAATAAAAGCTTATTAATTAAGTATTCAAAACGAGTTAAAGTTTGAAAAGAGTACATAACAGTTCCAGCAGAAATTATATTAAGTCAGCGACGTAAACGGTGACAGTTCATCGCTATATTTTCAAAGACCCCTCTATTCTGCCCACGGACCGTAAGAGCCCATTGTACGCTGCGGTGTGACAAATGTACTCTACCGATAAATAGTTCAGACGGAGGCGTTGATTGATGACTGACAACTTTCGTTTTTTATTTACAGGCTCTTACGACGATCAAAAATACAATACAGGCGACGATTACACAAAAAGCGACGCTAATGGCAAATATAACGAGGGACAATCGAATACATTCGGGGAGCCATCTGGAGCCGACGCCACGAGCGGCGCGGTCGTTCATCAAAACAGAAAAGGCGACGCCGAACCGAGCCATAACGGACAGTTTAATTCATTCGACAGTTCCAAGGACGGCTCGTCGTTGCCATCGAAAACCTCGTTCGGTTCACTCGGCTCCGATAATAAAGCGAACAGAGAAAATTCTTTCTTTCCAAATGGACGGAACGATGGGTTAAACAATAATAGATTTGGATCACAATTCCAGTATTTGCCCCCGGTTGGAAACGGTCAGAGTCTGAATACCTATCCTGGTTCATATATTTCCAAGGGCGGTAACGGTGGTGACGTTAAGGTTCCTTCTCAAAAAAAATTACCGGTTCCAAGTTTATTTGAAAAACAGACATCTTTAACTGGACAAAGTTATTATGGATCACCTGGTTCGGAACAGGCGATTTCAAACAACAAACTGTCTCGACCGAGTCAAGGGGCCCATATTTTCGGAATTAGTAAAGGCCCTTTAAGGTCCGATCAAGCATTGAACGATAAACAATATCAAAAATATTCAGAAAATACCAATATTCCTAACCGTGGCATATCTCAACAATTCGGTTCACCTTCTTTAGAGGGTTTTCAATCGTCTCCAGATTTCAACGACAAATCTCAAACATCTTTTGGTGACTCTTTGCCATCGCTGATTTCAAAGTCACCTCCTTATTTTGGTATTAAACCCTATAATAAATACACGAGCGTCGTCCCGGTATCAGGATCCAACAGTGATTTCTCTCAGAATATACCAGACGGGGATAGTAAAATTTCTGAACAAGCTGTTTTACCTACTAAAATACCCCAATTTACACCAACAAATCCTGTTGAAAATCAAGGTATTACTACATTCTTAAATTCAAATAAACCTCAACAATCATCATCAGCTTTATTCCCAACCTCTACTTCAACAGTCGCCCAACAAACTATTTCATCATTATCGTCACAGACTAATACTCGAGTTGGATTAGATGAAATACCTACATCACAATTCAGACCAACCAATACCCATTCAGCACACGGTGTTTCTTCTCCATTTATTGTACCAAGTCGTAGTGAATTTAATAAAGTCAACGGGCAAACGCAAAGCTCTGATGATTCTTACGTTTATAATAAACCATTGATAACTTTTGATATACCATCTGGTCGACCGTATACGCCTTCACAAGACTCTTTTTTTACAAATAAGCCCCAAGATTTATTCATTTCGACTCAACAACAAAGTCAACCTGAGCTCTCCAAATATCCACAGGCATCGACTTTTGATATTATAAAACCAACTTTAGCTACTTCTTACAAAGATGGGAATAAAGACAATATTTATCAAACAAATGGTGTAACTCAGGCTTCAATATCGCCTTTTCCGTCAATCGTACCAACTTCGTCATCAGTCTCATTTACAACTCCAACCCTTTCAGCATTTCCTCAAGTAGGATCGACGATCGCTACATCCGCAGCACAGTTTATTTCCACGAATTCAGGGGATCAAATATATAATATAGCAAATGAACTGCAATTCGGACAACATCCCTTAGAACCTGAAAATAAACCTCAGAATAGTGGAGCGCAGTCGCAAGTGCAAAACTATAATGGAGAAGTTTACGAATATAACAAGCCAGCTATGAAATTGTTTACTTCCCCACAAAAGCAAAGTTTCCAGACTGCTAATTTTAATAATACACCACAGTTTGGTCAACACATACCTAATACACAGAAATTAAGTTCATCTCAAATCAATCAACAGTCGATCAATCAACCTTCTCAATTTGATGCACCAACCAGCTCAAAATTAGAACATAAAACAACGCCGTCACAGTTTGGCACAATTACGGGATCCTCCTTCGACCAACAAACGACGCCACCTCGTCCTACTGAACAGGCCGGCTTACCTTTCGGACACAAATCCACACCGCCCCGTTTCGATCTCCAGACGAGTTTATCGGTCGGACCACAAACTACGCCATCACGTTTTGGAGATCAGAACACACCGTCAGTCGGACAACAAACAACGCCATCACGTTTTGGAGATCAGAACACGCCGTCAGTCGGACAACAAACTACGCCATCACGTTTTGGAGATCAGAACACGCCGTCAGTCGGACAACAAACTACGCCAACACGTTTTGGAGATCAGAACACGCCGTCAGTCGGACAACAAACTACGCCAACACGTTTTGGAGATCAGGACACGCCGTCAGTCGGACAAACTACGCCAACACGTTTTGGAGATCAGAACACGCCGTCAGTCGGACAAACTACGCCAACACGTTTTGGAGATCAGAACACGCCGTCAGTCGGACAACAAACTACGCCAACACGTTTTGGAGATCAGAACACGCCGTCAGTCGGACAAACTACGCCAACACGTTTTGGAGATCAGAACACGCCGTCAGTCGGACAACAAACTACGCCAACACGTTTTGGAGATCAGAACACGCCGTCAGTCGGACAAACTACGCCAACACGTTTTGGAGATCAGAACACGCCGTCAGTCGGACAACAAACTACGCCAACACATTTTGGAGATCAGAACACGCCGTCAGTCGGACAACAAACTTCACCGCCCCGTATCAGCGGCATTCAGACAGGTACATCCGTATTACCGCAAAATACGCAAAGTTTTGGAACTCAAGGTGCCACACTATTCGGACAAAAAACTACTCCTTCAACTTTCGGAGCTCAGACAGGTCCATCGTTCGGACATCAAACGACACCAGCGCGGTTCGGCGCACAGACAGATCTATCATCCGGCTACAGACCTACTACAGCGCCTTTTGGTGATCGATCGAAGGCACCGCTCGGCCTACAAACTACACCAGCTAGATTCGAGTCTGACACGGGCTCTCTATCAGGATCTCAAACTGCACCTTCGATATTCGATTTACAATCAGGCCCGTTCGGACAAAAAACTAGTTCTACACAGTTTGCCGGACCACCGCGACCGACAGACGGCTACCAAACCACTGTCTCGCGATTCGACGAACAGGCGGGAGCATCAGTCGAACAAGGAATACTGCCACTATTCGATCGCAAAAAACCAGCCGGTCAGCAAAGTACAAAACCACAACAATCTTTTAATTTTAAGCCATCGACGTTACAACAAAGTGGATCGATCGGTCCACAACAGTCGCCGAGCAGCGGTCAGTCAGATCGACAAGACTTCACCGGTCAACATACAGACAGCATCGCACCAGATCGCCAACAAGTTTTGACCCAAAGCAATAAACAATTCCCATCGAATCTCGGAACGCGACCTGAGAATCAAATCAATCCACAAAGTGTTTCGAGTTTTCAGAAAGGAAAAGTTGTAAAACCAACTGAAGTGAGTGAATTCGCATCAAAACCAATCAATTCTCAAGTGCCACAGAACGTTCAAAAATTCGGTAACGACCGACTGCCTTCTCAATCACCGGGTTTATCAGAATTTCAAGGTGGTGTTGATTCTCTCAAGCAGAACGCTCAAAACGGTAAGGTCGCTGAAACGACGTTCAATCAAGAAAACCTGCCAAATTCGAAACCGTTCGGTCCTCGATCGCAATCATCTTTTCAGAGCGCTTGTTGCAGCGGATTCAGATATCAAAATCAAGGGGTTTCGCAAAACCCTTCGGGTGACGGTTCCATCGGCCAGCCGACCACGAGTTTCGGCACTGGGGGTCTGGGTCTCAGCAGAACAGAGCCGACGCGGGGCGACGTCGGGAGAGGAGAACAGTTCGGAGGGCCGCGGGAGCCGCCCCGGTTCGACGCCACGGGCTACCACTACTGAGGGACGTCGGAAATGATAACAGCTACTCAATCACGAGCGGGAACTGTAACATATCTAAAATAAGTTATTGTATAAATAGAGATACGTACAGCGACATATTATATTATGTAAATAAAGGATCAAAGTTTTGTGATAAATAAAGTCATGACTGTCTGACATTTTTTTTTTCATTTACTATCGTAAACAGGTTTTAAATGATAATTTAATAAAATGTCATACGCGGAGACCTTCACTTGTAAAGAAAAGTTTTTATCGCTACATGGAGTGTATCAATTTGAATCAATTTTTCATCATTTTTATATTGTCACGCTATCAAAGAGTTAAGCTTAGATGATTCACTATTTTTGCAGCCCGTGAGTATTACAGTCAGTTACTATTATTACTGCAGTTCGCATACATAAAGCCGTAACCGCAACGGTACAGATATGACAAACATATGTCGAACCCAGGGCATGCCAAAAGGCAAAGTTTATTTAAAAAGATATTAAAGGATTTAAATTCGAAACATTGATAAATAATATATGTAAATGTTAACGTCTACAATATCTCTTCTCGACCTAAACTCATTCAGCACATACATTCACGGTGTCTCCAGGTCTCCTGTCACTATCTGGAGGAGTCAAATACAACCATCATAGCTAGTGCCAGCCCTGGCCGACCGCCTCCTCCACCGAGGAGTACTACAGTCCTGCACCGTGGAGGTCCAGCTCGCGCTGTTCCCATAGCAGGGATCGCTCCCGAGCTCCGTCGTATCATAAACATCGGCGAGCAATTTTGAAGTATTCGATTTTGCTAAATACAATCGCTAGGAGCTACATTAAATTAAGTCTGCGACTTCATTAAATTGCCTAGTTTTCAATAATTTTACTAAACCCTACTGCGAGCCATCATTACTAAACGAGGGGCGGTCAGTTTTCCCACTGTTGTGTAGTTGCCCTCTGACCTCTGCAACCCATTTTAGCATAATGTTAGGATAAAATAATTATTGTGATGTTCACTGACTCTGCTCGCCGCTAGATCGATGGGAAACGGATTGATAACTATGCTGTTAGCATTACATAGATTTGATCTAATTGCGAATTACAGCAAAGTAAATAATTTATAGAGTTAAGCGTTACTTTGCGGAGGTCCATTATACAAAAGTAATGAAAATATTATTTTTAATGAAAATATAGTCCGCGATATATTTTATCGCGGATTATTTTCATTAGTTTTGCAAAGTAAATCCTTATTATCGGTGTAATGGAACTCCGCAAAGTAACCTAATTGTATAAATAGTTAAGATCGTGCATAAATATCACGGTACAGCGTTACCGTACCGTACCGAGTTGGCCGGCTGCACGGTCGGGCGGTTTGTAGAGTCTTTTAGGACATATCCGTTTTCAACTCACAGTTTTAAACGTAGATTCGGCCGATATCATGATTCACATAAACTAAAGGTCAATAATATAATATATCTCGTGAGAAGTGATCTCTGTTTACATAACTAATCGCCGAGCGGCGCAGCATCACGATTCGATTCATCTCGATAACGCGCGAGTGATCGACACAGAGTACGGGAGGCTCGCGGCGCCGCCGGGTCGCTGGCGACCGACAAGGTTACGAATTATCTTTCATTTTTATATTACGTCTGAGTTTGCGACTTTGTTTGCGTGGTATTTAGGACGGTAAAGTTTAATCAATGGTATTATATTTTATTTTACCGCTATATTAAGACTACAGCGGGCAACGTAAAAGTATTATTGATAGGGTAACAGTCATTAAAACTATTTAAACTTTTTAAATATTTTACAACTGTATGTAGTGCTCGATATATTAAATATCGTATACTTCGAAGAAACACAAGCAACTAACCCTCGCTAGAACTGCGGCGTCGTCCGCACTGGGAAATAAACACAATAACATTAAATGTGTGACATTTACTTAACGACGTATCATACGAGATATTTCAACGATTACCGCATTCGCAGGACGTGAGTGCAGCGGTACTGACACTGCTCGATAATTAAAATAATTGTATCATCGCCGATTAAAACAATCGCAACGTGTCGAGCTCGGCCGGTAGGAACCTCGAACCGATTACCCGAAGGTAATCATTAAAAAGGTGCAAAGTAACAGCCTAATTAAGTCCCGGTCAGGTGTTAAAACAAGCTTTGAGATAATTATATTATCGTAACGTGGACAGCCGAGAACTAATGACATAATTAAGTTCATCACACGCGGCGACCGACACCTGAGGCTGCCAGTGTTGGCGCGGAAACGTAACGTGTAAATTAGTTTAAATATGACGATAAAAATGACATTTCAAAAGCTCGGCATACCGCGCCTGACCACTTTGAGATATAACAAAACCATGTAGAATGCAGTATAATGATTATTTATCTTTCTAAGGGCTACAGAAAAGTCCGCTATGACATACATCTATTAAGGATAAAATGGTGCTTACCGTTACAAATCCTAACGGTCAAGTAACCTTACTTATTACCGATCCTTTCAATTTAAAACTCAATTATCAACTTAATAATCCATTACATAATATAACTAAATATACGAATACCTTAGGAGTTGTTATAACAATAAAACTAACTAAACTAGCTAAAATGAATCAAGCTGAGCGAGGTATATGATATTACGGTCTGTGGTCCCGAGGAAGCCGCTGGGAATAAATAGAACTTAACCAAATTGTGAAATTGTAAAACAAATACTGTCGATGGGTACAAAATCCGAGGCGGCGCCCTCCGCTTTCCGCTAAGCACTCGCACGGCCGTTACCGCGATTACATTATTGCGTTTTATTTCATATTCGGTTTATAGATTCGTTTTACTATATCTGAGCAATCTGCCGAACTGTGGCCGGACATAGTACCCGGGCTACATCTCTGCAAGGACGGTGCCACCGGCCAGTGGTACATCATTGTATGAAATGGGCTAATTATTTTTATTATAGAACTATTTATAGAAGTAGACGTTACTATGCGGAATTCAATAATACAGAAGTTAGAATAGAATTATTATTATAATAATGCGCGTTGGTTAAGTCAATCTATGTAACGCTCGTTGTGCGAAGCGTAAACCCTTTTCATACTTAGTACATGCAGGATTAGTTACCGCACGTATCACATAACACCGCACCAACAACACATTAACAAAGCGGTGCACTAGTGCTCGTTTATAGTATGGGAACGGTTTTGCTTCCTACACTTTACATAGATTTTCTTGATAAAAGCGGGTTAAGTTCTATCATATCTATTAACTGTAGAACTTATTAAATCCAACTGCCAGTTGTGAGTCAGTGGATGCTGCAATGCTATATGGTGCATTATCTATGCGCAGGTCGCGCTCGCCCTGAGCTTAAAAGCTCTCGTTTTCCGAAATTGGGAAAATACATAGTATGTAGTTGAGGCAGTTTGAAAATGAAGCACACGCGAACGAAGTCGCGGGTACAGCTCGTTTAAATATATCAGCGTTATTTGTTTTCCAACGTACTTCTGACTCGCAATCATAACAAGTCTACGTCTCGAGCGAGCTTCAGTTCCCACTATCGATAGATGCAAAAATAACGAGTCACGAGTTATTTAAATAAGGAGTTTAGTGGGTCTTTCGACGGTGAAACGATTTTAAGGTCAACTGTAATTTGAACATATTTACTTAATGCTACTCGTGCGGCTTTCCCAGACACGACGCGCTCGTAACATTCGAGTATAAAGAATTATTACAAATTAAAAACGTCGAGCTCTCTACGTAGTTTTTTCACGATCGACCGGAGCCTCTTTGGCAACCCGCCTGTCACGAGATGTGTATCGGCCTGCGATTGCCGAATGTCCTTTCGATGTTCGATTCTGAAATCATAATTTTACTAATACTAATGGCTCGTCTGCGATGTACCTTTGATACAATATCGCAGCCCGATGGCCGTCGCTCGCGCCGCGCTCGGTGCCGCCAGAATCTGTGTCTGTTGTTCTTGCGACACGCCATTGTCATCTCGACCGGAGACTTTTATATGTTTTACATGAGAACTGACGACTCATGCTTTTCGATTGCTCCAATAATTAGAGATTAGTAAGGTTTGCGAGCGATTGTCCGTTATTAACTCTGCTGTCGATGAAGCCGTATTAGAACGATTGCGAGTTGAGTCGTCTCTTTCCTAGGATGCGTAAATATTGAAGCTAGTCACTCTTAGGGCAGCGATTTCGTCTGCTGTGATCTACGGCGAGAAGCTTAGTACATATATACATTTTATACTGTTACATATATTCATTTAATACTGTACAGTCAATGCTGTTACACCCGCACGGTCGCTCGGTGCGGTCCGGTCGGTAGGTCTAATTTCGTGGAAAATGTCGCTTGCTAAATACAACTTGGACAGGCAGCATCAGGAAGTTTGCGAATCTCTTCGCACAAAATAACAGCTTTGAGCTTGAAAGTTGGTCACTGACTACTGTCAGTTCACTGAGCTATCTTAGATGAATTCAATTCGTGCTCGCTCCGCTGTCAGTCGTAAGGCAGTAATAATATAGTCAGCAATAGGCAGTAATAGTATATTCACCGTCAGACAGCTGACTTTGAACTTTGTCCCGCGGCCGTCGCCGCCGTCTCATCACGTCAAAGTGTTGCCAACTAAGTAATTATCAATCGCTATCGAAATAATTTTAGCCTTCGGCCGAGTCGTGAGCTGACGCGGCGATTTGATGTTCTAATTAATACACTTTCGAAAAACGGCCCCTTCGCTGCCCCCGGGGTGGGGAGGGGCCGGGATGCCTTCCGAGATATCCGGGCCCGGCGGGCGGCGACCGGCCGAGGCCGCCCTCTGCCGCCCGCCGCGGTACTCGGAGTGATCGAGGCGCTGTCGATGTATCGATAAGTCGTAGATTAGCAGCAACATGTGCAAAATGTATATTTCTTCCAATATCATAGTTTCCTAATAAAAAAGTCTCCTAAAACGTGGTCGGCTCGCTCTCGCCGGGCTCTTATGAAACGATTTTTATCTCGATTGAACTTTCCGCGTTCGGACGCCGCCGTGATCTTCGCGTCGCTCCACGTCTCGCCACACTCTATGATGAGTAACTTTATGTCCAAATCGGTAACTCCGATCTCATTGTAATTTATTTAAGTTTAAAATACTGAAACATATTGACAAGCTTATAAGTTTCTGAACCGCATAGCATCCAAACAGCATTTTTTAATATTCGTTAACACCCGACGTATCTTCGTAAAGAGAGAAAACAGCAACTTTGTTTTTCCCATAAAAACTATTACTGAGAACTAAATAATTTCCAAAGCGCTACAAAATTGGCCTCATCCAGTCAGCTACTTTGTTGTTGTAACCTCAGAGCTCGACCGAGGGATCGAATCAACACACGGCCGATACGTTTTGAGTAAACATTTGTATTTAGCCGACGCGTATTTTAGTGAGTAGTTATCTTTTCAAATATATACATTTTTGTTATTGCCTCGCTGTCGTCCACCGGCGGGGTCACAACGCAATACAATATAATCAACATAATAGCCCTTCGACTCCCCGGAATGGACCGCGGGAGCGCGGCCCGGGGGTCGGTGACCAGAATCCTGGGCTGTCGCGGTCGCCGGGACAATGTTTGTGTACCCGGTAGCAGAGGGCCGGTAGTTCCGGGTCAAAGCGGACAAACCACGAACACATAGAGACAAATATTAAATAAACACTCGTTTTTAATTTTTAATATTTTTATAGCGCTAACCTTGCATAAAAATTTGATATTTAATATTAGCAGCGGCGCGCGCTCCGGCAGCGAGCCGTTACCGCTATAGTTTTATTATTTGGACCTTTTTTATATCGTACGTACGAAACTAATTATATTTTATTTTAAACGCTCACCCGAACTCGAAGTAAATATTTCTCACTTAGAAAATACACAATAACAATAACAAAAGGACATCGGTAATACTTATTGTTTTTTTTTATATTGAAACTAAAAGTAAATATCATTTAAGTCTGGTTCGTTCGTCCGGCTCTACTTTCAACAATATTGCGCGACTTCTTCATTCTTCTGTTTAGAACATATCTGTAGTTTCGTGAAGTTGTTAAATTTTATGTTAGTAGAGAAGAATACGAGGAAGACGTTGCTAATGTTGGATGGAAATCAAAAACGCATAAAATTGCTGGTTTTCAAATCACTGTAAAGTGAACTACGCACGAGTTGAAGTAATGATGGTGATATCTTTAATATTGAAATGAGTTAATTTTGTATGTGTATATATATATTTTCGGAATCTCGGAAACAGCTCCAACAATTTTCCTGAAATTCAGCATGCAGAGGGTTTGAAAGAAGAAAAAAATCGATCTAGATAAGTTTTATTTAAAAAAAATGTCGTTTTATCCCTGTTTTCGGGCTCTAAATTTCTTTTTGAAATTTACGTTGAAAATAAACACAATGTTACGCTGTCAAACGTAAAGTCACGGTGGTTTATTTGGGGAACGGGCGGTCTAGAGAGATGAAAATACCTAAGATCGAGCCTCACCTGCTCTATTATTTTTTAATTTTTCTTTTCATTTTCTTTTAAAATTTGTTTTTACATCATTTTAAAAATTACCGAGCAAGGCTCGGCCACCCAGGTACTAACAATAATACGAGTGTCTACGATACAGATATTTTAAAAATATGACCTACTTAAGCTTGCGAGACCGATCGTACGGATGCGGTGGCTAAAAGCTAATATTTAAGAAATAGTAATTTCTATAATTCTATTACTATAGTAACAATCTAGAAAAGCTCAGGAGTCGCTCGTCCGGAGCGCAGCCGCCGCGCTCCGTCGCCTGCAGCAAACAATGCAGGTACGATGTCGCGGGGGAGCGATCCTATCTCTCACGCGAGAAGACGACTCACAATAATTAGTATATCGGCGAAATCGATCGGGAAATTGAGCAACCGCACACACTAGCGAACCGAGGATCCACTCCGACTGTCAAAGGTTACCTTGTGCAGCCTCAGCCACGGCGAGGTGAGCGAATTTAGTACGATATAAATATGGGACGAGCTTCGGAGCATACATTCAGAGTGCAGCGCTTGACACACGCGCAGCGTACGGCTCCGACATGAAGCTGGTAATACCACCGACCAATTTATTAGGAAACGTCAGGAGACAAGCACCGTCGACCATAATCGATCCAAAGAGAACCAAAATCAACATACTATAATTCGGTTAATACGTAGGGCCCGTGCGTTGCCGAATAGACTTATGATTGGTTGCAGTGCATGGGGTCTGGATGAGCCTGGCGGCCTTAGAGTTACAGCATGTCATAGGACTACATCAGTAACATGTGTTCATCAGTCACACACAATAATTAGTTAGGCCACGTAGTTAGGTAGTACACGTTTAACATTAATGAAAAACTTTGTCGAAGCCGACCCCGCGGGGTAGTTAAACCAGAAACAAGGAGTGATCTTAAATATTATATTGGAATATTTTATTCATTTTTTCCATTGCAACTTTTTGAAATCGTTACTCAGTTTGTTTTTTATTTATCTATCTATTTTTCTATCTTTCAGCTAATATTCCTGTTACTCGTAGCTAATGGCTATGCAGACAAGTTGGACAGGACTTACCTGCCTCCGGCAAATGCGGCGTCGTCGGGCGGCAGCCCCGGCGCATTGGCAGCTCCGGGTGCCCGACCTGGTTTTGGAGCTTCATCAGTAAATAGTTTCGGGCGAGGGATTCCTTCGGCTTTTGGAAGTCAGCCAGGATCGACCGCGGGAAAGAGCGGCGCTTCTGCTTACGGTGGAGCTTCTGGAAATTTTCTAAGTGAATCTGAATATGGGAAAGCAAACGGTCAAGGATCCAAACCTAGCGGAATAGATTCGGGTGCGGGTTCCTTTAGCAGTGATGGCGGACCTTTTTCCGCCCTCGCTGATGGTTCCCAAAAGTTCTTATCAAATTCCAATACGTATGATGTAGGCGGCCAACAGAGCCCTGAGGCTCGCCCTAGCAGTCCGAAGACAGGACAAAGCGGCCAAGGGTTGGATGCGGCCGAAGCTTATAAGCCGGAGCGTGCGCAGGCAGCCGCTGACAGAAATGCTGAAATATTGAAGTACGTGAATGATAACAACGGGGACACGTATACGTACAGTTACGAAACATCGAATGGCATATCTGCCGAGGAGTCCGGCGCGGCAGGCGGCGGCGTCCGGGCCCAGGGAGGGTTCGCCTTCACCGGCGACGACGGCCGCGCCTACTCTGTGACTTACACTGCCGACGAGAATGGGTTCCAGCCGCGCGGCGAGCACCTGCCCACTCCACACCCCATCCCCGAAGAAATATTAAAATCTATAGAAGAAAACGCGAGAGCCGCAGCAGCCGGTACTCAAGAAGGTAAACATGAAAATAGTTTTATATTAAGAAAAAATATAATTCACTAGTCGATCCGTCCCGGCTTCACGCATTTTCGCGCGCCTTAGTTTTAATAGTTAGATAACTAATTTTAATTGGGGCGTTAAGCATTAAAGCCTTAAAGTAATCAACATATTAAAGTTGCTAAGCAGTAATACTGTAATTATTTTTAAAAAAATGTTTCAGATTACCGCATCTTATGTCATTTTTTTCTTGTAAGTCAGAGTGTATACGAGAGAGTGATTCTGATGAAAGCTCTGGGTCAGCCTTACTTTTTTTGTAATTTTTTACAACTTTTGTCATATATGTATACTTTAACATACAAACTTTTATTATAATTTTGTTAAGTTATCTGTCTAATGTAGGAAACCGCATAAAATTCCATATAGTACTTTCAAGTTTATCGTGAACAGACAGACCACACTATTTAACAAAGTGCTTGATTATATTATATCGTGATATTATTATACACAATAAAATAATATATTTTGAAAAATTTCAGTAAATCATGTACTAATAATATACATACAAACAAATAATATACATATATAAAAATGTTTGTTCATTATTTTAGGCTCATACCGTCCTGAAGAATATGAATCAGACAAAGAAGAGTACAATGCAGGAATACCTTCTTACGGCGCGCCCCAAGGACAAGGTCAGGGGTCGAAACAAGGTTCGATTTCAATTCAAGGTCCCGATGTAACACAGGCCCAAAGTAATCAATTCACAGGGAGTCAAGGAACTGTGGGGACGAGTCAATCAAACGGTCGAGCCGGTCAGTCTGGCCCGAGCGGCTTTAGCCAGGTGACCTCCGGACCGACTGCAGCACAGGGCCAGAACAACCGGTATCAACCTAGTAGTAATAACAATCAAGGTGCATCTGGGCAGTTATCGGGACAATCGGCTGCCGGTCAAAATCAAATAAGTGAAGGGCAAGGACAAGGTCCTGATGGTTATAAATATAATCAACCTCATAATTCGTTTGGCCAAGCTTCACAATTTGGAGTTCCATCTGGATCCGGTAACGATCAAGGTTCTTTTGGTCTCGAATCCGGAAACCGTCCGTCTTCTGGGAGTCCATTCGCCACAGTTCAGCAATTTTTAAACAGACCCGGTAGCCAACTTGCGAATTCTATACAACCTACTGGTCAAGGACAACAAAATAATTTAAATGGAAACAGGCCGTCTAATTATCAAGGAACATCACAACAATCCCAAATTAATCTTGGAAACCAAGGACCAGGATCCGGCGCTACCAGCTCTTCCAATCAAGGCTATCAATATCAGGCAAATGAAAACCGCCGTCCGTTCGGACAAGATAACGGATCTGATGGCAAATTAGGATCCACCGGTCAAAGTCAACAAAATGCAAAACAACCACTACTCTCTGGAAACATTGGACCTAATCAAGGATACTCACAAGTGTCAGCCGGGAATCTGAATATTGGGTCCGGAAATCAGCTAGGTCAAGGAAACCAGTCTCCTTTTGATTCTTCCAGAAAACCAAGTGCACCGCCAGGATCGGAAAGGCCATCATTCGGATCGAGTCCTTCGACTCAAGGTTCCCCTGCTTCGAGTTTCATACAAGCACCGTATCAGTACGACCGGCCTGGACAATCTTTTCCAACCCAACCGCAGCGTTTCGACGGACAGGGCTCTGGATCAAGTGCATCCGGATCGCAGACCATTGCAGGACAGCCTTCAGGTAGCGCTAGCTCGCAGGGAGGCAACGGACAACAGATAAATGGTAATTTTCCTGGCTACCAGGGCTCGACCGGCCACCGTCCGAGCGGCAGTGCCCCGGGATCGCAAGGTACTAACGGACAGCAATCAGGCGGCGCTTCTTCTAGCTATCATGCAAATGAACAGTCTCCAGGATTCCGTGCCCCCGCTGCCCAAGGTTTCAACGGTCAGCAGTCAGGAAGCACTGCCGGCTATCAGGGCGGGGACGGGAAACCTTCAGGCGCCGGTACTTTTGGCTCACAAGGTGTCGCCGGCCAGCAGCCAGGTGGCAGCTCTCCCGGTTATCAGGAAGGGCAGGGCCAACGTCCAGGAGCTAGTTCGCCGTCTCAGAGTGGTACCGCTCAGCGCCCAGGGTATAGTTCCTTCGGTTCCCCTGCAGGGGGGGCTCCTCCTGGAGGGTCGGGGAGCGACAGCGGTCCCGGACAGTTCGGAGGCCCCCGACAGCCCCCCAGCTTCAGTCCCCAAGAGGGTTACAGATACTAGAATAATTTGAATTTAGCGAATTTATAGTTTTATTTTATTCTGAATTAGAAACCTAAAAATCTTTATTTAATTTATAGAGCATATTGAAAATGTAAAAAAAAATCTATTTTATACGGATCATGACTTGATTGTATGAAAACGTAAGCGTGTAGACATCACTGTGTGATCGGTAATTTAAATAAACACTACCAATAACTGTTTAAATAAACGTTTTATTTAAAAAACCACGAGACCGAAGCGAAAGAGCTGCGGGACTCGGTCGGAGCGATGTGACGCTCTGCGCTTCGAGGACACATAGACACTCTAAAAACAGATATCTGGGTAAGAGTCACCGCGCTTTAGTGAGTTTAGCGAAGAAGATGGTAGGTGAACCAGAGTTTCCTTCTGACATCCCGGTAAAAATGAAATACCCGATCGTATATCGCAAGGTCAGCTCCGCCGGTAAAGAAATGACATAACTACGTTGGCCAGTTTGAATAGAAATATAGAGACAAATATTTCCCTAGATCACTAGCTCCATATATATACACGATAGTTCTGACGATGATTTCTTTCACGCGTATAAATAATTCAATAGTAATCTCTGAGGTTTGGAATTCGAGAACTTCACCTTTAGGCCATTATATCTTACTAATATAGCTATTGCCAATAGTTAACGACTATAAATTTTTATAGGATAGGATTACAAAAGAAACGATACAGTTGAAATGTGTGCTTCGAGTGCCAGAGATACACGATGGGCGGGGAGATAAGCGTCCGCGGGAGTCATTATGGCTCTTCAAACATTAGATAGTTTTATCTATCGATCGATTTATCAATTTATATACTTTATGCACAAATACATAAATCACATAAAAATACTTTAAATAAATTTATGTATATGTACAAAGGGCGATAAGCTTAGTATTTACTCGTAGTACCAGCGTATTTGACTGGCCCGTTGGCATAGTGGGTAGTGACCCTGCCTTCAGCTCCGCGGGTTCGATTCCCGACGAGGGCCAACATTTTCTAAAAATGAATTTGTTGGTCTTTGAGCCTGGGTGTATATTTGTATTTAAGTATGTATTTAAAAATATATAAGTATATATTCACCAGTTGTCTGTCACCCATAACACAAGTATTAAGTTACTTACTTTGGGGACGGATGACCGTGTGTGTAAGTGTCCCATATATAGTAGAAGTAGAAGTAAGTGTATCAAATTAAAGCTGAATCCAATTATTCAGCTTTAATTTGTACGAGTGTCGGCCGCAAGCTGATAGTAGTGTGTGGAGCGCTGCGTCTTCTAAATGAAGCGATAGCCCAGCTTTAAGAGTGACGAGCGGCCGCGACCAGCCGGTCAGGCCGAGTCGGTAAACTGGTTCAATAAAACAATAAAAGCTCCGACATATGTTTGTGTAAAGACGAGCGCGTGTCTGTTTTATCTTAATGAAGTGATTTATGTACGGATAATCGTGTTAAAAGTTGCTAACTGGAAATATAGTTGTTATGTCGTTTGTATTTTTATTCCATATCCATATACATAAATGCGACAGTTTATCTGTCTGTAACGCCTTTATGACTTATCCGCTGTAAAGCAATACAGTATAATAATACGATGTTAAGTCATCATAGTTTACTTATCGCACTCTAAGTGAGGTGGGCACAACATGTTATAAACATGTTATCACATGATTCGGCTAGATATTTTATGACCGGCCGCCTGCTTGAAGGTAACTCACTTTAGTCGCCTATTACGACATCTCGGTAAGAAGCAAGTTGGTCTTTTTTATTCCGGCGGGCTAATGAGATTAATTACCTAATTTATATATGGGGCTAATATATAAGGTTATAAAACTTCTTTTTTCCCTTCGGGAACATGGAACCTAATTCAAGATATTTTATCATTTACGTTGAACGAATCGAGAATACAACTTGTTAGGTACGTTATAAAATATGTGTCTACAAAACAAAAAAAATCCTTTCACAAACATAAATATCTCATCGCCGCTTCAACGGAGGAAGGAAACCGTCGTTCCAGGTCTGGTGGAGTCCAGGGAGAGGCTCCGAGCGGGAACGGGAAAGATTCCTTAGCTCATATAAGTTCCTGTGACCGATTCGGCCAGTTTTTTTATAACTTTACTGCATATATTAATTGTATACATTAGCTTAAGACATTATTTGTCATTCAAGAAGTAATTTTTTTTACAGTCGCTGATGTGTAAATAATTTAACTACGTCAAAATGGACAAAGTAATATATAGCCCTAGCTTGCTAATTGTTCAATTTTGTTGGCGGCAGGAAATGCTTGTAAAGGTTTACTTACAATAACGTTTATATATTTTATCTTAGGAGCTTTCAAAGTTCGTAAAAATTACCGCGACTTCGAAATAAAATATTTATGGATAGATATTGAGAGTTGAGAATTATTTATTGAGTGATACTCAATATTGGTGTACCTTATTGAATCATCGACAGTTCAACTATACGACTATATAATCCCGCGCTACCCGCCGTAGAGCTCGCGAGTCGATCTCCGCGCTCGGGCGGATGCTGCGCGGGAAGTATGTGCACGATTCGCGTGACCGGGACGAGCCTAAATACCACGTGTGACTGCTCCGTGACAACTCTGTACTTATTGGATTATATTGAAGTATCAATATAAAGTTATCGATAAGTTATAAATAAGTTTACATTTTGTTCATTTCTAAAAAGTATATTATCATGATAAATGCGAAAGTCTGTTACGCTTTTAGCCAATCTACCGGAGCACAATTTTGTACAATGTGATGATTAGGTTCTACGACAGCGTATTTTGAATAAGAAAATATTTTTTTCCCTTGCCAGAACTGGAAGTAGGCATATACAATTGAAGATGTTATAACAGTAGGTTGACTTGAACGAAGTCGCGGGTACAGATTCAGTAATATACATTAGACCACATTAAATCCCATACAGTTATATTTATATACGATCCGGAACACACGTCTCTACAGTCCGTCTCGTTCCTGACGTTTAACTCCCAGTGAGTTGACGGAGGAACTGATGTGGTCACCAGATATTTAGCTGATTATGACAACTATATTATTGACGATCGGAGGCGAGCTAAATGGATGTCGGCTACGCAACCGGCGGTGATCGGCTTCTGGCGGCTTCTACTTCTTCAATCGGTCCCTCATTACAGAGGATCTTGGTCACCTGAACGCTTCTTTACCATGTTTGACCTGCCCCCATCTGTTCCGGTCTAAAGTAGTCCTTCGCCATCTGATAGATATTTGGATGAGAAGGTGTCTTCTTTCACTCGGCCAGACGGTCGTGTCGGCGGCCGACCTCGTGGTCTCTTACCTTCTGTGCCGCCTACTTTTCAAGGTTACCATCTCCTCATCGCATTCTATTTCAGCGGTTTACGAGAGTTAATAGAAAGTAAGAAGAAACTAAACATATAGTTGAATAAGCAATGCTATATCTATAACAAACGGTAAATATTATAATCAGATTACAAAACGATCCAATATTGTCTCTCGGAACCGTAACTTACCGCCATAGCTGTGTACGACCGGAATAAGCTAATGAAAGTAATTTTATGCACGACGCGAGCGCGGCGTCGGGGCAGGTTCGGATCACAAAAAAGTCAGTTTACTTGACGAAGGATGGAGTGAAGCATTTTTTAACTACTTACTGTTAAATGCGTGTATGTGTCGTATATTTAGAAATAAGAGCTTTATGAATGTATAAAATAGGGTCGGACAATATAATCGATGCGCCAAATATTAAACCCAAATATTAATTTTGTCCTCTACTTTCTTTCTTTTATTGTGCTGAGGTAGTAGTGGAAAAGGTAAATAAAGGTATTTGCTCCACCGCGGATGCGATTTGCAAAACAGTTTGATTTTAAAATCATTATTGTCTGCTCGCGCTGAATATGTTAATAAAATAATATGTTAATAACCTAGCGGCTGTATAAGTAAGTTCAGAAAGAGTCGGTATCGATTAATATACATATGTAATTTTATCAAAGATTTACAATACTATAGTATTTATGGATTTTTATTTTTTGTTTATATTAAAACTATGTAACGGTTTAGAATAAATAAATATTGATTAATTATATAATGTGAGTATTATATAAAAGTTGTGTAGTGCAGTCCGTCTCCATGAGAGAGAGGCGGTGGCGACTGACTCGGTTGTGGATACCTTTTACCATTTTTATTTTGTTAATATTCGTTTAGCTTAAGCTCAACAAACAGACAGATTTCAGTACATAATATTAGTATGGATGTATTCACTCGTCGATTGGAATGAGTAGTCCAAAAAACTTATATTACTAATTCCCAAAGACCGAAAGTACAAAATGTACTAAAGGGATCTATTTTTAATCACATACATAGTTTTATAGACATTATAAAACTGTATGTTCTGAAGATTCTATATTATCTACTCTCCCACTGCTGCCATCCCATGCGCAGCAGTGGGAGAGTAGATAATGTAGTTACTATTGGTACATTATATTGTAATAGGAGGTTTTTAAGGAGGCTCGTTAGGATCGGTGCCGCCTCCGAGGCCGAGATCAAGCCACGTAGTTCATTAGCGAGCCTTCGAGCCCGACCAGAGGACATTTCAGCACTTTCCTATCCATATTTAATATAATAAAGTTTGTCTGTTTGACAAACTTTCTATTACGCTTTCACAGCGGAGTATTATCAGTAAATATTATTATAATCGTACCGAGCTTGTCAATACGATAAGAAAACTGGCTCTTCTTTCGGAAACAGAAACACATAAATTTTAAGCCATAAGTTGTCGCGAACGAAACACGACATTGTTACATTACATTGGTTTTGGCTTTGTTACAGACAGAACATACGTCGAGTGTACTGTGTTTATGATTGTATTAGTGCTTTAATTCGTTGATGTAGAAGCGCTGGATAAGGCCGTCCAAACAATCAGATCGACCGCTCTGGTACCGCGCGCTGCGGTTAGATAATAGAACATACGATCTTTACATAAAGTGTATGTTAATAAATATATTAATAATGTAGATCAATAATATGTGCAGGATTCGGTATAAATATGAACAAACCGTTTCCTTACATCACTCCATCGCCGCGTCCGGGTCGGAGCTCGCGGCCGACTCGCACTGTCACATCGGTTACAGCATAACTGTTTTAATAGTATAAAATTAAACGTATTAGAAATTACTCGATCGGACAGAATTAGTTGACAGCTATGTATATCTTAACACGATAAAGATATGCGTTTCTTCGCTGATGCCCCATGCCTTCTGAAGGTAAGTAATCTGACGCAGTTCAACATGTAAACATTATTATATAGCAGCGTGCGGTAGTTACTTGTCACTTAAAACTTTACCGACCTATATTGCAGCTAAAGGTAACAAAATCACAATTAAAATAATAGTAAAATACAAGTCGCTCTTTCTTGTAGCTACGTAGCTGTTGCGAAGTGTATATAAACCACAATGTAAAGATTTAAAGTGCTTTATGTATTAAATTCGCTTCACATCACTCAATTGTAGAGTGGTAGTTGGTTAATATAATGGGAGTAGATTCATTAATAAACCCTGTGTCCTTTCAGATTGTCCTTTTGATTGCGATAACCGTTACATATGGAAAGACTCTCGGTAGGGTATATCTACCTCGCGCTGTTAAAATTTCTGGTGGATCAGACGATGTACCTCAGACTTCTCCAATGGGAACTATCGTCGTGATCGACAAGGATGTATCACAAGAAGATATAGCAAAAAATGTTGTGACCGATGCTAATGACAACGAAACACTGGTCGTTAAAGTAACTGACCCAAATCATCGATCAATCAATGTTGTCGGTATCGGAGATCACGAAAATAACTTAGAACCAAAATCAAGAGATTATAAAAAGACAAGCTATTCAGAAGCTCAATATAGAATAGTCGAACATAGACCGGAACGTGATGGCCCTGCTTTTGAAAGAAATACAGCCATTCTTCGCTTCGATAACAAAAATAATGGAGACGGAACTTACTCGTATGCTTACGAAACAGAAAACGGTATCCATGGGGAGGAAAGTGGTGTCGCTACGAATGGTGCCGAGGTTCAGGGTGGATACTCCTACGTTGGCGACGACGGCATAAAATACAGCGTTCGGTAATACTTTTAATCTCTCTATTTGATAGAAAATTATTACGATCTGTGTTTTTGATTTTCATATTTTATAGAACGTTTTACTGTTGTTACTTTACGAAAAAAAAATTAACGGTAAATTAAGCGAATGATACCCCCTATGGTTTTCCCTAATCGCGGACTACAGCAAAATAATATTATCATTCCGTTTGTATTATGTGATTGTGCAATGTAACGATTTATTCTATAAATTACTTTATCCAACAGTTATTCAGCCGATGAAAATGGTTTCCGACCTCAAGGTGATCATCTTCCAACCCCGCCCCCTGTTCCGGAGGCCATCCTGAAGGCGCTGGAGCAGAATGCTCGTGATGAGGCTGCGGGCATTTATGATGATGGTGAATATCAAGGCCATCTAACAGTCACATTCAGTTTTATAAAGTCATAATGTACGCTTGATGACAATGAAAAATTTGACAAAATTATATTTGTCTGAATTGAAATTTTGAATTGAACCAAATAGCATTTTATTACACTTTCAAATGTGTTTTTAATTTCGTTTTATTCATTGTATTTTAATATTGAATATGTTATTTTCCAATTAATATCACTATGTAGTTTTTTGGATACATTGTGCAACAACGAATCATCCTTTACTTATAGTGAAAAATATAAGTCATATGATGTAATATTTATTACAGGATCGTATGACGAACGGAAATATGGGGGTGGTGTTAATCAAGAATCAGCAATCGTTTTTGTTGTAGCCAATAAACTTAAAGTGACTAAAGACAAAACCAGCGGTGATGACAAAGTTTTTGCCGCGGCGTCGGCCCGCGGTCTACAAACAAGCAACAAACAAGTAACAAAGCGATCAGAATTCGAAGATGCTGCTGGTTTAAAGCATTCGAATAATGTTTTAGCCGCACCGAGCGATAACCACGACCCGTACGTAACGCCTGCCAGTCAGAACATATCAGAAGACCGATCGCTACTAAGTAATGGGACACTTGATATTCGTAAACAGAATTCGGTAGCTGCTAGAGTTAGAATAACATAATTTGATCTGTTATCTCATAAATAAATGACTTGTTTATTATCAAAGCTGTTTCTTTCTTTCCCGAGGGACATATTATGTAAGTTGCATTAGCTTCTGGAAAAATAGAACATAGTTGAAGCAAGAATAAAATTCGTGACTTATGTTTGACATTTAAAAATATTTCGTATTCTATGTTCGTGTGACTTAAATAAGTATAGTCCAAAACCAACAATTAATCTTTTACATAATTCTGGTAGGAAATTTGTGTTGTGTATTGATTTGTAGATTACAGTCTGTGCTTTTGAGTCTCGGACAAGAGATTTTTAATTAAATTATCAAATAAAAATATCTTTATTCAAATAAGCTCTTACAAGCACTTTTGAATCGTCAAGGATCAATATGATTAATGAAGCTACAACTGGTTCGGAATGTTGCTCTTACCGAGAAGAACCAGAAAGAAACTCGGCGGTCAATCTTTTAATTAAATTATGGTAATTGAAATACGTATCCTATAAAATTTGTAATTGATTTAAGTAGAGTTAAAATGTAAAAACCATACATAATATTTAATAACTTTAAAATATCTTTATTAAAGAAAGAAAAAGAAGGCAACGACGCAAGGTAGAGTTTAGGTCGTTACCTTTTTAAAAAAAATGCCGTTTAATAGTGCCTTCAAATGAATTGGAATATCTGTTTTGACTGCGTTACACAACAGATGTTTCATTTTTCATCTAATTGTCACGTCTAAACATTTCCAATATCAGTAAGTGTAGGGCGGCACCCGCGCCACCACGAGCGGCCCGCCCGTGTCGAGCGGTCAAGACCACCTCGTCCGCGCCATCACGCCGGAGACCGCGACTTCGGCTGTGTGCTACTATTTACTTATTTATTACAAATGTCAGCGATAAATTGACTTTGTATATTTACGATAATTAATCTTTACGTATAAATGTAAAGTTCTGAAATAATTATCTTCATGGACTACTTTAGTTAGCATTAACTTAAGAACAGGTAGAAAAGGACTTTAAAAGTAATTTTCTAATATCTTCGCTTGATATTGTGAAAATTAATATCCAATACAGTTTATGTTCCGTCGACGTACAGACGTGATGGTGGTACTTCTTTTCCTTGCTCACTGATGCGACATGTTTCGCATTGCTCTTAAAATTAAGTGCTGTCACGCGGATATTCCACATGTCACGATTCCTAACTAATATTCATCAATGTTGTCCTCACAAAGATGCTATAAATATCATATGTGGCCGGCAGAGCCCGCATACCGCGCCGGGCCGCAAAAAGATTTGTCAAGATGAAGTTGATTTGGGTTTGTAACGGATATTAGTTAACTTTCTATTCTTAATTCTATTCCCAAAATTTTCCCATGGGTTTGATTATTTTCCGTCGCTTAAAGTAGCTAATGTATTTACATTGACGAGGATTAATTTATAGAATTAGGCGTTACTCTGCGGAAAATTATAGCATAAAAATAATTGTAAAATTATTTTGCTATAATCCGCGATAAAGTAAATAGAAAAAGTATATAATGCTTAATGTAGAGTGAACTATCCGTTTTAATACCTACATGCAGAATTTTCATCCTGCACTGAGAAACTGAGTTAAATGGTATGACACATTGTTTTTTTAAAGCATTCCCTGATAAACTGGATCGCCACGTTTATTCAGGGACATCGCCAAACCTTTACCAATTAGGTTTCATAAAACTTGTAGTTATAATCATAACATTTTTGTCCCTAAAAATAATATTTTCTGCTCCAGATGCTTTTAACTGCAGGTGTAACGGCAGCAGAACTGTTAGATAAGGTGTACCTGCCTCCTGGACCTGCATCATCCGGTGGAAGTCCTGGTGCAATAGATGTTCCGTTGGATTTACCGAAGTATTTATACAATGATAAAGAATTTATCAACAGACCTGAAATAGCGATAGGAATTAACAGAATTCCTTCAGGAAAGACGGATTTTGAGGATTACCTATCCAAGGCAATAATCAATGATAATGTGTTTAATATATCCGCCACTAGTGTTTCCCCGAAGTTACCGAAATTCACATCATTTCCAGTACCATCAAGTTATTCTTCATCAACCGCTGGTTATTATTTTGGCTCAGATAATCTATCCCAGGACTTTGATGAGTATGCCACAGGTGGAGATATAAGTAAAACATTCCCCACCTATTCCATTCCTGCTGAGAATAGACCTCAGCCAATTCCAGATGAAAATAAAAATTTTACCGTAGACGATAAACATAATGAAGCTGAGTTGGTTTATAATGGGGCTAGTGAAAGAACCAATTCTGATCCCAGTAAACTATCATCACTTATTAATAGCTTATCCAATCCCAACAAATATTCATCTCTGGTCAATCCTGATAAGGTCTCTACTAAGGTAATCTCTACTATAAGCCAAAAGTCAGGCACTATTCCTAATAGAGAGTCTATACCAAACTATCATAGTGATATTGATGTTAATCGACCAGCTGTTACTGACGACTCCTTAATACCTTTCCAAACTTCTCAAATTCCTCCTATTCTATCCTATCCTACTACCAATTCCACGATACACGAGGAATCTTCACTAATAAACCATATTGCAGAAGCTAGACCAGAAAGAATTCAATCTCAGTATGATAGAGCGGCAGTGATAGTTAACTACCAACAAACAAGAACTCCTGAAGGTTATGCGTACAGTTACGATACGTCAAATGGGATTCACGCCGATGAAAGCGGCTCCGCTAATAATGGCGTCCGAGCAAAAGGATCATATTCGTACATCGGAGATGATGGGAAATTATATCATGTCGAATATATTGCAGATGAAAATGGATTTCAGCCAAAAGGTGCTCATTTGCCAACCTCACCACCAATACCAGATGCAATTTTAAAGGTTATAGAACAAGCGACGAAGGATAAAGAATTTGGAATTTATGATGATGGTTGGTTTGTATTTAATTTTGGTTAATCTTATCTTACAATAATCGAAAATAAAATCGCTAAAGTTGCTTTTTTAAGATATTGTCGTGGATACTTTCTCCTGATGATGCTTGGGCTACTGGTCCTAGATATTAAATTGCAGTAGTCAATGTGTGCGTACAGTGTGGTGGAGGTGGTGGTAGTCTGTAGTGCATACGTTTTAAACTCTACATTTTTAAAAATTTCTGGAATGCTAAATCATTTCATTCTTTTATTTCAATCGCGAATTATAGAAATTAAATATTATTTTTACTTTCGTATTATAAATATCTGTAGAGTGACGACTAATTCTATATATATTTTAAATAAATATTGATCATATATTTTTAAACTCTTATGTTTAACTTTTAACAGGTTCTTACAATGAGGAAAAATATGGTCATGAAAAATACCAAGGTGAACTTAGACATCAACAAAAATACAAAGGAACGAATAAAGTCCATCCACCGACAGAATATTTTAACAAGCGGATAGATGAAAGTGATACTTATAAAAAAATTGGGGCCTCAGGAGTACGAAGTGGGTTAGATAACCTAGAAGAAATTCACATTAATTCTTTGGGACAAATATCAACTCAAGTTAACAATATACTTTTACCTTCTTCGCAAACTGGACCTACACGAAATTTAGATATTTCAATTGAAAGTAATACACATAATACACCTATTTTAAACAGGAACAATGATTTCCACCAGGCGTTAAGATACCAGCATTTTCCAGCGCAAAATATGCATGACACGCGCACAACTTCTTTTCCATCAACATTTTCGAATATGCAATTCAATGCTATGGAAAATACCAAAGAATATGGAGAATATAATCGTACAGTACCTGAGCCATTTTTGACACCCTATGTAACAAGGAAGGACGATGATCTAGAAAGCGATGAATATGATGAAATGATTTTTCAAAATCAGTATCTGATCAATAACAAAGACAGTAGTACCAATACAGATTACTCAACAGGCGATAATAAACTAAATATTCACTCAATAAATACAGTCATGCAATTCCCCAAATCGATGTTAGGAAAAGAACCTGTACAACAATTACAATTTGAAAATAGGCAATTAAATACTGATAATCTGATTTCATATGAAAAGGACTACGACAATAAAGTTTTAAATCTACAGCAAAACGATGCGAGTGAGTCAGAAGTTAGCACTACTGAAACAAATATACAGTATACTTCCCGAGTTGTACCTGAAGGATTACCATTTATTCCTACCACATCTCAAACTGTAGACATCAACGCGTATGTGCCCGGGAAAATTCAATCACTGTCCGAAAAACACAGCAATGAGATGAAACCGTATCCTGATGTATACGAAAGTCAAACTGCTAAAGAAATAATCATTGGTGAAGATTTTCGTGGGCCGGCACAAGGGCAAAGTTTCGATCCTGTAACCGGGTATCGCTATTAATGAAATTGAAATAATTGCAATAACATTATTTGCGTAGTTTTTTGTGTTATATGAATAATGGAATTGAAATTATATTAATAATTAATTATACCTTTATTATTTCTTATCTAAAATCACATGTTTTTACAACAGATCTCTCCTTTAATATATAACTTGGTTATTAGTAGATATGATAAGTAATTAAAATATTTATCTTACTTGTTATTTCTACTAAATAATACAACTTAATTATTAGTAATCACATATGATTTAACTACAGAAATTAGTGTACTCTAGTAGTAATTAGTGCACTAGTAAAAGAACTTTTAAAAGCATTCTTTTATAATAAAAACAGTTTATAAAAAGTTCTACCGAGCGGCGACTGCAGAGTAGATAGATAAAAGAACTGTAGAACGTATCTTTGATAAATGCAGGCGATTGACTTTTGCGTTTGAAAATTCATAATAGATCGGTATGGTACAATTATTAAAGCGGGAAAAATAATATCTAATACAATTTACTGGTAATAAATACTCCGAGTACGAGTGAATTAATGGTCATAATCCTTTAACCATGTAACTATCAATCTTACTCGGACTTAAGTTATGGCTTTAAGCTTCACACCGGACAGGCGTACCATTTTTTATATAATTTTTTTTTATTCTTTAAATTGGTTTCCGTTGTTCGTTTCTAAGAGGACACTATTTAGGATTAGGGAATTATTTTTGGCTTTATTCGTTTTTAAATTCAACGACGTATTCCTGTGATTTAGATTCATTATCTTAAGTGTTAAAATACCCTCAATTATGTACTATGTTGTTTTTTTATAAACAAAGGAAAACCGAGGTGTTTTCTCTTATGTATATGACAGCCCGCTATATAAAGCTGTAGATGTACTTCAAACGACCTCTTTTGTTTTACTATATCTCCTTTTGTCGCAGACATCGCTCACCTATCGTGACAACATTGTTGTAATGGGCTGGTGTTAATGACAAAAAGGTATGTATTTCTCTTTTTTAAATGTAGACAACAACAACAAACAAACATAACCTTATATTAATCGGATGTCCGCCGAGCTCCATCTGACCGGAGTCGCGAGAAACATTGATCTCAAATCGATACAATATGAGCAGATCAATGTTTGCTTCAACTCGCGAGCGGCATTGAGAGCACGTAGAGCTGCCCAATATCACCGGTAGATGGCGGTGACTGTGGATCCGGTTATAAGTTTACTTTCGTAATTCAATTTTAGTTAAATTACATTTGTTTATCAAATTTCAGTTACGCCAGAAACTTATATGAAGTTTTTAACAACCATTTTAATTTTTCGCTGTCGAAAAAAAACAATACTTCGAATCTATCAAATGCACCTAGACGATGCGGACAGAATCACGTAAGAACTGTGATATATTCAAATATATTTAATATTTTACTTTTTCTACCAAAGTTCGATGATCATCAAAGCTGAAAAGATGAACTATTGAAACTTTTGTTCTAAATAACGAACGAATAATTCCATCGAACTGTCGGCGCTGTAAATTCATATTGGAGCTTAATTTTTATTGTGAAGTACCCAATGAGATGTCGATGAGACATAATACATAAGCACGTGAGAAAGGTAAATGTCAATCAATGACAATAATTTACAAATAGCTTCATCGTACAGTTATGACAGGGGCTCCATTAATTGTGTTAGTAATAAACTTCCGTAGTGGATGCTCGTAAGAATTTATATTCTATGCACCGCTTTATTTATTAAACATTCTTTCAGACATTCTATAATTTAGAAAAACATCAACTATTTTATATATTCGCAGTCATATGTTATGTTCTGCTCTTTTTACATTTTTGTCTTATCCTTGCGTAGGCGAGCCATCAACTTTCTACGTGATAGAAGCACTGTATTACGATTTGTCCTTCCTAACGTATGATTATCCTATTTGGTCACAACATTAGTTTATTCGCGAGCCTCTCTCACAAATGTCATCATTTTGTAGCAAATCAACCAATCTTCGATGATATTCCGCTTTCAAGTGCGAGTTGAACGTAGTGGACGTTATTTAGAAGGAATTTAAATCGTTGACAATTCGCCACGTCCCATCGCTGCAGTCGGTGTCGCAAGCCGGGCTGACCGCGGGGACTTTGGCGATGGGATACCATACATCTAGGACCATAGATTACTGTAGTTTGTGTTGGGTGACACTGAACTAAATATATCATTTAATATATAAAGAGAAAGTAGGCATCGACATAAGCTTGAGTCTCCAGCTTTAAGCGTTACAAAAGTACGTATGAATACGTACTAAGTAGTAAATCGTTTGTCGGTTCAGGTATGTTATTCTATAGACAAGTTTAAAGTTAACTTCAAGTTACATATTTGGTTTTTTAACTTGCTCAAACAAAAAGTCGTACTATAAAGTAAAGCGTAAAGCTGTATTCAGACAGTTCCAGTAGCAGAAACGATATGGAGGTAAGTTAATTAGAAGCGGAGATCTAAAATTTTGAAAAATGTAATAAACTTATTTAATTTCAATTTAGATCAGATTTTGAGATTTCTAAACTCTGTTTTAATAATAGCAAATATGTTTAACATTTCAACAGTCCCGATATCATCGCCGCATCGGGGCCACTTACTGCTTATGACATTCAGTCCGTCGATGTTCTAACGTAAGCTCCATCGATCCCCGCTGTCCGCGGTGTACCACGAGTTACACACATCGAAGAAATGCTAGCGATGCATTCAGATATACTCAGGTAATACCGTTGTTTTCTTATTGCCAAGAGTATACTGCTGGACTTCTACAATCAACGATAGGGCCGACAAGTACTAACTGTGTCCCGTCGGTAACGCAGCTATGGTCTTTGAGGTCACCAGAAGTGGACATATCGTTGTTAGAGCGTCCCAAATGTATCACTAGGGTGAACCACAGGAAGCTGATGGTCACAGTGAGCTGGTAGATTTGAAGAAATCCGCCCAGGCTTTCACCTTTCATGCGCACTGAACAGTTATGTTCATTTTGTAAAATTGATTGATTATCCGCTTTGAGACACGATTTAATGTGAAAGGACAGAGATGATGTTTATCACAGCCTACCCTTGACCAGATAATGATATGCCATATTAGTTTCATCGAGTAACATTCAAATTCAAAAATTTTTATTCAAATAAACTTGTAAACAAGTGCTTTTGATTCGTCAACTCTACTGCTGGTTCGGAAAGTTGTTCCTACCGAGAAGAGCCAGCAAGAAACTCGTCGATTGCTCTTTTCAATATAATACTTATATCTAGTTACATTAAGTCATTACTATCTTTTACTTGGTCGAATAATATCTATACCCACGCATTCTTATCGTCTAAATAACCCTAAACAGTATAGTAGGCTTTTTGTATCAGCCTCTCTTTAATAGTGTTTTTAAGCTGCTGTATTTAACGACCAATTTTCATTATGTCAGACTATGATGCATTTCGATTTAACGACAATACACCAGACACAGACAGAGCCGGGTTCAGCACTAGCTCCTGCTGCAGACTAATCAATGTCCAAAACACAAGGTTATCCATTGAAATTTGCCATGTTTGTTTCGTAATGCGGTCTATTGTTGCGACGGAGTGTACTGATTTCAGATCTTGACCTCTCACCTCGGCTAAGGATGCGGTTCTAAGTAATAAGTAAGTGCACGAGATGCGTCGATATTTTTCTTATTATATAATACATACAAATTATATGCAGTAAGGTATATAAATAGTCTGTGGATTTTGGTGTACTCATATGATTCTATAATACATGTATGTATCCTGCATCCGATTGTCCACTCTACATTTAGCATTATATATATTTTCTATTTTGGCCTAGATGGCCATCACAGCGACTGTGATGGCCTAGCAGTGCGACCGTGTGAATCTCTAGAGACGATCATGGGTTCAAATCCGGGCAGACACCAATGAGTTTTTCTATTAAAACTTATGTGTCTAATTGATAATTGCAATTTATCACAAGCTTTTCGGTGAAGGAAAACATCGTGAGGAAACCTGCATATCTCTAGAGAATCCTAGGGATATGTGTAACCTACCAATCCGCATTGGAGCAGCGTGGTAGGTCTTAGCTCCAACCCTTCTCTCCAAAAATGGAAAGAGGAGGCCTATGCCCAGCAGTGGGATAGTAGCAGGCCGTTACTTACTTATATTTTCTATTTTACTTCATCGCGGATTATAGCAAAATAATTTTATTATTACTTTTGACTATAAAAAGATGGCTGATACAGAAAGCCTATTACAATGTGAATGATAAAAATGCCTCAATTCAGTAACTCTTCGACCTTGCACAAAATGCTTATTACAAAATAATTAAAGGAATTATATTTTGAAAACAGCAGCCGCTGAGTTTCTGGCTCTTTTCGAAAAGCTTTCCGAACTAGCAGTAGAGTTAAAGATTCAAAAAATATTTTCAGTTTGTGTGTTAGTTATAATTACAATAGCATCAATTGATTACCATTACAAAGTATGTTTATTACATATTCACATGTAGAGATTATAAACACCATCGTCATTTAGTTTGTTAATAACATCAAAGGAACTATCAATAATTGCACTAAACTGTGATTACACAGCCTATGATATTTAAAGTGACCTTTTACAAATTAGACGTATATTGTTTCTTAATTTCAATACCATTTAACTAAGCTATCTTTAAGTGGAGCGGCCATTATTCCCGACCTCGCGGCACTGCTCTTGCGACCACTCTATACTCGTAAGTCAAACTTATTTAAAGCTTTTCGCCTCCGGTGTAGCGCGTGCTTCGGCCAAGCAGACCTGCGACTCGACTTAAAAGAATATATATTATAATATTAACATATAGTTTTTTATTAACGGTTTTATTTTGTTAATAAGATGAAATAAACAAAGGTAAACTGATTCAGTGTGCGAAACGGGTGAAAATAAAGACTAAAAAGAAGCGAGGTAACCAAAGCGTGCCAAAAAAGAGTTAAGAATTAAAGCGGGACCATTACTGAGAAGAATTGAAAGAGCTAGAATGGGTAGGAGACTTTTGTCCCAAGACATCAGTTATATAGTAACTGAAAAACTAAAATTAATTATTTGATGTAGTTGACATAAATAAATAAATAAATAAATGGGACACTTTCACACACGGTCGTCCGTCCCCAAAGTAAGTAACTTTATACTTGTGTTATGGGTGACCGACAAATATTGAATATATACATATATAATTTTGAAATATATACTTAAATACAAATACACATACAGGCTCGAAGAACCGACAAATTGTTTATAGAAAATGTTGGTCCTCGGCGGGACTATATACGGATAATATGTATACAAATGCAAAAACTGCAAAACAAAGGCTTTTTTATTTTACTTTAAAATTGCAAATAATGTATTTCTTTCTTGCTAACGTGTTGTCATAGTTAATAAAAATTAACATTCAGTTAAATTATAATATTTCCAGTAAGAGGACAGTTCAATACATTTTAATGCAAGTATTTCACTTAATCGCCAGCCGCCGGTCTGTGCCGGCCGTACGTAGCTCACCTTCGATCCGGTTACACAATGTAGATCATCAGCAGCGAATATTTTCACACAAAAGACTCGACTTGTTATATTTGATATCGACACCGCGCTCTCACGACTCCTTATGGACTAATTGGGAAAAAATATAATGCGCTCGATTCTCTACATATCGCACATTACCTGCAATCGACTGTTTTTATTTTTTGTTATATTTTTGGTTTCGATAATGTATTCTTATGAAATTTATCAAATGTAGTTGTATTCTTTGAGTAGTAATATCCCGCGGTTTCACCCGCGTACATACCGATCTCTTGGCAAAGTCTACTAAGTCGGACTATAGATTTATTTTTGTTAAATATATTGTCAATAGTTTTCGCAGCGCATGCGATGACAGATTTTTATGACTAATTTTTTACACCTTATTACATTTTTATAACGGATCTCTATTTTTTAATGTAATGTTGCTCAATAAAAATGCAGCTTTTCAATGGTGAAAGAGATGTTGAAATCGGTCCAGTAGTTTTTGTGTGAAGATATTACAAACGTACATACAATTTTTTTCTTTTTATAATATTAGTATAGATTGAACACTTTTTACATTTTCATACAGGACTGCACGACATACCACAGTCTTTGTGATTTTCTCGTAAAGTCTATCTCCCGATGATTCTCCGGTAACTGTGCGAAAAGATTGTTGAGATTGTGGTAGTGTACATTCGTGTAGCGGTGTCGCAGAGGTCGTCTCGGAGTCGTCGCGGTCGCTGTGGCAGGCGGCCTCCACATTGAAAAGTAAGACTTGTGCTTTAATTAAAGCCAACGTTCACAATTGGGCTCCGATGATGTTCTAATTACTGAGGTCCGGTTCCCAAAGGTCAGGCGGTAATCTCCGAGCGGCCGCACTTCATCTTATTGCCATTTGAAATAATTAATTAGATATCTAGATCTCGACCGGTTAATATATTTCGTTGATGTATGAGGATTACATTAATTCATAAAATATTGCATTAAATTACATATCGGTGCAGGTTCACATAAATGTGTATATTGGGTACACACACTCACATACACACATATGTATATATAAACTACTTTCATTTATGTTAATTTTGTTATTTTTGTATAATACTCTCTACATTTTTATATTGTAACTAAGCGAGGAAACGAGGCATCCCTACAACAAGTATCCTTATAACTTAATAAAGTTACTTCATCTTGATAACGCAAGACAATATAAGATTCAATAAATATATTTTTATTTCTCTCAAAATCTAATGAACGAATTCAACTTTTAATTTTTCCGGAAAGTTTCAGTCAATAGAAACATTACTGTTTAATGATTGAAGCATGTAGACTGAGTCAATATACAGGATACAAAGAAAATTCGTTTTTAGTCCTGAAAAAGTGTGGCTCGTAGTAACTAATGTGTTGACCTTGATAAGGGTACAGAATCCGTGTCAGTAGATTACAAATACCGCGTTGTGTAAACTTTTATTTTCAGGGTGTAAAGTAAGATTTAGAGACGCGATTACGTAGTTTGATCTTTTAATTTAATTTATTCAAAACAATTATAATTTACTGGCTACCAAACATATAAAATCATATAAAAAAACTGAAATATTACAATTATAAACAAAACAGTACATTCATACATCTAAAATAAGAGCTTTGTCGCCATACGATTTAGATACTGGCAAATGCTGACAAAAAATGCACTGAAAAAATGCACACGCCCTCTCATATTCCACTGAATTTATTGTTGCTCATTTTCAAAGTCAAGTAACAACTCATCTGCTTGTAATTTTTAAGATAAAAATCAGATCAATACATACCGTGATCGACAGACATATATAGAGTGTGGCGTCCGTTTAGAGGAGATTGTTAATAGTAATATAGTAATGCACGCATTCCGGTGCGTGGGATGGACGCGGGTTGCGAAATTATTGCAAGGAGGGCCGCCACAGACGGTGCGTGCTCAGACAGCGGGGCCTGGCCGGTTGAGCCCACGAATTAAATTATGGTAGTTGTAAAATATAAAAGTATTTTTTTTTATTTGTTTTATTTCTGGACGTATGATCGTGGTGAGTCTACGCACCAATTCATTCAACGCTATTGTATTAAATATTTTTCATGTCATACATGAAAAATGATCTCTACTCTGATATGAAAAATGATCTCTACTTGTTTATTTATTTAAAACTTTATTGCACTTACACATTAAAACACAAAAACACAAGAGAAATTATCTTTATGTATATGTAACCTTATGTATTGTACACCTTTTTGTAAGTGTATTATGCAAAAATAAATGAATTTGAATTTGTACAAAGGGCGGCCTTACCGCTAAATATAACTAATACCTGTTATTAAAATAAAAGTTATAATTTAAATTTGGAAGATAAATTCTAAGAAAATAATTATCAGAAGTAATAAAGTGTCTATGTTGTTAACATATACCTATTTTCTCTCATAATAATAATAATATAATTATTAGGCTATATTTCGCGATTTTTGCGCAGATAATATAATAGCAAAATAACAATATTATTATTAATCTTATATGTATATTATTATGTTGTACCGATTTACAAATAGATAAAAAATATGTATAAAAATAAGTAGTAAGTGACCAACGGTGACTCGTTAGATGCGTGTAATGAGGTATCACTCGGTACCCGACGCCGCGAAACGGCTCGCGTGTGAGCAGCCTTCTAGCAAACTTCAAGAGCCGTCGGTCATGATTGCGCTCGCTAGTATAGTATTTACAGTATTTATATATTAAGAAACGATAACATGAGCGATAAATCAAAAAGTCATTGATTTGGTTCGGCGGCGGGCGCTGCGCATAACGTTGGAATCACTCTCGATATGGGCATACCTCAATCGTCATTACTATTACTGGCACGTCTCGAGGATGTACAGAATTACTGACCTTTGGAAGAATTATAGCTCTATGAGAGTCTAGATTTTATTTAACTTACATGTGCTTGCATTTCGTTTTGAAATCGGCTAATTGTATTATTATTTTGTAACAAATATTTTTGTAATAGAATTGTCGAGTAAATTTTGCTATAATCACTGACAATGATGCTAAAGCCAAAGCGTTCCTCTGAACTCAATCGGTGCAAGAGGTGATGTACTGATGATGCTAATCATCTTGGTAAATTCTGCAGATTCTGCCCAAGTTTGCAGATTATCTAAAAAGATCGATGCAATGCCAACACTGAATTGAAAACATCGAACGAAATAGAATCTATTCATATGAAGAAATATATGACAGATCGTTTATAAAACGCCCTCTACGGGCAACGAATGTACTCATATAATTGATATGGATTTTAATTTAATTAGGCCATTTCAATCCTTGACATTTAAGATAGAAACAGGACATGTACGTAACTGAATGCAAAGTGATTACTATTTTATTGACCATTCTGGGCAGTCGGCCACAATTAGATGAGTTGCCTTAACGATGGCTTACATCTTTGTACTTCGGGGGAATAGGACGGCTACAGACTTCAGACAATAGTTTGATTTAATCAAGAACACATTTAAAAACTATAAGTGAAATGTTATTTCTCATAATTGCTTACAATATTTATCTTATCTTATTCATATGAATAAGTTTAATAAATGTATAATTTATAGCATTTAGGCGATACCATGCAGAATTCCATAGCAGATAAAATAATGTATTATTTTTATTTGTAAATGTGTTACGCGAAACTTTCTTTCTATGTCTATTTTTATTATTATTTATATATATTTAGTCGATTATTTAATGTGATGTAATCGCTCATTACCGTCATTTTTATTATTTTTGACATAAGTTCACTGTAATAAAATGTTTATGAGTACAATTTTAATAGTACTGTTAATTGTTTTTAATGTTATAATGCTTATTTTTTACAGATTACTTTTTATGATTTACAAAAGTTACGAAATTTTAAAGTACAAACTGGTGAAGATATTGCTATAGTTTGAGTTGTAAATGAGAGTCTGTTAAATATTCCACAATTGCGCAGGTTTACTGAGATTGAGTAGCTCATCCGACTGAGCCAAGTCCGCCTCAGTCCGCACACGTTCAGGCCGCCTTAGTAATGTTCATACGCCAAATAGTTGCACGATGATCTGATGCCTTTCGCTCTTGTTTTAATGGGTAAAGGTTGTCTGACGAACCGCAGCTCGTCATTGATCGGTCTCACGGTAGGAGTGGACTAATGACCTTCAATCGTCAGACTCAGCGACCTTTCTCGCCGCTACAGGATACTAGGGATGTACGTGTAGGGAGAATATATAACTGAAGGACACTGTCAGCGACGTCTTTATCACTTATTATCCTTCTGCCCTTATCCCACTCTAAGTGAGGTCGGCACAACATGTTATAAACATGCTATCATATGATTTGGCTAGGTACGATAGGCCGCCTGCCTAACGTCAACTTACCTTATTCGCCTTTTACGACACCTTGGTCAGAAATGAGGGTGGTCTATTCTACTCAGCCGGATAACCCGCACACGTCTTTATCACTACATATTATAAAAAAATGTTCCCTTAAGTCTGATCCACGATAAAATGTGAAAACAACTTAACGAGATTTCTTGCAGATCTCTTCAATAGACACAGCGATTCGTAATAAACACTGGTTTTACGCGACTTCGTTTGCGACAACTTTGCATTTGATTTTATATCCTATATAAAAGATTATCAAATTTTATGAATGCTACTTCGACGGACTAGTAGATGGAAGTGAGCAGACAGACTTTCGCATTTGTATTTTGGTATGAATACGTCAGGAGTGATGTGCGACCACCGCTTGAAAAGGGTAAATGTCATGACCCAGGTCTACTGGTTATACCGGATCTTACCTCTTGGCGAACCACCCAGGACCTATATAAGGGTTGGGTTTCAATTGCAACCGATTGACAACTAGACTCAATGAAGTTTTAGTTATTCTCAGTAAGCCCTCATCGAACCAGCAGCAGCTTTGAGGAAGCTTTGACAATGCGAAAGTATTTGTAATACTCCAATAGACTTTACCATTTCAATTACAGATGGAAACAGTAATGAATGGCAATAAGTGACATCGTTAGTTCACATTCCAGCAACTGAACTTGGCACAGTTATTAACGTTACTCAATTAACTGCTCCCATTGCTGATGTTGCGAGTCATTAAACATATGCCGTGTGAGGAGGCTGCGGTCATTCTCCTTACATATCATCAAATCAAATCTAATCAAAATAATCTTTGTTCAGTTATGCTTTTTCAAACACTTTTGAATCGTCAATCAATATTAATTAAGCTACAACTGGTTCGGAATGTTGCTCTTACCGGTAAGAACCAGAAAGAAACTCGGCGGTCAATCTTTAAACATTTTCAATTTTACATTATTAAACCGCAGTCTTGTATGAAGTTGAAAGGATTTTGAAATCTTGGCTGATCCATGATAAAAATATCATCATTTTTATCATTTTTTTGTCATTTTTTTGCAATTTTTTTGTAATTTTTTTGTAATTTTTTTGTAATTTTTTTAATCATAACACCAAGTCCACCACGCCACCGCCACGTGTGTTGCAGCTTACTCAAAAAGTACTATACAGATTATTATTTGGTATTTACCAATAGAAGAAATAATTAAGGAATACAGTTTTCGTCTGAATTGCTTGACGATGATTACTGAAAATGTCGGAAACAGTCAAATGTTTGGGAGCTTTTATCAAAAACGCTGCTTAAATAATTTTACATACAACAAAACAATATGTAATGGGAGTATTGCTCTTTTTTGCGCCTAAATAAAAACCGCAATGGCGTATATCTATTTATTTCTTCGCAGCATATATACATCTCTTATTTCTAAATAAGTGTTTATGTTCAATGTGGTTATTGGAAAGCTATCTAAAAGGTATTTATCCTTATCAACTTAAATATGTATTACCTTTAGCATTTTATTCTTTACAATATGATCCTTTACAACATATAAATGAATATGTCAAATGCGGGTCTCACTTAAGGTATATAAAGCTCTAAAGCAAGCGAGGCCGGGACGCGTCACTAGTACACAACAAAGCAACAAACAAGTGATTGTGCAACTTAGAAACACAGAAAGATGCGTTATTACTGATTTATTATTTACAAAGATACTAAGTACGGATCATTTGGAACATTGACAAATAGCTCCATTAGGAGAGACGCCGCGAAATGTAATACTGTTGGCTAATGTGGGGGAATCGACCCCACGACCTTTAGCGACTCCCACTACGACAGTGGCAGTGGACTGGAGCCCAGTCGGGTTACTGGCGAAAACACCCTTGAATAGCCTTCGAGCAGTAATAAAACGCCTGCTTCTATAAATCAAGTAATAAACTTAATTTTTGTTTCTCAATAAAAGCTATCAGCCAACGTTCTCTTTTCGATCATTGAGGTGAGATGACTCTTTTACTACAGGGTCCCGGGTTCAAACCACGAGCAGGCAGGAACTTATAAAACTTACTTATTGATATTTACAGTATATCATGTTGTTTGGTAAAAGAAATGAAAATATTCTTGGGATGTTTCTAACCTACCAATCCGGTTTCAGCAGCTTGGTTGGTCTAAGCTTCAACCGTGCTCTCCCGGAAGGATTGCTTTTTAGCAATGGGATAGCAACATACAAAAAAATAATAATGTAAAGTGTAATTATTAAAGCCTTTTATTCAACTTGCAATGTATGTTTGTTATCCGATAAAAGCGTAATTTGAGAATCAATTTGGAATAAATGTTACACTATCTGATTCGTCGCATGTCCATAAAATCTTATTCTGATGACGGAGTAAATAATTAAAAGCACTTTTTAAGCTTATGAGGGTTGTCATAAAGGAGCAATGGATCCTGTTTTTTTCAGAAACAGTATATAATTGAGCGTATTGTAACGAATTGTCGTGAATATAGTAGCGGGTACAGATTGTGTTATATAATAAAGTTGGATGCGTCCAGTCGGTATGCCGCAGCGTTGCCCTACATGGCGGTGCGCGGTGTAACGAGCTGGCACCACACATTGCTTACTAATTGATTGGTCACAAAAACTTGTGTTATTTGTGCTTTGAATACCTTTGATTTTTTAATTGATCGCTGTAAGTTAATGAGTACTGAGCTATTGGAAACTTCATAACGCTAAATCCTGTTTCGATGACGGCATTAAATTTGTGTTACATTATGAGATGGTTATTTAAACTTCTCAATTACCACTTAGGTATTTAGATTTTAAAGTTTCGCGATTCATACTAATTATTATACAAACAAACGGGTCACATCGCAATAACCTCTAGTTACCTTTGTATAAGGTTCAACGTTTCGGCAGAGTTGCATCCACCGTGGTCACGAACTGACTGGAGCGCCGCGGCGTCTTCGTTCCCGAGTACTACAGTCATTATTTTCTTCATCTACCCGCACTGGAACCACTCAATCCACGTAACTTTATACAAAGGTAACTCGAGGTTATCGTAATGTTAACCGTTTGTTTATATAATAATTACCACTAATTTCAATTCTTATATTACATGACAGATTTTAATTGCAAAGTCCACAAAAATCAATTCTGCAAACTTTTAATTTGTCTGACAGATCTATATGATCTGATAGAGTCATTCTCTGGAGAAGTGTTTTTAGATTTTACATAAAATTATATAAACAGAATATCAAAAACTCTAATAGAGCATAGATGATGATGAAAGTGTTTATCATTGTTTTGAACTTAGGTTAATAATTGTGAAGCAATGCACACATATAAATGGGTACCAATAATCAAAGCTTGGACTACATTCATACTAAGAGTGACTGTTGCGTTTAGTAGATAATGATTTGACGATTATTGGCTTTCTGCCGTTCGCTACTCCGATTGCTACTGCCAACCCAGTCGCCCTCTGCACTGATTATTGTTATTAATGGACCGATACAACGGCCCGATTCCATATCTAATTATATTTAACTAGCAATCGCTAGCGGCGCCGCCCGCGTGTAAAGATTAAACCGTAATAACAAAACGTCTTTTGATAACCATAAGAAATGGTTAAAGTGGGTTAACTTTAAAATCTAGACATATGTTATCGCGGACTTTTATTTAGAATTTTTAGAGAGGGTCAATTTTGTTTTACATGATTTTGTAATAACTATCACCGTTTACTCAGCGCGCCTAAGGAGAGATATAAATTTTGCATTTTTCGGAATATTTTATTTTGCTGCTATTCATCTTAACGTGATGTTATATAGTCTATATATAGACTATATAGACTATATAGCCTATATAGCCTCTTATAATATATAGACTATATAGCCTTCCTCTATAAATGATCTATCTTACACTGAAAGAATTTTTCAAATCAGTCCTGAGATTAGTGCGTGCAATCAATCAATCAATCAAACAAACAAACAAACAAACTCTTCAGCTTTATATATTAGTATAGATAGTAGCAGTAGGCACACCTTTTGCTTTAATCTATATTAATTGTGGTCAGTCGGTGCATCTAAATTATTCCTATTTACATTTACATATTGCCTTGCTCAGTTGCTGTTTTATCGATATTGAAATGCAAATCGGAAAATCGTATTCACATGTTATTTACGATAGGCGATAGAAATCTATACATGTTATAAAACAAAGTCGCCATCAGCTGTCTGTACTCGATTTTCTCAAACTCTACTCAACGGATATTTCTACCGTTTTTACTAAACGGTTAAAAACATCTTCCGGTTGGTTTACGTTAATAATCCATCAGAGTTTTTTTGTAAATTATGTTAGAGAGGTCGCGCAGTAGTATAAAAACTCGCCTACTGTGAGCTTTAGTCACGTACACCGTCTAAAGCAATAGAGTCACATCAAAGCAATGTACTAGAGAATTGTAGATACACAAAAATACTTCAAAAAAGTCCGCAACATCATGTCTCTATCTCTTATGATTATCTCGCAATAACTACTTTTATGTTCCAAATTTACATTAGATACACTGGTATCCACGCGGTCGAAGTCGCAAGTAACTAACGTCAATAATAATTTCAGTTAAGGCGAGTAACAAAATGTCGAATAGAGAGAATTAATACTACGAACTTATAAAAAAGATAACCTAGACCATATAAGCTTAAATCAATTCATTAATAATAATCTTCATAAACGCTCTGTCTGTTGGTAATGGTGTTGAGATTAGAGCGCGCTTTACATGGACTTAATGACCCCGAGTCATCACCCGATATGGATTCAATATAAGTAATAGGGGCTTAAGTATACAATCGCTGTAACGATTGGCCAGTGCGGGTTACCAAACACTGGTTACTTTGTGTTACCTTGTGTTTTGGTAAGTACACATTAGCAGTAAAAAAGATTGAGTCAATTTTGTATAAGAAATCCGACACAGAAAATGTCTGCAAAACGGCAACGAAAGGGCTAGAAACTAGTCGGGCTTTATTAACTAAGAATACCTTATGATAGTTTAAATTCGAAAATATGTAAACGTCATTATCAGAAATAATAAAATTGCAAACTAACAGTACAACTGACGATTCTAAAGTATGTCTGATTTAATAACGTAAATATTCAATTTGTATTTAATATTAAAATATAAATAACTTCATTTAAGATAATAAGAACAGGTTGAATTAGAAACAAATCACCATTCAAAAACCCTACAATAATTTCAAGAGGAAAATCCATTTCGTCCCAAAAAGCTTTAGTTTCTTAGGTAATAGTTATTAATTAGTTACAGCTGATACATACAGTAAAGAATAAGGGAATTTTAATGATATCGACACTGATATGAAATAACCACTCACTTATTAACTCTCTATTCAAGTCCACGAGGCCTTAAAAGCCGCAAGTGATCGCAAAACCTGGAGATCAGTTATCCGCAAAAAATTCGTGGAAAAGGTCACGACCCTCAGCACTAAGGAAAACGATGCAAGGAGGAATGAAATAACCATTAAAAGTTGAATTTTATTTCTCTTACAATTAAAAAAATGGGAATAAAACCTCTGAAACTAAATTTCCATAGTCAAAAGTGCGTCGTGCAGGTCGTATTGTACTAACACTCGGTCCGAAAAGCGTGACCCAGTCGACACCCGGCAGCGCTCTAATGTCAAGGCCATCACGCTCTCACCACGACTCAGGGCTCCATTTCTCGAGAATAACAAACTTCTACAACCTAAGTCATCCGTGCTTTACGTCAAGATATGCGGATGTACAGACGGTAAAGCCTTCATTCTATAATGTAAACGGTAATATAGCACCATCCGAAGAATAAAGTTACATGTATATAGGACATGTAACTTTATTCTTTGGACTAGCAATCGCAGCGGCTCCGCCCGCGTGATAAGATTAAAAACGTAATATAGTATTTTCATAACTGTAAAAATGGTTAAAGTGGATCAATTTTAAAAGCTAGACATATGCTGTCCCGAACCTTTATTTAGAACTTTTAGAGGGACTATTTGAGAAACTACATGATCTTTACAACATGATCTTTGATTAACTATTACCGTCTACTCAGAGCACGCAAGGAAAGCTTTAAATTTTTCTGTTTTCGTGATATTTTTTATTGCTGCTTCTCTCCTATTCATCTGAGCGTGTTGTTATATATTATATAGTCTGTAGCCTCGATAAATGTAATATCTTACATTGAAATAATTTTTCTAATCGGTCCAGTATTTCCTGAGATTAGCGCTTTTAAACAATCAATCAATCAAACAAAGAAACTCTTCAGCTTTATATATTAGTACAGATAGGGCGAAATATCCTATATTACCTTTAACCTGAAATTGAACTACCAGCAAATGAAATAGTTTTATGGTCTTACGAGTATATGCTATCGATAGAAGCAGCTGACAAAAAATAATCACTGATTGATTATTATAAGTTTGTAATATAATTTAAGTAAGCTTTCTGCACACTTTTCATTGTCGAGGATCGATTAGATTTAATCAATCCACCGCTGGCTCGGAATGTTGCTCCTATTTTAAGACGCCAAAAGTAAGAAACCTGGTGATCTATCGTGTAAATATTTTCAATTTACATAATACTTTATTGTCCTTAAATGAAAACGACATTGTGCATTATGATTATAAAATTTAAGGTCTTTTTCATTCGAATAGCCTGCAAATTAAATATTTAACGAATTCTGTAACTATGATGATGACAACTAACTAACCAATGACTATTAACTGCAAAACAATTATAACATGTATGTTAAATTTGACAAAAAATAAAAAGTTGTTCTAGAGAATAGGGACTTAATGAATTTTTCAATGCAAACACCATATTTATATCAAATCAGCATCGTTCAAACAACTTAAGATGTTTTCAATTTACCTTTAAAGTAATATAATTTCAGTGTTTACTTTCGCAACCGCACAGTGCCGGTCCCAAACGGTCACGAACTATGGGTGCTCCATTTCAATACTGAATACGTGAATCATAATGATAGATAAATGTTTGTACGTCCGGGTTGACAAAAAGATCTCTCATTTTGTTTTATACATTGTACATGTCATTTATATCTATTTCCTTTCTGTCCAATTCCATATTTATTCCTCCAGCTGCCCTTTTTATTTGTCGAACTCAGTAATCTGTTTTTGGTAACTCAAGCATCGAATCTATGAATATTTGTTGTGCTTCAAAGGTTGCTGATATATCACCGTAAGCGTTGCTGTCCGTGTATCACTAATATCGGTGTCAGCTATACATATATATGTTAACGCTTGCCAGAGTTACGTTACGAGGGCAAGAAGCAACTAGCAAAGAGATTATTGAACAAGTAGTAGTAGTTCGATGGTTTGTGTGAGAGAGGTACTTTAATACTGCAGTTGAAAATTATATCAGAACCTATGGCTTTTTGGAGCTTATCTACTAGGAGACCGAGCTTTGCTTTTAGGAGTTATTGCCGTCTCCACACGGAATCTATGCCTAAACGAACTCAACGAGTATCGCTTTCTGATCTTCAAGCACATTTTAAAGCATCATCGAATACTACAGTTGAGTTGATCAAGTCGACAATTGAGAAAACTATACTTGTTCTGACACCACAGAAAACTGTAGCAAAACATGATCAGTATTTAATGCTATTCTTGTATCATCTCATGAATTATTCATTAGGTGTTAGTCACGCATTGAATATCCGCTCGATAAATCATATAGTAACTAAAACAATGATGTAGTGCTGTGACGGCGAGTGTGACGAAGGATCAAACAGGTTCTTATATCTTTTAGCGCCTTGCATGAGTTAGCATTAACTGAAGTTTGATATAACATGAACTCCAGTTACAATAGTAATCACGGAGACGTATATTATCACAAGGATTATTTAAGTTGGTCCAAATAGAGTTCATTAATTCCAGCCTCTTGTAGGCATTGCGCTTTAGTCGCTTTTCGATTTTGTTCTGGAGTCTATCTCCTGACGATGCTTCGGTTACGGGGCGAAACAATTGTTGAGATCGTAATAATATTTTCATTAGTTTTGTTTTCTACAGTAGCTGTCGAATATAGTTACAATAAAGATTATATCGCTGTATATATACTATAAATCTCTTGCTATGTCTGTCTGTTTGTTTAACTTTTAAAATAATAGAGCATAAGTAAATACAAAATACAAACTGTTAAATATAAGAGGATCGTAATAATTTAAAGTAACTGTATGACTATTCTGTAGCCGTACCGTGGGTAGTGTACACGAATAATATTAATGTGAAAGTCTGTCTTTGTGTTACGCTTGGGCGGCTTATCTGTTAGTACAATATTATTGAAATTTGAAAAAATGAAATTTATATACCGAGTTACAACATAAATTGATTACTAGTACTATATAATATTACTAGTACTTATTACTGAGGGTATTTTAACACTAAAGCTGCCTCGAAAGAAGTGGCGGGTATAACTAGTTATAATCTAAATGTTCCCACCAAAATTATATCTATTGTGTTCACTGCAAGATATCTCAGCGGAGCTGCATTAATCAAAGTCTAGGCATTCAGATCGTGATTCACGCTCCTGTGCCGGAGGAACTTTATTAATTAAATGACTTGTCTGTCGGTCTGTCAGTCGGTTTACCAGTTTACTAGTAAGGGGCAGGTCTCGGTTAGCGGACCGATAAAAAAGAAACAAAGCAGGAAAAACAGAAGTAACTAATCTTCAATTTTACCAGATTTTATTAATATATCGCTCAAACGGATTGGTCATAAAGGCGTAACAGTCGAATATAAAATAGAAACACATACAGACTTTCGCATAATATATCATCATCCTCCTGCCCTTATCCCACTCTAAGTGGGGACGGCACATATGATTTGGCTACGTATTTTACGACCGGCCGCCTGCTTGACGTCAAATTACCTTAGTCGTATTTTGATTCCTCGGCAAGAAAGAGGGTGGTCTAATCTATTCAGTCGGATACCACAGCGGGTCGACTTACCTTAGTCGCCTTTTACGACATCTCGGTAAGAAATGAGGGTGGTACTATTCTACTCAGTCGGATACCACACAGCGTTCAGATACTAGAATAATTTAACCATCACACATGTCATCTCCAGCAGCTCGCAGCATCAGTTTTGCAACGAGTTACACGATTAATTTCAAAACTCGCAATTTAAATGAACCACAATTAAACTGTAAACGCCTAATCTATCAACACTAATCAGTGGATCCTTACTGTAACACTTATTAGCATAATTGCATTACATTACGCAACGAGCGAGAGGCCACCGGGTCAGGTGTTACTAGAACGAGTACTGAGATTTTACAGTTGGATTTAGTTCTTACACACTGCTAAGAGACGATAATTAGTTCAGGAGACCCATCATGGAATAGATATATAGCCCATAGGAGATGTCGAATCAATTAAAAAAAAAATCAAAATATTCTTTATTCAAATAAACTTGTAAACGAGTGCTTTTGAATCGTCAACTCTACTGCTGGTTCGGAAAGCTGTTCCTACCGAGAAGAGCCAGCAAGAAACTCGGCGGTTGCTCTTTTAAAAATATAATTCTTAATACTATTTACATTAAGTCGTCACTATTTTGTACAGGTTCAAAGAGAGCTATATCCACACATTCTTATCTTCTAAATAATCATCAAGAGTATAGTAGGCTTTCTGTATCAGCCTCTTTTTAACAGTTTTTTTAAACTGCTGTAATGGCAAAGCTGAAATTGATTGCGGAATTTTATTATAGAATCTTATACCAATGATATGGGATGTGAAGGGACACGGTTATTAGCGCACTGGTATGTCTAAATATGTATGGCTATAGAAATTTTCAATAATCTACCAGTACATATAAGGTCACAGGTTAACTTTTAACGGAAATAAATATTCACAAGTGGCTTTTGAATAAGTGCTTTTATTCCGTTAGTGAATACTCACCCAAACTATGAAGTTTTTATTGTAATTATTAAGACGATTTTGTAATAATCTTTATTTTTATTAGAATGTTTAATGAGAATATTATCATTATTATTTATTTTGACATATGTTTTTGTCTTGTTGATAACTTTTTAAGGGAGTAATAATGTCTGAGCTGTAAATTTTTGCAATTTTTTTTTGTATAATGTTTTAAAATTTGCACGCTATTTAATAGTATAATACGCAAATAAATAAATAAATAACATTACTATGGTATCTACAGATACAATATACTTCGATCACACATCTATGACTTCTAGACTGAGCTACAGCAACGCAACACCATGGTTATAACGAAAATTAGGTACATTTTACATCATTAACTGATCCATCAAGACGTGTGGTATCCGGCTGAGTAGAACAGACCACACTCATTTCTTACCGATGTATCGTGAAATACGACTAAGTTAACTCGTAGTGTGATATTCGAATAAGTAGAATAGACCACACTCATTTCTTACCGAGGTATCGTAAAAGGCAACAATTGGTAAGTTGACTCGTCATGGGTATCCGGCTAAGTAGAATAGATCCTCTTTCTTTTCGAGGTGTCGTAAAATACGACTGAGGTAAGTTGACGTCAAACAGGCAACAGGTCGTAAAGTACGAAGTTGAATTAAGTGATAACATGTTTTCGTGCCGACACCATTTACATTGGAACAAGGGCAGGAGATTGATTACCTCATAAAAGGAACTATGGTCTTAGATGCGGAAAAAACTTTTAAATAGGCTTCGACATAAAATCAGGCAAATATTTATTGTGTTATGGATTTACTTTTAGTTTGCAATAACTTTAGACGCCGCGCTGAGCTCCGTGTTTCGTCCCATCGCCGCTCAATCAGCGTTCACTCCATTTCTAGCCGCGAGCCGTCGTTTTACAGCCGGTTGCGATATTAAAGGTCACCATTAGTCCTAAAACTATAAAGATGTGCGATAAATAAAGCTAGGAATGCACCGCACGTAATCCGTGCAGCCACTTGGCGCCATAAAATAATGCTAACAACGAAGAATACTGTTCATAGACAACCAAATATATAATAAATATAAAAATGGAAACATTTATTACACATCGTAATAAAATAAGGGAAAAATACAATACAAATATACTTAGAAGCTGTGGAAGCCCAGCGGTATCACCGTGCGCCTCTTTCGAGAAGGTCTAGGGTTCAAACCCCGGGCAGGCACCAATGAGTTTTCTAGTAAAACTTGTGTCTAATTGATAATTGCAATTTATCACACGCTTTTTGGTGAAGGAAAACATCGTGACGAAACCTACATGTCTCTAGAGAATTCTGGAGATAAGTGTAACCTACCAATCCGCATTGGAGCAGCGTGGTAGGTCTTAGCTCCAATCCTTCTCTCCAAAAAAAAAAGCGGAGAGAAGAGGCCTATGCCCAGCAGTGGGATAGTAACAGGCCGTTACTTACTTTTTTTATACTTAGTACATCAAGATCACTCTAACTGATATAAGTCAGTTCGTTTGATAGAAGGCTCGATTAATGCAAGTAACTTTCTTAAATAGCACGGATAGCTTTAGATTCTTCAATTGAATCTTCTCCCGACCAAATTATAGACTTTTTCTTTTCTAGAAAAAACCTTTGGGAACTCTCAAGGGATATTTTTCTTCCCCCTAAAGTGCAAATTCTAAATACCAATACACAAGAGTTTTTACATAAGACTAATAAGTACCTACTCGGAGTTTGAACTAGCAGAATCTTAGTAAGGTGTCGCGAGCTTACACCGCTCTGCCATTAGATACTAATTTTACGAACAGACATTTTAGTATCTCTAATATATAGTGAACTATTGCAAATTTTTTAGAAATCGTCGAGATTATTTAATATGAAATAATTATATGAGATAACAATCTCGGCAGCTGATAATGAAAGCTTAAACTATTTTTTTTAATTCCCACCAATTTTAACCGTACAAAAATAAAGATAAGATACTAATGAAGTAATCCAGTTAAGAATTTCGTCGGTGATAACGAAAATCGTCTAATGGACGGATTCAGGCGAGATAGCGATCGCGCCCAACTTTAGTTTTGGCAAAAGCAGTTACCTAATGTTATGTAAAAAAACTAAATACCTCCATGAATCATGACACAATCAAAACTGTTCATTATTCTCATATATTTGTAGCAACACTGAATTACGTCACGGAGATATTAATGAGGTAATCCGGTCACAAACAAGATCACTGATATCTCAAACCGACCCACACTTGAGTTAACTTCATGTTTCAAAGAAATCATCGATCGAGATAACGTTTAGCTCAGGACTACCGCGAGCTGACAATGTTGATAACGGAATTTTGGTAATAATCAATTGCACTTATCTCCGTAAACCAGTAAGCTCTAAAGTGTACTGGACTAGATAAAAAAGGTTTAAATGAAAGTGTTAGTACATCACAAGTCTCTCAAATATACAAACTTACATATCCAATATCAGGGAAACAGCGTCAAGACCTGGAGCTGCGGCGGAAATGGCCGAATCCGACAAACGGCGGAAGTATGCATCTCTCATCGAGAGTTATATATTTGTGCCGTTTGCAGTCGAGACCCTATGGCCATGGAGTCAAAGTGCAAAAATTTTTTTATCCGTTTTAACACCTCGGTTGATTGCCTCTTCAGGTGACAAGAGGGCTGGCTCCTTTTTCGCACAAAGAATCAGCTTAACGATTCAGCGCGGAAACGCTGCCAGCATTCTTGGGACCATTTCACGTGGGCATGATTTGTATAGTCCTAGCGTGTAAGTAATTTAAGATAGATATGACTTGTACATTTTTGCTGTAAATAAAAAAAAAAAAATCCAAATCAAACTTACATCTGTATAATATTTAGTTGATAACATGTCTCTTCTAAGAGAGAGTATTTCCCCATATGAAATTACCAAAACTGGTCATTTTGCTCATTACCAAATTTATATAAAAAGTATTCTTATAAACCTTTCTATTGAAAAATCAATTCGTGAAAGGTATATTGGTATTAAAGATATAAAATTATACGATGTATTTATGACATTTTATTAAACGCAGCAATTGAACCTTATTTTAGGCATCTGACTGCTTTTTGTAAAAATTTTGTGGCAATTTTAGTGAAATCGTTAAATTCGAGAGACGCAACACTAGTACCAAAATGATTACGTCATGTACATGTATTGGAAGAGATATAAAAATATTAAAAACAAAATCAATAATGTATTTATTGCAAGGAAAGATCATATTTAACATTATGTTCCGCTCTGCCAGGACATAGCTGCGAATTGAAACAAGCATTCGACATTAATTTTGCTAGCATTCAAGTAGTAAACTGAGGACATAGGATCCTGATGAGTAAAAATTCTAAGAAGATGGGTTAAATAATATGAAACTATGAGATATGTCCTCGTTAAAAATTCACCAGTTTCTGAAGAACAGAGTCGAATAACAACAATTTATTGCTCGTGTCATTTATTTATTGCGATAACTTCTAAGATATTCATTTAAATTATATGAAATTTGCATGCAAAGAAGATGAGAATGTTAAGTTGGTTGTGTGGTGTGACAAAACTTGATAGAATACGCAATGAGTATATTAGGGGAAGTCTGAAAGTTGCGCCCATTACAGAAAAGATGAGAAGTGCGAGACAAAGTTGGTATGGTCATGTAATGAGGAGGGATAAAAATCATGTGACCAAAAGAGTTTTAAATATGAATGTAGATGGATGTATGGCTAGGGGGAGCCCGAAAAAAAGATGGATGGATTGTGTGAAAAATGATATGCATAAAGGAAGGAGTTAAAGGAGTGGCACCAGAGTTGACGAAGGATAGAGGAGAATGGAAGAACATATTGTGCCGATCCCACTTAGAGTGGGATAAGGATAAGAGAATGATGATGATGGAAGGGGTCTAAATATTCAGCATTAAGTGCTTCAGATCATTATATTTTCAAACCAAAACAAATACAAGTTAAAGTTCGCGTTCAATGTTCAACTTAACTTGGTTAAGGGCGAAGTCGGTAGCAGTATACTGTATATGAGTTAAATTTAGATGAGGTAACGGTCGAACTGAAACTTATCATTGATTTTTATCAATTTTAAGTTTGCACTACTCCCAATAGAGAGCAGTCAATGATTTGCGAAAACAGGAAACAGAAATCAATTGTCTGCCGAATATCTGTTACATAAAACATCTCAGAAACTGATTCGTGGTGAGAATAATAGCTAAATCGTGGTTAACTGCTTCGTTTGTGGTATCTTTATCAACATAATGGCCATTATTTACTTGTTACTAAAGTGATAACAGTGTACACAAAATAGAGCTAATTAGGTCGTACTTTTTATTTTTACGACGTATTTACATTAATGGGAACTATGATCATTTATTTAGGCTTATGGAGGAACTCAGGTGCAATAGAAATCAAGTATGTAACAAACATAACCACAAAAACAAAACTTCATTGAAATTTTAGAGGGTAGTCTTAAATTAAACAGGGTACAAAAGTAATTATTTTGCTATAATCCGCTATGAAGTAAAATAGAAAATGTATGTAATGCTACATGTAGAGTGGACAATTCGTTTTCATACCGAATACATGCAGGATTAGTAAAAACACATGCACAAACCTCCACCACCGCCATCACAATACACAAGCACTATATACCTTTACTATCACAAACTCAACAATCGTTTCGCCTCGCAACCAAAGCATCATCAGGATATAGACTCCACGACAGAATCGCATTTTGAGTTTTTGTTAGTGCTTATGTATTTTGGTGGCGGTGGTGGAGGTTTGTGCATGTGTTTTTACTAATCCTGCATGTATTCGGTATGAAAACGGATTGTCCACTCTACATTTAGCATTACCTATATATAATATTATCTATTTGACTTCATCGCGGATTATAACAAAATAATTTTATTATTACTTTTGTATTATGGATCACCGCAAAGTAACGCCTAATTCTATAAAGTATTTAAAGAGGGTAATCTGTTTTACACAGTCGTATACTACAGCCGGGTCAACTTACCTTAGTCGCCTTTTACGACACCTCGATAAGAGAGTGACCTATTATATTCAGTCGAATACTACGCAGCGGTAATTTCGATATTTCCTATTATGAATATAATATGATAAAAAGCTTAGTAAGCAATTTACTATTTGTAATTCTCACTTCTACATCGCTATAATCGGGTCAAGATCGAGGTCAACAGTGATGTGAACTGGTCAGTAGTGTACCTGTGTCCCGCCGCCGGTTGTTTGCAAGTAGCATAACTCGTAGATGCTGAAAAACGTTACAAAACGCGCGAGATGTTCTCACGGGACTGTGTACACACGGTGTTAAAGTTTACCGAGCTCCTCATGAGTACATACAGACCGTTAGAAAAAAATATGGTTCATTTCACGCAATTTATACATATACTTGTATTAGAACAAAAATCCCTTTTTTCCTTCAGGAATAGAAAAAAAACAGTACATTTATAATTAAGGGTGGTTAAGCACTTAAGTTGATGTATAAACAAGCGAACTTTGTGCATTAAAAATAGTCTAAATAGCTAATAGTAAAATGGAGTCTTTTTAAATATTAATATTTGTGGTTATCTTTTATGAGGTAGCAATGGCCAATAATAGAAGCTGATGGAAATAATTAATCCACTCGAGGATACAGTGTAGCAGACCACGATCTTGAGTAATGAAGAAACAAACGGAGAGAGATATTTATTTTATCTGAAGATAGTACAGCTTCAGAGTCATGTCAGATATATTTATAACAGAATTAATCTTAGGGAGGACAGTCCTTTCGTACGCCGTGTGGTATCCGGCTGAATAAAATAGTACCATCCTCATTTCTTATCGAGGTGTCGTAAAAGGTGGCTAAGGTAAGTTGACCGACCGTGTGGTATCCGGTTAAGTAGAATAGGCCACCCTCTTTCTTACCGAGGAGTCGTAAAATACGACTAAGGTAAGTTGACGTCAGGCCGGTCGTAAAATACGTAGCCAAATCATGTGACAACATGTTTGTAACATGTTGTAATATGTCCCGACCCCACTTAGAGTAGGATAAGGGAAGGAGGATGCTGATTTTTATTTATCTTCTCACCAATCATACAATTCCGAAAACAAACACTTTTTTTTTGATAAATCGGGTCATAATACAAATTGATCGATAATTGAAACTACTTCCATTCTCCTTTTAACTTCACGAAACTGGAACTATTTACAAAAACTATGACTCGGCAGAAATTGAAAAGTTTCAAAAGCGCTCGAGGTGTTGATTTTTTTCATACAAACGTATACACACGCGTTAAAAATGGATTAAGCCTCATGATTAAAGGTCAGTCCATTTGCAGCGCAATATGAATAATTCATGTAAGAATGTTAAACAAATATCATTTATAAAGTTAAGGAAGCTTACCCCGGTTTTCATTAATTAAATATTTAAATCTTTAAGTCACGTATTATCCATTATTTTAGCTGATACATTTAATGTATGTACTAAGTGCTTAAACTGATAAACAAATTACGTATTTAAATATTTACTCGTGTGGTAATTTTTTAGGTAAGTTTAATAGAATAGAATAGAACCACAATAGCAATTTTGCAATTTAATTTTTGTGCATAAGAATGTACATAATTAAAAAAGATTGGCGATGTATATAATAGACAAAGCAGGAACCGACCTAAGCTTGCGGCGCTTGCTTTGCACGTTCCAAAAGTATGTAATTCATTTGTGGGTTGTCTAAGATTATATAATAAAATTAGATATAGAATAGAAAATAGAATAAAATCTAGTATTAAGAATTATATTTTAAAAAGAACAACCGTCCATGTTTCTTGCTGGCTCTTCTCGGTAGGAAAAGCTTTCCGAACCAGCAGTAGAGTTGACGATTCAAAAGCAATTGTTTACAAGTTTACTTGAATAAAGAATATAATTGTGAATAATTGTACATAATTCTGAATTAGAATTTGAATAAAAATATAACTAAGGTTTCTATTACAAATTAACGTATCAATATTTTATTGCTAATATTATAAATACGAAAGTCTGTCTGAATGTCTGTTTGTGTGTCTGCTTTTACACATTCACGGTTATTCCGCTACTGCAATATTGATGAATTTGAAACAAAAATTAGCCATGTCGTATTCGGAGTAGAACAGACCACACTCATTTCTTACCGAGGTGTCGTACAACGCATTGCGCGTTGCGTGCGCAGCCGCCGCCCCGTATGCTCCCGCCGTAAGTGGCCGGTAATTACTGTCATTACAATAACATAATAGATAATATAAAATCGCATCTCCGCTCTGAGCCAACGTGCACTACTGGTCGTTACATATCTATCCGACGTTTAATAGCACATAACGAGTTTGCATAATAACTTCATTATGGACATTATTAGAAATTGCTCGCGGCATTGGACGTATTACGAAGTACTCATCGAATTATGGTTTAGTATAACCAAGGTCAAAACCCGGGTATAGTTCACCTCAATCGAGTCGAATATGACCCCTCTAAACCCCCCACATAGTAAAGGTGCCACATTTACGGTTTGTTAGTTGCAGATAATCCCACATAGACAAAATAGGTTCACAATTATTAGTAAACCACTCGACCATCAACTTTTCGGATTTGATTACTATTGATATACGTCTTTCAGTTTATATTTTTTATATGAGCTGTAAGAGATATTCGTAATTGTCCAAATAGCATTTTTATAGCCCAATTACAAAAGCCAATTGTAGATGCAGATTATGTTAATAAGCTTTATCCAACTTTTAATGGTTTATACGCTTAGCGTCTATTGGCAATACTAGATGATGGCGAGAATTGTATGTGACATAAACTAGCAAGTGCTGTTCATTAGTTATAAGGTCTCTTTGCCGGGACGAGCCCGTGAGGTCATCAGTGCCGATTGTCAATACTTGATGTAGCTTAAAAAAATAGTACTAACTTGAAAAACTAATACAGTTTCCTAAGAGCTTTCACAGTGTTATGCCTATTTCCCTATCTCGCTTAAGATCAGCCGAAAATTGAACAATTTTCTTAGGGTTCAGTTAACTAATCTCTAAACCATCGCGATATTAGATTTAGACTATTTTAATCATCTAATATTTACGCTCCAAGACAACTTGACTTTTTCTTACATTTTTAACAATTTTCGCCACATTTAATTAATTTAATTAACACGAGATTTAAAAATGAAGGAAACTTCATGAAAATCCGTTTCGAAAATCCGTAAAATTATCATAAAGTGACTAACACCACGGAGGACTTTGTTTTATAAATGTAAGGACAATCGCAAATTAAGTGAATAGTGTATATAATGTGGTAACAGGGCGACCTCGCGTCGCAAAAAGTTGTAAAAAAATTATCGATTAACGAATGGAAACCAATGAGATTCTTCGATAAACACACATCACGTACAAATATGATAATAATAAAGCCTTATACGGACAAAATGACTGAATATTTAGACCTCGCTCGTGAGAGAGCCGCCGAGGAATATCGACTGTAAGATTATTGTACCTGTAACCGTTTAATAGCGAAGATATTTGACTAAGATTTAATGAGGCTTTTCTCTAAATTTTTTAATATAATAAAAAGGAAGCTTCAAAAGACAATATTGGTTGCCACCTATAACTAGAATCTAGAACTATTGTTTATAATCGATACTAATCCATTAAAGTAAAGTAAATTAACACCATGTTACTATTCCGTTACTGGGCGTAGTCCCCTTTCAAATCTAAATAATCTTTATTCAAATAAGCTCTTTCAAGCACTTTTGAATCGTCAAGGATCAATAAGATTAATGAAGCTACAACTGGTTCAGAATGTTGCTCTTACCGAGAAGAACCAGAAAGAAACTCGGGGGTCAATGTTTTAAACATTTTTAATTATACATTAATACACCGCAGTCCTGTATGAAGCTGAAAGGATTTTCAAATTCAGACTTTTTATCATCCAAATAATCTTCAATTTTGTAATATGCTTTACGTATAAGTACATCTCTTATACTTAACTTAAACCTTTCTGTAGACTGGTCTAGTATGGATTGCGGGATTTTATTGTAGAAGCGAATACCGAGACCATCGAATGAGTTGCTAACTTTGCTGAGTCGCGACACAGGTATCATAAGTTGCCGCAGACATCATTGCGGGTACATTTGGATAGTCCCATATGTAGGAGGAAGATAATGATGTATTATAGTAAGTAAAAAGCCGTTTCTTCTAACAAACGTTTCTGGATTCAATAAATTAAGTGTCTGCGAACCTTGCGCGGTTATTACCACTAAGCCGCCGCGTCTTTAGACATATAATTTTTTATGCTATTGTAATTGTATGAGGCAAAGTAAAATGTTCTAACTACCCCACCGTATTATTAGTGTAAAGTTATCCATAAGGTAAGGTAATGTAATAAGGTATGATCCCAAGTGTTAGGAATATCTATTTCTAATCAAATATGCAATACTCACATATTATTAGATTTTAATTGTTTAACTTTTATTATTAAATTTTAATAATATTAAACTAATGTAAACTTCAAGCAGTCCTAAACTTTCTTTGATTCACATGAAAAGCTATTTATTATGAATGACGTAATTATACACTTGGATTTATAATGATATCATATATTATTATTTTCTAAAAATAATTGTATTAACACAATTTATTGTTTTTTTTTGTAATCTGTTTGATTACAAAAATTCAATACAAATTAATGATAGTTTTGTTCTATAATTCGCAGTTTATTAAAATGCGTATTAAAAGCAAAATAGTCCTTTAATAACTATTGTACTATGAGATAATATTGAACTATAAGGCAAAAGAAAGACTTTTACAGAAAATTAGATATTTAAAATAAAACCGTTTAAAAATGTACTTCGTGTCAATTCCACATATTAAAAACAAAATAGTCCTTTCATTACTATTGTACTATGAGATAATAATGTACTACAAGGTAAAAGAAAGGCTTTTTACAAAAAATTATATAATTAAATTTTGAAAATTATACTTCGTGTCAATTCCAAAAATGTGTCACGTGCGCGGCCGCATTTTGTACCGCACTGCGCCCGGCGGCCGTCCCTTCGTCGATACAGATTCCGTAGGAAGAGTAAGTAACCTTAGGTCGTGATGCACTCGGTCGCAATGTATGGCCGTGATACCTTTTTCAGTGCAGGCATTCTAAGCCAAGATGGGAGGTATAAAACCATCAGACCATCTTCCGAGAGCACAGTCCACCGCTACGAGCGCGGCGCATCACTTAGACAACACTACTATTTTATTACAAATATGAAACTGGTGAGTTCGTTTGTGGTTTCATATTTATAACAAACTAGTCCACGCCCGCGGTTTTCTATAGGTTTTTCTTTTTGAAGATATCAAAATTTTCATTGCATATTTCAAATATCTGGCACACCCATGACAAGTGGAATATTGCAGGACATATAGTTTCAATTATAATACAATTAGATAACCAAAAATGAATTCTAAATTCATTTCATAATTTATACTTACCCGAAACTTTACTTTTTGAAAAAGTATTTCGACATCTTAAATCGATTTATTCAAAACACCCCAAGTATATAATTATAAAAATATGTAAACTAATTAATAATTTCTGTCTTGTATTATGATCAATACAAGAATAATTAATTAATACAATTAATAATGTTATATTTAATTATAATATAAAAGTAACATTACTATATATTTATTTAAATGAAAAAGTAAAGGGGGTTGATTATATTCTCATTCATCATTAGCTATGGTTCACAGACCATAGCTTATAGATGTAGGTCAACATGTCATCACGACATAAATATACTTCTATAAAACATACGGATGGCTCAATTTTCTACCGTCTCATTACAACATTCGATGCAATGCAAAATCTTTCTATATAATATTATTTCTCATCACTGATTCATCTCGAAGTCGTGCAATTAGTTTCGTGAGTTGTCGAATCAGTTAATTATAATTATAAATTACGGAATCACTTTATTTGGAAACAAAATTAGATTTCTGATTAGGATCTGAAACTGTCAGCATTTTCTTTCTGGTAAGCTCAAAGCTACTCGTAACAAAACAATTATAATTTCTCTCATCTCTATCGCGCATTCTTCAAACTCTTGCTTTACTTAAATTCTGTATTTATGAATAGGTATACAATGGTATTTAGTATGGTGTTAGAATACCATGCTTCAAAATCGACAATATTCAATAGTCACGTTTCGTTCTTATTTTATTATAAAAGGGTTCTCTGTTTTCCAATGTAACATTTGCATGAAACGCGTTACATATTACTAAATAGAAGCAATGGCGATCTATAAATTATAATAGATGCGTTTACCTCCGAGCGAGTTTATGAAAGCGAGAACAAATCTGGCGTACTAGCATTTAGGGTTCACTTATTGGCATTTGGCGGAGAGCCTCGACCTTTGGACGGAGAATACCATGAATTAGTTTACATTGTTCGGTCGAGGCACGCCGTTTGCAGGTCGTTCTGTTTAACAATTGAAGATCTTAGCAGGTCCCAAACACGACATCCTACAACCTATCCTTATCCATTAGAATAAGGGAAACATTTATTGAAGCTTCAGGACACGGACCGACTTTCTCATCGTCATGTTCGTTTCCAGTTCATCATCGCCGCCGTCCTGGGAGCGTGCTCGGCCGCCCGGCTCGACAACGCCTACCTCCCGCCTAGGGGAGGGGCGGGCGCGGGCTACAGCGCCGGGGCTGGAGTCGGTGGGTTCGCCGGCCCCAACTTCGGCAGGGGCGGCGCTGGGGGCGCGGGTGCTGGCTTCGGCGGCGCCGGTGGTGCTGGCTTCGGAAACGGTGCTGGCTTCGGGGGTGGTGCTGGATTCGGAGGTGGATCGGGTGCCGGAGCCGGAGGCGCGGGCGCGGGAGCCTACCAGGGCGGCTTCGGAGGCCGTAGCAACCCCGCCGACGCCAACGCACAGATCCTCCGGCTCAACAACGAGGTGACCGCCGAAGGCTTCGCCTACGACTTCGAGACCTCCAACGGGATCAGGGCCGACGCGTCCGGGGTGGCCACCAACGGGGTGCAGTCCCAGGGCAGCTTCGCGTACAAGGGCGACGACGGCCAGGACTACAGCATCACGTACACCGCCGACGAGAACGGCTTCCAGCCGCGCGGCGCCCACCTACCCACCCCTCCCCCCATCCCCGAAGAGATTCTGAAGTCTCTGGAGCAGAATGCCCGCGACGAAGCCGCCGGAATCGTCGATGATGGTGAGTGGTTTTGATTCCTTTGTAACCTTTGTAAAATCCTTCGTTAGACATGCAGGATTCGTAAAACACATGCAACAATAAAACCACATCCACCCCAAAGAGATTTTTCGGTTCATAGAATCCATATCCTGGTGATGTTTTTGTCAGGGAACTTATCAATATTGCAGCTGAGTTCTGTGCTAGAGTGGCGATGCAAATTATAGTGCACGTGTGTAACGAATCTTGCATTACTTTTTTACTCTTCATTCGTTGAGTAGCACTATATTCAGTGTTCGGCTACTCAATTTCGAGCTAATCAGTCATTAAATGGTGCAAGAACATTACGCTATGAAAAACTTTTTACCAAAGTAATTATAAACTATATTAAATGAACTGAACAGTAACTACACGTTTTGACATATAAATTTTCAATGCCTACATTTTGAATGACTCGAGACTTGTAATGGCGTGTGTCGCGCTATACGAGTCTCGAATACCACTCGATTTATGGGTTTGCACAAATATTTTCACTGCGAAACCGACTAAATGCATAAGTAGGTCAAAGTATGACTTTGACATAGACATTAAAATAACAAATTTTTTATACCAAAATACAACTATTAGAAACTATGAAAACTTATGCTCTACGGACTGTTATTAACATTATTCACGTTAGTAGTAATAATATTAACTCGTGTTTGTTAGAAACAGATATATGCTGAATTATGGATCAAAGTAACATTCAATTGCAGGGTTCAATAGCCAAAGTTTATTTACCGGGGAAGTGACTAAGAATCTATTTTTATTTAACCAGTTTTACCGGGAAGAAACTCTAATCTTAACTAAATATTACAATATTGATTGATATTTTTCCATTGTACTCTATCATTTACACCATAGTCACAAACTATTCAAACTCATAAAATACCGAAACGTAAATAAGAAAAATAAAAGTCAACGGTAGTCGTGCCTCATCTCAAATGGTATTAGATTAGAAACACGCAATTTAAAAAACAAATAAATGTTTTCATTAGCGATAGTACGAGTCGTTGCAAAAAATTTAATGATTCAATTAAATAGAATAAAAAATTACAAGCACTTTATGATGAACTCTAAAAAGGATGTAGTAATATTTTCGGGCGCTTTTTGTTGTACGGTCATTAGGTGTCAGTCGGGTAAGTGTGTTGTTAAAAAAAATTCTTAAAGTTTTTGTTATCGTGTTGCAAAAACCCGGCAGCGTCTGTGATGACACAAAAACTATATTAGAACAATCATGGCTCGTCGCTAATGAGAGATCCGCAGAGTGCGGCCACTTGACCGCAGAGTGCGCGCAAACATCGCAGTGATACAGAGCGCGGCCCGACCTTGCCTGAGATATTAGGCACGATCATTATTTGTGATGTGACTGTGATAATATATTACTGTTGAAAGTCTCGGAACATCGGAATAGAATAATACCACCCTCATTTCTTACTGAGGTGTCGTAAAAGGCGACTAAGGTAACTCGACCCACCGTGTAGTCTCCAGCAGAGTAGTATAAACCAACCTCATTTCTTACTGAGGTGTCGTAAAAGGCGACTAAGGTAACTCGACCCACCGTGTAGTCTCCAGCAGAGTAGTATAAACCAACCTCATTTCTTACCGAGGTGTCGTAAAAGGCGACTCAGGTAATTTGACGTCAGGCAAGCGGCTGGTCGTAAAATCACAGCCAAATAATGTGGCAGCATGTTTATAACATGGTGTGCCGACCCCACTTAGAGTGGGATAAGGGCAGGAAGATGATGATGTCTCGTAGCAGCCGTATAGCTTTCCACGTGGTTTCCGATGCAAGCAGAGTTTCTGTCTTCTATTCGCAATTTCAAAACCTTGGCGATTCCCTCCCACCTTGCCTGGTGACGCTGATAATTCGTATAAAATATAATATAGTGTTCTTATTACCTCTTGATGGAAAGCTTATTGCGGCTTTCAAAGATTTTTGGCTCATCAAATTAGTTACAGTCTGTAAAGCTGGTAAAATTGCCGTGAAATTCCAATCGAATTGCTTTTAATTTAAGCCTAATTAATACATTTGCTGGCAGAAGACGATTAAATAAATTTATAAAACATAACAGTTGACTTCGTTCGCTCAACAGTTTCTTATCACCCGGAAAGAAATGCGCGATCTTTTTACCGATAAATTTAGTTATCCTGGCAAGCTTTAATTGTGCCGAATATCATCAACATTGCTCCAGCCGTGAAAGCGTATTACGGACAGATTTTTGCATTGATAATATTAGTATGGATTCGGACAGTTTCCCTTAGTTAGCCGGCGTGGTCACCCGGTCATAATCACTTTGATGCGTTTCAAAGTCCAGTTGCATCACTTACTTTACTTACTATTACAAGACTCAGGAGTCTAGAGTGTATGAAGGTTTTTTATTAAATTTTAATCGTATTTGCGACAAATACTGGAATACATAAAAGAGTTCTTCTGTAATAAATGATTCATGAAGAATTTGATATCTTTAAAGTCAATTGATAATGATTTAAAATTTCAAGTGAAATATTTGTGCCGATGCCTCGGTACAGGAATAAAGCTTTTGATCGAGGCTGAGCTTAACCTATCAGTAAAATAGTGTTTAGGTATTGGTAAGCATTCGACAATTAGTCGAATGTATTTCGAAAGTCAGTCAGTGAGATCATACTTGTAACTTGTGCCGGTCGTGACCACTCTCCGCGCTCGAGGCGGGCCGACACGCATCCTCCCAAAGGTTATTCCTAGAAGTGAAGGTAGCAGAGCACTCTGTACAACAACGTTTATGAATACATTTGTACCTTGATTACCAATGTATCGAAAAAGACAAAGATTCAAACGAGTATAAATTAAAGGTTAATCTCTCTATCGGACTCTGAAGCCTCCTTTGCTAACTTAACTAATCTGTCAGTTAGTTAACATTTAAGAGAGTCAGATGTTTAGATAGGCGCGGTCATTTTTAGAATCTAAATGCGCTTGTAAATGTTTTACGCTTCTCCGGTAATGTTTTTTTCGGTACGGAAAAGACAGTACATAATTTAAGGTTTTTAAACACTTAATGTCATCATCATCTTCCTGCCCTTATCCCACTCTAAGTTGGGTCGGCATAACATGTTATAAACATGTCACATGATTTGGCTACATATTTTACGACCGGCCGCTTGCCTGACGTCAACTTACCTTAGTCGTATTTTACGACATCTCGGCTAGAAAGAGGGTGGTCTATTCTACTTAACCGGATACCACACGGTGAGTCAACTTACCTTAGTAGCCTTTTACGACACCTCGGTAAGTAATGAGGGTAGTCTATTCTACTCAGCCGGATACCACTCGGCGGGTCGACTTGCCTTACTCGCCTTTTACGACCCCTCGGTGAGAAATGAGGGTGGTACTATTCTACTCAGCCGGATACCACACGGCGTATTTAAACACTTAATATGACGTCAGTAATCAAATCATTATACAATTGAAATTAAGAGTTAAATTTAACAGTTCTTTACGTTACATCTATTTCAATATTTCCAAATTCCTGATAATGTAATTTTGAAGTATGTAACTTCATCAGATAGTTAATAATTTAATCTGATTTAATATTAACTCTTCTATATTATTAGTATCACATCTTGTCTTGATTGTGCAATGAGCTAATCGATTATGAAATGCACCTAATGCAATAAAATTACTTTCTCGAGTTTTTTTGCTGCTATTAGGGTATATATTTATATTTAGGTTTTTTTTCTTATTGTTGACAGGGATACAATAACAGTTAATTGGTTCCTCAGCTATCTATACTAATACATAAAGCTGAAGAGTTTGTTTGTTTGAACGCGCTAATCTCAGGAACTACTGGACCGATTTGAAAAATTGTTTAAGTGTCAGATAGTCCATTTATTGAGGAAGGCTATAGGCTATACCATCACGCTAAGATGAATAGGAAAGGAGCAGCAATAAAAAATAGTACGAAAACGGCAAAATTTAAAGCTTTCCTTGCGTGCGCTGAGAAAACGGTAATAGTTATTCAAAAATCATATATTACAAAATTGTTCCCCTTTAAAAGTTCTAAATAAAAGTCCGCGTCAGCCAGTCTTTAAAGTTAACCTACTTTAACCCTTTTTATGGTTATCAAGATACTATATTACGGTTTTAATCTTTCCACGCGGGCAGAGCCGCTGGCGATTGCTAGTCTTATATAAAACAAGGCAGTTTTTTCTGTTGAAAAACTTTTAATTTTGTAATCGATAAAGATCGGTATAATGAGCTTCAATATCATCAATATTGCCCCCTAAATATTTCGAAAGCTTAACAGACATACAGGCCTGTTTTATGAGTATTAGAGGCTACGAACTGCGGAACCAAATTGCACCGAACTAATTCCTCTAACCACTGAACCGAGCGAGGACATAGAAAATAGCCTTTTGCGAAACGAGATGAGTCTTATTTTGTAACATTGCAGTTAGATGCTTGTGTACGTCTTAAAATGGAAAAATGGATTCCTAACGACCTACATGATGAGGTACTTACCATATCAAATTACAATCTTGTCAAATGTATGCGGTTTACATCAGCCTCCATTACATTCAAATCGCAATGTTATTTATAGCTACAGAAACTGCTTGCATTAACTGAGGTAAAATCATTACTGTTAGTACACAAGTGAATAATTAATCGTTTCGTTTGAAAGAGCTTTTTGAAAAGGATCTGACATTAGAGCTCTATTGCGAATAATTTTATTAATTACTAATAATATCCCGTGATTACACCCGCGTACATACCGATCTCATGGCAGTGGAAAGTCGGACTATTGATGTATTTTTATTAAATATATCATCAATAGTTTCCGCAGCGCATGCGATAACAGATTTTTATGACAATTTTTTTACACCTTATTACATTTTTATTACGGATCCCTATTTTTTAAATGTAATATAGTCTATATAGCTCAGTAAAAATTCAGCTTTCCAACGGTGAAAGAGTTTTTTTAATCGGTCCAGTAGTTTAGTGTGAGAACATTACAAACATACATACAAATTTTTCCTTTTTATAATATTAATATAGAAATACAGATTTAAAAATATTGAAGAAATCATTTGATTGTCTTGTTTCAAATACTTAGGGCAATATTTTTAGAGACACCTTAATATAGAGCCGTTTGTGATTTTAAATAATATTCGCGTCTTTAATTAAGCCGTGTGGTATCCAGCTGAATAGAATAGTACCAACCTCATTTCTTACCGAGGTGTCGTAAAAGGCGACTAAGGTAAGTCGACCCGCCGTGTGGTGTCCGGTTAATTAGAATAGACCACCCTCTTTCTTACCGAGGTGTCGTAAAATACGACTAAGGTAAGTTGACGTCAGGCAGGCGGAAGGTTGTAAAAACGCAGCCAAATCATGTGACAGCATGTTTATAACATGTTGTGCTGACCCACTTAGAGGGATAAGGGCAGGAGGATGATTCGCGTCTTTAATTATTTCACCTTATGGTTGAATTTTTTCATGGAAATAGATAATATCGGTAAATGGAGAAAATAATGAGTTTAAGTCGACTTTAAAGAAAAATTCAGTAGCAGTTCTATTTTAAGTTGTAGACTAAGCCATTAACCGTTAGTTAGCAATTCATGTAACCGCTTAGTGTGTTAATATTAATGAAACAAAAAGGTTTCGCCACGTCCGCTTAGTGTCAGATGAGATCGCGTGACACCTGTGATATGGGAGGGTATGGGAACTGGGAGCGTGGACAAAGGCAGCCATCATTTAGTCCACTTCTCACGCTGGGCCGAGCGTTTGATGAACTTTGTTCAACTGCGATCTAATTCAATATAACGTCAGACGAATACAGAAAAAATCTTTCCATTTGTTTGCACACAACTCCTCTTTTAAACCCTTTAATGGTTTTAGCAGCAATTAAAGTTTCCATTAAATAAATATAGTAAATATATGGGACACTTACACACATGTTCGTCCGTCTCCAAAGTAAGTAACTTAATACTTGTGTTATGGAAGACAGACAACTAGTGAATACACTTATCTAATTTTTAAATACATACTTTAATAAAAATATACACCCAGACTCGAAGACCAACAAATTCATTTATGGAAAATGTTGGCCTTCGGTGGGAATTGAACCCGCGATCCGCGGAGCTAAAAACAGGGTCACTACCCACTGGGCCAAGGGGTCAGTTAATTAAATAAATTTAAGTGAGCTTTTCTTCACACAATCTGCATTGAAATAGCCAAGTTGACGAATGTCTATGTTGCTTGTATATGCTGTGATAATCCAACGATTAAATCTTGTAACTCTTTTAAGAGAGCCACGGGTTCGAAACCCGGGCAAACACCACTGAGTTTTCTGTTAAAACTGTTCTTTTAAAGTGGGTTATTGATAGACCGTTATTTAATTTTGTGTGTATGAATATTTTACTTAAGCTTAGACAATGCTTAAATTTAAGCTCCATTAATGATGCAATTATTTTAAAATTAGTTCAAATTATTCAATCCGCAAATGTTTTGGCATGAAAGCGATCTACGCTCGCGCGGTTTCATTCCTATCTCAGTCGGTCAAATCCTTTTAGGTAACAACTTCTCAGATGTGATAACCTCCCGCTAGTACATAATTAACATTGTATGATGTCATTGAATCAGTTTGTTCGTCATCGTCTTGTAATTACTGACTAACAAAAACGAACACAGTTTTAGTATCGCATGAGATCAAAGAATAATGTGCGCGATAGCACACGAAAGGTGCGATTATTGTGAGTTAATTGTGCTTGATAAGATGTGCTATTGACATTTAAATAAACGTTTGTAATCTTTTTGCGGTTTCTATAATGTCTTTAATCGATAAGTGTATTTTAATCGATACACTTTTTATATATAAAAGTATACAGCTTTAAAAAGAATACGATATGTACATAATTAACTAGGTAGAAAGTGAAAGCTCATAGTTTCTGAATGCAAAAATTATGTTAATAGAATAGAAAAATACTTTATTTGTTCTCATACCAGGATATAATTGCAAAATACAAATAAGTAAAGTTACCACTAAACTAAATATTCTTAAACCTAACAATTAACCTTCCGTAGTTTACGTGTATATTTAATCGTTTGTGGGTTTTGATATACAATGCTATACTAAAATTATACAATTAATTTTAGTTTCGCGTTATAACAGTTAAAAATAACTATCAAAAAAGCTAGTTTAGAAAGGTTTTCAATGTTATCAAGAATTACATAAATGATAAAATTGCGTAGATTTAACGTTGCCCGCTAGTTATACTCGGGGTGCAATTATTTCGAACCGATAGAGTTGACGATTCAATAGCACTTGTTAACAAATTTAAATGAAATTATTTAAACAAATTTATGGTCTCTAAAAATAATATTCTCGCTAAAACTATCTTAAATCGTTGTAAATGTGCTTGCGAAAATCTCCCTTCACCTAACTGACAGACAAACAGTTCGCTGTGTGTGAATCGAGGAACACAGACGCGATGCGGTATTTATTAATAAACCTCAACTCACACGACAATTAGAGGTACTCATAACTTCTTTCGAAGCTCGGTATGTAATCTTCAATAGTAGAAAATTTTATTAAAATTCCTCCAGGATTAAAAGTGGTATTAGCTGTAAAAGCAATACATACAGACAGACAACTTCGAATTTTCAAAATACTAATACGGTTTATTTTGAAGGAATACGGTTATAGGAAATCGAAAACATTTTATATAGAGCATCGGTTAAATGATCTTTGATTTTTAGATAAGTCATTAAAATCATGATAATTGTTCAAAGTAAGAAGAACGATAAAATAAAAGAAACTTTTACGAGAATTTAATTAAAATTTTTATTACAAAAGGTTGAAAATAATTAAAAAATTACGTCCTATTTTATTGTATAATATGCAATTTCTTAGCGTTCAATTTGATTATAACGTAACATAGACAATAAATTTAGTTCATATCATATTCCTATTCAAAGAAAAATTACAGACATTGCTTTTATTATGTCATTATAAACTGAGGGAAGCGAAACAGTCAAAGCATTTGATTTGACTCGTGACAAGATAAAGTTGCCAGAAGCGAGCCTCCAAAGTTCACCTGTTACTTTCGGCGATTTCAATTCGTTTCCGATCACAACCTTGAGCAATTTCGGTAGACGCGGCTGTCGGCCCACTAGAATCGCACTAGAAGCGTTTTTTACATTTTTATAATAATAAGCGTATACTCGCATATAAAATATTTGTAACCCATAATGCAGTGGTAAACAATCAAAAAGTTATACCGAGAAAATATCTGATAATATATGTAATATTGACTTGAATCGAGTATACATATAGAAACTCTATAAATTATAACGATTAGCACATCCCATCCATATTAGTATTATACCTGAATGAGTAACATTGTCAGTCTTTTGTCGTGCCACGTATAATACATTGAAGCAATATTATTGATAGTTGGTGTGATAATCCATTTTTGCAAGCTGGAACACATACATAATTGAGATAATTTTAACATTAAAATTGATGTGAACGAAGTCACGGGAACTGCTGTTAAATATAATTAAATGTTAAATAGAATACTTTGGGGGTAGTCGCTCGTTTAGTGGCCGACAGGTATGAACTCAGCAAGTGCTCGGTAATGCGTGCAGCTCTGTGCAGTGACGTCATCGAGCCCCGCCCCACTCGTTGCATCCATTGTGTGCCAAAGGTCAATTATTGATGCTCCTAATATACCAGTGGAGCACATTATGACATTTCAAAATGCACCTTTAATGCATGATGGAAAGAGATTATGTAGGTTACGGTCGTGAGCCCTAGTTTACAAGATGCCAGTGGAACGATCATCATATCATCTCGGTCTATTTTCTCAATTGCGAACTTCGTCAATTTTTCAAGAATAAGTTTGTTCTGGCAACCTAATTAATGATAGTGTCATAATTTGCTAAGCCAAATACCTAATTTGGATTTGGATTGTCCGAATGGGCAGCGACGTTGCGACCATATCGGCGCAGCTCACCCTATAAGGTCCCCGAGGCGTTCGATGCATCTGGTGCTCCCGATGCATCGTCCAGCGGAGGGAGGGGCCACTTTTACAAAGGCCCCGACCCAGAGGTGGCGCACTCTGGGGTACAGAGTTGCTGCTGGCGGGGATGGGGGGCAATGTCTTCATAAGTACCATATCCCTGTCACCAGCAGCGTGGTGCAGCACACAGGTTGTTTTAGTCGGTGCGAGTCCGACATAACCTGAATCGACTTCGACATCGCCTGTCCTTGTCAGGTGGCAGTACCCATAAGGAGTTTTTCCTGTTTAAAAAAAAAAAAGATATACTAATTGACCAACTTGACGACTGTTACCACATAACATTTATGGTCACATAGCAATTGAAGAGATTATGATATTGAGTCTTTATAGGTTTGTCTGCTCTTCCAGGTTCCTACAGAGGTGAAGGCGCCGGAGCTGGTGGTTATTCCGGAGCCGGTGGATACTCTGGAGCCGGCGCTGGGAACGGTGGTTATTCCGGAGCTGGTGCCGGAAACGGAGGTTATTCCGGAGCTGGTGCCGGAAACGGTGGCTACTCGGGAGCTGGCGCCGGAAACGGTGGTTACTCTGGATCTGGTGCCGGCGGTTTCTCCGGTTCTTCCGGACAGTTCGGCGGTTCCCGCGGTTTCGGTGGCTCTGCCGGCGGCTCCTCGGGCTTCGGCGGGTCCGCAGGCGGCGCTGGTAGCTTCGGCGGCGCGGCCTCCCGCCAGTACCTGGCGCCCAACGCCGGGCCCCGCGGCTCCGGGAACGGCAACTTCAACTCGCAGACCGGCTACCGTTATTAAACGAGTGATTACGAATTGTAGGATATTAGCTCGTTACTGTTCCGATCGAGGGAGGTGATATTATATAAACCACCGAACGTTTTATCGCCGATCTGGTCAGTGTTTAGCTGGCGTTGATCTGAAGAGTGGTGTTTCGTGCGTGACGACGGATGTACGATCTACTAGCTTATGTTAACCTGTACTTCTTTTAAAATCAGATCCCCTGCATCAGTTGTCACGTCGAATCGATAGCTAATATCTTCCAATTTTCTTTGTTATATTATTTGTAGCGAAAATGAACAACGATTCCAGCAACGAGCCATCCATGTGATGCTTCATCTCCACCCTCTCTTTCTCTACTTCCTCTTGTCTCATTAATGATCTCATTAACTCTCCGCTTCTTAAAGTTCTCCTCTCGTTAAATACTCGTTAGATGTTAAGGTGTAGTTATAACGCGGCTATGTAAATGGACAGTACTAGAGTAAGATGAAAAACGGATGAAAAAAATGTTGTAACGAGCAAATAGATTGTAACGATTGTAAATATGAACGTAATTAATAAATATTATATAGCAATTTGATGATTTTTTTTAACCTCTCATTTAGCTGATGTATGATAATCATTAAAACCTCTCTTTGACGTGGGAAATTGAAATTAAATTAACTTTTTATTCATACACGTTATAGAACACTACAAAGAAAAAGAAGCGCTCTTATTTGTTATTAGTGATTTCTTCCAGCAACCTTACCTTAAGTGATTGAGGAGAAATATCAAAAGGGAAATATTTAAATAGAAGTGGTATGAAAACACCACTTTATAGACAATGTTATATCAAAATTTTCTGTATTCGAACCACGAGCCGACGAGATTTTGGTGACAGAGAAAGGTGTATTGTTTATTCCGGATGACTACCGCTAGTTATTTGGGCGCCAACCAGCTCGGTCAGCAGTGACCGGTGCGATAGCCTGCACTGCAAACGCCTATGGTGGTCATTGGTCAATGTCAAATATCTATAAAGAATCCTAGGCCACCGATGGAAACCCATTAGTGGATACGATGGTTAATATCAGGGTTCAAAGTTATTTTCAAGAGTTGGTAATACTTAACTATTTAAGTTTGTGCCAAGATACAAAAGTAATAATAAAATTATTATACTATAATCCGCGATGAAGTAAAATAGAAAATATATATAATGCTAAATGTAGACTGGACAATCGGTTATCATTCCTGATACATGCCACACACGACCAAAATCGCAAAGCTTTGCGATTTTGGTCGTGGAGTCTATCTCCTGATGATGCTTCGGTTGCGGGGCGAAACGATTGTTGAGTTTGTGATAGTGGCTGTGGTGGAGGTTTGTGCATGTGTTTTTTTACGAATCCTCCATGTATCAGGTATGATAACCGATTGTCCACTCTACATTTAGCATTATATATATTTTCTATTTTACTTCATCGCGGATTATAGCAAAATAATTTTATTATTACTTTTGTATTATGGATCTCCGCAAAGTAACGCCTAATTTTATAAATTATTTGTGCCAAGAATTTTAACTGGTATTCAATTGTTATTAACTAACTAAGAAGTATTAATAATAAGTTTGCAACAAAACTGTGTCATTTGCTTGACGTGTTCTCGTTCGGACGCTTTCTCATCCTCATCCTTATCCTCTCATTCAGGATGTTTAATGAAAGGATTATATTATATTTGAATTTTACTTTAATGGATAGAGTAGCTCACGAGAAAGGTTTAAATGTATAATTTGAAAACGTTAAAATGTGAAGATTGAGCCGTACGCGATGCTCGGAGCACTGTATCCACATTAATATACAATAATGATGTTTTGTACCTGTCACTTAGTGCTGCTTTTAGTGTCCTGATTCAACCGGGCCCGGATCTTCTTTCAGCACTTCACAATCACTGCACTAGTGTGTGGTGTGTGTGAGTGTATAATGTTCGTTCGTTTATTTATTTATTTATTGGAACACCAACAAGAATGCACTTAAACTAAACTTAAATATAAACAATATTGTGTCCTGCTACAAGTACATCCTTACTTACATGTGTTTATAAGTAAGGATACAAAAAATTCTTGGATATCGTCTATTTTATCTAAATAAATAAATAAAAATCTTTTGAGTATAGCTTTCTAAATACTTGTATACTATTACTAAAGATAACGGTCACATATTTGTGGTAATTAACACACTACCTGAAGGGACATTTGTGATTTGGCTGCGTTTTTACGACCGGCCGCCTGCCTGACGTCAACTTATCTCTGTCGTATTTTACGATACTTCGGTAAGAAAGAGGGTGGTTTATTCTACTAAACTGGATACCACACGGTGGGTCAACTTACCTTAGTCGCCTTTTACGACACCTCGGTAAGAAATGAGGTTGGTCTATTCTACTCAGCCGGATACCACACGGCGGAATCTTTTACACGATATAATTATGAAGTACTTAGGAATTAACACAAAATGAAAATTTATTATGGATCGCTAGTTATTAATAATAACAACTCTCGGTGACTCGTACCGTCACCAGAGTCTTATCTGTTTTTCGACCGGTGTAACAAAAAAGATAACGTTTTCAATTTAAAATAACAAGTGTCCGCCATGACGACATACCATTAACAATATTTGCTTTATTCATAAAAAAATTATATAACCACTTCAAAGCTCTGATCAAAACGGAACTAAACTTTGTTAATAATGTTTTAATATCTGCTGCCAACACCTGCCATACTATATGGTAATAAATGTCTTCATTATGCCATACGTACGGACTGACGCACTGCATGACTACACTGTATTATTATCGTTAGTACAAACAAAATTAAACTGTGCTTTATTTAAATGCGGTTACACGAGTGGATGATTAATGTATTGGATGACGAAAGAATGTTTAACAATTTATACAAATATTGCTTTAGTATCTTAAACGTTTAAGTAAGTAAGTAGTAAGTAACGGCCTGTTACTATCCCACTGCTGGGCATAGGCCTCTACTCTCCGTTTTTTTTTTTGGAGAGAAGGATCGGAGCTAAGACCTACCACGCTGCTCCAATGCGGATTGGTAGGTTACACATATCCCCAGAATTCTCTAGAGATATGCAGGTTTCCTCACGATGTTTTCCTTCACCGAAAAGGGTGTGATAAATTGCAATTATCAATTAGACACATAAGTTTTACTAGAAAACTCATTGGTTTGAACCCTAGACCTTCTCGAAAGAGGCGCACGGTGATACCGCTGAGCTACCACAGCTTAAACGTTTAATCACCCTTAATAGTGGAATGTGTTTTGAAATCCCCGAAAGATAAACAGGATTTTATCTTCAATGTGTATAAACTTCATCAATATTTCTCCAATGGATTATCCATGAAAGTATGAAAAGGTGAAAGACAAACAAGCAATTTTAGTTTTACTAGCTGTACATATGACTTCCTTAGCCTCAAGTTCATTGTTAGAATAGGAATAATTATGCAGTGTTTTTACTATTATTGGAATAGTTTTCTGGAATAAAAAAGCAGCTCTGTTGCTAAAGTAACTATTTAAAAACAGAGTTAGAGAGTTGTACGGTGTCATCGTTCGGCTATCAGAGCCTTTAGGATGCTGTGTATAAATCATAAAAAGGTCTATCCCTAACCAATTTAGATATAGACCTTATCACTGACTAACTGTCATAAACTTAGCTACCAGCAGTTGAGAAAAAAAGTCGTGAATCTGTAACCAATAAAAACTACATTAGAAGCTACCCATATCAAGATATAGAAGTACATAAAAGAGTATACAGAAGTATATATTTATTTATAGATCACCAAAAAATTCATACTTGACATTAAAATAAGTAGAATTTTGATTAAGGATGACAACAAATGAAGTTACAACAACCGAGAGATACAATTTAACTTATTTTATCTTATTGTTAAATTAAAAAAGAGGAATTAACAGAAAAGAGAAAAAGAAAATTAATACAAAAAGAAAAATATATAGTAAAGTAAAGTAGTGGCCTGTTACTCTCTCACTGCTGGGAATAGGCCTCTTCTCTCCGTTTTTGGAGAAGGTTTGGAGCTAAGACCTATCACGCTGCTCCAATGCGGATTGGTAGGTTACACATATCTCTAGAATTCTCTAGAGATATACACGTTTCCTAACGATATTTTCCGTCACCGAAAAGCGTGTGATAAACTGCAATTATTAATTAGACACATAAGTTTTAACAGAAAAACTCATTGGTGTCTGCCCGGGGTTTACCCCGTGACCTCCTCGAAAGTGTCGCAAGGTGTTACCGCTGGGCTATCACAGATAAAAAAATATATGATCTTATCTTATATAGTAATAAATCTACTAAGCTACTTATCCTACCTTACTTATCTTACCTATCCTACCTATACCCATCTAAAATATAATTAAGAGTAATTACGATCAGCATATCACTCGATTCAATTTTTATAAATAAAATTATTTTTTATTGTCATACTGTTGAATAATCTGTCCATCTGTAGTCGAAATCTCTCGAAGCACGATCGCAGCTGTTAGACTCATCTTGGCCGTATAAGGCGGATGCTGCGACGACTGTTTGATCCAAGTTTGACTTCAGATTGCGTTGTGAATGGATGAAATGACGGGAGGGATAGCTCACACTTATTCGCATTTATACGCACGTATTAACATAGTGACACTATGAGAGAATAATGTTACGTTGGAATCATAATTTCTTAAATAAGCTGTAAAATAAATAAATAATAATAACGCTAACAATGAATTTGTTTTTTTTTCGTTCATGTATTTAGATGCAATTAAAAAAAGTATTTGTAGTGTATTGAATTGTATTTTAAATGAATTGGTAATGAAATTATTTTATCTTTTCGGTAAGACTGATTCAGTCAGTAAGAATAGTAGTAAAAACAATAGTAGTTTCGATGAAAGATAAGACAATATAAAATATTAAGATATATTTTTTTAAGACTTTATTTATCTTGAAGTATTACGTAGAAGAAACATGAAATTGCATTGAACATAACTGGGAATGCGGTAGGCAAGGTATCCCTTTTCTTATTGGAAGCGCCTTAAGTCAGTGAGATAAAGAAAAACCATTGGACGAAGAAATCTGCCAAGGGTTGACATCTAATATTAGATAAATACCTCGTTATCAGTTAGGGATTATATCCAGATTGTTTATAATTAGTAATGCTGACAGAGCTAAATACTCGCCACTAAATCATTACGTGATGGTGTAACGTGTGGAAGGCGTGCAGTGTACCATTTGCGCGTAGTCATTAGTTATTAGGTGTTCAAACTCGATAAATTACTGACATATGTAAAGTTAATAATTAATTAACTTACAGAATCTAAATCTAAATCACTTTTTATTTTTTATATGAAATATATCTTCAATATTTAAATGAATTATTCTTGTATGTATATACATATTTTTGGAATCTCGGAAACGGCTTTAACGATTTTTCTGAAATTCACCATGTAGGTTGTGGTGGAGAAAAATCGACCTAGCTAGTGGTTGGCTGGTTTTATTAAAAAAAACGTTTTATCCCTGTTTTTGACCATTAAAAAATTCTAACATACTAATATTTTCATATAAAACGCTAAATAAGTCTAAAGAACAAGAACAGACACAATAGAAAATATAGACGATTAAAAGAGAATCTGCAAAAAAAATGCATATTATATATAAACTTATAATTAATAATATTAATTATATCAGTGAATGAAATATGAAGATAATCAGACTATAAAAAAAGGAAAGTTACTTAATTTTATAATTGAATTGAAAAAACTATTTTGCAGTTAATCAGACCTTTCTTGTTTATATAATCTCAGACGGCTTGGTTTTACCATTTTTTGATACTTTACTGAAGATTTGTAACTTTACTGAAAGGTATTCATATTTTATCGAGCAGTTCATAACTAAAAACGTAAGTGGCTTCTAAGGTAGTCAGGCTCACCTGAAATCAAGGTTGCTAATTCTTATTCGAAATATTCTTTATTCAAGTAAACTTGTAAACGTTTGCTTATAAATTGTCAACTAGCCAGCAAAAAACTCAAAGGTTTCTCTTTTCAAAATATAATTCCTATTACTCGTGTTGTCGCTAATGACTTCCGCTTTGAATTTTGTAGCAACACAGTCATGAAACAAGAGTATAACGGCCTTTTTGTTTTAAATAGTGGCAACACTGTGCCGTTGTTGTTTCCGGTGGAGTCTTCCTATTGATAAAACGTTGCAGTGACATTGTCTTTGCTCGTTATTTAAGAGAAGTGTATCTCGCAGCGTGAATAGTGGTATTCTATAATATTGTGTTATTCTAGTGTGTGCGTTAACACTCATTGAGTCATTACTGTTTTGTACAGTTGAAGAGTAGCTATATCTATGCATTCATATTTTTTTTCTGTATATAAAATATAACTATTGGTACCGTTGCGAAAAAGTCTGTAATGTCCCAAGTGCGTGTTGCGCACAAGTATGAGATGTAAACGAGCTCAGATGCTGCGGCGCGGCGCGTGTGATCTCCCATACATTATTGATGGCGAGGATGCTCCGACACACATTCACTGCACTTTTTGTCTGTCAGTCTGTCGACGAAGGTCCCACCGCTCCTTTTAAGTAACATTTGTAACAACAAACCCTGTTAGATGCGTATGTACATCGTATGAGATGGTGACATCAACAAATTACGGCTGCGGTATTATTTTCTGTTTGTTTCTATTTTATAGACAACTACATCCACGGTCGCCATAGAAAAAAAAAATATTTGTCTGGTGACTGGTGAATATATACATATATAGTTTTAAAATAAACACATACAAAATAAACATATACAACACTAGCAACGCCCGCATGGCAAAGCTTAAAACCGTAATTTAATATTTGGTAACCATAAAAATAGTTCAAGTGAGTTAACCTTAAAAGCTAGACATATGCTGTCGCGGACTTTTATTTAGAAGTTTTAGTAGGTAACAATTTTGTAATATACGATTTTTGAATAACTATTACCATTTACTCAGCGTTACGCAAGGAAAGCTTTAAACTTTGACGTTTTCGTACTATTTTTTATTGCTGCTCCTCGCCTACTCATAGCGTGATGTTATATAGCCTATAGCCTTCATCAATAAATTGACTATCTTACACTGAAAGAACTTTTCAAATCGGTCCAGTAGTTCTGAGATTAGCGCGTTCAAAAAATCAAACAACAAAACTCTTCAGATTTATTTATTAATATAGATATTTCTACGACTCCATTTTATGCATCCTTTCTACAGCGCCTTGTCGGTGCCCTCCCGTATTATTTATACAATGATTGATTTTTATTAGCCTACAATATCCACGTAAATTGTACGTAAAACGCGAGGCAGCCTTTTACGGCACTTATCGGCAAACCTGACCTAGGGTTTAAATGGCATGCCTTAAACGTAACGTAATCACGAGCTGCGAATTCCAGGCTGTTGCTGGAACAAGTCAGTCAAATCTACAGCCGAGGCGACGTTTATTGACGTCGAAATTTTGCCTTTTTCTATGTATGTTTAATTTAATTTAACTAAATATTTCATGTACAAGTTATTGGTCAATAGAATGAATGAATGAATACTATTAATTACTTTACAGTTTTTTTTAACAATAATTTATAGAAGTAGGCGAAATTCCATAACACAAAAGCAATGAATTTTTTTCTGAGGAGAATCTGGCGATTTTTAAATGAATGTTAAACTTTCTGACGGACGTCGTGTGGTATCCGGCTGAATAGAATAGTATTTCTCATCCTCATTCTTACCGAGTTGTCGTAAAAGGCGACTAAAGTAAGTTGACCCACCGTGTGGTATCCGGTTGAGTAAAATAGACCACCCTCTTCTTACCGAGGAGTCGTAAAATACGACGAAGTTGACGTCAGGCAGGCGGCCGTAAAATACGTAGTCAAATCATGTGACAACATGTTGTGCCGACCCCACTTAGAGTGGGATAAGGGCAAGAGGATGATGATGTTCTGACGGGTTCTGAGGGTACCTTGACGAATTCCTCGCTTTAGATAAAGTTGGTTACTTATTTTCAATATAGAGCTCGTTTTCAATCGTTTATGTGTCTTTTTTATCATTCAGTTAATATTATTAAAAATAAAAATTGAAGTGCCAGTTGGTACAGATGGCATTGATCCTGCCTTCAGCTCCATGGGGTCGCGAGTTCGATTCGAGCTTGCGGGGCGAAACGATTGTTGATTTTGTGATAGTGAACGTATGTAATGCTTGTGTATTGTGGTGGTTTTAACTAATCTTACATGTATCAGGTATGAAATCGGACTGTCCACACTACATTTACCATTATATATATTGTCTATTTAAATTCATCGCGGACCACCACGGAAGTTACAGAATGGTAATTACCAGATCAATGAAAAAATTTGTACTAATTGTAAATAATTTTTTAAAGGTATTCTTGTTATATTCTTAAGGTTTTTTTATAGCACGCTATAAAATATTGTAATAAAATATTGCTTTAAGTAATGAATGCAACAAAAAATATGAGTAATATTTATAAAGATTCATTTTGTGGTAAAAAACTGAACAAAATGAGCTCCGGTCGTGATCGTGGTATCGTCAGCAGCCGGTTCCGTTTCACACACGCTGAAAGGTCAAGCTGGAAGGCTCGCTACAGACGATTTGCTGCTTCGAGGATTCAGCATTTCTGTATAAAAATTCAATATATTATTTACTAGTAGTAGACTTTATTCGACGCTAATTTAGTTTTAACATAAATCTATACTAATATATAAAGAGTTTGGTTGTTTGATTTTTTTGAACGCGCTAATCTTAGAAACCAGTAGACCGATTTGAAAAATTCTTTCAGTGTAAGATAGTCCATTTATTGAGGAAGGCTACAGGCTATATAACATCACGCTAAGATAAATAGAGAGGAGCAGCAATAAAAATTATTATAAAAACGGCAAAATTTTATACTTTCCTTGCGTACGCTAAGTAAACGGTGATAGTTATTCAAAAATCATGTATCGCAGAATTGTTTCCCTCTAAAAGTGCTAAATAAAAGTCCACGACAGTATATGTCTAGCTTTTAAGGTTAACCCACTTTAACCATTTTTATGGTTATTAAAATACTATATTACGGTTTTAACCGTTCCACGCGGGCGGAGCCGCTGGCGATTGCAAGTTATTTATGAAAAAGATAAATGAAGCACTTGTGTTAATTTATATCCTTATATTAAAATGAAATCCTCACACCCAATACATAAAAAATATAAAGTATTCAGTTAGCAAGCGACCTTAGGATCTTGTAATTGATTAGTAACCATCATTAATTATTAACTCACGAACAATACGAGATGACTGTCTGTAGCTGATGGTAGCTGCGACCACACCAGCCTGCTACCAGCTGACACCAACACCGCCAGTGGTCACTACCACACGAGGAGTTAAAGATTAACCAGTCTTTAACCCATCGTGATCACATGTATATATGTACATGTATATGTATAACACGAAATTGGAAATGTGGGACGCAACATGCGTAGGTACGTTGGCCTCGTCCCATATCAGGGATACAGCGTCAAGACCTGGAGCTGCGAAGGAAATGGGCGAATCCGGCAAACGGCGGAAGTATGCATCTCTCATCGAGAGTTATATATTTGTGCCGTTTGCAGTTGAGACCCTAGGGCCATGGAGACAAAGTGCAAAAAAAAAAATTCGTTTTAACACCTCGGTTGATTGCCTCTTCAGTTGACAAGAGGGCTAGCTCCGTTTTCGCACAAAGAATCAGCTTAGCTTCAGCGCAGAAACGCTGCCAGCATTCTTGGGACCATTCCGCGTGGGCATGATTTGTATAGTCCTAGCGTGTAAGTAATTTAAGATAGATATAACTTGTACATTTTTGCTATAAATAAATATGTATCAGACGAAATTCGATGTATATAGACGTACTTCACAAAAAGCTTGTGATACCTGTGTCGCGACTCAGCAGAGTTAGCAACTCATTCGATGGTCTCAGTATTCGCTTCTACAATAAAATTCCGCAATCAATACTAGACCAGTCTACAGAAAGGTTTAATTTAAGTATAAGAGATTTGCTTATACGTAAAACATATTACAAAATTGAAGATTATTTTGATGATAAAAAAGGCTGGATTTGAAAATCCTTTCAGCTTCATACAAGACTGCGGTTTCATTATGTAAAATTGAAAATGTTTAAAAGATTGACCGCCGAGTTTCTATCTGGTTCTTCTCGGTAAGAGCAGCATTCCGAACCAGTTTTATCTTTATTAATCATATTGATACTTGACGTTTCAAAAGTACTTAAAAGAGCTTATTTGAATAAAGATATTTTGATTTGATTTGACAATCGTAGTAGTTAGGGGTCCCTCTTATCATAGGAGAGTTCGACCAGATTACAATATCACTATAATTTATAAAGCAAATTTCCCCGCAGCATTTGTCTTCTCTATTCCCAAGAAACTCAAAAGTACTGAACGCATTTTCATACGGTTTTCCTCAATAGATAGAGTCATTCATAAGGAACATTTTAGTGTATAATTTACTAAGATTTTGTGTAAGTTGATTGACAATGTCATAAAAAAGTTATCCGGGAGCATTTATCGAAAACGATGTCTAATCACCTTAAAGATATAGTAAAATAATGTGCGATTAAAATGTAGGTTTACTTCTCCTCTATAGGTCTATAAAAAAGTTCGTAATGGCATATATCTATCTTATAAGCATAGCTTACACCCTTGCTCAAATTGCTAGTACACTGCGGTAATTGGAAAGCTATATAGACAGATCCAATATTAAGCCATATCAACTTAAACACGTCACTTACTAACTAATATGAACCATCTATAGTCACGTTTGTTTGTAATTTCTTTATTGCATTAATTATTATAACAATAATAATAAAAAACAACTTAATATGCAATGGCGGGCTTATACGTCTTATTGGGTTAGCCCGACTAGTTTCAAGATCAATCGAGACGGTGATTCATGAGCTCTTTATACGGCGTGAGTATAGCCGGTTTCTATACATTAACTATGAATACTACTCACGACATTTTAATTTTCAAAAAACGGTCAGTTTCTTTGATTACCTAACAATATAATTTAAAAGGAATGTCTTAGAAGGTATCGCTTGATGAAAAATCTCGCGCGCAAAAACTAATTAATGGCTCACTTAGTTTATAATGCTTTGTTAGAGCTTGTTATAAGCTGTTGGTTAGAATACATTCTTAGATTTATGTAGCTTGGTAAGATGCAGAGGAATTCTAGTTTAAATAATTAAATATCCGTTTCCTTAAATTACTATGTATAATAATATGTTGTAATGCTCCAAAATGTCGCTACACATCCGCGATCGGTATTACACCTTCTCGATGGTTGCGAACAACTTTTATAACCTTAATAGTTTGCTTTTCCTGTCTTAATGTTGTCAGTTAATATTAATAGCTTTATAAGTTCGAAGGATTCACAATAATTTCTAATTATATTATTATCATTATTCTCCTTATCCTAATCTAAGTGGGGTCTGCACCATTACCATTGGGGTTTTAACCATGTTGTTATATGATTTGATGACGTATTTTACGACCGCCCGTGTGCCTGACGGCAACTTACCTTAGTCGACTTTTACGACATCTCAGTAAGAAATTAGGGTGGTCTATTACTCGGCCTCTCTCTAGTATTATCAGAACTTATCAGTGCCCCGGATGGGTTCGAAACTAGTCGGGCTAACCCGATAGCATAACACCTGAGTATAGCCGGTTCTATACATTAACTATTCCTCTATTATCGTTTGAGCTAGCTTTGATACATCCGATCTACCTAGACCTATATCTGGATGTCATCTTTATTTATGAGATAAAGATCTGAGATATGAAAGCCGTGTGGTATCCGGCTGAATAGAATAGTACCACCCTCACTTCTTACCGAGGTGTAAAAGACGACTAAGGTAAGTCGACCCACCGTGTGGTATCCGGCTGAGTAGAATAGACCAACCTCATTTCTTACCGAGGTGTCGTAAAAGGCGACTAAGGTAAGTCGACCCACCGTGTGGTATCCGGCTGAGTAGAATAGACCAACCTCATTTCTTACCGAGGTGTCGAAAAATACGACTGAGGTAAGTTGACGTCAGGCAGGCGGCCGGTCGTAAAAACGCAGCCAAATCATGTGACAGCATGTTTATAACATGTTGTGCCGACCCCACTTAGAGTGGGATAAGGGCAGGAAGATGATGATGATGAAGATCTGCGATATTAATCTAATCTATAAATTTCACCTTATTGGAATTCTATTCATATTATATTACAAAATCATTCCTTCAGTTATTGTCATTACAAAAATATTAACAAATTTAAATAAAATATTTAAAAAAACACAGAAGGTCAGTGATTTTCAATTTGTTGTTCCTTTTATTTTCTGATTATTTTATTCTTTTTAGGTAATTGTTAATGGTTCTATCAAATTGTTCCTCTCTCTTTTCAAAGGACACCTAAGGAAGGTTCCAATCGTCCCATCGCTGCGTGCGGTCTTTAAATTACATTTTTAAGAGCGCATAAGAGCTTTGGTGTCTATATTATGGTTTATATCCATAATATTATATATACGAGGCTATTTGTATGTCTGTTGCTGCCAAACTGCTAGACAATTTTGATGAAATTTGGTGTAAAAGTAAAGTAGCGGCCTATTACTCGCCCACCGCTCGCCCACTGCTGGGCTGGGCTGAGCTAAGACCTACCACGCTGCTCCAAAGCGGATTGGTAGATTGGACATATTCTAGAGATGTGGAGGTTTCCTCACGATGTTTTCCTTCACCGAAAGCGTGTGATAAATTGTAATTATCAATTAGACACATAAGTTTTAACTCATTGGTGTCTGCCTGAATTCGAACCCGTGACCTCCTCGAAAGAGTCGCACGGGATATCAAAGCTCTTTCAATTTAGATGTACTTGAAGTTTATAATATTGGACTAAACATATGAGGTTGAAAACCGAAACTGGATAAATCGCGTAGTTCCTAATTCAGGGTATTTTAACACTAAAGTTAATGTCAACGAAGTTATAAAATATTTTGGGGACTTTTTGACAGATGTTTTTCTTTACGTAATCATTGGTTTTCCGAACAGAGCACTATGATTTTAAAAATGATGGCTGTCACCACTAGTTACTTTGTCAGCCAGGGAGTCAGAAATTGTGTTCATTTTTGCAATTTAGTACAAACCTATAATAAAGTTTACGCTCAGTTACAAGAACGATCAGAGCTACAAAACCTTTGATTTAACTGTACCTAACTTTTAACAGTGTATGCATCAGTCATTTAGACTACATTGTACGTGGTTACACAACCAGATCTAACTGTTGCGTCTCAACAGAAGATAATACCAGGAACCGTCTCAGAACACCAATTTAACACAAGCTAAGGTTTCAAAACAAAACAATTACTTTCCGAAAAAAAGTTGTAACTGTTTAGTCCAGAAAACAAGAGTTAGACAAAATTGCATACCTTAAAATATTAAAATCAAAAAGTCTAAGGTAACAAAACAGGTACTTTCCAGAAAAGAGTTGTAACTTTTTAGTTCAGAAAATAAGAGTTTGACAAAATTATACAACCTACTAAATAATTTAATTTAAATACATTATTTTAAAAAACAATATTATTTTTAGTCACAGTCACTAGGTACTCGTGTATGAATAGAGCAAGTGCTGTTACTAATACATAGAACGTTGAATGCAAAGCTTTGAGACTCCGGGGGCCAAAGAAAACAGCATACTAACAACTGTTAATTGCGTCATTTATACAATTAGGAGTTACTTGTAGAGATCCATAATACAAAAGTAATAATAAAATTATATTGCTATAATCTGCGATGAAGTAAAATAGTAAATATATATAATGCTAAATGTAACGTGGACTATCCGTTTTCATATTCAAAACATGCAGGATTCGTAAAAATACATGCACAAAACAAACCTGCAACACCGTCACCACAGTACACAAGCACTACACACGTTCACTATCACAAACTATGGTGACGGTGGTGGTTTGTGTGTTTTTACCAATCCTGCATGTATCAGATAGTCCACTCTATATTCAGCATTATATATGTTTTTATTTTTTACTTTATCGTGGAATATAGCAAAATAAACTATATTATTACTTTTGTATTATTTTGTCTTTAGGTAACAAGAGAGTAATTTATAGAATTGGGCGTTACTTTGCGGAGGTCCATAATACAAAAGTAATGAAAATATTATTTGCTATTATTGCGGATTATAACAAAATAATATTTTCATTAATTTCGTAACAATAAAGCTGAAAGGAGATCAGCTTAGAAAATAAAGATAAAATTTTCAATTCTATTCTCCGCTGGATAATATTCATCTGTTCGCAGTCTTAGTATCACCCTCACACTAACATCAAAATAAAACCCTGTTTACTCCAACTGTTTTGTATTTAAACTGATTTTCAATTTGTGCTAAAATTAAATGATAAAAATCACAAAACAAATAAAAGCCACCTAATTATTTGTACGTGGATATCGTTCCTTGAATATAACTTTGAACTTAAAAGTACAAATCCTTACGTCACAACTTGGTCGATATGTCCTGGATGAGAAGCACATGATCAGGTATAAAACAGGTCAATTGTCTATCACTATCACAGTAGTCTGCGAGCTTCTGATCCGGCTGTGCCTGCACCGACCTAAAATGAAATTGGTAAAATATATAATCTTTTAATTTAATTTAACTCAAGTTTAAAAAAAATTCATGAAGGGAAATATCAGGGTTACTTATTAACTATCGAATTGAAACAATATAGGTAAGTTGATAAAGAATGAATAAAGACGTAATTCATGTATTTCTGAAGTAACAAAACCGTTACATTATAAATATTAAAGGGTGTTTGTCTGTCTCGTTCTTTTCTACAACTTAACCGCTAGACCAATAGCCATTTCGTACAATTAAAGCTTTCCAAAAAGACATAGTACGTAAAGTTAGTTAGCGCTTAAGTGATTTTAATTTAAGGGATTGGATTTTATTTTAAGTTACGGGAATCTAGATTTTCCTAGGTATCGCAGCCAAAACTCAAGCTATAAGCTAAAAGTCAATTTCAGGGTGAAGTGACTTATTATTAAAATATGCATTCTGGCTATATCAAATTTAGTTAGTAATTTACACGAATCATTAAATATTATAATTGTCTACAAATGTTTGTATTCCGTTCTGTATTCGGTTAAGTCGAATAGACCACCTCATTTCTTATCGAGTTGTCGTAAAAGGCGACTAAGTCGACACCTTGTGGCACCCATTTCTTACCGAGGTGTCGCAAAAAGCGAGTAAGGTAATATGAAGTCAGGTAGGTAGCCGATAGTAAAGTACGCAGCTAAATCATGTGATAATATGTTTATAACATGTTGCAGCGACCCCACTTAGAGTGGGATAAAGACAGGAGGATGATGTCAACAAATGTTTATTTGGACTTTTTACTTTTAATGAACAATATTTGTGCTGTTAATAAGAATTATATCTGAGTTAAACGTCTCTACATGCTTTTTTTACAGTTTATAGATATTTCAGTGTAAAGGCTCAACATGTTTTCCCTACAGTTGATAGTAGCTGCCGTGATCGCTGTCTGCTCCGCGGGCAGGCTCGACCACCTCGACCGTTCCTATCTTCCTCCCGGAGGATCCGGTGCAGCTGGCTCGAATGGCCCTGGATCTGGTGGCATAAACCAAAACAACGGTTTTTCTAGTCCCGGATCCAGACAATACCTGGCCCCTAACCAGGCTACTACTGGATCAACTTCAAACGGGCTCAGTTCTGGAGGATCCACAACTAATTGTAAGTATATAAAATAGTTCAAATTATTTTTTTTTAAATAAAATTTTTCACAAAGTATAGATTAAAGTACAATTGGGAAGGCTTGACATTTCTATATGAAATCATTTGGGTAGAGTAAGATAAAATCCTTTCTTATCCAAATGTGAATACTATAGTTATCTGAGAAACCGTTACAGGTTTGAAAATTTAAATATCATTGTTATTTTGAACCTTATGTAGTACATTAGTATTCATGTTATAAATATATAACACATATTAAATTATTCTATCATTAACCAAAAATTTTAAGTGAGGTACATTTGTATATAGTGTTCACTTTCCTTGTTTCCTCTTAAGGATTAAAAGATATTTGGAAGTAATATTATTGGAAGGAATAATGATTGTTATAATTCGTAAAACATCAATAATTTCTATTTCAGCTGCGTGGTCCTCCGGTAGTTCATCTTCTAGCCCAGGCCACCAAGGCCAGAGCTCTCAGTCGTCAGTGCCGACCAACAGCTACGGCGTTCCCCAACGAGGTGCCGCATCCAGTTCACCAAATGGTTGTGAATCTTCTCCAGACTCTTCCAGCCGGTCGGCCTTCAGTACTTTTGGATTACCTTCTGGCTCTTCATTTGGTTCTCCTGACGGCACCCAAGAATCTGATAGCTACGGGTCTCAAAGGGGAACAAGCCGTCAGTACTCAGCTCCGGCAGTATTATCCCAGAATAGTCGTGAGCAGCCATTCGAACAGAAATCCGGATCTTCTTTCGGATCCAATAATGGATTTGGGTCTGCTTCTGGGTCCTCCATCGGTTCTAGTATCAGGAGTGCTGGAGCACCTTCTGGTTCTCTCAGCGGTGCCCGTGGGATTGGCAACTACGAGTCCCAAGGAGCAACAAGCCGACAGTATTTAGCACCAGAATCCTCATCTCAAAATGGCCGTCAGCAGTTATTCGACCAGAAATCTTCTTCTCCTTCCTCAGATTCCAAGAGATTTGGATCCGGTTCTAGCTCTTTTAGTGGGTCAACTTTAAGCAATTTTGGATCTGAGTCTGGCTCTTCATTTGGTTCTCCCAGCGGTAGCCATGAGTCTAGCAACTACAGGTCTCAAGGGGCAACGAGTCGTCAGCAGCCATTCGAACAGAAGTCAGGTGCTTCTTTTGGTTCACTTAATGGGTTTCGATCTGCGTCTAGCTCTCCTGTAAGTAACGGAAATTCTAGAGCACCTTCCGGTTATTCCTATGCTTCTCCCAGTGGTTCCCAACGTGCTGGCGAGTCCCAAGGGGCACCTGCATCATCATCTCAAAGCAGTCCTCAGCAGCCATTTGATGAGAAATCGGGATACGTCTACTAGAAGACTACACCTGTTTTGATTCGCGGTTGTTTGTACATTAAATAATACTTGTGTCTTTATTTCAATGTGTTGTTTTATTTTAAAGACTTTGTATCCAAATGCAACAGTATCTTTTAAATAGTCGTTATCTAATATATTTTCAATGCTTACTTAGACGGTTTAATTATGAAAACTTGGGACTTACTTATATATAAAAAAAAATTGGAGTGTGCGAACGGAGCTTTTTTTTACAAATATTAAAAATATATCTAATATTCCTTCACAGCAGTTGGATGGTAACATTACTTACAAGTTATTTAAACTGATAAATACTGACAGGTATAAATTAAGTATTTAATTGAAGAAATATTGTAAAATCGTAGATTATTTTTCAATTTCAGTTTTCACGAGGTCTAGTTGACCTTAAAATAATATTACTGAATTTTGGAATTTTGAAATAGATTTCATGATATTTTACTGATAAAATTCAAATTAGAATAAAATTAATAGAAGGAAAATTTATCAAAATAAAATATGAATATACACATTTACAATATATATTAAGTTTGTATGTACAAACTTGCGATGTAGGTTTGTGATAAGGTTTAATTGTGAAACTGTTACTGACCTTTATACACCTAAATAAATCTATTCATTCAACTATTTCAATACATTCCTAACAATGTTATCAATCTCGATAGGCCGTTCTCAGAAAAATCGTTATCATCTTTCAATTTTTACCTTAAAAGGCACCCAATTTTTATATGACGTCACTACAAACTACACCTCTATGGTGTACAAGCTATACCCACGACTTTGTTCGCAATTTAAATGTTAAAATACTTTTATTTATTAGATACTTTTTTTAAAACAACATAATATTTATAGTCTTTGTTAGCTGAGTATATAAGCTTTAATTGGACCAAATTTCTTCAATATGCCTATTATATATTATATTCTTCAATATATATATGTATTCTTCAATATATTCTTCCTATATATATTCTTCAATATCAGCTGAAAGGATAATAAACAGATAGAAGGACTTTCGCATTAACGATATTATTAGCACGATGAAGCTCTCACATTTGCACATAAAGATTGCAATGGATCAAAAATATCACACAAATTACGAAATTATTTGTCGCAATACTAATAAAGTGGCCTAAGTATATCGACCCCTCCGTAAAATAAAGTTGTAAATGTAACTTTATTTTTCCAATAGGTAATTTATATAATTAGGCGTTACTTTGCGGAGATCCATAATACAAAAGTAATAATAAAATTATTCTGCTATAATCCGCGATGAAGTAAAATAGAAAATATATATAATGCTAAATGTAGAGGGTATTGCTTCGCTTTGCGATTTTGGTCGTGGAGTCTATCTCCTGATGATGCTTCGGTTGCGGGGCGAAACGATTGTTGAGTTTGTGATAGAGAACGTATATAGTGCTTGTGTATCACGGTGGCGGTGGTGGAGGTTTGTGTATGTGTTTTTACGAATCCTGCATGTATCAGGTATGGTAACCGATTGTCCACTCTACATTTAGCATTATATATATTTTCTATTTTACTTCATCGCGGTTTATAGCAAAATAATTTTATTATTACTTTTGTTTTCCAATAGGGGCGATATAAGAACCTCAGGCTGTTCGAAATGGCCGGAAATCCTGCGTATCCTGCACCCGCTCGTAGACATTAGACGTTTGCTTACATTCAGGCTTCAAATAAGATCTTTGATCTATTATCTTGTTAAATAATTTTCATTCACTTTTATAATTGATCATTGGAAACTGTCGTTTACGTATCTGCGATAAGATGTTCCATGAATTATTCAAATTCAATATTTTCTTTATTTAAATAAGCAGGCCACGTTATCACAAAACACCGCCACCAACGACACACCACACACTGCAACAATCTCTGCGATCGTTTCGCCTCGTAACCGAAGCATCATCAGGAGGACAGGTCGTGGCGCCTATCGTTCTTCATGCACTTAGCATAACATAGATTCAGTTAACAAACGCGGATTATAGCAAAATGATTATATTCTGTATTATACACAACAATTATTATTTCTTAAATTTGCGATTTGGTGTTCCGGAAAATATCATGCAATTGTTTCTTCCATCGCTCAACCGCAAAGACCCCTGTCTACCTTACTCACAATTCGACGAGTTTGTAGCGATGGAATATTCAGTAAAGAAAGAATCGTGACTCATTGCTGGTTAGACGCCTTTCTTATAGGTACAGCCAATGTAGGACAAAGGTTTTCACCATTATTTTTTTTATTTTTTGCTGATCCTGTCTCATTTGCTCTAACAATCATATTCCTAACTTCACTCAAATTTAACAGTTACAAGGAAAGTCTCTACGTGACAAAAGTTTCAACTAAGTATATAGGATATACATATATTTAGTCTTCTCTCTAAAATTATCTACGTTAAATATACAGCATTAATGTAATATAAGCAACAATTTAATCAGATATATGAGGAAATTAAAAAGATATCTCCGACTAAATATATGGGCACGACAAACAAACGCTGTACTATTAAAGTTAGTCTTTTCGTTTTAATGTTTAGTCTAGTTTGATTATTATCAGTACTTGTAAGGTATTTTACGTTGTATATAAAGTATATATTTTTTTAATAACGAAGTTTACAATACGAGGTCGAGGAAGAAGATGAAATGGAATAAGTGCAAACGAGCTATCAAAATAAAAGCAGAATTTCTATAAAAGATCAACTCCTGGAGTGTTACTAGTATCAGTCAACATTTCCCTCCGTGAAGTGACGTCAATATACTAGAGCGTCCACTGACAGTAGGTCATCTTCAAACTTCAAAAAACTTTATATACTTATCTTATAGGACCAATTGTTAAAAAAGCATATTTTGTGGGATTACTCATATTATATTAAAAACTTTGGATGCATACATTAACATGGGCATCGTTTCGCGATTTTACGTGACGGAGCATTATCGACTTCCTCACGTACACGATTTGCCGAAACAATTCAAGGCGCCTCATATTCAAAAACGCTCATTACAAAATATACAACAAAAGATAACAATTTCGGCTAACGCTCATCCGTTCACGATCTCGTTATTATCATCACGACCTCACCCGCTCGCAGCGAACAAAGCCCTGATAAGCCGGCGACAGCTTTCATTAACTGATTCGCGACATGTGCTGAAATTAATTGAAGTCGCGCCCTCGAACGCAATACACCTTCGGCCGAGGTCGTCGGGGAACATCAGCCTAATTACACGTCCGTATCATATCTTGGAGGTATTCTATGATCTCGGAGCACACGGCGTTACGTCAGACCACGTGCGAGATGCAGGATTAGGAGCAGATCAGCTGGTATATAACAGGTCAACTGTCTGACAGACACACAGTTTTGAGCGAGCATCTCATTCGGTTGTACCTACCAATACCTACTCGAAAATGAAATTGGTAAATTTTTTAATATTATGTAAATAATATAGTTAAAATACAAAAAATAAAATAAATATATGCTAACTTCAGTGTTGCACATGATTTTATAAATTTAATTTTTTGAGTTGTCTGATATCAAATAAAACATGATACTAGGCTTTATATAAAAATTAGAGTTTGCTTTATGTACCTACTTTATATTTCTTAAAATTCAGTAGTAACAGGAGCTAGTGCATTTGTCCTATCTATATATTCGTTTGTCTGTCCAGTTCATCGTTGCCGCCCTGATCGCCGCCACGTCCGCGGGCCGACTCGAACACTTGGAACGGTCCTACCTTCCTCCCGACAACAGCATTCAGGGATTAGGGAACAATGGATTTGGTTCTGCACAGAACGGTTTTGGAAACGGCGGTTCTGGCAATGGTTTCCCATCTGGTGGCAGTGGAGTTCATGGCCATGGCACCAATGGTTTCGGCTCTAATGGTTTTGGCAGCAACGGCCACAGGACCAATGGGAACAGCCTCGGTGCTGGTGCCCACGGCTCTAACGGTGGTGGTATAGGCTCGAATGGTTTCGGCTCTGGCGTTAGTGGCGGCCAGGGTGGTGCTTTCCCCGGTGCAACTTCCAACCAGTACCTGCCGCCCAACCAGAGACCCGCTGGATCTGGATCAAACGGATTCAATTTTGGAGGATCTGCAATCAATTGTAAGTAAATGATAAATTACAAATTAAGTTTCGATAGTTTTTTACCTTTTTTATATCACTCGTATCACAGTTCAAACCCAAAAATAAGAATGAAATCAAGATCATACTTTTAATTGTGATTCGATTTACATATTACTTGAAACAGTTCATATCTAGAGACTTACTGTGAACGATTCTGTTTAAATATACAATCTTCGTATTTTGAATTTATTATAATTATTTATAATCAAATTTATTTATCATCCAAGCATCCAAGAGTTTTATACCGATTCCCGTTCCTAATAACGACTATTAGATCAAGGGTAGGATATAAAGGGCAGTATTGTTTGAGACGACGCGTATTGTGAGGAGTTTTCCCTGATGTCATACTCACCTGGAGCATGAGTATTTTGTTAGTTCCCAGTGGTTTACATTTTTAAATCTTCCATTCTATTTCTTTATACAAAATATTAAAAAGTATAGTAAAGTTATGTATTAATAAATAAGTGAACTTAAACGGAAATTAAACATTAACCGAACACATTTCTGTTGTCAGCTGGCTGCTCCTCTTGCGGCTCCCGTTCTCCAGCCCAGCAATATCAGGGTCCTCGTTCGTCAGTACCGAGCACCAATTACGGCGTTCCTCAATTCGGTTCCACTTTCGGTTCACCAAATGGCTTCGGATCTGGCTCTACCAGCGGGCCGTCCTACAGGACCCCTGGATCCTCAGGGTCATCTTTCGGTCCTGGTGCCCAAGGGTCCAGCAACTTTGGTCAGGGGGCAGCCAGCCGTCAGTACTTGGCGCCAGCAGTATCTCAGGGCAGTCCTCAGCAGCCTTTCGACGACAAGTCCGGATACATCTACTAGGACACGACATCTTAATTATCTACCTATACCTTAATTAAGTCACATTTGTGTTCTGATGTTGGATAAAATATAATTAAATGCTTTATGTCTATTTGTTGTTTTCCTTTTTTGATATTAGAGACCCGTCCCGCTTTACAAGATAAGTAAAATATTAACGTATCTAGAGATTAATATTTTATTCGTCTAAAACCTAAATGGCCTTCCAAATGCCATAGGTACAACAATTAAAATCAAAATTTGAATGGGTCTATAAAAGATAGATATAAATGTCATCGCAAACTTTTTTATCATTATTTAAATAAAAGGACATATTTATAATTAAGTAAGAAAAGTCCCGCTTTACATTTTATTGTTACATGTCGAAAATACGAAGCTTCAAATTGCCTCGGCTTTTCCATCGTTATAATTCAAATTATTTTTATATAACCTTAAAAAATATATACTTAAATCGTTCCTATGTCAAACACTTTGTCTATTAAAAGACATGTTTGTATTATTACATGTAGGATTGAGATTAAAGCTTTTAAATCAGAAGATATCAGGAGATAGAAATATAAATTAGATATGGTGAGACTAAATGTAGTAACATGTATTTTATTTAACAATACGGGAATATAAGGATGTTCTTTGAATTATCGTAGAACAAGTCCATTCACTTAATTAAGAACGTCATATATTCGGATGCCATTAAGCTTTTTACCGTGCACAAATTTTATAATTCCACCTCAGAATTCTCCGTCGTTATTTCATTAAAATCAGCCACGGCCATTAACATTTCGTTATGGACTATTGTCCAAAAACTGGTACAATTTTGATTTGAGGATAATTGCTAAGCACTAGTTGGTGTATTTTTAACAACGTTTTGTTTCAATCAACAATAGACAGCGTGTACTTTTAAATAGCAAAAACAATTTTCCTAACACGAGCTACATGCGAAATCACAACGCAAAATGTAAAACTATTGATGGTCGGGCAGTGAGAAGGGGTTGTGGATTCAAACTCTGGGCAGACGCGTGTATATTATCCACTAACACATATGCCTAATTGATATTTACAATTTTTACAAAATTTACATATTTCTGAGACATGTGTAACCTGTGTATTGAAGCAGTCAAGCTAAAGTTACAAATGACAGAGCAGCCTTTTGTCCAACTGTGTGTCTGGATAGAAAAAGATCTATAGTAACATATTAAAGGAAAGTCCGATAGTTTGGTATTTTCGACAACAGGATTGGCAGACTTTTGGAAGTTACACGTCATCACTTAATACAAAATACCTATAAGACCAATGCCTTAGAGTCCCTGTTGCTAGTCATTATGACACCATAATGGTGTCAAACCTTGGCTGATGACTATTGGTTTCGTAAGAAAGCTCAAAGTCATACAGCAGGCGATAGAGCGACCCATGCTTAAAGTGATTCTACAAGATTTTTTACTTCCGATTTAATGTGAAATAAAATCAGAAGTGAAAAATCTTGAAAAAGTTTGAATTAAATTTATAGAAAAAAAAAATTAGTTGAAAAGAACCGAAATCATCATTACAATAAATTATTATTTATTATAATTATAATAAATACGTTACGCACCTTGGCTTTATATACACCAAAGTATTCTTTAAAAACTGACTTTTTTTTAAAATTCTAATTCAAATTCACAATATTCTTTATTCAAGTAAACTTGTAAACAAGTGCTTTTGAATCGTCAACTCTACTGCTGGTCCGGAAAGCTGTTCTTATTGAGAAGAGCCAGGAAGAAACTTGGCGGTTGCTCTTTGAATAATATAATTCTTAATACTAGTTACATTTAGTTATTACTGTCTTGCAAAGTCGAGGAGAGCTATATCCACACATTCTTATTATCTAAGTAATCCCCAACAGTATAGAAGCTTTCCGTATCTAATACATTTCCGTGTATAGAATATATTTAAGGGAAAGAGACATTCATAAATATAAAGTGTAAAAAAGTATGGTATCCGACTGACTAGAAAAAACCATCCTCATTTTGTTACCAAGCTGTCGTAAAAGTCGACTAAGGTAAGTTTACCCGCAGTGTAGTATCCGATTGAGTAGAATGGACCACCTCCTTTCTTACCGATGTGTCGTAAAATACGACTGAGGTAAGTTGGTCTCATGGGACCGGTCGTAAAATACGAAACCAAATCATGTGACAACATGTTTATAACATGTTATGCGGACCCCACTTAGACACTTATAAGGGCAGGACGATGATGAAATATAAAGTGTAAAAAAATATATAGGAACAAGCAAGATTTTCACACATTGCTTAAAAAATTTAGAGGATACAAACAAAAGATTCAGGAAAAGATAAAGTGAAATTTCAAAAATACCATGCATATCATAATAATATTGTTAATGTGATAGTCTGTCTGCCTGTCTATCTATCTGTCTGTATGTTTCGGTTTCACGGCTAATACGACAAGGACAAGGTAAACGGGATTAAGAAAAATTTCGTTTTAGCGTCGGAAACAAGAAAACAAACATAGTACATAATTGAGAGCATTTTAACAATGAAGTTGATGCAAATGAAGTTATATAAATAATATTGAAATTTTGCTGTTCGTTAATAAAAATAATTTTTACGTATACTCAAGCTTTTATAATTTTTTTGATAATTAGTAGATCCATATAATATATTAAGGTCTCAAGAAGGTCAGACGCCAAGGTCGCTGGTCCATCGTGACGTCACTGCTCTCAATGCAGCATCTCGTCGCTCGTTAGTGCGATCTACTCTCAAATCTATTTGACCTGCTTTTAAATGTAACTTGGCTCGTCCTTAAACATTAACTTGCATATTAAGTTCAATGCATTACTTTATACGGAGAGTTTCCCAAAGGAAAATCAAATCTATACTAATATGATAAAAAGGAAAAATTTGTATGTATGTTTGTAATGTTTTCACACGAAAACCACTGAACTGATTTCAAAAATTCTTTCACCATTGGAAAGCTAAGCAACATAGGTTATATTACATTTTCAAAAAAAAAAGGGATCCGTTGTAAAAATGTAATAAGGTGTAAAAATAAATCGTTAAAATCGGTATATTCATTATATTATGAATGTTAGTGTAATTAAATAAGAAATAAAACTTTTATGTTAACAAAAATAAATCTATAGTCCGACTTCGCACTGCCATGAGATCGGTATGTGAAATCGCGGGACATTACTAGTAAAAGGTAAATATTTTTAAATATTTTTACCCGCGACTTTGTCCGCATCAACTTATGCGTTACATACCCTCAGTTATGTAACATGCATTTTTTCCTTGTCTAGAAGAAACAACGGTCTGTCTAGCTGTTATACTGTCACGGCTAATACGTAAGACCGATTTTGATGAAATTTGGTTTGATTGAAGTTTATATTCTGGGATGACATTTAGGCTAAAAACAGTTTTCATTCTTTTAGAACGAGTTCAAACCCCGGGGCAACCAATGAGTTTTTCTGTTAAAACTTATATGTGTAATAGGCACTGGCAATTTATTACACGTTCTCCGGTGAAGGAAACATTCTGAGAAAACCTGCATATATCTAGAGAATTCTAGGGATATGTGTTACCTACCAATCCGTATTGGAGCAGCGTGGTAGGTCTTAGCTCCAATCCTTCTCTTCAAAAACAGAGAAAAGAGATAGAGATATTAAAAGACTGTTACTTTTTTCGAACAGTGAAAAATACAGTTTAAAATGGAAGCTTATCAATCTAAATATGAAATAAAAAAATTAGGTTTTCTTTCGGGAACAAATTTGCAGGTTCAATTCTTAAGGTATAGGTAATAAGTTAATTAATCAATATATAACATTACCATTTAAATAAAAGACGTTTATAAATAAGTTAGATATAAAAGAAAGCCAGAACGAAAGAATTATTTAAAGCAATACTTTAGTTCCAGTTTGTTTGAAGAATCACACTTATTCCATAATATTTACAGATGCCGTTATAATGTTAAGATGTAATAAGATCATAAATAGAAAGTAATTGAACTGTGTTACGTTCAAGGTTTGCAGAAGCTGCGACAATCGTTTGATTGTTCATTTAAAAGTTTTTGTTAATATAAAAGACCATCCGAAAGTCGAGTGGGCACAGTTCGGGTCCATAGTCCGCAGTAGCCGGTCGGTTGGAGTTAGACAAACAAACACACAAACACACAACATGAATACTATGGTAAGTGGCGCCTTCTTTAAGCTTATTACTCTGAGCTCCAGAAGTAGAGCTTTCTGGGTTGAAGAACTGACGATTATAGGCTTGATTCAACTTTACAACCAATTTGATACTATCCCATTAGTAGACAAAGATTGCTCTCCTATAAGAGAGGTGGATTATAGCTGTAACCCACCATGCTTCTTTAATGCGAATTGATATATTAAGCACTTATGTAGGTTTCTCATGATTTCTTCTTCTTCACCGTAAAGAGCGTGATAAATTGTATATATCACTTAGGTACATAAGTTTCTGTGTAGAAAAGTCATTGGTGTATGCCTAGGCTTTAAAAAAAGTAAAGTAACAGCCTGATACTAAGCCAGCGCTGGGCATAGGTCTCCTCTTTCCGTTTTTGAGAGAAAATTAGAGCTAAGACTTACCACGCTGCTCCAATGCGGATTAGTAGGTTACACATATCCCCAAAATTCTCAAGAAATACGCAGGTTTCCTTACAATGTTTTCCTTCACCGAAAAGCGTGTGATGAATTGCAATTATCAATTAGACACATAAGTTAAGGTAGAACTCACTCATTTGAGCCCGGGGTTTGAACTCATGACCTCCTCGAAAGGGAGGCTCGGTGTCATCGCTGGGCTATCTCTCAAGTTCTAGGCTCATCAACCTTTAAATCCGCGAAATTTTGGAACGAGTCTAAGCGTTCAGCTATCGTATCTTGTACTACTATCCACCACTTAGTCTATTCTTAGATTCAAATTCAAATCATTCTTTATTCAAATAAACTTGTAAACAAGTGCTTTTGAATCGTCAACTCTACTGCAGGTTCGGAAAGCTGTTCCTACCGAGAAGAGCCAGCAAGAAACTCGGCGGTTGCTCTTTTAGATCTCAGATGGTCATAAATTTATTTCAGATATTAGCCGCCGTAATCGTGAGTGTAGCAGCCGCTGCTCAGCTCCCATCTGCTACGTATCTCCCGAGCGCAGCATCCGGACAGCATTCAGGAGGTGCTGGCTACGGAAACGGAAGTCCCAACTACGGTGGTCAGGGCGGGAACGGCAATACTCGTCCGCAGCAAGCAGCTGAAGCCGGCGCCGCCATACTGAAATATAATAATGATGCTGATGACAATGGTACGTTAAATATATGACCCGTAATTTCGTTCGCATGGACTGTTGTCGCGTTGTGATAATAGATGGCGCTTTTTAATGTCAAATTCTTGTAGAATTAACAGGATTTCTATAGCCTATATGTTAACCCGGTTTATAAGGAATAATTGTGCCAAATTTCATCGATATTGATTCAGCGGATTCGCCATGAAATAGTAACAAACATACATCCATACTAAAAAAAAATTGGTGAAATGTCTATATTTTCCTTGATATGTATGATGATATATGATTCTAAATTAATAGTTATCTTTGTACCAATTGTATCCACGACTTCGTTCACGTCAAGTTATGTTTAAATACTCTTCTTTACGTACTATTAAGATTATTTCCATCCCGAAGAAACACGTCCTATGTTAGCTTCTATAAATTCTATTGTACTAAATTTTATCAACTTTGTAACGCAGAGATAGACAGACTTTTATATTAATAATATTAATATGGATTGCATAGCCGTGTGGTATCCGGCTGAGTAAAATAGACCACCATTTCTTACCGAGGTGTAGTAAATTACAACTAAGGTATGTTGACGTCAGGCAGGCGGCCGGTCGTAATAACGCAGCCTAATCTTCTGACAGCATGTTTATAACATGTTGTGCCGAACCCCGAATAATGATGAATATTAATATGGATTGCCATTAACTAAGGTCTCTGTATATATAATGATCAAGGAATATATAAATTTCCAGGTTTCCACTACTCGTTTGAAACATCGAACGGCATCCAAGCGGAGGAGGTCGGTAACTCCGTCCAGACCCGCGGCGGGTTCGCCTACAAGGGGGACGACGGCCAGGTCTACTCCGTCACCTTCACGGCCGGCGAGGACGGCTTCCGGCCCGAGGGAGCCCACCTGCCCGTGCCGCCTCCCACTCCTGAGGAGATCCTGCTGGCCCTGAAGCAGAACGAGCGGGACGAGGCCGCCGGGATCTTTGATGACGGTAACCAAATTCAAAATGGCTTTTACAAGCACTTTCGAATCGTCAAATCATAACAAAGGTAGTTCATAATGATGCTTTTATAGAGAAGATCCAGCTCAAAATACGAGAGTCATTCTCTTCAAAAACTAATTTATATCATCCGTATTTACTATACTAATATTATAGAAATCTGTCTATTTGTTAAGCTTACACAGCTAATCCGCTGAACCAATATAGATGAAATTTTGGCACAATTAAGTTTATACACCTAATTGTTCAGACCTAAATGTTACTGTGACAGATTTTTTTAAGTATACTAACATCAAATCTTTCTTCTAAATGGTAGGAAAACGATGGTAAAATTAAAGTAACGGCCTGTTACTATCCCACTGCTGGGCATAGTTCTCCTCTTCTTTTTTGAGAGAAGTATTGGAGCTAAGACCTACCACACTGCTCTAAAGCGGATTGGTAGGTTACACATCCCAAGAATTCTTAGAGATATGCAGGTTTCCTCACGATATTTTCCTTCACCAAAAAGCGTGTGATAAATTGCAATTATCAATTAAACACATAAGTTTTAATAGAAATTCATTGGTGCCCGGGGTTTGAACCAGTGACCTTCTTGAAAGAGTCGCACGGTGTTACCGCTGGACTACCACATAATACAAGGGTATTTTTATTTAATCTGAACTATTCATTTTAAATACAAAATTTAGTTTATAACGCTTTCGCTCTTAATTAATGATGGAATAAAGCACAATCGAAGCTTATGTACAGGACCATCATACAGGACCAAATCCCTTTCTCTCAATGGGAATAGGATAAAAAATAGAAGGTATTTTAACACAAGAGTTAATGTCAACAAAGTTTTGCTAGAATTATATAATAATATACACAGACGCTTTTGCATTACAACTTTACTACACAAATTTAAAGTATTTCTTTACGTAAGTTAGGGAAACGATTGCATTACTCAGAGTACGAAATAAGTTACAATAAACTGTGCTAATGAAGTATCTCTTACAGGCCAATACCATCCTGATAATAATGGAAACCAAGGCAACCAACATTCAGGACAAGGGTTCGGCTCCGGCAACCACCAGGGTGGTTACAATTCCAACTCTGGATACACCTACTGAATGTAGTCTGGACTATTGGATAACAATTGTTGCAGACTGGCGTGTTATTTATTTTGTTATTGTAATCATATTCATCCCTTTTCATAATAAAATAGTTACAATTATTTCAATATTTTACTTTACATACAAGTTTCCAAAAGCGATGTTACGGAACTAAACACTATAATCCTTCCCCTCCTTGACGATTCAAAAGTTCTTGAAGGAGCTTATTTGAATAAAGATTATTTTGATTTGATTTGATTTGACAATCCCTAAAGACAGGAGCTTCCGATTCAATTCACACCGTAGACTCATAATGGCTTTCATTAAATTCTAGTTTTTCAGTCGCTACACTTGGATGAATTATTTAGCCTTTGTTCGCGATCTATATAATGCTCTAAACTAAATCCGTCTTCATCCCACATTCATTGGATTCGTTAAATACATGCAATACAAACACCACACTACATTAGCACTGCATACATTCACAACCACAAACTCAACAATCGTTTCACCCGTAACTGAAGTATCGTCAGGAAGACCCCGCAACAAAATCCTAAAACTACTATAATATTTAATTTTAATACAATAGTAATAAATTTTTATATCACGGAACTCTGCCTAAGTAACGCCTATTTTCAAAAATTATTTGCTATTTATATTTGTCTAAATAAAGACCAATAATACATTGGTCTAATCTAATAGTTTGGACATTTCTACATTTCCGTTAATACTTTAATAGCTGTGCAAAGCTGAGAGAGAGATCCTTTGAAAGAGAGAAAGAGAGTAGTATCCTTTATATTACAATAGCAATGACTAGTTGCTATAAATTAGATATAGTAATTGTAGAAATATTCAAAGTTACTGTAAGAAATAATATACTTCAGGACGCGTAGAGCACAAAAACACAAGAGTTAAAAATTCATTTTTTATTCATAGAATAAATAATCTTTCCATTAACTGGATGAGTATAACTAGAACAATACGGATTTAGTTTATTATCACATTCGTGTATTATATCGAAAATATTCTATATTTGTGTAGCGAAGCCCCTTTACATTGAGATAGGGAAAGGGTAGGTTAGACAGATAAAGATAGATGAAAAAGACTAAGTATTTTCCTCAAAGGAGTGGTTCAATGCCCTTTAGAAGAAAATTATGTATTATTAGGACACGACAAGAAATTTTGTCAGTATATCAACAGTTCACATAAACCACTTTATAATTACGAAATATCTAGCATTAGTATTATTAAGAAAGGTATAATTGAAAACATTTCGTAAGTACATGCGGTCCCATTAAAATCACTTAACATAAACAAAGCACTATATTACTTTAGCCTCTAACTTCAATAGTAATTCAAAGAATTTTATAAGTCGCAGACACCAAGATAGAGTACATTGAATAACAATTTCGTATTTAAAATCGTAATTATCACTACTACTGGCCCTTATACAACAATAACCTCCTGATTATACAACAATAACCTCCTAATTATACAACAATAACCTCCTGATTATAAAACAATAACCTCCTGATTGCAAACATAAGCACAGTTCTACCATCTTCGATTCTTTCTCGACTATAAACACTAAATTGTCTCCAACATGCTAGTCTCAACATATCTGAATGTAAAGAAGGCTTAACTGGTTATCTAGGTTAGGTGTTAGAATTTGTATGGCTGACGGAAGGGTTGCGCGGCCGGCGCGCGGGCGAACGTTTGTTGAGGGACGAAAGCGGCCGGGCCAGCGCTGTACTTGCCAGGGTTGTATGAACCTGTAAATATTTAAAAGGAATGAAAATTAAATAAACTTGTAAATAAGTGCTTTTGAATCGTCAATTCTACTGCTGGTTTGGAAAGCTATTCCTACCGATTAGAGCCAGCAATAAACTCGGCGGTTGCACTTTTCAACATAATGCTTATAACTAGTTACATTAAGTCATTATTATCTTGTCGGTCAGACATTAGCTATATCTTACTACATAACATATATACTACACTAACTTTTTTTCATTTACACTAAATCGTATGTTTTGTATATCATCATCCTCCTGCCCTAATCCCACTCTAAGCGGGGTCGGCACAACATGTTAATTGTCACAAGATTTGGCAACGTGTTTTACGACCGGCCGCCTGCCTGACGTCAACTTACCTAAGTCGTATTTTACACTGAGGTAAGAAAGAGATGTCTGTTCTACTCAACCGGATACCACACGGTGGGTCAATTTACCTTACCCGCCGTTTACAATGACTCGGTAAGAAATGAGTTTTGCATTTTAATAATGTTGCAAACCTATGTAACTTAATAATCAAAATGAATAAATTAGTGACATGTGTAATTTATTTATCCAGACACGGTGTTAACTGCAGTATATTAACAGATTTTTAAAAGTATTTAGGTTATTAGATTAAATCAGTTGTTGTTTGTTTTGAAAACTACGCTAATCAAAGCTAATCTCTTGCAAATGCAACTATTGAACATATTAAATTATTGCTAATATCCTATTGTTTGCTAACACCGAGTTTTAAAACCGCAAAACAGTAAAAAACAAAACAATGGGCCGAGAAATCGCTGTGCAAAATACCAATTCTCGTGTCAATCACAGGAAAGATAACAACAGGCAATGAAATTTCGACACCGTCTTCACACGATGTACTTTTGTAAAACAGTGGCTCTGGGGTTCATTGAAAAAAACTATAGATTTTATCCAAATTAACAGTCCAATAAAAAAAGCACCTAATTTCGATACCGTCAAGACTGGTAATAAAACTGCTGAATTTATTTAGTAATCTTCTCATAGCTGTGGTGCGAAATATCCAAATAACAATACACTTTAGAACAAATACAAGCAATATGTCATATATGATCTGACTAACATTGCGGGAAAGGTCGTGTATATTGATACTTTCTAAGCAGCTAATAGATTCGACGACCTTTGTGTATATTTCAGCCGCTTTACGATTCAAACGATTTAAGCTTTCAAAATCTTAAAATTTCGTAATTAGGAAGATGAGTGTATTAATAAACATATTACAAGTACGTTTGGCAAGAATATAATAATCCTGTTTTGATTCCGTACAATTCACAGCTTGTATCAAATTTTATTAAATCTGGGTCACGAAAAGTGCTTTTTGGACGCCTATATTTTCGTTTAGTTGATCTAACTTGAATGTAGGTGAATACCACTTATATATTTATAAATAAACACATTTTTATTGTTAACTTGTTATCAACAAAGTTATTGTTACCACAGAGCTTTGTAAAAGAAGGATCAATATTTTTTGAATTCTTTAATGAAAGTAACGATAGTTGGTCGTATCTTTAATACAGAAAGGTCGTAACCCTGACTTAGATTCTAGCATCTTCGGGACATTTTAAAATTAAGTAAAGCCGCCTTGCTAACCTTGTAATGAAATTAAAAAGACCGAAACGACATTCCTACAAACTTCTACGAAATCTGAAAATGTTACAAGGACCGCAGTAGCTATAGACTAAAAAGGCAGAACTCGATACTAAAATATTAATTTTTGTCATACCTTTATATGTCATCGCATCTTTATCAAGGTATCACTCCATATTTAATTTACTTGCGAACCTTATATAATAGTAATAATAAAATCATTACTTAATTCAATTAAATCATACGCATTTTATTAGAATTGACTTAAACATGTTATATAATTTCATCTTTAAGCATAGTCTTATCTCTGTCTATTATAAAATTCTTCTTCAATTCTAAATGGTGAACTTTTAAATCGTTGCAATTATCACGTCTTAAATTTTAGCAATTTAGTAATTTCAAATGCAGAATGCATACATTGCAACGTTTATAGTAATTATTCATCGCGTAACAAAAATAAATTTCATGTTTCGACGCATTGGGTAACATTTAAGTTGTTGTTTAAGTAATTGCTATAAATCTAACGCTATGCTAGGGTCATTTCGTTTATTTAAACATGAAAAGGCCACAAAATAAGCTTAAGATAAAAGCGTTTGAGACCATTTTGATAAAAACACAGTATAAAATTCAGAAACAAGCAATACGGTTTGCTTATTAATAAGAGCCCGGAGTTTAGATTACCTATATACATATGTCTATTCTTCTGTCTATTCTTAAAGATTTACTTCCAATTTATTTTAGTTTTTTATCTCTGTTCAGCTTGTCTATTGCATCATTGTTTTCATCCTCCATAACAACAATTCCGGAAACATAGAGCATTAACAATTAATTATTAAATTTTTCGCTAACTAATATTTATGATTTCAGTTTTGTTCTTTAAGTTATTTATAGAAATAGGCGTTACTTTGCGGAGGTCCATAATACAAAAGTAATGAGAATATTATTTTGCTATAATCTGCGATAAAAGAAAATGTATGTAATTCTAAATGTAGAGTGTACTATTCGTTCTCATACCTGATACATGCAGAATTTATCATCATGCACGACCCGACACCGATGACACAACAATACACCAGCACTGCACACATTCACCACCACAATCCCAACAATTTTTTCGCCCCGTAACCGAAGCATCGACAGGAAATAGACTCCACGACAAAATCGTGAAATTTTTTTTGTGTCGTTTAATTCAAAACTCAACTATTTGTCTTTTGACGTCACGAGGTTTAAATTTTTGTTTTTCAAAATTGTAAGCTCACCGTCATCAATGATGCCAGCGGCCTCGTCGCGCGCGTTCTGTTCTAGAGCCTTCAGGATAGCTTCAGGAGTGGGGGGAGGAGTCGGCAAGTGGGACCCAGAGACCTGGAAGCCCCCCTGTCCGCCGGTGTAGGCTACGGAGTACACCTGGCCGTCGTCACCGGTGTACTGGTAGCCACCTTGGTTTTCGATACCGTCAGCCTGGAATTTGTCATTAGATTCTATGAGAAGGGTGTATCTTCTTAATGCATTTAGTATTGCTTCTATCCTGAACTATATTCTTTCATATCCACCTTAGTATAAGGTGCTTGATATATGTATATACAAAAAAGAGGAATACGTGGGACGCTTTTTGTACTACTAATACTAATATTTTTAGGTATTATTCACTTTTTTGAAAGCGATTTTTTTTCTTTCTTAACTCCTTATTTGTTTTCAATTTTTAATGCGATCGGTTCATAATTTTTTTTCATTTTAATTTATCTAGTATATTTTATTGTCATTGGTTCACGATAAGTGTACAAAATTTAAATTACCTGGACTTACATATTATCATCATCATCATCATCTTCCTGCCCTTATCGCATTCTAAGTGGACTTTCATAGTGGGTCAAAATTGATTTCAAAGAAGTCGGTGATAAACATACATACATATAGTTGAAACTAATATGAAACGTGTAAAATCAGAAGTGTCATTTTATAAAATAGACTATTCAAGAGTTCCTATATTCTAGTAAAATACGATTTCTCCTAGGTGTAATCACATCTAAAAATATTAGTGTAGCAACGGTGACCTTTGGTGGAGTGTGGCCGATGCCCTTTGGCGGAGATTGCCGCGCGCCTAACTGATGGGCTGAGCGTCGTTTTAAATCACATATAGAGGTCAGAGGTAAGTCCTAATTGGCAATAACTACTATTATATATGATCTTATATCTACCAATAACTCACTTAACTTGAGTATTATAATTAGCTCTAACGACTTTACTCTTTTTAATTGAAACAAAAGACCTGGGTTCGATATTCGATTATTTTGACAGTGCTGATCTGGACTTTATCTTATCATATCATATTGTCTTTAGGTTGATAGACTGTAGTCGTTGTTAAAAAATATTTGCGGTTTCATTTCCTTACCCAAACCACCACGCACCGGTTCTACAGTGTAGACTCTACACTGTTATATATTTGCATACCAATGTAAGCACTAGTAATTTTATAATGAATATTGTCTGTCTGTCGGTTACGATTTCAAAGCTAATGCGCTGTAGTAGTATTGATGAAATTGGGTACCATTTAATCTTATATATATATATACATATAAATAAATATATCAATAAATAAATATATACCTATATGGCCCAATTAATGGCAATGTCGGTTGTCCGTCCCCAAAGTAAGTTAATACTTGTTTTCTAGGTGACAGACAACTAGTATATTTATACTTAAATGCATATATAGACTCAAATGGAAGAACCAACATATTGTTTTCAGCTGGACCCATGAGGCTGAAGGCAGATACACTGCCAGCTATACGGGCCAAGCAGTATGAAGCAGATACAAGTGTATTTTGAGATGAATCAGTGTATCAGATATACGAACCTCACGTCCCTGCTCCTCTGCCTTGATGCCGTTCTCCGTCTCGTAGTTAAACCTGTAGGAGTCCTCCTTGACGTCGGAGTCCAGCGCCAGGATTCGGGCGTTCCTCTCGTAGGCGGCCTGGGGCCTGTTGGCCTGCTCGGGGTAGGGCGCGAAGGCGGCCGCGGCGAGCCCGAACATGGCGGTGGCTAGGATGAACTGGAAATGTCAGGGTTAATGTATGAAAAGTGTGTAGTGAAAAGTATGTAGTGAAGAATTGTCAATGACACCATTAGTACCTATTAAATGGAAACAGGAGATTCAATTTAAATTTGTATATAAATGCCAAAAATATTTTTATCTTTTCATAACGCTTTCGAAGCTCAACTGCTAGAGCGGTTTCAAAAGTGTGTGAAAAGCTTATAGTGAAGAATTGTCAACGACACTATCTAGATCTATTACATGGAAACAGGAGATTCAATTTAAATTTGTATATAAATAATAATAAATGCCAAAGTCTTTCTTTTTATAACGCTTTCGTAGTTGAACTGTTGGAGCAATTTTAATGAAATTTGGTACGATTTAAGCTTAGTAACTGGTTGACCAAGACTTGCTCGGTACTTTTTAGCGAAATAAAAAAAAACTAAAAAATTTTTAGGTAGGTGAGTCTCGATCCTAGATATTTTCATTTCTAGCGACCACCCGTTCCCCGAATAAGCTACGATGACTTAACAGTTTTCGGTAAAATAGAGTTTTATATATTCAATTTAAATTTTTTTAAGGCCCAAAAACAGGGAGAAAACGATTTTTTTTAATTAAACCTAGCTAGATCAATTTCACCTCCCAAAACCTCTTGCATGCTGAATTTCAGGAATATCGTTACAGCCGTTTCCGAATATATGTATATATTTACAAGATTATCATTTAAATATTAAAGATATACCGCGCTAATATATGATAGTGTATAGTGAGGACAAATTTCGATTTCTTCTTTGAAAACAGAAAACAACAGAGGGTTAATTACGGTTCTTCTACAGATCTTCTCATTCCCGATTTAATTTCGTTGAGACCCTATGACGCGTGTAGCCGCCGAAAAAACCTTATTTATTTGTTTAAAATTATTAAGTAACTTGCAACTTGTAACTAATTGTTAAATAAACGGCAGCATTGAATATTGAACTGTGACTAATTATAGCCGACCTCAACAGATGAGCATATTGTTCAATCACGAGCTGCTACTGTTCCCACACATAATTATTCGGCCATCTTTACTAATATTATGGATGCGAAAGTCTGTCTGTCAATTGCTAGAACTAAGAGCAATATATCAGCCTAAAACATAGAATATAACTTGATCCCTTTTCCTTCGGGAACAGGGTAAAAAAAGGGGTTTAGGATATTTCAAAATTTAAGCCGATTCTCGAGGGATCTGGTTGTTTTTTTACAAAGTAGTTAAGTAATCCATTGTTTCAACTATACCATCGCTCGTGGCCGAGGACAAACAGATTAACAAAAATCACACACGCAATGACCTTCTTTGTAAATAGCGAATTAGATTGCTTACGGCCCAAAGGCTGCAGAACCGATTCATGCGGAACAACGACTCTATAATTCTGATCTCTTTAAACGCTTTTTCGATGTTGTACTGAGAAGGCTGAGTTACATCCGAACTTACTGGAATGAAGGTGGAAACTACTGGTATAGTGGCTTCCATCTTCATCCCACATACGTCGAGCCTCCGAATATATCACCTATTTTAAGACTATTTTAATCATCTAATATTTACGCTCCAAGACAACTTGACTTTTTCTTACATTTTTAAAAAATTTCGCCACATTTAATTAATTTAATTAACACGAGATTTAAAAATGAAGGAAACTTCATGAAAATCCGTTCCATTATTTTTCAAATTTATCAAAAAATTACTAACACCACGGTGGACTTTGTTTTATAAATGTAAGGACAATCGCAAATAAGTGAATAGTGTATATAATGTGGTAACAGGGCGACCTCGCGTCGCAAAAAGTTGTAAAAAAATTATCGATTAACGAATGGAAACCAATGAGATTCTTCGATAAACACACATCACGTACAAATATGATAATAATAAAGCCTTATACGGACAAAATGACTAAATATTTAGACCTTGCTCGTGAGATAGCCGCCGAGGAATATCGACTGTGCGATTATTGTACCTGTTACTGTTTAATAGCGAAGATATTTGACTAAGATTTAATGAGGCTTTTCTCTAAATTTTTTAATATAATTAAAAGCAAGCTTCAAAAGACAATATTGGTTGGCACCTATAACTACAATCTAGAACTATTGTTTATAATCGATACTAATCCATTAAAGTAAAGTAAATTAACACCATGTTACTATTCCGTTACTGGGCGTAGTCCCCTTTCAAATCAAAATAATCTTTATTCAAATAAGCTCTTTCAAGCACTTTTGAATCGTCAAGGATCAATATGATTAATGAAGCTACAACTGGTTCGCAATGTTGCTCTTACCGAGAAGAACCAGAAAGAAACTCGGCGGTCGAACTTTTATTTAATGGGACATATAACTTTATTCTTCCGATAGTGCGGCATAAGCGCCCAAAGAGCTTTCTATAACACAGTCAACGCATCAAGTAACACAGACACGTTACACAAACACATACACAAACACACACACACACACATGACGTCTTCGTCAGGGAAGCTAAGTTCTCAGTATTCTGACGTCAGCTAGCTGAAACTTGACGACACGATTCCGACAGCGTAAAGTCACCCTAACTTACAGGTCAAACAGGAGGCACTCTTAAGACGACGTTTCTTGACGTTAGTAGAGTTTCTGCACTCTACTATAGCCCCTTTGCACTCTAGACGATGCTCCTGCGTCCAGTGACGCTGTAAATTCCGTTAAAACTAACAGCGTGTCACTTCGAAACAACAAGAGATATGTTGATATGAATTGAATAACATTCTTTGATAAGGATTACGGAATACCCAAAGTTGGGCGTGTTTAAATGTTAACGAAATGTGTTCAGCCGTGTGTGTGTCTTGGGTAATGTCGGCTGTTAAAGGTTAATACGATGCTGTTAACGTAACGGATGACAAGTAATCGGTAATCATTGGAAGATTAGGAAAGATCGGCATAGAGAGGCTCGCCGTAATTTTGAAGTGAAATCACCTTGAATCTAATATACATTTATATATTGTTCAAGATAAAAAGCTTAATGGTATCCAAATCTATGATGTTAAGTAAGCGGACTTGTTTTTCAATAATGTAAAGATTTTTAGTACACACCCTTATATTCTTACATTTTTACATAAAATACAGTTTAGAGTCTCGGTGCAGTAAGCTATTGGGAAGGATTTCTGATTTGTATAAACTTGGCCTTTACCATCTGATACTAAAAATTTGCCTTATCTCACATTCAAATAAACCTGTAAATAAGTGTTTTTGAATCGTCAACTCCTCTGCTGGTTCAAAAAGCTGTTACTACCGAGAAGAGCCAGCAAGAAACACGGCATAAAATCTCATAATTCAAAGTCTCCTGTCCAGCCTTTTTGCGATAAACTAAAATGTAATAAATAAATTTTCATGCGGTTTTCCCAAATAGACACAGTAATTCATAAGGAAGGAACAGGGCTATAATTTATTAAGCTTTAGTGTAGATTTGTTGAAATGTAACCTGTCGTCTGTCGCCTGAGAGGTTCCATCGAAAAAGCTTCTTAATCCCTTTTAGATATAAAAAACCGACGTATTCGACCTTTTGAATCAGGGATTCACAACAAAAAATATATGAGTGTTTTGAGATTTAAATTGACGCTAATGTTAACGCGTGTACAGTTTGTATTTACATATTTTCCGTCTGTAGTATGACGGGAAGTAATGAATACATTTTTGCAAACATTACTTAGCTCGTTCATTTCGCACGGCCGTAAATTGCCCATTGACCGCTAACTCGCCGCGAGGTCTCACAAAGCACCGCGCGACTTTAACGTGCGGTTTGTATTAACGCGTCGTCAGTGTATTGTTGTTAACTCGTTAAACTTAAACGGTGCTTACTTAGTGCCCCGACACAGATTTAAAAACTGAGTATAAGTTATATAAGGCGCATATTTGTTTTTTTAAATGGGATTCTGTAACTAAATATAATATGGTTATTCACAAAAAGTATAACAAATTATTGGTCATATGGCCCTCTGTCCTTTTTGAGAGAAAGTTGGAGTTTAGACTCGCCTCTTTGCTCTAGTGCCGATAGGTAGGTTACACATATTCTAAGTTTTCTCCAGAGATGTGTTGGTTTCATAACGATGTTTTCTTCACCGAAAACCTCGTAATAAATTGTAAATATCAATGAAAAAAATACCTGGCCAGAGTTTAACCCTTTGGTAAGAATTATACGACCTGTCACAGATTTGTTAACATAAATGTATATAAATAAAACAATAGCTAAAACTGCCATAGTTCGCGCATTATGGAAAAACTGCTGAATTAGAATTAGGCGTATTTCTCTCGAAATCGCGGAAGAAATTATATATAAGTCATACGGTGTGGCTAAGTAGGTAAATCTGCAACATTTTATCTTAAAAAATTTAGTGTTTAAAGACTAAAATCTTCGAACAGTGCGTGTTGGAAGAAATAAGAAACCGAGATTTGGTCGATGTTTATGGGACTCATACAAAAGTTTAGAAACTCTATGCTGGAAATAAAATGAGTTATAGTTAGAAATCATGACAGGAATATGAAAGTCTATTGAATAATATGTATTGATAAAAAAGTCGAGAAGTTCTTTAACTGTACGTCTAGCGATCACTTCAATCAGATATAACTTAGGGTGTTATTCTAGCAACGTTGCTTTGGGTGCAGGACTTTTAAGTTTGCTAGAACCATAAAAAAAGCAATCAGGTGATAAATAGCTTTTACATTAATGTTAAAAAGATAACACCGAAGTAGATTTCTAATAAAATAGGCCACAAGTGTAAAACAATCTTATGTATTAACTTAACAATAAAAATTTAAATGACAATTGTTTCGTCTAGATCCGGTAAACCACAGAGTGGACTGCAGTTGAATAAACCAGGCCGTTGTGACTCACATGAACAATACAAAGATTTCTAGTTAAACATTGCTATAACATGTGAAGTGTCAAATATTTGGAATAAAATTCAAAAGTATTTTTCATATTTACAACAATCACAAACTGAACTGTGTTTATATCAAAAAAGCATAACTATCTTTGATGTAACCTCAAAATAAATCGAAAAAGATTTCAACGCCAATTTACCTACCAAATATGGATATAGTGTTTATAAAATTTGATTAAATGTTATAGTTGAAAAAGTGTATAAAAATACATAAAAATGAAAAAAATAATTCTTTTAATAACTGTTTGAGCTGCTGTTAGCTATAAGGGCTATTTAAAAAAAATGAAGCTTAAGAATAAGAAATGACGGGAAATCGAGTTGCAAATATAAAGAATTTAAGAACCTCTTTACAGAAGATGTTAAAATTATGATAGATGAGATGTACTGTAAGCTTATTAACTCACTAAATTTAACTAATTATAAACGAATATATTCTATTCTAAATATATTCTAAACGAATTATACACTTATTAACATAAATGTTACATTTACTTCACCTAAACATTTGTAAGTAATTTGTATACAAAGTTATAAATAGTCAATCATTGGATGCTAGATATAGAGTTAAAGATAAATGCAACAATGGATATATATCAATACATATAATAAAATCTATTAATAAAGAAAACAAGAAAGTATATCAGAACAAGTAAAAACATAAAAACATTATAATGTATAAAAACTTTAACACGAATGATCCATGAAAAGAAAAGTGACATCCGTGAAGTGCTTATCGAGTGAAGCTCACAAAAAAAGTTACGCATCGTATTGACATTTAAATCGATTGCCGATATCGATGTCTCGCGTGTGTATATCACTCACCAGTTGCATGATGAGATGTGTTAGATCTGGTCGGAGGTGAACTCACAAGTGATGCTGCGGCCTCTGTACCACATTTATATACGCACCGTGTGGGTTACAAAATTCATTCAACGTTATAATGAAACCACTTTTCCCAATAAATAACTGAACTTTACAAACTTTTTTTGCGTAAGCTCCTTTTCTCGACTGAAAATTTGGCAATTTGATGTTGGACTTTTTCCGAAGCATCTATTCATAATTGTTACGTTACCGTGAATTTATTACACAAATTGTATCATATTTGTATATACATACTACTTCATAGAAACATTTATTTATTTTCTTTATAGTATATAAATATAGAGAAAAAAGTCGAAAAAGCACATGTACAATGCATTTTTAATTATTCGTTTTATTTCTATGTAATGTTGTGTAATAAAGAATTTCTTATCTTATCTTACAAAGGCGGACTTATCCCCAAAAAGATAAAAGATGTTAAGAAAATAAATTAGTAAATTATAACTAAATAATCTCTAAAAATAACACTAAGTAATAACGCTAAATTACATACAGAAAAAGGAAACTATTTACAAAATATACGTCGTTAAAATTTTGTTACTTTTGCGAACATATTTTCTGGAATCGAATGCTATAAGTAGGTTGTTTTATTTACAAAATTGTCAATTTAAAAAAAAAAAATTATAGTTCAAAAAAGCTATCAAAAATTAAATTCTTATTTTTGAAAAATACGAATATGTAATCTAGAAATTAGTACAATTTCATAAGTTAATCAGCTTTTTGTAGAAAATCTATTAAATAGGCTCAATGTCATATTAAGTTCAGAATGTCAAGGCCAGAGAACAATAGTTGCATCAGGTCGGTATCTAAAGGGGAATCTGTCTGAGTCGACGCCCATGTTACACTGTCTGTATGTTTATCTACAGGTTAACGATTGGAATCTTCGACTTAACTCGTTTCCGATTTATTCAGATGCTTTTTTATTTTCGTTCAACTCGTTATTTTGACAAAAGTATGTACCTGGGTGACCAGGGAGGTAAAATGGTGTAAAGAAAAAAAATTAATAAGAAAAATGAAAAAATAATAGGGCAGGTGGGGCTCGATCTATTTTCACCTCTCTAGACCGCCCGTTCCCCAAATGAACAACAATGATTTTACGCTTGACAGCGAAAAATTGTGATTGTATTCAACGTAAATTTAAAAAAAAATTTAGAGCCCGAAAACAGGGATAAAACGACATTTTTTAAAATTAAAACTAGATCGATTTTTCTCCCTCAAAACCCCCTACATGCTGAATTTCAGGAAAATCGTTGGAGCCGTTTCCGAGATTCCAAAAATATATATTATATACATACAAGATTAACTCATTTAAATTATTTGACAAAAATAATGATAGAATGTTTTTGCTATAATTCGCGTTTATTAAAAAATCTATGTAATGCTAACTGCTGTAGGACTCACAATCCATTCTCTTACTTTAAACATACAGGATTAATAACTAGTATATAGATTTTGTCGCTACGCCTATATCCGGTTGAGGCTTCAATTGCAGGTCGAAACAATTGTTGATTTAAAGATGTTGGTTCGTAGTGTCTGTTGTACTAATCCTGTGTGTATAAGGTACGAGAATGGAAAATATACTCTACATTTGGCATTGTATGGGAATTCTCTAATTGTAGACTACAGAGACTATAATAAAATAATACATAATCTTTTGTATTACAGTATTCCGAAAAATAACGGCTAATTCTGTAATTTGCTTGTTATTTCTTTGGAAAAATCATAAGATCTAAGACTCAACAAATTGTTATTAGGCGAGTTGCTAGGCTACAGAACTTATATAAATTTTAAAGAGACATCTAGGTTACCTTTTCCCCCCTTAACCGTTAAGGTCATGATAAATTGTAATATCAATTATATTTGTAAGTTTTTATAGAGAATTTATAAGTTCTCTATAGTAAAGCAAAGTAGCAGCCTGTTACTACCCTCTGCTGGGAATAGGCCTGTTCTCTCCTTTTTTGGAGAGAAGGATTGGAGCTAAGACCTACCACGCTGCTCCATTCCGGATTGGTAGGTTACACATATCCCCAGAACTCTCCAGAGATAAGCAGGATTCCTCACGATGTTTTCCTTCACCGAAAAGCGTGTGGTAAATTGCAATTGTTAATTAGACACATAAGTTTTAACAGAAAAACTCATTGGTGTCTGCCCGGGTTTGACCCGTGACCTCCTTGAAAGAGTGGCACGGTGTTTCCGTTGAGCTATCACAGCTCTCTCTCTCTATACCTTGTTCTCTATACCTATGGTATATACCGTGAAACTAGACCCCCATGAACACATCGCTATCACAGTTCAAGTAGTAATAAAAAATATATATAAATCATATGAGCCAGCATTATAACGGTTACATTGAAAGCCTAAAGCTTATTTTACAAAACGCTTAATAGTAAATCATTTATTTATCGTTTAAAGTAATTAGTCTGCGTAAAGCTCAAATCGCGTTTCTATAAGTACAGTTGAAAGCCTATTGCACAATAGTAAATTATCTAAATGATATAAAAGCTTGCATTTGAATTGAAACTATGTACTACACTGTAATTAATAGAAATGTTTTGTTACAAATACAACCAGTAATTATCATTTCATATCAGTAAATATTATTTTAATAGAGACGAACCAATATGCAAGCTTTAATAGTCAGACATACACAGAACCAAGTTCCTGTTAAATGTTAAAGAGTCCTGTAAGCAGATCTGTTCCTATAATTATCTTATATTTCGGATTGTCTACGATGAGTATAAACTCTGATAAATCTTATTGTGTATTGAGTAGAGTAGACCTCATTTCTTATCGTGTTGAAAAAAGCGATTAACATAAGTTGACGTCAAACAGGCGGACGGTCGAAAAAAACCTCTAACACCACAACATAGTAGAAACATATTGTGCCGACCCCACTTAGGGTGGGATAACGAGAGGAGAATGACATAATATTAGGTTAATCTTCGTATTAATTTTCGTGTTTTTCGTATTTAATTTTAACATATACCTAGAAACTTTTTTTAAATTTTTAACTATCGTGAGTAATATTCATAGTCAATGTATAGAACCGGCTATACTCACGTCTTATTCTATCGCTAATTCTAACGTCGTATAAAAAGCTCATGAATACGTGCCGCGGATGGGTTCGAAACTAGTCGGGCTGACCCGATAGAATATCACCTGAGTATAGCCGGTTCTATACATTAACTATATACCTAAGAACCTTAGAATATGCATGGAATTTAAGCTGTTGGATAGTGATCTCAAAACGATGATTGTAGAGCCAGGTAGACAGGTATAGTAGATTTCTAGCACTTTCATCCTAGTCTCAAGTCGATAGACTCAAGCCAGTATATAAATTTTGTTTGAGCTACTCGAGTCTGATTTCCTAAGTAGATAAATTATGTGATCTCTCGTTAGATTGGGCATTTATAATAAGATTCCCAAGACAAAGGATTTTGCATAAGTTTCAACAAAGTTTTAGATAAGGTTATTGTGCTATACGTGAATAGTTTAATGACAAAGTGGCATGTCGTTAGCGGCAGCCGTTCACAGGCCGATCGTAAATGTAACTACTGAGGCAAATCGCAATGTCGCTAATTAACTGACTACCCACTGAGTTTTGTAGAGTTCTTTTGGTAGAGATAATGTTGGGAACTGATGCGGGATACTACTATAGTATTCCGTAGTATAAAAACAATATATATTTTGAGAATCTGAACTAGTGTTCAAATAGTTAGGTTTTACTGCATTTTCATCATTTATACCGCCGAGTTTCTTGCTGGCTCTTCTCGGTAGGAACAACTTTCCGAAACAGCACTAGAGTTGACGATTCAAAAGCACTTGTTTACAAGTTTATTTGAATAAATATCTTGAATTTGAATTTGAATATTAAAACTCAAATTGCAAAATCTATTAATAGCTAATTTTAATATAAAAAGCTCTTAAAATTCGTTACTTTGTACAATCAAAAGTCACTATTGATTATTGAATCATCATCATTCTCGTTCTATCCCACTGTAGGTGAGATCGGTACAACATGTTATAAACATGTTGTCATATTATTCGTCTAGGCGACTGACCGCCTGCCTGATGTCAACTTACCATAGTCGTCTTTTACGACACCTTGGTAAGAAAGATGGTGGTCAACAGACAAGATGAGATATTATTTAGGAAAAGTAATAATAAAATTATTTTGCTATAATCCGCGATGAAGTAAAATAGAAAATATATATAATGCTAAATGTAGAGTGGACAATCGGTTATCATACCTGATACATGCAGGAGTCGTAAAAAACACATGCACAAACCTCCAACACCGCCACCACGATACACAAGCACTATATACGTTCACTATCAAAAACTCAACAATCGTTTCGCCCCGCAACCGAAGCATCATCAGGAGATAGACTCCACGACCAAAATCGCAAAGCAATCATCAAGTAATCTTTTGGAAGAGAAAAAATATTATGCCGACCAAACTTAGAGGTGGGATAAGGACAGGAGAATAATGATGGTGATATAATAAAACCAAAATCGCAAAGCGCTTTGCGATTTTGGTCGTGGAGTCTATGTCGGAGGTTTGTGCATGTGTTTTTTACGACTCCTGCATGTATCAGGTATGATAACCGATTGTCCACTCTACATTTAGCATTATATATATTTTCTATTTTACTTCATCGCGGATTATAGCAAAATAATTTTATTATTACTTTTGTATTATGGATCTCCGCAAAGTAACGCCTAATTATATAAATTATATTATTTAGGGTATAACTGACAGCGTCAATGCCTTGAAAGCCATTTCCATAACCAACCCCTCCCATACTGAATGAACAAAGAAAATATCAGTATTTTGAAGTGAGCTTTCGTCGACTGAAGCTTAGAGTGAATATATATGTATAATCCCGGCGCAGATCCAAGGCGATAGGTAGTGACTCAAATTGCACCTCTCAACACGTTTGTCAGAATTTCGCAACAGCGTTTGACCTCTTGCGGTCAAATGCAGTTCGCAGTTTATCGTGTGACAGGAAACCAGATATTGTTTATAGCGTACGATCAATCATCAAAAACACTAATATGTTTACCTTCTAGTTTAAAAAAATCAAGTCAAAAATACTTAAAAAAAAGCTTATAATAAAATGTCATATCTGTTCTGTTAAATGCTGTAGAGTTAACTCATCTGGAACCAATCCTGGTAACAACAGGGTTAAGCTTGTCATAAACATGCATTGTCATTGAGACTGGAGCAGTATGTCAAATTTTAGTACAATCGGACACCAGAAAGTGGGTCAAATTTAACTTGCAAGATTCCACCTTCACATACATATATTGCAAGTAAAAAACATTGTCACACACTAACTATTAAATTAAACGTTTCCGTTAATTCATTCTTCAGGTTAATCGAATGATAAAGGGCGGCTCATGGCTTGACAAGACAGGGTAATGAAACCCCATCGCTAACTATGAAGCACCAAATCGCTTTAGTTGAAATAATTGAAGGATGTAAATGATAAAGACGTTTGTAAGCTTAATAAGTAAAACTGAAAAGATAAATTAAGATGTAAATTAGTAAAGACTCTACAAACTTACTTGGCATACTTTACACTTAAACTATAAAAGTTTAATTAATGCATACAGCTTTGTAAATCTTAAAAAGGATTACAGGGAAGTCCGCAAAATATTATTTCTAAAAAACTGCCTATGTGTATTTCTATACTAATATTATAAAGAGGAAAAACGTATATGTATGTTTGTAATCTTTTCACATAAAAACTACTGGACCGATTTCTAAAACTCTTTTACCATTGGAAAGCTGCATCTTTACTGAGCAACATAAGCTATATTATATTTTTTTAAATAGGGTTCCATTATAAAAATGTTAATAAGAAAAAAAAATTACGCGGGTGAAACCGCGGGATATTACTAGTACTTTATAATCTAATATTAACCGTTGTTTATCTTTTCTAATAATTACTTTAGAAATATTTATATTTATAGCTAAAAATATTTTTTGTTATAGATTTACATGTAGAATGAATTTATCTGATAATAATTCTTACACAGATAGCAGTTTATGTTATACAGGACATAACATTGACATAAAAATATTATATGACAAAGACGACTAAGGTAAGTTGACATGCCATGTGGCATCAGGCTGAGTGGAATAGATTACCCTCGTTTCTTACCAAGGTATCGTAAAATACGACTAAGGTAAGTCGACTTCAGGTTGGCGGCCGGTTGTAAAATAACAAGTCAAAACATGTAACAAGATGTTTTAAACATGTTCTGACGACCCCACTTATGATGGGATAAGGGCAGGAGGATAACAGTTTATGTTAATATTAGGTACGCGCGAATTTGTTCGCGTCGACTTTAGTTTTATAATATCCTCAATTATGTAGTATAGTTTTTTATTTTTCCCAAAGGAAAGGGATATTTTATAGTTTTATAATATCTCCAATTATATACTCTTATTTCCAAAGGAAAGACGGGATTTTTTGTCTTATTTGTTAGCTCCATATGTGTAATTGTTCCAAATTTCATTTAGATTGCTTCAGCGGATTAAATCTGAAAGAATAAAAGACACAAACACCTAATTGTTATGCTGATTTAAGATTAAAATTGTCTTTTACCTCAAGCAGTTTAAATCGCACTATCCCGGAATATTTCTTTACTAGAATTTGGACGGAAGGATGAAGTATATAAAATTATATTCGTGTAAAGTCGGGGTGCCTCGCTAGTTTCAAATGTAACCTTCAAAAGCGCTGTCAGTGACTAACGTATGCTAGAGATAGTCTCTCAAAGGTTACATACCAGCAGCATCTTCAATGAATTTTTATACACGCCTTGAAGTAAATAAAAATTGATGTTTATTGTTGTTATAAAAGCCTATGAGTTTATATTGGTTTAACATTGTTATTTATTGAGAGTTCGATGATTTTATCTCACGAGCCATTCTTGTTTTCAACTTTCTAAAACAACATACATATCCTCTTGCCCTTATCCTACTTTAAGTGGTGTCGGCACAACATGTTTAAACATGCTGTAACTTGATTCGGCTGCGTTTTCACGACCGGCCGCCTGCCTGACGTCAACTTACCTAAGTCGTTTTTTACGACACCTCGGTAAGAAGGAGGGTGGTCTATTCTACTAGACCGGATACCACACGGTGGGTCAACTACCTTAGTCGCCTTTTACGACACCTCGGTAAGAAATGAGGGTGGTATATTCTACTCAGCCGAATACAACACGGCGAGTCAACTTACCTTAGTCGCCTTTTACGACACCTCGGTAAGAAATGAGGGTGGTACTATTCTACTTAGCGGGATACTACACGGCTACTTTCTAAAACAACATATGCTCTTGTTAACGATAATTTAGTCACTATTTAAGCAATTGGTTTATGATAATTTGGATCAAATCGTGGTAGTTTATTCATAACTGTACTTATATTATAATTGCGAAAGTCTTTCTGTCAACCTGTTACTCTTCCACGGCTGTACCGCTGGGCCGATATTGATAACATTTCATATAATCAAAGCTTACACACTTGACTAACATATAGCATACAAAAAATCCTGTAGTTTTTAGGGTACAGAGAAAAGCCATATGTATATTGGGGTACTAAGTATTTATTAAATGCTAGATATGCATTACACATTACGATTTTACATTAACTTAACATTAAAATTTAAATATAAAAGAAAATTCGAATAATATTTTAATTTGAATGAGGTGAAAGGTATAAATACAACTATTACATAAATTAATTATAATTGTATTAGAAAAGTAAAATTTTTAAGATGTTTTTTTTTAAGATCTGCCACTTTACATATTTGTACTCCGCCACCTGCAGGGTCGTCTAAATTATTCAGACGTTTTTTACATTAACGTTAAGTATCATTAAATTTAAATAACTGAATTTCCTTGACTTAATAATTCCATTCAGCGTCATTACTCGGATCATTACGGCCATTCCTCGTTATATTCAAGTTTTTTGCTCTTAATGCATCATCCACTTATAAATATTGTTGGGATGGGTCGAGCTGTATGGACCCGTCTCAATGTCAATATTTAAAAGTAAATTTCTGTAACTCAGTAATTAAATGAAGTGGTGTTTGATGATGGAAATTTATATGTTATTCTCTCTGATTCTCTTTAATCCACGAACTTTTTATGATAATGTTTCAATTATTTTGGTATTTATTTATTTATTTATTTATTTTGTAAGATCATCAATGACAAATACATCATACACATTAAATAAACTCATTTTTAATATAGACAGTTTTTAGGTAAATGTATCGTCAATTGCAGATGGTTAAGACTTGAGCATTACAGTTGACACAGCATAAACAGAAAAAAACATAAAGGTAAACATTTAGAGTAAGAGAGGTTATATTATAGTAAACTAGTTGTGTAATTTGTAATTTTGGCCGCGTAAATCCCTTCATTTTATACTAACCAATTTTTTTAAATCCAATTTTGTAAGAAGTAGTTATTGTGAATTAGGAGATAGAGACATACTATCAGGAACTTTATTGAAGTGTTTTTGTAGATATACAATTCTGATTACTTTACTCAGTAGATTACTTTAGTTTATATCTGTTGGTTTACGCGGCGCATGTGATTAAAGCTCTTAGCAGCCGAGTTGTTTTATAACCACGCGATTTTTTTAGCAAAACCGTAATGTACTATTAACCTAAGCCTTCCTGAGGAATTGATTTATGTTTTAGTAAAATCTGTACAAAAATCCGTTTAGTAGAGTTTGAGAAAATCAATCACATACACACAGACAGCTTTTGGGGACTTTGTTTTATAATAAGTATAGGATATTTGCAAGAGGTAACAAAAGTAAAACATTACTAATGTCATAATCTATACTAATAAATACTAATATTATAAGTGCGATAATCTGTCTGTGATAAAATTTGGTAAAGTTGAAGCTTATATGTATGTATGTTTGTAAGTTTATGTAAAAAAACCCTTTTTTTCTTCAGGAATAGAGACAAAAAACAATAAAATACAATTGAATCCAACTTTTAATTTAAATACGATAAACTCATAGTTATATTAGTTAGTCATATAACAATTAAAAACGTAGAAAACAGGTTGGGTTTAGCAAATATGATACTAGGAAGAGGTTGTGCTGAGGATGACATTCGAGAGAATAACAAAAAAAAACTAATCGAACATGAAGTAAATAATTACGAAAGTAGTAAGTAAATAATAGTAAATAATTAGTAAGTTACGAAAAAGGATTTTTAAACATAAATGTCATCGCATAAGTAGCCTGTATAGTTCTAATAAAGTACAGATTAACAACAATTTATGTTAAACAGTCGACATTTCAGCCCATGATAATGTTGATGTAATGGTCTAAGGTATCTAAATGGTATGTGCGCTATTAATCTTGATTTATGGCCGGTAAAGGGCTCCAGTCAAGGTCGAGATGGCCAGGCTGCAGCACATCCATCCGGGTAGACTGGACGGTATATATTATAACAGCCAGTTCTAATACAGACTAATGTAAATACATAGAAGGGAAATTTGTCATAGGAAGGTCGAGTTTTTTATTTATGACAGGTTAGCTAGACCATTTTAGCTTTGCCATTACAGCAGTTCAAAAACACTATTAAAGAGAGGCTGATACAGAAAGCCTACTATACTGCTGAGGATTATTTAGACGATAAAAGTGCGTGGATATAGATATTGTTTGACCCTGTACAATATAGAAACGATCATATGTAACTAGTATTAAGAATTGTATTTTTAAAAGAGCAACCGCCGAGTTTCTTGCTGGCTCTTCTCGGTAGGAACAGCTTTCCGAAGCAGTAGAGTTGACGATTCAAAAGCACTTGTTTACAAGTTTATTTGAATAAAGAATAATTTGAATTTGAATTGAAAATTCTCATAAATTAAGTTTCCTCAAGATAATCTCCACCGGAAATTGGAAATCATTCATCTAAAATATAAATTGACTTTTGTACACTTTTTTATTAAAAATATTTTTCTTTTCATTGTTTCTCGTAGTACATAAATAATAAAAAACGCATATATACGATTACAACGAATATGCTTGAATAAGTTACATCTAATATACAACAGTTACTCGCTAGTACCATTACTGATTGTTTATGCCAAAAAGCCAGCCTTCTTGGCACAAGAAGAGGTCATTTATTTATTTATTATGACAAATCAATAGCATTTTATCATAAGGTAAGATCTAAATTAAACACTTCTTAAAAAGTGAGGCATTAAAAGGTGATAAATATTTTATATTAATAAAAAAAAGGAAAATACATTATTATATATATATTTTATGTTTAAATTAAGTGAGATAATAGAAAAGCTTAAATTAAGTAGTGACTTTGATGTTTTATATAACGTTCATATTTAACAAACATGTATTAGGAATATAGCTTGTAAAGTATATTTTGAGTTACTTAATAAAAAACTTTCCCCATTAGGTCCACGAAATATGTGAGCCTACCGTGTCCTTGCCGCACTCTGATGATTAATGACGATAGCTCGTGATTATCTCCGTGTATTTGGGCACAGCCTGCGAGGATGTGGCAACACTGTGTTGGTAAACACTTGATATAGAACGGATATCATACGCCGCTCTGCACAGACCTACGTGATAAGCTGAAGAGTTCCGTAGCATTTGTATGGGGCTTATACAGCTTTAATCTGGAAGCGATCGATTTGCTATTATGTTGTTGTGTGAGGCTGATACTGTTGAGGATTTTATAAATGATAAGAATTCGTAGATATAGCTACTCTGCGACCTTCTGTTATATAGTTCTGGTGTCATTTGTGGAACGGATCTGCCAAATACCAGTTGGAAACTTCGGTGGATCGACGCGCCAGAAGGCTTATTTCCGACGAAACCCTGACCAATACCAAATTACACAGTCTTCAACATCGGCGCAGGGTTGCCTGTCTATCGGTCTTCTACAGGATATATTTCGGGGAGTGTGCTGAGGCTCTCCATAACCTTGTTCCTCCATTGCCTTTCTATTATCGCACCGCAAGGCACCGGGAGAATTTCCACCCTTACATCATCGATCTCCCACGAAGGCGCACGGAGCGCTTCGCGTCCTCTTTTTTATTGCGCACAGCAAGGGAATGGAATTCTCTCCCGGCATCAATATTTTCCACTTCATTCGATATGGGTCTCTTTAAAGCTAGAGTGAATAGGCATCTTCTAGGCAAGCGCACTCCATTTTAGGCTGCATCATCGCTTACCATCAGGCATGATTGTAGTCAAGCGCTCGCCTATTCTGCAATAAAAAAAATAGCAATCACAAAATGTTACTAGTTATAAGAATTATATTTTGAAAACAGCAACCACTGAGTTGCTGTTATTCAGTTACCGAGGCTATTCTCGGTAGGAGCATTTTCCGAAACAGCACTAGAGTTGACGATTCAAAAGTAATTAACATACTTAGGCTTTAACATACGTTCAATCATGTAATGCAGTAATGTAATTTAACAGTTCCCGAAGTAAAAACGAAAGTTATTCTATTTTATATATCATTTGCACTAAATTTCATTACTTTGGGTAAGAAACACATTACATTATTGCAAAGGGCTTGATTCTGTATCAAAAATGATGTAAAAAAAGCATTTGTTTCCTTTTTTACATGATAACTGACTCAAACTACTATTTTTTTGGTCCTTTGCATGGATCCTCTAAATAAACTTTATTCAAGAGTAAAGTACGGTTTTCACTGACTACTTTACCTTTATCAACTGAATGTCATAAGTTTAAACGAAGTTTTTGTAGATTCAGGGAACCCTAATAAAGTGTACATTGGTATTTAGATGGATATTGGATTTGAACTTTATATACTGCACTCTTGACTTTTATGTAATTTATTATTAATTTCCCATCGCAGGGATCGGCTGGTGCTGAAGCTTGCCACATCGTTTGACATGACAACGTGATGAGCAGTTTTTGACTTGCAACATGGAGTCAGGTCCACGATTCCATTTACTTCTGGGTTGACTTAATAGTATATTTTTATGACAAGGTGATTTATTTAATATTTAGGGAAGGCCGTGGTAGCTGATGTCTTGCTATAGTTCTTCGGGTTTCTTCAAATACTTTTACTCTAAAAACCTGTGTCTAATTGATATTTGTGGTGTAGTAAAATAGAAAATTACACAATAAATCAGCATCCTGCCGTTATCCCACTCTAAGTGGGGTTAGCACAACATAATATAAACATGTTGTCACATCATTTTACGACCGGCCGCCTGCCTGACATCAACTTACCTTAGTCGTATTTTACGACAGCTCGCTAAGAAAGAGACAGGTCTATTCTACTCAGCCGGATACCACACGGCTTACAATGAAACAATAAATAAATAAATAATAAAAAATAGCTGTGCAGTAACTTGGACAGATTATGTAAAAAAATTAGATGGCTATGTGTATAAGTATATTATTTATGCCTATTTATTATAGTAAATTATTTATGCCTATTTTTTAATGCAATTTTGAATTTTGAAAAACGGAAAATTTAATATAATACTAAATTTTTGTTTTACAAGTTATTGGATAAATATTTTTGATTATATGATAGGATAGAGATCAAGCGGAAATTTAATTTTGACATATATTTTTTATGTATCTATTGTAAACTGTTAAACGTGAAAGTTCAAAGCGCAGTCTGGATTCAGGCCAATGTCACAGATGATCAATAAATAGCAATGAGATGACTAATCCTGAATAGGTTTCCGATCCTCGATGTGGGATCAACTTTTCGCCGAATATTGACTGCAGACCTTGGGTGGGAGTTTTGAGTTGCGTTTGTAATTTTACTATTCACTTGGTACTCTGAGATTCGTTATACGTGTTTCTGTTTTTAAATAGATCGTCGATTGTGAAAAATTAATATATTGCGTTAACTCGCCATTGGAATCCACTAGGTAGATAAATAATCTTTAGTAATATATATAGATGAAGAGTTTTTTGTTTGTTTGATTGTTTGAACGCGCTAATCTTAGAAACTTCTGGACTGATTTGAAAAATTCTTTCAGTATAAGATAGTCCATTTATTGAGGAAGGCTATAGGCTATATGACATCAGGCTTAGATGAATAAGAGAGGAGCAGTAATTAAAAATAGTACTAAAACTGCAAAATTTAAAACTTTTAATAGTTAGTTACTTTCATTGCATAATAGTTAGTTACTTAGATTGCTAGTAAAGTAGTCGTTCATCCATAGTTCCTTTCTATTCCGTAGAATTAATAATTTTATAATAATTGCTGTTGTAGATAGATAATTTCAAAAACTGGCAAGAAGCTGCTGAATTCAAGCGGCACAAGATTGTTTGAAAATCTTTGTAGAGAAAGAAGGAGGAAGACGTATTAAACTGCCTATAGATACAAGGCGTAGATCAAAAAATGTAATAATTAAAAACAAATTATACACTAAAAGCTTTGTCCTGAATTACTCTGTCCATTGGGAACCGCATGAAAATCCGTTAAGTAGTTTTTGAGTCTTTCTGCGATGGAAGTAGCGGGGATCTTTGTTTTAAAATATCTATACTAAAATGATACTCTTTCTCTCTGTCTGTTACGTTTTCACGGATAATCTACTGAACCAATTTCGATGAACTATGCGTTATTAAGACATGCGGGGTAACATATAAGAAAAACTGACCAATTTTAATTTTTGAAATGGGAAAAAATATTCTATTATTTAGGGAACTTTTATGCTTAAGTTGGCGCTCACGAAGTCGTCTAATATATTGATAAATGTGCATATTTTTTAAATTAGGTAGTACAAAGTGGAACAAATTAAAGAAGACACTCGGAATAATGTGTTCAGTTACAAAAGATGCGCGTAGGATCGCATTGTGCTCCACCGTAGGATGATGTGCGACGCAGCTTCCTTTTACCTTCTGCAGATTGTTATTTACCGGTAAAATTCTTAGTATAGCACATAACGTATTTTCGAATTGTTTGTGAGTATAGTATGTTTGTTACTCTTTCACGGCGAATCCGTGGAACCAATTTCGATGAAATTTGGCACAATTATTCCTTATACATCGGAATAACATATAGGCTACAGAAATCCTGTAAATTCTACAGGAATAGAATGACACTAAAAGCGCTATTATCAACCTATTATACGACAACAGTTCACACGTTCAGTAATAATATATAATCCATGATAATTATATAAATGTTTATCTGATTGTCTGTCTTTTCCCTTTCATGGCTAATAGATTGAAGCAATATTGATAAAATTTAGTACAAATGTACGAGAGTGAATAACAGAATAAACAAATTCAATTAAGTTAATTCAATTGTTGAGTGAGTGAGTAAACGGTAATAGTTATTCAAAAATCATGTACAACAAAATTGTTCCCCTCTAAAAATTCCAAATAAAAGTCCGCGACAGCATAAATCTACCTTTTAAGGTTAACCTACTATTTTTATGGTCATCAAAATACTACATTACGGTTTTAATTTTTCCATGGGGGCGGAGCCGATGGCGATTGCTAGTAATTAATATAATTATCTTTATATATTCCACGTTACTCAATTTTTTTTATATTTTTGTCCATATCTAATCTAAATGAGCTTCTGATACAAGGGGTTGATTCAATTTATATTTAATAAATTTACGACTACTAAAGGATCGTTAACAGACTATTAACTATATAAAACGTAAGAGTTTAAGGGGATAATTTTTAATTTTGTCAACCTATACATAGTATATGTCGAAGTGTTTTTATAATAACTTGTACAGTATGTTCTTTGATAGAATCCTTAGCTTCAAATCATTTCTTTTAATATCAGTTCATATACCACATATGGCTAGAATATTTCGCGATTATTTAATTTGCATATCCGCGCATTGCCGCTAAATACACGAAGGCATCTTAAAAATATGTTACGTTGGATAATTTATTTTCTTGATCTTTAGGCGAACTGAATTTGTTTTATACTAATTAAACGCAAAATTGATACCCAAACTTGCTTTGGTAATTAAATTTGATTTTTGGAAAGAAAAGAAATTCAATTTGGTTAATTGTTTAAAATAACTAACGTATTTAGATTGATAAGGTTTTAAATTACAATAAATTTGTATAAATCGCTTTCCAAACAGACGTTGAGTCGAGTTTGTTTTATAAAAATAAATTAGCGTTTATTTTTTGAGATCGAAATTCCAGATATGCCTATAAAATTGAGAATCAGAATACTATGAAATAGATAGAAATGAAACGATGTGACGGATTCAAATATTAGTAGTACAAATAACAATCTGTGGGCCCAGCGCTGAGCAAGTGGGGATAAGAAAGTCATTCTTCCTTTACTAAAAATCAACTTTTAATAATTTTTACAAATTTGCCCATCGCTTAGATATTTCCTTGTTCACCATTAATGTCTCCAAGAAAGGTTCATATACGTAAAGTATCAGTCCATACACGCAATTTTCTTTTAGGGCAAAGTAGAATTGATAATAAGCATCTATATATGCCAATTTCGGATTTGGAAAAAAAATGTCTTTCCTTGCAGTTAAGCAATAACGAATTACATCACAAACTATTTAAGGCATTATGATTTAAATATTAAACGATCCAAATAGGTATCAATTAACACGCTTTACATATCGCCTTTAGCCAGCATGTCTAGTATTTGGGCGCTCTGAGATGACCGAAATATTATGTACATGTAAACTCATTACATAATATTGATGTAATAACTTTATATTTGTTTGAAGATGAATAAAAGAAAAGTGTATCCAAGTGAAATGAGAATGTTAAGGAAGGAGAATGTGAAATGAGAGTGTAACAACACTAGATAAAATAAGAAATGTATATTATTATAAGGAGAAGTGTTTAATTTCGGCTTGTAGAAAAGACGAGAAGCTTGAAGAAAAAAGTGAGATGAACATGGTATGGACTTATATTAAAAAGAGATGAAAATCAGGTGACCAAACGAGTGTTAAAAATTAATGTGGGCGGTATGTGACTAGTATCCGGAATATGGGAGTTTGATTCTATATATTAACCCGGGATTCATCAACATCCTACTGCCTTTATCCCAGTCTAAGTGGGGTCGGCATATCATGTTTTAACCATGTTGTTGCATGATTTGGCTAGGTCGCCTGTTTGACCTCAACTTACCTTAGTTGCCTTTTATGAAACCTGGATAAGAAATGAGGGTGGTCTATTCTACATAGCTGGATACCACACGGCGGATGTTAGCCCGGGATTAACTGTAATCATGCAAAAGCTAATCAATACTGGTCCAGTGCATTGGGGTGAATGTGTGACACAGTTTCGCATTTTTATATTAGTATGGTTTGAAGAAATCATAAATAAAAATGAATATAAATTAAAATAATTTATTTTTTAACAATAACGAAACTATATACAGAGTAACAAAACTTTAACAGGTCATACAAATAGTCGGAACTTCAATGATGATAACCACCATCTACCACCACGGGATGGGGCGCGCCGTACGACTGTTGGTGGCCCTCGTACTGATAGTGTTGAGGTTGCTCTTGCTCATGGTATTGACCTGGAAGAGACATGATAGCTGTATAATGAAAGGGGGAATATTACAGGCGCGTTGGGAAGTTAAAAGAATTGTATCTCATTGACGTAGAACTGATTTTTATTAAGTTTATGATCCTTACCATCATCAATGATTCCATTGGCCTCATCAATAGAGTTCTGCTCCATAGTCTTCAGTACATGTTCAGGGATCGGTGGTGGTGTCGGCAGATGGTCACCCTGAGCCCGGAACCCGTATTCATCAGCGATGTAGTTCACTGTATACACATGTCCGTCATCACCCGTGTACGAATAAGATCCTTCTACTTTGTTTCCTTTATGCACTTGTCCAACTTCTTGAGCTTTAATACCTATAATATTAAATAAATTATTAATTAGTTCAAATTATACAAAAATCTTTAATATTTTCGTTGCTTTTAATATACTATTGAATCTATCTATCTTCCTGTCCTTATCCCACTCTAAGTGGGGTCGGCACACGTTAAAAACATGTTGTCACAAGATTTGGCTACGTTTTATACTGGCCGCCTGTCTGACGTCAACTTACCTCAGTCGTACACGGCGGTTATACGAACAATTTATAATTTCTTCTATATTAACTTTCCAATGTTGTTAGATATATAATTGACACAGATTTTACGGCAGACGATTTAAATGAGCTAAGATTCAAAGGAGATTAGTGAAATAATTCTGTAAGAGAAATTAGAAGGTACAATTTTTTCGATTTACTAGTTAAGAATAGGTCTTATTTGTAAAGACTATTTACAAATAAGAGGCTTTTGACCCTTGGTTTTTGGCTGATGTTTCTCAATGAGAGCATCCTTCAGTAGCTTACACTATACAGGTAATTTGAGTTTGAAAGGCATATCCTCACCGTTTTCTGTTTCGTAAGCATATTGATAATTGTGCCCATCGCTCTCAGAATGGTACGCTAGAATCCTCGCAGTCTTCTGCGCTGAGGGTCGCTCCTGCTGCATCTCGTGTGCCGGGAAGGAGTGTGACTGGCCAGCATAGACCCCTTGCGGCTGATGCTCTACTGCTGATTGGTAGTAGTCCGCTGCTTGGGCATAGTGATCGGCTTCCGGTTGGGTGTATATTTGACTTGCCGTTGCCGCAGCAAGGATGGCAGCTAAAGACGCTATCTGTAATAACAACAATAGCAATGACAACAATAGCTTTTTATTCTCCCATCAGAACTCACCGCAAAGCCCTGTGGTATCCGGCTAAGTAGAATAGTACCACCCTCATTTCTTACCGAGGTGTCGTAAAAGGCGATTAAGGTAAGTCGACCCGCCGTGTGGTATCCAGCTGAGTAGAATACACCGCCCTCATTTCTTACCGAGGTGTCGTAAAAAGGGACTAAAGTAAGTTAGCCGCCGTGTGGTATCCGACTGGGAAGAATAAACCGCCCTCATTTCTTAATGAGGTGTCGTAAAAAGGGACTAAGGTAAGTTGACCCGTCCTATGGTATCCGGCTGAGTAGAATAGACCACCCTTATTTCTTACCGAGGTGTCTTAAAAGGCGACTTAGGTAATTTGAAGTCAGGCAGGCGGCCGATCGTAAACTATCTAGCCAACTCATGTGATAACATGTTATGCTGAACCCATTTAAAGTGAGATAAGGGTACTTTTTTTGCTTTAATGTATAACAATCACAAAATTGATTTCTGTTTCCATCCACATACTGCAAGCAATCTAAATTATTGATTTTCAAATCTAACTAGGATTATTGCGTCTTTGGTCCAATTAAATGCGTTAAAGTACACGTCGGTGTCATTGTGGTGGTGATAGTGAACATGTTTTTCATTTCACTGTTGAACACTTTAGTGATGTTTTTCTAATAACCGCGTTATGATCTTCGACTAAGACAAGCAAAAGTACGTAAAATAGAAGAGCAAATTGAGTGATTAGTGATTGATTTTTGGATATCCTTTGATAGAAAAAAATGCTCATTTATGGACGAACACACTTTTAAAAGAGAAACGACCGAACTGAGTGATTAGTTATTGCATCTTGTATATCCAATAATAGAAAGAAAATGCTCATTTATGGTCGCCCATAAATACACTTTTGAAAGAGAAAATAAAAAAAAATTATTAAAAGAAGTACTAGAGACGAAAAACACTGAACAATTTGCAAGATCACACATTCACAATCACGTTATAATAAAATGGTTTTTTATTATTATTATTATTTTAAACGTACCAATTTCATGTTTGGTTATTATTCACGAAATGGATGAGACACGAATGCTTTTATGAAATTTCTCTCGTCTGTTTTATACTAAAAAGTTTCTATATACGCACGATGTTATTAAGTCACACTTGTTTTGTTATTTGCGGGCAGAGCACCGACAGTGCGGACTTGAGAACTCTATTTTTATAATAAATGGTTTTTTAAATCTATACCTATAACAAAGCCCCAAAAGTTTGTTTTAGATCGATTTACTCAAAATCTACTGAATCGTTTTTAGTACAGTTTTTTGTTCTAAAAGATTTATTTTAAAAAGGTTGCGCAATTGTAATAAAATTCGCCTATTAGTAGCTTTTGTGAAATAGTAAAGTAATGTACTAGAGAATTGTAGTTCTATAAATACACTACAAAAAGTTCGCGACAGCATATCTCTATCTCTTATGGGGTAAATCACTATAACGATTTTTAGGTTTAAAATATCAATGCAATACACTGATTTCCTTCCAAACGAAACCGCAGCACAGCCAGTTATTTTTTGAAAAACTTTTATATTTGCATGCATCTTCGATCGAGTGGTAGTGATCTTAAATCTATGTAAGGTTAAATGTAGAGTGTCCTAACTAAAATGCCTTATGAAAGTAGGATTAACAGATCACATGCTCTAGAAACCTCTACAAATTGTTTTAGTTTTAAACTTTTAATGAGAGTGATTATAATGTATATTTAAACACAAAATATCTTAAACTTTTGTGAGAGTTTAAATATTTATTTAAATAGTTAAATAATTATGCTTCCATACAGGTGTTATTTATTTTGACATTACGATAATGATGATAAAAAGAATTAAAAATATTATAAGCTTGGTACATAGGTGACTTGAGGTGTATATGTAGTGTTTGTATGTACTTATATATTTTGCATATTTTATTAATTATTAGCGGCCCGCTCCGACTTCGCACTGGTATAAAATATATAGCCTATGTCACTCAGTGAAAAAAATATTACAATCCATCCAGTAGTTTTCTTTTATTTATTACTGCTCGTGGCCCGAACGCGTTAAATTTGGAGTAAAACAATTCACCTTTCCCTATACCATGAAGATTTTCTGCTATAGAGCGAAGCGCAGCCACCGACGCGCTATGTATAGGCACGCGGCGCGCTGCCGCAATCGCTATAACCCTGCATTTTAAAACTGTAATATCTTGGAAAATATTCATTTAAATTACACGCTGTAAACGCCCATATTGATCTATATTAAATCAACAATGTATTTTAGGTATTTAATTAACTAGTTAGACTAATAGACAAGTATTAATGCTGTATTGTTTAAAATTGCTTCGAAAATAAGGCATTATTTTTCGTAAAAAAATGACAATAAAATTTGGAGTCGCGCGCAGACGCCTGCTGCGAATGGACGCGCTTACGGCTTGATCGCAAACCGGTTTAAGTAAACCGCCGCGTTCGTCACTGTGCACATTCGCTTGTTTACGATGTTAGTTGCGTTCGACAGAGGGAAAGACGGTAATGAGTAATAACGAGTTAAATGAATTAAGTGAGTCGGATATAATGATACAGGACGATATTATCTGTGAGGCTGAATTTTTTGAACGGGAAGAAGGTAATGTTGAGAAGATGTTATTTGATGAAAATAGAAGACCGTACAAGAGGAACCGTGGAGAGGATAGAGAGTAGGTGTGGACCTCTGTTGTAAGAAAAGGGAAACGGTTCGCCAAAGCAACTGATTCTGATGGATATGAGAGAATTCCACAAGATAAGTTTGAAGTATGTATTACAGGTACCGAACCGATACCAAAACAATTTAAATTGGCTAAATTATTAAAGGCAGAAAATATTGAAAATATCACTCGAGTAAAATATATAAACTCATTTAAAGTTTTAATACAATTGAATAACGAAGAAAGTGTAGAAGATCTGTTGAGTTTAAAAGTTTTTAATGAAAAAGGCTATAAGATTTACAAAACTATGGAAGTAACACAGTCATATGGAGTGATAAAAAATATAGATCTAGACCTTAGTGATGAAGAAATTTTAGAAAGTCTTAGTTCTAACTTACAAATTCTAGGCATAAAAAGACTAAAACGCAGAAATAGTGAAAACGGAGGTTGGGAAAGTAGCGAAGCGATGCGTATCTGTTTCAAAGAATCTTCTTTACCGTCACAAATCAAGATTTTTGACACATTAGTAGATGTAATTCCTTATGTTTACCCTGTCACACAGTGTTCACGTTGTTGGAGGTATGGTCATACTGCCAAAATATGCCCATCACAGAAAATTATTTGTCCAAAATGTGGAGAAAACCATCAAAACTGTGTAAAAACTGTCTTCAAATGTAATAATTGTACAGGTAACCATATGTCTATGGCTCGAATTTGTCCAGTTTATATTAAGGAAAAAAGAATAAGACAGTTGATGTCAGAATTTAGTTGTTCCTACAAAAAAGCATTAACTATTTATGTTCCTCCTAGTCCTACCTTAAGGCCAATTTTTGAAGAAAAAGATTTTCCAATAGTAAGAAGTGAGATCCCTGAAGAAGCAACTGCTCCCAAATGGGCTAACGCAGAAACTTATTCAAATGTGGTGAAAAAATCGAAATCCAAGAAGAAGCAAACTAAAAATAAAGAGAAAACAAATTACTTCGATAGTATTTTCTTGGAAACTGATGCGGAAACTAGTGGAAAGGAGGATGAAAATACAAAAGAAGAGGAAGAAAAACAAAAAAGAGAGAAGAATAGAGCTACTTGGCACACACTTTTTAAAAGTATAAAAGAAAAACTTCTAGACAGAGAATTGACATGGAAAGAAAAGATAACGGATTGCTTTAATACATTGTATAAAGGGATTTTATCTATAGTCGTACAATATTTTTCTGATTGGCCTTGTTTTAATTTTTTTAACCAATATGGCGAGTAGCACGAATCAACAATCTATAAACATGGTACAGTGGAATGCGCAGAGTCTAACGAATAAACTGATTGAATTTGAATTAATGTTAAGTCAGGAAAAAAATCATATAGCCATAATTAGTGAGACATGGTTAAAAAGTGATAACAATCTTCGTATAAGCAATTACAAAGTCTTTAGGTCTGATCGCAGTGATGGTTATGGAGGTGTAGCGATAATTGTACACTGGTCCATAAAAGCACGACAACAACATCTTACCATTAATAATCGGCGGATTGAAATAGTAAGCGTTAAATTAGAGAATTGTGGTGATATCGAAAATGTTGTGTCTTTATATTGCCCGTCATCAGTTATTACCTCGTTATCAGATTGGGATGAAATATTTTCTAAATTTCCAAATAAAACTGTTATAGCTGGAGATTTTAATGGTCACCACGGTAATTGGTCCAGTAAAACAGATCAGAGAGGTACCCAGATATTTGATTCGATATTGCAAAATAATTTTGTATCTGTCAATGACGGTAGTCATACCCGGATTAAATTAGTCAATGGAGTGGTGCAGAAAACTTCACCGGATATTTCAGTGATTTCGGATGATATCGCAATTAATTGTGATTGGAAAGTTATGAATGAAAACCTAGGAAGTGATCATTTAGTTGTTAAAATTAAAATTGATATATGCAGAAGGCCACATAATATTCGACGACGAAGAAACTTTAAGAAAGCTAATTGGTCTATATATAAACAGAAAATTGAGCGAGAGTTTGAGGACTTTAATATGCCGTTGGATAATCAAGAGGCTTATGATAATTTCATGAATGTTGTTAATTTGGCTGCTAATGATGCAATACCTTATACGAATATTCCTAATCATCCGTTACAGTCCAGTAATTTTAAACCTAAACCTTATTGGTCACAGCACATCTCATTAATTATTGCAGAAAGACGTAAAGCTTTAGCAAAATTCAGAAGGAATCCGACACCAGATAATTTGAAAATTTTACAAGAAAAAATTGCGTCATCTCAACTAGAAATAAGGAAAGCCAAATTCAAAGCGTGGCAAAAATTTTGTGATGATATTAGTGTAGTTACTTCTTCCAGTGAAATGTGGGCACGCATGAAATGGCTTAAGGGATACAGACAACCCTGTAATGCTATAAGTAAGGACATAGCGTACTCTTATGTTAAATAATTTGGCGCCTGACTTTGTATTACCTGAAACTCCAATATTCAAATCGGAAAATTTTAAAATAGAGCAAACTCCGATTTCAATACATGAGTTTAATAACTGTTTAAAACGTTTAGATACCGCTCCAGGATATGATAGTATAACATATTCTATGATTAGTAACCTACCCGATAATGGTAAAAGAATACTCATTTCACTATACAATCGGTTTTTGGCAGTTGGATTCATTCCATTACAATGGAGGAATGTGATAATACTTCTTTTATCAAAACCGGGAGGTGATATTCAAACTCCTTGTAACTTTAGGCCAATATCGTTATTATCATGTGTGTGTAAATTATTACATACAATCATAACTCGCAGACTTGACTGGTATCTGGAAAATAACGACTACTTTTCCAATGAAACAGTGGGTTTCAGAAGGGCACGGTCATGTTATGATAACTTAGTAAGATTAGTAACTCGCATTCAAATAGGTTTTACAAAAGGATTTTCTACGGTCGGTTGTTTTGTTGACATTGACAATGCTTATAACAATGTAAATGTAGTCAGTTTATTATCTATCGTTGATGAGGCGGGTGTTGGATCTTCTGTATGTCAATATCTATGGGTTTACCTTCGTGAGAGAGTTAACAATTGAGCTCAATAATAACGAGCAACTGAGGCGAGTGACAGGTTGTGGTTTACCACAAGGTGATCCTTTATCACCACTACTATTTAATCTAGCCACTAGTAAGATTTGTAAACTTATAAAAAATGTATATATTTCACAATACGCAGATGACTTTGTATTGTACAGTTCTCGTAGTAATAACAACCTAGCGATTACTGAAATTCAGGATGCATTGATTTTTTTTGGTAAGGTGATAGAAGAACTTGGTTTAAGTATATCTCATAGAAAAACTAAAGTGTGTACTTTCAGCAAAGGCAAACCTAAAGCAAATACATATAGGAGCTTAGTTTATAATAACCGCGAGGTACACAGAGTAAATAGCATTAAATATTTAGGAATGTGGTTAGACGCAAACCTTAAGTGGGGTAAACATATAAATGAAATACGAGATAAAACACTCAGGTTTCTAAATGTATTAAAAGTATTAGCAGGCAGCAAATGGGGGATTCACCCGAAACATCTAAGACGACTTTTTATATCTATTATACGAAGCAGACTTGATTATGGCAGTTTTTTATATGACGGGAGTATTAACAGTCATTTAAACAAATTAGAGAAGGTACAGAACCAGTGTATGCGAGTTATAGGAGGTTTTATCAAAACCACCCCAATCCATGTCATGCAGAGTGAATTGTGCCTTCAACCATTACAAGTTCGTAGACAGTATCTTGCTGGCAAATTTTGGCTGAGATCTAAATCGTTCACAGAAAACTTGACTCTTGAAATTATAGATCAACTTAATAGTATTTGTGATAGGGAATATTGGAGAAGAAAGAAATTACCTTTGATTATTACAATTCACAGGAAGTTAAAAAATTATGCTATCCAATCGACTAAAAAACTACACATTCATTCTCTCCATACATGGATTGGCGGTTATGATATATCGAAAAATGTAGTAACGTCTATTGAAGGAATGATGGTATCCAAACGTTTAACAAGTAGATTGAGTTTGCAAAATCACTGTTCAGCGTTTTTAAGTATCAATTTTAATTCTTTTTATAAATTATATACCGATGGCTCTAAGTATAAAGCAGTTTCAGGAGCGGCGGTATATGATCCTCAGGTGAATGTAATACTCAAATTTAAAATAGAATCTAATATTTCTATTATGCATAGTGAGTTAATTGCAATATCTGAAGCACTTTTCTATATTTCATCTCTTAATCATACCTCAATTGTTATTCTATCTGATTCGAAAAGTGCCTTGTTACATTTGGCTGGGTTAACCTCGAATAGTCGAGGATATCCTATAGCCTACGATATTTTAGAAACTATTGATAAGCTTCGCAAACAAAATAAAACAGTGATTATACAATGGATACCATCTCATGTTGGAATCATAGGCAACGAGGAAGCTGACATAGCAGCAAAGCTGGCGACGAGTGATGGAATTCCTTATAGCTGCATACCACTATATAATGAGGTTCTAACAGAATTTAAAGAAGCGTGTAAGGAAAACTGGCAAGAATATTTTGATGAGCGATCACGTTATAAAGGTATATGGTATAGAACGATAGTATGTCAACTTCCTCGGTGCCCATGGTTTGAAAAGATTAAGATTAATAGGAAATATATTGTTGCACTTTTGAGACTTCGATCCGGGCATATTCCATCAAATAAGTTTAAATTCTTAATGAGAAGGTCGATCACTCCGAACTGTGTCGAATGTGGACGTATTGACGACGTGTACCATGTTTTGATGGAATGTGCGCGGAACGAGTCTGAGCGGCCGAGTGTACTCATTACAAATAACGTGGGTATTTGTAATAGTATACTGGCCGCTCCGTTATCAAAAGAAGCTAGGACTTTAGCGGGTTTGACATATTAGTGAGATGATAATGATTGTAATATGGGAGTGACATAGTCAAATTGACTAAACTCCTTTTAAAATAAATAGAATAAAAAAAAAAAAAAAAAAAATTATCGTGGGTTATCCATATGAGATATACATATACCATCGCGGAGTTTTCTGTAGTACCTTTTCAAGGTGTACAAATACTTACCTAGTACATTATTTTGATAAATCTTGTAGGGATAAGCCAGCGACGATATCACATTAGAAACATCAAAAATAACAGTATTTGTCAACTCCATATTGAATGTTATTGTACATATAAACCTTCCTCTTCAATCACTCTATATATTAAAAAAACTGCATCAAAATCTGTTGCGTAGTTTTAAAGATATAAGCATACATATAGGGACATAGGGACAGACAGAGAAAGCGATTTTCTTTTATACTATGTAGTGATAAGTTATCAGATAATCTCTTTTTAATTTCTATTTCCCGATGTTCAACAAACAGCCCATGTCCACAGCGTCGGTGGTCTCTCATTGAGAAGTCTGTTAAGTAAGTGATGTAACGAGAGGCTCCCGGTGGCTGCACATGTGGACCATATTTCGGGCAGAGCTCAGCGACTACTAGAACTCTCAAAGATATTAAAATATTAATTTTTATTTACATGCGTTTAATGAATTAAACATACGAAACGCATAAACACTATCTTATGCTTTTTACAGCGGAATACAGCAAAATAATATTTTTTTACTGTCTATTTTTTACTTTAATCATCATAATAATTTTTTTTTTTTTATATTTATTTGGCAATCCAACAGCGTTTTACAATTTCATTACAAAGTATGAATATATATTATAAAATAAGCCAATTTAGGATTACACTTTTAATGCCTTAAGCTAATCTTATCACTAGTTACAATACAAAAATCCATTTTTATATACAATAAAATGTACAAGTTATATTTATCTTAAATTACTTACACGCTAGAACTATACAAATCATGCCCACGTGGAATGGTCCCAAGAATGCTGGCAGCGTTTCCGCGCTGAATCACTAAGCTGATTCTTTGTGCGAAAAAGGAGCCAGCCCTCTTGTCACCTGAAGAGGCAATTAACTATGGTGTTAAAACGGATAATTTTTTTTTGCACTTTGACTCCATGGCCCTAGGGTCTCGACTGCAAACGGCACAAATATATAACTCTCGATGAGAGATGCATACTTTCACCGTTTGCCGGAAATTATAAATTTTAAATTATAATTATTATTATATTAATTTCATAATTATAAATTTGAAATCATCATAATTATAGTATTATTTTGAATCTTTTTTTTGTAAAATATTGACTGTATAATATTTTTTGTTAATAAGGAAATTTTTAAACCAAATAGACAAGCTTGTATAGATGTTACCGTGAAATTAACTTTATTTTATGTGGTTTTTACATTAGTTGAAATGTATTGGCTAAATTCAGTAGCTGCGACAACGTCGTTAAAATCACGTCACATGCCATATCTGTGAGATGTATTCTTCTATGTCGTTAAGTATAATGTACATAATATGTATATAGTTATTATTCCAGTACAACTACTCCATAATAAGGTTTATTTTAATTTCGAAATATATAGAGCAGCAAGAGTATTTACTTCACAACTTAGTGTTAAGGATTTAATGTTGGGAAATAGAGAAATAAAGGTAAAAGCTATCTTAAACATGAACAATTAATATAAATTTCAGTTAGCCTTTCAGTAATTTCATATCGCAACTTTCTGTTAAATGTTAATATTATTTTACTATAATCTGCACTAAAAGAAAATATAGTTTATTTTACTATATAGTACTTCAATACTAGTAATGCATATCCCGCCGTGTGGTATTCAGCTGAGTGGAATAGACCGCCCTCATTTCTTACCTAGGTGTCGTTAAAGGCGACTAAAGTAAGTTGAACCACCGTGTGGTATATATATATATATTAAATATAATAGACCACCCTTTTTCTTACCGAGGTGTAAAATACGACTAAGGTAAGTTGATGTCATGCAGGGACCGGTCGTAAAATACGTAGCCAAATTATATGACAACATGTTTAAAACATGTTGTGCCGACCCCACTTACAGTGGGATAACGACAGGACGATGAAGAAGACTAGTACTGCATATATTCAGTACCACAATCTCAAATATCGTTTCGCTCCGTAATCGAAGCATTATCAGGCGATGGACTTTACGAAAAAATCGCAAAGCTTCAAGTTTCTAATATTAATGTTGAGTGATGCCAGATTGATTTACAAGGTCTTAAAAAAGGACTCCCGATGTGCTCTTAATAAGTCATAATTTTATATTTATGAAGGAATAATGGATTCAATGTTTAAATTATAGTAGAGCTTATTAAAAGTTTTCTCTTGGTTTGTTCTTAAATTTTCCATGTTTTATAATTGTTTCTCGAACCATTAAGGACTGTCTATATGTTCGTAGCTCTAAGTTATTTCACACTCCTATAATGAGATCAATATCTCGTGAGATAAATTGGGATCAAACAGTATACTAAGTGCTACCTGTTTTTATTACGTTTATTGAGTATGTGCTTACAGTGTGAACTAAAATGAAATTAAAAGTTATACTGAGGAGGGTAAATATTAACATACAATAGTTAAGTTTAACTTTGTGCCAGAGGAAATAAAAAAATCTCGATTTCAGTTAGCAAATTGGTTCTAAAAATTCACCTAAAGTATAGAAACAAAAATTTGGCGTGTCATTTTTTACATGCCAACATTTAAATCTTTTCAGCTAAGCTATTTAATTTAGTAAGTATAAATCCATAGTCCGCATTACGTTACGCGATTTATGGTGTCGCATAGTAAAATATCGGCTGTTGTAAAGGCCGCACGCATTTAGTGCGCCAGTAAACTACCCGTGACCACGTTCCATTGTACGCGTAATGAGATTAACGCATTGTTTGTACTGATGGACAATAGGCTGAACAACGTGTGTCGAATGTGTCAGGATCAGCCATCGAGTCCATTTTGTCTCGATCGACTCATAAAGGTCATTAAGGTTGACCTTCGATTCCGTGTTGTGTTCATTTCTGACTATGGGCCTCATAAGAAAGCAGAGAGTCACTCAGCGGTTGATAAATCTATGCTTGGTGTGTGGAGTTGAATATTATAAATTTACTAATACAAAAAAAAACATAATATTCAGACATTTCCATCTATTTCTCTACCTATATATTCAGAGAATTTTATCGAATCCTATATGCATATAAAGTTTTGTTGTAAATACTTTATCGAGAGTTTTGCTCCAGTGCATTTAAAAGGCGCTTCAAACTGAACGTATTTTTCGCTTATATGTTTCATAGGTCACAAAATTTGCTCCATTCTTTTATGGACTTGTTTTTTTAAATCGGCATTTCTTTTCCTATGTAAAAAAAGGTTAGGTCAGGTGATATATGACTCGAATAATTAAATACAATAACTTTTCCACAATCGGATTCATTCATAGTATAAGACGTATAAGGGCCAACTAGGTCGATTCCTGCGGATTAGCGGCTAACAAATATTTAGAAGATCTCTATGCAGTATTGATTTCATCAATAAAAAGTTATGTCATGATCAATCGTAATGAAGTAATAAGTCGACACTATGAAATGAGTGGTTCGTCCGAAAAATTCGAATTAAAAATATTTTTTATGAATTATAAATTATAAATTATAAAAATGCCTTGATTTATTAACTTCAAATTATGGCCTATTTCTAATACTCCTGTTGTTTAAAAATATATTTCCTGCCGCTGTCAAAGCTTAAAGTTCTCATTACTAAGCCATCGCAACCCAGCAGTTCTTTGTAAAACCCCGCTCGAACAATGGCTTGTAAAGTAATAAGACATGGCGCAGTAATTTGTAACGTCCGCAAATTGAGCGAAACGTTGATAGTATCTTTGATGGTGTTATGTCGGAAATATCCCTCTATTATGATGGAATGGTTCATATACCATACAATAGCTTTATCTCACGGACTGTCGTTTACTGTTACATATCTACAAACAAGTTATATGATCTCAAAAGGGTTGCGGGAAACCAGAGGTACTGAGGTCGTGAGGTACATAGATAAATCGGGTGATTGACTGTTTTGAATGCATTTTAGAAGTCAAGTACGTCAATAATACTAACCTTCTGTTCGAATTTAAAATAACGTCACAGTTATATTCGAATAGACTATTTCAAGCTGTGGTAGCCCAGCGGTAACACCGTGCGACTCTTTCGCGAAGGTCACGGGTTCAAACCTGGGCAGACACCAATGAGTTTTTCTGTAAAAACTTACGTGTCTAATTGATAATTGCAATTTATCACACGCTTTTCGGTGAAGGAAAACATCGTGAGGAAACCTGCATATCTCTACAGAATTCTGAGGATATGTATAACCTAGCAATTCGCACTGGAGCAGCGTGGTAGGTCTTAGCTCCAAAACTTCTCTCAAAAAACGGAGAGAAGAAGCCTATTCTCAGCAGTGAGATAGTAACAGGCCGCTACTTACTCACTTTTTTTAGACATTTCAGGCATTTTTGAATCAAAAATTATGGAATTTATGGTAAATTGGAAACGATGGGAAGAATAATATAGCGCCATAAATATTCTGGAGAGATATTTTAATAATTCTGGGATTGTTTTTCGAAGGAAACTTAGTGATTTCTTCGTATGAGGCGATTTTATATTACTATTAGTACAGGACTCGCCAACCTACTAAGAATAGAGTCAATTAATTTCATTAATTTTGATGATATGTGATGATATAATTTGGAGGATCGTAGAAAACATATAACTCTAGGAAACTCTAAATAATCTGACGTTGAAATCGTGGTTATCCACGATCCAGAAGAGGATTTTGAAATAAAAGATATTGTATAAAAATGATTATAATATCACTTTATTGCGTAAACATTGCACTGTACAGATAGCTAACCTAGGAATGGCACCAGTCGCTGCCTGGCTCTAGAAGTAGGGCTGCCTGTAGCCCGCCACGTACCGCGGGGTGGTGAACGCGCGAGCGGCGAATACGCCCGAGTCGTACTTGCCGTCGCGGTAGCTGCCTGAAACGGGCATCGAACTGTTAGCGCACACTTTCTACAATAACACGATATAATAGAATATTTCTGCTGCTATTCCCAATGCGAGGTACACTTCTCTTGAATAACGAACAAAGACTGAATGTCACTGTAACGTTTCAATAGGAAGACTCCACCGGAAACAACAACGGCACAGTGCTGCCACCATTTCGATCAAAAAAGGCGCGATACTTTTGTTTCATGACTATGTTGCTATAAAATACAAAGCGGAAGTCATTGGTGACAACAGAACCAATTTATTGAACCATTGCTTATGAAGATCGTCGATCCTAGTAGAAACTTTATTTCCTCCATCATTCCTGCACAAGTTATCTTAGTACGAGTGTCTACGATATTTGTTAATGTGAATTTGTATTTTATTATCTATTTTTAAATCTTGTTTTTTGTATTTTTTGTAATTGTTTGGCTAAATAAAGTTATTATTATTATTATTATTATTCCTCCTCTACAAATCAATGTCATCTCGGCGATGCTTTGAGAGCTTTAAGAATTATGATTTACTATATTCGCTTACTGAGAATTCTGGAGATATGTGTAACCTACCAATCCACATTGGAGCAGCGTGGTAGGTCTTAGCTCCAAACCTTCTCTCCAAATCAGACAGTCAACAAGACAGCAACAGGCCGCTACTTACTTTATATTCGCTTAAAACAGCGATGATAGAGGGATTTATATTAAAATATTATTGATTTTACATTATAAAAGTCCGCAAATTAACGTGTCATTCTGTAATTATTTTAGTATCTGTAATAGGATTTGAGTTAATGGTGTTTGCCCATTGCAATTTAGGCATATCCGCCATGATTTAACACTGGGTGTTTTTTCTAGATACCATATGAATGATATTAACTTTAAAATTTAAGTGTCCTATCATATTGTAATTTTTTTGTTGTTATTTATCGGATATTTGTCTCAGTGGTAAGTTCTTTACTTAGAGTCAAAATAGAAGTGCACAAAAGACGAAGAAATTCCGAAAAGATTTTATACGACTTTGTACCGGAAAAGTCATTTGGCGGTATAGCTTTACTGGTAGATTGTTAGCTGTAAAAAGCCAAAGTACCACCAGACGGGGCCTAGAAGATTGGGACAATGAACTTTGTATGAATTTTGTCGTATCTTCAGGCCATAGAGATTGTTGAAGAAAATTTATAACAGCAAAGTCACTTAAGCCTTAAATGACATCAGTAAATACAAAATCGTGTCGTGTCGGATGTGGCTGACGTTTTGATAGGCCATGTCATCCCTCAGTCACGAGCCGACAACTGTTCGTGACTGATGTACAACCTCGGTTACATCCTTAACTAGCTATACCTCCCCAGCATAGATATTAGCACATCTGTCCTGAGTCAAACCCACTGTTTTTAGCGTTACTTCATATTTGTATATACTAAGTTGTATCATTAATATTTTACTCAATTAGAGTCTATTTTGCGGTTTTTTATAGTACGGAAATTATCATCATTTTCCTGCCCTTATCCCACTCTAATTCGGGTCGGCACAACATGTTATAACATGTTGTCACATGATTTAGCTACGTATTTTACGACCGGCCGCCTGCCTGACGTCAACTTATCTTAGTTGTATTTTACGACACCACGATAAAAAAGAGGGTGGTCTATTCTACTCAGGCGGATACCACACGGTGAGACAACTTAACTTAGTCGCCTTTTACGACACCTCGGTAAGAAATGAGGGTGGTCTATTCTACTCAGCCGGATACCACACGGCAGTTCGACTTACCTTAGTCGCCTTTTACGACACCTCGGTAAGAAATGAGGGTGGTCTATTCTACTCAGCCGGATACCACACGGCAGTTCGACTTACCTTAGTCGCCTTTTACGACACCTCGGTAAGAAATGAGGGTGGTACTATTCTATTCAGCCGGATACCACACGGTGTAAATTATGAATAGGAAAATTTGTTGACGTTATATTAATAATCATATCATTGCTTTACTAATGTCGCTATTGGCTTAATTTCAAATTATCAGTTATTTACTAAATGTATATGATAATTTTACATTTTCAAAAATATAATTATTTTGCGTTTGTGTCTAAAAATCATATACATATAATGATAATAAACAGACGCAATTTTTTCTAAGTGTTTTCATGTCTAAATATACAAATGAATTATGCAGATATGCGTAACCTTCGTGCCTAATATAGCTCACTTAAATCTAACCAAGCAAATAAGCCTACGCGAGATGCGCCTTGTAATTTAGGCTCTATTCAGGGCTACTAATAATTTGGCTTTGAATAATCAAGAGTTATTATAGCCGAACGATGAGATCATCTGACTCAGCGACAAGGGATGCCTGGTTCAAAACCCGAGTATATCGGACCCGCATCTGAAAAAGTCGCCGAGGCGGTCGATGCATTTGTTGCTCCGGTACCCTTTTAGAGAGGCCCCAACCCAGAGGTAGCGCACTCTGGGGTTCAGAGTTGCTGTTGGCGGGGATGGGGGCAATGTGTACGATGTGTACCCTTGTCCTCGCCACCAGCAGCGTGGTGAAGCATTTAGATAGTTTAAGTCTAACATATTTGCCACTCATCCCCGTCGGGTGATGGGACACACAAGGGGTTTGTCCTGATAAACCAACCCCCTTTAGAGACTAATGAATTTTGCTGTTAAAACTTATGTACAAAACTTGTACAAAACTTATGTACTTAGGTACAATTATTTATCAAGTGCTTTTCGGTGAGACTATACCTTGAGGAAACCTGTATATCTTGGTTGAATTCTTAGGATCTCCTACCTAATCCTACCCTCATTCGAACATCGTAGTGGGACTAAGCTCCAACCATTTCTCTTCATAAAAGAGAGAGGAAGCGCGTGCCCAGCAGTGGGATAGTAGCAGGCCCATACTTTTTTATTGGCTGTTAGGCTTTTTAAAATATTTTATATTTTAAACAGACTTAGGTATTACTTTACGGTCATAACGCGTTTAAAAGGTCCCGGTCATCTAAGCTTATTTTTAAGAGACCTATTTACAACCATCACCATTTGTTGGGGACAAAGAAGACAGACCAATCGATAAGAGAATTTTTTTTTAATGCAACGTTCCCTATTCCAAGTATCGCATCCAAGTTATAAAACTAGGTGTGATAAAATTCCAATCCACGAGAGGAATGATGGAAATGTGTTCGTTTACATCTTACCATCGTCGTAGATCCCAGCCGCCTCATCCCTGGCGTTCTCCTGGAGAGCCTTGGCGATGGCCTCGGGCACAGGGGGCGGCGTGGGCAGGTGCGCCCCCTGGGGCTGGAAGCCGTTCACGTCGGCCGTGTACCGCACGCTGTACACCTGGCCATCGTCACCCGTGTACGAGTAAGCACCCTGCGCCTGGATCCCGTTGGCTTCACGGCCAGTCTCCTCGGCCTGGATACCTGTGCATTATAACTGGATAATAAAGTACTGCCCACGGGTCACAATACTGAAATAACGATGGATGATGGATTGCAAACAAGATCATGGGTCTCGAAAAAGGCTTAGAAGTATCTAGTCCAAAAGCAGATGTCCATCCGATTAAATGTTGAAATAACAAATGAAAAAGACAAATTCAAAATAATGCCTAAAAGCAGCAGATTTTACATTTTAGAGTGTATTTTAAATATTTAGTTGTCACTATCGTAGTCGCAGCTAAGGCTTGTAGATTATATAATAGTCCCCAATGATTCTGTATCGTCATTTCATATTTGATATCTATGATGTTTTCCCTTCTTTCTCTGTCTTTATTAATCTGTCTATTTCTTTATTAATCAATGTACTATTCCTATAAGTAAGGATAAAGTAGAGAATGTAAAATTATTTTGCTACAATATTGTAAAAGAAAAGCTAAGTAATGCTGAGTGTTCAATAGTCTTACGCACTGCATCATCACACTACCACAGAAACGCACACTTACATTCAAATTAAGAATAAGATTTTTTTCGATATTAAGAGAGTTTAAAGGATCTGTGAATTTCTTATTTAACGAAGTAGGAATTTTTGTAGAACTCTACAAGGTTCTTTTTGAGTTTGATTTCTATCTTAGAAATGCTTATTTGACGTCATCGGCCTTTTGTTCTCGAAACTTCAGACCCACACCTCTCTGTCAAGGCCAGAATATACTGGCTGATCTACAAATGCTATGCCAAAATGTCGAAATGATCACCTCATAAATTGGCTTAGAACGTGACGATAAATAAAACATTCAAAATACTTCAATACAATATTTCACCCAATTTGATCGCTGACCTTGTGTGATTACGTTCACAGTTACATCTAGTTAAAGACAATAACAGTTAATATTAAAGATTATTGAAGAACATAATTTCACGGTAGATTATATTTTCCTTTTTCATTAACAACATTTCCACATCTATCATTTTTATATTTAATTAATGCTACGTCTATGCCATGGCAAGTTAACGGCAGTCTAAGGTAAAAATTGCTTTTAAAATTATGCATATCAGTGTAATTTAAACCGATTAAATCTATTTAACATCAGAATTTAAAGAAGTTTTTACTTTCCGGTGTCCAATTGAAATGAAATTTTACATACCCGATGACAATGCATGTTTATGATAACTATGACCTCATGCCAGGATTGGTTCCAGGCGAGGGAACTGCTCAACGGTTAACAGTAGCAACATACAAATTTGTTAAAAGCTTTCTGTTGAAAGGCAGGTTCGAAACGGATTGTGAAATTGTACTATAGAAACATTATACTGATATAAAAGGTATTCTTCCATCGAATATTTTCATATATTTCGAAAAGCCAAAAATCAAGAGGTAACATCATCAATAGGAATTAGTCCGTAATATATTAACTTAAACCTCCCTCAAGAATGACTGTATATTTCAGTAAAGACCGCACAAAAAATCCGTTGAGTAGATTTTGCGAAAATCGATCACATACAGTCAGCCGGCTTTTCGGGACTATGTTTCATATGTATAGTTCTTAGCCCAGTACATATGTATCTAATCATATCAAATTCTATCACTATTGGCCAAGGGTAAAATTAGTGAAAACAAAAAGATAAATAATTTTAGTATAGAAATATTGATACTATAACTATCTAACTCATTTTTTTATACACTGAGTAATTTTGTGGTTTTCCTTAGACCTAGTGTATAACTAGCAATTAATCTCTAATAGACCTTTGTATTAAGAATTTTCATGTTACTGAGCTGGAAATGTTAGGAGATTCTGCGCCTTTTGCGTACATCTGTTGTATCACACGCAATTGTGAGTTTCAATGAGGATAAATACCTAATTCTCAATATGTAACGTTTATTTCGTAGCCAGTGGTTGTCAATGATGAGAGAGGAAAGCGGTTTAGCAGAAACTCATCTGTTTTCTATAAAACTTATGTGCTTGATTGGTATAAACAATATCACGCATTCATCGACAACATCGTAGGAAAAGCTATATATACTCATATCTGAACAAATTTCTGTGATGTGTATAACTGATCCCTACTGGTTTGATCCGTATTAGATGAGATCTATTCTCAGCAGTGGGATAACAAAAAGACCACTATACTTAAATAATTTATGGATCTCCGCAAAGTAACGCCTAATCCTATAAATTATTTAGTAAGGATACATCCATAGTCTGTATTATTATTCGCTATTTATCGTGTCGGTAAAAAAAGTGTCGGATGGACTATAAAAGATGCACTAGATTGTGCAAAGTGGAAGCAATTTAGGCGAAAAGTAGACCATGGCATAGGCTGGGATTAAACGCTTTTGCCGCTATAGTTATTTATTCCCATCTCACCATTTTCGGTGTCGTACGCGTAATGGTAGCCCAATTCGTTGACATCAGACACTGATCTGAGGATAGCGGCGTTCCTCTCCAGCGCAGCGCGGGGTCTGTCGGGGTAGTAGTTCCTGGTATACTGGGGTGCCACGTACCCTGGGAGGGCGCCCGCTGCGCACACGCTGATCAAAGCTGCGAGGATTATCTGGAAAGAGATGAAGACTTGAACAAACTTGAAGGTACCAAAGATCTCATATGTAAAGAATATGCTTCAGAATATAAATCATTCTCTTATCCCAATCTAAGTGGCCTCAACATTATGTTACATGATTTGTCTAGGTATTTTACGACCGGCCGCCTCCCTGACTTCAAATTACCTTAGTCGTCTTTTACGACAGATCGGTATGGAAGACGGTGGTCTATTCTACTCAGCCGGATACCATACGGCGGATCAACTTACCTAAATCGCTTTTTACGACAGCGCGGTATGGAAGAGGATGGTGTATTCTATTTAACCAGATACGACACGGCCGCTTGTTTTTTTTAACCTTAGTCGCCTTTTACGACAACTGGGTAAGAAAGAGGGTGGTGTATTTGACTACCGGATCCCAAACGGCGTATCAACTTACCATAGTCGTCTTTTACGACACTTCAATAAGAAATGAAGGTTGTTTATTCTACTTAGCCGGATACCACACGTTGTGTTGATTTGCCTGAGTCACCTTCAAAGACACCTCGGTAAAAAATGAGGATGGTCTATTCTATTCAGCCGTATACCATACGGCGGGTCAATTTATCTTAGTCGCCTTGTACGACACTTCAGTAAAAAATGAGGGTGGGCTTTTTTAGCCAGATGCCACAGCGTAAAGAATATGCTTGTACATAGAGCACACAAAGTAACAAAGTCCATCTATCCATCCATCCATATTAGTAAAATAATAACGAAAATCTGTCTGAGTGTCTATGGTTTTGTCTGTCTATTATTTTTTTACTGCTAACCCGCTATAGCAATATTGATGAAATTTAGTTAAATTGAAGCTTATATACAGGATAACATATTGAAAAATTCCCATTCCACTTTCAAGATCGTTATTCAAGCTATTGCAATGGCCCTTAGCTTTTTGGCGGTAGAAACCGCCAAAAAGCCACTTGCTGTCGCAAACTTATAATACAGAAGTATTATAAATTTGCGACAGCAAGTGTCAAATGACGTTAAAATTGGTTTATAAAGGAAAGCAAGTTGGCAAGTTTTATGTTGGATATAGATAGATTTCTAAAGGGGTCGTGATGTATCTCAAAATTAATAGATTTGGACGTACCGATTTCATGTTGCTTCTTCAAGTACTGTTTGTAGAATGCTCCATCTAGTTTCCATGGCGGTTTATATACCACTAGCATCAATACTGGCAATGTCAAGGTTGAAATGTAGGATCTGAGAGATGGCTCTAAGGCTGTGGCACACCGCGATCATGATTAACGTTGTGAATATTTCCTAAATATCTTGTTTTGAACGCAGCTACATATGAATTTTTTTCTTTTACGTCAGTTTAAATAATTTTAAATTTTGAATTGACATGTAATTTAAATTTCTCATGGACGAAAACACTTACTTACACGACGATGTAAGACTGAGTCGAACTAGCAACCCTTGTATTACTTTCTATCCAGCATATTTTCAAAACAAAAAACAGGCTTCTCTATAATAGTCTAGCTATATAGCTGTGGTAGCCCAGCGGTAGCACCGTGAGAGGGGGTCACGGGTTCAAAACCGGGCGGACACCAATGAGTTTTCCTGTTAAAACTTGTGTCTAATTGATAATTGCAATTTAACATACGCTTTTCGGTGAAGGAAAACATCGTGAGGAAATCTGCATATCTCTAGAGAATTCTGGAGATATGTGTAACCTACCAATCCGCACTGGAGCAGCGTGGTAGGTCTTAGCTACAAACCTTCTCTCCAAAAACGGAGACAAGAGAACTATTCTCAGCAGTGGGAGAGTAACAGGCCGCTACTTACTATAAAAGTCTAGTATTAGACTTAGTAGTAGCCGCGACTTCGTTTGCGCCAAGCGTTAAGCGGTAAAGTATCCTTTATTATGCAATCTGTGTTTTTTTCGTGTTCCATAAACATGATTCTTAAAATTACATATATTAAACCGGTGTTATCATCCTCCTGCTTTTATCCTACTCTAAGTGGGATCGGCACGACATGTTATAAACACGGTGTCACATGATTTGGCTACGTATTTTACGACGGTCGCCTGCCTGACGTCAACTTACCTTAGTCGTATTTTACGAGACCTCGGTAATAAATGAGGGTGGTCTATTCTACTTAGCCAGATACCACACGGTCTACTTTTTATATTCATAAAATTTAATCATATTATCATTGCACATTCGTCTTAAATTTAGGATGGATCCTTTCTGATGACTTCGACAAAATTATGACAACTTAGCCTAAGCACTTTGATATTGTTAACTGTTTATTTTTTGAAAAATAAATAACATTTTTTTTACCTTAGTGTACCAACGGCTTAATCTAAGTTGCAGCTACTAAAAATGTATGCGCCAATTTAGTACTCGGTATTAAAACTGCGGATCAAAACACTTGTTTAATTATCATAAAAGTTTAGTGCACGAATTGTTTAACACACACTAGTCTCTTACCTGTGTCTTTGTCTACATTAAATAGTTATTTATTGATGTTCGGTTACAAATGATCAGAATAGATCCGTCACAAATAGTTTCCTCTGAATATTTTCTAGTCCTTTTTTTAAATTGACTTAGCCGTCTTTGTCATTTTATAAAGAAGATTAGTAGATATTATAGAAGTAGATAAAGTATACAGCTTTCAGAAATCACGTGAAATGTTATGGTATGAACAGAAACATATTATAATGCGTTATTTACATGTAACTGAAACAAAAAAGGATATCAATATCTTAATAATAATATTTTGGCACCAGAAATGTATTCGTATGTTAAATTGTGTAAAATATCTACACTAAAATTATAATATTATGTTCTTGTTAATGTAATTACGAAAGTTTGTTTACAACTCGTCTACTGGAACTATTTAGATGAAATTTGGTACAATTGAAGTTTACATACTGCTTACTTATAATATAATGATCATTTATTTAAATTCCGGACATTACATCAAGTTAGTAAAAATCTCAGATACAATGTTATTATTAATGATACTTTTGAATTAAATTATTCCATATCGTCCATTTATGACACATATAAGAGAAAAAAATCGGTTTTCCCTCGGTCACAGAAAAAAAAACGTAATTAAAGGTATTTTGAAATTTAAGTTGACGCGAACAAGGTTACAGGTACATCTTGTTAATCACAATTAAAGTCTATGTTTAGTCTATTATAATGAAGAAACAAAAGTGTATTTACACATACGAGCACTATCAGAGCCAGAGGGTTATGTTATTATTTACAGCTCGTTGGTTTAATGGACTCGGACCAAGTAATGTCTTGGCGAAATCCAATATCATTCTATTAATTCACATCATTTTGAAACACTTGTTAAAGGTAATATACAGCGACGTAAAAATCACGGATGGTAAGTTTTAATGCTTAAACCTTAGTATTTTCGGCGTGTGCTTTTAAAAAAATACCAAAAAAGTAGAAAATATTTCAAAAAATTTCATCTTCTTTATTAAGAAATTTCATATATTTTTCTTACATCAGCTTATAAATGACGAAAATGAATCCTATTATTATTTCACAAAGGACATTTTGGATGTTATAAAAAAAACTTACAGTGTGACTTTTAAAAATTATAATTAAGGGTAGTTTAATGTTCATGTTAATCCGAACAAAGTAAAAGATACAACTAGTAAGTACGAGTTATTAATAAATCATCATTATCCTGCCCTTATCATGTTATAAACATGCTGTCACATGATTTGTCTACGTATTTTATGGCAGGCCACCTGCCGACGTCAACTTACCTTCGTCGCCTTTTGCGACACCTCGGTAAGAAACGAGGGTGGTACTATTCTATTCAGCCGGATACCACACGGCGTACGAGTTATTAATAAATATGTGAATAAATGATAAACATAACAATCTTTAATGAAAAATTTGCTGCTTCAGGGTCGATGTTTTTTTCAAATGATTTAATTTTGGCGTTACTTAGCGTTGATTTCAGTTAAGCTGACAAATTTTCGTCGCTTTATGGAGAGTTACTCACGAAGGATGTATAAACCCAAAAGGATGTGAAAGAGTCCACAATAATTCGTAAAGTTTCTAGTAATTTATATTCATAAGTTTCACGTTGAGTCAACCCTACTGTATTTTAATGAGGGATAAAAAGTTAACAGACGCAAAGAAGAATGTGCCGCCAAACATGAAATAATGTGAGCTATAAAATATGTCTAAAAAACCGTTGACAGATAATGCTCCTTTTTCAATTAACTCTACAGGGAATTTTAGGTAACATTCTATATGTAATACAAAAGTGTAAATAGTGTTAATAGTGTGATGCTTCGATCGAATCGCAGCACAAGAGGGAGTTTATATTTTATTTATATTTTCGAAATTGTCGGCCAAATTCTGGACTGTGTGTGATAAATAGATATCACTTGTATATACGTAGATCTATAAATAACCACATTTATAAGTCGGTGTTTTGTGATTTATATCTATACTAATATATAAAACTGTAGAGTTTGTTTGTTTGATTGTTTGAACGCGCTAATCTCAGGAACTACTGGACCGATTAGTAGAATTATTACAGTGTAAGATAGTCCATTTTTTGAGAAAGTCTATAGGCTATATAACATTACGCTAAGATGAATAAAAGAGGAGCAGCAATAAAAATAGTACGAAAACGGGCAAAGTTAAAGATTTCCTTGCGTCCGCTGAGTAAACGATAATTTTATACATTATTATCGTTTACTCAGCGTTCATTTTATAAATGAATTTGTCATGTGCATTATGCACGCGGCGATTCCGGTTCATCGAAACGAGTATTTTTTGTAACATTTCTTGTTACGCATTGTTTTTACCGACATTTGGTCCAATTAAAATAATTTATCTAGACCCATCAATTATATTTTTTTCTCGTTACTCTTTAAAAGGTTAAATATAGATCCGATACAGTGTGTGAGAAAATTAATTGGTGTTTAAAGTGTTTCGACAAAAGTATCGATTTACTATGATTAGCAATTCAAATTCAAAATATTCTTTATTCAAATAAACTTGTAAACAAGTGCTTCTGAATCGTTAACTCTACTGCTGGTTCGGAAAGCTGTTCTTACCTAGAAGAGCCGGCAAGAAACTCGGCGGTTGCTCTTTTAAAAATATAATTCCTAATACTAGTTACATTTAATCGTTTCTATCTTGTACAGGGTCAAACAATATCTATATCCTAGCATTCTTATCGTTTAAATAATCCTCAATAGTATAGTAGAGTTTCTGTAGCACCCTCTTTTTAAGAGTATTTTTAAACTGCTGTAATGGCGAAGCTAAAATTGACTGCGGAATTTTATTATAGAATCTTATACCCAGACCCACAAACGATTTACGTACTTTTGCAAGGCGCAAGCAGAAGCCGCAAGTTTATGTCAGTTTCTATCCGGTATCCGGATTAACAATGAAATGTGCTATAAATATTTTGCTCAACTTGAACAATGTTATTTATATCTTTAATCTTATTTCGTTATATTTACTACCAATTCGGAATTTACATCCGAGTTGCCCATGAAATCTTTTTGAAATATGTATATCATTAAAGCTTTTCTCTAAGAGTGTCACAAACGCTATTTTAGTTATACTTATCAACGTTATCTTTAATATTTAAATAAGTTAATCTTGTTTGTATGTATATAATTTTGAATCCTCGGAATTGGCTCCTGCGATATTCCTGAATTTCAGCATGCAGGCGATTTTGGGGAAGAAAAATCAATCTAGCTAGATTTTATTTAAAAAAAATCGTTTTATCCTTGTTTTTGGGTATTAAAAAAATACTAGAATTTAGTTTTAGTTTATTGAATGTATAAAACACTATTTTTGCCATTAATTGTCAAGTCAGCGTAGCTTATTCGGGAAACGGGTGGTCGAGAGAAATGCAAATATCTAGAATCGAGCCCCACCTACTCTATTTTTTTTTTCATCGATAGAAATCTTATTGGTCCATTCGGGGTTAATTTAGTAATAGGCTTCGATATCATAATTAAAATTGTCGTTTTCGACATCTTATATTCGTAATTTAAAAAAAAATGTCTTTAACTTAATTCTGATGGGTAATTTTGACAAACTATTGTCTTAACAGGCTCAATAATAAGTTTAATTTCCTTTGTAATAAGAATAGTATCAAGGTCACACAAATGGGTCTATCATTATAAATTCAACAGGTGAATATATTTGCCGCAACGTGTATACAACCGAATGGCCTATTGTTAGTTGGGCGCATCCAACGATCAGACAATATACACCCAAACACTTCCTAATGATTCACAGCATCCTTGACACAGGCGTGGGATCACAATGGTAGGATCAGCTGGGCTATTTACGTATTAAGAAGAATGATTAATATATGTAATTTGTTGAATTCCTATAAAACATACATGACAAAATAATAAACAAGTGTTTAAGGAGCTCTAGCCTTCAACCGTAAGTAAATAAACCTTTGCATTGCTGTTTCTATTTTCCTTTCATTGCAATATTTTTTTTGTTATACAGGAAAAAACCCCTTATGGGTACCGCCGCCTGACGGGGATAGGCGTCGGTTTTGTCGGACTCGCACCGACTAAAACGACCTGTGTACTCCACGACGCTGCCGATGGCAAGAACAGGGTATCGTTGTACATATTGCCCCCATCCCGCCGACAGCTCTGATCCCAGAGAACAAACACCTTCTCCGGGTAGGAGCCCCTCGAAAGAGAAGCCCCCTCCGCTAACCGCAATATTGTATTGATTGCTATATTATCTTTTCCATCTTATCCTTATTTACAATCTGTCCAAACTAGATGCTAATATTCTATCCATCCACATAACTCTCTTTTTCCAATATTGACATATTCTTTTTCTTACATAAATACATAATTATCATTTTTCTCCTTCTAAACGTTGGTTTCTTTAACAAGTTTTAGAAAACACTGGTATTCTTGAATCCACTGTCAATTTTTGAGGTAATCAGTTTACTTACAGATTGTCCTACACAGATTTCATTTTTAAGTAATTTAAAGTGGTTTGAGTAAGCTGCATCACATCGTTTTCCTGCCCTTATCCCAATCTAAGTGGGGTCAGCACATTGCATTAAACATATTGTGACATGGGTGCGCTAGTTATTTTGCGACCGGCCGCCTGCCTGACGTCAAATTACCTTAGTCGCCTTTTACGACACCTCGGTATAAAATGAGGTTAGTCTATTCTATGTAGCCGGATACCACATGAAAGTATATCTTCCTGTCATTATCCCACTCTAAGTGGGGTCGGCACAACATGTTTTCTCTTAAATTCTGTCCTATCATTCGTCAAGTCTGGCGCTACTCCATTTATATGTAAGTAAGTAAGTAACGGCCTGTTATTATCCCACTGCTGGGCATAGGCCTCCTCTCTCCATTTTTGGAGAGAAGGGTTGGAGCTAAGACCTACCACGCTGCTCCAATGCGGATTGGTAGGTTTACCTTTTATATGGCCATTAACTAACTCTGTATATTCAGTATTACATATATTTTTATTTGTCTTAGATAATAGCAAATTAATATTCAAAATATTTTTTATTCAAGTAAACTTGTAAACAAGTGCTTTTGAGTAGAACTCCACTGCTCGGAAAGCTGTTCCTACCGAGAAAAACAAGAAACTCGGCAAATCATTACTGTTGCCTTATATACATGGCATCATACATACATTACATACTTAACTTATATTCTTTACTTTTTTTAAAGTTAAAGCTTTAAGCTAAGGCAAATAAAACAGAACATTGCGGCCTTATATAAATGGCATCTCTTTTACTTATATTCTTTACTTTTTCAAAGTTAAAGCTTTAAGCTAAGACAAATAAAACAGAATATTGCCGTATTTGTTTGTTTTCGAATTCGCATTTGCTGATATTTATTAAACGTCAGCTCTATTTGCGCAAATATATGAACCATCCACAATTGTTTGATTACTTTAAATATAATCTCATTAATAATTCATAAGCATTGAACGTGAAGCTCAGTCGATTTGTCTATCTGTTCGTCCGTAAGGATGTTTTGTGTTCACCCACGCTTCTATTAAAGTCGCTGTAATTAATCATGCAAATGTTATATCTGTATTATAAAACTAGTGGTACTCGCATCAAATTAAGTGTTTAAGTACCCTTAATAATGCATTCATCATCTTCCTGCCCTTATCCCACTCTTAGTGGGGTCGGCACAACATGTTTTAACATGCTGTCATATGATTTGGCTGCGTTTTTACGACCGGCCGGCTGCCTGACGTCAACTTAACTTAGTCGTATTTTACGACACCTCGGTAAGAACGAGACTGGTCTATTCTATTAAACCGGCTACCACACGGTGGGTCAACTTACCTTAGTCGCCTTTTACAACACCTCGGTAAGAAGTGAGGGTGGTACTATTCTATACAGCCGGATACCACACGGCGTACCCTTAATAATGCATTATGTGTTTAATTCGCTGTTCCGGGAAAAAATATTTTTATCCTATAAATTACACTGTTGTATGAGCTTTAACTGTGCTTTATTTCATCAGTATTAGTCCAACGGATTAGCTGTGAAAGCGTTACAGACAGACTTTCAAGTTTATTAAATGAGTTACACATTATATATCGTGAATATCAATGGAACTCTGAACATAAGTTCCTTCCAATTAATTTTCACGAGTACTAATGACGATAATCACAAATGATGATGTTTTTGTATGATGATGTTCCACTGGTTTCATTACTGATCCTTTCTGTCTGTCTGTCTGAATACTAATAGGACAATTTAAGAATCAGGAATTACTTCGTCTATTTCCATACTACAAAATAACGACAAAATAATTGATGAGATCCATAATATCATGTGACACTATGTTTTAATATGTTGTGTCGACCCCACCTACAATGGGATAAGGGCAGGAGGGCAGGAGGCATGTTCCCAAGGTTATAGGAATGGACGCTTTCCTATCTGGACGTACAAAGTGTTATATATACTTTGCGATTTTGGTCGTGGAGTCTATCTCCTGATGATGCTTCGGTTGCGGGGCGAAACGATTGTTGAGTTTGTGATAGTGAACGTATATAGTGCTTGTGTATTGTGGTGGCGGTGGTGGAGGTTTGTGCATGTGTTTTTTACGACTCCTGCATGTATCCTGCATGCATGTAGCATGTATGATAACCGATTGTCCACTCTACATTTAGCATTATATATATTTTCTATTTTACTTCATCGCGGATTATAGCAAAATAATTTTATTATTACTTTTGTACAATAATATTTTGTCGTATAAATCGTGATCTAAATCTATTGAACGCTAAATGATACGTTTAAGAATTATCCTGGCGTAAGTAATGTGCTAGTTTTGTAGAGCAGCGTTGTAGGTCTAAGCTACTCCCTTTTATTATAAAGTAGATTGGAGGCTTTTGGCCAAAAGTGGAACAGTAACAGGCTGGAAATAAATGTGCTTTGGTCTTATTCCAGACCTTATACAAATTGCTACAAATTTTGTAAACCGTTTGCTTACCAAAGCATCAAAAACATATACACGAACTTTTCTTTATAACTGCAGTAAAATCTCAAAGTTTACCTAATGCTACCTAGATTATTATTAGACCTCTGTACCCAGTAATTACCTCGCCTTAATAGACGTGTAATCAAATCACAAGAATGGGCTTCATTATATTACACAAAGGCGGAATTCGTTCGGGGCATTATGGTGTGTCAATCACCGTGGTGCCCGGCTTATGGCGAATAAAGGTTTACGTTCATAGGGTGCGATGGGATTTATTGTAAAATATCGTTTTCTGTTTTAATTCCCATCTATAAAAATATAAATATATTTATTAGAAGAATATAATAATTACTAAATACAAGTTATTTGTTGTGTATTTATTTAAATTTATTTTGGTTTTTCTAATTAATTATTTAACTAATTATTAATAGGTACATGTTATTTTATCATATGGTGCTATATATTTTTGTAATTTAAATTAGTTTGAGAAAATTATTTATTTATTTATATGGTACATTATTGAATAATTTTATCGTGTAATTATTGCTAAATCGCTTTTTTAGACGTGAGTGTAAAATTGCAAAAATGAAGGCGAAAAGTGTATTGTGCTATTAAATGGTACTTAAAATATGTCGATTCACAAAGTTTTAGAATTTTCCTATTTTTTTATTTACAGCAAAAATGTACAAGTTATATCTATCTTAAATTACTTACACGCTAGGACTATACAAATCATGCCCACGTGGAATGGTCCCAAGAATGCTGGCAGCGTTTCCGCGATGAATCGCTAAGCTGATTCTTTGTGCGAAAAAGGAGCCAGCCCTTTGGTCACCTCAAGAGCTATAGTTCACAATAAATAATTTGTGATGCTTTTTATTTTTGATCAAAAACATCTCTATTACAAACATTAAATTAATTTATAGAATTAGGCGTTACTTTGCGGAGGTCCATAATACAAAAGTAATGAGAATATTATTTTGCTATAATCCGCGATAAAAGAAAATATGTGTAATGCTAAATGTAGAGTGTAATATTCGTTCTCATACCTGATACATTCAGAATTTGTAAGAACTCATGCACTACCCGACACCGATGGCACAACAATACATAAGCACTGCACACATTCACCACCACAATCTCAACAATTGTTTCGCCCCGTAACCGAAGCATCGTCAGGAGATAGACTCCACGACAAAATCGTAAAGCGATACAATCGATTCTTTTATCGCGGATTATAGCAAAATAATATTCTCATTACTTTTGAAACATTAAATTATTAAATACACACAATCCACAAATAGCTAATACAAAAGGAGCTGTTTATATTATCGGCGTCCATTTATCCCAATCTCCATAATAAACATTAATAATGTTCATACAACAGCAGACGCGGCAATTTGAGCGACGCAACAGTTTTGTAACACCATTAAGTTTGATGCGAAAAACGGTTCGTTTCTTATTAGTTATTATATACAGACACGCCGCTGGTTTTGGATGTTTTAAGCGGATTAGGACGTGACCCACATTGGGCAACCGCGCCGAATACAGTAAACAGATAGACAGAAATATAATATACACTTGTGGTTATAGGTGAGCTGTTTTCTGCGAATATGTAATCTTTCAGTTGAATCCGGTTGAATAGAATAGACCACCAATATCTTCTTATCGTTGTTTCTCGTGGTACATCAAAAATGGTAAATAAAAATGAAAAATATATTTGTTAATACCAAAAATATACAAGTTACATTATTAAATACCATCCTTACTGATGTCCTCACTTACCTAGGTGTCGTAAGAGGCGACTAAGGTAACTTATCCCAACGAGTGGTATCCTGTTGAGTAGAATAGATCACCCTCTTTTTTACCGAGGTGTCCTAAAATAAGATTAGGTTTGTTGTCGTTAGGCAGCCCATCGTCAAATACGTAGCTAAATCATGTGACATGTTCTTAACATGTGCCGATACCACTATAAGGGCAGGAGGATGATGTAGTCTAACCAGAAGGAGGGGATAGAGACGATTCGGGAGTCAACTTCCAACGCATTCCGTCGTAGACGGGCGGGACAATCGCGGTGTACACAACATGTTTATAACATGTTGTGTACACCGCGACCTCATGTGATGTCAACCCCACTTAGAGTGGGATAAGGACAGGAGGATGATCAGGGATCAACTTCTTTAAACCCAATTCGTCTTAGACGAGCGGTACAAAGACGGCGTGTTCAATACCGTCGACTACCACCCTGATGCAATAACGCCCTGGGATTCAACGCTTTCGGAGTAAGGTTCCTAGAGATGACCAATGTATTAAGTATTCCCAATGCGTCGGTTGTGGTTTAAGGGTCTGTCCAGGCTCTACCAAGAGTAGCAGGAATCGGCTGCTGACAGTGATGCATCCATTATTTCTATGCCCTCGTCCAAAGCAGCAAGGTAGAACATCATGAGGTTTTAGCCGGTAAGAGTCCGGCATAACTGCTTACCCAGCGTATAGCACTACCCATGAAGGGTTTCCTAATGTATAAAAATGTGAACTGATTGTAAAATATGTAATATATAACCGATGGTAGGCTGTAACTAGTGACCGGTCTATTCAAAAAGCCGTACAACCATACATAGTTTCCAGCACGACACATGTAGAATCTGACTAAATCTTCTATATTTTGGCGTGGATTGCAGCCAAAGAAATGTACCATAATAATAACTGACTATCTTCTGCTTGGGATTTATACTTACGAATCTTTTCATAAATGTCACGCACCCACCTCAAGCTATCACGATGTAAGGTTCCGATATACCACTGTCATAATGATGGTCTATTATCTTACATACTGTTTAGGCTACAACCATTTTAAAACGGGACTGTTTACTTCTTCTTCTTTCTCAACCGACATAGGTCTCTTCACAGGATTTCCAAACCATACGATCTTGTGGTGCTTAGATCCAGTGGCTTCCTGCGACCCTTTTGAGGTCGTCAGTCCACCTCGTAGGGGGCCTACGAACGCTGTATTTTCCGGTGCGGGGTCACCATTGCAACACATTGAGACCCCCAACGCCGATCGGTTCACCGCACTATGTGCCGCCCATCGCCACTTCAGCTTCGCGACACAATGACCTATATGACTTTGGTTCTTCTGTGGATCTCCTCATTCCTGATTTGATCACGTAGAGATACTCCAAGCATAGCTCGCTCCATTGCCCGTTGAGTGACTCTGAGCTTTATTATGAGGTTCATAGTCAGCGACCACGTTTTAGATCCGTATGTCATCACTGGCAACGCGCACTGTTCGAAGACTTTGTCTAACCTAGTCTTAAGGAACTTACTGAGTACTTACTAAGTATAGTAGAACCTTAATTTTAATACTAATTAGGTTAAAAGATAATTGCTGATGAGATATCCTGGGTACTTGATAAGTGCAAGTAAAAAAACTCCAGATACTAACTTCAGAACTGAATCAATATTTTTAACTATTTCTTTACCGTATTACTAACTTGTTCAAACGTGGGCGTAAATAGATAATATATATGATTTGGTTGACTTTTAACTGTAAACATAAATTAGTCTAAATGGAAATGATGGCAATTCGTATTGCAGCGAGCTGTGAGCTTATGCATTACGAAATGCGTAGCCCATATTAATATTATAAACGAAAAGTCTGTCTGTTACTTGCTTTCATATATAAACTGGAGGAGCATATCCACAGAATAATCCGTGGTGGAGATTGATGGATATGTTTTCACAAATGTTGCATGTATAAGGTATGAAAACGGATAGTCCACCCAGTAGTGAGTTCGGCACAACATGTTATAAAACATGTTGTCACATGATTTGGCTACGTATTTTATGACCGGCCGCCTGCTTGACATCCATTTACCTTAGTACCCTTTTACGACACTTCAATAAAAAAGATGGTGGTCTTTTCTACTGAACCGCATCCCACGCGGCGGGTCAACTTACCTTAGTCGCCTTTTACGACACCTCAGTAAGAAATGAGTGTGGTCTATTTTTCTCAGCTATAAACCCCGCTCGTAACGCCCAGTAATTACTAATTTGCTTTATTGCGGACTATAGTAAATTAGAAATATTATTACTTTTGTATAAAAGACCTAATAAAGTAGCGTCTTATTCTGTAAACCAAACAACGTTATACTTTTTCTCTACTGAGTATTATGTACGACAGTTAGCTGTATGCCATTACTTAGATGATAAGAATGTAATGACTAACTGTAATTAAAAGAGCAACCGCCGAGTTTCTTGCTGGCTCTTCTCGGTAGGAACAGCTTTCCGAACCAGCAGTAGAGATGATGATTCAAAAGCACTTGTTTACAAGGTTACTTGTATAAAGAATATTTTGAAATGCATGAAATTTGTGATAAGAGAAAGACGAATTATACGAGTTTCATCTTATTTCCCCTTATTTATTATGACACTCTAACTTACAAGCCTATTTATGGCCCCCTACTTCAGTAAAATACTTAATAGCGAAACACCATATTATCTAGTATTATTAAAGATAACCACCCAAACATAGTCTCCATCATTTAAAGATTTTGAGTTCACGCATATATACATCACAATTAGTTCCAATGAAATATGTGTTATTCAAAAGATAATTACAAATGTTATTTACATTACCGCTAAGTAACGCAGCCGGCCGATGCAATTTACATTGAAGCTTCAAAAGCTAATAAGCTGTTGTCCATCAGTGACATTTAAAGCTAAATGCAAATATAAGCCGCTTCGTATCCGCATTACATGACGGTGGAATTTATTAAATTATAACATGGACTTTTGAAATACTCCCTGCAATGGTTCGACCGCGAACGCTTGGGACTTGACTCAAGACAATGTTATGTCAGTCGTCCATACTCAAATTAAAAATGCGAATATTTATATGTTAAGTTATGTTTAAGTATTATTTCTTTCTATATAGTATTAGTAAAAAAGGAAAATAATTTTAATTTAATTTTTATTTTATTATTAATTCTTATTTTTTTTAGTAGTTATTGTGAGTTATCCATAAGAGATAGAGACATGCTGTAGCGGACTTTTTGGTAGTATTTTTATAGATCTACAATTCTCTAATACATTGCTTTAATGTATCTCTGTTGGTTTACGCGACTAAAGCTCTCAGAAGGTAAATCAGGCGATTATAAATCTATGTTAGAGACATAAAAAGTACTCTATGATATAATTAATCTATGACACTGTCATATTTGACAGCTCTCTTTCGCATACCGACTTTCAACTAGCGATACGTGTACACCCTTACAATAAAATTAAATTTATCAAGTATTTCTTTAATTTATTCTTTTGTTTCTCTAGTTTATAAAATTAACGCTAAGCGCAGACTTAACAATCTAAACCATCCGGAATTATTAAACTACCTTTTATACTAATTGCACTACTTAGTTAGATTTTGAGAAAAATCGATCACATACAGACAGACAGCTTTTGGAGACTTTGTTTTATAATATGTGTAAATATTATTTTGTCGTCCGTCCATACTAATATAAAAAAAATTGGTCAAGTCTGTCTGTCTGTTACGCTATCACGTTAATGCGCTAGACCAATAATCAACAATGGAAAATTAACCACTGCCTATAAGTTCCTATTAAAAACACTTCCAAATAAATCACTTTGCGATATAACAAAACAAAATACTATAATGGGTTTAGTTCTTTTTTCTTGGAACACAAAGTAATTTGCAAGAGCATATTATACTTCGTTTTCTTTACAATGTGCAATAAATAATGTTCTTTCTTTCTTTTCTTTCTTATACTATTTTATATTACAAATTCTGCATGTACCAGGTATGAGAACGAATAGTACACTCTTAATATAGCATTACATATATTTTCTTTTATTGCGGATTGTAGCAAAATAATATTCTCATTAGTTTTGTATTATGGACCTCCGCATAGTAACGCCTAATTCTATAATTATATACCTTAAGCATTTCATACATAAATCTATTAAAAAGTATTACGAAAGGGGAAGTAGTAAACAGTGCCTGATATAATAATATTGGCGAGAATCCGTGGCTTCAGTAGTGACGTCTAAAAAGAATTTGTAAACAAGGTTGTGACATTTAACTGCAGATGGGCCGAGCTTTGATCTAGTTATAATTTATTGAACGTGGTTTAACTTATAGATGATATACAATATAAATTTAAAGGTTCTGCTTACAAAGCGCCTTAGGCTGTATGAGGTATTGCTTGCAATCGGTTTGGGTTGTGTGAAACTTGCATCTCTTAAGAAATTATAGAAATATGTATCGAGCTGTGGTAGCCCAGCGGTAACACCGTGCGACTCTGTTTAGAGTCACGGGTTCGAACCCGGGCAGACACCAATGAGATTTTCTGTTAAAACTTATGTGTCTAATTGATAATTGCAATTTATCACACGCTTTTCGGTGAAGGAAAACATCGTGAGGAAAAACCTGCATATGTCTAGAGAATTCCGGAGACATGTGTAACCTACCAATCCACACTGGAGCAGCGTGGTAGGTCTTAGCTCCAATCCTTCTCTCCAAAAACGGAGAGAAAAGACCTATTCTCAGCAGTGGGATAGTAACAGGCCGCTACCTACTTTTTACTTTTTATACGAGTATGTACCAATCCTGTTGTAGCAACGGGATAGGTTTAAAATCTAATTTATCTCGAAGAGAAGAGATTTTAGTCCAACAGTGGGTTAGTAACAGGTCACTCATACATATAACTATAGTATGTAAAGCGTTTACCTCATTATACTACAAAATAAGCGGTTTTGTTTAAGTAACACAAAGAAAGGAAAAAAACTGTCATGTTCCTCATTATTCTGATGGCTTGTTTAAGTTAATTAACCATAACATTATACTATCACCATAACTATGACTTACCTTAAATTATTCTAATACCATTTGAAGACTGTAAACACCATAATTTAATGAAATTGATTTTCATTAAGTTATGGTTATTTAAAAAATTTTAATACCATTTTATCTGGATGTAAAATGTTGACATACCATAAATTATGTGTTTTTCTGTTTCCGATGAAAATTATTTTTTTCCTTACTTTGCGGGTTTTATCACGTTTCTATTCCATATTTTTATATGGAAAACCGCATTATCAGAGGTTAATATATCAATTTAATAGACGAGTTAAAAAAAATAGAAGTTTTCTTTGTCAGGATCACGAACTTTAACTATCATTTCATTATAGCAGAAGACTTATAAGATACTAGCTGAACTGTCAAACGTTTCCCATTTAATTAATAACAGTAATTTAATTATTGCTGCTTCTCTGCTATTTATCTTAGCATGATGTTATATAGTCTATAGCCTTCCTTAGTAAATGGACTATCTGGCACTGAAATAATTTCTCAAATCAGTCCAGTAGTTCCTGAGATTTTTGCGTTCAAACAAACAAACTCTTCAGCTTTATATTGTATAGATTGTATTGTATGTATAGATTGTCATGAGCTTCCTTTCCCACGTTACAAAGATGGAAGTAACTTAAAAATAAATTATTAAAAACAACTTTTATAAATTGTCGTTATACTTGTCATTTATTAAAGAATGGAAAAATTTAAAAACTTAACTGCTATGCCGTATTGAAATAAAGTGTATATAAAATTACGGATCTGAGCAAGATTAATTTTATTTATAACTCTCTTAAGTAGGTGCTATAGGTCGCATGGAGTTTCTGCAGATTTTTGATGTGATTACATTTTAAAATTTGATTCTCTAGTAAAATACAATCTATAAATACTATAGTAATTAATTAAGGCGATGCATTTTAGTATAAAGTAGTAGTTCATCAAGGCTTTGAAATCTATTATATTTTCATAAAAATTCAGATTTCATATAGGTTTATGAACAATTTGTAGAATTAGGTGTTAAATTGCGGAGGTTTATAATATAAAAAAAAACCGATCACCAAAATATATCACCGCTATTGATCTGATAAGCTCAAACACGAATGAAAGTAAAATAATTAATTACTTTATTTGTAAGTTTTTGGACACGCCGTGTGGTATCAGGCTGAATAGAATAGTACCACCCTCATTTCTTACTGAGGTGTCGTAAAAGGCGACTAAGGTAAGTCGACCCGCCGTGTGGTATCCGGCTGAGTAGAATTGACCACCCTCATTTCTTACCGAGGTATCGTAAAAGGCGACTTAGGTAAGTTGACACACCGTGTGGTTTTTTTGTTCAATCCACCGTTTCTTTTAATGAAACGGCTGATCGTACTCTAAATACAGTTTTTTTATGAAGTAACATTAATTTAGTAAACAAGTGCGTCCTTAATTGCTCAACAACTTTACAAATGGTTAATTGGAGAGTTTCGAACATTTTGATATCGCAACTACGAAGTAAAATTATATTACGGAACCTTTAAATCAGAATGTTAAATCAACAAACAAAATTGAGGAAGATAACATTAAGAATACATTAAATAATCTCCTTTCAGTGCTATCTCATAATGGACCAATAAAAGCCCTCAGCGTCTCTCGAGATGGACCGAGCGTGTTGTGATTCAAGATATGATCGACGATAATTATTTAACAATTACCGTGTCATCTGAAGCGGTGAATAAAAAAGGTCAACTACATTCAAAAAGGATCGACTCTTTGATCATATGAACGCGGAACCTTCCGTAGGGTTTTTCATCCACTTAAAGATATACTCGTAACTATCTCTGCACTTGGACACTTAACAATAACAGAATACTAAATACATAAATAATAACGACATAGATTAGACACATTAGGTTCAATTATAATAAATATATGATTATTTCAACTATAACTAATTGTTCAAAAAAATGCATCTTAAATAATAAATAAAAATATGGGACACTTACACACACGGTCGTCCGTCTCCAAAGTAAGTAACTTAATACTTGTGTTATGGGTGAGAGACAACTCGTAAATATATACTTACATAATTTTAAATACATACTTAAATACATTTATAGATGTAACTTTATTTTGTTAAGAACTTATTTCAGTCAAGTATTCGTTCCTATACAACATAAAACGGTTTAATAGGCAGAATAGATTCATCCAATATTTTGTTTCTTTTTTAGTGTTATATATATGTAGGATTTAAATGTATGGAAGAAAGCTAAAGCTAAAGAAATGCTAAAGCAGATTTAGCATTGAGAGCACACCATAATAAAAATATAAGCAAATAGTTATCCAAAGTCATATTAACCGCTAGAATCCCTTGTTAGGGATTAAGGGGTCAATATGATAGGATGACCTAGATCCCAGTCAGGCACCTATGGTTATTTGTATAAAACAAAAGTTTAAACGAGTTAATTGGTAATTTAACCATAGTAAAAAACTTTTACACTTTTGCTATAATACGCAATTAATTTCTTGAGAAATTATAGCTAACTCGACCTTTAACTTTAGAGCAATTTGTGCTATTCTGCGCTCAATATAGCATCATATAGGACCGCTTTAGGTGAATCGGTGCTTTATACACATTACATTTGGTACCGACAAACGATTGTGCAATTATACACGGCCTCTAAATGTATCAATAAATAACATACTTTTTATATATTACTAGAACCAAATTTGGAGATATTAATGAACGTAAATCATTATCGCTTTATTTAAAATGTATAATCTAATAATAGACGATTGCGACCACATTTAATGGAATGCGTTCAAATGATCGGATTTTTCTTGCCTATGGCTGTTCATTCTTGCATCAAAAAAAACTAACAGATTAACAGGTAAAATACTGGAAAATTCTCTCAGCTGCACCTTAAGTAATTGAAAAATGTTTAAAAGATTGACCGCGGCATTTCTTGCTGGTTCTTCTCAATAACAACATTCCCAAACAATGGTAATTTAACATTAACGAATCGATTCAAAACTGTATCGTCAAGGATAAATTGTAATTGATTCTTAACGCTGTTCAAAAGTGCTTGAAATAGCCTATTAGAATAAAGACTAAAATAAAGCAGGTAAAACTTTTACCAATGTTTAATGCTTTTTATCTTATCATCGCGGATTATAACAAACGTGTGTTTTTATGAATCCTGTATTTATCAGGTGTGAAAACGGATAGTCCATTCTACATTTAGGATTATATATATTTTATATTTTACTTCATCGCGGATTATAGCAAAATAATTTTATTATTACTTTTGTATTATGGATCTCCGCAAAGTAACTCCTAATTCTATAAAATATATTTATCTTATTCTTTATCTTTATATTTAATTATTATATTGGTTTATCTGTTTTAATAACTACATAACGTTTACTACCTCGCGTCAGCGCAATTGTACCAAATTTAATCAACATAGGTCTAGATTAGAAGTAATCTGCTAGACTCTAGCACATTACGTTCATTTACGATTATCAGATTACCCGCGTTACAGACAGACAGACTTTCACATTTATTATATTACTATGAATATTATAATAGATTTAAAATATAAAGTTCACGTGTCGCGATAAGGTAACGCACCGCGCCCGTCCTGTCACACGACTCAAATCCTGAATTCCATCACTCTAAAACAATAGAACGGCTCTCCATACTGTATATTAATAACGCAGATGTCAAGGTGAGCTTATATTAAAACTAAGTGCATCATGACTTTTAAACTTAATCGGCCAAAATAACACCAATAAATAATAACAGGCTTTGTTAGTTATGTCGCGGTGATGGCGCGGAATCAGAGATATCACTAAAGTCCTAAGAGTTCATCTGTTCACGGGAAATATATTTTTCATTATGAAAATTAATATTTGTAGTCTATGTTTCTCCATCATCATCCTCCTGCCCTTATCCCACTCTAAGTGAGGTCGGCACAACATGTTATAAACATGCTGTCAGATGATTTGGCTGCGTTTTTACGACCGGCCGCCTGCCTGACGTCAACTTACCGCAGTCGTATTTTACGACACCTCGGTAAGAAAGAGGGTATTATATTCTACAAAACCGGATACCACACGGTGGGTCAACTTACCTTAGTCGCCTTTTACGACACCTCGGTAAGAAATGATGTCGGTCTATTCTACTCAGCCGGATACCACACGGCGGGTCAACTTACCTTAGTCGCCTTTTACGACACCTCGGTAAGAAATGATGTCGGTCTATTCTACTCAGCCGGATACCACACGGCGGGTCAACTTACCTTACGCCTTTTACGATACTTCGGTAAGAAATGAAAGTGTTACTATTCTATTCAGCCGGATACTACACGGCTAAGTATCCAATTTATGTTGTTTAAAAAGTTTATATTAAATATATATAAGTTACAAATTACATTCTCCTCTAAATACAAATAGAAATTTCAGTAAAGTTACAGAATTCATTAGGAATTAAATACTGTATTTTCTATATATATCATACATCTGACATAAATCGATGATTTATGTTCAATCACCGAAATTTTGATCTTTGCAGGATTTTAAATATATTAAAAATAAAACAAAATATTATATAACTCGTCTGAATCTTTTTAAATGTAATTTAGATACGTTTTATAATGAAGATATTTGAAAATAGGTGAAATAGGGCAAAAAAATTATATAATATAGTTTGACAAGCTCGGATAACGAATTACTATTTTTTCGAAATATACTAGAATAAGAAAGCGACAAGGTACACACTATAATTGCTACGAATCCATGGTTAAGTTAACAAATTTAATTTTACTAACCATCCGTCAGGCGAAACCAGATATATCTCACGTTTCCGAATTCGCACTTTAGAACGCAGCATCAATTACACTGATGACAATATGAACGGTAAAAGAAGCATTGATTTTATTCACATTTAGCAAACGGCAAGCTAACTAGAAACTCAATTTATATTTAAGAGATTCTTGACATACATACATACCTTCCGAACAGATGGTTAATTGTAAAAAATAAAGTTTTTAAACAAAATCTAAAAATAAATTAAAGTTTGCTACTATCCCCCTTCTGAGCAAAAATAGTTTGGCCAGAGTTAAGAATTGGAGTTTTTTTCTTAAGTCAAGTTCCTTAATCAATCAATTAAATATTGTCGTGATCAGTAATAATTTTCTTGTTGTTTATTACTTGTTTACATTTTCTCATTAAAGAAGTAACATTAATAAGGATTGAAGTTTAGACCCACCACGCTACTTCTGCTCTAACGTGGAGTGGCAGGTTTTACATATTTCAGGTATTACATGTTTCAACCGTCAAGGGCATAATGTACTAATTGTAAAAATCAATTGAGCCTGCTTAAAACTGCTTGTATCTTATGCAATCCAAAAAATAGTTAATCCAAAGTAATCACAATATTATTTTGCTATAATCCGCAATAAAAAATAAAGCTAAAGTATACTAGTCCGTTCTCGTACCTGATATATCCAGGATTTGTTTAAACGCGTACACTACAAAACAGTTTATCTACTCTACATTTTCAATCTATTTTACCTTAGCATTGCATATATTTTCCTTTATCGTGAATTGTAGGAAATTCATCATTATTTTTGTATTATGGACCTTCAAAAAGCATTGTCTAATTCTATAGATATAAAGTAAAAAGTAATAAAAAGTAGAGCCTTAAAACAATTCACTAACCTATAAAAATTTGGAAATCCACAACCTTTAGCCACAATCTGTGTTTCGCAAATTAAGGTATTTAGATACCAAATATGGACTAATCTGACAGTCTCCGCTCCTCATTACCATATAAAGCTGCATCCGAACATCATTTAAGACCTCTTATTTCTATAATCTGACATCGACAGGCCAATTGTTCTGGGCCTGAACAATTTCTAATAAATATGCAACAGGCTGTTATATACAATACCTTCCATTGTGTATGATAAAGTTATCGTTAAATCGAAATTTGTTTGTATTGAATGATTTTTATAGCATTGTGTCATATGGAATTACGCTATGCGGTACAGCGGCCGGTATTCAAATAGATTTTTTTTCAAAAAAAACTGTTCGTCGTATTTATAACTAACAATTGCCAGCTGCTCCACCCGTGTAAAAAGATTAAAACCATAATATAGTATTTTGATAACCATAGAAATAGTTAAAGTGGGTTCACCTTAAGAGCTAGACATATGCTGTCGCGGACTTTTATTTACTTTTAGAGGGGATCAATTTTCTAGTACTTTAGTCGAGTTCTTGATAACTTTCAAAAAACGTTTAAGTAAACGGTGAAAGTTATCAAAAAGAACGGCAAGGAAAACTTTAAATTTTGCCGTTTTTATTGCTGCTTCTCTCCTATACATCTTACCGTAATGTTATGTAGTATAATATATAGCCTTCCTCGATAAATGAACTATCAAACACTCAAAGAATTTTTATAATCAATCCAGTAGTTCCTGAGTTTAGCGCGTTCAAACAAACAAACTCTTCAGCTTTATATATATAAATATATGGGACACTTACACACACGGTCGTCCGTCCCCAAAGTAAGTAACTTAATACTTGTGTTATGGGTGGCAGAGTAGTGGTGAATATATACATGTATAATCTTTAAATACATAAGTAAGTAAGTAAGTAGCGGCCTGTTACTCTCCCACTGCTGGGAATAGGCCTCTTCTCTCCGTTTTTGGAGAGAAGGATTGGAGCTAAGACCTACCACGCTGCTCCAATGCTTATTGGTAGGTTACACATATCTCCAGAATTCTCTAGAGATATGCAGGTTTCCTCACGATGTTTTCCTTCACCGAAAAGCGTGTGATAAATTGCAATTATCAATAAGACACATAAGTTTTAACAGAAAAACTCATTGGTGTCTGCCCGGGTTTGAACCCCTGACCTCTTCGTAAGAGTCGCACGGTGTAACCGCTGGGCTACCACAGCTTTTTTAAATAAATACTTTAAATACATACTTAGATAAAAATACACACCCAGGTCCGAAAAACCAAAAAAATGTTTATAGAAAATGTTGGCCTTCGGCGGGAATCAAACCCGCGATCCGCGGAGCTGAAAGCAGGATCACTACAGCGCCATATTGTTGTATTCTTCCTTTGTTACGATCATACATTATACATTCATATGAATAGGTAGCATCCTCTTAATAAGATTCAAATTGAATATTTAAACTTAAGCCAGCTGTAATATGATTTCGAAATTAGATAAATCAATTATATTGCTTTGAAGTTCCCATTTAATTTGTACCTCATAATTATATTTCATACGTTATAATTTATGGGAGAATTTCTGGTTATCTTTAATTAGAACATGTTAATAACATGATATTACATGATAATAATCGTTCAGTACGGAGTAATAATATGGAACAGGTTTCTGTGTATATTTAACAATCTGTATTCGCGACATACTAAAAATATATGCGTTTAAAAAGCATATAAAGCAATCTCGTTAAAATTTGTTACTTAAAATAAATTAATATTTCCTTCTTTTTTTAATTTTAGACTTTAGATTCCGATTTTTGTATAAGCCCGCTATTGCACACTATGTAATTGTTTATCATTTTTATATTATAAATAAATATATATGGGACACTTACACACGCGGTCGTTTGTCCCCAAAGTAGTTTAATACTTGTGTTATGGTAGACAGTACGCCGTGTGGTATCCGGCTGAGTAGAATAGACCAACCTCATTTCTTACCGAGGTGTCGTAAAAGGCGACTAAGGTAAGTCGACCCGCCGTGTGGTATCCGGCTGAGTAGAATACCAACCTCATTTCTTACCGAGGTGTCGTAAAAGTTGACGTCAGGCAGGCGGCCGGTCGTAAAAACGCAGCCAAATCATGTGACAGCATGTTTATAATATGATGTGCCGACCCCACTTAGAGTGGGATAATGGCAGGAGGATGATGATGATGTATGGATATGGATTTATTTGTTATTTTCATCAAGACTCAGCTATAAGATAGGAATGTCTCCAGCTTTCTATTCATAGTATTACAAATACCCATAGTTAGTTGAAGTATGTAAAAAAAGGTGTGACAACCAAACTGTAAGAGTGTGCGAATCATTCCTGGGGGTCACGGGTTCAAACCTTGTGCAGGCAGGCACCTAGAGTTTTTGTAATGAATTTTACATGTTTAATTGAAATTTATAATCAAATATTTTATTCTTTTATAATAAAAAAGTATATATAAAGTTATTGTAATCATAATAAAACAGAAATAACATTAATTGTCTCACTTCGTAGGTTAGCAGGCAGAGATCTCTATCATAGGGATAAGTTGACCTTTGTACACTTTTTTTTACCAATAATGTTTTTTTTCCAACATTTTTTATGGTACATAAATAAAATAAATAAAAATAAATAAATAATAATTAACTTTAATAATTCATTATACTCAATATTTAATCATTCATTATATTTAATATGTTTTTTATCATTTTTATATTAATTAATGCAATAAAGATTACAAACAAAAAAACAGAAAACCATCGTGATAATACCTGTATATTTCTAGCCAATTCCTGGCACACATTTGTCAATCCATATAAACCGTCTTATCTGCAAAAAGATAATAGAAAGAGTATTCTCACTTAAAAAATGTACAAACCACGTAAATATATTTTCTGTTATTAATTATGGACTCATTAAATTAACATTCAGTACTCTCGTATTCAAATTAACAATTACAAAGAGCAATTTAAATACCTTCTGAGCTCATCGCAGTGTAATGCGGATGTTACAGCAAACACATGGAGGATGGGTAATGAGAGATAGATTTACGCAATCGACGCTGAACCCGTGACCCACATATTATATTCACCTGCGAAAGTATGGTTAGCCGGGCCGCAAACGTTACGATTTATGTCTGATGTACGAATGAGATTTAAAACTCGGCTTTTCAGTTGAACGACAATCAATTCAATATGTGGTAATAACATTAATTCAAAACTATCGTAAAATATTATATGCGTTATTGTGTCTTAAATTTCAATTTAATTTTTTGTAAAGATCTCAAGTTATTAGATTGTTTTGCAGTTTACGTTGCTGGGTCCCTTATTAGCACTTTTATGTATAAAAATGAATGTGTATATTGTTATGTGTATATTGTACAGTCTAAATATTTTAATTTTAATTTTAAACATTTAAGTTATACAAATATTACTATCTGACTGTATACAACTAGCTATAAGCTAAAAGGCTCTAACAACCGAATGGTATAATTATTCGTATCAACTGTGTAAAATACTATTACCAATATAACATACGCGCGACTGGCTTGGATAAGTCGTAGGGAATATAGATGACCATTTATGTAGAAACTCGAGTTAAATGAAGTAATGTCATTTATAGTTAAAAACAGTTTTGTTACGTTTATATTTTGAATCTACTTCTACATTTAAATATTTTAATTTATATAAAGCAGTATCGATTAGTATACATACGATTATCGGATCCGATCGGACCTGAGCGTGTCTGTCCGAGCTTACAAACCGCGTAGGTTAGTATATTAATGATGTGAATTCGCTACTTGAATTCCATTGTAATAATGATTATGCATATTTTGATGGATTCTATTGTACTGTCGATGTTATTTAATGTGAGGTTTTTTACGTTGACAGATTTTCGCATGATCGATATCTTACTTTGGTGGGTTGACATGTAATTTATATTTTTAAAAATCCCACTACTACACAAAGGCCTTCTTACTCTTTTTTAAAGAGAAGGGTGTTAGCTTAGACCTTCGACGCTGCTCCAATGCACATTGGCAGGTCATGTTAAAATTTCTCATAAGATAAAAGAGTTTCTTTTTATGAAAAGTGTATGGGTAAAGTGTAAATGCCACATAAGTTTTAACAAGAAAATTCATTGTTGCGTCCTGGATTTGGAACCCGTCACCCACTGATAAAATTAACACAGTCCCCCCAATCGACTATCATGGCTTTGTAATAATTTAAATAAAACAACAATTTATCTAAATACATACTAATATTATCAATATCAAAGTCTGTCTGTCAGTTACGCATTTGCGATTAAATAGTGTTGAAATTAAAAAAAAAACATTTTTCCTTTGGGAATATGAAAATATAATTGAGGGTAAGTTATAATTAGACTTGAACTAAGTTGCGAGTGAAGCTCATAATATTATAGTATGGATTAGGATAAACCATAAAAAAATTAATAAAAAATCGTCCCACTTAACAACACCATAAAATAGAAGTGTAAAATTTAAATAAAATTTGTTTAAAGGTCTTACAAAAGTAAAGTTTAATGTACGCATCTATCTCTTTCGTTTGAAACCGTAATCCTACATGAATGTAACTTATGTAATAATTTGACCCACAAACAACTTCAAGTTGAACGGTGAAACTGTGTGCATCTCTTTCTAAAGATCCGTTTATACTATCAGACATATCGTGGATGTCGTCTCAGTTTTAATCAATGAACACTCAAATCAAATCAAATAGATCAAAACATTTGTATAATCCTAGCGTGTAAGTAGTTTAAGATAGATATAACTTGTACATTTTTGATAGAAATATAAAATAATCAAATAAAAATAATCCTTATTCAAATAAGCTCTTTCAAGCAGTTTTGAGTCGTCAAGTATCCAATATGATATCACTTCTTGAAGGATTTTCAGCCCCTTCCAGGGATGTCTAGTAGAAGATTGTTACCAATACAATTATGAACAAGGTATAAGTGCTTCTTATAAGAGCGCGTAATTATTGTTAAGGTCTTAAGAAAACTTTGTCTTCATTGATGTGTATATGTCTAAACTGGGAGTGTTTATTGATATGCAGGTTTTATCTTCATATGTCTTTCACCGCTAACCTTATAATCTATACAAATATTAAAAACACGAATCTTCTGGATCAATATTGATAAGATTTAGTACAAAATATATGCCACTCTTACATTTCAGACTTATTTTCATTAATTACATACTTCATAATACAGATTATTTTGATACAATTAAAATAGAATAGTTAAGGACTAAAAAAAACAACGCTGAATACGCCTGTAAATGATAATTATAATGGAACTGGAATTAATATAAGAATTTATTGTTAATGTATCTATAATATATCGTTGGTGTATCAAATAAATAAATAAATACAGTTTACAAGAAGTCACAGGTATTGGGGTAGACAATAAACAACAATCAAACAAATAATTATACGCAGAAGTGGATGGCTTAGTGATTCAGCCTTCATAGATAAAACTTTTCGTATATTGCTCGTGTTATACGTCAAAATTTTATTCACAAATCCTCAGATGAATTGTTAAGTCCGAAGATATAAACGGTTTTGATGAGGTTCTAAACGATGTGGGAAAGAGACGAATTAAACTCAATCAGTGTTGGTTAAGTTCTGAACGGAGCTTAGCATTAGTACTAACTCTGTGTAAGTGGTACATATATAACAAAGTCCTCTGCCGGGTCAGTCTGTCGGTTTGCGAACTTAAATTCAAAAACCACTGCACAAAGTTTCATGCACTTTTCTCAAATACACGGTGTATTAATATGAAAGTCTTAGGTGTAAAATTAGATGGGGTTTTGTGTAAATTAGCAAAAATATAAAAATAATCGTTGAAAAGTACTTTACAATCAATAGGAAATAATCAGAATTATTATATAAAGTTTATTTATTGAGTAGAATAGACCACCCTCATTTCTTACCGAGGTGTCGTAATAGGCAACTAAGGTAAGTTGACCCACTATGTGGTAAGTAAAATAGGCCACCGTCTTTCTTACCGGTCGTAAAATACGACTAAGGTAAGTTGACGTCAGGCAGGCGGCTGGTCATTAAAACGCAACCAAATCATGTGGCAGCATGTTTATAACATGTTGTGCCGACCCCACTTAGAGTGGGATAAGGGCAGGAGGATGATGATAAAGTTTATTTATATAATATTAAGTTTCATTTGAAGCTGTAGTAGCCTAGTGGTGAGACCGTGCTACTCTTAAAAGTGGGTCACGGGTTCAAACCCAGAGCTAGCACCAGTGAGTTTTTCTGATAAAACTTTTGATATCGATTAAATTGACATTTGCTATTTATCACATGTTTTTCAGTAAGGTAACGTGCATATCTTTAGAGAATTTTGAGAATATGTGTAACCACCAATCAACATTGTAACAGAGTCCGCAGAGGGTCCCAACAATATTTCCCTTCAAAAAAGGAAAGAGGTCTTTGCCCAGCTGTTGGATAGCAAAGTCCTGCTTTCAACTTTTCTTCTTTTTGCAGTAATTTCTTTGAGATAACCGTTAGGACGAGTTTTGTTAATCGATGTCAAAAGTTGTTAATCGATGAAGATTACATGATGACGTAATTAATATTAAAAGCTGAACACAGTTTTAGGCATGCTATGCCTAAAACTGTGGTATGCGATATGTAACATGTAATGTTAGTCACTTTTGACCTTAACATCTCTGAAGATATTTCAAAACCTTTTACACTTGCGTTTATAAACGTTTATATAATTGAAGTCAATTATTTATTCCCAATTTATTGACAAATGCCATTTTAGCAAAATATTATCATTTTATTCATTAAAACAGAAATTCTTTAATGTTATATGTTAATCCGGCATATAAGTTTTAAGTGTATCAAATTATCTTCAATATTGGTTTAGCAGTAATTCGTGAAATTCTAACAAACAGAAGACATTTAATTTGATAGTTTTATTGTTGTGCTTACTTCATGTAAATGACTTTACTAAACAGTAACCATATAGGCCAGAAGTTAAATCGCTTCGAATCCTTATTAATACATATTATAAATGCAAAAGTAATAATAGTTTTTTTTGCTATAATCCACGATGAAGTAAAATAGAATATATATATAATGCTAAATGTAGAGTGGACAATCCGTTTTCATATCTGATACATGCAGGATTCGTAAAAACACATGCACAAACTTCCACCACCGCCATCACAATATACAAGCACAAAATACGTTCACTATCACCAACTCAAGAATCGTTTCGCCCCGCAACCGAAGCATTATCAGGAAATAGACTCCACGACAAAATCGCATAACGAAGCAATACCCAAACAAGCTTGTGTTTTTACGAATCCTGCATGTATCAAGTATGAAAACGGATTGTCCACTCTACATTCAGCATTATAAATATTTCCTATTTTACTTCATCGCGTATATAATTCTATAAATTACATATTAAAAATGTAATATCTATCTGTTACGCTATAAGGATATGTTTTTTTCGCAATGTTTTTCCTCTAACTGTATCAGCTCTAATTATGCAAAATTTTATTAATATAGGTCCAACAAATTAGCAGTGAAAGTATAACAGACGAACAGACCTTTCACATTCATTATATTAGTACGAATTGGTATATAATTTTTGAGCGTTTAGAACGCCCAAATATTTTAATAGATTCTTTCTTGCGTGAGTGTAATAAAGTGGCAGTATGATATGGTTCAAGACACCTCACGTCGTTCACCTTTTACTGTGCTCCAAATACATGACGATATAAAAAAACCTAAATATAAATAAACTAGCAGACTACTAGATATGATGAAACTTAATCCACTTCAGATTAATTTGTAACGCCTTTATTGAATTCGAGTTTATATTTCTAAACGCGAATTGATAAAGAATAGTATTTCAAAATTGGTGGTCGTGCCATCAGGTAATGTAACATGTGTACTGCAAAAGCGTATAACGTAATTTGTCTTATAACCTCTTTAATATTTAAATGAGTTAATCTTGTATGTATATATATTTTCAGAATCTCGGAAACGGTTACAACGATTTTCCTGAAATTGAGCATGTAGGGGTTTTGGGGGAGAAAAATCGATCTAGATAAGTTTTATTTTAAAAAATGTTGTTTTATCCCTGTTTTGGGGCTCTAAAATTTTTTTGAAATTTACGTTGAATACAATCACAATTTTTCGCTGTCAAACTTAAAGTCATGGTAGTTCATTTGGGGACCGGGCAGTTTATAGAAGATAGACCATAGATCACCATAGATTTTTCTATAGCCCTAATAAGGAGAAATAATCCCACCATACATTAATTTCTTAAATATCAAAGTAATTGTTTTAAATAAAGTAAAGCCAGCTTCGATGAACGCACCTAGGCGGTTATGAATTTTGTGTAGTACAAGTTTATAGAAATTTTTATAAGACAAAAAATTATACAATAAAACGTTCCTCGTGAAACAATGCCATTAGTGATAACCACATTAAAATCTATTTAGTAATTTTTGTATTTATCTCGAACAACTTGACAGATAATCGCAGACGGGTAACTTTTATATGTATATATATGGGTATTACTTAATAATTTACTATACATCTTCTATATTTTTGATATATTGATTGGTCTTCGTCCAGATGGATAATAACGGGTCGCTACTACATAAACATTCGATACATCTTCAACCAACGACCTTCCCATTATTAGTGCGATATTGTAAATGTAATAAACTATTTCTTTACCTCCTGACCTACAGCCCACGTCCGAGTGAAAGGCAAGTCCAAATAAACAAGCATCGATTAAACAAATTATTGCAATAGACATACATAAATTGCTCGCGAGGATTTATATGGCATTTGATGGTGCCCGTGAGGGTATGGTGCGAGACATAGGAGGCAGGCGGTGAACCGGACACAATTGTCTTCAAGTATAATATCTATACTAATATGTAAAGCTGAAGAGATTGTTTGTTTGATCGTTTGAAGGCGCTAATCTCAGAAACTAAGGGACCGATTTGAAAAATTCTTGCAGTGTAAGACAGTCCATTTATTGAGGAACGCTATAGGCTAATAAAAGATGGAGCAGCAGTACAAAATAGGACAATAAACTTTTAGGATAGGACGCCAAAATTTAAATCTTTCCTTGCGTGCGCTGAGTAAACGGTGATAGTTATTCAAAAATCATGTATCACAAAATTTTTCCCCTCTAAAAGTTCCAAATAAAAGTCCACGACAGCATATTTCTAGCTTTTTAGGGTAACCCATTTTAATTATTTTTATGGTTATCGAAACACTAGAATAGACCAACCTCATTTCTTACCGAGGTGTCGTAAAAGGCGACTAAGGTTGGTTGAACTACCGTGTGGTAGGTATCCGGTTGAGTAAATAGACCACCCATTTTCTTATCGGGGAATACGACTAAGGTAAGTTAACGTCAGGCAGGCGGCAGGTCGTAAAATACGTAGCCAAATCATACGACAACATTTTTTTAACATGTTGTGCCGACCCCACTTAGAGTAGGATGAGGGCAGGAAGATGATGATGGTTATCGAAAGACTATATAACGGTTTTAATCAATCGCCACTGGCGATTGCTAGTATACAATATAGTATTATCAGTTTATCAGGTATCGTGAAAACCATACGTGAGCCTCATTTCTTACCGAGCTGTCGTAAAAGGCGACTAAGGTAAGTTGACGTCAGGCAGGCGGCCGATCGTAAATTACATAGCCAAATCATGTGACAACATGTTTATATTCAAATTCAAAATATTCTTTATTCAAATAAACTTGTAAACAAGTGCTTTTGAATCGTCAACTCTACTGCTGGTTCGGAAAGCTGTTCCTACCGAGAAGAGCCAGCAAGAAACTCGGCGGTTGCTCTTTTAAAAATATAATTCTTAATACTATTAACATTATGTCGTTACTGTCTTGTACAGGCTCAAAGAGAGCTATATCCACACATTCTTATCTTCTAAATAATCCTCAAGAGTAAAGTAGGCTTTCTGTATAAAATGTTGTGCTCACCCCACTTTGATTTGGATGAAAGGCTGATTCTTCTTATTTCTAATATGAATTAAGTACAATTTATGCATACATACCGCACCAGTTTTTACCAGGAATATAAACATGTTACTTTAGTTACACATGTAATTCTGTTGGTATTTTTATGGAATGAACAAATAAATAAATAAAGAGGCTTAAACAGCAATAGGGGTTAACTCTAAACCCCTTGGTGATATCGCGCTTAAAACTTCGCAAGTCACTTATGTAATAGACCATACAAATGTGGAAAGTCAAGGTTTAAAGTTAATTTACAAGCCTTTTCGGCTTACTAACGATCCGATTCCCAAATTGTTCAACAGATCTACTTTTAATTGCATTTTTTTATATATCTGTTATGATAATGTTATATCAAAGTTTTTTATTTTAATCTGTGCACAGAACAAAACATAAATATCATTTAGAGAAAATTCAAATTCAATTCCAATTTAAAATATTTTTTATTCAAATAAACTTGTAAACAAGTGCTTTTGAATCGTCAACTCTACTGCTGGTTCGGAAAGCTGTTCCTACCGAGAAGAGCCACCAAGAAACTCGGCGGTTGCTCTTTTAAAAATATATATTCTTATGACTTGTTACATTAAGTCATTACTGTCTTGTACAGGGTCTAAGCGAACTAATTCCACACATTCTTATCTTCTAAGTAATCATCAACAGTATAGTAGGCTTTCTGGATCAGCCTCTATTGTAAATAAAGATAAATGTACTAAACAATAGCCTTAGAGACTATGCTTAATAAGATATGTAAGAAAAAAATTGGAAAGCTTTTAGAACCAGCAGTAGAATTGACGATTCAAAAGCACTTGTTTACAAGTTTACTTGGATAAAGAATATATTTAATTTGTAAAGGTTTAGTGTTCAAACAAGAACTAATTTAAAATTATTGACGTCTTTTATTAATAGTAGATTAAACTTCTTTATAACAAGACAAGTAATTATAGATTATAGGATATAATTTAGTCTTATAAAGTCATAATAGATGATTAACATGATAAAGTATTATAAGGTTGTTCATTTTAATTAATTTGAATTAGTTAAACGTTTAGTTTCGGTACGTCAGCATAGATGTTTACTTACCTTTTAAAATATAAGGTCAAGGGCCACTATATTGGAAGGAAAGGAAAATTCTTTCCTAATACAAACTTTACAGCTGTGGTAGCCCAGCGGTCACACCGTGCGACTCTTTCGAGAAGGTCACGGGTTCAAACCCAATGGCTTTTCTGTTAAAACTTATGTGTCTAATTGATAATTGCAATTTATCACACGCTTTTCGGTGAAGGAAAACATCGTGATGAAACCTTCATATCTGTAGAGCATTCTGGAGATATGTGTAACCTACCAATCATTGGAGCAGCGTGGTTAGTTTTAACTCCAACCCTTCTCTCAAAAACGGAGAGAAGAGGCCAATTCCCAGCAGTGGGAGAGTAACAGGCCGCTACTTACTTACTTACAAACTTTATAGCATTTGATTCCATAATTACATTATAAACGCGAATGTCTGTCTGTATGTTACGCTTTCACAACCAAACCTAAAACAATATTGATGTAATTTGGTACAATTTAATTTTATAAACTGAGATAACAAAAGTATAAAAATTTCTGCTTTTTCTTAGGGAACAGAAACATGCATACTACGTAATACGCGAGTGTATTTTAACATTAATTTTACTCGAATGAAGTTCCGGGTAGTGTGAAAATTTGCTTTTAGTTAAAAATTTTGTAATGCTAAATGTAGGGTGCAGGATTTATAAAATGCATTCACTACAAACTAGTACCACTCCTATACTACTCTAGCATTGCACACATTCACTACCACAATCTCAACAATGGTTTCGCCCCGTAACCTAGCATCATCTTGAGATTATACGTCAAAATCAGAAAATTGAAATTGTTATTATTTTTCACCAATTTTTATCACTCTTCATTTCGCATAGATTTCCTTTCGCCTTTTACAGCAAAATAATATTATTACTTTTGTTTCAACAAATAACTTATTTGTTAGTCATAACCAATAATGAATTCTTGATCCGAATTCCCACGCCTAATTTGGCGGCCTCCGTCAATGTCTTAAAATTATTAAAAACCGCTTCAAAATGATATAATTGATTAACACGCCCGCCATACTAAATAATTCGTCACGAAATTATAAATTTGCTACTGTATTCAACGCGGAGGCTTTATCAACTTCCGATTTGCCGCCGTGCAAATAAATACCGGAAATAAATATTAATAAACTAATGACACTTAGGTTAAACCTTCAGAAAAAAAAGCAGGTTTTAATATACTTTTTTTATAACGAAAACTTTTTTCGACTTACACATTTAAACGGGTATAAAAATTGTATAAAAAAGTGGCTCCGCTATGGAAAGATTATAACAGTCTTTTGATAACCATAAAAATGGTTAAAGTGGGTTAACTTTAAAAGCTAGGCATATGCTGTCGCGGACTTTTATTTAGAACTTTTAGAGGGGAACAATTTTGTAATACATGATTTTTGAATAACTAGCGCACCCAAGGAGAGCTTTAAATTTTGCCGTTTTCGTACTATTTTTTATTGCTGCTTCTATTCATCTTAGCGTGGTGTATGTGAGATTAGCGCGTTCATACAATCAAACAAACTCTTCAGCTTTATATATTAGTATAGATGCAAACGATGAAACAAATTTGTATTTGAAAAGTAATGAATGAAACACTCAAGATGCAAGTAATAACATAAAAAATATATTATAAAGATATATTGAAAGACATATTGAATTTTGAATAAAATTACATTATACACTCGTAAGGGACTGCAACATTACGTGAGGTACTCGAGACTGCGAAATGTGAACATGTTTGATATTATAATAGTCACTGAGTATAGGCAACAGTGAGAGTACTTATATGGGCTTTTTAGAATTAACTAGATGTGACCGTGGCGTCGTCTGGAAATCAGTGTATCACAAAATTTGACCCGAATTGAAATTTTGAACATATAAGTAGTTAATGTAAGTCGACCCGCCGTTTGGTATCCGACTGAGTTGAATAGACCAACCTAATTTTTTACCGAAGTGTCGTAAAAGGCGACTAAGGTAAGTTGACCCACCGTGTGGTATCCGGTTTAGTAGAATAGATCGCCCTCCTTCATACCGAGGTGTCGTAAAATACGACTAAGGTAAGTTGATTTCAGGCCGGTCGTACAAAAGCAGCCAAATCGTGTGACACCATGTTTGTAACATGTTGTGCCGACCCCACTTGGAGTGGGATAAGGGCAGGAGGATGATGATCATAAGTAGTTATTGTGAGTTAACCATAAGAGATAGAGACATGTTATTCTGCATGCTCTTATACATTACTTTTATGTATCTTTAGTGAAGGAAAACATCGTGAAAAAATCTAAATAGATCCAGAAAACTTTAGGAATATATGACCTGTCATATATTCCCAAGCTGTGGTAGCCCAGCGGTAACAACGTACGACTCTTTCCAGGAGGTCACGGGTTCAAACTCGGGCAGACACCAATGAGTTTTTCTGTTAAAACTTATGTGTAGATAATCGCAATTTATCACACGCTTTTCGCTTAAGGAAAACATCGTGAGGAAATCTGCATATCTCTAGAGAATTCTGGAGATATTTGTACCTACCAATTCGCATTGGAGCAGCGTGGTAGGTCTCAGCTCCAATCCTTCTCTCCAAAAACGGAGAGAAGAGGCCTATTCACAGCAGTGGGACAGTAACAGGCTGCTACTTACTTACTTTTGACCCTTCATTCTGTACAGAAGTAATTTGGCGAGTGTAAGTGCTATATACCTATGACCTAGGTCGTAACACTTATTTACCGATGGAATATCTTGTTCCAGCGGATAAGCCGTGAAAAACAGACAGAAGTTTAAATTCATAATTTTAGTATGGACAAGCAAAACCACGTCGAGTGATTTCGTTATTACTTTATCAAACTGTTTATTGACTTTTCACGATCTTTGATGTCTTTGTCAGGGTTGTTTGATTATGAATTCGTTAATTAATTATTACAGCGAGCTAACCAAGGGCTACCATATACAACTATGCTTGCTGCTATGATTTGCATATTATTTATGCGAAAAAGGAGCCAGTCCTTTTGTCACCTGAAGAGGCAATTAACCAAGGTGTTAAAACGGATAGAATTTTCTTGCACTTTGATTCTAAGGCCCTAGGATCTCAGCTGCAAACGGCACAAATATATAACTCTCGATGAGAGATGCATACTTCCGCCGTTTGCCGGATTCGGCCATTTCCGCTGCAGCTCCAACTCTTGACGTTGTTTCCCTGATATGGGACGAGGCTAACGTATCTAGGCATGATGCGTTCCACATCATTTATCTACTTGTAAGATGACCTGTAAAATGTATGAGCTATGAAATAAATAAAATATCATCATTTTCCTGCCCTTATCCCACTCTAAGTGGGATCGGCATAACATGTTATAAACATGCTGTCACATGATTTGGCTGCGTTTTTACGACCGGCCGCCTGCCTGACGTCAGCTTACCTCTGTCGTATTTTACGACTCCTCGGTAAGAAAGAGGGTGGTCTATTCTACTCAGCCGATTACTACACGGTGGGTCAACTTACCTTAGTCGCCTTTTACAACACCTCGGTAAGAAAAAATGTGAGTGGTACTATTCTATTCAGCCGGATACTACACGGTGGGTCAACTTACCTTAGTCGCGTTTTACGACACCTCGGTAACAAATGAGGGTGGTACTATTCTATTCAGCCGGATACCACACGGCGTATTATGAAATAAATAAAATATTACAAATAAATATTGATTATATCAGACTTTTGATTTTTTAAATTCGACAACGTTCTTCGACGTTCCGTTCGACATTATTGTGCAGTATTCTTTAGACACCTATAAACTTTATACTTAGCGAGGAGCTTTTCATAGCCTAATGAGTGTTTGAACTTTCTTATTAAGTCCATCATTAGTATAGATTGAGATCCTTAGTATTATAGCGCCTAATTATGGCTTTAATTAACGCTATAGAGTGATCCGTCACTATGTTGCGAAACACAGTACAATTCAAATACATGAGCGACAATTAATCTAATTTATTGCCAGTTTATTAAGACCTTGAGAAACAGGTCCTCAAAGTTTTGCAACACGTTATATTAAGACAATAATATTATACAACAGCTGAATTAACTTAACAGTGTCCGAAACATTGTCGTTTGGTTCATAATTAGTTTGACATATAGCCATTCTGCCTTAAATACATACAAGATGATATCGACCGTAGGAAATTAATATTAATTCAAGATACACACACCTTAGCAGTCTACATCATAAATTTCAGATAATTTAGTGAAGTAATTAAGCCACAATGATAATTTTACGTTTTGAATATGTATACATGATATAGAAGGGTGAATGACCGTCCCCATCCCATTCCATTTCCTATGTAATGCCTTGAACGAGAGACATACAAGTGCGAGGGAGACAAAACTGTAATGTTATTGATTTATCCTAATTGGAGAAGCGCGACGCCCCAGTTCAGTCAGCCATTACTAACAAAGCCAGATTTCAATTAAATTATATTGATTTTTTTCGAAAATACATTTTTTCAATCTATATTTAAGAAGATTGAATTAACCCAAAGCCATATTATTATTATAAATGCGAAAGTTTGTGAGTATGGATGTACTTTTTCCCGCGAGTCTGCTGAACCAATATCGATGAAATCTTATACAAAATTATTCCTTACACACCGGGGTAACATATAGGCTCTAGAAATCCTGTTAATTCAACAGGAATATTGAGAATCTATGATGCGACAACAGTCCACGAAGTTGCGGGCAAATGCTAGTTATCTTCTACGTTTAAGTGATTCATTTGATGTCATATCGTCAGGTCCACCCTGTATATTATTAACTTGACTCCTGTGCTTTGTCTTATTTTACCCAGAGATCTCATCATAAGGGGGAATGGTTGCGCTATGCAAGCCTTTATCCGAATTAAGTATTATATCAACATCATTATTCTCCTGTTCTTATCCCACCTCTAAGTGTGGTCGGCACATTATGTTTTTCTTATCCATTCTCCATTCGTCAACTCCTTATATATATATGGCGCTATTCCTTTTATGTACATGACATACTTCGCAAAATCCATTCATCTCTTTCTCAGCCATCATATTTCCATCCACATTCATATTTAACGTTTGGTCATGATTTTCATCCCTCCTCATTACCATACCATCCCAATCTTGCACTTCCTATCTTTTCTATAACAGGCGCAACTTTCAGATTTCCCCTTATATACTCATTTCGTATTTTGTCCACTCTTGTCATACCACAAACCTATCTTAACATTCTCATCTCATTTCCATAGACTCTTTTCTCATCCGTCTTTTTCATAGCACAACATTCTGGTCCGCACAATACGACAAGTCTGACCGTTTTTTGAATTTTTTCCTTAACTTTGAGAGGCAGATATTGTTTACGTTATAATACATAATTAGGGATATTTTAACACCAAATTGCGAATTAAAGCAATTATAAATGAGAAAGCCTGTAAGTATATCTGTCTTTTGTCACGTCTATTTCATCGGACTATATTAATTAGGTACAGTTCAAACTAACCTACAACAACATAAAGGGTAAAATGAAGTTTCAAAAACTCCTACTTTTTCGCGGTCGCAAAGTGGAACTTGTACTGTGCTAAGTCATATAGCACTGAGTTGGAGTTGTGGGTTACAAATAGTTTAGCATTAAATGCAACATAAACGTAAGTCAAATCCGCACAATCTCCATATGGCTTGCAAACAAAATGAGATCAAGGTTCTCAGGTACTTAATTGAATTTGATAAATCTTATCTATTCTCAAATTATAACAATTCTGTACGATGTGCTTGTTACGAATTTTAAGTTTAAGATTTAACTTAACAGAATACACCGATTAGAGTAACATCATTTTTAATAGTACTTTTACACTATGAATGAACTCTACAATTTTACGTTTAACTCTGTAAAAACGAATTTGCCATAAAACGCTTGAGACATTTAGTTTTATTTAAGACTAGCTTTTGCCAGCGGCTCTGCCCGCTTGAAAAGATTAAAACCGCAATGTAGAATTGATAACCATAAAAGTGGTTAAATTGGGTTAACCCTAAAAGCTACACATATGCTGTCATGGACTTTTATTTAGAACTTTTAGATGAGAACAACTTTGTAGTACATGATTTTTGAATAACTATTACAGTTTACTCAGCGCACGCCAGGAAAGCGTTAAAATTTTGCCGTTTTCGTTCTATTTTTTACTGCTGCTCCTCTCCTATTTATCTTATATAGCCTATAGCCTTCTTCGATAAATAGAATATCTTACACTGAAAGAATTTCTTAAATCGGTCCAGTAGTTGCTGAGATTAGAGCGTTCAAACAATCAATCAATCAAACAACCAAACAAACAAACTCTTCAGCTTTATATATTATATATAAAGATTTTATATAACTTAGAGATGCCTCGGCGGGATTTGTTCCTGAGAACCCTTGGGATCAACACACCACACAAGTACCAAACACACTCACTGCGACAGTCTCTACGATCGTTTCGCCCCGTAACCGAAGCATCATCTGGAGATAGATTCAATAACAAAATTGAGTAAAATTTGGTGGTAGTATTTTGTGATACGTGTGGTAACTAATCCTGCATGTATAGGGTATGTGAACGGTTTTGCTTCCTACACTTAGATTTTCTTGACAAACGCGGATTGTAGCAAAATCTAAATTAATATTAAATTATTTGTTGAAATCAGCATTTTTATAAAAATCTATGTAATGCGGAAAAGTGTAGGAAATACAATCCAATCTCGTATCTTATATGTATATGTAAAATCAAGAACCGCAAGTACCGCATGTTTTCCTTCACTGAGTGCATGATAACTATTATTATTATTAATTATTATCGGTATAATTATTATAATTTTAACATTTTTTGTGCTCGAGGTTTGAACCCGTGACCTCTGGAAAGAGTCACCGGACTCACCGTTCAACTATCAAATCAGAACAATCTTTGTTCAACTAAACTTTAGCAAACACTTTTGAATCGTCAAGGATCAATATGATTAATGAAGCTACAACTGGTTTGGAATGTTGCTCTTACCGAGAAGAACCAGAAAGAAACTCGGTAGTCAATCTTTTTAACATTTTTTAATTTACATTAGTAAACCTCAGCTTTGGTCGAAGCTGAAAAGATTTTCAAATCCAAGCATTTTAATCATCCAAATAATCTTCAATTGTGTAATATGCTTTACGTATAAGCATATTTCTAACACTCAATTTAAACTTTTCTGTAGATAAGTCTAATATCTACAGAAGCAAATACAGAAACCATCGAATGAGTTGCTAACTCTACTGAGTCGCGATACAGGATTCACAAGCTAATTGTGATCTCTCGTATACTTATAATATACATCGAATTTTATTAGAAACATGTACCGCAATGTTTTTCTTTATTAAGTGCGTGATAAGTACGAGTATAATTATTATAATTATGATAATTTTAGCAAAAAACTCATTGTAACCTTCTCTTTTCCCGCTTTTTCTCTTTGATAGTTACAACATAACATCAGAAAGACCTTTTGAACCGAAAACGTCAGGCATGTGGCAGCCGCTCATTGTTATATCTTTATGATTAACAGACCTTTAACAAACAAAGTTTAATTAAACGTCCAGGCCTCATGTCTCAGCTGGCCAATGCCGAACTCCGCACGCTCTCGTTTTATCAATTAATATCATTGTAATTAAAGCACACTCAGATGAATTTTTATATTATATTCGCGGCCACAAATCTCGACTCTATTGCTATGGTTAAGCCGAGATTGGGATGCTGCGCTGTTATCAGCCAGTATAAAATGGCATTAGGTGCTCTCCGTAACGTCATTCGAACATCCGCACCATTAGAGGACGCATCTTAAAACCATGAATTACGTTAGTATTCATTTTCCATTGGATTTTTTATCGTTACTTTAACATACTTTTTCATAATTTTGATAGTAGATATCAGTGTAATCCATATCAATATAAATGCGAAAGTCTGTCTGTCTCGTTTTCACAGTAAATTCATGGCAATGTTAGTGAAATTAAGTACAATTTAAGCTTAAGCATCCGACTAACAAATAAGGTTAAAAAAATTATATTATAGTTAAATTATATTCAATATTTAAATGAGTTATCTTGTATATACATTTTGTGAATATCGGAAACGGCTAAAATGATTTTAATATAATGTTGCACGTGGGGGGCTTTAATCGATCTAGCTAGGATTTATTTAAAATAACTGACGTTTTATCCCATTTTTTTGGGGCATTGAAAACTGCTTAAATTTAGAATTAAATGCAAATCATATTTTTAGCTGTCAAACGTAACGCGTGGTAGCCTAAAGTGTAACGGGCGGACCAAAAGCCTTTCTTTTATTATTTTTTAATTTGCGTTTTATATTTAAAAAAAAATTACCAAGCAAAGCTCTCACCCAAGTCCTAATAATTAATAGTATTTTAAGTAATTTAGTAGAATTAGGCGTTACTTTGCGGAGATCCATAATACAAAAGTAATAATAAAATTATTTTGCTATAATCCGCGATGAAATCATGCGATGAATTTCATCGCGGATCATAGCAAAATAATTTTATTATTACTTTGGTAGTATTTTAAGTCTTAGATTGACGCTAACTAAGCTTGCTTTAACGTTATATATTAACCATATTTGTGTTTAATTAAATTTTTAAATAACTCGCCATCATACAACTTAGACATATACATTCAAGAAAAAATACTAAATGCTCTTTAAACTGCGTCAGACGACGATATTTCAATCTGAATTAACATTGGTTGTACTAATTAACTCTATCTAATATTGTTACAGCGACATCTTGTTATATTAACGTGACTCAGTTCATTGATATGTTTGCAAAGGTTAAAATTTTCGTGCTCGTTAAAATATTTAACGGTGTATTCTCTGTAACAGCTATAAAATCTAGCACAACTACATAAAGCTTTTTAAAAAGGTCTTTATAAAAGGTTGAATTGACGCACTCGTAATTCGATTTAAGACTAATGCGGTTTTCTGTTATATATTTATTTACAGCAAAAATGTACAAGTTATATATATCTTAAATTACTTACACGCTAGGACTATACAAATCATGCGGTTTTTGCCATATCCGTTGGAGGCGAGTCTCATTGTAAGGTGATCTTGTTCTGCTTATACCCAGCAGCTTCCGGTAACTTAAGCCACCAGGTCCACCAACATTTCAGTGAAATTCACTTCGGGATTACATCTCGTCTTCCATCACCAATTTAGATTAACGACTTTTCTTCTCGTTCTTCTGGGGATTTATACATTTCTTTATCAAATTAGGTCAGATATTTTCACAGAAAGACACTCCACGCACATCTCTTTTCATTGATCAATACTATGATTCAGAGCCATCGGGAAATGACTCCTTTCCTAATATATTCTTAGCTTATAATTTGAAGACTATTGACGATTTTGTGTAAAAAAGTTTGGATTTTTAGTTGCAACCAGCTACGCTCTAGATTATAAGCCTATTTGATTTATTAAATAATTATTATTTTTTAAAAATTTTATCTCCGTGTTTCCTGCTGGTTCTGCTCGGTAGCACCCTTTTTAAACCAGTAGTAGCTTTATTACGATTTGGTGATTCGAAAGTGCAAGCCGCTTGAACAAAGAATATCTTGAATTTGAATTAGATAATTAAGTATGGTTATTATATTTCCAGCTCATATTCTTAGCCGTCACCACAGCTGCAGCCGCTAGGTTGGATAACATCAGCTACCTTCCACCAAACGCAGCAGCAAACAGCATAAACACTGGCCTGCAAACGCCCTTCGAAACGGATCCTATCGACCAGCAATACACTAACCAGGCCCAAAACCACGTCAGCCAGGCCCCAGAGTATCCCACTCAGGGTCGAGACTACTCCAGCCAGGTCCAGATACTGAGTTACGAGAACGAGATCGACGACCAAGGATGGCACTACGCTTATGAGACCAGTGATGGTAGCAAAGCCCAACAAGATGGTTAGTATTTGGTAAATCGATTTAAACTATAGTTAATAAATACCACACCAGTCTTCTTCTTCTTTGTCAACCGATGGACGTCCACTGCTGGACATAGATGTTCATGGGATAGTTTGTGGGATCCCCACAACACAATATGCCGCTTAAATCCAGCATCTCCTCGTGACCTGTTTTAGTCCATCTTGTCGGTCTACCGACACTGCGATTTCCGGTCCAGGGTGGCCAATCAATTTCGTAGGGGATTTACCGACACTGCATTTTCCGGTCCAGGGTGGTCAATCCATTTCGTAGGGGATCTACCGACACTGCGTTTTCCCGTCCAGGGTGGCCAATCCATTTCGTAGGGGGCTAGCGACACTGCGTTTTCGCGTCCAGGGTGGCCAATCCATTTCGTAGGGGGCTAGCGACACTGCGTTTTCGCGTCCAGGGTGGCCAATCCATTTCGTAGGGGGCTACCGACACTGCGTTTTTCGGTCCAGGGTGACCAATCCATTTAGTAGCGAGTCTACCGACACTGAGATTTCCGGTCCAGGGTGGCCAATCCATTTAGTAGGGGATCTAACGACACTGGGTTTTCCGGCCCAGGTTCGTCATTCCCACTTCTTAAGACCTCAACGCCCATCAGCTCTTTGTGAATTTATGAATTCATTCCCATCAATATTATAAACTTGCAATCGAAATTACATAATATATTAAGGGTATATTATGCAACTTTGGCTGACTGTCTAGTACAGAGTATTTGTTTGTTTAATTTTCAAGATGACTGGTGATATGTTGCCAATATTAACTTGACTGTGAACTGAAGAAAATACAAGATTAAGTTAGAAATATTAGGGACAAGTATATCATATATTTTAATAGAATTATTTTGACGGGGGAATCATATTATAGCTTTTGATAATAATGATAAAGATTATTATGCTGTAATATACAAAATTATTATTAGTGAATAAAGTTTGTACTTTACTTTACTATTACACCGCACCGCATCTATACACTAAGGCTTTTAACAGATGTTTAATATGATCCAAGCTTTATAATGTTTCTTTCATTTTGAAAATTTACACTCATCAATTCTGCTTCTTGTAAGAAGAACTGTTCTTAATGGAAGACCACCTATGCCCAGCGGTGGGATTTTAATCTTGGTTTCACAATTCCAATTTGTTCTTCCTTGTGCAACACCCAGGAAATTTGTATTCCTCTATCGATACTTGATTGTAATCAGGCAAATTGTCGGTCTGTGCACCCAGTACTCTGTTGCGTAACTAAATAAACAAGCTCGCGAGTCTCTCCTACAAAAAGTACGCGACTCTCCAACAATTACGTTTTTGCAATTTGAATGCTGTTGAAAGCACTTATGCGATTACTACATTTGAAGCTTCAAAATAAATAGTTTTTTAATTCATAATCTGTTGCCTTCGAATTATGATAATCATGGGCTTTACAGATCATTTTGTTTTCTAAATAATATATGCTACGAGTAAATAGTATACCCGCCGTGTGGTATCCTCCTGAGTAGAATAGACCACCCTCATTTCTCACCGAGGTGTAGAGGGTTATTAAGGTAAGTTGACCCACCGTGTGGTATCCGGCTGAGTTGAATAGACCACCCTCATTTCTTACCGAAGTGTCGGAAAAGGCGATTAAGGTAAGTTGAGTCACCGTATGGTATCCAGCTGAGTAGAATAGACCAACTTCATTTCTTACCGAGGTGTAAAAGGTGACTAATGTAAGTTAAGCTACCGTGTGGTATCCGGTTGAGGAGAATAAACCATCCTCGTTCTTACCGAGGTGTCGTAAAAGGCGACTAAGGTATGTTGACTCACTATGTGGTATCCGGCTGAGTAGAATAGACCACCCTCATTCCTTACCGAGGTGTAGAAGGTGACTAAGGTAAGTTGACCCGCCATGTGGTATCCAGCTGAGTAGAATAGACCACCTTCATTTTCTTACCGAGGTGTAAAAGATGACTAAGGTAAGTTGACTCACCGTGTCGTATCCGGTTGAGTAGAATAGACCACCTTCATTTCTCACCGAGGTGTCGTAAAAGGCGACTAAGGTAAGTTGACTGCAAGCAGGTGGCCGGTCATAAAATATGCAGCCAAATTATGTGACAACATATTTTAAATTGTTGTGCCGACCCCACTTAGAGCGGAATGAGCAGGAAAATTCCGGGTTGGATCAATTAATTAATGGATTAAAAAATTAATACCTCCGAACAGCAAGACAGTCACAAATAATAGCACCTAACAATTTTGCTACAACCTAACAATTAATGCTTACATACCCAACAATGCTGCAGCGAATTCATAAAAAACATTATATTTCAAATATCTTGGTTACAAATTAATTGGTATTACGTTTTATCGAACAACAGTTTGACGTAACTTATTATTTGTAACATTAATATAAATTATATTATCTATTCTAATAGTTTATATTGTGTTATCGAATATTTCGTGTGATTTAGAAGCTATTTTAAAGCTATAACTTTCACAAAAACTTCCGTTTCAATAATCGTCGGAATGGTTAAAAACTAATAAATATTATGAAATGTTGTTAACAAAATTAATCACAACGTTGTTTGTAAATTTGCATTTTTATTATCAAACAAACAGAATCGTAAATCATGAATATGAGATCAAGAATAGATGTTAATCTATATAGCATGCACAAATCTCACCTTATTGTTTACATAAGATTAAATAATTCTTCTTCTTCCTGCCCTTATCCCGCTCTAAGTGGGGTCGGCACAACATGTCATAAACATGTTGTCACATGATTTGGCTACGTATTTTAAGACCGGCCGCCTGCTTGATATCAACTTACCCTAGTCGTATTTTACGACACCTCGGTAAGAAAGAGGGTGGTCTATTCTACTAAACCGGATATCACACGTCTACTTACCTTAGTCGCCTTTTACGACACCTCGGTAAGAAATGAGGTTGGTCTATTCTACTCAGCCGGTTACCATACGGCGGGTCGACTTACCTTAGTCGCCTTTTACGACATCTTGGTAAGAAATGAGGGTGGTACTATTCTATTCAGCCGGATACCACACGGCTAAATAAGATTAATTAATTATAACATATTAGAAATATTATTTAATAGCCAACCAACTCTGGCTTCTCATGGGAAATTCCATGGGAAATGGAAAATGAAATATATTTAATCCCGAGACTCGCCTTTTGATATTTGCGCGCGTTTGTTAATTTTGTGATAACTTTCGATTTAAATTAATGTAAGTGCACTAGTTATTGACCATGTACTAGTAGTAGACCGTTTTGTATAAAATTTTAAATAATAAGCATTTTATTTATTGTAGCTTATGAAAAATAAATTTGTAATTACCTGTTGCCATCTATTAACAACTGCTGAAAGCTCATAACTGTAGCCCATTGTTTAATATTTGAAATTTAATATTATTAATTATTACTTTTATTAACGTTGTACATAACATATGAACATGTGTTATTTTTTTTCTCTTTTCTAAAAATATGTATGTAAAGAATGTATGTATGTAAAGAAATAGATACATAAAATAGACTTTCCCGATTTATATCGATTATAAAACTTCCATGGAAACTACAAATTCCAAATGGAGCACAAACTGAACTAATATGTAAATACATGTAGCAAATATGTCATGCTACCATTTAGCTGTTATTTCGGTATTTAAAGGCATCGACCTGACATTTTGTCTAAGTTTACCCTCAAGTTGCCCGTCACTAGTATTATCATGATATCAGCATTCAAATGCTGTGCCTCGAAACATTGTTATCTTAAAGCCATCGATATAATTTAACGCAAATTCATGGTATTAGGATGGATATAAACTAACAGTAGATAGGATAGACAAAACCGAGCGTGACGACTATTATGGAATGGTTTTTTTAAATATATTTATTAGGAAAGAAAAAATGTATACATGTAACAATTTGGGCATTAATAACCGCATTAGTTAAGAAACTGTGTTGCAGTTGTTAGGACCTGCGCAGTACACAACATTTTTTTAGTGAAATTGACATACTACGAGTAACAAAACAAATTAAACAACTTCTTCCTTACTATACTTATACATTACTCTACAATGTATTCTATGTTACTTTAGTACAAAATTGTAGTAGTAATAGTTATATTACTATTACAATTTCGTTCTATGTTACAATGACTATTACTGAAATTAAACTACTAGTTCTTAATATTAGACAGAATTTTAGTGACGAAGATATGTATTATTGTATAAAGTTTAACAGATTTTCAACATCATCGTAGGATAAAGAATTTAACCAATTAGTTACAGAATGTTTACATTTATTTTTACTTAGTGAATAAATGTTACTTTGGTCATTCAAAATTGTACAAACAGAGATTCTGAAAGTAGCGGACTTTAAATAACCTAAAGCTGAGTAAATAGCCTGTTATTAACGCAATTATACGATACTTAGAAGTTATATTATATAAAAGTCATCATTATATTGTTACGACATGATTCAAATACAACTTCCATCAAATTTTTTTGGGTCAATAATAAAAAACATTGTCGCCGTCAATTTGTGACAAGTTATTGAAAAAGGATAAACTGATGGATTTTTGAGAGGGGATTGCTTCTTATTTATTGAATAAGTGTGAAGGAAAAATATCATTGTTAAAATATCGTTTTGCTATAAGTCCTCTTTTTGAGAGAAGGCAGCAAAGACCTACCATGCTGTTCCAATGCGCATTGGTATTTGTACCGAAAAAGACGTAATAGCATATGTTAAAGTAGTTATAATTAAGTTAAAATATGTCTGCCATAATCTAAGGTTAAAGGACCCCATAAAACAAAAAAATATTGTTAATAGTTTGTGCTATTTCTACGGAACAATATCAATTAGTTAAAATTTTGAACTCGCAAAACCCTACTGAGTATTTCTAAGTCGGTTACTAAAGTTACGTCAGATAGACTAGAAATTTTTTTTATAAAGTTTTTATAAATCAAACAATGTCGTTGGTATGGCTTTTTCACTGACCACAAAAAGATAGCGATCAGAAATGTCTAGATAACACAATTAAATTGTTAAGATTTTTTACGTAATTTTTACGTAAAAATGATATCATATAGACATTCTTACACTATAACTGTTTATTAGATAATTTATTAAGATAACTGATTGTATAATTCAACTTTAGATTCTGTAAGCATTATAAGTAACAATAGCTTTACAGAATAACTTTACTCAGGTGGCGTGTACTATTGTATTTTATTATTTTAATTCTTAATTAATCTTGACTGCCTTATAAAAAAAATTAAGTGATATTTGTGACTTATCACCTCGCTTGGCAAAGATGGCCTAAGATGTGTAATGAAAATTAATTTTAACTAAACAATTATCATTACATATGCTATCGTCACAGTGATCTAATTCGTGATTTTCGAGTTCAATAATTTAACAGTGCCATTCAGTCACATCTAATCTCAATAACTGATAACTCGCAAATACTAGTAACAATAAAACATTATTTTTTTTATAGTACAGTTGTGCAACATCTACTTTTCGTTAACGAATGGCAAAAATGGCGAAGGTAGTGACCCTGCCTTCAGCTCCGCGGGTCGCGGGTTCAACTCCCGCCGAGGGCCAACATTTTCTATAAATGAATTTGTTTGTCTTTGAGCCTGGGTGTATATTTGTATTTAAGTATGTATTTAAAAAATATATAAGTTAATATTCACCAGTTGTCTGTCACCCATAACACAAGTATTAAGTTACTTACTTTGGGGACGGACGACCGTGTGTGTAAGTGTCCCATATATTTATATATTTATTTATTGTTATCAACAAAACAATTACGTTTTAAATTCAAAAAATACTTATTTCAAGTGTCTTGTTATTTTGATATGTTTATTACAATAATTTATGGAGTATTAATGAATTGATGTGATATAATAATAACAGCTACTTAATCATATGATGTGGACGAAATGATTTCACTTATGATGAAAGCATGTTATTGCTATTTCAGGTCGCATCCTCCCTGGGCCGAACCCTGAAGAAGGGTCCCTGGCGGTGTCAGGGTCCTACTCCTATGTAGGAGATGACGGCCAGACCTACTCCATCACGTACACGGCCGATGAGAACGGCTACCACCCCTCTGGCGACCACCTGCCAACCCCACCACCGATCCCCGAGGAGATCCTGAAGAGCTTGCAGTTGACTGCTGGCATTGATGGTAAATGCTCTATTTTAATGCTAACGTCTAAGTTTAATGATCTTTGTGACGCAGCAGTTGATAAGCTACTTCATTTATAAGCTTAAATTATTAGGTTTAGTCTGCTGTTGGGGAAGGGCGTCTTGTTGACGTTATAGATATAAAGTAAAAATGAAATTATTTTGCTATAATCCGCGATGAAGTAAAATAGGAAATATATATAATGCTAAATGTAGAGTGGACAATTCGTTTTCATACCTGATACCCGATGATTTATGAAATAAAAACGAAGAGTACTACATATAACATTGCACAGATCTCTAATCGCGATAAAAAAAAATATTTCTCACTACCTCCTTTTGTTTTTAGGAAAATATGATAGTCAGAAGAGCAGCTACGACGCCGATGCAGGCTATTGATATATATAAAATATAAAAATAGTATCTGTACGTGGACCGAAAAACAATTGAAGATACATGCATACTGCTTGCGTAACGTTTTCTAACAACAGGTTCTGTACTTCTGTAAATAGTCATTAAACGTCTTTTATAAGAGTCTTAAGAGGTCTCCACTCGGGTTCAAACCTGCGACCTTTTAAGCGAACTGCTGGATCAGTTATTTATTGTTATTAGTCTTTTATACTTTCTTTAATAAACTGTAAATATTTTAACGTATTTTATTAACGATTGCTACACCTTTTGAATTAACGCAATTAGAATTGATAGAGAAGCCCTTTTTGTCTGGAAATAAGGACTCCCAAAGTGATTGATATAAACCCCCTTTGGGGGAAAATCGACATAATCCTAAATGAATTTTGGAGGTCGACTATTTCTAAAATACCCTTATTAATAGACACAAGTTCTTATTTGATACTTTCAACATTACAAACGATATTAATGTTTTCTTAAAAAACAACATAAACATTAACGGAGTTTGGAGGTCGACTATTTCTAATAATTGGCCCGTATTAATTCACACAAGTTCTTATATAACACTTTTAAAATACGATTTTGATATTTTCTTTTAAAAATTAACGTTCTAAAGTAATTGATCCTATTTCTAATTAATTATTATTGTCATTTATTAACTTTAATGTTTATTCACTTTGTTAAATTTTAATAGAAAATGATGTCAAGTTTAGTCATTTAACCTGCAAGGTTTTTAAATAGGAATATGAAGCTAGTTCGAAAATAAAATGTTTGATTTTTATAAAATGTATGTAAAAAAGAAAACAATACTTATAACGTATCAGCGTGTTATTGCGGCACAATTAATGCAGGCGCTTCAATTCATTCATTATTCTAAGAATATTTTCTGTATTCAAATTCAAATTTACGATATTACTTGCTCCTACTGAGAAGAACCCGAATTAAATCTATATACTTTTTTATAAGCTTTTGTTTAAGTTACATACTCAGATGTATGTAAAGGTGAAATGTTGATTAAATTTTTACACTTTTTGAAAGCTTTTGTTTAACTTGCCGTATGTGAAGGTAGAATCTTGTAAGTTAAATTTGACCCATCTGTATCCGATTGTGCTGAAATTTTACGTAGTGGTCCATTCGCGATCACAATGCATGTTTATGATAAGCATAACTTAATACTGCTCCCAGGATTGGATCCAAACGAGGGAAATCCTCAACGGTTATCAGTAGCGACATAAAATTTTGTTAAAAGCTTTTTTTACTTGGCTTACTCATGGTTTTTCTAACTTTTTTATGGTACCTAAGTAAATAAACTCATCAGTTGCTCTTTTTTGAAAGTACTGTAAAAATGGTGTTCTAAGTAAATACTAAGTTGTTCGACATCGCCGTGATCTCAATACTGTAACAAATCGCTAAACATACGTTCACGGCGGATACAAGGCCGTGACCGACTGTCATGATATCATCTAAACACAAGTATTATCCTCACAAAATACTACAAACAGTTTTCATTAATAATAACTGTAGTGCGAAGGTTCTTATTTTACTAGTCAAAGGTTCTAGGTTTGATAGCTGACTGGTTTAAATTCATAATTTCAAGTAACGACTTGTTACTATCCCACTGCTGAGAATAGGCCTCCTCTCTCCATTTTTGGAGATAATGGTTGGAGCTATGACCAACCACGCTGCTCCATTGCGCATTGGTAGGTTGAACATATCCCCAGAATTCTCTAGAGATATGCAGGTTTCCTCACGATGTGTTCATTCAACAAAAAGCGTGTGATAAATTGCAATGATCATAATTTATAGAATTAGGCATTACTTTGCGGATATTATACAAAATTAATAATAAAATTATTTTGTTATAACCCGCGATGAATTAAAATAGAAAATATATATTATAATGCTAAATGTATCCGTTTTCATCACTGATACACGCAGGATTCGTAAAAACAGATGCACAATCTTCCACCACCGCCACCATAATACACAAGCACTACACACGTTCATTATCACAAACTCAAAAATCGTTTCGCCCCGTAACCCAATCATCATCAGACTCCACGACAAAATTCCAAAGCAATTATTAATAAGACACATAAGTATTTAACAGAAAAACTCATTAGTGCCTGCCCGGAATTGAACCCGTGACCTCCCCGAAAGAGTCAAAGGTGTCACTGATGGGTTATCACAGCTATAAATTCATCATTTACTAAATCATTATTTTAAAAAATTATTAAGCCAACCCACCCTGGTTGACAATAATAAAATAATATTATCACAAAACCTTGTACCCGCTGTGTGGTATCCGGCTGAGTAGAATAGACCACCCTCTTTCTAACCGAGGTTTTGTAAAATACGACTAAGGTAAGTTGACGTCAAGCAGGCGGCCGGTCGTAAAATACGTAGTCAAATCATGTGACAACGTGCTTGTAACATGTTGTGCGACCCCTCTTAGAGTGGGATAAGGGCAGGAGGTTAAATGAATGAATCAAAACAGTAATCCTGTAAAAATAATAAAGTAATATAATCACAAAACCTTGTACCTACTTCAAGCACCCGATCACAGTCCGCCTAAATTATTATTAGATAAAATAAATGTCCGTCAATTTATTAGTGCATTTTGATCATAATACAGTCCAGACTTTATCAAGTCTGCCGCTTTCATGGAAATGATAACAGTTGTTGTTCAAAATGATAACTGCCCGTTACCTAAATTCAGTTTTATCATTTTTTTAGACTTTTTTATTTATAACTTACTATCTACTTCCGTTTCAGTATTAAATCCATATTCAAAATTCGCTCGCGTCACTAGGCGCGGATAACATCTCTTTAAACTGCTCCGTGTTAATATTCCTTTTTTACCAGTAAAAAGTTATAGTAAACAAACAAACTTGATATAAAAATCAATTTCATAACCTGGCTTAGAGAGTGATTAATTATTTTTCTGTAATTAGTGCTTGATAAAGTGACAATAACAGTGCGAACACTCGTAAATTCTTAAGTAGATTAAAACAACTTCGCGCGATCCGTTAACGAGTGCATCGCAGTCAACGACCTCTGAGTCACCGTCCTTGCCGTCTAACAGGTGTGTCATTAAGGAAGAATAACATTGCATTTGAATAAAATGAAGTGCGCGGGATGTTTAAAAACCGTCAAAGAGGCTAACTCAATTAGATGCACCGCTTCAACATGTATCCGTCGTTTTTGCAATAGTTGTATAAAAATTCCATCGGCACCTGATTGCTTGAACAAGTGGCTGTGCCCCGAGTGTTGTGCGCAACAAAAAAGAGGAGACAATAGTTCGACACCTGTACGGCCCACCATTGATACGAACGTTACACAGCGCAAAAAAATAGAGCCTGTAACTGAGACCTCTAGCGTTGATGATGTCAAATGTTTGCTAGCAGAAGTTAAGCTACTCACGCAAGAGATATCCTCCGTTAAAAATAGGCTAGAGGAAGCTACAACCTCCTTAAACCGTTGCCATGATCGCCTTGAGGTTCTTGGAGCCAGTATAACATCAAATGAATTACGTATATGTGCACTCGAGAGCCGCAGTAACGAACTTGATTCTTTGAAATGTGCACTCAACGAATTACAAAAAGAAAATAATACACAGGCCCAAAATCTTCTCAAAAACGAAATTGAGTTTATTGGCATCCCGGAAACTCCTAATGAAAATGTTTGTCACATAGCTATGCTAATTGCGAAAAAAATTGGAGTTGAACTCCCAGACCAAGATATAGACTGGGCAACTCGCGTCGGTCCACGGGTCATTTCAGCCATAAGTTCAACGGAAAACTCAACAAGACCTCACCGGCCTATCGTCATGCGCTTAGTTAGGCGAACTAAGCGAGACGAACTTTTAAAGGCTTCCAAAATGCGCCGCAATATTACAAGTACTGATCTAGGCGTGTCGGGAGTTGAACAAAAAGTTTACATTAACGAGCGACTTACGCATCGAAATAGACAGTTATTTCGTGAGTGCAGGACACAGGCTAAGATTGAAGGCTACAAGTTTTGTTGGTGTCATAATGGAAATATATTTGTTCGGAAGAGTGAAGGGAAATCTGCCATCCTCATTCCAAGTGAAGAAGATTTGGATCGGCTATTCTCAAAAACCCGTACGTCGTGTAACGATGCTTCAATTCAGTAGTCTATCACATAATTTTAATTTTAGTATTACTGTGTTCTTAAAGCATAAACTATGTATATGGAAAGTTAGCAAACTAGAAATATGTAATATATATTTATTTATTTATTTACACCTCTGTATTGTATCATTAGCAGTAGTATCATTAATAGTTTTTATTATATTATATTTTAGAAAGCATGTAAATCTAAATAAAAGAGTCCTTATAATATTGTTATGCCAACGCAAGAAGATATTAAACGAGCCAATTTGTCTGCACTATCGTGAGTATGCTATGACTATCCCAATCATGTTGCAACCTATTCCTGGATATAATAAATTAAAAATTAAAATTCAATCCTATTAATTTAAGTTCTGACATAGATTCGGTGCAAATAAAATGTTATTCAATAAGCACTCCGGAAAAATGTAAAACCAATTTACATGGAGATTACACATTGAAAATTCTAACACTTAATATTAGAAGTATTGAAAAAAACTTTGATAATTTTTATGTGACACTATCCCGCTTTAAATTTACTTTTGATATTATAGTACTAACTGAATGTTGGCTTAATGAAAACTCTTTTATCCCACATATATCTGGATACACCTCACACAGAACCTCTAACTACAGAAACCAAAACGGAGGTATAGTAATATACGTAGAAAATTCGCACAACGCAACCACACAAGAACACTGCCTACACGAGGCAGACTGCCTCCTTGTCCAAATTAAAGCTTTAATAACAGTTGTCGGCATATACCGCTCCCCTTCTGAAAGAAATATAGAACCTTTTCTAGCGTCTTTCGAAAATCTCTTACATAATCTTAAACAGCAATCAGAACTAGTTATCTGTGGAGACATGAACATTGACATTATCGATAACCTTAAACAATCTAATTATCTTTACTTAAATGCAGAACATGGACTATTACCATCAATAACACTTCCAACTAGAGGAAAAGCTTGCTTGGACCATATGATGGTAAAGACCAACGGGAAAGCAATCGGCATCGTTTGCAACTCTGATATTACCGATCATGATTTAGCCATAACTGGCCTTACTGTGAAATGTAAGATGGAAAGACTTCCTCGACAACGGCTAAAGAGAAATCTTGAGGCTATCAAAAAAGAATTAGATAATGAAGATTGGTCACTAGTAGGCGGCGAAGTCGACATTAATAGCGCTTTGAGTACTTTTATGGAACGACTATTAAATATATTAAACATGCACACAAAGGTTGTCTCTCTAAGTCACTCCAAATATAATCTTAAGCCATGGATTACGCCTGGTTTAATGAAATGTATGAAACATCGTGACAGATTGCATAAAAAACACAGATCAGATGCCAAAAATGAAATATTAAAAATTACATATAAACGCTATCGCAATATGTGCAACGCTTTACTTCGAAATCTTAAAATAGAATACGAACGAAATCTACTCGGAAAATGTCATAAAAACCCGAAAAAATTATGGAAAACAATCAAAACCATTTGTCACCTACCAGAGTCAAGTTCTAATGCAGAGGAGCTACTTGGAACAAACAAGATAGAAAAATTGAATGCATGCAATAATTACTTTTCAACTATGGGGCAAAAGCTAGCAAATCATATTCTATCTGAGACGAATAAATCGGAAGAACTAATCGCATCTAGATTAATGTCAACACAATCGACCAATAATTGCTTTTTCATGCATCCCACTGACCAATATGAAGTAGAAACACTTATCTCGCAACTTCCAAATGGAAAGGCTCCAGGAGTTGACGAATTAAATAACGAGATTATTAAACAAATTGGCCATGCAATTGCTAAACCTCTTGCAGTCATTTTCAATCTAAGTATAAGCTCGGGTACGTTTCCTGACGCTTGGAAAATGGCATTAATCAGTCCCATACATAAAAGTGGCCCCAAGGATAATCCTGAAAATTATCGCCCAATATCACTATTAAATACCTTTTCAAAACTATTAGAAAAAATTGTTAATACGAGACTTGTTTTGTATTTGGAGTCTGAAAATATACTGTCACAAAGACAATATGGTTTCAGGCCCAATAAATCAGCAGAAGACGCAGTCCTTTTGGTAACTTCAAAAATATCTTCCCTTTTAGACCAACAAAAAGGCTGCATAGGAGTTTTCCTAGACCTTGCACGTGCCTTTGATACTGTCTCCATTCCAATATTGCTAAAAAAGTTAGAACTATCAGGCATTAGAGGCATTCCACTTGCGTGGTTCAGGAGTTACCTAACAAATAGGAAACAATGTACTAAAATAAACAGATTAAAGAGTGACGCAGAAGAGATTATCTTTGGTGTCCCACAAGGCAGCATAATTGGGCCTACTTTATTTATTTTATACGTCAATGATATACACCTTCTGCCACTCAAAAATGCAGAGATTGTCTGTTATGCTGACGACACTGCTTTAATATTTCACGGCTCAAGTTGGATAGAGACAGTGTCAAATGCTCAGGAAGGGATATCAGAGGTTGCTAACTGGTTAAAAAATAATTTGCTAACCTTAAATATAACCAAGACGAAATATTTGTGCTTTCACAAGACCGCTGCCTCTGCTCCTAGCGAGCCCCAAAGTTTAAAAATACATAAATGCGATAGCACTAAAAATCCTTCTAAGACCCCGTGCAATTGTGAGGATATTGGTCTAGTGGATACTGTTAAGTATTTGGGAGTATACATCGACCACAATCTCTCGTTTAAATCCCATGTATCTTTTCTCTCAGGACGTATGCGTAGAGTGATCGGCATTATGAAAAAATTACGTAATGTTGCAGACCTATCAACTCTAAGATCCGTATATTTGGCATTATGCCAGTCTTTACTCAGCTTTAGTATCTTATCGTGGGGTGGTGCTTCCAAAACAGTACTTATTGAAGCAGAAAGAGCTCAGCGATCCGTCCTTAAAGTTATGTTGAAAAAACCTTTTAGATACTCAAGCGATCAGCTTTATCAAGACTGCAAAATGCTAACAGTGCGACAAGTATTTATTCTAAAAGCTGCATTATATAAACATAGGTCTCTATTACGATCTCCGAATATAGACTTCATTTTCGAAAAAAGAGTGCTTAAGTCTACAATACCAACAGTAAAAACATCCTTTGCAAAACGTTTTGTACCCTTCGTTGATGCACAAGTCTACAACTACGTTGCTAAATTCTGTAACTTAAAATATCTCACAATGAAACAGGCTAAACAATGTATCTCAACCTGGCTCAGAAACTTAACATACGAGGAGACTGAACATATCTTTACTGCAAACATTGCTTAAATTAGGTACATTAGCTTTCAATTTTTTATTAATTTTGTTATATATTATTATTATTATTTCTATTTTACATTATACTTATATGGCACATTTTTTATTATATAAATATAGTGTTAATTTATTTTTATAATCGTTAGGTCTTCCAGAGAAAATGTTATTCCCGCCTAGTTCACTAAGCAAAAAGAAATCTTTTCATTGGCTCCGCAATACAGGTTTACCTAGTGCGGAGTCCGCCAGTAAAATAGGTTTTTTTAAGTTTTTAGATACTTATTCATAAAATAATGTTGTTAAGTAAGACCTACTCTGTACAAAAAATGGAAATAAAATTATATTATTATTATTATTATTAAAACTTGCTGATGCAAAAATATGTAAAATTTGCAACGAACTATACATGAAATGAATCCATATTTAAACTTGTCAAGTATTTTGATTTTTGATTATTTTGATTTTTTGAAATACAAATATACACCCGGGCTCAAAGACCAACAAATTAATTTATAGAATGTTGTCCCTCGGCGGGAATCGAACCCGCGACCCACGGAGCTGAAGGCAGGGTCACTACCCACTGCGCCAACGGGCCAATCAAATAGATACTAACTATAAAGAAACATAAGATACCAAATTTTGAATATTTAGTCATTAAACATTAACAAAATAACACTGTCTTTAATTTTACTGAGTACGAAAATCTATAACAGGAATGAATTAAAGGCGGAAAATAGTGACTTTATTAATAATAGTTTATTCTGGGTTATTCAAATACCCATTGAAATATGAATCAACTGTTTCTATGACATAACCTGGTGACGTCTTATTTTGCTGTTATATCCTCGATATATATAAAAATGAAATGACGTTTGTTAATAATTTATAGAATAAGGCGTTATTTTACGGAGTTCCATTTAATACAGGAGTACCGAAAATATTATTTTGCTATAATCCGCTATAGACTAAAACATATGTCATGCAACATAGTGTGTACTATCCGTTTTCATTTCAAGTATTAAATATTGTTTAATACATAAAATGGGTCTAATTGACTTTTGATTGATTTTTGACCTCCTATATGTAGATATTTTTCCGTACGTTAAGTAAGTTAAAGTACTCTGCTGCGGTAGTAAAGGATTGTGTTGAGATCCTTCAGAGAATCTATCATGATGTGATTTGATCGCTTACGGCAATTAGGTCAATTCCTTGACGTCGATGACAGCATCTTTAATCACTGATGTCCATTAGCCTCTTGGTCAAATGAAATGATGAAATCACGGTCTGATTGAATGATGATTGATCAGTGACATGTTATAAAAATCTTTTTAGAAGTGAAGTAAGTAATTTTCGAATTAAGCAATTACAAATTCTTATCTATACTTATAATAAATCTGTAGAGAGGTCAATTCTGTAACTGGAATATATTTCCAAAATAACTATCAGGGGGTGATTAGGGATCGATACTGATGCCAAAAATGCAATCAGTAAAAATTTTGTCTGTCTGTCTGTCTGTCTGTCTGTCTGTCTGTCTGTCTGTCTGTCTGTCTGTCTGTCTGTCTGTATAACCGTTATAGAAACAAAAACTACTCGACGGATTTTAACGAAACTCGGTACAATTTTTTTTCATACTCCTGGGCTGGTTATAGTATACTTTTCATCACGCTACAATCAATAGGAGCAGAGCAGTGAAGGGAAATGTCGGGAAAACGGGAGAAGTTACTCCATTTTTTAAGCTTTTGTCGCGTGTGCAACCTTGATGGTTAAAGCTACACAGAAATCATGTATGACGGAAATGTTCTCCTTAAAATTATATAAAAAATATCCCACGACAGCATATGTCTATCTTTTATGGTTGACTCACAATAACACGTATAACTCCCGATAGCTTAGCAGTTCGAAGCTTTCTGGTTATATTTGTCTACTCCTACGTTTATATCACTCTCAGTCATCCCTAAATAAAAAAGTGAATAGTATTAACCATTGTATAAAAAAAGAATCATTGAAATCGGTATAGAAACACCAAAGTTATATATGAAATACGCTAATAATAAGCCATCGCGCGTGAATATTGAATCATGCTATAGGGATTATCACTACATAGTATAAAACAAAGTCACATTCTTTGTTTGTCCCTATATCCCTATGACTGCTTAAATCTTTAAAACTACGCAACAGATTTAGATGCGGTTTTTTTAATAGATAGAGTGATTTAAGAGGAATGTATAATAATATTCAATATGGAGTAAAGAAATACTGTAATTTTTGAGGTTTCTTATGTGATGTCGTAAATAATTACTTTTTTTTTCGCTTACATTGCAAACGCAGGCTAAACCCTACGAGATTTATCAAAATGATGTACTAAGTATTTGTACACATTGAAAAAGTCTACAGAAAAGTCCGCTATGGTATATGTCTATCTCTTATGGATAACCCACAATAGCATTTTTTGTCATTAACTTTTATACGAAAAAAAATGCCTTATTTTCGAAGCAATTTTTATACAATATAGCATTAATTCTTATCCAATTAAGTACGTTAAATACATTGTTGATTTAATATAGATCAATATGGCCGTTTACAGCATGTAATTTAAATGAACATTTTCGAAGATATCACAGATTTAAAATCCTGCGAGGAGGCCGCGCCCTATAGCACTTCTAATTTAGCACTTCGAATTTAGCAGCGATCGGACGCGCAACTAAATGTCGCTCTTTTAAGAGTAACCTCTAAAGAAAACATGTTTGTATTGTCTAATGATAACAAAGCTATGAATGTTGTATATAAAGACATTCTGTAATTAATTTTAAACATAAAATATGTAGTGAAAAATGTAAAATGTAAATATGTAGTATATGAATTTAGACATTCCAAAGATAGCAGGAAATCTTCTTGGTATAGGGAGAGAGAATTGTTTTTATTCAAATTTAACGCTTGCGGGCCACGGGCAGTAATGAATAAATCAAAACTACTGGATCGATTTTAATCATTTTTTCACTGAGTGACATAGGCTATATATTTTATACCCGTGCGAAGCAGGGTAGGCCGCTAGTTATTAAATAAAAATATGTAAAAAGGGCTTAATTTTACACTAAAATGTGATGTACTGTCACTTATGTAGTTAAGTTTAAAGTTATTAATTGAAATTCAAATTCAAATTCAAAATATTCTATATTCAAATAAACTTGTAAACAAGTGCTTTTGAATCGTCAACTCTACTGCTGGTTCGGAAAGCTGTTCCTACCGAGAAGATCCAGTAAGAAACTCGGCGGATGCTCCTTTTAAAATATAATTCTTATGACTAGTTTACATTTAGTCATTATTGTCTTGTACAGGGTCTAAGCGAGCTATATCTACACATTCTTATCTTCTAAGTAATCCTCAACAGTATAGTAGGCTTTTTGGATCAGCGTCTTTTTAACAGTGTTTTTAAACTGATGTTTAGCTAAGCTAAGCTAACAAAGCTAAAATTGATCGCGGAATTTTATTATAGAATCTTATACCCAGACCCACAAACAATTTACGTACTTTTGCAAGGAAACTGAAAGTTATCAACAGCTGTTACAGTCATGTCTATATTCTACAGAAGACCGCGTTTACACTTGATCGGATCGGTTAAATGATCTATGATGAGAGAATTTTTTTTAATTATGGTATTCACTGAATATAGTAATTACTTGCTTGTATTATAGGAGATTCATTTCTTATTAGTTAGACTACTATCGATATTGAGTTCATACTTTTGGAAAGGTGAACCCGTACCGGAAGACGTAGTGTTGGTAAACCTCGCATTAAGTCAACAAAAGTCCTTAAATAGCTGATACGAATTGAAGCAACTATAAAGGTAATGAAAAAAAAAATTAATCCGAATTACAGCTTTTTACACTTTAGTGTATCAAAAGGCACACAGAAATTACTGGCGACCGGCTTATATTGAATATGGTAGCAAGGCTGAAACCACATCCGCTAAATTTTCGCGGTACGGAAATAACAATGGATAACATGACTGGCCCTTTGGTGCAGTGGGTAGTGATTCTTCTTTAGCTTCAGGTCTCGCAGGTTCGATTCCTACCGAGGGGCAACAATTTCTATAAAATAATTTGTTGGTCTTCGAGTCTGAGTGTATATTTGTATTTAAGTTTGGTGACGGACGACCGTGTGTGTGTCTTAAAAAAAAGTGGCCACACGACTTTGGCTTTAGTTTAGCTGACATTAATGGCACTTAACTGCGGTGGCTTGGCTTTAGCTATGGCTTGACTTGCGTGGCGTGTAGAGAGCGATAAACAGAACAAAATCCATTGGAAATTGTTTGTAGTTACTCGTGTTCAACATTACACATATATCCATTAAAGAATAAAAAATACTATTTTGTTCTTGTTTTAAACGTTAAATCATCTTCCTGCCCTTATCCCACTCTAAATGGGGGCGGCGCAACATGTTGTAAACATGCTGTCACATGATTTAGCTGCGTTTTTACGACCGGCCGCCTGCCTGACGTCAACTTACCTCAGTCGTATTTTACGACACCTCAGTAAGAAAAAGGGTGGTCTATTCTACTAAACCGGATACCACACGGCGGGTCGACTTATCTTAGTCGCCTATTACGACACCCTCGGTATTAAATGAGGGTGGTACTATTCTATTCAGCCGGATACCACACGGCGTGTAAAATTTTGCGAATAATATAAATAAAAAAATATATATTTATATTTTTTTATTTATATTATTCGCCTTCAAGACTTAGTCACCGTTGCGACGTTGTAAACGAGCCCCAGTTAACTGGAGTCATACCGCGACCCCCATAAGTTCATGTGGTCTCAGTATTTAGTGAGTGGTGTTACTGTGTGATTGTGTGTGTGGCCATGAAGCCGTGCCTGTTTGTTGTTCTTTTATGGGTTTTTGAGTTTGGAAGCTGTGGTCAGGTCTGTGTCGATTTTAGTTTAATATTTTTAATGTACTAGCTTTTACCCGCGACTTTTTTCGCGTGATAAGTTGATAAAAGATGGCGCTTTTTAGTGTCATCCTATTCTTGTAGACTTAACAGGATTATGCCTATAGCCTATATGCTATTCCGGTGTATAAGGAATATTTGTGCTATATTCCATCGATATTGTTTCAGCGGATTCCCCGTGAAAGAGTAACAAACATACATCCAAACTCGCAAACTTTCGCATTTATAGTATAAGTAGGATAGGATAGGGGACAAAAAATATATTTATTAATATGAAACTTATAACTAAACATTAACTTAAAAGTTAGAGTACCTTGCCTTTATAAAGTACTTTCAAAAAATTAGATCCTCTATTAATATTCACTAAGAATTATAGGTTAAAGAACTTTGTTAGTAATCTTTTGCAAGATGTGTCACCTGTCCATTGACATTAAAGCGACGTGGTGGGCCTAAGCGCCATATTTCTCTATAAGCACGATTCGTTAATTTGCTCCTAACCGTTATCTTAAAGATAATCATTTACGAATAAGCAAAGCAGAGGTAAAAAACAATAGCCTATGGGATATGAAATGATAAGAATGTGTGGATCAGCTCTCTTCGAACTTGTACAAGACAGTAATGACTAAATGTAACTTGTATTAAGAATTACAAAAGAGCAAACGCCATGTTTCTTTCTGGCTCTTCTCGGTAGGAACAGCTTTCCAAACCAGCAGTAGAGTTGACAAATCAAAAGCACTTGTTAACAAGTGTAAGTTGCTTGAATAAAGAATATTTCGAATTTGAAATTGAATATAGTACCCGTAATTGATTCTATACAGCCCAGTACCCGATTGCTGTACCTATCGTTTATTGAAATGGTTCTATAGGTTGGTAATTAATTAAAAGAAGTAAATCTATACCAATATATAAAGCTGAAGAGTTTGTTTGTTTGATTAACCGCGCTTATCTCAGGAACTACTGGGCTGAATTTAAAAATTATTTCAGTGTAAGATAGTCCATTAATTAAGGAAGACTATAGGCTATATAACATCACGCTTAGATGAGTAGGAGAGGAGCAGCAATAAAAAACATTACGAAAACGGCAAAATTTAAAGATTTCCATGCGTGCGCTGAGTAAACGGTGAAAGTTATTAAAAATCATGTGTTACAAAAATTTTCCTCTCTAAAAGTTCTAAAAGTCCACGACAGCATATGTCTAGCTTTTAAGGGTAACCCACTTTTACTATTTTTATGGTTATCAAAATATTATATTACAGTTTTAATCTTTCCACGCAGGTGGAACCGCTGGCAATTGCGACTATTTTATAAAAAAATAATTAACATATATTTATAAAATCTCCATACTCTCAGTTATTACTGTGCTATGGGTGTTCTTAGGTCATGTATCAATGGCTAATACGTGTTATGTCAGTAATATCTTTGCCAATATACAGTCACCGGTGTTGTGAGTATATCACGACATTGTACTCGTACAAATATGACGTAACTATAGTAAAAATACTAAGGACATTACAATTCGTACTAAATAAATGCCACAGATAAAAGTAATAATAAAATTATTTTGCTATAATCCGCGATGAACATAATTAATTATAACAAAATAATTTTATTATTACTTTTGAAAGAAAGAAAGAATATATTTATTTGAAATATTCACTTTTGTATTATGGATCTCCGCAAGTAAGGTGCGGCCTGTTACTATCCCACTGCTGGGAATACTGTTCTCTCCGTTTTTGGAGAGAAGGGTTGGAGCTAAGACCTACCACGCTGCTCCAATGAGGATTGGTTGGTTACACATATCCCCAGCATTCTCTGAAGATATGCAGGTTTCTTCACGATGTTTTCCTTCACCGAAAAGCGTATGATAAATTGCAATTATAAATTAGACACATAATTTTTAACAGAAAAACTCATTGGTGTTTGACCCTGTGACCTCCTCGAAATAGTCGCACGGTGTTACCGCTGGACTACCACAGCTAACTGGGCTAAATTATATTTAATAATATCTATTAATTATATAATATTAGTTAGTAAATATTATATGCTTAACGATGCCTATTTAATAACATTTAAATTTCAACACTATACGGCCCTGTTTGAATGGTGCAATATAGTTGCCATTAAACAATTTATTAGGTTAACCAAGCTCCAAATGTGTTTAATATAGAAACAGTACGGCCCATGTGGCTAGCCGAGGGATAAAAATAGTAAAACGGTTTACTTTAACAAGCGATATGGGTCTGTTACAACTTGCAGTAACCACTAAAACTATACTACTTTTTCATCCGACTCTCAAGACAATTTGTTACTCAGTTTATGAAAATTTAATATCTTTACTGATATCAGAAATCCTATAGTCTATCTGTCTGATTGTTACGCTATCATTGCTAATGCTTTGTACATTCTTTTTTGTATATTTATTGAGCATTCCTTGCTTTTTTCACAATAATTCTTATATTTTTCCTTTTTATTCTTAATTCAATGCGCTATAAAAGTTACGCCGTGTGGTATCCGGCTGAATAGAATAGTACCACCCGCATTTCTTACCGAGGTGTCGTAAAAGATGACTGAGGTAAATGCACCAACCGTGTGGTATCCGGTTGAGTAGAATAGACCACCCTCATTTCTTACCGAGGTGTCGTAAAAGGCGACTAAGGTTAATGAACCCACCGTGTGGTATCAGGTTGAGTAGAATAGACCACCCTCTTTCTTATCGAGTTGTCGTAAAATACGACTAAGATAAGTTGACGTCAGGCGGGCGGCCGGTCGTAAAATACGTAGCCAAATCATGTGACAACATGTTTATAACATGTTGTGCCGATCCCACTGAGAGTGGGATAAGGATTTAATATTGGTTGTTTTTAAAGATTTTTTTAAATTTTAGATTAAATCAGCAACAACGGCTGTAAGATATTTAAGGGAACGGAATAACAATATAACAATCAACATTATGGTGCATTTCGACACAATTTTAACGTGGAAATTATTAAAGGAACATCGGATAAAAACACGAAAAAAGTTGAAGATAATAACAAATAAAATTTTGAAAGATGCCACGAAATTCTTCGCGCATCCAACTTTGAACCAAAAAGTCAACTTTAAGATAATAGATACGAGGTTTTTGAGGAACAGCAAAATAGTGGCTTTGGATGAAAACGCGGCAAGGTATCTGGAGAGTTACTGCGAGTGGCAAACTAGGAAGAAACTGGCAAGAAAGACTGTATATTACTCGGTTCTACTGACCGGACTAGATCTGTTCTCCTACAGCAATGGGAGGCAGATTAGAACAAATTCAGGTAAGAAAATTTGTTTTTCCTATCAATAGTATAGGCGTTGTATACAATGTATTATAATAAAACTATAGTATTAACTTTCCTTAAATATATTTTCGTACATTGTAATCAGTAATCTACTTTACAAAAGATCCCTCTTTATATTATTATTATATTATACATTTCCATCGAACACATCTTCTTGTAGCTAGCCGCCATCTTATCCCCCCGTCCGCTCAGTGTTGCCCACAAAATATCGGTATATATTTCCTAACTTTACAATAAGTTATTTTTTTTTGTATTCTTTCTAATATAATTTCTTTTTAAATTGTATATGAAACTGCGTCAGAATGGAAATCACAAATTTTTTCCCGAATCGGAATTTTAATAATAAAAACAATTATTTAGCGACTGGCCCGTTGGCGCAATGGGTAGTGATCCTGCCTTCAGCTCCGCGGGTCGCTGGTTCGATTCCCGCCGAGGGCCAACATTTTCTATAAAATGAATTTGTTGATCGTCGAGTCTGGATGTATATTTGTATGAAAGTATGTATTTAAAAATCGAACCCGCGACCCGCAGAGCTGAATGCAGGGTCACTACCCACTGCGCTAACCGGTCAGTCAAATTGATAAACGACAGTCTTTGGACAGTAGCAACTTAATTCTAAATTGGTTACAGTTAAGTTACATATATCTTGAAGATTATTTAGAAGATAATAATGTGTGGATATAGCTCTCTTTGAGCCTGTAAAAGACAGTAACGACATAATGTACATAGTATTAAGAATTATAATTTTAAAAGAGCAACCGCCGAGTTTCTTGCTGGCTCTTCTCGGTAGGAACAGCTTTCCGAACCAGCAGTAGAGTTGACGATTCAAAAGCACTTGTTTACAAGTTTATTTGAATAAAGAATATTTTGAATTTGAATTTGAATTTGAATATATAAAGCTTATTTCGTTGAATCCATTGGATTGATTGATTCTGTACCTCTCAGGTCGAAGCTACACTAGCGGCGCGTGCAGTATCTCAAAAAGCTGTGCTTTGATAGAATGGGATCCGAAGTTAATTGGATTTTTGTTTGCACACGAGATTGGACACAGGTACAAAGTATAATTAAAATATGGTATATATTTTTAATCAAGTGTTAATAATGCTTTCTAGAAGGTCTGAATATCTATTCCTTGTAATGATTAAGTAAAAGTAAAGTAACCTATTTCTATTCCACTGCCGGGCCTCTCTCCATTTTTGAATAGAAGGATTGAAGTTAAGACCCACCACGCCGCTCTAATGATTGATAGGTTTGACATATCCACAGGATTTTCTAGAGAAATGCAGGTTTTCTCACGATGTTTTTATTCATCGAAAACCGTTATATGAATTGTAAATATCAAGTAAACACATAAGTTTAAAAAAAATTGTTTGGTGCCTGCCCGAGATTTGAACCCATGGCCTCCTCAAAAGTGTCACACAGTTTAACGGTATCCCAGTTTCACATTTACTAAAGTATATAATTAAAAGTATTGTAATGCGCAACAAAAAGTAAGTTTTTCCTTCAGATACCGGAATAAACTGTGATAGCCTAGCGGTAACACCGTGCGACTCTTTAGAGTACATCACAGGTTCAAACCCGGGCAGACACCACTGAGTTTTTCTGTTAAAACTTGTGTCTAATTGATAATTGCAATTTATCACACGCTTTTCGGTGAAGGAAAACATCGTGAGGAAACCTGCATATCTCTAGAGAATTCTGGACATATGTATAACCTACCAATTCGCACTGGAGCAGCGTGGTAGGTCTTAGCTCCAATCCTTCTCTCCAAAAACGGAGAGAAGAGGCCTATGCCCAGCAGTGGGATAGTAACAGGCCGCTACTTAACTTTTACCGGAATAAGACTATAATACGTATTTGAGGGAATTTTAACACTTTAGTTGAAGTGAACTAGGTCGCGGGTATAGCTTGTATTTTTTTGAAATACAATTCATATTTTTCAGTCTCGGCATGAGGCACGACGGAGCTCCCTACAACCGCTGCAGAGAGCAAAATCATGTGATGGCGACGAGGTACTCCACGGCACATTATCCGAAGACATGGTCATCTTGCAGCTTGACCACAATGAAGCAGTTCTTGAAGTAAGTTTATAAGACTTGATCAACATTTACAATATATTTCACTTTTTACCATTAAAATATCTTTGAAGGAGTCTGGGGAAAGGTAAACTAGCTAAAAGGTAACGGGGCGGTGGGATATGTCTAAGCTAAAATTCTTCTATCCAATAGGATATACAGTTCTGATAACAAAACGATGAGAAGGTAAGTGAGATAGAGAATTCCAGGCATATGTGTAACTTAGCTATTGGCATTGGAACAGCGTGGTGGGTCTCATCTCCAACCGTTCTCTCCAAAAACGAGAGAAACACAGTAATGGGTCAAGCCTTTATAAATAGCAGAGGTAATTTGTCTAACTGCATCCCGTGATTGCACTTAAGGTGCAATTGTAGTGTGACAAATAAAATCATAATTAAGTCTGATTAGATTAAAGTTGGTTTTTTGGGTTCTTTAAGGTACTATGGATATCTGTAGTTAACAGTCTATACCAGCTTTTAAGCTTCTTGTGATGAAACTTCCAACATATTGGGTACATCGTTGGAGCACCAAAGCGGTATATGATATGTTTACCCACAACCAATGTCATATGTCCAATGTTACAATATTTATTTCTAGGAGCAGTAAAGCATGGTGTGTAAAGAACGTCAACATTCCTGGACTGAAGTATGTATGACAGCAGCGTTGTGGGAGCCCAGGATGGACACTATCTACGAGATAATATTGTTGTTATGATAAGATGATATGAGAGTCACTGGTATACTTAACACATTTCATCTGGCAGATTCCTTCCATACTGCCAACCTGAAAGCTATGTGAAAAACCGAAGGTCTTAAAAAGCTCTCCAGCTAAAACAAATTTCCCCATCTGCTACAAGAATTGACATTGTTCGTAGTCGACGTTGTCAGGAACTTTTAGAATCCAAATTCCGGGTTCTCCCCATAATTTTGCTACCGGAATTATGTGTTAGAGATATTTATTGCGCACTTGCCACTCACAGTACTCGATAAAACTCTTTTTCACTCGTACTTTTGTACTTTGGGATGACGTGAAGTCACAGTCATTTTTCTATCAATACTTATTAGCCCAGAGCCCAGTTTATATTTTCAATTTATCACGCGTTTTGGCAAAAAATTACATACATACACCTGTATATATTAAAAAAGTTGAATCTTGAAATATGTGTAATGTACAATTTCGCGTTGAAACAGCGTGGTGGTCTTAGTTTCAATCCTTTATCTATAAGAAGATAAAGAGAAAAGACATTTGCCCAATGAAATAGAAACAGCTCCGTACTGTCCTTTACTTTTTGATATGTATAGCGCCTGAACAATTAGTAATAGCAATTGTGTATATGTGTAAAATAAGTAATGTTTTATATTTTCACCTGTTTCTTTTAAGTAGGTATATAGTACAAGAAATAAGTTTGTTGTCTATAAATAAAACCGCAATTGATGAATCTCTTTATTGTTAAACCCATTTGAATCTATAATTGATCACATAACTCTGTTATTGCTACTAATATTAGTATTTTTAAAAGATGAAATTAACATATTGAAATTATTACAAATATTTAAGTAAATTTATGTATAACAGATACTTGTCCAAATCTTTGGTATTGGACTATGTCAAATAAATAAAAAAATGTAATAGCAAATGATAATAATTGTATGATAAATATAAATACATTCAGAATATTCTCTTTTGCAAGCTTTAACAAACAAAAGTAATAATAAAATTATTTTGCTAAAATCCGCGAAGAGGTAAAATAGAAAATATATATAATGCTAAATGTAAGTGGACAATCGGTTATCATACCTGATACATTCAGGATTCGTAAAAACACATGCACAAACCTCCACCACCGCCACCACAATACACAAGCACTATATACGTTCACTATCACAAACTCAACAATCGTTTCGCCTCGCGACCGAAGCATCATCAGGAGATAGACTCCACGACCAAAATCGCAAAGCGAAGCAATGCCCAAAAAGCTTAGTTAAATACTAATCGGTTCAACCCCACCCTTTATTTTATTTTGCCTGCGAACAAGTGTAACAAGCTTGAACTAGAAACATTTATCTGATCGTTAATGAGGGTGCCATTGTTATGTTTAATAATCTCAAGGTTTAATAATCTCAAAGTAATTTTATTATTACTTTTGTATTATGGATCTCCGCAAAGTAACGCCTAATTATATAAACTTTTACAAACACTTACAAATTGCCAAATCGTAATGAAATATATTTAGGTATCTTGTTACAGGGGAGTAGAAATATAAAAATGAAGCTTCAAACTATCTCATAATTCTCTGAAAATATACAGCATTACTTAACCGTATGATGCATGATGAATTGTAGATTAAAACACAGTTTAAGTTCTTACCCAGGTTATAAACCCCTTTTGCTCTTAGCAACATCTCGCTCTCTCACCATTCAGTTATCACGCCTAACAAAAGTAAGATCGAAATCAAACTGGCATTTACATAAACCACTTTCCCTGTACTTCCGTTAACAAAAGCCAGAAAAAATTATGAGCATTATTCAGGTCACGCGCACTGAACTGTATCTGAGCAATACGATTATATACATACTAATATTATAGAATAAAGTGCCCGTCACGTCTGTCTATAAACGATAAACTCAAAAACTACTACACAGATTTTCATGCTATTTTCACCACTAGATTACAAAAGTAATAATAAAATTATTTTGCTATAATCCACGAAGAAGTAAAATAGAATATATACATATATATAATGCTAAATGTAGAGTGGACAATCCGTTTTCATACCTGATACATGCAAGATTCGTAAAAATACATGTACAAACGCGACTTTGGTCGTGGAGTCTTCCTCCTGATGATGAGCGGTTGCGGGGCGAAACGATTGTTGAGTTTGTGATAGTGAACGTATGTAGTGCTTGTGTATAGTGGAGGCGGTGGTGGAGGTTTGTGCATGTGTTTTTACGAATCCTGCATGTATCAGGTATAAAAACGGATTGTCCACTCTACATTTAGCATCATATATATTTTTTATTTTACTTCATCGCGGATTATAGCAAAATAATTTGATTATTACTTTTGTATTATGGATCTCCGCAAAGTAACGCCTAACTCTATAAATTACCAATAGATAAGTGATTTACGAAGAACTTCAGTTCAATACCCCGGTGGAGTCCAAACTAATATTGTAAAATGGAGCAACGAAAATGCTAACATTTGGGCTGAAAGATCTGAATTTATGGCTAAGTTCAACTTAAATTTCGTGGATGTTGGAATTTGTAATGGCATTCTTCCTTCATCACGGCAGATAGGAATGCTGTATGGATTAGTTGATATCGGGCTAGAACGTAGACTGTAGCATCTTTTATAATAAAAGAAAACCTTTAAAAAGATAAATTAAGAAAAGTTATTTATCACATCGAAATATGATCCGTTATAATAAACCGTATCTGTTTGTCATTTTCTTTCATCTTAAGATTCGTGTCGATTTATAAATTCTAATTAAAATAATTCTTTATTCAAATTGACTTTTACAAGCACTTTCGAGTTGTCAAATTACAATGAAGCTGCGACTGGTTCGGAAAGGTGCTCTTACCAAGAAGAACCAGCAAGAAACTCGGCAGTCACTATTAAACAACAATTGAGTACTAAGTTTTATAGAAAACACATAATTACTAGTTTGGGATGTAAACAACGTTTTTGTAAGAGTCAAGTTTACTCCACCGATTAGGCCTTATAAAAAGCCTCTAATAAACAATTCTTAAACATAAATGCGTTCGAAATAACAGCAATACGCTAGTCTATAACATCTCAACATTAGTATTCGGCTGTTATACAAAAACCGAAAGTTTGACATTACGCGAAAGTACATTTAATGCAAGTAAAAGTGCTCCGTAATTTATTGTTTCCATTATAATCGGGAAAGCCGATCATGTCTGTTTAATATATTGCAGAAACTCGGCAGATGTCATCATTCAAACTTACAACAAAATTACTGCAATAGAAAAAACAGGCAGCAATATTTAAATTGTATTATATTTAAACGATATTTAAAAACGTAACAATGATTATAGAATTAGGCGTTACTTTTCGGAGATCCATAATACGAAAGTAGAAATAAAATTATTTTGCTATAATCCGCGATAAAGTAAATAGAAATATATATGTATATAATACTAAATAGATGGGTTTAATTTGTATAGTCCTAGCATGTAAGTGATTTCAGTTAGATATAATTTATACATTTTTGTTGTAAATAAAATAAAAAAAGCATAAATAAAACATGATCTTAAAAAAGTTAAATGTAGAGTGGACTATTCGTTTTCATACTAGGAATTTTATTTTAGGAGATAGTATATCTGCTGATGATGGCGTGTGGTATCCGGCTGAGTAGAATAGACTTCCCTCATTTCTTACCGAGGTGTCGTAAAATACGACAAAAGTAAGTTCACGTCAAAATACGTAGCTAAGTCATGTGACAACATGTTTATAACATGACGTGACGACCCCGCTTAGAGTGGGATAAGGAGGATGTTGTGTCTATCTCCTGGCGATGCTTCGGTTGCCGGGCGAATTGATTGTTGAGTTTGTGATACTGAACGTGTGATGTGCTTGTGTATTTTGCTGTCGGTGGTAGACGTTTGCGCATGTAGATACAACAGATAAAAGACTTCTTGCAGCTAATTCAAGCGGCATGTGGCGATTGAAAGGACCAATGCTCAGCAGTAAATTGGTTGCCATAGAAACAGAAAAAAATATAGATAAAAACTGTTGGATAGTCGGAATATCAGAGACATCACAGTCCCGTTTAAAGACTGTCAGATTATCGCGCCCTAGTGCCCTCCAAGCGAACAAAGGGAACAATGTCGCGGCCATTGTGGGTGTTACACTAATTGTGACCGTCATAAAAGACAAAGGAACGGTACCGGAGAAAGTACCACGCATGAGTACTTCCTGCATACTGTTAAGAGTGAACAATAAAAGCTTTTAAGTGATGAGCACAAGTGATACGAACCTGTTGCAATATATAATGAGTGAGCGATGTTAAAAGTTGACAGAAGATTTGAAAACCAAAGAAACATATCAAGGACATGAAGAGGAGTTTGTAAGATTGTATTAAATGGTTTGAAATAAGAATAATATAAAATAAGAAAGCTCATCACTCAGCGAGAGCGAAGGAGCGAGCTATGATCGGAATATATCTACGTAGTCAAATCAGAAATGAGGAGATCCGTAGAAGAACCAAAGTCACAAACATAGCTCAGCTTATCGCGAAGCTGTAGTGGCGATGGGCGGCACTTATTGCGAAGAACCGATGGATTTTGAGGTCTCACGGTGTTGGAAGCGACCCCACGCTGGAAAACGCAGCGTCGATAGATCCTCTACGAGATGGACTAAAGACCTCAAAAAGGTTGCAGGGAGCCAATGCATCCAAGTGGCACAAGATCGTGTGGTGTGGAGATCCCTTGAAAAGACTTATGTCCAGCATTTGACGTCCATAAGTTGACGAATAAGAAGATTAAATGCCTTAAGGGCAAATAAATTTTAGATTGATCGTTCTTAAAGGAAGAGTAAGTGGCATTCGGTTAATATTTCTCGAAAACGTCAAAAGCGCTGAATGAGATAAACTGTGGTGGAGGTTAAAATCTATATGAAGGTCGACGTACGGTCAACTGTGCTTTCGGCAGTGGATTCAAGACTCGAATACTCATCATCATTATCTTCAACCGATGGACGTCCACCACTAGACATAGGTCCTTCATGAGACCTCCACACCAAACGATCTTGTGCTGCTTCGACACAGCGGCTCTCCGCGACCCTTTTTAGGTCGTCAGTCCACCTCGTAGGAGGTAAAGTTTAAGTTAAAGTTTATACAGACTCTTGCTTTTTAGTCTTGGATATATATACTTTAATTTTAAATATGTCTGAGAAAAACAAAATGTAGCCTTCTATAGTATCAGATTAAGCTAATACAAGCAGACCAGGTTTAGACAAAATACTTACATTAATATCTCTTTAAATGTCTATCGAAGTCGGTTAAGCTTGTTATAAATATTGTTTAAAGTACAGCAAGCAAAATTGACTGAAGTCAACATAAATTCACATATTCAAATACAGTTATTATTTTATGAACGTTATTATGTTAACTGTTAACGTCTCCAGTCATCACCAAATTATCAAAATCATCGCAGGTAAAATTGAGAAGCAAAAAGTGTCACACCGCTCCTTTCTCTTTAAAGATTCGCTCCAATACATACAGAAAGAACGGACGGACAAAATATTTGTATAATTAATGTAAATATTGTAATAATATAGTTTTAGTAATGTACGATGTGTGGTATCCGGCTGAATAAAATAGTACCACCCTCATTTCTTACTGAGGTGTCGTAAAAGGCGACTAAGGTAAGTCGACCCGCCGTGTGATATCCGGCTGAGTAGAATAGACCACCCTCATTTCTTACCGAGATGTCGTAAAAGGCGACTAAGGTAAGTTGACCCACCGTGTGGTATACGATCGAGTAAAATAGACCACCCTCTTTCTTACCGAGGTGTCGTAAAATACGACTAAGGTCTGATATCTGATAATGCTATAAAATACTATAAAAGTTTTGCTACGATTCAAGTTCGATAATTTTGATTCTAAGATTTAATGTCGATAATTAATAAAATGATGTTCTGCAAACGAAATATTATAAACATTATAATTAAGTAATACAATGCAATCAACAAATATAATCTTAGTTCTTAGATTTATACATTGTTAAAATGAATAATTAAAAACTATACTAATATATAAAGCTGAAGAGTTTGTTTGTTTGAACGCGCTAATCTCAGGAACTACTGGGCCGATTTGAAAAATTCTTTCAGTGTTCATTTACCGAGGAAGGCAATAGACTATATAACATCACGCTAAGATGAATAGGAGAGGAGCAGCAATAAAAATAGTAGGAAAACGGCAAAATTTAAGGCTTTCCTTGCGTGCGCTGAGTAAACGGCGAAAGTTATGCAAAAATCATGTAGTACAAAAATGTTCCCCTCTAAAAGTTCTAAATAAAAGTCCGCGACAGCATATGTCTAGCTTTTAAGGTTAACCCACTCTAACCATTTTTATGGTTATGAAGATACTATATTATGGTTTTAATCTTTCCACGCGGGCGGTGCCGCTAGCGATTGCTAGTCTTTCAATAAAAACCATACAAAAATCTGTTCGGTAGATTTTGAAAAAATCGAGCATATACAGACAGCTTTTCAGTTTTACTTCACAGTATCTCTACTAATATTATAAATTCTGCCTGTTTGTCTGTCCGATAGTTACGTTTTCACGGCTAATCTGCAGTAGTATTGTTAAAATTTAGTGCAATTATGGCATATGTGTATTAACACAGAATAGCAAAATGTATTTTAACACCTAATGGCGTGTACAGTTTGTTATTAATAACTTTTATAATTGACATGAACGTTACGCTTATACCATTAAACTGATTACAACAATGCAATTTGTAATAATTTCAAATTCGCAAGCGAAATGCGTCCGACCCTCCCTTCTAAGTCAAACTAAGCAACGAACGCAGTCGCGGCCCGCGGAACGACGCGAACTGCCGTCGGCAAATATTTTTATACAACAATATAAATACTTCGATTAAAATTATAATAACAGCTATATAAAAATAATTATTTTATAAATAACTTAAGAATATAAACATCAAACATATTATCAACTATTAAAAAAAAAAGTTTTTCAATTTAAAATCGCGCGCGAATTTCTACGTTAATTCAAAAAAGTCAAATATTAAATCGATAGCTAATTAAGTAATGTTTAATTACAAACATTTGTGTTAAATAATTAATGATGAAGTAATCTATAGAAAGTGAACCAGTTTTTATTGTTTTCTGCATTTGCTTTTGAATAGGTTTGAACAATACCGCCAGTTTTGGCATGTTCTCAAACATGTTTAAGTGATCAGTCGTGATGTTCTGGAGACGTGTGCTTTTAGTCGCAGCGTTATCATCCATTGTTGGTAGCGGGGAACATCTGTCCGAAGATGAAGTAAGTGGAGAATACTTTTTATAAATAACTAGTAATATCCCGCGGTTTCAGCCGCGAAATTTTTACTTTTTTACACATTATATTATTTATTTTATTTTTATAACGGATCCGTATTTATTTGAATGTAATATAGTCTATGTTGCTCAGAAAAGTACAGCTTTCCAATGGTGAAAGAATTTTTGAAATCGGTCCAGTTGTTTTTATGTGAAAACATTACAAATATACATATAAATTTTTCCTCTTTATAATATTAAATAAAAAAATTGTGGTTTTAAACTACAATTAATTAAAAACAGTAAATGATATTTTTTGAAATATTAGCGCATTCCAGTTTTTTTAAGTTGTCCCTTTTAACTTAACGAAAATACGTGACATATAACAGTTAGGTATGATAAAGTGAAAGTTAAATCTTCTATTAACCCAAATTTTGATTTACATTCTGACAATAATTGCTGTATTTTTAATTAAACTATATCTGAGTCCCGTATATTAGCTTCAATATTATCAAATTCGATCTACACTTCAAAGAATAACAAACAGACGAATTTTCCGAAAATTTGCCTACAAGTTTTTTAACCAAATATACGCTGTGGCGTCGAAGACATCCAATCGATTATACTTTAAATCATCAGATAATAATAATTTTTATCATCATGTTAGCGCACACTATATACAATAACACGATATAATAGGATTGTTCCTACGATATAATAGGATAATTCCTGTTCCGAGATGCACTTCTCTTGAATGACGAACAAAGACTGAATGTCACTGAGACGTTTTATCAATAGGAAGACTTCACCGGAAACAACAACGGCACAGTGTTGCAACCATTTTAATCAAAAAAGGCGCGATACTTTTGTTTTATGACTGTGTTGCTATAAAATACAAAGCGGAAGTCATTGGCGACAACAATCAAATACGTAAAAATATATAAAAAGTCAATTTAAAAAAGCTTTTTACAAAATTTCATGTCTCTATTGTTAACCCTTGAGCAGTTTCCGTCGTCTGGAGTAGCATCAAGTCATGCTTATCATAAACATGTCTTATCATCGAGACTGGACCAGTATGTAAAATTTCAGTTTAATCGGACATCGGGAAGTGGGTCAAATTTAACTTGCAAGATTCACCTTTATATACATACATTGCAAGTTTAATGAAAGCTTTTAAGATAGAGTGTAAAACAACATTGAAGGTAATCACAACCCTTAGGATGATGGAAAGGAATTCAGGGGTGATTGTAAGGTATATTTATAATCTATTATAAGAACAAAGGATCAATGACATCGCCATATTGATGGAATAAAGTGTACCATTGTATAATATTATTATCGTAATTATTCAGTTATCGCACGGACCAACCGGTTTAGAGTTATTTAAGACTAGTAGAACATCTATGTTGTAACAGTTTTTTATTAATAAAAAGTTTTGTTTACAAATTCTTGAACCTTAAAGGTCAATATTTGTCTAATTAAAAAGTCTGTCTGTCTGTCTCAGCATATCCGTTGAAATATATAGGATCTGTTGGAGTAATATTCATGGAATTTGGTTCAATTATAAATAAATAAATATATGGGACACTTACACACACGGTCGTCCGTCCCCAAAGTAAGTAACTTAATACTTGTGTTATGGTAGACAGACAACTGGTGAATATATACTTATGTATATTTTTTAAATACATATTTTAATACAAATATACACCCAGGCTCAAAGACCAACAAATTCATTTTTATAAAACATGTTGACCCTCGGCGGATATCAAACCCGCGACCCGCGGAACTGAAGGTAGGATCACTACCCACTACGACAACGGGCCAGTCAATTTGTAGCTCATATACCGGGCTGATAACCTGGAGAAAGTAAATCCCGTCTTTCCTACAGGAACAGGTTAAAAAAACACATCCATAATTGATGCCAACAAAGTTGCGGGTAGAACTGAATATTATACATTATAGAAGAATATAGTTAGCTTAAGAACTGTGATAGCCCAGTGCTAAGATCGTGAAAATATTTGGAGGGGATCACGGGTTTAAATCCCGGGCAGACACCGATGAGCTTTTCTGTTAAATCTTCGTCTAATTGATAATTGCAATTTATCACACGCTTTTCAGTTAAGTAAAACATCGTGAGGAAACCTGCATGTCTCAAGACAATTCTGGGGATATGTGTCACTTAACAATCCACATTGGAGTTGTGTGGTAGGTCTTAGCTCCAATCCTTCTCTCCAATTAAAAAGAGAGGAAGCCCAGCAGTGGGATAGTAATAAGGCATTACTTTACTTTTTTGTAAATTGCAAATATATAATACCTTTGTAAATATTGTCCCATGCTAACCAATTTTATTCTTTATTTTTCTATACCCAAAAGAACGTCCATTAGCAAAACCCTTGATTGTAATAAATAAAGGGATTTCTCGAATCATCTAACCTTTTTAAGGCTCTGTAATAAATTACCTTATAATAAAAGATTAACTCATAATTTAATTTGGTCAAATGTTTTTGGTTCTTGAATTGTCTGTTATTTGATCGTCTAGGACAAAATGACCCTTTTGGGTCGATATTATCGGTAATTCGATATATCTGAGGTGTAGGTGGAAGCCACTGATATAAATAGGCTTGGATGTAACGCTTTCTTGAAGGAGGATTTCGAAAAGCGTTTATAGAAAGGAAGAAAAGAGCTACGGTGTTAAGAATGACGTTTGGAATTAACCACACTCAAAAAGTCACCGTTCGTATGAATTGGTTGAAAACTATAGTCTTGAAAGCATCAACAATCTGACTTTTAAAATGAGCATGTTCAATATACAATTGGCTATATAAATAATACTTATGTATATAACCTCTTGTATAGTCTTTATTCTGTTTATTTCTTTATAAATTCACAGTTTATTAACTTAGATTTAATTTGCAACCAGCATTCGCGTAAGATAAGATTATAAGCTGTTTTTATTTGTTAAATTAAATGCTCGCCAAACTTGCTAATTTTTCTCTGTAAGAGCATCTTTCCGAATTAAGGGCAGCTTCATTAATATTTAACAATTAGAAAGTGCTTTAAATAATAGATTGAATTCGAATTTTTCACAGCCATCTATGACGCATATTGCTAAACGCGGACAAAACGGAAAAATATAAATGGACGTTTTGTTACCCATTTGACCGTCCTTGACAGATCAAGTCTTATTCTTTTTGTCTCTTCACTACATATAATCTCGTTTTGTCAGCTCATTTATATTATACATAAGATAAGCTTTAGGTACACTTTGTTAAATCCAAAGACTGAGGAACTTTTTGCATCTGACTTGAATATAAAAGCTTGCTGTTTAAAATTATACAAACTTTTGTCGAATTTTGTAAAGCATTGTGTGTGTATGTATTTTTTTTGTTGCTGAACCTACAAGATCGTACGTAATTGCCAAAGTAATTTAATAATTATGTTATGGATCACAGTTAACTGTTAAAAATATAAATAATTTAACTTAATATCTCAATATATAAATATAACAAGTCTTGTAGAGTCAACAAATTGTTTAAAAAAAATGTTAACCATCGGTGGGAATCGAACCCGCAACCTCCGCAGCTGAAGGCGCCGATTATAATTTATCATTGATATTTAAAATACAATGTTTACATTTAAAACTACGTATGTCTCTGGAATTTAAGTTTTTTAATTAATATCATTTATGGGATAAAGCTGTGTGCCCAGCAGTGAGACCGTGTGACTCTTTCGAGGGGGTCACGGGTTCCCCGAGCAGACAGAGTTTTTCTATTAAAAACTTATGTTTCTAATTGATAATTGCATTTTATCACACGCTTTTCGTTGAAGGAAAAAATCATAAGGAAACCTACATATCTCTAGAGAATATTGTAACCGATAGGTTACACATATCCGCATTGGAGCAGTGTGTTACTATCCCACTGCTGGGCATAGGCCTCCTCTCTCCGTTTTTGGAGAGAAGGATTGGAGCTATTACCTACCACGCTGCTCCAATGCGGATTGGTAGGTTACTAGCATAAATGTATGTTCAAATTCCTGACTATATAATCTGGGGCATGCGACATTAACCTTACGTGGTACATTAGCATAGTTCACGGCCATGAGACTAATAGTTAAGAATTTGAATATGACCTAACAAGTGATTCTGTTAATCAATTGACCCTGAACTCGGCTGGACCGTGAGCTAAAGTGGAGAGCCTACGCTTTACCGGAATTATATCGCACTGATTCAATTATTTAACCGCCTCTGTATCTGTAAGATGATCTGTTGCTATCCCATTTCTAGACCTTCTATTTCTATTATATAGAGAAAGATTATACCATACTTGTTCCATTACAAAAACGTTTTAATACAAAGTGCATAGGTAACCCGAGGTTGTAAGCGGAGTCCTAAAGGTCACTCGGTTTTACCTTCAAGCCTTTATACTTTGATAAATTCAAATTCAAATTCAAAATATTGTTTATTCACGTTAACTTGTAAACAAGCGCTTTTAAATTGTCAACTCTACTGCAGGTTTGCATACTACTTCCACTGAGGAGAGCGATATATAAACTCGTTTTTTTAAATAATTCTTAGTAACATTTTTGTCATTATTAGTTATATATTTATGTATTTTTAATATGCAAATCATTAAGTCGCCAAAACAGTTTACTCGTTTTTTGATCATATTGTGATGTTGTCTCATCTAATAATATAATTAAGTCTAGTACTATATTAATAATGAGAAAGTCTGTCTGTTAAGCTATCACAATTAATCTGTTGGAGTAATTATTGATTAAACCGAAGCTTATATACCTGGCTAACTTAAAGTCTTATAAAATTTACTAGCATTACTCGCGACTTTATTTGCGTGGATTCTTGTCGCGTGATAGGTTAATCATAGAGGGTGCATTTCAATTTCATCCTATTCCTGTAGAGTTAACAAGATTTCTGTATCCTCTATGTTACACCGGTGTATAAGGAATAATTGAGCCAAATTTCATCGATATTGGTTCAGCGGATTTGCTTTAAAAGAGTAACAAACATACATCCATATTCACAAACTATCGCATTTTATAATATTTGTAGAAAGGATATTCAAATTCAAATTCACAATATTAATTATTCAAATAAACTTGTAAACAAGTGCTTTTGAATCGTCAACTCTACTCTATAGGATTTCCTTTCGGAAAAATACAGCGATAAATTGAAGTTATTTAAACAGTCAGTTTGTGTCGGCTCGAACAAAGTCAAAGTTAGAATTAAAGTGAACTCTGTCCCAAGGCAGTATTCTTAGTGTTGAGTTATAATGACTATCATCACAATACGTGCACTATAAAAGCCCGATAACAATCTAATTAAGTTCAAGTTTTCGCAAGACATTTTCGTCATTCTAGGCGCAATGGGAAACATATTCGCTTACACAGGGTTGCCATCTCGAAATAAATAAAAGTAGGACAATCATCATCATCATCCCCCTGCCCTTATCCCACTCTAAGTGGAGTCGACACCACATGCTATAAACATGTCACATGATTTGGCTAAGTTTTTACGATCGGCCGCCTGCCTGACGTCAACTTACCATAGTCGTATTTTACGACACCTCGGTAAGAAAGAGGGTGGTCTATTCTACTAAACAGGATACCACACGGTGGGTCAAAATAAAAGTAGGACAATATTGTTAAGAAAAAATGTAAAAAATTGAACGCTCGGTTAATAATCCCATTTCATTCGTGAATTATTTTTAGCTAGCTATGTTTGGTGTTTTGCCCGCGTAGAAATCAGTGTGTCCTGCGTAAATTCCGATCCCGCGGGAATTTTAATACCTGAGTCAGTTCGTGACCACGGTGGATGCAACTCTGCCGAAACGTTGAACCTTGTATAAAGGTAATTCGATTATAACGCGATGTGACCCTTATGTAATAAAAATAATCTGAACCTTCCTCAAGAATATCATTATCTTTTAATAAAGACCTTACAAAAATCTGTTCAGTAGATTTTGAGGAAATCGATAACATATACAGATAGACATCTTTTGGTTACTTCGTTTTATAATATGTATAGATGTTGCAATTAAAAAAAAGATAGCAGTTTTCTCTATAACTTTCAAAATTTTACACTACACTGAATTAAATATTATTTACTTGATAAAGCAAAAAAAAACTTTTACTCTAGGAACTATTTGTCACAATTTTAGTACAAAAGTATTAAGAGATATCTAAAAATAAGCTAGAAGAATACTCTTGAACTATATATTTTGAAAAATTCTTTTCATTCTACATAGCGAAATCCCTCAAGAGAGAAAAGCAAAAAAACTATCCATTAAACTTTATTTTAAAATATGTTTACAGCAATTGTCAATTGTCTAAGATTATTTGCCAAGGTGATAGTATGTATTTCACCGAATCAAATAGATGCTGCTGTGTTCACAAGCCTTGTACAATTAAGTCAAGTTATATGTATAGACATAATCGACCTTCTTAACATGTCCTAGAAATAAAGTTAAATAACTGGTAACCCTGAACTTGAATAGTTATACAGCTTTAGTTTAAAATATGGAATTTAGGTTAAAGTTAATGTTTGTAGAACCTCGGCTAGAATATTATTTACAAATTTTAGTATGATTTAAGTCCTATTTAGTATGATTAGTATGAATAATATTGAAACTAAAGATAAAAATCTTTAACAGTGCATGATATAAGTCTCTTAGTATAGCCTTGTGGTATCCGTCTGAGTAGAATAGACCATCTTCATTACTTACCGAGGTGTCGTAAAAGGCGACTAAGGTCAATTGACCCGCCGTGTGGTATCCGGCTGAGTAGAATATATCACCCTCATTTCTTACCGAGGTGTCGTAAAAAGCGACTAAGGTAAGTTGACCCACCGTGTGGTATCCGGTTGATTAGAATAGACCATCCTCATTCCTTACCGAGGTGTTGTAAAATACGATTAAGGTAAGTTGACGCCAAACGCTAGTCGTAAAATACGAAGCCAAATTATGTTTATAAAATGCTGTGCCGACCCCACTTAGAGTGGGATAAGGGCAGGAGAATAATGATATAAGTCTCTTAGTAAATAAAAGCTTTAATTGTATGTTGTTTATATATATTTATCCTTAGAATATTTTTTCAGTATATATAGAATTTTTTAATTAATAAGGACAAAGATTTACTAATTGCATTGTTTGTAAAAAAGTTCGTGTCAAGGAGCTTTTAATCTTATACTGGTTCTTTGACCTTATAATAAATAGAACAATTTACTATTATGGAATAGAGGTCAGAGAAAATAATAATAGTAACGCATTCTTAAAGCATAATAGATTATGTAATATGTAAATTAAAATAATGTCTATGGTTATTTATTGTTATTTGTAACTCGATTAAAATATTTTCCCGCGCATAATATTTGACCGCCATATTGGAGCTACAGATTAAAAATAATGTATTGTAATGTCACAGATAATCGTGTAAGGTGAGAAATACCATCTTTTAAATTATTCCGTTTCATTGATAATTAATTATTTTTATATTCAAAACCAAGGTCTGTTCTTCTGAATTGTAACTATAATGAATATTGTGAAAAAATACGAACTATAAATGTGAAGATATATCTATTTGTTTGTCTGTCACGTTTTCACGGCTAAAACGCTGGACCAGGATTGATGAAATTTTGCACAATTAAAGCTTAGACACCTGTCTAACATATAGATTAAAAAATTGGTTTTCTTATCGGAAATATATTCGGGAAAAAAAAGTTTACATTATTTGGGTTTCTTATATTTTAACAGACGAATAAGAAGTAAATATTCTTTGAGGTGTATACTCCCCCCTCCCCCTTCCTCCCTCTATTTGGAATCTTTAGCAAAAAACGTACAACAAAACAAAAAGAGGCTCTGACTTTGTAATGGGCACTTTATATGCTAAAATATTACGGGTCGTGGAAAATTCAAAACAATGTTTCAATATTACCATACTAATCTCTGCATACTTTGGTTAATATTTTACTGCTATATTTAAATATATCGAAGTCAAAATTAACTTTGTTTTAATGCAGTTCCATAACCTTTTTTGAGTCGTCAACTCTATCTACTGAGTAAAGCCAGAGAGAAACCCGGCGGTTGCTTGTTCTAAAATATTATATTTATAACTTAGTTACAATTTATCATAGGTAATTGCTGAACTAAATCGCAAATATATCGAAATGACAAATATATGAATAGAGAAAAATAAAACTGAACACTTATCAAATTTCTTAATTGTCTGAACTTAGTTTAACTTAAGCTATAATTACTATTGTTTTGTAGTCGTAATACAAGTTGAGAAACTTAATGTTATATGTAATGTAATCGTAAACATATAACAAGGGCAATACAATAGAGAACTTAAGAAAATACGGCATTCCGTAAAAGAAATAAGTAGTCTTCAAAAATGGATCAAAAGTTTCCAAAAGTCGCTTAACTCGACTTAAAATTAGAAGCTTTGATTCTAAATTCATCGCATTTAGTCGTAGTTAAACTTATAAGTATTGACGTAAATCATAAAAGTGGGCAACACGGACACTTAAGAGAAGATTTTCCTAAAGTAATTTGATCAAGTTAAGATTAGATTAGAGTCAGAATTAGAATTATTTTTTGAAGTCAGTATAGATTGTTATGTAGACAAACATAGTTTAATATAAGCTCAAGAATGCGAAAGGGATGGCGTCAGAATGTAGACAGCACGCCTAAACCCTGAGCCGATCATGACTTGATTGTGCAAGCCACGAGCGAGCTTTGTTTCCATTTCATGCCATTAATGAATTCAATGTTTGTACACAATTTATGCGCACTGTCTATCGGTAAATATCTAAAAGGACTAGTTCAATTCAATTCAAAATATTCTTTATTCAAATAAACTTGTAAACAAGTGCTTTTGAATCGTCAACTCTACTGCCGTTTCGGAAAGCTATTCCTACCCAGAAGAGCCAGCAAGAAACTCGGCGGTTGCTCTTTTAAAAATATAGTTCTTAATACTATTTACATTAAGTCGTTACTATCTTATAGGTTCAAAGAGAGCTATATTTACACATTCTTATCCTTTAAATAATCTTCAAGAGTAAGTTTCCTGTATCAGCCTCTTTTTAACAGTGTTTTTAAACTGCTGTAATGGCAATGTTGAAATTGATTGCGGAATTTTATTAGAGAATCTTATACCCAAACCCACAAACGACTTACGCACTTTTTCAGGGCGCAAAGCAGGAGCCGCAAGCTTATATCGGTTCCTGCTTTGTCTATTGTATTTGATATCGTTAAATATCTCAAAAAGGTTATACCAAATAGACTAGACTTAAGGAGTTTCATGAACTCGATAAGTTACTAGGTAGAATGGGAATAGAAAGCTTGAAACATAGTGGACTTTTCTGTAAGTTTATAGGGGATAATTATAGCATAATTTCTTTGTTAAATTTCAAAGTAATTAAACTATTTTCGATGAAAGCTGGGTGGCTTGACGTTTTCAACATTTATGGTGCAATCATTATCATCATTTTCCTATCTTTATCCCACTCTAAGTCGGGTTGGCAGAACATGTCATAAACGTGTTGTCAAAACAAATCGCAATCGCAAAGCTTTGCGATTTTGTCGTGAAGTCTATCTCCTGATGATGCTTCGGTTGTGGGGCGAAACGATTGTTAAGTTTGTGATAGTGAATGTGTGTAGTGCTTGTGCATGTGTTTTTACGAATCCGGCATGTATCAGGTATGAAAACGGATTGTCCACTCTACATTTAGCATTATATATATTTTCTATTTTACTTCATCGCGGATTATAGCTAAATACTTTTATTATTACTTTTGTATTATGGATCTCCGCAAAGTACCGCCTAATTCTATAAATTATTTAAAAGCTTTCAATTATCAGATAAAACATTTATATATGCAACTATGTTACATCCTAATCCATATTGCATTTCCGTTTCACCGTTCTCAATGTAAACAAGAGCCGATATTAATCCTTGACATTTATTTTATGGCCCATTTTCAAACATCCGAGGTGTTTCGGACAATTTGGCAAAAATATATACATGTTTATTATTCATTAGTTACAAAATTGCATAAAAAAGTACTATTGTAACCTAGTTCAACATAATGATGATCTATGGAAGGTAAACCCAAGGATATAAAGAATATCATATATTTGAAGGTAAATATTGACATTTCTTTGCTGAAACTCAGAAATCTATTAAAGAGTAGGTGTTAATTCGAATTCAATAGTACAAAAGTAATGATTAGAACAAGTTTAGAAATTATCTTAAAACGATGTTGCTATATGAAGCTTACTATATTCAAATTTAAACTCAAAATTTTCTTTATTCAAATAAACTTGTAACCAAGTACTTTTGAATCGTCAACTCTACTGCTGGTTCGGAAAGCTGTTCCTACCGAGAAGAGCCAGCAAGAAACTCGGCGGTTGCTCTTATAAAATTGAGGATTAATTGAGTGATAGTAGCATATCTTAACTGTAGTTAGCTACGCACCAAGCTGCAACGATTAACTTTTAACAATCAATCAAATTGTAGAGTTGCTGGTTCTTCGCGGTAGGAGCAACCTTCCGAATCAGTTTCAATATCACGCAGTTTTGATTACGAGTTGGCTTTTATGATTACAATATCACGCAGTTTTGGTTACGGGTTGACTATTTATTGATAACAATATCACGCGGTTTTCGGTAAAGAGAATGGGATATTCGTAATTTATCAATCCGCATCAGAGCAGTCCATCTCTGTGTAGGAGAGAGTAGGCCCAGCCAAAATAAAATCGCGGCCATTTTAAAATAGGCATTTGCTATCTAGCAGATAAACAAATAACAGCCACATGATCTACCTGTTAACTTATTAGCGACTTTAAATGCTGAATTAGCCTATCAGAAACCTGAGAAACGCAAAATTCCGAGATATGTGTCAGATATGTTCCGAATAAGCTAACTAACAGTTTATTGGTAACTGAAACAGGCGCTTAGTCTAGTTTCATATGCGTAACTGCTACATTGTAAAGAAATTCCAATATCATTTTCGATATAGCTTTCTACCTGCAAGGAGGAAACAAATGTAAGTTATCTCGTCATCTCATCTCGGAACAAACGTTGCGTATCGTGGAAAGTGGTAGCAATTTCTAATTTTAGCTGCGAGCGTCTTCTCTATTAAAGATATGCGATACGTGTTATTTGTAATATCACTACTATAAATATTATTATAAAGAGTGGTATTATTATGATAAATCACTGGGTTTGATCGCCGTGTGGTATCCGGATGAGTAGAACAGACCACCCTCATTTCATACCGAGGCTTCGTAAAAGGCGACTAAGGTAAGTCGACCCGCCGTGTGGTATCCGGTTGAGTAGAATAGACCACCCTCATTTCTTACTTAGGTGTTGTGCCGACTCTACCTAGAGTGGGATAAGGGTAGGAGGGTAATGATGGTTATCACTAGGTTAGACTGAGCGAATATCAATAAAAAAAAGAATGAAAACTTACAATCGCAACAAAACTTTTATTCAGCTACTTTTTTTTAAAAGATTACAAGCAATTTAAGTTACAAATTACTAGTAAACTTGTTAATTCCTCCACCTAAATTAAATGCTTGTGTTAGGAATGTGTTCACGTCGGTAGTATAATGGCCGGGATTCGAATCCACGGTCTCTAGATCGCAAGTCCGTTACTCTAACCATTCCGCTACCGTTGCTTCAAATGTAACGAAGGTATTATTTATTTGGTTTTTTTTTGAACCCAGTAAACTAGTGACACAGTTAATCGAATGCTAAAACTGGTTCAACCTATACGGTAATGTCTATTTGTTAGAACCTTACGTAACGCTGAAAGCTATGTCGTGGAAACTAAGCGATTCTCATGAATATCTCTATATCAGATTATTGTGAAAGGCGTACATACTATGTGAGTTAATAGTTTACTAAGCGTTATCTATTCCACTGAAGAATGATCGCTTTGTTAAAACAATTTATTATTCTATACCTAGTTTAGCGGCTTGAATTGTACCTTTACATCCTCCTGCCATTATCCCACTCTAAGTGGGGTCGGCAGAACATGTTACAAACGTGTTATCACATGATATGGCTACGTATTTTACGAGCAGCCACCTGCCTGACGTCAACTTAGCCGATTTATTCAATTTGTCCCTTTACAATTTAGCAATTTTAATTTAATTTTCTAGTTTGGTATTTTTCTGCTGTAAGTTAGTCGCCAAAAACTTTTCGGCTAAAATTGTGATTAACTTAAAAGGCAACGAGTAAATATTTGGTATCAATAATGATATTATAAATGTCTGTCTGCCTGATGGAATTTGGTTAATTAATTATATAACTTAAACTATATATTTCATAATAAAATAAACTTAAATTATGTATTTTATAATAAAATAACGTTAGTATCGTTAAAACTGGAGAACGGGTGAACCGATTTGGCTAATTTTGTTTTTGAAATATTTGTAAAAGTCCAAAGGTTTAAAAGGGCCCTAATTATGAAGAAATTGTAAGAAAATAGTGCTAATAACAATTTTATTACAAAATTTTCGTACCTGTTATAAAGATGTGCTGGGAATTAAATATTAAGCAAGAAAGATATCGACTATGAATTATTTAAAGACCTATAGAAGACCTAAGAATAAAAGACCGGCGCTAAAAGATAGGCGCTACTTTGCAGAGATCCATAATATAAAGTAATAGAGAATTTAATCACGGATTGTAGTAAAATAATTTCATTAACAAAATCATTTCAGTAATCATCTCAGTTTAATTCATTATTACTTTTGTAAAAGATGTATATATGTATATACATATATGGTTTTAAGACAAGAAGTGCGCCGACTTAGCTAACATAGGATACAAATATCGCGTTTTTTCTCCGGAACTAAATAAAAACTACTTAATGCATAATTAAAGGTTGACATGAACGAAGTCACGGGTGAAATTGGTAATGAATATGGATGGAATAGTTTTCAGTAAATATCCGAGTAACGTGACTGAAATAATTACTTTGTTATTGGTCTTTAACAGAAAAACCATTCGTTTTGCCGGCAATGACCACGCTGCGTGCGATCGCTTTGAAGAGCGAGGAAACGTCGCATTCCTATTAGTGAGCTACTTGATTAAGCTTGGGACACACTGGAATCTTTAGATTGTTATTCTGAATTTGAATTTGAATTCGGAAAAACGATCAGCTTAGTTTTTGAACGCGGAAACGCTGCCAGCATTATTGAGGCCATTCCACTTATACTTTATATATATGTTTAGTATAACGTATAAGTAATATAGGATTTACTAGTAATATTCCGCGGTTTCACCCGCGTAATTTTTATTTTTTACACCTTATCACATTTTTATAACGGATCCATATTTTTTTAAAGTAATGTAGCCTATGTTGCTCAGTAAAGATGCAGCTTTCCAATTATGAAATAATTTTTGAAATCGGTCCAGTAGTTTTTGTGTGAAAACATTACAAACATACATACAAATTTTACCTTTTTATAATACTAGTATAGATTTATTTGGATAGATACAACTTGCCTATTGTCATTGTAAATAAAGAAAGACATATTTTTTCCGGTTCAAATACTGACTGCACATACCAAATTGACAGTATTAATTATATAAGTATAAATTTTTGGAATTAGTTATGTTAAGCTTTGAGTCAGCTACTTGTTCAATAATAATTTATTGAACTAATATCAAAGTTAGCTAGCAGCTAGTAGCTGGCTTACAGCTGTTTAATTCAACCACGTCATAATAAAGTCTAAATATAGCATTTCTATGCAATTTTTACTCTGTGATGGGTGTTTACCATTCGTGTGATATCGTGTGATATACAGAATTAGATGTTTCTTCGCAAAGTTTAATTATACAAAAAATTATGACGATATTATTTTGTTATCTCATAAAGAATTATAGCGAAATGATCATGAAATTAAAACCAAATGTTACTAGTGGCAGGTACTGCACTTAGCTTGATAGTTAATGGTCAGAGCTATATTTGGCCATTGCTATGAATAATACAATATATATGGATATTTATATAGCATTAGTAAGTAGTAGTACATTTTAAGAAATATTAACACAAAATTGGCATCACCCATTTTTGGAAGTATTCGGGTATGTGAAATATTAATATATAAGCTAAAATATAATATAAAATAAGTTGTGACGGTAACACCGTGCGACTCTTTCGAGGTCACGGGTTCAAAGCCGGGCAGACACCAATGAGTTTTTCTTTTAAAACTTATGTGTCTAATTGATAATTGCAATTTATCACATGCTTTTTGGTGAAGGAAGAAACCTGCATATCTCTAGAGAATTCTGGAGATATTTGTAACTTACAAATCCGCATTGAGCAGCGTGGTAGGTCTTAGCTCCAATCCTTCTCTCCGAGAAGACGCCTATTCAAAGCAGTGGGAGAGTAACAGGCCGCTACTTTTTGCTTTAATACATACCCGATTTCTTCCAAAATGTGTTGCTTTGAGTATAGTAAAATACGTTTGTTATCCTCGTTTACTTATCCTTGTATGTTATCCTATACGTTTGTGTAACAAGATGCCTCAAATAGCAAGATATAAAATCGGTACAAAATGTAAACACTAGATGTGCCCCCGCCTTTGCACGATGAAGCATCTGCAACTCTGCAGGTGTCATTGACCGTTGATTAACTGCATAAGGAAACCTGTTCACTGCACTAGCCATATGTAGTTACATAATTATTCAGGCGTGATACTTTTTGTAGCAAAACGACAGTTCAGTATAATTCGTTAACAATAAATCTATTAACTGCTATGAAGCTATAAAACGCAGCAACATTCCGAACCAGTTGTAGCTTCATTAATCATATTGACGGTTCAAAAGTGCTTGAAAGAGCTTATTTTAATAAAGATTATTTTGATTTGAGCTTTAATTTAATTTAAAGCAATGTGAAATAAATTTAATCAATATAAATAATTTTCTTTGCGTCGAATTCAATACCTACTTGTAAAAGGTATGAAAATTTAACTCTAAATTTAGCATTACATAGTTTGCGAATTATAGCAAAATAATAATATCATTATTTTATAGTAAGTTTTTTAAACTTTTCAAAGTAGCGCCTATTTAATCAATATAATTAATTTTCTTTTTGCCGATTTCAATACCTGCTTGTAGAAAATATGAAACTGAACTCTAAAATTAGCATTACATAGTTTTCCTGTTATTGTGAATTATAGCAAAAAAATAATATTATATCATTTTTTATGGAACTTCGCAAAGTAGCGCCTAATTCTGTAAATCTATAATATATGTATATACATATAAATATATCTGTAAATTAGTCTTTCTGCCTGTCTACGCTTTGAACCAATTGATAAAATTTGGAACAATTAAAGCTTGTACCAGACTTTAGATATTTTAAAGCTCAAGTTGACGTGAATGACGTCGAGAGTTAAAGCTGAAGAGTTTGTATGTTTGAACGCGCTAATCTCAGGAACCACTGTACTGATTTGAAAAATTCTTTTAGTGTAAGATAGTCCATTTATCGAGGAAGGCTATAGACTGTATAACATCACGCTTAGATTAAAAGAAGAGGAGCGGCAATAAAAATTATTGTGAAAACGGCAAAATTAGCCAGTTGTCCAGTTATCTGGCGATACGGCCTGAGAGCCATCAGACCGTATCTGGTAGGCAACAGTGTTTCGGCACCAACGTTGTAACATTTAAATATACTCCGATTGTATTGGAATATATTTCTTCATTTGATGGTGAGTGAACACGGGTGTGAATTGCGAAACCTTTTAGTGGACTGTCCACGGGGGCATGTGCTAATTCATATTGATCAAAAGTAATGAGAATATTATTTTGCTATAATCCGCGATAAAAGAGAATATATGTAATGCTAAATGTAGAGTGTACTATTCATTCTCATACCTGATACATGCAGAATTTGTAAGAACTCATGCACTACCCGACACCGATGGCACAACAATACACAAGCACTGCACACATTCACCAGCACAATCTCAACAATTGTTTCGCACCGTAACCGAAGCATCGTCAGGAGATAGACTCCACGACAAAATCGTAAAGCGATTTTGTCGTGGAGTCTATCTCCTTTACGATTTTATCGTGGAGTCTATCTCCTTTACGATTTTGTCGTGAAGTCTATCTCCTGACGATGTTTCGGTTACGGGGCGAAACAATTGTTAAGATTGTGGTGGTGAATGTGTGCAGTGCTTGTGTTATGGACCTCCGCAAAGTAACGCCTAATTCTATAAATTATATTGATCACTCAAAAAGTCGTACTAGTCAATCTCTTCTCATAAGTTGAGTCTCTTACACTTTTATAGAGACAGCAGTTTAAATTATATATGAGAGAGAAGTTTAACTTATATAAAGAAGTGTAACTTATACGGAAGAGAAGTGTAACTTTTATCCGGCATTAAACAACTATACAAATGTCACTTGACAATTTTTTTACCTATTCTAACAGAGCTTTTGATAAATAGTAAATAGAATCCATTACGTGCATAAGTTATAATAAATAACTGATATTAAATATGCCCACTTTGTGTATGTTTAGAATTATTCTTGCTCTTTACGTCCAGATAAATTTGAAACTTCGAGCATCTCATGAACGTTCCGATATATTCCATAAAATAGGAGATATCTTATGGAAAATCTTATATCACGTTTAACTTCGCAATATTCAAAACTACAAATAATATTATTTTGTGACACGCCGCAATGTAATTTAATTGCTTTCATATCATCATTGTTCTCTTCTTATCCCAATCTAAGTGGGGTCGGCACAAAACGTATAAACCGCCTGTCTGACGGCAGCTTACCTTAGTCACTTTTTACGACACTTTGGTAAGAAAGAGGGAGGTCTATTTTACTCAGTGGGATACCACACGGCTTTCATCTACAACGGTATAATTATTATTGAAGGCTTCGATCCTTCATGCTACAATAATCCTCGGCGAGATGGTATTTTAATTGCGCACGCATTACAAAATCCGCGGGTAGTACCTAATTAACCACATTTATAATTTAGATAAGATTAAATTTATACCCTGCCAGCTAGCTTGGGACTTTAGTAATGTCCGACTTGCCACACGTATGACTGGATATCCAATTCGGATTGTTATCGGGTTAACCTTGGCCAATTTGCATCTTCAACTAAAGCAATTAACAAACACTAATGTATTGATGCCGTCTTGAACTGAGCGTATAGGCATAGGATTAAAAAGGTTGATAGAATTAGGCGTTACTTTACGAAATTGTAACTTACTATGTAATGTGATAATAAGAATTATATTTTAAAAGAGCAACCGCCGAGTTTCTTGTTGGCTCTTCTCGTTAGGAACAGCTTTCCGAAACAGCAGTAAAGTAGACCATGCAAAAGCATTTGTTTACAACTTTACTTGAATAAAGAATATTTTGAATTTTAACGTGAATTTGATTTCGTCTGGATCACTTTATTAGTGGCATGTGTAATCTGGGGAGTGACTTCGGGATGAGCATCGTCTAAGGGAGATACAAATCTCACAGATCATGACCTAGGGTACACAGAATATTTTGAAAATTCCTCTCCGTAAAAAAGGTGGTATGCTAGTAAGCGTGGGAAATCTCAGTTACTCAGCAGGCAGAGGAATTAAGAAATGAGGAGATGGGTGGGGTAGTGCGAAGAACCAATGGGCGTTTGAGTCTTAAGGTGTTGTAATGGAGATCCCAAATCGGAAAAAGCAGCGTCAACGCCCTATGAAGTGGAGTGACAACCTCAAAAGGTCGCTGGGATACGCTGGATTTAACCAACACAATACCGGTAGGTGTGATCTTCTGAAGATACCTATGACCAGGACTTGACGAAGAAAAAGAAGATGCTAGTAAGCAAAAGTAAGGGAGTTGTGACTTAAGAATTACTACCATGCACTCATACTTAGCGTTTATGGGAACATGATAATCCATATCACATCCTGACTATGCTATTTATATCTCATTACCACTATATATGATGTGGCCACATGGAATGGTTTAAACCGGTAGAGTTTTGGTATAACCTTATTTCCATCCACTGTTACTTTGGCCTACAAAAGGCATGTTTTATCTTTATGATATATAACGGTATGAACCAGTAAATACCTTTCAACTTGTATTAATAAAGAGGTGAATAGCGCCCTGTACCGACCCAAACTGTTCTAATTGCTATAATGGCTTACTGCACCTGTGCCGCGTTGTGGTACCATTACCTAAACCAGTATTTTAGTGAACTACTTTTAGGGACAAGTTTCAATTGATTTTATTTAATTACACACTGCGGCCACTACAACATTTACATTTGTTTCTTTAGGTCCCAGATCTTAAAAAAGAAATGAAATCTTGCCTAATAAACAAGTAAAGCATTTTTTGTTGAAGCGTTTGTCGAACTCCATTGGCTTTAGGCTGAAGAAGTTCCCAGGGAACTAGATCAAAGTGGCTAAAGATCGTGGAGATAGAAAGATAAACAATGTACTTTATGGTACATCAATGAAATAATCGGGAAAAACAAAAGATATTGCTAAAGAGCGACCTCTTTTAGGCAACAATGAGGCACAGAATTTAATAGCAGGGGTGCATCGAAAAAAAGATTAACGCAATCTTTATAACGATAGCAAAAAAGGGAAAATAAAAATGTAATATTAATATTCGGGGTTAATGAAAGTAAAATCAATAAATTACCAAAATAATTTTCTAGAATTTGCGACTAGAGAAAATCTATGTAGAGTGTACTATACGTAAAACTGATGCACTAAAAACCACCACCAAAGCACTGCACGCATTTACAAAGCTAATTTCAATAATTCAGAAGATTCGATCATTGAAGGCATTGCGATTATATTGTACAAAACAAGGGTTTTACATTTGTCCCATTGTGGTAATTTGAAATTGGTGCAACTGGACTTGGCTGTGAAATAACATAGGCATTGATTTGTTGCTAGAGCGACGCTGTTTCCAAATACTCTAATATCACAACCGGCAATTATATATTCGCTGAACTGCTCAACATTTTGTTTATTAATGCTAAATATTCATGCGAAACTAATTCTAAAACTGGTTCAGTTTCGCAAATTGCTATCTCGATAACAATCGATGAATTCCATAGTATTTTGCAAGTGCAATATACGCAGTAACTGCGTAACCTCAAATCTTTGCCACATCAAACGTTCAGTTGGAGTAGATCCACGAGGTGGCCGAAGCATCTGATGCTTCGACTGCATCGATTAACGGAGCGACAAAAAGCGACTACGGTAAATTGATCTACCATGCGGTATCCGGTTGAGTAGAATAGACAACCCTCATTCTTACTGAGGTGTCGTAAAATACGACTAACGTAAGTTAGGCAGGCAGTCGGTCTAAAATAGTAGCCAAATCATGTGACAACATGTTTGTAACATGTTTCTACCGACCCCACTTAGAGTGGGATAAGGGCAGGAGGATGATGAATGAATTTTTAGTTTTGATAATAGTCTAAACATTGTTAAATTTTAAATATCAGGTAACCGTAACATAATAATTCTTTTTCTTATAAAAAGAAGGTATAATATGAATAGTTGTTTAATAATCTCTTTCACACATCCAACTCAAACGTTTTGTACATTATATTATTGAAACGGTGGCCTTGTCAACTATTTTGTTTAGACCCATTTGTCCAACGCAGCGATCGTGAACATCAATCATTGTTTCTGTCACCTTCACGACTCAGTACAGTGACTTCGTTCACATTTACCTTAAAATGAGGCTGTTGTATTTTGTATTTAAAAATATATATATGGTCGCGTGCCATTACGATTAATTGCAAAGCGATTGGTTGTTTTGGAACCTAAATATTTGGTTTACGGATTAATCATTCCATCATTAAGTTTGTCAAATTTTCTCTATAAAAATATATGTTGTTCAACAGGCATTAAATAGTTTTACCGCTATACATGCTTCAATTGTCCCAATTAATCTTCGGCTTATCTTAAGTCCTAATACACTAAAGCATCGGTCAAAATGAGTCCAATTATACAAAGTAAATATGCCTGTATGTATGATATGATATATGAGGTGTCGTGAAAGACGACTAAGGTAAGTTAAAGTAAGGTAGGCGGCCGGTCGTAAGACACGCAGCCCAATCATGTGAAAACATGTTATGCTGACCCCACATGCTGTGCCAATATTACATGTTGTGCAGACCCCACTTAGAGTGGTATAAGGGCAGGTGGATGATGATAACCATCTGCTGTAAGCCTTTTATGCTGTGTTTAACTTTTAAAAGCTCTAGACTCTAAATGACAGCGATCTGCATTAAAACGCTGTTCACATTGAGCAAACATTTCAAACATGATGCGTTTTCGCGGCACGATTTTTACAATATCAATGGCGGTTAGCATGTAATTAAGATAAAATGGTTTTATAGTAGTCCGAAAAAAGACAGGCTTCAAAGGTCAAGTGATACAAAGAATTATTGATTCGTTTTGATTGGCAGCAAAATAGTTGATGAACGTATTCATGGCACTGTCAAAATAAATGAGAAATAATACACGTATATACCTAAGCTCCCATGTTCGACTGGAGCTTTGTAATCCTTGAGAACTAATTAATTTTCAATATGGAATAGAAGGAGGTTACACAAATTAAGTAATAAACTATAATACACTCACTCAAATTCAATAAAAACTTAATAATAAACTTGTCAACAAACTTAATAACAAAGTAGTCAAAAATTCAACTCAAACTTTATAATAAACTTATCAAAAATTCAACTCAAATTTTATAATAAACTTGTAAACAAGTGCTTTGTTTTTGAACTCGGAAAATCTTGGTTCAGAAAATCTCCTAATGAGAAAGGCCAGCAAGATATCAGTGATTACTGTTTAAAGTAATGAGAAGACACTTAGTAATTTTTTACATGTTCATGCATTTTTAAGAAATCGTTTAATCCCATCCTACTAATATTATAAATAAGTTTGTGAGTATGGATGTATGTTTGTTATTCTTGCGCGGCGATACCGCTGAACCAATATCGATGAAATTTGGCACAATTATTCCTTATACACCGAGATAACATATAGGCTATAGAAATCCTGTTCATTCTTCAGGAATAGGACGACAATAAAAAGCGCCATCTATTATAAACCTATCACGAGACAAAAGTGCACGCAAACGAAGTTGCAGATAAATGCTAGTATTATATATAGGCTTCCTTTGAATAGTTATATTTAACTACTAATGACAAAACTAGAATCGAATATGCAATTTTATTATAGAATAGTATACTTTGTAATTTACTTTACTTATTAAGTTGTTTCTTTAAGTGTTAATTTGTTAATGTTAATTTGATATATTCACTTATATATTTATGGTATACAAAAATCTGTCTGTCTGTCATTCTTTTGGGGCTAATAATCTTCAGCAATATTTATTCTAATAAATAAAAAATGGCGTTACAGTGCTATATCAATAATTTTTATTCTTCTATAGATATCTTTGTTTCTGATTTGTTCACGCAGGATATTTTAAAGTACAATATATTCTGCTGCTTAATAGATATATTAAATTGAAAGTAAGTTTACGCAAATACACAAAACTGTATAAAATACCGCGTTATACAAAACAAAGATTTGTATTATCGTTACGGAATGATGAAATTCGTAACGGACCGACGGACAGACTTTGTGAATATTCATGAGCGGTCCTAACGGTGCGGACAGCGAAAGTGTTACTGTTATTATCTAAAGAGATCAAATGATTCTGTTTTCTAGTTGAGAAGAGCATTTAATTAACTAGAACGTACCTTGCTCGGTAATTTTTTGCAAAATAAAAAAAAATTCAATAAAAAGAAAAAAATAATTGGTAGATGGGGCTCGATCCTAGGTATTTTAATTTCTAGAAACCACCCGTTCCCCGAATAAACAAACGCTGACTTGACAGTTTTCGGCAAAAAAATGCCCAAAAACAGGGATAAATATACAGGGATACACATATCCCCAGAATTCTAAGAATATGCAAGTGTCCTCTAGATTAATTGTATCTATTTACTTTCTTGCATCTATTTATTTGGATCTTTTTTAACCAAACTTTCTTGTATCTAAACAGTCTAATTATCATTTCTTATGTTACTTGATGCTAGTTTTAAAGCCAACTTTACTCAAGTACTTACCCATTAATTAAACCTGACAACTATGTAACTGCGTTGTTGGTTATTATCGTGTATTAATTCTCAAAACTATATTAAGGTATTTTGTCAGTGTCCTTAAACGGGACAAATGGCGTACTATTAATATTAATCGAAATTTATAATACAGGTGTAGGGGCGCGGCCGCGATTGTGACCGTTCCAAATGTAATTTTATAAAAGTACAGAAATACCTTTGACTTCGTTTACATAAAATGTAATGTTAAAATACCCTCGAAAGAAACGTTTGATAAGCTTTCTGTAAATCAAATGGATATTGGCTTTATAAATAGCATTTTAGCTGATCCTAATTCTGATCGATACCGATCGATCGAAAATGCTATATATTTTTGCCATAAATAGTTATTAATATAGATAAATTTAAGTAATATAAAAAAAACATTAATTAGTCATCAATAATACTGTCATATTATTACTTTAATAGTGATAAATCGCGATTAAATACTCTAAAATTGCGGAGATCAATAATGCTGAAGTGATGCTATAATTTTGCTAAGATTCGCGATTAAATACTCGTATTTAGTTATTTAAGCAAAGCTATCATAACTTTGGTTCACGAATTATTCTACAAACCTCTAATTGACAAAATTGTCAACCAGAAATACGGTTTCCTCTCAGACCGGTTCGTTTTCCCGCCATATTTGCGCCTTATTCTATGCATTGTACACACTGCGAGTTAACTTCATAAGTTATACAGACTAGTCTGGTATAGTTTTGTGCAATAAATAAAAGGTCATAGAAATACATTTTAGTACAAGTAGGAAAAGATGTGATGGCTTGTGAGTAGGGTTGCCACCTTTTTTTGAAGAAAAATAGTATTTTTTTTTAATTGGAAAAAATATATAGTACTTTGAGAAAATCAGGAAAATAAATACTACACATCTATTTTCAATCATTATTTATTTTTCCATGGGCTTTTTTGAAGTTTTTTCTTTTCTTTCTTTCTTCTTGGGAGGCGTGCAAGAAGCATCATTACTCTCCATGTTTTTGTTATAATTCTAATCCGATAATAAAAAGTCGAAAATAACCTCAATGTTCGTTCGTGTAGCATTAATTGAGAAAGTGACGTTGACATGTGACAATGACACAGGAGTTGGTGAGTGTTGCCAACTAAGCCCCGTACGTACATGAATGAGTTTCGTTCAAAAATTCCCTATGCAGCGCTGCGGGTGCGTTTCAATCACAGTTAATTAAGTTATTTTACAATCTGAAATTTTATTTCATTTAAACTTCATAATGAATTTAAAATTTTAACAAATAATAAATTTAATGGTTCAACATTTATTTTTATTTCAAAAAAGCGCGACAGTAGAGTTAGCGATAAAATATAGTATTTTTCGTTCTATATTGTTTTTCTATAATATATAGTACAATTGACTAAAATATACTACGATACTATATAATATAGTACGGGTGGCAACCCTACTTGTGAGACTCTTTCTATATGGTCTTGTTTTGGATATAAGATTCTGTGAAAAAAAAACAATTTAAATTTTGCAATGTATAAAATAACTATTATAAAGAGAGTGATCCAGAAAGCCTACGAAGCTCTTAAGGATTACATAAACGATAGAGATGATTGGATTTAGCTACTCTTCGACATATATGTAAAAAACAATTGTAATTAAAAAGAAATTCAAAGTTTTTGAATTTTTTTCGCCTAACACAAGATAGCATTTGAAATGTAACTTGTTATAACAGTTATATTTAAAAAAGAGTAACCGGTGAATATGTAGGCTCAGTAGGAGGAAATTTCAGAGGTAGATTTGACAAATCAAAAGCACTTAATTTATAGACGTAGTTACTTTGCGGAATAGAGTTATTTTGCTATGATACAAATGTTGGTTATAGCAAAATAATTACGAGTATGTCATAACTTTTGTCAAAAGCACTTGTTTACACGTTCACTTGAATCTATACTAATATTATAAAGAGGAAAAATTTGTATGTATGTTTGTAATATTTTCACACGAAAACTACTGGACCGATTTTAATAATTCTTTCACAATCGGAAAGCTGCGTCTTTACTTAGTAACATAGGCTATATTACATTTAAAAAAAAAGGGTAATAAAAATGTAATAAGGTGTTAAAAAAATTAAAATTACGCGGGTGCGGGTGTTACTAATAAATAATATTTTGAATTGAATTGAATTTCAGCAATTAATATTTAATATATATGGGACAGTTACACACACGGTCATCCGTCCCCAAAGTAAGTATCTTAATACTTGTGTTATGGCAGACAGACAACTGGTGAAAACATACTTATATATTTTTAAATACATACTTAAATACAAATATACACCCAGGCTCAAAGGCCAACAAATTCATTTATAGAAAATGTTGGCCCTCGGCGGGAATCGAACCCGCGACCCGCGGAGCTGAAGGCAGGGTCACTACCCACTGCGCTAACGGGCCAGTCTTGCAATTGATGTACATTACAGAATTTGTCTTTATGCTATATTAATTTATGCTCTTATTTTGCAATTAAATTCATTGATAGATAAACAACAGTGTAACCGACAGAATATTTGAATATTACGTGGGAATTAGACATTACATTAATTGACACGCGACCGTATTACGAATATTTCGATGTGATCGGAATGACGTGTGATTTAACAATCATAACGGCAAAATAAGCGTGTGAATTATTTTTTTTGTGTCCTTTAATATAGTAAAGTCATAACGCATAGTTTATTGTTAACTGGAGTATTTCTTTGCAATATCTTGCATAAGTTACTTGAGATACTGACATACATTTTGTTAGACTTTTTACATGGTATATTTAACACTGGCTGTACCGCGACTTATTTTCAAATTAAATGTTAAAATATAATTTATGATCAAATTCAAATTCAGAATATTCTTTTTGAAAATAAACTTGTAAACAAGTGCTTTTGAATCGTCATATGCTGGTTCGGAAAGCCGTTCCTACCGAGTAGAGCCAGCAAGAAATTAGGCCGTTGCTCTTTTAAAAAAATAATTCCTAATACTAGGTACATTTAGTCATTACTGTCTTGTACAGGTTCAAAGAGAGCTGTATCATCATATTTTTATCATCTAAGTATTCCTCAACTTTCTGTATCAACCTTTTGTTAACAGTCTTATTCAACAGCTGTAATGGCTAAGCTAAAATTGATCAAAGTTTTTTTTCAGATGGAGAAGAAAAAATTGTCACATATTAACTATTTTTGTAAACAATCTTAACAACATACTTAACCATCTTCAGAAACCTTTCTGTCTATTGTTAAAAACCCCTTTAGCATTTTGGAGTTTATCGTGAGCATAAAGACATGCGGTGGCGGATTCTGTTCTATAATATGTATATAGTGAAGTTCACTTTTTATTTTGAAAAAAATCTTCGTCAATCGTTTTATCCCTGTTTTCGGTCTGCAAATGATATTTTTGGTTGTTAAACGTAATGCTGTGATAGCCTTATGCGCCATAATGGATCGAGTCCAACATGTCACCACCGCTTTTTTCTTTTTTTTAGCTAATAATATTTTTTTATATCTTTATAAAACCAGGTACTTATAATTATTGGATCATAATGACTTCTTACAAATACCTAAATGCAGATTATGAAATTTGCTTTGAAATTTGCAGTACTAACAGTGATTTAAATTGTTTAGGTAAAGAGATAAATCAAGTCAGATTAAAAGCGAATTAACTGCAATTTTGAGAGAAAGGAGATCGTTTTAAAGGTGTGCAATAAAGATCAAGGTAGCATTATCTATTTATATCTATTTGGATGCAATATAGTTATATCAGTATGAATCAAAATTTTTGGACACAGCTAATTGGGAGTGAACAATAAAAACATCTAAGCAGTGAACTAAATCCGGTGTCGTAATATTATCTAACAGTCGCGATAACTAAACGGTGTTACCCGAGTTTTGGTGGACATATTTGGAAATTAAATAGTTGATTTTTATATGAATAGTAGCAACCGCCAGTGACTCCGCCCGCGTGGAAATATTAAAACCGTAATATAGTATTTTTATAACCATAAAAATGGTTAAAATAGGTTAACTATAAAAACTAGACATATGCTGTCGCGGACTTTTATTTAGAACTTTTAGAAGGGAACAATTTGTAATACATGATTTTTGAATAACTATTACCGTTTACTCAGCGCACGCAAATAAAGCTTTAAATTTTGCCGTTTTCGTGCTATTTTTTATTGCTGCTCCTCTCCTATTCATCTCAGCGTAATGTTATATATCCTATAGCCTTTATCGATAAATTGACTATCTTACACTGAAAGAATTTTTCAAATCGGTCCAGTTCCTAAGATTAGCGCGTTCAAACAATCAAACGAACAAACAAACTCTTCAGCTATATATGTATATATTAGTAAAGATGAGATGAATATAGAGTATGAATTTTCACAATAAAACTTATAAAGAATACAAGTATACGAAGACAAGCCATAGTAAGTTTTTTGTTTGTTTTGGTGCGCCAAAGTTTTTGTCAAAGTAACCTAAAGTAAGTTAGTTATATGTCAGCTTTTTCAACTTTTTACGTTTTACTACATCATCATCATACATGGATCTGACCTAAATCAAACAATCGAAGCTTATCGGAAGACAACTCTAAGTCAATTGATAAGAGTAAAAACAAATATAAATATTGCGCGTTACAGTTGAACGAATTGCAAAAGACCTCGTTACCAAAACGAGTTACGCAATTAGCGAATAGCTTTCCAATAAACAAATGTTTTATTTCAATAAGTGACAATATTATGTTTTAAATACACAAAAAAATATTATATATTAAAAGATTAAACTGCACAACCCTTGAATCTTTTAAGTTATCTAAAATCATGTGTAATGTAACATAACTTAATTTACGCATTAACTTAACTAAACGTGCGTGAAGTGTGTTAAAATCATAATAATCTTTATTCAAATAAGCTCTTTCAAGCACTTTTTAATTGTCAAGGATCAATATGATTAATGAAGCTACAACTGGTTCGGAATGTTGCTCTTACTGAGAAGAACCAGAAAGAAACTCGGCGGTCAATCTTTTAAACATTTTCAACATTTAACATTTACATTATTAAACCGCAGTCCTATATAAAGGTGAAAGGATTTTCAAATCCAGGCTTTTTATCATTCAAATAATCTTCAATTTTGTAATATGCTTTACATCTAAGTACTTAACTTAAATCTTTCTGTAGACTGGTCTAGTATGGATTGCGGAATTTTATTGTAGAAGCGAATACCGAGACCATCGAATGAGTTGCTAACTCTGCTGAGTCGCGACACAGGTATCACAAGCTATTTGTGTTATAGTCGTATATAAATATTGAAAATTATTTAGCAAAACGAATGGCGATTTGAGCTCTATTTTTTTAATTTCTCAAGTATTCCCTACAAGAATACTAACAAACGTAATGTAACATACATTATATATGTTAATTAATTTTAGCAATTTCATCTACATTCTTAGTGTTCTTAACTTGAGAACAGCTTCGAAAACATGTTTGTTGTTGTTCTATTCTCTATGGAATAACTAATCTAAAACTAATATTAAAACTAATCTAAAACTAATATTATAGAAAGTTTGTGAATGTGGATGTATGTTTCTTACTCTTTCATGACAAATCCGCTGAACCAATATTGATGAATTTTGGCACAATTATTCCTTATACACCGGAATAACATATAGGTTATAGAAATCCTGTTAATTCTACAGAAATAGGATGACATCGAAACTGCCATCTATTATCGACACGACAACAGTCCACGCGAACGAATTCGCGGGTAAAAAGCTTGTACTTAATAAATATATGGCCAGTTAAATGTTAAGTTCTTCGAGATCCATATCTATAGACCTTTAAACGAGTCGAAGAAAACCGTGAAAATTCAGGCAACAAAAAAATCGTATTGTACAAATGTCTTACAGAAAACTCTGTCACATAGAAACGTTCATATTTTAAAGACATGGATCCATCTTTTAGTCTATTATTTATACCTATACATTAGAGCTCTAAAACCTAGTATACATTAAGATAATTGGTTCAGATAAAAATCAGGTGGTTCCAAACGCAATTACAATGCCATCTTCCGAAACAAAGGAGCGACCTCTAAATTTAAGGCTGTGTCTGCAGATTAATATTAACGTGCTGATACCTTAACCAGATTAGGTTTACTTCACAAAATGACATGATAGCCAATATACAAATATTGACTGAGATTCTAATGTTTTCGGTTTCCTACCCTCAACACTTCAGTTTGTAATATTTTCAGTATTTCTGACAATTTTGCGATCTGCTTCCTAAGATATAATTGGGTTATAAAATTTACAATATTTTGCTATAAACTGCGATTAGTAAAAATCTAAAATTAATTAATTAATAATTCAAATTCAAAACTAACTAAGTAACTTGTAAAAAAGTGATTTTGAATCGTCAACTCTTACGCTGGTTCGGAAAGCTGTTCCTACCGAGAAGAGCCGCCAAGATACTCGGCGGAAATTCTTATATCTAGTTACATATTGTCATAACTATCTTGTAAAAAGTCGAAGAGTAGCTAAATCTACACAATATTATCATCTAAGTAACACGACAGTATAGTAGGATTTCTGTGTCAACCTTAGATATTTTAAACTGCTGTAATGGTAAAGCTTAAATTGATTGTGGATTTTTATCACATCTGAGAACGAATAGTACACTCTACATTTTAACATTACATTTTTTTTTATCGCAGATAACAGAAAAATAATATTTTTATAACACTTTTAAATTTAGAGGTTATTTATTTAAAACGTTTTAGATTATGTCGTGAAATCTATCTCCTGATTATGTTTCGGTAAACATAGGTTTACTCTAACCGCAAATTAAAGCAAAATAACTTTATTAACACTTTTGTATAATAACTAAATAATTCACAGTTTGATCTGCAAGCGTCCTTACATCGAGATAACGCCACTATTACACCTCGCACCCGTTCATGGCAGCCATTTTCATCAATTTGACCCTGTGTTTTGCACGCATGGAAAAACTATGAGCTTCTTGTAATTTCACGGTGAAATATCATCTTAATGACAATCATCAGTGTAACGTTATAAACACGGTACATAAATACACTACAATACATAGATGACGACGCGGGATTTGTTCACGGTAAAATAATAGGCGTGTCACAAATTCGATGAGACATTTTTTAAAATTTAGAATTAGTATCCAATTCACGCCGAATTTAGTTTTAAATACTCTCAATTATGTACTGTTTTTTTAATTATTACCGAAGACAAAATGGGAATTTTTATTATTCTATTTATATTATTTTAATTCCATTCCATCCCATCTCATCCCATTTCATCCCGTTCAATCCCATTCCATCCCATCCTTTCCCATCCCATACCATCCCATTCCATTTCATTTTATTTTATTCAGTATGTCAAAAATCTTTACTATTGACCTAAACCTTCCTTAAAAATTGCATCTTTTAGTAAAAACCATACTAAAACCCGTTTAGTAGATTTTAAGGAAATTGATCACATACAGACAGCTTTTGGGAACTTTTATAATATGTATAAATGTCAGATATAAAAGTTTACATTGTACCAAATTTCATTTATATTACTCGAATAGATTTGCTGTGAAAGCATTTTAGATAGAAAGACTTTCGTATTATAATATTAAGTAATATAATATTAGTTGTCCAGCCATGCGTTGCTGTGACTCAGTCTGGTTTCGAGTGCCCCTTGAAAGAAAACTGTCATTGACAGTCGATGGGTCGACTTACCTTAGTCGCCTTTTACGACACCTCAGTAGAAAGAGGTTGGTCTATTCTATTCAGCCGGACCGTGGCGAGTCGACTTACCTTAGTCGTATATAACGACAGATCGGTAAGAAAGAGGGTTATCTATTCTACTCAGCCACCAACCGACATGTCTCCTAAACATTGCGCGTAATAATAAAAGTCATTACAAGCAACTTAACAGGGTCAAGTTATTTTGTCTGTTAATTCTGATCGACCATAAATCTTATCCCATTAACTATCTAATATGCCATCAGGAATATGTTGTTACAGACGACCATCGGTCCTTTGTTATCATATAATTACGATCAACACAAAGGCGTTGGGATGTGTAATATTTGAGATATGTATGCTAAGTGCTTTGTTCGCGGATTCTGCTATTGTTTGTTTGTATATTTGTGAACAGTTTACCGTTATTTAAAATAAAAGATTACTTTTGTCATTATTTGCTAAAACAAAACTCATTATATTATAAACAAAGAGTCATTCTTTGGCTTTACATAAAATCAAGTTAAACGCAGTGTGGTGTCCGGCTGAATAGAATAGTACCATCCTCATTTCTTACCGAGGTGTCGTAAAAGGCGACTAAGGTAAGTCGACACGCCGTATGGCATCCGGCTGAGTAAAATAGACCACACTCATTTCTTACCGGGGTGTCGTAAAAGGCGACTAAGGTAAGTTGACCCACCGTGTGGTATCCGGCTAAATAGAATAGTACCATCCTCATTTCTTACCGAGGTGTCGTAAAAGGCGACTAAGGTAAGTCGACACGCCATATCGCATCCGGCTGAGTAGAATAGACCACACTCATTTCCTACCGGGGTGTCGTAAGAGGCGACTAAGGTAAGTCGACCCGCCGTATGGCATCCGGCTGAGTAGAATAGACCACACTCATTTCTTACCGAGGTGTCGTAAAAGGCGACTAAGGTAAGTCGACCCGCCGTATGGCATCCGGCTGAGTAGAATAGACCACCCTCATTTCTTTTAAATTATAATTATGTTAGCGCACACTAAATACAATAACAAGATATAATAGGAATACCACAATTCCCGTTCCGAGATCCACATCTCTTAAATGACGAACAAAGACTGCCTGTCACTGAAACGTTTTATCAATAGAAAGACTAAACCGGAAACAACAACGGCACAGTATTGCTACCATTTAAATCAAAAGGGCGCGATACTCTTGTTTCATGACTTTGTTGCTATAAAATACAAAGCGGAAGTCAGTGGCGACAACAATTATCATTTTATTTTAAGATTATTTTCATTACTCCAATTATAAATAGACATGTGAGTCACAATAGTAATGATCTAATTAATTATAATTTCGCTTTCGCTCAATGATAATAGTTTATAATTATACTTTTTTATAATTATGAGCCGACAGCCACATTATTTTTAGTGGAACGGTATAAAAAGCGAAATCGTGGGATGAGCGAAATCTCTCTTTATCTAATATTATTCATAAACGAAATTGAAAGTAAACACTATTTTTTCAACTGGTGTATGATTATTCCTAATTAGGTATCTTCTAAAGTATCCGGCTGAATAGAATAGTACCACCCTCATTTCTTACCGAGGTGTCGTAAAAGGCGACTAAGGTAAGTCGACCTATCGTGTGGTATCCGGCTGAGTAGAATAAACCAGCCTCATTTCTTACCGAGGTGTCGTAAAAGGCGACTAAGGTAAGTCGACCCACCGTGTGGTATCCGGTTCACTAGAATAGACCACCCTCTTTCTTACCGAGGTATCGTAAAATACGACAGAGGTAAGTTGATGTCAGACGATCGTAAAAACGCAGCCAAATCATGTGACAGCATGTTTATATCATGTTGTGCCGACCCCACTTAGAGTGGGATAAGGGCAGGAAGATGAGTAGTATCTTCTACAGTCTTGGTCTTTTAGATTTTCCGCTAGAGGAATCGTTCTTTTCTTCCAGAATATATATCTAAGATAGTTGCAATTTATCATATGCTTTTTGGTGAAGACTCAAAATCTTCTCTCCAAAAACGGAGAGAAGGCTTATGCCCAGCAGTGGGTTAGTAACAGGCCGTTACTTTACTTCTTTTACAATAAAAAGTAAATAGTAATTTCGTCGGTTAGCATTACATACATTTTCTGTAATCGCGGATTATAATACTTGCGGATTACTTTTGTAGTGGAACCTTGCCAAATACCAATACCAAATACAATACAAATATTAATAAATAAAAATGATGTTTTAAATATATAGTTTAAATTAATATATTAAAGTTTTAAGTTGTACATTTTTCACCATATTATAAATATATTTATACCTACATATACATAGTAAATTAGTTTAGCTTTTATCTGTTGCTGACGTCCGTGCGTAAAAAATGGCGGCCACTGAAAATCAGTGTTCGGTTTTCAAATTCGAACCAAAGCCGCGTGGTTACCCATTTTATGGCGTCACACCGCCCCTTTATAAATATATTTATCATAATTATTGTGTCCTTATATGTAAAACTTAGTGGTGTACGTTATAAATAAAGTTTTTCTTTCTTTCTTTCAATTATTCTGGTTTAACCTCACGGCTTTATGTATATCATATACCGAAATGATGTCTGGTTTAAACCGTATTCTCGGGTCCATGATATTATCAATATCGGCGTGACGGATTATCAATAGGTGTGACATATTGCTTTTCAATTGTCAAGGCAATCGATTGCATCTGACATTTTGATCGCTCGCTATTTAGCTCGAATATATCTTACAAATATTACCCGCCATGTGGTATCCGGCTGAGTAGAATAGACTTCTTTAGTTTTTACGACCGGCCGCCGGCCTGATGTCAACTTACCTTAGTCGTATTTTACGACATCTCAATAAGAAAGAGGGTGGTCTATTCTACCCAACCGTATACCACACGGTGGGTCAACTTAACTTAGTCGCCTTTTACGACACCTCGGCGAGAAATGAGGGTTCATTTCTTGAACGGTTAAGTAGAATAGACCACCCTCTTTCTTATCGAGATGTCGTAAAATACGACTTAGGTTGAGGTTGAGGTTAAGTTGAGGTCAGCAGGCGGCCAGTCGTAAAAACGCAGCCAAATCATGTGACAGAATGTTTATAACATTTTGTGCCGACCCCACTTAGAGTGGGATAAGGGTAGGAGGATGATGATATGATACAAATTGTACCGTTCGTTGGCGTGTATTTTGCTTTTTATCTTAAATTAATAGAAGTTGTTTCAGTTACAATCAAGCTATAAGCTAATTATCACTTAATATTAATCTAAACTTATTAATCGTCTTAAATCTAAGAATACGTACATGGCTTATCCTAATCTTTGTTACTATTGATGATATTCCTCCAGTCGGCTATTGGCGATTTCAAACAGGATAAAACATGTTTCCAATCACATTTCATGGCTTTTTAATCGTCTACGATAGGGTCCCAAATGTCTGTCAAGCCTTTCGAATTGGGTATCATTGCTATCGGGGTAGAGGGTTGACGGTAAGAAAGCCTTAAAAGAAGTAAAGTAACGGCCTGTTACAATCCCACTGCTGGGCAGAGGCCACCTCTTTTCATTCCTGAAGAGAAGGGTTGGAGCTAAGACCTACCACGCTGCTCCGATGCGGATTGGTAGGTTACACATATCTCTAGATTTCTCAAGAGATATGCAGGATTCCTCGATTCCTTCACCGAAAAGCGTGTGATAAATTGCGATTATCAATTAGACACATAAGTTTTTAAATAGAATAACTCATTGGTGTCTGTCGTCGTGTGGTATCCGGCTGAATAGAATAGTACCACCCTCATTTCTTACCGAGGTGTCGTAAAAGGCGACTAAGGTAAATCGACCCGCCGTGTGGTATCCAGCTAAGTAGAATAGACCACCCTCATTTCTTACAGAGGTGTCGTAAAAGGCGACCAAGGTAAGTTGACCCATCGTGTGGTATCCGGTTTAGTAAAATAGACCACCCTCTTTCTCACCTAGGTGTCGTAAATTACGACTAAGGTATGTTGACGTCAGACGACAGTCGGTCGTAAAAACGCAGCCAAATCATGTGACATGTTTACAACATATTATGCCGACCTCTCTTAGAGTGGGATAAGGGCAGGAGAATGTATGTAACTCATTGGTGTCTGCCCGGGTTGGAACCCGTGACCCCTCTCGAATTAGTCGCACGGTTTTACTGCTGGGGAATCTCCAGAATCCATTCCAAACAATTAATTTTAACCGCATCGCGTAACCAAAACACTAATCAACTATCATTTTGTAATATTCTCCGGAGAGGAAACTATCTTAGAATTTGTTAATGGTTACGTAAACACTAACCGCGCGTATCGCATTGTTCGCAGAAGCTGCGATGTCCATTTCGTTAGTTTAGAAACGATCTGGTTCTTGATCAGATCTGCTTGCATCATTCATTATGCTATTGGAAATATTACGTAGAGGAAACAGCAGAACGTTATTTCAAAGATATATCTCGTTTTACGAATCTAGTCACGAGTTCAAACTCCAAGCAAACACCAATGAGTTTTCTGTTAAAAACTTAATTATCTAATTGATAATTGTAATTTATCACACGGTTTTCGGTGAAGAAAAACATCGTGAGGAAACCTGCATATCTCTAGAGAATTCTAGGGATATGTGTAACCTACCAATCCGCATTGGAGCAGCGTGGCAGGTCTTAGCTCCAATTCTTCTCTCCAAAAACGGAGAGAAGAGGCTTATGTCCAGGAGTGAGATAGTAACAGGCCTCTACTTTACTAATTTTACATCTCGTTTAATTCTCAAAAAGAAGCTGTGATAGTCGAGCGGTTAGGTTTCTTAATCTTAAGTTAGACCCTTTTTAGTAGTTACTTGTATTGTATTGGTTGGTTTCAATAGTATGTTTTTAATGTAACATTCTAGAATGGATTATATGCAACAAACTAGCAGCCTGCCCCTGCTTCGCATGGGTATAAAATATATACCCCATGTCACTCAGTGTAAAAAAATTGATTAAAATCGATCCAGTAGTTTTGATTTATTCATTACTGCCCGTGGCCCGCAAGCCTTAAATTTGGAGAAAAACAATTTCCTCTCCCTATACCAAGAAAAAAATGTAATTATTTACAGAATCCTCAAAAATTGCAGTATTTCTCTACTCCGTATTGAATTTTATTATACATATAAACCTTCCTCTTGAATCACTCTATCTATAAAAAAACCGCATGAAAATCTGTTGCGTAGTTTTAAAGTTTTATGCATACATAGGGATATATGGACAAACAAAGAATGCGACTTTGTTTTATACTATGTAGTGATGACAACTATTTCAAATATATTTAGCTTTAAGTTACTTCCCTGAACTTGGTTTAAGCAACAGGCAGGGATGCAATAAGTTTTATCTCGCGCTTTACAGTGAACCAAAACAGCATCTTTCGGCCCTTATCCCACTCTAAATGTGGTCGAGACAACATATTATGGTATTTTACGACCGGCCGCCTACCTGTCGTCAACTCACCTTAGCCTTCGCCTTTTACAACACCTCAGTAAGAACGGTGGTCTATTCAACTCAACCGGATACCACACGGTGGGTCTACCTACCATAGTCACCTTTTACGACACCCAAACATTGCGGTACCAAATTTTAACAATTATTAGGAAGGAGGAAGTTTCCCAAGTTCATGTAAATCATGTAAAACAAATGCGGAACAAGCGGTTTATAATTCGTGGAGATAAACTTACGATGCGGTTTTGGTATGGCGCTTGGTCCAAATCATAGGCGATAGCGGGAACGATAATACTAAGCTAGATCGTCAAATTCAGCTAGTATATCTTTAAATAGTGTTTTAATATAATAATAGATGAAAGGGATTGAAAATGTTCAACGTACGTGTACAATCAAATCAAAATATCAGAAAATATATAAATAAATAAATAAATATATGGGACACTTACACACACGGTCGTCCGTCCCCAAAGTAAGTAACTTAATACTTGTGTTATGGGTGACAGACAACTGGTGAATATATACTTATATATTTTTTAAATACATACTTAAATACAAATATACACCCAGGCTCAAAGACCAACAAATTCATTTATAGAAAATGTTTGCCCTCGGCGGGAATCGAACCCGCGACCCATGGAGCTGAAGGCAGGGTCACTACCCACTGCTCCAACGGGCCAGTCAATGGACATATAGGACATGCTATGCGAAGACCCATCAATTCTGTTCTAATAAAGAACATTTTCATAGCTCATAAAAATAACGCGGTCCGCGTTACAATACAAGCCCAAGACAAAGATGAAGACTGAATTTAATCAAATATGAACGAATGTTTATTTAGACAAGTTGACTCTGCCAATCTATTCGCGTTAACTTAAGTGTTCAAATATTGACTATTATCTACAGTGCTTTCTTCATGTTCACAAAGAAATGAAAGTTTCTTATTTATTTCAATAAATATTTAATAATTAATTAATTAAATTTTAATTTTTTTTAAATGTCGTTTTATATCTGTTTTCGAGGATTAAAAAAATGCTAAAATATAGAATTGAATGCAAATGATATTTGAGCTGTCAAATGCAAAGCAATGATAGCCTAATGGTAACGGGCGGACCAAAAAAATTCAAAACCTGGGATCGATTCCCAAATGTCGACTGACACTTTCTTTCGTTTTTTATTTTTTAATTGATTTTTTTATATTTGTAAAAAATTACTTGACTCGTAAGGCCACCCAGGGTCTTATGACATCAACCATTATATACAAACATATTTTAAAAAATATCAAAATGTTTATTTCATTAACTATAATACATTTTTTTTGTTTAGTTTCTGCTGGGGCCCTCTTTTAAGTTACAAATACCTGTGCCAGAGAACCCCGAACTTTCTATTCAAAGTTGACTGGCCCGTTGGAGCAGTGGGTAGTGACCCTACCTTCAGCTCCGCGGGTTGCGGGTTCGATTCCCGCCGAGGACCAACATTTTCTATAAATGAATTTGTTGGTCTTTGAGCCTGGGTGTATATTTGTATTTAAGTATGTATTTAAAAAATATATAAGTATATATATTCACCAGTTGTCTGTCTACCATAACACAAGTATTAAGTTACTTACTTTGGGGACGGACGACCGGGTGTGTAAGTAAGTGTCTAAAAAAAAAAGTCGACAATGTTACGTTAATGATAATTTACCATTTTCTTCATGTAAAAATATATTCTATATTATTTAAATTTATTCTTTATTATATATCTAGGATTGTAGCAAAATAATATGATTGTTATTTTTATTGTACCGTTGTTTTCTTCCGCCGTTCGCTCAACACTTAAGACAAACATCAATTTCGATTAAGCACAAGAATCCATGTGAAAAAATGGCCATTGTCAAAAAGTGTCGAGGTTATTTTCTAGCTAATGGCGGTAGAACAATAGATTATTGCTGGCAATTGGAAGCGGTCGGCGAGGTTAATGCCACGACAGGTTTCCAACGATAAATTGTTCCGCACCCTCGTATATTTGGACGCCGTGTGGTATCCGGCGAAATAGAATAGTACCACCCTCATTTCTTACTGAGGTGTCGTAAATGGCGACTAAGGTAAGACAACCCGCCGTGTGGTATCCGGCTGAATAGAATAGTACCACCGTCATTTCTTACCGAGGTGTCGTAAAAGGTGATTAAGGTAAGACGACCCGCCGTGTGGTATCCGGCTGAGTAGAATAGACCAACCTCAGTTCTTACCGAGTTGTCGTAAAAGGCGACTAAAATAAGTTGACCCACCGTGTGGTATCCGGTTTAGTAGAATAGACCACCCTCTTTCTTAGCGAGGTGTCGTAAATGACCCGCGTATATTTGCATATACTCGTAAATCTATACTACAATTCATCTTCCTGCCCTTATCCCACTCTGAGTAGGGGCGGCACAACATGTTATAAACATCTTGTTACATGATTTGGCTACTTATTTTACGACCGGCCGCCTGCCTGACATCAACATAACTTAGTCTTATTTTACGACACCTCGGTAAGAAAGAGGGTGGTCTATTCTACTTAACCGGATACTTTTTCTTTTAAAGTGTCTAATGCTGTTAGCCCTAATGGCTTTGACAGTATCACCGATAAGACGGGCGAGCGCAGAAGCATCGCCGAGAGAAGAGAGAGCGATTGCATTATTAACCGGATACTGCACGGTGGGTTAACTTGCCTTAGTCGCCTTTTGCGACACCTCGGTAAGGAATGCGGTTGGTCTATTCTGCTCAGCCGGATACCACACGGTGGGTCAACTTACCTTAGTCGCTTTTTACGACACCTCGGCAAGAAATGAGGGTGGTACTATTCTGTTCAGCCGGATACCACACGGCGTAAAATCTAAATCTATACAACAATTATAAATGCGGAATTATCACAGTATATTTTTAACAATGCACAGTATATTTTTAGTAATTTAATGTTTGTGCATAAGAATATCCATAACGAGCTTTGCCCGTTGCTTTGCCTGAGTAGAATCAGTGTCATAAAATTTTCCCGCGTAATTCCATTTATTTTATTCTTACAGTCTCAAAAATAACGTAGGTAACATTTTTAATTGAAATTTTGAACATAAAAGCAGTTATCGTGAGTTAACCATAAAAGATAGAGACATGCTATCGCGGACTTTGAGTATTTCTGTAGATCTACAATTCTCTAGTACATTACTTTAGTGTATCTCTGCTGGTTTACACTCTTTTACAACTGCGTGACCTCAACAACAACAAACAATAAATTTATTACAAACCAAAATTTTCAAATAATAATTATTATTAAATATCAACAAAATACACTTATTTCTACACAGGCAAAGCTCAGACACAGCTACTATCTTTAAATAAATACAGTAGCAGCAGATATTTACACAGCGAGGTTTGAACCTACGACCTCTATGGGTCAACACTCTCACGGTTCGGCCAAAGCTCATTTTCCCATGCACACATGAAACAATATTTATGCATACAAATCATATGTTTTAGTTTCTATTTTTACAATAGGGACCTGATTAAGGGGATTAAATAATAGTAGCGGCCTTACTCTCCCACTGCTGGGCATAGGCCTTCTCTCTCATTTTCTGGAGAAAAGGATTAGAGCTAAGACCTACTACTCTAAAGCGGATTGGTAGATTACACAAATCTAGAATTCTTTAGAGATATGCAGGTTTCCTTCACCGAAAAGCGTGTGATAAATTGCAATTATCAATTGACACATACAGAAAAAATCATTGGCCCGGGGTTCGAACCTGTGACCTCTCGAAAAAGTCATGCAGTCTCTCAGCTGGGCTATCACAGTTTTGGGACCTAATTGCATCAACACAATTGACACTTGAATTTTTTTTAATATCTCAATGTCGTTAAAATATTGCTTCCTGAATACAAATAGTCATAACATAAGATGAAAGATAAAACTAAATATTCATAGACAATTAGCATACAAATTAATTAGGTAAAACAATGAGTTGCAAATCTTTCAATTATTAATTTACCGTACTGAGTATGTTTAAAAAAAGTTTCATAATTTACTCGAGATACACGAAGTTCGTAATTATTTAAATATCCATTAAAAATTGACAAATAAAGAATATTTCACAAAGAATAATTCCTAGCCGCAATAAATATTATTTGTGCGTGTATGTATTCAACTGTATTGATTAGGTATAGACTGGTGTTGTATGAATATAGCACTGACTCAAACACGCACTAACAGAAGGTAGGTATGTCAAAACACGTCCACTTTCGCTTATGGCTTTGTTGCTACTGACGTGTGCGCTTTGAGGTAGTGTGTTTCCTTTGTACACTAGTATTAGTGTTTATGTATTGGTATATTCATGTATGTATCATATGTCGTGTGTCCTGTATATAAATGTACAAGGTAAAATTCAGACATCTTAATCCACATGAAAAAGCTAATTCGCTTAAAATACATAGTTTATAATATAATTTATGGGACACTTACACACACGGTTGTCCGACCCCAAAGTAAGTAACTTAATACCTGTGTTATGGGTGACAGACAACTGGTGAATATATACTTATATACTTTTAAATACATACTTAAATACAAATTATTTACGCTGTTTTAGTCATAACGCCGTGGACATACTTTATTTACACTATAACCTATTGTGGTTTTTCGAAAAAAAAATGTTTTTTTTGCCTTGTGGTCGTTTACTATGAGCCTCATAGGAAAGCTCAGAGTTATTCAGCGGGAGATGGGGCGAGCATTGCTTGGAGTATCTCTACATGATCAAATCAGAAATAAGGCAATCCGTAGAAGAACCAAAATCACCGACATAGCTCATCGTGTCGCGAAGCTGAAGTGGCAATGGCATGTAGTACGTAGAATCGATGGACGATGGTGTCCTAAGGTGCTGGAATGGCGACCTAGCACCGGAAGACGCAGCGTCGGTAGATCCCCAACGAGGTGGACTGACTACCTAAAAGGCTAAAAAGGGCAACTGGATACAAGATCGTGGCATGTGGAGATCCCATAAGACCTTTGTCCAGCAGTGGACGTCCACCGGTTTAAAAAGAAGTAAATCCCCAAATGTATAAACTTTTAGTGTACAAAATATCATTAATGTTGCACTACCGGATTACCTATAAAAACTTAACAAACAGATAAACTTTCTGATTAATAATATTACTCGTAGTATATGATATATTATAGAAACAATAAACACTGTATTTTGTTACAGGAGCACAAGAATCAGCTGCTCCAGCATTTATCCGACACGGAAAAGGTGTTCTTACTTGGTGCCAATCATAAAAGTAAGTGATCGATTTGCTTATACCAATTGTAAGGTCATAGTTTACCAGAAAAAGAAACTGCTATCGTAAATTAATAGGCTAGGTATATGCAACTAGTGCAAACTTAGAAAGAAACTTTACAAATGACGTATTCAATCTAACATTTATATTGTCTCTGCTTTTGACGGTTGCACACATAGATAATACACTTGGTTGTACAAATATTCAAGAAATGTTTGGATTGGACACTTCTTTCAAATATTTATTAAAGGCAGCGTTTATATTTTGTTATCGTAGTGTGGTATTTGGCTAAATAAAATAAATCACTCTTTTCTTACCGAGGTGTCACAAAAGGCGACTAAGGTAAGTTAACGTTAGGCAGGCGACAGGTCGTAATATATCTAGCAAAATTATGTTACATGTTCAAAGCACGTTGTGCCGACTCCGCTTAGAGTGAGATAAAGACAGAAGAATGATGACGATCGTATTTTGTTAATGTAAATGTTTGTTAAGGCATTCACTTTTATAGTTAGTTTCATAGATTACTTGAATTATTTGTTTTTCTTTCCATTTTTTTTTTTGCAATGCATTGTCTGTATTAATTAATCCTGATTTCAGATGCTGAGTTTGAAATAGCGCACATGAAACGTCCCAGACGTCGCAAAAGATCATTATTGCATGAAAATGAACACTTGGCCAACCTGAAGCAGCATCTTAACATTAAGCTAAATCCAAAAAGCAGCTTTCTAGATCCACAGTTTCTATTATTAAAAAGATGGTCCAACGGTACGGAGGTTGGATTAGATCAACACACAGACGAAGAATTAGATTTATGTTATTATAAAAGTGATAATGCAGCTTTGTATGTGTGCGAAGATGTGGTAAGTTTGGAAGTTTTAAAATAATAAATGCTGAATTCAGAAATTACAATGGAATTTATTTTGCTTTAATCTGCGTTTGTTGAGAATGAAGCAGGCAACAATCACATACCTTATTCATGCAGGACAAGTCACTACACGTCACACAAAACGCCACCATCGCCAATACTCCACACAAGCACAGCATACAATCACTACCACAATCTCTACGATCGTTTCACCGGACCACCGAAACAAAATCGATTTTGTCGAGGATCCTGATGATGCTTCGGTTTTGGGGCGAAACGATCATAGATTGTGGGATCATAGAGACGAGATTGTGGGAGTGAGTGCGTGAAGAACTTGAACTACTAACCCTTACTAACGCAAAGAGCATAATTTTAAATGTATGCCTTACACTTAGCTTATCAAAAGAATGCAGATAATAGCAAATTTCATAGTTACTATTGTACCATGGATTTCATAAGTCATATACCTAAGCGATTATTGTTCTTTGACCAATCATTTCTCATTTTATAATTTAATTTTTAAACTATTTTTAATATTTCGATCAAGGTTACTAATAATTTTTTTCTCAAATATTTATACTTACTTTCAGGATTTAAAAGTTTTGCATTTTGTTTTTACGTAGACATCATTTATTCAACTAATTGTATCATTATTTTTCAGAGAGGAGTAGTCAAGTCAAACGATAGTTACTATTTTATACACCCACTGCCAGAGAGATTCCACAACGAACACTTAAAACCTCACGTGATTGTAAAAAAATCTACCTTTGACATAAATAATCATATTAATGACGAAGACGACGAAAATATTTGCATTGAAAGAGATAAGAGTACATTTTTTGAAAATCTAGATCAAGTTAAAACTTGGTCCAAGCACAGGAGAAAAAGAGAAGTAGAAACAAATACCATCAATGAAGATAGTTTAGATAAATTTAAATTAGATTTAGCTCATAGAAATAAAACTATAGAGGAATTTGTTGGAAAATTGGCTTTAGGAGAAAACCGACAAAAAAGAGCTGTTCTGCCAGCAATTTTTGTTGAAACCGCTGTGTTTGTAGATAGAGATTTATACAAACATATGACAATAAATTTTCCCAAAGAAACAGAAAGGGAATTGGTAAGATTTGTGTTAGCAATGATCAATGCAGTGCAATTACTTTACCACGATCCAAGCTTAGGAAGGCCGGTAAACTTCATTTTAAAAAGGTTAGAAATCCTTCACGAAGATCCAGTGAGTTTGAAGAGACCTCATGATATTGATAGATTTCTAAGTAATTTTTGTACATGGCAACGATTGGAGAATCCACCAGGTGATAATGACCCATTGCATTGGGATCATGCATTGATTTTGACTGGACTGGATTTATATGTCGTCAATAAAAACGGAAAAGTTAGCAGCCAAGTTGTAGGTAAGTAAATTCCCCCCATTTCTCATAGGAAATATTTTTATTAATAATTCTGTGTCCACAATTGGGCATTTAAAGAGTATACATTCTTGTCTGCACACAGTTTTAATAATTAAAAAAAAATTCAATGTAACACCTCTAAAAACATCCTGTGATCTTCTATTTGGTAATTTCGATGTAGTTTGACGTCATTGTTTGTCACGCTCTCTTTATTATTGCGTTCAATCTTTAGATGATTTATAAATAATGAGCGTTGCTCCACAAATTATTATCGAATTACAAAATGCGTTAGAGTAAAATAACTTGCAACACAAAGTGTCTAATTTAATGATTGAACTAAACATAGAGTAATTTGTAGGCTTGGCTCCTGTGGCTGGAATGTGCACAGTAACGAGCAGCTGCACTGTAAATGAGGGGAGGCATTTTGAAAGTGTTTATGTCGTAGCACATGAAATTGGTCACAAGTAAGTCAAAGTACAAACAAGTAAAACGGTATAAAATAAAATACTAAAGATAAGTCTTTCAGTTTAGGCATGCGTCATGATGGTCCGCTAGCTGATAATGGTTGCGATCCCAGTGCGTATATTATGAGTCCAACACTTGGAAGTGGGAAAATTACTTGGTCACAGTGCAGTAGAAATTATCTTCAAAAATTTCTTGAGTAAGTTTTCTAAATTTTTCTACCTCTATTTAAAAAATTACGCCCTGTCTTTCATTGAAATAGTTGCATTTATTAATAAAACAATTTTAAAAAATAAGAATGATTGTCCAAAATAAATTCTATAAAATTCTAAAAAAAAAACAGATCTAGAATCCCTACTAAAGATATGTAACTGCATTTTTATAATAACAAATATATTATTGTCTGCTTATAAATATATCAAAGCTTTATACTTATATAATGTAATAGTAATTAACTGAGCTGAAAAGTATTGTGAAGCATATCAAAATTCGATTCCAGCACATCACAATCTAGATGTCTTCTGGACCATGGCAATTCAGCTGGACAATTGGATCACAGCGCAGAAGGCATCCTTCCCGGTGAAAGATTTGATGCTGACCAACAGTGTAAGTTGATTTTTTCAATACAGACTAAATCGTACATTTTGAAGCACAGAAAAATATATAATTTAAAATAGGTTTATACCTTGTAGAATCGCTTTGGCTATATAACTTAAAGCAAAGCTAAGAACTACAAATGGCTATAGAAGGTTAAATAAATGTGAGACGACCTAATATCAATACATGGTTAGTACATAAAATCTTTTTACTGCTCTAGGTATGCTAAAATACGGGGGAGGCAGCAGACATTCTGGCGCACAGAACTTGGAAGATATTTGCAGAGACCTGCATTGCCAAAGGGAGAGGTACACTTGGACGTCACATCCTGCGCTCGAGGGGACCAGATGTGGAGAAGATATGGTATAAAGTCTAATTGATCCTTTATAATTCAAGTGCTTTAAAAAGCCTTTCAATTAGCATGGAAGTTTGCATTTGACTTGATTTCGTTTTTAACAAGACCACGATTTCTCTGGCTCCTGTAGTTCCTTATTTACATTTAAAAATGTTATTTTTTCCATGTGTCTAGTACTGCAGAGGTGGAGAGTGCGTCGAGCAAGGAGGTGCGCGTGGTCTAGGAGTGTTAGTTGGAAGCGCGAGTTGGGGCCGATGGTCGCGGTGGTCGGAGTGCGCGTCCTCTTGTCTGGTCGACGACGACCACTCGCCAGCGGCTGCCGGCGTGGCCGTGGCCACCAGACGGTGTACGAGACCCAGGTAAATAAAGGCAGATAGCAGCCGATACAAGGTGTCGAAATGTCTTAAAAAATACATCTATGTACAAAATTCCACATACAACCCGTGGAAAGGTGGAAAGTGGAAAGGTCTTAACGTATGCGATAAATTTGTAAACGCTGATAGGATTTATTTCGTTTCATTCTGACACCCAAACCCGTTAAAATCAATGCAATTTAACCAAACAATATTAAAAAGCAAACTGAACGGTGAGATCAGGTGACTCTAATTAGAAGGATACGGGCAGGCACCAATGAGTTTCTTTACCAAAATTGTACCAATCGATGTTTTTAATTAGTCACACGCTTCTCAGTTGAGGAAAATATCGTGAGGAAACAGTATGTTCCAGGAGAATTCTGGGACTATGTTTACCTACTCATCCCTAGCATGGCGGTCTAAGCTCCAAAAGGAGAGAAGAGTTGCTCAACTGTTGGACTTCTATTGCAATTCAACTAGGAAATGAGAAAAATCATACTGATTTTGAATTTTAATTTAATAAATACTAACATCTATCTCTTCCAGACATGAGAACGGGAAGAGTTACTGCCAGGGTTATGATAAAAAATACCAGTTGTGTGTCGCTCAGCAGGTAAGAGCACCTATTCTGATAAATTAATTAAGCAATTTCGTAGAGTTTAATAATAGTTTGTTAGTAATTACTTAAACTATACTGAGTATGGTTTACGAGTTTGTTAACCTTTAAATGATGCATTGTTTCGAATAAAATATCTTTTTTTAATTTTTCTGTTTCATATAATATATGTTATTTCAGTGTAAGAACGTTCCAAGACTCACAGTGAGGGAATTTGCCGATCAGATTTGTTTAAGAGCTCGTGATGTGGACCCCGATCTCATAGGAACCGGTCTGCAGCGGATGGACACTGACGGTAAGAATTTTGCAACAACATTCGGGTATCTTACAATAGTATTGTCACTTAAAGATTCGCCGATAACACCTGGTTGTTTTAATATCACGACGAAATGTTTTTGCCGTAGAAAACATCAATACTTAAAATCACAGAACACTGATTTATTTAACTTGCTGTATATGTATGCAAAGGTGGAATCTTGCAAGTTAAATTTGACCTACTTCCCGGTGTCCGATTGGGCTGAAATTACATGCTGGTCTAGTCCTAATGACAATGCGTTTTATGATAAGCATGACCTGATTTTGCTGCTAGGATTGGCTCCGGACGAGAAAACTCAAGAGTAGGGACTAGCTTTTTTAAACTGACTTTTTCGATTAACCTCGAGTTGAGATTAAAGTGGTTCAATCATACATCTCAATGTCTCAGATGCGAGCAGCGCGTGCGCCGTGTGGTGCGACACCCGCGGAGGGGGCTATAAGTCCCGAGGCTGGACCCTACCGGACGGAACCTCTTGTTCCACGCTCTCTCCCAAGTTCTGCATCGCCGGTACATGTAAGGTACGTGATATTATAATTCTTATTTAATAGAACTACTAAAACTACTATTCAGGTAAGCCTGGTAGGTAGCATAAGCTAATGTTTAAAATGTTTTGACTCCAATATTCCTGTGTTCAGAAATTCAGCTGCACCGCCAATGCTGATACGGAATTCTCTCTCACTCCTGAAGAGTGTGAGTGGGAAGCCTTGCAAGTGAAGACAGTCCAGCACACGACGTCGTAAGTAAATTTAAAAACAGGAAATAATGAATAAATAGTACATGATGATGAGAAAGTACTATTTACATATATTATGCATGAAATATGGTTTATAATAAAACTGGTAAATTCACCAGAACACGCTTTGTTAATAATGGTCCACTGACATGGATAGGCAGGACGATAAAGTCGCGTGCGTTTCTTGTCTCACTCGCACTTTATATTGTACAGGTTACAGTTATGTTAAGGACTATCAATCAAATTGTTTCGCAATTAGGTTTATTTTGGAATGGCAAGTTGCTATAAGCTGCGAAATGTCATTGCCCAGTTTCGGAAAGAATTATTATATAAGATTTAATCATGAGCCAAATTCCACAATTCCCGTTCCAAGATGCACTTATCTTGACTGACGAACACAGAATGAATGTCACTGAAACGTTTTATCAATAGGAAGACACCACGGGAAACAACAACGGCACAATGTTGCCACCATTTTAGTCAAAAAGGGCGCGTTACTCTAGTTTCATGACAGTGTTGCTATAAAATACAAAGCGGAAGTTATTGGCAACATCATAATATTCTGTGGTGTAAAGTACATTTTTTTTTACCTAGGTTGGGAAGATGTGTAAGTTTTACGAATTAAATTAATGTCTACCACTAAGTATACAAAATTTCAGAACGAAATCGTCTGGTACTTGGCGTCGAGCTGTGGGTGCCCAATGGCGTCCCAGCAGTGGGTGCCACTACCGCTGCGTCGCCGGAGGGTCTGGGCTGCGGCTGGTGAGCTCGGCGTCGCGACGGACCATACAGCTCTGCCAGCCCGATAGAGAGCGGACTTTTATGGTGACTATAAGACCATTTAATGCAAAATAAATCATCATCATCCTCCTGCCCTTATCCCACTCTAAGTGGGGTCAGCACAACATGTTATAAACATGCTGTCACATGATTTGGCTGCGTTCTTGCCGTTCCGACCGATATATTTTGCGTGACATTAATTATTCACCTACCCGCACCGCTTCGGGTGCAGCAAGCCCCGACTACCCTCGGTGGAAAAAATTGCCCGAACAATGTGTATAATAGACAAAGTAGGAACCGATATAAGCTTGCGGCTCTTGCTTTGCGTTTTGCAAAAGTACGTAAATCGTTTGTGGGTTTGGGTATAAGATTCTTTAATAAAATTCCGCAATCAATTTTAGCTTTGCCATGACAGCAGTTTAAAAAACACTGCTTAAAAGAGGCTGAAACAAAAAGCCGATTTTACTGTTGAGGATTACTTAGAAGATAAGAACGTGGGGGATATAGCTACTCTTCGAAACTGTACAAGACAGTAATAACTTATGTAACTAGTAATAAGAATTATATTTTTAAAAGAGCAACCGCCGAGTTTCTTGCTGGCTCTTCTCGATAGTGGTTATAGTGGTGTGGTTTGAAAGCTGATTGCTTTCAAACCAGCAGTAGAGTTGACGATCCAAAAGCACTTGTTTACAATATTTTGAATTTGAAGTTGAATAATCTTCAATTTCGTAATATGCTTTACGTATATAAATATTTCTTATACTTAATTTAAATCTCTCTGTAGACTGGTCTAGTATGGATTGCGGAATTTTATTTTAGAAGCGAATACTGAGATCGAATGAGTTGCTAACTCTGCTGAGTCGCGACACAGGTATCACAAGCTTTTTGTGACCTCTCGTATGTCTATTATATACATCGAATTTCGTCTTGTACATATGGATATTATTTCGTACGAATAGAATATTACTATGTATATTGTTACATGTTTTTAATACAACCTCCTTCATAGAGTTTGTCATTAATATGAAAAAGCATTGTGGCTGTCATTATATGTCATTGAGTTTTTGAGAAAGAGTAAATGGGTTGACTCTGGGAAAACTGTTAAGTTTAAAGGAGAAATATCGTTGTTTATTATAATATATTGTGATGCTACAGTAAGTAAGCCTATTTCTTTGAACTTTTCGCGAGGGGACTCACGTTGCTCATATTATAGATAGCCCTTTTTTGAGCAACAAAAATCTTTTCTATATCAGCCGCTTTGCCCCACAGCATTATTCCATATGACATAATACTGTGACAATAAGCAAAGTACAACAAAAGTCCAATGCCTAAGGACAGGAAGTCCGAACTTAATACTTTCTACCTTTCAGTGTAGTTATCCTTAAGTTTTTGCAACCCCAAGCAAAGCAAGGGGTTCTAATGGCTGGTTAATATATTCCAGGGTTGCAACCAGCTGTGGTCCCCATACCAGTACGCCACCATGGTCTGCTCCAAGTACAAGGAAAGGGTCCGGAGACTGTCTGGACTCGGCATGCAGATATCGCCGGCGTTGGGTAACTATTTCATATGAGCATTGAAGATAGACTAGCGGTGTATCCGGCTGTATAAAATACTACCACCCTCATTTCTTACCGAGGTGTAGTAAAAGGCGACTAAAGTAAATTGACTCACTTTGTGGTATCCGGCTGAATAGAATAGTACCACCTTCATTTCTAACAGAGGTATCGTAAAAGACGACTAAGGTAAGTTGATTCACGTGTGGTATCTGGTTGAGTATAATAGACCACCTTCTATCTTACCGAGGAGTCATAAAAGGCGACTAAGGTAAGTTGAGCCACAGTGTGGTATCGGGCTGAGTAGAATAGACCAACCTCATTACTTACCGAGGTGTCGTAAAAGACGACAAAAGTAAGTTGACACACCTTGGGTGTAACGGTTGGTCGTAAAATACGTAGCCAAATCATGTGACGACATGTTTGTAACATGTTGTGCCGACCTCACCTAGAGTGGAATAAGGACAGGATGATGATGTTTGAAGACAGACAAGCGACATGTTTCTTATGTTATGGTAGTAAAGAGAATATCTTCGAAGAAACAGAATTTTAATTTTTACAAGCCTTATATTATTTTCATCTGTATGGTGTAACCGATTTATGAACTCAAGTAACCAAGTCAAACTTTGTACACCTATCAAGAATTGGTGACAATATCATAATTTTATTAATTTGTGTTCCTTTTTTTAATTATTGTCAATCAATAGAGGTTAAAAAGGGCAAAATAAGGATAGTTTAAGAAAACTATAAAATCGATTTATATAAAATCGATAAAAGCATTTTTTGTGAAATTCGAACTAAGTATGCAATTTGGTTCTAAAAGGCTTTTAGTACCAAATTGCATACTTGTTCGAATTTTAATTTTTAGGTACTTAGTGCCTTAATTACTTCAAATGTTCATATATCGTGTGGTCCCCTTCCAGAGGAGCCGGACCGGCCGTGCCGCGTGGCGTGCCAGGACGAGCGCGTGCCGCACCGCTTCTACCTGGTCAACGGGCACGAGGGCTGGTTCCCGCTGGGCACGGCCTGCGGGCGGCACAACTCCTCCTACTGCGTCAGCGGGAAGTGCTTGGTGAGACCGACATCTGGTGACCGCCATTCCCAGCCCTCACTACCGAACTCGACACCCTGACCTGGTGACCTGGGCGCAAGCCTGAATTACTGACAGCAATTAGAGCCTGCGAGGAGCAGTCCGGGCAAGGGGGTTCGCCTCGAGGCCCCCCCCTCCCCCGGGAAGTATGTTAGATGACCCTGTACGAGGCTAATGTGATCGAGTAGGTTAAAAAAACTGGCACTAACAGCATACGGCACTCACGGCTGCGGTGCTGTGACTGTTATATCGTAAAGTCTATCTCCTGATGATTTGGTTACAGGACGAAGCGATTGTTGAGATTGTCATGGTGAATGTGTGCAGTGTTAGTATAGTGGCAGAGGTGGTTTTCTCCAATTTTGAAAGGGTTAGATGTTAGACTTACTCGTAACACGCTGATCCACATCGGATTGGTAGGTTACATATATCCACAGAATTCTCAAATCTTGTTCAGTTAAGATTTTAGAACCTGGTTGAGCGAGCCTAGCTCGGTATTTTTTTACAAAATAAAAAAGAAAATAAAAAAAAATAGTAAGGTAGGGAGGGGGGGGGGGGGTCGATCCTAGGTATTTCAATTTTCGCGACAATCCCTCGAATTCGTCGCTTTCCCCGAATAAGCTACGCTGACTTGACAATGTAAATTTTAGTATTTTTTTAATGTCCAAAAACAGGGATAAAACGATTTTTTTTTAAATAAAACCTAGCTACATCGATGTTTTCACCCAAAACCACCTGCATGCTGAATTTCAGGAAAATCGTTGGATCTGTTTCCGAAATTCTGAAAATTAATATATTGTTAGGATCCAAAGTAGGATTAATGAAAAGAGAACAAAATTAATACATTTGTAACCAAACAAACAAAATGGCTGACGTGAACAGATTAACTAACAGAGCCTTCGTACGCAAGTACCGATCGTAAAAGAGACCTCTGTTCTTGACCTGACTATTTTTATACTCTAGATGAGAGGTAACTATGAAGTGTTGCTAGCAATAATAAATTACAACACTGATTAAAAATGTCGCTGTCTACAATATATACATACAAGATTAACTCATTTAAATATTAAAGACAGTAAATTCATTAATGCCTTTCCGAGATTTAACCCCCATGGAGAAAGCCTAAAGGTCGCATTGTTTATCTATCACAGACAGTCTCCAGTATACTTGCAATGTTCCAGGAATTCGGCCCCGACAACACTCCGCTGTCAGAGATGATGTTCACCCTGCCTCTGCTGACCCGCAACAGCACCGACCAGCACAGGTCCTCACGACACCGCCGCAGCCTCTACCGGGACCGGATGACGGTTAAAGCAACCCTGGACCGGCAGCAGCTCGAGGAGATCATCGCACGACTCAACTTTACTGGTACGCGAAATATTAACTACTTCTTTCTTTTTATATATTTTTTTTACGGTTGCGGCTTTTACCAACAATTCGACTGGACTGCTGTCGCGTGATAGGATGGCGAATGAATACATGGCGCTTTACAATGTCGTCATATTCCTGTAGAATTAACGGGATTTCTATAGCCTACATGTTAACCCGGTGTATAAGGAATTGTGCTAAATTTTATCGATATTGGTTCAGAAGATTCATCGTGAGAGAGTAACAAACATAAATCCATCACAAACTTTCGCATTTATAATATTAGCAGGATTAGTATACTCTGCTAATTTCGTACCGCCTTCAATGTAGATCCATGTCTTTTGACATCCCACATTTTAAGTTTTTGTTTAATATATGTATTTAATCTCTAAACGCACCCGGTTTGATAGAAACCAATACTTTGAAAGGGAAATAATTGTTACCTTTAATGATTTTCTTAGTTTCTTCATGTTTTCTCGCCTTTAAAACCTTTCCTTGACTCCTAAATACCAAAATTAGCCATACCGTGGCGGTAAAATACGTATTTATGTACCTCATTTTATCTAACGACTGTAACTTGATGTCAAATCCAAAATGAAAAGACTAAGCTGCTATTAAAAAAAACTTTGCCTATAAACAAGGTGTGTTTATAGGCAAAGTTTTCTATCCAAAGAACTGTGATTATTTGTGAAACCATAAACAATAAACGTCCATAGTCACCAACAATTGACAGTTGGATGAAATTATATTTGTCTTATTTTATTCACAGACAACACAAAAGGCCATATCGCCTACTTCCAACGGGTACCGGACCGCGTCGAAGTGGACTTTACAAATCCCATACACATTTCACCAGAGGACACCATGATGAGGAAAGTGCCAAGACCTACATGGGATTAGCACCATCAGATACTGTAGCTATGGGAACTGTAAAATATGCGGTTGGCTAAGATGCAACCCGAGCAGATTCTTCTGGGTAAAATACAATTAAATGACTGTATTTTACATATTTCATTTTACAATGATGTAAAATTGTATAAAAGTATGTAGTAGGGATGTTAAAGATCATTTTTTTTTAAATAATCGATTTTTTTCCATCAAAAATAGTTTTTTTTAATTATCCTCTTTTTGTAAAAATTTTTTCTTGTTTTTTAAAATTACCTATGCATTGTTGGATGAAACCAATGTAGACAAACAAAAAATTTTATTCGAATTTTACAAACATCACATCTATTATCATTTCTTGATAGTTGTCCTTATTGTAATTAATTATTTATATTAATACATGACAAATAGTCAGAAAAAAATCGATTTTAAGAAACCGATTATTTCGTATCAAAGTAACCGATTTTTCAAAAATCGATTTATTCTACTCCATATTACATCCCTAGTATGTAGTCCTAAAATGCTTGTCAAAGACAAAAAACTAAATTTGATAAAAAGCTATGTAATGCTAAAAATACTGTATTACGTGTAGCTTCTTCTGTACTCGCGAATTATAGCCAAATTATTTTTTATGGATAAGACAAAGTAACGCTTAAAAATGACTTTATCAGAGACAATAAAAACAACACCAAAAAAAAATGTTTGTTTTTGAAAAAATTGTTACAAGAATTTTTTAATCCTTTATCAATATTTCTATAAGTACTGAGTGACAAAATATTATTTATTTAAATGTTACATACAAGTGTTAATACAGAATATATTATAATAACAATATTTTTCCTTTATACTCTAAGTGGGTTCAGCACAAACAAACATGTTGTCACATTTGGCTACGTATTTCACGACCGGCCGCCTGCCTAAAGTCAACTTACCTTAATCGTATTTTACACCTCGGTAAGAAAGAGGGTGGTCCAATCTACTTAACCGGATACCACACGGTGGGTCAACTTACCTTAGTTGCCTTTTACGACACCTGGGTAAGAAATGAGTGTGGTCTATTCTATTCAGCTAGATACCACACGGCGGGTCAACTTACCTTAGTCGCCTTTTACTACACCTCGGTAAGAAAATGAGTGTGGTCTATTTCTACTCAGCTAGAAATCACACGGCGGGTCGATATACCTTAGTCGCCTTTATTGACACCTCGGTAAGAAATGAGGGTGGTTCTATTTAGCCGGATACCACACGGCGAAAGCAATTTTCTCAAAAGTCAACCAATTTATTCTTTTTCAACAACTTGACACATTAAAACGTGTTTTTATATATTAGTGACCTATTTGAAGGCTGTATATGAACATGTAACATTGTAGAACATGTTCTAACATTGGTAAATATCTATATATCAACAGAATGTAAATGGTGCTCGAAATAAATAGTTACACAAAAACCTTAAACGTTTTGTTAACTTATTTTAAACTATGGTTTATAATAATGTGTAATGTATAGTCAAGTTAACGCATTTAGCTGACTGTACGGTTATTGTGATCGTTTTAGTATTTATTTAGTTAATATTTTTTTAACTTTTAAATTTAATTATTAAAAATATTTTTTTACATACTCTTTTTTTTATTCATCTCTTCAAATGTTACATTTCTCGTTATCCTTATATTTCAAATTGATCTACACCCAATTATATTGGTCAGTTTAATAAGTTAAAAGTTATATCTGTAAAGTTTCTAATAATCTAAAAATAAGTAATCTAAAAAGTTATGTCTCTTATATGTGTAAAGTTATATCTGAATATACACACAATTTTGGCAAAATTATTATTATTATTATTAAAACCGTAGTATTGCAAAAAATCCTACACCCAAAGAAAAATAGTATTATTTTAGGTCGATCTTATTTCAAACTAATGAAAATATCAATCTATAATCCGTCAAAAAAGAAAGTATATGTATTGTTAAATGTAGAGTGTACTATTCGTTCTCATACCTGATACATACAGAATGTGTAAACGCGCACTACCCGCCACCAATAACATAAGCACTGCACACATTCACCACCACAATCTCAACAATTGTTTCATCTCGTAACCGATGCATCGTCAGGAGATAAGACTCCACGACTAAATCGCAAAAAAAGGGAAAAAAACAAAAACACAAATTTATTATTTACAAATTCTGCACATATGAGGTATGAGAACGAATAGTACACTCTATATTAAGAATTACATATCTATTATCGCGGATTATAGCAATATAATATTTTTAAAGTAACGCCTAATTCTATACATTATTCAATCTTGTTTTGTGCCGACCCCACTTAGAGTGGGATAAGAGCAGGAAGATGATGATTTAGGATCGCATCGGTTATTGTCTCTGATGTTATTTGTTCTCGTGGGTGATGGCGGCTATCTTGGCGGGATCGGTGATGAACCACTGCCAAAGTTTCCTCATATTGTCCTTATCACCATTCTGCAAAGCAAACAAAATTAGAACTTAGTGTCAAATAAATAGATATAATTATGACGAATACGCAAAAATATTTCGTAATTATTAGCAGGTAGAGTTGAAATTCGTATGACGTGTATATTATGGAACTAATAATTACATCAGAATAAAGGTATAATTACTAGTGCAATTGCGAATTGGTATTAAATATGCCTGGAGCGAGAGTGGACAATCTTTTATAAGAAAAAAAACCTAATAATTAAAAAACACAAAATTAAAAAAGACATAAATATGTAATTGTTGTCGCCAATGACTTCCGCTTTGTATTTTAAAGCAACACAGTCATGATACAAGAGCTTCGCACCCTTTTTAATTAAAATGGTGGCAACACTGTGCTGTTGTTGTTTCCGGTGGAGTCTTCCTATTGATAAAACGTTTCAGTTGCATGCAGTCTTTGTTCGTCATTCAAGAGAAGTGCATCTCGGAACGGGAATTGTGGTATTCCTATTATATTGTGTTATTGTATATAGTGTGCGCTGACATAATCACATATATATTGTACATATAGTAAATATATTTATTCAATTTTATTTAATTATTGCTAACCATAAAATAAAAAAAAAAAATGTACACCTTGGTTTTGTCATTAATTTTTTCTTTTAAAGAAAATTATGACTTTTTGACTTATTTAAACGCAGATATTTTCTATACACTGTCCATTATATTAACCATCTTTTGACAGATTGACGATAGTGATGTCCTAAAGATTCTCGTATGCGATACCATTCCGATTATAGTACCTACTATCATTAATCGAATTACGTACCTAAGTAATTCGATTAATGATAACCTACGTAAACTAGATTACTACTTGAGAAAAGAAATTCCAACTTTGAGAAAACTTATTGTTTCTTTGAAAAGAAGTGGTCTATTTCATGGTGAAAAATCTTCTTTGGTCAAAGTTTTGAACACAATTGGCTTTTCATATAAAAAGTTAAATAAAAGAAAATTATTAATGGAACGCACAGATATAGCTATAGCACGTTGTGATTTTTTAAGAGAGGCAAAGAAAATACAAGATTGGGCAAATATTGTTTTCACGGATGAAACATGGCTCAACGCTAACCACACACTATCTCGTTTCTGGACTGATGATACTGCTGATTCCACTTCCTCAGTACCAATGGGAAAAGGTGAGCGCCTAATCATTTGCCATGCAGGTACAGCAAAAGGATTTGTACAAGACGCACTGTTGGCATTTAAATCGAAGAAATCAAATGACTACCACGAAGAGATGAATGCAAATGTGTATGAAGAGTGGTTCAAAAAAATGCTCATTTCATTGGAAGAACCATCAATAATTTTTATTGATAATGCGCCCTACCACTCCCGTCAAATTGACAAAATGCCAACACAGGCTAATAAAAAGCATGAAATAATTAATTGGCTTCGGGACAATGGAGAAAATGTGGACGACTCAATGTTAAAAGTTGAATTAGTAAAAATATTAAAAACCAAAAAGAGAGCAAAACGCTATGTAATCAATGAAATGGCAGCAGAATATGGCCATACTGTTCTTCGGATTCCTCCATACCACTGCCAGTACAACGCAATAGAACTTATATGGGCACAAGTAAAAGGGCATGCTGCGAGATGCAATACAAGCCCCCCATTCACAGCGAATAAAATGTTGCAATTGCTAAAAAATGCTTGCACCCACGTAACGGCCGAGAACTGGGCAAGTGTGGTGGAAAGAACTAAAAGAGTAATATTCTCTGATTGGGAACGTGATATTGCGTTTGATAATATATTGTTAGGATCCAAAGTAGGATTTATAAAAAGAGAACTAAATTAATACATTTGTAACCAAACAAACAAAATAGCTGACGTGAACAGATTAACTAACAGAGCTTTCGCACGCAAGTACCGATCGTAAAAGAGACCTCTGTTCTTGACCTGACTACTTTTATACTCTAGATGAGAGTGAATTATGAAGTGTTGCTAGCAACAATAAATTAAAACACTGATTAAAAATGTTGCTGTCTACACGGCCTCTCCTGACCGCATGTCGTCCTCGACCATAACCGTGTCCGTACCACCGGACCAGCATTATTTGCAGCGGCAGGTGTAGCTTCATGAGTGACTGATGGAAGCGTGGATGAGTCAGATGCACTGACTGATGACGCAAAGGCTGTGTCATAGTCCTCATCTGTATTTAAAAAAAGGAATCAGAAAATATTCAAATAAACCAAATAAAATTAACATCCTCTTTTTCACTACTTCGTCATTCAATTAATTCATACTTCAGCTATTTCACTGAGCAAATAATCTCGTCTAGCATTCATCCCTTAATAACAATCGAGACGTCTCTTTAAAATTTCAAACCATATGCCTAGGACTTTTACCCAACCATCGCCATGGATAATCATGACTCGGTCACGCGACACGCGCGCTTCGCCCGACGTAACACGTCACAGGCCACCTGATAAACAGGCTATAGACTGATCGTTCGATCAGCCTATTCAGCAACTTGGGACCCACCAAGCGCCAGGGTGTAGCAAAATGCTCGGGGTGACTAGCTTCCCCTCACCCTACATGACAGTGGTGCACGCCGCCAGAGTAGAATCACTCTCAATGAAGGCGGCGCATGCCTCAGACATGGCACTCCACTGGCCTCTCCACGGCGCCACGTACGCAGTCTGCGTAGCCTTGCCGCAGCCTCCGCTAAGCAAGCGAAGTGTGCAGCGGTCATGGGGTAACACCTTTACCGCCACGTACTGACCACACTTGCCGGGATTACCACCACGAATGCCGGCATCAAGTTTCCTGCAGACTGAGAAAACTTTATTACAACCTCATAGTCATAAATATTGAATTAGCGTTGTGGATGTCGATGTTAAATTACACGAGCATCGAGCTTTAGACAGATTTAAAAACACCTTGAAATAACCTCCAAGACCGAGAAACTGTCTCCCGTGCCTCACGGAGCTTCTATTTTACTGGGCTCGGCCTTACCTGACCACGACAAACCATATTTTTGCATAGCCCCTTTGACATGAAGCTACACGAAATAACAAGCCTCGTCAGTTTACCCATTTAACGGTCAACTTATTCACACTATCCCAAAGGTTATTAACGGATTTATGAAAAGCATGCGCAAGATTAGATGCCTCTGAACAAGTTGATTCTAAGAAGTGATGTAGGTACATGCGGTCCACTCGAGTCAGAAGTACCGACGCAGTTAGGAGAATTAGATCGCTTAAAATGAAAGCAAACGCAAGTCTCGCGACGTCGGGATGGTACCTATCATACGAGCGATAACAAAATTATTGATGTAAAGTGGAACGGTTTCTTCTTTATATATCAGACCGTGAACTATAATACAAGTGGGATCCTCCTTTCACACGAGCGGGAACACAAACTACTACGCGAGCATGATCGCAGGAGTATAAAGAGAGGGCGATTGTAACCTATTACAGCTGTCACTCCGTAAGACTTTTTCCGAAATTATCAGAGACGCGTTTAGTATTACGAACCGAACGTCGTCGTTTTCAGTCAGCCGAATTAGACTGATTACGTGAGTCATTAAAGGAATTCTGCCGCCTTCGGCCGCTCGCAACACGTTGCAAGACGTTATTACGCATTTAAAACCAACCCTCTTTATTAAGTTTTTCTCGCGATAAACACAAAACACAATTTTCGATCTCGTTACGTATTCCAAACGAGAAACCAATCACGACTATTTAACTTAGAACGCACTATTTCACAAAATCAAGTAAAATACGAGCAATTGCAACGAAATACACAAATACTTTGTCACAAATACGTGCAATTCAACCGAAAACAAAAAGTGGGTATGTCATAAATAAACAAAATGAAATCTACCAAATTCTACCACACTTTTCATTTAATTTATGCAGTGAGCTATGAGTTCTTTATCCCGCTTCGGATGTTAGGATCCAAAGTAGGATTTATAAAAAGAGAACTAAATTAATACATTTGTAACCAAACAAACAAAATAGCTGACGTGAACAGATTAACTAACAGAGCTTTCGCACGCAAGTACCGATCGTAAAAGAGACCTCTGTTCTTGACCTGACTACTTTTATACTCTAGATGAGAGTGAATTATGAAGTGTTGCTAGCAACAATAAATTAAAACACTGATTAAAAATGTTGCTGTCTACAATATTATCTACACAAGAGCTAATAATAACTGCTACTGAAGACTCCTCATCGGAGGAGTCTAGTGTTGATTATCATTCCGACGACTCGTGCTAATAAAATAAATTAAAATATCCTGATTGTTTTATTTGTATGCATGTATTAACTAAGAAGAAAGTAAAACTTTATATAATGTTATTAAATGTCTTTTAATACTCGTAACATCGATTTCTACCGATTATTTTTAATCTGTGGCATAATCGTAGTAACCATTATGTGTGACATCACTAAGTGGGCGGTACCCATCCATAAAGTACAAATATTATTTGTATGATATTTGTACGTAAGCAATACAAAACTTAATGAGCGTGAGCTGTCAAAAGACTGATAATATGATGGACGCAGTATAGAAAGTGGGAAATTAACAAAATAGGCGAGAAATAAGACGATCCACGAAAATGCGAAGCTATCCCGCCAAAATAGGGACGTTTGGTCACTTTTTATTGAAGTCATTGCAGGCTCGAAACAACATAAAAATGTTGGTTATATTTTATTTTTATTTGGGAAACAAGCAGTGTAAATTGTTACTAATTCCGATAGCAATAAGAATCAAAATTAGTTTCCACTTATTACTAATACATATGCATTGAAAAATATAGTTATCTATTTATTGTATAGAGGAAAAATTTGTATGTATGTTTATAATGTTTTCACACAAAAACTACTGAGCCGATTTCCAAAATCCTTTCACCATTGGAAGCTGCATCTTAACTGAGCAACATAGGCTATATATTACATTCAAAACATTAGGAATTCGTTTTAAAATGTAATGAGGGGTAGAAAAGTAAAAAATTACGCGGGTGACACCGCGAGATATTACTGGTATATTAAAAAGTTATATTTTATTATTGCGTGTTTTGGCCTGAATTCGGATCCTTTTGTCCAAACAAATATACCTAACAAATGATAATAATATGACCAGCAACAGGTTGGGACAAGTCTATCAGATTGTGAGCTTGCCTTGATGTCGTTGAACTCCTCCGTGGTGTTGCCCACTCTGGAGCTCGCTGCGGCCACCGCGTGGGACAGCGCGTGGGCTAACGACGGCACGCCCGTGTCGCGGTGGACGGGCCCCCGCGAACTTCCCCCACAGATGTAGTCGTGGAGGGGTTTGACAGCGGTTTTACTGGAAACACACATGTTACAACTATAGACTAAAGATTTTGTATCGCATCAGAGAATCGCTTAGTACTAAATTACGTATCCCGTTATGTGCATCTCTCGTTTTATCAAAACTGAACTACGCTGACGTGGTTATTGGGCCAAGGTTGCTAGTGCGTTCCGCAAAAGTCATACAAAAAGTTCAGAACGCTTGTGCTCGCTACTGTTTCAGCATTCCCTCACGAGCTCATGTAACACCTTACATAAACAACGCAGGCTGGCTTAAAATGGATTATTGTCGTCATTTACATTTCGCAACATTATTATTTGGTGTTGTAAAAACCAAAGTTCCGCCCTATCTAAATAACAAACTTAGGTGGGCATACGATGAAAGTAGTGATGCCCGACGCGCCGGTACCTTAAAATGGCATCCTTACCGTACAGCTTCTTTGAAGGGAAACTTTCATTACGCCGCAACCAAATGCTGGAACAACTTACCGCCCCCTTTCCGAAAATGTACTACCATGGCTAATTTTCGTATTAAATTCAAATTATACTTATTGAATCTTCAAAAAACTGCCTAAACGGTTGTAAAAAGCTACTCTTTAAAATTTTATTATCTTTTATTACTTTTTTATTTTTATTTTTATTGAATGTAATACCTTTAACACGAAAATGCAACTGATTTGATTATTATTTCGTTTTAATTATTATTTTGTTTTAACTTATGATTTATTATCTCCATTTAATATTCCTTTTTATTTTTAACTTATACCTGTTTTTTTTTTGTTGTGTCTAGTTTATCTACATTTTAAACTTAAGTAACTTTTTAAGTACATTTTAAACTTAAGTTTTAAACTGGTTTCTGTTATATTACTCGGGCAGCAGCTGAAAACCAGCGCCGTGTGTTATTAGTTCCAGTAATGACATGCGACAATGCTGAGCTGTGTGCCCTTTCTGTCAATTACCAATTGCAGAATAAATGTTTTTTCATTTCATTTCATTTTCATTTCATTTACAACATGTTTCAAATAAAACCTCCTTCATATAATTGGTCAATAATATAATAAAAAATATTATCGGCGTCAATGTCACATTAGGTTGTTGAGAAAGAATAAATGGGTTGACTTTTGAGCAAATTGCTTTTTATTAATTGAACGAGGATAAAAGTAAATTAACATTGCTACACACTTATTTCTTTAACTAGTTATGTCCTAAATAGTACAAAGAAGGTGACTACGTAATGGAAAAAGCAGCATTGGCATTAAAAAGGAGATATTGACTGACATACTGTGATAATACTTCATATATGGTGTTATTAAACGACATTTACGCACTCAGTCTACACTACGGACTTGTGACTTTCTTATAAAGTGTCCCATTATAACGACTAGAGTAATCTGACAAACTTGATTACTCTGTCGCAAATTCTATCAAAATATTCTTTATTCAAGTAAACTTGTTAACAAGTGCGTTTGTATCGTCAACTCTACTGCTTTAAAAGTCAACCACATTTCACAACTTAATCGTCTGTAATCGCAGATTATGTAGGTGCCATAACGTATAAGGTTAACTAACACGTATTGAAAAAAAAAACTACTGTAAAATAGTAGAACTATACTGACTGGAAGCAAAAATGAAAATCCTTTAAATGAACCATTTACTCATTGAAGGTTGATCTCTTGTCCATCTCCAAAGCTCTAGATTTTTACATCGGCATTCCTAACATCTATTGGTAAGCCCGGCTAAAAATGCATTGACTTGAGGACACTTTTGAGCGCCTGACTGTCTGTGTATCTTGGGTGTTATATATCTACAGCCGTTAAAGTAGAATTACATAATACTCATCATCATTTGAAGCTGTGGTAGCCCAAAGCTGTGTTAGCCCAGCGGTAACACCGTGTGCCTCTTTCGAGAAGGTCTAAGGTTCAAACCCCGGGCAGGCACCAATGAGTTTTCTAGTATAAACTTGTGTCTAATTGATAATTGCAATTTATCACACGCTTTTCAGTGAAGGAAAACATCGTGAGGAAACCTGCATATCTCTAGAGAATTCTGGGGATATGTGTAACCTACCAATCCGCATTGGATCCGCGTGGTCTTAGCTCCAATACTTCTCTCCAAAAAAAAAAAAAACGGAGAGAAGAGGCCTATGCCCAGCAGTGGGATAGTAACAGGCCGTTACTTACATACTTTTTTACATCATCATTACCAAACCACTCTCGTCCACTGCTGGACATAAGTCTCTCCACTTATTCGCCACTTAGCCCAATTCTGGGCTCTCTGCTTCTAACCACTGTCCGCCGTCCTCCGTATGTCGTCACTCTATCGAGTCTCAGGGTCGACATGTAACGAACATGTCGACCCCAAACGTTCTGCGACAGATATGGCCCATTGCCACTTCAGCTTATGCGCTGAGCTATGTCGGTGACCCTAGTCCTCTCACGGATTACTTCGTTGCGAATACGATCTCTTGGAGAAACCAGCATAGCTCTTTCCATAATACTCACATATTGTGTATCGCAGCCTCCTTCATCCTGCACCGTTCGCTGACGCTGTCCCTCAGATGCTCTACCTCTGTCCTCCTCCTGTGGTAGAGCTGCACGAGCCCCGCCGCGTCCCCCGGCTCTGCCCGCAGCGCCCCATACAAACTGAGCAGCAGATGATCTGACGAGCCCAGTTTCACCTCGGCCAACTCTTGCTCCATGCAAGTCTCGTTCATCAGTTTCTGGGAACGTTACAGATGACTTATTAAAACTGCCGTGTGATATCCGATGAGTAGGATAGACCGCCCTAATTTCTTACCGAGGTGTCGTAAAAGTAAACTTAGGTAAGTTGACGTCAGGCAAGCGGCCGTAAAATAGTAGCTAAGTCATACAACATGTTTGAAACATGTGCCGATTTCAATTCAAATGGGATAAAGGCGGAATGATGATAGTCTGCTATATACAACTCTCCTCCACGTCGGGCTGCTATGACCCATAAAAGGGGTTTTCATAATTAAAAAAGGGCCACTCACGATCCTTATATAACAGACTGGACCTCACTCAAGATCCTACCGTGACAGACTAGACTACACTCAGTAATATCAGTAGGGTCATTCGCGAATCTAACATAACAGACTGGACTAAACCTAGTAATATCAGTAGGGCCACTCGCGAATCTAACATAACAGACTGGACTAAACCTAGTAATATCAGTAGGGCCACTCGCGAATCTAACATAACAGACTGGACTAAACCTAGTAATATCAGTAGGGCCACTCACGATCCTCTCGGCCACGGCCCGCTCGTCCCCGAGCAGCGCGGTCCGCAGCCGCGCCGCGCAGTGCAGCAGCTCCGCGGCGGCGGCCAGCTCGCGGCGCAGCGCGCAGTACAGCAGCCGGTCCACGGACAGCGCGCGACCGCACAGCGAGCGCAGCGCGACCAGCTGATGCAACACGCCCCTGAGGACACCACCACGTTGACAACATCTTAAACCCGCGCTTTGGCGCTAAAATAATGCATTCAGGATAAAGGACCAAGTGAAGTTCGAGGAACAGTGCAGATAGGCCATAGAATTAAGAAGAAGCTCTTTGTTCGACTCTCGTACGTTAACACTACATAGTACAAAACAAAGTCGCTTTCTGTGTCTGTCCCCATGTCCCTATGTTTCTATATCCTGTGTATGCTTAACCCTTTAAAACTACGCAACAGATTTTGATGCGGTTTTTTTTTAATAGATAGAGTGATTCAAGAGGAAGGTTTATATGTATAATAACGTTCAATATGATATAAAAATACTGTAATTTTTGAGGGTTCTAATGTGATGTCGAAAATAATTGCATTTTTTTCGGCTTACATTGCAAACGCAGGCTGAACCTATGAGATTTATCAAAATAATGTACTAAGTATTTGTACAACTTGAAAAGGTCTATAGAAAACCCTGCAATGGTATATGTCTAACCAACAATAGCGTCTTTTTGTCATTTTCTATCTACGAAAAATAATGCCTTATTTTTATACAATACAGCATTAATCCTTATCCAATTAAGTGCCGTAAACGGACCACGTTGTGAACTTAGTGGGTTATTCTTCTTCTTCGTCAACTGATGGACGTCCACTGGACACTGCACTAGAGTCACATCTCATAAAGTCAAATCACATCTCAGAAGCGAGATGCAGCAGACTCCACTCAAAACGCCAGATATCATAAATCAAAATCTCTTAAAGCTGTCTTTCTGTATTTTCTTACATTACTTAACAGATTTGTACATGTTTTAGTACAAGACAGAGCAATTGAGGAAGATTTAACAGAACAGCTAAATGATTTTGATAGGACTTTCAATGGAAAAGAGATTGTGGAGCAACATATTGGCTACTTTTTATCCTTGAATTCCCATGGGACTAAGGTCTAACAACTCACTCCCTGACGGCCAGTGCGGCGCCCGCGGCGAGCCCCACGACCTGGTCAGTCCTCCTGCCCACGAACTGCTCCACCGCACCCGGCATCTGCTGGACCAGACTGGACTCCTCCTGCTCCAGCTGATGGACCGTGCTCTTCAGTATGTCCAATGAGGAGACGCTGAAATTAATCATTTATTCATTCGTTTACATATTAAAAGAATCTTGTGTGTATGATTGTGTGTGTGTGTTTGTGTATTAATGTGTGTGTGTGTGTGTGTGTGTTTGTGTATTAATGTGTGTGTCTTTTAGTAATTACTCATCATCATCATCTTCCTGTCCTTATCCCACTATAAGTGGGGTCGGCACAACATGTTACAAAACATGCTGTAACATGATTAGGCTGCGTTTTTACGAGCAGTTACCTACCTGCTGTCAACTTACCTTAGTTGTATTTCACGACACCTCGGTAAGGTGGTCTATTCTACTAACCGGATACCACACGATAGGTCAACTTACATTAGTCGCTTTTTACGACACCTCGGTAAGAAATAAGGTTGATCTATTCTATTCAGCCGGATACCACATGGTGTCTTTTAGTAATTACTATTTTTAATTATTTTTTTCTGAGTAACGAGTACCAGTGTGTGTGTGTGTGTGTGTGTGTGTGTGTGTGTGTGTGTGTGTGTGTGTGTGTGTGTGTGTGTGCGTGCGTGCGTGCGTGCGTGCGTGCGTGCGTGCGTGTGTGCGTGCGTGTGTGCGTGCGTGCGTGCGTGCGTGCGTGTGTGTGTGTATGAATGTGTGCGAGCGTGTGTCTTTTAGTGATTACTATTATTTGTTTTTGTTTTCTGAGTAACAAGTTCAAGTGTATGAGTGTGGGTGTGTGTGTGTTTGTATATTAATGTGTGTAACGAGTACAAGTGTGTTTGTGTATTAATGTGTGCGAGTGTGTGTCTTTTAGTAATTACTATTATTTATTTTTGTTTTCTGAGTAACGAGTATGTGTGTGTGTGTATGTGTGCGTGCGTGTATCTTTTAGTAATTACTATTATTTATTAATGTATGTCTTCTGGTCAGATATATACTCACGTGATCTGACTGGCTCTGGCTGGGTAGTTGAGGATGAGCGACAGCTTCGCTTGCTCCCCGGCCAGGTCCGCTTTAGTGTCTATGTATGTGATGATGGTATCTGATAATCTGCAACAAACAATAAATAATGTAATACTAATATATAAATTTACGACACCTCGGTAAGAAACGAGGGCGGTCTATTCTACTCAGCCGAATACCATACGACGGTCGACTTACCTAAGTCACCTTTTACGACACTTCGGTAAGAAATGAGAGCGGTCTATTTTACTCAGCCGGATACCACAAGGCGGGTCGACTAACCTTAGTCGTCTTTTATGATACCTCAGTATGAAATGAGGGAGGTCTATTCTACTCAGCCGGATACCACACGGCGGCTTTGCTACTAGTACATATAATAATAAATTTTAACCTTTTCTCCATATTCTTAGCTTCCATAAGAGCTATGCTCATTTCCTCGTCCGTGCTCTTGTTCTGTTTGGAGTCAAACATCAGAGACGTGTATGAATCAAAGTGAGATCTGAACATCTCTTGTGATTGTCTGTATGTCTCGAACGGACCGTACGCGAAGAACCTTTTGGAGACCTCCTGAAATCCATAATGATAACTTTAAATATAGTTTATTACTGAGAAGCTGTGGTAGCCCAGCGGTAACACCGTGCGACTCTTTCGAAGAGGTCATGGGTTCAAACCCAGGCAGACACCAATGAGTGTTTCTGTTAAAACTAATGTGTCTAATTGATAATTGCAATTTATCACACGTGTTTCGTTGAAGTAAAACATCGTGAGGAAACCTGCATATCTCTAAAGAACTCTGGAGATGTGTAACCTAGCAATCCGCATTGGAGCAGCAAGTCTTAGCTCCAATCCTTCTCTCCACAGAAAGAAGATAGAGAGTAATAGGCCGCTACTTTACTTTATTTTGTATATAATAGAATGAGTATAGGCCATGGCACACCCTTTATTGATGATAGACTGACTGACTGTTGCCTTAAGCGAGCTCAAGGTCTAGAAAGAATATGAATTTAATTATATTCTGAATCCAGTAAAGGCTGTACTAGCTAATACAATGTTGGCGTTGCAGAAAGCGTTGTTTCCAGGAGGTGGTGTCGCCGAACATGTACAACGTCAAGCTGTGGCAGACCTCAGGCCACTGGGCGCACTACGCGGAGAACATGTTCTCCTTCGAGGCTGCTTTTTTTACTTACCTTATCAACAGCACAAGTGCTGTATTCATTTAAAGCTTCGGCCACAACGTCTACAACACTATTGATCTTGGAGTCCAGCTGCTTGGCAAGCTGCATGCACTCCTCAGCTGCCGACCTCATATCATCAGCAGCTTGTTCTTCAGCTGCTTTGAGCTTTGTCAATTCTATGTCGAGTTCCTCTTTTGTACACCTGAAAGTTAATAAAAGAAAATATGTTAGACAAATGAAATATACACTAAAAACAATACTTGGTCTTTTTCATCATCTTCCTGCCCTTATCCCACTTTAAGTGGGGTCGGCACAACATGTTATAAACATGCTGTCACATGGTTTGCTATCCGGCTGAATAGAATAGTACCACCCTCAGTTCTTACTGAGGTGTCGTAAAAGGCGACCAAGGTAAGTTGACCCACTGTGTGGTATCCGGTTTAGTAGAATAGATCACCCTCTTTCTTACCGAGGTGTCGTAAATACGACAGCGGTAAGTTTTGTCAGGCAGGCGGCCGGTCGTAAAATCGCAGCCAAACCATGTGACAGCATGTTTATAACATGTTGTGCAGACCCCACTTAGAGTGGGATAAGGGCAGGAAGATGATGAGTCTAACTTTAAAATTATATCACATGTTTAGTATTAAAGTGACCGAATAATATAAATATTGTTTTGTAAACAATAAATCGCAATAAAGCATAGGGCTTGTAAAACTCATGTGTCGCATAGTTTTAAAGAGATCATTGATGTCATTAAAATCAAGGATTAGGATGTAACTAACTCAAGATCGAATTGAGTCAGTTTAATACTAAGTGTACAATATATTCTACTTTACATTTCCAAGGATTTATCTAAAAGTTATGAACAGAAAAGTGAGAATGTCAATTAACTGACTGGGATAAGTTTCCTAAATTATATAAGCTTTATAATAAGAATATTATTCACTCGTTTTGTTCAACCAGTTCTTTAAGTACATTTTCATGTCTTTTCAACATGGCCAGCCTTTCCTTCTGCATGGTGATATCAAGTTTGACATCTTCCAGGCCATCCTTGTCTCCTGGCAGGCAAAGACCGTTGAATTCTTCTTGGAGGGCAGACAACTTGCTTTCCAATTCCTCAGGAGACAATATCTTGTTTTGTTTCTCCAATTCCGCATATCTAGAAAACAATAATGCTGGATTGTCTTACAACATAGTTTGTAATGACACTACCCAAAAACAAATATTTATTCATTGCGAAATTGTCAGTAACTACATACTACAGTTTCATTTATAAGTTAATTAATAAGTTATTTACTTATTATTTAATAAAATAGAAATTGATTGCATGAATTTTATATTTGTAATGGGCATTGTTTTGTATCCTGCAATCTATAGAAGACTTATTGTTGAGACTTTATCATCTAAAGTATGAAATATAATTATATACATACAGAATACACACATACATACAGAAACCAGAATACACTATGATAAACTGAGATATAATAATTTGATTGACAAGGTTTGTAATGTATAGAATAAGTATCTCTAAATAATATACACCTTGGTTAATTTAGAAGCTGCACTTAAAATATTTATAACATATTAATTATTAAAAGAATAAGTATATTAGGGGAAGTCTGAAAGTTGCGCCCATTACAGAAAAGATGAGAAGTGCGGACTAAGTTGGTATGATCATGTAATGAGGGATGAAAATCATGTGACCAAAAGAGTTATAATAATGAATGTGGATAGATGTATGACTGGGGGGAGGCCGAAAAAATGATGGATGGATTGTGTGAAAAATGATATGCATGTTAAAGGAGTGGCACCAGAGTTGACGAATGATGGAGGAGAATGGAAGAAGAAGACATATTATGCCGACCCCATTTAAAGTGGGATAAGGGTAAGATAATGATGATTAATTATTAAAAGAACATAGCATATATGTACCTGCTTTCTTCACGTGCTGTTAATGCATTGTTTTCGTCCAAGTTATGGTAGATCCATCCTAAGACATCAGCAAAGTCAGGATCATTCAACATCCATTCAAACGATTTATTATATGTTTCAACGCCTAAACTATGCAGAAATGGGACGAATTCTGCATCAGTTATTTTATTTTGAGTATTCATTATCACAATTGCATAAATCTATATTAATTTAACTTAAAGTAAACTAGATTCACGATTCACGAAATATTCACTTTTCCGTTACCCACAGAATTTGAAAAGAGAATATTCAAAAATTGACATTTTAGATATCAGTTCAGTAACAAGCTAGCGAACACATTCTTTTTTATAGATATAACACAAAGATATACAAATGTACTATATTTGTTTAATTATGTATGAAATATTAAATAATATAAGAATTTTTATGTTTAAAACTTATGAAAGTAATGGATTAAATAGATTGTGTCAGCAGTAACTAGATGTCGCTACTATAATCATACATTCGTAAACTTTTTGTTAAAACTAAATTTTTTAAATACATAGTAACATAGGTAATTTATAATAATAGGTTTGTTGTAAATGTATATATTTTTAGTCGTCGATATATTTAGAAATTCGAAATATTCAGGATCATTAAAAACAAATATAAAAATAAGTGTTTATATAAATAAGGTGGTAATTTTTTTTGAAGCTGGTCAGAAATAGTTTTAAATGCTTAATAAATTACAAGTTTTACCGGCATTTGATACAATTTTTTTACTTCACCGAAAAGCGTGTCATATATTGCAATTATCAATTAGATACATAACTTTTAATAGAAGAACTAATTGTTGCCTGCCCGGGATTTGAACCCATGATCGTCTCTAGAGAGTCGCATAGTTTCATTAGGCTATCACAACTTTTGTCCAAAAAGTAAAAAAAATATTTATATCCAATTCCAAGGTTTTATTTATAAGTTCGATGACTGCTGTTATATATATACATAAATAAAATTCTTTGTTTCATCATTCTTCTTATTCATTGAATCGAATCACTCCACTACCGCGTCAAGAATAATATTTCAGCGTCATCTGTCTCGCTATAATGAGGGTAGTAAATAAATCCAAGTGACGCGCGGCGGAAGAGTGGCCAGTTACAGTGGCATTATCCAATTCAAACGCCCCTGCATTCGACTATACCCTCGCACTTGAACGGGCGGACGGTTCAAGGCCGCGGTCTTGTGCGTCTCTTATATTTGGCCAGAATGTTACCTAACTGTTTACATAGATTATTATATAAACATACGGGTCACATCGCGTTATAATCGATTACCTTTGTATAAGGTTCAACGTTTCGGCTGAGTTGCATCCACCGTGGTCACGAACTGACTGGAGCGCCGCGGCGTCTTCGTTTCCGAGTACTACAGTAATTATTTTGTTCATCTACCCGCACTTGAACCGCACAATCCATATAAAGTCTGCAGCACACCACACTGATATTATCCGCACGCGATATAGCTTGCAACGATTTCTTTCGCGAGTTATCTGAAGCCCTCTTCTCTGTTGAATGTGCGATGCTTTTTGATCTCAACAGCTTCACGCGCCACTCTTGCATAATAGTGGGCATCAGTTGACAGGACTTTGGGATCATGAAGCTCAATCCAGTGATTGCTCCCCGAATTAAGCAGATGGTCTGCGATCGCTGACTTCGTTGGCTGGCTATTTTTAACTGCACATACATACATAACATAGATATTTAGGTCTTTCCTCCATAGCATTGTACATACTTATCTGCGTGCTAGTAAGTACCGGCCTGTTACTATCCCACTGCTGGGCATAAGCCTCCTCTCTCCGTTTTTTGGAGAGAAGGGAGCTAAAACCTACCATGCTGCTCCAATGCGGATTGGTAGGTTTCACATATCCCAAGAATTCTTTAGAGATGTGCAGGTTTCCTCACGATGTTTTCCTTCACCGAAAAGCGTTTGATAAATTGCAATTATCAATTAGACACATAAATTTTAATAGAAAAACTCATTGGTGTCTGCCCGGGTTTGAACCCGTGATCGTCTCTAGAGATTCACCTGCGTGCTAACCCGTGGATAATTATATAAAAGATCCTCTCTTTCAAAGGGTTGTCTGGAAGAGATCACAACAGTGTGATCAGACCGCCCTTTGCACATTTAATTGTTTCTATTATCTATGTCTCTTGTTCTTTTCACTCTGTATTTTATTGTGCAATAAAGTTATTCTTCTTCTTCATCATAGTTATTCAAAAGTCTCTCTAAGAGGTATTTTGAAAAAGCTGAGGTGCATCCAAAGCCGCTCGTCGCCGGGGATGGCTAAATACACCTGCTATGATAAAAGTTTAAGTCCAAATATAGACGCCCTACTCTAAATAGAAGATATATATATAATGCTAAATGTAAGTGGACAATCGGTTATCATACCTGATACATGCAGGATTCGTAAAAACACATGCACAAACCTCCACCACCGCCACCACAATACACAAGCACTATATACGTTCACTATCACAAACTCAAGAATCGTTTCGCCCCGCAACCGAAGCATCATCAGGAGAAAGACTCCACGACCAAAATCACAATTTTTCTATTTTACTTCATCGCGGATTATAGCAAAAAAAATTTATTATTACTTTTGTATTATGGATCTCCGCAAAGTAACGCCTAATTCTATAAATTAGATAAAGAAAACAATACAAAAATTCACTCTATGAAATAATGGAATGGATGCAACACAAATACGTAAATTTCTAAATATAGGACAATATTGTCAATATTATTGCATGGGGACATCGATTTAAGCATGTCATAATGAAACCAAGTGTGGTGGGCGTCGAAGGCTATTGAAGTTTGCTTCCGTCAATGCCTCGTAAGCTTTCTACAGAAAACAGTTCCATTATATTGACAGACGGTTTTACTGGACGATTTTGACAGGTAAAAAGTGTTTATGCCGAGCTTTTTTGATTTTTATTGGTAAGGGCAACATTCAGAACCAGTTAGTTAACTTTATTAAGTCTATGTTGTGTTGTGAACGCAGCCACAACAGAACTTTTTATATCTGTCCATCAATCATCAATTCAAAATTTGACAACTACTTCTTGTAACGGACTGACTTGCTGCCTTACTACACACGGACTTGCTACCTTTACCAAAAACTGACGAATAAAACTGAGAAAAGAAGACTTCATTGTATTATTACCAGCGCCTAAATATCTTCATAACATCTAAGAAGATACAGTTGTTAATTCTAGACAATTCAAAAGAGCTTTCAAGAGCTTATTCGAATATAGATTACTTAGATTTGACTGGTATTACAATTAAAACAAATCAAATATAACTAATCTATATTCAAATAATCTCTTATAAACAATATCAATATATTGTTTATATATTATGCAGATTTAGTGTGGTATCCGGCTGAGTAGAATAAACCACCCTCATTCCTTACAGAGGTGTTGTAAAAGCGGACAAGGTAAGTTGACCCACCGTGTGGTATCCGGTTTAGTAAAATAGACCACCCTCTTTCTTACTGAGGTGTCGTAAAATACGACTAAGATAAGTTGACGTCAGGCAGGCAGCCGGTCGTAAAAACGCAGCCAAATCATGTGACAGCATGTTTATAACATGTTGTGCCGATCCCACTTAGAGTGGGATAAGGGCAGGGAGATGATGATGCAAGGCTTGGTCAACCACGTACTAAGTTTTATTTGAATAATAAATATTTTGAATTTGAACTTATAAATTACACTCGCGATATAATGGACACAAGCGTTTTCCCTACCAAAGTAGGCGAAGCAAAGCATCCTCGACTAGTCACTAGAAAAACAAAAGACGAGTCTGCTGAAGCCGCCAATAACCAACTTATTAAATCAGCCAAAGGACATAATAATATGTCTTATTTCAATGGAATTAAGTTCTTACTTTTAAAATGTTTACAACTGACCAATAACGTTGAGTCGTAGGAATGCTATTCAGTTAACATGCGGAAAGAGTTCTCTAACGTTTATGAAGACCTGGTACTTCTTAAACGGTAATCGTTAAGTACGCCTGTGGGCGTGGCATTTCTGGGGTGTTTTAAAGGGTTAAAATCGCAATTCAATTCAAAATTTTCTTTATTTAAGTAAACTTGTAAACAAGTGCTTTTGAATCGTCAACTCTACTGCTGGTTCGGAAAGCTGTTCCTACCGAGAAAAGCCAGCAAGAAACTCGCCGGTTGCACTTTTCAAAATAATGCTAATAACTAGTTACATTTAGTTACTATCTTGTATAGGGTCGAACAGTAGTTATATCCACGCATTCTTATCATCTAAATAATCCTCAACAGTATAGTAGGCTTTTTATATCAGCCTCGCATTAACAGTTTTTTAAACTGCTGTAATGGCAAAGCTAAAATTGATTGCGGAATTTTATTATAGAATCTTACACCCAAATCCACAAACGACTTACGTACTTTTCATACAATAAAGTAAGTCAGTAAGTGCGCGTGTAATAGTTTTATGCGCTAAGACAAACCGCAAGCGGTTTAATGGCGTTTAATATTAGATTCTATATGTTGTTTGAAAATTAAAAAAAAAAAAGTATTAAAACTTAATAAAAGTAGAGATAAATGATCTCTAAACAACCGCATGAAAAATGAAAAAAGGACTAATAAAATAATATAAGAATAAAATAATATTCATAAGGTATGAAAAGCAGGTAGGTAAGCTTAAACGATGTAACTGTTTCATTTTACCTTTATTAGAGACTATTTAACAAGTATTATCCATTCAAAAAATTAATGTTGTAACAGTAACAAATTTGATTATTATGAGCCTAATCGCTTCATGTTATAGAGATACGATCGCAATAGGCTATAAATGTTTGATGTGGCCTTGTTCATTTCTCGTTATAAATCGGCCTGACATTATACTAAACATGCTCAGCACATATTACTTGGCTTGTTTGAAGACAATTATATGGATTCGAGTGTTATTCGGCCACTATTGTTACTTGGGCAGTTCTAAATTTCTTAAGAAGCTACTATGGCTGTACTGCTTCGCGTTTTTGTCTTTTTTTACCTATATGTTCGTCAGACAACAAAATTTCACCATAGAACTCTTGGTAATGAGCAATTACACTGAGGTTATTATGGAATGTGTTGCTGCCTTGATATTGCAGGGAAAATATATGAAGAAAGCATTATCCCTTTTTACCATTACTGGAAATATTTTGGGTGTTGAATTTTGTTCAGTTTCTTATAAAATGTTTGGATTAGTACCGTTTATATTAATATTGCGTATTTATGTCTGCGCAAACTATTTCTTAAACAAAAGCACTTTATATATGATACTAGTGGCCCGCTCCGGCTTCGCACGGGTATAAAATATATAGCCTATGTCACTCAGTAAAAAAATGATTAAAATCTATCCAGTAGTTTTGTTTTATTCATTACTGCCCGTGGCCCACACGCGTCAAATTTGGTATATAACTATTCCCCTGGGGTGCCAAAGTGGTCGGCCTCCTCGTGGCGCACCCTGGGCAAGTTTAGTCTTGGCGAACGGACCACTTTGGGGTGGCCAATCCAGTTGTCCCTCTGATTAGCAGAGGGCAATCTGGCCGGGGACTCCGGGGGGGTTGGGGTGTTGTCCCTAATGAGCGATGGGTCCGGTTTGGCTTACTCTAAGTCTGGCTGGACATGGTTCGGCCACCGTCGGCGAAACCCGGAAACCCAGCAATGGGAACGGGGACCTTCGGGTTGCGAGGAAGAAAACCATAAAAAATTACCCGGTGGGGGTGGAAACGCCCACCAAGGTGTTGGGGCCCCTATTTGGGGCGCGGTCTCTCCCTGTCGACCGTGACATAACAAACACGGTGGGCAGGGAGCGATCGTGGGCAGCGATGGCCTCCCTTAGCTCTGCGGAGGGGGGCGGAGGGAGGCGGCAGAGCGGTTCCACGAACTGTTGTTCTGGATCCAATCTGCTGCTGGTGAGTGCAGGTGTTAGTGACTCGCCCAAGCCCATCGTCTGCCACCCTAACTGGGGACCTTCGGGTGTTTTGAACGGGGTATATCGAACGCCTGGCTTACAGGTCCCCGAGGCGGTCGGTGCATCTGATGCTCCCGATGCACCGGTTAGCGGAGGGGGGCTTCTCTTTCGAGGGGCCCCTATCCGGAGAAGGTGTTTGTTCTCTGGGATCAGAGCTGTCGGCGGGATGGGGGCAATATGTACAATGATACCCTGTCCTTGCCATCGGCACCGTGGTGGAGCACACAGGTCGTTTTAGTCGGTGCGAGTCCGACATAACCGCCGCCTGTCCCCGTCGGGCGGCGGCGGTTTTTTTCTGAATAAAAAAAAAAATTCCCCTTTCCCTATACCATGAAGATTCCCTGCTATCTTTGGAATATCTAAATTTATGTACTACATTTTTACTTATTTACTTTTACATTTTCCCTAAGTATTTTATTTTTACAATTAATTACAGAATGTCTTTATATACAACATTCACAGCTTTCTTGTCATAAAGAAAGAATCTTCATTACACAATACAAACATGTTTTCTTTAGAGGTTACTCTTGATAAAGCGACATATGGATAAAGGCCATGTGAAAAAAAACCCGTCCAATCGCAGCTAAATTCGAAGTGCTATAAGACAAAGCGCGCAATCGCTATACCCTGCATTTTAAATCTTCGTATGTTAAATGTTCATTTAAATTACAAATGAAGAAGAAAATGTCAATAAAATGCTATTGTGGATTATCCATAAAAGATAGACATAATATGTATACCATCGCGGAGTTTTCTGTAGACCTTTTCAAGGTGTACAAATACTTAGTACATTATTTTGACAAATATTGTAGGGTTCAGCCTGCGTTTGCAATGTAAACGGAAAAAATGTAATTATTTACGACATCACATTGGAAACCTCAAAAATGATAGTATTTCTTTATTCCATATTGAATATTTATAATATGTTAGATTATACATATAAACCTTTCTCTTCAATCACTCTATCTATTAAAAAACCGCATCAAAATCTGTTGCGTAGTTTTAAAGATTTAAGCATACAAAGGGATATACGGACATAGGGACAGACAGAGAAAGCGACTTTGTTTTATACTATGTAGTAACGTTTAGCTATTATAAACTAACGACGATATTTCTCCTTTATTGTTATGCAATAATAAAAATCAATTTTCCCAAAGTCAACTCATTTACTCTTTCTCAAAAACTACTCAATGACACATATGACAGCCGCAATGCCTTTTCATATTAATGACTAACTCTGAAGGATTAAAAACATGTTGTAACAGTCGACCATCCTGACAACATTTGCGACCCCGCAAATCTCATAAGCTGACTTCTGGGAATGATTCTACCACTGATTCGGAATGCTGATTGTACTGAGAAGAATCGGCCAGAAACTCAATACTTGCTCTTTTAATCTGTAAAAGAAAACCGCACATGCCATGACATGACAGGACTACTCTCACGCTTTACGCTCAACTCTTTAAGCTCACGCTTTATGCTCAACTCTTTAAGCTCAACTCCTTAGGCTTTTCGCACCATAAGCATTTCGCACCTAAAGCTCACCTCTCAACCACTGTCATGGCATTACACAGCTCAATAAGTGGCAACCAACTCAGCAGATACACACGTAAACAGACTCGCAAATGATAACGCTCAAAGAACAATCACCACATCTAGGCAGAGTCTAGCTGACAGTCGTTGCAGATGGCCACAGTCTAGAAAACAATCGTTACAACTGGAACAAATCCAGAGAACAATCGTCATTCTAGCTGACAGTTCTATCGAACAATATTCACGGGCGCGTCTATGGCCTCACATAGCACATCGTCACGTTGATCTTACAGAGTTAATAAACCAAATACCAATTACCATCATTAATCTCTCCAATAAAAACTCCATTTTTTATTCCATAGCATCGCATATCGCAACTATCTCTCAAATTATACGAAATTCGCAGTCTCCGTGTTGTCTCAAGATATTGATCGTCATTTGTCTTTTCTTTAAACTCTTTAAATTTCCAGATATTCCTTTTGTCCGCTCTATTTGTGAGTTTAGGTTACATCCCCTTCTGAATATAATAAACGACGATATTTCTCTTTTATACTTATTATATTATTATATTTATTCAATAAATAAAAACATTTTCCCAGAATCAACCCATTTACTCTTTCTCAACAACTTAATGACACATATGACAGCCACAATGCTTTTTCATATTAATGACCAACTCTAAAAAGGAGGTTGTATTAAAAACATGTTATAACACTATTATTTTGATAACTGTCAAATTTTTTTCCATACTAAATTAGAGACAAAATTACGTTTAGCTGTCATTTATGTTTTGTTATTCCACTGAAATTTGCGTCTTATTATTTTACTGTCATAGTCGTTTTTGATATACCACGTTTTATAGCGACTTGACGGGTTAAAATAAATGCGGTCGAACGGGATAAAAGGCATCCTATGTCCGTCTCCTGGTTCTAAGCAACCTCTCCACCAATTTTCAGCCGAATTGGTTCATCCGTTCTTGAGTTATAAATAGTGTAACTTAGACCAACTTTCTTTTATATATATAGATTATGTTTCATAAATATATGTAGTACCACTGTATGCTTTTTCTCAAATTTCCTTTTGTTTGATTTGTTTTACAATCGTATGAGACAGCTCCGAAAATCTTTTGAATATAAATACGTGACGGTGAACGCTATCGGCAAAGACAGGGTCGCGCTCAGAATATTGAACATCAGAAAATGTCTACGTGTCTACGACTGTCTACTGCAGTACGTCGAGGATATGGACGTTCAGCTGGAAATTTCGGTAATTACTAATTTCTTAATTGTGAGTTCATCAACCTCCTGCCCTTATTCCTGATGTCAACTTACCTTAGTCGTATTTTACGACACCTCGGAAAGAAATAAGTGGTCTTTCAGCCGTATAACACATGTGTGTACCGATGTCCATTTTTAGAATTTATATTATATTCAATTTCGTAAATGTGTTTAAAACAATATGCTGTCGTATAAAAAACGTTAACATAAAAATATTTTATATTAGATAATTGTGTTCTATAATATCTACTAATATCTGTGTTAAGTTTAGATCTACATTTAAGTATCTAGTTGCTAGAATGATCTTTGTTTTGAAATAAAGACTACAATACGTTTAATTACTTATTATGACGTGAAGTTTTTCTTGTTTCAGTTATTTGTCACAGTGTTCCTATATTTTCCAAAGGCGGTTGTTTGTATGCGCATCACTATATTACTAATACTACATGAGGTAAGAATCTTTATGAATCGTTTAATAATCTGATCATTGACTTCAGCCACACCTGATATAAACCCTCAATTTTGTCTCAAGTGATACTTTTTTTTTTACTGAAACTTGCTTTTTTGTTCTTTATTTTAATATATAAGAAATTAAAGGCGAGGAAGATGCTATAAAAGAAAATAATTCATATGTTGTATATTGTGCCAAATTTCATCTAAATGGGCTTAGCGGCTTAGCTATACCATCCACAAAGATAGACATTGGCATTATAAATGGAGATATTCAAATCAAATCAAAAACCTTTTTTTAATAACGTCTCATGATGTTCGATGTAAATCCTGTAGCAGCCATTAAATTTTTGCTTAATCTCCTTTTTACCATATCATCATTCTCTTACCCTTATCCCTATCTAAGTGGGGTCGGCACAATACGTCTTCTTCTTCCATTCTCCTCTATCATTGGTCAACTCTGGTGCCCACTCCTTTAACATGCATATCATTTTTCACACAATCCATCCATCTTTTTTTCAGCCTTCCCTTAGCCATACGTCCATCCACATTCATATTTAAAACTCTTTTGGCCACATGATTTTTATCACTCGTCTTTACATGACCATACCAACTTAGTCTCGCACTTCTCATCTTTTCTGTTATGGGCGCAGCTTTCGGACTTCTCCTAATTCCTAATTAATTAATTAATTTCTCCTTTTTACCATATATCAAGTGTAATACTTTCTTATGATACATTTATTTTTTATTGCAGGAATTCACTTTTCATGGTCTAGTAATATTTATAATATTTGTGTACACTATTTGTGTAGCAACAACTCCAATGGTTATGTTTGAGTTGGCCAAGAAAGAAGTAGAAATGATTAAAAATACTTTATTCAAACAATATCTAGTGCACACAGGTAAATACTTTTTTACTACAAACATCAAGAATTTCAAATTCAAATTTCTAAACATTCTTTATTCAAATAAAAATGTAAACAAGTGCTTTTGAATCGTCAACTCTACTGCTCGAAAAGCTGTTACTTCCGAAAAGAACCAGCAAGAAATTCGGCGGTTGCTCGTTTCTTAATGAGGAAATTCCCCAATCTATATATTATAAGTATTTACGATACCAAAGTCGAACGTCAAGTCAATTATATGAAATCAAATTAGCTATCTCTAAGATGATACCTAAAGTAATATGGACTTAGGGTATAGAATTATAGGGTGGAGCTAGTGTCAGCAACATAATATTTTCAGAAGATTTCAGAACAAGACATTGATACTAGATATACCGTACTTTATTAGTAAATACATTTATGATGATCCAAAACTTAACACAGTAAAAGGATTTCAAGTTAATCATGTCCGGCATATGAAATTACTTTACAAGACTCTTTAAAAAAAAAAACAAACTAACCGCGAAACTCCATCATAATGGCTTATTGAGTTTACACAGAAGCCAATATACGTAAAACCATAACAAAAACAATAACATCCATCAAATGGCGAAATCTCGAATGCTTCTTTTCAAAATCAGATAGAAGACTTATGTATGAAAGTGTGAAACTACTACCTAATTATCTATTTAATCTTTCTTAGACGAAGACCTTCGCTCGGAGACCCAGCGCGCTCTGCAGCACATTAACCACCGCCCGCTGCAGTACAAACTCTGCCGGATGATGCCGATGGGCATTCATACTTCACTCAGCTTCGTCAGCCATTGCATGACTTACGTCATCATCCTCGTGCAGCTTGTACATAAACTATGAAAATTTATCTACCTATAATGATTTTTTATTAAATGCTTTTCCCGCGGTTTCATATTATCCTTATGTTACCCAAATTAGGAGATAATTAGATGTGTAACAAATTAGCACTGCAGTTTGAATGGAATAATAGTGGTGTCAGGATCTTAACGTGATATGTGTTATTTTTTACAGAACCTACCTCTCTAGTTTTCTTCTGTTCTCTACCATTCAGCAATAGACTGGTGATCAAATACTGCATGAGTATTTATATATTTATTTATTTGATCACCAGTCTATTGCAGAAGCCAGCCGGTAGGCAGGAACCGGGTCCTTAGCCCGACAGCAAATCGACTAGATCACAAGAACTGTCAGAATTATGAAAAATGTATGGATTTTTAAGGCCTAAATTGCTCATGGGTACTTGAATTATAGTTACTTAAATTTTAATTGACCCCGATTTGGAAACGATAAGTCAGCAATATATGCCCATGATTAGGGATATGACACCTCCCCCCTTTAAAACGAAACACCCGCGGATAAAAAGGATGTGAGTTTAATCCAAGTAGCAAGAAAATTGAACAATGAAATGAATAAGCACTTTTTGTCGCACGAAAACAATGCTAAGGCACACCCGGATCCACTTATATAGAGGCTGTTACACTTTAAGACAACCCGCCGCAAATACAGGTGACCAAAAAGCCTTCATACTGAAAATCAAAATATTATGTTCTAGTGTGATGTTAATTTATATCATACTGTTACAACTAACACCTGCACCTGCACTCAAACAATTAGGTCTATAGAATATGTTAAGATGTTTCCTAAGATAGATAGTGGCATCACATTGTTTCTGGATATTTTTGGGCTTTACTATTTTATTTATTAACCACGAATATACGGCTGCATCAACTGATCTTTGTTGTTGTTATTTGTACCCTCAGAGACAGACAGTCTGCTCAGAACTGTGCAATGTTTTTCGCAAACAAAAAAATGATCTAATTGCTATTAAGTTTCGTAATTTCATGTTGTACAAGTTATTGCTAAAAATTGCCGCCTCAAATTCTTTTGCATGATTTCTTCATGCATGAGACATGTCCGAAAATCTTTTGAATATAAAGTGTGTGAAGTGTGTGTGTATTTTGAATATAAAAAATGTGACAGTGAACGTCATCGGCAAAAAAGGGTTAAACTCAGAATATTGAACATCAGAAAATGTCTCAACGTCTACGACTGTCTACTGCAGTACGTCGAGAATATGGACGTTGAGCTTGAGACATGGACGTTCAGAAATTGTGGTAAATGCTTTTTTATTTCATTTTTTTTTACTTATATTTAAAAAAATATAACTCTAACAAATAAAACAATAACACTAATATAAAAAAGTAACGGGCTGTTACTATCCCACTGGGCATAGGCCTCCTCACTCCGTTCCTGGAGAGAAAATTTTGGAGCTACAACCCACGCTGCTCCAATGCGTATTGGTAACCAACACATATCCTCAGAATTTTCAAGGCGATGATTCGTTCACCGAAAAACAAGTGACAAATTGCAATTAGCAATAACACACATAAGTTTTAGAATAATATAAAAATACACATAATTATTAAACTCGCTCGGGGTTTGAACTCTTAGCCCCCTTCGAAATAGCCCCACGATTTTATTGTTGGGCTATCACAGCTTCAAGCATTAAAAATTTTCGAACAAATTTTAGAACTCTAGCCCTTCATAAATGTATTTATAGACACTAAAAACCCTTCAACCAATAAACACAACTTAATATTAACAGTCCCTAATAGGTATCTTCTTAAAATAGACAAAGTGAAGTGTCAAAAACCCTAACAAGACAGGTTGGTTGAAAGGTGAAGAAAAGGTGAGCGACAAGCAACCGAGCAAGTGTAGAGTGATTTGTGGTGTGGTGGTATAAATATAACAATTTTTTATCGTCCTGAGGTGATGAACAACTTGATGATATGTTAAGCATGTAATAACTAACATAAATACAAATTTCCTGTTTCCTAAATCCTTACTAATATTATAAATGTGAAAGATTGTCTATTTGTTACGCTTTCACTGCTAATCTACTAGACCCGTATATATGGAAATTAGTACAATAAAATTGGTATTAAAAGTTTTTTTCTAACTAAGGGCCACTAAATGTCTCGAACCGGCATGTTATATACCTTTGGCTAATTTAATAATGAATACTTCCATTCCAATTATAAATGTGATAGTATGTCCGTCTATTTTGCTGCCACGACTAATCGGCTAGATCCATATTGATGAAATTGGCATTACATACTGAGTATCTATATGTCAGATATAGAATAAAACGATTCCTGTTTTATGGTCCTTAAAAGTTTAAGTTAGCGAACAACGGTCTTATTATTATATCGCTATTTAAAAACGCATTCACTTCAATTTAGGACCCCACTGTTTATAATATAAAAAAGTTGGTATATTTACTTTCAAATCAAGCGTCGTCGTTTGTGAAGAAATCCTTTTGTTGTAAGTAGCACGTTAAGGAAACAATGCTGAGTTGAACAAGAAACCTATTGCGTCGTTCTTTCTTTATTTTTCCCATATTTCTGATTATTATGAGCACGCTGTCCAAGTTTGTATGTAATCACTACATTAAGTGATTTTTATTGCATTCTCGCTTCTTGGGATATAGGAAAAGCAAGTGCGCTATCAGAATTCTAAATCCATTTGTCGAATATTACAGCATATGAAAGGAACTAACAATATTGCTTCTAGCCCTAAAGCACTAGCCCCAAAGTCTCATATCACCATCGTAGTGGCCATTGTGTATACACAGATCGCCGTGTTACGGTGTTCAATAATTTTTTTTACGAAAATTGGTATATTTCACCTTTTCTCTCTCGTCAACCGTTATTGGACATAGGGCTCCTCAAATAACTTTAATGCTGCACAATCTTGTCACCTGGATGCAGCGGCTTAATGCGATGTTTATAAGTTCGTCTATGCAGACTTTTTGACCTTTAGTTTGTATTATTCTAATTCAAAATCAAAATATTGTTTATTCAAATAAACTTGTAAACAAGTTATTAAACTGGTAATAAGTTATAGCTTTTGAATCGTTAACTCTACTGCTGTTCGGAAAACTGTTCCGAAAGAGCCAGCACGAAACTCGGCGGTTGCTCTTTTTAAAATAATACTTATAACTAGTTACATTTAGTCATTACTATCTTGTGCAGGGTCAAATAATATCTATATCCACGCATTCTTATCATCTAAGTAATCCTCAATAGTGTAGTAGGCTTTCTGTATCAGCCTTTTTTTAACGGTATTTTAAACTGCTGTAATGGCAAAGCTAAAATAGATTGCGGAATTTTATTATAGAATCTTATACCCAAACCCACAAACGACTTACGTAATTTTGTAAGGTGCAAAGCAAGAGCCGCAAGCTTATGCCGATTTGTCTATATTGTATATTTTGCATACTTTGTCTATTATATACACCGCCATTTGTTTCATAATTCTTTATATACAAAAATTAAATTGCTTAAATATTGTGAAGAAAATGTAAGACATCTTGTAACGTTGTAATTATTAATTAATTAAATATATTAAGGAATCATTCACCGCGCCGCGTACGCATCTCTAGTATCATTAGTAAGTACCATTGAGTATCTCAAGTAACATATGATAAACATGTTTGAGTAATTGAACATTACAAAGTTTGGTACAACGTTCTCCATACATGTAGTGTTCTCTTGCTCTTGAACTAGAAAGCCCATACAAACAAACTGACACCCTGACATACTCGTACACATCCATGCCTTATAACTGTAACCCCAAACTTCTCCCGAAAATAGATCCGATGTAATAATAAACAGTGCGTTATTCTCTCGTTAACTCAACTAACAAATTATACAAAAAGCACGTATCTGAACAACACATTAATTCCTTTATAGAAGAATATAATCATTTATATAGCCATCTAAAAGCAGAATTATTAAAATTGGAATATTTATACATATATTGTCCATCTGCTTAATTTTTCTATCTTAAACTGCTTGCGCGCTAAAAGTAATATGAGCTAAAAGTAATATGTTTTTCATTAAATATAGAAAACAATTAAAACGCATATATAAGTGAAATGAGATTTCATGTAATTCTAAATATTATTTAATAAAGTATTTAGTTAAGTAAAGTTAGTATTTAAACTTTAAAAAAGTAGATATAAATGATCTGTTAACAAACTGTTAAAAAAAATGAAATAGGACTATTAAAATAACTAAAACATAATATTTTTATTCATAAAAAAATAAGCAGATAAGGTAAGGAGTTAAGCTTGTACGATGTCACTGTTAAACTTTACTTCGTTCCAATTTAACCACATAAATAGTTACTATTTAACAAGTATTATCCATTCAAAAAATTAATGTTCTAACAGTAACAAATTTGATTATTATGGGTCTAATCGCTTCACGTTAAGAGATACGATCGCAATATGCTTTAAATGTTTGATGTCGGCTTGTTCATTTCTCGTTATAAATCGGGCTGACATTATACTAAACATGCTCGGCACACATTACTTGGCTTGTTTGAAGACAATTATATGGATCCGAGTGTTATTTGGCCATTACTGTTACTTGGGCAGTTCTAAATTTCTTAAGAAGCTACTATGGCTGTACTGCTTCGCATTTATGTCGTTTTTTACCTGTATGTTCTTCAGACAACAAAATTTCACCATAGAACTCTTCGTAATGAGCAATTACACTGAGATTGTTTTGGAATGTGCAGGCGCCTTGATATTTCAGGGAAAATATATGAAGAAAACATTATCTCTTTTTACCATTACTGGAAATATTTTGGGTGTTGAATCTGGTTCAGTTTCTTACAAAATCTTTGGAATTTTGCCACTGATAATAATATTGCGTGTTTATGGCTGCGTAAGCTATTTCTCAAGCAAAAGCACGTTGTATATGATATTATGTTTAATAATTTTATGTTGTACAACTTTATCCTATTTCTCAAAGTTCCTTTTGTTTGATTTGCTTTATCATCGCATGAGAGAGCTCCAAAAATCTTTTGAATATAAATACGTACCAGTGAACGCTATCGGCAAAGAGAGGGTTAAACTCAGAATATTGAACATCAGAAAATGTCTTCACGTCTACGACTGTCTACTGCAGTACGTCGAAAATATGGACGTTCAGCTGGAAATTTCGGTAATTACTTATTTATTTCACATTTTTAAGTAAGTAAGATATAAGCAAAAAGAATAAATTATATTACATTTAATTTCGTCAATTAAAAATGTGTCAGCGTCAAAACAAAAGTGTATAATTTAAGAAAGTTTTAAAGCTTGACTGAAAAAGAATTCTTGGTATTATTATGTATTATAAATGTATAGATATGTTATTCTTATTTGATTTTACATACGAAATGACACCGGCTTTTTATACAGTATAGTATAGTAGTATATAGTGTATAGTATATTTTCACATTATTGTGTTATATTATTTTAACGGTAATAAAAGTTAAACAGAGGGTCTTCTCTCATACCCTTGAGGGGTAGGCGGGGTACGGGCCTCGAGACAAACCTCTTTGTTCGGGCTGGTCCTCGCAGGCTTTGTGGCCTGGACTGTATTCGGGTCGAACAGAATAACGACTTAGACGACGACGACTAACAATGGCGTGCGACAGCTCATATTTAACGCATCCCCTCTCTTGGCAGTAAGCAGAGACAATATGGAGGCACAACTGACGTCACTTCCGTTTCATTTTAGCGATACGCAAGTATCACTGAGGCGGCATGGATTTGACTGACATTTATCGCGCTCAACTACCGTGACAAACAAGGCAAGCTTGGCTGGCTTAGTTGGCTCTGCATACGGCGTGGCGTTACATTCTATACTACTAATATATAGATTGAGTTCATATCTAGGATTAAGGATCGAAAGATTGTTGTTTCAGAACAAAGACTTTAATACGTTTAATTACCGAATTATTTCGACATGACTTTTTTTGTTTCAGTTATTTGTCACAGTGTTCCTATATTTTCCAAAGGCGGTTGTTTGTATGCGCACCACTATATTACTAACACTACATGAGGTAAGAATCATAAATAAATATTTATATATCAATCATCTAATAATCCGATCTTTGAGCTGATCAAAATCCACAAAGCGTGGTCGCCTGGAACTTGTAATTCGTTCCAAATTTTAGTATATTAAAAATTAATTGCGGGGAAGATGTTGGATGGAAAGCCACACAGTTATTCGCTTGTCATATATTCGCATAAATGCAGTTATTGTGAATCTTACAGCAGCGTGCGTAGTGTACCTGATCCTGCTTGCAGCTCCTTGGGTCGCGGGTTCCATTCCTGCCGAGGACTAACATTTTCTATAAATGAATTTGTTGGTCTTCGAGTCTGCGTGTAAAATTTATTAAGTATGCATTTAAAAAATATATAAGTATATGTTCACCAGTTGTCTGTCTAAACAAATATTAAGTTACTTACTATGACCGTGTGTGTAAGTGTGTAATAAATATATTTATTTATATCTCTTTCTCTATCTTCAGTTTTACAATACAGCAAGTGTAATATTTTCTTCTTTTTTTTTTGCAGCAATTATTCACTATTAAAGCTCTAGTAGTATTTATAACATTTGTGTACACTATTTGTGTAGCAACAACTCCAATGATTATGTTTGAGTTGGCCAAGAAAGAAGTAGAAATTATTAAAGATACTTTATTCAAACAATATCTAGTGCACACAGGTAAGGACTTTTTTACTATTAATAACAGGAATAATGAAAATTCCCCAATCTGTAGATGGCAAGTATTTAAGAATTCGTCTAGATAAAATAACATAAGGATACCAAAGTCGAACGTCAAATCCGTCATTTGAAATCAAATTACCTATCTCTAAGATCATTCCTAAAGTAATTTGGACATACAGTATTAAATTATTTTGGGGTAGAGCTAGCCTCAGCATCATATATATTCTCGGAAGATTTCAAAGCACGACGTTGAGAGAGATGCTAGATATACAAATATTAGTAGCAAATACATTAATGATGATCTGAAACTTAACATAGTGAAAGGATTTCAAGTAAATCATGCTCGGTGTATGAAAGGAATTTACAAGACTCATTCTGTTAAAAAACAAACTAACCCCAAAGCCCCATCATAAAGGCTTATACAGAATTATGTTTACACAAAAGCAAAGCACGTGAATCCATAAGAAGAAAAAAACAATTACAGCAAATGCTAAAGTTTAACATCGAATCCTTATTTCCAAAATCAGAGAGGAGATTTGCGTTCAGCAGTACGAAGGTATTAAACCACTACTTAATTATTTATTTACTCTTTCTCAGACGAAGACCTCCGCTTGGAGACCCAGCGCGCTCTGCAGCACATCACCCACCGCCCGCTGCAGTACAAACTCTGCCGGATGATGCCGATGGACATCCATACGTCACTCAGATTCGTCAGCCTCTGCATGACTTACGTCATCGTCCTCGTGCAGCTTATACATAAACTATGAAAATTTGACTACCAAAAATTATTGTTTATTAAATTTCCTGCGGTTTCATATTGTGATAAATAGATATGTGACACATTAATACTGCAGCTTGAATAGAGTAATGGCAATTGGCAGTTGCAATGCTATTGAATATTGTTTCTAATCCATAATCCATTCTGATACACGATCGATACATATTTAAAGCCTTATACACGTTTTATTACGTGAACTTAAACTTTGTATCCTTTTTTAAACAAATAACACATACGCAGGAGTGTAAGATCCATAATTTTAGTTCTTATTCATTACCAAAATTTACGCCGTGTGGTATCCGGCTGAATAGACTAGTACCACCCTCATTTCTTACCGAGGTGTCGTAAAAGGCGACTAAGGTAAGTCGACCCACCGTGTGGTATCCGGCTGAGTAGAATAGTACCACCCTCATTTCTTACCGAGGTGTCGTAAAAGGCGACTAAGGTAAGTCGACCCGCCGTGTGGTATCCGGCTGAGTAGAATAGACCACCCTCTTTCTTACCGAGGTGTCGTAAAGAGCGACAGAGGTAAGTTGACGTCAGGCAGGCGGCCGGTCGTAAAAACGCAGCCAAATCATGTGACAGCATGTTTATAACATGTTGTGCCGACCCCACTTCGAGTGGGATAAAGGCAGGAAGATGATGATTCATTACCAAAATTTATGAAAATATAATGTTCAAAAATATATTCAATGAAATAAAAAATCACTGTTTCTGTTTGTATGTCATGTAAAATACGAAATAGTTTGTCATTTTTCCCCGACATCCAATTATTGAAGCTCCTAATAAAGGAAAATAACAATTTACAGAAAAAGATTACTTTATGGAGTTCCATAATACCAGTTCACTGTTACATTGTACAGTAATTTTACATGGAAATACATTTCATAAAGAACAGTAACAATAACATTCATTCTGATAATTAAGTATCCAATCACTTTATTTCTAAAGATACAATCGCATCTGAAATGTATTTGTTCATTTCCTTTCCAAGTTACGGTGCCACTACACCCATCATGCTCTCAACCCATTACGTGGCTTGTTTGAAAATCTTTATGTGGATCCGTGTTTTATTCGGACACTATTGTTACTGGGGCCGTTCTAAAGTTCTTAAACTATTACTATGGCTCTACTGTTTAGCGTTTATCTCTTTCCTTGCTTTTATGTTCATAAGGCTACAATATTACTCTATACAACACTTCATAAATAACTATTATATTGAGGTTATTTTGGATTGTGCAGCTTCGTTGTTATTTCAGGCGAAGTACATGAAGAATACGATATCACTCTGTAGCATTACCGGAAATATTTTAGATGTTAAATCTGTTGCAGTCTCATATAAACTTTTCGGAATAGTTCCGCTAATATTAATATTGCGTGCTTACAACTGTGCAAAGTTTTTCGCAAGTCAAAGCACGATCTATTTGTCATTATGCTTAATAATTTCATGTTGTACAACTGCATGCTATTTCTCCAAATTGCTTGTATTTAATTTGTTTTATCAACGCATGAGACAGCTCCGAAAATCTTTTGAATATAAATACGTTACGGTGAACGCTATCGGCAAAGACAGGGTCGCACTCAGAATATTGAACATCAGAAAATGTCTACGCGTCTACGACTGTCTACTGCAGTACGTCGAGGATATGGACATTCAGCTGGAAATTGCGGTAAACGTTTTTTATTTCACATTTTTATTTCACAAGTTATATTTAAACAATATAACTGTAACAAATAAAACGATAAGATTGAATTTATTTAACACATATATATATATATATATATATATATATATATATATATATATATATATATATAGAAACAAAAAAGAAATATTTTCTTTCATCATAACAGGTAATAATGCTCTAAACCGACAAGTATTACAAAAACACCTTTAGGGTACATATTATTCATTATTAAACTTGATACGTTGGAAACGTAACAGTTTTTGTTATTATTTTTTTTAGTAAAAGTTAGAATACGTCTTCTTTCACACTTATAAGTGATAGAAACTTTTATCGATGTTTTTATTTCAATGTTTTTCCATTCTAGCAGTTTGCTACTTAAGTTTCGTCAGGAAACTGAAGTAGCAAAGAGTGGGGCACGCTGAAATCTATAGTAATATATAAAGCTGAAGAGTTTTTTTGTTCGATTGTTTAAACGCGCTAATCTCAGGAGATATTGAAAAATTATTTGTGTGTAAGATAGTCCATTTATCGAGGTAGGCTATAGACTACATAACATTACGTCAAGATGAATAGGAGAGGAGCAGCAACAAAAAATATTGCGAAGATGGCAAAATTTAACGCTTTACTTGGGTACACCAAGTAAACAATGAAAGTTATTCAAAAATTATGTATTACAAAAGTTGTTCCTCTAAAAATTCTAAATAAAAGTCCGTGACAGCATATGTCTAGCTTTTAAGGTTAACCCACTTTAACCATTTTTATGGTTATCATAATATTACATTATTGGCGAAGGTGTTACAATAAATATGATATTAATCCTTATCCAAATCAATACGTTATAATTTATATGGCACAACAACGTTTGTCCGGTCAGTTAGTAATAAATAAGATTTACTTCACTGGTTTATTTCGTTTCAGCTATTTTTGACCGTGTTATTATATTTTCCCAAGGCAGTTATTTGTATGCGTAACATCATATTTCTAACATTTCATCAGGTAAGAATTTTTATTTTGTTTCAATGAAAAGATCTTAGCTTTTGGAAAGTTACGCAAAATCTTTTCGTCTAAAATACTTCAGTGCTTGAAGACCAAAGTTTTCCAACAGCGTGTGTTACTACTGATGAAATAAGGATCTGACACTTGGTCGCTAACAAAGGATCTCATTGAAAAGCTCGGAATTGCTTAGCGGGAGCAGGCTTATAGTAGACCTTCCACTGGGTGGGCAGATGACCTCAAAAAAGACCGTGCCATACGGAGGTCCGCAGATACAGGTCCACAGACTCTAACCTGTGTCCAACAGTGGAAGGTGTTGTTTAAAAAGAGAGAATGATCGAGTTTCTTGATATTGACTTCGAACTCTACTGATAAAAAACCTCAGCACTTCTTGCGTGCTTATCTAAAAGGATCCTTAGACAAACGCGTTGAATTTCATTTTGGTAGCGGGAAAGCAACAATAACGAAAAGCTTTTCACATCTCAAATATGCATATAAAAATATCCATTATTTCTTTTCATTATTCATTACCACTTCCATTTTCATATTTACCAACTGTAGTATTTCGTTATATTTTGTTGAATTTTGATTGCAGGAGTTTCTTACTTTCAACGCTTTTACAATATGCCTTACATTCCTCTACACTATTTGTGTAGCAACATCGCCAATGCTAATGTTTGAGTTAGCCAAGTATGAAGCTGATCTTATTAAGGATACTCTGTTCAAACAATCTCTTATGAGCACAGGTAAAACATTAATTTTTTAGGTACAAAAATTGCTACTAAATTTATTTCTATATTAATTTATATTTATTAATTCCTGTATTTATCAGTTTACATCCGATATCAGAATTAGGGATTGAATTACTTTAATTTTTATGTACATATCCTACATATAAATATGATATATATATATATCCAAATTAATTCTATTTTATTTGTTTTTTTTTAATTTGGGAAACAAACAGTACAAATTGAATATAAATATAGTAATTTATATTCTCATACCAAAGTTAGTTTCCACTTATTACTAATACATATACAGTGAAAAAGTATAGTGGTAAATAAATAATCTACTAAAAAATACAATTTAAAAAAAAAATAGGATTTACTGTCTTATTCAAGCAGTCCAGTAATTGTTTTTTTATAGTAATCAACAAAGCCTAAAACAAATCTTAATTATTATATATCTTATTAAAATTATTGCTTGCTCGAAACAAAAAAGACTGGTAGGTATATTCTGGTAATATTAATTTCATTTGTTAGCGTTTTCGCCATGCTCTCATATTTTTTACAATTGACTTTTTTATAATGTCGCCACTCGCCAACATCATCAAAAGTTTCAGTGCCGAAATTAATAGGTTAATTTTTTTTAGACGAAGACCTAGTCTCTGAGACCAAGGACGCACTGCTGCACATCGCCCACCGCCCGCTGCAGTACAAACTCTGCCGCATGATGCCGATGGGCGTCCAAACATCACTGAGCTTCATCAGCCTCTGCTTGACTTACGTTATCGTCGTCGTTCAACTTTTCTCCTAAATAAAATCTGTGAAAATGTTCATAATAATTATTAATAAACGTTTTTCCGCTTTATATACTACTTTCTTTTCTAATATTATTCCAACATAAGTTTTACCTATAATATGTTATCATCATGATTGTTAACTGCTTTGAAATCATTGTCCAGCGTAAGCCACTTGTTCTTTGCCTTTATATTTACACCGAAATCAAGATAGTGCTGTCAGATTTTTCTTTAGTAAATGCAAGAAGAGTTAAGTCAGATACACCAAGTAAAAACTAAATTGCGATTCTGTTTATAAAAACAGTTGGAATAACGAATTCCGTACCATATTATATTTATGAATATTAGATTGATTTTTATCTATATTAAAATCAGACAATAACTTAATAACTATGTGTAGTCCGACACCAAACTTATTACTTTACCTTATTATTGTAAAGTATACAGGGTACTGTACAATTATGACTTATCAATTGGTATAGAATCGTGTTATAAAGAACAATGTTGCAACAAAATAAAATCAAAATAATTTCTATTCAAATAAGCTCTTTCAAGCACTTTTGAATCTGCAAGGATTAATAGGATTAATGAAGTTACAACTGGTTTAGAATGTTGCTCTTACCAAGAAGAATCAGAAACAAACTCGGCGGTCAATCTTTTAAATATTTTCAATTTTACATTATTAAACCGCATTCTTGTGTTAAGGGAAAGGATTTTCAAATCCAGGCATTGTTATCATCCAAATATGTAATCATCAATTTTTTAATAATTTTTATATATATATGTATTTCATATATCTCTTACAGTTAATTTAAACCTTTCTGTAGACTGGTCTAGTATGGATTGCAGAGTTTTATTTGTAGAAGCAAATACCGAGAACATCGAATGAGTTGCAAACTCTGTTGAGTCGTGACACAGGAATCACAAGCTTTTTGTGACCTCTCGTATGTCTATAATATACGTCAAATTTCGCCTTATACATATAGATATTTTTATGAATCAATCAATTAATTAATATATATTGATCGTAAATGAAATTCAAATGTACCTAAATATTATCGATATCGCAATAATTTAACAAAATTTTATCTGATTTATAAGGAATTTTGGCTTTTAGCATTATTACGTCAATAGGATCATTTTCCTTATTTACTTTTTGTCAAGTCGAATATAGAATGGCGATTTTGCATAACTAGAGTAACAACAGTTATTCCCAAATATTAAAGACAATCTTAATAACTTTGTTATGTATATTTTTCCACTCATAAGGCCTGTACCGATATATGAGTATAAGTTGGGAGATTAACTTACTTCATCGACTGTAACATTGTAAGATATTTTACCTTGGATTAAAATGAGTCATATTACGGGTATTACTCATTTCATAGAGTATTAACGACGATGAATTTGAATATTGTGCAGGTAATTGCTTATGTAGAGATATAATCGAAATAGGCTATAAATATTTGACGTCGACTTGTTCATTTCTAGTCACAAGTTACACACATCATTACACTAAATATGCTTACCACACATTACGTGGCTATTTTGAAGGCCATCATGTGGATCCGTGTGTTATTCGGAAACTATTTTTATTTGGGCAGTTCTAAAGTTCTTAAAATATTACTATGGCTTTATTGTTTATTTTTTATGTCGTTAATTACTTATCTTTCATTGAGAAAAAAAAATTCAATAGAGACCCCAATAACACATAACTATTTAGAGATTATCTGTGAATGTGCTGCCTCTTTGATATTTCAGGGCAAATACATAAAGGATACTTTATCCATTATAATCATTACTGGAAATATTTTGGATGTTGAATCTGTTGCAGTCTCTTATAGAATGTTCGTAGTCTTGCCGCCTATATTGTTTTTGCGAATGTATAACTATTTTAAAGCTGCGGAAAATGAAGAAACCCCCTATATTATACAATCTTCCGTAATTGTATTCTCTTCATTTTTGTGCTATGTCTTGAAAATGCTGTTATTTGATATACTTTACCATCGCATGAGACAGCTCCGAAAATCTTTTGAATATAAATACGTGACGGTGAACGCTATCGGCAAAGACAGGGTCGCACTCAGAATATTGAACATCAGAAAATGTCTACGCGTCTACGACTGTCTACTGCAGTACGTCGAGGATATGGACATTCAGCTTCAATTTTCGGTAACTGTTTGTTTATATTTCACATTTTTTATAAAAATAATTTTAATAAGCTTATGTAGTCTGTTTGTATCTCTTTAAACGAAGTAAAGAAACTTTCATTCTTATTTATTTATTTAAAACATTTGGTTGGAACATGGTTATGAGGTTGACTTAATAAAAAAAAATAGTGCTCATGCTCCGCGAATTTTTCGGCTCTAAATTATACAAATATGTTGGGTGAGGTAAAGTAGCTTGTTCTAAATTATACAAATATGTTAGGTATAAAATATGTTTGCAATATTTCTTATAAGCATTAATTAATATAAATGACGTCTAGCTTGGTCCATTTGGTGGATTGGATTTGGCGATAGTGATAGGAATAGCAATAGCGATAACATTCTCAATTCACATGAACCCTTATTTCTCCAATAGCCGATAATCTGACGGGGCAGACGAGGGCAAGTCATCTTGATGACAATAATTCGAGAAATTTTATTCTTTTATTCCTATACCACCCTCATTCCTTGCCGAGATGTCGTTAAAGGCTACTAAGGTAAGTTGTTTCGCCGTGTGGCATCAGGATGAGTAGAATAGACCACCCTCTTTCTTACTGAGGTATCGTAAAAGACGATAAAAATTAGTTGATGCCGAATCATGTTACAGCATGTTTTTAACATACCCCACTTAGAGTGAGATAAGGGCAGGAGAATGACGATGTACTTCTGGCTCAATTTCTTATAAGAGCAAATAACAAAACACTGTGATCAAATACATTGATTTTGAATATTTCAGATGTTTACAACTGTGCTAATATATTTCCCGAAGGCAGTTCTGTTTATGCGCAACGTTATGTTGCTGATATTACACGAGGTATAAATACCGTTTCAAATCTTTAATATTTAAATGAGTTAATCTTGTATGTATGTATAATATTCGGAATCTCGGAAACGACTTCAACGATTTTCCTGAAATTCAGAATGTATGGGGTTTTGAGGATTTCTCCCCCGATCGATCGATCTAGCTAGATTGTATTAAAAAAACAATAATCGCTCTATCCCTGTTTTTGGGCATTAAAAAAAATTTACATTGAATACAAAAAAACTATTTTTGCCGTAAATTGTCAACTCAACGTAGTTTATTCGGGAACGGGCGGTCTCTAAAAATGAGAATACCAAAAATCGAGCCCAATTTTTTTTCCTTTTTTTTAAGTTTCTTTTTTTATGTTGTAAAAAATTACAAGGTACTATAATTTTATATATGCAAGGTCTGATCGAGTGTAGAGTTCCGCTTCCGTTACAGGTTTCGATTCTATTTTTCAACATTGGGCGAAAGCGATAACAGAAGATAAAACCTTAAAAAAATAGTCACACACATCGTTACAGTGAATCTTTTACAGTTACTGCTGTGGAGCTCTGGAACGCTCTTCCTAGTGTCGTTCGTCATTCTGAATCGATACATATTTTCAAACGTCGTTTAAAAAACCATTATTTGTTGAATTAGTTGTTTAGTGTGTATTTTATTTATATAAATATTTATGTTATAAAAATAAAGTATTTATATATTTTATCTAGTCTACACAAACTTATATGTATGCTTACCATATATCTATGTATTTTAGGATGTAAAATATAGTGTTAATTTATGTAACTTTATTTATTACCTATTTATGTAAGTTTAATTATTCTGTCTTCCTTTTTACTTTACTCAACCACCAACAATGTACATTTCATTATAAGGATGTCCTTAGGCATATGGGTTGCCTGTTAGAGATCAGTCAGTGATAAGGCCGCCCTTACACATTTTATTTTTAATTATTTGTTTTATTTATAATGTTTGGTTTGATTTAATATATTTCATTGCAGGAATTCTTAACTTTAAATGCTCTTGTAACGTTTCTCAATTTTATCTACGCGATTTGCGTGGGAACATGGCCGATGTTTGCATTTGAGTTGACCAAGAATGAAGCACACATTATTAAAAGTACTCTGTTAAAGCAGTCGCTAGTTTACACAGGTAAAACTTCTTTATTCTCACTAGCAAAATCTTTAATATTTAAATGAGTTAATCTTGTATATATATATATATATTTTCCGAATCTCGGAAACGGCTCCAACGATTTTCCTGAAATTCAGCATTTAAGAGGTTTTGGGGGAGAAAAATTGATCTAGCTAGGTTTTATGTAAAAAAAATATTGTTTTATCCCTGTTTTTGGGCATTAAAAAACACTAACATTTATATTGAATTGAATTTTCGCAATTAATTGTCAAGTCGGTAGCCTCGAAAAATGTGAATGCCTAGGATCGATCCCCAACTAAATAATTGATTTTTCTTTTTTTTTAGGTTTTTAATTTTTTTTGTAAAAAATTCCCGAGCGAAGCTCGGTCACCCAGATATTAATAATTTATCTTTCATTCATTCGATTATATTAAACTAATCTCATAAATTAATTTCTTTTTTGATAATGATTGTGTGGACAATTTTGAGTCCCCTAGTAAAATATTCAGGTATTCGTGACAGTGCGACTCTTTCGAGAAGGACACGTGTTCAAATCCCGAGCAGGCACCAGTGAGTATTTCTGTTAAAACTAAGGTGTCTTCTTGATAATTGCAATTTGTCACACGCTTTTCGGTAAAGGAAATCATCGTGACGAAATCAGCATGTCCTTAGAGATTTCTGGGTATATATAATCCACCAATTCCCATTGGAGCAGCATGGTAGGTCTTCGCTCTAATCCTTCTCTCCGAAAACGGAAAGAGAAGCCCTATGCCCAGCAGTGGGATTATAATAACATGTTACTTTACTTTTTATATACAGGCATATTCATTCATAAAACTCAGAGATATATAGGTATTTTTTTATTTAATTACTGGTACATATATAATGTTTTTTAATTATTATTAACTCTATGGTGAGTTAAATTCAAATTCAGAAAAAGTGCAATATTCTTTATCAAAATTAGCTGTAATGAGCACATTTGAATTGTAATGAAGCTAACCACATCCGGTATTTTTACTATGATTTTTTTACTGCCAACAATTTTTTTACAACAAATAAGCTTGCTTTTTGTATTTTTTATTCTGTGCGTAGCTGATTCGTTTGTTATGAAGCGAGTCTCGTGGTTTCATATTATAAATTGCCCATACGGCATTTTTATTGTTCATTTTTTCTTATTTATTTCTTAGCTGCTTTAAATATACGAGTATACCATATAATACGAAACACCAATGAAAGTGAGAGTCTTAGAGCACTGCGCCACAGACAAATAACCTTGGTAGATCGATTAGGTAAGCAAATGAGCCTATAAAGCAAGGAGATGAAGGATTCAAGCGGCGTAACTTGAAAAACTTTGAATGCTTGGAAATTTCTTGAACCTATTTAAAGCACTGAACGTCCATTATTTGCAAAAGAAGAATCAAAAGAAACTAGCCTTGAGTTTACAATTTCTGATACTTTACTGACTTGGTTTACGACCACGTTAATTACAAAAACCTTTCTAAGAAACTAAGCAGATATTTAAATGATGCCACAATAGGGTTTTAAAGGTAACTACTTTGTTTTAGACGAAGAACTTCATTTGGAGACCCAGCGCGCTCTGCAGCACGTCGCCCTTCGCCCACTGCAGTGCAAGCTTTTTCGCATGATGCCGATGGGCATCGATACAACACTCAGCTTCGTCAGCCTCTCTTTGACTTACGTTATCGTACTCGTGCAGCTTTTCCTTCATTAAAATATGTCAAAATGTCCATTATATTAATCCTTAAATTCTTTGCCAGTGTTTCAACATTTGATAAATTGTTTAATTTAGTCCTAATGTTACTGAAATATTAAGCAGTTTATGATTGTGATTTCTCTATTTTAAACTAAGCAACTGCATTGAAAACATTATGTAAAAATTGAAGTAAGGAAGAAATACTTAATATAAAGGTAGATTTTAAACTTTCGCGATTCATACTGTTTTTTATATAAACATACGAGTCACATCGCGTTAAAATCGAATTACTTTTGTATAATGCTCGACGTTTCGGCAGAGTTGCATCCACCGTGGTCCCGAACTGACTGTCAGTTCGTATGTAATTTAATTTTAACGCGATGTGACCTGTATGTTTATATAAAAAAAGAATATAATATTCCTTATTTGCAAAATATGAGTTCATAAAATTATTCGTAATAAGTTATTAATAAGGCATCAGATTAAAAAATTTAAGTACTTTTCTAAGACAAATCAATTTGAATAAAATCATACATTAGATGAAATGGCTTAACTTACGCATTAGCTTCATATCAGACAACGGCGCCTCAGTTGAGTAAAAAGAAAATGCGAAGAACGCAAAAACTAAACATTACTGAGGCGATTGAGATCAAAAATAAAGAAATGACGAATGACACTTTATCTTTCACAAGCATTTCATTACTAGTCACCCGCGAATCTTAACGATACGTTGTGATATCTTTGTTCAAAAGCTTTGATCTCATGAAATACATTAAAATTAGGTCACCCGAGACCCAAAAACATAATTAACAGTTTAAAATAACGAATACTACTAAATATTTTCTTATTATCATCATCTTCCTGCCCTTATCCCACTCTAAGTGGGGTCGGCACAACATGTTATAAAAATGTGTGTCACATGATTTGGCTACTATTTTAAGACTGGCTGCCTGCCTGATATCAACTTACCTTTGTCGTATTTTACGACACCTCGGTCAGAAAGAGGGCGGTCTATTCTACTTAACTGAATGCCACAATTTGGGTCAACTTACCTTAGTCGTCTTTTAAATAAATACGTTAGAATGGAGTTCAACTTGTATGTCTTAGTTGGTAATCATCGGAATTAAAGATGATTTCATCTTTATTATTCATTTCAAAAACTAATATATCAACAATAAATAATTCGTTTATTGCCCCAATCACTTTATGTCAATAGATATGATCGTAATTGGCCATACGTTTGACAGAGGCTTGTTAATTTCTCACCACAAGTTACAGTACTACTCTAAAAATGCTCTCCACACATTATTTAACTTGTTTGAAAACCTTAATATACATCCGTATATTATTTGGACATTATTTTGTATTTGACAGCTCTAAAGTTCTTAAGTTAATTCTATGGCTCTACTGTTTAGGCTTTATGACTTTTTTTATTTTCCTGGTCACAAAACTGCCCAGTCATTCGAAAGAAATCATAATATCACACAACTACATCGAGTTTGTTTTTGAATGTACACTTTCTTTGTTATTTCAGGGCAAATATATGAAAAAGACAATATCACTTATTTCCATTACTGGAAATATATTAGATGTTGAAGCGATACCAGTATCTTATAGGATGTTCGGAGTCTTGCCACTGTTTACATTATTGCGTCTATGCAATTACTTAAATGTTTTCTTTTATGAAGACAAATATTATATAATGCTTTGTTCCATTATTTTAATTTCTACGTATTTATGCAACTCTTTGAAATTATTGTTATTCGATTTCTTTTACCAACGTATGAGACAGCTCCGAAAATGTTTTGAATATAAATACGTTACGGTGAACGCTATCGGCAAAGACAGGGTCGCACTCAGAATATTGAACATCAGAAAATGTCTACGCGTCTACGACTGTCTACTGCAGTACGTCGAGGATATGGACATTCAGCTGGAAATTTCGGTAATTAAGTAGTCTTGCCTTTTTCATTCACTACGAACTAACTCAATGAATATAATTAAATAATAAATAGCCAAAAATTAAAGGCAGAAGTATAAACTTATTAAAAAATTTGTAGAAAATTTCTGGTCGATGAAACCCGAGCATTTATGGATTTAAAAATCGTATCATATCATACATCACTGCAAAAGTAGTCGGAGTAAAATAGACAAGTAAAATCAAAATAAAAAATTATATACACAGATGATAAATTTCGAGTAATTTAAGGTAATTTATACAATCCCGGGCGGACAGCCATGAGTTTTTCTGTTGAATTTATGTGTCTAATTAATAATTGAAATTTATCACACGCTTTTCGGTGATGTAAAACATCGTGAGGAAACCTGCATATTTCTAGAGAATTCTGGAGATATGTGTAACCTACCAATCCGCATTGGAGCAGCGTGGTAGGTCTTAGCTCCAATCCCCAAAAACGAGTACAAAGCGGTCTACTCTCCTTCCATCTAAAATTTTCGATCCGGACACGTGACCTAACGCCATTTTAACATTTTTTACCCATCCAAAACGCCGCAAAAGAAGTTTTCACTTCAATTATCCAATAACTCCAATCAATTACATTGTCAGAACTTGATATCATTCACTCAATCATTATTGCAATAATATATTATGCCGACCCCACTTAGAGTGGGATAAGGGTAAGAGAATGATGATGAATCATTGCTGCAATCATTTATTTTGAATGTTTCAGCTTTTTGTCACTGTGCTAATATATTTTCCGAAGGCGGTTTTTTTCCTGCGTGAAAGTATGCTGCTGATATTACGCAAGGTAAACAATTTCATTTTGAATCTACATTGGAGTGATCATTTTTTTTTTTTTTATTTAGTTCACAAAACTGACTTACAATTGAGGATATCAAAAATTCAACATTATAATTGGCTTACAATAATTGTTGTCTTCTAGATGTGAACCTAGCATGCTTACAAGGGGTACCATACGTAAATTATTACAAAATACATAATTTAAATTATAACTTATACTTTTATTCAACTTGCCGTATGTATGTCAAGGTTGAATCTTGCAAGTTAAATTTGACCCACTTCTCGGGGTCTGATTGAACTGAGTTTTTACATACTGGTCCAGTCCAGATGACAATGCATGCTTATGATGAGCATGAACTGATGCTGCCAGGATTGGCTCCAGACGACAATGCATGCTTATGATGAGCATGAACTGATGCTGCCAGGATTGGCTCCAGATGACAATGCATGCTTATGATGAGCATGAACTGATGCTGCCAGGATTGGCTCCAGACGACAATGCATGCTTATGATGAGCATGAACTGATGCTGCCAGGATTGGCTCCAGATGACAATGCATGCTTATGATGAGCATGAACTGATGCTGCCAGGATTGGCTCCAGATGACAATGCATGCTTATGATGAGCATGAACTGATGCTGCCAGGATTGGCTCCAGATGACAATGCATGCTTATGATGAGCATGAACTGATGTTGCCAGGATTGGCTCCAGATGAGGGAAATCCTCAACGATTAACAGTAGGAACAAGAAATTTTGTTAAAAGCTTTTTTAACTTGACTTGATCTGTTCTGTTGAGTAGTTTGAGTTTTGACGCGTCAGGTGATTTTTGTTAATATTTAAGGAGGGAGTAAAATATTTTCTTTAAGATAAATATTTTTTAATAGCTGTGGTAGCCCAGCATTAACACTGTTGGCCTCTTTCGAGGAGATCAACTGGTTCAAACCCGGGCAGACACCAATGTGTTTTTCTGTTAAAACTTATGTGTAAATGTGTAACTAATTGGTAATAGCAATTTATCACACGCTTTTCGGTGACAACATCGTGAAGAAACCTGTTTATCTCTAGATAATTCTGGAGATATGAGTAACCTACCAATCCGCACTGGAGCAGCGTGGTATGTCTTAGCTCCAAACCTTCTCTCCAAAAACGGAGAGAAGAGGCCTCTCAGCAGTGGGATAAGTAACGGGCCACTACTTACTTACTTACTAAATATTTTTTTATTTCAGGAATTCACTATAAGGACTCTATTAATAATCCTCACAGTTTTATACACGACATGTGTAGGGACATGGCCAATGTTAATGTTTGAACTGGCCAAAAACGAAATTGATCAAATTAAGAGTACTTTGTTTAAACAATCCATAATGAATACAGGTAAAGCTTATATATTTTACTAAAGTAGATAAGAAATTAATGGCCTGCAACTATTCTATAGCTGGGCTTAGGGGTCCTCTTTACGGTTTTGGAAATACGGTTTTGGTTACACATAGCCTTAGAATTCTCGAGATATGCAGGTTTCTCGATGTTTTCCTTGACTGAAAGCGTGTGATAAATTGCTATTATGAATGAAACACAAAAGTTCAACAGAATAACTCATGGTTGACGGGATTAGAATCCACGACCCTCTTGAGTTAGTAGCACCTCTGAGTTAGTATCACCGCTGGGCTACACACATTCACTATCACGAGATTGCCTCCACGACATAAGTTGTGACGCTGGGAGTGAATAAAAGACTCACCAACAGTCAACAACAAATTTAATGGGTCGTAAGAGGTCTACTGCCCGTCAATACAATGCTCCGTAAGAGGGTAGGTGTGCGCTAGGTACTGCCCTGGCTTTGTCTAGCAGCGGAGTGGGCCGTGCAGCGTGCGCCCGGAGAGCGAAGAGTCGACCCGAAGAACGTCGGGCCCGGACTCAAGGCCACTAAAGTCCGGCTCTGGCTGAGATGGGGGTAAAAGGTACCTTCTGTAACCCCGATATGACATCCCAATACGTGGGGAAATAAATACACAACATACTAGATATGAAAAAGGTTAAAAAAATAAAATAAAAGATATCTAGGCTGTTCGTCCTCTTCGAAGAAAGGGGCACGCACGATTAAAGTCACAGGTCATCATGCCTGTGAACGTGCGCACCCCGTCGACTCAGGAAACGAACAGGCCGGGCTGACGGGCTAATGCGCCCGCGCCCACCTATGGCGAGACAAGAGGCGGGGAGCGGGAGGAGGGCCCGCGTCGTGTGACTAGAAATGAGTCACACGATTCCGCGCGTTAAATTATTGTTTAAATAATAAAATATACATAAATACGTTTAAATAAATATAAAAATACATAAATATACGTTATTTACGTTACAAAGTGTCGATTTTTTACTTGTTTTTGCAAAATAATTTTATGATTACTTTTTTATCCAGACTTAATTATTTTATTACATCCAATCTTGAGCTGATTTTTTCTTCACAAAGTTCATCTCTGTATTAATTAGTTGAGAAAAGTTCCATAGTAAAATCTAAGTTTAACCTAAGTGGCTTTACATATCCGGAGTTTAACCACTCTAAAATAAGGTAGAGTGTAAAAAATAAGCTGTACGGATCCGTAGTTTATCCGCCCTAAATAAAGTAGAGTGCCAGAAATTAATAGGTTAATTTTTTTTAGACGAAGACCTTGTCTCGGAGACCAAGCACGCTCTGCAACACATCACCCACCGCCCGCTGCAGTACAAACTCTGCCGGATGATGCCGATGGGCATCCAAACATCACTGAGCTTCATCAGCCTCTGCTTGACTTACGTCATTCTACTCGTGCAGCTTGCACCTAAAAAAATCCATAAACCATGAAGGACTTCGAGGACCTTCAGGAATGAAGAATGCGACAGAAGAAGAAGAATAATGTTTAAAATTTTAAGATTATGATCATCATTAATATGATTTTGAGTGATTTTTTACGTTGTATATTAGCGTAGTATATATCGCATAATCTTTAAGTTTTTCATTAGCTTCACATCTTAACAATGCAACAGACGTATGTATTTTAATTTTGTATTAACATTTTATTCGTTACTAATTGAATGGCTTCGCCCGGGTAAAATCGATGTGTCAGTAAGTTATTTCCGCGTAAACCCCATGGGAATTCTAGGGTAAAAATTACCCATATAGGTTAATTTTGGTTGGTCCTCAATCTCCTTTATCATCCACTGAAATTCCCACAAAGACGTTACGGAGAATTTACTACCGTACTAAAAATCATTCAGTAGATTTTGAGAAATTCCAATCCCTATAGGTAAAAAAGCTCCAAAAAGCTGTTGTTTTTGGTACTTTTTGAAACTTGAATGTATACATTATTTTGATGTGTTTTAATAATAATGGATATATATTTACTAAAGCGAGAGTTTAATTAATGTGTGTAACGATTATATTTATTAAGGATGGTACCATTAAAAATTGTTTTATTTTAAGCGCACAGTTTTATTGGAGGGTATTGTGAAAAATAATATATAAGAACCTTGATTGTAAATTGTCAATAAAGAAATGACTCACCTTTTGAAATTATTTCAATTGAAATGTGTTCCCTAGCTCTAAAAATTTTTTTTCTTTAAATAACCGTGATAGCTAAGCCATTACGGATAATCTTATCATCAGACCATCGATGGTCATACTCGAGTTTTCACCCCGTGAGATATAGTTTAGTCAAGAACATGAAGAGATGAAGTTACAATGTGATTATCTACACATAAACACGATTCTAATGAAAAGTGTAGTTATATGTTATTAACACCTTTATTCACTTTGCTACCTAATTTTGCCTAACTAGATCTTCTTGGTGGCTACACTCTTGGCAGAGCGATCGTGGTCGTTAACAGTAGTCCAATTTCCATACGATGCCTGGTCACCTACATCACCATGGTCGGTATCCAATTCAAATTCAAAATATTCTTTCTTCAGATAAACTTGTAAACAAGTGCTTTCGAATCGTCAACTCTACTGCTGGTTCGGAAAGCTGTTCCTACCGAGAAGAGCCAGCAAAAAACTCGGCGGTTGCTCTTTTAAAAATATAATTCTTAATATTAGTCATTACTGTCTTGTACAGGTTCGAAGAGAGCTATATCCACACAGACCTATATCCAGAGCTATATCCACAATTTGACAACATCTGCCCCGGAAGTAGGACGGCGCCGGTTGCTAAGCGGGTTGCATGGCCACTGATGTATTCTTTTATGAACCTGCATGACGACTTTCTTGGGAAAATAGTGCAGTTGTGTCCCGTTGCTTCTGCACTAGACATTTTAAGGGTTATTTAGACCCTTAGACCGCTATTGGTTCCTCCGACTGATTTAGCAGTATGGTTATCCCGCCACTTGTCAGTCGTCAGAGCAGCATTATCTAGCAGGGAGCATCACGAAAACTACTTGATTGGCGTCGCCATATAGCGCATGTAGTTGACTTGGGACTGGTGAGATTAAATTACCAATTTCCCCCTTACTCCTCCTAACATTAAATAATAAACATTCAAAATATCCTTTATTTAAGTGGACTGTTTTCAGTACTCTTGAATCGTCAAATGTTTTTAAAGAAGCTATCACTGATTCGGATGTTTGCTCCTACCGAGAAGAACCAGCAAGGAACTCTATAATTTGATTGTTTACAAATTAATCGTTGCAGCTTGGTGCGTAGCTGACTGCAGTTAATTTATGCTACTATCACTCGAATTGCTAAATCACGGGGTGTTAGTAATATGAAAAAAGGTAATGACGAATACGAACAAGAACAATAGATCTTTAAAAAAAACCAAGTATGTCTCGGTCACCCAGGTACTTAATTTAAAATGTGCTTTGCATTCGTCAGATAAGAGATAAATATTTATTCTATGTGAAAAACGTTACATTGTAACGTTTTTTACCACCAATGTTTTACTAGCATTATTCATTTGAAAAGTAATATATTAACAATAATGGATTTGATTATTTTACTTCCAATCATGTTAAGTTAAAAGATACGATCGCTATAGCAATACGTTAGAATTCAGTGTCAGTTCATTTCTCTTCCACCATTATATAGAAACTACATTAAACATGCTCTCTACACATTGCGTGGCTTGTTTAAATATTATCATGTGGATTCGCGTATTATTTGGGCACTACTTTTACTTGGGCAGTACTAGAATCTTGAAATTGTTCCTATGGATATATTGTTTCATGTTTATGGTTTACTTCATATTCTTGGTCGCAATCCTTCCTAGTCATTCGATTGTTTATTTCTTAAGGCATAATTATATAGAGGTTATTGTTGATTGTGTAGTTTCCTGGTTATTTCAAGGTAACTACATTAAAAATACAATTTCTCTAATAACCATCACCGGGGCAATTTTCGAAGTTGAATATGCAACAGTCTCCTATAAAATGTTTGGTATTCTTCTATTGATTGTATTTTTACGTGTTTGTAACTGTTTGCATGTTATGTTTAAAGAATACATGCAACATTTGCAGCTAACATCAATTATTTTTTTTGCTACAACTTTATCCTATGTTTCGAAGATGGTAGTATTTATTATATTCTATTATCGCGTTAGACTGCTTAGAGAAATTTTTGAACGTAAGTACGTGACTGTGAGCGTTATCGACAAAGAGAGTATCAGACACAGAATACTGAACATCAGAAAATGTCTACTCTTCTACGACAGTCTACTGCAGTACGTCGAGAATATGGACCTTCAATTGGAAATTTCGGTAATTACTTTTACATTCAATATAAACTTACTTCTCCATTAATATAACGAAAGACAAATAATAGAGAACGAAAGAATTAAACTTAAGGAAAATATTTATAGGAAATATCTTATACATGTAAAACCTGCAGATGAGCATCAATAGTGTGATGGATAACAATCAGATACTAACTCTGTTTCACGATAGAAATCCTTTCGACCCACTTGTACATCTTATCATCATCATCATTCTCTTACCTTTATCCCACTCTAAGTGGGGTCGGCACATTATGTATTCTTCTTCCATTCTCCTCTATTATTCGTCAACTATGGTGCCACTCCTTTAACATGCATATCATTCTTCACACAATCCATCCATCTTTTTTTCGGCTTCCCTCTAGCCATACTTCCATCCACATTTATATTTAAAACTCTTTTGGTCACATGATTTTCATCCCTCCTCACTACATGACCATACCAACTTAGTCTCGCACTTCTCATCTTTTCTGCAATGGGCGCAACATTTAACTTTCAGACTTCCCCTGATACACTCATTGCGAATTCTATCAAGTTTTATACCCCCCCCCCCCCCTTGTACATCTTAATCGAATATTATATCAATTGTTTCATATTATAGTATCAAAATCATTAATGTAGGACACCATTTAGCAGGAAGCAAACAATATACGTAATTATCTAAGATATCAGTTACATATTTTTAGGTTATTAATGTTATGTTAATGAGCATTGACCATTGGAAAAACCAAGTGAATTTTATGAAATTCACGTATTAAGTTCTATTTCAACACAATTTATGTAGTCGTTAATGTCAATCAATTATAAACAGTATTCTTGGGGTAGTATTTAATTTAGAAATTGTTTAAAATAATCAAGCTAACAACATTGATCGATTTACCAATTACTTAAACAATTAAATTGATCAAAAACACGAGGAAAGTAATGAAGTATGTACAATGTGAGTGTATATTAATTGCAATGATAGTTTATATTGCTAATGTCCATTCCCGTGAGTAAACTAAGAAGACATTCTTTAATTCACTTAGTTTGGAATAAGTTGTATATTGTTATAAATATAAAAAGTGTAATCATGTTGGTTACCGAATTTATAGTCTACATAAAGAGAATTATGTATATTCGTGTTCTGTTGGGACACTATTACAAATGTGGAAACAGAAACATTGTTAAATATTCACTTCAATTGTATTGCTTTGTTTTCTTTTCGTCTATTGTCACTGTTTTCGTGATCCTGATTTCAAATCCCTGTATAGATAGTATTGCAACGTACAATTTTTTAGATTTTTTACTAAATTCTGCACTCGCATTATATTTCCATAGCAGTTACATGAACGAAATGTTTTCACTTATTCTCATTACTGGAAAGGTTTTGAATGTCAATTCTATTTACATCTCTCCTACAATGTTTGGGACTGTATTACTATTTTTATTTATACGATTAGGTTCATGTCTTTATTTCATTGTAATATCCCCTTATATATTTTCGTACTACATTTATTTAGTTATTCTCTTATCTGCTACATACTGTTATCTCTCGAAGATATTAGTTTTTTCTGTTATATTACATCGCATTAAAATAATCAGGGCGATTTTAGAACGCAAATATATCACTGTAAATATAATTGGTGTGAAAAGGCTTAGATATAAAATCGATAGTATTAAAAAATGTTTATGCGCTTACGATTATCTAACGCATTTCGTGGAGAATATGGACCCTGAGATAGAAATATGGGTAAACATTAGTCTTTAATTTTATACCTACATGCCTTACCATCATTATAAGGTCTTCTTATACAGGATGGTACCAATGATACGACATCAAATTATTTGTACGTAATAGATAAAGTAAAAAAAAAGTAAGTAACGGCCTGTTACTATCCCACTGCTGAGAATAAGCCTCTTCTCTCCATTTTTGGAGAGAGGGATTGTAGCTAAGACCTACCACGCTGCTCCAATGCGGATTGGTAGGTTACACATATCTCCAGAATTCTCTAGAGATATGCAGGTTTACCGAAAAGCGTGTGATAAATTGCATTTATCAATTAGACACATAAGTTTTAACAAAAAAACTCATAGGTGTCTGCCCGGGCTTAAACCTGTGACCTCCTCGAAAGACTCACACGCTGTTACCGCTGGGCTACCACAGCTCACGTAATATATAACTATGGCATAATTCAATCTTTTAAATATCGTTTTAAAAAAATATATTTTCTAAGTAAATAAATACAATGTAATTGAGATCTGACTTTGTCAGTAATAGCTGACTGACCTGGCGCGGTGCGCTTGTTCAATAAACAGAAGAAAACGATAACATTGTTGTTTTCTCTCCCTCACAGCAGTACTATTTACTTTTAGGTCAAGGTTTTTTCGTTTTATGTGTTGTAATAAGGTACGGTCGTTGATCTGTATAAATTGTGTTTATTTAAAAAAATCCTGCACTTAATATTTCGCTGAATTGTTTATCTAAAATTAAAATTATTGACGTATGATCGGTACAGCCCTGTAAAAAGACTTTCTAAATGAGCCCGAACAAATATCATAAACATAAGATACAATTATCTTTAATATTTAAATGAGTTAATCTTGTATGTATATATATACATATATTTTCGGAATCTCGGAAACGGCTCCAACGATTTTCCTGAAATTCAACATGTAGGGGGTTTTAGGGGAGAAAAATCGATCTAGCTTGGTTTTATTTTAAAAAAATCGTTTACGTGTTTTTGGGCATAAAAAAACAAAAGATTACGTTTAATTTATTGAATACTAGGAGTCCCGCCCCAGCTTCGCACGGGTATAAAGCATATAGCCTATGTCACTCAGTGATAATCACAGTATTTCGCTACTCCATATTGAATTTTATTATACATATAAACCTTCCTCTTCAATCAAAATCTTTTGCGTAGTTTTAAAGATTTAAGCAAACATAGAGATATAAGGACAGACAGAGAAAGTGACTTTGCTTTATACTTTGTAGTAACGTTTATAGCTACTACTATTTTGATAATTCTCATATTTTTACCATACTTATCCAAAGACTAAATTACGTTTAGCTGTCATTTATGTTTTGTTATTCCATGTCATAGTCGTTTTTGCGATACTACGTTTTATAGTGACTTGACGGGATAAAATAAATGCGGTCGAACGGGATAAAAAGTATCCTATGTCCGTCTTCTGGTTCTAAGCAAACTCTCCACCAATTTTCAGCCGAATTGGTTCATCCTTTCTTGAGTTATAAATAGTGTAACTAAGACCAACTTTCTTTAATATATAAGATATACAACACAATTTTCGCAAAATGAAATGTCAAGTCAGCGTAGTTCGGCTTTTTATTGTATTTATTTATTTCAGCTGTTTTTCACCGTGCTCATATATTTTCCGAAGGCAGTTTACTTTATGCGCACCACCATGTTATTAGTGTTACGGAAGGTAAGACTACCATTTTGTATCACCATTCTACTGCCCTTATCCCGCTCTAAGTGGGGTCGGCACAGCATATTATAAACGTGTTATGAAATTATTTGGGTAGGTATTTTACGACTGGCCGCCTGATGTCAACTTAGTCGTATTTTAAGACACCTCGTTAAGAAAGGGGGTAGTTTATGCTACTCAGCCGGATACCATACGGCGAGTCGACTTACCCTAGTCGCCTTTTACGATACCTCGGTAAGATATGAGGGTGGTCTATTCTACTCAGCCGGATACCATACGGCGAGTCGACTTACCCTAGTCGCCTATTACGATACCTCGGTAAGATATGAGGGTGGTCTATTCTACTCAGCCGGATACCATACGGCGAGTCGACTTACCTTAGTCGCCTTTTACGATACCTCGGTAAGATATGAGGGTAGTCTATTCTACTCAGCCGGATATGCGGTGGGAAAAACTAAATTAAAAAGTAAACTAAACTAAATTTAAAAAAAAACAACGCACATATAAAACACGCTCCGTACTCTATAATAAATTAACAATTCATATATTTATTGGTTGTTTTGAAGTCCAAGAAGAAGATTTGAATGATGATAATAAGATAAATCACACTCGTCATAAAAAAGATGAATCTCTTACAGCATCCAACTGTAATGATCCTTCTCAAAAGTTTAGGGATTTATTTACATTGAAAATTATAATTTAATTGTGCCTTTTTAAAGTTATTATATTCAAACTATCGTGAGTAGTATTCATAGTTATTGTATAGAACCGGCTATACTCAGTTGTTATTCTATTGGGTTAGCCCGACTAGTTTCGAACCCATCCGGGGCACTTATTCATGAGCTCTTTACACGACGTTATCGCGGCGGGAACTGCGTACAGCAGCCCGCCGATAGAATAACACCTGAGTATAGCCGATTTAATACATTAACTATAAAGATATTGTATTTTGTTGCAGGAAATATTCACTTTAAACGCTCTGCTAACATTGCTCACGTTTATCTACACGATTTGTGTAGGTACGTGGCCAATGTTTGTTTTTGAGTTGGCCAAGAATGAAGTAGATATCATAAAGGATATTTTGTTTAAGCAATCGCTATTAGAAACAGGTAACGAATATTCGCTAAAAACATAGTTTAAAGGTCGAAACCCTTAAAATTTTTAAATGTTATATGTACAGTTCTATAGAAATATTCTTGCAACAACATTTTTATGGAGTTTTAACAGTCAAGATCACTATAAATAATAAATATATAGGACACTTACACACACGGTCATCCGTCCCCAAAGTAAGTAACTTAATACTTGTGTTATGACAGACAACTGGTGAATATATACTTATATATTTTTAAATACATACTTAAATACAAATATACATCCACTATACATATGTTTGCACGTTCGCTAGGTTAATGATGCAAGTAAAAGTATCGTTATATATTATTTAGGATAGGAAACAGTCATATTAGATGTTAAAGAAATAAGTACAAACAAAAATATCCAACATGTTGGCTGTGCCGACAGCTTTATAACTTTCACAAGGAAGAAATTGCAATTGCAAATTGCGCACGCAAGGAAAGCTTTAAATTTTACCATTTTCGCAATATTGTTCATTGCTGCTCGGTGTATAAGGAATAATTTGAATTATTTCACCGATATTCGTTCACCGAGAGATATTTGCATTTATATATTTAGGAATTATCTTTCTTAGATGAGGACCTTCGCTCGGAGACCCAGCGCGCTCTGCAGCACATCATCCACCGCCCGCTGCAGTACAAAATATGCCGGATGATGCCGATGGACATCAATCTACCACTCAGCTTTGTCAGCCTCTGCATGACCTACGTCATCGTCCTCGTGCAGCTTATGCCTAAATAAATCGTCACAGTTTTGGAAATTTGAGTCACAGTTTTTTAAATTTGTGTCACAATATGTAAATTTAAGTTTAAATTTTTGGAAATTTGAGTGTCAATTTTTGTGAATTTGAGTCACAATTTTGTAAATATGAGTCAAACATTATTTGTTTTACATTTTAGTGAATTTTTTTATTTCCAATTTGAAAAAATTTTATTAACACTTTTAGTAAATTTGAGTTACAATTATGTAAAATTTTAGTTTCAATATTTGTGAATTTGAGTGACAATTTTGTAAATTTCAGTTTAAAGATTTGTGAATTTGAGTCACAATTTTGTAAACTTGAGTTACAATTATGTAATTTTGTTAATTTGAGTCACAAGTTTGTAAATTTGTGTTACAGTTTTGGTGAATTTGAGTCACGGTATTGTAAATATAAGTCACAAATTTGTAAATTTAAGCCACAATTTTGAAATTTTAGTTATAATTTTAGTAAATTTTTAGTTACAATTTTATAAATTAAACCACAATTATTAAGTAAATGCTTTTCTGCTTTATATATTGATTTATTATAACCTTATCATCCAAACATTGAACAATTACAATAAAGACATAGTGCTTGTGAAGAGAAAGTAAATACATACGATATAACATGCAGGGTATTTTAGCATTTAATTTTGCCGAACGAAGTCTCGGGTACAGCGTGTGCGAAATAAACAACGACAAAACTAATAAATTATTCGGAAATATACGATCCATAGCATTTAAACGAACCATCAAACTTATGTTAGCGGCAAATGAAAGTGTCCCACATTGCTAATTAGCGTAAATTTCGCGATGATTATTTTAGCAGAACCCGGGTCGAGAGGTCGTCACACTCACACATCTGGCCAACAGTTATTTATAACTGACTTTTATTTTTTGTCTGACAGACGTATTATATTATACATACTGAAATCTTCAGGACCTCGCATGGAAAGATGTTTATAATTTTTTCTAGAGTTTATACCGTAAAATCCAATATTTAAATATATTTGATTTAATGAATTCAAAAATCTCCATCAACAATCAAATCGGAAAAATCTTTATTCAAATAAGCCCTTCATGCACTTTTGTATCGTCAAGGATCAATATGATTAATGAAGCTACAACTGGTTCGGAATGTTGCTCTTACCGAGAAGAACCAGAAAGAAGCTTGGCGGTAATCTTTTCATGATCATCCTTCTCCTGTCCTTACTCTAAGTGGAGTCGGCACAACATGTTTTAAACATGTTGTTAAATGTTTTGATTAATTAGTCGACGACCAGTCGCCTGGTGGTTTATTCTACTCAGCCGCATACTAGACGAAGGGTTAACTTACCTTAATCGCCTTTTACAACACCTCGATAAGAATGAGGGTGATTCCACTCAGCCGGATACCACACGGCTACTTTTAAACATTTTCAATTTACATTATTAAACCGCAATCTTGTATGAACCTGATAGGATTTTCAAATATATGCATTTCTTATCATTACCATAATCTTCAATTGTGTAATATACTTTACGTATAAATATATTTCATACTTTATTAAAAACTTTTCTGTACAAAAATATAATAAATTATATTTAACATACATGATAGGAAACCTCTTAACCAGTCGCCTATTAAAAAAAACTTTAACAAAAAGAAATTGATACACTTTTATACAATTTTTATACATCAAGTTCATTGTACACGCAATGAAAGTTTTTCATTGTAACAACTTTTGTGAAAATTCAATATATTCAATACTTTAATGAGTCATTCACGTGACTTAGTCCATTACACATTTACTAATCGGGTTTCCCTTGCCATGGGAAAAACTCAATTTTCATTATGCACCCGATGCTAATTTTTTTATGGTGCAGTAACTTATGCATATGTAAATCCACCATAACTTGAGTAAGACTTTTAATAAATATAATTGATTCAATTTTGATATGAAAAACAAAAAACATTTTTTCTATGATCTGAATTGTAATTCAATATGTGTACATATTATAAAAAAAGTCCCCAAAAGTTCTCTGTAAGTGATCGATTCCCAAATCCCATTTTCCAAAGATTTCCCATAATCTTTGGAACGAATTTTTGTGCAGTTTTTACTAAAAGACAGTCCAATTCTTTCGGAAGGTTTTATGTTAAGGTTTAAGGTTTATGTTATGGTTTATGTTATATATTTTAAGGTGTACATCTTTTGTAAATTGTATTGTATAAGTCACGCTGTTGTTTGTAGCATTATGTCCAATGGAATATTGCTATGGGGTATTGCTGCCATTACAGCAGTTTAAAAACACTGTTAAAAAGAGGCTGATACAGAAAGCCTACTATACTCTTGAAGATTATTTAGAAGATAAGAATGTGTGGATATAGCTCTCTTTGATCCTGTACAAGACAGTAACGACTTAATGTAAATAGTATTAAGAATTATATTTTTAAAAGAGCAACCGTCGAGTTTCTTGCTGGCTCTTCTCGGTAGGAACAGCTTTCCGAACCAGCAGTAGAATTGACGATTCAAAAGCACTTGTTTACAAGTTTATTTGAATAAAGAATATTTTGAATTTGAATTTGTTAATAACAAATTTGCTTGCTTAGAGCTTTACTCGCGTGCGTCGCGTAAACCAGTAGAGGTAGACTTACATACAAATAGTAAATTACTATGTACTAGAGATTTATAAAATAAGTAGCGATGATATAACCCAATGACGCGTCTAACTTATAACCTTTTGTTATCAACTGCTTTGATGTGCCGTCAGTCAGTCTTATCTAAGCGGGCCACTAGAACAAATTAAGACAATGGAAAATATTTATTACGTAAATGTATATAACAAAAGCTTAAAGTCTATATTATATACTAGCAATTGCAAGCGGCTCCGCCCGGTGTAATGGTTAGTAATAATAGACTTAGTTTTTTTTATAATCCATTATTTTATGAAATCACTAGCAATTGCCACCGGCTTTGCCAGCGTGGAAAGATTAAAATCGTAATATAGTATTTTGATAACCATAAAAATGGTTAAAGTGGGTTAACCATAAAAGCTAGACATATGCTGTCGCGAACTTTTATTTAGAACTTTTAGAGGGGGACAATTTTGTAATACATGATTTTTGAATAACTTTCACCGTTTACTTACACCGCAAGGAAAGCTTTAAATTTTGCTTATCATAATAAATTTTATTGCTGCTCCTCTCCTATTCATTTTAGCGTGATGTTATATAGCCTATTATAGCCTTCCTCGATAAATGCTTCAATACTACCTTACAATCAAAGAATTTTACAAATCGATCCAGTAATGCCTGAGATTAGCGCGGTCAAACAATCAAACAAACGGACAAACTCTTCAACAGTTCTGTTGATCGTCATTTTGTCGTTTGCGAGCTGTTCATAATAAAAATATCGTTCTCCAAATTAACTAAATTATATGACATTTTAATAGCATAATATAACATTTAAATTTTTTACCGAGGTGTCGTAAAAGGCGAGTAAAGTAATCGACACGCCGTGTGGTATCTGGTTGAGTAGAATAGATCTTAATTCTTACCGAGGTGTCGTAAAATATGATTAAGGTAAGTTGACGTCAGGCAGGTGGCCAGTCGTGAAAAACGAAGCCAAATCATGTAACATGTTGTACCCCACTTAGAGTTCGATAAGGACAGAAGGATGTGATTCAAAAGAACTTGGATCAAAATTAATCTAAATTTGATTTTGAAAAAGGTAAGGGCTTCTTTCCGTAGTTCCGCTTTATATTATTTTGCATTTTTGCAGAATATTTTTCAAAGTTAATAAACTCCGTGTCAATGTACTCTCGTCTCAATGGAAATCTTAATACAACAATTTATTCAATAAGCCACCGCCTGTCACCATTACACCAAATTGTCCGCCGTCACGACGTCCACCTTGCGTCACACGGGAATCGATCCCGGCATCCTTATTGACGTAACGACATAAACGACGGTGAAGCAAGCGGCATTACGTCCAATTGGGACCCTTTGGCAGGGTCCCAGTATTTTAGGGTACTCAAATTAAAAATCTTCATCCAAGTAAATCTTTAACAAGTGCTTTAATTGTCAACTCACAGAAAGCTGTTCCTACCGAGAAGATCCAGAAAGAAACTCGGCAGTTGCTCTTTTCTAAATATAGTTTATATTAGTAACATTTCATCATTTCTATCTTGTGCAATGTCAAAGACAAGCTATATCCGCACGCATTCTTATCATTTATATAATCCTCAATAGTATAGTAGGCTTTAAATCTATTTTGAATAGTTATTTGAAAAGCAATGCTAAAAGTGATTGTGGAATTTTATTATAGAATCTTATACTCAAACCCAGAAGCGATGTTCTTTTCATGAGCTTATAGCCTTTATAGCAGCTATTATACACCAATTTTGTGTATTTTAAGCATAAAAAGTACATTGCTAAAAATATTGCAAAAAAAATAATCTTTCCCTTTTTCCGAAAATCATAATAGATTTTAAATGACAAATAGGCACGTAAGTTTTTATACAAAATCAATTTTTGTGCCTGCCCAGGGCTGAAATATAGTCCAGGGTTCCCATAGTAAGTTCTAAGCTTCCCAACGTTGGACTAGTACGGGTATAATCTAATACATATAAGATTATTCTCAATCTAAAGGTGTAGTAAAGTGACGTATGTAGGTAGGTATATGTAAGGAAGCGTAGAAGTTCCAAGAAAATAAAACAAAATCTATAAGAAATTAAATTATATATTTACAAAATCCTGTACAAAGCTTAAATATTAAACAATATTTAATTTACTAACTAAAAATACTTTTCATATGTATAAAGAGAATAGAAAAAAAGGATAAACCTATAAACATGGTCGTATACTTTTTGAAAAGTGCTTTTGTTTACACTTCAAAAAAGTATAACAAAGTACACTACGCAAACAAAAAAAAATGTTATAATTAATTTCAGTCTACTCAAATTTTAAAAATAATTCAATTTATCTAATGTGGGTTCTCTTGTTTACAAAAAAAAAACTAAAAAATACATTAGTAATACATTGTATAATTTAACACTGAAATATGCAAATCACTTTTATCTATATAAAATCAATGACACAATTTATCACAGTCATTACTACTGAAAGCACGTCATATGCTCTTATTGCCTAACACTGTATTTATTAAAGGTTAAGAAATACTAAATAATATACTAATTATATATAACATTAATTCTATTGACTCAACCGAATATTTCACCTGGCATGGTTAGATTGAGCCATAACATCACTTCACTACAGAGGTCATTTAATATCGATATGAAGTCACGGAATGCTAAAAAACTTATAAAACTATATAAATAATTTACTTATTCGTGGCAAATATAAACAAATCTTAACTAAGTTCAGTTAAATTATAAATTTATGTCGTGTGTATATTTAATCTAATAACTAATCCTCGAAATCTCTGAATGTTTAAATAACAGTGTTGGAAAAATGCGTATTGCAATTAATTAATCTCACTTAAAATGAATGAAAAGTGACTGAATCATTAACAAACTGAACAAATATATAGGTTTTTAAATATTCATCTCCTCTTTAATTTTTTATCATAATTTTTTTATGTTGTACAATAAAGAATATATTAAAATTAAAAGTTAAATATGGGGCTCGTAAGTATTGGGAGACGCCGAGCGTGTGACGGAAAAAGAAGTTTTCTTCGTAATTAAATTATATACATAGAACAACTAACGTAACTGATATAGCCTAACTAATTTAAGTTTAAATGGAATGTCAAACTAAGCTCTAAGTTTTAGATATAGGAATACCCTTCACTGGAAAATATAGCAAAACAAAAGGCAATTAATGAATTTGCTACAATCTTCGTTTAGTAAACGATATATTTGTATTATGAAAATTCGCTAATGCCTCATTTAGTTACCAATGCAGCCAAGTCCAAAATCGTGTATTTTTGAAAACCCTGGAAGATACCTATAACCTTAAGAGGTCCCATCATTCTCCTGCCCTTATTCCGCTCTAAGTGGGGTCGGCAAACCTTAAGAGACCTTAATGTGTACACTATACAATAACACGATATAATAGAATACTATAGAACAACGGCACAGTGTTGCCACCATTTTAATAAAAAATGGCGCGATACTCTTGTTTTATGACTGTGTTGCTATAAAATACAAAGCGTAAGTCATTGGGGACAACATTGGACCTCAAGAGGTTTATCAGTAAAAAAATAATAAAATAAAAAACGAAGTCGGTTCGGGTAGCCAGTAATCAGGGTCATGTTTGGACATGTCAAGGCCCCTGCACATAAGTCAGAGGCCGCGTTGGTAAGCTCCTAATTCTTACTAGGTATCAAAAAGTTGAGCCCTTTTTTGTGTATTTGGTTCTTGAATGTTCATCACGATAGTTGTGAGGGATGCTGTGCTGCATCGAAGACCAATGTCCTTACGGTGTGCTGACTGTCCGTCATCGCGCTGCTGCTGTCCGGCTTAGGGCTCCTCTTGAAGTTATTACATAGAACCAGTACCTAGAACAAAGTTATCATTTGAATTGTTTCAGCTTTGTCATTGCAGCAGTTTTAAACACTATTAAAGAGAGGCTGATACAAAAAGCCTACTATACTGTTGAGGATTATTTAGACGATAAGAATGCGTGGATATAGCTACTGTCCCTGTATAAGATAGTCATGACTTAATGTAACTTGTTATAAGTATTATGTTGAAATGGGCAACCGCTGAGTTTCTTGCTGGCTCTTCTCGGTAGGAACAGCTTTCCGAACCAGTAGTAGAATTGATGATTCAAAAGCACTTGTTTACAGGTTTATTTGAATAAAGAAAATTAAGAGTTTGAGTTAAGTTTACCTCAGATTTATCTATTAATTTATATACAGTGACCCGTCCTGATTTCGCACAGACAGAGTTGATAATATGCTGTCAAAGAGGCCCGCATTTGGATTTATAAGTGTTTGCGCTCGTAAATACTTATAAATTTTATGGTGTTAAAGAAAATAATAAAATTACTTAAAGTTTTAAACTTGGTAAGGATAAATACCACATCGTACTCGTTTTTTTCAGAAGTCATTAAGTTATTAAATAACGTTTCTTTTGATTAAAAATAATTGAGTTAGTAGTAGATTCCAATCCTTATATCACTTGTGGGTTGATCAAACATTATCATTGCGCAGTTACTCAAAAATTAAAGATATAGACGTTGGATAAAAACGACGCAAAATTCTTAAAAAAAGGAAAGTAAACTATCACTACCCGACGACTTGGCATAGGCCTTGTGTCTTCTTTTGTAGATAAGTTATGCAGCTTTGACATCTTAGGGTAAATATTCAACTTATACCAAAGTTTTCTCCAATTTTGAGAGGTCAACGACATTAAGCGTGTCTCGAATATTTATTCAAAAAACAAACAGCTAAATTAAGTTGGACACAATGCGGGGTTTAATTAGGGTCATGTTTGTTAGTTAAATACACTAAGTGAATTAGGTCTTAACTAAATAAACTGAAAGTAACCCTTGTATACGTTTTAACAAAATTTAATAAACGTCCGTTTTATATGTTAACAGAATATCAAGTTAAAATGTTCTGTATTCGTATTACAAGCTAAAGTGTAAAAAGTGATAAAAATATTATTTTGTTATAAATAGCGGCCTGTTACTCTCCCATTGCTGAGAATAGGCCTGTTCTCTCCGTTTTGGGAGAGAAGTATTGGAGCTAAGACCTACCACGCTGCTAAAATGCGGATTGGTAGGTTACACATATCTCCAGTTTTCCTTCTCCGAAAAGCTTGTGATAAATTGCAATTATCAATTATACACATAAGTTTTAATAGTTTTAATAGTTAGTTAATTAAATGCTCTTCTCAACTAGAAAACAGAATTTGTCGTGGAGTCTATCTCCTGATGATGCTTTGGTTGCGGGGCTAAATAATTTTATTATTACTTTTGTATTATCTCCGCAAAGTAACACCTAATTCTATTAATTATATAATCCTTTCTTATTTAAGTCAACTATTTTTGTCATTCTAAGAAGATTAAATTCTTTTAGATAAGAAAAGGTATAAAAATTTAGGCATGATATTTATTGACATTTGTGGAGTTTTTTCGCAGAAACAATAAAAGCATTTCGGTTTCTTGGAAGTTGTTAAATATTAAATATTGTGTACTTTATGGGCAGGACATATTTTTCAAAATTGAATAGACTGTGCTATCATTGCAAGGACTTACAGAGTAAAGCAGTGTTAGAAGGCCGATCCCAGCGCCGGTTAGCACGTCCCACCAGTGGTGGCGGTGGTCGGTGATCCTGGTCAACGAGCACACTGCGCTGTAAGTGAGGCACAGCAGCTGCAGGAGGGGCACCAGGAGCACGGTGCGACAACGCCAGTCGAACGCACGTTGTTGAAGGTACCACTGGAGGAAGAGAAATGGTTAAAACAATTTACTCATCAAAAATATCGGCTTGGTCCATGTGGCTCCGTTTATGGGAGGGTTTGAGCTAATATTTGTACAACGTGTACAATGTGTACAACGTTCAATGTGTAAAACGGTACCCTATCCCCGTCACCAGCAGCGTGGTGGAGCACTGTCAGGTTTTTAGTTAGTGTGAGTCATGCATATACGCTTGTCCCCGTCGGGCGGTGACGACCCATAATGGGTTTTCCTGACATAAAAAAGGGTTTGCGCTAATATTCATGACGCTGCCCCAATTCGGACTAGTACACATATCCCCAGAATCCTCCAGAGATACGCAGGTTTTCTTCTGATATTTTTTTCAACAAAAAGTGTGTAATGAAATACAAACATAAATTAGAGGCAAGTTTTTTGAATAAATCTCATTGGTGCCGGGGTTTGAACCCGTGACCCCCTCGAAAGAGTCACACGGTCTCATCATTCATCACTACAGAGATTTTTTTAAAATTTATATGTTAGTCCGGTATATCCGGCTTCCTTTGTACCAAACTTTATCAAAATTGCTTCTATGGATTAGCCATTCGGGGATTAGACAGACTTTTGCATTTATAATACACATTAGCATAGCTAAGAGCTCATTTCTTACTGAGGTGTCGTAAAAGGCGACTAAGTTAAGTTGACCCATCGTGTGGTATCCGGTTTAGTAGAAAAAAACACCTTCTTTCTTACCAAGATGACGTAAAATACGACAGAGATAAGTTGACGTCAGGCAGGCGGCCGGTCGCTAAAACGCAGCCAAATCATGTGACAGCATGTTTATAAAATGTTGTGCCGACCCCACTTAGAGTGGGATAAGGGCAGGAGGATGATTAGCATAGCTAAGAGTACTTACCGCCATGAATAATCCACAGTACACCGACAAAGACGTGTGTCCCGAAGGAAAACTGTGGTAAGAATCGGTTTGATACCATTTTGGAAATCTCGTGGAAGTACATTCAAACGTGCTGACGTATTCCGACCTATGGATAATGAGATATTGTTAATTATAAATATACCATAAAAACAATGACAATTAAACCAGTACAAATTGTTATAATACATTTATAGAGATAGAATTTTGAAAGTAATTTAGCTAAGGGCGATTTGCAAAAGGAATCTCTTACCAACAATAGTTTAGGAACCCTTATTTAATGGGATTCTTAGTGATAAAAAAGTTTTGATTGGTTTTTGGAACGTAAATAAGTTGTAAGTTCTCTCAAAGAACTGATAAAAAGTACATGAATATTTTTTTAGTAGGCCATCAACCATATACATTAAATAATTGTTAAGAAAATACATGAGACAATAAAAAACTTAAATGCTATATTTGTTAAAGATGCCAACAAAATATACAAACATCTACTTCTTCTTTCTCAACCGATGGACGTCCACTGCTGGACATAGGTCTCTTCATGGGATCTCCACAACACACGATCTTGTGCCGCTTTGACCCAGCGGCTCCCCGCGACCTTTTTGAGGTCGTCAGTCCATCTCGTGGGGGGGGGTTGGCCGATACTGCGTTTTTTACCTTGCACTTTGCGTGAATACAAACATCCAGCATAGTAATTAAATAATAAAAAAAGGATCTACTAATCAGATTTAAAGTGTTAGCAGTAGTAAAAGCAATAGTAGTACACAAGTATGAAACTGATACAATAAACTTACCCATTGCAAGTCTTCAAAGCGTCAGGTTCGCAGATATCGAAGAACGTAGGCCTCGGGCTGCCCGTGACCCCTTTCATCACCTCAACGATCATCAAATTGAAGAACAATCCATACATATAGTTTCTATAAAGTATGGCCGTTTTTCGCGATACATAGTTGAGCTTCGTACGAATAGTGTATGTTGAATCGAACAGGATTATTTCAGTGATGAAAATCTGTAAGCAATGGGTGTTATTAATTATGGAATTACTAGCTTTTATCCAAGACTTCGTTCGCGTGATCTGTTGTCCCGTGAGAGGTTGATAATAGATGGCGCTTTTTAGTGTCATCCTATTCCTGTAGAATGAAAAGGATTTCTGTGACCTATATGTTATTCCGGTTTATAAGGAATAATTGTGCCCAATTCGATATTCGATACAAAGTATTGCTACAATACAGATTTGCAAATGATGCTATTGATTGAGTTTTAACTAAAGATTATGTCTATGAAAATAAACTTGATAATAATGATGAAACTATAAGTATACATATTAAGTTACTCACAAGCGCAAATGGGAGAAGTAATATCGTTGACACTATGACTTCCATAGACACGGTGTCTCCTCTGAACGGGAAAGAAAGCGCTGGATCGTTGCAGAAGAACCCGCTCTTGTAATGTGGTATCACTCCAAACTCGAACAGAGCTATTAGTACCAATACTGAAACAAAAACAGAATATAATTTATTAGATTAAATGCAAAAATATACATCGCCAGAGATTGGTCTTATTGCTAAGACCAATCTCCGGCAAACAACTTTACCATTTATAAAGTACGCTTAGTAATTAAGTGACCTAATTTAAAAAAGTTTTGCGGCAAATTGCAATAAAGCATAGCATAGCGCCTAAAAAACTGATGATAAAGAGACTTATAAATAGGATGAGCAAAAAAACACTAGTTTTATTTAAGCGTTCGCAGCGTGATGTCATAGATTGATATCACGCTACGACATTATGGTATTGAAATAAGGATTACAATGTATGTTTCAATTAAGACTACTTTTGAATTATATAGTTTTAATACTAAACGCGATAGGTTCTATTTATCTTTGCCTCTATCGGACACTTGTCATTGACATCGGGGATATTTTTTCGATATTTAAAAACACTCAAAAAATTTACCCGATGAACGCAACCGTGGATTCAAGCTTGTTTAGAACAGCCAGGCATCGTTAGCCAATTTATTCGCCCAAACCCCGCTTCCGGTATTTTCAGTTCAAAGTCAATGTCATACTGGCAGGATGGCGCAATTGCGTGATTGCGGTCAAAATTCTCGACCAGAAACGTCTCTTTATCTCTTCAGACATAATATGATTCAATTGTGAGTTATGACATTCGGACAAAGACTAAGTAATATCATACCAGACGTATAAAAAATGGATTTGAAAATGTGCTTGTCGTCTTTGCAGTAAAGGATACGAATTGATTGGAAGGACGATTGATGAGATTTTGCAAGTGTCACACGTCGTAATGGCTGATATTTGGGGTTTTCATTGTTTATTTTCTCTTTATTCATCATTCTTTTCTCCTTATCCAATTCTAAGTGGGTTCGCATCTAGTTACCATGTTGTAGTTTGATTTGGCAATTTTATAACCAGCCGTCTACCTTACATAATCTCCTTGGGAATACTTCGGCCTACTTTATCGATATATTGGTGGACGTTAAGGTCATAGCGTCCAATTTACCTTAGTCACCTTTTCAGGGTGCCTTTTTATCGGTAGGGAAAGAGGTTGGTATATTCTACTTGGCCAAATTACACAGAAATAACGTTTGCTTCTTTCATCAGTTGCACCATGATCACTTGTCTATTTATGCTTTAACACTACGACTACTACGACTACTTCTTCTTTTTCAACTGGTCTGGACTGGACGTCCACTGCTGCAAAGGTCTCTTTAAGTAATCTCCACACGCCGCTTGTACCCACCGGACCCCCGCAACTCTTTTGAGGTAGTCAGTTCACCTCGTAGGGGCTCTTACTGACGCTGCGTTTTCCGGTGCGATGTCTCCATTCCAGCACCTTAGGACCCCAACGCTCATCGGTTCTCCACAGTATGTGCCACTCATTGCCACTTCAGTCTGAGCTATATCGGTGACTCTCGTTGTTTTCGGGTCTTCGCCTTTTTCATCCGATCACGTAGAGATTCTCCGGTTATAGCTCACCCCATCGCTCGCTAAACGACTCTGAGCCTTCTTATGAGGCCCATAGTCAGAGACATCATTTCGAATCCGTATGTCATGTCTGGTTCGAAGACTTTGATCTTCAGGCACTGAAGTTGAAGAACTGATTACGTGCCTCACCCATTGCTACATCAGCTTCGAGATGAGCTATGTTTTATCTCTTCTACGGATCTCCTCATTTCTGATTTGATAACGTAGAGATACTCCGAGCATATCTCGCTCCTTCGCCCGCTGAGTGACTGGGGCTTTGGCGGACTCTGGGCTTTCTTATGAGGCTTTAGTCTGCGACCACATTTCCGACCCGTATATCATTACAGGCAACACGCACAGTTCGAAGATCTCGGTCTTTAGGCTCTGAGGTATTTTGGAGGAAAAGATCTCGCATAAGTAGACTACTTTACAAGTATGTCAAAATACTGCGATCTTTTATTTTTAGTCTAAATTTATGAAGATTTTTTATTTGTTAGTGCGGTAAGGATATTACAAAGATTAAGACCATTAAAATTACTTCTATACTGCAATATTATGTAATACCCAAAGTGTATTATGCAATCCTACGACAGTCGTCCTACTCCACTTTGTTCCATAATATCCGTTTGGAACTATCAACCTATACAACGTACCTTGAAACACTTCACTTATTTGACACACATTAACAGCTCATACTGCTATAGCATTAAAGGCTATTATTGTAGATAAAAAATTAATGTTGCTCGTTGTAAATCACGTGGATTCTAACGTGGACATGCAGGAATACGGGTTGCATCATAGATGCATTCCCCTCACTTGCTAATAGCAAATTGTCCACTCACTTGAGAGCAAATATAAATTTGTGACCTTGAAATGCTATATAAAGCAAGGTGAGAGGGTCAATCCTGATGGATTCAATAATTTGTACAATTAGGCGTTATTATGCCAAGTTACATAATACAAAATATACTAAATAATTTAGCTATAATCTGACATTAAACTCTATGTAATGTTAAAAGTAGAGTTTACTCATCATTCTCCAGACCTTATCCCACTTTAAGTGGGGTCCGCACAACTCGTTATGCTGTCACTGGTTTTGGATAGTTATTTAACGACCGGCCGCCTGCCTGATGTCAGCTTAACTTAGTCGTCTTTTACGACACCTCGGTAAGAAAGAGGATGGTCTATTTTACTCAACCAGATGCCACACGGCATATTAAAAATAGAGTGTACTATCCGTTTTCATATCTTATGGATGCATGCAGGATAAAATGCATGCACGAAAAATAGCTTTGCGATTTTGTTGTAGAGTCTGTTTTCTGAAGATGCTTCGGTTACAGGGCGAAACGATGACATTGTGGTAGTGAATGTGTGCAATGTTAGTGTAGTGTGATGGCGGTGATGGAAGTATATTTACGTGTATCAGGTATGAGAACGGATAATACACTCTACTTTTAGTATATTATATTTTCTTTTATCGGGAATTATAGCAAAATGATATTATTACTTTCGTATAATGGATCTCTGTAAAATAACACCTAATTCTATAAGTCATTATAATTAAAGCAACTTAACTTATTAATATGAGCAGACTAAGTAATTTTCCAGATTGTATAAGCCGCGAAACCTAAATTCTAAGTTCAATCCTAAAATACAATCGTTTATTTTTTTCCAAAAATGTTGATATTTTTTCATTTTTTTATTTTGATAGATTATAGTATGTATATATAATGGCATAATAACATACAATATTATAATAACTTTATCATAATATTACTCTATAATCTTCCATTTGTTTTGTATTAACAGTTATAAGCTACTCAACAACAAGTGGCGCTATTGATCAAAGTTATTATGACAATAGATGGCGCAACAAGCTGCGTTGTACGAAACGATATTGATAAAATTTAAGTATTCATTAATGCACCGTTAATCACAATGATGGACGATTATTATTATAATTAAAGTGCTCCATTGTAATATATTATAACATTTAATTATAAACTGTTATGGACTTGTAATTAAGTGTCCGTTTCATCGATATGGCGCCTGATTAAAATGTCCGAGCGGCTGGGGGTAATTATGCCGTTTAATCGATATTTTAATCGATACAGCAGATGAACTATCTTAATATAGTTTTTCTACCGAGCTATAATCTTCGTTTAATAACCGACAAGCGTATACATAATTTATGGACTATTAACCTACTAAAACTAATTTTATTTTAGTATTACATAATAGCGTCACATTAAAAAAAGATGGCGCCGTGTCAAGCGATCGAAAAAGACCTTTTTAAGTACAAAACTAATATAGACTTAGTTTTTTTTTATAATCCACCATTTTATAAAATCACTAGCAATTGCCAGCGGCTCCGCCCGCGTGGAAAGATTAAAACCGTAATATAGTATTTTGATAACCACAAAAATGGTTAAAGTGGGTCACCTTAAAAGCTAGACATATGCTGTGGCGGACTTTTAATTACAACTTTTAGAGGAGAACAATTTTGTAATACATGATTTTTGAATAACTTTCACCGTTTACTTAGCGCACGCAAGGAAAGCTCTAAATTTTGCCGTTTTCGCAATCTTTTTTATTGCTGCTCCTCTCCTATTCATCTTATTGATGTTATAAAGCCTATAGCCTTCCTCGATAAATGAACTATCTTACACTCAAATAATTTTTCATATCAGTCCAATAGTTCCTGAGATTAGCGCGTTGAAACAATCAAACTAACAAACTTTGAGCTTTATATATTAAGTATAGCAGTGATTCCTAACCACTGTGCCGCGGCACTTTTGTGTGCCGCCAAATTTTGCAAATATATAATAATGTTAATATTATTAAATTATATAATTGAAAAAAGAAAAATATTTTTATTATTAGCTTGTAATTAATCGCTTAATAAACGTTTAGTTATTATTGTAGTATATATTAGTTTATTTCGTATATTTAAAATTTTTGTCATAAACTATTTATACAGTGTGTTGTAGTAAGTAAATAATTTTTATCTTTTTCTTTGTGTGCCGCCAAATTTTGAAATCGTTAAATATGTGAGTAAGAGTTTTAAAGCTTTTACATGGATGTATTACTAATACAAATAAAGATTATCATTCTCCTGCACTTATTCCACTCTAAATTGGGTCTTTGCAAATTGCTTGACGTCAACTTAGTCGCCTTTTACGACACCTCGGTAAGAAATGAGAGTGGTCTATTCTACTCAACCGGATACCACACGGTTAATCATATCATATTTCAGTTATACAGGTATAATTATAAATTACAAAAGTATTTATAGAAGACTCATTGATGTCTGCACGAGAATCGAACTCACGACCTCCCAGTAAAGGTCGACACACCTATCTTACAGTAGACAAATGTCATAAGGTCATTGACACGCAAAGCAACACAAAGAAATGCGATACGAAGTTTATTCATAGACAACATATAATGAGGGAATTAATTAATGCCAATGTACTCAATATAATCTGTGCAAATAGACAACATAGATTAGTCCAAAAATAAAGAATATTTAGCTTTCAAGAATATTATTTGGAGAATATAAATCATTTATATATAAGAATAGTTTTGACGTGACAACGTCTTAAATTAGGTTGCGGCTTGGAGTCACTCATGAAAAAGTGTAACGCCCGCTCACGTCTGTTACGATGAGTCACCGAACGAAAGAGAGGCCCGCCGGACTGGTGAATGCCTTGCGTCTCTCTCCCACTCCAATCCATCACATTTAAAAATACTTTGACACGTAAAATCTTTGCCCGTAAAACCGACTTTACAGGCAACCGTTTTTTTTTGTTTATTATTTACATATGATACTATACGATTAAGCTGTAATAGCTCAGTGGTGAGACCGTGCGTCTCTTTCGACAGGTCACGAGTTCAAAGCCCGGGCAGGCACCAATGAGTTTTTCTGTTAAAATTTACATATCTAATTGATATTTGCAATTTATCGCACGCTTTCCGGTGAAGGAGAACATCGTGAAAGAACCTGCTATCGCTAGCGAATTCTGGGGATATGTGTGTGTGGTAAGTCTTAGCTCCAAACCTCTCATAAAAAGGAGAGAGAAGGCCTATGCCCAGCAGTGGGATAGTGGCCGTTGCTTTTATGATACGATGAGCTAACAAGCAAAAGAAAATATTTTAGGTATTACATGCATACATTGACTCTAGCCGTGTGGTATCTGGTTGAGTAGAATAGACAAAACTTCTTACTGAGGTGTAAATTGACGTCAAGAGCTAGCCGGTCGTAAAATAAGTAGCCAAATCATGTGACAACATGTTGTGCCGAGCTCGCTTAGAGTGGAATAAAGGCAAGTCGATGATGATGCATTGTCTAAATTAATATAGATATTGAAAGTCTCAAATATAAAAGCAATAATGTCGAATTGCGATCAAAACAAAAGGAATTTTAACATAAATATTCCCGTACTGCATCGTCAGCTAATATCGGATGTACAATTTGTAATTTGTTGGGCGGTTAACTTGTAAGACGTATCGTAATAAATATATCAACACAATAATATGACAATAATATTCAGCTCGTTGTCCATACTCCACATTGGTAAGAGAACTAATAAAAACCACTCTAGTACTAAAGTAATAATAAAATTATTTTGCTATAATCCGCGAAGAAGTAAAATAGAAAATATATATAATGCTACATGTAGAGTGGACAATCGGTTATCATACCTGATGCATGCAGGATTCGTAAAAACACATGCACAAACCTCCACCACCGCCACCACAATACACAAGCACTTTATACGTTCACTATCACTAACTCAAAAATCGTTTCGCCCCGCAACCGAAGCATCATCAGGAGATAGACTCCACGACCAAAATCGCAAAATTGCGATTTGACCGATTTTCCACTCTACATTTAGCATTATATATATTTTCTATTTTACTTCTTCGCGGATTATAGTAAAATAATTTTATCATTACTTTTGTATTATGGATCTCCGCAAAGTAACGCCTAATTCTATAAATCATTCTAGTACTATAAATACAAAAGTCTAGGCTAAAAATCAATACATAATCAATATTGGAAAACTTGCGACATTTACATGCCAACTCTGTGTGTTAACGTATAACGCAAAAATACCCCCAATACATAACCTATCGCGCTAAAAGAAGAATTAATTAAATACAATCTGATTTCAATAACTTACCAATTAAAAGTAAAGGCAGATCCATTCCCAGGAACCACCATAACCTGTGCGTGGTGTGATTATTCTGTTTTGTGAGTTGCTGCTCAACATCCCTCCTCTGCAACAAATATAGAACACATTATAAAATACGTTATATACTGTAACGCAACAGTTTAGCCTTGCTAAGTTTACACGCTCTTGTGCAGTCTCTCAACGTGGAACCCACGCCAACAGTGGGACATTTGGATTGTATAGTGGAGGCATTGCGAAAATGGACTGGACACTGATGTCCCTTTCCTTTTAGTGACCCTTTCGCTCCGGCCTTTTTAATGCAGTGCTAGATTTCAATGCCTAATTTAACGAGAAAGCAAAATATTTTTTGTTAAACCTGTCATTTAAAGTTCTTAAGTACATCATTAATAAAAAAAATTATGTATGTGACATAGGTAAGTAACGGCCTGTTACTATCCCACTGCTGGGCATAGGCCTCCTCTCTCCATTTTTGGAGAGAAGGGTTGGAGCTAAGACCTACCACGCTGCTCCAATGCGGATTGGTAGGTTACACATATCCCTAGGATTCTCTAGAGATATGCAGGTTTCCTCACGATGTTTTCCTTCACCGAAAAGCGTGTGATAAATTGCAATTATCAATTAGACACATAAGTTTTAATAGAAAAACTCATTGGTGTCTGCCCGGGTTTGAACCCATGATCATCTCTAGAGATTCACACGGTCGCACCGCTAGGCCATCACAGCTTTTTTATGTGACATAGGAGCCGCTGTGTGGTATCCGGCTGAGTATACTAGACATCCCCCATTGCTTACCGAGGTATCTTAAAAAGCGATTAAGATATGAAAATGGATAGTACACTCTACTTGTAATATGCCGTGCGGCATTTGGTTGAGTAAAATAGACCACACTCTTTCTTAACGAGGTGTCATAAAAGGCGACTAAGATAAGTTAACCCACCGTGTAGTATCCGGTTTAGTAGAATAGACCACCCTTTTCTTAACGAGGTGTCGTTTTAGGCGACTAAGGTAAGTTGACCCACCGTGAGGTGTCAGGTTAAGTAGAATAGACCACTCTCTTTCTTACCGAGGTCTCGTAAAAGGCGACTAAGGAAAGTCGACCCGCCGTGTGGTAGCCGGCGGGTTGCCCTTATCCCCGCTTAGAGTGGGATAAGGGCAGGAGGATGATCATGGCCATATCCCATTACTGTACTACGTTTGATGGCAAAGCTGGGCTAATTTTGTAACCTATAGTTGATATTTTTCTCGGTAGTGTACAAAACGTCCTTACACCGTTATATACAAAATTGAAAAAAGTGTGTTTTGATGGATATCGATTGTCAATAAGCTTATGTTACCCTTGCCCGCCCTCCCCATGACCGCTGACCTTTTCGTTCAGGGGTTTAGACATTTTAACTGCACGCGAGGTTTGCCGCCATCTTTTTAATGTAAGTCGTTAAAAATAATGTTTAGTTAAACATAAGTTTTAGTATGTTTCCAAGGTTTCTTCTACTTTCACAACTTTCTCACGCGGCTTCGTTTAACACGGATTATAGCATAACTAGCTTTTACCCGCAACTTCGTTCGCGTGGACTATTGCCCCGTATTAGCTTGAAATAGATGATATTTCGGTTGAATTAACAGAATTTCTATAGCCTTTATGTTAACCCGGTATATAAGTAATATTTGTGCCAAATTTCATCGATATTGGTTCAAAGGATTCGCCGTGAAAGAGTAACAAACATCCATACTCACAAACACACTTTTGTTTTTATAATATTATTAGAATGGATACATCATTATTTTTGAGTATTTAAATGATAAAAACGCGCGGACTTAAATATGGTCTTTACCTTCACATTAAAGCAATGCATCTAACTATATAATAATTATATTTTAAAAACAGAAACCACTTTTCGTGCTGGCTTGAGCAATTTTAATCAGCTAAAGATTTTACGGTTCAAAACCCTTTGTTAACAAACTTGTTTGAATAAAGAATGTAAATGTTATTAAAAATATAATAACCTAACCCCGATATCTTTCAATGTATAACATATTCACTTCCTTGAAATAATAATCATTCACTAATTGCACACGCAATTGCTCGTCATTTCTGAGACATCAACCTAACGTAGCTAACCGTAATGTCATCTAATAAATAGGTCAGTAATGCGATGACGTAAAATATTAATAATTAATAGTAATTTCCAAAGAAATGGATAATGAACAGGTATTTACCGGCATAGATCCGTATGTAGAGTATGACGGCATTTTCAACCTAATTGGAACAAAGCGTTTGACAAATCACTAAAGATCGTATCAAATCATAAGACACTATTAAGTGTTCAAGTAATCTAATCGAGAAGAACAGTCTTTTGCACTAAAAATAATAGCTATAGATATTTAACTGATAAGTTCCTTCGAATACACTTAAAATGATTAGTTATAACACGTTAGGACACTAAACCGTTTCTAAAGTAATTCAAGATTTAAACACACTAATTTAAGTACACGTATTATAATAAAATGTTTATGATACAAAGCTTATTTCGCTAATAAAGTAAGACACTGTAAAAATACACTATTTTAAAAGACTAATAAATGGATTTAGAATGAGTAGTAAAACACTTCCGTTTTCGCGACAGAATCAACTCAATATTTTAATAAGTTATATATTTACTGATTCATTATGACTAATAAATAGATTGCTTATATCTTATCTTGTTGATAAGACGCTGTTGTGAAATATCCAAGTCCCGCACACTGTGATAGTAAAAAAACGAAAATAATGATATAATTATTTTGCTATAACCTGCGTTATTTTGAGAAAACCTATAATTTACAGAATTAAGCGTTCCTTTTTCTAATTTTATATGTATTTTTTTAAATATATGCAATACAATGTCGCACTGGATATCGAAGCGACGTAAAAGGTCCTACTAAAAAGAATTAGGACCTCAAAAATGTGTGGATCCAGAGAACCCATAAAGACACCTATGTCCAGCGATTGAAGATGAAGACAATATGCAGTGCTAAGTTATATTTTTAACTTTTGTTAAAAAGACGCTGAAAGCCTACTATACTGTTGAGGATTACTTAGAAGATAAGAATGTGTGGATATAGCTCGCTTAGACCCTGTACAAGACAGTAATGACAAAATGTAACTAGTCATAGGAATTATATTTTTAAAAGAGCAACCGCCGAGTTTCTTGCTGGCTCTTCTCGGTAGGAACAGCTTTCCGAACCAGCAATAGATTTGATGATTCAAAAGCACTTGTTTACAAGTCTATTTGAATAAAGAATATTTTGAATTTGAATTTAAATTTATGGAATTCGGAAAAATATTCTTCTATAATTTTAAAATAAAACTTTTAATACATTTCTAATACTCCTAAAGCAAGGTTTAGGCATTTAGTACTTAATTAGTTGTACCTACTACGTAATTCGCTTACTTTTACTGTTAAAATACTCCCTTTTAATTATGTACTAAACAATTTTTCCTGTTCTTCAAGGAAAAATTGTATTATTTTTAAATGATTTATAGAAGCAAGCGTTACTTTGCGGAATTCTATAGTACAGAAGTTACTTTATATTGTAACTTCTGCAGGATAATTTTTATTCTTAATTTTGGCAATGTAAAAGCGTTAAACAGACAGGCTTTCACATTTATAATTAGTAATGATTAAGATTGTAGCTATAGTTTATAAACAGCAAAAGTTGACATTGTTTTTTTTTATTTTCTCTATCATGAAATGTCCCGTATTTAAAAGTGGTCTATTGGTAAAGTTTCGATTTATCTATATACAAAAAATTGTGTACACACGTTTTAAACCGTTGGGGTATTAAAAGGATACAAACACACAAACTAACTAAATGTAGCATATATGTATATATAAATAAATAAATAAAATAAATAACTAATTATCTCCTCTACAATATCAGTACGAGAAGATTTGAACCCAACCGTAGCCCTTCCCTTTAAGGGTGGAGTAGACAAAAAAATAAAGAAAGAACTTGGCTTTTTCGCACCCACATCATGATAATGATAAGATTAGTGATAAATAAGATTGTATATTTAAGAAGTGGCTATGACTGTATAAAGCGATATGAGGAATTATTGTGGAATAATATATAGGCATATATATATTTCTTTAACAACCGATAGATGCCTCAATGTACTTTCAAGATATTTTTACGTAATATTGCATCCAAAAAATGTAAATGTGAATTCAAATTCGAAATCTAAACACTGTTTGTAGAAATGAAATTTTAAACAAGTGTTTCTGAATCGTCAACTCGTACGGAACGAGCGGTGTAGAGTGAAAATACCGAATCCCGTTTTTACGAACGGCCGCCTACCTGGCGTCAACTGACCTTAGTCGCCTTTTACTACACCTTGGTAAGAAAGAGGGTGCTCGATTCTACTCAGCCGGATACCTCACGGTGGGTCAACTTATCTTAGTCGCCTTTTGCGGCACCTCGCTAAGATATGAGGTTGGTCTATTCTACTCAACCGGATATCACACAGCGGGTCAACTTACCTTAGTGCCCTTTTACGACACCTCGCTAAGATATGTGGTTGGTCTATTCTAGATATTATATATTGGAATTTGAATGTTTTTATCGCAAATGACAAATCAAATTTTTCGTATGAATAACCGATTACATATCTTGCAAAATCCACCTTTATTTTTCCTGATAACTTGTGACTGTTTGAAGGGAAACCTAATTTTCCAAGAAACGAAATCTCCGCCGATAATATCAATCAATTATGCTTCAATGGTCGATTATATAAGACTTACCCGCGACCCCATGCGTATTATATAAGATAAATATAAATTATATTTTCTTTCATAAAAAGCATCATCTTTCATTTTCCTGCAATTATTCCACTCTAAAAGGGGCCGGCACAACATGTTTTATACATGTCACATGCCGCCTACGTGACACCTCGGTAGATATGAGGTTGGTCTAATCTACTCAACCGGATACCACACGGTGGGTTGACTTACCTTAGTCACCTTTTACAATACCTCGCCAAGATATGAGGTTGGTCTATTCTACTCAGCTGGATACCACACGGTGGGTTAACTTACCTAAGTCACCTTTTACGATACTTCGGTCAGAAATGAGGGTGGTCTATTCTACTCAACCGGATACCACATAACGGGTCAACTTATCTTAATCCCATTTTAGGGCACCTCGCTAAGAAATGAGGTTGGTCTATTCTACTCAGCCGAATACCACACGTTGGGTCAACTTACCTTAGTCGCCTTTTACGACACCTCGCTAAGAAATAAGGGTGGTCTATTCTACTCAGCCGGATACCACACGGCAATCTTTCTTAAAACAATATCTATACTAATATATAATGACGAAAAGTTTGTTTGTTTGAACGCGCTAATCTCAAGAACTACTGGACCGATTTCAAACAATTTTTCATTGTAAGATAGTCCATTTATCGAGGAAGGCTATAGGTTATATAACATTACGCTAAGATGAATAGGAGAGGAGCACCATAAAACAGTACGACAACGGAAAAATTTAAAGCTTTCCTTGCGTGCGCTGAGTAAACGGTAATAGTTATTCAAAAATCATGTATTACAAAATTGTTCCTCCCTAAAAGTTCTAAATAAAAGTCCACGACAGCATATGTCTAGCTTTTAAGGTTAACCCACTTTAACCATTTTTGTGGTTATCAAAAGACTATATTACGCTTTTACGGTTTAGTAATGAAATAAATTCAAATTACCTGAACGCTACTCCTTGATAAATTCGTCATTTTCTTAATTCCTTCTACACTCAGCCGTATAGTGTCCACATATACCATTATAAAACACACGTCCACAACACGTTTCAATCACGTTTCATCGAATATTTGTACAGTCTATTAACACCAATATTGCTTTAGTCTAACTTGAGTCTAAAATCTGTTAACCTAGACGATTATTAAAAATCCAATGACATTTGTAAAATAATATACTACGTCTGTCCTATTATACAACGTGGTTATTAATGAACAGTAAACATTTAACGTTAATGAAGTTAACGTTAACAATAAGCGTTAAATGTTAGGGACATTGATTTATCATTCTATGAACAATTAGCAGGAAAATCATGAATGTGGTTATTAAACCGAGTATTTGCTGCAGTCACGTATGTGACCATAGCTTTATAATATATTACAATAATATCCTTTATAGGTGTGGGAAAATATTAACTTATATAATACTAGCGGCAGGCCGATCCTTCGCACGGGTATAAAATATATAGCCCATGTCACTCACGGAAAAAAATGATTAAAATCGATTTATTAATTACTGCCCGTGGCCCGCAAGCGTTAAATTTAGAGAAAAACAATTCCCCTCTCCCTATACCAAGAAGATTTTCTGCTATCTTAAATTATTAATAAAATTCATATACTTGATTTGATATATTTGATAAAGATTAAACAAATGTAATTATTGACGACATCACATCAGAAACCTTAAAAATAACAGTATTTCTCTATTCGGTATCGAATGTTATTATAACAAACCTTCCTCTTGAATCACTCTGTCTATTAAAAAAAACCGCATCAAAATCTGTTGCGTAGTTTTACAGATTTAAGCATACATAAGGGTATATGGACAAACAAAGAATGTAACTTTGTTTTATACTATGTAGTGAAGAATAGAAACATAATTAGAAACATAAGCTTATGTTAAGTCTTCAGAAAGTCCGAAAATCATTCGTAGGTTTTAAATACACGTTTCTATAACAGTATTACTCAAGAAAAATCGGACTCGCGCCGACTTTAACAACCTGTGTGCTCCACCACGCTGCTGATGGCGGGGACAGAGTACCGTTGTACACATTGCCCCCATCCCCGCCAGCAGCAACTCTGAACTCTCTCAGAGTACGCCACCTCTGGGTCGGGGCCTCTCTAAAAGTGACCCCTTCTCCGCTAGATGATGCATCGGGAGCACCAGATGCATCGAACGCCTCGGGGGGATAGAATATCCAGGCTTACCTTTGCAAAACCGGCTCACTTATCCCTAGTTATTGTTGTGATGAATTCAAACGGAATTGAAGCTAAAAGACTAATATTTATAGCCGTTACGTCGCCTGGCTGCTAGGAGGCGAAAGGTTATCAGATAATCTTCGAAAGGATGGCTTTATTCGAAACAGAGACATTTTTTGGTAGAACTCAAAACGTAACAAATTCTTTCTGGCGTATTCGTATTTTCATTAACGACAACGACTTTTATTGAAAATAAAAAAGAATTATGCGATTTTGTCGAATTCGAATTATGTGTTTGTTGTGGAGGGCAAACGAAACGTCGTACGGGGCAAAACGAATGTTGAGTTTGTGATAGTGAACGTAGGTAGTGCTTGTGTATTGTGTTGGCGGTGGTGGAAGTTTGTGTATTTGTTTTTACGAATCCTGCTTGTATCAGGTATGAAAACGGTTTGACCACTCCACATTTAGCATTATATATATTTTCTATTTTATTTCATCGCGGATTATAGCAAAATAATTTTATTATTACTATTGTATTATAGATCTCCGCAAAGTAACGCCTAATTCTATAAATTATTTGAAAATAAAGATTTTGATATTCATTAGCTTATATTGTTTCTCATTATTTCTCTCCATATCTCTACCTGCAACCGGCGGCTCCCCTTTTGTGAGGTCGTTTGTCCACCTTGAGGCAGGTTCTACACTGCATTTTCTGATACGGGGTCATTATTCTAGCATATCAAGACCTTAGCGTCCATCATATTTTGAACTATTAGTTCCGTGAATGATTATATGAGTAACATTTTCGATACCCGTGCGGCTATGTCCGTCACTTGGATTTCTCTACGAATCTTCTCATATCTAGTGTGATCACAGATTTATACATCGAGCATAGCATTCCTATCTCTATCTATCGTCCGCTTATAAAACGTATACCCTGTTACCACCAAGTTCATATTTTTTCTCAGCTCTATTTGTTGACTTTTATAAAATACCATATACCATTAATATAAAACACATGGAAATCAGAATGTCACAAAATATTTCCTGTGTAAGTCCCAACGCGGGTATTCTATGATAAAAACTAGTTGAACATATAGATTTTGCTCCGCAAAATTCTGTTTCTTTAAATAAAACTCCTATTAAAATCAGTTTAGACGTTCTGGAGAATTTACTATTAACCTTATCCTTCCTCAAAAATTGGACTATTTTTCGGTACAAACTATACAAAAATCCGTTGAGTAGATTTTGAAAAAATCGCTCACAAGCAGAGAGATATCTTTTGAGGACTATTTATTATAATACAACATGGTTATCGTGGTGATGAACATTGATTTAAAAGAGATTTGGAAAATGTATTATGATTGCATAACACCCTCCATTTTAAGTTAGAAGCATAACTCAAGATCAACGTATTGGATAGCCGAGAATAATTCCTTATCATTTAATCAGATTTCACCTTAAATATAACTTAGCATCATCTTATGATTCAAACACAAAACAGAATTTATCTGATACATCTTAGATCGCATCTTAAAGATAAAAAGATCGATAAGAATCTGGCGAGGGTTAAATTTAATTTAAAGTAAATTTTACTTAAAATTCTACTCAAAACTTATGTTATATTTCGAAATTCTATATAATTTTGCATTAATACACGTGTCTGTTATATCACAATTCACAAAACATATACCTAAGTGCGTTAAGAAATTTTCTTTTGCGATGTAATAAAAGAACTATACTCATCATTTTTGCACTTTGATAAAAGATTACAAAATTTGTAGGCTATAATTTCACTAACTAATATAAAAAATTAAAATTATTGCAGTCAAATTGGGTAACTTTGAATGGGTTTTTCAGATATTTCAAAATATAAAAAAATAGGATGACCTTATTTAAGGTTTTGATGAATAATGAGTGTTCTTTTATACCGAGCTTTAGAATAACTAACTGTATTACTAAGTAACTAGAAAGGAAATGGAAAAAAACTATGTTTTTGTGCGTGTTCAAAGTTACCTTGAGTTTTGGGTAACTTTGAACCGAATTATTTCGGAAACTAAAAATCCTTGAATTCACAGAATTTTTGTATCATGGGTAAAATTATACTTATGTTCTGAATGAATGAAAGATAGATCTGTCAAATAAAGTCAACTTGTCATACTTAACAGCCAACCGTTTACTTAAAATTGCCATTTACTAAATATTAGCAACATATGGGTAGAATTTTTTTTTGTAACGAATACATATTTATTTGTAATTGTAAATATTTATTAAAAATCAAACCTAAATAACAAATTCTATAATCAATTACCATTCAAATGAGATCAAAACATTAATGGTTGGCAAGAGAATTTGAAAAATAATTCACCCCATTCCATGAATGAGATGTCATCTTCAATGTACATTTTATCTTTATTTTTTGTTATTTGATGCTCTTTTAAGACGAAAACAATGTTTTCTTTTTTAATAATAGTAAATTTCTTTTTTGGAAACCATGACCGCGAGTAACGACCTGTTACTATCCCACTTCTGACCATAGGTCTCCGCTCTCCGTCTTTGGAGAGAAGGATCGGAGCTAAGACCTACCACGGTGCTCCAATGCGGATTAGTAGGTTACACATATCCCCATAATTCTCTAGAGATATGTAGGTTTTCTCACGATGTTTTCCTTCAACGAAAACCGTGTGATAAATTGTAATTAGCAATTAGACAATTAAGTTTTAATAGAAACTCATTGGTACCTGCCCTAAGTTTGAACCTGCGACTTCTTCAAAAGAGTCGCACGATGTTACCGCTGGGCTATCACAGCTATACAGCTAAGCATCCATCCTTGTTAAAGCACCGGATTGGATTTGAAAATATTTTTAGAATACAATAACCCTTTGTCAATGTTACCCATAAACTAAGAACATGCAATTGGGTATCTTTGAAGCGTTCAAAGTTACCCATATTTAACAAAAAATAGGAGTGGTCCACAAATCACCGGTCAATCAATATAAAACGATGCAAAATCATGAAATTTTATCAAAAAGTATAATTTCAATGTACAATTGATCATTAGAAACCGAAAATAATGTGTTTTGCACAGCTTTTCTGTAATAAAATCGGAAATGTAACTCACTTACTTTTCACTGCTAAAAGACCGCGAACAGATAATTTTGAAAAAGTGTCAAAATTTGTTTAAAAACTATAAATTTCAAATGACATTTGACAACGAGAACATTTAGTATTTCCATTTCACTCAGTTATCAGTTTTAAATCAGGTTACAAATATTGAAAACAAAAAAAAATTAATTTAGTCGTTTTATTCAATGTTACCCGTAAATTCAAAGTTACCCAATTTGACTGTAATATAAATAATTAAAATTATTATGTAAATTTATTTTATTTACGGACAAACAAGACAAAATACAGCGCCATCTAGTGTTGAATAGCAAAAGTGTTTATCACATTTGATATATAAATTCAATTATTTTAAAATGATAAATCACCGTTCACCAATACTATCTGTAATTAATTATAAGCATACTATTTATAAGTTTGAACCAGAATTTACACAATCGGTTTGTTTGTAAACACAATAATTTAAATACATATAGGGTCAAGCCCCGCTGCGTACTGGTGTTTTGCATATAGCTTGAGTGAGATCCTAATTTGTTTTCGTTTTCCCGAGTTAGTATTTTATTTTGGGATAACTCCTAATATAATACTTACACTATAGTAGCTAGCGAGCCTAGCCGGTAATTTTTTTAAATATTTATATTTTTTTTAAATAAAATTTATCTAGATCGATTTATCTCCCCCAAAACCCTCTACATGCTGAATTTAAGGAAAATCGTTGGAGCCGTTTCCGAAATTCAGAAAATAGTTCCGAGGATAGTAACAGGCCGTTACTTTACTTACTAAGTATAATATATAAATTATACTTTGCATAATTCCAAGGTGCAATATTCCTATCATTATATTTGACGTCTAACTCAAATAATAAATATAAATAAATATATGGGACACTTACACACATGGTCGTCCGTCCCCAAAGTAAGTAACTTAATACTTGTGTTATGATAGACAGACAACTGGTGAATATATACTTATATATTTTTTAAATACATACTTCAATACAAATATACACCCAGGCTCAAAGACCGACAAATTAATTTTAAAGAAAATGTTGGTCCTCGGCGGGAATCGATCCCGCGACCCGTGGAGCCGAAGGCAGGGTCACTACCCACTGCTCCAACGAGCCAGTCTTAGTCATGTTGTGGACAAACTAATATTAGTTTAAGCGAATTATATTAAGATAAATCCACAGACGTACTACGGAATCCATTCCGCTGAATCATCCGATAGCCCGTGCGTCATTATATAATCAAGTAGGTATATCAAACCGCAGGCGCCACTCGGGTACTAGCGCCCTTAAAACTAAGACTAAAATGAAATATTAGGTCCTTACATATACACATCATTAATCCTTCGAGCCGTTTCTGCAGCACTGGTGCCACGTTGGAACTCATACTCGTAAATAACGCGATATTTCATGTTTTCCATTTTGTAAACAGTACAAAAGTAATAATAGACTTAGTTTTTTTTATAATCCACCATTTTATAAAATCACAAGCAATTGCCAGCGTGTTATAGTATTTTGATAACCACAAAAACGGTTAAAGTGGGTTAACCTTAAAAGCTAAACATATGCTGTCGCGGACTTTTATTTAGAACATTTAGAGGGGAACAATTTTGTAATACATGAGTTTTGAATAACTTTCACCGTTTACTTAGCACACGCAAAGAACGCTTTATATTTTGGCGATGTTATATATCCTATAGCCTTACGCCGTGTGGTATCCGGCTGAATAGAGTAGTACCACCCTCATTTCTTACTGAGGTGTCGTAAAAGGCGACTAAGGTGAGTTGACCCACCGTGTTGTATCCGGCTGAGTAGAATTGAGCAACCTCATTTCTTACCGAGGTGTCGTAAAAGGCGACTAAGGCAAGTCGACCCGCCGTGTGGTATCCGGCTGAGTAGAATTGAGCAACCTCATTTCTTACCGAGGTGTCGTAAAAGGCGACTAAGGCAAGTCGACCCGCCGTGTGGTATCCGGCTGAGTAGAATTGAGCAACCTCATTTCTTACCGAGGTGTCGTAAAAGGCGACTAACGCAAGTCGACCCGCCGTGTGGTATCCGGCTGAGTAGAATTGAGCAGCCTCATTTCTTACTGAGGTGTCATAAAATGCGACTAAGGTAAGTTGACCCACCGTGTGGTATCCGGCTGAGTAGAATAGACCACCCTCTTTCTTACCGAGGTGTCGTAAAATACGACAGAGGTAAGTTGACGTCAGACGACGGTCGTCAAAACGCAGCCAAATCATGTGACAGCATGTTTATAACATGTTGTGCAGACCCCACTTAGAGTGGGATAAGGGCAGGAAGATGATGAATAAATTTAACTGAGCTATTACAATGTATAATTAAGTACCTAGGTGACTGACCCTTGCTTTTTTTTAAAGATAATTTTTTTTTGCAAAAAATGAACTAATAATTCTGCAGGTGAGGCTCGAACCTAGGTACTTTCACCTCTGTAAACCGCCCGTTCACCAAATACGCTACCATGAATTAAGGTTTGACAGCGAAAATTGTCTTTCAAATTCAACGTAAGTTTTAACATTTTCCCGAAAAGAGGTATAAAAAGACATTTTTTTAAATGAAACCTAGGTATATCGAGTTTTTCCCCTCAAAACCCCACTACCTACATGCTGAATTTCAGGAAAATCGTTGAAGCCGTTTTCGAAATTCCCAAAATATAATCTAATAATAATAATACAAGATTAACTCATTTAAATATTAAAGATACAACGTATAAGTAATATAGAAAGTAAAGTAAGTAAGTAACAGCCTGTTACTATCCCACTGCTGGGCATAGGCCTCCTCTCTCCATTTTTTGGAGAGAAGGGTTGGAGCTTAAGACCTACCACGCTGCTCCAATGCGGATTGGTAGGTTACACATATCCCTAGAATTTTCTAGAGATATGCAGGTTTCCTCACGATGTTTTCCGTCACCGAAAAGCGTGTGATAAATTGCAATTATCAATTAGACACATAAGTTTTAATAGAAAAACTCATTGGTGTCTGCCCGGGTTTGAACCCATGATCGTCTCTAGAGATTCACACGGTCGCACCGCTAGGCCATCACAGCTAAGTAATATAATGTATAAGTAAATACAATATATAAGTAATGCGAGTTATTTATTAAAATAAATAAACTTTGAAAGTCTGTCTATTACGTTTTCATGGCCAATCCGCATGATTAATATAAATGAAATTGGACACAATTAACGATTATATCCCGGAGTAACATATAGGCTATAAAAATCCTTTTTTTCTACGGGAAAAGCAGGAAATTGAAAAAACGCGGTGTATTATCAATATATCTAGGTTTTTTTATTCACTGTGTGTAAAAGTCAAGTCTGTAAAAATAGGTTTTATATTACGTTGTTTGTTTATTACCTACATAGATAAATAAATAAATATATGGGACATTTACATACACGGTCGTCCGTCCCCAAAGTAAGTAACTTAATACTTGTGTTATGGGTGACAGACAACTGGTGAATATATACTAATATAATTTCTAAATACTAAGTTAAATACAAATATAGACCCAGGCTCAAAGACCAACAAATTCATTTATAGAATATGTTGGCCCTCGGCGGGAATCGAACCCACGACCCGCGGAGCTGAAGGCAGTGTCACTACCCACTGCACCAACGGGCCAGTGCATTCTCTAGAGATATGCAGGTTTCCTCACGATGTTTACCTTCACCGAAAAGCGTGTGATAAATTTTAATTATCAATTAGACACATAAGGTTTAACAGAAAAACTCATTGATGTCTGCCCGGGTTTGAACCCGTGAACTTCTCGAAAGAGATGCACGGTGTTACCGCTGGGCTACCACAGCTTAAGCTAGTACATTCATAGTTTTAAATAGATGTTTAAATACATAAGGGCACCCATGTATATGATAATAATGTAAATAATATTAGTTAACATAAGTTATACTTAATTTTAGCTACAAAGTATCAATGTATAAACTTGAAAAGGTCATTTTCAATCAGTGCAAGGAAACATAATATTTTCTTATCAAAGTATATGTCAGTTTTATTAATAAAGGACGCTATTAATAAAGGAGAATAGCATCTCGTTATGAGGGTAGCATCACGTCAAGGTTACTCGGTCTACAATTAGGGATGTAGCCCGCGTGACATAATATTTTGTACAGTATTTTGTAAAGTGCGTAAGTCATTTGTGGGTTTTGGTATAAGATTCTAAAATTACACAATCAATTTCAGCTTTGCCATTACGGCAGTTTAAAAACACTGTTAAAAACAGGCTGATACAGAAAGCCTACTATACTATTGAAGATTATTTAGAAGATAAGAATGTGTGGTAATGACTTAATGTAAATAGTATTAAGAATTATATTTTTAAAAGAGCAACCGCCGAGTTTTGCTGGCTCTTCTCGGTAGGAATAGCTTTCCGAACCAGCAGTAGAGTTGACGATTCAAAAACACTTGTTTATAAGTTTATTTGAATAAAGAATATTTTGAATTTGAATACATGTAAGCAATTTGTAGTGTTACGCCGTGTGGTATCCGGCTGAATAGAATAGTACCACCCTCATTTCTTATCGAGGTGTCGTAAAAGGCGACTAAGGTAAGCTGACCCACCGTGTGGTATTCGGCTGAGTGGAATAAATCACCCTCATTTCTTACTGAGGTGTCGTAAAAGGCGACTAAGGTAAGTTGATGTCAGGCAGGCGGCCGGTCGTAAAATACGTAGCCAAATCATGTGACAACATGTTTATAAACTGTTGCCCAGACTCCACTTAGAATGGGATAAAGGCAGGAAGAAGAATATACATAGTTATAAAAAAAGTTGCGTTGTAAATAATAGATAAAGTAGGAACCGACATAAGCTTGCGGCTCCTGTTTTGCGCCTTGCAAAAGTACGCAAGTCGTTTGCGGGTTTTGAAAAGATTAATTATATAGTGTTAGTAGTTTCCTTGATAAATCGACTATCTTACACTCAAATAATTTTTCAAATCGGTCCAGTAGTTCCTGAGATTAACGAGTTCAAACATCAAGCAAACTCTTCAGCTTTATATATTAGAATAGATTAGACAACGATAAAAGTGTGGGTTTCCCACCTTCCCTTTCATATTGTTTAATCACAGACACACACACAGGCCCGCCTATGGCTGCCCCACTCTATATATATCACTCATCATCCTCCTACCCTTATCCCACTCTAAGTGGGGTCGGCATAACGTACAACAAACATTGTCATGATTTGACTACGTTTTTTACGACCTGACATCAATTTAACTTAGTCTTATTTTATGACACCTTGGTAAGAAAAAGGGTGGTCTATTTTACTCAATCGGATACCACACGGTGGGTCAACTTACCTTAGTCACCTTCTACGGCACCTCGGTAAGAAATCTACATGTATAACTCTATAGTTTAAAGCTCTACCGTAAAGTTTCTTTAACTGTTTTGTTCATACAAATATTGAATTTAATGATGATGTTGCATTTTATAACATAACTTCTTGATTGTAAACAGAAAATCCATATGTGTGCGGGATCCCCCTTCCCTATACTTATATATATATATATAATAAATGGAACAGACTGTCAGTCTATCAGTCAGGTAGTCAGTCTGTACCTTTTCTTTTTGTACCTTGTGTTATGTAATGTGTGTGTAATAAAGAATTTCTTTCTATATCTATCTATCTGCCATCTATCTATCTGTCTGTCTGTCTGTCTATCTGTTAGACTACCCGTCAGCCTGTCTATCTGTCTGTCTGTCTATCTATTAGTTTCTCTGTGTGTCTATTTTTCAGTCCGTCTGTTAGTCTATCTGTCAGTCTATTTGTCAATCTGCTGTCGTTCTGTCTATCAGTCTGTCTCTCAGTCCGTGAGTCTGCGAGTCTGTGAGTCTGTCTGTCTGTTCATCTGTTACGTTTTGGCGGCTAATCCGCTCGAGCAATAAGAATTAAATTTGATACAATTAAGGTTAAAATGAAGCTGTGGTAGTCCAGCGGTTCGAGGAGGTCACGGGTTCAAACCCGGGCAGAAGCCAATGAGTTTTCTGTAACTTATGTTTCTAATTGATAATTGTAATTTATCACACGCTTTTCAGCGAAGGAAAACATCTTGAGAAACCTGCGTATCTCTAGAGAATTCCGGAAGATAAGTGTAACCTACCAATCCGCATTGGAGCAGCGTGGTAGGTCTTAGCTCCAATCCTTTTCTCTAAAAACGGAGAGAGGAGATCTATTCTCAGAAGTGGGATAGTAATAGACCGCTACTTACTTTTTTTACTTAAGGTTAATGAGCTGAATATATTGAATAAAAAACTTAAAATAGGCCTTTTTGGCACATAATAGAGGGTATTTTAACACTTATGGAACGCGAATCAAGTTGCAAGTATGACTAGTGCACTGTAAATTGACTCGTAAATTGCTTATTAATATCGTAACAAACAATATTACGATTATTTGCGGTTGGTTGTTGTTGCGATTTATTTTCAAACAGTAAAAACAATAACATGAAAGATGACAGTTCCACGAGTAAATAGCAGGGAAATCCTGGAAAAAATAAACTCCACGACAAAATCGCAATGTATTTCTGATAAGGTATGTATAGGGTGTGAGAAAAACTTTCGTTTCCTACACTTAGCATAACATAGCGTTTAACAAACGCGGATTACAGAAAAATTTGTACAGAACTTTTGTCTATATACCATGATTGAGGGTCTTTGAACACTTCAGTTGATCATCATCATCCTCCTGCCCTTATCCCACTCTAAGTGGGGTCGGCACAACATGTTATAAACATGCGACAATGCTGAGCTGTGTTTCCTTTCTGTCAATTACCAATTGCAGAATAAATGTTTTTTCATTAAACCTGCTGTCACGTGATTTGGGTGCGTTTTTACGACCGACCGCCTGCCTGACGTCAAGTTACCTTAGTCGCCTTTTACGAGACCTCAGTAAGACATTAGGATGGTCTATTCTACTCTGCCGGATACCATACGGCCTTCTAATAAATCATTTTTATATTGTTAAATACCGATATTAGATATTGCGCCCATTACAGAAAAGGTGAGAAATGCGAGACTAAGTTGGTATGGTCATGTAATGAGGAGGGATGAAAATCATGTGACCAAAAGAGTTTTAAATATGAATGTGGATAGATGTATGGCTAGGGGGAGGCCGAAAAAGATGGATGGATTGTGTGAAAAATGATATGCATGATAAAGGAGTGGCACCAGAGTTGACGAATGATAGAGGAGAATGGAAGAAGACATATTGTGCCGACCCCACTTAGAGTGGGATAAGGGTAAGTAACAATGATGATGAAATACCGATATTATGATGTGACTTATGTATAGTACACCAGGAAACGGAATACGATTATTTTAAAAATAAGCGATGTGTCATGTAATATAGTATTGTTTAAAGAAAACGTGCGAACTGATAACATTTAATAAAAGAAACAAGTTTCGAAAGTGATACTTTGATAACATAACTGGCGGTTAAACGTGATACAAACAGGTGTCACGTTTATCGATTAAGATCGACATAAAAAAATACATCCTCCTACCCTTATACCACTCTAAATAAGGTTGGCAGAACATGTTATAAACATGTTGTCACATGTGTTTTCGAGCGCTAAAAATCTGCTAAAATATAAATAGAATGCAAAGGTTAATTTTGATGTCATTTTGTAAAGTCTAGAGATGATCATGGGTTCAAACCCGGGCAGACACCAATGAGTTTTTCTTTTAAAACTTATGTGTCTAATTGATAATTGCAATTTATCACACGCTTTTCGGTGAAGGAAAACATCGTGAGGAAACCTGCATATCTCTAGAGAATCCTAGGGGTATGTGTAACCTACCAATCCGCATTGGAGCAGCGTGGTAGGTTTTAGCTCCAACCCTTCTCTCCAAAAATGGAGAGAGGAGGCCTATGCCCAGCAGTGGGATAGTAACAGGCCGTTACTTACTTTACTTTGTAAAGTCCGGGAACTTTTGTTCTGGATCCAATCTGCTGATGGCGAGTCCAGGTGGTAGCGACTTGCCTAAGCCCATCGTCTGCCGCCCTGACAGGGGACCTTCGGACGTTCCGAACGGGGTATATCGGACGTCTGGCTTACAGGTCCCAGAGGCGGTCGGTGCATCTGGTGCTCCCGATGCACCGGTTAGCGGAGGGGGACTTCTCTTCCGAGGGGCCCCTACCCGGAGGAGGTGTTCTCTGGGATCAGAGCTGTCGGCGGATATGGGGGCAATATATACAATGATACCCTGTCCTTGCCATCGGCAGCGTGGTGGAGCACACAGGTCGTTTTAGTCGGTGCGAGTCCCCATAAGGGGTACACATAAGGGGTTTTTTCTTGTATTAATAAAAAAGGAAGATGATGATTTCGAAAATCCTCCCTTTTTTGTCGAGTTTCTATCTGGCTCTTCTCGATAGGGACAGTTTTCCAAACCAGCAGTAGAGTTGACGATTCAAAAGCACTTGTTTATAAGTTTACTTGAATGAAGAATATTTTGATTTTAATACTATTAATTATTTTTTTTAAGAAACCAAAGAATTCTTGGTTTTCTGAAACTTCGAATAAAAATGTAAAAGATTCGTATGTAAAATCCTATACAGTGAAGATATACGTAGATAATCGGATAGGTAAAATCAAAAATTAAATCCTAAAGCCAGGAAATGAGTCATATTTTCCTTAAATAAAAAAGGAAATCGAAAATTACGTTAGCGAATAACTGAATCACGATACAACCTATTATAAAGCAGTTACTGAGCTTAATTCACGACACGACATGTCGACGACGATTTTATCGTACTTATTATACTTATATATAAACCTGAAGAGTTTGTTTGTTTGTTAGATCGATTATTTAAACGTGCTAATCTCAGAAACTACTGGACCGATTTGAAAAATTCTTTGAGTGTAACATAGTCCATTTATCTAGGAAGGCTATAGGATATATAAAATCCTCCTGCCCTTATCCCACTCTAAGTGGGGTCGGCACAACATGTGATAAACATGCTGTCACATGATTTGGCTGCGTTTTTACGACCGGCCGCCTGCCTGACGCCAATTTACCTTAGTCGTATTTTACGACACCTCGGTAAGAAAGAAGATGGTCTATTCTACTAAACCGGATACCACGCGGTGGGTCAACTTACCTTAGTCGCCTTTTACGACACTTCAGTAAGAAATAAGGGTGGTACTATTCTATTCAGCCGGATACCACACGGCGTAAGGCTATAGGATATATAACATCGCCAAAATATAAAGCGTTCTTTGCGTGTGCTAAGTAAACGGTGAAAGTTATTCAAAACTCATGTATTACAAAATTGTTCCCCTCTAAATGTTCTAAATAAAAGTCCGCGACATCATATGTCTAGCTTTTAAGGTTAACCCACTTTAACCATTTTTGTGGTTATCAAAATACTATAACACGCTGGCAATTGCTTGTGATTTTATAAAATGGTGGATTATAAAAAAAACTAAGTCTATTATTACTTTTGTACTTAAAAAGGTCTTTTTCGATCGCTTGACACGGCGCCATCTTTTTTTAATGTGACGCTGTTATGTAATACTAAAATAAAATTAGTTTTAGTAGGTAAATAGTCCATAAATTATGTATACGCTTGTCAGTTACGGTTTTAATCATTCCAAGCGGGCGGAGCCGCAGTTGATAGCTAGTCATTTACATTACGTCCAAGTCACGATGTATCGTGACATTCTAGTCACGTTTTACTTACTGGTTTTTTTTATGTGTCATTCAAGGTATTTCTTCCTTAATCACAATCAAATTAAGTTAAATATAAAAGTAATAAAGTAAATACTTATATATAAAGCTGTAGAGCTTGTTTTGTTTGATTGTTTGAACGCGCTAATCTCATGAACTACTGGACTGATTTGAAAAATTCTTTCAGTGTAAGATAGTCCATTTATCGAGAAAGGCTTATATAACATATATATTATCTCCATATAAGAGTGGGCTAAGGGCAGAAAGATGAAGATGATGATAAAATAGTATTAGGAAGATATTAGCCTACGCCAGGAATCGAACACCTTGTGGTGTAGGTAGGATCACTGCCACTTACTCCAAAGAGCGATACATAATTCTACCTTACACATCATATGTGTCGACAGTAAATTAAAGCAATGTAGTTAAACAATGTATTGCATGAACGTATCTTATAGAATACCAAATTCTTGTGTGACGTCATACATTAACAAATACTTTTCCTTAAGAACTTGTATTTACGAAAATGGTTGGTTTTTCATTTAGATTTAGTCTCACAAAAAATAAGATGTACATGGAAATAATAAGCAATATCTGAATTCAGTATTGTACTTCACTATCACTACATATTATAAAACAAAATCCATATTTCCCTATGTACGCATAAAACTTTAAAACTACGCAACAGATTTTGATGCGGTTTTTTTTAATAGATAGAGTGATTCCAGAGGAAGGTTTGTACGTATAATAACATTCAATACGGAGTAGAGAAATACTGTAATTTTTGAGGTTTCTGTAAATAATTACATTTTTTTCCGCTTACATTGCAAACGCAGGCTAAACCCTACGAGATTTATCAAAATAATGTACCAAGTATTTGTACACCTTGAAAAGGTCTACAGAAAAGTCCGCGATGGTATATGTCTATCTCTTATGGATAACCCACTATAGCATTTTTTGTCATTTACTTTTTACGAAAAATAATGCCTTATTTTTTAAAGAAATTTTTATACAATACAGCATTAATCCTTATCCAATTAAGTACCTTAAATAAATAGTTGATTTAATATAGATCAATATGGCCGTTTACAGCATGTAATTTAAGTGAACATTTTCGAAGATATTACAGATTTAAAATGCCGTGAGGACGCCGCGCTTCGCCCTATAACACTTCGACTTTAGCAGCGATGTCGCTCTTTCAAGAGTTTCTTTAATAAAAGACATTTTGTAATTAATTGTAAAAATAAAATACATAGGGAAAATTGTTAAAATAAATACGCAAATATGTACTATATGAATTTAGATATTCAACGATAGCAGGAAATCTTCTTGGAATAGAGAGATGGAAATTGTTTTTCTCCAAATTTAACTCTTGCGGGCCACGGGCAGTAATGAATAAATCAAAACTACTGGATCGATTTTAATAATTTTTTTTCACTGAGTGACATAGGCTATATATTTTATACCCGTGCGAAGCAGGGGCATGCCGCTAGTAATACATTTAAAAAAAACTGACAATCATGTTTTTTAAAATATACAAAAAAATATGGCAAAACAATAATACTAATCATTATTCTAAACAAAGAAATCATAATCAACATGGGTGAAAATTCTAAGGAGACCTACGTTGATTTGTATGTTCATGGAAGATAAAATAAAATCATCATTCCCTTATCCCACTATAAGTGGGGTCGGCACAACATATTATAAACATGCTTTTACATGATTTGACTAGGTATTTTACGATCAGCCGCCCACATGATGTCAATTTACCTTAGCTTTTGCAAAACCTCAGTAAGAAAGAGAGTGATCTATTCTACTCAGTCGATTTGAGTTGATTTAACTCCTGATTGATTTAAATCCTGTACCTAATTTATAGAAGTAGACGTTACTTTGCGGAGATCCATAATACAAAAGTAATAATAAAATTATTTTACTATAATCCGCGAATTGGATTAAAGAAAAATTTTCATCGCGGATTATAGCATATATATATTATAGCAAAATAGTTTTAGTATTACCTTTTAAATCTATCCGCTCGAAATGGCTAAGAAATTATATTCTAAGGATTCGCTTACATAAAAAGAATTATACGTACCGTAAAACATCACAACTTTGCCCGAACTTACTACTTACTTACTTTTCCCACTAAATAGTCAATGTTGCTATTAATCTAAAATATATTTCCTTATTAGCACATTTGCTTATAATTTACTCTTCGGGCAAAGTTATACTTATTGGCAAAGATGGCATGTCTTACGGTAAGCAAAGAAATAAACATTTTCCGGTTTCGGACTTGACATATTAACCGGACCTCTATCATGAAAGAACAATGAAATATAATTTTCAACCTTATTTTACAAGTTTATAATGCTCAATATAGCTACAAATTACGACACACGTTAAAGTATACAAAAAATCGATTATTCGAACTTTTTTGTTCAATTTATTAAAGATATTAATTATTAATACTTAATTAATACATACCGGTTCGTTTAACGACTGAGAGCTCATATTAACGGTAAATACTTCAGTGCTGACCGTTGGTGCTATTTTACATTTACTAACACAATCCAAGGCTCCCATATCACTGAATCACACAAAGCACACACGGATTAGTTACGTAGTTAGGTAGAGGGACTAAAATTTAGTGTTTTTTAGTCAGTTAAAATGTTAATTTAATTATTTAAGGTAGGAAAGGAAGTGTTTCTACTCGCGGTATTATTGTTCGACTGACAGCTGCGTGCGCGCGGCCGCGGAAGGTGAGTCGACTGGATGTGGCATGCATGTAACGTACTTTTTAAGGTCACGATATTGTAATCAGTATATATCAGCAGAGTTAGCAACTCATTCGATGGTCTCGGTATTCGCTTCTACAATAAGTAACGACCTGTTACTATCCCACTGCTGGGCATAGGCCTCCTCTCTCCATTTTTGGAGAGAAGGGTTGGAGCTAAGACCTACCACGCTGCTCCAATGCGGATTGGTAGGTTACACATATCCCTAGGGTTCTCTAGAGATATGCAGGTTTCCTCACGATGTTTTCCTTCACCGAAAAGCGTGTGATAAATTGCAATTATCAATTAGACACATAAGTTTTAATAGAAAAACTCATTGGTGTCTGCCCGGGTTTGAACCCATGATCGTCTCTAGAGATTCACACGGTCGCACCGCTAGGCCATCACAGCTTATTGCTTCTACAATAAAATTCCTCAATCCATACTAGACCACTCTACAGAAAGGTTTAAGTTAAGTATAAGAAATGTACTTGTGCGTAAAGCATATTACAAAATTGAAGATTATTTAGATGATAAAAAAGTCTGGATTTGAAAATCTTTTCAGCTTCATACAGGACTGCGGTTTCATTATGTAAAATTGAAAATGTTTAAAAGATTGACCGCCGTGTTTCTTTCTGGTTCTTCTCGGTAAGAGCAACATTCCGAACCAGTTGTAGCTTCATTAATCATATTGGTCCTTGACGATTCAAGTGCTTGTAAGAGTTTATTTGAATAAAGATTATTTTGATTTGATTTGATTTGAGTATGTTTATGTGAGCGCGACGGATGGAGAAGCATTGTTGAGTGTCTAAAATCGAAATTTTTTACAATTTAGCAGCATATCGTAACATCTGAATCTGCGTTTACAGGGGAGTGTAAAGATGTATTTGGTAAACTTTTGAAGGTCACGATATTGTAATCAGTATGTTTATGTGAGCGCGACGGATGGAGAAGCATTGTTGAGTATCAAAAATCCTCAATCTCCCTCCAGAGCGAAGTATATTAATTAAACGTGTAGAGCATGTGTGTTATTAGTGAGCGCTTTATAGTTAGAATGGACCGTTATTGACTGAGGTCAAAAAAGACCTATTCGTTGCTAACTAAAATGATGATTCTTTATGTGTGTGTAACAATGTGTGTAACAATGTGATCATTCTTTGTGTGTGTGCAGCCTTAATCAATTACTTTAATCAATTAAAGTCTATTCTATACTAAAATATTCTTCTAAGTTTCAAACTTTTTTATTACGATATTTATACAATTCATAAACTATTAATTTATAATGATTTGTAATTTTAATTATTCACAAAACCTGTTAATTACCTTTTAATTACGTTAATGATACTTATTTCTAGCCAACACTGAGTTAAAATATTTGTAATTGAATCGATAAAAATAATCTAAAACTTCGCTTTCGGACTGAAAACTAGATTACATGTCAAGGGAACTTGTCATGATAAGAGATTTGTCTGCTGTCACAAATAATCATAAGTAAAGAAATGGTAAATAAAAAAATAGATAGTTATATCAGCCGCGATCCATCACAAACTTTTGATTTACTTAATCAATTTTATAAACTTCTTTAAACAGCACGAATTATTATAAATTATATATTTAAGATATTAAATGATGGGGTTTTTACATATTATTACTAATATTTTTAGTATTTAAATTATCATTTATTACCGACGTGTCGTAAAAGATGACTATAGTAAGTTGACCCACTGATTGGTATCCAGCTAAGTACAATAGACCACCCGCATTTTTTACCGAGGTGTCGTAAAAGGAGACTATGATAAGTTGAACCGCAGTGTGGTATCCGGCTGAGTAGAATAGGCTACACTCATTTTTTAACGAGGTATCATAAAAGGCAATTTGAGGTTACGTCGGGTGGGCGGCCGGTCGTTAAAAACCTAGCCAAATCAAGTAACAGCAAATTTAAAACATATTGTACCAACCCCACTTAGACTAGCAGGGTAGGAGAATGATAATTTTATTTTTTCTTCTATAGACAGAAATCGTGGAATGTGGAGATTCCTTAAGGAGCCCTATGTTCAGCAGTGGACGTCCATCGGTTAAGAAAGAAGAAGAAGAAGAAAGAAGACAGAAATCAACGTAGATCTACCTCGAGTTTCTGTACAGCTAAATATAGCAGACATCTGCGATGACTTGGCTTCTTTCTGAGATGGGGTTTTTATTTTAACAGCTTTGTATCGGGAAGGCCTAAACTCAACTTTCACTTTCACGACTTCATGTCCGATGCTGTAGCTACAACATTACAAGACCAACTGACTATTGGGAGAGCTGACAACTCCCAAGTCAACTAAAACGGAAGAAAGCTACAATGACTTTCCGTGGTATCATGACACAAATGGTGTCAATACAGGTACTAGGTATCATGACAAACTTTATACAATAATAAGAACACTATGGACTAATATACATTAATTTTATACTCCGAACATTTGTTATTCCAATATTCTATTGAAGTCCATTGTCAAAAACAAACGGCTTATTTATTAAAAATTATCAGGGGGAGCCGCTGAATACAAGCGAGACAAAATCCCATGCAGTCTGATGACGGACAGACAGGTTTTTCGTATATATAATACTAAAATGGAACAGACAGTAAAGTTCCTTGAACCAATTGCCCTTCTAATCTAAGATACGGTTCAAGTGCCGCTTCCACTGATGCGATATCTGCGAAGCACGCCGCATGAGTCACAAACGTGTCCAATGTTAATGTAACACCACGTCTGTGTGTAGTTATGTGTGTCACAGAGCCGCGAGCGTGTTCAACGGACCTGGGTTTGATTTCTTGTTAGATCAAAATTATATTTGCTGTCACATCATTTACTGGCCTACTGGTAGTGACTGGTAGTCACTGGTAGTGACCCAACCTTCAGCTCCGCGGGTCGCGGGTTCGATTCCCGGGCCAACATTTTCTATAAATGAATTTGTTCGTCTTTGAGTCTGGGTGTATATTTGTAGTATATATTCACCAGTTGTTTCGCACCCATAACACAAATATTAAGTTACTTACTTTGGGGACAGACGACCGTGTGTGTAATTGTCTGAATCCGGCTGAATAGAATATACACTTATTTCTTACCGAGGTGTCGTAAAAGGCGACTAAGGTAAGTTAACCTGCCGTATGGTATCCGGTTGAGTAAAATAGACCACCTTTTTTACCAAAGTGTCGTAAAATTCGACTAAGGTGAATTGATGTCAGGCAGGCGGCCGTAAAAAACTTAGCCAAATCATGTGACAACATGTTTGTAACATTTTGTGCTGATTGGGATAACGGAAGGAAAAAAATCATTTAATAATAAGATCCCAACGAAATTTTCTTATTTACTTTTCTTAAATAGTCTTTGTATAAAAAGAGGGGAAATTTCCGTTCAAACCAAGTATTTTGCAACGTACAGATAATGTTATCTTCGTCTAAGCCATAAATAAACAAACACAAGTCACATCTCGCAAGATCACATTGTCAGTATGTCTAGAGAGCGTGCGATTAATTTATTCTTTATCTAATTTATAGTATTACTTTGGAGTTATCGCAAAATTAAAATCAATATGCTTTGTTGACGCATTTATTAGGATCAAAATCATCATCATCTTCCTGCCCTTATCCCACTCTAAGTGGGGTCGGCACAACATGCTACTAACATGTTATCACATGATTTGGCTATGTTTTTTACGACCGGCCGCCTGCCTGGCGTCAACTTACCTTAGTCGTATTTTACGACTCCTCGGTAAGAAAGTGGGTGGTCTATTCTACTCAGCCGGATACCACTCGGCGGGTCGACTTACCTTAATCGCCTTTTACAACACCTCGGTAAGAAAAGAGGGTGGTACGGTACTATTCTATTCAGCCGGATACCACACGGCGTATATTAGGATCAAAATATCAAGATGAAAAACAGAAATGCGTACTCGAGTCTGCTATAAATACTTATTATAAAAAAAGTCCAAAAGCTCTCTGTATGTATGTAATTGGTTTTTTTCGAATTCTACTCAACGGATTTTTGTAGGGTTTTTATAAAAAAGTAATGATATTCTTTCGGAAGGTTTAGGTTAATAGTATATTACGGTTTTTTTGTAAATTGAGTTTAAGTTGTCGGGAGCTTTAGTCGCGTGCACTGCATAAACCAGCAAATACACACTTAAGTAATGTACTAGAGAATTGTAGATCTACAAAAATACTACGAAAAAGTCCAGTAAAGTATGTTTCTATCTCTTATGGTTAACTCACAATAACTACTTTTGTGTCTGTTATATTGTAAATTTTTTAATCTGTTCTTAATTAAGCTATTATTGTAATACTCAATTCTGAAAAGAGTGACCGCCAAGATTCTTGCTGGTTCTTCTCGGTAAGAGCACCTTTCCGAACCAGTCGTAGCTTCATTGTAATTTGACGATTCGAAAGTGCTTGTAAAGGCCAATTTGAATAAAGAATTATTTGAATTTGAATTGAATTTGAATTTGTTGTGAAATAATGATTTCCAAGAGGGCAAAGTCACAAGAATACCTAGTTAATAAATAAAAACTAGAAACAATTTTGTGCGATCGTGTCTCGAGTCTAAACTTTCATCCATGCGTCATTTATATTCAACCAATGCGCTATTGACACTTTGTTTCCTCATTTCTAGTCCGTAGACTTGAGGTATGACCTATATTAGGGGAAGTCTGAAAGTTGCGGCCATTACAGAAAAGATGAGAAGTACGAGACTAAATTGGTATGGTCATGTAATGAGGGGGGATGAAAATCATTTGACCAAATGAGTTTTAAATATGAATGCGGATGGATGTATGGCTAGGTGGAGGCCGAAAAAAAGATGGATGGATTGTGTGAAAAATGATATACATGTTAGAGTAGTGGCACCAGAGTTGACGAATGATAGAGGAGAATGGAAGACGACATATTGTGCCGACCCCACTTAGAGTGGGATAAGGGTTAGAGAATGATGAGAATTGAGGTATGAACATTGTAATAACATGAACAATGTAATGGAGGGAAGCTAGCATGAAATATGCCCTATTTCTGACTAACTTCCCTCCTCTGGTATAATAAATCTATGGGTATAACACGCACTGCTGGCGGTTGCCGTTCGTAGTCCAACCGCTTCGCCTTTCGGCTACCACAGCTTATCCTAATACCTAATACGCCTAATATATCACAAATTCAAATCTTTCTTTATTCAAGTAAACTTGCAAAAAAGTGTTTTTGTATCGTCTCCTTTACTGCTGGTTCGGAAAGCTGTCCTATAGAGGAAAGCCAGCAAGAAACTCGGCGGTTTTTTCTGCCTATCTGCAAGACTTGATCACATTAGTACACCACCTTCATTTCTCACCGAGGTGTCGTAATAGGCGACTAAGGTAAGTCGACCCGTTTTAGTCGACTAATTTGTATGTATAGAGCCTGTCCCCGTAAAACGAACCCAGAGAGAAATTCGTCTGGTACATAGTTGTTTAAGCCCTATGAGTCATATTTACCATACTTTGCCTCGATGACTCACCACAGATCCGCGTAGTTGATAACTGATAATGATTTATCTGAATTGTAAATATTATTCTCAGAATAAACGAAAAGTTTCCTAGTACTTAGAGCCTTTATGTTATGATGAAGAGAAATTTAAACATTGGAATATTGACAAACTTTAGTGCAAAATATGCACAATAAAAAAAGACTTATTAGCTACAAGTAGTTATTGTAAGTTAACCATAAGAGATAGAGATATGCTGTCGTGGACTTTTTTGTAGTATTTTTATAGATTTACAATTTTATATTACATTACTTTAATGTATTTGTTTACGCGGCGCATGCGAGTTATGCTGCCAGCAGGCGAATTTTTTTACATCCTAGCGATCTCTTCAACACAATTTACATAAACTTTCCGGAAGATTTTCACTTCCTTTTAGTGAAAACTGTATAAAAATCCATTTTGTAGATTTTGAGAAAATCGATCACATACAGACAGACAGCTTTTGTGGACTTTGTTTATAATAAGTATAGATATTGTTAGGATCTAACGTAAGATTTATAAAAAGAGAACATAATTAGTACATTTGTAACCAAAGAAACAAAAACAAAATGGCTGACGTGAACAGATCAACTAACAGAGCTGTTGCACGCAAGTAGCGAGCGTAATATATGTATTATCTATGGTAAAATAGGCATCGGTTCTTGACCTGACCACTTTTATAGCCATGGACGTAGTATATACATATATTCTTTATCCAAGTTTATAGCCCTGGATGACAGGGAATTATGAAGTGTTGCTAGCAACAATAAATTATAACACTGATTAATAATGTTGCTGTCTACAATATAGATATTTCGTCATTAATATCTTATGCAAGGTCGGAGAGTGATGAATTCGTACGTTTTTATCATTTATTTAAACCTCTATAGTACAGCCTTACTGCATAACTAAAATTAATTATAGAATTAATAGTATAGTACACCAAACCAACAAACGATTCACGTACGAAAGACGCAAATATATTCCAATTCAATTTCAAATTCAAAATATTCTTTATTCAAATTCGCATTTACAAGCATATTAGAAACGTCTCAATTTAATAAAGCTATCACTAGAACGGAATAAATATTCTCAAAGAGAAGAAGAAAGTAACTCGGCAGGTCACTCTGTTAAAATATTTTAAATGATAGTTAATTTAAATCTTATAAAGCTCGTAATATAAAAATAAGTACTTAAATAATTGTACTCTATTGTTCCTGAATAGAAACTTAGCACACGTTTTGTAGTCGTTGTCACTATGTTTTTTTTAAACTTTCTCCTTGACATTTGACGCTGTCAATATATATCAAAACAAAGAGCAGGAAACTATAAACTGCTCAAACAATGAATATTCCGGAAATAAAGTCATACGAAGAGCAAGCGATCGACACTGTTGTCTCTGTACTGAACAGAGCCAAAGAGAATCTTGGGGAACGGCAGACGTTGAAGCAATTAGCTAGTAAGTTTATCCACCATAGATAATAGAAAATTCTCCACAAAAACTTAACTAACTTAGATAATAGACTGAGAAGAGTTTCTGCTTTATATCTTTCAAGCTACAGTCCAATTCGGTGGGTCCAATTTTGAGAAAGAGGTCAGTCACCGTGTTCAGCTTGGATGGGCAGTCTTTGGAAAGCGACGCGAGATCTCAGTGCCTGAAGAGCAAAGTCAGTAAAACAGTGCATGTTGCCAGTAATGACATGAGGATCTGAAACGTGGTCGATGACTATGGGCCTAATAGGAAGGTTTAGAGTCGCTCAGTGGATGATAGAGCGAGCTGTGCTCAGAGAATCTCTACGTGATCGCATCAGAAATGAGAACTCAAAAAATACCAGATTTACCGATATAGATCAGCATGTCGGAAAGCTGAAGGGGTGATGGACGGAACATAGTGTGGTGTACCGGTCGTTGGGGTCTCAAGGTGTTGGAATGGTAACCCCGTATCGGAAAACGCAGTGTCGGTAGACCCCCTACGAGATAGACTGACGACCTCAGAAGATCACGGGGAGCCGCTGGATCCGAGCAGCATAAGATACTAACCTGTGAAGATCCCTTAAGGACACCTATGTCCAGCAGTCGATGTCGATTGGTTGACAAAAAAAAGGACCTACAAGCAATATCCATTACTCCTTACAACTCAACTTAAATGATAAAAAAGAACAAAAGAAAAGCAGCATTTTTATCATATATGTTTCCCTGCTATATCAGCTTCAATGGTGTTAAATTTTATCAATATTGGTCCAGCGAATTAGGATAGATAGTGAGACAACCATAGTGAGACAAAAGTCACGTCTATAGTGGTATACATATAGATTTAGTACCTATATATTTTGTAATGCAGAAAACTAACGCTTCCAGCTAGCCGCGACGTCCTCACTCCTCACGCAAAGGTGGTTCTGACTGCTCTCAGATGTCCACTGGCCATCACCAGCGAAAACTTGATAAGGAGTACCATAGAGAAGAAGTGGAAACTAACTAAAACATTCATGTATATCCTGAAGTACATGGGAGCGTCAAAAGATGAATGCTCCCAGTATTATTATTTTGAGGTCCACCTTTTGAATATGACCTAGTAGTGGTTTTTAAAAATATTTATTTACTAGCGGTATCCGTTAATTTGCGCCACTCAGTTTTATCTTTAAAATATCATTAATAATGCAATTAGTTTCTTTTACCCGTTCCCGAAGAAAATGTAGAATTTTATTTTCTTATTAGTCATGCGCTTCATCACTATTGATTCAGATATTTAGCCGTAAGAATGATCCAGGCAGATATACCGACATTCAGATAGACTTGACAGTAGTGCATGCCTATTATAAATCCTGTCATCATCCTTATGCCCTTATCTCTTACTCTACTCTTAGTGGAGCCGGCATTATATGTTATAAACATATAATGTGATTTTGCTAGGTATTTAACGACCGGCCGCCTGCCTGACGTCAACTAAACTTAGTCGTATTTTACGACACCTCAGTAAGAAGGTGGTCTATTGTACTCAACCGAATACCACACGGCGGCTTTTAAGAATCCTGTATATATGACAATGTACACCCTAAATTTAGCAATACATATATTTCCCTTATTCTATAAATGATTCAAAAGTATTTGCAAAGTCTTCTGGACTAAAGAATATTTTGAATGTAATTATTTAAAAATACTCTCACCAGGCAGTATTCAGTCAGCCCACAGCCGCCTATCCTATCCCTCAAGCAACGGCGTCCGTATTCTTCAGAGTAGAAGACAAACATATTGAACCTCCAGAAGTTAGGGGAGTACCAATGGTATGGATTCCTCAATGATTTTATAACTCAGCAATAAAATTAATTGAGTTTGAACCTACATCCACTTCTGAACATGGCTTCAGAATTAATGACGTCAGTTTTATAAAAATAATAATAGAATTTGTTTTGTTAGATTCTTGTCCTTTCGGTGTTGTCGCTGGCAACATTTGCTAAGGTATGTTCGATAAAATACTGCTATAAAGTAACTCTGTCTGTATGACATCGATTTTCTTAAAATCTATTGTATGGATTTTTGTACGGTTAACTAAATGGTAGAGCAGTTCTTCTGGAAGGTTTAGGTTAATAGTACACTACCAGTTTATGTGAATTGTGTTGAAAAGGTCGCGCGGTTGTAAAAACACTTGCTGGGAGCTTTACAGGCGTGCGCTGCATAAAGCAGGGTAAAATAAAATACACTAAAGTAATGTACTAGAGAATTGTAGATCTAAAAAAATACTATACTAAGTTTGCGAGAGAAAGAGATAGTTTCGTATGGTTAACTCATAATAACTACTTTAATTTTCAATATTTCAATTCGGGAAAAATTGGAGACCTATTGATTTGGAGGCGGGTGGAACCGCTGCCACAGCTAGTATTCTACTATAAATTATATTTTTAACTATTAATTAAGAATGCTCTATGTTTACCAGGCGATATACCTCCTTTATAGGTAAAGCAGTATGGCTATGGAATGAACTCCCACTTGATATTCGCAGGTCACAGTCACTTTCTGCTTTTAAGAGCCTCAAGTCTCATTTTCTGTCCCGTTAATTAAATATTATTACTGTCATCTATATTTGTATTGATTTAAATATATTATTAAGGTATATATTATTATTAAAGATATATTTTGTGTATAGTATTTAACAGCTGATTGAACAGTCGTCTCTGCCCGTGTCTTTTTCACTGCATCTCTCTGTGAGGGTTGCCTGGAAGAGATTAGTAATAAGGCCGCCCTTTCTACGCATTATTGACGCCTTTGTACTACTACTATAAGCATGTTTTTTTTTGTGTAATCTTGTGTACATTTTTATCTATCTATACGTTAAAATGTTTCGTTTAAAGCTCCTAAATATTTATCAGATGACGTTCCGTATCGAAGGCCACCGCTGGGACCACGACGTTCGCTACGTGCTGCTGGTACCTGACTGGATCCTCGCCGTCATTCAGATGAAGATTAAACTCTTCAAACGAATGGAAGAAATTAGACTGTTCTAGTTCACTTTTAATCCTCAGTATCTGGGTGACAAAGTCTTTAAAAATTAAAAAGAAAGAGAGGGATGGTGACTTTTAGGACTTGATCCCGTGTATTTTCGCTTTTATTAGTCTCGTTCCGTATCGAGCTATACAATTTATAGCTATACAAATAACAGCAAAATTAAGCGTCTTATTCTATTTCTATTTTAACAGTTTGTTAGTGCCTGAAAACAGGGATAAAACGAAATTTTTGAAATGAAATCTAACTAGATCTATCGTTCCTGAAACCCCCCATAGTAAGTTTCATCAAAATCGTTGGAGCAATAACCTAAATTCAGATTCTATATACAAGATTAACTCATTTAAATTTTAAAGATTTGTTCTTTTATAACAATCTACAAATTTTATGCAAACATATTCAAACGTTTTACGTATAAATGCAACATTTGAAAGATGAAGATGAAAATATCTGTTTTGTTTTGTCTGCATTTACATACTAAACGTACAATGTTTTACTAATGTTTTATTACAATCAAAAAATTTGCAAATTTTAATGCTTTAAAAATTTAAATTTAATTGTATCACGAAAATGTTACCACTTGTTAATTTTGCTATGATGATTACATACAAGGTTTGTAAAGATTTTATAATATAATTTTTCTGTTAGATTCATTGGTCTTTATTATTTTGATAATATATTTTATCTCTATCTTTATTATCTTTAATATCTTTTAAACCCTTTATACCTTTGTTGCCAGTAATTCCTAATCAATATAATTAATTTTAACAATTAAATCAATTGTTAACTTTATAATTGTCTTATTATTTAACTAATTTTCCTTAGTAACCACTTAATTAATTAGTGTTTATATTAAGGATGTGTTTTATCGTAATTGTTTAGGTGAGTTTGAACATCTGTACTAATAAATAAAGCTAAATAGTTTGAACGCGCTAATCTCAGGAACTGCTAGACCGATTTGAAAAATTCTTTGAATATATGATAGACAATTTATAGAAGAAGGCTGTAGGCTATATAACATCACGCTAAGGTGAATATGAGAGGAGCAGCAATAAAAAATATTGCGAAAACGGAAAAATTTTAAGCTTTCCTTGCGTGCGCTAAGTAAACGGTGAAAGTTATTCAAAAGTCTCTTAATTAAGCCACGAAAACTACTTTTATGTTCAAAATTTCAAGATTTCCATGCGGGCAAAGCTGCTGGCTCAGCTAATCCTATATAAGAGGTTTAGACCCTTCAGCTGTTGAGATGTTTTTGATAGATTGTCTTGACAAGACCTAAACATAAGACCTGAAAATAAGGTCTTATGAGTATGTTCCTCACATAAACATGTCAAGTTAAGAAAGCTCTACTCTTACTTACTTAGCTTACTATTAATTGTTGAGGAGTTCCCTCATCAGCAGCCAATCCTCTCAGCAGCATCAAATCATGCTTATTATAAACGTGCATTGTCATCAGGACTGGACCAGTATGTAAAATTTCACCTCAAGCGGACACCGGGAAGTAGGTCAAATTTAACTTGCAAGATTCCACCATCACATACATACATGTCAAGTTAAATAAAACCTTTAATAACAGTTAAAGGCAAAGGCGTGTTAAAATTTCGAGTTGGATTTCATACCTGCATTCTGAGAAACAACACATTAAACGCGGATGTCTGTAATTTATTTAAATTAGTTCGGTATCCTTGAAATGGATAACATACCTTGGTAGATATTTGTTCACTGGAAAAATGTGTGATTCGCATCTTGGTCGTTAATTAGTTTGGGAGTGGTAATAATTTTGATTTTATCTATGTATTCTAGAAATCGAGACTGTAGAATCTTTTAAGGTAATATTTTAGGACGAGTACAACGTTTTAGAGTGCCAAGGCCCTTTGTGTGTGGTGCAGATGCGATTCGCTCAGTTATCCTTTGCATTCGACACCAGAGAGAAATTAGCATTAGATTTTAAGTTTATTATTATATTATTTTTATTTTATTTTATAGTCTTTTGGCCAATAAAATTATAATTTTTGTCAATGTAAATAGTAGAAATAAGTTCAAATAAATCAAATAGTCTGTATTCAAATAAACTCTATCAAGGACTTTTAAATCATCAATGATCAATATGATTAATGAAGCTACAACTGGTTCGGAATGTTGCTCTTACTGAGAAGAAACAGAAAGAAACTCGGCGGTCATTCTATTAAACATTTTCAATTTTACATTATTAAACCGCAGTTCTGTATGAAGCTGAAAGGATTTTCAAATCCAGGCTTTTTTATCGTCCAAATATTCTTCAATTTTATAATATGCTTTACGTATAAGTAAATCTCATACACTTATTTCAAACCGTTCTGTAGACTGATCTAGTATGGATTGCGGAATTTTATTGTAGAAGCGAATACCGAGACCATCAAATGAGTTGCTAACTCTGCTGAGTCGCGACACAGGTATCATATAGCGTATATCAGATAGATTTTTGTAACCTCTCGTATGTCTATGATATACATCGAATTTCGTCTTGTACATATGAATATTTTTCCTTACGAATAGAATAGAATAGATACCTATTTCTTTGAACTTTTTGCGAAGGCACTCACGTTGCTTCATATTATAGATGGCCCGTATGGCTCTTTTTTGAGCCAATCTCATTGCCCGGGGTTTCAATTTACGACCCCCTTGAGAGAGTCGCACGGCTGGATCACAGATGGCTGATGCTAATCCATAAACTAATAGGTACATGTCGATTGTCACAGCTGTTGCCTAACAGCCATCGGCCCATGTTTGCGTAACCGGCTCACTTTCACCAACTCACGCCAATCGATCCTTTATTAACAACTAGCTTTTACCCGCAACTTCGTATGCATGGACTGTTGTTAGATGACGCTTTTCAATGTCATCCTAATTCTGTAGAAATAACAGGATTTCTACAGCCTATATATCATTCCAGTGTATAAGGAATAATTGTGCCAAATTTAATCGATATTTGTTCAGCGGATTCGCCGTGAAAGAGTAACAAACATACATCCATACTCACAAACTTTCGCATTTATAATATTAGAACAATTTATGAATTCACTTAGCCGTGGTATCCGGCTGAGTAGAATAGACCTCTTTCTTACGAAGGTGTCGAAAAATACGACTAAGGTAAGTTGACGTTAGGCAGGCGGCCGTTTTTAAAATACGAAGCCAAATCATGTGACAACATGTTTATAACATGTTGTGCTGACCCCACGTAGAGTGGGATAAGGGCAGGAGGATGATGAAATCAATCACTCTTTCATCGATTCCATTGTTACTCTAATCCAAGCTAAAAACCTTGAATATGTTGTTAAAAGGAATGCAATGTCCTTAAATCAATCTTTACTTCTTACATACCAATAAAATTACCCGCATTGCTGTCTGTGCGACATGTATATGCAATTAAAAACTAATTAATTAACGATAAAGGAATAAGGTCATTAAAACACTTAAGTAATATATGCTAATGTTATAAATTCGAAAGTCTGTGTGTTACGTTGATGAAATTTGATAAAATCATAACTTAGATACCGAGCTTGAGATAATATACATCATAAAAATCAATAAATGATGTGAAAGTATGTCTTTCTGTCTTTCTATTTGTCTGTGACACAGTCACAACTAATCCGCTAGACCAATATTGATTAATTTGATACCATGAAACTTTTATACTGGGTCGCACGTCGAACAATAAAACAATCACAATTTATTTTCAAGAATATGTAAACAACATATAATCACATTATAGTTGACAATAAATGGGAGTTGTTTTTCGTCATAATTTTCTGTCTATGTTACGTTTTCGAGGCTAGTACTTTGGATCACTTTGGATGAAATTTGTACAATTTTTCCTTCGAGTACAAGGTAAAAAGACGTAGCAATTGACAGTAATGTTACAGACACTCGTTAGGAGCCCTTACATCACCTTACATTACGACACCTCGATAGGAAAGAGGGTGGTCTATTCTACTTAACCGGATACCACAAGTCGAGTCAACTTACCTTAGTCGCCTTTTACGACACCTCAGTAAGAAAAGAGGTTGGTCTATTCTACTTAACCGGATACCACACGGTGAGTCAACTTACCTTAGTCGCCTTTTACGACACGTCGGTAAGAAAAGAGGGTGGTACTATTCTGTTCAGCCGGATACTACACGGCGTGTTACTTATTAGCTAAGTAACTTTTTTAAATATTGTGTTTAAATGAATATATTGTTTTACGAAGGGGAACGGGCAGTTTATTCCACATTTTAACAGCTTGTGAATAAATTAACTGGAATATATTTGAGAAACATATACTGGGATGACAAGGGTTATTTGAAGATCTTAGACGTTAACCACTGGCTTCTGATAAAATGCCATTGATATTTTGGAGCACAAGGATTGAAAAGTATAATTTATAGAATTAGGCGTTACTTTGCGGAGATCCATAATACAAAGGTAATATGGATTCGTACAATTCGATACAAAAGTAATATGGCTTTGGTTGCGGGGCGAAACGATTGTTGAGTGTCAGATAGTGAACGTGTGTAGTGCTTGTGTATTGTAGGGCGGTGGTGGAGGTTTGTGTATATGTTTTTACGAATCCTGCATGTATCAGATATGATAACCGATTGTTCACTCTACATTTAGCATTATATATATTTTCTACTTTATTTCTTCGCGGATTATAGCAAAATAATTTTATTATTACTTTTGTCATCCTCCTGCCCTTATCCCACTCTAAGTGGGGTCGGCACAACATGTTATAAACATGCTGTCACATGATTTGGCTGCGTTTTTACAACCGGCCGCCTGCCTGACGTCAACTTACCTTAGTCGTATTTTACGGCACCTCGGTAAGAAAGAGGGTGGTCTATTTTACTAAACCGGATACCACACGGTGGGTCAACTTACCTTAGTCGCCTCTTACGACACCTCAGTAAGAAATGAGGGTGGTACTATTCTATTCAGCCGGATACCACACGGCGTGCCACTTATTAGCTAAGTAACTTTTTTAAATATTGTGTTTAAATGAATAAATTGTTTTACGAAGGGGAACGGGCAGTTTATTCCACATTTTAATAGCTTGTAAATAAATTAACTGGAATATATTTGAGACACATAATATACTGGGGTGACAAGGGAGAGGTTATTTGAAGATCTAAGACGTTAACCACTGGCTTCTGATAAAAATCGAAAGCGTTGCCATTGATATTTTGGAGCACAAGGATTCAAAATATATTATAGAGTAGTGAAAAGTAATCAGTGTAGTGTAATCCGTAGAGCAATACTCTATCTCTATCGGTAAGTAGTCTCTACCTGCGAGGTGAGTCACCCTCGCAAAAACCACGTTTCGCACCAACCGTGCCATTATGACCCAAACCTGTCAGTCTGTCATTCCAAGGCGTTTGTTTGCGCGCGCGCACGCTTATCGCGTTTTTAACTCAACAACAGATGTTTATTACATATTTACATCGAATATTGAATGAAAATCAATACAGAAATAACATATTTCAATATCTGTAACTGCTAAACGATATACATATTAGCTATTTTATAATCAACATTGATTTTGAATTGTGAAGCGTGTAACGTTACGAAGTGTAAACGATATTTAGTTATTTTATTGTGAATATCAAGTGATTTTGAGTCTTTTTGTGAAATGGTGCGTACATATAAAGTTGTAAGCTGCTACAGAATGCCGAAAAGGTCAAAAGTGGTGCCTGCACCCAGTGGTGATGGTGTTTTCACCATTGACATGTCCTCTACCTCTACACTAGATATTGCTGTAAGTATTTATCGTTTTCACTAACTCTTAAATCATCAAAAAAAGATTCAATCTAAAAAAGGCTTCTTTAACAAGGTAGGAATACCCTTTTGCTCTTTTGCCCTTTGAATATAAGGAAAATATCCTTTATATAAATAACGTTTGTAATATGCAATGTTTACTAGAATAATAAACACGTGTACACACAAAATGTCACCTTTAGTAATAATAAGCGTTTGAGTTTACGATATTCTCCCTAGATGTCAGCACTGGTAACTTAATCCGCGCTAATGTTACTCTTCCATGAATATTTAATATGAAATCTCAAATTTACATATTGATAACTTGAGAAATAGTAATTAGGCATTGTTAACCTCAAAACTAATGATATCATATAGGACATGAAGGATTATCATTCATTGTAAGTGTCATGTAGACTTTGAAATTGTTAAGTTATATGCCGTGTGGTATCCGGCTGAGAAGAATAGACCACCCTCATTTCTTAGTAGGTGTCATAAAAGGCGACTAAGGTAAGCTGATGTCAGGCAGGCGCCCGCTCGTAAAAAACTAGCCAAAATAACTATTGTAACGGAACTGACAAATTCCTCAAGTACTTTAAAATACTTTCTGTCTTCTTTTTGATCTAAGAGTATAAAATAACATTGTACGGCGTGTGGTATCCGGTTGAATAGAATAGTACCACCCTCATTTCTTACCCAAGTGTCGTAAAAGGCGACTAAGGTAAGTCGACCCGCCGTGTGGTATCCGGCTGATTAGAATCGACTAACCTCATTTCTTACCGAGGTGTCGTAGAAGGCGACTAATGTTAGTCGACCCACGTGTGGTATCCGGTTTAGTAGAATAGACCACCCTCTTACTTGCCGAAATGTCGTAAAATACGACAGAGGTAAGTTGACGTCAGGCAGGCAGCCGGTCGTAAAAACGCAGCCAAATCATGTGACAGCATGTTTGTAACATGTTGTGCCGACCTCACTTAGAGTGGGATAAGTGCAGGATTAGATTATAAAATAACATTGTATAGCATATAAAGGTATGTATGTCAGTTATTTATGTTGCGATAGCGCGCGTAAATCAAGTTTTTTGCTCCCACTTAGCATCGAGAGCTGGGGCAAGTTCGAGAGATCGAACTGGTTTTATCACCTTCAAGGCAATCACGATTCCATTAGAAACGTTATCAGTATTAAAATCATATAATCTGCATAAAGTAAGTAGCGGCCTGTTACTATCCCACTGCTGGGCATAGGCCTCTTCTCTCCGTTATTGGAGAGAAGGATTGGAGCTAAGACCTACCACGCTGCTCCAATGCGGATTGGTAGGTTACACATATCTCCAGAATTCTCTAGAGATATGCAGGTTTCCTCACGATGTTTTCCTTCACCGAAAAGCGTGTGATAAATTGCAATTATCAATTAGACACATAAGTTTTAATAGAAAAACTCATTGGTGTCTGCCCGGGATTGAACCCATGATCGTCTTTAGAGATTCACACGGTCGCACCGCTAGGCCATCACAGCTTTATAATCTGCATATCTTAATAATATTATAACTGCGAAAGTTTATAAGTATGGATGTATATTTGTTACTCTTTCACGGCGATCTCGCTGAGCAATATCGATGTTATTTGGCACAGTTATTCCTTATACACCGGGGAAACATATAGGCTATAGAAATCCTGTTAATTCTACAGGAATAGGATGACATTGAAGCTATTATCAACCTATCACGAGACAACAGTCAACTCGAACGAAGTTGCGGGTAAAAGCTAGTAGCTTATATGTATTTATCAACCCACTTTCGTCCACTGCTGGACAAATCATTATCAACCCACTTTCATTCACTGCTGGCAAATTGATAATGATTTGTCCAGCAGTAGACGAAAGTGGGTTGATAATGATGAACAGTGCTAAGCTCTACAATCTAGTTGATAAAGTAGCGGCCTGTTACTTTCCCATTGCTGGGAATAGGCCGCCTCTCTACGTTTTTGGAGAGAAGGATTGGAGCTAAGACCTACCACGTTGCTCCAATGCGGATTGTTAAGTTACATATATCCCTAGTATTCTCCAGAGATATGCAGGTTTCGCTGAATACAGCGAAGGAAAACATCGTGAGGAAACCTGTAATAAACCTGGGTGTGATAAATTTCAATTATTAATTAGACACATAAGGTTTAATGGAAAAACTCATTGGACCAGGTTTTGAACTCGTGATCGTCTCTACAGAAATGCACAGTCTTACCACTAGGCTATAAGCAACCTGCGGCTCTCTAAATCCGATCCAAAAAAAATTGACACCATTAATATAAGAATGCTAGAATATATATTATTTTCATAACTTAATTTGTTGTAAATCAGAAATGATAATAACATAAAGTAATTCTTTGGATTTTCTTTATTTATCACTTATGAATTTTAGAAGGTTGCCAACCCCTGCGCAAGTATCTACTTTTGTAAGTACTTATAGTATTTATTACCTTGTCGTTTGTGCCTTAGGAACTGGAAGATACATAATTGAGGATACTTTAACACTTAGAATGACGCAAACAAGGTCATGGGTGCAACTAGATTACAAAATATTCGCAATCAATAACTAATAATTCCGCTCTTTCTTTACTCGTACGTCGCTGCTGGACCGATAACGTAACATTGTAGGAACGTAATAAAATATATTATTTAATAGTCAATTATTCGCACAGCTGGGTGACAAAACGATAATAACTAAGTAGGTACATGTTATTAGCAACAAGTAAACAAATGATTATTTCTATTTTAAACAACAACTGGCGATAAATGGCAATGAATTTCAAAGGAATGTTCTATTTTATAACTTGACTAGTATTTCGCTTGGGCTTCGCACGTGTATTAGAACATATTATGACTAGCCTTTAAACGCGACTTCTTTCGCGTGGACTCTTGTCGTGTGATAGGTCGATAATAGATGGTGCTTTTCAATGTCTAAATTCAAATTTCTATAGCCTCTATGTTATTTCGATGTACAAGGAATAATTGTGCTAAATTTCATCGATATTGGTTCACTGGATTCGCCGTGTAAGAGTAACAAACATTCAACTAAACTCACAAACTTTCGCATTTATAAATTCACTTAAAGCAAAACGTGTTTTGATGCCGAGTTCTTTTTTTAATAACAAGGTCACTGATCCATTATTATGCTTGTTAAATATTCATTTTTTGTGCTAATGCATGACTGTCACGTTCCCTACAAAGATGTTTTTAAATAACGTCCTACAAATTTCAACTGCCTTTGTTATGACAATTTAGATGGTAAATTATCCTAAAAATTGCCATTATCTATCACTTTCGCGCCAAACTCACCGCGGTACGCAGACTTATCAAAACCATCCTCAATGGGTGTATTTAAGTATGAATTTAAAAATATATTTGTATTTAAGTATGAATTTAAAAATAACATAAGTATATATTGACATAATATAAGTATATATTCACCTGTTGTCTGTCACCCATAAAACAAGTATTAAGTTACTTACTTTGGGGACGCGCGACTGTGTGTGTGTGTCCCAAATATAAAAAAAAAATGGTTTCGCCAAAAAACGGTACACCGGTACTAATTTGTTCGATGTCGCCAAAGCCTTCGACAAGGTTTGGCATGCGGGTTTAATAAACAAACTCGCAAACCTAAGTATACCCGATAAGGTCGTCCTCATAATTCGCGATTATCTCACAAATCGCTCATTTAGATATCTTATCGACGGTACACTCTCCTCAACGTATCTTACGCGCCGGAGTCCCTCAAGGTTCGGTACTTTCACCGTTCCTTTATTCCTTCTATACGAGTGACGTCCCACGATTCTGTTACGATTAGTGACCATAATAGTATCCTTAACGGCCGCGACGATGCTATAACAGTATCAAACAAGATCTACACCCAACATATACACACACAGCGTCTCTCAACGAAGACGAGGTCCCCACTTGCTAGTGTAAAGCGGCCTTCTACTGCGGTCGCCGTGATGCAGACTTCTTTAAAGTCAATGGTCAGATACAGTCCTCCAAAAAGCGTCGCTTTAAGCCGAGGTTCTGTCTCGCAGGAGACGCCTTTAAAGCGACTTCCAGGGAGTTGTATGCGTTAATACACTTGCTCTTACTAATTTTACGCGGCGAAGCTTCTGCGCTCGCCCGTCCTTCTAGTGAGCTGTCAAAGCCATTAGGGCTAACAGCGTTAGTCTATTCCAAAAAGTAGTTCTCTATAGGTACCCATCATATATGATATATCATATAAGTACCCTATTTTTTATAGAATCATCCTCCTGCCCTAATCCCACTTTAAGTGGGGTTGGCACAACATGTTATAAACATGCTGTCACATGATTTGTCTGCATTTTTATGACTGGCCTGCCTGACGTCAACTTAGTCGTATTCTACGACTCCTCAGTAAGAAAGACGGTGGTCTATTTTACTAAACCGGATAGCACACGGTGGGTCAACTTACCTTAGTCGCCTTTTACGATACCTCGTTAAGAAATGAGGTTGGACTATTCTACTCAGCCGGATACCACACTTAACTTAGTCGCCTTTTGCGACACATCGGTAAAAATTGAGTGTGGTCTATTCTACTTAGCCGGATACACGGCTAAATATCCTTTTATAGAATATTGATACTAAATGCGTCACTATGGGAAAATATGTAATGTGGTTAACAATAAGTACCGATAAATTAATATAATGTAAAGTTCATAGATAGCTGCTTAGTTGAATCATTTAATGGCGAGGGATTTAATATATTATGCAGGATTTAATTCTATATTAGGCTAATCTACTGGCACTCTATGTATTAGGTATTTATTGCATCTGCAATATATGTCAAAGAGAAGTTCATAAATGTAATTTTTATTTAACACCGTGTTGTATCCGGATGAGTATAGACCACCCTCTTTCTTATCGAGGTGTCGTAAAAGGTGACTAAAGTAAGTTGATTCGACGTGTGGTATCTGGCTGAGTAAAGTGGACCACCCTCACTTCTTACCGAAGTGTGTTAAAGGCGCTTTTAACGACGTCGAGGTGTTGTAAAATTGACTTTTAACGACACCTCGGTAAGAAATGAGGGTTGTCTATTCTACTCAGTCAGATACCATACGTGTTTTCGTCTTATATAATATAGTATAAATCCTTCATTTAATTACAAAAAAAATGTTGATACAAAATTCACTTAACGTTATAAAGATTTCCTTAATAAAACGAGGACAGACGCTTAATTCTGTATGTTTGTTCACGATAAATCTGCTGGAGAAATATTGATGAAATTTTGTACAATTGAAGCTTATATACCAGGCCAACATATATAACAATTTCTCCTTTGGTAACGGGATAGCAAAAAGTAAACATATTTAGGGTATTTTAAGATTTAGGTTAACTCGAAAGAAGTCACTGGTAAAGGTAAAATAATTCTATCATAAATATTAAATTTACTCAAAGGTTATAGACCCTATGATATTCTACAAACGAAATTCCGAGACACTCAGAGCCCTACTAAAAAGCTCACTGCGAAATTCCCAAAATATTTGCCCAAATTCCTTGAAAGCTCAAAATATTCAAAGCGTATGAAGTAGAAAGGAATTCTCGACACAATCATCCGAGGTATTTGCCCACAAAGCCTTCTGGATTTTGCGTATAAACAATGCCAAAATATACCTTGTTACAAAGCTTTAAGAAACTTTTAACTTGCTCAGTAAGTTTGCTTTTAATACAATGAAGTTAGTTTGAACTTCCTGACTATTAAAATGAACCTTATTGCGTTGTGATAAGAGTTAACAGAGGCTACAAAAAATTATTAGTCATTTTAAAAGCATGGCAGGTACACAAAGCTTAGAATATTGTGTAAAAAAATGTCAAATAACACAGCCTCCAAAATGAAAGAAAACACAAAATGAAAGTCTGTCTGTTTGTCGTCTTAAAGCATAGAATGCTTTAATTCGGTTAATCACGGTAATATAATAATTTGCTGGAGTCATTTTGATAAGTGCCATTCCAGAAAAATAGTCCCGATTTTCTTTCCCTGGAAATAAAGAATTTAGTGCATAATTAATAGTATTTTTATGTTAAAGTTGACGCGAACTAAGTTGCAAGTACAAATATTAGTTTTATACGACGAAAACGAATTGTAAAAACATAAGTTCGCTTGTAGTTTCGAGTTATGAGATCTAAGTCTCAAATAAGATTGACTGCCTGATATTTTAAATATGATTATGATGATACTATATCTGGTTCAGATATTCATCATCCATCATCCTCCTGCCCTTATCCCACTCTAAGTGGGGTCGGCACAACATGCTATAAACATGCTGTCACATGATTTGGCTGCGTTTTTACGACCGGCCGCCTGCCTTACGTCAACTTACCTCATTCGTATTTTACGACACCTCGGTAAGAAAGAGGGTGGTATTCTACTAAACCGAATACCACACGGTGGGTCAACTTAACTTAGTCGCCTTGTACGACACCTCGGTAAGAAATGAGTTTGGTCTGTTCTACTCAGTCGGATGCCACACGGCGGGTCGACTTACCTTAGTCGCCTTTTACGACACCTCAGTAAGAAATGAGAGTGGTACTATTCTATTCAGTCGGATACCATACGGCATATCTGGTACAGATATTATGATACTTAATATGTACTGGTACCAAAATAAAAACGGAATAAACGGAAAAAAAAGAAAAAATAATTATATAGTTGGGGATCGATCCTAGGTATCGATCGAATAAGGTACGCTGACTTGATAGTTAATAACAAAAATTCAATTCAATATAAAATTTTAGTACCTTTTAATGCCCAAAAACAGGGATAAAATGTTATTTTTTTACATAAAATCTAGTTACATCGATTTTCACCCCCAAAACCCCTACATGCTGAATTTCACCAAAATCGTTGGAGTAATTTCCGAGATTTCGAAAAAAAAAATATACACACATACAAGATTAACTCATATTAAAGATATATTCATATTATACGTAAGTCGTTTGTGGGTTTGGGTATAAGGTTCTATAATAAAATTCCGCTATCAGTTTTAGCTTTGTCATTACAACAGTTTATACTGCGTCCATCATATTATCAGTCTTTTGACAGCTCACGCTCATTAAGTTTTGTATTGCTTACGTACAAATATCATACAAATAATATTTGTACTTTATGGATGGGTACCGCCCACTTAGTGATGTCACACATAATGGGTTACTACGATTATGCCACAGATTAAAAATAATCGGTAGAAATCGATGTTACGAGTATTAAAAGACATTTAATAACATTATATAAAGTTTTACTTTCTTCTTAGTTAATACATGAATACAAATAAAACAATCAGGATATTTTAATTTATTTTATTAGCACGAGTCGTCGGAATGATAATCAACACTAGACTCCTCCGATGAGGAGTCTTCAGTAGCAGTTATTATTAGCTCTTGTGTAGATAATATATTATCAAACGCAATATCACGTTCCCAATCAGAGAATATTACTCTTTTAGTTCTTTCCACCACACTTGCCCAGTTCTCGGCCGTTACGTGGGTGCAAGCATTTTTTAGCAATTGCAACATTTTATTCGCTGTGAATGGGGGGCTTGTATTGCATCTCGCAGCATGCCCTTTTACTTGTGCCCATATAAGTTCTATTGCGTTGTACTGGCAGTGGTATGGAGGAATCCGAAGAACAGTATGGCCATATTCTGCTGCCATTTCATTGATTACATAGCGTTTTGCTCTCTTTTTGGTTTTTAATATTTTTATTAATTCAACTTTTAACATTGAGTCGTCCACATTTTCTCCATTGTCCCGAAGCCAATTAATTATTTCATGCTTTTTATTAGCCTGTGTTGGCATTTTGTCAATTTGACGGGAGTGGTAGGGCGCATTATCAATAAAAATTATTGATGGTTCTTCCAATGAAATGAGCATTTTTTTGAACCACTCTTCATACACATTTGCATTCATCTCTTCGTGGTAGTCATTTGATTTCTTCGATTTAAATGCCAACAGTGCGTCTTGTACAAATCCTTTTGCTGTACCTGCATGGCAAATGATTAGGCGCTCACCTTTTCCCATTGGTACTGAGGAAGTGGAATCAGCAGTATCATCAGTCCAGAAACGAGATAGTGTGTGGTTAGCGTTGAGCCATGTTTCATCCGTGAAAACAATATTTGCCCAATCTTGTATTTTCTTTGCCTCTCTTAAAAAATCACAACGTGCTATAGCTATATCTGTGCGTTCCATTAATAATTTTCTTTTATTTAACTTTTTATATGAAAAGCCAATTGTGTTCAAAACTTTGACCAAAGAAGATTTTTCACCATGAAATAGACCACTTCTTTTCAAAGAAACAATAAGTTTTCTCAAAGTTGGAATTTCTTTTCTCAAGTAGTAATCATATACATGACGACGAATAGCGTCAGCGTCAAAGTCATCAACAGCTGTCACCTTATGAGCCCGGCGCTTTCTTTTTGGTGTAGATGGTTTGTTTTGCTCCAAGCCGCTCCTGCCGTAGGCATCAGTAGTGATTTTAGTCACAGTTGATAGACTGATCCCCAACGCGGCTGCAACACGGTTTCGGACTTGCGTGATAGGTATAAGAGGTCCGCCATTTTGATTTTCTTGCTCAAAATACTCATGAAGTTTTAACACTAACTGTCTCGATTGTGCTTTCAACACACGTCCTTTCGGCATTTTCACGATCAATTAATATAAGTTTCACAAAAGTTTTTCCGAGGAATAAAGCTACTTAACTCAAGGTGTAACAGATGCGAGAGAACACTCAGCGAACGTAAATGCGTGTGACTATCACGGGCGTTTCGTTGAGAGTGACAGATCACGTCAAAATGGCGGCCGAGCGGAAGGTCTGTTGATGTTGCCAGTTGATGTATAATATATTTTTTATGATTATAATAAATACACACGGATTAACATTTATTTTCAAAAAACTAAGGCAATATTAAATCAAAATGTTGATTTCTATATCTGTTATTAGTTTACGTAGGTTATCATTAATCGAATTACTTAGGTACGTAATTCGATTAATGATAGTAGGTACTATAATCGGAATGGTATCGCATACGAGAATCTTTAGGACATCACTAAATATGTAAATCGTCAATCTGTCAAAAGATGGTTAATATAATGGACAGTGTATAAAAACTGTTAAAGAGAGGCTGATACAAAAAACCTACTATAAGATTTTCATTACTTTTGAAGCTTGCTTGCTCTATTCTACTCAGCCATCCGGTTGATCCGCACGGCGGGTTGACTTACTTAAGTCGCCTTTTACGACACCTCGGTAAGAAATAACGGTGGTCTATTCTACTCAGCTGGATACCACGCAACGGTAGTTTCGGGTATGCATTATGAGCTAACGTGATAAGATTAGTCATCAGCTCATCGCTGATGCGTGACAACCCTGAGTGATATTAACAGCGGCAGGATGTGCTTTGTCACCACTGACATCAGCGGCATACAGCGTAACATACTAGTTTCAAATTCAAATTCAAATTCAAAATATTCTTTATTCAAATAAACTTGTAAACAAGTGCTTTTGAATCGTCAACTCTACTGCTGGTTCGGAAAGCTGTTCCTACCGAGAAGAGCCAGTAAGAAACACGGCGGTTGCTCTTACATTTAGTCTTTACTGTCTTGTACAGGGTCTAAGCGAGCTATATCCACACATTCTTGTCTTCTAAGTAATCCTCAACAGTATAGTAGGCTTTCTGAATCAGCCTCTTTTTAACAGTGTTTTTAAACTGATGTAATGGCAAAGCTGAAATTGATTGCGTAATTTTATTATAGAATCTTATACCCAGACCCACAAACGATTTACGTACTTTTGCAAGGCGCAAAGCAGGAGCCGCAAGCTTATGTCGGTTCCTACTTTGTCTATTATACACATCACCTATCGTTTTATAGTTTTTTATATTTTTATGTACGAAAATTAAATTGCTTAAAATAGTATTCTATATCTTCTATATCTAGTATATTCAGTACGAAAGGAAAAACCTACTTCCAACAATTTTTGATGAGGATTCAAAAAATACAATACATTTTTTTTAATAATTATAGAACGGCCTGTTACTATCTCAATCTTGGCCATATGCCTCTTGTCTCCGTTTTTGGAGAGAAGGATTGGAGCTAAGATCTACCACGCTGCTTCAATGCGGATTGGTAGGTTTCACAAATCTCCAGAGTTCTCTAGATATGCAGGTTTCCTCACGATGTTTTCCTTCATCGAAAAGCGTGCGATTAATTGCAATTATCAATTAGACACATAACTTTAACAGAAAAACTCATTGGTGTCTGCTCGAGGTTCGAACCCGTGACCCTTCGAAAGAGTTGCACGGTCTCACCGCTAGGCTATCTTAGTTTCTTCGCATAATGTATAGAAGCAAGTTACTTTGCAGAATTCCATAGTACATAAGCTATTATAGAATTATTTTGCGGTAATCCGCGTTTGCTAAGAGAATATATGTAATGCTAAGTGTATGAAGCATTCAACGTTCACATACCTTATACATGCAGGATTAGTTACCACAAGTATCACACGCCACCACCAGCATCCACACAAGCACTACACACACTCACTACGACTATATCTACCGAAGTATCATTCGGAGGATATGTTTCACGAGAAAATCATAATGCATTACGATTTTTTGAGGTGTAGGTTGACAGAGAGCCAGTTTTCTATTGGGTCCAGAAAAAAAATCAATCTCTATTTCTCATCCAATTATTATATTGAAGTTGACTGGCCCGTTGGCGCAGTGGGTAGTGAACTTGCCTTCAGCTCCTCGGGTCGTGGGTTCGATTCCCGCCAAGGGCCAACATTTTCTATAAGTAAATGAATTTGTTGGTCTTTGAGCCTGGGTGTATATTTGTATTTAAGTATGTATTTAAAAATATATAAGTATATATTCACCAGTTGTCTGTCACCCATAACACAAGTATTAAGTTACTTACTTTGGGGACGGACGACCGTGTAAGTGTCCCATTTATTTATTATTATTATTATATTATTATCTAATTCCATTTTTATTGTGATGAAATTTCTCAGAGGAGGGTTCTTGTCAAGGAAAAAAATTTAGGTTAAGTGGAAATTTGAAAATTACCTCAGTTTTCGTCTATAATCTAAACCATCTTTGCCTGTTTCCTATTCGCCGCAGGTAACGCGGGGCGCAGTTAGTTAAAAATAATTGTAACAAGTTATTACCGTTCAAAACATACATAGCTTACTAAAGCATATAAATCTTTAATGCTGTTGTATTTTTAAACACATGTCGACACGCGATGCCACGTGACTTAGCGTGTCGGGGAAATTATTGATCTAACTTGCATTCTTATGTAGCCATTGAACGAGCGGCCCCGATTTACAATTGTAAATTAGAAATGCTTATTAACCTTTCTTTGTATACGATTCTATAATAAAATCACAATCAGTTTTAGTTTTGCCATTACAGCAGTTTAAAACGTGACTTAAAGCCTGCTATACTATTGAGGATTGCTTCAATTATAAAATTGCATGGATTAAAATACTATTAAATAAACTGCTAAAGGAAGTTGATACAGAAGGCCTATACTATTTACGTTGCTTTTGCTACTTTTCATGAAATAGCTATGATGAAATATTAGTATAAGTTATAAGAATTATAATTTCAAAAGAGCAATTCCCGTATTCTCGCTGGCTCTTCCCGATAGTAGTGATTTTCCGAACCAACATTGCTTTTGAATTGTTAAGTTAACAATTCAAAAGCACAAATTTATTTAAATAAACAATATTTTAATTTTGTAAATTACAAATAACAGATAGAATCGTACGTAGATTTTCGCGGCATATTAAGAAGCCTATATGTTATTTTAGGCTTAGACGAAATGTCGTCTACATGCGTTACGTAAACAAACAGAAAGATATAAACTTACATTTTTATTATATTAGTAGAATTACGAAAACTTTGTCGACAATAGTGTATTACCTGATACTAGACCAAATTACACTAAGGTTTACATTGAGTTTAAGAGACATTTGAAGCTTATATTTAAAGCATTATTACAGATTTAAAAATTATTTGGATGATAAAAATATCTGGATTTGAAAATCCTTACAACTTCATACAAGACTGCGGTTTAATAATGTAAAATTGAAAATGTTTAAAAGGTTGACCGCCGAGTTTCTTGCTAGTTCTTCTCGGTAAGAGCAACATTCCGAACCAGTTGTAGCTTCACTAATCATATTGATCATTGACGATTCAAAAGTGCTTGAAAGAGCTTATTTGTATAAAGATTATTGTGACTTGACGTGATGATGCTTCGGTTGCGGGGCGAAACGATTGTTGAGTTTGTGATAGTGAACGTATGTAGTGCTTGTGTATTGTGGTGGCGGTGGTGGAGGTTTGTGCATGTGTTTTTACGAATCCCGCATGTATCAGGTATGATAACCGATTGTCCACTCTACATTTGGCATTATATATATTTTCTATTTTACTTCATCGCGGATTATAGCAAAATAATTTTATTATTACTTTTGTATTATGGATCTCCGCAAAGTAACGCCTAATTCTATAAATTAATATTATTTTTGTAGAATCCATGATTAGTTACTTAGATAACTGACGTATTTTGATATTTTTAATTTTCGTTTCATCAAGAGATATATACGAGTCAAAAAAACGATGGTATTTGAGTCACAAAAACACATAATTCTCACACCTTAATAGCTATGGGAACAGAATATCGTTCTAAATGTTAATACTGACAATAACTTTTTTTACTCTGCGAGTATTGTTATTTTTTATCCGTCTGTATCGTTAAAAGGTTAGTCAGTAATCCTTTCTGGGAACTGAGCTGTTAATAATTGAGATACTCAAAAATAAGATGTCTGACCTCGTATGTGAATTTATTTATATTTTATGAATAAAAATGTTTGTTTCTTTTATGATACCATCTGACTTTAAGCTTACTTACAATATTGTTTCTTTATATTCCACTTAATTAATATTATCATTATTCTGCCCTTTATCCCACTCTAAGTAGAGTCGGTTCAACATGTTGTTACATGATTTGGCTAGGTATTTTACGACCGGCCGCCTGGCTGACGTCAACTTACCTTAGTCACCTTTTACGACACTTCGGTAAGAAATAAGGGTGGTCTATTCTACTCATCCGGATATCACACGGCGGGTCAACTTACCTTCTTTTTACAACACCTCGGTAAGAAATGAGAATGGACTATTCTACTCAGCCGGACACCACACGGCGGATTTATATTTTATGAATAAAGATTTTTTTATTCTATGAAACCATCTGACTTTAAGCTAACTTACAAAAACATTGCTTTTCCACTTGACTAATAAAATTATATAAATAGTATCTAACATCAAAAGTCCAGTAAAATAGAGCGATATTTATTTTAAGAAAATTCGTACAATTGATACAATATATAACCTTAGATCACGTTAACATGGGTGATACAAAATTTCCGTTTATTCCCAAGATTTCTAAAGGAAATAGAAAGAAATCTCATAACAATAAAGAGTTTTATGAAATAAAGTCGAACAATACGCCCCAATACTATATATAGTATTAATAATAATATATATGGTCAATTGAATGGCGTCGGCTTAGTTTAACGTGTCCATATATATTTTTTTAGAGTAAGCCGTGTTAGTATTTGACTTCATTTTCCGTGCGTTTTTTACGATCCGAGATATAAATATCAGATCTGACAAAACCGACCATAAAGTAAATTATATGTTCAATTTACTATTAGCGGATTAAAACAGAATAACTTATAAACAACAATAAAATTGTTTCTAAGCACGCACAATACAAATAACATGTAACCTTAAGCAAACATCGTTTATCTGCAATTCGATGTATCAATGAATCACAGTTTAAATTTATTAAACTGTGATTGTAATCACATAAATTAACAATCCATGTCACTAACTAATATATTGAACAATACAATTATCTCTTAATTATTGTTGTTTATGTTATGCGCTACATTTCCTGGTAATATGAAACTTAATCATAACTGTCAATTAATAATTTTAACATTGAGAATTGTATCAGAGTACAGCGACATCTAGCGTGCGGTAGATTTACTAGAGTGAATTTGCGCGCCATCTATTAAGGAGTTGCTAGAAACTAGTTACAAATTCTACAAGAATCCAATAATTTTCCTAAATAGATTTATTTTCTCCGTTACAGTCAAATTGGGTAACTTTGAATGACTTTTTCAGATTTTTCAAAATATAAAAAAATAGGATGATCTTATTTTAGGTTTTGATGAATAATGAGTGTTCTTTTATACCGAGTTTTAGAATAACTAACTGTATTACTAAGTAACTAGAAAGGAAATGGAAAAAAAATATGCTTTTGTGCGTGTTCAAAGTTACCTTGAGTTTTGGGTAACTTTGAACCGACTTATTTCGAAAACTAAAAATCCTTGAATTCACAGAATTATTGTATCATGGGTAAAATTATACTTATGTTCTGAATGAATGAAAGATAGATCTGTCAAATAAAGTCAACTTGTCATACTTAACAGCCAACCGTTTACTTAAAATTGCCATTTACTAAATATTAGCAACATATGGGTAGATTTTTTTTGTAACGAATACATATTTATTTGTAATTGTAAATATTTATTAAAAATCAAACCTAAATAACAAATTCTATAATCAATTACCATTCAAATGAGATCAAAACATTAATGGTTGGCAAGAGAATTTGAAAAATAATTCACCCCATTCCATGAATGAGATGTCATCTTCAATGTACATTTTATCTTTATTTTTTGTTATTTGATGCTCTTTTAAGATGAAAACGATGTTTTCTTTTTTAATAATAGTAAATTCCTTTTTTGGAAACCATGACTGCGAGTAACGACCTGTTACTATCCCACTTCTGACCATAGGCCTCCTCTCTCCGTCTTTGGAGAGAAGGATTGGAGCTAAGACCTATTTCGCTGCTCCAATGCGGATTAGTAGGTTACACATATCCCCATAATTCTCTAGAGATACGTAGGTTTCCTCGCAATGTTTTCCTTCACCGAAAAACGTGTGATAAATTGTAATTCACAATTAGAAACATAAGTTTTAATAGAAACTCATTGATGCCTGCCCTGGGTTTGAACCTGCGACCTCTTCGAAAGAGTCCGACGTTGTTACCGCTGGGCTATCACAGCTATACAGCTAAGCTTTCATCCTTGTTAAAGCACCGGATTGGATTTTATTACGATACGTGTGGTGACTCGTCCTGCATGTAGGTATAAGGTATGTGAATGTTGCCTGCTTTATACGTTTAGCAATACATAGATTCTTTTAATAAACGCGGATTATAGCAAAATAATTCTATTGTAATAACTGTATGTACTAAAATATGTACTTGAAAATATTTTTAGAAATCAATAACTCTTTGTCAATGTTACCCATAAACTAAGATAATGCAATTGGGTATCTTTGAACCGTTCAAAGTTACCCATATTTAACTAAAAATAGGGGTGGTCCACAAATTTCCCTGTCAATGGATATAAAACGATGCAAAATCATGAAATTATGTGAAAAAGTATAATTTCAACGTACAATTGATCATTAGAAACCGAAAATCATGTGTTTTACACACCTTTTCTGTAATTAAATCGGAAATGTAACTCACATACTTTTGACTGCTAAAAGACAGCGAACAGAAAATTTTGAAAAAGTGTCAAAATTTGTTTCAAAACTATAAATTTTAAATGACATTTGACAACTAGAACATTTAATATTTTCATTTCACTCAGTTATCAGTTTTAAATCAGGTTACAGATATTGAAAAAAAAATTAATAATTATTTTAGTCGTTTTATTCAATGTTACCCGTAAATTCAAAGTTACCCAATTTGACTGTATATTAATAATAATTATCAATCATTACATACTAGTTATATAATAAATAGTACTTACCAGTACAGTCAAATTGGGTAACTTTGAATGACTTTTTCAGATTTTTCAAAATATAAAAAAATAGGATGACCTTATTTAAGGTTTTGATGAATAATGAGTGTTCTTTTATACCGAGTTTTAGAATAACTAACTGTATTACTAAGTAACTAGAAAGGAAATGGAAAAAAAATATGCTTTTGTGCGTGTTCAAAGTTACCTTTAGTTTTGGGTAACTTTGAACCGAATTATTTCGAAAACTAAAAATCCTTGAATTCACAGAATTTTCGTATCATGGGTAAAATTATACTTATGTTCTGAATGAATGAAAGATAGATCTGTCAAATGAAGTCAACTTGTCATACTTAACAGCCAACCGTTTACTTAAAATTGCCATTTACTAAATATTAGCAACATATGAGTAGATTTTTTTTTTGTAACGAATACATATTTATTTGTAATTGTAAATATTTATTAAAAATCAAACCTAAATAACAAATTCTATAATCAATTACCATACAAATGAGATCAAAACATTAATGGTTGGCAAGAGAATTTGAAAAATAATTCACTCCATTCCATGAATGAGATGTCATCTTCAATGTACATTTTATCTTTATTTTTTGTTATTTGATGCTCTCTTAAGATGAAAACGATGTTTGCTTTTTTAGTAATAGTAAATTCCTTTTTTGGGAACCATGACCGCGAGTAACGACCTCTTACTATCCCACTTCTGACCATAGGCCTCCTCTCTCCGTCTTTGGAGAGAAGGATTGGAGCTAAGACCTACCTCGCTGCTCCAATGCGAATTATTAGGTAACACATATCCCTATAATTCTCTAGAGATACGTAGGTTTCCTCGCAATGTTTTCCTTCACCGAAAAACGTGTGATAAATTGTAATTCACAATTAGACACATAAGTTTTAATAGAAACTCATTGATGCCTGCCCTGGGTTTGAACCTGCGACCTCTTCGAAAGAGTCCGACGTTGTTATCGCTGGGCTATCACAGCTATACAGCTAAGCTTTCATCCTTGTTAAAGCACCGGATTGGATTTTATTACGATACGTGTGGTGACTCGTCCTGCATGTAGGTATAAGGTATGTGAATGTTGCCTGCTTTATACGTTTTGCAATACATAGATTCTTTTAATAAACGCGGATTATAGCAAAATAATATATATATATAATAATAATATAATTACTGTCTGTACTAAAATATGTACTTGAAACTATTTTTAGAAATCAATAACTCTTTGTCAATGTTACCCATAAACTAAGATAATGCAATTGGGTATCTTTGAACCGTTCAAAGTTACCCATATTTAACTAAAAATAGGGGTGGTCCACAAATTTCCCTGTCAATGGATATAAAACGATGCAAAATCATGAAATTATGTGAAAAAGTATAATTTCAACGTACAATTGATCATTAGAAACCGAAAATCATGTGTTTTACACACCTTTTCTGTAATTAAATCGGAAATGTAACTCACATACTTTTCACTGCTAAAAGACAGCGAACAGAAAATTTTGAAAAAGTGTTAAAATTTGTTTCAAAACTATAAATTTTAAATGACATTTGTCAACTAGAACATTTAGTATTTTCATTTCACTCAGTTATCAGTTTTAAATCAGGTTACAGATATTGAAAAAAAAATTAATAATTATTTTAGTCGTTTTATTCAATGTTACCCGTAAATTCAAAGTTACCCAATTTGACTGTAATGGAAAAATAAACGAACTTCCTCAGTTCACACAAAATAAAATAAAAAAAAACCAAATGATACAGGTTGCTTTTTTAGTTATTTCGTTGTTATACAACAATTGTATAAATCAATTACGTAATATTTTTTAAAATCATATGTGTATTTAAAATAAATATTTTTTAATTGAAAATTAAATAAATATACTTGAAAAATTCATCTTTTATACAACATATAAGTTACTTTATAAAAGCTGATTATATTTGTTATCATCTGTAAGTTATTTAATGTAACCAAATAGCTACAGTTTTTAGCAACTAATTTTCTAAATATACAAATAAATTCCTCTTTAACTTTTACATAGTTGACGTTAAGGCATTATCGATCGAAAGCTATAATTTCTTCATTCAATTAACCCTCATGTCACTGAAGAAGGCGCAGCGTGAGAAATCAACTTATTCAATTATAACACCTGTATTAAATTGATATCTAATCTTGTATTCAATCTTTGAAATCACTAGAATATGTTAATGACTACTATGTTATAATGAAATTAAAGAAAAAAAATTTAAATTTATATCTCAGCATAATTTGTCGTGATTTTTAACGTTTCACCACTTAAATTCGATTCAGATAAAATCATGTTTATTGACACATCATTCATAGCTGCTGATAGCTCAGTGATGCCATCGTGCGACTCTGTCGAAGGGGTCATGATTTCAAATCCCGTGTAGGCACCAGTGAGTTTTTATGTTAAAGGCCTGTATCACAAGTTACTTATAAAGTGTTGGATAGCTAACCGACAAATAAAATAAGTAGCAGATAAATGTCTCTAAAAAGAGACTCTAAAGAGTGAAAATTTTTAAAAATAAAATCGCGGCCATTTTGAAATAAGTACTTGCTATCCAGCAGGTAAACAAAATAACAGCTACATGATCTACCTGTTAACTTATTAGGGACTTTAACTGCTGAATAAGCCTATTAGAAACCTTAGAAACGCAAAATTCCGAGATATGTGTCAGATATGTTCCGAATAAGCTAACTGACAGTTTATTGGTAAGTTGTGAAACAGGCCCTAAAAGTTGTGTCCTGTTTGATATTTGCAATTTATCACACGCTTTTGGGTAAAGGAAAATATCTAGAGAATTCTGGGAATATGTGTAACCTATCAATCTGTATTGGAGAAGCGTGGTAGGTCTACGGAATCTATAAAGAACATACAGAGAAACATTAATGTTTCTATGTATAAAAGACTAGCTTTTACCCGCAACTTCGTTCGCGTGATAGGTTGAAATAGATGATATTTCTGTTGAATTAACATGATTTGTATAGCCTATATGGCACCCCGATATATAAGTAATAATTGTGCCAAATTTCATTTATGTTTGGTTCAGCGGATTCGCCGTAAAAGAGTAACAAACATATATCCATACTCACTACTCACTTACTTTCGCATTTATAATATTAGTAGGATAAGATTAAAGTTTTACTCGATAGCTATATCTTAATTTTTTTAATTACTAAAACATTTTCGTAATAGTTTTGATTAGTTTGAAATAGCAAGGAATTTTCCATACTTATGAATGGATAAATTAAATTATTTTGCAATGATTATTTACTTAGAGATAACGCAATTAAGTTATCAAATAACGTTAAGTTCACTCAGGTTAAATGATTGGATTTGTTTGTTATCACTGCGTAGTGGAACATGTCAAGCAGTCTGTCTGTTTGTACTAATCTAAAAATACACTTAACGGCTTTTATCTATTGAATTTTAAGAAAAAGCGGGGGCGAACCGTTACTCAAAGATGCATCTTTGAGATGAATTTAAATTGACATTTGTTTGAAACAAATTGGTTATTTATTTTAAAAGGAATAACAATTACGTTCCGTTTACTTTTGCTAAGTGGTTATTCAGATTGAAAGATTTACGTTTATTTTTAACTAGGTTTAATGGTGACTTCGTTCGCTTCAAATTTAGTGTTAAATACCCTCATTAGTGTACTATATGTTTCTTTCGTTTCAACATTCTCCTGCCCTTATCCCACTCTATGTGGGGTCGGCGGAGCATGTTATAAACATGTTGTAACATGATTTAGCTAGTAATTGAAGCCAACTTAATTGCAACACTTCGGTAAGAATTGAGGGTGGTCTATTCTACTCAGCCGAATATCACACGACGGGTCGTGACCACAATACACAAGCACTATATACGTTCACTATCACAAACTCAACAATCGTTTCCCCGCAACCGAAGCATCATCAGAAGATAGACTCTACCACAAAATCGCTTTGCGAGTCTCTTTTTTGGATATTGGATTCGATATCGTGGATATTGGATATACTATACTATTTTACTCTATCGCGGATTATAGCAAAATATTTTTTTTTTAAATAATTGTTTCTGTTGTTAAAAATTATTGTTTCTTTTATAGATATTTTGTTTTTAATTAAATTGTGCACAAAGTTTCTTCAGTTTAATACAGAAATAACAGTTTGTCGTTATGTTATAACACTACAAAAAATAGAAAGAAAGAAAGAAAGAAAGAAAATACATTACTTATTTATTGAAAATGAAATATTAAGTATTAGTTTTCATTATTCGTAAATTTTCTTATTAGAAATATCACAAAATAATTTTATAATAAATTTTAAGTATAATATTCCGAAAAGTAACTTAATTATATAATTGTTTATATTGGCTGTATGGTCTTTATTCTTTGCGTACGTAAACTTTTAAACTTAAAAAATATATATATGGTATTTAAAATTAAAGTAACCCAGTTTCAGATAAGGTGGAATAAAACAATCCTTAACGTAAACCTCTAAAACTTAAAAAAAAACATATATATGGTATTTAAAATTAAGTAACCCAGTTTTAGACAAAGTGTAATAAATGGCGAAATGGCAGTTGCCGATGAATTTTCACACTATAAAAGTGTTAGCGAATTACCGAAACGTAACTTATACTGCGTCCATCATATTATCAGTCTTTTGACAGCTCACGCTCATTAAGTTTTGTATTGCTTACGTACAAATATCATACAAATAATATTTGTACTTTATGGATGGGTACCGCCCACTTAGTGATGTCACACATAATGGGTTACTACGATTATGCCACAGATTAAAAATAATCGGTAGAAATCGATGTTACGAGTATTAAAAGACATTTAATAACATTATATAAAGTTTTACTTTCTTCTTAGTTAATACATGAATACAAATAAAACAATCAGGATATTTTAATTTATTTTATTAGCACGAGTCGTCGGAATGATAATCAACACTAGACTCCTCCGATGAGGAGTCTTCAGTAGCAGTTATTATTAGCTCTTGTGTAGATAATATATTGTCAAACGCAATATCACGTTCTCAATCAGAGAATATTACTCTTTTAGTTCTTTCCACCACACTTGCCCAGTTCTCGGCCGTTACGTGGGTGCAAGCATTTTTTAGCAATTGCAACATTTTATTCGCTGTGAATGGGGGGCTTGTATTGCATCTCGCAGCATGCCCTTTTACTTGTGCCCATATAAGTTCTATTGCGTTGTACTGGCAGTGGTATGGAGGAATCCGAAGAACAGTATGGCCATATTCTGCTGCCATTTCATTGATTACATAGCGTTTTGCTCTCTTTTTGGTTTTTAATATTTTTATTAATTCAACTTTTAACATTGAGTCGTCCACATTTTCTCCATTGTCCCGAAGCCAATTAATTATTTCATGCTTTTTATTAGCCTGTGTTGGCGTTTTGTCAATTTGACGGGAGTGGTAGGGCGCATTATCAATAAAAATTATTGATGGTTCTTCCAATGAAATGAGCATTTTTTTGAACCACTCTTCATACACATTTGCATTCATCTCTTCGTGGTAGTCATTTGATTTCTTCGATTTAAATGCCAACAGTGCGTCTTGTACAAATCCTTTTGCTGTACCTGCATGGCAAATGATTAGGCGCTCACCTTTTCCCATTGGTACTGAGGAAGTGGAATCAGCAGTATCATCAGTCCAGAAACGAGATAGTGTGTGGTTAGCGTTGAGCCATGTTTCATCCGTGAAAACAATATTTGCCCAATCTTGTATTTTCTTTGCCTCTCTTAAAAAATCACAACGTGCTATAGCTATATCTGTGCGTTCCATTAATAATTTTCTTTTATTTAACTTTTTATATGAAAAGCCAATTGTGTTCAAAACTTTGACCAAAGAAGATTTTTCACCATGAAATAGACCACTTCTTTTCAAAGAAACAATAAGTTTTCTCAAAGTTGGAATTTCTTTTCTCAAGTAGTAATCTAGTTTACGTAGGTTATCATTAATCGAATTACTTAGGTACGTAATTCGATTAATGATAGTAGGTACTATAATCGGAATGGTATCGCATACGAGAATCTTTAGGACATCACTATCGTCAATCTGTCAAAAGATGGTTAATATAATGGACAGTGTATAAGCCGATTGTTATAGCGTCCAACATCCGTACATACATAGCGGTATACCATTTAGTACTCCGAAACGCATCGCCAGTACATTGTTAAGTCAGTCGTCAGTGAAGTTCCGAGGAGCACGCTGTATACGCGCCGGCCCGAGCGCGCCAACACGATACGCGATTTGAAATTCGAACTCGATTTTTAATTTCAGAACGATTTCGAGTCACTCAGTTTAAATTGTGTTCTAGAACTCGATCTTTAATTTCAGAACGATTTCGAGTCGTTTAAATTGTGTTCTCTTTTTAATTATAACCACAGATTGTTTACAAATTTTTTAATTTCCAAACATTTTAGCTTGAATTCTGGGACTTTTGTGGAGTGTTGTTTTTATCGTTATTTTGGCGTTGTAAAAAATGCTAAATTCAACTGTTTAGCTGCTTCAGTTCGGGTAAGTGATATCATTAAAGTTATTATTTAAAATTATATTTTTTTACGATTAACAAAAAAATCACAATAATTAAGTTGTTAGGGTTAATCATATAATCTTAGGCTAAAATATGGTTCATATATAATTTGAACTTTGTGTTTTTTCTTATAAGTATCTTCTCAACCTTTTTATATAAATAAAATATATCCTATTTGAAGATATAACTGTCACTAGTCTCACTAAATATAAAGCAATTCATTTTTAAATATATGAAACTATTGAAATTATTAAATTAGTCGCGAAAGTCTGTGAATTTGAATAAAATTACAACAGATTGTTAGTTGGAGATAACAATTTAGAAATTTTTTACCAAATTTAGGCAAAAGTTATAAGATAAATTTTATATTAACCTTATTATTATATATTATTAACTAAATTATTAACCTAACCTAACCTAACCTAACTCATTTCATATTTTTAACTAGGTATAACTCGTTACCAAAAGTTTGTACCTTTATATGTATATTTTTTGCAAAGTACATCAATAAAAGAAATAATTAATGTATAGAACCGGCTATACTCACGTCTTATTCTATCGGGTTAGCCCGACTAGAGAATAAATTCCTTGAATGAGTTCGAAACTAGTCGGGCTAACCAGATAGAATAGAACGTGAGTTTAGCCGGTTCTATACATTAACTATGAATACTACTCACGATAGTTTAATTTAAAAAAAAAATTATTTTTTCAAAACAACCAATAAGCTTTTTAATTTAATTATTTAATGGTTTATACTCTGTTTCAACTTCGTAAAACAATATCCGGATTGCTGCAATATTTATTGATCCATCCGAGCTTTTACATGAGCTTTGTTACACCTAAGCCTAAGCAAAACCTAATCTCTTTATCTGAGTTAGAGTAGACTTAGGTTTTGGTCTATGCAACCACTAAAGCATACTTAAAAACTTAACTCTAAATATATTATTTAATCTTTTACAAAAGTAATAATAAAATTATTTTGCTATAATCCGCGATGAAGTAAAATAGAAAATATATATAATGCTAAATGTATAGGGGACAATTCCTTTTTATACCTGATACACGCAGGATTCGTAAAAACACATCCACAAACCTCCTCCACCGCCACCACAATACACAAGAAGTCCCCTCTACATTTAGCATTATATATATTTTCTATTTTACTTCATCGCGGATTATAGCAAAATAATTTTATTATTACTTTTGTATTATGGATCTCCGCAAAGTACTTAATCTAACTTCTATAAATTATTTAATCCTATCTTAAAGTCAACTATTTTTGTTATTCTTAGAAGATTAAATTCTTATAGATAAGTAAAGGTTATTTATTGACCTTTGTGCAGTTTTTCACAGAAACAATAAAAGCATTTCGGTTTCGTAGAAGTTGTTAAATATTGTTTCACTATTTTCTGAAGTGATAAACTTTATGGGCGGGACATATATTGTTATAGTTTTTAATAATACTTTAGATTCTACAAGAATATCATGTATACGAGCATAAATAATTTGATTATTTTTTTAAACCATCATTGTGATTTTTTTAATAACTTTCACCGTTGACTCAGCGCACGCAAGGAAAGCTTTACATTGTGCCGTTTTACGTATTTTTTATTGCTGCTCCTCTCCTTTTCAGCTCTGCGTGTTATAAAGCCTATAGCCTTCCTCGATAAATGGACTATCTTACACTCAAAGAATTTTTCAAATCGGCCCAGTATTCCCTGAGATAAGCGCCTTCAAACAATCAAACTCCGCAGCTATATATATTAGTACAGATGATTCATTGCAAAGTTATAAAATCAGTACAGCCTTGGGGGATTTCTCTTAAAATATCTTAGGTATATTTCGACAGCAGGATACGATCCCTTAAAAGAGAAAGCTTAATGACACATGAGGAAAAAATGTTACTGACAATATGTTTTAAATAGTTAAAGTAAGTCATTAACTTCAAATCATTTATCGGTGTTATATCGTAATAGTAGATTATGATACTGTTGCATAATAAGGGTTCTTATAACACGAGTGTGTTTTATAGTATCACACGAGTGTTATAAGACCAAGTTATGTACAGTGTCATACACTACTTTATCTACTCTCATACTTATAATACGTAAACAATATTAATAAAAACTAAATTTGTTTAAAAATTTAAATGTCAAATGTTAGCGCAAAGGCGCAAACATCAATTGCGCATGCGTGTTGCGTCGCCGCGGAATCGTTCATTGAAACCTTTTTTTAAGGTAGAGGTTCAACCTCCTTGGTCCAGCTGGAGGTTGTATAGGTGTATCATAGGCGTATAAGTTATATTATGATACAGGTGTCCATTACAAGACCTGTATCGTAATAAAACTTTTTAATTTTTTATTTTGGCCTGTACGTAATGTTTGTCATAAGAATTTTGTTTTCAGTTTTATAATCCTTGCATTATAATAAAGTATCAGAGTAGATAAAATATTTTTAAATTATACCTATGCCGTGTGGTATCCGGCTGAGTAAAATAGACCACCCCCATTTCTTATCGAGGTGTCGTAAAAGGCGACTAAATTAAGTTGCATCAAGCAGACGGTCGGTCGTAAAATACGTAGCCAAATCATGTGACATGTTTATATCATATTGCGTCGACCCCACTTAGAGTGGGATAAAGGAAGGAAGGTTTAAGATAATATTGAATTGCGGATTATAGCAAAATATTTTATTATTACTTTTGCACTGAATTGTCCATCAGTTTTTATACTCTTCGTCTAAAATCCATGCACTTTCATCTCCATAATGGGCCAACATAAACTGTTTCATTCATTCATTCTCTTACCCTTATCCCACTCAAAGTGGGGTCGGCACAATATGCCTTCTTCCAAAAGTAATAATAAAATTATTTTGCTATAATCCGCGATGAAGTAAAATAGAAAATATGTATAATGCTTTAGCATTATATATATTCTCTATTTCTATAATCCGCGATGAAGAAAAATAGAAAATATATATAATGTTTTAGCATTATATACATATATTTTCTATTTTACTTCATCGCGGATTATAGCAAAATAATTTTATTATTACTTTTGTATTATGGATCTCCGCAAAGTAATGCCTAATTCTATAAATTATGTCTTCTTCCATTCTCCTCTATCATTCGCCAACTCTGGTGCCACTCCTTTAACATGCATATCATTTTTCACACAATCCATACATCTTTTTTTCGGCCTCCCCCTAGAAATACATCCATCCACGTTCATACTTAAAACTCTTTTGGTGACATGATTTTCATCCCTCATTACGTGACCATACCAACTTAGTATCGCACTTCTCATCTTTTCAGTAATGGGCGCAACTTTCAGACTTCTCCTAAACTGTTATGTTATCGACCACCATAAACTGTTATGGAATAAATATGCTAAGTCCGTTACGTTACTGGATGACATTATATTACCAAATATTCGTAACCGATGCGAGTTTCTCGAACATAAATAGGGTTGCCACCTTTTTTTTTTAATAAAAATAGTATTTTTTGTTTTAATTGAAAAAAATATATGGTACTTTGAGAAATTCAGAAAAAAAATAGTACACATCTATTTTCAATCATTATTTTTCCATTAGCTTTGTTGGAGTTTTTTCTTTTCTTTCTTTTTTCTTGGGAGGCGTGCAAGAAGCATCATAACTCTTCATGTTTTTGTTGTAATTTTAATCCGATAATAAAAAGTCGAAAATAATCTCAATGTTCGTTCGCGTAGCATTAATTGAGAAAGTGACGTTGACATTTGACAATGACAAAGGTGTTGGTAAGTGTTACCAACTAACTAAGCCCCGTACGTACATGAATGAGTTTCGTTCAAAAATTCCCTATGCAGCGCTGCGGGTGCGTTCCATTCACAGTTAATTTAAAAAAAAGCGCGAAAATAGAATTAGGGTTAAAATATAGTATTTTTCGTCCTATATTGTTTTTGTATAATATATAGTACAATTGACTAAAATATAGTACGATACTATATAATATAGTACGGGTGGCAACCCTAAACATAAACGTCAAATAAATATTACTTTGTTATCAAAAGAGGAAACTATTTCGGGTAAGTTATCATCGGATTGCATGCGCCCCGAATACTTAAGAGTCGCTTAAGTATATTGTTTTATCTATAAATTGCGGTTATTTAGCGGTTTATAGCTATTCAGCGATACGTTGCTGTGGCTCAGTCTTCGTCAGGCTAAGTACAATCCACCAACATTTCTTACCGAGGTATCGCAAATGGTGACTAAGGTAAGTTAAAGTCAGGCAGGCGGCCTGTCGTAAAGTAGATACATATCCTAATAATGTGAGAACATGTTAATAGTATGTTTTTCCGATCTCACATAGAGTGGGATAAGGGCAGAGGAATGACTTCTAAAGAAATAAACATTACATTATCTTTGTAATTGAAAAACGGTTATGTTATACTACGTAATAATTACATTTTAACTGTAAATAATAACATTTTAACACGGAACCGCGCGTATCAGCCGACCTGTCATGTAACACTCACGATATGGTGTTTTAGATAATTGTACTAACACTCGCGTTAAGGTTACATTAATGGACTCATTTGAATTATAGATAGACTAGTGGCCCGCTCCGGCTTCGCACGGGTATAAAATATACAGCCTACGTCACTCAGTGAAAAAAATGATTAAAATCGAACCAATAGTTTCGTTTTATTCATTATTGCCCGTGGCCCGCACGCGTTAAATTTAGATTAACAATTCCCCTTACCCTATACCATGAAGATTCCCTGCTATATTTCGAAAATCGAAATTCATATACTACATTTTTAGGGACAGACAGAGAAAGCTACTTTGTTTTATACTATGTGGTGACGTTTAGCTATTATTTTGATAATTGTCAAATTTTTTACCATACTCAACCAAAGACAAAATTACGTTTAGTTGTCGTTTATGTTTTGTTATTTCACTGTCATTGGCGTTTTGTTATTCCATGTCATAGTCGTTTTTGTTATACCACGTTTTATAGTGACTTGACGGGATAAAATAAATGCGGTCGAACGGAATAAAAAGTATCCTATGTCCGTCTCCTGGTTCTAAGCAACCTCTTCACCTATTTTCAGCCGAATTGGTTCATCCGTTCTTGAGTTATAAATAGTGTAACTAAGACCAACTTTCTTTTATATATATAGATAGATAAACATCTTTATTGCACAAAATTAACTATAAAATAAAAACAAATAACAGAAAACTTTAAATCAAATTTTTTTTGCTATTATAAAGAACAACCAAAAGGGAGTACTTTATTGATGTTTCTAGCCAAGAGGCTAATAAGCAACTTAAAGATTACATAAACTTATAAATTAACTTATATCTAAGAATAGGTCCAGTGACTTATCTTAGTCTTTCTTGGTATGTGACACTTTGTTCTTGTGTTCTTTCAAGTAGCACTAGCACTACACTACACTATCACTATATTAAAGTAACTCAAAAGGTTTTGTCCTTTTAAGTCTTCTTACGAGTCCAGTGTTATCGAGAAGCTGGATGGCCTCGATGTTCACGTGATGTTAAATCTAATAATAATAAAGCGTGCAAAGGGCGGTCTTATCACTAAGCAGTGATCTCTTCCAGACAACCCTTTGAGCGAAAGAATCACATAAAAATAAAATATAGTATAGTGGGTTAGTGTTCCATAATAGAGAAAGGAGAAAAAATATTATGCGATCGAAAAAAAATTTTTTTGTACAGATTCGGCAAGTTGTTTTTTTTATAGGTTTTCTCTGTAGTGCATTACTCAACGCGTTTTCTCATTTGAAATAAAAAATCCTTGAATCATTAAACACGTCTTAATTACTTATGTTTGAAATATAACATTGTTAACTTGTATTCCACGAAAGTTGCTCGTATTAATTTAAATAAACCTCACGAGATTAAGATAACAAAGAGCACTTTCTTTTTAAATTTAATATAACCATTGTTTGAATTGGGTTAACCTTAGCTAGACATATGCTGACGCGGACTTTTATTTCGAACATTTAAGAGGGGAACAATTTTGTAGTACATGATTTTTGTATAACTTTCACCGTTTACATAGCGCACGCAAGGAAAGCTTTAAATTTTACCGTTTTCGTCATATTTATTGCTGCTCCTCTCATATTCATCTTAGCGTTATATAGCCTATAGCCTTCCTCGATAAATGGACTATTGAATTTTTCAAATCGGCCCAGTATTCCCTGAGATAAGCGCCTTAAAACAATCAAACTCCGCAGCTATATATATTAGTACAGGACATTGCAAAAACACTGAAAAAAATTTTCAAATCGGTCCAGTAGTTCCTGAGATTAGCGCGTTCAAACAAACAAACTCTTCAGCTTTATATATTAGTATAGACAGACCGAATCTATTATGTTTAACGAGATCACACCCCAACGGTTCTGGCAGTCAGTGCCTTGACCTTTCCCAACAGATAACCCGACCGCACGATATAAGTGATGGTTTTGGCACTTTACTGCAATTTGATGATATACGTACTTGTGCGTAATTAATTAATTATAACAACGCACTAAAACACTTTGAAAATAAAGTTCTTATCAAATGAAATCAATAATTTATAGAATTAAGTAAATTTGCGGCATTCCATAATAAAAAAAAAATATTTTTCGCGATTGGAGAAAATCTTTGTACTTAATTACCACACGGCGAGTCAACTCTCCTTAGTCGTATTATATATACGACACTACAGTAGGAAAGAGGGTGATCTATTCTACTCAGCCGTTTACCACACGGCGATTCAACTCTCCTTAGTCGTATTATACGACACTACAGTAGGAAAGAGGGTGATCTATTCTACTCAGCCGTTTACCACACGGCGATTCAACTCTCCTTAGTCGTATTATACGACACTACAGTAGGAAGAGTGTGATCTATTCTACTCAGCCGGATACCAGACGGCGAGTCAACTCTCCTTAGTCGTATTATACGACATTTCGGTAATGAATGTAAGTGGTCTATTCTACTTAGCCGTATATCACGGTGAGTCCACTCTCCTTAGTCGTATTTTGCGACACCTCGGTAAGTAATGAGGGTGGTCTATTCTACTCAGTCAAATACCACACAGCGGTCTATAAAATTTCTTGCTAAATATTTAATTAAGATTTTCACAATCTGTCCAGATAATAATAATATAATCATTGCATGTGTTAACCCAATAGAGCATTTTTGACCTTTAATGGCGACACCTTTAAAATACCCTACGCAATGTCTTGTATTATACTGAGAACAATATAAATTTTCGTAATACGTCATTTCCTTTCGTAAACTTTATATCCTAAGAGTTTATTGTGCACGTGTATAAAAAATTTATTACCATTTCCACCCACGTGAGAAAAATCTACATAGCAAGTAGCGTTTACTTTGCCTTTATGCATATCTGGGAATTTGGAATTGTTGTCAAATAAACTCAAAACTATTAAAATCTCGAACTTAAAATGTATTTTAGGAATCAACTTAGGATATCCAAAAAATACTTTCCTGTTATTGCCTTACCAACACGTACATAACGTGGTGGTGTATATTTATGTATGTTTGTAATGTCATCATCTTCCTGCCCTTATCCCACTCTAAGTGGGGTCGGCGCAACATGTTACAAACAAGACGCATGACTCACAAACGTGTCCAATATTAATGTAACACAACGTCTGTGTGTATTCAAATTCAAATTCAAAATATTCTTTATTCAAATGAACTTGAAAACAAGTGCTTTTGAATCGTCAACTCTACTGCTGGTTCGGAAAGCTGTTCCTACCGAGAAGAGTTGCTCTTTTAAAAATATAATTATTAATACTATTTACATTATGTCGTTACTGTCTTGTACAGGTTCAAAGAGAGCTATATCCACACATTCTTATCTTAAAATATCTTCAAGAGTATAGTAGGCTTTCTGTATCAGCCTCTTTTTAACAGTGTTTTTAAACTGCTGTAATGGCAATGTGTGTAGCTATGTGTGTCACAGAGCCGCGAGCGTGTTCAACGGATCTGGGTTTGATTTCTGGTTAGATCAAAATTATATTTGCTGTCATATCATTTACTAACAAGATCCAACGAAATTCTCCTATTTACTTTGCTTAAATATCATCATCCCCTGCCCTTATTCCACTCTAAGTGGGGTGAACATGATATAAACATGTTGTCACATGATTTGTCTACGTATTTTACAACCGGCCGCCGTCGTCAACTTATCTTAGTCGTATTTTACGACACCACGATTAAAAAGAGGGTGGTATATTCTACTTAACCGGATACCACACGGTGGGTCAACTTACCTTAGTCGCCTTTTACGACAACTCGACTGATTTTAAAAATTCTTTTACCACTAGAAAGCTGCATCTTTACTGAACTTGTGGTAACAATAATGGGCTTTCCGGACACAATAAAGAAAGAAGAGGAAAAAAGGACACAAAGCTGCCTCTATCGTCGCGTAGAAGGGTAATGGAGCTTTCAGGAAGAAAAAGCAGCCAGACATACAGATTTTCATTGCATTTATATAATTATCTGTCGCTATATCCTTTAATTAACCTGGTTGTCTGGAAGATATCGCTATTTAGCGATAAGTCCGCCAGATTGTATCACTACTTTTGTTATGTTTTAGATAATTATTTTTAGTTTTTACTTATACTTTTGTGGTGTTCAATAAAAACATTCATTCATTCACAATTAGTAATTGTTTTGTAGAAATTCCATACATAACCTATCTCGAGTTAGAATTCGTGAAAATTATAATCGTGTATTTATAAAATTATAATTAAAATCTTGGTTTCTGTTATATTACTCGGGCAGCAGCTGAAAACCAGCGCCGTGTGTCATTAGTTCCAGTAATGACATGCGACAATGCTGAGCTGTGTGCCCTTTCTGTCAATTACCAATTGCAGAATAAATGTTTTTTCATTTCATTTCAAAATTAAGGAAGAAGCTATGACTATTAGATTGTCAAGCTGCATATATACATGCCTTGTGAATAACATTGCTTTATTATTTGATTGTACGCCTCTTGATCTCATTCCAGCGAAGTCTAGGTCATCTTAACTTTCAATCTCAGCAGACTGCGCACAATGAGCATGTAAGAGTATGTTCACGACGTCATAAATCATTTGCGGTTAGTTTTGTACACAAAGTTAAATAACATAGCGGTTTTAGCTCATTCAAATCTTTTACAGTAAGCTTTATGTATTCTTAAAATCAAACATATATTCAAAAGCGTATAAATAAAGCGAGTGTGATATTCGGCTGAATAGAATAGACCATCCTCTTTTTTGAATTTAAACTATCGTGAGTAGTATTCATAGTTAATGTATAGAACCGGCTATACTCACGTGTTATTCTATCGGGTTAGCCCGACTAGTTTCGAACCCAACCGGGGCTCTTATTCATGAGCTCTTTACACGTCAGTTCCCGCCGCGATAACGTCGTGTAAAGAGCTCATGAATAAGAGCCCCGGTTGGGTTCGAAACTAGTCGGGCTAACCCGATAGAATAACACGTGAGTATAGCCGGTTCTATACATTAACCATCCTCTTTCTTACCGTGGTATCGTGAAAGGCGACTAAGATAAGTTGACCTGCTGTGTGGTATCCGATTTAGTACAGGCGGCAGGCAAATCATGCAACAACATGTTATTAACATGTTGTATATATATAACCTTCATTTGATAGGTTTCATTTTTGAAAAATGTTGTATTTACCCTGTTTTCGGGGACTAAAAAAACTGTTAAAATAGAAATAGAATGCTAAGCGTAATTTTGCTGTCATTTATGAAGTTGTAATAGCTCAATTGGACTAGAAATGTGAAGATACCCGGGATCGAGTCCCAGTGGGATCAAGTCCCAAAATCAGTGAACAGCTCTTTCTAACTTTTTTTTTTATTTCATTTTTTTATATCTTTTACTAAAATAACCCCACCCAAGTTACTACCTAATTAAGAGTGAATTCAAAAGGCATTGAATCGAGTGTTAATAAGATGAAATTCATGATGAAGGTGCAAAGTATGTGCAGGTGAGACCTTTGCACTGCGAGTGAAACCACAGGGCGAAGTTAATTGTTGAATACAATTTTGAATAAACATTAACTGTCAAGTCCCAACATCCGGTGACTTCCGGATGAAAGTCCGATAGCATCAGCACTCTATGGTCAAATTTATTTGTTAGTTATTTGTCATAGCGGCAAATACATTATGCATTACAAATGTCGACATCGATAATAATATTTTAAATGTACTTATGACTACAATATGATGATTATGATGATGGTGATGATGATGGTGATGACGATGAAGACGACGATGACGATGATGACGATGATTTTTATTTCAACTTTTACAGTATAAGTAAAGTAAAATTGAGACTTTATTTCGCAAAAATTTTAGCAGATTTATTATAAGAATAAACTAAAATAAGGTCAATAAAAACTGTGATAGACCAGCGGTGAGATGTGCGACTCTATCGGGAGGTCACGGGTTCAAACTCGAAATTGAGTATTTTCTGTTAAAACTTACATATGTGTCTAATTGGTAATTGAAATTAATCACACGCTTTTAGGTAAAGAAAATCATCGTTCTGCATATCTCTAGAGAATTCTGGGGATACTTGTAACCTACCAATCCGCATTGGAGCAGCGTGGTAGGTCTTAGCTCCAATCCTTCTCTCCAATAACGGAGAGAGCCATGCCCAGCAGTGGGATAGTAATAAGCCGTTACTTTACCAAGTAGATTGTAGAGCTAAAGACTGATACATATTAGCATTTTCGTAATATCAATGACATATAGGCTACTAGCTAGTGGAGAGAAGTATTGGACTCCCTATGCCCAGCAGTGGGATATCAACAGGCCGTTACTTAAGGTCAATATGGCAGACATGTTTAGACGCCGTGTGGTATACGGCGGAATAGAATAGTACCACCCTCATTTCTTACCAAGGTGTCGTAAAAGGCGACTAAGGTAAGTCGACCCGCCGTGTGGTATCCTGCGGAATAGAATATTACCACCCTCATTTCTTACTGTGGTTTCGTAAAAGGCGACTAAGGTAAGTCGACCCGCCGTGTGGTATCCGGTTTAGTAGCATAGACCACTCTATTTCTTATCGAGGTGTCGTAAAATACGACTGCGGTAAGTTGACGTCAGGCAGGCGGCCGGTCGAAAAACGCAGCCAATTCATGTGACAGCATGTTTATAACATGTTGTGCCGACCCCAGTTAGAGTGGGATAAGGGTAGGAGAATGATGATGATGATGGCAGACATGTTTAGCAGACAGTTTTTTTCCCACACGTCTGAAACCCAATCTGAGTCGACCTAATTACCACCAATTAACTGGTTATGGTGTCAAGATTCAACACTTGAGAGCTATTTTAGCGGTAGACTAATAAATTCTTATGCAGGCCGAGACGTACATAATTAGATTATGTAATGAATTAGAGACTTTCATGACTTCGCGGTTAAAAGTAAGATCCCTTATGAAGTTGTGAAATAAAAGACACTAATGTATTCACTTTTTAGTTTTTCATTCATTACTACTTTATCAAGCAAAGATTTCTGGCTAAGATTCCTTTTTAGACCTAGATAAATTGCCGAACGAGAATAGGTTTATTACTAACTAGCGGCCTGCCCCTGCTTCGCACGGGTATAAAATATATAGCCCACGTCAGTCAGTGTAAAAAAAATGATTAAAATCGATCGAGTAGTTTTGATTTATTCATTACTGCCCGTGGCCCGCACGCGTTAAATTTGGAGAAAAACAATTTCCTTTCCCTATACCAAGAAGATTTCCTGCTATCTTTGGAATATCTAAATTCATATAGTACATTTTTACTTATTTACTTTTACATTTTCCCTATGTATTTTATTTTTACATTTAATTACAGAATGTCTTTAAACAAACTCTTGAAAGAGGGACATAGCTGCTAAAGTCGAAGTGTTATAGGGCGAAGCGCGGCGTCCTCACGGCATTTTAAATCTGTAATATCTCCGAATTGTTCACTTAAATTACATGCTGTAAACGGCCATATTGGTCTATATTAAATCAACTATTTATTTAAGGTACTTACTTGGATAAGGATTAATGCTGTATTGTATAAAAATTGCTTCATAAATATGGTATTATTTTTCGTAAAAAGTAAATGACAAAAAATGCTATAGTGGGTTATCCATAAGAGATAGACATCTACCATCGCGGACTTTTCTGTAGACCTTTTTAAGATGTACAAATACTTAGTACATTATTTTGATAAATCTCGTAGGGTTTAGCCTGCGTTTGCAATGTAAGCGGAAAAAAATGTAATTATTTACAGAAACCTCAAAAATTACAGTATTTCTCTACTCCGTATTGAATGTTATTATACGTACAAACCTTCCTCTGGAATCACTCTATCTATTTAAAAAAACCGCATCAAAATCTGTTGCGTAGTTTTAAAGTTTTATGCGTACATAGGGATATAAGGACTTTGTTTTATAATATGTAGTGATTAATCCCTTATCCCATTCTAAGTGGGTTCGGCACATAATTTGGTTACGTATTTTATGACCGGTCACCTACCTGACATCAACTTACCTTAGTCGTATTTTACAACACCTCGGCAAGAAAGAGAATACACAAGCATTAAACACGTTCACTATCACAAACTCAAAATCGTTTCGCCCCGCAACCGAAGCATCATCAGGAGATAGACTCCATGACAAATTCGCAAGCTTTGTCAAAATATTGTAAAATTTTAATTTTTTTTAAATATTTACGTATTTGTAAAAAAAGTATGAACATGGATAATAAACTCTAATTTTAGCATTAGATACATAGATTTTCGGATTATAGCAAAACACAAATATACAAAAGTGTATAATACACAAATTTACGCCGTGTGGTATCCGGCTGAATAGAATAGTACCACCCTTATTCCTTACCGAGGTGTCGTAAAAGGCGACTAAGGTAAGTTGACTCACCATTTGGTATACGGTTAAGTAAAATAGACCACCTTCTTTCTTATCGAGGCGTCCTAAAATACGACTAAGATAAGTTGACTTCTGGCAGGCGGTCGGTCGTACAGGCGAACATGTTTTTAACATGTTCTGCCGACCCCACTTAGAGTGGGATAAGGGCAGGAGGATGATGATGTGTATTATAAAACTCTACAAAGAGTAACTAAAAGTTAAAGTCCAGTAGAGTTTAGTTTAGCTAAGTGCTGCTCTTAAAAAAACTAAGGCAATTACTTGAGTGCCCTATAAATCAACAGGGCCATTGGAAACGTGTAATTTAATGGGAAATCTGTCAGATTTCTCCCAGCCCGGCCTACGTATCAGCCCACATAACAAACCGAATGACTTCAGTTGTGGAACCGACTTACGCAAGTCGATAAAAAAATTTCAAGTAGATAAAAACATGTTACATTAAGCCAATTGCTTCCGGTTTGTGATACATGTAGATGTTAAGAGAAGTTTAAGGAAACAGGTATTCTTACATTTGCTACAGTATATTATAAGCAATTGAATTTATGTACATAAAAATATAAATAATTATAAAACGATTGGTGATGTATACAATAGACAAAGCAGGAACCGACATAAGCTTGCGGCTCCTGCTTTGCGCCTTGCAAAAGTGCGTAAGTCGTTTGTGGGTTTTGGTATAAGATTCTATAATAAAATTCCGAAATCAATTTCAGCTTTGCCATTACAGCAGTTTAAAAACACTGTTAAAAAGAGGCTGATACAGAAAGCATACTATACTCTTGAAGATTATTTAGAAGATAAGAATGTGTAGATATAGCTCTCTTTGAACCTGTACAAGACAGTAACGACTTAATGTAAATAGTATTAAGAATTATATTTTAAAAAGAGCAACCGCCGAGTTTCTCGCTGGCACTTCTCGGTAGGAACAGCTTTCCGAACCAGCAGTAGAGTTGGCTATTCAAAAGCACTTGTTTACAAGTTTATTTGAATAAAGAATATTTTGAATTTATAATTTGTCGCCAATGACTTCCGCTTTGTATTTTATAGCAACACAGTCATGAACCAAGAGTTAGCGCCCTTTTTTATTAAAATGTTGTCAACACTGTGCCGTTGTTATTTCTAGTGGAGTCTTCCTATTGATAAAACGTTTCGGTGACATTCAGTCTTTGCTCGTTATTGAAGAGAAATGTATCTCGCAACGGGAATAGTGGTATTCTATTATATTGTGTATAGTGTGTGCGTTAACATAGACTTCTTTTCTGGGCTTGTATATCTCTGTTTGTTGTGACTCTTTCCACTAAATATTTCCTCATGGCCGATATCACCAAAGCCAAGAGACTCTGCTACCGCGACATATCGTAGCTATAGAAATAACATTATATGTACGTTTCCAAAAAAAGTACATAATGTAGAAAACACATTTACCGTATGTAAACCGTACCGTAGAAAACGCAATTACCTTATGTCAGTTCAATTATACGTCTTTACTCTTTAATATTTTAATGAAATAATCTTGTATATAATTACATTTATAGTCTGAATTTTGGAAACAGAATTTTTGTGAAACTCAGTATGTAGTGTTTGCTTTTTAATTTTTTCATATTTAAAAAAAATACCGATCATTTCTCGGTCACCCAGTTCAGTTGTCACGTCACGTCACGTCAACAGTTCAAACCTTAATACGTTAAAAGAGTTATTGCAAAATTAATTTTTTGATTTACTAACAGTATTATTTTGCTATAATCCTAAATTATTATACGAAAGGATTTATAAAATGAAATCTATACTAATATATAAAGCTGAAGAGTTTGTTTGTTTGATTGATTGTTTGATCGCGCTAATCTCAGGAACTACTGAACCGATTTGAATAATTCTTTCAGTGTAAGATAGTCCATTTATCGAGGAAGTCTATCTTATAACATCACGCTAAGATAAATAGGAGAGGAGCAGCAATAAAAAATATTACGAAAATGACATAATTTAAAGCTTTCCTTGCGTGCGCTGAGAAAACGAAAATCATGTATTACAAAATTGTTCCCCTCTAAAAGTTCTAAATAAAATCCCGTGACAGCATATGTCTAGCTTTTTAGGTTAACTCACTTTTACCATTTTTAAGATACTTTAACCATTTTTATGGTTATCAAAAGACATTACAGTTGTAATCTTTGCACGGGGGCGAACAGCTCGCGTTTGCTAGTGATTTATAAAATGCTTTACACAATGTAACTTCATACTTTATACATATAAAATGACTGAAGAGTTTTAAAATGAACATTTTTGTACACAGCACACTAAAAACTCGTCACAAAGAACACAAATCATGTCGACGTTTCTCAAGTAGCCATAATTGGTTTACGACCCCACTTCAAACCCGAGTGTTAATTCGGCCTCCCTCCCCTTACTGCTCTCCCATACGGGAATTTGGAGCACAGGGACGGATTGAGAATATATTAATTTATGTAGTTTCATAATAAAATTATTTTGCTATAATCCGCGATGAAGTAAAATAGAAAGTATATATAATGCTAAATGTAGAGTGGACAATCCGTTTTTATACCTGATTTAATATCAGGATGATTCTTGATGATGCTTCATCGCGGATTAAAGCAAAATAATTTTATTATTACTTTTGTATTATGGATCTCCGCAAAGTAACGCCTAATTTTATAAATTACTAGGAGTCCCGCCCCAGCTTCGCACGGGTATAAAGCATATAGCCTATGGCACTCAGTGAAAATCACAGTATTTCTCTACTCCATATTGAATTTTATTATACATATAAACCTTCCTCTTCAATCACTCTATATATTTAAAAAAAACCGCATCAAAATCTGTTGCATAGTTTTAAAGATTTAAGCAAACATAGAGATATGTAGTAACGTTTAGCTACTACTATTTTGATTATTGTCAAATTTTTACCGTACTATGTAGTAACGTTTAGCTACTACTATTTTGATAATTGTCAAATTTTTACCGTACTTACCCAAAGACAAAATTACGTTTAGCTGTCATTTATGTTTTGTTTTTCCATCGTACCATGTTTTTCCATTATAACAAAAACGACTATGACGTTTTTGTTATACCACGTTTTATAGTGACTTGACGGGATAAAATAAATGCGGTTGAACGGGATAAAAAGTATTCTATGTCCGTCTCCTGGTTCTAAGCAACCTCTCGACCAATTTTCAGCCGAATTGGTTCATCCGTTCTTGAGTTATAAATAGTGTAACTAAGACCAACTTTCTTTTATATATATAGATTTATGTACATTTATTTTCGCCTAACAACATATTAACAATATTAAATCATATTTCGACTTCCTGGCAAATCGTAGTTTTAAATTTATCATCATTCATCATCAGTCATTTATTTATTCCATATAATAATGTACACTCTAGTCATAGTGTTAACTTTCTTGTCATTTATTTATTCTCTTTGAAATTCGTAGCACCATGTTTTCCCCGCCAGTATATAACAACTGTACCAAAACAGAAAATTAACATAAATATTTTAATGAAATACACTCTTATCTACTTATTTGCAGCACTTTCACCGAGAACGCAACAATGTCACAAAACGTGGGAAAAACAGTTGGAAACGCAATATCACAATACAAAAACTCGCCAATAGAAAGTTAGAATAATTTTTATAACACCTACCCACTAACATTCGACTGTACGTAAACCTATTGACTCGTTTTTATCGCTATGTGCCAATTGTTATATTTTCCACACAATAGCTTAGCCTCATTTTTAAATTAATTGGAATTAGATATGCCATATTGCTTTGCTACTGTTATGTTCACGTTAACAAAAAAAGAAGGATTGTTTACGTTAACAATTTATATTCAATTCAAATCAAACAGCATTTGTGATGGCCTAGCGGTGCGACCGTGTGAATCTCTAGAGACGATCATGGGTTCAAACCCGGGCAGGCACCAATGAGTTTTTCTATTAAAACTTATGTGTCTAATTGATAATTGCAATTTATCACACGCTTTTCGATGAAGGAAAACATCGTGAGGAAACCTGCATATCTCTAGAGAATCCTAGGGATATGTTTAACCTACCAATCCGCATTGGAGCAGCGTGGTAGGTCTTAGCTCCAACCCTTGTCTCCAAAAATGGAGAGAGGAGGCCTATGCCCAGCTGTGGGATAGTAACAGGCCGTTACTTACTTTACTTACAAACAGCATTTATTCACATACAACACTTTCATGCACATAAACAATTTAATCTTATAACAAACAAAAAAGTGATAAGCAATTAAAAAAATTTTTTTAAAGAAATAAAGTTAAATTGAAAGGGGCGGGGAAAGAATATTCGAAACAATTCAAATTCAACATAGTCAAATTCAATTCAAAAGAATTATTCAAGTAAACTTGTAAATAAGTGATTTTGAATCGTCAACTCTATTGCTGGTTCGGAAAGCTGTTCCTACTGAGAAGAGCCTGAAAGAAACTCGGCGGTTGCCCTTTTAAAAATATAATTCTTATAACTAGTTACATTTAGTCATTACTGTCTTGTACAGGGTCTAAGCGAGCTTTATCCACACATTCTTGTATTGTAAGTAATCCTTAACAGTATTGTAGGCTTTCTAGATCAGCCTCTTTTTAACAGTGTGTCTTTCTTACCGAGGTGTCGTAAAAGACGACTAAGGTAAATTGAAGTCCGTCAGGCGACCGGTTGTTCAATAACTAGCCAAAACATGTAACAATATGTTGTGCCGACCTCACTTAGAATGCGATAAGGGCAGGAGAATGATGAATAAAATAAAATAAATATCTGTGAATTTAAACTATCGTGAGTGTTATTCATAATTAATGTATAGATTCCGGCAAAACTGACGTCTTATTTTATCGGATGAGCCCGACTAGTTTCAAGCTCATACGGGGCTCTTATTCATGAGCTCTTTACGCGGCGTTATGAATATGAAAACAAATATCTTTTTATTCATATATTATTATTCGATATGTTTAATATACGTTTATTTCCTTTATTATTCAAGGACGCAGTCCGCCCCTGCGCGCGCGCATCTTTATGTAAATGTTATGATAGCGCAGCTGTTCACTACAAGTGGCTAAGGTGCATCCGATTACTGGTTTATGTTCGACATGTTTTGTTCAGCCTCCTCTCAGTACGATACAATAGATCTTCGTAATGAGCAGACGTTGGCATGGCATATATTAATCAACATTGGAATATATGGACATATAATGAGGAGGGATGAAAATGAGTGTTAAATATGAATGTGGGTGGATATGTGACTAGAGGGGCTAAAGATGGTTAGAATGTGTATAGTCATCACGCTCCTGCCCTTATCCCACTCTAAGTGGGGTCAGCATAAGTAGCGGCATGTTATTATCCCACTGCTGAGAATAGACCTCTTTTCTCCGTTTTTGGAGAGAAGGTTTTGGAGCTAAGACCTACCACGCTGCTCCAATGCGGATTGGTAGGTTGCACATATCTCCAGAATTCTCTAGTGATGTGCAGGTTTCCTCACGATGTTTTCCTTCACTGATACGCGTGTGATGAATTCCAATTATCAATTAGACACAAGTTTTAACAGAAAAACTTCTATTAAAATTTATGTGTCTAATTGACAATTACAGTTTATCACACGCTTTTCGGTGAAGGAAAACATCGTCAGGAAACCTATATATCTCTAGAGAATCCTAGGGATATGTGTAACCTACCAAACCGCATTGGAGCAGCGTGGTAGGTCTTAGCACCAATTCTTCTCTCCAAAAACGGAGAGAGGAGGCCTATGTCCAGCAGTTGGATAGTAACAGGCCGCTACTTACTTACATATTTTTTAATCGCTTCGGACTTGAGAAAATGACAAATCGATACAATTTCGCGTTTACGATAATGGTGTGAATTACATATAGTTCCTAGTAACAGTCAATTCGCTTCGATGTATTTATTTGCTAACATAAACATTTCAGTTTGTTTATAGTTAGTTACTAATTGCGACAGGAAATTGTGTTGTAAGCGAGACTATGAATGCCGCTTTCACTCGTTTAATTATTCTGGAAAGGAATTATAAAATGTTACAATTCGCAGTGCAAAAATTAAATGAAATTTATTCTATAATTTTATATTGTGTTTAACGCCGTGTGGTATCCGGTTGAGTAAAATAGACCACCCTCTTTCTTACCGAGGAGTCGTAAAAGGCGACTAAGGTAAGTCGACCCGCCAGTGGTATCCGGCTGAGTAGAATAGACAAACCTCATTTCTAACCGAGGTTTCGTAAAAGGCGACTGAGGTAAGTTGATCCACCGTATGGTATCCGGTTGAGTAAAATAGACCACCCTCTTTCTTACCGAGGAGTCGTAAACGTAACGACTAAGGTAAGTTGACGTTAGGCAGGCGGCCGGTTCTTTTTCCTCCTCAAGCAATCGAAAATAAATAACACACATAGGTCTAACTAATTTATAGAACACAGTGCTACTCTGCGGAAGTCTTTAGAGCAAAAGTAATGATTCAAATCATATCAAATCTCTATTTAAATAAGCTGTTTCAAGCACTTTTGATTCGTCTAGGATAAATATGATTAATGAAGCTACAACTGGTTCGGAATGTTGCTCTTACCGAGAAGAACCAGAAGGAAACTCGATGGTCAATCTTTTAAACATTTTTAATATTACATTATTAAACCGCAATCTTGTTTGAAGCTGAAAGGATTTTCAAATTTTTCATTTTTATCATCTAAATAATCTTCAATTGTGTAATATGCTTTACGTATAAGCATATCTCTTACACTTAATTTAAAATTTGTGTAAACTGGTCTAGTATGTGTGCTAGGCGATCCCCTAAGTCGAGGGGAAAACATATTCCAGGTTAATAATTCCTTTTCTCGTATAATGATCCCTCAAGCTGTCTTCATGTGTGGATAATCCTTGTAAAGACGCGAAGGACGAGCGAGATCAGAACAGGTCTTTATGTATAAAGTTATATTTATAAATATACACCTACATCCCTCGAACAAAGGGGCCATTAACTCCCCCATTGGACTATTAGGCCAGACGCACATCAGCAGGTTAGAGTAGTAGAGTAGGTAGAGTAAGGGCCTATTTTACTGATAAAGTGTCGGATAGTTAACCGACAAATAAACTAAGTAGCAGATAAATATCTCTAAAAAGTTAGAAATTAAAAAAAATAGCTGCCATTTTGAAAAAAGTACTTGCTATCCATCAGATAAACAAAATAACAGCCACATGATCTACCTGTTAACTTATTATTGCCTTTAAGTGCTGAATAAGCCTATCAGAAACCTGAGAAACGCAAAATTCCGAGATATGTGTCAGATATGTTCCGAATAAGCTAACTGACAGTTTATTGGTAACTTGTGAAACAGGCTCTAAGAATTGTTGTATATTTTAGATTTTTTTTAGTTTAAGATTTATAGATATTTGCATTACTTTGCGGAGATCCAAAAGTAATGATTCGCAATAAAATAATATATGTAATGCTAAATGAAAAGTTTTCTACCCATACCTGATTTATGTAAATATATATTTGTAGTGCAAGCATTTTATGAATCTTGCAGGATTCATAAAAACTCATGCATTACGAACATCACAATCACGACCACACTACACTAGCAATACACAGGTACACTACGACAATCTTTACAATCGTGTCACTCCGTATATAAATAAATATCTGCTTTGATAAAATGTACTATAATGGATAGTCAATAAATCGTATACAAAAGAACTACTTTTCCCATGGTTTACCCAACAATAAACCAATGATCCCATGATATCACATATTCTGCTAGCTGTCAGTATCCGAAGAAAATAATGATCTACGAGTCTTATTATTTTATAATTTAAACAGATATCGCATATAAGTATTACGATGTGAAATTACGATGTGAGAACAAGGTATGATAGCTTATGTAATGATATTATTACATCCAATTGTCAACCATTTTTAATGATCGATTTCAGTATCGATATAAAATGTAGCGTATGAACTCTTCAGCCCATCAGAATAAGAAGGTCTTTTTTCAGGTATGACCATATTTAAATTCACATTCATCAGTTGCTCTGGTCTTATGATAAAGAAAGATAAGAAGTTACCATTTTTAGTGTATATAATTGCTTCAATAATTTATTAATGAATGCGGGCAAAAAGTCGACAGTTTGCGCACGGCCTATGTTGAAAGCAGAGGGGGATATAACTTGCCGCATTTTTCAAGCACAAAAACTTCTACTAATCTTCTATGAAAGAGCTTTTGTAGTGCTGTCAAGTGCTTAAAATGGCGTTTCAAAGTCTTTGATGTCTGATACGTAATTGATTACACGGTTGTTTCCATCTATAGAATACTCAAGGAGTAATTATCATGTTCAAACCCCTTTGATATTTGTAGAAACAATGGCAGTTTTGTTAAAACGTACGTAGTTTTTAAAAGGAGTATTTTTCGGATTCCACATTTACCATTTTCAATTTTCGTCATCTTTATTAAAATAATCTTTTTCAAGCACTTTTGAATCGTCAAGTATCAATATGAATAATGAAGCTACAACTATTTCGGAATGTTGCTCTTACCGAGTAGAACCAGAAAGAAACTCGGCGGTCAATCTTTTAAACTATTTTCAAGTTTACATTATTAAATTGCAGGGCTGTAACCTGAAAGAATTTTCAATCAATCAATTGTATTTGACTGCTAACGGCCTAAAACCACCTCATTTTTGGGCATAGACCTAATTTCTCCTTTGGTAGAGCAACGTTTGAGCTTTTATCCATCTCATTGCTCCAATGTGGAATGGTTAAACAAATCCCAGGTATTTTCTTACGATATGAAAATTTCCTGGTATTTTTTCCTTAAGTCTGGTAAATTGTAAATATCAATTACATAAATAACTTTGAACGGAAAAATTTATTGGTGGCCGCCGCAGGTTTGAAGTCGTAACTTGGTAACAGTGACACTTTTCATTGCTTTACCGACGCTAGTAGAGCTTCTGCGCTCTACTCTTAACTTCGACGATGCTTCTGCGCTCGCCCGTCCCGCCCGGTGACGCTGTAAAAGCCGTGAGGGCTAACAGCATATAGTCAATTCGAATTCATTGCTTTAAATATGTCTTAGAAAAGCTCTGGCTTTATGTTTTTTTTTCGGTTAAGCATCACGACATAATCATAGTTTTGGTTCCATTACAAATCTCCTCAAATTTCAATGAAATAATTTTAATTTCATCATATAAAATAGATTTAGCTCAAAGCCCCATAATCTGACCTTTTTTTAGTCTCATAATCAACGGTTCTCCTACCCATATCCCACTCTAAGGGGGGTTCGTCATAACATACTATAAACATGTTCTCACATTATTTGGATATGTATTTTACGACCGGCCGGCTGCCTTACTTCAACTTATCTTAGTCGCCATTTGCGACACCTCGGTAAGAAAGAGTCTCTTCTACTAAGCCGGATTCCAAACGGTGGGTCAACTTAAATTAGTCGCTTTCTAAGACACCTGGGTAATGGGGGAAATCAACGATTATGAGTCTAAATAAATAAATAAATATGTAATATTAACTGAAAATTTAACAAGTAATTCGATACATAATATATTTTCAAAACATACAGTGCAAGAAACTTGGCTGGCGCCATGCGGCGTCTTTCTGCATCTACAAACATATCTCTACATGTTAAACCTTCTTTATTTACACTCATGTAAAGTCTAGAATCCTATAATTAAAACGCAATTGAAAATTTTGTTCAACTTTAAACACTTACAAGTTTATATATACAGTTAAAATAACCCTAGATGATTTAATGTTAAGGCATAAAATTGCTTAAATTAATCGCTTACTTAGTTGGCTGAACTTATGCTCCGTAACGAGCAATAAAGTTTAATGCGCGTTACCATGGCAACACAGTTTATGGTCGAAGGACCATGCATGTTTGTTTTTTAATTGTTGCCATAAATTACTAACCTAGTGGCAATTTAGTTTCGACTGTGATTCGAGTCAACAAGCAATAATGGATTGTTTCAAGGGGAGTAATTTTTTTTTCGATTTGACTATATGCTGTTAACCCTAACCGCTTTTACAGCGTCACCGGGCGGGACGGGCGAGCGCAGAAGCATCGCCAAAGTTGCGAAATGCGTAGAGTAGAGCGCAGAAGCTCTACTAGCTATGGGGAACGTCGTCCTAAGGGTGCCGCCTGTGAGGCCGGACCACGGCTTAGGGCGACGTGTAGTGGAGGGCTGATGGTATGACTTCGATCAGTCATTACGACGACGGAAGGGTGGCAAGAAGCCACGACCAACCGATGTCAGAAATCTGGGACCTCGTCTTCGCCGCAAAGACGCTGTGTGTGTGTATTACGTGTTTCTATGTTTGCGATCGTTATTTGATCGTCAGGATCACATAGGACGCTTTTTGGACGCCTATATTTTCGGTGGTCAGACCTAACTGGGATGGTGGAAGCAACTGAAATGAGAGGGTTCGGGTGTACCTCGGATTTCTCGAAGTAAGACTTCGAAAAACGTTTAAAGAGGTGAGTAATGGTAGGGAGGTCGAGGTCTCTATGGTGGTCAACGTTCTGCATGAACCACGGACAACCAGTGGCTGTGCGCATAAATCGGTTCTGAAGAAGAGTAACATATTCCATATTATTTGGTTGTTTTGTAGTGTACACGGTTTACTCATCCTGCCTGAATCCTATCCGTGTTCATACCTGATATTCAAATTCAAAATATTCTTTATTCAAATAAACTTGTAAACAAGTGCTTTTGTTTTTTTAATTGTTGCCATAAATTACCTACCTAGTGGCAATTTAGTTTCGTCTGTGATTCGAGTCAACAAGCAATAATGGATTATTTCAAGGAGAGTAAGATTCCATATTATTTGGTTGTTTTGTAGTGTACACGGTTTACTCATCCTACCTTAATCTAATCCGTGTTCATACCTGATATTCAAATTCAAAATTTTCTTTATTCAAATAAACTTGTAAACAAGTGGTTTTGAATCGTCAACTCTACTGCTGGTTGGGAAAGCTGTTCCTACCGAGAAGAGCCAGCAAGAGACTCGGCGGTTGCTCTTTTCAACATAATACTTTTAACTAGTTACATTAAGTCATTACTATCTTGTACGCGTTCGGGCAGTAGCTATATCCACGCATTCTTATCGTCCAAATAATCCTCAACAGTATAGAAGGCTTTTTGTATCAGCCTCAATTTAATAGTGTTTTTAAACTGCTGTAATGGCAAAGCTAAAATTACTGCAGCATAATATTAGAATTCCTTTTGTATTATAGCAAATTGACGCATAATTCTATAATTTATTGTTATACTAGCTATGTGTAAGGTTTCGCTTGTATGGAAATGAGTATTTAATTGAAATTTTTAGCATAAAATAGTTATTGTGAGCTAACCATAAGAGATAAAGACATGCTGTTGCTGACTTTTTTTGTAGTATTATTGAAGATCTACAAATATCTTGTACATTACTTTTGTGTACCTCTATTGGTTTACGCGGCGCACGCGACTAAAACTGCCAGCGATTTTTTTTACCACCGCATCATCCAGTAAACCACCTGTTTAACACAATTAATATAAAACCATAATGTACTAATAACCTAAACCTTCTGAAGGACTACTACTCGTAACTTCTGATTTTATCGCGGATTATAATATTCTCATTAAAATAATATTCTCATTACTTTTGTATTATGGAGCTCCGCAAAGTAGCGTCTGTTGTCGCCAATGACATTCCCTTTGTATTTTATAGCAACACTCATGAAACAAGAGTTTCGCGCCCTTTTTGGTTAATATGTTAGCAACACTGTGTCGTGTTGTTTCCGGTGGAGTCTTCCTATTGATAAAACGTTTCAGTGGCGTTCAGTCTTTGTTCGTCTTTCAAAAGAAGTGCATCTCGGAACGGGAATTGTGGTATTCCTATTATATCGTGTTAATGTATATAGTGTGTGCGTAAACACGCCTAATTCTATAAATTATTTAAAACCGTACAAAAATCGTTTTGCAAATTTTGAGAAAATCGATCACACTCAGACTTTTAGGGACTTTGTTTTATAATAAGTATATATTTCATTGTTGAGGGTATGTAAATGATAAAAATGGCTCGCACGAAGTCGCGGGTATCAGTAGTTAAATATAAATAAAGGAATGTAAGCAAATTCGAAGGTAAGCTATTTGTAATGACTGTTAAGTTAGTTACGGGTAATAATGTAATAATGCAATAGGCTCTCCTTGAACCGCACCAGCTCTCCGTTCAAATACTCATTAAGCGTAGGATGAAAGATGCTTTGATTTGTATGCGATTTGTACTTCAAAATGTTAGCGCACACTTTCAACAATAACACTAGAAATACCACAATTCCCGCTCCGAGATACACTTCTCTTGAATGACGAACAAAGAATGAATGTCACTGAAACGTTTTATCAATAGGAAGACTCCATCGGGAACAACAAAGGCACAGTGTTGCCACTTTTTTAATCAAAAAAGGCGCGATACTCTTATATAATACAAAGCGGAAGTCATTGGCGAGAACACAAATATAGTTATTTATAGGTTACATATTAAATATAGGTAATAATAGTTTTACCGGCTACTTTGTTCGCGTCAACATTAATTTCAAAATACCCTCAATCATGAATTATTAAAAAAAATATATATTCTTTACTGGCTGACAGGGCCAACGTTGGTTTAAATTATTTGTGATAAATAATTTTTGAATAACTTTTTAAATTTTGATTAACTTAGCGCGCGCAAGGAGAGCTTTCAATTATGCCGTTTTCGCAATATTTTTGACTGCTGCTCCTTTCCTATTCATCTTAGCGTGATGTTATACAGTCTGTAGCTTTCCTCGATAAATTAACTATCTTACATTCAAAGAATTATTTAAATCCAGTAGATCCTGAGATTAGCACATTCAAACAAAAACAAACTCTTCAGCTTAATATATTAGTATAGAATAAAGGTAAATAACAACAAATATTAAAATACAAAGGCAGTCTTACTGCTATACCCAATCTTTGGACGAAAGAAAAAAAAATAAGAGAATGGAAATTGCAATCAACTTATATATACCTTAAAGCGTTCTATAGATATTTACTTACACAATCCGGAAGCACTGCTATATCTTGATGCATTAGAGCAAGAAGAAAACAATTTAATTTAAGATATTACGAAACGAATATATTATAGCGTTACGTGCGCCGTTGGTGAAGTTACGACGCACATGTGCGTTGACCTTTTTTACTTTTTCCCAATCTATAATTATCCCTTTTGTCTGGGCTGTTAGTGATTATGGAGCGATAAAAAGGGAGAATATTGCCCTACATGCAATAATAGCTTTATAGTAACAAAAAAGTTTTAAAACACATGTTTCACGTATTGAATATCTATATTAAACAAAGTCCCCAAAGCTGTCTCTATATGTGATCGATTTTCTAAATATCTACTGAACCGATTTCTGTACAGTTTTTATTAAAAGGTAGTCATATCTTACCGCTAGTTTATCACATGGTTTAATCGAGTCAAGAGAAATATATATTTTTGAGTCAATATTTTTATTAACATCATTGCGGTTATCTCTCGAGCTTTTTTTAAACTGTAATTCAGATCGGAATTACGGATTTCATCTAATAAGATACTATCACATTATTTAGGTAAACTTATCAGCAAACATCCAGTTGAAATCTTAATCTAAGTCGTAAGTGCTTTGAGATTTATAATCTTTACAGTTATCAATTGAAAAGTCGCGGTAATGGAACTGCCTTTTGCTATAATGATAAGCTTTTGGAAATGTAAACCAAATTGATTGCAAATCAATTTGTTTTAATTAAAAGAGATAACTATTAGCCGCGTAATTAAGGGAACGTCTGGACCACTATCGATGAAATTTGCTGAAATTAAGCCATACATACCGGGCTTAAATATAGGATAGAAAAAATCCCGTTTTCCCTCTGGAAAATAATAAATAACTTAGTTCATAATTAAGGGTAATATAACTTATACAAACAATTAGTTAAGAACTATTTTGAATAGTAGATGTAGGAATCCAAATAAACATAAATATCATCCTTCTGCCCTTATCCCACTTTAGGTGGGGTCGGCACAACATGTTATAAACATGCTGTCACATGATTTGGCTGCGTTTTTACGACCGGCCGCCTGCCTGACGTCAACTTACCTCAATCGTGGGTACAAGGGTGGTACTATTCTATTCAGCCGGATACCACACGGCGTTAAAGCACAAAGTAAAAGTAAGTTAAGTTAAAGCACAAAGTAAAAGTAAGCCTGTTACTATCCCACTGCTGAGCATAGGCCTCCTCTCTCCGTTTTTGGAGAAAGGATTCTAAGACTTACCACGCAGCTCCAATGCGGATTGGTAGGTTACTACACATATCTCCAGAATTCTCCACAGATATGCAGGTTTCCTCACGATGTTTTCCTTTACTGAAAAGCGTGTGATAAATTGCAATTTTCAATTAGACACATAAGTTTTAACTCATTGGTGTCTGCCCGGATTTGAACCCTAGACCTCCTCGAAGGAGGCGCACGGTGTTACCGCTGGGCCACCACAGCTAGTTAAAGCACAAGTCTAATAAAATTTATAATTTGCAATGACTTAGGACATTGACGGATCAATATCAGAATACCGGTTAAATACCAGAGCGCAGTGTTTAGTAGGTGTAAGCGTGGGTGCTGTTCAATACATACCAAGCACTAGTGACATTTGGTACAAGCCCCCAATATATCCGGTGTCAGTATTTCACCGTTAATGGGGCATTCGCGGGTAGTTTGAAAATTTTAAAAGCTTTTATTTAAATAATTTATAGAAGTAGGCGTTACTTTGAGTAGATCCATAATACAAAATTATTGATAAAATAATTTTGCTATAATCCGCGAGGAAGTCAAATAGAAAATATATAATGCTAAATGTAGAGTGGACTATCCGTTTTCATACCTGATACATACAGGATTTTTAAAAACACTTGCACAAACCTCCACCACCGCCACCACAATACAGAAGCACTCCACGACAATCGCAATTTCGCGATTTTTTCGTGCACTTTCTCTTGATGATGCTTCGGTTGCGGTGCGAAACGATTGTTGAGTTTGTGATAGTGAACGTGTGTAGTACAACTTGCAATGTATGTATGTGAAGGTGGAATCTGGCAAGTTAAATTTGACCCACTTGCCGGTATCCGATTGAGTTGAAATTTAACATACTGCTCCAGTTTTGTTGACAATGCATGTTTATGATAAGCATAACCTGATGTCTGGATTGGCTCCAGACGAGGGAACTCCTTAGTGGTTAACAGAAGGGGAATTATTAAAAGATTTTTTAAATGTCTTTTAACTTGACTTTTTTATATATATGTAGTTCTTGCATATTTATGATAAGATTACTTAACGTCAAAATTGATAAGTTTCTTATCAATCAATCAAATCATTCTTTAGAGAAGAAGTGCTTTTGAATCGTCAACTCTACTGCTGGTTCGGAAAGCTGTTCCTACCGAGAAGAGCCAGGTAGAGACTCGGCGGTTGCTCTTTTAATATTATAATTTTTAGAAGTTGTTACATATACTTATTACTATCTTTAACAGTGTTGAAGAATAGCTATCCATGCATTCTTATCATGTAATTCTGCTTTCTGTATTAGCCTTCTTTTAATATCATAGTTTTCGTCAACTGCTCTTTTGTTATCTTATTTTTATATTTTGATATCATAGCTCCCATCATCATCATTCGCCTGCTTTAATCCCGCTATAAGTATGTTCGTCACAACATGTTTTTCTCTTCCATTCTCTTCTATCATTGTTTGGCGCTACTCCTTTTATGTGCATGTCATATGTCACACAATCCAACCATCTCTTTTTAGGCTTCTAGTCATTTATCCATTCACATTCGTATTTAAAACTTGTTTGGTCACACGATTTTCATCCTTCATAACATGTTCATACCATCTTAATCTTGCACTTGTCTTTTCTATAATAGCTCCCATCTGATACCATAGATCCATAGGACCATAGTTTAATAATAATAAATATATGGGATACTTACACACACGGTCGTCCGTCCCCAAAGTAACTTAATACTTGTGTTATGGTAGACAGACAACCGGTGAAAAACTTACATAATTTTTAAATACATACTTAAATATACACCCAGGCTCAAAGACAGACTAATACATTTAAAGAAAATATTGGCCCTCAGCGGGAATCGACCCCGCGACCCGTTTTATATTTATTTGGACCGAGATTAAATTCGTAATATTTTTACGACGTTTGAAGTAATGTAGTGAAAGTAACTTCAAATCCGTTGGAGATATTTTAATTTCTATTGAATTAATCTTGTTGAGTAGAAATTGCGGTCAAAAAACTATGTAATTAATTTAGAATTCTTTTAAATTATCACTACATATTATAAAACAAAGTCGCATTCTCCGTATGTACGCATAAAACTTTAAAACTACGCAACAGATTTTGATGTGGTTTTTTTTAATAGATAGAGAGATTCCAGAGGAAGGTTTGTACGTATGATAACATTCAATACGGAGTAGAGAAATACTGTAATTTTTGAGGTTTCTGTAAATAATTACATTTTTTTCCGCTTACATTGCAAACGCAGGCTAAACCCTACGAGATTTATCAAAATAATGTACTAAGTATTTGTACACCTTGAAAAGGTCTACAGAAAAGTCCGCGATGGTATATGTCTATCTCTTATGGATAACCCACAATAGCATTTTTTGTCATTTACTTTTTACGAAAAATAATGCCTTATTTTTGAAGCAATTTTTATACAATACAGCATTAATCCTTATCCATTTAAGTACCTTAAATAAATTGTTGATTTAATATAGATCAATATGGCCGTTTACAGCATGTAATTTAAGTGAACATTTTCGGAGATATTACAGATTTAAAATGCCGTGAGGACGCCGCGCTTCGCGCCTATAACACTTCGACTTTAGCAGCTAAGTCGCTCTTTCAAGAGTTTCTTTAAAGACATTCTGTAATTAATTGTAAAAATAAAACACATAGGGAAAATGTAAAAGTAAATAAGTAAAAATGTATTATATGAATTTAGATATTCCAAAGATAGCAGGAAATCTTCTTCGTATAGGGAAAGGAAATTGTTTTTCTCCAAATTTAACGCTTGCGGGCCACGGGCAGTAATGAATAAATCAAAACTACTAGATCGATTTAAATCATTTTTTTTACACTGACTGGCATGGGATATATATTTTATACCCGTGCGAAGCAGGGGAAGGTCGCTAGTTAAATCATATATGAAATTGTTACAAATTTATTATCGTGAAGAATTTACCGCACTATAAGGTATGAGAACGGATTGTGTAACCTACATTTAGATTATAATACTGACACGACTGCAATAATGTCTGGTGGTATCCGGCTGAGTAGAATAGACGACCCTCAATCCTTACCGAGGTGTCGTAAAAGGCGACTAAAGTAAGGTGACCCACCGTGTAGTATCCGGCTGAGTAGAATAGAACACCTGCTTTCTTACCGAGATGTCGTAAAATAAGGTCGGCACAACATGCTATAAACATGTTGTTACATGTTTTGGCTACGTATTTTACGACCGGCCGTAACCGTGACATCAACTAACCTTATTCGTATCTTATCGTACGACACCTCGGTAAGAAACGAGGGTGTTCTATTCTACTCAGACGGATACCACACTTCTATATATTACTAGCTTTTACCCGCGACAGTTGTCGCTTCATATTTTGATGTAGAATGAACAGGATTTCTTTATGAATTTAAACAATTGTGAGTGGAATTCATAATTAGTGTATAGAAACCGGCTATACTCACGTGTAATTTTATCGGATAAGCCCGAACGATGAACTAGTCGGGCTCATCCGATAAAATAGCACGTGAGTATAGCCGGTTTCTATAAATTAATTAGGATTTTTTTTATTTTTAAAATTAACTAGGATTAACTATGATTTCTATAGACATTAACGAGGATTTCTATATCCTGTATATTATTCCGGTATAAGGAATAATTGTGCTAAATTTCATCGACATTGGTTAAGCGGATTCGTCGTGAAAGAGTAACAAGCATACATCCATACTCACAAACTTTCGTATTTTTAACATTAGTAGGTTTAGTAAGGATTTATAAAAAACATAAATTTCAGTTTATAATTAATATATATAATCATCCTCCTGCCCTTATCCCACTCTAAGTGGGATCGGCTCAACATGTTACAAACATGTTATCATATGATTTGGCTACGTATTTTACTACCGCCTGCCTGACGTCAACTTACCTTATTCGTATTTTACGACTCCTCGGTAAGAAATGAGTTTGGTATATTCTACTCAGCCGGATACCACACAGCGGGTCGACTTACCTTAGTCGCCTTTTACTACACCTCGGTAAAAAATGAGGTTGGTCTATCCTACTCTGCCGAATACCACACAGCGGGTCGACTTACCTTAGTCGCCTTTTACGACACCTCGGTAAGAAATGAGGTTGGTCTATTCTACTCAACCGGATACCACACGGTGGTTCAACTTAACTTAGCGCCTTCTACGACACCTCGGTAAGAAATGAGGGTGGTCTATTCTACTCAGCCGGATACCACACGGTGGGTCGTCTTACCTTAGTCGCCCTTTACTACACCTCGGTAAGAAATGAGGTTGGTCTATCCTACTCTGCCGGATACCACACGGCGGGTCGTCTTACCTTAGTCGCCTTTTACGACACCTCGGTAAAAAATGAGGGTGTTACTATTCTATTCAGCCGGATGCCACACGGCATATAATTAATATATATAATCTAGGTTTAAATCTTTCCTAACAGCTAATCCCTACGAGCACCTGTCCCAGCATTATAAATTCAATAACAACCTAAATACACTATCTAAATGAGTTAAGCAAATGTTACTTAGTAATAGCATGGACAGGAGTGTTTCCGTGATCTATTCGATACTAGAGTTGTTTTACTGGTCCGTTCGCTAATTTATTACCAACGTTACGAAGATAAGTGAATTATAGAAGTTAGAACATTTATTTACTTATAAACAGCTGTATTCTATCTTCTTAAGTAATGCTCACACAAAATTTTTAAACATTAAACATTGAATATCCTCCATAAAATATTTTAAACATTGAATATCCTCCCCATAAAACATTTTAAACATTGAATATCCTATCCTACTTATATTATAAATGCCAAAGTTTGCGATTATATATGTATGTAAGGCGAATCCGCTGAACTAATATCGATGAAATTTGGCACTATTATTACTTATCCACCAGCGTAACATATGGGCTATAGAAATCCTGTATGTATTATGTATGTAAATATATATGTATTAGTGATATTGAGAAAACAAATAAGGGAAGCAGGGACAGACCAGACAGAAAAACCGTCCCCTAAACATCCGGTCCATTAAGTGAACACATAAAAAATAACAACCCCTTGGAGTAACAAATTATGTGATGAAAATGTCACTTAAACTTTCCTAAATAGAGACAGACAATTCAAATCGAGAAATTACTTTACTGTTATGTTTATTAACACTTAAGTCATACGAAAGTAATGAGAATATTATTTTGCTATAATCCGCGATAAAAGAAAATATATGTAATGCTAAATGTAGAGTGTACTATTCGTTCTCATACCTGATACATGCAGAATTTGTAAGAACTCATGCACTACCCGACACCGATGGCACAACAATACACAAGCACTGCACACATTCACCACCACAATCTCAACAATTGTTTCGCCCCGTAACCGAAGCATCGTCAGGAGATAGACTCCACGACAAAATCGCAAAAACCCTTTTGTTTTTGAAAACCCAATTGTTGAGATTGTGGTGGTGAATGTGTGCAGTGCTTGTGTATTGTTGTGCCATCGGTGTCGGGTAGTGCATGAGTTCTTACAAATTCTGCATGTATCAGGTATGAGAACGAATAGTACACTCTACATTTAGCATTACATATATTTTCTTTTATCGCGGATTATAGCAAAATAATATTCTCATTACTTTTGTATTATGGACCTCCGCAAAGTAACGCCTAATTCTATAAATTACTTAAGTTATAATAAATTATAATGAAGCTACGTTTGATACACTTTATTTTTCTTTTTACACATATATTTAAAAAAGAGAAAGAAAAAATATAAAAAAAAACATGTATAAAGGCGGATTCATCCCTAAAAGGGATCTCTTCCAGTCAACCTTTGAGTAATAGAAGGAAAAGGACAAGAATTGAAGAAGAAAGAGAGGTATACTTCATTTATTTTATAAGTAAGATGATTTTCCTGCCCTTATCCCACTATAAGTGGGGTCCTCACAACATGTTATAAACATTTGTCGCATGATTTGGCTATGTATTTTAACACTGGCCGCCTGCCTGACGTCAATTTACCTAAGTCATATTTATTTTACGACACCTCGGTAAGATAGAGGGTGGTTTATTCTACTCATCCGGATACCACACGTTAGGTCAACTTAACTTAGTCGCCGTTTACGACACATCGGTAAGATATGAGGGAGGTCTATTCTACTCAGCCAGATACCACACGGCGGGTCAACTTAACTTAGTCGCCGTTTATGATACCTCGGTAAGAAATAAGAGTGATCTATTCTACCCAGCCGGATAACACACGGTGGGTCGGCTTACCTTAGTCACCTTTTACGATACCTCGGTAAGAAACGAGGGTGGTCTTTTCTACTTAGGATAACACACAACATTTTGGGTGTATTTATGTATTCATTTAAAATTACATATTTATATATCTGGCCCGTTGGCGCATTGGGTAGTAACCCTTCCTTCAGCTACGCGGGTCGCGGGTTTGATTCCCGCCGAGGGCCAAGATTTTCTATAAATGAATTTGTTGGTCTTTGAGCCTGGGTGTATATTTGTATTTAAGTATGTATGTATTTCAAAATTATATAAGTATATATTCACCAGTTGTCTGTCACCCATAACACAAGTATTAAGTTACTTACTTTGGGGACGGACGACCGTGTGTGTAAGTGTACCATATATTTTTTTATATCTATAAGTTGTTTCTCACCTATAACACAAGTATTAAGTTAAAAGTTATACGATACACTTTTAACCTTTTAAGTAAACGTCATATAAGAATTAAATTAAGATCATGTTATCTAAAACACAAATGCACCTTAAAGTTTCTAAGATCACTTTCCAGGAACGAACAGGTAAAGCGAAAGATCAAAGAAAGCACTAAACCAATGTTTATTTTGGAGAGTGCTTTCAGGAAATAAAAGTTTCGTCATATAATATATTGTCGACATAATGCACCGGATATGAGGGATATTTATCCCCCCTCTTGGCGCGTTTGTTTTCCCTAAAAATGCCATGGTGTTGAGTTGTATAAGGGAACGTAATATGGTGTTTCATGTTCAGTGGTTATGGTGTTTGGTGTTATATTTCACAATAATATTTCAGTATGTTGCACCTTTTTATGAAACCAAAAGATCTTTGAACAAAGACAAGCTAAGAAAACTGCTTAGATAAAAGTTACAGTCGTTTTTGTTATACCATGTTTTATAGTGACTTGACGGGATAAAATAAATGCTGTCGAACGGGATAAAAAGTATCCTATGTCCGTCTCCTGGTTCTAAGCAACCTCTACACCAATTTTCAGCCGAATTTGGTCATCCGTTCTTGAGTTATAAATAGTGTAACTTAGACCAACTTTCTTTTATATATATAGATATACAATAAACTGTCAAGTCAGCGTAGTGTATTCAGGGAACGGGTGGTCTCTTGAAATAAAAATACCTAATATCGAGCCCCACCTACCCAAATTTTTTTTTTTTTTTGTTTTTTTTTTTAATTATAAGACCCGGTCAAGCAGGTACTTATTTTTAAAACAAACTTTCTATATAACTGCAGTCAGGTAAGTAAGTAAGTAAGTAGCGGCCTGTTACTATCCCACTGCTGGGCATAGGCCTCTTCTCTCCGTTTTTTTTTTTGGAGAGAAGGATTGGAGCTAAGACCTACCACGCTGCTCCAATGCGGATTGGTAGGTTACACATATCCCCAGAATTCTCTAGAGATATGCAGGTTTCCTCACGATGTTTTCCTTCACCGAAAAGCGTGTGATAAATTTCAATTATCAATTAGACACATAAGTTTTTACTAGAAAACTCATTGGTGCCTGCCCGGCGTTTGAACCCTAGACCTCCTCGAAAGAGGCGCACGGTGTTACCGCTGGGCTACCACAGCTTCATCAGGTAAAACTAGGTACCACAGCTTCTTCTTCAGTCAGGTACAAACAAGAATATCGCGATATATCTTTATAGAAACAAGTACCAATTAGTATTATACCATAAGAAAGGCGCTTGAATGCGGTCAATTTAATGTGCAACTATAATTAACAAAAAAATATTTTTCTCTTTATGGAATACAGTCTGTGGAAACGATTAATCACTGCAATTATAAAGATTTTAATTATTTATAGATTACAGACTTGAGTGTACACATGGAAAAGATACAGAACACTAAATATGGGGTAGACATTACCTAAACCCAATATAGTACCTCGTGAACCTTATCCTTTGTACCTATACATAATACAAAAGTAATGAAAATATTATTTTGCTATAACCCGCGATAAAAGGAAATATATGTAATGCTAAATGTAGAGTGTACTATTCGTTCTCATACCTGATACGTGCAGAATTTGTAAGAACTCATCCACTTCCGGACACCGATGACACAACAATACACAAGCAGTGCACACATTGACCACCACAATCTCATCCCAATGGCCCAAGATCCCGTGAGCGCCAGACCTTCGTCATTTTATAACAGCTGAAACTTTGTCAGTGCATGCTCCCAACACAGGTAAGAACGATGGTAGATTATGGAATTTGGATCATAGTGGCTTTGGGAGATACGAGGTACTCAAGGTTGCAAAATTCCGAATTAATTTCGTCATAGTATATAGATGATATTGTCAAATAGGCATTTTAATCAAAGAAATATTTAAACTTAACACCTTAAAAGTAATATTATATCTTCTACAACGCCCAAACACGTTCCCATATTTAATAAATCTTTTAATAGTTCTTCCTATATCGGATAAGCAAAAGTTTCTGGCGCAATGGCAATAAATAACCTTGCGCTGACCATAACTTTTAAACTCCGGCCAGATGCAGTGTCGCGATTAAATATTTTACGTTTATTTTTGTTAGTTCTCTCTATCTGAAGCTTAATATTTAGGATTAAAAAATTCCGTAAGAAAAGGGATTTTTTTCTATATTTTATTCCAGTATATAAGCTTCGTTCTTAAGTCGTGGTAGCCCAGCGGTAAGACCGTGCGACTCTTTTGAGTCGTTATGGGTTCAAACCTTAATGAGTTTTTCTGTTAAAACTTATGTGTCTAATTGATAATTGCAATTTATCACATCATCACCAAAATTCAAATTCAAATTTAAAATATTCTTTATTCAAATAAACTTGTGCTTTTGAATCGTCAACTCTACTGCTGGTTCGGAAAGCTGTTCCTACCGAGAAGAGCCAGCAAGAAACTCGGCGGTTGCATCTTCCTGCCCTTATCCCACTTTAGGTGGGGTCGGCACAACATGTTATATACATGTTGTCACATGATATGGCTACGTGTTTTACGACCGGCCGCCTGCCTGACGTCAACTTACCTTAGTCGCATTACGACACCTCGGTAAGAAAGAGGGTGGTCTATTCTACTTAACCGCATACCACACGGTGTGTCAACTTACCTTAGTCGTCTTTTACGATACCTCGGTAAGAAATAAGAGTGGTCTGTTCTAATCAGCCGCATACCACACGGCGAGTCGACTTACCTTAGTCGCCTTTTACGACACCTCGGTAAGAAATGAGGGTGGTACTATTCTATTCAGCCGGATACCATATGGCGTATCCAGTTAATAAAATCGAATCAACATTTAAATATTAAGAGGTTTTTAGAGCATTTTTATTAAAAAACAAAATACACTTTTATTCATTTTGGCTGTTTTGGATAAGATTGAATGTGATCGAAATGAACCAAAGAAAGATATTTAACAGTTATCGATGACATACCTACGCGTCAAAAACTTTTTTAACGTGTCCAAATATTGATTTAAAGCGTTTCCGCTCGAAAAAACATACTCCGAGAAATCTGGTTTGACATCTCCACTTTGGTAGAGTTTCCGCTTTTTTGACACGAATTTTGGCACTTATACACTGTCCATTATATTAACCATCTTTTGACAGATTGACGATAGTGATGTCCTAAAGATTCTCGTATGCGATACCATTCCGATTATAGTACCTACTATCATTAATCGAATTACGTACCTAAGTAATTCGATTAATGATAACCTACGTAAACTAGATTACTACTTGAGAAAAGAAATTCCAACTTTGAGAAAACTTATTGTTTCTTTGAAAAGAAGTGGTCTATTTCATGGTGAAAAATCTTCTTTGGTCAAAGTTTTGAACACAATTGGCTTTTCATATAAAAAGTTAAATAAAAGAAAATTATTAATGGAACGCACAGATATAGCTATAGCACGTTGTGATTTTTTAAGAGAAAATACAAGATTGGGCAAATATTGTTTTCACGGATGAAACATGGCTCAACGCTAACCACACACTATCTCGTTTCTGGACTGATGATACTGCTGATTCCACTTCCTCAGTACCAATGGGAAAAGGTGAGCGCCTAATCATTTGCCATGCAGGTACAGCAAAAGGATTTGTACAAGACGCACTGTTGGCATTTAAATCGAAGAAATCAAATGACTACCACGAAGAGATGAATGCAAATGTGTATGAAGAGTGGTTCAAAAAAATGCTCATTTCATTGGAAGAACCATCAATAATTTTTATTGATAATGCGCCCTACCACTCCCGTCAAATTGACAAAATGCCAACACAGGCTAATAAAAAGCATGAAATAATTAATTGGCTTCGGGACAATGGAGAAAATGTGGACGACTCAATGTTAAAAGTTGAATTAATAAAAATATTAAAAACCAAAAAGAGAGCAAAACGCTATGTAATCAATGAAATGGCAGCAGAATATGGCCATACTGTTCTTCGGATTCCTCCATACCACTGCCAGTACAACGCAATAGAACTTATATGGGCACAAGTAAAAGGGCATGCTGCGAGATGCAATACAAGCCCCCCATTCACAGCGAATAAAATGTTGCAATTGCTAAAAAATGCTTGCACCCACGTAACGGCCGAGAACTGGGCAAGTGTGGTGGAAAGAACTAAAAGAGTAATATTCTCTGATTGGGAACGTGATATTGCGTTTGATAATATATTATCTACACAAGAGCTAATAATAACTGCTACTGAAGACTCCTCATCGGAGGAGTCTAGTGTTGATTATCATTCCGACGACTCGTGCTAATAAAATAAATTAAAATATCCTGATTGTTTTATTTGTATTCATGTATTAACTAAGAAGAAAGTAAAACTTTATATAATGTTATTAAATGTCTTTTAATACTCGTAACATCGATTTCTACCGATTATTTTTAATCTGTGGCATAATCGTAGTAACCATTATGTGTGACATCACTAAGTGGGCGGTACCCATCCATAAAGTACAAATATTATTTGTATGATATTTGTACGTAAGCAATACAAAACTTAATGAGCGTGAGCTGTCAAAAGACTGATAATATGATGGACGCAGTATAACTACAAGTTGGAAGATACAGATATCCTACACACATGCTTAAATGGAAAAGAAGGTTTTTTCGCTTCTGAGGATGTTTGATGATTTGTTTAAACAATAAAAATTTAAAAAATTCTTAAAGTTTATTCCTATATTGAATACAAAAAAAATTGGGACTTATAAATAGATTGAACAATTAAATTCTATCAGGCGGTTTTTGATTGGTGGGTTTTTAAAAACAAAGTTTGTGTCTATGATAATACTGTTCAAAAGTTAATCATAATAATATTTCGCTATAATCTGCGATTATTGCATGCATTATGGAACTTTACAAAGTAACAGCTAATTCTATATATTGTCTATACTCTTCTTTATATTAATTTTATATTATGATGAGCCCACGACTGCATTTTACTCTCTTTCTATTCAACCTATTCAATATTGACTTGATTATAGCCCGTTTTTTACATTAAATATACTTGCAATTTACTCTGGAGCACTCAATTATAGTTAAATTAAATATTAATTCATGCATTTATTATCATTCCTTCTGTTTTATTTAAATGTTGTGAAATTTTAGCTGTCATTTGTAAAGTGATAGTTCAATGGTGAGTGAAAATACCTGGGATCAAACCCTTGTTACTACCAACTTTTTACTTGTTTTTATTTTTTCGCTACTGCCAACTTTTTTACTTTTTTTAATTTTTTTATGATTAAAAAAAATTATTGTGCATGGCTTGGTCGCACAGGTACTTAATATAACGCTAATAAAATATCAAACATAACATCTCTAACTTCAATCAAAGAAACAAACAGATAAAATCTACATATGAACTGACTGGAAACACGCAAAATTGGAATATGAATTTATGTTAATACATCGGCTAAAACAGCCATTTCTAATCAATGATTACAATCTTTATACCAATCGCGTATAGCAAGTTTAGCTTTACGTGAAACCTGATAGTATCTACATAACTTGCTAACTCTAGCAGCTTAACGTCGAATAATCCTTACTTGTACTAATATTATAAATGTCAAAATCAGTCTGTCTATCTGTTACACTTTATCGGCTAAGCTGCTGCAGCTTACATTTAATAAGTTAAATTTTTCCAATAAACGAATAAAATTAAAATATAAATACTATTTAAAGATAACTCTTTTGACGTAAGCCGAAAAACTTGGAATCTAAATACTTCTGTAAATACAGATTTGACTTGATTTTGACACATCGTGAATAAGTTCCATAGGTTTATTATAGATGGCGTTTTGAATGTCATTCTATTTAATTCCTCCTGAATTAAATTTCAGTTGAATTAACAGGATTTCTATAGCCTGTATGTTACCCCGCCGTTTAAGAAATAATTGTGCCAAATTTCAACGATATTGGTTCAGCGATATTGAGTGGCCGTGAAACTTAACAGACAGACAGACTTTCGCGTTTATAATATTAAGGATATGCCTATACATAGTACGTTATTTACGTTCCTCACGGAGCTATTACGACTTTACAAATGACAGCTAAAATAACCTTTCTATTCTATTTATATTGTAGCAGCTTTTCAAAATTGGATTAAACGCCATCTTTTCAATAAAACCTATCTTTATATTATATGACAGACGAGGCTCGCCGCGATCATTTTTAAAAAGCGTGACGTCAGTATTGCTGACGTCACGGGCAGGGCTATCCCCCATAATTGGTGATCAATAAACACTGTAGATAATTTTTGTAAACTTTTATTTTTCAAGAGCTCTGTTCACTGCGGCGGTCCGAGACAGAATAATCTCACGAGCTGGCGCGCGCTCGGCTTTTATAGAAAAACTGGGTGTGTCATTCGATTGAACAAACTACCCACTTTTTCAACTAAAACTATTCTTTACATACAAAGAAATGTTCTTAATTTATTACAATGTAACTTGTAAATATTAATTCTGAACACGTGGTAAAAATATTGATCACGTGTTTTTATTTTAGTAATGAAGGTATTTATCGTTAAATTAAAATCATAATAACAATCTAAATCAAATGGCGTGATGTTGAATTAAAAAGTACGGCTACCCGCCGACATATATATTTATACAAGATTAACTAAATCATTTAAAGATTAAAATCGACTAGTGTTTAGCGTGGAAACAAAGACAAAGTAACTTAGTTTTCATTTATCCCTTTGGGGTTACCCAGTCTTAACTTAACCTATTTTACTGTTAGGTTAAACATATGTGTGTTTAGTGAAATTTTTGAACGTGTTTACGTTGAAATGTTTATATTATATCTATCCCACGGGAATATTGGGGTTTGGTAACTTTTATGGCGGGTTTTCGTGGTGAATTTAAGTGTCGCACGGTTTTACGAGTTCGTTACCATCGAATTTAACGTGGCGAAAGGTATAAAGGACTATAATGTGCTTTTTAAGGCCGAGTTTTAACGAACCTTTTTATATAATATTAGCTGTGTCAGCAGCTTCGCTTAAATTAAGATTAAATTTTGACGTTTTCCTTTTTTTTCGTTTTTATAGAGAAGGATAAGAGCTAAGACCTACCTCGCCGTGTGGTATCCGGCTAAACAGAATAGTACCACTCATTTCTTACCGAGGTGTCGTAAAAGGCGACTAAGGTAAGTCGACCCGCCGTGTGGTATCCGGCTGACTAGAATAGACCCACCTCATTCCTTACCGAGGTGTCGTAAAAGGCGACTAAGGTAAGTCGACCCGCCGTGTGGTATCCGGTTTAGTAGAATAGACCACCCTCTTTCTTACCGAGGTGTCGTAAAATACGACTGAGGTGAGTTGACGTCAGGCAGGCGGCCGGCCGTAAAAACGCAGCCAAATCATGTGACAGCATGTTTACAACATGTTGTGCCGACCCCACTTAGAGTGGGATAAGGGCAGGAAGATGATGAAGAGCTAAGACCTACCACGCTGCTCCAATGCGATAGGTCAAACATATACCTCGAAATCTTTAAAGAAATGCAGGTTTCCTCACAATGTTTTCTTTCACCAAGAAGCGTGTGATAAATTGCAATTATCAATAAGACGCATATGTTTTAATTAACAGAAAAACTCATTGGTGTCCGCCCAACGTATGAATCCATGGCCTTTCGATAAAAGTATCGGGATCTTACCGCTGGGCTTTCACAGCTTGTAAATCGTAAAGAAAGTTGAACTAAATCGTATAAACTGACCACGACCAAATATAAAAACTGACCAGGGCTACTGCCCACTAAAATAGATTCCAGTTATAAATAGCTCGCTATCAAAGCTAATTGTGTTAATAAGTGATCGCTTAGCCGGCGCCTGCACTTAATCGTACTGCAGGAAATACCAAATTAGACATGCAGTCGTGACTACCGACTATATTGACAACACGCAATGGACATCACGTAGGGCTGTTAAGAAAGTTTGAATATATATAAAGAAAGAAAGAAAAATATTCAAACACGTAGATAAATACATACGCGTACACCTATAATAAATCATCATCCTCCTGCCCTTATCCCACTCTAAGTGGGGTCGGCACAACATGTTATAAACATTTTTTTTTTTATACAGGAAAAAACCCCTTATGGGTACCGCCGCCCGACGGGGACAGGCGACGGTTATGTCGGACTCGCACCGACTAAAACGGCCTGTGTGCTCCACCACGCTGCCGATGGCAAGGACAGGGTATCATTGTACATATTGCCCCTATCCCGCCGACAGCTCTGATCCCAGAGAATAAACACCTCCAGGTAGGGGCCCCTCTAAAGAGAAGCCTCCCTCCGCTAACCGGTGCATCGGGAGCACCAGATGCACCGCCCGCCTCGGGGACCTGTAAGCCAGGCGTCCGATGTATCCCGTTCGCAATACCCGAAGGTCCCCTGACAGGGCGGCAGACGATGGGCTTGGGCGAGTCACTAACACCTGGACTCACCAGCAGCAGATTGGATCCAGAACAACAGTTCGTGGAACCGCTCCGCCGCCTCCCTCCGCCCCCTCCGCAGAGCAAAGGAAGGCCATCGCTGCCCACGATCGCTCCTTGCCCACCGTGTTTGCTATGTCACGGTCGGCAGGGAGAGATCGCGCCCCAAGTAGGGGCCCCAACGCCTTGGTAGGCGTTTCCGCCCCCATCGGGTAATTTTTTATAGAGGTTTTCTTCCTCGCAACCCGAAGGTCCCCGTTCCCATTGCTGGGCTTCCGGCTTTTGCCGACGGTGGCCGTAACCATGTCCAGCCAGACTTAGAGTAAGCCCAACTGGACTCGTCGCTCATTAGGGACTTCACCCCAACCCCCCCGAAGTCCCCGGCCCGTCCAGATTGCCCTCTGCTAACCAGAGGGACAACTGGATCGGCCACCCCTCAGTTGTCCGTTCGCCAAGACTAAGCTTGCCCAGGGTGCGCCACGAGGAGGCCGACCACTTTGGCACCCCAACATGTTATAAACATGTTGTTACATGATTTGGCTGCGTTTTTAGAAATCGGCAGCGTACCTGATGTCAACTTACCTTAGTCGTATTTTACGACACCTCGGTAAGAAATGAGGGTGGTACTATTCTATTCAGCCGGATACCACACGGCGGGTCAACTTACCTTAGTCGCCTGTTACGACCCCTCGGTAAGAATTGAAGGTGGGCTATTCTACTCAGCCGGATACCACAAGGCGGGTCGACTTACCTTAGTCGCCTTTTACGACCCCTCGGTAAAAAATGAGGGTGGTACTCTATTCAGCCGGATACCACACGCCGTATAGAACCAAAGGAGACATGGGTTTCTAATTTGTGATTCCATGATCTTGTTTTTGAACCGGAGTTTTCAAAATATGAACGCATCAATAACATGATCAATTTGTCATTAAGGCTTACATAAATTTAACAGCATATTATTTTTGACATTTAAAAGTTTTATTGTGCAACACAATCCAATGGTAAAGTGGTATCTATTACCATAAGTACTCGTAGGCCCTTTGATTGTTTTATTACTATATCCTTCACCTAAATATGAAATAAGAAGTTTACATTAGCTAGTTAGTATTTCGTAACTGCCCTACGCAGAGGTATGCGACCGAGACATTGGTCCAAAAGGTAGGCATACCAAATGTTCAAGATTCCAGGGACATTCCCATTTAATTTTACGAACCAGACTACATATCTCCATATTTAGACATTTAAAGCAGCTCTTACCGGCTCGATGTAGAATATCTCTTTCTCCGCAGAGGACTCTTGAAAGCAATTTTAAGCTACTGTGCTAGTAGTAGTAATAGTAGCTACTTGATTCTTTATTGTTAATTGTATCAATTCGGCACATGCCACGTAAGGAAAACTATAGCCAAAGCCATGCTACGACTACTAAGTGTCATAAATGTCAGTCTAGTGAATGCCATAGCCTAGCGGCCATATACCACAAGCCACAACTTAAGCCTAGCCACTACAGTTAAGTTAGTAAAGTTGTGGGTTGCTCACCTACCGCCAAGAGTGGTGATACTTCAATAAGGCCCTAGTCAGCAATTTCTATGTGCCTCATGTCATTTTTATTTCATTAGTTTCACAAAATTCATTTTAATATGGAATTAGTGAACATCTACATTAAAATCGACCACTAGCAACAAATATCAGTTAATAATGGAGTCAGATTGTTCGTCAAATAATACTTAAAATGATTGAACATTCATTTTAAGTGTTATTTGACGAAGGACAATTTATTTTTGATAAAACTGAAAAAAAATGTTTTTGTCATTTGTTTCACTTAACGTGACAGATTGCAATCTGTAACATAAGCAGCAAACATTTTTACATCAAATTATCCTAGAAACAAGGGTCTCGCATGGTGAATCTACATAATAAACCACAGAAGCCCACTTAATATAAAGGACGTCCCTATTACTCAATGGCACGTGACATATGTAAATAGCTATATGATTGAGTATCTAATAAACTAATTTATAGAATTAGGCGTTACTTTGCGGAGATCCATAATACAAAAGTAATAATAAATCTATTTTGCTATAAACCGCGATGAAGTAAAATAAAAAATATATAATGCTAAATGTAGAGTGGACAATCTGTTTACATACCTGATACATGCAGTAATCGTAAAAATACATGCTCAAACCTCCACCACCGCCACCACAATACACAAGCACTATAACATTCACTATCACAAAATAAATAATCGTTTCGCCCCGCAATCGAAGCATCATTAGGAAAGAGACTCCACGACAAAAGCTTGCGATTTTGTCGTGCAGTTTATCTCTTATTACTTTACTTCACTATCTTATTATTATTTTTATTATTATTTATTTTAATTCAGACATCGTGTCCATATTGTTAGTTACAGGATTACTTATATTATAGGTTAGTATTTAAAATGGAAATTTACATAATTTATTGAATTGAATATTATTAAATGTCCTCCAGATAGGACTATTCCATTTACAAACAAATGTGCTGAGGAGGGAGTTGGTGCTACCTACGAGTCTTATTATTACTTTTGTATCCGATAACTATTTTCTATATTATAATGACCCTTTTCGACAAAAGTGACCCAAACGGTAGATCTTAAGCGTCCGTTCCTTTTTAACATTTAAACAACGAGTCACATCTTCATCATCCACCTGCCCTTATCCCACTCTAAGTGTGGTCGGCACAAGATGTTGTCACATGATTTGGCTAGGTATTTTATAACCGGGCGCCTACCTCACGTTAACTTACCTTATTCGTATTGCCGGTATTTCGGATATCATAAACTTTTCTTCCACAGATCCTTTTTTCATATTTGATCTAAAAATTACCCCAAACATACCCCTATGATATCCATATCCGTTATACATAGTAAACATAGCTCGGCCTGGCGTCCGTTTAAGGACTCCAAGCTTTGTTATGGATCCCATAAACCTTTACATTTATCATAATTTCATTGGAAAGCGTCAAGTGAATGTTCCCAAATGACAAATGATCCATGCAACAGCACTATGTCAAATACAATTCACCATCCACTTTCCCATCGCAATACTGAATCCATCCATCTTACATTATGCAGTAGTGAAAATTATATTCAATCCTCATTAATCAAGTTAAAACGTTGGGTAAAATGCAGCTCCCAGAAGTCATTTGAAGTTAAATAATTTATAACTATGTTTTCAACAGACATCTGCCAAGCAGAGGTAGATAGTGTAAATGCTAACTTGGTAATTAATGAGCTAATTTTATAATAATAAAATTATTTTGCTATAATCCGCGATGAAGTAAAATAGAAAATATATATAATGCTGAATATGTTTAAAAGATTGACCGCCGAGTTCAAAATCGCAAAGGGATGGAGTCTATCTCCTGATGATGCTTCGGTTGCGGAGCGAAACGATTGTAAAGTTTGTGATAGTGAACGTATGTAGGTGCTTGTGTATTGTGGTGGCGGCGGTGGTGGAGGTTTGTGCATGTGTTTTTACGAATTCTGCATGTATCAGGTATGATAACCGATTGTCCACTCTACATTTAGCATTATATATATTTTCTATTTTACTTCATTGCGGATTATACCAAAATAATTTTATCATTACTTTTGTATTATGGATCTTTGCAAAGTAACGCCTAATTCTATAAATTATTTGAATTGCTTATGTCATTTTTTAGTTTTTCAATCGATTTATTGCTCTTTTCGCACACAACAAACCCACTGTCGCTTTTTTATTATATGAATGTTCTTTAGATTATACACAGCATAAGTTAATTAGAAATTCAAAAAGAAAAGCACACCTTTATGTGTACCAGGTCACTCGCAGCTTTCCCCATACGCTAAGTCTGTCAAAGCTCACATACCTTAGCTCTATGGTGTGAATATTTAAATGCTCCACTTTGTTTGAAAATATATAATGTAAGCACGCGATATCGCCTGAGAGATCAGGAGGCTGATTGCGTAACACACATATGTTACTATTGTCATCATATTCCTGCCCTAATCCCACTTTAACTGGGTCAGCATATTTTATATCCATGTTGTCACATGATTTGGCTGCGTATTTTACTACCGGCTGCCTCCCTAATGTCAACTTACATTAGTCGTATTTTACTGCACCTCGGTAAGAAATTAGGGTGGTCTATTCTACTCAGCCGGATACTCCACGGCTAACATATGTTACTATTGTATTTAAGATAATGATAACTTGATGTCTTCAAGTTATCGCGACACTAGATATTATGCCACTAGTCCGGCTGTGCCTTTTTTGAGGTCGTCTGTGTATATTTTAAGAGGTCTACTAACGCCTTATATCCTGTTACCACTTCCTAACTCCCATCGTTTTTCCATAGTATAATCCCCATGTCCATTAATGTTACACTATCCAAGTTAAGTAAAACCAAATAGCAGCAGTAGAATTGATGGTTCAAAAGGACTTGAATCATCAACTCTACTGCTGGTTCGGAAAGCTGTCCCTACCGAGAAGAGTCAGCAAGAAACTCGGCAGTTGCTCTTTTAAAAATATAACTCTTATTACTAGTTACATTTACTCATTACTGTTTTGTACAGGGTCGAAGAGTAACAATATCCACATATTCTTATCTTCTAAGTAATCCTCAACAGTATATTAGGATTTCTGTATCAGTCTCTTTTTAATAGGGTTTTTAAACTGCTGTAATTAAAAAACTAAAATTTGATTTTATTATAGAATCTTATACCCATACATCAAATATTTTTTATAAATTCGATCCTAACTTTATCCGCATCCACAGTTCGTTATCAGTCTTTATAATAGCAATTGCGTTATGCAATTAGCCTATAGTTTCCATCGGCATCCAAATCGCCATGACATGCGTTTCTGTGTGAAAGTGTCGTTATTGTAAGTAACATTACACGTTTAACATTGATAAAGATCCCAAATTCAAATCCGATGTAATGTTTATTCAAGTAAGTTTCCATTCTTTTAAGTCGCCAAGCCTGTCCGTATGTATTTGTCGGCGTTTCGGAATGTTGATTCTCGAGGGACATCTGAATAGCCCTGCCCATATTATCGATAAGACGAAAGTTTACATCAATAAAGCGATGTAACGTTGAATTTCGATAGTGGATTGGATTGGAGTGGATACCATAATGAGATATTTCAGTAATGCAATAAACCCAATATACTAAACATTAGCAAAATAAAAAAAGTAAATAATTACTTTAAATTATCAAACAACAACGTAAATTGTTACTCACCTAAACACTTACTTAACCACTAAATCAGAATTCTAATGACTAGGCTTACGTGGTTTTCCTAGAATGTTAAATAAATGCCTTTATAGAGTAATTTATAGAATTAGGCGTTACTTTGCGGAGGTCCATAATACACAAGTACACATATTTTCATACACATTATAAACACATATTTTCTTTTATCGCGGATTATAGCAAAATAATATTCTCATTATTTTGCTATAATCCGCGATAAAAGAAAATATGTGTAATGCTAAATGTAGAGTGTACTATTCGTTCTCATACCTGATACATGCAGAATTTGTAAGAACTCATGCACTACCCTACCCTCATGCACTACTACAACAATTGTTGAGATTGTGGTGGATTGTGCCATCGGTGTCGGGTAGTGCATGAGTTCTTACAAATTCTGCATGTATCAGGTATGAGAACGAATAGTACACTCTACATTTAGCATTACACATATTTTCTTTTATCGCGGATTATAGCAAAATAATATTCTCATTACTTTTGCCTTTATAGAGATTGTTAGCTATACTCCCGCATTTGTCACCCTTAACGATGATTCTACGTTTGCCAGTTCCGTACGGAAATCATTAGGTCTTACAGGTCAATGAACTATTATAAACTTAATCAAAATACCATACCATACTAATTACCACAATAATAAATAAGATAATAAAAATACAGCCTATATGAGCAGTGCTCTAGTGATATTCCAGTGAAATTCCCATCAAAATCATTTCAGTTGTTCTGCAGAATCTACTATTAGACTAAATCTTCCTTCAAAATTTATTACATTTCGGTAAAAAAATCCGCTTAGTAGATTTTGAGCGAATCCATTGAGCTTTTAAGGACTTTGTTTTATATTGAGTATAGTTATATAGATATTATATAACGATAGTGATAGCGTAATGGCTGTATTTGACATAGTTCCCAAGATTTTCCGTGTCTCGTAACTTTTCACGGCGTTTTGATGAAGTTACGGAATAAAATGTTGAATGGAAAAGTGAAATTAAGTAACCAAAAATAAGGGCAACGGCTTTATAACACCGTACCTAAATACTTTACGTCATCTATGTAGGTTGTGATCCAGTTTGAGAGAGAACTTAGAATAAAATAAAATATTTTATACAAATTCTGATTCAAAATATACTTTACTCATATTGAACAGAAAGCCGCTCGTGGAGTCTATCTCCTGATGATACTTCGGTTGCTGGGCGAAACGATTGTTGAGTTTGTGATAGTGAACGTATATAGTGCTTGTGTATCGTGGTGGCGGCGGTGGAGGTTTGTGCATGTGTTTTTTACGAATCCTGCATGTATCAGGTATGATAACCGATTGTCCACTCTACATTTAGCATTATATATATTTTCTATTTTACTTCATCGAATTATAGCAAAATAAGTTTATTATTACTTTGGAACAGAAAGCCTACTTACTATACTCTTGAAGATTACTTAGAAGATAAGAATGTATGGCTATAGCTCTCTTTGAACATGTACAAGACAGTAATGACAATGTAAATAGTATTAATAATTATATTTTTAAAACAGCAACCGCCGAGTTTCTTACTGGCTCTTCTCGGTAGGAACAGCTTTCCGAACCAGCAGTAGAGTTGACGATTCAAAAGCACTTGTTTACAAGTTTATTTGAATAAAGAATATTTTGAATTTGAATTTGTATTTATCATATATTACTTCCTACTAATATTATAAATGCGAAAGTTTGTGAGTATGGATATATTATATAATATGTTACTCTTTCAAGGCGAATACGCTGAACAAATATTGATGAAATTTGACACAATTATTCCTGATATACCCGAGTAACATATAGGCTATAGAAATCATGTCGATTCTACAGGTATAGGATGACATTGAAAAGCGCCATCTATTTATCCACCTATCACAAAACAACCGTCCACGCAAACGAAGTTGCATCTAAAAGCTAGTCACAACATAAATATCCTTCTGCCCTTATCCCACTCTAAGTGGGGTCGGCACAACATGTTATAAACGTGCTGTAATATGATTTGGCTGCGTTTTTACGGCCGGCCGCCTGCCTGACGTCAACTTACCTTAGTCGTATTTTACGTCACCTCGGTAAGAAGGAGGGTGGTCTATTCTACTAAACCGGATACCACACGGTGGGTCACCTTTCCTTAGTCGTCTTTTACGACACCTCGGTAAGAAATGAGGGTGGTCTATTCTACTCAGCCGGATACCACACAGCGGGTCGACTTACCTTAGTCGCCTTTTACGACACCTCGGTAAGAAATGAGGGTGGTACTATTCTACTTAGCCGGATACCACACGGCTAAAACATAATTTAAACAATTTGTGCCGTCCCCACTTAGAGTGGGATAAGGGCAGGAGAATGACACGTTCCACGTTGATTAATTACATCAACATATCAATATTGTTTGTCGTACCGCAATGTTGTAACATTGATTTGACAGTAATGTGCAATTGCGTATATTATGTTGCGACGTCAAAGGGCGTGTATCTGGACAACGACGTAAATAACACTGGAGGTCGCAAAGGTTAACGGATTGTAAGGAACGGCACACATACTATTTGTAGGAAATATAACACAATAAAAAAAATCCTTCAGGAACAGTAAAAAAAGATTGTGCACAATTGGACGTTTGAATCTTTTTTTATGCCAGGAAAACCCATTATGGGTCATCACCGCCCGACGGAGACAAGTGACGTATGTGGGACTCTCCCCGACTAAAACCTGACAGTGCTCCACCACGCTGCTGGTGGCGGGGACAGGGTACCGTTGGACACATTGCCCCCATCCCAACAGCAGCTCTGGGCTCAGAGTGGGCCACCTCTAGGTCGAGGCCTCTCAAAATGTGACCCCTTTCTCCGCTAATCGATGCGTCGGGAGCACCAGATGCATCGAACGCCCCGGGGACTTTATAAGGTCCATCCGATAAACCCCGTTCGAAACGCCCAGAGGTCCCCGTTAAAGGGGAATACGACTATCGGCTTCGGCTACTCGCCTGCAACCAGCTCGCCTGCGGCGGATCGGATCCAAGGACTCGACTTCCCGGACCCGCCCCACCACCTCCTTCTGCGATATAACATCACCAAGAGACCATCGCACCCCACGACCCCTCCCTGATCGATTGAATCAACGCTGAGAAAGCCGTGAGACTTATTAATGAAAATTGTAAAAATACGTCTGTCTTTTTTCCGAAAAATATGGTATTTTTATAATACAACAAGAAAATAACGGTGTCAAATAAGCATCTAAACTTATAAACAAGTAAAAAGAAAGTACTACTATCTCCTACTTACACTAGTTCTAAAAGATTTACTAGTTAATTTCCTTTTTTGTTTCCGAGTCTTATAGCAGCATGTTTGCAGATCTTCAAGGAGCAATGTCGCGAAAAATCGCTAATATTATATAAACAATAGGTTTTATGAGGATCATAATATCATACCGCAGTATAAAATAGCTTATTACTGCGCAATAGCTTCACTTTCTTTGATAAAGAGAAAGGCATTGCGTAAGGGCTAATGAAGTGATACGTTAACATCTCTGTCATCACAATCAGCGATGCTGCGCTCTGGGCACACGAGATTTATCTACGGAATATCTTAAATGATTCTAAAAATATATTAGTAAGTTATTTTGTATTAGCGCACTCTTTCAACAATAATACGATGTAATAGAAATACCACAATTCCCGTTCCGAGATGCACTCTTGAATGACGAACAAAGACTGAATGTAACTGAAACGTTTTATCAATACGAAGACTCCACCAGAAACAACAATGGCACAGTGTTGCCACCATTTTAATCAAAAAGGGCGCAATACTCTTGTTTCATGACTGTGTTGCCATAATTTTATAGCAGCACAGTCAAAGCGGAAGTCATTAGGGGCAACAATTGCTTGTGCTTGTAAAATTTTATAGTTTGCAAAATAACATGAGAGATGAAAAGTGTCCCATATATTAAAATTAAATTAAATTAAATTTTAAACATCAAAAGTATGCAGTCGAAATCCTTTGCATAGAACTGCTTTCCTTCATTGCAAAAAAAAATTAAGACCACCGTTCCGTTCAAATGCTTAATTGCAGGTAATAATATAAACAATTCAATAATAAATTATTGACTTGTCAGACAGAAAAAAATAAATGAGATTTCCGTAAAAGATATTTAAATTTTAATACTGTAAACAATGTACTTAATTAATCTTAAGGATCGCATTGAAATTAATCCCTAATAATAATTAAAATAGGAATCTTAAAGTTCGCAACCGCATACTAACGATATAGCATTTTAAAATCTAAGTCATTGTATTGTAATAAATAAAGATAGTTGGAGACTATTGGCAAATAACCAAGGTGGTTTGTTAAAGCCGCATTATCAACGGCTTATAGGGGAGTGGTGACGAGGTGGTACGCAAGTAGATTAGTAGATAAAGTTGTCACGATCAATCTTCGAATTCATTCGCTGTTTTCCAGTGAAAGTTGTAGAGCTTTTAACCCGGGCACTGTACTGAATGTAAATAAATATACACTTTTTAAAGACAGAAAAAATATTTACAAAACAATAAATCCTAAGGTAAGTTGGCCCACTGTCTAGTATCGGGGACTTCCGAGCGGTCCAAACGGGGTTTATCGGAATCCTTGAGGCGGTCGATGCATCTAGTGCCCCCGATGCATCGTTCGCGGCGGAGGGAGGGGCCACTGTTAGAGAGGCCCCGACAGAGATGGCGCACTGTGGGGTTCAGAGTTGCTGCTGGCGGGGATGGGGGCAATGTGTACAACGGTACCCTGTCCCCGCTACCAGCAGCGTGGTGGAGCACTGTCAGGTTATAGTCGGTGCGAGTCCGACATACCCGCCGCTCGTCCCCTTTGGGCGGTGATGATCCTATGGGTTTTCCTGACATAAAAAAACTGTATAGTATCTGACTGAGTAGAATAGGGTGAGTATTTCTTACTGAGATGTTAAATACGACTAAGTTAACGTCAAGCAGGCGGACGGTCGTAAAATACATAGCCAAACTATGTGACAACGTGTTTATAACATGTTGTGCTGACCTAACTTATAGTTGGTTGGATAAGGGCAAGAGAATGATGACATAATTAATATCCCTTCCCCTCCCTGCTACAGAGCGCTATAGAGTTATTAATAGAGAAGGGGATCCATAAGTAGGCTTGTCAGAATGAAACAAAAAGTACTAAACCATTATTATATGGCAGTGGTGGGGGTTTGTGCATGTGTTTTTACGAATCCTGCATGTATCAGGTATAAAAACGGATATTCCACTCTACAATTAACATTATATATATATTTTCTATTTTACTTTATCGCTGATTATAGCAAAATATTTTTTTATTACCTAAATATTTTGCAGTTAGTAACCGTGGATTACACATTTATTATTCGTTCTGTTTCCCTGCAATTCTTACATTACGACACACAAAAATCTACTTAACATCTATAAGTCAAGCGCTGTCTGTGCTTGTCAAATTTAATATCTACATATAAAAGTGAAACTGACACCTGTTCCTTCTTCGTATTTAATCATCGCTTAAGTTTCATACTTTTTAAGAGCTTATATATTAAAGAGCATAGGACGCGTTTACACTGGCCTTTAAATTCTAAGACACAACAATAGCAATATATCTCATTATTAGAAATACATAAGAAAATGTCTCAAACAGTGATTTCAGGCCCTCCATCCTAGAATATTCAGTTTCAGCCAAATAATGCCGAGGCAGAAAAAAGTTGTTTCTAACGCATTTTTTCATTTACGAGTATTATAAATTACTCAAAGTCTTGAAAACCATAAAACAATCAGCGCTTTATAAATAGATCTCAAATACGATGTTCTTTAATTTCAATAAAGCAAAAAAAAAAGATGAATTGATCATAATGCTTCGGAGCTATTAGCTTATTGTGTCAAAATTGCTTGCACGGACTTTGGTCTGATATTACTCGATAAGGCTAACATACTCTTACATTACAGAAAAAATAATCAATAAAAAAATTAATTTAAAAAAGTACGAAAAAACTAGATAGTCCCTGCTTATACTTTTCATAATTTGTCCTCTGTCCTTTGAAAAGGAGAGCTTCTAAACATGAGCTTCCACTTCCAGCAGCGATACGATAATAATAGTAATACACATTACTGTACGCTTATATTATGCACGCTGTTCCTTTAAACTTTGATAAGTTTTTAATAAATAACGATATAACGAGATTTTTTCATTAAGTGTTTAAAATGTTAAATTTAGCAAAATTCATTGAAATAAATCCCACAGAATTGGCATCCCGCATCTTTATAAATTGTTTAATATATATTGTCTTAATAAATAATAAATGATATGAAGGCGTCTTTATGAAATGCAAATGCGTAACATGAATGTATACATTTAAGATACAATCTTGTGTAATAAGCGTGAATCATTACATCATAGGATGAATAAGTAAGCTAAAGACGACACGTTGTAATATAATCGATTATAGACAACGACAGAACCATAGACTTATTATACATAGAGAAGAGTTATACGCATGCCTGTAAGTGACAATGACATAATAAATGAACACTTGAAGTAAATAAGGCAATAAGTACCTAAAAATTAAAATTCGAACTAAGTATGCAATTTGGTTCTAAAACCAATTTGAGAACCAAATTGCATAAGTAAGTAAAGTAAGTAACGGCCTGTTACTATCCCACTGCTGGGCATAGACCTCCTCTTTCCATTTTTGGAGAGAAGGGTTGGAGCTAAGACCTACCACGCTGCTCCAATGCGGATTGGTAGGTTACACATATCCCTAGGATTCTCTAGAGATATGCAGGTTTCCTCACGATGTTTTCCTTCACCGAAAAGCGTGTGATAAATTGCAATTATCAATTAGACACATAAGTTTTAATAGAAAAACTCATTGGTGTCTGCCCGGGTTTGAACCCATGATCGTCTCTAGAGATTCACACGGTCGCACCGCTAGGCCATCACAGCTAATTGCATACTTAGTTCGAATTTTAATTTTTAGGTACTTAGTGCCTTATTTACTTCCAGTGTTCAAATAATGCGAGGGAAGATACTTCTTATATCTTTCGTGCACAAAAACATAGACATATAGATCTCCCTCATTTGATTTTGATCTCCTTTGATCCCCTCATTTGATCTTTTTCTCTTATGTATCTTTATAGTAGGTACTTGGATGACAGAACTATGTTTGGTAACTTTTTTTTTATTATATTTTTTTTAAATAAACAAAAAAAAGGTTGGTGATAACTGGAGTTTGATCTCGGGTACTTTGACTACTTAAATCCGCCTGTTCCCTACTGAGGTATTACAACTTCGTGTTTGAAAGCGAAATTAGCTCTTACTTTTTGCTAATAATTTTATAACGGTTTTTCAGTGTTTGAAAACATGTAAAAAAATACATTTTCCATTAATGAAACCTAGCTTAATCGATTTCGCCCCCAAGACACTCCACACACTGAGTTTCATGAAAATCGTTGGAGCCGTTTCCGAAATTCTTAAAATTTATATATACAATAATTAACTCAGTGAAATATTAAAGGTTAGTCATATTTCAAGCTGGATTCCCCACTCTAAGTTTAATAATTTTATGAATAGATCACAAGACAATTTATTAGTTGATAAACATTAAAAAATATAGAATACTCTTGATTCTTCAGATATATATTACAAAAGAGCAATAACATTGTCTGTTAATTAGGTAATGGAAGCTGTAATATCGAATTCACTCGCATCAAGTTTAGTGTTCAAATACTATCGATTATGTATTACTTTTTCCTGTTTCTGGAGAAAAAACGGTAGTTTCTCTACAATACACATACTACACTTCAATTGTATTAAAATCAATCCAATATTGCTATAACGAATTACTCGCGAAAGCATATTAAACAGAGAAATTTCGCATTTAAAATATTAGTAAGGATTACCTAAACAATTGTTATTCCCATTATTGTATAGGTAAATCATATAATAGTGAGGAATCTAAGGGAGCTTTTGCTTAATTATTCGGTCAAGGATCAACAGAAAAGAAGAACAGAAAAGATATCATATTTATTGTCAGGAGATTCCTCTCTCTGGATACCAACGGCTTGCGGCCGGCTACGGGACTTTTCCGTATAACTTTTTTATATATTTAAATGTTTTTTTTTTACTATATGCAAATATTGAACATATTACATAGATAATTATAACAACAGTGTAAAATTAAATGAACACACTAACCACTTAGTGCGCAATTAGTATCTATCTACCGACCAGCGGCGGTTCACGTCAGTGACAGTTTGACAAGTGACCCAAAATGGCGCGTCCGCCATGACACTCGCAAATATTATTTAAATAGCATTAGCAATGTTTAAAATTCAGCTCACAGATTAATGGATGGAAGATTAATTAAAATATCATTACAAGTGGTCTATTATATGCCAATATAATAATAACAATACAGACATGACTTCTAGAAACTTCCACGCGATTATTATTATATGGTTAAATGACGTCCAGTGCGAAGTTGCTTGATTGTTTAATAATTAATTATTTTATGGTTACAGACAATCTTTATTTCAATTCAAATCCAAACTATTCATCATTTACGTAAACTAAATCATCATCTCTCCTTTTTTATTGTAAATTAACTTCACATTATATTTTTAGGAAATCACTTTTTATGCATAAAAATATAACAGCATTTTTCAACTTACCTTAGTTGCCTTTTACGACACCTCGGTAAGAAAGAGGGCGGTTTATTATACTAAACTGGATACCACACGGTGGGTCAACTTACCTTAGTCGCGAATTGAAATAAAGATGGAATGAAGAATTTCATTTACGTAAACTAAATCGTCATCCCTACTTTTTCATTGTAAATTAACTTCACATTATATTGATAACTCACTTTTTATGCATTAAGATATAACAGCATCATAAAAATTGATAATGTACAATAAAAAAGCTGTAGTTGGCATAAACTTGCAGCTCCTGGCTTGTGTTTTTAGGTTTTACTAATTTTTCTACATTCTATAATAAAATTCCACAATCAGTTTTAAATTTGCCATTACACCAAAATAATTTTAAAAGTAGATTAATACGGAAAACATATACTATTTGATGATTACATAAACGACAAAAATGCGATAATAACCACTCTTTCATCTCGCAAAGAATAGCTATGATGTAATGTAACTAGTTATAAGAATTACATTTTGACAGGTCAAGTTTCTTGCTGGCTCTTCTCTGCAATTTTCCAAACTGACATTAGAGTTCACGATTCAAAAGTGCCAATTTATTTGAAGAATAATTTGAATTTGAATTTAGCTTTTTCACTTCTCGTGATCGTGTAGAAAACGAAGTAACGCAATTTCATTTCTATCCATTCACCGTTATACAATTTGAATGGCTGAAACGCTATTGGTGCTGTATGTACTATAGACTATTCTAGAAAACTGTTCACTGTGAATCCTAAGTTCCCCGATGGGAACAGGCGTGGCGGCTATTGTGAGAAGCCTTTGAAAGCCATCGCGTGAATAATAATCAAAGGTCATCGGTCTACGATCATGTTTCTATATAGATGATAATGACATACAATATATAATGCCTTTGACATTAACTAATATATAATGTCACACTCTGTATTCATTATATTCACACTCATATTATATTCAATTTCTAATTCAAAATATTCTTTATTCAAGTAAACTTGTAAAGAAGCGCTTTTGAATCGTCAACTCATTCAGAAAAAAGTGCCGTGTGGTATCCGGCTGAATAGAATAGACCACCCTCATGTCTTACCGAGGTGACGTAAAAGGCGACTAAGGTAAGTTAACTCACCATGTGGTATCCGGTTAAGTAGAATAGACCACCCTCTTTCTTATCGAGGTGTCTTAAAATACGACTAAGATAAGTTGACGTCAGACAGGCGGCCGGTCGTAAAATACGTAGCCAAATCATGTGACAACATGTTGTGCCGACCCCACTTAGAGTGGGATAAGGGCAGGAAGATGATGATGAATCTCGGAAACGATTTTCCTGAAATTCATGTAGAGGGTTTTGCGAGAGAAAAATCGATATAGAAAAATTTAAATATTAAAAAAATCTCACTAAAAAATGTTACTTATTTAAATTCTAAATCTATGATTTCTTTAGGCTCGGAGCTTTCAACGAAAACCCCGAATGAATTCTACTATAGCAGATCCTTGTCACTTACTCTTAAACTAAATCATAGACAAAACCTTTACTTAATTGAGATTGGCAGGAAAACTTCGTATAAGTAATTTGATTCAATATTTGTCCCAACAGTTGCCAAGGGTCCAATGCATTTCTCTATTATTATGCGATGCATCGACAGTAACTGTAAGTTAGTGCATAGGTGTCCTACCATTGACCTAGAAGCCTGCGTACGAGATGGCTTGTCGATTGTTCAAAATCAATAGCACTCAGTTATTATTAGCCTGTATTTGTTCGAAATTTTCCACACGAAATGAAATGAGTATTTGAGCATATTTAGATTTTTAGTCATTTATTTATTGAGCCAATTGAATTTAAACCAATTTGTCATTGGGCCAAAGAAAAAAACTTAAAGCGTAAATTTTAAACTATAAATATAGAACTCTTTGGAATATGCATAATTTTGCCATCTCTATTTAGCAACAACGTATTTGAGATTGAATTAACACTGAAAACATCATCATCCTTCCGCCCTTATCCCACTATAAGTAGAGTCATGTTATAGAGCACGATATTTTATAAACATGTTGTCACATGATTTGGCTAGGTATTTTACGACCGGCTGCCTGCCTGACGCCAACTTAACTTACTCACCTTTTACGACACTTCGGTAAGAAAGAAGGTGGTTTATTCAGCTGGACACCACACGGCGGGTTACATACCTTAGGCACCTTTTACTACACCTCGGTAAGAAACAGGGTGGCCTATTCTATTCAACCGGACTCCAAATGGTGGGTCAACTTACCTTAGTCGCCTTTAAGGACACCTAGGTAAGAAATTAGGGTAGTTTATTTTACACAGCCGGCTACCACACGGCGGGTCAACTAACCTTAGTCGCCTTTTACGACATTTTAGTAAGAAATGAGGGTTGTCTATTAAGCTGGATACCACACTCTACTCAACCGGATACCACACGGCGGGTCGACTTACCTTAGTCGCCTTTAACGACACTTTAATAAGAATTGAGGGTGGGCTATTCTACTCAGCCGGATACTACACAGCAAAGTTCGTCTCATTTGTATATTGTAAATTTTTACCCGCTTTTCGTACTTAATGGCAGACTGCCATCCGCTCTATGTGGTCGGCATCCAAATTGCCTTTATTCCGCCAATTTATACAACATTATGCAGTTGGCCGCGTGTACGTTTAATGATGGATTTATGGCCGGAGTATTTTGCCAGATCCTACAATGTTTATAGGTTCTGCCTTTTATTTACTACGGGACGCCGTCCAAATCATAATAAGATGCGATTTTGTCGTGGAGTCTATCTCCTGATGATGCTTCGGTTGCGGGGCGAAACGATTGTTGAGTTTGTGATAGTGAACGTAGGTAGTGCTTGTGTATTGTGGTGGCGGTGGTGGAGGTTTGTGCTAGTTTTTACGAATACTGCATGTATCAGGCATGAAAACGGATTGTCCACTCTACATTTAGCATTATATATATTTTCTATTTTACTTCATCGCGAATTATGGCAAAATGATTTTATTAATACCGTTGTAAGATGAAACTCATAAAAAATCAAAATTTTATTAATTTAAGTACGTGGTATCCGGTTGAGTAGAATGGACCACCCTTTTTCTTACCGTGGTGTCGTAAAAGGCGACTAAAGTAAGTTTACTCGCCATGTGGTATCCGGTTGAGTAGAATAGACCACCCTCTTTCTTCCCGAGATGTAGTAAAAGGCGACTAAAGTAAGTCGACTCGCCGTTTGGTATCCGATTGAGTAGAATAGACCACCCTCTTTCTTACGGAGATGTCGTAAAAGGCGAATAAGGTAAGTCGACCGATAGTGGTATCCGGTTAAGTAGAATGGACGACTCTCTGTCTTACGGAGGTGTCGTAAAATACGACTAAGGTAAATTGACGTCAGGCAGGCGGCCAGTCATAAAATAGGTAGCGAAATCATGTGATAACATGATAACGTGATGATTTATGCAAGTACACTGTTTCTAACACTTTGAATCTTTAAATGTTAAAAGCTTCAACTTGTTAGCGCACACTATATACAATAACACGATATAATACGAATAAAAGTAATACCACAATTCCCGTTCTGAAATGCACTTCTCTTGAATGACAACAACGGCACAGTGTTGCCAATATTTCAATAAAAAAGGGTGCTATAGTCTTGTTTCATGACTGTGTTGCTATAAAATACAAAGCGGAAGTCAATGGCGACAACAAACTGATTCTGAAGTTTACTTCTACCAAGAAGAACCTTTTTTATATCAAATTTTTGACACATACGCCTGCTTCCAAAGTTTAATTTCACAATTTATCTGGTCCTAGCATTTTCCTAAACAAAAAAACATACCGATCTAAATACAGATGCCCGTTGCATCACTTGCACATCGGCAGTTTAACTAACACGGTTAACTACAGCGTTACTGGCTGTGACTAACCGTATTATGCACAGTTAAACCGTCCACTAAATAAACTGAACGATGTTTGTTTCGGTATGGTTAACTTAGCACAATACATGTAGGTATAGAAAATAGTTAAATGTCATTTCCTGTTTCTTAAGTTTTTAATTGTAAAAATGGAAATGGGGTTGTCAAGTAATTAATTCCATTAAATAGTCTGTGTTATGTCACGTGGTAAAGATTTGTATCCAAATTCAAATTCAAAATTTTGTTTTTTCAAAAAAACTTGTAAACAAGTGCTTTTGAATCGTCAACTCTACTGCTAGTTCGGAAAGCTGTTCCTACCGAGAAGAGCCAGTAAGAAACTCGGCAGTTGCTTTTTTAAAAATATAATTCTTATTTCTAGTTACATTTAGTTTATTATTTGACTGGCCCGTTGGCGCAGTGGGTAGTGACCCTGCCTTCGGCTCCGCGGGTCGCGGGTTCAATTCCCGCCGAGGGCCAACATTTTCTATAAATGAATTTGTTGGTCTTTGAGCCTGGGTGTATATTTGTATTTAAGTATGTATTTAAAAATATATAAGTATATATTCACCAGTTATCTGTCACCCATAACACAAGTATTAAATTACTTACTTTGGGGACGGACGACCGTGTGTGTAAGTGTCCCATATATTTATTATTTATTATTTATTTATTATTATCGTAATATCTTAATTTATTGGGTAGGTAGGTACTTGTCATACATTTAATTTCACGTGATTTCCTGCGAGAGAAGTTTATAAGGAATTAGGTATAATTACATTAGCTTCACAGTATATTTTTTAGTAATTGCATTATTTGCAAAAAGATATACATAATTATAAAAAAATACAGATGTTAATAAAACACACAATATGTATATAAGCTTGCGACTTTGCGCCTTGCTAAAGTACGTAAATCGTTTGGGTATAAGATTCTTTAATAAAATTCCGCAATAAATTTAAGCTTTGCCATTATTAACTAAAATTATTATATTATATATAATATTTCTTTAATTTTTATTGTTAAATTAGGAAATTATTAGTAGGTAATTCTAATTCATAATGTTTGATATTTGCGTACTAACTTTTTTTTAACTATAAATTGTCTCACTTCGTAGGTTAGCTGACAGAGATCTCTGTCAGGGGGATAAGTTGACCTTTGTACACTTTTTTTATCAATAATGTTTTTTTTATAGTACATAAATAAATAAATAATAAAAAATAAAACAAACTCTATAGTTTCATATTTGTATGATGATCGCGCGCAAAGCCCGTAGTCGTTGCTAGTATATAGCTAATTTTGTAACTCCCTAGCGAGTATTAAACATATTTGTACGGCTTTAAGCTCCTTAATGAAGCCGTTAAACAGTCATTAGTAGGCACTTGTAGCGACCATATCTCTAAAGCAGTTAAAATACACAATTAACTACTGCGACTACACTAGAATAACAACGTTTAACGTAAACTAAGGATAATACCTGGGTTATCGAGGTATTTCGGTCGGTCATCATCCTCCCGCCCTTATTCCACTCTAAGTGGGGTCGGCACAACATGTTATAAACATGCTATCACATGATTTGGCTGCGTTTTTACGACCGGCCGCCTGCCTGACGTCAACATACCTCAGTCGTATTTTACGACACCTCGGTAAGAAAGAGGGTGGTCTATTCTACCCTAATAGCACAGGGTGGGTCAACTTGCCTTTGTTGCCTTTTACGACACATCGGTAAGAAATGAGGTTGGTCAATTCTACTCAGCCGGATACCACACGGCGGGTCGACTTACCTTAATCGCCTTTTACAACAACTCGGTAAGAAATGAGGGTAGTACTATTCTATTCAGCCGGATACCACACGGTTGATCTTTATATATATATACATACAAGATTAACTCATTGAAATATTAAACATAATATATGTGTTCTTTGTGAAATTTTATAATGCGAAAGTAATATAATCATTTTATAGTCGATACTCAAATTTACTTTTACTCAAAAATAATAAAATACAAAAAAAATATATATATATAAAGATACACTCTCTTCGAGTTCTCTCAGCAACTTTGTTGGCGTCAACTGTAATGTTAAAATATACCTACTCAATTTTACAAGAAACTAAGTAAAAAAGTTTTTTTCTGTTGCTAAAAGTAAAATGGAAGTTTTTATCATATTTTTAGTAGGGTATATTTTAACTTTAATGGACTAAACTTTATCAATATAGGTTCAGACAATTAGTGGAGGCAGTTCGCATTTATAGATTTTCTTTTGTTTGTTTGTGGTCGCATATATAAAAAAACTGTTTATGTATTGATATGAAATTGTTTACATATTATTGTATATTTATATAGCAATGTTTTTACATTAATTGATTTTAAAATTCCCTATTGATTTAGGAAATTCCACATGGAAAAGAATTGGGTTAATCTCGTACATTAAGATATAATGTCAATAAGAAATATTGTCTGATGTTAAAATTTGAACATGTTTGTTTTAGACTGTATCAGAACAGCGCGCGCCGGCCCCCGTTGAGATGCAAGCGCGGCACAGCATCCTCTGGCATCTGCTGATCGACCTGCCCATACTTCTACTTGGTGAGTTTTATATACGAATTCAAATTCTAAATCTTATTTATCCAATTTAACAAGCGTTTTTGAATCAAATCTACTTTTGGTGTAGAAAATCGCTTCTAACCTAAAGGGTCGATGAGAAACTCTACGGTTGTTCTTTTCAAAACATAATTATTATAATTAGTACTACTACTAGTAATTATTGGTACCCTGCCTTCAGCTCCATGGGTTACGGGTTCGATTCCCGCCGAGGGCCAACATTTTCTACAAATGAATTTGTTGGTCTTCAAGTCTGGGTTTATATTTGTATTTAAGTATGTATTTAAAAATTATATAAGTATATATTCACCAGTTGTCTGTCTACCATAACACAAGTATTAAGTTACTTACTTAGGGGATGAACGACCGTATGTGTAAGTGTCCTATATATTTATTTAAAAAAATATTATAACACAAAGTCCCCTAAAGTCGTTTGATCGATTTTCTCGAAATCTACTGAGCTAATTTTTGTATAATTTTTACTACAGGATATTGCAATTCTTTCGCAAAGTGTAGGTTTATAGTGCACTATGGTTAAATGTAAATTGTCTAAAAGAGGGTACGCGATTGTAAAAAAATCTATAGCATTAGTCGCGTGCGTCGCGTAAAAGAACAGATAAACAATAAAGTAATGTACTAGAAAATTATAAATCTACATAAATACTACAAAAAAGTCCGCGACAGCATATCTCTATCTCTTATGGTTAACTAACTATAAGTACTTCTATGTTAAAAATTTCAATTGAATACACTGATTTCCACAAGCACAGCTATACCCATAATTAGGTATCGTATTATAATTGTGTAAGTCTGTTTGTCATGCTTTCAGGACTAAACTGTTGGAGTAATATTAATGAAACTTAGTACAAATAAAACTTATATACCGAGTTTACATATAGGACAAAAAACCTTGTATTTCCTTCTAGAACAGAAAAAAACAAGACATAATCGGCAATATTTTAACGTTAAGTTGTCGCAAACTGTAATTCCAGGCATAGCTTGTTTATTATAAAACCGAAACCCGAAATTTGGAACCGCTATAAAGTTTTACATCTTTCACGGGCGGCACAGTATGCATAACAGATCAATAAGATATCATTTGGTTGCAACACTCGTAGCATCTCGGGTTATATCTGAATTGCATAATAAAATTGTAATAACAGTAAATATTGTTGACTGTTTGAATTGATGCATTGCGGCTATATAGCGCGGTGCCCTTTGATTTATGAGAATTATAGCGATTTATAAAACACTAACGGCCCGGCCACAGGTTACTGTGGCTCAGTCTGGCTCACAGAGATATGATAGAAATGCTCCGATCGCCACCAAACTTAACAGAATTAACCGCAGGGTCGATCTTTTAATAATTTCATTAAAATTGGTCCAGACGTTTCGGGGTCTATTCCGTAGGGTGTCTGTCTTAACTGCGTTTTTGTACGCGGGGCTCAGGGTCGCCATTTTACCACCGTATGGCCACAAAGCCCATCGGTTTTCCCATTGCCATTTCAGCCTTTCGATCCTTTAAGATGCCATGTGGTATCCGGCTTAATATGAATATGAATGTGTGTAATAGACAAAGTAGGAACCGACATAAGCTAGCGGCTCCTGCTTTGCGCCTTGCAAGAGTACGAAATTCGTTTGTGGGTTTGGGTATAAGTTTCTATAATAAAATTCTGCAATCAATTCTGGCTTTGCCATTTGATACCAGATACCACACGGTGGGTCGACTTACCACAGTCGCCTTTTACGACACCTCAGTAAGAAATGAGGGTGGTACTATTCTATTCAAATTCAAATTCAAAATTTTCTTTATTCAAATAACCTGTAATCAAGTAATTTGGAATCATCAATTCTACTGCTGGTCGGGAAAGCTGTTCCTACCGAGAAGAGCCAGCAAGAAACTCGGCGGTTTTTTCTTTTCAACATAATACTTATAACTAGTTACATTAAGTCATTATTATCTTGTACAGGGTCGGATAGTATCTATATACACGCATTCTTATCGCCTAAATAATCCTCAACAGTATAGTAAGCTTTCTGTATCAGTCTTCTTTAATATGTAGTAATTTTAAACTGCTGTGATGGCAAAGCTACAATTGATTGTTGAATTTTATTATAGAGTTTTATACCCAAACCCACAAATGACATACGCACTTTTGTAAGGTGTAAAGCAGGAGCCGCAATTTTTTTTTCTGTTTTTAACAATCAAAATTCAGTTCCATATGTCTGATTGGCAACACGCACTGTTCGAAGACTTTGGAGTTTTGTTTTTACAGACTGTGCGTTTAGCTATGTGATACATTGTTGACACAGTAATATCATCTGTAGTGCGTTTGAAAGCCGTTTTATTTGTCCAGTGACCGGTTACAGCGGTTAGTGTAGTCATTTACAGCTACTGGATTGAGTGGATGTAACAAATTTTTTGATACATTTTAAGACAAGGTTAACCCGTGACTTCGTTCGCGCCAACAGCGTTAAAATAATCAATTATCTGATATGAGTTTTTGTATCGTTTCATCAATTCATTATCAGGCACAGACTTACGTATATATCGGAGATAAATAAATGGTGGGGGTTGTAATAACTACTGTACAATTACGCTTGTTCGGTCAATTCTTCTCTTTGCAATTTTATCTCCTGATCCTTTGGTTAAGGGGACGAAACGGTTATTGAGATTGTAGTAGTGAATGTGTGCAGTGCTAGTGTGATGGTAGTGGAGTTTTATAGTGCGTTTTTACGAGTTCAGCATGTATCAGTTATTAAAACGGATAGTTAAGTCTACATCTAGCTTTACATAGATTTTCTTAACAAACGCGGATTATAGCAATATAATTCTACAGTTTCAGGCGTTTTCAGGCACTCAAAAACTGTTCAAAAAGCCTGTTTCTCAAGTTACTAATAAAGCGTCGGATAGTTAACCGACAAATAAACTAAGTAACAGATAAATGTCTCTAAAAAGAAACACTAAAAAGTGAAAAATTTAAAAAAATAAAATCACGGCCATTTTGAAATAGGTATTTGCTATCCAGCAGGTAAACAAAATAACAGCCACATGATCTACCTGTTAACTTATTAGGGACTTTAAGTGCTGAATAAGCCTATAAGAAACCTGAGAAACGCAAAATTCTGAGATATGTGTCAGATATGTTCCGAATAAGCTAACTGACAGTTTATTGCTGTTGGCAGTTGACAGTTTTTGGTTGATATTCGCGATACAGGGCGACCTAGTGCGAGTATCATTAGATCTCTGCCACAATATAGGACAATGTATTAGTTTAATTAATTAAATTTAAGCAGAATTATTTATTAATTATTTGTACTTTATGTAATGAAATAAATTATTAAATAATTAATAGAAAAATTTATACCTTGATTGATTGATGATTTGAACCTGTGATTTGGTTAATTGCTGTTCAACCGTCGAGTGTAACTCATTTAATACCTTATCATGGTTTCTAAAGTGGTTGACCAGGTAATGGGATAGCCGTGACATCACCCGTCTTCCACTTGGGTGGCCGTGTCAGACATGTGACACCTGACACGGCTGACACCCGCCACGATATCGTGCGCGGTGTGAGGTCACTATACCGCAAATATGTTTAACTTTAGCGTCTATATGATAAGCTTTGTGGTTAGCCTGAGATATCATTCCATATCATTATTATTTGAATGATAAAAATGCTTTGACATGAAAATACTTTCAGCTTCATACAAGTCTGTGGTTTAATAATGTAAAATTGGAAATAATTAAAAGATTGACGTCCAAGTTTCGTCCTGGTTCACTGAATTAACTGTTTTTTTTTTATAAATGGTGCTGAGGTATGTAGGTACCTAAAATTAAAATCGATATCGCCTTCTCCCTATGCGTATTAGCCGGCTGAGTAGAATAGACCACCCTCATTTCTTACCGAGGTGTCGTAAAAAGTGATTACGGTAAGTTAACGTCAGACAGGTAGGTCGTAAAATACGTAACCAAATCATGTGACATCATGTTTATAACATATTCTGCCGACCCCACTTAGAGTGGGATTAGGCTAGAATGACGATGGTACCATCCTGTATAAGACTTGGACCTCAGTTTATAACGCTTGAAATTGTCAACGTTAAATATGTCAAAATAAATTAACCGAATCAATACTTTTCTGGTTTCAAAAATAAACACCAACCAAAACGGTGTAAGCTAAGTTGGATCGTGTTTGTTTTCAATTGATGAACGCGAGTCACTAACTTTACCCGCATTGTTGATATAGCCGACACCTTCGACTTGGTCGGTACTGTCGCCAACAACAGTATTTGATTATATTTATTAATTCATCATTCTCTTGCCCTTATCCCACTCTAAATGGTATTAACACATGTTTTTAACATATTATTAGATTATTTGAATTATTTTTACGACCGGCCTGACTGACGCCAATTTATCTTAGTCACCTATTACGACACCTTGGTAAGAAATGAAGGTGGTATATTCTACTCAGACGTGATATTTCAACACTTTAAGATGTTAAGATGACAATTGAATGACGATAAGAACGACACCTTGGTATAAAATGAATGTGGTCTATTCTAATCAGCCGTATACCACACCGTGGTTGATTAATTTTTAAATTTTTTGTTTAAATGGATCTCCCTGTTTCTTTGCTCGGTAAAGGTCAAGCAAGCCTTCGAACCCTAATAGTAGGCAGAAAATAATCTACCAATGGTATGAACTCATGACACGAAGATTGTAACGACTCCCCAACCTGTTATCACGGCTAAACAGATATAGCTATAATAATATTATTACAGTTTTATTACTGTATTAATGTTATAACTCCAAAAAACTCTTAATTTTTTTTAATAAAATGAACTGAAATATACTCTTAACTGTTCTTTAAAACTCATTTTTTGCGTTCATTTCATGTTGTAATTAACATTATCTGTTTTTTACATCATTTAAATCCATCTTAGATGCATAAAATATAATCATTTCCATGTAAATATATTACAGTACAACCAGCATTTACACGTTGCAGTTCGTTCATCTTAATGATCAAAAATAATTAAATTTAAGATATCATTTTCGTTCGTGACTATACGTTGCCTGAAACGATACACATTTTATCTGGAACTAATCTCAAGACGTAATGGCTGACAGATATCGCTCAAGATCAATGTCAAAATGTCAAATTGTTGTTACTGTTAGATATAGTTAGAGTTAATGGGTAATATTACATGTAATTGATGATTACATCGTTATTAAAACTACATGGGGCTGCGCCTTAAATAGATTGTGTGCTAGATAAATCTTTTATATTTAAATGAGTTAATGTTGTATCTATATATTGTTAGGAGCAAAAGTAGGATTTATAAAAAGAGAACTAAATTACCTACTACATTTGTAACCAAACAAACAAAATGGCCGACGTGAACAGATTAACTAACAGACATTTCGCTAACAAGTATCGATCGTAAAAGAGACCTCTGTTTTTTTTTCGCACTCTAACTAATGCTGTTAGCCCTAGAGGCTTTGACAGCGTCACCGAGAGAGTGGGCGAGCGCAGAAGCATCGCCGGAGTAAATTGGAGAGCGAGTCTCGAGCGAAACTTGCAGCATCCTGGGAACGTCGTCTTAAGGGTGCCACCTGTAAGGCCGGACCTCGGCTTAAAACGACGCGTTGTGGAGGACTATATCGGACTTGACCTGACCACTTTTATACTCTAGATGAGAGGTAATTATGAAGTGTTGCTAGCAACAATATATTAAAACACTGATTAAAAATGATGCTGTCTACAATATATATTTTCGGAATCTCGGAAACGACTCTAAAGATTTTCCTGAAATTCAGCATGTAGGATTTGGGGGAGAAAAATTGATCTAGCTAGGTTTTATGTAAATAAAATTGTTTTATCCCTATTTTTGGGAATTAAAAAACACTAACATTTATATTGAATTGAATTTTCGCCATTAACTGTCAAGTCAGTGTAGCTTATTCAGGGAAGAGCAGCCTCGAGAAATGTAAATGCCTAGGACCGATCCCCAACTAAATAGTTATTTTTCCTTTTTTGTTGTTTGTCTACCATAACGTGTCAATCAAAAAGATTTTAATTCATTTTTTTCAGTTCACTTTTGTTGTCGCCAATGACTTCCGCTTTGTATTTTATAGCAACACAGTCATGAAACAAGAGTATCGCGCCCTTTTGATTAAAATGGTGGCAACACTGTGCCATTGTTGTTTCCGGTAGAGTCTTCCTATTGAGAAAACGTTTCAGTGACAGGCACTCTTTGTTCGTCATTCAAGAGAAGTGCATCTCGGAACGGGAATTGTGGTATTCCTATTATATCGTGTCATTGTATATAGTGTGCGCTAATACTTTCAATTCATATAATTGTATTGCGAAAATAGAACTTAGCTATTTTACACAAAATAATTCTAAGAAGGAAAGAAATAATTTTCATTTAATACGACACAGTACATTATTATTTTAACATATAGGAGGGTGTTTTAACATAAAATTTGACGGGTACAACTTGCCGATGATTAAGCAATAGAAACAGTATATTTCGGTTCTCTTCATAAATTCACTATGTTTACATACTAAAATAATCTTATTAAACCCATAAAACTATCAAGCTTCAGAAGCTAAGTTATTTCCTATTTACGAGCTGTTAGCTTATAAAGTCATAAATCGTGCTATTAAAGCTACATATCGCGACTTTATGGCAGCTGCTGACGTTCTTAAAAGCAAATATTTATATCATCTAACGTAGAGTTAAATGGTGTTTAACTAATTTATACGCAACAGAAATACACTGTGACCAATTTCCTTAGTTATAACTTGTTAGAAGTTTGTTATGACATAAATTGATACCTTAATTCCTCTTAAATAATTTATAGAATTAGGCGTTACTTTACGGAGATCCATAATAAAGTAATAATAAAATTATTTTGATATAATCCGCGATGGAGTAAAATAGAAAATATATATAATGCTAAACGTAGAGTGGACAATCCGTTTTCATACCTGATACATGCAGGATTCGTAAAACCACACGCATAAACCTCCACCACCGTCAACATAATACGCAAAGCTTTGCGATTTTATCGTGGAGATCTCCTGATGATGCTTCGGTTTCGGGGCGATACGATTGTTGAGTTTGTAATAGTGAACGAGTGCTTGTGTATTGTATACGAATCCTGCATGTATCAGGTATGAAAACGGATTGTCAACTCTATATTTAGCATTATATATATTTTCTATTTAACTTCATCACGTATTATAGCAAATTAATTTTATTATTACTTTTGTATATAGACCACCCTCTTTCGTACCTAGCTGTCGTAAAAGGCGATCAAGGTAAGTTGACGTCAGGTAGCCAGCCGGTCGTAAAATATCTAGCCGAATCGTGTGACAACACCTTTATACGAGTATAATAAAATGTGCCGACCCGATTGGGATAAGGGGATGATGACAATTTGTTGGCTCCTCGAGTCCTAGTATATTTACGTGTTTATTTAAAATTATAAATGTATATATTTACCACTTGTCTGTTACCCATAACACGAGCATTAAATTACTTTGGGGTCCGACAACCGTGTGTGAAAGAGCCACATATATCTTAGACAACATACCTATATGTTTAATAAGAAACACATGCATTCTTAATTTCTTTCACGAGTCACGTCTTATTCTAAAAAGAAATTTTGAAACGGTTTCTCGTTAATCAAAATAACCGTTTTATTGAATAATGTTTCAGTAACATACACATTGCTATGATAATTGTTCTGTTTAGCTCGCGATATATTTGGTAGACACTACAGTGTTATAATTCAATATCTCCGTTCCAGTTTTAGATATGTGTCTAAATGTTGAGTCAATGTTTCCTTATCGATTCACGCTATGATTTTATTTTTACAGCGTGTGAAAGAATGTTCTTTAGTTCTTATTATTTACCTCTTAAAGACTAAAATTTGACTAAAATTAAATACTATCAACATTAATTTCTTTAGAGAAATGATATATAATTTCAAAGAAAGTTTATCTTCATTAAGAATTTGATCTGATATTCGTCTTTTTTTATTTTCTTGGAACATAGTTTAGTTATTACTTTTTTCTCAAATTTATTCGTTTGTTGTTTATGTTCATTGTTACTTTATCTCAAATGCGCATGCTGTTGCCATCTATAATTATTATAGCACTTAATTTAATAATCCTTGTATATTGTGTATTTGTAGCTATGTATGGTGTTTATATTATTAGTGGACTTTTTCAATAAACAAATAAACGTATTTATTATTGAAATATTGACATATTTAAGTGGACTGTTGGCGCAAGTGGAAATGATCTTGCCTTCAGCTTCGCGGGTGCGCGAATTCGATTCCAGTCGAGGGCCTAAGTTTTTATAAACAATTTTTTGGTTTCTCCGGGCTTATATACGTTTATTTCATTATTTATTTAAAGCTATATATGTATACATTTGCCATTTGTATTCTGTAAAGTGTACATACCTATTCTTTTTTGTATATAAGGGTTACTAGAAATGTGGATTACAAATTACTAATAATGGAGGGGTTAACAAGTGTTAACCCCCACAGCTAAAATAAATGCTTTTGTTAGTAGTGGTTTCACGTAGGTAGTATATTGGACGGGATTCGAACCCAAGACCTCTCGATCGCAAGTCCGTTACCCTAGTCATTCCGCTACCACTGCTTAAACGCTTATTCAATTATTTATTCTGTCAATATGAATTAAAAATGCTGAATACTGTTAAAAAAATACACTTTCACCATTTAACATTATAAATGCGAAAATGTATGAGTATTGATGTATGTTTGTTACTCTTTCACGGGGACTCCGCCGAACCAATATCGATGAAATTTGGCACAAAAATTCCTTATATGCCGGGGTAACATATAGGCTATAGAAATCCTGTTAATTCTACAGGAATAGTATGACATTGAAAAGCGCCATTATCAACCTATCAAGCGACAACAGTCCACGCGAAAGAAGTTGCGGGTCAAAGCTAGTTTAATTATATTTTCTTTACAACGTTATTTCGTACAGACAGTGATATGTTTACATTAGCGATGTCGAAACACTGACCTCTTTTTGCAATCGGATCTCTATTGATGTGACTGAAATGGATTCCGTCACGTATTTCAATTTATCGCACATTTCACGCTTATTGAAGTGACAACGTCTTAAATTAGGTTTTGGCTTGGAGTCACTCATGAAAAAGTGTAACGCCCGCTCACGTCTGTTATGATGAGTCACCGAACTATTCTACTGAGAAAAAGACGTTGTCACGTAAAATCTTTGCCCGTAAAACCGACTTTACAGGCAACCGTTTTTTTTTTAAATCTATACTAATATATAAAGCTGAAGAGTTTATTTGTTTGAACGCGCTAATCTCAGGAACTACTCAAACTTGTTGGCCAAAGAAAAGTTATAATAAATACTCATGTTAAAATACATAAAGATTGAAAATTGATGTGTTTTGTTTACTTGAATTTCCTAAAAGTACTATATTTTTAACAAAAAAAAAATACTATTTTTCTTCAACAAAAAGGTGGTAACCCTGGTCTTGGTGTCCATCTTCTGATGATGCTTCGGTTGCGGGGCGAAACGATTGTTGAGTTTGTGATAGTGAACGTGTGTACTGCCTGTGTATTATGGTGGCGGTAGTGGATGTTTGTGCATTTGTTTTTACGAATCCTGCATTTATCAGGTATGAAAACGGATTGTCCACTCTACATTAAGCATTGGGTATATATTTTTTATTTTACTTCATCGCGGATTATATCATAATAATTTTATTATTATTTTTATATTAAGGATCTCCGTATGGTATGGAAACGGATAGTACACTCAGTGTATTCTTTAAGCATTACATACAGGTACAAAAGTTGCCAGTAATCAAATATCGTACCTTTTTCGGTGCCGCCGATGACAAAAGATTGTAATTACGGTGAAAATGTGTACATTATAAGCTATGCCTTGTTTGCGAAATGCGCGGTCAGCTTTAGAAGGTACTAGCGTGAGGAAAAGCGTAACGATAATCAAATATAATATTTACGTATAACGGCGAAAGATCTGTCTGTCAGAAGAAGCGGCTGTATTTTATGCTTTCTTACCTAATCCGATGTACCAATATTGATGATATTTACCACAATTATAGCTTATACATCAGTTTAACATAGGATTAAACCCATTTTTCTTTTGAAAACAGCTATCCATGAGCAAAGCCGCGGCGGGCACAGCTAACGTTAGCTAACTAGAGGCTTTTCCTTGAGAAACAGAAAAAAACAGCCCATAATGTAGGGTATTTGAAAGTTTAAGTTGACGCGAACATAGTCCTACAACTTGGTTGGTACTTGGTACTAGGTTATAAAGGTAGGTTAGGAAGCTGTGATAGCTCAGCGGTAACACCATGCGACTCTTTCGAGGAGGTTCAGATTCGAACCCAGGCAGGCACCAATGAGTTTTTCCGTTAAATCTTCTGTGTCTAATTGATAATTGCAATTTATCACACGCTTTTCAGTGAAGGAAAACATCGTGAGAAAACCTGCATATCTCTAGAGAATTCTGGAGATATGTGTAACCTACCAATCCGCATTGGAGCTGCGTGGTAGGCTCCAATCCTTCTCTAAAAACGGAGAGAAGAGGCCTATTCCCAGCAGTGGGTAACAGGCCGCTACTTACTAGGTTATAGCTAGGTTATATATGGACAACGAACGATAAACAAGCAATCACTGCATAACAGTTTTACTGATGTTCGTGTTCAAACTAAAATAAATTGCTGAATCGTTTTGTTGCCTGTTTGAATCAGCGCTAGACATATCGGCGCATTCCGTTATGGATATGAAACAATAAAATTTTCACAAGTACTTAAATGATTGCGTTATCCGTTATTTGCATCGTTATTGCAGATATAAATTGCAAATAGTTATTCCAAATAAGAGGGGAGAGCCTAACGCACTTTTTGTAGAGTGAGTCCATTATCATCCTCTTACCTATATCCCACTTAAAGTGGCGGCGGCACAACATGTTGTTGATTTGACTAGGTATATTACGACCTGCCGCCTACCTGACATCAACATACCTTAGTCCCCTTTTACGATACCTTGGTCAGAAAGAGGGTGGTTTATTTTACTCAGCCGTATAGCACACGAGGGTCAACTTACCTTAGTCGATTTTACGACACCTCGATAGTAAATGAGGGTAGTCTGTTCTACTCAGCCGGATACCACACAGCGGGTCAACTTACCTTAGTCGATTTTACGACACCTCGGTAAGAAATGAAGGTGGTTTATTCTACTAAGCCACATACCACACGGCGGGTTAACTTACCTTAGTCGATTTTACGACACCTCGGTAAGAAATGAAGGTGGTTTATCATACATAAACAATACACATTTCACTTCTATTCTATAAACAGATTTACTCTTAATCCCTAGCATATTTTGCAAACGTGATTCAATGTATAGATATATTTGACTGGCCTGTTGACGCAGTGGGTAGTGCCTTCAGCTCCACGGGTCGCGGGTTCGATTCCCGCCGAGGGCCAACATCACTACATATTATAAAACAAAGTCCATATTTCCGTATGTACGCATAAAACTTTAAAACTACGCAACCGACTTTGATGCGGTTTTTTTTAATAGATAGAGTGATTCAAAAGGAAGGTTTGTACGTATAATAACATTCAATAAGAAGTAGAGAAATACTGTAATTTTTGAGGTTTCTGTAAATAATTACATTTTTTTCCGCTTACATTGCAAACGCAGGCTAAACCCTACGAGATTTATCAAAATGATGTACTAAGTATTTGTACACCTTAAAAAGGTCTACAGAAAAGTCCGCGATGGTATATGTCTATCTCTTATGGATAACCCACAATAGCAGTTTTTTTCATTTACTTTTTACGAAAAATGATGCCTTATGTTCAAAGCAATTTTTATACAATACACCATTAATCCTTATCCAATTGAGTACCTTAAATAAATTGTTGATTTAATATAGATCAATATTGCCGTTTACAGCATGTAATTTAAGTGAACATTTTCGGAGATATTACAGATTTAAAATCCCGCGAGGAGGCCGCGCTTCGACCTATAAGCACTTCGAATTTAGCAGCGACCGGAGGCGCAAATTAATGTCCTTCTTTCAAGTTTATATTGTCTAATGATAAAAAAGCTATGAATGTTGTATGAAAAGACATTGTCTAATCAATTGTAAAAATAAATAATATCACTACATAGTATAAAACAAAGTCGCATTCTCTGTCTGTCCCTATGTCCGTATATCCCTATGTATGCTTCAATCTTTAAAACTACACAACAGATTTTGATGCGGTTTTTTTTAATAGATAGAGTGATTCAAAAGGAAGGTTTGTACGTATAATAACATTCAATAAGAAGTAGAGAAATACTGTAATTTTTGAGGTTTCTGTAAATAATTACATTTTTTTCCGCTTACATTGCAAACGCAGGCTTAACCCTACGAGATTTATCAAAATGATGTACTAAGTATTTGTACACCTTGAAAAGGTCTACAGAAAAGTCCGCGATGGTATATGTCTATCTCTTATGAATAACCCACAATAGCATTTTTTGTCATTTACTTTTTACGAAAAATAATGCCTTATTTTTGAAGCAATTTTTATACACTACAGCATTAATCTTTATCCAATTAAGTACCTTAAATAAATTGTTGATTTAATATAGATCAATATCGCCGTTTACAGCATGTAATTTAAGTGAACATTTTCGGAGATATTTTCCAGAGTTTGTTTAACGACAAGGAAGCTGTGAATGTTGTATATAAAGACATTCTGTAATTTATTGTAAAAATTAAATACATAGGGAAAATGTAAAAGTAAATAAGTAAAAATGTACTATATGAATTTAGATATTCCAAAGATAGCAGGAAATCTTCTTGGTGTAGGGAAAGGAAATTGTTTTTCTCCAAATTCAACGCTTGCGGGCCACGGGCAGTAATGAATAAATCAAAACTACTGGATCGGTTTTAATCATTTTTTTACACTGAAGGACATGAAGGATATATATTTTATACCCGTGCGAAGCAGGGGCAGGCCGCTAGTTTTCTATAAATCAATTTGTTGCTCTTCGAATCTGGGTGTATTTGTATTTAATTATATATGTATATATTCACCAGTTGTCTGTCATCCATAACACAAGTATTAAGTTATTTACTTTGGAGACGATCGACCGTGTGTGTAAGTGTCCCATATATTTATTTATATTTAATTTACACTCATATCTTACACGACACACCTTGTATACAAATGTTTGTAAAACGCTTCCTGTTTGCCAAAAGATAAAAATATATACATTTTGCTACGCTTTAGGAATCACTTCCCGTCATTTATATACTGGCGAAGCTAAGGCACGTACATATGACGACGGACACCTTTGATTTAAGTATATTTATTTGCAACATACACTTATTATGAAGTCCGCCGTGTGGTATCCGGCTGAATAGAATAGTCGTAATTATTATTAACGAAAACAGCAGTCATTAATTTGTTTGTCATTTCTTCATAGGAGATAGAGTTTCAAACTGTATATCTATATTATAATCTATAGTAATATATAAAGCTGAAGAGTTTGTTTGTTTGAACGCGCTAATCTCAGGAACTAATGCCCGGCTCGCATTATTCCAGTCCAAGACAGCGAGTCAATCCAGTCCAGAGCTCGACTGGATTATATCGTTTACATTATTCCAGTCATTAAAAGCTGTCGCATCTGTACCAATAGAATTCTATAAATAAAACAATACGTGTTCACTGTTTAGCGTGGTAGTCAAGCACTGGATTCAACTGGATTGGCCGTTCACACTGTTCTAGTGACACTGGAATGGGCGAGCTGGAAAGAAAAATAGAACGCCAATCCAGTCGACCTGACTGGATTGGTCACTGGATTGGTACATTCCAGTGAAGGTTCACATTATTCTAGTAGCATTCCAGCGCTGGACTGGAATGGTCGACTGGAATAATGTGAACCGAACATACTGGACCTATTTGAAAAATTATGTGAGTATAAGATAGTCCATTCATGGAGAAAGGCTATAATAAGCTATACGAGTATAACATCACGCTAAGATGAGATTGATGAAATGGAGAGGAGCAGCAATAAAAAATATTGCAAAAAAGGCAAAATTTATATATATAAACCTCTTGAATCACTCTATCTATTTAAAAAAACCTCATCAAAAACTGTTGCGTAGTTTTAAAGATTTAAGCATACATAGGGATATAGGGACTAAACAAAGAACGTGACTTTGTTGTATGAAGTGATAACATCATGTTAAGATGCATAGGAGAGGAGCAGCAATAAAAAATATTACGAAAACGGCAAAATTTAAAGTTTTCCTTGCGCTAAGTAAACGGTATAAGTTATTCAAAAATCTTTTATAATTAACTTACGATAACTACTTTTATGTTAAAAAATTTAATTTGGGAAATAAAATATGACGCACTGATTTCAGTGCGGGCGATGCTAGCTGGCACAGCTAGTACTTAATAAAACTGGACAACCCTACTCGGTTCTCTATCAATTGCTATAATGTAAGCTTATGACCTCAAAACTTAAGCTCGGTCAATACATTGACCCTCCTTTTTATTGTTATTAATTCTTACGTATTCATTTAAAGCGTCTTGTGCGGCTACAAAGATGTCAATTTCACGGCGACATCTTTTTTTTTTGTAATAAACTTATTAACTTTTACCGATAAATTAAGCCTAAAATTAAACAGTTATCTGTTTTATAAACTGATGTGTCAAGTTATTTTAGGTAATTATTAACTTAAAATTAAATTAAATTATAACTTTTTTTTTAACCGGCACTTTTTATATTTTTGGCTTACTTGATGTTAAATGGTGAATCTTATGTACAATGGGTAAAGTTGTGCACATCAGTATGTTTTTAAAGTATATATGCGTTGTATAATGTTAGTTGATACATAGGTACATTAATAACCGTTCTTAATCATCTTCTTTCTTCTTCCTCAACTGATATAGCTTCTTCTGGCCATAGGTCTCTCCAGATTTACTACTTCAGATTCTCCTATAAATCCTACGGTTCACTGCGACCTTTTAAAGGTCGTCAGTCTGGTCCGTAGGGTCTGCCTTTACCGACACAGTGATACTTTCCTAGCACCTTACGTCCAAGTTTCTCGTTAAGTCGTGCTAGTGAAAACTACTATATCTAGTAGCCCTAACGCTGCCCGTCCACTATCCAAACCAAGTTCTACAGTTAAATTTAGAAAAAGGTTTAATTCAAACCGTTACATATTACTAGCAATCGCCAGCGGCTCTGCCCGCGTGGAAAGATTAAAACTGTAATATAGTCTTTTGATAACAATTAAAAATGGTTAAAGTGGGTGAACCTTAAAAGCTAGACATATGTTGTCGCGAACTTTTATTTAGAACGTTTAGAGGGAAACAATTTTGTAATACATGATTTTTTAATAACTATTACCGTTTACGCAACGCAAGGAAAGCTTTAAATTGTTTTTGCGGTTTTCGTAATATTTTTATTGTTACTCCTCTCCTATTAATCTTAGCGAGATATTATATAGCCTATATCATCCTCGATAAATGTACTATCTAACACTGAAATAATTTTTCAAATCGGTCCAGTGGTCCCTGAGATTAGCACGTTTAAACAATTAAACCATCAAACAAACAAACAAACTCTTCAGCTTTATATATTAGTATAGATTATCATAAAGTAGGTTTGTATGGTCTACATGAATCAAACTATAGAGACTGTGAGCATTCAATGACCACGTTTGTTATTTGCTAATTACTTGAACGGAATGCAGCGCTTTTGAATGCAAACGGAGTATCCGTCCGACTTTATATCGATCGCGATAAGTTCTGAAACAGGTTTTGGTTGAAAAAGCTTTATTGTGCTGTGGAAGAGGGTCAGTGGATGCAGCACGCTAATTTAATAAAAACCTGTTGTGTAGAGCCGGAGATAAATATTTGTGTCGAACAATAAATGTTAGTGTCGGGTGTCAATGTATGCATTCCAAATAGGAATGGTTTTGTAATGTCATACAAAAGACCACGCGTATCATATAAAAGTCAAACGGCAAACGTCAATTTACTTCAGTAGATAGAGAATTATAAAAAAATAATAATGAAAATAAATATATAGGACACTTAACACACACGGTCGTCCGTCCCCAAAGTGACTTAATACTTGTGTTATGGTAGACAGACAAGTGGTGAATATATACTTATATATTTTTTAAATACATACTTAAATACAAATATATACCCAGGCTCAAAGACCAACAAATTTATTTATAGAAATTGTCAGCCTCGGTGGAAGTTGAACTCACTGCGCCAACGGGCCAGTCAAGGATAGCTTTGCTATCAAAAAATCAAATCTTATAGATGAAATTATAATTAGAACGATAAAGTGAATAAAATAATACTTAGATGTTACTAATACATTTATCAATAACATCGGTAAGTTCTTATAGTTGATTACGTACTTACAAGTAATCGAAAACTCATTAATCAATGAGATGCACTTTCAATGGGGCCGCCTCTGTTCAATTGTACTATGGAGGTCGGGACACTGCATGTAACCATCAATTTCCGATCAGTAAACACACGGCTACAGATACCTACCGCGTACGCAGCGTGACCAATTAAAAACGCTCTATTCTCAAAATAAGTACTGAATAAGACATTTCAATGAAAGGAGATTGTAAGTATATTTTTGTTTATTTTAATACTCTTTACTAACTTTCATAAATAAATCAAGCAAATCACCTCAACCATAATTTTTTTCTTTAGCAAACTAACTTACAGTATGAAATACGTAAAAAATATAAGTTCTAACCGTTTCCTTTAAGGATTATTTATTACAAAAATGTTTATATAACTATCAATATATACATTGACGCACATGCAATATTTTAGTACAGGAAGTGTACTTCATATATAAGTAAAATATTAGCTGTGTCAATTAAACGCCATATGTAAAGAATAAACTTTTTCAAAATAACTTTAGCAAATAGACCTATGTTAAAGTAACTTTTAAGTATTTATTTGTTATGAATTTTTGAATTTTTTAAATATGTAATTTTATAAGAGTACCAACTGTCAAATTTTGGATGACAATTGGCAATTTTATGTTAATGATTTCACGATTAATATATTTGCGGTCATTTGAAAAATTCACAAAAAATACACTCCAGCACTATGATCATTCTCATATATATATTTTTAATGGCTTTCTTTAATTATTTACGCTATCTTTTTTTTATTTTTATCCTTACGCGTTAAATTGTAGTCGTTTTAAGAAGGTAACGCCCGTGTTTTGCACGCGTATGTTCTCAACATGCAACTATGAAACAACAATTGCATCGCACTAGTGCCCTAGATCCTATCTCGGAGACCCTTTTTCAGTTGACTGACAGGAAATTAACAATGTCTCTTTGAGAAACGTCGCTACGGTACTCTGTAGATAGATTTGCTCTTGAATAGAGTTTCATTTGAATGATGACCCTTTTAACTAAAATATATTACGGTACAAATTTTCAATTCAAAATATGCTTTGAATAGAATAGTACCACCCTCATTTCTTACCGAGGTGTCGTAAAAGGCGACTAAGGTAAGTCGACCCGCCGTGTGGTATCCGGCTGAGTAGAATAGACCAACCTTATTTCTTACCGAGGTGTCGTAAGAGACGACTAGGTAAGGTAAGTTGACGCGCCGTGTGGTATCCGGCTGAGCAGAATAGACCACCATCTTTCTTACCGAGGTGTCGTAAAATACGACAGAGGTAAGTTAAAGTCAGGCAGGCGGCCGGTCGTAAAAACGCAGCCAAATCATGTGACAGCATGTTTATAACATGTTGTGCCGACCCCACTTAGAGTGGGATAAGGGCAGGAAGATGATGACTTATTAATAGTTACGTATAATAATTACTATCTTATTATAACATTAGTCATTTCTGTCTTGTACAGATTCGAAGAGTAGCTATATCCTCGCATTCTTGTCATCATAGTAATGTTCAATAGTGTAGTAGGCTTTGTGTTTTATTAATAAGGCCTTTTATTAATAATAAATTTTAAAATATTTTTTAGAAAATTAAAAAATATATACCAGTAATTAAATATTATATAATGTAAAACATCTTTTCCGCTTTTAGAACATAAAAAGGAAAATTAAAATGCCGTCAAATTTCCATTACATAAGTAATGGAAGTTTAGTTGATTAACAAATTTAATAGCATCGATATATTGAAATTGATTTGTCGTATTAGCATATTAATAAAGTAGAAGGTACTTTACGTAATGGACTCCAGAGTTCCGTAAAGTTTTATGGAAAATGTTACTTAAAGTAAAAGATATTATTAAAATAGCTATTGAATGAATGAATGAATGCATTATTTATTTATTTGGTACTAAACACTATACTATTTAAACAATTAACATATAAATTAAAATAAACTATTATTACTAAACAGATAAACACAGTTATGACTATAAGTTAACAATAAATCTAATAACAGTATAGTGTGTTGTTCCAAAATGGATGGTCTACTCAGCATTTTCAGAAGAGTAACCTCTGACGCTGGTTTTCAGAGACCACCACGGAAGGCAGTGACAACAACATTAACCAAATTAACTTAATTAAATATCTAATTTAAATTTAATCTGACATAACAAGGTACCCTAGACTTAAATTACTTAAATTACTATTCTTACATTAGTTTCACAGTATCATCCTCCTGCCTTTATCCCACTCTAAGTGGGATCGGCACAACATGTTATAAACATGCTGTCACATGATTTGGCTGCGTTTTTACGACCGGCCGCCTGCTGACGTCAACTTACCTTAGTCGTATTTTACGACACCTCTGTAAGAAAGAGGGTGGTGTAATTTACTAAACCGTATACCACACGGTGGGTCAACTTACCTTAGTCGCCTCTTACGACACCTCGGTAAGAAATGAGGTTGGTCTATTCTACTCAACCGGATACCACACAACGTTCATTAGTTTCACAGTATATTTTTAGCAATTTAATGTTTGTGCAATGTATATACATGATTATAAAAAGATTGGCGATGTATTATATATAATGACAAAGTAGGAACCGACATAAGCTTGCGGCTTACAAAAGCACGTAAGTCGTTTGTAGAGTTGGGTATAATAAGTTTCGCAATCAATTTTAGCTTTGCCATTACAACAGTTTATAGAAGTAGGCGTTACATTGCGGAGGTCCATAATACAAAACTAATGAGAATTATTTTGCTATAATCCGGGATAAAAACGCGGATTTTATCAGAAAAATAATATAAAAATATGGTAAAATAATATTCTCATTAGTTTTGTATTACAGCAGTTAAAGAACACTTTTAAATGACTAACTAGCCCGTTGGAGCAGTGGGTAGAGACCCTGCCTTCAGCTCCGCGGGTCGCGGGTTCGATTCCCGCCGAGGGCAAACATTTTCTATAAATGAATTTGTTGGTCTTCGAGTCTGGGTGTATATTTGTATTTAAGTATGTGTTTAAAAATATATAAGTATATATTTACCAGTTGTCTGTCACCCATAACACAAGTATTAAGTTACTTACTTTGGGGACGGACGACCGTGTGTGCAAGTGTCCCATATATTTATATATTTATATATATATATAAATACACACACACACTTTTAAATACACAGTAAGCCTACTATACTATTGAGGATTACTTAGATAATAAGAATGCGTGAACATAGCAAATCTTCGACCTTGTACAAGACAGTAATGATTAAATGTAACTAGTCATACGAATTATATTTTTAAAAGAGCCGCCGAGTTACTTGCTGGCTCTTCTCGATAGGAACAGCTTTCCGAACCAGCAGTAGAGTTGACGATTCAAAAGCACTTATTTACAAGTTTACTTGAATAAATAATAATTTGAATATACGGTAACCAAAAACAATAAATAAAAGTTAACCGTACTTTTATTCTAAAACGAAAATCTTGTATCGAAAAATTTGTAATTCAAGACCCCATGACCGTCGTGAATGAGGCCCACGGCATATCAAAGGGTCCCATAGAACATCCGCCATAAATTTGTGAATTTATCTGTGAATATCTCCCACTTGGCTGTTAATCTTAAATGTTAATAAAAGTGATAATTTATGCTTACGTTCTGTATAATGGGAACTTAGGTATGAGTTCGATAACAGATGCTAAGCTATATTTATAAATGTACGCGTTACATTGCGAACTTTGCTTTTGTTCCATAGTAGAAAGTTATGATAATATTATTTTGCTATAATCCGACTTTTTTAAGAAAATCTATATAATGCTAAGGGTTCGAAGCAACAACCGTTCTCATACCTTATACATGCAGGATACATGTATCTCAATACACCACATATTACCAGTATATTTAAGGATTGAGAAAGGTTTCTACACTTAGCATTACATTGATTTAACTTAACAAACACGGATAACAGCTAAATATTTGTGGACATCGAATATTACACATTAGCACCAGCGTGACCGTAATTTTATTAAAGGATATATCTCTCAATCAACTCAAAAAAATGCAATAAAAAAAAGAAAAAAATAACTAGATCGATTTATCGCCTCCGAAAGCCCATCCATATTAAGTTTCAGGAAAATCGTTGGTGCCGTTTCCAAAAGTCATATATATATATGTCCTCCTCCTCGCATCGTTATCCTCATAGCTGAGGGTCGTGATCCCTAATGCCGAGTGATGATCTTTTGGACAGTTGCTCGCCACTTGTTTCTCGCCTTTGCCGAATGGAGAGCAACGTGCAGATCTATGTCCAAAACAGTTCGAATCTGGTCTGTCCATCGAATTGGGCTACGTCCTCGAGGTCTTTTTCCGTCAATCTTGCCGGTAACCATGAGTTGCTCGAGGTTGTCACCATCTTTTCGGACGATGTGGCCAAAGAACTCAAGCACTCTTTGCAGGCAGATGGATGAGAGTCGGGTCCTTACATTTAATTCGTGCAAAATAGACGCATTTGTACGGAAGACCGGCCATGGGATCTGAAGCATTTTTCTCCAGCACCACATCTCAAAAGCATCGATGCGGTCGCGATCAGCTTTCTTCAACACCCATGTCTCTGCTCCGTAGCTGAATATGGAGAATACTAAGGTCTTCACAAGTTTTACTTTGGTATTGCGGGAGATGTTACGATCTCTCCATATTCTTTGCAGCTGGGTCATCGCGCTTTTAACCATCCCTATGCGTCTTCTGATATCCTTTTCGCACGAACCATTGTTGCTTATGTTAGCCCCCAGATAGATAAAGTCTTCGACTGTTTCGAGTTTCAGAGCTCCAGTGAGATTGAGTTTATTGCCGCGATCAACCACCATGAGCTTGGTTTTACTATGATTGATTTTGAGACCCATTTCTAGGCTTATTTTCTCTAATCTGTCCAGGATGTCGACCATTTCATCTTCGCTACTGGCTATTAGGGTAGTGTCATCTGCGTACCGAAGGTTGGAGATCGTGGTGCCACCAATAGTTACACCACCATTCCAATCTTCACATGCTCGCCTGATGATATACTCTCCGTAAGTATTAAATAAAATGGGCGAGAGTATGCAGCCCTGCCTAACACCCTTTTCGAATTTAAAAGGTCCCGATGTTGTTTTGTCAATTTTGACAATTCCCTGGTTATTAAGATACAGGTTCTCGATGAGTGCCACCAAATGCTCTGGTACTCCCATCTCCTTCAAAACTCTCCAGAGGTCAGTCCAGATAACGCAGACGCAGACGCAGAATATATAAGTAGACTGCGCCTTCTATTTTCAATGTATTTTCAATATATTTTTAATGCTGGAATGATGGTTGCGAGGATGCGACATATATATATATATATATATATATATATATATATATATATATATATATATATGTGTGTGTGTGTGTGTATACAAGATTAAATATCAAATTCCTCCAATTGATTCTGCCTATATCTGTCAAATCTGAATACATACGTAGGTAATCGAAAACGTTATCAATAACGTTAGACGCATTACTATAGAAAGTGATTTGTATTTAAGTACGTATTTAAAATTAAATTGTTTAGTAATTATTAAAGTAATTAGTACATATTCACCAGTTGTCTGTCTACCATAACACAAGTATTAAGTTACTTACTTTGGGGACAGACGACCGTGTGTGTAAGAAGTGTCCCATATATTTATATTTATTATTAGAAGCCATTTATCTACGTTTACGCTATGTGCACATTATAAAAGTTTATAGTATGGCTTGCTGTCGCCGTTACGACCTTGCCCTTGTCGCACACTGCGTTTTTATGAGAAAAATCTCTCCACAGCATCCCAATGGACCGTCAGTCCACCGTTGTCTCGCCACTTAATTGCCGACCCTTTGTTTGTTGAAATTATCCATGACATTTTTTTTGGGCATTCGAATTACGGAGTAGACTCATAATTTACTCAATTGATGACGTTTAATATTAGAAACAAGCTTTACACGCGAGTTTGTTTGCGTCAACTCACATTTTAATAACCTCAAATATGTTCAAATATATCATTAATAAATAAATAATAATAATAAAAATATATGGGACACTTAAACACACGGTCGCCGTCCCCTAAGTAAGTAACTTAATACTTGTATTATGACAGACAACTGGTGAATATATACTTATATTATTTTTAAATACATACTTAAATACAAATATACACCCAGACACGAAGACCAACAAATTCATTAATAGAAAATGTTAGCCCTCGGCGGGTCTCAAACCCGCGACCCGCGGAGCTGAAGGCAGGGTCACTACCCACTGCGACAACGGGCTAGCCAGTCATTCTCCTGCCCTTATCCCATTCTAAGTAGAGTCGGAAAAACATGTTTTAAACATGTTGTTAAATGTTTTGGCTTGTTATTCTACGACTGACCGCCTGCCTGAAGTCAAATTACCTTAGTCGCCTTTTACAACACCTTGGTAGAAATGAGGATAGTCTATTCTACTTAGCCGGATACCACAAGGCGGATCAACTTATTTTATTCGCTTTTACAACACCTCGGTAAGAAATGAGGGTGTTCTATTCTACTTAGCCGGATACAACACGGCGGGTAAACTTACCTGAGTCGCCTTTTAAGACATCTCAGTAAGAAATGAGGGTGGTCTATTCTACTCAGCCGGATAATACATGGCATATAATGAGTATTAAATAGTATGACATTTTTATATGACTTAGTGGTCAAGTGCAAACGTGTCACCACTAAAAAGGCCAATGAACCCGTCTATGACGTCACGGTCGCGTGACGTCAAACGTGTTAATTCTCTACTGCCGTCGCATTGAAAAGGAAATGTATTATAATGAGCTGGTGTCAAATTATATGTTAAGCTTACTAAGAACACTTTCCGTAAAACGCATATTGTTATAACAATACACAGCGTTTACGGACGGCCGTGTAGGCAATGATGGGAATACAAAGAAATTTGTAACACTTTGATTATGGAAAAAGGAAAAAGGACCAGTGCATATTGCTTAGAAACATTTTTAAAAAGCTTACATTCAACTTGCCATATATGTATGTGAAGGTGGAAAATTCCAAGTTAAATTTGACCCATTTCCAAGTGTCTGATCAATAGGAACTGGATTAGTATGTAAAATGTCAGCTCAAGCTGAAATTTGACATACTAATCCAGTTCCGATGACGAAGCATGTCTATGATAAGCATGACCTGATGCTACTGCCAAGATTAGCTCCAGGAGAGAAAACTGCTCAACGTTTAACAGTAAATTTTGTTAAAATCTCTGTTCAAAATCAAAATCAAAATAATCTTTATTCAAATAAGCACTTTCAAGCACTTTTGAATCATCAAGGATCCACGAAGCTACAACTAGTTCGGAATGTTGCGTTTACCGAGAAGAACCAGAAGAAACTCGGCGGTCAATCTTTTAAACATTTTCAATTTTACATTATTAAAGCGCAGTCTTGTATGAAGCTGAAAGGATTTTCGAATCCAGTTTAAATAGTGTTAATAGTTAGTTAATTAACATGACTATTGTAACTAATAATAAGAATTATATTTTGAAAAGAGCAACCGCTGAGTTTCTTGCTTGCTCTTCTCAATAGGAACAGCTTTCTGAACCATCAGTAGATTTGACGTTTTAAAAGGATTTTTTAAAAGTTTACTTGAATAAATAATGTTTTGAACGTTATCGACGCAACGAATCGCGACATATTATGACTAATTTGTTCATAAAACTATCTTAGCTCTGGCTGTTCAGGTACATTGTATACTGAATTACTATTGCTTTCGTTCGTTGAATGGCATTTTAATGACGTAATTAGTCAAAAATAAGTCAACGGCCATCATAATAGATTATACTAATATTGTTTTGGGCCCAATTTTACGAGCATTATCTTAAACTCTTACTACATTTACACCAATTACTTTTTTGACTTAGTTCTGTTATATTTTATTTGGTTCTTTATCTTATTCCAACTTTTTTTTGTGTCACAATGTCGTCGTTAGGGATTTAGATTAACGCAACCTAACAATAAAAGAACATGATTCTTTCCAAGATTTTTCGAGTTTAAATCCGGAGCAGTCCGAGTGATTTTTTTTGTACTATTAGACATATTTCTGTCTTTTGATAATATTGGATACCTTGATTTTGGGTATTCTAACGCTAAAATCGACGCAAGTGTTGCTGTGATATCACTAATCCTACCAATATTATAAATACGAAAGTTTATGAGTATGGATGTATGTTTGTTACTCTTTCACGGGGAATCCGCTGAACCAATATCGATAACAATTGGCACATATATTCCATTATACACCGGGGTAACATATAGGCTATAGAAATCCTGTTAATTCTACAGGAATAGGATGAAATTGAAACGCGCCATCTATTACTAACCTATCACGCGCCAACGAAGTTGCCGATAAAAGCTACTTCAGTTTTAAACGATAAACTTACACTGCTGTTCTCTTCTGGATTTTGCCTTTGATCCAGCAGTACCTCACGTTTTGAGACCTGTCCAACTCCTAGAAATCTATAAATCATCTCATAATAAGCTTAATTCTTCTTCTCTTGTCCACAGTTGCAGCAGTATGCATCCTTCTAGAAGTAGGAGCTATACCAAGCAGACGCAGCGGCTTTAGATGCAACGACCCGGATCTCTCTTTCCCTCATTCGGGCGACACTATGTCCATCTCGCTCGTGGCTGCCATTACAGTGATCGTGCCCTACATTATTGTAAGTATGTTCTAGAAGATGCTGTTTAGGCTAACTCATGGCTTGAGACTTCACTTCAACTAAGAAGAACTAATAATATCAATAGAACACACATACGGAAGATGTGTGCAGCAGAGGTAACTCCGCAGAGTTAGCAACTCATTCGATGGTCTTGGTATTCGCTTCTACAATAAAATTCCCCAATCCATACTAGACCAGTCTACAGAAAGGTTTAAGTTAAGTATAAGAGATGTACTTATACATAAACCATATTACAAAATGAAGATTATTTTGATGAAAAAAAAGCCTGGATTTGAAAATCCTTTCAGCTTCATACAGGACTGCGGTTTAATAATGTAAAATTGAAAATGTTTAAAATATTGACCGCCGAGTTTCTTCTGGTTCTTCTTGGTAAGAGCAACATTCCGAACCAGTTGTAGCTCCATGAATCAATTGCTGATTCAAAAGTGCTTGAAAGAGCTAACTTGAATAGATTATTTTAATTTTTGATTTGATTTGAGGTGCTCTTACCGAGAAGAACCGGAAAGAGAATCTTCGGTCACTCTTTTAAAAAAATAAATATTCAATAATGTATTTGTTATTGTTCACAAATCAAAAATGACAATATAATCTAGTGCGTAGTTGGTCGCAATTGAAATCCAAGCTTCCTTTCATAGTCCTGAACAATATAATAATCTTTATGAATGAGTGTCTTTTAATACCTTTTTTTAACTCGTGTAAAGGGAAGTCTAAAAGATTCTTACAACGTCGAACAACGAAAATAACATCTTACATAATACAACATCCACTGTCCGCAATATTACGTAACAAAAATCATCTAACAAGCCACTTAATCAATCATCCCATTACAGATATGGGCAATTGAAACTGTCCTACACACGGATGACGAGTACTCCATGAAGAAAAACAAACTTCTAGAAAGCGCTAGAACGGCCGCGTTCATATACAGGGACTATATCTATGGTGCCGTGGTCAACTTGAGCGTACTTGAAGTGCTGAAGTGTGTTGTGGGCTCACCTAGGCCCACCTTCTTCGATTTGTGCGAACCTGATCGTGCGAGAACCTGTAATGGGTAAGTTGAGCAGTTTTGAAACTATGAATACAATTTCCGCGCGAAAGCTTTATATATCAGAGAAACCCCTTCCGCTGTGTGGTATCCAGCTGAGTAGAATATACCACCCTTTTTCTTAACAAGGGGCCGTAAAAGGCGACTAAGGTACGTTAACTCGATGTTTGGTATCCGGCTGGGTAAAATGGACTACCTTCTTTCTTATTGAGTTGTCGTAACGACTAGGGAAAGCTAAACCGATATCTGGCGTAGTAGAATAAAGCGCCCTCTTTCTTACCCAGATGTCCTAAAAGATGACTAAGGTAAGTTGACGTCAGGCAGGTGGCCGGTCGTTAAAACCTAACCAAATCATGTAACAACATGTTCATAACATGTGCTACCCCACTTAGACTTAGGGATAAGGGCAGGAGAATGATGATGATCAGAGAAACCCCGTATGGGTGCCGCCTAAAATACCTGATTCTGCTATACTACTGGTGAAGGGCCCAGGGTAATATTGTGCACTTTGCTCTAAACCCTGCAAGTGAAATTTCTGAACTCTAAAGATACGCTACCTCTGAGTTGAGACCTCTTTGAACAGTCCCCATGCGCTAATCCAAAACAAACATGCATCATTTGCCTTGGGCACCTATTCCAACTGGTCAACCGATTCCCCGTTCAAAACTCCCGGAAGTTATAAGAGCAGCATGCGAAGGTCTTCATCTTTCTTTGACTATAATCAGTAGTAAGCGTTTGTTTCCATCCTACAGGTCGGAGTATATAAGCAGCTACACCTGCACATCAACCAGGTTCTCGCGGTACTTGCAGATTGACTCCAGCAGAAGCTTCCCATCTGCGCACACATCACTGTCAATCTACTGCGGTCTCTTCTTAGCAGTAAGAAATAATACTAAGTACTTCAAGAAACCTGAAAGATTTAACGTACAATTAATGCACTGAATAGATTAATGCCCAAGATCCGTCGATTTTTTTGTATTTTTTTGAACTGCCTGTATGCTGTTAGCACTAATGCTTTTACAGCATCACCGGGCGGGACGGGCGAGCGTAGAAACATCGTCGATGTTGCGAAATGGGGAGAGTAGAGCGCAGCTTTACTAGTGTCGGGTATCGTCGTCCCAAGGGTGATGCTGGACCACAGTTTAGAGCAACGCGTAGTGGAGGGCTGATGGTATGACTTTGATTAGTCACTAAGATATCGGAACGGTGGCAACCATCGTTTAACATACAGTTAAGATAAAAGGTTACTTAAATCTTCGCTGATCGACCTGGAATTTCATTGCATAGACTAAGGTCTACCGGCTACAGAACATTTGGGTAAACGGTTCCTTAAATCTTCATTAAAGCATCTTTAATTTGAAGACCCCCTTTATCTCCTACATTGCCTCTATTATACTCAGTCACTAATTCATATTTATTTGCAGTGGTACCTGCAAAGGCGAGCGTTCAGCTGGCACAACCGCACCGTGCTGGTGGTGCCTCTGCTGCAAGTCCTGTGCATCATTTATGCGACGACCTGCCCACTCACCAGAATCACCGACCACCGACACCACTGGTGGGACGTGCTCGCTGGGGCAGTGATGGGACTCTGCAGTGTGGTATACACGGTAAGAAGAGTGCATGTCTTTTGTCAGCGTACCATCAGCCTGGTATTTAACCAGGATCTGCTCATCATTGTAATGTAGACTAGATTACCTAAGATCGCTATCGTAGTGGTCTTTAAAGGTCTGTGAAATATCCATGGATGCCAATTTATATTTTTATTTTCATCGTTCTCAGGCTAATGATCAATATAGGACAAGAAAATATTAATAAACCGGGCCTTGTTGCATTGCCATCAATCAGTAGCATATTCTACAGCTGAACATGACTTTATCTATAATCATAAGATATTTGCTCTCAAATGTTTTCCCAAATGGTAACTCTTTAACAACTACCAAAGCGTCACTGTCCGCGTCCAGAACCATAATTACCTAAGGTTAGCAGGTAAACTGATATTAGGACACATTTGGTCCTTACTCACTTAGAAATAAACTTTCAGAACACCCCAAAACTAGTAGGTATATTAATGATCTTCCCTTTTTTTCTAGGTGCTAGTTCTGTGCAAGAACTTCTCGCAGCCGGCAGTAGTGAGTACCAGCGATATATCCAGCAGTGACGGTAACAACCACCAGTCGGTGCGGCGGCTGCTGGCCAGCGGACCGCGAGTGGTTGTCCCATAGCCGCAACCTATTTAGGGCGTCATGCCTTGAGGAACTTAATTAACGTGGACCATGACGTGTCTAATGTGCTAGAAGTATTTGAGAGTGATGGAAGTGTATCGAACAAGAAAGTGTAGTAAGTGAAAAGTGAAAAGGACATAGCAAGTGGGATCCTGAAGACTCCATGCTACCTTTAAGAAGGCAAAATTTTCCAAATGTTAAGATTACTTTAATACTATCGCTAACTGTGAAACAACAACTTAAGATAACAGAATATGCAAAAATAATGAATTATCTTGCAATTAGAATGGAATTATGTTATGCGTAGAGTTTATCAGTTTTCATACTTCATAACACAGCAAATTACAAAAGTTTTTGATACGTCACGCTTGGTACGTTATAAACTCTTAGTCAGCTGAGTTAGCTCTTAGGCACAGATTTTTCTCTAACTGCGAATTATAAAAAAACTATTCATTATTTTTTGTATGTTAGAAAATCTGGAAAGTAACGTCTAATTCTATAAACTACTACAGAATATATTCAAGGTGTTAAACTTGTTGCTAACTCCGAACCATTTCCTCCGTTCATTTTCGGAAAATGAATTGACCTACCCGAAAGAGCCAGTTAGAAGTGGTTTCTCTTTTTAATTATGGCGATAATGGATCAAAATTACTTTTTAAATGTAATGTTTTCTTATTCTAATAGCTCAGAATGATATATTAGGTTAAAAAAGTGATATTGAAGAGAAAGTGTATTTCATAAAAACTAAATATTTAGACGATTATTATAACGCAATTTTCTGTATTTCTGTATTCAAAGGTTACAGAAATATTGATAGAATTGGATAGAATAATATTTTTATTTTTATAAAAATAAATATATTATTCTCCATACTATAAATGTCTATACAGATCGCAACATATTTAGTATTTATAAATAATACTAGATTATGTGTTGATCTATATATCTGAATTTATTAAAGTAAAAATATTAATACGATTTTGCCTAAGTCTGTTACGGTTCATATGGCAACATTTTTTGCGTCAATTTAATACAAATCATAGACGAAATTTCATATTTTTTATTTATTAACCAGTGAAGCGTATTCCATAGGTTTTAAAATCCTTTATATTTTTTCTTTATGGATTTTAGGTATATGAAAGCTAAAAATAATTTAAACAGCCCAGTGTATATATTTTTTTTAAGTTTGACCTTTAAAATATTCACATAGCAAAGTTATCTGTGCGAGTAAATTATATAATATTTCTACTTATTAATAAACGATGAGATATTAAATTTATTTTTATAAATTAAGCTTCTTTTATACATTTATTTTTATTTAAGATGCGATGTGTGCTAAGTTATTTATTACCAACGAAAGTATTTGATGTAATTGTACCTGTCTAGTCTTAAGTAGATATAAAAAAATGCTACGTAAAAAATATAACTTAAATCATCACCCACCTTATTGAAGAAATAATCATTGTACCCATTATTATTATTAAATATATAATTGATATTATGAAAACTGTTTTCAGAATTGAAATAAGCATTATCTGTAATCAACATTTATTTGTTTCTATGTCATAGACTATAATAACTCTATGATCTTTATGCCATCCATGTATCAAAGACAAAAAATACAATGGTCTATTTTATACAGAATGATCAAAGATAAAGAATTTAAAACGACAATATTTCAAAATGGGCAAATAAATATTTATTTGCTAGGTAACTTTAGTCTTAACTTTCTTTCACAAAAAGAATTGTAATTTCGAAAGAAATTTATAATAATAACTTCTACCTAATTAATTATTTGTCTTTGTACACAAACAGATAGTCTATATTTATATAGTAATATTTATTACACTTATTGAATAAAATATTAAATAGCATAATAAAAATACCGTGTAGATTAAAACTAACTGTATTATCGAATTGTAAAGAAAAGGTTTAACGAAAAATGAAATATTTTAACTTTATCCCTGCTGTTTCGGTTAATAACCTAGCTTAAACTAATATGTCATATTAATAAGAATGTTGTATATATTATAAAGATATTGAATTAAATTAAAGAGCTTTGCTTAGTTTGAACTTATTGTATTTTATGATGATGTAAGTCGAAGTGAACTAAAATATAATTTTCCAATCGTATTTGCACTAATGCGTCCTGTGCTTTGACGCTAAATAAGTTATATTCACATATTCTCTTGTATATTTTCCGAATAAGACATTCCTTTGCATTTAGTGTGTAGATATAAGTTTGTAAATACTATTTTAGTGTATTTTGTGTCTGCATATGGATTTCAATAAATAAGTAGATAACTAATTGAAACTGTTGTTTAATTTACTTGTGAAGTGATGAAACACATTTTATTATAATAAAATTTCACAATCTATTTTGGACTTGTCTTTACACAAATTCCAAAAAGGAATTAAAAATACACTTATTCATAAAGCTTATTATGCTGATGAGGACTATGTTAATGATTATAAAGCTTGGATTTAAATTGTGATGCACTAGATTATACTGTAATTTTTTATTTGTGAACAATTACAGATACATTAATTAAATTATTTCTTTTTGAAAAGAGTGACCGCCGAGATTCTTGCTGGTTCTTCTTGGTAAGAGCGGCGAAGTTTTATTGTATATTTTGTTAGGATTTTGTGTGAACAAATATGCATATATTTTTGCCGCGCTGTAGGAACAGAGGGGATACTTCCTCTCCTTCCATTCCGGGGGTCTACTCTCCCGCCTTCTTACGAATTTTTGATGACGTCACGTGTTCAGACGCGAGTTAAACATATTTTTTTCATCACAACGCCGCCAAAGTTTTCACATCAAAAAAATTATCGAAACTAAATACGTACAGTGAAAACTTTTTGTAAGAGATTTTAACACTTCAAGTTACGTCAATGCAAAACAAGTCAATGCATATAAATATATATAAAAACCACGATATTTCTCCTTTATACTTATTCCATAAATAAAAAGCAATTTTCCTAAAGTCAACTCATTTACTTCTCAACAACTCAATGACACATAATGACGGCCACAATATTTTTTCATATTAATGACCAACTCTATGAAGGAGGTTGTATTTAAAACATGTTGCTTCGCCCGCATGGAAATCAGTTTTTTTCCAAATTGTAATTTTAAACACAATACGAAAACGTTTGAAACAACAGTAGTTATCTGGAGTTAATTGTAAGAAATTTTTGAATAACTTATACCGTTTACTTAGCGCACGCAGGAAAAGCTTTATATTCTGCTGTTTTCAGGATATTTTCTGCTGCTGCTCCTCTCCTATTCATCTTAGCGTAATGTTATATAACGGCTTATAGCCTTAATAAATGAACTATCTTACACTGTAAGAATGTTTCAAATTGATCCAGTAGTTCTTGAGATTAGCGCGTTCAAACAATCAAACAAAAACTCTTTAGCTTTATATATTAGTATAGTTTACATGCAACAATGATTGTAATATACTGAATCCCATTATCTCGTTTCAAACACTTTGATTGCATTAAATGGATCGTTCTGCATAAGGCCAGTAAATGCAATATTCAGCTCGGGCGGGGTGAGGTACCATATCTTTGATAAATTAGAAACGCCTACTGTATAAAGTGGTATGCACAAGAACCGTAATATTGTAGTATTTGAGTTTTATAACTAAGTACAAATACCATCAAAAGAGCTCTTGCCACCATCCCTGCTTTTCTCGAGCTTTCAGGGATATGTCGGGAAGATGGCAAGAGACCAGACGGCTTGAAGCTAGTTCCTTGAGAACGGGGACGGGTCCTAATGTGGGACGCAAAATGCTTTGATACGTTAGCCTCGTCCCATATCAGGGAAACAGCGTCAAGACCTGGAGCTGCGGCGGAAATGGCCGAATCCGACAAACTGCGCAAGTAAGCTCATCGAGAGTTATATATTTGTGCCGTTTGCAGTTGAGACCCTAGAGCCAAGGAGTCAAAGTGCTAAAGAAAAATTTATCCGTTTTAACACCTCGGTTAATTGCCTCTTGAGGTGACAAGAGGGTTGGCTCCTTTTTCGCACAAAGAATCAGCTTAGCGATGCAGCGCGGAAACGCTGCCAGCATTCTTGGTACCATTCCACGTGGGCATGATTTGTATAGTCCTAACATGTAAGTAATTTAAGATAGATATAACTTGTACATTTTCGCTGTAAATAAAAAAAAAAGTACAAATATTTAGGACAAATAACACTTAATTTGGATAAGTACCATCCAACCTATATATTACATTAACACGATATCTAATATGTGTCTAATTAAACATATGTATAACTCATATTATTATTATTATTATTTATTATTTTCCTCCCTAGCCGTATAGTATCCAGCGGAGTGGAATAGACCACCCGCATTTCTTACCGAGGTGTCGTGAAAGTCGACTAAGGTAAATCACGTAAAGGTAAAATAGATAGCCACATCGTATGACAGCACGTTTATAACATGTTGTGCCGACCCCACTTAGAGTGGGATAAGTGCAGGAGGTTGTTGTTGATAGTATTGACAGCCTTGCTCGGTAACATTTAAAAAAATATGTACAAAATACACCCAGACCCAGATAGAACCCAGTTATCGTACTTTTTTATCCGCTCGTTAACCATTAGGCTATCATACGTTTCACAGCAACAATTTCAAAACGAATGAAAATATTATTTTGCTATAATCAGCGACAAAAAAAAATTATCGCGTGCTATCGAGTTTTTTTATAGCGTTTTTTATGGATTTTTATAGCGGATTATAGCAAAATATTATAATATTTTTATTAGTTTTGTATTATGGACCTCCGTAAAGTAACGCCTAATTCTATAAATTAGCTACAATTTAATTTACTTTCTGTTCACCATTTTAGCATTTTTGTCTGTGCCCGAAAACAGAATTAAAACGACATGTTTTTAAATGAAACCTAGGTAGATCGATTTTTCTCAAGTTATTCTTCTTCGTTTTAAATAATATCGATTTCGCATCGGTGTGCAAATGCCTTGTCTTACATAATCCAGTCGCCCTAGGCATGTAGTTGGCATTTTAGTAAAACGCTAGTAAATGAAAGAAAATATTTCAAGCCGGGTAGATCGTGACCGATCCCGCCCACAGAAAGGGCCCGATGTTTATCGCCAGTCATGAAGTAACAGGTTTTTGTAATGTTAACCATCTGTAATCTCTCTATTTGATAGCATATTTGTATCCTTATTTATTTATTTTATACACATATTAAGAAAAGAGAAAGAAAAAGTAAAAAATCACATGTATAAAGGAGTACTTATCCCTAAAAGGGATCTCTTCCAGTCAACCTTTGAGTAATAGAAGGAAAAGGACAAGAATTGAAGAAGAAAGAGAGTATGGGCTATATAGAGAAAGATAAGTCGAACCGCCGTGTAGTATCCGGCTATGTAAACAAGACCACCCTCATTTCTTATCGAGGTGTCTTAAGAGGCGACTAAGGTTAGTCAACCCGCCATGTGGTATCCAGCGTAGTAGAATAGACCACCCTCTTTCTTACCGAGGTGTCGTAAAATACGACTGAGGTGAGTTGACGTCAATTTACCTAAGCCACCTTTTACGACACCTCAGTAAAAATGAGGGTGGTATATTCTACTCAGCCGGATACCACACGGCGGGAAAAAGACTAATATTCTATACGTCTAAATAACTTTCTTATACCAAATACCAGGAGCCGAGATAGACAACCGCATAGAACATTAAAAAATTTAATAAAATTCAATATAAAATATCACTTCATCATAGTTCCTTTAGGTATCCTTTTAGAATTGAGTCAATAAACAAACTTTCTCAAGAGTATCGGCTGCTAATTTCCCAGTATTCCTGTGAATGAGCAATAAAATATAACACAAACAAAACGCGGGAAAGCGTAATTAATACTATTAAGGAATTCATATCTTATGCGTTTATTCGATTAACAGCATTGTGTAATTTATTAGTTCATATGTGAGATTTGTGTAGAGAATCATTTAACACCAAAAGTAATGAGAGTATTATTTTGCTATAATCCGCGATAAAAGGAAATATATGTAATGCTAAATGTAGAGTATACTATTCGTTCTCATACCTGATACATGCAGAATTTGTAAGAACTCATGCACTACCCGACACCGATGGTCTTTGGCCTTTGGCTTTGCGATTTTGTCGTGGAGTCTATCTCCTGACGATGCTTCGGTTACGGGGCGAAACAATTGATGAGACTGTGGTGGTGAATGTGTGGTGCTTGTGTATTGTTGTGCCATCGGTGTCGGGTAGTGCATGAGTTCTTACAAATTCTGCATGTATCAGGTATGAGAACGAATAGTACACTCTACATTTAGCATTACATATATTTTCTTTTATCGCGGATTATAGCAAAATAATACTCTCATTACTTTTGTATTATGGACCTCCGCAAAGTAACGCCTAATTCTATAAATTATTTAACACCCTTAAGTAAATCGTATTATTCAATTATTTTATTATTTTATTATTTTATTAGTTATTAGTAGGTGCTATTAATAGTAACGGATAGTAAACTCTACAATAGCATTACATATTTCTGTAATCGCGGATTGTAGCTCATTTCCTACCGAGGTGTCGTAAAAGGCGACTATGGTAAAAAAAGTGATAATAAAATAATTTTGCTATAATCCGCGATGAAGTAAAATAGAAAATATATATAATTCTAAATGTAGAGTGGACAATCGGTTATCATACCTGATACATGCAGGATTCGTAAAAACACATGCACAAACCTCCACCAGCGCCACCACAATACACAAGCACTATATCGACTCCACGACCAACGAGTCTATCTCCTGATGATGCTTCGGTTGCGGGGCGAAACGATTGTTGAGTTTGTGATAGTGAACGTATATAGTGCTTGTGTATTGTGGTGGCGGTGGTGGAGGTTTGTGCATGTGTTTTTACGAATCCTGCATGTATCAGGTATGATAACCGATTGTCCACTTACATTTAGCATTATATATATTTTCTATTTTACTTCATTGCGGATTATAGCAAAATAATTTTATTATTACTTTTGTATTATGGATCTCCGTAAAACGCCTAATTCTATAAACCGTTTGTTACAGGTTTAACAAGTTGTAACCCAAATTACTAGTAACTTTTTTATAAGAAAAAAGAATGTGTATTCGTGCTAAACAGGGGTGGAGTTGTTTATAAATTTATTTGTTTTATTATTTTTATTCATACTAATGTCCAAGATGTTTAAACCAAGTTAGAGATCCCCTGTAGTCTCATTCCCATAACACCCAAGTGGCTGACACATTACAAATAATCTTAGTAACATTATACGCCGCATGTAACACACCGTGTTATGCAATCGTTATATGCTAATAACGATATGATATTGGGCATAGACATTGAGAAATTGATGATAAATGTAATGGCGGCCACAGAAGTGTTATAATTGTTATAACAGTGACTTTGATTGCGTCATAATATTCAAATTCAAAATATTCTTTGTTTATGGAGTCAAAGTGCAAAAAAAAATGTCCGTTTTAACACCTCGGTTGATTGCCTCTTCAGGTGACAAGAGGGCTGGCTCCTTTTTCGCACAACGAATCAGCTTAGCGATATAGCGCGGAAACGCTGCCAGCATTCTTGGGACCATTCTACGTGAGCATGATTTGTATAGTCCTAGCGTGTAAGTAATTTAAATTATTTAATAAATATAACTTGTACATTTTTGCTGTTAATAAATGATAGACATAAAAAAAAAGAATATTCTTTATAGAAAATGTTGGCTCTCGGCAGAAATCAAACCCGAGATCCGTGGGGCTGAAGGCAAGATCACTACCCACTGTACAAACGGTAACCATAAGATATAGAGACATGCTATCACGTACTTTGTTGTAGTATTTCTGTAGATCTACAATTCTCTAGTACATTATTTTAGTGTAGCTCTGCTGGTTTACCCGGCGTACGCGAGTGAACTGCCAGCAGGTGAGTTTTTTTCTACTGCACGACCTCTTCAACACAATTTACAAAACGGTAATGCACTATCACTTTAACACGGTAATCACTTTAAACTTCCGTAATAATTGCACTATATTTCAGTAAAAAACGTACAACAATCCGATCAGTAGATTTCGAGAAAATCAATCATATACAGACAGACAGCTTTAGAGACTTTATAATAAGTATAGATATAAATTACCAAATTAATTATGGTAGATCGTGGTGGGAAGCTGTCAGATGTCCAAAATATCCAAGGCATTGACACTGTCGATAATTACATCTATTTGAGGTCAAACTGTGAGGCAGCTGTGTCCCAGAGATAAAACGTAGGATAGCTATTGCTAAAGACGAGATGTCACGCCTCCAGAATATTTTGAAAAATCGGGCAATAAGTTATAAGACCAAAGCTCGATTAGTCAGAGCTCTAATATTCCTAATCTTTTTCTATGGAGCAGAGACTTGGATAATCCGAGCTAGGGAAAGACGGAATAGATGCATTCGAAATGTGGTGCTGAAGGAGAATGCTCCAAATACCTTGCACGACCAAACGCACAAATGTATCAATTCTCTCTCAACTCGACATAAAAACCCGATTGTTCACCACTTGACTTCATCGCATTCTCTCGTATTTCAGCCACATAATGAGTAGAGGAGATGGCGACCTTGAAAAGTTAGTCATTGTTGGCAATACAGAAGGCAAGAGATCACGATACCGGTCGCTAATATGATGGTCTGATCAAGTGAAAGAAGCCACCTCCTCATCAAAATTCTATCAGACGCTGAGGTCTACTCTAGACCGGAATAAATGGAGGCAGATCATACATAAGAAAGTTTCAAGTGACCACGATCCTCAGTAATGAAGGACCGATCAAGAAGATAGGTATATATATAATTAAAAATTTCAATATCTGAGCGCGATTGTACAAATCTCGCCCATTGCGCCGTGTAAGTGGACGGAAGAGATATTTTTCGACATTAGTATAATGATACCGTCTTATAGGAAATTGATTTTAAACTAGTTGGGTCTCGGCGGGATATTTGTCTCTACGTACGTTTGTATGTAACTCCATCGTAATATCGCACGCTTAGTATTAAAGTGACCTAATTCCAAATTAGTCTTAATTTAGTTAGATACATTGTAATCCATAATTCAATTTACATTTTTATAAAAATATTGGTGATGTATCATATATAATGAAATTCGGCGTCGCATTGCGATGGCAAAGAGTGCTATGTCTCAGCTTTCTAAGGTGTGGAAGGATCGTAATATCTCGAATCGTACCAAAATTCACCTCGTACGCACACTCGTCTTTTCCATATTTCTTTATCGAGCCGAGACATGGACCATAAAAGCCGCAGATCGGAAGCGAATCGACGCTTTTGAGATGTGGTGCTGGCGCCGATTGCTTTGTATTTCCTGGTACGACTTTAAAACCAACGTCTCAATTTTGAACAGGCTACGTATCAAAATTCGGCTAACCACTATCTGTCTACGGCGGACTCTTCAGTACTTCGGTCACATAGCTCGAAAAAACTCTGACTGTATCGAAAAGCTTGTGATCACAGGAAGTGTCGATGGAAGGAGACCACGTGGACGTAGCCCAAGACGTTGGACGGACCAGGTCAAGGAAGCTCTCAACTCCCCCCTTTATTGTGCTCTTCATGCCGCGGAGAATAGGGCTGGTTGGCGCAACACCATTGACAATGTCCTATCGTCAAAGAGCCACGATTCTCATCAATGAGATAACGATGCAAGAAGAATCATATATAATAGACAAAGTAGGAACCGGCATAAGCTTGCTGCTCCTGCTTTGCGCCTTGAAAAAGTACGTAAGTCGTTTGTGGGTTTGGGTATAAGATTATATAATAAAATTCCGTAATCAATTTTAGTTTTGCCATTGCAGCAATTTAATTACTCTATTTAAAAAATTCTAACACAGAAAGCCTTCTATATTATCGAGGATTACCTAAATCCAACCGGCGAGTTTCTTGGTGGCTCTTCCCGGTAGTAAAAGTTTACCGAACCGAATGACTTTGGCATATATTATATATTAATAAGACTGCTTACATTTTTACATTACTACATTACCGCAAAACCACGTTTATGGTAATTAACATTTTTTACAAACATTTGTCAACTCTCTATAAATATGCTCAAGATGTTTTTAAACATTTCACTGAATATATTAATGGCGAGTTTGGCGAACTTAACTACGATAACTTAAGAGTGACATAACAGAATAACTCTGGGTTAAATAAATACTAGGGAAGTATGTAAGTCGGCTATCTGTGATACGCAGACAGAACGTGGTTCCGTTTATTCACATTTAGTACCTGGGTGACCGAGACCAAGCGAAAAATTGTGATTGTATTCAACGTAAATTTTAAAAAAATTTTAGAGGTCGAAAACAGGGATAAAACGACATTTTATTAAAATAAAACTTATCTAGATCGATTTTTCTCCCCCAAAACCTAAGAATCATCAGGAGATGATGACTCCACGACAAAATCGCAAAACTTTGCGCTGCTTTGCGGTTTATGCATGTGTTTTTACGAATCCTGCATGTATCAGGTAATGAAACGGATTGCCCACTCTACATTTAGCATTATATATATTTTCTATTTTACTACATTCTGAGTATAGCAAAATAATTTTATTATTACTTTCTATTCAAAATTTTATAATTTTTTCAATGCTCAAAAACAGGGATAAAACGTCATTTTTTTAATATGAAACCTATCTAAATCTATTTTTCTTTCATATGTTATTACATTTTGCTAATATTGTGCTAATTTATTATATTTTAAAACACAAAAATACCCAGCTTTTTTCAAAACATACCTCAACAATTGGGCCCAAAAAGCCCCGTTACCTTTTTGTTTTTATCGTGACTAATGTTTCCTTAACTTATAATACTTTTAATTTATGATCAATATGTTTTCCCTGGTAACCCTAATCCCGCTAGTTTATAAGCTATGCATGTTTGCGGACGAACAAACATACGGTTTCACCGCTACACTACAGTTTTGTTTGGATTGTTTTTATTGCGTTGCAGTTACGCTTTAAATTCAGACAAATTTCAATTACAGTTTTATTATAAACAATTTATTTACACGCCACAAATTGTACTTGTGTATTCGTTCGCTTCAATTTAAGTGTTGGAATCATAGAGTAAGAAAGTCAGCCTACAATGAGCCATCCTTACTAATATTATAAATGCGAAAGTCTGTCTGTCTGCCTTTCTGTCTGCCTTTCTGTCTGTTTGTCTGTTACGTTTTCACAGCCAATCCGCTCAACCAATATCGATCAAATTTGGCATAATTATTCCTTATACAGCGGGGTAACATATAGGCTATAGAAATCCTGGTAATTCAACGGGAATTAAATACAGGAGGAATTTAACAGGATGACACTCAAAACGCCATCTATAATAAATCTATGGAACTTATTTTAATGCACGATGTGTCAAAATTAAGTCAAATCTGTATTTACAGAAGTATTAAGATTCCAAGTTTTTCGGCTTACGTCAAAAGAGTTACCTTTAGAAAATAGTTTATTTAATTTTATTCGTTTACTGGATAAATTTAACTGAACTTACAATAATATATTTTAATTTTATATTCGACATCTTTTGGACACTTGATAATAATTTTTTATGTACCTAACTGTAATTTTGATGAAAAATACAAATCAGCTTTAATTTTATTATAAAAACAATCAAATCAAAATTATTCAAATAAGCTCTTTTAAGCACTTTTGAATTGTCAAAGATCGATATGATTAATGAAGCTAAAACTGGTTCGGAATGTTGCTCTTACCGAGAATAACCAGAAAGAAACTCAGCGGTCACTCTTTTAAACATTTTCAATTTGATATGTATGAAGCTGAGAGGCTTTTTAAATCCAGGAATTTTTATGATTCAAATAATCTTTAATTTTGCGATATGCTTTAAGTAAAATAAATGTATATGCAATACATAGACGTTTCATAAATGTCGATTTTTCGACACATACCTGTAGCAACGTTATAATTGTGCGTCCAAATAAAGCTCACGGAAAACATACAAAGCTTTTTATTTTGTAATTCAACTCGAAAACTTGTTGTAATCCGTGTAATTTGGTTTTGGTATTAGCTTCCGTAATATAGAGGTTAAAATAATCGATAGTAGAAAGTTTTTGTAAAGAACGAATTGGAAAAAAGACAGTATTAAAAGACGTACAAAATAAAAGTTTTTTCAGTGCAGTGCTGTAATAATTGCAAAAATTTACGATTATGCTTAGCAATTCAAGATGCCGTATGATATCCGGCTGAGTAGAATAGACCACACTCAATTCTCATCGAGGTGTCGTAAAAGGGCACTGCATATCTCTAGAGAATTCTAGGGCTATGTGTAACCTGTGACGATCTCGGCCTTACAAGCATATATTGGTAGAGTTACGTACTGAAGCGATAGTATATTAAGGAAGGTATATAATTAAAAATATTTGTTTGTCATTTAATATGGTTTTTCGTAATGAGTATTTGATACTCGTTACATATATGTACATTTTTCATTAAAATATTTTTATGAAAATTTTCCCATACATTTTCAATTTTTCACACTTAGCGCCGAACGTCACGCCGGCAGTCTTACATAGGTATCGGGTGACTGGCGGACGTTGCCGGGAGCGCTCGCGGTCTAGTAACGCAAGCCGAAGGCTTACGTTTACATGTACTTGGGGCGATACATGGTAGCGCCTATGATCCCTGAACCATTGTTCAAAGCTTCGGCTTGTCTTAACTGTGTGGTGAGAGACTTCGGTCTACAAGCTCACTAATAAAATGTAATTTCATTACATGTGACAAATTATATATTATCCTCGAACACTTTATAGTGTGAAATGGTTTAAGCTTCGGCTTGGCATAACGGTGTGGTGAGAGACTTCGGTCTACAAGCTCGCTAATAAAATGTAATTTCATTACATGTGACAAATCATTATTATTCTCGAACGATATAGTGCCTGAGTATAACTTGGTGAGGGTGACTTCGCCGAGTGGTGCTGGGCGCTATACTGAACAGTCTCTGGTGTGTACTGGTGTCGGATCGATGGTTTCAGGCCTGCAATGATTTCGGTTGTTGTAGTGTAGCCTCGCCTCGATTTGCTCCAGGCTGTGAATATCAGGATGGGTTTCCGTCTTGGTACAGAGCAGCCAGAGCTACTTGGTGAGTTTTGGGTGATACGGATTGGATTTTAGGCCGGTATTGATCTTCGATCTTTACTGTGTAGCCTTGTTTGATCTTCGGACGCCTAGGACTCTAAAAGTAATACTGTTCATCGCTTCGCACGGAGTCTTGCGGGGTAAACCTGCACTAGCCGTGTTATAGTCCTTCTCAGGGCTTCCCCATAGTAATACACGAACGTCGACGACATTATAGCATGTCGTAGGGCCGCTGGTCTCGGGTCTTTATCAACAAGATTGCGGACTAGTTTTAGAAAGTGGCGCCTGCCCAAAACTCTATCTTACGTAGCTTGCTACGCGTAACAAATATATAGATAACTAATTCTTATATGCCGATCGTGGAGTCAGCCAAAAGGACGCATTGAAGGCGTGCGTTAGTGATGGATACATCACATTATAAACCTACATACTTAGCACAATAGTGCTAGCACTACAAACACAAATTATTGAATTATCAACATATAATGCGAGCGCTTTGCGTTCTTAACTCTACGGAGTAAACATCTGCCACTACGTGTGGTAGCAACGACATCAACTTTACTGTTATGTGATATCCGAGGAGTCATGTACAGTATTAGCTTTATGCTATTATATTTTCCACTATAGGTGGTTACAACGACGAATGCGGCACGCACCGCTTGAAATGCTTGCTATTGGCAAGATGCGCTGTCTTATTATAAGAATTGGATATTTATATCAACAAAACCAGGCTTTGTGCCTCATCGACACAATCATGGCTAACGCCGACTCACAGCTACGGCTGAAATGATATTTGGACTTAGGTCCTAGCATTACGTCCGGGCACTTGTGCCTTATCTTGGACTACGGTCCTCACCTGGGACTACGGTCCTTATTTAATTACCCTAAATCTCTTTAAGAGCATTGACGGGTGTTTATAAAACATAATATAAATAACCTGGCTCGAGGGCGCAGGCACACTATAAATTGCAAACCCTAACCCTACGGGGGGGGGCTCGTATCCTATGGACGGAGCTCACCGTTGGTAGCGGGTGCGGAGCTACTGACTATACCGCTCCCTTTATATTTTTCCAAATCGGAAGAATGTAATAGAAGGGAGAGGGATACCACATCGCTAAACTTCTCTACGGAGTTGTTTAAGGGCTAGGTATTAAGATCGAGTGAGTGATCTTTCTGTTGGCTACAACATTTCCAATTTAGATATTATTATCTTCGAACTTCCCATTCGGGATGGTTTAAAGTACGATCTGACGATCGAGCGATCCTTCTGTTTGGCTTTGAAAGTCTTATTCCGTTTATATTGACATAGTTTTACGTCCCGTATTAATGGCAAACAAATATTAAAGTAAATATAATATATATAAACTAAAACCCTTTCTGATGGCTATATCTATGAAGTAATAACATAAGAGACATTCAACCTTCTGAATGTCTCGCATTTTTTTATTAAATTTTATAGTAACCCGTTCGTGTATTAGCTATATTGGAACCTATTCGTGCAATGAATATGTATCTATTGGACATACAAGAATCTGTTCGTGTAATTAACATATCTATGGGATATATAACCTGTTCATGTATCGTACACTTATATTCAGTAAATTATATTAATTTATGCTTGCTTTACGCCTCCAATCTGATGAATCTGTGGTCTCTGACGCTCTAAAAGAATTTGAGTTATTACATACACAACGTTACATGGGTCCTAACCAACTAGACGATTCACGAGCCAAAAATATTTTTAAAAAGGGGTGCTAGCGCTCTTGCGCTAGTTTTATGTAGTTTGGTGGTAGAGTGCGAGCGCTCTAGCCTCATTCTACTTACATGTTTTATATCACTACATATTATAAAACAAAGTCCATATTTCCGTATGTACGCATAAAACTTTAAAACTACGCAACCGATTTTGATGCAGTTTTTTTTAATAGATAGAGTGATTCCAGAGGAAGGTTTGTACGTATAATAACATTCAATATGAAGTAGAGAAATACTGTAATTTTTGAGGTTTCTGTAAATAATTACATTTTTTTCCGCTTACATTGCAAACGCAGCCTAAACCCTACGAGATTTATCAAAATGATGTACTAAGTATTTGTACACCTTAAAAAGGTCTACAGAAAAGTCCGCGATGGTATATGTCTATCTCTTATGGATAACCCACTATAGCATTTTTTGTCATTTACTTTTTACGAAAAATAATGCCTTATTTTTGAAGCAATTTTTATACAATACAGCATTAATCCTTATCCAATTATAAGTACCTTAAATAAATAGTTGATTTAATATAGATCAATATGGCTGTTTACAGCATGTAATTTAAGTGAACATTTTCGGAGATATTACAGATTTAAAATGCCGTGAGAAGGCCGCGCTTCGCCCTATAACACTTCCGGTCTTATTCATAAAAGTTATGACATGCTTATAGACTCGCTATAGTATGTTTTACAAAAAGTGTTATTCATAAACGCATTTTAGCACTAAACCATTCTACAAGTCTACTATAACTTTATAGAGCCCAGAACCCTACTATAACAGTGCTATAAGGTAAAAGATGGCCGACTTTCCACAGCTGATTATTACGAAAACAACATTTGTACAACGTAATTACGGATTGAAATTGAAGTGTGTCAGTTGTCGTTTGTTTTATCAGGAATGTGAAAAATTAGATTTTTTACATTAATCGATAATTTCAGTAAAATGATCGATTTTTAATAATCGTTTTTTTTTCTTATAAATCAATTTTAAAAAGAACGATTCTTTTAATTATATTATTATATCTTCTTATTTAAGTCTTTTTTTTAATTTTTATGATAAGATTTGCATTAATGGAACAAAACAATTTAGCCAAATGTAGACATTTTAATTGAATTTCACAAACAGTGCATCTGTTATTATTTATTGGTAGTTGTCCACTTTAATTAGCCTTTATTCTTATTAATTATTAATATTAAAAAGACAACGTTCAAATATTCAGAAAAAAATCGATTATTTTGATACGAATATATTAAATTAAAGGGAAAATCTGATTATTTATTAATGGATTTTTCTACTCCAAGTTACATCCCTATGTGAAAGGTGACCCCGTGACGTAGACAATAAAATATTTTTTATATGTCTATGGTTATACTTATTCGGTATGTAGACGCATATTATCTGTGGCGAATTCGGTGTGATCGGCCAATTGGAAGCCAGTATTCCTTACAATGGCAACATTCGGATTTATAACCGCATTTTACTTATAGATCAGTTATAGAAGGTTTATGAATAAACAATTTTATGGAACGTCTTATAAGCTTATAGAGCATTTTAACTAAAACGTGTCTAAAACCTTCTATAAGCTATTTTTATGAATAAGACCGTTCGACTTTAGCAGCGATGTCGCTCTTTCAAGAGTTTGTTTAAAGACATTCTGTAATTAATTGTAAAAATAAAATATATAGGGAAAAATGTTAAAATAAATACGCAAATATGTACTATATGAATTTAGATATTCAAAGATAGCAGGAAATCTTCTTGGAATAGGGAGAGGGAAATTGTTTTTCTCCAAATTTAACTCTTGCGGGCCACGGGCAGTAATGAATAAATCAAAACTACTGGATCGATTTTAATAATTTTTTTTCACTGAGTGACATGGGCTATATATTTTATTCCCGTGCGAAGCAGGGCAGGCCGCTAGTTAATATTATAAATTTGGAGATGAATAGTTGTGGGTGAGAAGGAAACCGTTACAAACCTACCAATCCGTATTGGTGCAGCGTGGTAGGTCTTAGCTCCAACCATTCTCCCAACAGAGGTAGGAGAGCTATATGCCCCAATTAAGTAAGAGGCTGTTATTTTACTATTTACTTTTAAAAATTGAATTGATGCAAACGAAGCCACGGTAAAGACTTGTATTCAAATAAGAATAAGCTGGTAATACTGCATTGTGGCTATAAGAAATTCAAGCTTAAGTAACACTGTTAGCACTATACTGTTACAAATTACTGAGACAACCCGCATATCACGTTTTTTGTTCTGTTTAACAACTTTTTTATTGACACCGATTACTCACACACGAACTTTTAATACAAAACCACTTAGCGAAGCACCACGGCGACTTGCACAGGATAATAAACAACCAAAAGTTTGAAGTTACATGCTTTTTACTGACGACAATCGATCGTGGCTTCTCGACACACATTTGACGGCGTATTGAGTCTAATCAAATTAAATCAAAATAATCATTATTCAAATAATCTCTTTCAAGCACTTTTAAATCGTCAAGGATCAATATGATTAATGTTGTTCTGACCGAGAAGAACTAGAAAGAAACTCAGCGGTCAATCTTTTAAACATTTTCAATTTTACATTATTAAACCGCAGTCTTATGTGAAGCTGAAAGGATAATCAAATCCAAGCTTTTTTATAATCCAAATAATCTTCAATTTTGTTATATGCTTTACATATCTTTACATCTCTTATACTTCTTTTAAACCTTTACAGTGACACCAGCAGCCCTCCACTACACGTGACCCTACGCCATGGTCCGGCCTCACAGAATGCACCCTTAGGATAATGCTTTCTGACGCTAGTAGAGCTTAATACAACATCGTGATGACTAGTCACAGTCATACTACCAGCCCTCCACTACGCGTCGCCCTAAGCCGTGGTCTGGCCTCACAGGGGCACCCTTAGGACAATGTTTGCTGGAGGTAGTTAAGTTTTAAACAACAGCGTGATGGCTAGTCTCAGAGATACCACCAGTCCTTCACACTTCACCTTAAGATTCTGTGATCTACGAAATGCGAAGAGCATTTCGCAATCTAAACGATGGTTATGCGATCGGCATTCCCACCCACTGATGCTACTGAACTAATGCACTGATGTTAAAGCTGCTAGGGGCTAACAGCATAGTCAGTTAAAAATATAACATCCTTTTTTTAACTTACTTATTCTATTATTACGTTGAGGGTTTGCAGGTCAACACCTGCTGACTCGTTCAAATCACCCCAAAATAATCTTTATTTAAATAAGATTTCTATTGTCAAGGTTCAATTAGATTAATGAAGCTACAACTGGTTCGGAATGTTACTTTTATCGAGAAGAACAAGCAAGAAACTCGGCGGTCAAACTTTTAAACATTTTTAATTTACATAATAAACCTTGCAGTCTTGTATGTTTTATATAGAATTTATTGATTATGTTTTATAATTTTTTTAACTAGTAATTAAGCCTAGTAATGTACTATTTGTTTTCTTAGAAAATTATGATAAAAAATCGTACAAAATTAGACTTTACAAATATTTTACAGAAAGGGAGATATTCTTTCTGTTTAACCCATTAAAACATCCATCAAAATAAACTATTTATTTTAAAAGAGGTACTTGACAGCAAATTATTTTTTGTCCTTGTACATTGTTCTTATCGTGAGTTATCAGTTAAAATTGTCAAACTACGCAAGTCGAGTTTACTACTCTGTGATAACAGACTACATAAATCTTTAGACACAGTTTTTTCACACATCTTGTGTGGCCACAGTGACGGCATCATATAATTTATAGCGTTTTAACGTAAAGGACTTTTTCAGCACTTAATCTCAGTTACAACATTTAACTCAAAGGTTAAAGGAAATTTTGAGCTTTTAATCCCAGTTATAAAGTTTTAACTTAAGGGATTCTTAAAGCACTTTTTGAGCTTTTAATCCCTGTTATAAAACTTTCACTTAAGGGATTGTTAAGTGATTTTTAAAGCTTTTAATTCAAGACATGATAAAGTTTTATATCACTTAGCATGTATTACCAATGTATCATCAAAATTATTATATAAGTGAATACATACATGATGTAAGATATGTGAAGATATACAAGATGAGGTCATAGATTCAAATCCCGGGTAGGCACCTGTGAGTTTTCTATTAAAAAACTTGTGTCTATTTGATGATTGCAATTTATCACACGCTTTTTGGTGAAGCAAAACATCTTGAACCTGCATATCTCTAGAGAATTCTAGGGATATGTGTAACCTACCAATCCGCATTGGAGCAGCCTGGTACTTACAGCCTCAACGGAGGAAGGAGACCTATGCCCAGCAGTGGGATAGTAACAGGCCATTACTGTAATATACTATATATGTATATCCTCCTGCCCTTATACCACTCTAAGTGGAGTCGGCACAACATGTTATAAACATGCTGTCACATGATTTGGCTGCGTTTTTACGAGCGGCCGCCTGCCTGACGACAACTTACCTTGTCGTATTTTACGACACCTCGGTAAGAAATGAGGTTGGTCTATTCTACTCAGCGGGATACCACACGGTGGATCGACTGACCTTAGTCGCCTTTTACGACACGGTAACAAATGTTTCTTTTTTCAAAATATATGTGTAAAAAGAAAAATAAATAAAATATTACTTAATGCGTATTATATTACCCAAGTATTAATATAACCCAAGCAGAATTTTTACATAATTCACGTTCAAACACCATACAAATTATACATTGAAACAATAGCATATTGTTCTTGTGCAACACTTGATATTGTTAATTGCGTTGTATTTCAAAACTCTACTTTCATTTTAGTAGGTTTGATTATCAGCAAATAATGTTACCATTTTTTAACCATTTTGTATCCGCCTTAAAGCACATCACGGCTGTGATAGCCCAGCGGTGAGACCGAGTGATTATTTCCAGGGGGTAACGGGTTCGGCAAGGGTCTTTTGGTAAAGGTCACACACCTCACTGAGACGACAACGTATCGTCCCCAGAACGTTCTCGAGGCAAGGGTCTTTTGGTAAAGGTCACAACCCTCACTGAGACGACAACGTATCGTCCCCAGAACGTTCTCGAGGCAAGAGTCTTTTGGTAAAGGTCACACACCTCACAGGGACGACAACGTATCGTTCCCAGAACGTTCTCGAGGCAAGGGTCTTTTGGTAAAGGTCACAACCCTCACTGAGACGACAACGTATCGTCCCCAGAACGTTCTCGAGGCAAGGGTCTTTTGGTAAAGGTCACAACCCTCACTGAGACGACAACGTATCGTCCCCAGAACGTTCTCGAGGCAAGAGTCTTTTGGTAAAGGTCACACACCTCACAGGGACGACAACGTATCGTCCCCAGAACGTTCTCGAGGCAAGGGTCTTTTGGTAAAGGTCACAACCCTCACTGAGACGACAACGTATCGTCCCCAGAACGTTCTCGAGGCAAGGGTCTTTTGGTAAAGGTCACACACCTCACTGAGGACTGTCGTCTCAGTGAGGTGTGTGACGTTCTGGAACGTTCTGGGGACGATACGTTGTCACGTATCGTCCCCAGAACGTTCTCGAGGCAAGGGTCTTTTGGTAAAGGTCACACACCTCACTGAGGACTGTCGTCTCAGTGAGGTGTGTGACGTTCTGGAACATTCTGGGGACGATACGTTGTCACGTATCGTCACACGGTCACACACCTCACAGGGACGACAACGTGTCGTCTTTAGAACGTTCTCGAGGCAAGAGTCTTTTGGTAAAGGTCACACACCTCACTGAGACGACAACGTATCGGCCGTAGAACGTTCTCGAGGCAAGAGTCTTTTGGTAAAGGTCACACACCTCACTGAGACGACAACGTATCGTCCGCAGAACGTTCTCGAGGCAAGAGTCTTTTGGTAAAGGTCACAACCCTCACTGAGACGACAACGTATCGTCCGCAGAACGTTCTCGAGGCAAGAGTCTTTTGGTAAAGGTCACAACCCTCACTGAGACGACAACGTATCGTCCCCAGAACGTTCTCGAGGCAAGGGTCTTTTGGTAAAGGTCACACACCTCACTGAGGACTGTCGTCTCAGTGAGGTGTGTGACGTTCTGGAACGTTCTGGGGACGATACGTTGTCACGTATCGTCCCCAGAACGTTCTCGAGGCAAGGGTCTTTTGGTAAAGGTCACACACCTCACTGAGGACTGTCGTCTCAGTGAGGTGTGTGACGTTCTGGAACGTTCTGGGGACGATACGTTGTCACGTATCGTCACACGGTCACACACCTCACAGGGACGACAACGTGTCGTCTTTAGAACGTTCTCGAGGCAAGAGTCTTTTGGTAAAGGTCACACACCTCACTGAGACGACAACGTATCGGCCGTAGAACGTTCTCGAGGCAAGAGTCTTTTGGTAAAGGTCACACACCTCACTGAGACGACAACGTATCGGCCGTAGAACGTTCTCGAGGCAAGAGTCTTTTGGTAAAGGTCACACACCTCACTGAGACGACAACGTATCGTCCGCAGAACGTTCTCGAGGCAAGAGTCTTTTGGTAAAGGTCACAACCCTCACTGAGACGACAACGTATCGTCCGCAGAACGTTCTCGAGGCAAGAGTCTTTTGGTAAAGGTCACAACCCTCACTGAGACGACAACGTATCGTCCCCAGAACGTTCTCGAGGCAAGGGTCTTTTGGTAAAGGTCACACACCTCACTGAGGACTGTCGTCTCAGTGAGGTGTGTGACGTTCTGGAACGTTCTGGGGACGATACGTTGTCACGTATCGTCCCCAGAACGTTCTCGAGGCAAGGGTCTTTTGGTAAAGGTCACACACCTCACTGAGGACTGTCGTCTCAGTGAGGTGTGTGACGTTCTGGAACGTTCTGGGGACGATACGTTGTCACGTATCGTCCCCAGAACGTTCTCGAGGCAAGGGTATTTTGGTAAAGGTCACACACCTCACTGAGGACTGTCGTCTCAGTGAGGTGTGTGACGTTCTGGAACGTTCTGGGGACGATACGTTGTCACGTATCGTCCCCAGAACGTTCTCGAGGCAAGGGTATTTTGGTAAAGGTCACACACCTCACAGGGACGACAACGTGTCGTCTTTAGAACGTTCTCGAGGCAAGGGTATTTTGGTAAAGGTCACACACCTCACAGGGACGACAACGTGTCGTCTTTAGAACGTTCTCGAGGCAAGAGTCTTTTGGTAAAGGTCACACACCTCACTGAGACGACAACGTATCGGCCGTAGAACGTTCTCGAGGCAAGAGTCTTTTGGTAAAGGTCACACACCTCACTGAGACGACAACGTATCGTCCGCAGAACGTTCTCGAGGCAAGAGTCTTTTGGTAAAGGTCACACACCTCCCTGAGACGACAACGTATCGTCCGCAGAACGTTCTCGAGGCAAGAGTCTTTTGGTAAAGGTCACACACCTCACTGAGACGACAACGTATCGTCCGCAGAACGTTCTCGAGGCAAGAGTCTTTTGGTAAAGGTCACACACCTCACTGAGACGACAACGTGTCGTCTTTAGAACGTCCGAGGCAAGGCAAGTGGTCGTCAACGCACCATTTGAATGCGATGGTAGACGAACAAAATTGATGCAGTAAAGTTTTGTATTACTACCCACCAATATAATAAGCAATAATCGAACCGAGACCTTTCTCTACTCTTATTCTCTTACTTCTATTCGTATTTCTTTACTCGATTCGAAAGATCGAATCGAGTAGAGAAATACTGTAATTTTTGAGGTTTTTAATGTTATGTCGTAAATAATTACATTTTTTTTCCGCTTACATTGAAAACATCGGTTGAATCCTACAACATTTATCAAAATAATGTACTAAGTATTTGTACACCTTGAAAAGGTCTACAGAAAACTCCGCGACGATATATGTCTAAGGATAAGCCCCAATAGCATTTTTGTCATTTTCTTTTTACGAAAAATAATGCCCTATTTTCGAAGCAATTTTAAACAATACAGCATTAATCCTTATCGAATTAAGTACCTTAAATACATTGTTGATTTAATATAGATCAATATTGCCGTTTACAGCATGTAATTTAAATAAACATTTTCGAATATATTACAAATTTTAAATTGCAGGGGCATTTCGATTGCGGCAGCGCGTCACGGGACTATGGGCCATGCAAAGCTGTGATAGCCGATGGTATCGGGCGAAATGAGGGTGGTCTATTCTACGCAGCCGGATACCGCACGGCGGGCATATACTTACGGGCGGGGATATCATTTGTGAACTTTAAGTAAAAGGTTACATATGTAATATTTTTTTTATATATTACAGTCAAGGTAGGGACGAAAGTTATTTTTAATAAAACGTTTATGATCAAGGTAAGCAGCAGACGTATGAAAGTGAAATTACCTTAAAGTAATTAACAACATAAGAGCAACAAGGTCACTAGTGTGCAAGAAATACATAAAATATTTTACAATTACGTTGGTAATATAAAAACATTTAGTGAAGCTGAATTATTTGCATATAAATATTCAAATAATGTTCAATTTTAAAAAAATCATTATAACTCAAGTTATTACAGATTTTATCATAAAATATTAGATATAATCTCTTTAATAAATTACCTTTGTCAACAATGTAATTCATGATTGTAATAATATGTATTATTATCGAGCGAGTGCATGCATTTCTTTATGATGTATATTTTTTAATGTTTGCGTAAACGAGATACTACATAATATAAAATACTGACAGATAATTAATTATTAAAAAATTAAAAATATCAAATATGGATGATCAGTTTATTTTTAATATCGAGAAATTTATGAATAAACAGGACCAGAATTTTTAAATAAACAGGAGGAAAATTGACATTATAGCATAATTTAAGTGAAACGCGAGTAATACAGTAATTAGAAAACAAAATAATATTCATATTATACTGAACAGTTACCGAGGACGTCATAAAATGCGTCATATTACTAAATTAAAAATTTCATTACGTAGAACTAGAAACTGTTTGAGTAACAAGGAAAGGATGAATATCTATACTCCATCATGGGTTTAGGTACTTTACTAAACCCTTTTTGGGTTCTAAAGTAGCCAGTTTACACATTAAATAATATTTACCTATATTTATTTATTTAAAAAAAATTTAAATGCCCTCATATCACCCCATAATAAAATAGTGCAAATAAAATCATCAATTTTAAATTCTTTGAAAAAATAAATAAGAATAATATTAAATGGTATTGTAATGTGTTGTTATCTGCTCAATTAAAGAAACTTTTTTGACATGTTTACATTTTTGGTTAGGTAACCTATAAACTTATGACGTATATTAATTGTTATCGATTGAATAGATCGTAAATTATGAAAGTTAATAGGTAAATTGCTTTGACTTAAATATATTTGTACATATATTGATAAAGATTTAATTATAGCAGATACTAAATCACAACTGTTTTATATCTTCCTCCGTAATCTATGACATAATATGTGACGATTTTTCACAATAACATTGAAAAATTATCTAGTTAACTATAACTTTTAACTCACGTAGCTACACTGAGTCACTGTTTGCAATGTGCAAAATGCGTAACCACGAATGATCAATTGCTTAATAAGTAAAATACACGGTGTTACAGTGATCGGACGTGTTTTGTGTGAAAATGTTGAGTAAAGTGAAATTGGCTTGGTCAAAAACTAATCGGTGGCACAGAGGTTAGTTTCACAGTTTATTAATTATCTTTTTACTAAGAGAATGTTACGTTAATATCAAACATATGTTTAGTTCGATAACAAGCTGTAAGAACTGTAATCGAAGTAACTACATACTCTAATAACGCAATAATAACGGTTCTACAAGATATTCGAAAATAATAATTATAGGCTCTCCCAAAATACAAAAAATGCACATTATTGAGTCAAAAAATATTCAGATCACATTTATTCTAAAAATAAATGTAATAAATTGTTTCTAAAGTGTTTGGTTTGGTAAGTTGTAATCTTCATTATATCTAACTGTTCAATAATTTTCAATTCTGAATGGCAACTAGTCATCCCAGGTATTTTTGTAAGCTATGAAAAATAAATACAGCTAACAAATACTCAAAACACCTTTTTTTATCACTATACTTACAAAGGTTTAAAGAACATTGTTTTATATCCACATTAGATACTAGTGCAATGGAATTTCTCAAAGTGAAATTGGTAAGGTTTTTTTTACTCTTTATAATTAGTATTTAGAATTACTGTTAGAGAAGGTAATGTTTGTACACTTACCATATGCTCAAATATAAATTATGAGGTTACATTTACTTGATTATTTTTTACACCTAATCCTTTCTGCTCTTATCCCACTCAAAGTGGGGTTGGCACAACATGTTATAAACATGCTGTCACATGATTTGGCTGCGTTTTTACGACCGGCCGCCTGCCTAACGTCAACATACCTCAGTCGTATTTTACAACACCTCTGTAAGAAAGAGGGTGGTCTATTCTACTAAACCGGATACCACATGGTGGGTCAACTTACCCCAGTCGCCTTTTACAACATCTCTGTAAAAAATGAGGTTGGTCTATTCTACTCAGCTGGATACCACACTGCTGTTTTTACACCTAATCCATTTTTTATTATATAAATATAGTGTTAATTTATTTTCATAATCCCTAGATCTTCCAGAGAAAATGTTATTCCCACCTAGTTCACTAAGCAAATAGAAATCATTCCATTGGCTCCGCAATACAGGGTTTCCTAGTGCAGAGTCCGCCAGTAAAATAGGCTTTTAAGTTTTAGTTACATATTTATAAAATTATTTTGTTAAGTAAGCCCTACTCTGTACAAAAATTGGAAATAAAATTATATTATTATTTTTATTATTATCCATTGATTTCATCTGCAAACATTTTAACATCATTACTAGTGATTTTCTTTTATTTAATCATTAAATTAATTGATTAAAAATTTTAATATATGACAATTTCATCCAATTTTTTAAATTTATTTTGTGAATTGAGTAAGTCATTAAAGAGACATTTTTGTAAAATTTTTGATCTTGTTCAGTCTAACCTGTATGTTACTTATTAATAAGTATTTATTAAAGGTTTTTTTCACATAACATAAAGTAACTAATGAAAAACAAATTAACTTTATTAAGTATTATAAAGTTAACCAAATAAAATACAAAAACAACATTTTTTGTTCATTCTGTTTTCTGTTTGAACAGCAAAAACTTAGTATAAAAAGTTACTGTGGTTTGTATAAATAATTACAGTATTTTTAGAACTCTTTCAATAGTTTTGAATTAGCTACAGAGTGGAGTTTTGATTGTATTTTCTCATGGTCTGACATGAATTTAAATAATTAGACAGGCAAATCTATACTCATAAAGCAAAGTACCCAAAGCTGTTGATCTGTATGTGATTGATTTTTTCAAAATCTACTGAAACAATTTTTGTATGGTTTTTACCAAAAAGGTAGTGCAATTTTTCCGGAAAGTTTGTTAATAGTGTATAAAGGTTTTATGTAAATTGCGTAAATAGAAAATATATAGTATGATGCTAAATGTAGAGTGGCCTATTTTCATACATGCAGGATTAGTATAAACAAATGTGCATACCTCCACCACTACCACAATTCACAAGCACTACACACGTTCACTATCACAATTTTAACAATCGTTCACCCCACAACCTAAGCATCATCAGGAGATAGACTCCATATATATTTATGTGTATATATTTTATATTTACTTTATCACAGATTATAGCAAAATAATTTTATTATTACATGTGGAAAATTGTTATGCAAAGGTCTGGAGGGGTCTTAGAACTTAAGTACACATCTCCTAAATAGGTTTGATATATATATAAGCAATAACAAGTTTGATTATTATAAATGCATTTATATAGTTCCTTGTTCCAGTATGTGAACACATCTACAATGGTTTTCTAACTACATTTTTTTCAAATTCTCATCAAATCACGTCATGACGTCATTCCGTGACGTCATAACGTGATTACAATCAAACATGAGACATGTAAAGATAATTTATTCATGAATAGTATTGAGTTAGTGACTTGCAAATTGTCTAAATAGATTTATTTAAGTTTTTTTGCTATTTTTAGATGTTGTATTTTTTCTTAATTGTTTAAGAGTGATGCTTCGTATGTGTTTGTGTGTGTGCGTGCGTGCGTGCGTGCGTGCGTGCGTGCGTGCGCGCGTGTAGATCGTACGTACTTTGTTCGCATCTAGTTAAGTATTTATTTTAAAGTGTCCCATATATTTATATTTATATATTTATATTTATTTATGATTTGAGGTTTGAATATATAGAAATGTTTATAAGGCTTTCTTTTAATACATTATATATTCGTTTTTTTACATATTTGATCAAATTAGAAGTTACTGTAATGTATTGCATTAAGTAAAATTGAAATATTGTTGACTCTTGCTAGCCCTAACACAGGCCTAGGTCTATTTGGACTGCATATTGCTATACACCAACAACAAATGAAGCTAGTCTGGTGCTTTGTTCTATAGTTTAGTTGTAAAATGTACTTGCATAACTGTTCAAATAAAATAAAATAAGAACCCTTTTTTACATATTTACCTTTAGTTAAGCACCTAAACTTAGAGTACAGTATAATTTTTTAACTGTGAGTTTGATTGATATCACTATATTCCAGTTGTTGTGCTTTTCGTGTTGGTGGAGTTGAAGCTGCTCCCAGCCCCACAGCTGGGCTTCCGCTGCAACGACCCAGCGCTGTCCCACCCTTACACCGGGGACACGATCAGCTGGAAATGGCTGATAGGGGTCTGTTTGCTGCTGCCACTAGCTGTGGTGAGTTATTATATATATACCTCACTTACTTCCTGTGGCAATACAACCCTACAACCCTTTATGGGTCTTGGCCTCCTCAGCCAATCGTTTCTATTCTAATCTGTCCCTGACCTCCCGTTTCCAAGATGTTAATCTTCCCATGTATCGAAGGTCTTCCTCGACGCAGTCTATCCATCGCTTTCTGGAATCCACTTCGAATCGCGTTGTGGAATCCACTTGGAAAGGGTTTTATATGACCTATATAGTTATTATACCAGTCCAGGGTTTAAAACCTGTTATAAGCCTAGTCAATTAATTTTAAATTATCCTTCTGCCCTTATCCCACTCTAAGTGGGGTCGGCACAACGTGTTTTAGCATGTTATTAGTTGATTTAGCTAGGTATTTTACCGGCCGTATGTCTGACGTCAACTTACCTTAGTCGTCTTTACGACATTTCGAAAAGTAATAGGGTGGTCTATTCTACTCAGCCGGATATTACACGGCGGGGATCAGTACAAGATAATAATGGCTAAATGTAAGTGGCGGTGGTGGAGGTTTGTGCATGTGTATTTACGAATCCTGCATGTATCGGGTATGAAGATGGATAGTCCACTCTACATTTAGCATTATATTTTCTATTTTACTTCATCGCGGTTTATAGCAAAATAAGTTTATTATTACTTTTATATTAAGGATCTCCGCAAAGTAAAGCCTAATTCTATAAATTAACACAGAACAGTTAATATGGGTAAGCGGAATAAATAAATATATGGGACACTTACACACGCGGTCGTCCGTCCCCAAAGTAAGTAACTTAATACTTGTGTTATGGACAGCCAACTGGTGAATATATACTTATATAATTTTAAAATATATACTTAAATACAAATACACACTCAGACTCGAAGACCATCAAATTCATTAATAGAAAATGTTGGCCCTCGGCGGGAATCGAACCCGTGGAGCTGAAGGCAGGGTCACTACCCACTGCGCCAACGGACTATTGATCACAAAAGGATACAGATATGGACAATATCTAGGATAAATGATTGTTTTCCAGATGCTCATCGTAGAAAGACAGCGTGACAAAATAGATGTGGCCAAGAAGCAAGCCTTACGGTGGTACAGAGAGTATTTATTTGGGTTCCTCATCAATTTGACCCTGGTACAATGTATCAAGTTTCTGGTGGGCTCGCCCAGACCGCACTTCTTTGACACGTGCCGACCTAAAGAAGCGCTCACATGCGAAGCGTAAGCGTTTTTTTGTTACTGTCGTTTAAAATGATTTTTAATCACTTAAGTGACTTTTTAATTAGAAGTGACTTTTTAAACAGAAGTGACTTTTTAATCAGAAGTGTCTTTAATCATAAGTGACTCTTTAATCAGAAGTGACTTTTTAATCAGAAGTGTATTTTTAATCAGAAGTGACTTTTTAATCAGAAGTGACTTTTTAATCAGAAGTGACTTTTAATCAGAAGTGACTTTTTAATCAGAAGTGAATTTTTAATCAGAAGTGACTTTTTAATCAGAAGTGTATTTTTAATCAAAGTGACTTTTGACTGACAAATAATAATTACAATAACTTATAATGCTAACTTACATGCGCCCTAAGGGGTAAAATCGTGCGACTCTTTCGTGGGGGGTCACGAGGTAAAACTACAGGCCATGAGTTTTTCTCTTAAAACTTATGTCTAATTAATATTTGCAATTTTACGTTTTTCAATGAATTATATCTATTTTACTTCATCGTGGATTATAGCAAAATAATTTTATCATTACTTTTGTATTATGGATGTCCGCAAAGTAACGCCTAATTCTATAAATTATTTAATATTTAGTTTTCAGAATTCGTGTATGATATTCCCAGATCCGAGTACGTCTCCAGCTATACGTGCACCAAGGCGCACTGGCTGAACCAGTCCGACAGGAGCTTTCCCTCGGGACATACTTCGTTAGCTTTTCACTCGGGGATTTTTATTGTCGTAAGTATTATTACATGAATATACAGACATGTAAAAACTCATTGTCATTGCAAGGTCGATGGCAAGAGACCGAGAGGACGTAGGCCTATGCGTTGGTCAGACCAGATCCGCACCGCACTCAATACGACAGTCTTCGAGGCCATCCACGTGGTCAGGCAGGAATAGATGGAAGAACATTGTAATTAGACTGTTTCTATAAAAACGTCTCGACCCCTAGTAGTGGGGTAACGACGTAAGGAGGAGGGGGGCGGAAGTATTCTTACGTAATACTTAATGATAGCTTGTTGAGAAATTTTATTCTACCTTTCGTTAAAAATGTTAGCACACTGTTAATATATTAATAAAGCTGTGATTGCCCAGCGATGGGACTGTGTAATTTTTACGATAGTGTCACCGGGTTCATCCCCAGGCAACTTTTCGGTGAAAGAAAACATCGTGAGGCAGCCTGCATATCTTTAGGGAATTCTAGGGGTATGTGTAACCTACCAATCCGCATTGGAGCAGCGTGGTAGGTCTTAGCTCCAACCCTTCTCTCCAAAAACGGAGAGAGACCTATGCCCAGCAGTGGGATTGGAACTGGCCGTTATTTTTGTCGCTGTATCCAGTGGTACCTGCGGCGGCGGGCAGGGTCCTGCGGCCGCTGGTCGTCTTCGGCGCAGGCGCTGGTCATGCTGAGTGCGGGCTGGTGCGCGCTGTCCCGGCTGACGGACCACCGGCACCACTGGTGGGACGTGGGCGCGGGGGCCGCCATCGCCATCGCCCTGCTGGCCTACACCGTGAGTTACTGACATAACACATCCCCCCATTATTTTCCCTCATCCCCTTACTCACCCCCACTCCTTTACTTACACCATCCCCTTCCCCCACTCCCTTACTGACCACACCCCCTAATCACCCCCACTCCTTTACTTATACCATCCCCTTCCCCCACTCTCGTACTGACAACCCCCCCCCCCTAATCACCAGCCCTTTACTTCCCCCACACCTAGTTAATAACTTAACTCTGGATGTGTAAATAAAAAATGAAAAATGAGTGTGCTTTAGAAACAATTTTGTAAGCTCAGTCTATATGTATGTATATATACATCGTACGCTTAGTATTAAACCTAATTTAAAAAAGTTAAAAGCAAAATTTCTTTTGCTGCAAAGTGAAATATAGCGTAACGTAGCGCCTGCGAAACTCGTGGGTGTTAACGAAAACCTGAACGAGCAAGAAAACACTATATTTTTATTAGTTCGTGCCGCGCCGTCTATGTTATCACGATACGAACTATTAAAAATAGATAGATTTTTGCTTTTCCAAGTTATAGATCCCTATAACGAGATTTAAAGACGCTACAATTTATTGCAATTTGCGAGTAAACAAATTATTTGAATAAGGTCACTTTAATACTAAAAGTAAAATAACTGTGTGCACAACCATGCACTGATTCTGTAATCGAACATCTTTTATGTGCTTTTACTTTAAATATGAAATTATAAACTTAAGCTATTTCTCAATAACTCTTCAGTTATTGTTTTATTTAATTATATTTTCAGATATTTGGCCTGTGCAAGAACTTTGAATGCAGCACTTCAAGGACCGAAGTGATCCACGACAACCAGAGAGTAGAAACTTCAAGCAGTGAAAAAGAGGAGTTGGTACAGAATTCATAGACAAAAGTAATCTTATTATATACGTATTCTATCATAGACCAATAGATCGATCCAGTGAACTAAAAATATGTAACTTGTTTGTATATAAAACATTATAAAAAAAACTTTAGTTGTACTCACCGAAAATGTATGTTGTATAAAGTGAATACACTTTAGTAGTATTCATCAATAATATATAAGGATACATAAGGATATCGGGCCTGTCTGTTCTTACTAATAATAGTAAGAACAAAATTATTAATGTCATTGTAGCAAATTAATTTGCTTCCATATTTTTTAATTTTAAATTATTAAAAAACTATAACTATTCTAACTGCACCTAGTTTTAAGAGAAATAAAATATTTTTATAACAATTTATATAAATGCATTGGGTGATATAGTTTTGGAAGGATATTGCACGATGTTAACTCAGCGAAATAAAACGGTTTTCAACTTTAGCACCATCTAATGGTATCTTGTAGTGATTCTGAAACCAAAATTGCTATGATTTAAAAAAAATTGCTTTAGCTATTTTATTAATAGTTTAATGACGTGGACTATATAAAAGTCGAAGATTTATTGCATTTTTTTTTATTTATTGCTTTAAGCAAGTAACTACACAATTTCTCGCCTTTATGCCTAAGTACAATGAAGACAAAGTCTTCGAACAATGAAAATAACATAAAATTTAATCAGATTTCGCAAAATTTTGGGTTAATTTTGAAAAACTAACAAAAAGACCATAACTTTAAACCCTTGCTTCCTTAAGCTTTATTTGTAAGTTAGTAAGGGTTATTTGGCTTATTATCTTAATTTGATCTTTGTTGAGTTTGGTTTAATTAAATTTATCTATTATTTTCATTCAGTTAAAGGACTACTTTTTAACGCGATATAGATACAAGTGGTCGCACTTGTGACAACAACTCAAATGATCATGTGCATTGCTGAAGATATCGACTTATTGTGTGAACATCGTGATATAGTTCACTTGGTTAAAAACAACAATTATAGATTAGATTTCTTTAGAATATAATAACCAACACACACAACGAAATTTTCAAGCTTTTTTTTTAATTACAATATTTAGATTTTTGGAAATCGGTTTAAAAATTCGGTCCCAATTAAATGTCATAAATGAGATCTATGTAGCAACCAATCAAGAGGTTGTGAACCTATATATAACAAAAAACCTATATATATTATATAACAAAATTATTTGGGTTCCCGAGATAGTTAAAATTCAAAATGCTTGCAAAAGCTTACTTAAAAATGCTGCTGTTTTTTACTGATTCTTTTCGGTAGAAGCAAATTTTTATATCAGTGGTAGCTTTTTTGATAACATTCAACTATTCATAAGTATTACTTACAGTGTAAAAAATATATCTATATTATTTTAATATTTATTACATTTATGCTAATAATTTTACCAAACGAAAAATTTGTTACCTATCAATTATATAAGTATACTATTTATTCCTAGTCAAATTGTGATCAACTGTTAACATATTTATCAATTTAATGAAAGCTTTAAATTATTTGACATTCCATGGGATAAACTCGCCATGGTTTATAGTATTAAATTAGGTTTAACTTTTGTACTGTTTTCTACAAATATTAACTGGGTCAACGTTTAGGTGTTCGATAAAATCGTTAACTTCAACGAGATCTATTTAAATATGCTGTAATAGTTTTACCTATTAATAATAACTATTGGCAACTGCTTCTGACGATCTGCGAAATCCGTCGATCAGTTTACCGCTGGCGGCTATTTAAAAGTGCGACCGGTTTGTTAACCGCTGCTGCTCGTTAGCAATCGCTATCGGTCGTTGCTAATAGCTGCTGGCCGTTAGCGATCGCTTCCGTTCATTGCTGATCGCTCCTGGCTGTTAACAACCGCGATCGGTCATTGCAAATCACTGCTGGCCGTTACCAATCGCTACCGGCCGTTAAAAACCACGATAAGTCGTTGCTGGTCGCAGTTGGCCGTTAGTTATTGCTAACGGTCGTTAATAATCGCAGTTGGACGATAGTAATTGCTAACGGTCGTTAAAAATCGCAGTTGGCCGTTTGTAATTGCTAACGGTCGTTAATAATCGCAGTTGGCCGTTAGTAATTGTTAACGGTCGTTAATAATCGCAGTTGGCCGTTAATAATTGCTAACGGTTGTTAATAATCGCAGTTGGCCGTTAATAATTGATAACGGTTGTTAATAATCGCAGTTGGCCGTTAATAATTGCTAACGGTTGTTAATAATCGCAGTTGGCCGTTAATAATTGCTAACGTACGTTTTTTAATAGCTGCTGGACGGCAATTGCTAACGGTCGTTGCTGACCGTGTTTATTTCAATAATAATTGATATTTAATAATGTTTATATAAAATAAATATTTATTTCTTTTTTTATACACGTATACCTTAATCAAATGTATTTATTCGTATGATCGTATGATTTACAGTATTCATGATATTTATACACAAAAAACTGTGATAAAGGTTAAAATTGGCATTAACTTGTAATGAGGGGAATAATAAAACTAAAATAAAATTCAGACATTTTGTTTTTATTTTACATCACCATTATATACATACGTGTTGAGATAATTACATAACAAAATCCGAAACTTTAGAAAAAAAATCTCCTATTCAAGACAAACTAGTATTAGAGGTCGTTTGTTATGACGATTGTTTATGAAATTTGGTATAAAATTATCTCTAACATTATTTCGATCATTTTTAAAAGTAAAGTGACAATGATTTAGAATATATCCGTACGAGGCGTGAATAACTGAAGTCCAAAATGCACTTTTCACGGTAGCTATAAATAGGTTTTTATTTAGTGTACGTTTTAGTCGCGTGGTATCCGGCTGAATAGAATAATACCACCCTCATTTCTTACCGAGGTGTCGTAAAAGGCGACTGAGGTAAATTGACCCACCGTGTGGTATCGGGTTGAGTAGAATAGATCACCCCCTTTCTTACCGAGGTGTCGCAAAAGGCGACTAAGGTAAGTTGACGTGAGGCAGGCGGCCAGTCATAAAATACGTAGCCAAATCATGTGACATGTTTATAACATGTGCCGACCCCACTTAGATTGGGATAAAGGCAGGATGATGTTTAGTGTACGTTTAAGAGAGTCATGTAGTGTAATTGCCGGGATTCAAACCCACGACCTCACGATAGCAAGTCTGTTAATCTAGCCGCTACCGCCTCTTAATTTTGTGGGTAGGCCTAAAGTAAATAAATAAATAAGTCGACTTATAAACGTATTCACGACCGATACAAATCTAAACAGACAGAAATAAGTACGACATCTATATTTGTTTAAATATAGAGAATTATGATAAAAAAATCGTCACTCGCTATCTAAATGCGATATATGAAGTTATAAATTTAAATGACAAAATGCAAGAGCGAAAGTAATGAAATAATATCATAAAACTAAAACACTGGAAGCTTATATAAGATGCAAATAAATAAAAACAGGTCAAATTAAATTAATATTAAACTTAATTATCATTGACTTGGGAAAAAATCCTTACCCTCCATTTTTAGAAAAAACAATAATTAATAAGATGCAAAAATCTACATCGTTAAGAAATTAATATCACCATTTTATAAAGGCCTTTTATAACTGAGTCGGTTTTAAAAGTTCCAAATATTTCTTCTATGCCAATTTATAAAAGAATAATAAAAACTATTCCGAATTATAATATATAAATATGATAATAGTGTCAATTTATCTGTTATTCGTCCTTGCACAAGATAGCAATGACGAAATGTCTTTAATGACTAGTGACAAGAATTCAAAAATACAATAAAAAATGACAATTTACAGAATCTTGCAAAAATAGTTTTAGTGGAAATGTCATCAAAATGCGTTAACGTCATTTAGTGTCGTATATATGAATTTCGCAAGTTCATAAAAATATTTAAAAATAGTTTCATCAAAATGGGTGAATCAAAACCAACTCATCTGCAATGTAGTTAACGTCAGTTAGTGTCGTGTTTATAAAGTTAGGAAGTTATAAATAAAATTGAGAAATAGTTTCATCAAAATAGGTGTATGAAAACCAACTCAGCTTTAATGTAGTTCACGTCAGATAACGTCAAGTCTATAAACGACGCGATATCATAAAATATTGAAAAAAAAAAAACATTTCATCAAAATTAGTTTATCAAAACCAACTCAGTTCTAATCCAACGTCAGTTAGTGTCGCGTGTATGAAATCAGTAAGTTTATAAATTTTTTTGAGAAATAGTTTCATCAAAACCGACTCAGCTGTGATGTGGTGTCTATGACGTTACGGTGGCCATCTGGGTGTCGTCGGCGAGGGCCCGCTCCTCCACCAGCCGGCTCAGCCTCCCCACCAGCTCCGGGATGGTCATCTGTCCGTGGACCACGTTGTCCCTCGTCCTCACGTTCACAGTGTTCGTGGTTTTCTCACGATCACCGACCACTGGACGTGATTATTCAAATTCAAATTCAAAATATTCTTTATTCAAATAAACTTGTAAACAAGTGCTTTGGAATCGTCAACTCTACTGCTGGTTCGGAAAGCTGTTCCTACCGAGAAGAGCCAGCAAGAAACTCGGCGGTTGCTCTTTTAAAAATATAATTCTTAATACTATTTACATTAAGTCGTTACTGTCTTGTACAGGTTCAAAGAGAGCTATATCCACACATTCTTATCTTCTAAATAATCTTCAATAGTATAGTAGGCTTTCTGTATCAGCCTCTTTTTAACAGTGTTTTTAAACTGCTGTAAATTTGTAAATTAAGCTAAAAAATTGTAAAACAAAGCTGAAATTGATTGCGGAATTTTATTATAGAATCTTATACCAAAATCCGCAAACGACTTACGCAATTATACATGTTTATACATTTTGCTTTGCGATTTTGTCGTGGAGTCTATCTCCTGACGATGCTTCGGTTACGGGGCGAAACAATTGTTGAGATTGTGGTGGTGAATGTGTGCAGTACTTGTGTATTGTTGTGCCATCGGTGTCGGGTAGTGCATGTGTTCTTACAAATTCTGCATGTATCAGGTATGAGAACGAATAGAACACTACATTTAGCATTACATATATTTCCTTTTATCGCGGATTATAGCAAAATAATATTCTCATTACTTTTGTTTTATGTTTACACATGTTATACATAAATGGTACAAATAATGGTAACTATAAACGTGTGTGGAAGAGCGAGACACTGTATGTCTGTGAGAGAATGTGTGTGTGCGTGAAAGGGTTAGAGAAAGTGTGTGTGTGTGTGAGAGAGATAGTGTGACAGAGCGAGAAAGTGTGTGCGAGATATATAGAAAGTGTGTGTGTGAGAGAGAGAGAAAGTGTGTGTGAGAGAGAGAAAGTGTATGTGAGAGAGATAGTGTGTGTGTGTGTGTGTGTGTGTGTGTGTGTGTGTGTGTGTGTGTGTGTGTGTGTGTGTGTGTGAGAGAGAGAAAGTTTGTGTGTAAGAGAGAGAGAGAGAGAGAAAGTGTGTGTGTGTGTGTGAGAGAGAGAGAGAAAGAATATAGCAAGGTAAAGAAAGGTAACTTTGGCAAGGTAAAGAAAGGTAACTTTGGTATGATCGCTACTATCATATTTGACAGACGTCATTACCATAACAAGGACGCGTCATACCCAGTATATAGTTGAACTGCGCCAGCTGTGCGTTCCTGACTTTCTTGTTGAGGGTGTCTCCAGCATCAGTGTCCACTTCGGACATGAACCCGCTCGCGTGCAGCTGCTCGTTCACCTGGGAACCATTTTAATAGTGTAATCAACGACTCCCTCTCTCTTTCTTTCCAATAAGAGCTGGTAATAGGTTCCTCATGGGATCTCCATACTTAAACGACCTTGGACTGCCTTTATAGAAGTCTGAACAAGGCACGGAACACGGGTAAATCCTATGTCCTACTAATATTATAAATGTTGGATGGATGTATGTTTGTCACTCTTTCACGGCGAATCCGCTGAACCAATATCGATGAAATTTGTCACAATTATTCCTTATAACTTTGTGGTGTCCGGCTGAGAACCCACCCAATAGACAATAACCCAATAGACCCAAATAATATCCCAATAGAGGTGTCGTAAAAAGCGACTAAGCTAAGTTGACCTACTGTGTGGTATCCGGATGGGTAGAATAGTACCAACCTCATTTCTTACCGAGATGTCGTTAAAGGCGACTAAGGTAGTTGACGTCAGGCAGGCGCCCAGTCGTAAAAACGCAGCCAAATCATGTGACAGCATGTTTATAACATGTTGTTCCGACCCAACTTAGAGTGGGATAATTTATTTATTTATCTTTATATTTAAATGAGTTAATCTTGTATATATATATATATTTTCTGAATCTCGGAAACGGCTCCAACGATTTTCCTGAAATTCAGCATGTAGGAGGTTTTGGGGGAGAAAAATTGATCTAGCTAGGTTTTATGTAAATAAAATATTGTTTTATCCCTGTTTTTGGGCATTAAAAAACACTAACATTTATATTGAATTGAATTTTCGCCATTAGCTTTCAAGTCGATCGATCCCCAACTAAATAAAAATAAAATAAATAATTGTTATATATGTTAAATAATAAAAATAAATAATTGTTTTTTCTTTTTTTAAAGTTTTTTTGCAAAAAATTACCGAGCGAAGCTCGATCACCCAGATATTTTATTTTAAAAGGCCATCAACAATATACACACCATGTAGAGCTAGAAATACAAATTGTAAAATTATTTTAAGCTAAGTGCTATATCAATTATAGATGGCAACGGCATGCACAATTTGACAACAGTTATTTTGCCATTTCATAAAAATACTCGTTTGCTTTATGTATGATAAAGAATACATTTTTTAAAACAAATTAATAATCTACTTAAGAGAAAAGATAAAAATAAAATAGATCAGAGATAAGGGCAGGAAGATGATGATGATGATGATGATGATTTATCTCACCGTGGTGGCGTAGGTGTCGAAGGCGGGCCCCACGGGCACCACGCACACCTGCCGCGGGCTGAGCCAGAAGGGCCACTTGCCGGCGTACGACTCGCTGAGCACGGCCACCATGCGCTCCACCGAGCCCAGGATGGCGCGGTGGATGATCACCGGACGCTTCTTCTCACCAGACTCGCTGGAAACGTACATAAATAATCATATAAATCAATCGTACATAGCACGTATAGCTCTTTTGTATAATAAAAAAAAATTATATGTCTGCATATTTACCTCACAGCAATATTCCATTAGACATGGTGTGGAAGTAAGGGACCGTTCAAGTATGTATCCGCGACGAAGTAAAATAGATATATATATAATGCTAAATGTAGAGTGGACAATCGGTTATCATACCTGATACATGCAGGATTCGTAAAAACACATGCACGGCCTTTTACGGCCTTTGTTTATTTTTAAGTCGCTTTACGATTTTGGTCATGGAATCTATCTCCTGATGATGCTTCGGTTCCGGGGCGAAGCGATTGTTGAGTTTGTGATAGCAAACGTATGTAGTGCTTGTGTATTGTGGTGGTGGAAATTTGTGCATGTGTTTTTACGAATCCTGCTTATGTCGGTTCTTACGAACTGCTCATTGTATCATACCAAACAAATCAAATCAAATAGCATTTTTTCACATACACTTTCATGCACATAAACAATTTAATCTCGTAACAAAGGGAAAAAAAGTAATAAACAATTATGATAAAAAAATTAAAAGAAATAAGAAAATAAAATTGAAAGGGGGGGGGAAGGGGGGTGGAAGAATATTCGAATTAGCGGTATTCGGTAGGATGTCACTGATTTTCAGTGACATCCTAACGTTTCTGGACGACAGTGACAACTGGATGAGATTATAAAACACGATATGTAAACCTATTATATAAAACTAACTATTTCTATCATATATATTTTACTAAAAAGAAGTAAATGAGACGTACTTATAACTATCACTTTATACAGAGTGGTACCGACGATACGACATTAATTTTAATCCTAGATAACTACGCACCTTAGCAGCCTACATAAAAAAATTCAGTTAATTCAATGAAGTACTTTAGCCACAGGATATTATTTTTCATTTTGAAATTAAAATTCATAATGTATATGGATCAATGACCGATGGCAACATGCCATACAAAAATAAATCCTATAAACAATATTATACTACTCTGTATCAAAAATGTAAAAATGACCTTGGCCTTGCGATCACCGCGCCGCGACCTTTGTATTTCATTGCTCCGTTTGACCTTCGCGGCGATCGTCATATCTACACCGAGCGCCGTACGCGCGCACTACAAGGTGAGTGAACCCTAATGAATGAGCGTGTTTCGCAATTTAAACGTATTTAGTTTGTTAGAATAATAACCATTTATTTATAGCAGATTTGAAATTGTCGCGATGCATACTTATTGGTATAAAATATACGGGTCACATCGCGATAAAATCTAGTTACCTTTATTTCTATTATTCTTTATATTTAATTAATATTGAATACATACTAAGTATACTATTTACTAAACTAAACTGTTTTACAAAAACAAGCATTAAAAAAAAACAAATTAAAACTAATTAAATAATAACTAAAGAATAAAAATAAAAATTAATAAATATCAAACGAAATCAAAAGCATCCATTCCATTGCAATGGGGTAGAGTTCCTAAAATATTTATTTTGTTGGAATATATATTTTTCTTAAATCCTATATTTAAATACATTGAATTATATCAAAGTAATGTAATACTTCCAAGTGAGCAGTGAAGTATCGTCGGTACCACTCTGTATATCAAGTATCAAGCTGTCCCACCTGACGTAGCTGAGGTTGAACCGCTCGGGCAGCTGGAAGTCGAGCTGCACGGTGGCGCACTGGTGCGGGCGGCGCAGCGCGTCCAGGATGGTGATGTCGATCTTGGGCCCGTAGAAGGCGCCGTCGCCGGGGTTCAGCTGCCACGGACGACCGAACTTCTCCAGGGACTGCTGGAGGGCCTGCGAGAAGGGAAGACACGTTGTTGAAGCTTAACTCCTTCAAGCACGCTTGACTTGGGAAGTAAGCTGGTGAATACGGGACGAGGACGATACGAAAACTGTGACCGAACGAGATGAACGCGAGTGGAAAGAGAGATATAACTTAGCGAACCTGCAGATATAATCTAGAGAAACTGATGATAACGGACAAAGTAGAACGCAAGAGACCCAGGGAGCGGATTCCAAAGAGATGGTTGAATCAGATGCCCGGTCCCCTGGACACAAACATCACCCACGAATGAATGTGAGACCAAAGCGAGACGAAAATGTTATTGTACGAGACCAACGCAAGTGGAAAGGGAGATATAAGTTAGCGAAGATGGAAAAAGTGAGTTACGGTTCATGTATTACTGCAGAGATAAGATGGAGTGGTTCGGACTTCTCCAGGGACTGTTGGAGAGTCTATGAGAAATGGAAGGAACGTTATTGAAGTAAAATTTCTTTGCTCAAGCTCGAAGGGTGTAAGATGGTGAATGCGGGACGAGGATGATACGAATACTGTGACCGAGCGAGGTGAACGCAAGTGGAAAGGGAGATAAAAGTTAGCGAAGATAGGAAAAGTGAGTTACTGTTCATGTATTACTGTAGGGATAAGATTGAGAGGTTCGAAGATCTCCAGGACTGTTTTAGGAACTAAGAGGAGGTAAAGAGCATTATTTAAATTATACTTCATTACGCAATGTCGAAGAGAGTAAGTTGACCAAAACTAGACAAAAGTGTTATTGGACGAGGCGAACGCAATTTAAAAAATCAAACTCAAAAAATTTATTTCCTTCAAAATTCTTACAAAATCATAAACCGAATCTGGGATCATCCTAGTAAGCAATTTTTTTTTATTCAAATGAACTTGTAAATAAGTGCTTTTGAATCGTCAACTCTACTGCTGGTTCGGAAAGCTACGGTTTATTTATTACTGTAGGGACAAGACGGAGAAGTTATATATACAGAGGTTTTAGTCGTGATATAGAAGGTGACACGATATGATTATACCCCATTACATTCCATTTCGTATGTAATGCATAAACTTGACCAAGAGACTGAAGAATGTGACAACAAGTGCTTAGGGACAAAACTATAATGTTATGTGTTTAATTTCAGAAACGGCTCTAATAATTTTAATAAAATTTAATTTCAGGGCTTGGTATGTGTGGGGGGAGGGGGTTTAATCGATCTAGCTATTAGTTATATTATTATATCTTTATTTACAGACAATGAAAATCTGTTATAATATCATCAGAATGCAAAGGTAAATTTTTCCAGCATCTACAAGGTTAAAACAGTGCGTGTGGATCGTGCCTATGTTTGTTCGTACGTAAGTGTAGGTTATGTGTAGTTAGCAGTGTTAACTGACCTTCTCGGCCTGGTCCCAGCTGGCCAGGTCCCCGAGGTACTTCTCCGGCCGCGTCGACAGCTTTAGCTGGAACTCGAACCCGAACGTCGTGTACACGCACTCCAGGAACTCCAAGCAACCGAACTGGTGATAACGAAACCATACATATCACAAGTGGGACAAACAAACAAGACTCATTATGACTGTTGAGTTTCCCTTACGTTAGTTCATGGTATAATATCACTTGCTAACATAACAGTGACATCGGATTCTAGAATACACGACGATTCTAGAATATACGTCATATGTCTAGATGGTACCACTAGTGACTAGCTACTGTTATGTAATGTACTATCAACATACTCTCAAACTGTGGACTATAAACATATCCTCAATTATGAACTATCAAAATATCTTCAATTGTGTACTATCAACATACCCTACATTGTGTACTATCAACATACCCTGCATTGTGTACTATCAACATATCCTCAATTGTGTACTATCAACATACCCTGCATTGTGTACTATCAACATACCCTGCATTGTGTACTATCAACATACCCTGCATTGTGTACTATCAACATACCCTGCATTGTGTACTAACAATATACACTAAATTGTGTACTATCAACATACCCCTAATTGTGTACTATCAACATACCCTCAATTATGTACTATCAACATACCCCCAATTGTGTACTATCAATATACCCTCAATTGTGTATCAACAGACTCCAATTGTGTACTTATACTATTATAGATGGGTGTATAAAGCCTGCCATCCGTACAATCTCCTGCTCGATGTGTTGCGGCGCGCAGAAGATGTGCGCGTCGTCCTGCTGGAAGCGGCGCACGCGCGTCAGGCCGGTGAGCGCGCCGCTCAGCTCGTTGCGGTGCAGCACGCCGAAGTCGGCCAGCCGCAGCGGCAGCTCGCGCCACGACCGCGACCGCACCTCGAACATCAGGCTGGACATACGGACAGACCTTATGATGACGTCACTACCAACAATAGCACGCCGCACGACCGCGACAGCAGGCTGCACTGACAGACCGCTGGCACCGAGTGACGTCACTACGGGCAATAGCACGCAACACGACCGCGACAGCAGGCTGCACGGACAGACCGCTGGCACCGAGTGACGTCACTACGGGCAATAGCACGCAACACGACCGCGCCTTGAACATCAGGCTACACGGACAGAAAGAACTTATGATGACGTCATTACGAACAATAGTACGCAAAACGCCCGCAACCGCACCTCGAACATCAGATTGGACAGGCGGACAGAGCGCTAGTACCGAGTGACGTCACTACGGGCAATAATACGCGCCACGGCCGCAGGAAAGCGTATAACATCAGGCTAGACGGACAAGCAGACCTTTTGATGACGTCACTACGAGCAATAGCACGCCGCACGACCGCGACAGCAGACTGCACGGACAGACTGAGTGACGTAATCATGTAATCCCAACCGCATTTACAGTAGTTGTGATTTGGATTGAAACTAGATTATTTGTTACTCACCAGTGACCGGGGCAGTTCATGGGTTTGAGCGCGAACGTCTCCTTCTCTACCTCGAAGGAGAACATGTTCTCCGCGTAGTGCGCCCAGTGGCCTGACGTCTGCCACAGCTTCGCGTTGAACATGTTCGGCGACACCACCTCTTGGAAACCACGCTTCCTGCAACGCCAACATTCTATTAGCTAGTACGTACTTTACTGGATTCAGAATATAATTAAATTCATAATATTCTTTCTAGACCTTGAGCTCACGGCAATAGTCAGTCAGTCTATCATCAATCAAGGCCGTGCAATGGCCTATACTCATTCTATATACAAAAAGAAAAGTAAAGTAGCGGCCTATTACTCTCCTACTGCTGGGAATAGGCCTCTTCTTTCTGTGGAGAGAAGGATTGGAGCTAAGACCTACCACGCTGCTCAAATGCGAATAGGTAGGTTAAACATATCTCCAGAATTCTCTAAAGATATGCAGGTTTCCTCGCGATGTTTTCCTTTACCGAAAAGCGTGTGATAAATCGCAATTATCAATTAGATACATAAGTTTTAACAGAAAAACTCATTGGTGTCTGCCCCGATTCGATACCGTGACTTCCTCGAAAGAGTTGCACGGTGTTACCGCTGGGCTATCACAGCTTTTTATATCTTCTATCATATACAGAGTCATAACTTGTATTGATAAAAAAATACTTTGTAAATGAACATGTCAAAGGCATTTGATTGTGTTGATCATAATATTCTTTAGAATAATCTATTTCAATAGTTTAAGTTCTAAATTTTATCGATCATACTTCAGCGATAAATATAAAATAAAAGAATTAACTCTATCCGAAACTAAGAATTCAGAAATCACTTTTAAATCGGCTATAAACCGGCTATATAAGTATGGTGTACCACAAGGGAGTAATTTAGGGCCATTACTTTTTTCTGTATATATCAATTATATTCCGATAGCTATAACTCAATTAACAGTTACATTTAACGTGAATCCTAATTATCAGACTTCATGTATATTTAATACTATAGTATACAATGCAAAGAAAATATCTTGATTGATAAACTCCAAGCAAAGTTTTATTATATGTATTGACCTAAAGACATTTTTGATGAAGTTCCTGGTTCTTTATGACCATCGAACGATCGCGAATATGGTGAATTACCTATACTCCTGCCTGATGAAGTTGACCAGGGTGTTGTAGATGTGGGCGCCACGGGGCTGGAAGAAGCACGAGCCTGGTGATAGCTCGTGGAAGAAGAACAGCTCTTGCTCCTGAAGATGAAGTAAAAAGATGACATAAAACTTGGAAACTAGATAACGAGTTAGGTCCTCTGGGCAAACCTGTGTTTATATACTTCGTTAAGTTCGAATTAAAGGATATATGCAGCTATAATTCCTGGGCCAAAACTTATAGTAATAAGTAATTACGGTTCAAAAGTTCTTGATAGAGCTTATTTGAATAAAGATTATTTTGAATTTGAATAGTGAAGCTGAAATACATTTTTAGTTTAAAAAAAAGTAAGACATTTTTATTAATAAATTTGAAAGTTTAATCTAGTAATATATTCACTTAAAGTTTGACCTGAGTGACTAATTAAAAACGTCTTCTTACTCCTTCTTACTCTGATCTTTCACTCACCCTGCCAATTTTCCTATGATCCCTTTTAGCAGCTTCTTCCTGTATTATCTCCCATTGCTTCAGTTGCTTGGGATCAGGGAAGGACACCCCGTACACCCGCTGCAAGGTTTCTGCTTCTGCTTTACCTTCCCAATACGTGGAAGAGTTCTAAAAAATTATAACTAAGTATTAAAGTTCAAAGTACTCATTTCGCTTATATATAACTTATATAACATCAACTAACAAAATACCTATCATCTTCCCGCCCTTATCCCACTCTAAATGGGGTCAGCAGAAGAATGTAATAAGAAGCTGTGGTAGCCCAGCGGTAACACCGTGCGACTCTTTCGAGGAGGTCACGGGTTCAACCCGGGCAGACACCAATGAGTTTTTCTGTTAAAAACTTATGTGTCTAATTGATAATTGCAATTTATCACACGCTCGGTGAAGGAAAACATCGTGAGGAAACCTGCATATCTCTAGAGAATTCTGGGGATATGTGTAACCTGCCAATCCGCATTGGAGCAGCGTGGTAGGTCTTAGCTCCAATCCAAGCTTGGAGAGAACTCCAAAAACGGAGAAGAGGTCTACACCGAGCAGTTGGATAGTAACAGGCCGCTACTTACTTTTTTTTATAACTTATATAACATCAACTAACAAAATAATCATCTTCCTGCCCTATCCCACTCTAAATGGGGTCAGCACAACATGTTATAAACATGTTGTCACATGATTTGACTACCTATTTTACGCCTGCCTGACATCGACCTGCCTTACCTTAGTCGTATTTTACGACACCTCGTTAAGGAGGGTGGTCTATTCTACTAAACCGGATACCACACGGTGCCTTTAACGACACCTCGGTAAGATATGAGGGTGGTACTATTCTATTCAGCCGGATACCACACGGCGTCAACTAACACAATATCTATACTCGTACTTATTATAAAACAAAATCCCCAAAAGCTGTCTGTATGTAATTGATTTTCTCAATATCTACCGAACGGATTTTTGTATGGGTAAGAAAAGATTTTTTAAGGAAGAATTTATTTTTTTAATTTTGTGGAAGGTTTAGTTTTATAATTCTCTGGAACGGCTTAACCGATTTTGATGGAACTTTGACTGGAAGATGGAAGAAATATGGAGCAATACGTAGACTACTGGCCCGTTCGCGACGTGTGTAGTGAACTTGCCTTCAGCTCCACGTGTCGCGGGATCGATTCCCATCGAGGGCCAACATTTTCTATAAATGATTTTGTTGGTCTTTGAGCCTGGGTGTATATATTTGTATTTAAGTATGTATTTAAAAATATATAAGTATATATTCACAAGTTGTCTGTCATAACACAAGTATTAAGTTACTTACTTTGGAGACAGACGACCGTGTGTGTAAGTGTCCCGTATATTAATTTATTTATTTTATTTATTATTCATTACTCACTGTAAAGTAGTATAAGATTTAGTATTTAGGATATTACAAAGGAGTATTAAAGAAGACATCAAAGTATAGGGTAGGGGTACGACCCTGCACAAAGGCCTTTGAAATAAGTTTTTTTTGTTACCTTGGTGACCTTAAAGGCCTTGACTTTCCCAGTGTGCCGCACATGAGGCCCCCTGCAGAGGTCGATGAGGGGCCCGCAGCGGTACGCCGTGGTGGTGGGCGTGTTCACCTTCTCCTTCAGGATCCTCACTTTGAAGGGGTTGTAGTCAAACATTTCCAGCAGCTGCTCCTTGGTCAACTCTAGACGTTCGAATGCCTGTTTCTCCTTCGTTATTTTCTTCACGAGCCCTTCTATCACGTTAAAGTCTGTAGAGGATATCTATAGAAAAATTATTAGAATATACTATATATATTTGATAGACTATTTTGTTTAAATATTACAATATCATAGTGGTATTTTCTCCCTGTTTTTTCATATTTAATGCCACATTCCACATACATAAAAATCTTATCATAACAATATATATGTAAGTCAATCTATACTAATATTATAAAGAGGAAAAATTTGTATGTATGTTTGTAATGTTTTCACACAAAAACTATTGGACCGATTTCAAAAATTCTTTCACCATTGGAAAGCTGCATCTTTACTGAGCAAAATAGGCTATATTACATATAAAAAATAGGGATCCGTTATAAAAATGTAATAAGACGTAAAAAAAAAAAATTAAGCGGGTGGAATCGCGGGATATTATTAGTAGATAATATATCTATAGAGTAATAGAAGCAACATAAAATAAAAGTAATTATTAACTAAAAAGTGTGGTTATTAAAAAAATGTTTTACTTTGTCTATGATAAAACCGCGTAAAGTTACTTTTTAAATAATAAACACGCTTATATCAATAACTGAATTAAGTTCCATACCATTTTACAGAATGGCCTATGCTCATGTTAATTCACTGTTAATTTAAATTACACTAGAAAAAAAAACAGTTACTCTTACCCCCTTATCTGGATAATACATGTCGTAGTAAAATCCCTCCTCTATAGGTGGGCCGTAGCATAGACAACCGCCATATACCTAGAATAGAAAGTATACTAAATAATATATAAATTATTTTACTTAATATTTTATATCCTCGATATAAAATATAGAATAATATCGACAAGAAGCTGGACTCACGAATTCGATTCACGTCAATTTATATGTTAAAATACCCTTAATTATATACGATGTCTATTCTCTAGTTCCCAGAAGAAAATATGGTAATTTCAACCTGAATGTTAACCCAGTTTTTTAGATTCAGTTGTCATAACTTCATCAATATTGCTGCAGCAGATTTGAAGTGATGGCATAAAAGACAGATAGACAGAGTCTTCTGTAATGTATGTGGTAACTTGGATTATTGGAGTATACACCGGTGTTGTATGAATATAGCATTAGCTCAACACGTCCACTCTCGGCCGCGGCTCTGGTATTACTGACGTATGCGCTTCGAGATAGTGTGAGGTTTCCTTTGTACCATAGTATTACTATGTTTACTTATTGGTATATTCATGTATGTATTAAATGTTATGTGTCCTGTATATACACATACAAGGCAAGAAGCACACATCTCAAAATCATCAAATAAACTTGCTCGACTGCTTTTAGTTGTTAATTTTAAGTAATAGTTTTTATCAAGATTTCTTGTAAGTATAATTTAATTTGTCTCCTTTTAGTAATATAAATAATTTTTTTAACCTCACTACTTACGATAACGCTGCACTTGCCTTAAAAAGTTTTTTACCTAGAACTTGCCGTATTAAAAAGTGTATTAATAAGTATGTGTAAAATGCTATTGGCCTTTCATAATAAATTAATAAATCTCGACCCACATACACTACATATTCAAAGCAAGGAGAAAAGGTACATGGCAATAGTATTACGTGTTGTAATCTCTAAATATCCCTTAAACTTACCCTCTCCATCGCCTCCCCAAGCATATGTGCTGATGAGTGCCAAAAGACAGCTTGAGCGTCAGTGTTATCCCAACGCAGTAATTCCAACTTGCAGTCACCTTCTAATGGCCTATCTAGGTCCCACAATACATCATTGACCCGAGCTATCACTGTGGAGTCAGCCAATCCTTGGCTGTAAACAAATTCGCATCTATAGATATAGAAATGTTTATGATCATTCATCATTCTCTTATCCTTATCCCACTCTAAGTGGGGACAATATGTCTTCTATTCTCCTCTATCGTTCGTCAACTCTGGTGCCACTCCTTTAACATGCATATCATTTTTCACACAATCCATCCATCTTTTTTTCGGCCTCCCCTAACCATACATCCATCATTCATATTTAAAACTATATTGGTCACATGATTTTATCCTCTCATTCCTCATCATTACATGACCATACCAACTTAGTCTCGCACTTCTCATCTTTTCTGTAATGGGCGCAATTTTCAGACTTCCTTTAATACACTCATTTCGTATTCTATCAAGTTTTGTCACCACACATCCACCTTAACATTCTCATCTCATTCGCATGCACATTTCTTTCATCCTTTTCTTTTATTTCCCAACATTACGACAGGTCTAATGACCGTTTTATAAATATTCATCTTAAGTTTAAGGGGTATTCGGAAAAGTCTATGATCCTCGATGATTAACTGGAATGACGTCATAATCTGTTTCCATTCTCTCATTTCATTCAACTCTGGCGCTACTCCTTTCACAAAACAATTTGCAATTGACAGACAGACAAAGTAGATAACAACTAGTCTTTGTTAGCATAAAACGCTGTAACCACAAAACGATTATTCTTTCTAATTCATCTTTCTTTTAGTTACACAAATATCTTTATTAAATTTTACAAATGAAATATCAGCTACTAAAATACCAATAAAAAATATCTGGTATGTTCTGGAAATATTATTCTCCAACGCATGTATAAAGCAGTTATAATCATCCTCCTGCCCTTATCCTATTCTATGTGGGATCTGCACAACATGTTATAAACATGTTGTCAGATGATTTAGCTACGTTTCTTACAACCGACCGCCTGCTTGACAACAACTTACCTTAGTCGTACGTTGCGATACCTCGGTAAGAAAGAGTGTAATCTATTCTACTTAACCGGATGCCACACGTAGGATCAACTTACCTTAGTCGCTTTTTACGACACCACGGTAGGAAATGGGACTGGTCTATTCTATTCAGCCGGATACCACAAGTTGGGTCAACTTATCTTAGTCGCATTTTACGAGACCTCGGTAGGAAATGAGGGTGGTCTATTCTACTCAGCCGGATACTACACGACGGGTTAACTTACCTTAGCCGCTTTTTACGACACCTCTGCGGGAAATAAGGGTGGTACTATTCTATTAAGCCGGATATCACACGGCGTAACGCATCTCTAAAGTAGTACTGTAAATTTTCAATTTACGTTTAAAAGCTTTATTTTTGTAATAATTATAATAACTTGTAATGATTTCATTTAATTCATCAAAAAATCAAAACTTTTGCACGCTTATAAATATGTAGTTTAAAAAATGAAGCGCGAGCTCTAATATATATACAACTAGCGGCCTGCCCCTGCTTCGCACAGGTATAAAATATATAGACCATGTCAGTCAGTGGAAAAATCATTAAAATCGATCCAGTAGTTTTATTTATTCATTAATGCCCGTGGCCCGCAAGAGTTAAATTTGGAGAAAAACAATTTCCCTTTCCCTATTCCAAGAAGATTTCCTGCTATCTTTGAATATCTAAATTCATATAGTACATATTTGCGTATTTATTTTAACATTTTTCCCTATGTATTTTATTTTTACAATTAATTACAGAATGTCTTTAAACAAACTCTTGAAAGAGCGACATCGCTGCTAAAGTCGAAGTGTTATAGGGCGAAGCGCGGCGTCCTCACGGCATTTTAAATCTGTAATATCTCCGAAAATATTCACTTAAATTACATGCTGTAAACGGCCATATTGATCTATAATAAATCAACTAATTATTTAAGGTACTTAATTGGATAAGGATTAATGCTGTATTGTATAAAAATTGCTTCAAAAATAAGGCATTATTTTTCGTAAAAAGTAAATGACAAAAAATGCTATAGTGGGTTATCCATAAGAGATAGACATATACCATCGCGGACTTTTCTGTAGACCTTTTCAAGGTGTACAAATACTTAGTACATCATATTGATAAATCTCGTAGGGTTTAACCTGCGTTTGCAATGTAAGCGGAAAAAAATGTAATTATTTACAGAAACCTCAAAAATTACAGTATTTCTCTACTCCGTATTGAATGTTATTATACGTACAAACCTTCCTCTGGAGTCACTCTATCTATTAAAAAAAACCGCATCAAAATCTGTTGTGTAGTTTTAAAGTTTTATGCGTACATACGGAAATATGGACTTTGTTTTATAATATGTAGTGAAGAAATTTGTTTATACAGCTGTGTTGCCGACTTTATGTGACCTTATCCTGCTGGTCTTATTTGATTTGTGCCGAGTTTTTTGATGGTTTTAATAAGAGCGTCTTTCCGAGGTGTCGTTAACAGCGACTAAGATAAGTAGACGTCAGGCATGGGGGAGGTCGTAAAATACGTAGCCAAATCACGTGACAACATGTGTATAACATGTGCTGACCCCCATTAGGGTGGAAGGCCAGGATGATCATTGAACTTGAATACCTTACTAAAGATTTACTTCTAAAGGTATTTTATGTTAGGGATTACAAAGTTACCTGCATACTTATGGTTAGTATACAATCAGCAATTGATCCAATGTCATTATTAGGTATTTACATACACTTATCCATATCTTATATTTCTTGTTTATTATAAATACAGAACGAAAGTGACATCAATAACTAAATTTTCAGTTTGGTCACTTTCCTTTTGATTATTATATAAACATATGTGTCACATCGCGTTAAAACCGAATTACCTTTGTATAAGGTTCAATGTTTCAGCAGATTTGCATAGGGGCTGTTCATGTATTACGTAAGCAGATTTATTATAATTATTTACCCCCTTCCCATCCCCCTTATTTTTCGCATCCCCCTTGTCAGAAAAAGTAAGCAGAGCTCTTACCCCCTCCCCCCAAGCTTACATAAACATTTGTCAATCAATGTATTGTTTTTTTAAATATTATATTTATAACGTTATAATTATATTTTTAAAATAAGAAAAAAATTTAGGATAGAGATCATATTTTACTGATTTACTGATACAGTCAACATAGAGTAAAGAACAAAAATATTATATCTTACTAATACTACAAACAATTTTAAATTTTTAGTACAAATTAAATTCAAATTAACAGTCTTCAGTCCATGAAACACGAATCCATGATTCTTAGTTTTTTAATGTGTTTCTTTAAGCAAAGACAATGTGAGGGTTGACATTTGTGTAAAAATGTAATTATTACCGATGACGTAATCATAATCTAGACTGCCCTACCCCCCATTTCATCCAAAATAAGCAAAGCAAAAACTCCCCCGTCCCCCAATAGTGCTCACGTAATACTTGAACAGTCCCATACACTGTGATCACAAATTGACAGTCAGTATGTGACCACCTTATGGCTGAGTGCCCTATGTACTCGCTGATAAGATGGGAGATACTAGGTAAGGATGAAATTGAAGTTGAGGATCTGAGAAATATATCCTTTAGGGATATTATCAGGTTCGTAAAAGCTACGGGTAGATTAGAGCAGGTGACACTGTCGGGACAGCAGTGAAACCCTTGTCCCAACATGGGGAAATGGGTGGAATAGTCCGAAATAGGAGCTGATCACCCGCCCTGCACCGACAGGCGTCCCCGAAATTAGATAGATAGATAGATGTGACAACATGTATGTTTATATAAATAATCAGTATTTCTTTCCGATGCTGTCATATATATACTTTAATCATCATGCCATTAATTAATACTTACTATTCAATCCAAAACTCGCTTGTGAGCAAATAAATAAGGTGTTAAATTTATTGAAAGTTGCCAATTGATGAACGGTGTTATAGCTATTAAGCTGCACATATGGAATAAAGCATAGCAAACTATATGTTTAGCTTACATCGACAAAGCAAAGTCAAAGTTCATGATATAAAAAACCTTAACATTTAAATAAACTTTGCAAATAAAAAGAGACAAAATAATAAGAGGAAAAATAAAATTTTGGTTTAGCAGTAACAATTATGACCACATTATAGTGGTTTTGTCCACTTTATATATTTATTTAATCTAACTGTAAAATCTATGCTTAATACAAAACAAAGTTCCTAAAGACTTTCTATCTGTATATGATCAATTTTCTCAAAATCTACTAAACAGATTTTTGTACGCTTTTTACTAAAAGATAATGCAATTTTTGAGAAAGGTTTACGTTAATAGTATGTGCTCCGAAACTGATTTTATTTATTTATTTAGGTTTACTGACAAATAGCTTACACAAATAATTTAAATACTTACTTGCTTAGTACATAATTTAAGTGTAACAATTCACTTAAAAGTAAACTCCTTAAGCACAATACATATAAATACGCACATATTGACAGTGTAAATATATATATACCTATTTATTAAATTTTGATTGATTGACAAAATTTCCACACAGGCTGCAGGCACTTGTAGTATATTATAAGAATGCTATGATATAATAATGTATAAGAAAATTATATCATATTTAACTGTGCAAAAAAATTTAATATCTCATGTAAATATATTTTTTTAACTTAAAATAATGATTTTGAAATAGTGTTGTAGTTTTAACTTAAGATATTTTCATCATAATCATGTAGATTAGTGTATTTTAATTACTTTAGTAAACTACATTAGTGTGTAGGAGTTGTCACTATTGGTGAAACAGAGCTGTCCTCTGATTAATCTAAAATGATTTTAAATTTTAATGAACCTTTGACTTCAAGCACTATAAATCCTTAGCAATTTCTAAACTTATTTAGTATTTTTAAATCCAGTTTGTATATTGGCACACAAACTTTCACATAAGCTTTAATTTAACTTGGAAAAACATGTTATTTTACAAATATTTACAAAAAATAGGCTAAAGAAAATCATATAGCAAAACTCTGATTAAGTGTAATCCATACTTTTAAAAGAAATAAATTAAAATAACTTATTTTTTTTGTGTAAACACAAGTATCTAACAATGGAATATAAAGAACTTTATAGCATATCGAAAAATGTAAATGAACACAAAAAAAAAATTATGTAAATACTGTAAACAGCTTTTATGAAAATAAAAATATAAAAGTCATGACATTACCAAAAAAGGACTTCGCTATAGCTACAATAAACCTAGCTTTCAGCTATATAGCAATCTAATGTACTTATTGCATCATCCAAACCTAATAATATGCATCTTAAGTTTTAAAACTTATAATCTTTACTATTAAATAATTTATTAAACTAATCTTGCAATATACATACATAATCTGAATATGTGGGTATATAATATGTGGGTGTTTCAGGGGTGATAAATTAATTTAGCTAGGTTTTATCAAAAAAATGCTGTTTTATCCCTGTTTTTCAGGCATTAAAAACTGCCAAAATATACACTGAATACAAAGATTAAATTATTGAATTGATACATGATAAAACAAATATATTTTTTTATCAAGTATCAAAAGTATTTTTTAGCTCAGGAAATAAAAAATTGGGTGAGATTTTTAAAATATAAATCTTGACATAAGTGATATCTCTTAAATTTTTAAATATGGCAGTAGGAAAGTCTAACTTAGTAAAATTAATAATATTTATATAAATTTTTTACTTGTTTAGACATTAATAGTGTGACAATTAAATTAAACAGTTATATTTTTTTTATTTAATAGATATTTATTTATTAGGTTTGGTATGCACAATTAAGGTATAAAATTACGACATTTACCTGATACCCTTAGCAACGTCATAAGGGGTAGTTTTCCAAGCCTTTGCCTCCACTGTCTTGCCATCTGGCAATGTGACAACAATACTAAGGTCTGGCTTAGCAGCCAATTCTTCATCATATTGAGCCTTATATTTTTCCCAAAGATCCAGTCGTTTCTGAATGTATTCTGGCCAGGGGTTCAATTCTGACACACCACCTGAGGTCTCCTCTTTCTTCTTTTTTTCCTTCATTGCTTTTTTCTGTGACTGTAAAGAAGTATGTAAATGTAATTTACTGACTTATACTAATTTAATTTACTGAGTAATGCTGTGAATTTAATTTACTACTACTGTAAATAAATGTATGTAGATATTTTATGATCTAGTGTAAACAAACATTTAGTATAAATATATCACGTATATATTTCAAAATGAATGAGAAAAAAAATTGAGATTCGCTTATTTTTGTTTAGGTTAGCAAAACAAGGAAACGAATTGCGAAATTATTGTATTTTTATTACTGAACTTAAAATGCTAAAAGCTTGCTATGAATATGCGATAAATAACTTATTATGTGTAAATAAGGACAAAAGAAGTATGATATATATTCGGTTTGCATTTTGGAATCCTACAGACCCATGTGGCATATGCTGCATAGTCCACTTTGACGCGGACCACGCACGGTCTGTGTAATTTAAACAATTGAAACATCACTGATATAGGTAACTACGAGTGAAAATTATAGTGCTCAAAATCCTGCCTTGTCATTAATATTTAAATTCTTAACTTCTTCCACGACCGTGTCGCCCATGTTGTCGCTTTCACGCTTGACAGATCACAACAAATTGTCTATGAGAATTGTATGACTTGTGATGCTGATGACAGCTAGTGAGCCACAGATAATAATATCTATTTCAAGAATATATCTCTCAAAGACAAAAGAATTATAAACGCTACTTTTTATCAATGACAGGTTACACACATAAAAAAAAACTTATATTTTCAATGATGCATTAGAAATATTAAATAGGCATTTTTATTAAGAATTCTATTTGATATGGATTACATGTAACTGCTATGTACAGTGAATTTGAAAAAATAAGCTGTCATTAATGAAAAGCTGACAATGTCATCCTCTCTTCCAAATTGAAATGTAGGTACGAGAAAAAAAATTTATGTAAATTATAAATTCAAAATTGTGAGTTAAAAAGCATAATGTCGTTGCATAAAACCCGCGCAGTAGACACATTACAACAAATAATGTCTTCATTTAAACACTTCGAGAGGAAATTAGATAAACTTCAAGATGATGTCAGCAATCACGGTCAAACACTGTCACAGCTTCGTGTTATGGTCGCTAATCTTGCAGGCGCTTCATTAAATAACATTCACGTAGACAACGTAACAGGAGTGTCTAAAACAACTGCTATGGAGACTTCCCATTTTGAGGAAACTTTGAAGACAAAAAGGAAGAACGCTCTGCAGCCTTTGCCTTCTAAATTTGCAGCAAAAAATTTTCAAGGACACAAATATGGAATCAAACCTTCAAAAGATCCCGCCAATTATCATGTAAAGAAACTACCCTCCAACGCCAAGAACGCGTTAAGCTCTAAGCGAACTTTGGTGCAAAGGAAAGGTGAAGCTCCTCGAAAAGCGACGACTTTACGACCTAAGAAAATCGGGACAAAAAAGGCAAAAAGCCCACAACAAACATTCGAGTTATTAAATATGATATAGACTCACTTCGTCGGTTATTTTTTTAGTTTATAGTTTTTAATAAAACAATATGTACCTAATAGATTCAATAAAGTATATTAAAAAGTAAAAGTATATAAATTACGAAATCTATTGCAAAATTCATCACCTAAGAATAATTTTCATACCTAATACACGACGATTAGTTTTATAGGTTTTAAGTCATACCAAATATAATAATCCTACTAATATTATAAATGCGAAAGTTTGTGAGTATGGGTGTATGTTTGTTACTCTTTCACGACGAATCCGCTGAACCAATAGTAATGTCAATTATTCCTTATACACTGGGGTAATATATAGGCTATAGAAATCCTGTTAATTCTACAGGAATAGGATGACACTAAAAAGCGCCATCTATTATCATCATTATCAACCTATCACACGACAACAAATCACGCGAACAAAGTCGCGGTTAAAAACTAGTATTCTTAATTCTTATATTTTTATCTTATGACAAATCAACCCTGGGAAGGGTGTCTGTCGTAGAGGTATTTCTTTTTGTTATATTCCGTATAGTGTTTGGTTATTTTTTTTATTTTTTATACTTATTACAATGTTACTTATAGGATATATTGAACTCAAGAGTAAATTTAATTTATTGTATTGCATCATCCTTCTGCCCTTATCCCACTCTAAGTGGGGTCGGCACAACATGTTACACACATGTTGTCACATGGCTACGTATTTTACGACCGGCCGCCTACCTAACGTCAACTTACCTTAGTCGCCTTTTACGACACCTCGGTAAGAAATGAAGGTGGTCTATTCTACTCAGCCGGATACCACACGACGGGTAGTCTTACCTAAGTCGCATTTTACGACACCTCGGTAAGAAATGATGGTGATAGGTACTATTCTACTTAGCCGGATACCACACGGCTATTAATTGTATTGCAATTTATTTAATTAGATAATTATTAATTTCCTGGTAACATTTCCTTAAGTATGAAATCACGATTGTCAATACACACACACTCTTAGACAATATCACACATGTATATCCATGAACTTGTGTATTTAGGAGACAATGAAATAAAATTACTATCATTCAAGATTTATAACTTTATTGTTGATTACATTTTTTAGACGTGCGATCCAACCGTGTATTGTAATTAATATTTCTGAAAAAAAAGATCTCCATTTGTACATCCATTTACAACAATAAAAATTTTCAATAAGTATCTAACAGTTAAAATGTATTTATTCTACACCTTTTCTTCCTACGATATAATGATCATTTGCCTTAAAAATAACTTAACTTTATTACTCATTCGAAAAATCACGATCGTATCAAATACTTTTATTCATAAGACTATCAAATTTTATTTCCTGAGAAGTTATAAGATAAACATAATGAAAGCTTTTAACATAATTTTATGTCCCTAGCATGCATATCATAAACATGCATTGTTATCGGAACAAGACCAGTCGTAAAATTTCAGCTCAGTCGGACGCCGGGAAATGGGTTAAATTTAATTTTTAAATGGGTAAAAGATTCTACCTTCACATACTTACACAGCAATTTCAATAAAAGCTTAAAAAAATCCAGAAACAAAAAGAAAAATTCCTGTCTAACAATCGACTGAAAAATTCTTAACTTTTAAATATCGTATATTCGTCCTAGTATACGCCGTGTGGTATCCAGCTGAATAGAATAGATCACCCTCATATCTTACCGAGGTGTCGTAAGAGGCGACTAAGGTAAGTTGATCCACCATGTGGTATCCGGTTGAACAAAATAGATCACTCTCATATCTTATCGAGGTGTCGTAAAAGGCGACTAAGGTAAGTTGACCCACCATGTGGTATCCGGTTGAGCAAAATAGATCACACTCATTTCTTACCGAGGTATCGTAAAAGGCAACTAAGGTACGTTGATCCGCCGTGTGGTATCCGGATGAGTAAAATGGACCACCCTCATTTCTTACCGAGGTGTCGTAAAAGACGACTAAGGTAAGTTGACGTCATGCAGCTGGCCGATCGTAAAATAGGTACCTAGCCGAATCATATGACATTTTTATAAAATGTTGTGCCGACCCCATTTAGAGTGGGATAAGGACAGAAGGATGAAATAATGATTACTTTTCATGTGAAAGCTTGTTTGTTTGTCTGTTTTCAAATTTTGCACACCTGTACCTAAAGTCTAAAACTTAATACTTTAGACTACTTTTATTATTACAAACATCAGTAAATCCCTTAGTAGCTTGGCGTAAGTCCCAAGATTGTTACTTACATTTGGTGTGTCAAAATTTCTGCTAGAAGTATGAGAACCGCAAAACCAATACCATATACCATGAACAAGAGAACTGGGCGCAGATTCTGAATGCCAACACTGCTGAAGGTGGAAATGGCGTCAGTGCATCTTGGCTTAGGTACTTGCAGACGCTTGTGCTGAGCCGCCTGTATACCAGATTCGTGGATCCGCTTAAAACTGGAGCAAAATATAATATTTTGAGACAAATTAATAATTGTTATGAGGCAAAGGAATTAAAAAAAGTTTTAAAAATATCATTAGGTATGAGACAAAGGAATTGGAAAATATCGTTAGAAATCCTAGATCTCTAAGCTTTTTTCCAATTTTCAGTGCTACCCTGCATGATGATTTTTGTGGGACTGGGAAACCCCCATTCTATTGCCAAACTCCGCACAGGTAAGAGGTTAATGCTTCCACTATGGGATACGTCCACCACCGCCCCGTCTGTACTAGGGAAATGCATGTATCGCTGGAGTGACTAAGCTAGGAGAAACTTATTATTAACTGCTAAGTTTACAACTAAAAGAAAGAAACCTTTTTAGGTGGTACGAGTTCCGCCTGTCTTTTAGATCTAAGTTGTGGTAGCCTATATAAGACAACGGCTTATGTCATTCGCTCTCTTTTGACGTGCGGCGTTCGTGGGAGGTAGATGTGTTTGGGTGACCTCTTTTGTATTTCGTGTTATTAGAATCTAACCTCAAATAATTGATATTCACGATAAGAGCACGATAAGAGATCCAAGATAAGCTACTAATTTTCTTGCCTGTTCTTCTCAAGTGGATTAGTGTGCCGAACTGGTGGTAGAATCATTCTGTCATTGGATTTTGTGGTGAAAAGCGTGAGTGTACAGGCAAGTAACTACTTAGCCGGATACCACACGGCACTTTATCTTTAAAATTATACAAAAATAAACTCACGCAACTCTCAGTAATTCTAAATAAGGTGAATGCTTGTAAACAGGTACAAAAGGATCGGGAGCATTCATGAAATCAATTTCTATCAAATCACACTTCTCAGTTTCCAAAAAAGTCTCTTCGATACGATGGTATACAGGCTCAACCACGGAATGAAAGGCAAAGATACCCTGTAAAAAAACCATTTAAAACAAACAACGGCGAAGTTACGGCAACGCGTTACTGTACTCGGGTTTGCTAATCTATATATGTAAACTAGCGACTTCGTATGGGTATAAAATCACGCACTCAAGCACGCAGCGCGCCGCCGCAACCGCTATGCCCCTGCATTTTAAATCTGTAATATCTTCGAAAATGTTCATTAAAAGGAGCTTAAGTTCAGCCTGCGTTTGCAATATAAGCGGAATGTAATTATTTACGACATCAGAAACCTCAAAAGTTACAGTATTTCTCTACTCCATTTTGAATATTATTATAGACAGATATAAACCTTCCTCTTCAATCACTCTATGTATTAAAACAACCCGCATCAAAATCTGTTGCGTTTAAAGCTTTAAGCATTCATAGAGATATAGGGACATAGGGACAGACAGAGAAAGCGACTTTGTTTTATACTATGTAGTGAAGAGAAAGTATTTTTTTTTCTTTAGACTCCGAATCGGCCGCACCGATTTAAATGATTTTTTCAGACAATCTTTAAATTAACCAAGCGGATAGTGCTGTAAAGTTTAGTGGCGATCGGAGCATTATATTACCTATCAATGACAGTTTTGTTTCGAGAAAAATCGAAACTGTACTGAGCGTTTTAGGGCCACTAGTAAGAAATACAACTATGCGTGCTTCGAAAGAATCAGTTATGTTTATATCCGAATATGATAAAAGCATAGTATATGATATAACCGAACCTGACGTAATCGTTCAACCCCCTCATCAAGATTATAAAATTGCGGTTTCCCCTTTTCCGGTTCGATCTTTTTGTAAATAGCCATTCTGACCGGATCTTTGGCTGCCTGGAATGCAATACATGAATTAATATTAAACATATCGTCGTGAAGACATTAAAAACCATACATAACTTACCTTTAGAACAAAATGATTGTAATCAACCTCTAAGGCAGCAAGAGTCATTTTAGAGTGAGCAAGCTGTTCCAATGTCTTAATAGCATTTGACGGAGCTTGTAACAGTACAACAATATTTGCAGAATATGCAGCATAAAGAGCCATTAAGGCGGTAAATACAACCAGTAGCATAACGCGTCCTGTCGAAAGGTTCTTATAAGTATAGTATAGCATAAACAAGCTGTGATAGAACAGCGTTCAGATCATACGACTCTTTTGAGTGAACCATGAGTTTTTCTGTCTCGGGCAGGCACCAGTGAGTTTTATTATATGTTTCTTCCGTGTGCTATCCGGCCGAGTATAATAGACCTCTCTTTTTTGTTACCGTGGTGTCGTAAAAGGCAACTAAGGTAATTTGACCCGCCAAATGGTATCCGGCTAAGTAAAATAGACCTCTTTTATTTCTCACCGAGGTGTCGTAAAAGGAGACTAAGGTAAAATTAAGTCAGAATTCCTAGCCAATGAAACAACATGCTCATAACATGTTGTGCCGATCCCCATTTAGAGTGGGATAAGGGCAGGAAAATGATGATATTTCTTATAGTATAATTTATGTTTATAATTGATGTTTTGAATTCATCGTACGCTTTTCTTTGAAGGAAAACAAAACAACCTTCATATCTGTAGAGATTTCTGGGGACATTTCGCCCTATCCGAAGAAAAAAGTGACATTTCTTATGCGTATAAGTAGTTCCGATAAGTAGATTTATCGCTTCCAATGCACATTGGAGCAGCGTCTTGATTGTTAACTCTAATCCTTCTCGATAATAACGGAGAGAGGGGCCTTAACCCAGTATGGCATAATAAGAGGCCATTACATTTTACTTTTATAATCCACTGTTATTCCTGATACTTGCCTGAAAGCCTTTTAGGTTCTTTGGAACATCCTTGTTGACTGAGAGCACTCATTGTCAAAAGAATTGCATCTGCAACACTACCATCAAGTTGGGTTTGATCCTAGAAGCATTATTATTCATATAGAAGTACCATGTCAATTGATAATAAATTACTACACGTTGCTGTAATGATTTCAAGTGACAAATAAAAAGTCATACCGTTCCTAAATGATATGCTTCCCACTTTGTAGCCAAATAAATAGTTACTGTAGATATAATAAGAGAGAGTATTATCGCTATCCAAACGTTGATAGAAAAGGGTAGGGTGAAGATATTGGAGACGTAGGATAGTGGAGGCTGACGTAAGATGAATTTGACTTTGAACTTTGCGATAGAGTCGGTAAAAACGACCACACTTAGCCGTTCAGAACGTACAACGCAATTTGTACCTGAAATAAAGATTTACAACTTGCAATAATTATTGCTAAATTATATACAATTGACAATAAAAATATTTTAAATAAAATTTTCAGTGATAATATCAGGGCTAAATAAAACAATCACGGCAAAAATACTACTGTACTGTACAAGAAGTTACTTGTAGTATTTCTACCATTTCATTTCATTTCATTGAATATCATTATTATTTAACAGGTCTATTTTCAGATTAATTTTATTCTCAATCATTCCTAAGCGTCATAATTTATTGTTAAACAATTTTTGGCGTCAACCAAGCAACCTTAGATAATTGTGTAATCCAAGATGTTTTGATTTGTTTTGATGTGCCAAAAATTAAAAATATCTAAAATGCTGATTTATTTATTGACGGCAATATTATAGTTTATAAATTAAGTAAGCCAGTAAAATAAAGTTAAAAACCGGATAAAAATCGTACACTTGATATAATATTAACTCGTTAACTAAAACAAATATTTTACTATCATTTGTGTCGCTGTTCCTTTTTTATGAATATTTGACAGTAGGGAGGCTGAAAAAGAAATGTTTGGATTGTGTGAAGTATGAGTATAAAATACATATAAAAGTCACAATGCTAGAGTTGACGGAGATACTGAAAGAGAAAAGCATGTTGTGCCGACCTCAATCAGAGTGGGATAAGGGCAGGAGAATGATAATGTTGTAATTTCAGGTATATTACTACAATACCTAAATCAGCTCTTCCTGTATTTAGATCGTTGATCATGCCGGACCATACTCCGTTTCTTCTGTAGCCCCATCTATGACTAAAGATGTACCGAGGTGTGGCGTTGAGCATTTGGAATGCAATGTGAACGTGCATCCAAGAGATTTTAGCTATGGAATCGTATTGAAGTTCTCTAGAAGAAAGATGCATATTTGAATTAAAAGAAGTATATTTATTTATTTATTTATTTTAAAGGATTATCTACAGGCTACATCGTAATCAGGATGTAGACCCACTTAAAGATAACCACAACAAATAGCCATTCGCCGTGTGATATCCGGCTGAGTGCAATAGACCACCCTCATTTCTTACCGGTGTGTCGTAGCAGGTGACTAAGGTAAGTTGATCCACCGTGTGGTATCCGGCTGAGTAGAATATACTACCCTCATTCCGTACCGAGGTGTTAGGCAACTAAGATAAGTTAAACCGCCGTGTGGCATTTAGCTGAGTAAACCACCCTCTTTCTTACAGGCTGCCGGTCGTAAATTACGTAGCCAAATCATGTGACAACATGTCCATAACATGTAGTGTCACTTAGAGTGGGAAAAGGGCAGGAGAATGATGAATTTGATTTTGTATTTTATTTAGATGTAGTTATTATCTTACAATCTATCCTCTCTCGGCAAATGATACTGTGTGGAATTGCTATCCTGTATTACGTTAGACATGGTTAGTGGGTGACCCATAACATCTCCACGTCGTCTGAACAGCTCTCTATGAGGTCTAGTATCTATAAAATTAAAATTACTTCCATCATATTGACCTCTGGGTGTAGAGAACGTTGGTCCATTTGGAGATGCCTTATGCACTGCAAGATAAAATTTCTATTCAAATTTCTGAATGTTTTATAAAATACTTCAATTATATCGGTTATATCTTACATTCAGTAAATATGAAGTTTTCTTGATCCCGTATTGCTAAAACGAAATCACTGTCCGCTAGCAATGGAAGATTCCAAAGGTACTGAATTTGCGACTGATTTTGATTTGAACCAAGAACTAGCCAACGATATGGAGATCGTAGATATTTTGGATTCTAGAATTGTTAAAGTATTAATTACAGAAACATCTATATCAGATGAAAAAGACTGTATATAATCAACCTAACGTACATTAAAAACCGTTTCCGATCCGGAACATTCGAGATCTAAAAGAAATAATATATACTGATCTTGAAGGTGGCAATTATCTTTGTATTCAGGTGATAATGTTACACCTATTTTAAACAAATCTCTTGCTAAAGTTATTTTTTTGCCTGTAACAAATAATTTATCATTTTAATAGCAATGGGTATACTTGCACCATTATGTATTTTAATCACCCAACTTTCCTAATTTCTGGACGATTTTTATTAACTTTGGAATTGTCATGTGGAAATCTTTACAAACCCTTAAATAAGAAGGAGAGTAATAGGATATATATGCTTTGATCCCTCCTTAATATATTTGTCTTTAAGGGTCTTTGTAAGTTTTTATAAAAGTCTTAGTACCTTAGCATTACGAGCTGATTAAAGATCCCAAAATTATAACTAGTTTAGCCGTAGACTACCTAGTAGATATTGAAATCCTTACTATCCTTACTAATATTATAAATGCGATAGTCTGTCTGTTACGTTTTACGGTCAATCCACTGAACCAATATCGATGAAATTACCATTTTTGATGTACATGTATGGATTTTATTGTAACAGATAAGTCCAATTTTGGAAGTCTCCTTTTACTGAGCTATTTTAATATATGTTTTATGTAAATACGGCTTATTTACTAAAAATATAAAATTATGCTCTTGATAAAACTATAAATCCCTCTGATTATTCCCGGATCGATCTGATTTTTGTGACGGAGATATTTGCAGAGTTGCGGGTAGAAACTAGTATAGAAATAAAACTAAACCCAAATTTAAGACACTTACTCCCTTGCCAACATAGATTCTTCGAAATCAGGATTGTTGGTTTTTGCTCGTTGATGACAAAGGCTTTTATGAAATTAAACGTAACAGAGTCCTTGGCGTACACGATAAAGTGAAGCACAAATATAATTAATAATGAAATTAGTTTGTCCAGTAACATTTTCTTAACATTTAATCCAAATTTTTCGGAGTTAATATTGTGGTCAAGTAATGCCTTCTACTTATATACCCCCAGAAATGGAGTAAACACATCTACTGTATATATAATTAAGCGTTTCACAATACGAAATTCTGTCTGTCTGCTTTGATGAAAAAGCTATTGATATATTCCTTGAGCATTTCAATCCATACTAAACCAGTCTACAGAAATGTTTAAATTCAGCATAAGACATATGCTTATAAGTAAAGCATATTACACAATTGAAGATTATTTGTATGATAAAAAAGCCCGGATTTGAAAATCCTCTCAATTTCATACAGGACTGCTATCTATGCTATGACTGTCTAATAATGTAAAATTTAAAATGTTTAAAAGATTGACTGCCGAGTTGATGTTCTTCTCGGTAAGAGCAACATTCTGAACTTCATTAATCCGTGACGTTGTAGCTTCATTAATCCGTGACGATTCAAAAGTGCTTGAAAGAGTTTATTTGAATGAAGATTATTTTGATTTGATTTGTATAATCCATTCCTAGTCTTAATGGTACATAATGTTAAGTTAATCGGGTTAAGTCTTTATTTCAGATACGATCTCATGTAGAAAAGAGTAGGTAGGATTTGGGTGTTTGAAAAAAAGTTATAGGATAAACAGTGGCGTATATTACACCCCCGCAATATGTGGGGGAGAGCCTCTGAACGTCAAGGGGCATGATAAAAAATGGGGAAGCAGACATGAACATGTCTAGGCCACTGAGGCTAAGAGTATCCGACTTAAGTAAGCTTATGGAGCAACTGTGAGATTTAATACTGTATGTGCTTAAAATTTCATTGATAATTATAAAAATACGCAAGCAAATTCACTATACGATACTTAGCTGGTCTTAAACTGGTAAAGGAAGTTTGCTTGTTGGTAATTATGGGTTCCGAATAGTAATGACAAATAATTGCCTACTTCGTAAGCTTTGTCAATATCTATCAAAATAAACACAATTATCGTTTTCGAAGCTACATTTATTGACTAAATGCTGAAGCCATAATTTAACAACGCCATAAGCCGACTGCTTTTTTATTTAAAAAGTAATTTATAACGTTATAGAGCGCATAAAAGTTTAGTACAATTGAATTGCCAATCCGTTTCTTTTCTCTCTCAGCAACATCCTGAAATAAATCGAACATTATTTAAATAATCCGCTGTAAAAGGGAAGTAAGGTAAGTCGACCCGCCGTGTGGTATCTGGCTGAGTAGAACAGACCACCCTCGTTTCTTACGGAGGTGTAATAAAAGTCGTCTAAGATAAGTTCACTCGCCGCGTGGTATCTGGCTGTTAGAATAGACCACCTTCATTTCTTGCCGTGGTGTCGTAAAAGGCGACAACAGTCGGCCGTTCCTAAAGTACCTAGTTTACTCGTAACGGTCCACTCGAAAAATTATCTCTTCGAGCTTTAGTTAGAGGTTAAGTAAAATAAGCTAAAAAGCGTCACAGATAGACAGAAAGACAGGTAGACTTGCATTTATAGTATTTATAATATCAGTATTAGTAGTAAAGAATGATACTTACAGTCTGTTGTACATAATTTCCAGTAGCAGAACACCAACAGAGAGTAGCATGCCGTACAGAGTGGCGACGACGGCAGGGAACAAGTCGATGATGCCCACACTGCTGAAGGATGAAATGGTACCGGAGCAGCGAGGCCTTCCTACCTGCAGCCGCCTGAAGATGTTGGCTTGGACGCCCGTTTCGCGAATCTTGAATAGACTGACACAGAGGACATTAATCTTTTTATTGCATTTAAGTTCCAGCTTGATACACGTGTTGAGAGACAAAACAATGATGAGGGTTATCTTGTTGTCGCCAATGACTTCCGCTTTGTATTTTATAGCAACACAGTCATGAAACAAGAGTTTCACACCCTTTTTGATTAAAATGGTGGCAACACTGTGACGTGTTGTTTCCGGTTGAGTGTTCCTATTGATAAAACGTTTCAGTGACATTCAGTCTTTGTTCGTCATTCAAGATAAGTGCATCTCGGAACGGGAATTGTGGTATTCCCATTATATCGTGTTATTGTATATAGTGTGCGCTAACAATCTATTCTTCTTTTTCTGTGGATGAAAGTCCACTGTTTGAAATAAAAGTGCTACATGCAGGACAAGTATTACAAAACCCCGCTAACGCCAACACTCCACTCAAGCACTATGTACACTCACTACCACAGTCTCTACGATCGTTTCGCCCCGTAACTGGAGCATCATTAGGAGGATAGGCTTCACGACAAAGCGTAATTCATTACGATTTTGTCGTGGATTATAGTAAAATAATTCTATTGTAACTTCTGTCGTCGGTCTACCTCATAGAAGGTCTACCGACAATGGGTTTTCCGGTGCGAAATTGGTTTTACATACTATGTGCGAAAATCCATCGGTACATATTGGTAAGAACTATGTTTAAACCTAGACAAAGTTTAAAAAAGTTTTACCCAATTTTCAATAAATCCTTATACGGAGATCGTTTCTGTGCGGGCATCCAGGGGTCGATTTCGTTCAGATAATCCATTTCCACTAGATCACATTTCTCCTCCTCGCGAAACGTCTCCTGGATGAGTCTGTATCCTGGATTTAGTTCCATATGAAAAGCGAATAGACCCTAAGGAATAACAATACTGTGTTAGGTATTTTGCGTTTAATTTTTTATAGAAATAGTAATTCAGAATACAATGTACCTGCAAAGGGCTATGAGATTAGTACTCTCAGTAAGTGCTTGTGTATTGTGGTGGCGGTGGTGGAGGTTTGTGCATGTGTTTTTACGAATCCTGCATGTATCAGGTATGAAAACGGAAAGTCCTCTCTACATTTAGCATTATATATATTTTCTATTTTACTTCATCGCGGATTATTGCAAAATAATTTTATTATTACTATTATAGGAAAAAGAATAGAATACCTAATTGATGGTAATTTAACAATGAATCTTGTATAACAGTGAAAATGATCTTTCATAATTATAAGAATAGTTATAATATACTGTTAGAATATTATTATGCTACTTAGGTCTGTTAGAAATTGCATAAAAGTAAAGTAACGGCCTGTTACCATCCCCCCTGCTGGGCATAGGTCTCACTCCCTTTTTGGAGAGAAGGATTGGAGCTAAGACCTACCACGCTGCTCCAATGCGGATTGGTAGGTTACATATATCCTCAGAATTCTCTAGAGATATGCAGGTTTCCTCACGTTTTCTTGCACCGAAAAGCGCGCGATAAATTGCAATTGTTACTTAGAAACATAAGTTTATAATAGAAAAACCCATTGGTGTTGGATTATCCATGACCCGTCGAAAGAGTCGCAAGGTCTCACCACTGGGCTATCACACTTTTCTGACTTTTCAGTTAAGAGTGTCTACTTAATTCTTGTTAATTTGTTTCAAAGTTACATGCCTGCCTTATCTTCTCGATTCCTTCTTTCATGCTGTAAAAGTTAGGCTTCTTCCCTTTGGGTGCGATTTTCTTGTCATAAATAGCCCTTCGGATAGGGTCGTTAACTTTCTGAAATTAAATATGTGTATATCAAAAACGACTTAAGACTTACTAAGGAGTAATGCGCGAGATTAAAATAAGCGTTAAAGAGAAGTCAACGACTAATGTTTTATGTAGCCGGTATGTGCTAACATAAACCGGCTACGACCATAGGGTATATGTTATGTAAACAAGATAGTAATGAATAAATATAACTATTTATAGGAATCATTTGAAAAGAGCAACCGCCGAGTTTCTTGCTGGCTCTTCTCGGTAGGAACAGCTTTCCGAACCAGCAGTAGAGTTGACGATTCAAAAGCACTTGTTTACAAGTTTACTTGAATAAATGATATTTTGAATTTTAATTCAAATTTAAACTGTACTGCATATGTGCATATGCCATCCCCCTTTGCTTAGACAGTTGCGGAAAACAAAAACCAAAAAGAATTAAGAGGTGTGTGTGTTAACTCACTCGAAAGAAATATCTATTGTACTCAAAATCACTCGCCCCTATTTTTAAGGGAGAGTTCAGGAGGTCGGATACAGTCTTGATGGATGAACTCGGCGCTCTGAGCAGCACTACTATATTGGCAGAGTAAGCAGCGAACAGGATTGTCAGTGACACGTATAGGAGCAGCGTGACGCATCTCCCTGGAATAAGGGAATTAGAATTTTATTTATCCACCCTCCCACAGGCTTGTGATAGCCCAGCGGTGCGACCGTGTGAATCTCTAGAGACGATCATGGGTTCAAACCCGGGCAGACACCAATAAGTTTTTCTATTAAAACTTATGTGTCTAATTGATAATTGCAATTTATCACACGCTTTTCGGTGAAGTAAAACATCGTGAGGAAATCTGCATATCTCTAGAGAATCCTAGGGGTATGTGAAACCTATCAATCCGCATTGGAGCAGCGTGGTAGGTCTTAGCTCCAATCCTTCTCTCCAAAAACGGAGAGAGGAGGCCTATGCCCAGCAGTGGGATAGTAACAGGCCGTTACTTACTTACTTTTTACCCTCCCACGCTCCTGCGAATAAATTATCTATAAAGGTTTCTTGTAAGAGATTGCTTATAGCAATAAGGACGTATTTGCAAGCCTTAAATGTTAGAAATCTCTATTTTGTTTCTCTTTTTGCTTAATTCTATTTTATTGTTGGAATATGCAATAAAGTTTTATAAATAAATCTATATATATAAAAGAAAGTTGGTCTTAGTTACACTATTTATAACTGAAGAACGGATGAACAAATTCGGCTGAAAATTGGTGGAGAGGTTGCTTAGAACCAGGAGACGGACATAGGATACTTTTAATCCCGTTCGACCGCATTTATTTTATCCCGTCAAGTCACTATAAAACGTGGTATAGCAAAAACGACTATGACATGGAAAAACAAAACATAAATGACAGCTAAACGTAATTTAGTCTTTGGATAAGTATGGTAAAAATATGACAATTATCAAAATAGTAGTAGCTATAAACGTTACTACATAGTATAAAACAAAGTCACTTTCTCTGTCTGTCCTTATATCTCTATGTTTGCTTAAATCTTTAAAACTACGCAAAAGATTTTGATGCGGTTTTTTTTAAGTATATAGAGTGATTGAAGAGGAAGGTTTATATGTATAATAAAATTCAATATGGAGTAGCGAAATACTGTGATTATCACTGAGTGACATAGGCTATATGCTTTATACCCGTGCGAAGCTGGGGCGGGACTCCTAGTCTATATATATAAAAGAAAGTTGGTCTAAGTTACACTATTTATAACTCAAGAACGGATGAAACAATTCGGCTGAAAATTGGTGTAGAGGTTGCTTAGAACCAGGAGACGGACATAGGATACTTTTTATCCCGTTCGACCGCATTTATTTTATCCCGTCAAGTATGTATAAAACGTAGTATAACATAAACGACTATGACATTGAATAACAAAACGCAAATGTCAGTGGAATACAAAACATAGATGACAGCTAAACGTAATAGCCCAAGAGCCCGTGGACCCCAGGCCTTCGTCATTTTATAAAAGCTGAAAGTTTGTCAGTGCATGCTCCCAAAACAGGTAAGAACGATGGTAGATTATGAAATCTGGATCATAGTGGCTTTGGGAGATACGCGGTACTCAAGGTGGCAAAATATCGATCCATATTCGTCAAATTATAAAGGCTGATTTTTTGGTATTACCTTCAGAATAATACTAAAAATCACGCCAGTCAATGCCAGACACTTAGCATAGTGGAAACCTCCTGCCAGACACCCTTAAAGTTCATTTGAATTCTATTTACGTCATAGTATAAAAGCTGATTTTAGTATATATTACGTGGATAATAAGATGATGTTTTCTCATTAGCCAGACATTTTCGATAGTTCCAACCCCTTCCAGACAAGCATAAAAGGTAGCGGTTGGAAAGGGCGAGAAGTATACGAGTATATACGGGTAGCTGCGAGCGAGATGGCGAGATAGTTCGTTACTTACTGCTCAGTTTTTATTTATACTGATATATATGTACTAAGAGTGCATGTTACCATCAGCTAACATAATTTTATTTGCTATCTTTAAGTATTGTTAATTTAATATCGTAATAACACTATTCCTTTACGATTTGCTGACCACCTATTCATCAAACCAAGCCGATACCTTTGTGTTCAAATAGTATTTTGCGACCTTGAGTACCGCGTATCTCCCAAAGCCACTATGATCCAGATTTCATAATCTACCATCGTTCTTACCTGTGTTGGGAGCATGCACTGACAAACTTTCAGCTTTTATAAAATGACGAAGGTCTAGTGTCCACGGGCTCTCGCTCTATAATTTTGTCTTTGGTGAAGTATGGTAAAAAATTTGACAATTATCAAAATAATAGCCACTACATAGTATCAAACAGAGTCGCTTTCTCTGTCAGTCCCTATGTCCCTATATCCCTTTGTATGCTTACCTAAATCTTTAAAACTACGTAACAGATTTTGATGCCGTTTTTTAATAGATAGTGTGATTGAAGAGAAAGGTTTATATGTATAATATAGCATATTAAAACTTTTATTATAAACATTCAATATGGAGTAAAAAATACTGTAATTTTTGAGGTTTCCAATGTGATGTCGTAAATAATTACATTTTTTCCGCTTACATTGCAAACGCAGACTGAACCCTACAATATTTATCATAATAATGTACTAAGTATTTGTACACCTTGAAAAGGTCTACAGAAAACTCCGCGATGGTATACATATATCTATCTCTTATGGATAACCGACAATAGCACTATAGCACTTCGAATTTAGCTGCGATTGGACGGGTTTCTTTTTCACATGGCCAACTATATGTCGCTTTATCAAGAGTAACCTCTAAAGAAATCATGTTTGTATTGTGTAATGACAAGAAAACTACGAATGTTGTATATAAAGAAATTCTGTAATTATTTGTAAAAATAAAATACATAGGGAAAATGTAAAAGTAAATAAGTAAAAATGTAGTATATGAATTTAGATATTCCAAAGATAGCAGGGAATCTTCATGGTATAGGGAAAAGGGAACTGTTTTAATCCAAATTTAACGCGTGTGGGCCACTGGCAGTAATGAATAAAGCAAAACTACTGGATAGATTTTAATATTTTTTTCACTGAGTGACATAGGCTATATATTTAATACCCGTGCGAAGCCGGAGCGGGCCACTAGTTAATAATAAATAGAATCACTACAAGGCCCTAATGGATCCTGAAGTCGACACCATCTCTTCGACTTACTGGCTACAGTTTGGTGACCTATTCGGGGAAACTGAAGGTTTTGTCTGTGCAATTAACGACGAAGTCATCAAGACGAATAACTACCGGAAACATATTATGAAGGATGGCACGCTTGACATTTGTAGAGCGTGTCACCGTCCTGGGGAATCACTCAGGCATATTGTTTCCGGTTGTTCTTCTCTTGCTAATGGTGAGTATTTGCACAGACATAACCAAGTAGCCAAAATCATCCATCAGCAACTTGCTCTTAAATATAGCCTTGTGAGTACCGAAGTGCCTTATTACAGATACAGTCCAACTCCAGTTCTTGAAAATGATCATGCTCTGCTCTACTGGGACCGATCTATCATCACTGACAGGTATATTGCCGCCAATAAACCTGATATACTTTTGGTAGATCGGTTAGCGCGTCGGGCAATTATTGTTGATATCACTGTTCCACATGACGATAATCTCATAAAAGCTGAAAAAGAAAAATTAACTAAATATTTGGATCTAGCTCATGAGATTACCGCCATGTGGAATATTGACTCAACAATAATTGTTCCAATTGTTGTATCGGTAAACGGTCTACTAGCGAAGAGCCTCGACCAACATCTCAAGAGGCTCTCGCTTAGTTGTTGGATCAAGGGCAGGATACAGAAGGCGGTGTTGCTTGAGACGGCACGCATTGTGAGGAGGTTCCTCACTCTGTATTCCTAACCGCCGGGAGCTTGGGTCCTTTCTCCGCTCTCCGTGGATATCAATTTTTTTATATTTTTAAATGTTTTTTTTTTCCTGTATGTTTTAGAAAATATTTAAAAATGTAAATTGATTTGTAAATAAATGCATGAGAGAATAATAATAGAATCAAACTTGACTGATTGATTGATGGTCAAACTGACCGGGCCGTTGGCGCAGTTGACCCTTCAGCTCCATAGGTCGAAAGGACAACAATAATATTTCGAATTTGAATATATTTTGCAAAGAGAAAACACCGCGTATCTTGCTGTCTCTTCTCGGTAGAACATTTTTCGGGACCAGCAGTAGAGTTCACGATTCAAAAGCACTTGTTTACAAGTTTACTTGAATAAAGAATATTTTGAATATTACCTGCAGCATATCTCGGCTCCAAGGTGCAACCTTGTTGGAGAACAGCGCCGATGATCAAGATAAGCACATCTGCCCAAGTTCCGTTCAGTTGTAATGGATGCTGTAATCAGAAACACATGTATCAGTTCTTAGAAACGTATTAATAAGGAAAAAAATTGACCCCTTTTCTAAATGAATCTGCAGTGATGTAAAGGTTTCTAAGAAACTTTTGATGTCATTACATATCATAAAATAAGCCGCCCACAGCGTATGTTTGCCTGTTCGTGCTTAACTCAAAAACTAGTTAACGAATTTTCAAGTACCTAATTGTTTAGTTTTATTGTATTTTGACTGTCTTTATATTAAGATTTAGATTTAAGTAACAATAGTCACCATTGAAAACCAGCGTTGAACCTAGCTAAATGGTGTTACAATTTGTAGTCCAGTAGTAGTGTACATGGAAAAATAATATTTTATTCCTGTTTTCGGACACTAAAAAACAAATCTAAAATAGGTATAGAATCAGAAGGTTAATTTTGCCGTCATTTGTAAAGTTGTAATAGATCAATGGGGAATGCGCGGATTCAAAAAGTGGATATACCCGGGATCGAGTCCCGGCGCTTTCTTTCTTTTTTAAAAAAATATCTTTTAATAAAATAAAATAGACCAACCTCATTTCTTACCGAGGTGTCGTAAAAGGCGGCTAAGGTAAGTTGACCCACCGTGTGGTATCCGGTTTAGTAGAATAGACCATCTTTCTTACCAAGGTGTCGTAAAATACGACAGAGGTAAGTTGACGTCAGGCAGGCAGGTCGTAAAAACGCAGCCAAATCATGTGACAGCATGCTTATAACATGTTGTGCCGACCCCACTTAGAGTGGGATAAGGGCAGGAAGATGATGATGATGATCTTTTAATAAAATAAGTGACCAAGATTCTGTCACGTCAAGATAAAAGTAATGAGAATATTATTTTGCTATAATCCGCGATAAATTTTTTATCGCGCGATTTATCGCGGATTATAGCAAAATAATATTCTCATTACTTTTATATTATGGACCTCCGCAAAGTAACGCCTAATTCTATAAATTAATACTAGTAAGCTTAATACGGGCGTACAAGTAATAGCAGATGTTTAATAGTCCATTACAGAAGTTACCATATTAACAGTCGCTTCCCATTTAGACGCAATGTACAGAAACGCAGCGCAGCCAAGTATGCTGATGAATATAGCCAGCCACACCGCCCCACTGAAGGGGAGGGTGAAGATGTTCTCCACCAGAGCGAGGGGCGGTTCCCGGTACGCAAACCTCACCGCCGTGGAACCTATCATGGCTAGAAAGTCCACCGCTTGCATACGTTCCTGGGTGAAGATCGATATTGTACCTGCAAATTAATTTACAGTACATATTTTTCAAATAAACTTATTTTTTAAACGTTGTTTCTCTTTGGTGGGTGACATCTCACGCCATTGCAGTTAAATTTATCATTTAGAAGATTTGTTTTTTGTTGTAATTTTAATTTTTTTTTGAGTTTCCTAATAAAAATTAAAGAAAATCCTAATTTTTAATTAAAATATTTTGATTTTTTCATATTCTATTCAATGAATTTGAAGTTTGATAATATTAAATGTTTTCTATTTTTAAATGTTAAAAAAACTATTAAAAACATAGATAATTTATACAAATACACACACAGGATATTATAGTTAATGTATAGAACCGGCTATACTCACGTCTTATTATATCGGGTTAGCCCGACTAGTTTACACGACGTTATCGTGGCGAGAACGGCGCGAGTTCCACAGCGAACAATCGTGTAAAGAGCTCATGAATATAGTTCGAAACTAATCGGGCTAACCCGATAGAATAAGATGTGAGTTTAGCTATACTATACATTAACTATAAATACTACTCACGATTATAGGGAAGGCCTAATAAACGAACTCAACTTTCACTTTCACGACTTCATGTTAGATGTTGTAGCTAAAACATTACAAGACTGACTAACTTCTCGGAGGACTGATCTCTCCCAAGTTAACAAAAACGGAAGGAAGCAACTATGACTCTTCGTGGTATCATGACAAAGATGGTGTCAAAACAAGTACTAGCTATCATGACAAACTTTATACAATAACGAGAACACTACGGGCTGATATAAATTAATGTTATACTCCTAACACGATAGTTTAAATTTAAAAACAGGATATTGTCAGATTGTAAGTCTGCAAAAACCTACCGAGGTCTCCTTTCTTCTTCAGCAATATATCAATGATGCCTTGCCAGTTACCATTTTTGTCCCTGTAACCCCACGTGTGGGTGAACACCCTCCTCTCGCTGGCGTTGTACATGTCGAAGCAGACCTTGGCCACCGCGTACGACATCTTCGATATGGAATCCTGGTGGAGGTTTCTGGAAAGATGATTAACATTCTAGCTCAAAATATTGTTCACTCTAATTAAACTTGTAAAGAAATGGTTAAGAAAATTGCCTCTACCAAGAGACCCCTTTTCTTCCGGGAATATATATCCTTCTGCCCTTATCCCACTCTAAGTGGGGTCGGCACAACATGTTATAAACATATGATTTGGTTGCGTGTATGCGACTGACCCCCCGCCTGATGTCAACTTACTTTAATCGTATTTTAAGACACCTCGGTAAGAAAAAGGATGGTCTATTCTACCAAACCGGATACCACACGGTGGGTCAACTTACCTTAGTCGCCTTTTACGACATCTCGGTAAGAAATGAGGGTGGTCTATTCTACGCAGCTGGGTACCACACAGGGGGTCGACTTAACTTAGTCGCCTTTTACGACACCTCGGTATGAAATAAGGGTGATTTATTCTACTAAACCGGATAACCCCCGTGGATCAACTTACCTCAGTCGCCTTTTACAACACCTCGGTATGAAATGAGGGTGGTCTATTCAACTCAGCCGGATACCACATACCCATTCCTTTCCGGGATATTGCTAGTTATCCTAACCTAATGTAAGGAAATCTGTATATCTCTAGAGAATTCTGGTGATAGTTGTAATTTACCAATCCGGATTGGAGCGGCTGGGTTTAATTCCAACTCCAACTCTTATCTCCAAAAAGAGAGATCCAGAGGATAGTAACAGGCTACTATACTATCTGCTGGATTACTTAAATTTTATTGTTACTTAACCGCAGTGGAGGAGCCTATAAATTGATCATTTACTTAGTCAAATTACTCACAATCTATCATCCAGATGTTTCCTTGTCTCATTACTGTCCGTTATCACCATCACCATGGTCAGAGGATGCTGCCTAAGGTCCTTCCTCCTGATTGATAACACTTTGACCTTTCTGTAATCTTCAATTATCCCGTGTTTGGACTACAAAAGACATTAATACATCATTCATTCTTTCTTGACTGACTCGTTGGCGCAGTTGGTAGTGACCCTGCCTTTAGCTCCACGAGTCGTGGGTTCGATTCCCACCGAGGGCCAACATTTTCTAACAAAATTTGTTGATTGAGCTTGGGTGTATACTTGTATTTAATTATGGATTTAAAATTATATAAGTATATATTTACCAGTTGTCTGTCAACCATAACACAAGCATTAAGTTACTTTGGGGACGAACGGCCGTGTGTGTAAGTGTCCCATATATTTATTTATTCTCCTGCCCTTATCTCACTCGAAGTGGGGTCGGCACAATATTTTATAAAAAAGTTATATGATTTGGCTAGGTATACGGCCGCCTTATCTTGGTCGTCTTTTACGACACCTCGGTAAGATATGAGGGTGGTCTGTTCTACTCAGCCGGATACCACACTCGTTACATCAATAATGGCACGTAAAAAAAGTGGAAAGCGCATTTGATTGGACCGCCCTATGGTCACATATTACAATCCCTTGAATCCAAATTCAAGGTCGGTTTGACCTCCACACCCACCTATACCCCTCAAAATTGCGAGAAAACCTAAAAAAAAAAACAGATATTGCACTTAGATACGAAAGTCGGAAGTTTTAGTGATATAAATTTTTTATTGGACTGAACCAAGCATGATCTTATTGTTTTTCGATCCGCTGAATAAATGAAATGATCGCAAACCATTTTAAATCAAATTCAACAAAAACACCACCATCAAGAACACACTACCCACATTCACTACGAGAATCTCAACGAAGAATCATCAGGAGCTTTGCAATTTTGTCATGTCAAAATATTGGATCCAACATGAAAGCGGTGTAATTATTCATAAAATATGTACAGTATTTTTATACAAAGTATGTCCCATTCTACTTAAAAATCTGAAAATAAAAAATCTTCAGCGGTCATTACCTCCGCGTTTCTATTTTCATCATAACTATCACTTGTCAAATAAATTTCATTTTTTTCTTCCAGTAGAGAGTTTTTTTCGCGGTCGAGATTTTTACTTGGGCTGGCGGCACGCCAAGCGCCTCTCGGCGTATAAATAACATTTGAACCTTCCTCTATTTTATATGCTGGAAAAATCATGCAAATAGTTACAATCACTACATAGTATAAAACAAAGTCGCTTTCTGTGTCTGTCCCTATGTCCCTATATCCCTTCCTTTGTACGCTTAAATCTTTAAAACATCGCAACAGATTTTGAAGCGGTTTTTTTAATAGATAGAGTGATTAAAGAGGAAGGTTTACATGTATTATAATTTCAATACGGAGTAGAGAAAAACTGTATGTGGTGTCGTAAATAATTGCATTTTTAAACGCAGGCTAAATGAACCCTACGAGATTTATCAAAATAATGTACTAAGTATTTGTACACCTTGAAAAGGTCTACAGAAAAGTCCACGATGGTATATATCTATCTTTTATGGATAACCCACAATAGCATTTTTTTGTCATTTTCTTTTTACGAAAAATTAATGCCTTATTATCGAAGCAAATTTAAACAATACAGCATTTAATTCTTATCCAATTAAGTACCTTAAATACAAATGTTGATTTAATATAGATCAATATGGCCGTTTAGAGCATATAATTTAAATTAACATTTTCGAAGATATTACAGTTTTAAAATGCTGCGAGGAAGGCATCGAGTGACTGAGTTCACTAAGTGACATGGGCGAAGCTGGAGCGGTCCGCTAAATAACTTAAAAGTTGTAGTAATCTAAGATACCCAAGACAAACTTTGAATTTTATCGTTTTGGTAATATTTTTTATTCCTCTTCTATTCATCTTAGCGTGATATTATATAGCCTATAGTCTTCCTCGATAAATGGAATATCTTACACTCAAGAATTTTTCAAATCGGTCCAGTAGTTCCTGATTATTAACGCGTTCAATCAAACAAACTCTTCAGCTTTATATATTAGTATAAAAGAAACTGTCGTATGCAGATTAAAACTAATATAGCTACGTTTAAGAAGGTTTAAGTAAAAAGCCTTTTTGGCTTTTCCATCGGCTTTTGTGCAATCGCAAATTTTTGTTTCTTTATAAAGGTTCTATAGACGAGAAATAATGCGCCCACAATGTTCGTTGATTGTTTAAGATAGTTTTGATATCATAGGCAAAAAACAAACAAAATGTAATGTACGATTTTCACTTTACTTATCGAGGTCGGATGCTAGAGTTCCTCATACCTGATATTGAGGTAACAAATACGTATTTAACTTCTAGTCGCCTACAGATCTCTCAAGTTCCACTTTATTTTAAGTGAACATGATCATACACGCTATATGCGACCTATTTGCATAAGCCGCTAAACATAGATATAAATAAATCTAAATATTATACTAGATGAGACGATATATTTTTATTTATAAGTTGTATTTACTGGTGTAAAAACTCCTACTTATATTAAGTGACTGTGACTGTGTGTTTATGTTCAATGAACGCCTCAGCAGCTAAATCAAACAAAAGCTACGTTTTATTCTTAAAAAATCTATGGGTACAGATAAAAACGTAATTTTTCCCCATTGCTAAGAGCGTGAATGTAACCAACGTATTAAGTTTTATTTTGGTACCCGCTTAACCATTGTAAGAAAAATTGCATATGTCTAGATATTTCTAGAAAGATATTACCTGCTTTAATACAGATAATTATCACATCGTCGACAGTGTTGCTAGAAGCCTAGGCAGTGGCTTAGACTTAGACTTTATAAGTCCAAGTCTTTACGGACTTGTTATTAGGTGTTTTGAATAGTTGTAGCTGTTCCTGCCAACATCCAGCAATAAAAAAAAGCAAAGAGGTATACATTCGGCGGTTACTCGTTTCAAAATACAGTTCTTATAACTAGTTACAATACATTTAGTCATCACTATCTTGTACATGATTGAAGAGTAGCTATATCTACGCATGTTTATCATCTATGCAATCCTCAACAGTATAGTAGGCTTTCTGTATCAGCCTCTTTTTAACAGTGTTTTAAACTATTGTACACGCGGACTTAAATCGTAAATGCCTGAAATTGTAAAATTATAACAAAACAGATAACGCTTTATTTTAAAGATGGTGGTATTAGATGGATGAAATTGAATATATTGTCGTTTCCAGTAAGTATATACGTCAACGATCGTTACAGATTACTCGTTAAACAACTTTGTCACGTGTCTGGTGGGACGTGTTGGATTCCAAGTAATTGCACGTATCCGGCAAAACTTAGATATCTAGGTTCATACAGGATTATGGATCTATTTGATTTAAATTAATGTGACATCTGACATTATAGCGTACTTGAAAGAACCTACGTTAATTTCTATAAACATGAAAGTCTGTCTGTCTGGTCCCATTCCTTACGAATCTTCTCCTCTGTTCCGCTCCACTCTATCATCGTTGAGAACTCTGCACTCGAAATTGTAGACGAGTGTACACCTGGGACATACGGTTCAGCTAGGTAGGTCCAATTTCGAGAAAGAGGTCAGTCGCCGAATCCAACTCGGATGAGCAGCGTTTGGAAAGCTACGAGTCTTTTCGTCCAAGATATCTAAGTGCCTGAAGGCGAAAGTCTTTGGACAGTGCGTGTTGCCAGTGATGACATATTCAAATTCAAATTCAAATTCAAAATATTCTTTGTTCAAATAAACTTGTAAACAAGTGCTTTTGAATCGTCAACTCTACTGCTGGTTCGGAAAGCTGTTCCTACCTTTCGTTACGGATCCGAAACGTGATGACTATGGGCCTCATAAGAAAGCTCAGAGTTACTCAGCGGGAAATGGAGCGAGCTCGGAGTGTCCCTACGTGATCAAATAAGAAATGAGGAGATCCGTAGAAGAACCAAAGTAACCGATATAGCTCAGCGTGTCCAGAAGCTAAAGTGGCGATGGGTGGGGCACATACTGTGGAGAACCGATGGGCGTTGGGGCCAGAATCATTTAGCGGCTGATCTCGGCTCGGAGTATTCCTACGTGACCAAATGAGCAACGAAGAGATCCATAGAAAACTAGAACCAATATAGTCTACTTTAGTTCTTCTAGAGATATTCTCATTTCGATCAGCTAGAATTATGATAAAACCTGTTACCTTCTACCAAAAGGAATTGGTCCTCATTGATTCTCCTGGCAATAACGACGTCGCTATTTAAGGGCAAATCCAGTTCATTGAACAGATCTGTTTTGAAAGGGCCTATGTCGGAATCCAGTATGAACCATTTGTATGGAGATTTGAAATATCCCTCGTCGCTTACCTACGAGTAAGAAAAATACTTGCGTTTTACACTCTTAAGATGGGGCAGTTGTCATTGAGTAATGCGTGAAAGTACTACAAATCCATATTCAATCAGTTTATTTCAAAAAAATTCAAATTCAAAATATTCTTTATTCAAATAGGTAAATAATTTATAGAATTAGGCGTTACTTTGCGGAGGTCCATAATACAAAAGTAATGAGAATATTATTTTGCTATAATCCACGATAAATTTATTTATTTTTATCGCGGATTATAGCAAAATAATATTCTCATTACTTTTGCAAATAGGTAAACTTGTAAACAAGTGCTTTTGAATCGTCAACTCTACTGCTGGTTCGGAAAGCTGTTCCTACCGAGAAGAGCCAGCAAGAAATTCGGCGTTCGTTCGTTCTTTTCAAAGTATAATTCTTATAACGTCTTGTACGAGGTTGAATAATAGCTATATCCACGCATTCTTATTATCGAAGTTATCCTCAACAGAATAGTAAGCTTTTTGTATCAGCCTCTTTTTAACAGTGTTTTTAAACTGCTGTAATGGCAAAGCTAAAATTGATTGTGAAGTTTTATTATAGAATCTTATGTCGGTTCCTACTTTGTATACATGACCAATTTTTTTATAATTTTGTATATTTTTAATCCTTCCCCTGCCCTTATACCACTCTAAGTGGTGTCGGCACAACTTGCTGTCACATGATGTGGCTGCGTTTTTATGACTGACCGCCCGACGTCAGCTTACCTTAGTCGTATTTAACACCTCGGTAAGAAAAAGGGTGGTCTATTTTACTATACTGGATACCACACGGTGGGTCAACTTACCTTAGTTGCCTTTTACGACACCTCTGTAAGATATGAAGTTGATTTATTCTACTCAGCCGGATACCACACAGCGGAATTCTGTATTATATGCACAAAAATTATATTACTAAAAATATACTGTGAAGTAAATGTAAGATAAGTTATTTCTTTGAATCTCCTAGCTTATACATTATTCTATCCTAATTGATATTTTAAATTAAGTGACCATAATAAGTAAATTAGGCTGTCGAGATATAGTAATTACATACATGCATCAAGAAGGACGTCATCCCGGGACAAGATAAATCAGCTAAAATAATGACTTGATGCAGATAATACTCAGTTATATTCGGCTGTAATGATGGCGCCAAAAATATATTTTGTTCAAAAAGATTTCGTGCTAACAGTTTTTGTTCATCTGTAAAAAGAGATTACATCTATACTTATTACAAAAGAAAGTCTCCAAAAGCCGTCTGTATGTCATCGATTTTCTTAAAATCTACTAAACAAATTTTTGTACGATTTATACTAAAACTTAGTAGTCTTCCGGAAGATTCAGTATTTTAGTACATTACGGTTTTACGTAAATTGTCGCGTAGTTGTAAAAAAACTCGCTTCCTGCGAGCTTGAGCCGTGTTCGCCGCCTTAACTTACAGAGATAAACTAATGGACTAAAGATTTGTAGATCTACAAAATTACTACAAAAAAGTTAGTGATAGCACGTCTCTATCTTTTATGGTTAACTCACAATAACTAGTTTTATACTCAAAAATGCAGTGTGATCCGTGTATTGTATATCCGGCTGAGTATAATAAACTACACTCATTTCTTACCGAGCTGTCATAAAAGGTGACTAAGGTAAGTCGATCCGCCATGTGGTATTCGGATGAGTAGAATGATCCACCCTCGTTTCTTACCGAGCTGTCGTAAAAGGCGACTAAGGTAAGGTGACCCGCCGTGTGGTATCCGGCTGAGTAGAATAGACAACCCTCTTTCTTACCGAGGCTTCGTAAGAGGCGACTACGGTAAGTCGACCCGCCATGTGGTATCCGGCTGAGTAGAATAGACCACCCTCTTCATTATCGAGGTGTTGTAAAATACGATTAAGGTAAATTAACGTCAGGCGAAGCGGCGGCCGGTCGTAATAAACGGAGCCTAATCATATGAGAACATGTAAACATGTTGTGCCGACCCCACTAAGAGTGGGATAAGGGCAGGAGGATGATGAACTTTTATATTCGAAAATTCAATTAGGTAAGCTGATTTCCACGCAGGCGGTGTCGCAGTTAATAAAGCGTAAACAAATCTACAATACATCTTGTTCTATGGAACAAGAAAAAAACCAGTATAATACGTAATCGAGGGTATTTTAAACAAAAATACAACTCACATCGAGTCCAGCATAACTGAGGAGTTAAAACCGATAATCGTGTATCAGCCGATACAACAAATGATATCACCAAATCCACGAGATTAGCATTTCCTAATCCAAATAAGTTATACCAAAAGGAAAATAGAAATATAATATTATATCGCATATTTATGGACCTCACGTTAACCGCTACTTAGGGATTTCAGTTAAGTTTTGTTTCGAACAAAATACGATGAAAATTGTTTGGTGATTTACATAAAATATTGTGTTATATGATACAATACTTTCTTTTGTATGCTTGCGAAGAAAATACTCTTTGCTTTTATTTAAAACTAGGAGTCCCGCCCCAGCTTCGCACGGGTATAAAGCATATAGCCTATGTCACTCAGTGAAAATCACAGTATTTTTCTACTCCATATTGAATTTTATTATACATATAAACCTTCCTCTTCAATCACTCTATATATTTAAAAAAAAACCGCATCAGAATCTATTGCATAGTTTTAAAGATTTAAGCAAACATAGAGATATAAGGACAGACAGAGAAAGCGACTTTGTTTTATACTATGTAGTGATGTTTAGGTATTATTTTGATAATTATCAAAATTTTTACCATACTTCACCAAAGAGAAAATTACGTTTAGCTGTCATCTATGTTTTGTATTCCACTGACATTTGCGTTTTTTTATTCAATGTCATAGTCGTTTTTGTTGTACCACGTTTTATAGTGACTTGACGGGATAAAATAAATGCGGTCGGTAACGGGATAAAAAGTATTCTATGTCCGTCTCCTGGTTCTAAGCAACCTCTACACCAATTTTCAGCCGAATTGGTTCATCCGTTCTTGAGTTATAAATAGTGTAACTAAGACCAACTTTCTTTTATATATATAGATATCTTTTTTTAATGCTGTTTTTTTCTTTCAAGGTTTAATTTGTCGTAAAATAATTAGCTAAATCATGTTACATGTTTAAAAAAATTTGTGCCGACCCCACTTGGAGTAGGATAATGGCAGGAGGATGATAATCTAAACAACTTAAAGTAAGTAAGTAGTGGCCTGTTACTCTTCCACTGCTGGGAATAGGCCTCTTCTCTCTGTTATTGGAGAGGATTGGAGCTAAGACCTACCACACTGCTGCAATGCGGATTGGTAGGTTACACATATCTCCAGAATTCTCTAGAGATATGTAGGTTTCCTCAAAATGATTTCCTTCATCGAAAAGCGTGTGATAAATTGCAATAATCAAATATACACATTAGTTCTAACAGAAAAACTCATTGGTGTCTGCCCGGGTTTGAACCCTGACCTCCTTGAAAGAGTCGCATCTATACACTTTATTAGTATAGACATTCCATATTAATTATATGTACATAAATTGAAATTTAAAAGTGTTTCTCGATTTGTGCATTTATTTTTATTAATACGAAACTGAAAGGTCGCGGGCTCGTGCATTATCAAACCCAATGGTAATAATAATAAAATTAAAGAAAATGTAAGATATTTAGCAATTCATTAATTCATTAATACTATCATGTGCTGAAATTTTATATCAATAAAATTTCAGCACATGCACAGCACATTTCAATACATTTAAAATAGGGATGAGGAAAATAAATACAGCAACACGTGGTATGTTATTTAATGGATATCCTGCCCTTATCCCACTCTGTATGGAATCGGCACAACATGTAATAAACATGTTGTTACATGATTTGGCTACGTTTTAACGACCGGCCGCCTGCCTGGCGTCAACTTACCTTAGTCGTATTTTACGACACCTTGGTTAGGAGGGTGGTCTATTCTACTGAACCGGATACCACACGGTGGCTCAACTTACCTTAGTCGCCTTTTACGACACCTCGGTAAGAAATGAGGTTAGTTTATTCTACTTAGCCGGATACCACACGGCGGGTATGTTATTTAATGGATATTTCTTTCAAAATGGTTGCGCTCGACTGTACTTAAAGGGCATAATGTATTCAGTTTGAGCGTAAACGACACGCCCGTTAAAGATATTACCATTACTGTCGGTAAGTATATGATTATCATGTTACATAAATATTTAAACATTTAAATTTATGCTTCAACATTTACCTAAACATAAATCTAATATAATAGGCTTATGTAATAAAAAACCTTTTTCACACATTAATATTGAAGTTACAATAAAACTACATTGCTGCAATACGCGTGTGTTAAGAGAATTAAAATGCTAAGTGTATGAAGCAGGAACATTCACATACCTTATACATGTACAAGTCACAAAGTGAGTCAAAGTGGTATGTTGCCTGCTCCATACACTTAGCATTACATACATCTTAGCAAACGCGGATTGCTGCAAAATAATTTTATTGTAGCTTCTGTACTATGGAATTTCGCAAAGTTACACCTGCTTCTACAAATCATTCCAATTAATATTATTGCTATACGTAAATAAATACTAATATTATAAATGTCTGTTTGTCTGCTTTACAGCTATTATTGGACTAATATTGAGGAAGTTTGTAACTATTGAAGCTTAAAAATTGGGCTTAAATTTGCTAAAGAGAAAAGAATTGTTTTGCTATAATCCGAAATTAATCACTAATTAATAAAGTTTAACAAAAAAGGAATTACAAAAGTAATAATAAAATTATTTTGCTATAATCCGCGATGAAAATCATCAATTCATCGCGCATTATAGCAAAATAATTTTATTATTACTTTTGTATTATGGATCTCCGCAAAGTAACGCCTAATTCTATAAATTATTTAAAAAAGGAATTATTTTTTGGAAATCTAAATAGTATGACTAAATTGCAAAGCATAGTTTGCAATTTTGTTGTGGATGTTTTTTGTAATCATCATTTTTAAATCCGCAATATAATGCTTTATTCTATAATATTAAAATCACTATATTTTTCATTATACAATACATAACAATAAATGCAAGAATGAAACAAACAAACGCTACATAAAGCCTATTCTAAAGCAGTTAAATGCGATATGTATTAATATTTTCGGTATTCAGGTCAATAAAAATGATTTCAATTTTTATTACTGCGGTTTTCGCATCAACAATCTCTTAATGCAGCGATCGCCAACTCGCGGTTTAGCATAAAAAATATATTTTATTAAATTCAAAAAATATTTGTTGTTTGTGGAACAAACAATCAAACAAAAAATTGTATTAAATAACAGTCAAATTAAAATTTTAATTCTTTGTTCAAGTAAAACTCTAAACAAGTGATTTTGAATCGTTAACTCTACTGCTGGTTCGGAAAGCTGTTCCTACCGAGAAGAGCCAGCAAGAAACTCGGAGGTTGCTCTTTTAAAAATATAATTCTTAATACTAGTTACATTTACTCATTACTCTCTTGCACAGGCTCGAAGAGAGCTATATCCATACATTCTATACTACCATTATTTGTATCTATAGTCTACAATAAAAGAAAAAATATATTCAGTATTGCATATATGTATAAGGTATGAAAATAGATAATACACTCTACATTTTTTTTTTTTTTTTTTTTTTTTTTTTTTTTTTTTTTTTTTTTTTTTTTTTTTTTTTTTTTTTTTTTTTTTTTTTTTTTTTTTTTTTTTTTTTTTTTTTTGGTGCATAAAAACAAAGTGAACACAATATATTGGAACCCTGGCCCCTAAACTAGAATAAACTGTATTTCAGGAGCCAGTGCCCTCCCTTAATAATAGATCAATTTACAGTATTGTTAGTTAAGTTAGTGACAGTAATTTTAAAATAGGTTAGTATCTGTTAATTTTTTTTTTTTTTTTTTTTTTTAGGTACATTATTGTATATGTATATATCTTTTTGTGTGTGTTCGTGTGTATGTGTGTGTGTGTTTGGGCGTGTGTGTGTGTGTGTGTGTGTGTGTGTGTGTGTGTGTGTGTGTGTGTGAACGAGTGCGCGTGTAAGTGTGTCTCCATAATGAGGTGATGCTTATGGTAGGAATCAACTTAGTTAAAGAGATTTAACATTACATTGATTATCTCAAATCACAGATTGTACCAAAATGATATTATAATTATCCATACTAATATTATGAATGTAAAAGTCAGTTTGTCTGTGTGTCATTCTGTCTGTTAAGCTTTCATGGCTTTCGCTGAAGCAATATTGATGAAATTTGGTACAATTGAATCTTACCGGGCTGATGATAAGAAAATGCGGGATATTTTTATTGTAAATCTTCCAGGATTTAGCATAAAATATCTCGCATTTTCTTCGGGTAAAGTAAATAACAATTTAGTACATAATTGATTGTATTTTAACACTTAAATCGTTGTGGATTAAGATGAATGTTACTAATTTTAAATATACAGGCCCTTTATTTCGGAAACCATAAGCAACGAAGACCCGGATTTATTTAATACCAGAATATGGTGTGTATACAGGTACATATATAAATATTAATAATAGAAAAAAAAAACACGCCGCGTGGTATTCGGCTGAATAGAATAGTACCACCCTCATTTCTTACCGAGGTGTCGTAAAAGGCGACTAAGGTAAGTCGACCCGCCGTGTAGTATCCGGCTGAGTAGAATAGACCAACCTCATTTCTTACCGAGGTGTCGTAAAATATGACTAAGGTAAGTTGACGTAAGGCAGGCGGTCGGTCGTAAAATACGTAACCAAATCATATGACATGTTTGTAACATGCTGTGCCGACTCCACATAGCGTGGGATAAGGGTAGGAAGATGAATAGTAAAAAAACAACATACCTACTATCATTAATAAAATCTGGAAAATTTTGTAAATACTTAGTTTTCAAAGGTTTACGATCCCTGTGTTAATGCAACACTCAGTCCGCGCTGAGTCATACAAAACTATTTTTCCTGCCGAACCTAACTATATTACGACACAAGCATGTTCCTGCGATTTCATGCGCGTCAATTTAAATGCTAAACACCGTCAATCATATATTAAGTACGTATTATCGATCTATTCCCAAAGGAAAAATAAGAATATTTATAAGATATTGTCGGGAATACTTCCAAGAATAGGATCTGTGTGTTTATCCAATTATATATTTACTATCCAAGATTATCTAAGATTATATAAGTTCCAACATTGACAGTCTTGTTACTCTCATTTTCCTTCTTATTCTCGTTATTATTCTTGTTGCCGTAGTAACGAGGCCGTCCGGTGTTACCGGCCAGGCGTATTAGAATTCCCAACATCCTCCCCCCCCTTGGGAACTTGCTTCCCAAAGAGCTCTTGGGAATCTGACGTGCCTTCCAATGCACAAAGTTTCGAGATGGATCTCTTAATGATACCACCTGCAGTTTGAACGTCGACGACTCTGCATAGTCCGTCGGCGCCAAGGTATAGTCGATGGATGCGGCCCAGAAGCCACTTCATCGGCGTTAAGTGATCATCCAGTACAAAGACAAGATCACCGATCTTGACATCTCGCTGTCTTGTCCTCCATTTCACACGTTCCTGTAGAGTCGACAAGTAATCCCTTTTCCAGCGTGACCAAAAGTGATGTCTCAGGCGTTCGATCAGCTCGTATCTGTTGAGGCTGATACGTTCGATATTAGGCGAAGGCAGTGAAGTCAACGGTCGACCCACTAAGAAGTGCCCAGGTGTTAAGGGTAGTAGATCAGAAGGATCAGATGACATTGACGTAAGTGGACGTGAGTTCATGATCGCTTCAACCTGAGCAAACAGTGTATACAATTCTTCGAAAGTTAGACTAGAGTTACCTGCTATTCGTTTTAAATGATATTTGGCCGATTTAACCCCTGCCTCCCAGACCCCACCAAAACTAGGTGCATAGACGGGAGAAAATCTAAAATTAATACCTTCATTGCACGCAAAGTCGCTGACTGGTGCTTGACATTTCTTTAGAAGTCTGTTTAGTTCATTACTAGCTCCTACAAAGTTTTTCCCATTATCGCAAAAAATAGTATGAGGTTTACCACGTCTTGCGATAAACCTACGCAAGCATAGAATAAACGCATTGCTACTTAGGTCGCTAACTACTTCCAAGTGTACAGCCTTTGTAGCAAAACAGATGAAAATACATAAGTAGCACTTGGAAGTCTTTGCGCCTCTACCTTTACGATTAAGAATAAGAAAAGGTCCAGCGAAGTCGGCGCCACAAGTTTCAAAAGGAGAAGCAGGAGTAACACGAGGTTCAGGTAAGTCACCCATTATTTGTTGCATAGGCTTAGCCCTAAATCTTTGACAGTGTACACATAATCGTACAGTAGCAGTTGCTAACACTTTGCCACCTAATGGCCAAAAAAGTTCTCTAATGGAACTCAACAACTGTTGAGGACCACAATGTAAAAGCCGTAAGTGTTCTTTTTCAAATAACATTCTCGTAAATACATGTTTAGGGTCTAGTAAAATAGGATGCCTTTTATTATAAGGGCAATATGAAGCGTTGTCGGTACGACCACCGACACGTAATATGCCTTGATCGTCCAAAAACGGATTTAAAGAAAGAATAGAAGATTTACAATTTAGGATTTTATCAGTTTCTAGCGAGTGTATATCTTTAATGAAAGTTTCTCTCTTTGTGAAGTTTTCGCCAGCAAGGTAAGTGATGCAATTCAGAACAGGTAAGTTGACCAGTTACACCTACAGGCGATATTACCTCATTAGGTAGAATATTAGTATTTAAACTTATTCTTGTTTCCGGTAACACAGCAGGAGAGTGTGGAGAAGAAGGCCATTCTTTTTCAGGTTTAGCCAGAAAGGACGGGCCGTGCCACCAAAGGACATTCCCAGGAAGAAGACGAGGCTGAATCCCTCTGGAAGCCATGTCAGCAGGATTCAATTCGGTAGGTACATGACGCCAGCAGTTTTCATTAGTTAAGTCCCTAATTTGTTCAATACGATTACTAACAAACGTTTTAAGTGTTTTAGGTGGAGTGTGCAGCCATCCCAGAACAATAGTAGAATCTGTCCAGAATACAGAACGAGTAATAGGAATTTTAAGTGACAGTATAACCTTAGCATATAATTTAGCGCCAAGCAAAGCGCCTAGGAGCTCTAAGCGTGGAATAGTTTCAGATTTCAACGGACTGACCTTGGCCTTAGCACAGAGTAAATTAACAGATTGATCACCCTTATCATTAGTAGATTTTAGATAAATGCAAGTCCCATAAGCGTCTTGTGACGCATCTGTAAAGCAGTGCGCTTCTACAGACGTAGGAGATTCACAAAGTACATATCTAGAAACATTTATGTCTTCAAACAATTTCGTCTCATTATAGAAGCTTAGCCAAGATTTTTTTGTATCTTCTGGGAGGCTATCATCCCAGTCAAGTTTACTAAGCCATAATTTTTGAAGAGTAATTTTATGGAATATGGTACAAGCTGATAACAAACCCAATGGGTCAAAGATTTTACAAGAGTTCGACAGTATAGAACGTTTAGTTACTTTAGCTATACTTTCGACATTAACCGAAAAATGCAAAGTATCAGAGTCAGGTGTCCATCTTAGTCCCAATACAGAAGACTGTTTACAGAAATCTTGAAATTCATTACAAGTAGGAATATCGTCAAATATATCAGGAGCATTAGTACGGAATTTCCTCAAAGGAAAACAACCTTCGTTAAGTTTATCAATAACCCCTTTCACAGTGGAAGCTAAGACAGTTTTAGAATCAGAACCAGTATTCAAATCGTCGACATAGAAATTGTGGCTCACCATACCATATGGTGTAGGAATGTAGTAACTAAAGGTAAGTCGGTCCATGACTTCTCTCACGGTACCCAAGTTAGTAAGATGTCCTAGTTTTTAAAGTTACATTTAGACAATTTCTTTTCCAGATTATAGAAACGCCTCTTGGCTAGATGATAAGAGTCGCCAAGAGCCACCTCGGGAACCTCGCGAAAAGGAATTTTAACAGAGAACCTACCATTCTCCAAGCGCACAGTATTAGAAGTAAAATGATTTTCACAATACTCCTTATCTTTAGAAGGAGATATATTAGTAGCTAGAGGAATATCTTCGATTTCCCAGAATTTAGCAATAGAATCTTTAATCTCTTGACAAAAGTTAGAATGAGTAGTAGAAGCAGGACTCTGAGTAGTAGTAGGTCCTGTCACGAGCCAACCTAGTTTAGATTTTTGGAGCGTGGGCTTATTTTTGCCTAACTTGATTTGTTTGGAATCCATTATGTCCCAAAGAATATCGGCACCAAGTAGTATATCAATATCAGAGGGATGATGGAAATGTGGGTCAGCAAGTTCAATAGAATCAGGAAGAGAAAGTCGCGAAATATCTACCTCGACACCAGGTAGTTTACCACTAATCGCAGGTATGACATAGCAAGAAACATTACACTTGAAAGTATTCACCCGTGACTTCAATGTTACCTTACATTTCTTAGTAGTAGTAGTGACTCTATTGTTTATACCAGCAATAGACAGATTAGTATTCGAGCAAGGAATTTGTAATTTATTTTGCAAATTTTCAGTAATAAAAGAAGACTGAGATCCATTGTCTAGAAGAGCTCTAACAACATGACAGTTATTAGTATTAGTATCAACAAGCTCCACTTCAGCAGTACACAACAAGACCTGACCGAGAGTTACAGCGGACAATGATACAGGATCTATCATAGCAACAGTGGAAATCTGAGCAGAAGTTTCTTCAGACGAAGAGGTCGCAGGAGCGGACGCTGTGACAGAAGCGCCAGATATCATTCTAGTATTTCTATGTAATAATAGATTATGTTTTTTGTTACAGAACTTGCATGGAGTATGTTTGCACCTAGAAGAAAAATGTCCAGGACGCAAACAATTTTGACACAAGCGGTGTTTTAAAACCTCACTGTATCTAGAGTCTATTGACATAGATTTAAACTTATCACATTTATACACTAAATGTTGTTCTGAGCAAATAACACAATTAGCATTTTTCAAAGTAGGAGAAGCTACAAAAGATCTAGAAAGTTTATGTTCCTTTGAAAATTGTCTTTGTTTTTCAGATTTAGTGACATTATTATAGTGCAAAATTTCTAAAATATCAGCGCGATTGCGCAAGAATTCATTAAATTCAGCTAAAGTAGGCGAAGTACTTGTGTTAGTTCTACTTTCTTCCCATTTGCGACTAGTGGCCCCATCTAGTTTTGACACCATTATATAAACAATCAATGTGTCCCAATGAGAAGTAGGTTCATTTAAATTATTTAAGGAACTCAAATTTTTAGAATAGTAATCAATCATATAACGCAGAGACTTGAAGCTTTCCTTAGAAATCGGTTCAAAATTAAAAAGAGAGTTTAAGTGGTTGTTTACAAGTATTCTATTATTATTATAACGTTTAACAAGCAAATCCCAAGCAGATTTATAGTTAGCAGCAGTAAACTCAACCGATTTTATAACTTGAGACGCTCCACCTTCAAGTGAAGAGCGTAAATAATGAAATTTATTGATGTCAGGGATATTATTACTATTTATTAAAGACTCAAACGTATCCCTAAACTCCATCCATTTAAGGTAGTTGCCGTCAAACCGCGGAAGTTGGATGGTGGGAAGCTTTATACTATCAATATTATGGTTACGAACGTTTTCAGTAGAGTGCGAAGGCACTTTTGAGCCAGCTATCGAGCCATAATTTGAGGACACATGTAGAGCAGTTACACTTTGAATTATACTTTCGGCACGAGAAATATTCAAACAAAAATCATTTTCGATTTTCTCATGTTCCTCTAACTGATCGAAATCTAACATCTCAATATTATCCTTTAAAGAATCAAACTGAGTAAATAAGTCTCTATGTCGCGATAGTTTTAATTCAAGTTCCGCAACTAATGCCTTTGTAAGTTCCTTAGGATCAATTAATGAAGTAGTTTGTAAGTATTTCGCAAACGTCGTAATTCGACTCTTTATACTAGCACGTTTCCGAACAAGTTCTTTCAAATCTTCCGCCATAGTAAATAACAATTTAATGCCTTATTACAATAATCAACTAAACAGACTGTTCGGGGTAAGTAATGACAATATAGGTATCAAAGAACCGCAACGTTAGTTACAGCGTCAAAAAATGACGACGCCGGCCCCAGTCAGGTGCTCGCGCTCAGTGGAGGTCACACGCAGTCGACGCGATGTAACAGCACCGAACACCAACTTTACGCGGGGTCGGAGAAGCAGTGGCCACAAAGAACCTAGAATGTTTTTTTTTTTTTTTTTTTTTTTTTTTTTTTTTTCATAGTATACATATTTTTATTCAGAGATTGATTTGATCTATCCGTAAGTTTATATAAATGTAATATAGCAAAGATATATGTCGGGAATACTTCCAAGAATAGGATCTGTGTGTTTATCCAATTATATATTTACTATCCAAGATTATCTAAGATTATATAAGTTCCAACATTGACAGTCTTGTTACTCTCATTTTCCTTCTTATTCTCGTTATTATTCTTGTTGCCGTAGTAACGAGGCCGTCCGGTGTTACCGGCCAGGCGTATTAGAATTCCCAACAGATATACATATAATTTATAGAATTATGTATTACTTTGCGGAGATCCATAATACGAAAGTAATAGTAAAATTATATTGCTGTAATCCGCGATGAAGTAAAATAGAAAATATATATAATGCTAAATGTAGAGTGGACAATCCGTTTACATACCTGATACTTGCAGGATTCGTAAAAACACATGCACAAACCTCCACCACCGCTACCACAATACACAAGCACTATATACGTTCACTATCACAAACTCAACAATCATTTCGCCCCGCAACCGAAGCATCATTAGGAGATAAATTCGGACGTCGTGGAGTAGGAACGGATATAACATCACGCTAAGAAAAATAGGAGAGGAGCAGCAATAAAACATATTTCCAAAACGGTAAAATTTAAAGCTTTTCTTGCTTGCGCTGAGTAAACGGTAATAGTAGAGCAACCTTGAAATTTATGCTTTAGCGTTATAAGAATTATAGTTTGAAAGAACAAGTACTGAGTTTCATGCTGGCTCTTCGTTTATAGGTATGGGTATAAGATTCTATAATAAAATTCTAAAAAGGTGCTGATACAGAAAGCTTACTATACTGTCAGGATTACATAGATGATAAGAATGTGGATATAGATAGCTACTCTTCCACACTGTACAAGACAGTAATAATAATTTGAAAAGAGCAACCGCTAATTTTCATGCTGGCTCTTCTCGGTAAGAACACCTTTCTGAACAGCAGTAGAGATGACTAAAACAACTTGTTTACAAGGTTACGTGAATATAGAATATTTTGATTGACTTCACGAGTATATAAATATGTTAATTTTTCCTTATGTGAATTGCAAGGACCCTTTCCTTTTAATATGATGCGCTATTCATCGCTTATCATTCTCAGTAACAATTAACATCCAATGGCTTAACCTTGGCCCACTAAAATGGGGGGGGATAAATCGGACCGTACGTTAACCGAAAAACGCCGTGTGACTCAATTGTATGGGTTTCTGAGAAAACCATATGTTAATTATTGAGAAATATCATCATCATTCTCCTGTCCATATCCCACTCTAAGTAGAGTCGGCTTAACATGTTTAAAACATGTTACATTATTTGGATAGGTGTTTTACGTGCGGCCGACTGTCTGACGTCAACTTAGTAGCCTTTAACAACACCTCGATAAGAAATGAGGGAGGTCTATTCTACTCAGCCAGATACCACACGGCGGGTCAACTTACCTTCGTCTTTTACGATACCTCAGTAAGACAAGAGGGTGGTCTATTCTACTCAGCCAGATACCAGACGGCGATATTGACAAGCATGTATACTAATTAATATTGTTGTTGAAAAACATGTCTGTTTATAACGTTTTCACAGATAATCCGCTGGAGCATTATTAATAAAGTTTGAACCCGTGATCTCCTCTAAAGAGACTCACGGTGTCAACGTTGGGCTATCACAGCTTATGACACATAATTTATAGATAGGCGTTACTTTGCGGAGATCCATAATACAAAAGTAATAATAAGATTATTTTAGTTTAATCAGCGATGAAGTAAAATAGAAAATATATATATTATGCTAAATGTAGAGTCGACAATCCGTTTTCATACCTGATACATGAAGGATTCGTAAAAACACATGCACAAACCTCCACCACCGCCACCACAATACACAAGCACTGCGCACATTCACTATCACAAACTCATTTGCGATTTTGTCGTGGAATCTATCTCCTGACGATGCTTCGGTTGCGGGGCGAAACGATTTTTGAGTTTGTGATAGTGAATGTGTGGTGGCGGTGGTGGAGGTTTGTGTTTTTGCGAACCCTGCATGTATCAGGTATGAAAACGTATAGTCCGCTCTACATTTAGCGTTATATATATTATCTATATTACTTCACCGCGGATTATAGCAAAATAATTTTATTATTACTTTTGTATTATGGATCTCCGCAAAATTAACGCCTAATTCTATAAATTATATGTATATCTTATAAAAAATCTTTTTTTTCCTTTGGGAATGGATCGAAGAAACGTACTTAATATATAATTGAGGGTATTTAACATTTAAGCTGAAACAATAATGTAATGGAAGTAATGTAACTTTTAGCTTATAACACACTCATAATTTGTAATCGTCGATTATGAAAAGAAGCCAATAATTTGAATTAATAGTCTGTCAATAACTTAGCACTGCAGATAACAAACAAGTACTCAGGATAAATACTATAATAGTACTCATATTTTACGTCTCAAATTATCTATAAGATGTTTCCACAGCCTAAATTATTACTGAGAATAACATAAAATGATGAATGGCATAATTGTATGAGGAAAACCATAGCCTCTTACGAAACGGGGTCAAGCAACATACTACGAAATAATTATTTACTGCAGTTCATTTCCAAAACCATTATCGCAAGGCGATAAGTTTAAATATCGCTAAGTGCATTTTATTATGTTAAAGTTATGATTTTATGTTCAGCATTTTTTAATCTCTACACTGATACCTATATTCAAATTCAAATTCGAAATATTCTTTATTCAATTAAACTTGTAAACAAGTGCTTTTGAATCGTCAACTCTATAGCTGGTTCGGAAAGCTGTTCCTACCGAGAAGAGCCAGCAAAAACTCGGCGGTTGCTCTTTTAAAAATACAATTCTTATTACTAGTTACATGTAGTCATTACTGTCTTGTACAGTATCGAAGAGTAGCGATATCCACATATTCTTATCTTCTAAGTTATCCTCAACAGTATGGTAGGCTTTCTGTATCAGCCTCTTTTTAACAGTGTTTTTAAACTGCTGTAATGGCGAAGCTCAAATTGATTGCGGGATTTTATCATAGAATCTTATACCCAGACCTACAAACGTCTTACGTACTTTTGAAACCTTAAACCCTATTAGTTTATTTATTTGTTTGTAATCTCTTTATTGCATTAATAATAATAAAAATAAAAACAACTTAATTTGCAATGGCGGGCTTATGCCGGAATCTAAATCTTTTCCTGCCAACCACTCTAAAATTAAAAAAAGAGATAAATTTAATTGAATTGTACAGTGAGTTAAATTAAAAATTAACTTAAAACTTAAACAATAATAACAAACAGATAATGGACCTTTTAATAATATCAAATGATAAAATAATATTATAATATATATAATAAGTATTATAATATAGTTATATAATAAATACAATAGAACGCCGTGTGGTATCCGGTTTAGTAAAATAGACAACCCTCTTTCTTAACGAGGTGTTGTAAAATACGACTAAGGTAAGTTGACGTCAGGCATGCGGCCGGTCGTAAACCGCAGCCAAATCATGTGACAACATGTTTATAACCTGTTGTGCCGACCCTACTTAGAGTGGGACAAGGGCAGGAAGATGATGATGACTAAATACAATAGAATATATTCATAAAAGTAAATATCATAAAGTAATTTAATAAAGTGTAAATATCACTGAATATCTGCGTAATTTTTAATGGTTTATAAATTTGTTAACCATCGCTTCTTAAACCTGGACTTTGACCGCGGTATGCACGTAACTGCATTCTCGGGTAATGCTTATGATGTAAAAGTGATTAATCTCCGAACGATGACTTCAGTTGTACGCGGATGTCACGCTCCCCGCGCACAGAGGTAGCGGGTTCGAGACGTGACTAAGTTCATTTAGCATTAGTAATGTTAACCTTGGAGAGGTCGTCTGCAATATTAGACAGATTTATGGAAATCCCTAATATAGTATTTGAAATCTTTGCAACAAAATGTTTAATATTTAAAAGATTTAATCTTGTATATAGATATTTTTAAATGACTCCAACGATTTTCATAAAAATCAGCATGCAGTGGGTTTTTGGGGGGGAAAATCGATCTCGAAAATCGATCTGTCTTATGTTAAAGCACACTATATACAATAACACGATATAATAGGAATACCACAATTCCCGTTCCGAGATGCACTTCTCTTGAATGATGAACAAAGACTGACCAGTCACTGAAACGTTTTATCAATAGGAAGATTCAACCGGAAACAACACGTCACAGTGTTGGTATCATTTTAATCAAAAAGGCGCGATACTCTTGTTTCATGACTGTGTTGCTATAAAATACAAAGCGGAAGTCAATGGCGACAACACTTATTTAAAAAAGAAATTGTTATATCCCTGTTTTTGGGCACTGAAAAAACTGCTACAATTTTATAAGAAAGCAAAGGTTAATTGCGCTGTCAATGTCACGATAAATTATTTGGGTAACGAGTGGTCTTAAATTTAGAATACCAGGAACGATTCCAGGTAACATTTTCATTTTTTTTCAATATTAAAAAAAATACCGAGTACGAATCGGTACGAAGTAACTTATATTTATATATGCTATAGTGATACCCGCGACTTTACTAACGCCAACTTAAACGTATAAGTGCCCTTAATAAAGTAATTGGTAGATTTTGAAAAAATCGATTACACTCAAACAGCTTTTGGGAAATTTGTTTTATATTAAGTTTAGTATTTTATAACTTTCATAAAATAATAAGTATTTTGTTGTCTGTGTAGCTTTTTTTCTAGTTCCCTAAGGATATCAATATGGGCTTGGTTATATGTATATATAATACGTGTATATAGATATATTGTATAATTCAACGACTCGTCGTATTTATGTCCTCAGGTTATGTAACGGCGGAAATTAATGAACTTGTTTGCATCTGTTATGGTGTCTAGACTGAGTACATGTTCTCAGTTTGGTAATATTTGATTTGGTATACTAGTTATGTTACTAGTTACTAGTTTTGAGCGTTGGTTAATCTTAAGCGTAACTCAGTGTTAAGCATGTCTTAGGATAAGAGGATATGTATTAATTAACCTTTGTGTGTTCAATAAAGAATTATTATATATATTATAGTTATAAGGGTTAATTTGTTAATTGAGTAACCTAACCAAACCTATCACTGGTAGGTAAGTGCTAGCTACCTTACCAAAGGTCCAGGACAAAAAATAAACAAGGGCCGTAACAAAAGTGTTCAAAAGCTTTCCTTTCTATTAAAATCGTGTTCTTGGAATCTGGTTCATTTTTAAAGGAAATTCGGCAGAAATTTTCAATAGTTTAATTTATACCTTGTAAGTTAGGGTCCGAAGGGAGCTTGGAGACCACGGGCCACTGTTCAATCTAGCCTTCCAGTACCTACGTCATTATATAATTTTATTTTATTATTACTTTTGTGTCTAATGAATTATGCACAAAAAAGGAGCAATACCATTAAATTGAATATTTTTATTACCGCAACGTACCAGTTGATAGCAATGGCCGAAATTGCCCAGCCATCTTTAAAAGTTGCCGTTTACAGAACCAGTTTTGCGAGATACGAGATTACCGAACGGGGTGCTTAGGGTTCCTTATGATAACGCGGAACGGATCTGTGTAACAGTTATAGCTGAATGGTCATCATTCTACAAAAGTAATAATAAAATTATTTTGTGGACATTCCGTTTTCATAACTGATACATGCAGAATTCGTTAAAACACATGCACGAACCTCCACAATACACAAGCACTACATACGTTCACTATCACAAACTCAACAATCGTTTCGCCCCGCAACCGAAGCATCATCAGGAGATAGACTCCATGACAAAATCGCAAAGCATTACCAAACAAGCTTAGTTATATACTAATCGGTTCAACCCCACCATTTATTTTATTTTGTCTGCAAACACGTGTAACAAGCTTTAATAAGAATGCCATTGTTTGATAATCTCAAGTTGCTCCCAGATGTTAAATTTAAGACTTTTTTCACAGGTGCGCAAGATTTCAATACTATAGTCATTAGGAACTTTATGACCGCTTTCTAACAAATGTTTGGTGAAATTTAATTGAAATTACATATAGTTTCTTTTATCACGGATTGTAGCAAAACAATATTTTCAACTATTCGTAAAGAACCCTTAATATTCTATCATATAGGTAGGTAGTTTATATAAGAAGTAAGATCCGAAACCAGAAACAAAAATAAATGAAGTGAAAACTGAATTGGCACGATGCATGTCGAATTATAATTAAAAAGGAATGACAATTATAAAGCGATATCATTCTGTATATTTAATAATTACGATGCATTTTATATGTAAACTATTACAGTTTCTGAGAAATAATGTGCATCAAACCACAAAGTGTTTTGTATCTTTATTTCTTTAAATACATGTATTTAGAAAAGAGAAAGAAAAAGTAAAAAAGCACATGTATAAAGGACTTATCCCTAAAAGGGATCTCTTCCAGTCAACCTTTGAACAGAAGGAAATGAACAAGAATTAAAGAAGAAAGAGAGTACGGGTTATATAGAGAAAAAGCAAAAGTTTATATAAATTTAATAATCATCACCTTCCTGCCCTTATCCCACTCTAAGAGGGGTCGGCACAACATGTTAAACATATTGTCACATAATTTGGCTACGTATAGTATTACACGACCGGCCGTCTGCTGACTTCAACTTACTATAGTCGTATTTTACGACACCTCGGTTAGAAAGGGGGTGATCTATTTACTCAACCAGATGCCAAACGGTGGGTAAACTTACCTTAGTCGCCTTTTACGACATCTCGGTAAGAAATGAGGGTGGTCTATTCTTCTCATCAGGATATCACACGGCGAGTCGACTGACCTTATTCGCCTTATACAAGACCTCGGTAATAAATTCTTAGCTTCGCGACCAGCTGAGCTATGTCGGTGACTCTGGTTCTTCTACGGATCTCCTCATTTCTGATTTGATCACGTAGACATACGTGCATAGCTCGCTCCAACGCTCGTAAAATTTCAATTAAATACGCTGATTTCGTCACAGCTAGTACAAATATACGTTAATTTTTGAGATGTTTTATTTTTACTTTTCATCTAAACGAAGCTTAAAACTCAGGCGTCCAAAATATATTCACCGTCAAGGACAAATTTGCCATTATTAAATATAATGCGTTCCGATCGGCTAGATGTTATTATAAAACTAATAATTTTGCGGACAAACGATCTGTTTCTGAGATACATTTATAGTTATTTGAAATAATATTGTTATGATCCTTAAGTGGCGTTTTTATGAGATATTCATTATGATTTATTGCACAACTATGACTTGTGTAAAAATTGAAAAATAAAGCAACGGCCTGTTACTATCCCACTGCTGGGGAAAGACCTCCTCTCTACATTTTTGGAGAGAAGAGTTAGAGTTAAAACCACGTTGCTCCAATGCGGATTGGTAGGTTACACATATCCCCAGAATTCACTAGAGATATACAGGTTTCTGCACTATATTTTCCTGGGTGATAGCCCAGCGGTGAGACCGTGCGACACTTTTGAGGGTTTACTGGTTCAAATCCGGGCAGACACCAATGAGTTTTTCTGTTAAAGAACTTATGTGTCTCGTTGATAATTCAAATTTATTACACGCTTTTCGGTGAAGATAAACATCGTGAGGAAACCTGCATATTTCTTGAGGATTCTGGGGATATGTGTAACCTACAAATCCGCATTGGAGCAGCGTGGTAGGTCCAAGCTTCAATTCGTCTCTCTTAAAACGGAAAGAAGAGGCCTATGCCCAGCAGTGGTATAGTAAGAGGCTATTATTTTACTTTTTTGACACAAGTTTTTTGAAGAAAAAACAGATGCTTCATATATGTGTCATCATCCTCCTGCCCTTATCCCCCTCTAAGTGGAGTCGGGACAATGTTATGCACATTTTGTTACATGATGTCTGGCGTCTACTTACCTTAGTCGTATTTTACGAAACCTCAGTAAGAAAGAGAATGGTCTATTCTACTCAGCCGGATACCATACGGGGGGTCGACTTACCTGAGTCGCTTTTTACGACACCTCGGTAAGAAATGATGGTAGTCTATTCTATTCGGATACCACACGGCTAACCAAATAAACATAGGAATAAAAAATAAAAAGTAGTCGCCTTTAACGACAGCTCGGTAAGAAATGAGGGTGGTCTATTCTACTTAGCCGGATACCACACGGCGGGTCGACTTACCTTAATTACCTTTTACGACACCTCGGTAAGAAATGAGGGTGGTCTATTTTACTCAGCCGGATACCACATATCTTCATATTTTGCTATTCATATAATATTCCTTCAGGGGATTAGCCATGAAACCGTAACAAACAGACAAACTTTCACATTACAACATTAATGTTTTTTTCAGAATTTTTAAAAGACTGCAATAATATAAGCAGTTTCCAAAAGGAGTTTAAGTGTTCGTAACATTTTAATGCTTGTTTTTCGGCATTTTGAAGGAAAATTGAAATAAATATTTAGAACACGTTATGCTGCAGGTCTGTCAGGCGTCTGTTTATTTCATCTTAATTATGTTCCGGGATGCATCTGTTATTCAGTCAAATCAAAAACAAGTTTATTATACGCCGATGAGTGTATCCCAGAATTAACTCGCCAAAATTCATTCTATTCGTAACTATCGACAAGCTTTGAATCTGTGCCAAGAAATGTAGATGGTATTTGATACATTTCTATTGATGCTCAAATATCTATCTATTTTCTAGTGCTCCAATGTTCAATTATCTCAGGAATTCTCCAGAGATATACTGGTTTTCTCATGATGTTTTCTATCATTGTAAAGCACAATTAATTGTAAATCTCATTCACGGATAGATTTTAGATTAAAGAGACCTGGCAACACGTTTGAGTCTTATTTATTTTGGCGCGAATTAGTTTGAATATATATATTACTTTTTTTTATTTACAACAAAAATGTACAAATTATATCTATCTCATTATCTTCCTGCCCTTATCCCTCTCTAAGTGGGGTCGGCACAACATGTTATAAACATGCTGTCACATGATTTGTTACTACGTATTTTACGATCGGCCGCCTGCCTGACATCAACTTACCTTAGCCATATTTTACGACACCTCGGTAAGAATGAGGGTGGTCTATTCTACTCAATCGGATACCATACGGTGGGTCAACATACCTTAGTCGCCTTTTACGACACCTCGGTAAGAATGAGGGTGGTCTATTCTACTCAATCGGATACCATACGGTGGGTCAACATACCTTAGTCGCCTTTTACGACACCTCGGTAAGAAATGAGGTTTGTCTATTCTACTCAATCGGATACCATACGGTGGGTCAACTTACCTTAGTCGCCTTTTACGACACCTCGGTAAGAAATGAGGGTGGTCTATTCTACTCAATCGAATACCGTACGGTGGGTCAACTTACCTTAGTCGCTTTACGCCACCTCGGTATACCTTGATGTATATTAACTTAAGCTAGTTAAATATTATTGACTGTAACTAAAAGTTATGTTTAATGTTTACACAGATTTGTTACATACGCAATAAACTAACTAAATATATAAAAAATATTTATGACGTCTGTCAATAGTAGTAGGGAATAGCCGGTTCTAACTCACTCCCAGCACCTTGAAATCCTTGAAATAGGCTAACTTAGCGGATTCTAAAAAAAAGCTCGCCAAAGCAGATTCCAATCAGACTAAATTCCAATTGACCGTCGGAGGTCTCTTCGGATTTTCCAATTGGATCCTGGGTTGCAAAAGGAATTTCCTTACTTACCCTCGTAACGAATCGTTTTTTCTCGTATTTTATTAGATTAACTTAGCGGACTCCTTGACCAATTGGATTTTCCATTTGATCCACGACTTTCCTTTCCTTGATTAATTAATCAAATTAACTGAATTCTCATTACAGTATGAATGTCTGATATTTAATGGCCGATTCTGGCACATTGGCTTGGTTTAACAAACTTGATTAGGTTTCCAATCTAAGATTTTTCTTAATAAATAACATTAATCGTTCAATTTTGTTTTTATCATTAATTTGATGTCAAACTGATAATAATTGAATTGGATGTGTGTCAGATATAAATTCAATATGAAAATGTAAATAAAAAAAAAGTCTCGTACAAATAACTCAAAAGTTTTATTTTTTCGAAGAAACGCTTTGACTTTTTGCTGCTATTTCAAAGAAAGTGTCTCATAAAATAATATTTTAAATTAGACAGGGTCGTAGTAATTTATTATAATAGACCCTAATAAATCAATGGAAATAATGGGCATCGACCATTCGCCCTCTTCCTTATAATATTCTTTTATCCAGCCTAAGCGTTGTATTCTGTGGCGACACGTTTAGACACGATCTCGCAAAAAGCAGATGTAAAAGGATCACATGGCATCATGTATATCATAATTTATTATAATAGACCTTAATAAATCAATGGAAATAATGGGCATCGAACATCCGCTCCTTTTTTATAATATCCTTTTATCCAACCTAAACGTTGTATTTTGTGGCGACACGTTCAGACACGATCTCCAAAAGCAGATATAAAAGGATCACATGCATCATGTATATCACAAGATATTTTAATACCACGCGGCTAGTATCCAGGCTGACGTAGTGTTCAAGTGAAGGCAGTAACTAGGCAATTATTAATCATGGAGGTAAGATTACGTACTTATATAGTATAATTTCATGATATATATGAATATTCGTATTAAATTGTAATCCCTGTTGACCAAGTGACAAGAATACGTGTTACAACGATATCTTTGTTACTAGTAAAGTTAAATTAATAAGACCAAGATTAATATTTTTTATAATTAAAATCTTATGTTTCTAACCTAACCTAACCTATAACGGTCACAAAAATCTATAGATTCATTCTGCAATAAAAATAATATTAATGTATTAGATTTTAATAATAATAAAGGTTCTTACTGTATATGAATAATTTTGATGACACTAGTGATTATATTTACTTATTTCTATTTTTTTTTTCAGATCTCACCGAATCTCGATGAATTTAATGTAAAAAACTATTATTATCCTATTAACTTAAGCGATGACGAAAATGCAAGCAATTCTTGCATATTGAAAAATAAAAAAATCGCAACGAAAAGAGCTGGTAACAATATCGACATATTCTTTGAAAAGCCTCAGAAAAAGAAAAAAACCATTCCGTCTTCATGTGTGGCTCAAGCGTGTGATGGAGGTGTATCATTTATTTCTTCCAATGATAATGACGGAGCGAATGCTTCATACCTCATGAAAATAGAAATTTATGACATGAAGAATCTGAAAGAGGTTTCGCCTGTAGACTATTGGAAACATGCAGACTTGCGATTAAAGTACTACATACAATCCAATACTGATAAACATTATCAGAACACACGAGATATAATATACAACATTACAAAGCAGATCGCCTGCAAGGAAGACTGTAAAAAATATTTCATTGATAGAGACAGTAAGAAACAATAGAACTTTCTCTAACTCATCACAAATCAAACCCATAATATAACTTTACTTACAAAAACCTTTTAAAAAAATACAACCCCCACTGCCGCTCTCGCCTCGCAAACAAATTAGAAAGAGATCAGTCATTCGCTACAAGCGTTCATACTAAGCACAACGAAACACAATGGCTGAGCTTGACAACTCTCTATACGACGAAGAAATGGTCGCGATATGTGAAGAAATTGAATTAGAAAATGATATGTGTCGTGTCCTGGATAAGAACGAAGAGAGTGATATTGAAGAACAATTAGTGTTAATATGTGAGGACGTGGAGGACCAAATTAAAAGGGGTTATTCCAATCCAATAGCTCCATTAAACTTCGAGTACATGGTTGAGTACCAACCAATGTCTCAACCATTATTTGAAGAAGACGAAACGGATGAACTAGTGATCCTGTCTCCAAGTCCAAGTTTATATAGCCCTGATTCATTCCATGTGTCTGACTACAGAGATTACGAAGTCCCAATTCCATTCGTGATTCTTCAGGAGAATCTATCGAATACTCTGGAGATAGATTGGGAATCGATGGGAGATTAAATAATAATTGTGTTATAATTTTAAGTCAAATATGTTCTTTTAGTTTAAGTTTTTGTAATAAATTTCTTTAAATTTATATTAAGTTTTTATTTATTACACTTAGAATTTAATAGATACTTGAAATAAATAAAACAACCTCATTTCACATAGTTATTGTTTATTCAAGTTTTAAATAAAGAAATAAACATTTGTTGTACAAGTTTATCGTTTGTTACAGTGTCATTAGAAAAAAAATCAATAAAGTTAGACATTGAAACATGATTATACTTAAAATAAATATAAACTAAACAATAGAGTCCACATTGCGCACTGAAATAATTTTGAAGTATTTTATTATTAGAAATCCACTTTTTACAGTTGGTTTTTAAAAACATTTCATGATATCCTTCTGGTTTACGGCCAAACGAATCAAAATATTCTCCAAATCCGTAAATATCTACATATATAGCAACCCAATGTGATCCCGGTCTTGTATCAGGATCTAAATTTGAAATGAGATATACTGGCTTAGTAAAATACACAGGCATTTGATTCGCCGCAAACACATTGAACTCAATATTTTTATCTATTTGTTTTAAATAATTTTCTATCTCTTTTGTATCCATATCTTTGTAATAGCATGACCTAACAAAGAATGACTTAAACATTAGAAATCTCCACTTATATTTATCTTAACTATTATAATCTAAGCTGACTTCTCGATTTTTATTGACTTCAATTACATTATCAAACTCTGCATACACAATGCAATTAAGTGTTGTAGTTAGAGCTTTATCGAATCGAACTTCAAACCTTACACTACCCCGCTTTATAAGATTCCAATGAGAGTTTGAGTTAGCGGATAGATCTGGAGTTAAATCAAATGCATACAAGCAATAACCATGACTGTACTCTGCCTTGGAAATATCGTTTCCTTCGTTCAGGAAATGAATTCCCGTTCCCGAAAACAAGGTATGATATGCACTTATATATGTATTATCATGAAAAGATGGAACCAACGTTTTCGATGGTATAGATTGACCGTCGACATACAAACCAAATAAGTTGAGACCATAGTTACCAAAATTAAACGGATTCACATTAAGAGCACCATTAAATGCAGCATTACTAACGAACCCAACAATACATCTTTTAGGTATTTGACCTAAAAATACATTGTCGAGCATTTTACCCTGGATTCCTGATGGGATAGTCAAAACCTTAACCTCGGCACGCGTAACTGGATATTTTGCAGGAGTGGTTGCTAATACTTTTTCATGAGCAATTAATACTGAAGGATTGATACGAACTTTACGCATAATGAGACTAGCACTTGAAATATGGACTTTGAATTTTTTATCTACAGATGAACACATTAAATTAAAAGTATCTTTTGAACGAACTAGTTTTAAGCGCATTTCAACACCATTGATTAAAAACTTATCTTGATTGAAAATATCAGCATGTATGTGACCTATCATTTCAATAGTGTGACTTTCCTTTGCCAGTTCTTCTCTTTGAACGTATCCTCGATTTGAAACATCACATGAATCCATGCTCGAAGCAGTGTCTTTGTACCAAAGTCCACAAGTAAGATGGCTTTCCTTAGCAGCTTTTCCATAATTGAGTAACGTTTCAATGTATGCGCGATATCCATAGGTATTATTTGGAGGAGACACTAACTTTTGATTAAGATAAATATCACACTGACTAAAAAGAGAATGCAACCAATTATTAACTGGAGCGACATGAATTCCTGCTAAAAGTTTGCTTGAATCACCATTCTGTATTTTAGCTTTTATATGAAGTAAAGTGTGGGACAAGTCAATGTAATCGTCTCCATTGCCCGGTACTAAAAACTCAATCGGTCCATCGTCAGTCAATGATGAAATGGGATTGTAATGTATCCATTGACCACTCTCAATACTCGTTTGCGTAGATGGTAGAGCAAATAAATCCAACTCTGATTTTACGCATTCACAGGAATGATGATGTAAAAACGCCATTTTGGAATTACGAGAAGTAATTTAAGAAAATATATCTTGAATATTTTGTCGTTTATTTCTTTTAGTACCGTTCCGTTTGGAAGGTTTTTTAGAAGTGATGATCTTCCTTTTTAGCTTTCTTATTTTATATCCGGATCCAGACATTACTGAATCTATTTTTTCATCAGCTTTCCTTTTCAAATTTGAAGTTGCCGTTTTCAAGCGTGATTTGACAGATTCACCCATTGGTTGAACATTTAACATGTCAGATAGAAGACCTACACCTGCATTTAAAGCTTCTTTGCCTACAAATCTCGCACCATTTTTTAAAAGTGGAAGAACCGATCGGAACAAACCCCCCAAAAAGCTCCCTATACCATGACCTCGCTGATGTGGTGCACCTTTGTAAATTACCCCCATACCAGAACCAGCTTGATGAGTATAATAATGTAAATATGGACAAGACATGATTGATATTTTCACTTGACTTTTTTAAAATGTACCTTTATACACGTAGTTCCAAACTGGAATGGTACTCTTTGACCTGTACTTGTTCTTATATCTATTTCTATAACGTCAAATTCCCTGCGCATAACAGGTACATAATGAGGGGACGAAAAGATATTTATTTTAGAAGCGCCATATACATATTTGGTGGGATCCAACGAAACAATTCTCAATAAAGGTGTCATGACATCACCCACTACTTGTGGTTCTACTATATCACAATATATTAAAAGTTGTGAAGGTAGACCCAAGTTTAGATTCGCGGGATATTTTCCGAAGTTATGTTTTATTAAATTAGTAAATGGTGCAAAGCCTAACTGCACACTCAGTCTAGGACTACATACCACAGATGTAACGTCGATTGCCCAACTACTCACTGTAACGAGTTTCGATAATGTATCATATCTAAGCTTAACTTTATCCTTTAATTTTTCATTAAAATCGATAACGAATTGATCCACACTAATATAGTTGGTTGGTGTCATGTATTCCAGATGCGTGAATAACTGCGATTTATCGCCTTTAGACGTGATGTAAATAATATTTTCATTTTCTTCCAGATTAAACATACTACATGGGTAATGAAATTCCACAATAGCGACTTCCCATTCGCCTTCTAATTTCATAGTCTTTGGTAACTTGGTAAAAAAATTTGCTGTAGTGTTTTCAGCAAAGTATGTCATGGAACTGTTACTTAGCAAAGTGAGATAAAAGCTGTCTTCTCTCATATTTTTTCAAGTTCTGATACAGAGATCCAACTATTAAACTTGTTGGGATAACCTCTCCACTTAACAAGAACCTCTTTTCTGTTTCCTGAGTTACGAGAACGCAGTATTTTATCTATTTTATAATGAGTAGTGGGGTTATAAATTACTTTTTGTAATTCATTCTCGTAAAATGTTCCTATAATGGGCTCATGCTGAAGATCTTTGAGTGTATAGACTACTTTAGGCATGTTATTTTTTATAGCTGTTATGATAAAAATTTCATCACTCCAATTAGTTTCATAGCCTTTTTGAAAAATATGCTTATGTCTAGTTATTCTTACGTGATCACCAACTTCAAACTTATTTTTTTGTATAACATCCAATCTATATTTTTTATTCTCATATAAATTATTCCAAACGTTCATGATGTTACTAGAACTAACTTCAAATGGACACATCTTAATGCTTGAATGAAAACTATGGTTATAAGAATAAAGCAAATCATCCAAAATATCAATATAAGTGTATGTATTTTTATGTGTAAAATAACGCCACATTTTAGTTTTTAGAGTTCGTTGAAATCTCTCGACAATACTAGCTTTAATATCTGGGTTATTTGTAGTATAGTAGTTTACATTTTTAGTTTTAAAATATTGTGCAACATCCTTTGATACGAACTCTGTTCCTTTATCCGATTGTATGTGTGTGGGGGTCGCGTTAGCTTCAGTAAATATACTTTCAAACGCTTCCTTTATACTTTCTGAATTTTTCTTTTTTAACGGTCTAGCGAAAGCGTATTTACTAAAAACATCAATAACACAAAGTATATATTTAAAACCATCATTATATTGAGAATAAGTCCGCATATCACTCAGATCAGCTTGCCACAGTTCATTAAAATTTGACAATATGTATCTATTTCGTTGAAATTTTCTATGTACCGGTTTATGTAGTGTATAAGTTTCCTGGGATTGCAACCAGTCCTTTACTTGTTTTTTGTTCATTTTACCTTTTAACGCTCGAGTTAACTTGTCAACACTGCTGTATCCCGCTGGATTCGATACGTCGTAATATATATCTTTAATGTCTAGTACGGATTCCATCTTTCCCAAATGTCTTTTCTCTTTCTCAGTTTATATGATGTTTTGATTTTTGGATTACTATCATCACTTGGTGTTAGATGTTGTTGTCCTTTCAGAGAAAGATTATTAATATACTCAAGAGTTTGCGGATTACCAATACAAGTGAGAGGAACCCTTATATCTTTAATAGTTTCTGTAAACTTTTTCCATCCATTAGGTTTCGGGCGCTTTAAAGGCCTAAGAGTATAATTCACGAGATCAACAATGTTGCTGTCGTCTACAACTTCATTATCGATGAACACCAACCCCTCCTCGTTCCAACTAATTTTATCTTTATGATTGAGAATAGTGTCCAATAATAATTCACTTCTTCTCCGATACGTCTTTGGAATGAATTTATTTATGTAAATAGGTGTATACAATGTTTCATTTGATACATCTCGTGCGTCCTTATCATGTACGGAGTTTTCGTTAACTGGTGCGTCCTCGTCTTTAATTGTCTTTTTATGAGGAGTCAAATCTTCTGAATATTTATGCTCACCTTCAACGGTCACGGGTAGTTTTATTGGTTTTCGATTTTCATTAGCGAAATGGAGATATCTTTGTAAGATTTGCATGTACAGTGACCATTTTTCGCGATCGTCCATTTTACTACTTAATATATTTTGCATTTCTTTATCTAATCTAGATAAATTACTTTCAGGCGTTGTGTCTCTTGATTTAAGTCTATCAATAACATCTTGTTCAATGAGAATCATTTTCTTAGTATTATCCATTTTTTTTTAATTAAAATAATTGATCATAAAATTTTTTTTAATAATCCGCTCAACACAGCTCCTAGAATGATAGGCAGAAATGCTCCTCCTTTTTGAATGATAATTCTTTTTCTTATTTTATTTTTACCTTTACCTATTAGTTTTCTGAGAATATTTTTATGTTTTCTTAATTTTGATTTCTCGTTTTCTTTTAAAACCACTTTACCATTTAAGGTGTTATAAATGCATTCGCAAATACAATTTATTTCTTCCTCGTTACAAGCTTTTAATAAAGCTGTGCGGTATTTAGGTTTGAGAGTGTGTAACGATTTTAATAAATCCTTATGAGTTGTCACTCGTCCAGGCATTATATCCGACTGATAGCGATTTTTAAAATAATTTAATATTTATATAATATTAGTTGAAAGAAAACAGTTCAATTTAACAATAGACGATCGTTTAACTCTTTCTGTTGGGGTTTTATCTTTGAAAATTTCTTGAATATATTTACAAACCAGATCTATCTCTTTTTTACTAAGCGACTTTAGCAAAATTTTACGATATTTTGGTTTGAAAGTTTGTAATGCACACCTTAACGATTTTTCATCTAACGTTGTGCTATCTTCGACCATTATTTATCACTAACTATAATTGGTTGATGTATATTGTATTTAAGTCCCTTCTTTGGTACATAGACAACACATAGATTTTTTATGGGATCGATTTTGGTTTTAAAGCGACAGAGATCATGTGTATTCTGCTTTAAGTCGATCATTAGATAACCATGTGGTTCGACAGTAGCATCTTTATAAGCTTCTTCAACAAATTTACAATTATCTGGAAACACTTGACGTGCTAAGTAACGTATTTGTGTTCGATCTCGAGGATTTTTGAAGTAAATAATATAGCTTGTATTGAGAGATATATCTCGTTGTCCTCTACCTTGGTGAAACAAGTTCTGCGTAATATAAAACACACTTAAATTTCTGTGGTGACTACCTTTAGTAAAAATGTCAACAATACGACCATCGGACTCTCTCATAAGATCATCAATTATAACTAATCGTGGCTGTATGCCGTCGAACATACTCATATCTGGTAACCCTTGAACATAAGATACATTTTCTAGGTTGTAGAGTGGCTGCATTTCGTCATAGCACCATAAAATTTGTGCAAAACTTGTATTACATATATCATTACAATATTTTAGAAAATTAGTAACAAAGTTTGATTTACCACAACCACTCGGACCTGCCACGATTGCAGTAAATGGATGAAGAAAGTGATACATTTTTTGAATACGTGTGTTTTTGGAAGAGGTAGGAATCCAATTAAAAAAAACTCAACAAGTTCGTATTTTATATTATAATTACATATTTACATTCTTAGGTACTATTGACGAAATAATAATAATACTTAGCAATTCTTAAACATAAAGTCATTTTAATTGTGTATGTTAGTTTATTCATCACTTTTATATGATTTTATTTTATAATGACCCCAAGCCAGAGTATCAGTACAGTTACTAATTAAAAATCGTTTAGTATCAGAATGCGATAAAGAAATTTTGTTAGCCTTTTGAGTAAAAATAACATGCTTTATCGATCTAAATCTGTACATTTCACATATTTGATTATTTTTCTTAAATAAGACGTTTTTGTAATTTCGCATATTAAACTTTTTTGTAGCGGACTTATTAACTCCCTTTGCTTTAGCTATAAATTTATTCTGTACGTTCATCGCATACATTTTTGACCTTAAACCGACAAATTCTGTAAAGATCTTACCGTTATTTTCATCTTTGAAAAAACCAATCTTTTTTTTGTTTATCTGAGGGTAACCAAAAAGATTATCAAAAGGATAGTCAGAGGTATCAAAGTATTTGTTCAAGTCCGGTTTAATATCTTCATAGAAATCATCAGTAAAAATCTGATATATGAAGCTGTCAGTGTCGGTATACATCATTTTACAGCGTGAACCGTATTTATTTTTCATATAATTATAGTGAAAATCGTACATGAGCGTTTTGGATATGTCTAATATGCAAAGTCCTAGATAGATGGGTTTATTATAGAGTATTTTTGTTTTTTTAAGTTGAACGGCCACTAAGTTTTCTGAAAATATAGACAGACTATGAAATTCAGGTCGTGCTACTAGATTTTGAGCACCTTGACATTTACCCCTATTTTCCCAATGAGTACAAAGTTTGACATCCACACGTTTTTCTACATTTTCCATAGTCTTCCCAAATATTGAATTATTCATTAATTTATAAAAATCCTTTTCAAAATCAGATGTTGCAGACATACGTAATTGTGTATTTAAATCTATATACTTTTGTAACCATGGACTTTGACGAAATTTTAAAATCCTATGAACTTTTTTCAACTTTAATCCCATTTCTATGCACTGTATGAGGTTTCTGTAGTGAATAACGTATTTAGTTTTATCATATAAATTTGGAACTAATTTTGTTTCTCTGCTACCACCAATACATATATTTTCTGGGCATAGTGGAAAGTCTGAATGTGATTCATGCAAAGTTTGTGGATATTCTAAATCCACTTCAAGAATATAACCTATTTCTGAGTCAATTGGAACCATAAAATTTGTGTCACAATTTACCCATTGAAATTCACCCGTAGGAAGATATTCAGACATAGCCCAGCCATACAAATTATTCGCGTCTAAGTAAGTAAGGTAAGATGTAGGAGTTTTCTCACTAAAATTGAACATATATTTATTATTAGCATGAGCATAACGGTTACTGCATTGAGAAATACCACCACGTATACCAGACTTTATGAAAGCAATTTTATCAAAATCTGTCAATAGATCTAATGTTATTTTTGTGTGCTTCAACATTGCATCCCAACTTAGGCCAGGTGCAGTGTAATATTGTGCAGGATCTAAATCGTAAGTTTTGATACAAACGTTTCTAAAATTTTCAAAGATATCAGTTAGAAGTAACACGTCAGTTTTCAGGTATAAATCAGAATAATCAGCCATATTGCGACACTTAAAATGACGCCACACATCTTTAGCGTGGTTATAATTTTCATTTGTAACATCGCTATTAGTTAGTATATTGTAAAACTGATCTTGTGTGGGAAGTGAAGTTAACTTTAATGACTCAAATGAGGTCATGTAATCATATGGATAAATGCCTTTGCGTTTTAAAAAATAAAAATCGTCAGGGTGCTGAAAATTTTTACGCAGCTCGATAAAATCCTCATCATTCAAATTATTTGATAAAGATTCCAAGCTGCATGATAAAAATTTAAAAGAGTCAATAAATCTTAACTCAAAATTTTGATTCTCGATTTTTAATATCTTTGAGAAGGAAATGTAACGTTCTTTATTCTGTGGTATAACTTTAATGTCACCTTCAGCAAAATTTAATGCGCGCACTATGAAATGAGCATCATAATTACTAAGATTATGCAAAATAATCGGTATAAATCGAGGGGTTTCTAACTTTTTACAACAAGCTTTATGACTAACACCTGTAAAGATTCCAGTATATTTATCAAAATTTAAGCTACTATCTAATTTCAGAGTGTCTTTGCATATGCAACAAGTAGTTGTCAAAGATATTCTTCTCCTAGCTTCATCTGTAAGCGGATGAGGATCAACTTTGACATAATACTCTTTAGATATATATTTTAAATCTTCATTCAAACTTTCCATAAACACTTTTGCACAATCACTACCTGTATAAGTTATATATTTGGAGAGGCTATCGTTATACGCACATTTGATATAATATCCAAAACTATACACATCATGTTTTTGAAAATTACTGGTATACGATAGAGATGGATTATTATCACACCCTTGTATTGGCTTTAAAAATGCTTCAAAATCTGCGTATATCACAAAAGGTACTCTTAGTTCACGTTCAAATTTGTTAAATGAAATTTTTGCCTTACTGATATCAGGCAAATCTGTTCTAACGTGATTACAATCAAATTGTCTATGAGAAATCAATTTATCATATGTTTGAAAATAAAGCAAGCAGCCATCACAGATATAGACTGCATGTTCATGTGAAGTTAATTGACGACTGACTAGTCTAGAAAGGTTTTTAATATAACAATAATGACCGTTAGAACCATTATCTAAATATAATAAATTTACATGAACTAATTTACGACATTTGGTAAAATGGAGAGGCCCAATTATCTTCGTAGATTTATTATTAGATTTTTCTATTCCAAAAACGTTAATACTAATATTATTTAAGCGTTCAAATTTTATAATATCTTTTAGTCTTACTGGAAAAGCAATACCCTTGAAATTTAGCAAGTTTTGTTTAGATAAATATGAGGAAACTCTGTCTGCATTTCTATTCACAGGATATAAAGCGGATAGAACAGCCCATAGAAAACATTGATAATCATTGTTTTTAACATTAACTACTGCTCGTTTACGTTTGATATCTATCGGTAGGTCTATGTATGAAGATCCTTTTAATGGGTTGAATTTGTTAATGTTTAGATCGACATATTTCATTTCTTTAAGACTCCAACCACTATCTTTCTTTTCAAAATTACTTATTTTGTTTGAAATTTCAGAACTTATATTTGAGTAAATATCATCAAATTCATCACCTAAACAGAACATGTAATTAAAAGTTTGAAAGTCAAAGGAGTTTTCTAAATTTTTCGTTGCCTGAACAAAATCCCCATTTAAAATAAAATTAACTTTAACTGTGGTATTTTCTTTCAAGACTTTTTCCAGTAATGTTTGAACAGTGCTTCGAATTGAACCAAGAAATGATTCAGGAGTTTTAAAGTCGGTATCAGTTGTAGCAGAGTTAGAGAATACTCTGTATGTTACTAATCTCTGACCGAACGCTTTTTCTATTAACTGAACATTATTTAAGTTCGGTATCAACGTGAAAACATTATTTTTATGCCTATTACTTTTAAGATGATTGGTAAAGTACCTTTTGTTAACAAATATTTCACAAGTTGGGCATTTAATGCTATTTAAGTTTGCAGAACTTACAGATGGCTCTGTTTCTGTGTTCGGTGGTGAAGCTGTTGCCTTCCCAGGTGATGTAGACTTTTGTGCGTATAAACGCTTCCTTGAATATTGAGGAGTTCCATCTTCTGTGACATTTCTTTTGACTGCTCCTCCAACTTGTCTTACTCCTGCTCCAAACTGATCCGTACTGGAATGAAGTAAACCAATAAATATATAAAATTCAAATAATATTCCGTGTTACGTTTTAAGTTGATGTTAATAAATATTCAACTTACATAAACTATTTATTTTTCAGACTTTTTGCATAAAGTACAATAAGCTTCCATCGGGAATACTCCATCAATTTCATCATATATATCATCAAATACAGAACACGTTTGAAAATGTCCACTACAAGGAGTAAAGTAGGGTTTTATATCAGGATCCTGTAACATCCACCCTGGAAGTCTATCACTGATATACCACAAACGTATGAATTTATGCATCTTATCGATCAAAAACTGTTTTGTAAATGAACTAATATCATCACTGGTTAAGAATTCCATAGTAACTTTTATATATTCACTGCGTACTCGTGACTGAATAAAACGTTCTAGATGTCCGTATATTTATATACAAAATCAACCCCTCCATAAAAGTCAAGTTTAAACAAGATTGATCACTCACATCTCTGCATGGTCCTTTTCAATTTTTTTACATAGGTGCAAAAAGTTGTCTTCAATTTCTTCACATATCGCGACCATTTCTTCGTCGTATAGAGAGTTGTCAAGCTCAGCCATTGTGTTTCGTTGTGCTTAGTATGAACGCTTGTAGCGAATGACTGATCTCTTTATAATTTGTTTGCGAGGCGAGAGCGGCAGTGGGGGTTGTATTTTTTTAAAAGGTTTTTGTAAGTAAAGTTATATTATGGGTTTGATTTGTGATGAGTTAGAGAAAGTTCTATTGTTTCTTACTGTCTCTATCAATGAAATATTTTTTACAGTCTTCCTTGCAGGCGATCTGCTTTGTAATGTTGTATATTATATCTCGTGTGTTCTGATAATGTTTATCAGTATTGGATTGTATGTAGTACTTTAATCGCAAGTCTGCATGTTTCCAATAGTCTACAGGCGAAACCTCTTTCAGATTCTTCATGTCATAAATTTCTATTTTCATGAGGTATGAAGCATTCGCTCCGTCATTATCATTGGAAGAAATAAATGATACACCTCCATCACACGCTTGAGCCACACATGAAGACGGAATGGTTTTTTTCTTTTTCTGAGGCTTTTCAAAGAATATGTCGATATTGTTACCAGCTCTTTTCGTTGCGATTTTTTTATTTTTCAATATGCAAGAATTGCTTGCATTTTCGTCATCGCTTAAGTTAATAGGATAATAATAGTTTTTTACATTAAATTCATCGAGATTCGGTGAGATCTGAAAAAAAAAATAGAAATAAGTAAATATAATCACTAGTGTCATCAAAATTATTCATATACAGTAAGAACCTTTATTATTATTAAAATCTAATACATTAATATTATTTTTATTGCAGAATGAATCTATAGATTTTTGTGACCGTTATAGGTTAGGTTAGGTTAGAAACATAAGATTTTAATTATAAAAAATATTAATCTTGGTCTTATTAATTTAACTTTACTAGTAACAAAGATATCGTTGTAACACGTATTCTTGTCACTTGGTCAACAGGGATTAAAATTTAATACGAATATTCATATATATCATGAAATTATACTATATAAGTACGTAATCTTACCTCCATGATTAATAATTGCCTAGTTACTGCCTTCACTTGAACACTACGTCAGCCTGGATACTAGCCGCGTGGTATTAAAATATCTTGTGATATACATGATGCATGTGATCCTTTTATATCTGCTTTTGGAGATCGTGTCTGAACGTGTCGCCACAAAATACAACGTTTAGGTTGGATAAAAGGATATTATAAAAAAGGAGCGGATGTTCGATGCCCATTATTTCCATTGATTTATTAAGGTCTATTATAATAAATTATGATATACATGATGCCATGTGATCCTTTTACATCTGCTTTTTGCGAGATCGTGTCTAAACGTGTCGCCACAGAATACAACGCTTAGGCTGGATAAAAGAATATTATAAGGAAGAGGGCGAATGGTCGATGCCCATTATTTCCATTGATTTATTAGGGTCTATTATAATAAATTACTACGACCCTGTCTAATTTAAAATATTATTTTATGAGACACTTTCTTTGAAATAGCAGCAAAAAGTCAAAGCGTTTCTTCGAAAAAATAAAACTTTTGAGTTATTTGTACGAGACTTTTTTTTTATTTACATTTTCATATTGAATTTATATCTGACACACATCCAATTCAATTATTATCAGTTTGACATCAAATTAATGATAAAAACAAAATTGAACGATTAATGTTATTTATTAAGAAAAATCTTAGATTGGAAACCTAATCAAGTTTGTTAAACCAAGCCAATGTGCCAGAATCGGCCATTAAATATCAGACATTCATACTGTAATGAGAATTCAGTTAATTTGATTAATTAATCAAGGAAAGGAAAGTCGTGGATCAAATGGAAAATCCAATTGGTCAAGGAGTCCGCTAAGTTAATCTAATAAAATACGAGAAAAAACGATTCGTTACGAGGGTAAGTAAGGAAATTCCTTTTGCAACCCAGGATCCAATTGGAAAATCCGAAGAGACCTCCGACGGTCAATTGGAATTTAGTCTGATTGGAATCTGCTTTGGCGAGCTTTTTTTAGAATCCGCTAAGTTAGCCTATTTCAAGGATTTCAAGGTGCTGGGAGTGAGTTAGAACCGGCTATTCCCTACTACTGTCAATTCCTATATGGTAAATAGATATTTTAAGAAAATGCTGAGGTCTGGTTGAATAAAGCGATTGTTATAAGAATTAAAGATAACTTAATAGTAGCAGAATAGTTGAAGGTATAAATAATATAAAAATTTAAACTTAACACTCATAAAAATAGAAGAAATCGCTACTTAGCGATAAGACCGCCCTTTGTACGTTACATTTTATGTTTTCTTTTAATTGCTGATTTTTCTTTCCTGTATTTTCTTTGTGGTGTATAATAAAGTATATAAATAATATAAAAATTAAATAAATACCTGGTGAGTCAGCCTTGATTGGTAACTTTTAAAGATATAAAAAAATGCAATAAAAAAAAATGAAATGTGGAAATAAATCCCACGTTTTGAACCTTTTTGGTTCGCACGTTACCCTTAGGTTATCACAGCTTTGATTTGACAGCTCAAATATCATTTGCGTTCAATCTACACTTTATAATAATAATAATAAAAATTTATTTCTGTTTATGTACAAAAAAACTATAAACTAAAATAAAAATAAAAAAAGTAAAAAAAGTAATCTATATAAATGTACAACACAGAAAAAAGGATGCGTCTCAGCATTTTGCTGCAATAATATGATTATTGCAGCACTGATTTTCAGACGCACCCTAAGAGTGACGTCCCGGACTTGTCCGTTAGGCACTCGTAACACAAAATAAAAATAAAAAACAAGAAATACACTTAATTAACAATAGGTTATTCTTATAAATACCTTATTTTACATACACACCAGTTCTAATAGTAGTAACAATAATATCACACTTTTATATCATTTATTTTTATAGGCATATATCAACAGCCCTCGTGTACTTGTCTTAATTGGTACAACTGCGAGTAAGTAAAATATTCATTAGTAATTTATACCTTTTTTTTGTCATTTTTTTTCATTTCTTTTCTCATTTTCTTCTTCATTCTTTATCATTTTTTTAATGTCCAAAAACAGGGATAAAGCGAGATTTTTAAAAATAAAACTTAACTAGATCGATTTTTCTCCTTCAAAACCCCCTACGTGCTGAATTTCAGGAAAATCATTGGAACCGTTTCTGAGATTCAGAAAAAATATTTATTTATATATATACATACAAGATTTACTCATTTAAATATTAAAGATATATTACTGTCATGACATGAAATTGAACTGAAATTTTGCATTAAAATCAAACATCCACAACAAATCCAAATCGTTATCCCAAATTGAAATTATAGTTAGTTTTGAATCAAACACGTTTGCGAAACAAACATTTGCATAAATGCTAATGACGTCTGGCAAAAATATGCCAAAAATATCCACCGAACTGCTGCTTTGTAGACCCAAAACACATGTATGTTAAAATAAGTTAAAAGATACATGTGCTTAAAGTTTTTGTCGAATGTAAGCTATAATTTTATTTACTTTTAATACTTATTCCTAGCTATTAAAATAAACCATTCATTTATTCATTCAAATATATAGTTTAACGATTTAACGTAAAAATGCAGTCTACAACGTGTTTAAAAGTTTTTTTAAGCTATTCGATTGCGTTAGCATAACGCCAAATTGTATGGCGCTAGAACACCTGTCACTAGATGTCGCTGTTATAAAAAAAAACGTTTATTAATTAATAATCGATTATTTTTAAAGGGAAAAAATCGATTATTATTATACATCATGTCCCATATAGTCCCAACTTACAAAGTTGCTAACAAAGTTGCATCCAGTATATATAAATTATAAAACGGTACTAGTGAAATTGTATATTTTTTAATTCTAAATTAATTACTACCAGTCTGTACCGGATACCATCAATCAGCGATATGAACGCGGATAGAGTTGCGAGCAAAAACTTGTATATCGCTTTCAACGGCAATACTTTTATATCACCACCTATTTTTCCTGGTATTTCTACTCATAAAGACATTTCAATAAATAATTTAAGTCTTGGTAATATAAATAAATGTGAGCTGTGGTAGCCCAGCGGTAACGCCGTGCGACTCTTTCGTGGAGGTCAGGGTTCAAACCCGGGCAGACACCAATGAGTTTTTCTGTTAAAACTTATGTGTCTAATTGATAATTGCAATTTATCACACGCTTTTCGGTGAAGGAAAACATAGTGAGGAAACCTGCATATCTCTAAAGAAATGGAGATATGTTTAACCTACCAATCCGCATTGGACCAGCGTGGTAGGTCTTAGCCCCAAACCTTCTCTCCAAAAAAACGGAGAGAAGAGGCCTATTCTCATCAGTGGGATAGTAACAGGCCGCTATTAACTAACTTGGTAATAAAATTATTAATGAAATTACTATTACCTATAGGCTATAGGCTATGAATATAGGCTGTTACAACCAAAACGGACGATGTTAAATGTAATCATCATTAATCGTCCCTTATCCCACTCTAAGTGGGGTCAACACAACAACCGGCCGCCTTCTTGACGTTAACTTACCTTAGTCGCCTTTTACGACGCCTCGGTAAGAAATGAGGGTGGTACTATTCTATTCTGCCGGATACCACACGGCGTAAACTTTCGTATCTATAATAAAAAGTAAGTAGCGGCCTTTTACTATCCCACTGCTGAGAATAGGCCTCTTCTTTACTTTTTGGAGAGAAGGGTTGGAGCTAAGACCTACAACGCTACTCCAATGCGGATTGGTAGGTTACACATATCTCCAGAATTCTCTACAGATATGCAGGTTTCCTCGCGATGTTTTCCTTCATCAAAAAGCGTGTGATAAATTGCAATTATCATAGACACATAAGTTTTTAACAGAGAAACTCATTGGTGTCTGCCCGAGTTTGAATCCGTGACCTCCTCGAAAGAGTCGCAGAGTGTTACCTCTGGGCTATTTATAGGTACCCTGTCCCCGCCACTAGCAGCGTGGAGCACTGTCAGGTTTTTAGTTGGTGCGAGTCCGACATACCCGCTGCTCGTCCCCGTCGGTTGGTGATATGGGTTTATAATAATAATGGGTTTTCCTGACAAAAAAAAATGGGCTACCACAGCTTTATCTATAATATTAGTAGGAAAATATAGGATAAGCCCAAATTATACAACAGTTCAACTTACGAAACAGATTTTGCCGGACAAGCTATGATTAATGTATGTCATTGACATGTAGTCATGGTTCGGAGTTTCCCTGTCCATCACCACTAGCTACGTGACATCGTAAACGTCACCGTTGTGACGTCATTATCATCAATGATTATGTCGCGTCAACTGACGTCATATCGCATCACTATACAGATGACTTGCTTATGAATACTTGTATTACAATGAATGGGGATTTCTATTGTGTTATGGGAGTTGTTTAATAGACGCTCAAACGTAACCAGAGGGTCAAGGGTTCGAATTCAATTCTATAAATTTTGTATAAATAACTTATGCTTAATTAATATTAACAATGGATCATACGTCACAAGGAAAGCTAAGTTGTTAAGTTGCTAAGCTGGTATGGTCATGTAATGAGGAGAGATGAAAATCATGTGACCAAAAGAGTTTTAAATATGAATGTGGATGGATGTATGGCTAGGGGGAGGCCGAAAAAAGATGGATGGATTGTGTGAAGAATGATACGCATGTTAAAGGAGTGGCACCAGAGTTGACGAACGATAATGAACGATAATGACGAAGAGAATGATGATGGTACAGCGCAAGGAAAAACTAAGCTAGTTTTTATATATTACAAAACTTAGTTCACCGTCTGTATGTCAGTTGTAGCTTCATTAATCATATTGATCCTTGATGATTCAAAAGTTCTTCCATCCACCTACCCTTATCCCACTTCAAGTGAGATCGGCACAATATGTCATAAACATGTTGTCACATAATTTGGCTACCTACGTATTTTTCGATCGCCCGCCTCCGACATTTCAATAGATAATTTAAGTCTTGAAAAAATATTACTTTATTAGTGAAATTATTCTAGTAATTATTCTGGTAATATTATTCCAGTCATTTAATTTAGTATTTAGATAATTTCATCATCATCATCCTCCTGCCCTTATCCCATTCTAAGTGGGGTCAGCACAACATGTTATAAAGCAGACTACACTATTGAAGATTATTTGAGTGATCATATCATAACTGTAGTCAGGTACGCATCCAGCTGCAACAATTAACTTGTAACCATCAAATTGTAATAATTTTTTTGTTGAAAAGATTATCCGCCGAGTTTCTCGCTAGTTCTTCTCGGTAGGAGCAAACTTCTGAATCAGTGGTAGGTTCTTTAAAACATTTGACGATTCAAAAGTACTTTAAACAGTCCACTTTTTTGAGTTTGAATTTAAAGCTGAACTAGTACCAAACCATATCAGTTTTGACATGACAATTTAGAATATATAAATGCATCGTATACTCGGAATCGAACGCTGCGTTTCTTATAAAATGGTTGTATACTAACTAATGAGCTGCAGAGATCGCCATATTTCAGTTTCAATAAATTTGATAATTTTTTATATAAGTGTGTAAATTATAACTAAGAAATATTAACCTTGTAAATTTTTACGAGAGAATTGCGGTGATTTGCACAGATAAACCAGATGATAAAATGTTTGCTTGTTTTAGTGATAACATGTTTAAAAAATTATGTCATCACGACTGTGATTCTTTATAGATCAATATTTGCATATCTTAGAAGTTATGGTAAAATTAAAAGAAATTCAATTTCAAATTCAATATACTGTTTATTCAAGTTAACTTGTAAACAAGTACTTTTGAATCGTCAACTCTACTGCTGGTTCGGAAAGCTGTTCCTATCGAGAAGAGCCAGCAAGAAACTGGGCGGTTGCTCTTTACATAATATAATCCTTATGCAAAAAAAAAAGAAAAAAGCGCTGGGAATCGAACCTATTCGTAAGTTTCGACCTTTTTTGGTCCGCGCGTTTTGACAGCTAAAAATTTTAGTTACTTTCTATTCCTAGCTAGATCAATTATTTTCCTCCAAAACCCCTTGAATGCTGAATTTCATGAAAGTCGTTGGAGCCGTTTCCGAGATTCCGATAATATATATATACACAAGAGTAACTCGTTTAAATAAATAAATATTAATGATAATAAAAAGTATTTGGAGAGGGGAAAATCGATACAGTATTGAGCCACAGCTATGCGTGGGCCGGTCTCCTAATAAGGATTAAATTTAATTTGAACGCATTATCAAATACAGTGACGTGTCCCGAAGACCGTGGCCTCTGGGAAACACTGTGTAGTTTATAACTACAACTATATTAATAGAATAACCATGAGTAAATTGTGTTACTGTGAATTTGGCGCCTCGCGTCAATGAAGTTATGCTCACCATGATTTTTAAAATCTCCAAACAAAATTTCTTTTTAATTTATTTCTTATAGCTTTCAAATACCTTACTTATAGTTTCTCGTGTATTCAACCATCCTATGGATTTAATTGTTTTAAGCTGTGTGGTATCCGGCTGAATAGAATAGACCACCGTCATTTTTAACCAAAGTGTCGTAAAAGGTTACTAAGTCTACCCGCCGTGTGGTATTCGGCTGAGTAGAATAAACCACTCTGATTTCTTACCGAAGTGTCGTAACAGACGACTAAGGTAAGTCAAGTCGCCATGTGGTATCCGGTTGAGTAGAACAAACCATCCTCTTTCTTACTGAGGTGTCGTGAAAAACGATTAAGGTAAGTTGAAATCAGGCAGGCAGGTCGTAAAATACGTAGCCGAACCATGTGTCAACATGGTTATAAAATGTTTTGCCGACCCCACTTAGAGTGGGATAAGGTTAGGAGGATGATCAGTATCATAGCTATAACATAGTGTAATGTAATTAATGTAGCATAAAAATATTTTGATAAAAATTAAAGAGAATTTCAAACATCTGTTAACACCGTATTCCTTTTACTTCATGTAATGAACTATATTTGACTAAATCCGTTCCCGAAAACAATAATAATACATTACCAATAATATCTTTCAATATGAAATAGACATCATTGATCTCTCTAGACCAGCGGTCGGGGAACCGGGGTAATTTACCCCAAATGGGGTAAAAATGAAATTTTGGGGGGAACTTTTGTGAGTAAAAAGTATATATTTTTAATTTGCTATTTTATTAACCTTTTAGAATTAATTCAACTGAAACAATTTATTAATATTATAACATTTGCATTCCACGCTATCTCGCTTCCCGCCAATAGAATTCACTTCTCGAGTTATATCTCTGCGCAGTAAAGCACAGCCCCGGCTACCTGCTCATGCCATGCAGTCAATACAAGAAAAATATCATCATCCTCCTGCACTTATCCCACTCTAAGTGGGGTCGGGCACAACATATTATAAACACAGTGTCACATGATTTGGCTACGTATTTTACGACCGGCTGCCTGCCTGACGTCAACTTATCTCAGTCGTATTTTACGACACCTCGATAAGAAAGAGGGTGGTCTATTCTACTCAGCCGGATACCACAAGGTGGGTCGACTTACCTTAGTCGCCTTTTACGACAACTCGGTAAGAAAAGCCAATTACGATATTTTTTTATATCCGAATTATTCATACATAATGGTCACCGTTTCGAGCTCATCGTCGCGCGCGCACCCGAAGATATACCCCGAACGCCGCGAAACTAACTTCAGTCGAGCGAGCTCCGCGGCATTCGACATTTGAATTGAATTTATTTTTTAATTCTTTTTCGCGAAAAACATACTTTGACTGCCAGTACTGTGAAAGTTTTTGTGTTGTGATTTTTAATACGGTTCGTATTTATTTTCATTATATTAATTGTTATTAATTAGCAATGTTAATCGCAGTAATAAATAATTATTTATTTCTTTATTATAAAGTCAGCAACATAAAAATTAATACACCTGTATCTGATTGCTTTGCTCATTTCAATTAAAAAAAAACTTAAAAACAATTCTCAGTTTTGCCATATATATTTTTTAAGGGATATCCTAAATTATTACATAATTTTAATAATATTATAAACCTATGTACCTCTGTATAGTGCAATAAGAATAAATAAATAAATAAATAAAATAAAATATTATGATTTATGATATTTTCTTTAAGTGTATAAATTTTTATTACATTAGTAGTAATTCTATTATTATATTTTTTCCGACTATTAATTTATATTTATTTTAATACCTTTAGATAATTGAAGGTAATTTTTTAAACATTTGAAAATATGTATGGACTGTATTTTGTAATAAAAGGGTATTGAATCCTGAATTCATTTTAATGGAAATACTATTTAAAACTCGTTTTAAGACGGTGAACTTAATTAATTAAATAATAATTAACGAATATTAAATAAAAAATATTTAAGGTTGCAAAGGAAATCTCACCTTTTCTTAGTTTCGAACTAGTTGTGAATTTGCTCGATGTATCAAAATCAAATATATCAAATAAAGCATAGGTATTATGCAATTGAAGATTATTTGAATGTTAAAATTGGACCTGAAAATCCTTTCAGATTCAAATAAGACTACGGTTAAATTTTGTAAATTTAAAATATTTAAAAGATTGACCGCCGAGTTTCTTTCTGGTTCATCTCTGTAAGAGTAACATTCCGAACCAGTTGTAGCTACATTAATCATATTGATACTTGACGATTCAAAAGTGCTTGAAAGAGCTTATTAGAATAAAGATTATTTTGATATGATTTGATTTGAAATTAAAATGAGTATTTGCATTTATTTTAAGCATTACCAAACACTAGCCAATTTTGTAAGGACGTTCAAAAATATTTTTAATAGAATTTACTAAGATTCTTTGTGACCGGGCTTTTAAAGAGGTTTCTTTGAACATTACTCCAGAAAGCTAGTAAAGATTGAATAGTATAACCTGCATATTTCTTACTCTCAGCGTTACTTCTGTATTCACCGGTCCCATCTGATAACTCTTTGGAACTTGTTTTACTCTAGTATTATATTGCCAATTTTAATAGAAAGTCATACAATAATTAAGACTTCATTTAGATAAATAGTAGACTATTTTATAGTATTAATAATAATAGTATAAAATCTTCTTGGTTATACTTAATAAATCTACACTAATATATAAAGCTGAAGAGTTTGTTGTTTGTTGGATTGTTTGAACGCGCTTATCTCAGGAACTACTGGACGGATTTGAAAAACTCTTTCAATGTAAGATAGTCTGTTCATCGAGGTAGGCTATAAGCATACCATATATATATAGAACACTAACAACATCACGATAAGATGAATAGGAGAGGTGCAGTAAAAAAATTATTGTGAAAACGGCAAAATTTAAAGCTTTTCTTGCGTGCGCTAAGTAAACGGTGAAAGTTATTCCAAAATCATGTATTGCTAAATTATTCCCCTCTAAAAGTTCTAAATAAAAGTACGCGACAGCATATGTCTAGGTTTTAAGGTTAACCCACATTAACCATTTTTATGGTTATCAAAATACTATATTACGGTTTTAATGCGGAGCCACTGGCAATTGCTAGTAATAAATAAATAAACAATTCGTTGGCTCTTCAAATTTATGTGTATTTTTTTTTAAATACATGTATATATGATATTGAAAAGTTGTCTGTCACCCATAACACAAGTATTAAGTTACTTTCTTTGGGGACAGACAACCGTGTGTGTAAGTGTCCCATACATAAGTGTCCCCTTGTGTTATGGGGTCACAGACAACTGGTGAATATATACTTCTATATTTTTTTAAATACATACTCAAATACAAATATACACCCAGGCTCAAAGCCAACAAATTCATTTATAGAAAATGTTGACCCTAACCTTAACTGAAGGCAGGATCTTAGTATGTAGGGGTTTCGGAGGCAATAAATCGATATAGCTAGATTTCAAGATTTCATTTTCATGTCACCAGCCTTTTCTTCTTTATTTTTTTAAATGCATTTTTTAATATATTTTAATAAAATTACCAATCGAGACTCAGTTTCCTAGGTACTTTATTATTATTAGTACGTATTATATAACTTTGTACGGATTGCGGAAATAACTATTTTGACTTGCAAAGCAATAAGTCTAATATTTCTCGTCATAAATTTACAACATTGACGGAAAATATCGTTTCTAGAAACCGTTTCAGCTGGCTTTATATATTTTTTGGCACCGCACTTTGTTCTCTAGGAAGTGATTGGTATATTATATGTTATTTATAGAATTTTATAACAGGTCTGGCCTATTAACTGTGGATTATTTAAATAACACGTATTAACATAAATATGATTTAATTAGTTAATATTAGGCCAGTAAAAAGCACCAACAAATGTTTTTAATATATAAACAGACTGACATGAGAAAAAGAGATTGTTTTTAAAAGATTTACATTAGTTTCGCCTATATGTATGCTATCATTTGAACTCAATTTTTACCCATATTGGCGGAGAGATTTTATAAAAACTTTACGCTTAAAGATTTAGTGACAATACTATAAAATAAACAAAGAACTTTGAAAACAATTCTTAACAATAGATTTTTAGATTTTTTTAACTCTTCTTATTTAGTCATAAATTGTCTAATTATATTTATAAAATAATGCCATATTATAAATAAAAAAAGCAGTACCTGGTTGTCCGAGCCTTGCTCGGTAATTTTTTAGAAAATAAAAAAAAGAAATTCAAAAAAAAAAATATAAAAGGTGGGGCTCGATACTAGGTATTTTCATTTCTCGCGACCACCCGTTCCTCGAATAATATATGTTGACTTGACATTTAACGGCAAAAATAGTATTTTATATAAACAATGTAAATATTAGTATTTTTTTAAAGCCTAAAAACAGGGATAAATGATTTTTTTTAATAATACCAAGCTAGACAGATTTTTCTCCCCTAAAACCTCCTGGATGCTGAATTTTAGGAAAATCGTTGGAGCCGTTTCCGAGATTCCGAAAATAATATAAGATTAACTCATTTAAATATTAAAGATTTGAATTAATATTTTTTGATTTTACTTTTCTAACAGCAATTATCATTAAACTATTAAAAATAATCAATTCAAACCAGTATATAATATTAATTTCATAGAATATAGATAAAGAAGCAAAACAAGAATATATATTTGAATATTACAATATTTACATATTTTTCTTATAACTTGTGACATTGTTTTATATTTATTACCTAATTATGAGTTTTGTATAAAAAATCTGTCAAGCGTATATTTAAAATGTTTTATGCACTAATATATGTTAAAATATCTATGTACCATACTTAACATGCGAAAGCCTGTCTGTCTGTAACGCTTTTTTAAGTAATTTAAAGAAGAATGTTTGTAAGCAATTTGGCAAATATTTGGAACTTTTATATTAATGTATTTTGCACACTTAGCTGTGTGGTATCCGGCTGAGTTGAATAGACCAGCCTCATTTCTTACCGATCTGTCGTAAAAGGCGACTAAGGTAAAGTAAAGTCGACTCGCCGTGTGGTATCCAACTGAGTAGAATAGATCACCCACATTTCTTACCGTGGTGTCATAAAAGGCGACTAAGGTAGGTTGAACCACCGTGTGGTATGGTGGTGGTCTGAAGCCGCGATTATTGGTAGAATATTGTTATAGCTAAAGCTTTTTATGTTACTTACATTTAACGTTCAGCTAAATACTTTGCATCTGTTTACCTCTTCAGTTTAACTAACCGTTAAATTAAGGATGCTGGTTAAATTATAACGACGTGTCTAATAATAATCAGTTACAAAATACAATTTTGTAACAATTCCTAACTTCAATGTATGTTTCGTTACATTGAATCACACTGTGCGCTAACGCGACTGTGTCTCAACAATAAAATAAATAAAAAAAACGTAAGTGCTAAACTATCCTCAATTACGAACAATGTTATTTTCTTTTTCTCATTTTTAGTTATACACATTATTTATTAAAACGGTACGCCTAGCCTGCTAATCAGTAAATAAATTTACGTAACTCAAGTTTTTTTGCTATACCGACAGCAATTAAACGATACGATAATTGGGGTCAGATAAACACTGTCAAATGGGCATATACATATTTCGTAAATGATATTTTTTTTTTTATTTTAATACCAATAATATTTAAGCATTTTATCTCTAAAGTTATGTATAAGATTCTATAATAAAATTCCAAAGACAATTTTAGCTTTGCCAATACAGCACTTTAAAAACACTGAGTGGCTGATACAGAAAGCCTACTATTTTTTTTTTTAAAAGGTTACTAGCAATTTGGTTCACAAATTACTAGCAAACATGTTAACCCTTCCAGCTAAGCTAAATGCTTGTGTTAGAAGTGGCTTCACGTTGGTACTATAATGGCTGGGATTCGAACCCACGACCTCTCGATCGCAAGTCTGTTACGCTAACCATTTCTTTACCGCCTCGAATTTTACCATTGAGAATTACTTAGATGATGCGTTGATATAGCAACTCTTCGACCCTGCACGAAACAGTAATGATTAAATATAACTAGTTATAAGTATTATGTTGAAAAGAGCAACCGGCGAGTTTCTTGCTGGCTCTTCTCGGTAGGAACAGCTTTCAGAACCAGCAGTAGAGTTGACGATTCAAAAGCACTTGTTTACAAATTTACTTGAATAATGAATAGTACCTGAATTTTTTACAAAATAAAAAAGAAACTTAAAAAAAAAACAATTATGTAGTAGGGATTGATCCTAGGTATTTACATTTCTCGAGGTTTATGGTAAAAATTCGATTCAATATCTTAGTATTTTTTAATGCGATTACACGAAATTTTTTTACATGAAACCTAGCTAGATTTTTTTTCGATTTTTCTCCCCCCAAAACCCCCTACATGCTGAATTTCAGAAAAATCGTTATAATTGGAAAATCGTATACGTTAAATATGTGAAAAGAAAAGCATTGCTTTTAACTTATAAACTGCTGATAAATCTGGCCTTGATTTTTTCACGTAGTTAGTCATCTAGCCATTTATATCGTAGAGGTAGCCGAATGGCATGCACAGATGCACTCAGTTAAACTCGGTGCATTTATCTTTAGATATGCATAATAAACTGTCATTGCCACGCGATGTGACACGTTTTGTGGTAACTATTGCTGGTTGACGCGATGAAATTACGATGACGTATGTTCTAAAAGTAGTTATTCATTCTATGAAAAATCTATGTATTTATTAGAAAGGTTTTTTAATGCATTTCCGTGGTATATTTATCACAGAAGTTAGAATAGAATTATTTTGCTGTAATCTGCGTTTGTTAAGAGAATATATGTAAAGTACTTGTCCGGCATAATGTTGCCTGCTTCATATACTTAGCATTACATATTTTAATAAAGCGACGATATTTCTCCTTTATACTTATTCAATAAATAAAAAGCAGTTTTCCGAAAGTCAACCCATTTACTCTTTCGCAACAACTCAATGAATGACACATAAAAATATGACAGCCACAATGCTTTTTCATATTAATGACCAACTCTATGAAGGAGGTTGTATTAAAAACATGTTGTAACAATATATTCTCGTAACAAGCGCAGATTACGGCAAAATAATTCCATAATAGCTTCTGTACTATGAATTTCTGCAAAGTAACGCCTGTTTCTATAAATCGTGTGAAGAAGCTGTGATAGCCCAGCGGTGAGACCGTACAACTCTTTCGGAGGGTCACGGGTTCAAATCCAATGACACCAATGAGTTTTTCTGTTAAAAACTTATGTGTCTAATTGATAATTGCAATTTTATCACACGCTTTTCGGTGAAGGAAAACATCGTTAGGAAACCTGCATATCTCTAGAGCATTCTGGGGATATGTGTAACCTACCAATCCGCATTGGAGAAGCGTGGTAGGTGTTAGCTCCAAACCTTCTCTCCAAAAACGGAGAGAGAAGGCCTGTGCCCAGCAGTGGGAAAGTAACAGGCAGGCAACTTCTGTCCTATGGAAATCCGTAAAGTAACGTCTGCTTCTATAAATCATTTTATCAATTTTCATTTATTTTATCAATATGATTAATGAAGCTACAACTGGTTTGGAATGTTGCTCTTACCGAGAAGAACAAAGAAATTTGGCCGTCAATCTTGTATACATTTTGAATTTACATTATTAAATAAGTCTCATATGAATCTGCAAAGATTTACAAATATAAACATCCTTTGAACCCCGAAGTCGCCCGAAAAAATCGTTTTTGGAGATTACGCAAACAGACAGACAGACGGTGGACTAAGTTTTGTAATATGTAAAAACTAGCTTTTACCGCAACTTCAAGTAGCAGGGTCTTCTCGTTTACTCCCCGGGTGGAGGTAAACGGGGTGCGGACCTCGTGGAATTCCTCTCTACCCGGGCATCTCCTCGCGGGCACTTAAGCCCGGTATGTGTTCCGGCCGTAGGCCGAGGTCACCTAGGTGACCCAAAGGTGTCGGTATTTGGATCGTAAGCCCAGGTCACCTAGGTGACCTAATGGATGTCTTGTTCAGTGGGGAGGTCTGGGAATGGTAGCTCCCAGACCTCGGGGTCAATTTCGGTGGTGTCTCGTCCGGTGGTGTCTTGACCGCAACTTCGTTCTCGTGGACCGTTGACTTATGATAGGTTGAATAGATGGCGCTTTTGATCGCTCAACGTCATCTTTTTCCTGTAGGACTGTATTTGTTGTGTTTTCCTGTGTTTTTTAATAGGACTTTTATAGCCTATATGTTATCCTGGTGTATGAGGAGTAATTGTGCCAAATTTTATTGATATTGGTTTAGCGGATTTTCCGTGAAAGAGTAATAAACATACATCTATACTCGAACATACATCTATACTTTCGCTTTTATAACATTAGTAGGAAGTAGGATAGCAGGATTTAGTAGTTACACAGCCGATGCTAGTAAATAAATTAAACTAAAGTATTTTCACTTTGTTTCAGATAATACAAAGGAAGCTGCAATGGATCCACTGACTGTAGATATCATTCATTTCTACCCCGTGGAGAATGCACAACCACATAATACCCAAAAGTAAGTACACGGTATAAGCCAGTGTTTCCCACCGTGGGGCCCACGACCCACAGGGGGGCAATTTGATGGTTAAGGGGGGGGGGGGGCAACTCGACACGAGTTTAAGCCTTTCGCTCTGGTCCATTTAAGTGCAATGATTTCGGTGCCAAATTTAACAAAAATAGCAATTTTTCTATTATTTATGTTCTCCAAGTGGACAATTCAAGTTCTCTTATTAAAATTCATGTACCTATGTTACTTACGGGGGTAAAATTATTTTTAACGTGGGGCATGGACCAAAAAAGGTCGGGAAACACTGGTATAAACCCATGTCTGTGACCAACATCATTACCCGCAACTTTGTTAATATAGGTTGATTAGATGGCGCATTTCAATGTCATCCTATTCTTGTAGAGTTAATAGGATTTCTATAGCCTATATGTTACCCCGGTGTATAAGAAATAATTGTGCCAAATTTCAAATGGTACAGCGGATTTGCCGTGAAAGACAAACATACGTCAATACTCACAAACTTTCGCATATCTAATATTACTAAAATTAATAGCTGAGTAACAAAAATAATAAGTTATAGACAGATGCTCGTAAGTTCTGATTCATCATCAAAATAATTGCATTGTAACGTTTGCGGGTAGCTAGTATCAAATATTTGTCAAAATCAATGTATTTCAATGTATTAGTTTTATCTTGTATTATCAATGTATTAGTTACATACCGATCTCATGGCAATGGAAAGTCTAATAAGTCGGACTAAAGATTTATTTTTGTTAATACCATATCATCATGCGATGACAGATTTTTATGACTAATTTTTTACACCTTATTACATTTTTATCACGGATCCCTATTTTTTTTAATGTATCATAATATAGCCTATGTTGCAGTAAAAAAGCAGCTTTCCAATGGTGTAAGAATATTTGAAATCGGTCCAGTAGTTTTTGTGTAGAAACATTACAAACATATATACAAATTTTTCCTCTTTATAATATTAGTATAGATGTATAGAACCGGCTATACTCACGTGTTATTCTATCGAGTTAGCCCAATTCGTTTCGAACCCATCCTGGCCACTTATTCATGAGCTCTTTACACGTTATCGCGGCGGGAACTGCGTACAGCTGCTCGCTGTGTGCGACTCGTAAGTGGCAGGTTTGCGGAGGGATAAAGAGCTCATGAATAAGTGCCCCGGATAGGTTCGAACACGCACAGTTCCACAGCAAACAGTCGTGTAAAGATCTCATGAATATGGCTCGAAACTAGTCGGGCTAACCCGATAGAATAACACGTGAGTGTAGCCGGTTCTATACATTAACTAATGAATACTACTCGCGATAGTTTAAATTAAAAAAAATATGTTTTGTGGTGATTCTATGTGCAGGTTCGAAGCGGTCAACGTGGATCCACCAACGGATATAGTGACCACCATAGTAAGACGTGGTCAGCCGTTCAATGGAGTGGTGCGGTTCAACAGGCCTTTTGACGAGACCGATGACACTGTGCAACTGGTGTTTTCATTGGGTAAGTGTTCTTGAGTTTTTTTAAAGTATTCCTCATTTCTTTTGAAAAGAAAGGTTCAAGCTTAGCTGTATAGCTAGGTTAGGTTAGGTTTATTTAAATACTCGATAGTTTCCTTAAGATGTTTTCCGCAATTTAAAAGCGTGTGTTGAACTGTAAATATCAGTTAAGTACGTTAGTTTTTGTAGAAAAACTCATCGATGCCAGTCCGCAATATGAACCCGTGACCCTCTACACTAAGGTAAGGTACACTGTTTTACTTTGGTTCTCACAGCTTTTAATAAACCTGAGACGGGTGCCTCACATCTTAGCATAATGCAGGACATTTCCAAAAGTATTTATAGACAAACTGCATATCTCTAGAGAATTCTGGAGATATGTGTAACCTATCAATCCGCATTGGAGCAGCGTGGTAGGTCTTAGCTCCAACCCTTCTCTCCAAAAACGGAGAGAAGAGACCTATTCTCAGCAGTGGGATAGTAAAAGGCCGCTACTTACTTTAACTTAATGTTACTTCTTGCACTTGCAGATTTTTTCATAATAAAATTGGTTGAAGTGAAATTAATTTAATTTATTTTTCAACAGGAGACAGACCAGACATGGACACGCAGGGATCGATTTTCTTGAAGAGGGACGCGATTCCAGACAAAAACTTCTGGAGCGCTAAGATCGTAGACGTGTCAGAGCAAGATAGCACCATGTCGTTTGAGGTTAGTGTTAGATAAAGAAAGGGTATTAGATTCCATAGTAAAGTTCCGCAATCAATTTTAGCTTTGCCATTACAGCAGTTTAAAATCACTATTAAAGAGAGTCTGATACAAAAAGCTTACTATACTGTTGAAGATTATTTAGACGATAAGAATGCGTGGATATAGCTACTGTCCGACCCTGTACAAGATAGTAATGACTTAATGTAACTAGTTATAAGTATTATGTTGAAAAGAGCAACCGCCGAGTGTCTTGCTGGCTCTTCTCGGTAGGAACAGCTTTCCGAACCAGCAGTAGAATTGACGATTCAAAAGTACATGTTTACAAGTTTATTTGAATAAAATATATTTTGAATTTGAATTTAAGTTATCATATGCCACAGTATTAAGTAAAAATACCTTAATTTTACTGACGTATCTTCATAATTATTATAATAAATGGTATGTGATTTATACATTAGAACACAACACTGTCGCAGACAACATAATTTGATTTCTTAAAATTCCTTGATCAGGTTTGGTGAGTTTTATAAAACAAGTATTTAAATTTTGTTCCACAATTTTATCTTAAATAATAACATGTAAAAAATATGTAGTTATTCACAATATGGTAATGTTAAAATCTTAATGTACTGTAATGTGAATAGAAAACTTGAATTTCATGCCACCTCAATTACCCATGCATTTTTTTAAATTATAAATGCAAAAGTCAGTTGATCTGGCCTTTGACGCATTCGCGAGTAATTTACTGGATCATTATTGATCTATCTTCCTGTCCTTATCCCAGTCTAAGTGGGGTCTGGGTCATTCTGTCCTATCATTCGTCAACTCTGGCGCCACTCCTTTTATATCCATATCATACTTCACACAATCCAACCATCTCTTTTTAGGCCTCCCTCTAGGCATATATCCATCCACATTCAAATTTAACACATTTAAATTTATTTATAAAAAATGTATAATTTAGCAATATATACCAAATTAAAATATGAGACAAAAAATCATATTTTGCTTTCGGGAACAGATTTTTTTTATCTCAGCTTGACTCGAATGTTATAATAGTTTTTTCAAAATAAATTCAAAATTTAAATTGTTGAATTATCCTCTGTTCATTAAAAGACTAATTTACCATAACGTAATAAAAAATCAAATTCCAAATTTTCTCTATTTAAGTAAACTTGTAAACTAGTCCTTTTGAATCGTCAACTCTACTGCTGGTTCGGAAAGCTGTTCCTATCGAGAAGAGCCAGCAAGAAACTCGGCGGTTGCTCTTTTCAACATAATACTTATAACTACTTACATTTAATGTATAATTTACAGTTAACGCTTAATATTTGCAATCTTTTAGTATATTTTTTGGATCGTTAAAGTGGTCATGTCGACATTAAAAGCTAGAAACAGTGTTGTATTTAGGTAAATACAACAAAGTCATACGTTATTTGAATTTTCAATGAGCGCATTGAACATGTTAGAAACAGGTGATGCAAGCGCTGATTTATGGTCCATTTGTACTATCCGGCAGTTTAACTCGCAATCATCATCATCCTCCTGCCCTTATCCCACTCTAAGTAGGGACGGCACAACAAATTATAAACATGTTGTTACATGATTTGGCTGCGTTTTTACGACCGGCCGCCTGCCTGACGTCAACTTACCTTAGTCGTGTTTTACGACACCTCGATAAGAAAGAGGGTGGTCTATTCTACTTAACCGGATACCAAACGGTGGATAGACTTACCTTAGTCGCCTTTTACGACACCTCGGTAAGAAAGAGGGTGGTCTATTGTACTAAACGGGCATTTTCACGACCGGCCGCCTGCCTGACGTTAATTTACCTTAATCATATTTTACGGTACCTCGGTAAGAATTAGGGTCTATTCTACTCAACCAGATACGACACGGCGGGTCGATTACCTTACTCGCCTTTTACGACACCTCGGTAAGAAATGAGGTTGGTGTATTCTACTCAGCCGGATACCTCACGGCGGGTCGATTACCTTAGTCGCCTTTCACGACACCTCAGTAAGAAATGAGGGTGGTACTATTCTATTCAGCCGGATGCCACACGGCGTAGCTATAACAATCGAAATGGTTATTATTTAAAATTTCATACAAACCGGTCAAATACATACATTGGCCATTTACTAGTGCACTTAGCTTATATAAATAAACTGCAATCCCTTATAAAGCTGATAAAATTATATAGTCTATGTCAAAATTCAAACCTTGTATGAGAAAATGTATACATTTTTAAACGTCCTTCGTTCACCTCTGCATTATTTAGGTTTAAATGATTTGCATTTAACAAGGAAATCTGAAGTGAACCAGACAAACCTGTTCGCAGTTCAATTAGTTTAATGCAACGTAATTTGTCATAATTTATTGACGAAATGCATGTTGATTTGACCTTTTTTATGGTAATTCGATTAATTTGTTTAATATTTAATATTTTTTTTGTCTATTATATTTACATCTATACTTTATTTTTACATCTCGTTACGTATTAGGCAAATATAGGGCTAATTGTTCATTCATACAAATTCAAATTCAAATTTTTCAAATTCAAATAATTCTTTATTCAAATTGGCCTTTACAAGCACTTTCGAATCGTCAACCTTTTTAAAGTTAGTACAAATGTTGCACTAACTTTAAAAAGGTGTTTTACACGGATTTAGAGTATATTATATATCAATAATGTTTTTGTTAAATTATTTATTGTAAAATGATATTGGTCTAATAAACAATAAATAAAATAAATAAAATAATTTGTTTACGTCTGTCATATTTCTGGGGTTATTTATTTAGTTTATTATACAAAAGCTGTACCCATAATTTTGTGCACGTAAACGGAAGTGTTAAGTACCCTCAACTACGCAATTTATATTTTTATCTTCTTCCTAATTTTTTTTATTACTATGTTTATTCGGTTAGCCGTGTGGTATCCGAGTCGAATAGACCACAATCATTTCTTACCGAGGTGTCGTAAAAGGCGACTAATTTAAGTCAAACCATCGTGTGTTATCCGGTTGAGTAGAATAGACCACCGTCTTTCCTACCTAGGTGTCGTAAAATACCACTAGAATATACATACCAATAGCAGTAGAAATAACGATTCAAAAGCAAATGTATACAACTTGTATACATAATATTTTAAAATGGTATCCCCATATATCACAACAAATGGTTACACTAGCTATTAGCTAGCAATATTTGACGCACTTACAAAATTACTACATATTATAAAACAAAGTCGCATTCTCCCTATGTACGCATAAAACTTTAAAACTACGCAACAGATTTTGATGCGGTTTTTTTTAATAGATAGAGTGATTCCAGAGGAAGGTTTGTATGTATAAAAACATTCAATACGGAGTAGAGAAATACTGTAATTTTTGAGGTTTCTGTAAATAATTACATTTTTTTCCGCTTACATTGCAAACGCAGGCTAAACCCTACGAGATTTAACAAAATGATGTACTAAGTATTTGTACACCTTGAAAAGGTCTACAGAAAAGTCCGCGATGGTATATGTCTATCTCTTATGGATAACCCACAATAGCATTTTTTGTCATTTACTTTTTACGAAAAATAATGCCTTATGTTCAAAGCAATTTTTATACAATACAGCATTAATCCTTATCCAATTAAGTACCTTAAATAAATTGTTGATTTAATATAGATCAATATGGCCGTTTACAGCATGTAATTTAAGTGAACATTTTCGGAGATATTACAGATTTAAAATGCCGTGAGGACGCCGCGCTTCACCCTGTAACACTTCGAATTTGTTTTAACTTTTTAGAGTTTGTTTAAAGACATTCTGGTATTAATTGTAAAAATAAAATACATAGGTAAAATGTAAAAGTAAATAAGTAAAAATGTACTATATGAGTTTAGATATTCCAAAGATAACAGGAAATCGTCTTGGTATAGGGAGAGGAAATTGTTTTTCTCCAAATTTAACGCTTGCGGGCCACGGGCGGTAATGAATAAATCAAAACTACTGGATCGATTTTAATCATTTTTTTTTTACACTGACTGACATAGGATATATATTTTATACCCGTGCGAAGCAGGGGCAGGCCGCTAGTACATTTATAATATCGTTAAAAATTTGGAAGTGTTAATATAACATTGTCTAGTATACTTATGGCGCCGCTACCGAATTATATCTGAATACAATGGTATAATAATTATGTATATCAATCCAGAACAATCATAGCTCATTACCAACTAGACATATATATTATAATTGGGCATACAAAGGTTTCAATTTTTTATCAAATGTTTACCGCGCCTATGACCGCGCGTGGATTAAATAATAAATAATCTAACGTATTAAGATATGTTTGAAATTTTGTCACGTATTTTAGACAATGCATTATGTCTCTATAAGCTGTGGTAGCTCAGCGGTAACACCGTGCGCCTCTTTCGAGGAGGTCTAGGGTTCAAACCCCGGGCAGGCATCAATGAGTTTTCTAGTAATGTGTCTAATTGATAATTGCAATTTATCACACGCTTTTCGGTGAAGGAAAACATCGTGAGGAAACCTGCATATCTCTAGAGAATTCTGGGGATATGTGTAACCTACCGATCCGCATTGGAGCGGCGTGGTAGTACTTAGCTCCAATCCTTCTCTCCAAAAATGGAGAGAAGAGGCCCATGCCCAGCAGTGGGATAGTAACGGGCCGTTACTAAGTACTACTATTATGTCTCTAATATGTGGCGCCTAATTTTGCGTATTTATTTCAATGGACAGGACTGTGCATATTTTGAATTTTTTCTTATGGTTTTCTTTAACTGAAAATATAGGTATACAAATAGCGTCCTGTATGACATTGATGAATAAAAAAGTGCGTTAACACAGACATATTATAAACACACACGTCTTTGTCGACTTTGAAGACGAGTCCAGTTTTTCCAGAAACATCGCCCTAAGCCGAGATCCGTCTTCAAAGGAGGCACCCTTAGGGCGACGTTCCCCGACGCTAATAGGGCTAAAAATCCTTTAGGTTAGGCCAGCATAAAGTGAGTTCGAAAAAAAGAGTCCTCTTTTACCCGAATATAAGTGTGCGATTTATTCAACTGATTTATTCAATATATATTTTCGTAATCTCGGAATTATCTCCAAAGATTTTACTGAAATTCACCATGTAGAGGGTTGTGGAAACGAAAAATCGATCTAGTTAGGTTTTATGTAATAAAAAATTCGTTTTATCCCTGTTTTTGAGGATTAAAAAATACTAACATACTAACACTATTTATAAACATTTTTTTTGCCGTTAAATGCCAAGTCAGCGTAGCTTATTCGGGGAACGGGCGGTTTCGAGAAATCATAATACCTAGGATCGAGTCCCATCTAATAAAAACCTATTTATAAAAATTACTGAGCAAGGCTCGTTTAACCAGGTATTTTATATTAATAATACTTAATTATTAAAACTTACACGTGAACCAAGTCACGTTCAGACCTTGTATTATTATAATTTAGTATTCTAATCTACCCGCATTGTTCTTTTGCGGTGATTATAATTCGTAATATATGTAGATATGTTACGATCTTTATTTCCTTGTTTGGCAAAATCTAAATGTCTGAATCTAGATTTAGAATAAACATATTGTAAATTCAGTGTCGACCTTTAATTTATCTGAGTATCCAAACTGAATATTAAATAGTTATTTTGAATTGTGGAATTTCGATATTATGTAAGACTATTTTTATTGTATTGTATTACTACTGTAATATGTGAACTTATTGATACCTCTTTAACAAATTTATGTTTACTTATTGATTAATTGATTGTTACTTTATCCAATGTATATTTACTAGAAGTTTTTCAACTTCTATAAGTTAACAATTTTGTTTGAAAACAATAGGGATTGTAATTCGTCAATCACATTTTAATTATATTACTATTTTTTCTTTTCAAAATTAAATACGAAAAATCACATAGAAGTAGTAATTTTTTTGTTGTAAAATTATCATTCTAACATAATAATTTATTCATTATATTTAGCAATTTAACGCCGTGTGGTATCCGGCTGAATAGAATAGTACCAACCTCTTCTCTTACCGAGGTGTCGTAAAAGGCGACAAAGGTAAGTCGACCCGCCGTGTGGTATCCGGTTGAGTAGAATTGACCAACCTCTTTTCTTACCGAGGTGTCGTAAAAGGCGAATAAGGTAAGTTGACCCACCGTGTGGTATCCGGTTTAGTAAAATAGACCACCCCCTTCCTTACCGAGGTGTCTTAAAATACGACTAAGGTAAGTTGACGTCAGGCAGGCGGCCGGTCGTAAAAACGCAGCCAAATCATGTTACAGCATGTTTTTACATGTGCTGACCCCACTTAGAGTGGGATAAAGGCAGGAGGATATATATTTAGCAATTTAATTTGCACTGGATAACAATATATATTACATAATTATAAAAGATTAACGATGTATATAATGAACAAAATAGGACACGACAAGCTTGCGGCTCCTACTTTGCTTCTTGCGAAATTACGTAAGTCGTTTGTGGGTTTGGGCATAAGATTATATAATAAAATTCCGCAATCAATTCCAGCTTTGCCATTACAGCAGTTTAAAAACACTATTAAAAAAGGTTAATACTAAAAGCCTACTTACTATACTATTGAGGATTCCTTAGATGATGAGAAATGCATGGAAATAGCTACTTTTCGACTGTAAAAGACAACTAGTAATAAGAATTATATTTTAAAAGGAGCAACCGCCAAATTTCTCGCTTCTTTGTAGAAGCTGAACCAGTTGAAAAAGTTGACGATTCATAAGCACTTTTTAACAAGTTTCCTTGAATAAAGACATTTGAATTTGAATATTAAACTTGAAATATAAATATGTGAAATTTATATTTTATCGACGTATAAATTGTGCATTATTGTGCCAAAAAATACCATTTTAGTTAATTATCATAATAATGGTTCTGTAAAGCGAAAATTCGAAGACAATAAATGTAAAAAATGCGATATCCAAAGAACATATAGAATAAAACTACTATTAATTATATTTTAATTATTTAATACCTGTTTAAAGAGCGACTTCGTCCGTTTTGATTTTTGATGACTGTGTTTTACTATTGGCGATCACATTGGTTTGATTTTTCACTGTCTGGTCGTCGATAATCAGCACGATCATCGTACAAGTGTCCGAGAACAATTCCCGGAGTATTGACGATCGTAGGCGATCATATACACGATCGTGCTCTCACTTAATCGTTTGTAATCGCAAATTATGAAGAGGAACAATATTATTAGCTTTCTATATCCATACTATGTCAATCGTTCGTCGTACGTATGTCTTAAGAGTGTTTAAGGATGTATTTAAAATTATATAAGTATATATTTACTAGTTGTCTGTCACCTATGAAACAAGTTACTTAATTTGGGGACGGATGACAGTGAGTGTAAGAGTCCAATATATTTATTTAATCCGCTGGAGCAATATAGGTTAAATTTGATCCTTACAGGATCACCAGCTGGGTCATTCTAAAGATTGTCTGAAAATTTCATTAAAATCAGTCCAACCGTTTCACAAGATAAGAAGCCGCCGAGTTTATTGCTGGTTCTTCTCAGTAGAGGCATTCCGAGCCAGTTTACAAGTCTACTAGATTAAAGAACATTTTTGCTGTCGCCAATGACTTTGAATTTGTATTTTATAGCAACACCGTTATTAAATAAGAGTATCGCACCCTTTTGATTAAAATGGTGGCACCACTGTGCCACTTTGTTTCCGGTGGAATCTTCCTATTGCTAAAACGTGTTCAGTGACATCCATTCTTTGATCCTTATTCAAGAGAAATATAGGTATCTTGGAGCGGGTATTGTAGTGTTATGTTATATCGTATTATTGAAGAAAGTTTGCGATAACATTTTGAATTTACTCTCCCACAGGTATCAACCCCAGTCAATGTTCCCGTGGGCAACTGGACAGTTCGCGTGGTGACCCGCCTGAAGAGTTCACCAGCTCGGGAGATATATGACTTCGATCAAGATCTATACATACTTTTCAACCCATGGAATCCGGGTAAGGGTTAAAGGATTATGATGGGGTTATGGGACATCTTAAGAGGGTTTCACTCAGTTGTATTAAGGGCAGGCAGAAGGTAGTATTGCTTAAGACGACACGTATTTTGAGGAGATCAGTAAGTAATCCTAACTACCAGGAGCTTAGGCGATTTCAATGGATTATTAAGCTTTTGTATTTTTTTGAACCGCTGTGTAGTTATCCGGCTAAATAGAATAGTACCACCCTCATTTCTTACTGAGGTGTTTTAAAAGGCGACTAATGTAAGTTAAAGTCAGGCAGGCGGCCGGTCGTAAAATACGTAGCTAAATCATGAGATAAAATGTTAATACTAAAATTTACATTGAATATATAAAACACTATTTTTGCCGTTAATTGTCAGCTTATTCGGGGGAACGGGTGGTCGCAAGAAATGTAATTACCAAAGATCGAGCCCCACCGAAACTTTTAATTTCGACTTACTTAAAAACGACTTAGTTTCAATAGTTTGTTAAATGTTACCACAGGGTTTGGTAGCAAATAAACAATTCATTCAAATTTCAATGTCCATTCCCAGATGACCAAACATACATGGAGGACACCAGCTTGCTCCAGGAGTACGTGCTGAACGACGTGGGCAAGGTGTGGGTGGGACCTATCAAGACCACGCGTGGGAAACCATGGTTCTACGGCCAGTTCGACGCCGTGGTGCTCCCTGCTGTTATGTTTATGCTGGACAGGGCCGAGGTTCCTTTCAAACAGTAAGTAAAGCTGTACCTATATTTTAAACTAGCAACCGCCAGCGGTTTTCCCCGCGTGGAAAGATTAAAACTGTAATATATTATTTTGATAGCCATAAAAATGGTTCCTCCTCCTCGCGTCGCATTCCTCATTACTGAGGGTCGTGATCCCTACGATTAGGAAGCAGACTTTCTCGAAGGACTTCCTTCCATCTGCTTCTGTCCTTGGCCGTGTGAAGTGTATCATGCAGTTCGGAGTCCAGTGTAGCACGGATCTGGTCTGACCGTCTAATCGGGCTGCGGTCTCTTGGCCGTTTTCCGTCCACTTTCCCGGTGACCAAGAGCTGCTCTAGATTATGACCGTCTTTCCGGGCGATTATTGCTGCTCCTCTACTACTCATCTTAGCGTGATGTTATATATGCGTTTCTCAATAAATAGACTAACTTACACTGAAAGAATTTTTCAAATCGGTCCAGTATCCAGTATCGGGCGTTGAAAAACGCTAAATTGAATACAAATACGGATATTTAAGCTGTCAATCGTAAAGCTGTAACGCAATGGGTAAAAGGCGGACCAAAAAAGATAAAACCAGGTATCTAGTCACACATGTCACCGGTGCTTTCATTTTTTAAATAGCATTTTTTAAAATCTTTTCAAAAATTACCGAGTACCGACTCTCGATCACCAAGATATTTTAAGTAATCCTCACACTCTTTGTTTCAGACGTGGCGATCCAGTTAAGGTGACTCGCGCCATCTCCCGTATAGTGAACTCAAATGACGATGGGGGCGTGCTGGTAGGGCGCTGGGACGGGGAGTACGACGATGGGACCGCGCCCTCCGAGTGGACTGGCTCCGTGGACATCCTAGCCCAATACCTGGAGACGCAGCAGGAGGTGCCCTACGGACAGTGCTGGGTGTTCGCCGGCGTTGTCACTACAGGTGATATACTTCTGCTTCAAATTCAAATTATTCTTTATTCAAATAAACTTGTAAACAAGTGCTTTTGAATCGTCAACTCCACTGCTGGTTCGGAAAGCTGTTCCTACCATAGCCAGCAAGAAACTTAGCGGTTGCACTTTTTAAAATATACATTCTTAATACTTCTTCTTCTTCTTCTACAACCGATGGACGTCCACTGCTGGACATAGGTCTCTTCATGGGATCTCCATACTACACGATCTTGTGCCGTTTGGACCCAGCGGCTCCCCACGACCTTTTTGTGGTCGTCAGTCCATCTCGTGGGAGGTCTATCGACACTGCGTTTTCCGGTGCGGGGTCGCCATTCCAACACCCCCAACGTCCATCGGTTCTACGCACTATATCGTTTCTATCTTGTACAGGGTCGAACAATATGTATATCCACGCATTCTTATCGTCTAAATAATCATCAACAGTATAGTAGGCTTTCTGAATCAGCCTCTCCTATAGTGTTTTTAAACTACTGTAATGGCAAAGTTAAAATTGATTGTGGAATTTTTACTTTAAAGTTTATTAAATACTTTCACATCTATTGATGTTTTTTTGCTTCAAGTACCTCTGTAAACGCAGTGTAGGATGCCCTCCAGCTAGGTGGAGTGACGATAAACGAAGTGTGACTGACATCGGTTGGAAGCGAAGAGCTGAAGACTGAGCTCAGTGGCGTGATGGGGAGACCTATGTCCAACAGTGGATGAGGACAGATTGATGATGATGAAAATACCTCTCCAACTACTAGGTTGGCAGTCGACTCTGCATATTCCTATTCTGGGCTATATAGAAGAGTTCGAGTCACTCTTTATTATTAACTAGCTATGCAAGCTGCTTCTTCCGAGTGGAAATCAATGTCACAATTTTTTTCCGGAATTGAAATTTTAAAGTATCATTCATTCTTTTTCCTTTATTTACAGCAATACACGTAATATCTATCTTAAATTAATTACTCGTCCTATACAAATCATGCCCACGTGGAATGGTCCCAATAAAGCTGACAGCGTTAAATCGCTAAGCTGATTCTTTGTGCGAAAAAGGAGCCAGCCCTCTTATCACCTGAAGAGGCAATTAACCGAGGTGTTAAAATGGATAAATTTTTTGCACTTTGACTCCATAGCCCTAGGGTCTCAACTGCAAACGCCATAAATATATAACTCTCGATGAGAGATGAGATGAGATTATACTTCCGCCGTGTGCCGGATTCGGCCAAATTTTTCCGACCGATTTTAATGACATTTTCAGAAAATCTTTACATTGGCCTAGCGGACCTTTTAAGTTCGCTGGAAATCGGAGCTTCTTTTGTCAGTCAAATAGGTTTATCTAGAGGGAAACTCAATATAATTTAAAATACAATAAAACCGTGTAATCTTTGACGCCATCACTACATTTTCTGCAGATCTATTCTGTTAAATCGTCACGTACATAGATTGCTGGCAAATATGTAAAATGCAACAATTCCGTGATAGATGAATACTAAAATGTGATGTATGATCGGATCTGTGAGATTGCGGATGAGGATACGGGTTTCAATTTGTAGTCTATTGTGTTTAATATATCTTTAACGTAAGTCAAGCGAAACGGGCTGTCGTTTATTGATTGCATTTAAATATGTAAAATGCAACAATTCTGTGATAGATGAATACTAAAATGTGATGTATGATCGGATCTGTGAGATTGCGGATGAGGGTTTCAATTTCTAGTCTATTGTGTCTAATATACCTTACACTTAAGTCCAGCGAAACGAGCTGGGTACGCTAATATTAATAAAATCAATTGTACCACAGTGTGCCGCGCCCTCGGTATCCCATCCAGGGTGGTATCCAACTTAGTGTCGGCCCACGACGCCAACAGCTCGCTGACCGTCGACAAGTACTACACGGAGACCATGGAAGAGCTGGACTACGACCCCAACAACCCCCAGGGTGCTGACTCTATCTGGAACTACCATGTGTGGAACGACGTGTGGATGGCCAGAGGTGATCTACCACCAGGTAAAAATATCGGTCCTACCTACTGCTTTTCCTAGGCTTCTTTTCTCTTTTTTTGAAAAAAAAGTTCGGAGCTGAGACCGAAGTCAGACCTTACACGTAACTATATATCCCCAGAGAAGTGCAGCTTTTTCTCACGATATGTTCCTTCACCAAGAACCAAGTGATAAATTGATTAAATAATAAATAAATTGTTAATTCAAAACACTCAAACATTTTACGCCGTGTGGTATTCGGCTGAATAGAATAGTACCACCCTCATTTCTTACCGAGGTGTCGTAAAATACGATTAAAGTAAATTGATGTCAGGCAGGCGGCCAGTCGTAAAATACGTAGCCAAATCATGTGACAACATGTTTATAACATGACCCCACTTAGATTGGGATAAGGGTAGGAAGATGATGACTTAAACACTAAGTTTATAAACTACCTACAATAATAGAGTTGCAAATTAACCATAAAAGTATAGCAAATTGACCGTTATAAACCTGTTATGTTTGGCTAGTTTTTTTACGAGTCGCCTTTTATGACCCCTCGTTAATAAATGAGGGTGGTCTATTCTACTCAGGCGGATTACATACATATGGCGGATACCCCACTTTTTCATATAATGTCTAATATTTAACGTTTTCGTAGGATACGGTGGCTGGCAAGCAGTAGATGCTACTCCTCAGGAGACATCATCAGGGATGTATCAATGCGGACCAGCTCCCCTGGAAGCTATCAAACAGGGTGTGATCGGTCTGAACTACGACGTGGAGTTCATGTTGGCATCGGTCAACGCCGACCTGATGAGGTGGAGGAAAGACCCTGAGGCGGAGTTGGGATACTCAATGGTCGATACTAATAATTACCAGTGAGTATCTTACTTGACAGATGCTGTGGTAGCCCAGCGGTAACACCGTGCGACTCTTTTGAGGAGGTCACGGGTTCAATCCTGGGCAGACACCAATAAGTTTTTCTGTTAAAACTTATGTCTTATTGATAATTGCAATTTATCACACTCTTTTCGGTGAAGGAAAACATCGTGAGGAAACTGGAATATCTTTAGAGAATTCTGGAGATATGTGTAACCTACCAATCCGCATTAGAGCAGCGTGGTAGGTCTTAGCTCCTAACCTTCTCTCTAAAAACGGAGGGAAGAAGCCTATTCCCAGCAGTGGGAGAGTAACAGGCCGTTACTTACTTATTTTACTTGACCCATAAAATATTTTGCATAGGGCTTTTGGAATTTTAGAAATAGATACAATACCAAATGATTTTGAAGGAAATGGAAGAAGAGAAAAGGAGAAATTGTGTAGTGGCGTAAATGATAATGCTATTGGATTAAGTAGGGAAGAGTAAATGAGAAAAGGAGTGGACGTAGGAATCGAACAATTGAGAGAAAAAGAGAAGACATTTTGATTTAATGCTTTAGATTACGTACTGGTTTTGTTTTGCCATTTTTGGACTATTATAGTATAAAGGGCGTGACATTTGCAATAGAACTCTTGAATTCAAATATGAAATAAACGCATTTCGTGGTACTTGGTATATACTCATTCTTGATGTCAATATAATATTTTTTCCAGTATCGGCCGAATGATATTAACTAAGAAACCATTCGTGTTCGATCCCATTGGTGATGAGGACAGACAAGACATCATCGGCGAGTACAAACATCAAGAGGGTACAGCATCGGAGCGACTGGCTCTGATGAACGGTGTGCGATACTCAGCAAGGGCCAAGAGGTGAGTCATTCTAGTCCCTAGTCTTTCAGTGCTTCTCCAAGCCCTAAAATCTGATGGCAATCAGCTCTGCGTAATCCTTCTTATTTATTATACATATATTTAGAAAAGAGAAAATTAAAAAAAGCACATGTATAAAGGCGGACTTATCCCTAAAAGGGATCTCTTCCAGTCAACCTTTGAGTAATAGAAGGAAAAGGACAAGAATTGAAGAAGAAATATGAAGAAATATGGTCATATGGAGAAAAAAGAAAAAGTTTATATAAATTTAACATTTAATCTATTCATTAATTTTGGTAAAATAAAAAGATGAAAGATGCTACTAATATATAATTACTTAAGATAAATATTTTCTAGTCTGTAACTTAAATACCGAAAGGGAAAGAGATTTGCGGATTGATACTGGTAAATCATACCACAGCTTGATAGCTAAATGATCTCGAGTATTTAAACTCGAGTAGCTAAATGATCTCAGTATTTTTGACTAGATGGACTTCCATTAAGATTTCATGATTGATTTCGATTTTAATTCCCGTCCATTTTCGGATGTTCCGTAACCAAGCTTTCTTTCTACGACCAGGTCTCTTCCCAACATCTTTTCCAATCATTATAACTTGCAATAACCGATACGTGCTGTAACGGCTATGCCTACGTGACCAAAGTATGTAACTTTGCGTTGTTTAATAATTATTAAAAGTTTCCGTTTTAGTCCAACTCGCTGTAGGACTTCCTTATTACTCTTTTTTTGGGTCCACGATATTGACACCATACATCTCTATGGCCTACTTTTTGAACGCTTGTATACATTTCCTAAAAACCTCTTTATTGGTCCAGAACTCACACCCGTAAAAAAGTAGAGACCAAATTAGAGAAACGGTTACTGAGCACCTTTCTCATTTTTACAAAAGCACTCCAGACTATGTTAAAATTATGCTTATGCTAAAATTTTATATTTCAAATTGTATACTTTTATAATAGCTGTGGATTTTGTAAAAATAAATAGATATAGATACAGGCGCCGTCTAGTTTCATTCGCGATACTCATGTCATGTAGTACAGAGAATTACCGCCTACCTCCCCACAAGGAGAGTAAGCGAGATGACCCTGCTGGTAGAGAATTACTTATTTTCCTGAGATAGCAGGTTTCCTCCTGTAAATCAAACATTGACTATGCAGGTACTACTCCGTCGCGGCCAGCTTGACCAATGACGTCACATTCAAACTGCGCGACATCGACACTGTGCCCATTGGCAAGGAGTTCCGGGTGACTGTCGATATCGATAATAACTCAAGCGAGGTAAGATAAAATTGCCTCTTTTTCAACCGATGGACGTCCACTACAGGATATAGGTTTAAGGGATCTCCACACGCCACGATTTTGTGCGGCTTGGACCCAGCGGCTCCCCACGACCTTTTTGAGGTCATCATTCCACCTCGTTGGGGGTCTACCGACGCTGCGAGGTCGCCATTCCGGCACCTTAGGACCCCAAAACCCATCGGTTCTATGTACTACGTGCCCCGCCCATTGCCACTTCAGCTTCACGAATTTCGAATGCCTATTGAAAAAAAATCTTTATCCAACTTAACTTGTGTACTAGTGCTTAAAACCGACCCTTTTATTTTACTCGACAAAAGTGCTATAACCGACTATGAGACTCTACTCTACTCTTGACTTTGTCTCGTGGATTATTCATTCAAACCTCGAAAAGCACTAATGAGTTTTTCTGTTAAAACTTATGTTCCTAATATTTTCAATTTATTACACACTTTTTGATGAAGGAAAACACCGTGAAACCGATATCTCTTGAGAAATACTGGAATGTTTGTTAGCTATCAATATTGGAGCAACGTTTTAGCTCAAACTCTACCCCTTTAAAGGAGAGAAGAGTCCAGTCCCCAGCAGTCTCGATTATAAGATAAAAAAAGTGTAATTCCACCATAACTTTTTTTTAAAGGCTTTAGGCTGTGTTTTCGATAAAAGCTTCCAAACGGCATGAGTTCAAAACTTTACCTAAATTTAACACCTAACCTATCCTTATGAATGAATTTTGAGAATCTGTTTGAGTTTAGTACAGATAGACCGACGGGGTATTTCTTTCATAATAGTTATAAATAATTTGTCAGGGCCGTAACATCAAGGCAGCCTTAACAGCGACGAGCGTATTCTACAATGGAGTCAAATCCGGTGTTGTTAAGAAGACCGAGGGGAAAATATTCGTGGGCCCTTCCAAACGTGAGTAGAAAAAAATTAATTTCTGTTTATTCATAAATATATTTAAATGATGCATCATTAGCCTGCTGATAGCTGATAGCTGTGGTAACCCAGCGGTAACACCGTGCGACTTTCGAGGAGGTCACGGGTTCGAATCTGGGCAGACACCAATGAGTTTTTCTGTAAAAACTTATGTGTCTAATTGATAATTGCAATTTATCACACGCTTTTCGGTGAAGGAAAACATTGTGAGGAAACCTGCACTAGAGAATTCTGAAGATATGTGTACCAATCCGCATTGGAGCAGCGTGGTAGGTCTTAGCTCCAATCCTTCTATCGAAAAACGGAAAGAAGAGGCCTATTCCCAGCAGTGGGAGAGTAATAGGCCACTACTTTAGCCTGCTGAAACCTGAACAAATTGGGGAGCTTTTCCTGGTTTTCCAATTCTAGAGTTCCGAAAAATTACTTATAAATGTTAGAAGAATTTTATGAAGGTACGAGATCTAGTACCAAATTGGTGTGTCTTGTCCTTACATATTAAAATGTACAGACGAAGAAGTCAGCATCCTAGTGAAGGCGGACGACTACCTGCCGAAGCTGGTAGAGTACTGCAACATGAAGATCTCCGCGATGGCTATCGTAGACGAGACTAAGCAGTCCTGGGCCGACGACGACGACTTCCAAGTGCTCAAGCCCAACATTAACATTAAGGTATAATACCGTTGTTTGACTGCACGCCGTGTGGTATCCGGCTGAATAGAATAGTACCACCCTCATTTCTTACCGAGGTGTCGTAAAAGAGAACTGTTTGCAGTTGAGACCCTAGCGTTTGCAGGTCTCAACTGCAAACGACACAAATATAATTCTCAATGAGAGATGCATACGTTCGTTTCCCGGATTCGGCCATTTCCGCCGGGAACGAGGCCAACATATCAATGCAACGTCCCACATTAGGGCCCTTCCCCGTTTCCAAGGAAACGGGGAAGGTCTGGTCTTCATCCCGACATATCCCCAAAGGCTCAAGAAGCTCAGAGCTCCTATGGCATGAAAGCCCGTGTATGCCAAAACTGTCTATAATTGACGCTGTTTCCCTGATCATCATTCTCCTACCCTTATCCCACTCTAAGTGGGACCGGCACAATATGTCTTCTTTTTCCATTCTCCTCTATCATTCGTCAACTCTGGTGCCACTCCTTTAACATGCATATCATTTTTCACACAATCCATCCATCTTTTTTTCGGCCTTACCCTAGTCATACATCCATCCACATTCATATTTAAAACTTTTTTGATCACATGATTTTCCCTCCTCATTACATGACCAAACCAACTTAGTCTCACACTTCTCATCTTTTCTGTAATGGGGGCAACTTTCAGACTTCCCCTAATATACTCATTGCGTATTCTATCAAGTTTTGTCACCACACATCCACCTTAACATTCTCATCTTATTCGCATGCACATTTCTTTCATCCTTTCCTTTTATTGCCCCACATTCTGATCCATACGCTGTTTACCTGATGTGGGAGAAATATAAATTACATCCCCCATTTAATCATCAGTTCAACGAGGACCTGATCATCGGTCAGCCGGCCACAGCAGTTCTATCTTTCGTGAACCCCCTGGACAAGTCGCTGACCGGCTGCGAGTTCAGGGTCACGTCATCAGGCATCGCTGGCAGGACCCTACGCCTGTCAGCCTCTGATGTGGGACCGAAGCAACTCCTCAGCGCAGAGCTACCAGTACAGCCAAATGTAAGTAGACCTTTGAGCGGCATAAAAGTAGCGAAAACGATGTTTCTGAGATACATTCATAGTTATTTATAAATAAATATATGGGACCCTTACACACGGTAGTCCATCCCCAAAGTAACTTAATACTTGTGTTATGACAGACAACTGGTGAATATATACATATATATTTTTTAAATACATACTTAAATACAAATATACACCTAGGCTCAAAGAACAACAAATTCATTTATAGAAAATGTTGGCCCTCGGAATCGAAACCGCGACCCGCGGAGCAGAAGGCAGGGTCACTACCCACTGCGCCAACGCCGATATTTCTAATAATATTGTTATGATCCTTAAATGGTGTTTTTATGAGATATTTATTACGTTTTATTAGGTATTTCGTAACTTTCACTAGTGTAGGATCTAATATAAAGGTAAATAAAGTAACGGCCTGTTACTATCCAACTGCTGGGTATAGGCCTCTCCTCTCCGTTTTTGGAGAGAAGGATTGGAGCTAAGACCTACCACGCTGCTCCAATTGTAGGTTACACATATCTCTAGAATTCTCTAGAGATATGCAGGTTTCCTCACGATGTTTTGTTTCATCGAAAAGCGTGTGATAAATTGCAATTATCAATTAGGCACCTGTTTTAATAGAAAAACTCATACATAATAATTAGTAGTAGTAGCAAAGTAACGGCATATCACTATCCAACTGCTGGGCATAGGCCTACCCTGTCTATTTTTGAAGAGAAGGATTGTAGCTAGGACCTACCACGCTGCTTCAATGGTAGGTTACACATATCCCTAGAATTCTAGAGAATTAGGTATGCAGGTTTCCTCACGATGTTTTTCCATTCTCGCGTCATAATGTTATCGTACTCCTTCAAAAGGGCGATTTTTATGAAATAGATAGATAGATAGAATAAGGCAAAAAGAAAAATTATATGATTACTATATACAACAAACTTAAGTCATTGCTAAACGGTACATTATAACTTTTACCAGAAAGTCAAAGGCACGTTCTCTATAAGAACTTACCTACTGCCTATAACATTTACTAGTAAAGTAAATTATCATGAAGAAACCTGCGTTGTGTTTCTTGGTGTACTATAAAAGTATAATCATTAAATCATTGGTTTTGCAGAAAATTGGCAAAATCAATTTCGTTGCGACATTCAAGTCTGTTGAATTGAAGGACATCAATGGAGCAGCAACCGTTGAGGTATTCGAAGGGTAAACTGTATTTTCAAAATGTGTACGTCAGTTGTAATTTTAGGGTACATGAGTTTTAGTACTTTTTGGTACAAATTAAAAAAAATATACAATCATAAGAAATAAAAACTTTAACAGATGCAGAACGTCTCATTGATGAAATAAAAGTAAATTTAAAAAGTAACAATTTAAAACTTAAAGTATAATTTTTTTAATACCACATGTAGGATTTAAAACGAAAATCTTAAGTAACTAGTAAGAGTCAAATGTGTTAAAATAGATGTAATGCAGATAATAAAGAAATTTAGCAAAAAAAATTAAATGTTATTTTCGTTTAAAAACAGATTTACAAGATATATATGCTGTTTGATATACTAGAACTTTTTAATATTCCTATAAAATATAAAAACAACAATTTAATTTCTCTCAACATTTTAATTGACAAGTAACATATAATTAAAATAATGTTAGGGAGGATTTTCGTAATTGATATTATTCCTGCCAGTTCGTAATGGCAGCTTATTCTTATATATTTTTTACTATAAATTCTTATGTACCCAAACATTTACTCATAGATTTAAGTGAAATTATATTTTTAAATATTAGTTGTGTAGAGAATATATTTTTGTAGTTATATTAAAGTTATACGTTATTATCTGTCTGCTTATAGTTCACCGCTAGGTACAGATTATTTTTTTATAAATGTAATGTCTACAAAAAAAATGTATAATTTTATAATTTATATAGGTTATAATACAATTTTGTTCACTCAACACTGCCAACGATAGCAGCTTATAGCAGTTAAACAGAATCAAGAATATTTTGAAATTGAATTGAATTTTTTTTTTTTCCAAAATGCTAATAAATATTATTTAGAAGCACAATTTCTTTTAAATGTTTATTAATAGAAATAAATTATAATGGATGTATAACATATTTTTGTTTCTTTATTTTAGTTTTAATTATATTGCGTCATTTCGTAATTGTTACATTACATACGTAATGAGATTGTCTATGTGCCATATCCGATCTGTTCGGTTGGTAGCTTTTATATTATATAGAGTATAATTATGATTATATGCATTAATATATACTATCCACAATACATACAATACACTAATAAATTACTTCGGACATTGTTAATGCGAGAATGGAAATAAAGTTAGAATATTTGTTATGATTTGCAGTATCATTAATTCTTTTTCTTTTTTATATATAACTAGAATGTTAATCTTGGTTTTTCTTTCATATTGTGGTAATCCAGAGCATCTATATTGCAGAACAATGTATGGCAAAATAAACAAGTCTGCAGAATTAATGATAATCCTAAACACAAGTTTCTTAGTTAGGAGTCAGATGCTCTCCCACTTCAACGGCCAATAACTTTCTTTTTAATACCATCTTGTAAATGTGGGTTACGCAATATTTTTGTAATTAATACGAAATAAATAAATAAAATATATATATTTCATTAAATCCGTTAAATTAAGCATATGAAAACACAAAAAATTTCATAAAAATAGGCGTTACTTTGAGGAGATCCATAATTAAATAAAATTAAATTAAAATTAATAACATTTGATATAATTATCTTCATCGCGGATTATAGCAAAATATTTTATTTTTACAAAAGGTTTCATTCATTTACACTTATTTACCCAAGGTAAGATATCTTGTGAAACGGCTTCAACGATTTTCATGAAATTCAGCATGTAGGGCCTTTAGGGGAAAAAATCGCTCTATCTAGGTTTCATTTAAAAAAAATTTAGTTTTATCCCTGTTTTCGGCTAATGCTAAAATGTAGAATTGATTTAAAATGATGTTTTTGCTGTCAAATGTAATGCTTTGATAGCCCAAAGGTAACGGGGGGATCAAAAAAGTTTAAAACCCAGGATTGAATCACACATGTCATCATTGCTTTTTTTATTGCATTTTTTTACATCTTTTAAGAAATTACCCAGATATTGATAAATTATGAGTCAATCTGGAACTTGGACTATTTTTTAAAAATGATTTTTAACCTATAATTTTGATATCACTTCAGTCTAGTATCTATGAAAAGTAAACTTTAAAATTAATTTTAAGTTAAAAATAAAATAGTACATATTATATAACGAATTAGTTATTAAGTTTTATGTTTATGTAATTATAAATAAAACAAAATGTTCAAAATCAATAAGTTTTATTACTCAATTCCAAGCAAATATCATTTAAACTTAAACAAACATAATACAACGTTTTGTACTGACCGTACTTCTATAAAATCGATTAAAATAAATTAAAAAATTAAAAACACTACTAGAAGCTTGAAAATATTTGGCGATTTAATTTTATTATAGAAATTTTATAATATTATGACTGAATAATTATGGAAAAAAATAAGACGCGAGAAGAGATTTTTGAAAATAAAATAAAACAATTAAATGTATGTAAATTCCTGTCAAGTCAGTTAATTTCTGTATATATCCTATTTCTATATATTAACGTATTATTTAATATTAATATTATATTGAAGATAGAAAACTGCGTTAGAGGAACTATAGAATGGTAAAAAATAAAACCTTTTTTTTTATGTAACAACTACTAATATTTATTTGATATATATATCTAATATATGAAATTTATACTAATATTAAATATGTCAAGTTCTGTATGTCTTTCTGTTAAGTTTTTACAGCAAATCTTCTGGAATAAAATAGATGAATTTTGGCGAACTTTTGAATTAATATAAAGAACGATTATTCTGAATTTCATTTATGAATTCAGTAATGTTTATATATTTATAACAAACTATAAAGGTTTGCTATAATCATTTATAGAATTAGGCAAACGGCCGGTCGTAAAATACCTAGCCAAATCAGCTGACAACATTTTTATATCATGTTGTGCCGACCCCACTTAGAGGGGGATAAGGGGAGGAATGATGAATATTTTGAATTAAATTGACGAATAGCCCACAGGAGGGTGTCCAGGATTCTAGTACAATATTTATAACTATGATAAAGGTTGCTATAAATAAAATTAAAGGTAACAAAAATGCATATATAATAACAATACTCATATTAGGACGTCATTATAAGTCTATATATTGTAAAGGTGCTTCCACACTGAGGTCCATTGTTAATTGTAAAATAAAATAAAAATTGCTAAATATAGTGTACCATCTGTTCTCATACCTGATACATGCAGAATTCGTAAAAACTCATGCACTACCCGCCACCAATAGCACAACAATACACAAACACTACACATTCACCTACAATCTCAACATTCGTTTCGCCCCGTAACCGAAGCATCATCAGGAGATACACTCCACGACAAAACTATTTTATTATTATTATTATTTATTAAAATAGTAATAAGTTAAACCTCCACCATTTATTGAATTCATACACGTTTAACAAACTCACCACGTTTATTTGTTTGTTGATTAGTGTGCCATTGTTATGTTTTACAATATCATTTCTAGTTGTTCTCAAGTGTTAAAACTTAAGCTTTTGGCACAGGTATGCAAAATTTAGGAACAATGGTCGTAAGGAAATTTATGACCGATTCTAACAAATGTTTAGATAAATTAAGATGTATGTAACGTAAATGAAGTGTGGGAACACCTTTATATACTACACACGTTGAGGATTAACAATAAAATAATAAACAAACAATATAAAATATGCCGCAGTATTTGACTTATTCATAACCGATTCATTTATATCTATTAAGATAATTTAAAAGTGTGTACATAAACCGGTTATACACACGTTTTAATATCCGGTTTGGCCGACGTCTTGAACCGGATTTAATTAGGTTGTGATGTGTTGGGAAACAGGTTTATTTTAATTTGGTTTTTAATAACCAACAAATTCAAATAATTAATTCAAAATAAGGTTTAATCGAGTTAGATTACTTGTAATCCTTATTTTAAACGCATCTATTTAAAAAGCTAGCGTTTTTTTACTCTTCCAACTAATAAGTATCTTTAGCACTCGCCAGTTTTTTAGGCGTTCCGCTATTTATTGCAATTTACCACATAACAACTTTTCTGAATTAATCAAATCGAAATAATCTTTATTCAAACTCTTTATTTAAGCTCATTTATGTATACCAAAAACAGAATAGGATCAAGGATTGACCCCTGTGGGACACCCACAACGTTGCACGATCCAGATGACCGAGTATCACTAATACATACTTTTTGTAACCTATTGCTAAGATAAGAGGAAATTTGCAATTTGCGAAACCAACTTTCCTGAATTAGGTCTCTTTAATACCAAGCGTGTATCTTGGTAGTTTATGGTATTTTTTAAGTCAACAGTGTTAGGAGCTTTAAATTTCAAAGATCATCGAATAAAATAGATGAAATATTAAAATTTTAAAATTAAAAATCTTTATTTACCAAAAATACACATAACAATAATTAAGAGTATCCGTAGGAACTCACACTAGGTAATCCTGTGCTGTGAGCTACCTTTGGTGATTTGACATTACAGTTGAGTTGCGCTCGGTTTTACTTTTATGTTTTTATTTACTAATTAATTCTAAGTAAGTTTAAAATTATGACTTATATAAGATGTGACAAAATATTTTCAGTTGTATCGTAATTTAAAGAGGTCAGCCAAGAAAATATTTTAGTTTTAGCTTCTTTGACAGAACAATGTCTTATGTCACACGCACGGGCTACTTTATTGTAAATAAATGAGTCGATATAAGGACTGAAACGTCTGGCGAAGCGAGATCTAATTTTAGGTACATGTAATCTAAAATTTCTTCGACTTAGCATATCCTTATAATCTTCAGATGTAATAACTGACCGATGTACTTTAAGAGCTAGTTTTAAAATATATAGCTGACGAACGTTTATATATCTTTATCTATAACACCATTAATATATCCGGTAAACTAACATTTTAGACCTTTGTATAACCGGTTTATGTACACAAATATGGATAACACTATAAGCTAAATTCAAAAATACTTTATTGATGTTTTAAAGTACCTTTATCTACTCTGATACTATAATACAAAGATTATAAAACTGAAACCAAAATTCTTATGACAAACATTACGTACAGGCCAAATATAAAAAATTAAAAAGTTTTATTACGATACAGGTCTTGTATGGACACCTGTATCATAATATAACTTTTTAATAACGATACACCTATACAACCTCCAGCTGGACCGAGGAGATTGAACCTCTAACTTAAAAAAAGGTTTCAATGAACGAGTCCGCGGCGACGCAACACGCATGCGCAACCGATGTTTGCGCCTTGGCGGTAACATTTGACATTTAAAAAATCTTTTCAATATTTAAACAAAGTTTGGTTTTTATTAATATTGTTTTACGTATTACAGTATGCGAGTAGATAAAGAAGTGTATAACACTGTACATAACTTGGTCTTATAACACTCGTGTTATAAGAACCCTTATTATGCAACAGTATCATAATCTACTATTATTTATAACTAAACCAAAATCCATTCTATACGCTATCGAAAGTGTATATAGCTGTTCTGGAAAACACGTAAATATTAAGCGGAATGGTTAGAGTAACGGACTTGCGATCGAGAGGTCGTGGGTTCCAATCCCGGCCATTATACTACCGACGTGAACCAACTCCTAACAAGCATTTAGCTTAGCTGGAGGGGTTAACAAGTTTACTGGTAATTTGTAACCCGAATTTCTGGTAACTTTTTAAAGAAAAAAATTCAAATATTTTTTTATCAATCAGTCAAATCAATAAAAAAAAATTTGAACATTTGAACGTGAGTTGAAAAGTTAACGGTTTAAATTAGGGGTGTTAAACTCAAAACCGAAATGGTGTGGTATCTGGCTGAGCAGAAAAGACCACCCTCATTTCTTATCAAGGTGTCGTAAAAGGCGACTAAGGTAAGTTGAAGTCTGGCAGACAGCCGGTCTAATGTCTAGCCAAATCATGTGACAACATGTTTATAACATGTGACGACCCCACTGAAAGTGGGATAGCCAACGGAAAGCTAACTAAACAAATATATAAACAAAAAAATATAACTTTCGATAGCGTAAGATAAAATTATTTAATATCTTTCATGTGACTTTTACAACATATCAATTAAATTTGTTCGTATTTGTAACTAATTATCCTTACTTTATCACCTAGTTAACCTTGACCTTGCCAGTGACGAATTTGGCGTACTCGTCGTAAAACCGCGGGAAAAGCTGTATCGCGAAGTACACCACTGTGAGATAAGCTATTATCGCCATTGTGAGAATCAGGTCGAATACAGCCGGCTTTACGCTGGAAAATTAATATTTTATTCAAAAACCCCCCTGTTCAAATACTTAATAAAATAAGGGATTATTTTGTCGAGATTTTATAAAATAAGGACACAAGTTAAGACGTCGTACACCCACATTTCGACTTCCGTACACAAAATTTCGACTTCCGTATACGAACATTTCGACTTCCGTACACAAACATTTCAACTTCCGTACACAAACATTTCAACTTTCATTTACTAACATTTCGACTTCCATACACAAACATGTCGACTTCCATACACAAAGATTTCGACTTCTATACACAAACATTTCAACATTCATTTACTAACATTTCGACTTCCATACACAAACATGTCAACTTCCATACACGAACATTTCAACTTTCATACACAAATATTTCGACTTCCATACACGAACACATCGACTTCTCTACACTAACATTTCGACTTCCATACACAAACATTTCAACTGTCATACATAAACATTTCACTCCCATACACAAACATTTCGACTTCCATACAAACATTTCGACTCCCATACACGAACACTTTGACTTCCATACACAAACATTTCAACTTTCATACATAAACATTTCTACTCCCATACAGGAACATTTTGACATCCGTACACGAACACTTTGGCTTCCGTACACGAACACTTTGATTTCCGTACACAAACATTTCAACTTCTATACACAAACATGTCGACTTCTATACACGAACATTTCAACTTCTATACACAACATACACTTCCGTACAAACATTCCAGATAGTCACCTGTATACGTAGAGCACGGCCCTAGTGGGCAGGTACAGCGCGTACTCCGGCTCGCGCTTGTCCAATACATGCGAGGTGGTACTCGTCTCCATGTAACGCGACAGTGCTAGCTCCAAGGCCGCCGTCACTCCTAAAAGTCACGTTACAACTTGTTTGTACTTGTCCTTAGTGGTCACTCTAGTAACTCTAGTAATAATTTAACACAGTCATCACCCTAGTAATATATTTCAACATAGTGTAATAATAATAAATAATTTAAGTTAGTGTACATCCTACTATTGTAATCTAACTTACTGTTCACTTTAGTAATATATTCTAACTTAGCGTTCACTCTAGTAGTATAATTGAACTAAATTTACACCCTAGTAATATTATTTAACTAAGTGTACACACTAGTAGTATATTTCAACTTAGTGTACACCCGAGTAATATATTTTAACTTAGTGTTCACCCTAATAGTATAATTTAACTTAGTGATCACTCTGCAGTATAATTTAACTTAGTGTACACCCTAGTAGTATAATTTCGCATAATCAAATCAAATCAAATCAAAAAATTTTATTTCCAAAAAAGGTGGTAACATATTTTAGGAAAACTTAAATCAATACTAAATGTTATATCTAAGTATCAAGATTTACAAGTAGCCCCCAAACTAGGTGATCCTGTATTTTGGGAGGCCAGAGTTTGCCGTTAACATTATAACTGTACTTAATATTACCCTTAGAAAAGAAGAACAAAGTGGGATAGAGAATTAAACTCAACATATAACCAAGCGAAATTCAATTTAAAAGTTGTTCTATATCCAGATAACTTTGAGTGTGAAGCCATTTAATTAATACATCTTTAGCTGGTTTAGAAGGTAGGCGCTTTATATTACATTTTGCAACTACATTATTGTACACATGTGGATGCATAAAATAACCAAAACGTTTAGCAAAACTAGTGGATACATGTGGCACTGGTATACGATATACTCTTTTATTTACTAATTCTTCGAATGTTGGCAATAACGAAACACTCTTGTGGGTAAGCATACTGACCTTAAGTATGAATAATTTACGTACGCTTAGCAGTTCACTGTCCTTGTATAGTAAGTCCGTTGGGTACCGTCGCGGTTTTTGTAACATTACCTTTATGACAGCACGCTGCGCTCTTTCAATTAAGATAAGATTGGTTTTAGCCGCACCCCCCCAAATAGTAATACAGTAGCTTAAAAGGGAATGACATATGCCAAAATAGACTAATCGCAGAGTGCATTGATCAGCCGGACCTGACAATAAAGACATAATATGAATTACTTTACGAACACGTTTAGAGACAGCCACTATGTGATCTTTAAAATTTAACTTTTCATCAATAATTACACCAAGATATTTTATAGAGGTAGTTCTTGCAATACACTTGCATCTACAGGGGGAGGGAGGCACGCGAGCTTGTTTACACTTGTGTATCTTAATAGGTGGGGAGAAAGTTGGTTTTGAAATTGACGTTTTGTGGAAACATATATATTTAGTTTTAGCAGCATTCAAAGTTAAAAGATTACCATCTAACCAATTTGTAATTACATTAATACCTTTTTCCATATCAGAGAAGGCTTGTGACCAAGTATTTCCTGAATATATGATTGCTGTATCATCAGCATAGCAAATAATTTCCATTTTATTTGATGACAGGCAAAGAAGATCATTCATATAGATTGTGAATAATGTGGGGCCAAGGATGCTTCCTTGAGGTACTCCACAGCAAATTGGCAACTGGTCGCTGACGAGTGACCCTATCCGAAAACATTGTTTTCTGTTTGTTAAATAGCTTCTAAACCATTGCAGTCCTAAGCCTCGAATACCAAGTGCTTCCAGTTTAGCTAACAGGATCGGGTGAGACACAGTATCAAACGCCTTCGCTAGATCTAAGAATACACCGATGCAAACCTTATTCTCGTCTAAATTCCTTGATACTAAATTTGTCAGCATTGATACTGCGTCCTCAGTCGACTTCCCCTTTTGGAATCCATACTGTCTGCTAGATAGTAAGCTGTGTTTATCTAAAAATTTAATTAGTTGCCTATTCACAATCTTTTCGAGTACCTTCGAGAATATATTTAAAAGTGAAATTGGTCGATAGTTTTCTGGGAGATTTTTTGAGCCATTTTTGTAAATCGGAGATATTAGTGCAATTTTCCAACGTTCTGGGAATTTACCACTCGCAAGGCTTAGGTTTATCAAATGAGTTAAAGGGTGAATTATGTATTGTTTTGACCTTTTTACTACCTGACTTGTTATACCGTCAATACCCGGAGAGCAATTATTTTTTAGGCGGGATATAAAAAAGTTAACCTCATGTTCGTCTGTGGGAATCAAGAAAAATGAGTCTACTAAAGAGTCTGCTTTTAACTTTATTTTTGCTGCTAGATTATCTTCGGTGCAACCTAATCTATTTAATATGTCTTGGGAGAGATTCTCGCCAACTTTCGCGAAGTACCTATTACAATATTTTAAAGAGCCTTGTACGTTGGTATCTATTGAAAGTAATTCTGTGGCATTATTTCTTTTATTTGATAAGTTACATATCTCTTTAACTGCGCCCCATAATTTAAATAAGTTATTCTTGTTGTTTTCCAATTTAGTGTGATCATAATTCTGTTTTAATGTACGAAGAAGACTATTACAGAAATTACGATATCTAGTATACGTAGTTTTTAAATTTATGTTCAAGGGATCGCGCCGCAGTTCTTTGTGCAGTCTATCTCTATTTTTAATGCAGCGTAAGAGACCGGGGGTGATCCAAGGTTTAATTATTCTCTTAGACCGACCTACTTTAATTTCCTGTGTGTGTTTACCAATAATCGTAGCAATTCTTTGAGAAAATAGCGACACGGCGTCATCTATGTCCCTCGAATTCATAACATCAAGCCAACTAGTTCTTTCTAGTTCCTCAGAAATAGATTTGTAATTTATTTTATTAATTGTCTTATTCACCCTATATTGACATTTATAAGTTTGTTGCAAAGTTTCACCGAAGATAACTAGGCTATGATCTGTAAGATCAAAATCGCATATTATAGATATACCTTGGTTAAATTTTTTAACAAAAACATGATCTAAACATGCATTTAATCGAGTAGGAGCAGTAACTGCAGGTATAAGACCGTGCTCTGCCAGCGTACATAAATAATCAATATTCTTACCTTCACCTGCACCCAAGGACGATATGTCTACATTAATATCCCCTGCTAAGATTATTTGCTTCTTATACTTTAACTTAGATAATGTGTTGTCTAAAATTGATATAAAATTGGATATATTGCTCTTTGAAGGTGTGCGGTATATTCCTAATATAGTACAAAGTCCACTCATATCCAATAACAAACAGTTTGCTTCGTCATTAAAATTAGGCTCAGAAACAGTGACATTAAAGCATTGACGCGTATAGATTACTACCCCCCCAGCGCGATTAATATTATTACTTGTATGATACATATCATAATTATCCAAGCACGGTATATTTTTTAAAGGATCCAGCCAACATTCTGTAAGTATTATAACATCAAATAGTACATTCAATCTATGTAAAACTATTAAGAAATTATCAAAATTCTTATAAATACTTCTTATGTTGTATGTTATAATTTTAAAGTTGTATTCACTTGTAAGATAAACAGCACATTCCTGTGGTGTGGTTACAGTGTGACACTTAAACTGAAAGGAATCATCCGTTATAGTTAATATTTCTTTGTTATTCATTATTACTTACTGATCTCATATTCATAATGAGCATACAATGAAATCCACATATATGGTGGAAACATAAAACTTTTTTTGCTATTGTTATGTATAGAAGTCCACTGTAAACAAAACCATCAGAAACAAATAAGTAAACCCTCTTATAAACAACTTTTTTAGTACTTAATAATGATAATTTCCTATATATAACAGTATATACTATAATATAATTACCTAAAAATTCTGAACAACTGCCAGCAATCACAAATGTATGAACAAAAGAGTATGTAGACTCAATGTACCAACTTAATATGCCAAAATAAACATAACCTATAATATTACTATACCAGCCATATACTATTAATTTATTATTTATCCAACTTTTTATAAATATTATATGTTTACATAACTTTAATATGTTTAATGAGCAGAAGCACCAAAAAATTATTTTATATAAACACCACAAGTAAGCCAACAGTACAGTAACCCATGTACAAAAATAATTTATATAAAACACTAACTTTATGAGACTTATACATTTCAGAAAATATTGTCTATTTTTATTTATTTTAATTTTATTTATTATATGATAGCAACCTAGATATTTTTTACTTGTACACACTCCACTAAACTGCATTATAGAATAAAAAATATTGAACCTCATACACTGCTTAAGTAATAACTGTAATGTAAGATTAAATAAACTTTGTTTCCTTATTAAGAAACAACACTTTCCACCTAATTTAAACCACATCAGTAAGTATTTCAGTATGTTACCTAAGGTATCTTTATACCTTATTAAGAAATATACTATTATGATATATAAATCTGCTGGGAAAGTTATATCAATACAAGATATCTTGTTAAGTATTAGTTTAAGTAAACATAACTTTGTAGTTTCAAACATACCCAATCCAGTACACCAATTACCCATTTTGTACACAAGTATTTCCACTAGATGAATTACAATGGGGACCAAAAACCTTGTCATAATCATTTGCACTGCGTATCGGGGTTGCCGGGGACCCATCATGTTGGCGTACAAACACAGTTCCAAGCTTTGTCCAGCAGTGGCGGAACCCAGATTGCTTCGACTTAATCCTGGCATCACGAAATAAATTCCTGTTGTTTGTTGTGAGCCTCTCGTTTACAAATATCTTGCTATTCGGAAGGTTTAATTGAAAGTCTGAAGTGTCAAGGTTTCGTCTTGCTTTAGCTGCCTTAACAAAGTCATCTCTCTTTTCTCTTCGCACAAAACGGACTACCAGAGGCCGATAAATTTTGTTAGATATTCCGGTATGATTACTGTTAGAACGTTTAGGTCCCACACGTGAGATAGAATCTATATCTGAAGCTTCAATTTTGACACCCACTTTAGATCCCATAGTGAAAAGATAATGATAGAGATTTTCGTTAGATGTTTCTGGAATTCCCACTATTTCCACTTCGTTTTGCAAAAAAGTTTGCGCTTGGGTGTTAATGACATATTCAAGCTTAGATTTTTCTGATTCTAATACAGCAATTCTTTTCATGGCCACCTCAAGCTGGCATTGGAAGTCGTTTTGTCTAATTATTACTTCCTCTGACGAATTCTTAAATTCATTTCTAAGACTTTCCATTGCCACTTTCAATTCCTGCTTTAAACTCAACTGCATGTCATGGGTTATATCTTTTTGAATTTTTTGCAGTTTCTGATCTAACAAGTTGCTTAATTCATTTAGACTTATGTGTCCAGTTAGAATGCTTGCCGTACCTTGACCTGAACAGTCGATCTTATCCGGAGTAGATTCCTTGACAGATGAGACAATGTCATGTTGATTCGGGGGGTTGGCATTGTTTCCTCTACGGCGTGATATGTTGTTACAGGTCGAACAAAACCATGTCTTCTTGCTTTTATTTAAATTATTGAAAGTCTCGACCGACATTTTAACACATTTATATTCGTAATAACCATTACAGCCGCTACATTTGAGAGACGTATCTGTTGCTGCATCGTCATTACAGGCCGTACACTTCACCATTTTTGTTTAGAAATTTTAGACTGACGCGTTCACACTTCACTGTCAAGCGTAATCCCTTCGAATGCGCGAGAATAAGGGCGTAAACGCCGGCGAGATTAAGTCGCTTACGCGTTCGACTAAAACACTTCCACGTGCCCTGTTTTTGAGGTTAACATAACTTATATTGTAAATTTAATACAATATTGTCGAGGTAATTGGTTGTTTATAATATAATAATCAAAAATACAAAGCTCCCACTCGGTGTATGGTTACTTTAACCTATTAGTCACTGACTTTAACAAGTTTTTTACACTGTATTACAGCAACTTAACCGTACGTGACCGTGCCTTACAGCAAACTCTAATGTTCACCCTAGTAGTATAATTCTGTATCCTGTTCACTCTTGTAGTATAATTTAACTTAGTGTACACCCTAGTAGTATAATTTCGCTTAATGTTTACCCTAGTAGTATAATTCTGTATCCTGTTCACTCTTCACTACATATTATAAAACAAAGTCACATATATCGTATGTACGCATAAAACTTTGAAACTACGCAACCGATTTTGATGCGGTTTTTTTTAGTAGATAGAGTGATTCAAAAGGAAGGTTTGTACGTATAATAACATTTAATACGGAGTAGAGAAATACTGTAATTTTTGAGGTTTCTGTAAATAATGACATTTTTTTCCGCTTACATTGCAAACGCAGGCTAAACCCTACGAGATTTATCAAAATGATGTACTAAGTATTTGTACATCTTGAAAAGGTCTACAGAAAAGTCCGCGATGGTATATGTCTATCTCTTATGGATAACCCACTATAGCATTTTTTGTCATTTACTTTTTACGAAAAATAATGCCTTATTTTTGAAGCAATTTTTATACAATACAGCATTAATCCTTATTCTATTAAGTACCTTAAATAAATAGTTGATTTAATATAGATCAATATGGCCGTTTACAGCATGTAATTTAAGTGAACATTTTCGAAGATATTACAGATTTAAAATGCCGTGAGGACGCCGCGCTTCGCCCTAACACTTCGACTTTAGCAGCTATGTCGCTCCTTCAAGAGTTTGTTTAAAGACATTCTGTAATTAATTGTAAAAATAAAATACATAGGGAAAATGTGAAAGTAAATAAGTAAAAATATACTATATGAATTTAGATATTCCAAAGATAGCAGGAAATCTTCTTGGTATAGGGAAAGGAAATTGTTTTTCTCCAAATTTAACGCGTGCGGGCCACGGGCAGTAATGAATAAATCAAAACTACTGGATCGATTTTAATCATTTTTTTACACTGACTGACATGGAATATATATTTTATACCCGTGCGAAGCAGGGGCAGGCCGCTAGTGTAGTATAATTTAACTTAATGTTCACCCTAGAAGTATAATTTAACTAAATTTAAATTGTACAACTATTATTTAATCTGTGTAAAATTCCTTGCATATTTGTAACCTACCAATTCACATTGGATTAACATGGTGGATGTAAGCACCAAACTCACTATCCTAAAAAGAAAGAGGCCTATGCCCAACAGTGGGATAGTAATAGACCATTACTATCCTACCCTGAAGACCTCAATTAGACCCACTTACCAGAGTTAGGAGGTGATGTGATAATGTGAGGAGATCTTGGTTGTGATGAGAGGAACTGGTACCAGCTCTTTATAGACTCCACGTCCACACCCTGGGATATATCATTGATTAGGGTTTGTTAGGATAAAAAAATTATCTAAAACTACAGTCACACACAGAAATAAATTTGAGAATTTCGATTTTAATGAAATTTTCACAATCTTTAGATTTACATCAGAGCTATTTTTGGTTGTCAATGACAGTTTTATTGAGAGGGGAAGTCGAAACCAGACTGAGTCACAGCAACGCGTGGCCGGACTATTATTAGTATATTATAAATGCGAAAATGTATCCGTCTGTCTGTTAGGTTTTCACGGTTAATTCGCAGGACCAATATTGATTAAATTTCAAAAACTTAAAGTCTAAATGTGATCGATTTTCTCAAAATCGTTGAAACAATATCAATGAAATATGGTACAATTATAACTTATACACCATAATAGCATATATACTATAGAAATCTTGTTAATTGTACAGGAATAGGATGATATTAAAAAGCTCTTTTCTCAACTTATCACGCGACAACAGTCCACGAGAACAAAGTAGGCTTGGGTATGATTGCTATATAAGAATCATATTCGTTCCACGATATGATCGATTTTAATCACGTGATCATACCTGCTACTGCTAATGCTATTGGAATACAAACAAATGTATTCTTTATGTCGTATGCAGTGTATAGGACATAAAGACTACATTTGTTTGCATAAGACATGCTAATGCTATTGGGGTACAAACAAATGTATTCTTTATGTCGTATGCAGTGTAAAGGATATAAAGACTACATTTGCTCGTATAAGCAATCATTTAGTCCATTAACGTAAATAATATAATAGCGGATAGCGTTTTTGCTAATCAATAATAATTTTTCCCAGTAATATTGATTAGCAAAAACGCTATCCGCTATTATATTATTCAGCTATTCGCTATAATATTATTACTTGATAAAGCGATTGCTATTACAAACAAATGTATTTTTTAAATAATATTCAATACGGTCGATATTTCTAGGATATAGTTTCAGTTGGAATAACGTAAAAATGCTTTCTTCTCCGTAAATAAATTTAAATCTTCCCGAATTATCGACCGTATTATATGAGATATAAGAATTACATTTGTTTGTATTATTTTATTATTTTACTTTTTCATAGAATACCTATCCATAATTTTGTATAGCAGTATAGCAGTTACTCTAAAACTCATTAGCAGATGATGCTATATGAAAAGTTTTTCATATCATGATCATTAAGTGATTGGTGATTCTGTCCATGCCTAGAACAAAGTTGAGTTTTAATAAATACATAAATACACGAATACACTCAGAATGAAAGATCTAACAAATTGTTTTAGAAATGTTGGCCTTCGGAGATAATCGAACCCACTAGCCCAGAGATGAAGACTTTGGTACTTGGGCTAACTGTCCAGTGTTGGTTTAACTCACCAATACTCTATCATAGAGCACAGCATCCTGGTCGTTAGTGTCATCAGTCAGGTTGTATATGTGGGAGGCGAGCGCTCTGGCCACGGTCACCACGTTGGTGGCCAGGGTCTGGAGACCATCCTCGGAGTATGTATCCAGGATTGAACTCCGGGACGCGTCCTTGTGACTCTGGAACGAATTAATATAATAAAAAAAAAAAGTTAGTAACAGCCTGTTACTATCCCACTGTTGAGAATAGGCCTCTTCTCTCCATTTTTGGAGAGAAGGATTGGAGCTAAGACCTACCACGCTGCTCCAATGCGGATTGGTAGGTTACACATATCTCCAGAATTCTCTAGAGATATGCAGGTTTCCTCACGATGTTTTCCTTCACCGAAAAGTGTGTGATAAATTGCAATTATCAATTAGACACATAAGTTTTTAAGAGAAAAACTCATTGGTGTCTGCCCGGGTTTGAACCCGTGATCGTCTCTAGAGATTCACACGGTCGCACCGCTGGGCCATCACAGCTTATTATTATTATTAATATAATAAATAATAATAAATATAATATAGGACACTTACACACACGGTCGTCCATCCCCAAAGTAAGTAACTTAATACTTGTGTCATGGGTGACAGACAACTGGTGAATATATACTTATATATTTTTTAAATACATACTTAAAATATAAACCCAGGCTCAAAGACCAACAAATACATTTATAGAAAATGTTGGCTCTCGGCGGGAATCGAACCCGCGACCCGCGGAGCTGAAGGCAGGCACTACCCACTGCTCCAACGGGCCAGTGAAATTGGCCTTTATACAGACTAATTTTTATATTTACCTAGCGGAACGCTCCGGCATCGCACGGGTATAAAATATATATCCCATGTTACTCAGTGAAAACATGATTAAAATCGATCCAGTAGTTTTGATTTATTCTTTACTGCCCGTGGCCCGCAAGCGTTAAATTTGGAGTAAAACAATTTCCTTTCCCTATACCAAGAAGATTTCCTGCTATCTTTGGAATATCTAAATTCATATAGTACATTTTTACTTATTTACTTTTACATTTTCCCTATGTATTTTATTTTTACAATTAATTACAGAATGTCTTTATATACAACATTCACAGCTTTCTTGTCATTACACAATACAAACATGTTTTCTTTTGACTGGCCCGTTGGCGCAGTGGGTAGTGACCCTGCCTTCTGCTCCGCGGGTCGCGGGTTCGATTCCCGCCGAGAGCCAACATTTTCTATAAATGAATTTGTTGGTCTTTGAGCCTGGGTGTATATTTGTATTTAAGTATGTATTTAAAGTTATATATGTATATATTCACCAGTTGTCCGTCTACCATAACACAAGTATTAAATTACTTATTTTGGGGACGGACGACCGTGTGTGTAAGTGTCCCATATATTTATTTATTTATTTTATTTATTTAGAGGTTACTCTTGAAAGAGCGACATATAGTTGGCCATGTGAAAAACAAACCCGTCCGATCGCAGCTAAATTCAAAGTGCTATAGGGCGAAGCGCGCAATCGCTATGCTCTGCATTGTAAAACTGTAATATCTTCGAAAATGTTCATTTAAATTACATACTGTAAACGGCTTTATTGATCTATATCAAACAATGTATTTAAGGTACTTTGATAAGGATTAATGCTGTATTGTTTAAAATTGCTTCGAAAATAAGACATTATTTTTAGTAAAAAGTAAATGACAAGTAAATTCAAATTCAAATTTTTTTCAAATTCAAAATATTCTTTATTCAAATAAACTTGTAAACAAGTGCTTTTGAATCGTCAACTCTACTGCTGGTTCGGAAAGCTGTTCCTACCGAGAAGAGCCAGCAAGAAACTCGGCGGTTGCTCTTTTAAAAAAATAATTCTTAATACTATTTACATTCAGTCGTTACTGTCTTGTACAGGTTCAAAGAGAGCTATATCCACACATTCTTATCTTCTAAATAATCCTCAACAGTATAGTAGGCTTTCTGTATCAGCCTCTTTTTAACAGTGTTTTTAAACTGCTGTAATGGCAAAGCTGAAGTTGAAATAAATGGCCAGCAGCAGGATAGTAAGGGTCTAACATCCCTTCTCACATAAAAGGGAGGGAAGAGATCTATGCCCAGCAGTGGGATCGTATTTTACTTGAACTGAGAGAGATAGTAAGAGACAAGATTTATTTATTGTTGTTAACAATACATACCTGTAGAGAGCTAACGGTGAATGCCGTCATCCTCCTGATGCTGAACCTCTCGTGGTGCCAGGCCAGCAGCTCGTCAGCCAGGTTGATCTTCTTGTGGACCATGGGCACCCCCAGCCTGGCCTTCATGGACTGCGCCGGACTGCCAGGCTTTGGGGGCTTGGAGACGTGCATGCTGAGCGGCCCCGAGGACATGGAGTCCAGGCACATCACGAAGGAGACATCCTGAGGGAACAACCAGGATGATAGAAATATGGAGATATAACTCTTCCACAATGTACATGTTAGTGACTAAAAAGTAAGTAGCGACCTGTTACTATCCCAATGCTGAGAATAGGCCTCTTCTCTCCGTTATTGGAGAGAAGGGTTGGAGCCAAGACCTATCACGCTGCTCCAATACAGTAGGTTACACATATCTTCAGAATTCTCTAGAGATATTCAGGTTTCCTCACGATGTTTTCCTTCTACGAAAAGCTGTGATTGCAATTATCAATTAGACAGATAATAGAAAGTCATTAGTGCCCAGGATTTGAAGCAGTGACTGCCTCGAAAGAGTCGCACAGTCACATCGCTGGGCTACCACAGCTCTTTAAATACAAATATACACCCAGACTCGAAGACCAACAAATTGATTTATAGAAAATTTTGGCCGTTGGCAATCGAACCCGCGACCCGTGGAGCTGAAGGCAGGGTCACTGCCCACTTTACCCACCCTATAAGGTCCCCGCTGGACGATGCATCTGGTGCTTCCGATGCATCGTCCAGCGGAGGTAGGGGCAACTTTTAAAGAGGCCCCGACCCAGAGGTGGCGCACTCTGGGGCATAGAGTTGCTGCTGGTGGGGATGGGGACAATGTCTTATAGATATCCCTATCCCCTATCCCTATCTCTAATCCCTATCCCCGCCACCAGCAGCTTGGTGGAGCAATGTCAGGTTGAGGATTATTTAGACGATAAAAATGAGTGGATATAGATATTGTTCGACCCTGTACAAGAAAGACACGATTAAATGTAACTAGCATTAAGAATTGTATTTTTTAAAAGAGCAACCGCAGAGTTTCTTGCTGGCTCTTCTCGGTAGGAACAGCTTTCCGAACCAGCAGTAGAGTTGACGATTCAAAAGTATTTCTTTACAAGTTTATATGAATAAATAATATTTTGAATTTGAATTAGAATAAAGAATATTTTTTGAATTTGAATTAGAATAAAGAATATTTTTTTAATTTGAATTTAGTCGGTGCGAGTCCGACAAAACCGCACACATAAGGGTACACAAAAAAGGTAAAGGTATAAATAAGGGGTTTTTCCTGTAAAAAAATGGGTCACCCACTGGGCCAATGGGCCAGTCTAATTTATACCTGTAGCAGCGCCGAATCTATGGAATCCAGGTGTTCTTCCAGCCACTTCTTGGTGGAGAAGTAGTTGAGAGAGTGGCCTGTGGAGGTCAGCACGAACAGCACAGTGGGCCCCCCTCGGACCGCCGGCGAGGAGTACAGCTGGGAGAGGACCCTCGCTATCTCCAGGAGGGCGACAGCTCCAGATGCGTTGGAGTCTGCGCCGAACGATAACTCCTGGAAGATCAGTCCCAGGTCAAAGCATTAAGGACCAAGGCCTCTATGGTAGATTTTAAACTTTTGCGATTCATACTAATCACTACATATTATAAAACAAAGTCGCATTCATTTCTTGTACGCATAAAACTTTAAAACTACGCAACAGATTTTGATGCGGTTTTTTTTTAATAGATAGATTGATTCAAGAGGAAGATTTGTACGTATAATAACATTCAATGCGAAGTAGAGAAATACTGTAATTTTTGAGGTTTCTGTAAATGTATGTGTACTTTTTACGAAAAATAATGCCTTATTTTTGAAGCAATTTTTATACACTACAGCATTAATCCTTATCCAATTAAGTACCTTAAATAAATAGTTGATTTAATATAGATCAATATGGCCGTTTGCAGCGTGTAATTTAAGTGAACATTTTCGGAGATATTACAGATTTAAAATGCCGTGAGGACGCCGCGCTTCACCTTATAGCACTTCGACTTTAGCAGCTATGTCGCTCTTTCAACAGTATGTTTAAAGATATTCTGTAATTAATTGTAAAAATAAAATACATAGGGAAAATGTAAAAGTAAATAAGTAAAAATGCACTATATAAATTTAGATATTCCAAAGATAGCAGGAAACCTTCCCCAAATTTAACGCTTGCGGGCCACGAGCAGTAATGAATAAATCAAAACTACTGGATCGATTTTAATCATTTTTTTACACTGACTGACATGGGATATATATTTTATACCCGTGCGAAGCAGTAGCTCCGCTAGTTAATATATAAACAAACGGGTAAAACACAAACAAATTTAAAATATTCTTTATTCAAATAAACTTGTAAACAAGTGCTTTTGAATCGTCAACTCTAGTGCTGGTTCGGAAAGCTGTTCCTACCGAGAAGAGCCAGCAAGAAACTCGGCGGTTGCTCTTTTCAACATAATACTTATAACTAGTTACATTAAGTCATTACTATCTTTTACAGGGTCTGACAGTAGCTATATCTATGCATTCTTATCGTCTAAATAATCCTCAACAGTATAGTAGGCTTTCTGGATCAGCCTCATTTTAACAGTGTTTTTAAACTGATGTAATGACAAAGCTAAAAAGCTGTGGTAGCCCAGTGGTAACACCGTGCGACTCTTTCCAGGAGGTCACGGGTTCAACCCAACAGACACCAATGAGTTTTTCTGTTTAAACTTATGTCTAATTTATATTTGCAATTTATCACACGCTTTTCGGTGAAGGGAAACGTCGTGAGGAAACCTGCATATCTCTAGAGAATTCTGGAGATATGTGTAACCTACCAATCCGCATTGGAGCAGCGTGGTAGGTCTTAGCTCCAATCCTTCTCTCCAGAAACAGAGAGAAGAGGCCTATTCCCAGCAGTGGGAGAGTAACAGGCCGTTACTTTTTAAAAAACTTTTAGAGAAAGATAGGTATAGGTATATAAACACTATTAAGGAGAAACTGATACAGAAAGCCTTATATACTGTTGAGGATTATTTAGACGATAAGAATGCGTGGATATAGATATTGTTCGACCCTGTACAAGATAGAAAAGATTAAATGTAACTAGTATTAATAATTATATTTTTAAAAGAGCAACCGCCGAGTTTCTTGCTGGCTCTTCTCGGTAGGAACAGCTTTCCGAACCAGCAGTAGAGTTGACGATTCAAAAGCACTTGTATACAGGTTTATTTGAATAAAGAATATTTAGAATTTGATTTGAATTTGAATAAGTATATGTTGGCCACTCACACTCACAGGCGCCTATAGCTCCCCACTTTAATAACACTATGTAAACTTAATTTAATAAGCACTTCCTATAATATAACAGGCAACTTACCGGTACAATACTTGACGAATCATAATGGGCAGCGATGACAATAGTCTGGGCAGTTCCTGAACGACCGACCAGCTTCCCGTGAAGAGTGACGGGTTTGGAGTCCAGCGTAGATGGGGCAGAGCTGGACACGACTGAGAAAATGAATTACAAAACCCAAACTCAAAATGAAAACATTCTTAGCCAAGTGAACTTGTATCAAGTGCTTTTGAAACGTCAACTCTGTATAAATCCCGTAGTAAATAATATTTATTATATATATTTTAATAATATTTTATTACTAGTGGCCCGCTCCAGCTTCGCACGTGTATAAAATATATAGCCTATGTCACTCAGTGAAAAAAATTATTAAAATCTATCCAGTAGTTTTGTTTTATTCATTACTGCCCGTGGCCCGCAAGCGTTAAATTTGGAGTAAAACAATTCCCCTTACCCTATACCATGAAGATTTCCTGCTATCTTTGGAATATCTAAATTCATATAGTACATTTTTACTTATTTACTTTTACATTTTACCTATGTATTTAATTTTTACAATTAATTACAGAATGTCTTTATGTACGACATTCACTGCTTTCTTGTCATTACACAATACAAACATGTTTGATAAATATCGTAGGGTTTGGCATGCTATTGCAATGTAAGCGGAAAAAAATGTTATTTATTACGATATCACATTAGAAACCTCAAAAATTACAGTATTTTTCTACTCCATATTGAATGTTATTTATAAGCCTTACTCTTCAATCACTCTATCTATTAAAAAACCGCATCAAAATCTGTTGCGTAGTTTTAAAGATTTAAGCATACATAGGGATATAGGGACAAACAAAGAATGCGACTTTGTTTTATAATATGTAGTGATGTAATTCTGTTGGTAGTTCTATGGAATAAATAAATAAAAATAGGATTTGTACAGTTAACTACTTACCAATCTGGTAACCGTTAGATGACACAGTGTTAACAAGCACTTCCCACGCAGAAACGGATGCGACGTCAGTGACAAAGCTGTGCTGGAGGTCTGTGATGATGTCTTCAAAGTCTGGCGACCAGTCAGCAAAGTAAACTGGTATATTGATGTCTCGCTGCATCATAGCCGTCTCCAACAGTTTGATGTGCTAAAATTGACATACTGATTTTAAGGACCTGTTTCATAAGTTACTGATAAAGTGTTGTATAGTTAACCGACAAATAAACTAAGTAACAGATATATATCTCTAAAAAGAAACAATAAAAAGTGAAAATTAAAAAAAAATAGCGGCCATTTTGAAATACTGAAAGATAGAGGTTGTGGAAGAATAGAATAATAAAATATAATAAATATATGGGACACTTACACACACGGTCGTCCATCCCCATAGTAAGTAACTTAATACTTGTGTTATGGTAGACAACTGGTGAATATATACTTATATATTATTGATATACATACTTAAATAAAAATATACACCCAGACTCGAAGACCAACAAATTCATTTATAGAAAACTAGCGGCCTGCCCCTGCTTCGCACGGGTATAAAATATATGTATATCCCATGTCATTCAGTGTAAAAAAATGATTAAAACCGATCCAGTAGTTTTGATTTATTCATTACTGCCCGTGGCCCGCAAGCGTTAAATTTGGAGAAAAACAATTTCCTTTCCCTATACCAAGAAGATTTCCTGCTATCTTTGGAATATCTAAATTCATATAGTACATTTTAACTTATTTACTTTTACATTTTCCCTATGTATTTAATTTTTACAATTAATTACAGAATGTCTTTATATACAACATTCACAGCTTCCTTCTCATTAAACAAACTCTTGAAAGAACGATATAGCTGCTGAATTCGAAGTGGAAAGAACGCTAGATTCGAAGTGCTATAGGGTGAAGCGCGGCCTCCGCATGACATTTTAAATCTGTAATATCTCCGAAAATGTTCACTTAAATTACATGCTGTAAACGGCGATATTGATCTATATTAAATCAACAATTTATTTAAGGTACTTAATTGGATAAGGATTAATGCTGTAGTGTATAAAAATTGCTTCAAAAATAAGGCATTATTTTTCGTAAAAAGTAAATGACAAAAAATGCTATTGTGGGTTATTCATAAGAGATAGACATATACCATCGCGGACTTTTCTGTAGACCTTTTTAAGGTGTACAAATACTTAGTACATCATTTTGATAAATCTCGTAGGGTTAAGCCTGCGTTTGCAATGTAAGCGGAAAAAAATGTAATTATTTACAGAAACCTCAAAAATTACAGTATTTCTCTACTATGTATTGAATTTTATTATACTTAAAAACCTTCCTCTAGAATTACTCTATCTATTAAAAAAAACCGCATCAAAATCTGTTGTGTAGTTTTAAAGATTGAAGCATATATAGGGATATACGGACATAGGGACAGACAGAGAATGCGACTTTGTTTTATACTATGTAGTGATATTATTTATTTTTACAATTGATTAGACAATGTCTTTACATACAACATTCATAGCTTTTTTATCATCTTCTATACTTATAATAAATCTGTAGAGAGGTCAATTCTGTAACTGGAATATATTTCCAAAATAACTATCAGGGGGTGATTAGGGATCGATACTGATGCCAAAAATGCAATCAGTAAAATTTTTGTCTGTCTGTCTGTCTGTCTGTCTGTATAACCGTTATAGAAACAAAAACTACTCGACGGATTTTAACGAAACTCGGTACAATTTTTTTTCATACTCCTGGGCTGGTTATAGTATACTTTTCATCACGCTGCAATTAATAGGAGCAGAGCAGTGGAGGGAAATGTTGAGAAAACGGGAGAAGTTACTCCATTTTTTAAGCTTCCGTCGCGTGTGCAACCTTGATGGTTAAAGCTACACAGAAATCATGTATGACGGAAATGTTCTCCTTAAAATTATATAAAAACTATCCCACGACAGCATATGTCTATCTTTTATTGTTGACTCACAATAACACGTGTAACCCCCGATAGCTTAGCAGTTCGAAGCTTTCTGGTCTGTATTTGTCTACTCCTACATTTATATCACTCTCAGTCATCCCTAAATAAAAAAGTGAATAGTATTAACCATTGTATAAAAAAAGAATCATTGAAATCGGTATAGAAACACCAAAGTTATACATGAAATACGCTAATAATAAGCCATCGCGCGTGAATACTGAATCATGCTATAAGGATTATCACTACATAGTATAAAACAAAGTCACATTCTTTGTTTGTCCCTTATATCCCAGATTTTGATGCGGTTTTTTTAATAGATAGAGTGATTCAAGGGGAAGGTTTATATGTATAATAACGTTCAATATGGAGTAGAAAAATACTGTAATTTTTGAGGTTTCTAATGTGATGTCGTAAATAATTACTTTTTTGCCGCTTAATATAATATAAAATATATAGGGAAAAATGTAAATATGTAGTATATGAATTTAGATATTAGATATAGCAGGAAATTTTCTTGGTATAGGGAGAGGGGAATTGTTTTTCTTCAAATTTAACGCGTGCGGGCCACGGGCAGTAATGAATACCTTAATTAAAACTACTGTATCGATTTTAATCATTTTTTTCACTGGGTGACATAGGCTATATATTTTATACCCGTGCGAAGCAGGGTAGGCCGCTAGTTAGACAATATAAACTTGAAAGAAGGACATTTAGTTGCGCCTCCGGTCGCTGCTAAATTCGAAGTGCTTATAGGTCGAAGCGCGGCCTCCTCGCGGGATTTTAAATGTGTAATATCTCCGAAAATGTTCACTTAAATTACATGCTGTAAACGGCAATATTGATCTATATTAAATCAACAATTTATTTAAGGTACTCAATTGGATAAGGATTAATGCTGTATTGTATAAAAATTGCTTTGAACATAAGGCATCATTTTTCGTAAAAAGTAAATGAAAAAAACTGCTATTGTGGGTTATCCATAAGAGATAGACATATACCATCGCGGACTTTTCTGTAGACCTTTTTAAGGTGTACAAATACTTAGTACATCATTTTGATAAATCTCGTAGGGTTTAGCCTGCGTTTGCAATGTAAGCGGAAAAAAATGTAATAATTTACAGAAACCTCAAAAATTACAGTATTTCTCTACTTCGTATTGAATGTTATTATACGTACAAACCTTCCTTTTAAATCACTCTATCTATTAAAAAAAACCGCATCAAAATCGGTTGCGTAGTTTTAAAGTTTTATGCGTACATACGGAAATATGGACTTTGTTTTATAATATGTAGTGATGTTGGCCCTCGGCGGGAATCGAACCCGCGACCCGCGGAGTTGAAGGCAGGGTCACCCACTGCGCCAACGGGCCAGTCAGATAGGTATTTGCTATCCAGCAGATAAACAAGAGAGTTGTAAAATAAATAAATAAATAAATAAACAAAATAACAGCCACATGATCTACCTGTTAACTTATTAGGGACTTTAAGTGATGAATAAGCCTATCAGAATAGTCGCCTTTTACGAGAAATGAGGGTGGTACTATTCTATTCAGACGGATACCACACAGCGGGTAGATTTACCTTAGTCGCCCTTTACGACACCTCGGTAATAAATGAGGGTGGTGCTATTCTATTCAGCGAATACCACACGGCGTCCAAAAGTTTTAGTAAAAAACCGTACATAAATCCATTCAGTAGATTTTGTGGAAATCGATTGCATAAAGACAGACAGCGTTTGAGGACTTTGTTTTTTAAAATATAGATAACAAATTAATACCTCTTTCTGTTCGTCCGTCATCAAAGTATCATTCTTGGGTAGAACCAACAATAACGCCCCTGCTTGATTGTGGAGTCCAACAAACTGGTCAATCGTGATATCCTGGATCTTAGCGACGACGCAATGCCGTGACGTACTCCAGGTTGTCAATGATCTACCTTCAAGGTTGAAGCTGGCACTGCGACATCCTATTATCCAATAAGAAAATATACAAATCTTTGAACATGTGTTAATGACGGAATCAGATATATTAGTATTATATACTTATTTAATGCTTTAGCATGCTGGGTGTTTGGGTTCTGGACAAAACCAGTTGCAACGAACTTCGAGCCAAAACAGGAGTCACAGATATCATTTCTCGCATTGAAATACAAAAATGGAGATGGCCGGGTCACACAATACGCTGCTCACTAAATAAATGGAGTCAAAGGGTTCTATCTAATTTCGGGGACGCCTGTCGGTGCAGGGCGGGTGGTCGGCGGCGGTCAGTTCCTATACCGGACTATTCCACCCACGAGTCAAAGGGTTACTCTCTGGTACCCCAGGAATGGAAAAAGAGCTAGAGGGTTGCCAGTGACATGGGAGGACAACCTCATACTAACTGCTGGGCCTTGCAGGACAAGAGAAAAGGCACACCGAACTAAGAGATTTAATATAAAAAAAAAGAAACAATCCAATTAATGTAGTTTAAAATAAAAGGTTTATTATTATTATTTATTACTTTTAGTAATGTAGTTAGTTATATTAGTCCATAAATATATTATCTATATATATGTATATCTATGGACTAATATATTTTTGTAATTTTAATGGTTTTTATTTGTATTGTATTTGTTTTTTTCTACTTTTCTTTGTATTAGAAATTAAATGGTGTTCAAAATAAAGAGAGAATAAATAAATGTATATATTTCCTGAAAAACAGAATGAAGGAGGTTTCGAGGGAAAAAAAAAGAAACTAAATATGGCATGCTCAATGTAGAGTGTACTATCTGTTTTTAGACTAGCACATTCTTATGCCCCCCTATTAGAGATGTGAAAAAATAATCGATTTTTAAAATAAACGATTTTTTTTTTAAATAATATATTTCATTTTTTTTATCAATTTCTTTTCCACAATTTGTTAAATTAAAAAAAAACGATTTTATCGTTTTTTTTAAATCGATTATATTTATCATCCTATTTCCCTTTTTTCTTGTTTTTTAAGATTACATATGCATTGTTGGATGAAACCAATGCAGCCAAACTACACATATTCACAAACAGCACATTTGTTATTATTTATTGGTAGTTGTCCATTTTTATTAGCCTTTATTAATAATATAATTAATTTAAATTATTAGAAAAAACAACTTTTCAAATAGTCAGAAAAAATCGATTATTTTGATACGAAATAATCGATTTTTTTAATAAGCGATTATTTTTAAAGGAAAAAAACGATTATTTATCAATCGTTTTTTTCTATACTAAGGCACATCCCTACCCCCTATGGACCATTCAAAACTATTAATATTAAAAATTGAATTGCTCACTAAAAGACATTGCAAAGGTAATCCCCTTATCATATTTGTAGAGTGATACCCCAAAATATTCTTATCAGTTTTATCAGCAGTGCAAATACTAATTATGAATGTAGATTTGCTACAATTATTTTCACATAGTTTCTTTCTTATTTTATTATATTATATTCATGAGGTGGATACAAAGCTGTGATTGCCAAAAGGTAATACAGCATGATCCTATGTGTTACTTCTGGTTTGGACCTAGGGAAGGTTCTATAGGTTTTGCATAAAAACAATGCTTTATTTATATATTGATTACAACCCATCAAGTGCTGTATAGTAAAGAAATATGTTAGGAAACCTGTATGGTTCCTCTTTGTTCCTGGGATACCTTTAACCTTTCAATCCATGATGTCTATTATTGCAAAGCAATGCATGCAGTTCAGCGAGCATCTGTAACTGCAGAGATATGATGGGATGTGCAGAAGAATTTTATATTGTACTAGCGGCCTGCCCCTGCTTCACACGGGTATAAAATATATATCCCATGTCAGTCAGTGTAAAAAAAATGATTAAAATCGATCCAGTAGTTTTGATTTATTCATTACTGCCCGTGGCCCGCAAGTGTTAAATTTGGAGAAAAACAATTTCCTTTCCCTATACCAAGAAGATTTCCTGCTATCTTTGGAATCTCTAAATTCATATAGTACATTTTTACTTATTTACTTTTACATTTTCCCTATGTATTTTGTTTTTACAATATAATTATAGAATATCTTTATATACAACATTCACAGCTTCCTTGTCGTTAAACAAACTCTTGAAAGAGCGACATATATCTGCTAGATTCGAAGTGCTATAGGGCGAAGCGCGGCGTTCTCACGGCATTTTAAATCTGTCATATCTCCGAAAATGTTCACTTAAATTACATGCTGTAAACGGCCATATTGATCTATATTAAATCAACAATTTATTTAAGGTACTTAATTGGATAAGGATTAATGCTGTATTGTATAAAAATTGCTTCAAAAATAAGGCATTATTTTTCGTAAAAAGTAAATGACAAAAAATTCTATAGTGGGTTATCCATAAGATATAGACATATACCATCGCAGACTTTTCTGTAGACCTTTGCAAGGTGTACAAATACTTAGTACATCATTTTGATAAATCTCGTAGGGTTTAGTCAGAGTTTGCAATGTAAGCGGAAAAAAATGTAATTATTTTCAGAAACCTCAAAAATTACAGTATTTCTCTACTCTGTATTTAATGTTATTATACATACAAACCTTCCTATTGAATGAAATTGAATATTGAATTAAAAAAACCGCATAAAAATCTGTTGCATAGTTCTAAAGTTTTATGCAAACATAGGGATATATGGACAAACAAAGAATGTGACTTAGTTTTATAATATCATTATTTATTATCATTATTTTACTTTATTATTTTATTTTAATTTTTTAATTGTTTTATTTTATTCAATTTCATTTTCTTTCATTGTGTAATAGTTGAAATTATGTATTTTCTTTTGTGATGTATTGTGTTTAATGAGTGTAAGTGGATCATGTTCGTTCTAATTAAATAAATCATAAAAAAAATCGCATGAGCTCCCAACTAGTTGTGTGTAAACTGCAATCCTTCTTTTCAAAGGATTGAGTAGTTTATGGTTTTAATTGTAGTATGGTTTGTAGAAAATTGCATCATAGAATAGAACAAAAGTTATAAGTTATTCCTTGACATAATATATGATTTTGCTTCTGTTGACTAAAATATTTTGTTAGATTTTTCATGTTAAAATTAGCATTATTACATGGAAGACATTTTATACGATAGTTCTGAATAAAATCAAAATCATCTAAATTTCCTTTGAAGAGATTTACATTTATTCATACAGTTGAAGCTAATAATATAAAGGCTATTTTTGGATAAAATAGGAATCAGTTATTTAAATATACATCTAAAGTTGAATATTAAACATAAAATCATATCATAATCATCTAAAATTGTGTGCTCTGATTGTATAGTTATTTACTATGCTTGCTTCAAAACAAGCAAGAGTCAAAGAACACACAGCCTAGTCAACCGTTACTAAGTAATGCAACTTTTTTTTAAACGAAACAAATTCTAAAGTCAAGGATTCTCATTTTAAAACATAACCTCAAATATTATATTCAAATTTAATTAATTTAAGTTGTATTCATGACACGAACTTACCGTGGGGTACAGTGTGAAGGTCGTACTGCTGCATTCTGTATACAGAGAACTCATGGGATGCAGCAACAGGATTTGCAGGCGATATAATTATAAAAATCGGGAAAACTACAAGCAAATAGTACGGCAGGTAGCCCCGAAATAACTCTGCAAAACCGTCTGCTTGATCAAGCCACATTTTAGAAACTCTTAGTGTTCACTCGTTAATTCAATTATAGTAAAAATCAATTTTTAATACACTATCTCATTAATGTGAAAACCTACGTACTATAACTGTGAAACTCGGTCAATGGTATAGTGACATTTGTATTTAGAAATATGAAAAATAATCGATTTTTATAATAATCGATTATTTTTTCAAAATAATCGTTTTTAATATTCGATTATTTTTATCATCCTATTTCTCGTTTCACTCCTTTTTGTAGTTTTTTAAGATTACATATGCACTGTCGGATGAAACTAATGTAGCCAAACTACACATTTTAATAGTATAATATTTCACAAACAGCTCATCTGTTATTATTTATTGGTAGTTGTCCATTTTAAATAGCCTTTATTTTTATTAATATTTAAAAAGGCATATTTTCAAATAGTCTGAAAAAATCGATTATTTATTAATCGATTTTTTCTACTCCAAGTCACGACCCTATTTGCATTTGCGTGACTTGACAGCGCACTGTTCACTCTTAAAAACAAAGATGTCTATGGTTTGCTTTCTGTTTTACGTATACACTGTCCATTATATTAACCATCTTTTGACAGATTGACGATAGTGATGTCCTAAAGATTCTCGTATGCGATACCATTCCGATTATAGTACCTACTATCATTAATCGAATTACGTACCTAAGTAATTCGATTAATGATAACCTACGTAAACTAGATTACTACTTGAGAAAAGAAATTCCAACTTTGAGAAAACTTATTGTTTCTTTGAAAAGAAGTGGTTTATTTCATGGTGAAAAATCTTCTTTGGTCAAAGTTTTGAACACAATTGGCTTTTCATATAAAAAGTTAAATAAAAGAAAATTATTAATGGAACGCACAGATATAGCTATAGCACGTTGTGATTTTTTAAGAGAGGCAAAGAAAATACAAGATTGGGCAAATATTGTTTTCACGGATGAAACATGGCTCAACGCTAACCACACACTATCTCGTTTCTGGACTGATGATACTGCTGATTCCACTTCCTCAGTACCAATGGGAAAAGGTGAGCGCCTAATCATTTGCCATGCAGGTACAGCAAAAGGATTTGTACAAGACGCACTGTTGGCATTTAAATCGAAGAAATCAAATGACTACCACGAAGAGATGAATGCAAATGTGTATGAAGAGTGGTTCAAAAAAATGCTCATTTCATTGGAAGAACCATCAATAATTTTTATTGATAATGCGCCCTACCACTCCCGTCAAATTGACAAAATGCCAACACAGGCTAATAAAAAGCATGAAATAATTAATTGGCTTCGGGACAATGGAGAAAATGTGGACGACTCAATGTTAAAAGTTGAATTAATAAAAATATTAAAAACCAAAAAGAGAGCAAAACGCTATGTAATCAATGAAATGGCAGCAGAATATGGCCATACTGTTCTTCGGATTCCTCCATACCACTGCCAGTACAACGCAATAGAACTTATATGGGCACAAGTAAAAGGGCATGCTGCGAGATGCAATACAAGCCCCCCATTCACAGCGAATAAAATGTTGCAATTGCTAAAAAATGCTTGCACCCACGTAACGGCCGAGAACTGGGCAAGTGTGGTGGAAAGAACTAAAAGAGTAATATTCTCTGATTGGGAACGTGATATTGCGTTTGATAATATATTATCTACACAAGAGCTAATAATAACTGCTACTGAAGACTCCTCATCGGAGGAGTCTAGTGTTGATTATCATTCCGACGACTCGTGCTAATAAAATAAATTAAAATATCCTGATTGTTTTATTTGTATTCATGTATTAACTAAGAAGAAAGTAAAACTTTATATAATGTTATTAAATGTCTTTTAATACTCGTAACATCGATTTCTACCGATTATTTTTAATCTGTGGCATAATCGTAGTAACCCATTATGTGTGACATCACTAAGTGGGCGGTACCCATCCATAAAGTACAAATATTATTTGTATGATATTTGTACGTAAGCAATACAAAACTTAATGAGCGTGAGCTGTCAAAAGACTGATAATATGATGGACGCAGTATAGAAATAAGATCAAATTATTTGAATTTAAATATTTTTATTAATTAATAAAAAAAACTTAAAGTAAATTAAAGGTCCTTTAAATCACTTTAGATATACTGAGATGTCTTAGTCTTAATCTACAAAGTGTAAATAGGTTGTTCGTAATAAAATTCTTATTTAGGTATCATGCCCTTTTTCTATTAACTTTTCACTAATAAACTACTACGTATATTTAAACGAAAAGTAGCAAGGGGATGTTAATTCAACGCTGCACGCACAGGAAGGAGCGACCGAATGTATATAGGTCCACATAACTGTAAGATCGATATTGGTTACTTCCGTTTTGGCCCTTTGAATGCTACCATTATCGTTCCCTTTCACGCAAAACTTACGGAACAATTATCTACACAAAGCTTAAATAAAAAAGATGATTTTGATTTTTTCAGGAGAGTGGGAAAACTGTTTCCTAATACCTTTTTACTCAGTACAGGACTATCTTTCAGTCAATATTTAAATTTTAACTGAATAGAATACAATAGCTGAATAACACTTATTAAAGTTATAAAAATAAAAATGGAATCTGAGAGATATTTGGCTCAAGTACCCCTCAGACACAAATGTTAGAACATTTAGAAGGATCAAGATTTTTTAAACGATGATATCCTGAATGCCAAAGATAGTATTTTAATTCCAATATTGTAAACTACAATAAAAAAGTTCTAAATTAATTACACTTTTAAATCTTTACGGAATATTTTAAATTGTCTGCCCGGGATCTGAACTAGGGTTGCCACCTTATTTTGAAGAAAAATAGTATTTTTCTTTTTAAATTAAAATAATATAGTACTTTTAGAAAATTCAGGAAAAAAACATAGTACACATATTTTTTCAATCATTATTTACTTTTCCATGATTATTGATTATTACTTTTCGCTGAACAATCACAAATGAGTTAGAGTTACTAACTAACTAAGCACCGTAAATAATTAATGAGTTTCGTTCAAACATTCCCTATTCAGTGCTGCGGGTGCGTTCCATTCACAGTTGATTAAAAAAAAGCGCGACAATTGAATTAGCGATAAAAATATAGTATTTTTCGTCCTATATTGTTTTTCTATAATATATAGTACAATTGACTAAAATATAGTACGATACTATATAATATAGTATGGGTGGCAGCCCTTATCTGAAATGAAATTATTTTGCTATAATCCGCTATCAATTGTATTATGGATCTCCGCAAAGTAACACCTAATTCTATAAATTAATGTAAAGGAACAAAAAGGTTATTTAAAACGTTTTAATTTATATGCATAACTGTCTACTAACTTTGCCCTTTTACTAAGGGCAAAGTTTTAGGAATTAATCGTAACATTAAGCACGTTAAAAAAAATGAGATACACTCACTTAACATCAAACTAAAGATAGTTTAGTGTTAAACAGTAAGTATATAATAATTCTTTATTTATGATCATATTTTATCGTTTTTATGACTTAAATACAAAGTTTCTTAAGTAACCATATTCTGTAATTTAGATCGTAATAGTTTTGATAATTAAAATATTTATTCTAACTTGAACCTTTTATCCCATATTGGGTGCGAAAGGAATTTTTTATGACTAACGCTATTATAACGTATGCTAGATTACAATTAAAAAAAACTATAGTTGAAATAAAAATCATTCAAAAGAATTACAATGTAAAGTTTAAGAATCATAATAAAAAAAAACAATAGTCATAGACTTTGTTATTTTTTTAAATCTATTTTATATTGATAGAAGTAATGTAGAGTAATGCTGAATGATAGTTTTATATTTCTTTATTTAAAACAATAGTACGCTTACAAATTACTATTTCGTTTCATCGTGAAGTGATACTGGAATGTACTATATGTAACGGGCGTACCTTGTATACTGTTTTTAGGCCAGGTCTATTCACTCGCTGTATGGAGCGACGGCGCAGCGCAGTGCGGCACTATCGAGCGGCCTGGCGGGGGACGCGGGATGGTCGCTTCCGACTATCGATATCGTTCACGAATTACGATGTTCCGATTAAGTAATCGATTATCATTCATGCTCTACATTAAGTAAATATTTATATTATGAATTAGAAATTAGTTCACGCTAATTAATTAATGTCTGAATACATTTTGTACGTTTAATACATTCAGTTTGAAACAGTCCGTCTCTTTCTTAAAAATATCCTACCTACAAAAATAGGAATTTACGTCGATTGAAACTCTAATGGAGTAGTAGTTGCGAATGATTATAGCAACTAATGAAGGAGCGATCATCTTAAATAAATAAACAGATTGTTATGATGCTTTTCAGTATAGATTACTTCTTTGTAAGAAATTGTTACGCTGTCTTTCAAGTTACCGTTTAAAATTAACAATGAACTAAGTCTAAATAACTTTATCCATTTTGACTATGATACCATATAGATATACATATACACGCTTGCAGTTTGTTTTTGGTGTGTATGTTTAATTTACTCGGTGGACTTAAAATGATTATTTTGATAATATAAACGCAGCGATTATTCGATATTAGAATGCGATTTTAATCGCAACGAATGCCATTGGAATTCTAAAAAGTATAGCGATGTCGATAGTAATCGGGCCGCATCGCGCTTCCGCCGACCGGCACTCCGTCAGTGCGCTCGCAACCCCCGGGAGCGCGGGATGGGTGGCGCGCTGCTGCTCGCGCTGCTGGCGGCGGCGCGGGCCGGCGTGCCCAACGCGACCGACCTCGCCCCCGACCTCACCACCGACCTCACCCCTGACCTCACCCCCGAGCCCGACCTCGAGGAGAAGACCCCTCTCTTCCCCGAGGACCTGTTCACGGAGGACCAGCGCCGCTCCGGAGCGGTCCTCCTCCACGTGATAGGCATGGGCTACATGTTCGTGGCGCTCGCGATAGTCTGCGACGAGTTCTTCGTGCCGGCGCTGGACGTGATCATCGAGCGGCTCGCGATCCGGGACGACGTCGCCGGCGCCACGTTCATGGCCGCCGGGGGCTCGGCCCCGGAGCTGTTCACCTCGGTCATCGGGGTGTTCGTGTCGTTCGACGACGTCGGCATCGGGACGATCGTCGGCTCCGCGGTGTTTAACATATTGTTCGTGATCGGTGCGTGCGCCCTTTTCTCCCGCACGACTCTGTCCCTGACGTGGTGGCCTCTCTTCCGCGACTGCACCTTCTACTCGATCAGCCTTATCGTGTTGATATACTGTTTCCGTGATAACGTGATATACTGGCAAGAGGCCTTGGTACTGTTCTCGTTGTACGGCGCGTACGTGATGTTCATGAGATGGAACCAGCCGGTGGAGCGGACGCTGAAGAAGCTGATATACAAAAACAAGGTGACACGAGTCCGGAGTACTGATCAGCTGATGCCCACGGTGAGCTCGCCCGCACACACCTTGCATGCACACGGACGTGGATTTGGTTTACATAATTGCACTAATACTGTTATACGATATTCAATAACCATTGGCACGCTTTCTTGATATACCAAATCCATGTCGCTTAGGAAATGGTTAGTTAGTCTGAATGTGGAAATATTAACGTACAGTCGATTAGGTAATAACTGTCATTTGTGTCGTAAAACTCACATGAAATCATTATTAGTCATAAGGGACCGATTAGTAATCACATTCAACCATACATTGTAGGCATTTTAATTTAGATAACAATTTTTCTATTTTTAAACCTTATCGCACATAAACTTTTAAATTAAAGTATTCTACTTACGAGTGTAGAAATACACCATCGATTATATAATATGGACATCACTACTATCTCATTTAAATTTCGAACACTTCTTAATTGATATTTGAACATCGACCAATAATTCTAAAATTAAATTTAGATTTTTTTTTAAATGATACTCTACTTATAATCTATGGATAAACTTAAAATTAAAAAAAAGCAAGAGTATTTATAAGTTGGTGTTTATAACAATTTCCCTGTTTGAGGTGCGTTGTTATGACGACTACGGCAGGCTCGTCCCTGCGTTGCTTATGTAACGTTAGCGTGATATTACCACGTGTTAATACCATAGGGAGTAGTGATAGCATAGAAAAGGATTTTCCATTGAAAATAAGGCTAATAAACGTAAAAATTATGACGGGTTAAAGCCCACGTGGTATAGAAATGATAAAAGGGAAATTAATCATATCCGAGGTTCAACGAGTGCGTCAAATAAATTACATTTAAATATATTATCTATTGTAATTATTTCAAAAGCAATTGTTATACTGAAAATAAAATTTGTATTATATTATTTCACAAGTGAATTACATATATTTGCGAATTATCCATTAGTATAAATCGTAAAACTTTAGAATATCTTTTATTTTTTTATCAGCATGTTTGTTTAAATTTGGAATCATCATTCTCCTACCCTTATCCTACTATTTGGAGTCGGCACAACATTTTATAAACATGTTGTGGCATTGTTTGGCCATTTTACGACCGGCCGCCTGCCTAGCGTCAACTTACCTTAGTCGCTTTGCGGGTGATCTATTCTAATTCTAATGAAGGTGGTCTATTCTACTCAGCCGGATACCACACGGTGGGTCAACTTACCGTAGTCACCTTTACGACACCTCGGTAAGGAATGAGAGTGGTCTATTCTACTCATCTAGATACGTAAAACCGTAATGTATTAACCTAAACCTTCCGGAAAAAAAATTACACATGGAATTCTGTTGGTAGTTCTATGGAATAAATAAATAAGGCATGAATAAATAATATTTAACCTCATTTTGCCCAGCAGTGGGACATTAACAGGCCGCTAATATTGATTGCGTGCTTGGCATAATGTGCTTTGAACCGTAAATCACGGCATCGTGATATTATCATGGTGTTACTAAATGACCTTTAACACAAAATTGCCTAATTTTCTTTTACCTAACATTTTTTTTGTATCCGGGGTCTGCTGCGATAGCTAATAGGGCACGTGATTGTAACTAAGTATTCGTGATTAATGTATAGAAACCGGCTATACTCTCGTCATTCTATATAATAAATATATTGAAGATATATCGACTCATTGGACAAAGAAGAATATACCGCCGTGTGGTATCAGGTGATGTAGAGTAGACCACCCTCTTTCTTACCGAGATGTCGTAAAAGGCGACTAAGGTAAGTTGACTCACCGTGTGGTATTTGGTTAAGAAGAATAGACCACCCTCTTTCTTACCAAGGTGTCGTAAAATATCACTAACGTAAGTTGATGGCAGGCAGGAAGTCATAAAATACGTAGTCAAATCATGTGACAACATGTTTATAACATGTTGTGCCGATCCCAGTTAGGGATAAGGGCAGGAAGATTATGGACAAAGACGAATATAATCTACAATAGACTTTAGATTTTGTAAATCTCATACAAAGCGACGAAATTATATTTAGATCCATTGCATTAATTTTTTTATAACCCTATACTCCCAAATTTTTATAAAAATCTTATATTATATGCAACATCTAATGATAAATAGAGGAATATTTATTATTAAAATTAAATGTTTATTATTAGATTAAAAAAAAGTTATATTATGAAATTTTAAATTATATCCATATGTATAAGACATACGGTGGGTCACAAAAAGCTTGTGATGCCTGTGTCGCGACTCAGTAGAGTTAGCAACTTATTCGATGGTCTCGGTATTCGCTTCTACAATAAAATTCCGCAATCCATACTAGACCAGTCTACAGAAAGGTTTAAATTAACTATAAGAGATATACTTATACGTAAAGCATATTCCAAAATTGAAGATTATTTGAATGATAACAAGCCAGGATTTGAAAATCCTTTCAGCTTCATACAAGACTGCGGTTTAATAATGTAAAATTGAAAATGTTTAAAAGGTTAACCGCCGAGTTTCTGGTTCTTCTCGGTAAGAGCAACATTCCGAACCAGTAGTAGCTTCATTAATCATATTGATCCTTGACGATTCAAAACTGCTTGAAAGAGCTTATTTGAATAAAGATTATTTTGATTTTATGACTTTGGCAAGATTTTGGTAAAAATATATTGGAATTAAGCTTATTTTACGTAAATAAATGAATATGAATTTTTTACATTTGCTACGAAACGCTACGCGTGCTACGAGGCTACGCCGCTACGGAACAGTTACGTAATACACGGCATTATAAAGATGCACGGGAGAAAATATAAAGAGAAAATGAAAAACTATTTTGAAATGGAGAAAATATTATTATATAACCTGACCTTGACCTTTAACGCTGTTACTTGGAGGAAATTTTACAATACCCTCATTTAGGTTGCGTGTTTGACATAATATTTAAGATTATATAGTTCTAAAACCCTTATCCCTCTCTAAGTGGGGTCGGCATAACATGTTATAAACATTGTGTCACATGGATTTAGATAGGTATTTTACGACCGGCCGCCTGCCTGACATCAACTTATCTTAATCGTATTTTACAACGTCTCCGTAAAGAGGGTGGTCTATTCTACTTAACCGGATACCACACGGCGGGTCGACTTACTTAGTTTCTAGTCATAAAGACATTTTAATAAATAATTTAAGTCTTGGTAATAAAATTATTAATGAAATTACTAGTACCTATAGACTATGAATATAGGCTGTTACAACCAAAACGGACGATGTTAAATGTAATCATCATTAATCGTCCCTTATCCCACTCTAAGTGGGGTCAGCACAACATGTTATAAATGTTGTCATATGATTTCGCTACGTATTTTACAACCGGCCGCCTTCCTGACGTTAACTTACCTTAGTCGCCTTTTACGACACCTCGGTAAGAAAGAGGGTGGTCTATTCTACTCAGCTGAATACCACACGGCGGGTTGACTTGCCTTAGTCGCCTTTTACGACACCTCGAAGAAATGAGGGTGATACTATTCTATTCAGCCGGATACCACACGGTGTTTTCAGCGAATATGGTATCTTTTAGAGTAAAAACCATACAAAAATCCGTTAAGCAAATTTTGAGATACTCGATTAAATACAGACAGACAGCTTTTAAAAGCGTGTGGTATCAGGCTGAGTTGAATCGACCACCCTCATTTCCTTATACGCTGTTACTTGGAGGATATTTTACAATATTGAGGGTATTTGACACAATATTTAAGATTATATCATTCTCCTACCCATATCCCACCCTAAGTGGGGTTGGCACAACATGTTATAAACATGGTGTTACATGATTTAGCTAGGTATTTTACGACCGGCCGCCTGCCTGACATCAACTTATCTTGGTCGTATTTTACGACGCCTCGGTAAAAAGAGGGTGCTATTATACTCAGCCGGATACCACACGATGGGTGAACTTACCTTAGTCGCCTTTTACGACGCCTCGGTAAGAAAAAGGATGGTCTATTCTAGTCTATTCTTATCCTTTACCAAGTACGTTTGTGTTTCTTTAAACGGCAGTGCAAATTATTGCCAATATCCTATTATGAAGAAATTCCTATGGAAGAGAAATCGCTTGAAAAATAACGATATTTATTATGAGAAGAAATACCGCATTAAATTTTGCACCATTTTCATCTCTCTCAGCGTGAATATTTTTTAAACTTTCAAGTTTGCACATTCTGTGCCAAGAATGAATGTTGCAAAATTTATATGAATTATATTTCAGTTGGCAACTTTATACAAAACTAATATCCTACTTCCTACTAATATTATAAATGCGAAAGCTTGTGACAACAAATCATTATCCTCCTGCCCTTATCCCACTCTAAGTGGGGTCGGTACAACATCTTATAAACATGTTGTTACATGATTTGGCTACATATTTTAGAACCGGTCAACTTGCCTTAGTCGTATTTTACAACACCTTGGTAAGTAAGAGGGTGGTCTATTTTACTCAACAGGATACCACACGGTGGGTCAACTTACCTCCGCTCTGACTCCGCTGAACAAATATCGACGAATTTGGATGCAATTAACATATAGGTTATAGAAAATGCTTTACTTGCGGTGCGACCGTGTGAATCTCTAGAGACGATCATGGGTTCAAACCCGGGCAGACACCAATGAGTTTTTCTATTAAAACTTATGTGCCTAATTGATAATTGCAATTTATCACACGCTTTTCGGTGAAGGAAAACATCGTGAGGAAACCTGCATATCTCTAGAGAATCCTAGGAATATGTGTAACCTACCAATCCGCATTGGAGCAGCGTGGTTGGTCTTAGCTCTAACCCTTCTCTCCAAAAATGGAGAGAGGAGGCCTATGCCCAGCTGTGGGATAGTAACAGGCCGTTACTTACTTATAGAAAATTCTTAATTCAGTTGAATTTAAAAGTCTGTGACAGCATATGTCTAGCTTTTAAGATTACCCCCTTTAATCCTTTTTGTGGTTATCAAATTATCAAAAGACTATATTACGGTTTTAATATTTCCACGTGGGCGAAGCCGCTGGCGATTGCTAGTAAATAATATAATTAAAGCGACATCTTTTAAAGGCACGAAGGCCAAGTGGTGTCAAGCGCTTTTTGAGTTCAGCAAACAACGCGAAATGTCGACAAGCTTTGTAGAATAAAGACAAAAGATTTTTCTCGCACGTGTTTTTATGTTACATAAATGCTATAATGAAAAGTATTAAAATGTAACAATCGCAACGATATGCTGTCTTTTAGGCTGTAATTTAAAATCATAATTTCAATTTAATCAATTTAAATTCTTTATTCAAGTCAACTTGTAAACAAGTGCTTTTGAATCTCCAACTTTACTATAGTTCGAAAACGGCTCCTTCTGCAAGGAGCTAGAAACAAGGCTGTTCAAAATATAAGCCTTAGATAGAATGCTTTTGATGGGGGTAATGTCTCATACCCTGGCCTTGCCATCGGCAGCGTGGTGGAGCACACAGGTCGTTTTAGTCGGTGCGAGTCCGACATAACCGCCGCCTGGCCCCGTCGGGCGGCGGTACCCATAAGGGGTTTTTTCCTGTATCAAAAAAAAGATAGTTACAATTTGTCATTTTTTGTACATTTTTGTATATATATATATATATATATATATATATATATATATATATATATATATATATATATATATATATATATATATATATATATATATATATATATATATATATATATATATATATATATATATATATATATATATATATATATATATATATATATATATATATATATATATATGTTGGGAATTCTAATACGCCTGGCCGGTAACACCGGACGGCCTCGTTACTACGGCAACAAGAATAATAACGAGAATAATAAGAAAAATGAGAGTAACAAGGCTGTCAATGTTGGAACTTATATAATCTTAGATAATCTTAGATAATAAATATATAATTGGATAAACACACAGATCCTATTCTTGGAATGATCCCCGACATATTTTGGTGACCCCGACGTGATCTACGTGATACTATTGCGCGAAGGATCTGTGTTGTCTTTTGTCTACTCACAGGGAAGTACGCCCAATTTTGGTCTTATACTTTGTGTGTGCAGAGGGAAGAACGTTGTGTTCATGATTGTTTTGCATCTGCAAACAGTGTTCACATCCGCTTGATTAAACTCAACTGAATACTATTCTATACTATTACTATAGTACTTAAAGCTAGCCCTAGATTGAACTAGGTAAAACTATAAAACTATTTACTTTACTATGAATACGAATGTGTTACTCTAAACAACTTATATTAAAATTAGCTACCTACTTACCTATCTACTTATATAAGAACGAATGTTACTCTCTTACAAGATTATTGAAGTTCTAAATACTGAATTGAAACAATTAGAGTTACTTACTTATCTTTATTTCTTATAAATATTGACATTAAATAAACTGTCTATAATTTCATTCTTGTTTGCATCTTTCTAACTAACAATCTAAATCATTCTAGGTTCTTTGTGGCCACTGCTTCTCCGACCCCGCGTAAAGTTGGTGTTCGGTGCTGTTACATCGCGTCGACTGCGTGTGACCTCCACTGACCGCGAGCACCTGACTGGGGCCGGCGTCGTCATTTTTTGACGCTGTAACTAACGTTGCGGTTCTTTGATACCTATATTGTCATTACTTACCCCGAACAGTCTGTTTAGTTGATTATTGTAATAAGGCATTAAATTGTTATTTACTATGGCGGAAGATTTGAAAGAACTTGTTCGGAAACGTGCTAGTATAAAGAGTCGAATTACGACGTTTGCGAAATACTTACAAACTACTTCATTAATTGATCCTAAGGAACTTACAAAGGCATTAGTTGCGGAACTTGAATTAAAACTATCGCGACATAGAGACTTATTTACTCAGTTTGATTCTTTAAAGGATAATATTGAGATGTTAGATTTCGATCAGTTAGAGGAACATGAGAAAATCGAAAATGATTTTTGTTTGAATATTTCTCGTGCCGAAAGTATAATTCAAAGTGTAACTGCTCTACATGTGTCCTCAAATTATGGCTCGATAGCTGGCTCAAAAGTGCCTTCGCACTCTACTGAAAACGTTCGTAACCATAATATTGATAGTATAAAGCTTCCCACCATCCAACTTCCGCGGTTTGACGGCAACTACCTTAAATGGATGGAGTTTAGGGATACGTTTGAGTCTTTAATAAATAGTAATAATATCCCTGACATCAATAAATTTCATTATTTTATGCTCTTCACTTGAAGGTGGAGCGTCTCAAGTTATAAAATCGGTTGAGTTTACTGCTGCTAACTATAAATCTGCTTGGGATTTGCTTGTTAAACGTTATAATAATAATAGAATACTTGTAAACAACCACTTAAACTCTCTTTTTAATTTTGAACCGATTTCTAAGGAAAGCTTCAAGTCTCTGCGTTATATGATTGATTACTATTCTAAAAATTTGAGTTCCTTAAATAATTTAAATGAACCTACTTCTCATTGGGACACATTGATTGTTTATGTGATGGTGTCGAAACTAGATGGCGCCACTAGTCGCAAATGGGAAGAAAGTAGGACTAACACGAATACTTCGCCTACTTTAGCTGAATTTAATGAATTTTTGCGCAATCGCGCTGATATTTTAGAAACTTTGCACTATAATAATGTCACTAAATCTGAAAAACAACGACAGTCATTTTCAAAGGAAAATAAACTTTCTAGATCTTTTGTAGCTTCTCCTACTTTGAAAAATGCTAATTGTGTTATTTGCTCAGAACAACATTTAGTGTATAAATGTGATAAGTTTAAATCTATGTCAATAGACTCTAGATACAGTGAGGTTTTAAAACACCGCTTGTGTCAAAATTGTTTGCGTTCTGGACATTTTTCTTCTAGGTGCAAACATACTCCATGCAAGTTCTGTAACAAAAAACATAATCTATTATTACATAGAAATACTAGAATGATATCTGGCGCTTCTGTCGCAGCATCCGCTCCTGCGTCCTCTCCGTCTGAAGAAACTTCTGCTCAGATATCCACTGTTGCTATGATGGATCCTGTATCATTGTCCATTGTAACTCTCGGTCAGGTCTTGTTGTGTACTGCTGAAGTCGAACTTGTTGATACTAATACTAATAAGTGTCATGTTGTTAGAGCTCTTCTAGACAATGGATCTCAGTCTTCTTTTATTACTGAAAATTTGCAAAATAAATTACAAATTCCTTGCTCGAATACTAATCTGTCTATTGCTGGTATAAACAATAGAGTCACTACTACTACTAAGAAATGTAAGGTAACATTGAAGTCACGGGTGAATACTTTCAAGCGTAATGTTTCTTGCTATGTCATACCTGCGATTAGTGGTAAACTACCTGGTATCGAGGTAGATATTTCGCGACTTTCTCTTCCTGATTCTATTGAACTTGCTGACCCACATTTCCATCATCCTTCTGATATTGATATACTACTTGGTGCCGATATTTTTTGGGACATAATGGATTCCAAACAAATCAAGTTAGGCAAAAATAAGCCCACGCTCCAAAAATCTAAACTAGGTTGGCTCGTGACAGGACCTACTACTACTCAGAGTCCTGCTTCTACTACTCATTCTAACTTTTGTCAAGAGATTAAAGATTCTATTGCTAAATTCTGGGAAATCGAAGATATTCCTCTAGCTACTAATATATCTCCTTCTAAAGATAAGGAATATTGTGAAAATCATTTTACTTCTAATACTGTGCGCTTGGATAATGGAAGGTTCTCTGTTAAAATTCCTTTTCGCGAGGTCCCCGAGGTGGCTCTTGGCGACTCTTATCATCTGGCCAAGAGGCGTTTCTATAATCTGGAAAGGAAATTGTCTAAATGTAACTTGAAAAACTAGGACATCTTACTAACTTGGGTACCGTGAGAGAAGTTATGGACCGACTTACCTTTGGTTACTACATTCCTCACCATACCATAAGGCGCAATTTCTATGTCGATGATTTGAATACTGGTTCTGATTCTAAAACTGTCTTAGCTTCCACTGTGAAAGGGGTTATTGATAAACTTAACGAAGGTTGTTTTCCTTTGAGGAAATTCCGTACTAATGCTCCTGATATATTTGACGATATTCCTACTTGTAATGAATTTCAAGATTTCTGTAAACAGTCTTCTGTATTGGGACTAAGATGGACACCTGACTCTGATACTTTGCATTTTTCGGTTAATGTCGAAAGTATAGCTAAAGTAACTAAACGTTCTATACTGTCGAACTCTTGTAAAATCTTTGACCCATTGGGTTTGTTATCAGCTTGTACCATATTCCATAAAATTACTCTTCAAAAATTATGGCTTAGTAAACTTGACTGGGATGATAGCCTCCCAGAAGATACAAAAAAATCTTGGCTAAGCTTCTATAATGAGACGAAATTGTTTGAAGACATAAATGTTTCTAGATATGTACTTTGTGAATCTCCTACGTCTGTAGAAGCGCACTGCTTTACAGATGCGTCACAAGACGCTTATGGGACTTGCATTTATCTAAAATCTACTAATGATAAGGGTGATCAATCTGTTAATTTACTCTGTGCTAAGGCCAAGGTCAGTCCGTTGAAATCTGAAACTATTCCACGCTTAGAGCTCCTAGGCGCTTTGCTTGGCGCTAAATTATATGCTAAGGTTATACTGTCACTTAAAATTCCTATTACTCGTTCTGTATTCTGGACAGATTCTACTATTGTTCTGGGATGGCTGCACACTCCACCTAAAACACTTAAAACGTTTGTTAGTAATCGTATTGAACAAATTAGGGACTTAACTAATGAAAACTGCTGGCGTCATGTACCTACCGAATTGAATCCTGCTGACATGGCTTCCAGAGGGATTCAGCCTCGTCTTCTTCCTGGGAATGTCCTTTGGTGGCACGGCCCGTCCTTTCTGGCTAAACCTGAAAAAGAATGGCCTTCTTCTCCACATGCTCCTGCTGTGTTACCTGAAACAAGAATAAGCTTAAATACTAATATTTTACCTAATGATGTAATACCGTTTAATAAATACTCTAAACTCTATAAATTGCAAAGAATTTTTGGTTATGTACTGAGATTTATAAATAATATTAGAAAAAATAATACCAAAATAACTGGTAATCTCACCTGTTCTGAATTGCACACTTCACTTACCTTGCTAGCGAAAGCTTCACAAAGAGAAACTTTCATTAAAGATATACACTCGCTAGAAACTGATAAAATCCTAAATCGTAAATCTTCTATTCTTTCTTTAAATCCGTTTTTGGACGATCAAGGCATATTACGTGTCGGTGGTCGTATCGACAACGCTTCATATTGCCCTTACAATAAAAGGCATCCTATTTTACTAGACCCTAAACATGTATTTACGAGAATGTTATTTGAAAAAGAACACTTACGGCTTTTACATTGTGGTCCTCAACAGTTGTTGAGTTCCATTAGAGAACTTTTTTGGCCATTAGGTGGCAAAGTGTTAGCAACTGCTACTGTACGATTATGCGTACGTTGTCAAAGATTTAGGGCTAAGCCTATGCAACAATTAATGGGTGACTTACCTGAACCTCGTGTTACTCCTGCTTCTCCTTTTGAGACTTGTGGCACCGACTTCGCTGGACCTTTTCTTATTCTTAATCGTAAAGGTAGAGGCGCAAAGACTTCCAAGTGCTATTTATGTATTTTCATCTGTTTTGCTACAAAGGCTGTACACTTGGAAGTAGTTAGCGACCTAAGTAGCAATGCGTTTATTCTATGCTTGCGTAGGTTTATCGCAAGACGTGGTAAACCTCATACTATTTTTTGCGATAATGGGAAAAACTTTGTAGGAGCTAGTAATGAACTAAACAGACTTCTAAAGAAATGTCAAGCACCAGTCAGCGACTTTGCGTGCAATGAAGGTATTAATTTTAAATTTTCTCCCGTCTATGCACCTAGTTTTGGTGGGGTCTGGGAGGCAGGGGTTAAATCGGCCAAATATCATTTAAAACGAATAGCAGGTAACTCTAGTCTAACTTTCGAAGAATTGTATACACTGTTTGCTCAGGTTGAAGCGATCATGAACTCACGTCCACTTACGTCAATGTCATCTGATCCTTCTGATCTACTACCCTTAACACCTGGGCACTTCTTAGTGGGTCGACCGTTGACTTCACTGCCTTCGCCTAATATCGAACGTATCAGCCTCAACAGATACGAGCTGATCGAACGCCTGAGACATCACTTTTGGTCACGCTGGAAAAGGGATTACTTGTCGACTCTACAGGAACGTGTGAAATGGAGGACAAGACAGCGAGATGTCAAGATCGGTGATCTTGTCTTTGTACTGGATGATCACTTAACGCCGATGAAGTGGCTTCTGGGCCGCATCCATCGACTATACCTTGGCGCCGACGGACTATGCAGAGTCGTCGACGTTCAAACTGCAGGTGGTATCATTAAGAGATCCATCTCGAAACTTTGTGCACTGGAAGGCACGTCAGATTCCCAAGAGCTCTTTGGGAAGCAAGTTCCCAAGGGGGGGGAGGATGTTGGGAATTCTAATACGCCTGGCCGGTAACACCGGACGGCCTCGTTACTACGGCAACAAGAATAATAACGAGAATAATAAGAAAAATGAGAGTAACAAGGCTGTCAATGTTGGAACTTATATAATCTTAGATAATCTTGGATAATAAATATATAATTGGATAAACACACAGATCCTATTCTTGGAATGATCCCCGACATATATATATATATATATATATATATATATATATATATATATATATATATATATATATATATATATATATATATATATATATATATATACATATATATATTTTTTACGAAGAAAGGCTAGCGCCTGGCTGCGATCTCGCCTAACGGTAAGCGAAGGATGCAGCCTAAGGTGGACTGCGCTTGCCACTATAGTGCCTATTCACCCTATTTTTGAAACTTTGTGGATCGTAAGATTCCGGAAAGATTATATATATATATATATATATATATATATATATATATATATATATATATATATATATATATATATATATATATATTTCCGATTCCACTATATATACATTCCGATATATATATATATATATATATATATATATATATATATATATATATATATATATCGGAACGTACGGCTCGGACGGTTACCATGAAATCGATTCGGAAAATCGATTTTGGACGGACCGATTGGAATTTTCGGACACTGAAAAAAAGCTACAATGTACAATATAGAAGGTAAATGATATTTTTGACTGGAAAACGTTATGCTGTGATAGCCTAAGTTGGGTGGAACAAAAAAGTTCAAAACCCGGGATTGAGTGCCGCATGTCCGACGCTTTTTATAGTTGTATTATTTTTTTCTTTAAAAAAAATACCGGTCACCTTCTTGGCTACTTAACTAAGTAGGGCAATAAGTAACTTAAAGATAACCTTAACTTATATTTAGTTTATCTTTAGCTTTGCCATTACATCAGTTTAAAAACTGTTAAAAAGAGGCTGATACAGAAAGCCTACTTGTACTGTTGAGGATTACTTAGGAGATAGACCCTGTACACGACAGTAATTACTAAATGTAACTAGTTATAAGTATTATGTTGAAAAGAGCAACCGCCGAACTAGTCATAAGAATTATATCTTTAAAAGTGCAACCGCTGAGTTTGTTGCTGGCTCTTCTCGGTAGGAAAAGGTTTCCGAACCAGCAGTAGAGTTGACGATTCAAAAGCACTTGTTTACAAGTTTATTTGCATAAAGAATAATTTGAATTTGAAATTTAAGTTGCTTATTAGCCTCTCGACTAGATCGCAACATTAATAAAACACTTTTGGTTGTTCTTTATAATAGCAAAAAAAAGAACTTTATCTTTAAGATGAATATGCAATCATTCCAAGGTTGCATCAACAATTGACGTTTTAAAACTTGTTCAACGTAACTATTCACCGCGAATGTAAAGCACTCGTTACGTGCAGCTTTAAATAGGACAGGGTCTAAAAAATAAGGTCACTGCTTCATTTCAGTTCACGAGAACGTGGACAACTGGATGGGGTACATTTCTAGTTTAAATATTTCATGATTCGTTAATTTTAATATTTAAATTACCTAATCTATTGGCATCTGGTTTGGTAATACCTGAATAAAATAGTACCATCCTCTTTCTTACCGAGGTGTCGTTAAAGGCGACTAAGGTAAGTCGACCCGTCGTGTGGTATCCGGCTGATTTGAATAGACCATCCTCATTTCTTACCAAGGTGTCATATAAGGCGACTAAGGTTAGTCGACCCGTCGTGTGGTCTCCGGCTGAGTAGTATAAACCAACCTCATTTCTTACCGAGGTGTCATAAAAGGCGACTAAGGTAAGTCGACCCGTCCTGTGGTCTCCGGCTGAATAGAAAAGACCACCTTCATTTCTTATCGAGGTGTCGTTAAAGGCGACTAAGGTAAGTTGATCCACCATGTGGTATCCGGCTGAGTACAATAGACCACTCTCATTTCTTACCGAGCTGTCGTAAAAGATGACTAAGGTAAGTTGACAAACCTTGTGGTAGCCAGTTGAGTAGAATAGACGGCTCTCATTTCTTACCGAGGTGTCGTAAAAGGCGACTAAGGTAAGTTGATCAGCCGTGTGTTATCCGGGTGAGTAGAATAGACCACTCTCATTTCTTACCAATGTGTCGTAAAAGGCGACTAAGGTAAGTCGACCCGTCGTGTGGTATCCGGCTGAGTAGAACAGACCATTCTAACTTCTTACCGAGATGTCGTAAAAGATGACTAAGGTAAGTTGACCCACCGTGTGGTATCCGGTTGAGTAAATAGACCACTCTCATTTCTTACCGTGTCGTAAAATACGACTAGGGTGAGTTGACGTCAGGTAGGAGGCTGGTCGTAAAAATGCTCCGCCCACGTGTGAAGAATAAAACCGTAATAAATTTTGTTAACCATAAATAGCTTTTAAGGTTAAAGTGGGTAAACCTTAAAAGCTAGACATATGCTGTCGCGGACTTTCACTTAGAACTTTTAGAGGGGAACAATTTTTTTAAAAATATTTTTATTCATCTTAGCGTGATGTTATATAACCTATAGCTTCCTTCTTAAATGGACTACCTTACACAAAGATTTTTTCAAATCGGTACAGCAGTTCCTGAGATTAGCGCATACAAACAAACAAACTCTGCAGCTTTATATATTAGTATAAATTTACAATCTAAAGCCGATTATAAACTTACCGCACCTATATTTTTACCCTCTTTATATTAACGGCTTGGGTGTTTATAAAATAAGGAGTTAAATAGCATCGGGATACGGGGAATGAATACTTTATGGGATAGCGTGTCTTAAACTTAGAGAAAGTGGCTTTTACTTTATGAAATTGCGTGCGATGTGTCCGTGGAGGCAAGGAAAGGGAAAATAATTTATAGAATTTAGCGTTACGTTGTGGAGTTGTTATAACCTGTTATTCGAGAAGGAAAGGGAAAATAAATTATAGAATTAGGCAAAAGTAATAATAAAATTATTTTGCTATAATCCGCGATGAAGTAAAATAGAAAATATATATATAATGCTAAATGTAGAGTGGACAATCGGTTACCATACCTCCAGAGATAGACTCCACGGAGATCAGGAGATAGACTAGACGACCAAAATCGCAAAGCTTTGCGATTTTGGTCGTCTAGTCTATCTCCTGATGATGCTTCGGTTGCGGGGCGAAATGATTGTTGAGTTTGTGATAGTGAACATATATAGTGCTTGTGTATTGTGGTGGCGGTGGTGGAGGTTTGTGCATCTGTTTTTTACGACTCCTGCATGTATCAGGTATGGTAACCGATTGTCCACTCTACATTTAGCATTATATATATTTTCTATTTTACTTCATCGCGGATTATAGCAAAATAATTTTATTATTACTTTTGTATTATGGATCTCCGCAAAGTAACGCCTAATTCTATAATTTATAGAATTAGGCGTTACTTTGCGGAGATCCATAATACAAAAGTAATAATAAAATTATTTTGCTATATTGATTGATTGAATTGATTATAGCAAAATAATTTTATTATTACTTTTGGAAAATAATTTGTGAAATTCAGCGTTAAATTGTGGAGTAGGTTTTTTTTGTATAATCTAGAGGAAATTAATGTGATGTTAAAAGTAAAGTCAAATTCTAATTCAAAATATTCTTTATTCAAGTAGTAGTAAACTTGTAATTTGTGGTATCCGGCTGAATAGGTGGTATCCACCCTCATTTCTTACAGAGGTGTCGTAAAAGGCGACTAAGGTAAGTTGACCCAACGTGTAGTATCCGGTTAAGTGGAATAGACCAGCCTTTTTCTTACCGAGGTGTCGTAAAATACGACTAAGGCACTAAAATACGACTAAATACACAGGAAATATAAGTAAATGAGAATTTCTTGTCATTTTATAATTCAAATGATATTCTTATCGCCGTGTAGTATCCGGCTGAGTAGAATTGACCAACCTCATTTCTTACTGAGGTGTCGTAAAAGGCGACTAAGGTAAGTTGACCCACCTTGTGGTATCCGGTTTAGTAAAATAGACCACCCTCTTTCTTACCGAGGTGTCGTAAAAGGCGACTAAGGTAAGTTGACCCACCGTGTGGTATCCGGTTTAGTAAAATAGACCACCCTCTTTCTTACTGAGGTGTCGTAAAAGGCGACTAAGGTAAGTTGACCCACCGTGTAGTATCCGGTTTAGTAAAATAGACCACCCTCTTTCTTACCGAGGTGTCGTAGAAGGCGACTAAGGTAAGTTGACTCACCGTGTGGTATCCGGTTAAGTAAAATAGACCACCCTCTTTCTTACCGAGGTGTCGTAGAAGGCGACTAAGGTAAGTTGACCCACCGTGTGGTATCCGGTTTAGTAAAATAGACCACCCTCTTTCTTACCGAGGTGTCGTAGAAGGCGACTAACGTAAGTTGACTCACCGTGTAGTATCCGGTTAAGTAGAATAGACCACCCTCTTTCTTATCGAGGTGTTGTAAAATACGACTCAGACAAGTTGTTGTCAGGCAGGCGGCCGGTCGTAAAATATATAGCCAAATCATGAGACAACATGTTTATAACATGTTGTAAAACCCTACTTAGAGTGGGATAAGGGCGGGAAGAATTATAAGTAAACTTGTTAAACAAGTGCTCGTCAACTCTTCTGCTGGTTCGAAAAATTGTTCCTACCAAGAAAAGCCAGCAAGAAACTCGGCGGTTACATTTAGTCATACTGTCTTGTACAAGGTCGAAGAGTCGAAGGTCGAGAAGAGATATTGACGCATTCTTATCATCTAAATATTCCTTAACAGTAAAGGCTTTGTGTATCAGCCTCTTTTTAACAGTGTTTTTAAACTGCTGTTACGGCAAAGCCAAAATTGATTGCCGAATTTTATTGCAGTACTAGCGGCCTACCCTGCTTCGCACGGGTATAAAATATATAGCCTATGTCACTCAGTGAAAAAAATGATTAAAATCGATCCAGTAGTTTTGATTTATTCATTACTGCCCGTGGCCCGCAAGCGTTAAATTTGGAGAAAAACAATTCCCTCTCCCACATTCATAGCTTTGTTATCATTAGACAATATAAACATGTTTTCTTTAGAGGTTACTCTTAAAAGAGCGACATTTAGTTGCGCGTCCGATCGCTGCTAAATTCGTAGTGCTGTAGGGCGAAGCGCGGCCTCCTCGCGGGATTTTAAATCTGTGATATCTTCGAAAATGTTCATTTAAATTACATGCTGTAAACGGCCATATTGATCTATATTAAATCAACAATGTATTTAACGTACTTAATTGGATAAGAATTAATGCTATACTGTATAAAAATTGCTTCGAAAATAAGGCATTATTTTTCGTATAAAAGTAAATGACAAAAAATGCTATTGTGGGTTATCCATAAGAGATAGACATATACCATAGCGGACTTTTCTGTAGGCTTTTTCAATGTGTACAAATACTTAGTACATCATTTTGATAAATCTCGTAGGGTTTAGCCTGCGTTTGCAATGTAAGCGAAAAAAAATGTAATTATTTACGACATCACATAAGAAACCTCAAAAATTACAGTATTTCTCTACTCCATATTGAATATGATTATACATTCCTCTTGAATCACTCTATCTATTAAAAAAACCGCATCAAAATCTGTTGCGTAGTTTTAAAGATTTAAGCAGTCATAGGAATATATTGACAAACAAAGAATGTGACTTTGTTTTATACTATGTAGTGATAATCCCTATAGCATGATTCAATATTCACGCGCGATAGCTTATTATTAGCGTATTTCATATATAACTTTGGTGTATCTATACCGATTTCAATGATTCTTTTTTTATACAATGGTTAATACTATTCACTTTTTTATTTAGGGATGACTGACAGTGATATAAACGTAGGAGTAGACAAATATAACCAGAAAGCTTCGAACTGTTAAGCTATCGGGAGTTACACGTGTTATTGTGAGTCAACAATAAAAGATAGACATATGCTGTCGTGGGATATTTTTTACATAATTTTAAGGAGAACATTTCCGTCATACATGATTTCTATGTAGCTTTAACCATCAAGGCTGCACACGTGACGAAAGCTTAAAAAATGGAGTAACTTCTCCCGTTTTCCCGACATTTCCCTTCACTGCTCTGCTCCTATTGATTGTAGCGTGATGAAAAGTATACTATAACCAGCCCAGGAGTATGAAAAAAAATTGTACCGAGTTTCGTTAAAATCCGTCGAGTAGTTTTTGTTTCTATAACGGTTATACAGACAGACAGACAGACAGACAGACAGACAGACAAAATTTTTACTGATTGCATTTTTGGCATCAGTATCGATCCCTAATCACCCCCTGATAGTTATTTTGGAAATATATTCCAGTTACAGAATTGACCTCTCTACAGATTTATTATAAGTATAGATATACCCAAACCCACAAACGAATTTCGTACCTTTGCAAGGCGCATAGCACGAGCCGCAAGCTTATGTCGGTTCCTACTTTGTCTATTATATACATCACCTATTGATTTACAATTCTTTATATTTGTACATACGAAATAATGGAACCGTAAGGCGTTGCAAGCTTTCTTTTTTCATCTTCCAAGCATTTCCCTCTATACCTTCCCCTATAGACATCATTTATTATTTTTTAATTATTTATATTTATATGTGCTAAAATAAATATCCTGTGAAACAAATGTAAGAATACCTATTTCCTTAAACTTCTCTCGCAGGGAATCACGCGGTCTTAAATTGTAAATGCCACGTGTGACTCTTTTTTTGTAATACAAAAATTACCCCATAGCAATATTCCATAAGACATAATGCTATGGAACCGTAAGACATTGCAAGCGTTTTTTTTTCATCTTCCAAGCATTTCCCTCTATACCTTCCCCTATAGACATCATCTATTATTTTTTAATTCTTTATATTTATATGTACAAAAATAAATATCCTGTGAAGCAAATGTAAGAATACCTATTTCATTAAACTCACGCGGGAATCACGCGGACTTAAATTGTAAGTGCGACGTGTGACTCTTTTTTTGTAATACAAAAATTACCCCATAGCAATATTCCATAAGACATAATGCTATTGAACCGTAACTATTGAAGCCTTTCTTTTTCATCTTCCAAGCATTTCCCTCTATACCTTCCCCTATAGACATCATCTATTATTTTATAAACCTTTTTATTTATATGTATAAAATAAATATACTGTGAAGCAAATGTAAGAATACCTATTTCATTAAACTCACGCGGGAATCACGCGAACTTAAATTGTAAGTGCGACGTGTGACTCTTTTTTTGTAATACAAAAATTACCCCATAGCAATATTCCATAAGACATAATGCTATTGAACCGTAACTATTGAAGCCTTTCTTTTTCATCTTCCAAGCATTTCCCTCTATACCTTCCCCTATAGACATCATCTATTATTTTTTAATTCTTTATATTTGTATGTACAAAAATAAATATCCTGTGAAACAAATGTAAGAATACCTATTTCATTAAACTTCTCTCGCAGGGAATCACGCGGTCTTAAATTGTAAATGCCACGTGTGACTCTTTTTTTGTAATACAAAAATTACCCCATAGCAATATTCCATAAGACATAATGCTATTGAACCGTAACTATTGAAGCCTTTCTTTTTCATCTTCCAAGCATTTCCCTCTATACCTTCCCCTATAGACATCATCTATTATTTTTTAATTCTTTATATTTGTATGTACAAAAATAAATATCCTGTGAAACAAATGTAAGAATACCTATTTCATTAAACTTCTCTCGCAGGGAATCACGCGGTCTTAAATTGTAAATGCCACGTGTGACTCTTTTTTTGTAAACAAAAATTACCCCATAGCAATATTCCATTCGACATAATGCTATGGAACCGTAACCGTTGCAAACGTTTCTTTTTCATTTTCCCAGCATTTCCATCTATACCTTCCCCTATAGACATCATCTATTATTTTTTAATTCTTTATATTTTTATGTACAAAAATAAATATCCTGTGAAACAAATGTAAGAATACCTATTTCATCAAACTTCTCTCGCAGGGAATCACGCGGACTTAAATTCTAAGTGCGACGTGTGACTCTTTTTTGTAATACAAAAATTACCCCATAACAATATTCCATAAGACATAACGCTATTGAACCGTAACTATTAAAGCCTTTCTTTTTCATTTTCCAAGCATTTCCCTCTATACCTTCCCCTATAGACATCATCTATTATTTTTTAATTCTTTATATTTGTATGTACAAAAATAAATATCCTGTGAAACAAATGTAAGAATACCTATTTCATAAAACTTCTCTCGCAGGGAATCACGCGGACTTAAATTGTAAGTGCGACGTGTGACTCTCTTTTTGTAATACAAAAATTACCTCATAGCAATATTCCATAAGACATAATGCTATGGAACCGTAAGGCGTTGCAAGCAATATTCCATAAGAAGACATAACGCTATTGAACCGTAACTATTGAAGCCTTTCTTTTTCATCTTCCAAGCATTTCCCTCTATACCTTCCCCTATAGACATCATTTATTATTTTTTAATTATTTATATTTATATGTGCTAAAATAAATATCCTGTGAAACAAATGTAAGAATACCTATTTCATTAAACTTTTCTCGCAGGGAATCACGCGGTCTTAAATTGTAAATGCCACGTATGGCTCTTTTGTGTAATACAAAAATTACCCCATAGCGATATTCCATAAGACATAATACTATGGAACCTTAACCGTTGCAAGCGTTTCTTTTTCATTTTCCAAGCGTTTTCCTCTATAACTTTCTCTGTCTGGCTATACTGACTTGAGCCTGTTTTTACAGCACCAGACAGCCGCTCAGACTTTGGTGAGTGAGTTATTAGCATCTTCTTTTTTATTCTCTTTTTTCTCAATCTTTCTTTATTTATCCGCTTTGTATAACGCTTTTTTGATTTACAAACGTGATATATGACTGCCTGTTACACCGTAGCGTTGAATTTTTAATCTTTAATATTTAATGATTAATGTATAGAAACCGGCTATACTCACGTATTATTTTACCGGATGAGCCCGACTAGTTACAAGCCCATACGGGGCTCTTATTCATGAGCTCTTTACGTGGCGGAAAGAGCTCATGAATAAGAGCCCCGTATGGCCTTGAAACTAAACGGGCTCATCCGATGAAATAACACGTGAGTATAGCCGGTTTCTATACATTCAAAAATATTTAAATGAGTCAAACTTTATTTAAAAAAATCATTTTATTCCTGTTATTGGGCATTAAGAAAAATTACATTGAATATAAAACACTGTTTTTGTGGTGAGGTGAGGCGTCGCAAAAGGCGACTGAGGTAAGTTGACCCGTCGAGCGGTATCCGGCTAAGTAGAATAAACCACCCTTATATCTTAACGGGGTGTCGAAAAAGGCGACTAAGGTAAGTCGACCCGCCGTGTGATATCCGGCTGAGTAGAATAGACCATTCTCTTTCTTACTGACGTATCGCAAAAGGCAACTAAGTTAAGTTGACGTCAGGCAGGCGGCCGGTCGTAAAATACCTAGCCGAATCATGTGACAACATGTTGAGCCGACCCCACCTATAATGGGATAAGGGCAGGAGGTTGATAAGGTCAAGAAAAATTTTAAAATTTAAAAATACACTTCATAAATTCTTTGTTAAAAAAGTATTTTATAATATTGAACAGTTTCTAAATTTTAAACCTTATTAATAATGTTTCACAACGTCTGTATGAATATAATATAAATATAATAGTGATAAGAATAATAATATGCTAATTTTGATAAATATAATAATTTAATAGCTAAAAATAAATATAAGTAAAATAATAAAAGATAATATTATATAAAATTATACAATGTACTTTTTGCATGCTTATAATAGGCAGAATGTGTTATTCTAGATTATATTTATATAACATCACTGTGTACCAGATTAAGCAATAAATAAATTTGAATTTGAATTAAAAAAAACGTTTTTATATAATTCAGGGTATTGTGAAAATTGCGCTAAATTGCGGTATGCAAAATATTTTTATTTTAGTTTTATTGCATAACCAAATGCTTTAACTTGGCAAAATTTAAAATAATAAATAAAACCGCATGTACCATGTGTCCAAAACGTACGTCGTAAATAACAGTAAATGGTTTTCGGTGTGACTTTTGAACAATTTTTTTGGATTTTATCGACAATTCCACGTGCCTATACATATTATCACTTTTGAATCGTCAAGGATCAATATGTTTAATGAAGCTACAACTGGTTCGAAATGTTGCTCTTATCGGGAAGAACCGGAAAGAAACTCGGCAGTAAATCTTTTAAATTTGTATTATTAAACCGCAGTAATGTTTGAAGTTGAAGTATTTTTAAATCCAAGCATTTTTATCACTATATAATAAACAGTTTATAGAATTAGGCGTGACTTTGCGGAGATCCATAATACAAAAGTAATAATAAAATTATTTTGCTATAATCCGCGATAAAGTAAAATCGAAAATATATATCATTCATCGCGGATTATCCGCGATGAAGTAAAATAGAAAATAAAAAATAAAAGCAAAATAATTTTATTATTACTTTTATATAATAAACACTTTATACTGCTTGTAAGCTTTTTCTCACGGTAAAGTGTAAACGACCTTAAACGATTTTCCTATACCAGAATGAGTGAAATGCAGGCAACAATTTCAAGGCTGTTACATTCATTATGTAAATGGATACGTAATTATTCATTCCCATCTAAGCCGTCATAAGTTTACATTAATTTTAAGCACCCATAATGTCTTGCCGTGCAAAGCGTTAAGCGATAATAATCCATCATTAAGTTTAGGCTTGTTATTAAGGTAGCTTTTGTCGGAGCTCGCTGGAGTTAGGTCCCCAATGATCGATGTATCTGGTGCTCCCGATGCATCGATTAGTTGAGGGGCCACTGTTTAGAGAGGCCCCGACCCAGAGGTTCCACTCTAGGGTTCAGAACTTTGCTGGCGGGGATGGGGACTATGTTAAAGCAAATCAAAATAATCTTTATTCAAATAAGCTCTTTCAAGACTTTTGAATCGATATCAATATGATTAACGAAGCTATAACTTCGGAATGTTGCTCTTACCGAGAAGAACCAGAAAGAAACTTGGTGGTCGATCTTTGAAACATTTTCAATTTTACATTATTGAACCGCATTCTTGTGTCCAGCTGAAAGGATTTTCAAAATCCAGGCATTTTATCATCCAAATAATCTTCAATTTTATAATATGCTTTACCCGTAAGCATATCTCATAAACTAAATTTAAACCTTTCTGTAGACTGGTCTAGTATGGATTGTGGAATTTTATTGTAGAAACGAATACAGAGACCATCGAATGAGTTTATCCCACTCTAAGTGGAGTCAGCACATGTTATAAACATGTTGTCACATGATTTGGCTACGTTTTTTACGACCGGCCGCCTGCCTGACGTAAACCCTGTCAAATTTTACGACACCTCAGTAAGAAAGAGGTTGGTCTATTCTACTCAACAGGATCCCACAAGGCGGGTCGAATTACCTTATTCGCATTTTACGACACCTCGGTAAGAAATAAGGGTGGTCTTTTCTACTCAACCGGATGTCACACGTTGTGTAAACTCACCTTAGTCGCCTTTTACGAAATCTCGGTAAGAAAGAGGGTGGTCTATTCTACTCAGCCGGATACCACACGGAGGATCGAATTACCTTAGTCGCCTTTTACGACACCTCGATAAGAAATGAGGGTGGTCTATTTTACTCAGCCGGATCCCACACAGCGGGTCGAATTACCTTAATCGCCTTTTACGACACCTCGGTAAGAAATGAAGGTGGTCCATTCTATTCACAGGGTGTTCATTTTACGCATTATATTTACTTCTAAAGAAATCTGAGCGTTAAGACATAAATATATCAATCATAGAGGCCTTGGGAACGACCAAATTAATCTTCGGATAGAAATTTCTCAGCCAAATTAATCATTTTCCCGTAGAGAAAGTATGACTTGCAGTTTTAGTATTGCCGAGAATTTATAAGGCCCCTTACACACCTTGTACAGGACATAAGGGCTATCCATAATTTCGCCCTAAATTTCGCTATTTCGCATTTATTCCAAAATATTATTTGTTGACTTTATTAAGTCACATTTTCTTTAATATACACGCCGTGTGGTATCCGGCTGAATAGAATAGTACCACCCTCATTTCTTACCGAGGTGTCGTAAAAGGCGATTAGGGTAAGTCGACCCGCCGTGTGGTATCCGGCTAAGTAGAATAGACCACCCTCATTTCTTACCGAGGTGTCGTAAAAGGCGACTAAGGTAAGTTGACCCATCGTGTGGTATCCGGTTTAGTAGAATAGACCACCCTCTTTCTTACTGAGGTGTCGTAAAATACGACTGAGGTAAGTTGACGTCAGGCAGGCGGCCGGTCGTAAAAACTCAGCCAAATCATGTGACAGCATGTTTATAGCATTGGGTTGTGCCGACCCCACTTAGAGTGGGATAAGGGCAGGAAGATGACGATGATTTCCTTTAATATAAATGGGAAATGTAACTTTATTTTTCGGATAGGGTGATTTTATTATATGCAACAATTTTAATACAAAAATAAGTTGATAAAAGATTTTAAATAAGATCTTAATAAATAAAAGCTTTTAACGAAATTTCTTGTCGCTGCTGTTAACTGTTGAGGAGTTCCCTCGTCTGGAGCCACCCCTGGCAGCATCAGGTCATGCTTATCATAAATATGCATTGTTATCAGAATTGGAGCAGTATGTAAAATTTCAGCTCATTCGGACACCGGGAAGTGGGTCAAATTTAACTTGCAAGATTCCACCTTCATTTACATACAAAGCAAGTTAAATAGAAGCTTTTAACAAATGTATCTCACATCATCTTATACTGCAAGCTACATCCGTGCTACAACCGAAACTTGAACTCCTTTACCTTTTTAGAAAGTCCTCTAAATTCGTATTCCACCCTTAGATTAATTAATAACTAAGTTAGGAAGAGTAAAACTATTAAAATGTCACTGATAACGGCGGTCGCTTATGTTGAACAAATGGATTTGAAAACACAACGCATTATGAAATGGTAGAGGCATAATTTTTGGGATAGTAATTATTGATGTGACTCGGAGTAAAAAAAAACGATTTTTTTCAGACTATTTGAAAATTTGCCTTTTTAAATATTTGTTGTGAACGCAGCCACAACATAACTTTTTATATCTGTCGCATCAATCAATCCATTCAAAAATTGACATTTAACTACCTTGTAACGGCCTTACTTACTGCCTTATTACACGGACTTGCTACCTTTAACAAAACTGACGATTAAAACTGAGAAAAAGACGACCCCATTGTATTATTACCGGCGCCCAAACATCTTCACAAGATCTAAGAAGAAACATATTAATAATTAATTAGAATGAAGGCTATTTAAAATGGACAACTACCAATAAACAATAACAGTTGCGCTGTTTGTGAAATCAAACAATAGTCAAGTCAAACAATAGCCAAGAACAGGTAATGAAAAATGTGTCTGTGTAATGGCTGTTAAAATTAACAATAAGCTACCAAAAAGTATAGAAGAGATTTGCGACTATACAAAATTTAAAAATGCACTTCATAAATTCCTCGTTAACAAAGTATTTTATAATATTGAAGAGTTTCTAAATTTTAAACCTCATTAATAATGTTTCACAACGTCTTTATGAATATAATATAAATATAATAGTGATAAGAATAATAATATGTTAATTCTAAAATATAATAATTTAAAAGCTAAAAATAAATATAAGTAAAATAATAAAAGATAACATTATATAAAATTATACAATGTACTATTTGCATGCTTATAATAGGTAGAATGTGTTGTTCTAGATTATATTTATGTAACATCACTGTGTACCACATTAAGCCATAAATAAATTTGAATTTGAATTTGAATTTAAATTTGAATCTACTACTGGCTTGGAACTATTTTATCTATTATCTTACCGATAAGAATCGGAGAGAAACATGTGCTGTCAATTTTTTAAACATTTTCATTTGACAGTCTTGTATGAAGTTGGTTAGTAGAGATCGTTCTGTAATCAAATCGTTATAAAGGTTATTTTACCTGCCTGTATATGAATACGACCTACGAATACGAATACGAATATATATATTGGACCAAATATATTGTCTACGAAACAATACTGCAGCCAAAACGATCGTTTCGAATCAATACATGCCTTGGATGCCTTTGAACCGAGAATGGGCCAAAGCTAGAACAATGTAGAAACGACAAATAGGAGTACAAATATCATTCAAAAGCAATGACCTGAACAGCGTTGTTTGATTGCCAATAGATTGTTTAGAATGTGTTTTATTGATGCTTTACAAAATTTATACTTGTAAACATAAGAAAATTAAAACTTTAAAATAATATATAAATACGCCGTGTGGTATCAGGTTGAATAGAATAGTACCACCCTCATTTCTTATTGAGGTGTCGTAAAAGGCGACTAAGGTAAGTCGATCCACCGTGTGGTATCCGGTTGAGTAAAATAGACCACCCTCTTTCTTACCGAGGAGTCGTAAAATACGACTAAGGTAAGTTGACGTCAGGCAGGCGGCCGATCGTAAAATACGTAGCCAAATCATATGACAACATGTTTGTAACATGTTGTGCCGACCCCACTTAGAGTGGGATTATGGCAGGAGGATGATGAGGATGATGATGAATAAATACAAATGAAATAATGAACTTAATATGTCTAGTACTGAGTAGCTGCCTTAATAAATGTAGAAAATACAGTTAAAAATGCAGTCTTTCATTAGCATAACATTGATTTATATTTTCCTTAGAAAATCTTCTATTGTTTATGCTGTTAATTTTTTGCTTAAATAAAAAATAAATAACTTTTTCACACTTTTTCTACCTCAAATCTAAATGTTTGTATAAACAATCTTTTTTTAGTATTTACACTCTGATTTACTTTACGTGGTGTCCCTAGAGAACTCGAATAGGGAATCATAAATAAATAGTGAGGTTGGCTATCCTTTTAAACTGATGACCACGCTGCAATGCGGCCGATCCATAAAATAGTCCATAAAGTTATATAATATAAGTCCTTTTAAGGCCAAAATTACTTCTTATTCCAAAGAGTTTCACACAATCTGGACTTTAAGCAACGAGATCAGGTAAATATAATTAAATGTTCATAGTTACTATGAAGTACAATTAAAATCCAAGACGACCCCTAATTATTTTTATTTATAAGTTTGATGACTTTACAAATATTCCTATGTAAGACAAAATCCTTCAATTCAATGACAAATCCTTTTAATACTAAAATATAATAAATCTAACAATATCAATAACGATATTTATTAATACAAAAATATGATAAATATATTATATTACCTACTCGAAATTCTAAAACAATCTAAAAACTATATTTTATCTAATTTTTTATAGCAGTATCTGTCCAGCAAAATCTAGCAGGCAATCTATTCGAACGCTCTGGTTTAATACTTTGTGATGTAGATGGTCTGAAATGAACTGGAATATTTTCTCCTCTAGCCAAATTATCTATAGATTCAACTTCTCTCTCAGCATCATTTCCACTGTAAGTAAGTATAGAGCTATTGTTCTTTAAAAAATTAATACATCCTAATTCTTCTTCAGAACTTAAGTCTTCTTTAATGTTTACTATATCTTGACCTATTTCTTCTAATTTGGAAGCTTTAATGGTTTCAATTTTAGGACTGAGTTGGGTTTTGTTAATCATTCCTAACTTACTCTCGACACATATTAATTTATCTAAAATAATATCCAGTTTCTTTGCTTGGCATTGCATTGTTTTATTAATATTTTGCAATTCTATGTTAATATTGTTCTTATTATTAAAATCATAAAAACATTCCTGTACTGTTTTTAAAACAGGATAACGTATGTTTTCGCAAAATGCAAGCTTGTCCTTTTCATTCATAAGATGAATCTTAATTGCCGAATCATTTGATGCATTTATGTATTCAGTTGCAATAGCTTCAAAAGATTCAGAAGCGACTATCTTTTGTGATTTCCTTTTCTTGTTAAATTGATTAGCATAACCTTTTTTGGTATGCTTTTGTTCAGATGATTCAGATAAACAATAACTTAACGATTGATTTTCATTGATGTCGTCTATTGTATTATTTGGTGAGTAATGGCTGACTGATCTAGCGCTTAAATTATCATTTTGTTTATATTTTCCTTGCTTTACCTTTTCTACTCTATTATATTCAGCTTTAACAAATGTAGCATCTTTATCTTGTTCGTAATTGTTCTGTTTTCTCTTCATTTTTTTACTTGGTGTAATTGTGTAATACACGGGATCTGATAGGTCGGTATTTGGAGGTATGGTTATTGGAATTATATCTTTTGCAAATTTTATGGTTTGTTGTATTAAAGGATCAACATGATCGCTGTCAATAATTCTCGTTTCATGAGTTTCACAGTGCAGTCTATCGTAATCGAACTGCTGGCACTTATCACATTTGTTATTTTCATTACAATTTATTCCAAAATCTGTCTCATTTATTTCTTTTTCAGGAAAAAACTTTTTGTGTAAGAACACAATAGGATTGTATGAGTTTTTGTCTATAAAATAATTTGATAAATCAATACCATATGTATTTTGAATATCGGAAATACCTGAAAATGAAATAGAGATATTTTGATTATCCATGTTGAAAATTTTACGACACCGCGGGAAACAACTTAATGAAAATGTATGAAAACTTAAATTTTACCGTTGTCTTTATATAAACGTTTGGTTTATATATAAAAAATAATTACTGAACGGTAAACCAGCGTGACTTTTAAAAAATTGCGTGGATTCAAACCCCGGTAGTAGAAAATTGTATATCTACAAAAATACTACATAAAAGTCCACGACAGTATGTCTATATATTTTATGGTTATACTATTTTTATGTTTAAAATCGATCGAAGTCGCAAGCACACCTACTATATGATAAAAATCTACTATTTCCTTCAGCAACAGTTTAAATAAACAAGCTGAAATTACAAGTAATTAAATAATTAAAATCTTACATAAATCATCCATATATATATATCTTCAATGTTAAAGTTTCGTACAAAAGCAACGTAATATTACACAAAGAGAAAAATTATGATGATTCAATAGAAACGCGGCTGACTGGATCAATTTGACACGCCTTTCTTTTTTTTTAGGAGAACATTAAACGAAAAAGTTCTCATAACGAGATTAATTTCATCCTGTCAAACGCAGCCTCCGGCTTGGACGGTGGATTCTGTATTTTTCACGGTACGAATAAAAAGCTAACGAAATTTTAGTGTTCAGACATAACTGTGAATATATTTTGAGCTGTTAAATATTAAATAATCCCGCCGTGTGGTATCCAGCTGAATAGAATAGTACCACCCTCATTTCTTGCTGAGGTGTCATAAAAGGCGACTAAGGTAAGTTGACCCCCCGTGTGGCATCCGGCTGAGTATAATTGACCAACCTCATTTCTTACCGAGGTGTCGTAAAAAGCGACTAAGGTAAGTTGACTCACCGTTTGGTATCCGGTTTGGTAAAATAGACCACGCTCTTTCTTACCGAGGTGTCGTAAAATACGACTAAGGTAAGTTGACGTCAGGCAGGTGGCTGGTCGTAAAAACGCAGCCAAATCATGTGACAGGATGTATATAACATGTTGTGCCGACCCCCACTTAGAGTGGGATAAGGACAGGAGGATGATGATGAAAAATAATCGTTTATTACTGAAATACCGTCTGTATAAAAGAAAAGTAACGGTCTGTTACTATCCCACTGCTGGGCAATAGGCCTACTCTTTTTTGGAATGCTTAATGCCTACATCCACCATATAATCCAGACTGGTAAATTACACAAATCCCCAAAATTCTCTAGAAATATCCAGGTTTCCTCACGATGTTTTGCTTCACCGAAAAGCGTGTGATAAATTACAATTATCAATAGACAAATGACTATATTAACAAATGCCCGACTTTAATATGGAAAAAAACATCTTATGAATCTACAATCCAGCAAATAAGTATAATTTCACTAGCTATTACCCGCAACAAGACTGTTTTCGCGATAGGTTGATAATAGCACTTTTAAATGTCATTCTATTCCTGTAAAATTTAAAGGACTTCTATAGCCTATATATTACGTTGGTGTATAAGGAATAATTTTGCAAATTTTCATCGTTATAGGTTCAGCGGATTCGCCGTGAAAGAATAACAAACATACACCCATACTCATTAAATTTCGTATTTCTAATATTAGGATATAGGATAACGTAGCGCTCGTAGCAGCGTAGCACATTATTTGTTGTAGCCCTAACGTACGTTGCTACGAAGTACTACGTGCGATATCGTAGTGTTGGATTTATTGTTGTAATAGAATTTGTTGATGTAATTTATGGATTCATACTATAATTTTTTTTGAGGGCACCGTCTTAGATTGTCGTAGTGAATGTGTGTAGTGTATAGTGCGCTGTTGATGAATTACCTTTATAATACCAAGCTAATAGGAGAGGAGAAGCAATAAAAAATATTACGAAAACGGCAAAATTTCTAGCGCACGCAGCGCTGAGTAAATGGTAATAGTTATTCAATAATCATGTATTAAAAAATTGTCTCTCTAAAAGTTCCTACTACGATGAACGTTATAGGTTCAGTGGATTTGCCGTTAAAGAATAACAAACAAACTTTCGCTATTATAATATAAGTAAGATAGGACTATCCAGTATAAATATTAAAATTTCATTAAGCTAAAGTCTTATTGATATACTTTAAGTAGTTCAGATATAAACTTGCACAGAAAGCTCTCAAATTAAGAACAAAGCAATTACATAATTGCATTCCCTCGCATTCCGAAGTGAAACGGCACAAATAATTACGTAACGCTTCCTAATGAACTAACGAGTTTTGTATTTGAACACAAATGAGAAACTTTTGTAGAACTATAAAGGGTTATTATAGTAGTTATGTGATACATGAATAAGGCCGTGTGGTATCCGGCTGAGTAGAATAGACCAACCTCATTTCTTACCGAGGTGTCGTAAAAGGCAACTAAGGTAAGGCGACCCGCCGTGTGGTATCCGGCTGAGTAGAATAGACCAACCTCATTTCTTACCGAGGTGTTGTAAAAAGCGACTAAGGTAATTTGACCCACCGTGAGGTATACGGTTTAGTAGAATAGACCACCCTCTCTCTTACTGAGGTGTCGTAAAATATGACTAAGGTAAGTTGATGTTAGGCAGGCGGCCGGTCGTAGAAACGCAGCTAAATCATGTAACAACATGTTTATAACATGTTGTGCCGACCCCGCTTAGACTGGGATAAGGGCAGGAAGATGATGTAATACATGAATACGCTTTGCGATTTCGTCGTGGAGTCTATCTCCTGACGATGCTTCGGTTACGGGGCGAAACAATTGTTGTGAATGTGTGCAGTGCTTGTGTATTGTTGTGCCATCGGTGTCGGATAGTACATGAGTTATTACAAATTCTGCATGTATTAGGTATGAGAACGAATAGTACACTCTACATTTAGCATTACATATATTTCCTTTCATCGCGGATTATAGCAAAATAATATTCTCATTACTTTTGTATTATGGACCTCCGCGAAGTAACGCCTAATTCTATAAATTATACATGAATTTAAAACAAAAACTACCTATATCTGAATAAATAATCGTCAAATGACATTTGCCTTTTTTTAGTACGATTTATTGAATCATCATCCTACTTCCCTGATTCCACTAAAAGTGGGGTCGGCACAACATGTTTTGAACATGTTGTGACATGATTTGGCTAGTTACGAGTATTACGCTGACGCCAACTTACCTTAGTTTTACGACACCTCAGTAAAAAATGAGGGTCATTAATTCTACTTAACTGGATACCACACAGTGGATCAATTTACCTTAGTCACCTTTTACGACACCTCGGTAAGAAATTAAGGTGGTACTATCCTATTCAGCCGGATATATATATATATATATATATATATATATATATATATATATATATATATATATATATGTATATATATATATATATATATATATATATATATATATATATATATATATATATATATATATATATATATATGTATATATATATATATATATATATATATATATATATATATATATATATATATATATATATATATATATATATATATATATCTAGTCAGTAAATATATATACATGTATAATTTTAAATGCGTACTTAAATACAAATATACACCCAGGCTCGATAAACCAAAAAATTCTTACATAGAAAAAGAGGGCCCTTTAATCGAATCCGCGACCCGCGCAGCTGACGGCAGAATCACTACCCACTGCGCCAATGGGCTAGTCAAAAGAAAGCAACAATAACAATATAAAAGAAACTAAAAATTGCGAGCTATTCTCTGAATTTTTTAATTAAGTTTAATACAGGCTTGATTATAAAAATTAAACCGAGCTTCGTCGCTTCAAATGTGTTGAAAAACTTAAGCACACAATTGTTAACATCATTAGTTTAAGTTATATAACGGATAAATGTTTACGGAACAAATATTTGACCACGAGCTTTGTAGAAAATTAACAGAAATATGACTTGGAAATTTATGTAAAATGAATAATTCTCATCACATCGCATTATTCGCTTGCAATTGAAGAGCACTGCTGATGTTTTAACACTTAAAAAACTTAACTCTTTTGTTTTTTTAAGAACATGTTCTGACGTAGTAAATAATTTGCTTCATTTTTCTCTCCATCTTAAGCCAATAGACTGGCAGCTGAGGGTGATCTATTGATCACTCTCATTTCTTACCGAGGTTTTGTAAAAAGATACTAAGGTAAGTCGACCCGCCGTGTGGTATCCGGCTCAGTAGAATAGACCACCGTCATTTATTACCGAACTGTCGTAAAAGGCGACTAAGGTAAGTTGACCCGCCGTGTGGTATCCGGCTGAGTAGAATAGACCACCGTCTTTTCTTACCGCGGTGTCGTAAAAGGCGACTAAGGTAAGTTGACTCAACGTGTCGTATCCGACCGAGTAGAGTCGACCACCCTCAATCCTTACAGAGGTGACGTAAAAGGCGACTAAGGTAAGTCGACCCGCTGTGTGGTATCTGGCTGAGTAGAATAGACCACCCTCTTTCTTACTGACGTGTCGTAAAAGACGACAAAAGTAAGTTGATGTCAGCGGCCGGTCGTAAAATACTTAGCCGAATCATGTGACAACATGTCTATAACATATTGTGCTTACCCCATTTAGAGTGGGATAAAGACAGGAGGATGAAGATAAAATTAAGTATCACTTTAAGTTAAAACTTCTTCACCTTTTATTACAACTCTGTGATATAAAAAGTAAGCTTTTGTCCAAAATAATCTCTTTATTCGCGTCGAAATAAAGCGCCGTGGATGCGTCTTAAATATACAAAAAAACTACTACGTCTGAGTGAATACGCTCGCATAAATTTGCCAATAGACAATAAGCTTTGGACAGCGGAAATAAAGCTCTGTTTGTATTACACAGCTTTCGCCGCAGCGCACAATTGAAATGAAAAGCACCTCAAAGCTGGTGAAATAGGTCACAATGTTATTCTTGGTGTACCGTGGTGTTCGCTGAGCTGTATAATGCTTTTAAATTGGATGGGATTTGCATTGTTTTAGGTTATATTTGCTTATAGTATTCAAAATACTTTTAGAATCCTCGCATATAACTTTTTATTTTGGTTGTTTATTTACAACTCTATTTAACGATTAGTGTCATTAATTTATCCGCAGAATTTATAAGTTTTTTCAATCCCAATACTGGGGAAAGGACTACTATTTGTATTTTACATACTCCATAAATTCTCTAGAGTTACTCAGGTAACATTGCAATATTAACTTTCGCCGTAAACCATATCTTAATATTTAAATGAGTTAATCTTGTATATATATATATATTTTCCGAATCTCGGAAACGGCTCCAACGATTTTCCTGAAATTCAGCATGTAGGAGGTTTTGGGGGAGAAAAATTGATCTAGCAAGGTTTTATGTAAAAAAAATATTGTTTTATCCCTATTTTTGGGCATTAAAAAACACTAGCATTTATATTGAATTGAAATTTCGCCATTGACTGTCAAGTCGACGTAGCTTATTCGGTTAGCGGGCAGCCTCGAGAAATGTGAGTGCCAAGGATCGAATCCCAACTAAATATATGTTTTTTTCTTTTTTTAAAGTTTTTTTTTGTAAAAAATTACCGAGCGAAGCTCGGTCACCCAGATATTTATGTATTATATATATCAATTAAGTACAGAAGTTTTTAATTTTTTTTTTTCAAAAATTTCTTATGATACTTAATTAATATTCACAATTAGTTGTACCCGCGATGTTATTCACTTCATCTGAAGCAGAGAAATACCCTGAATAATGTAATATTTTATTTTTCACATTTCTGAAGGAAAAACGTGTATTTTCAATTGTAGCAAATTTTAGCAAAATCACTTTAACAACATTTTTACTTTATGACGTTATTAGGAGCAGCAGTTAACTCATATCTATATTGACAAATAAAAGACGGCGTATCGTTTATGCGTTTAATGCGAGACTGACAATTAACAATTATTACTTAACCTACCTACTTAATATCTAACACCTCCACCCTTATTAAATATTACATAACTTAAATATAAACATTATAATACTAAAAATAATAAAACATTATAAAAAAAACTAATTAACTATTTATAATAATCGTCCAAGCCGTAACGAATTGGAGGCCTTCGTTTCCTTACAGGTTTGTATTTGCCAATAAGACTATTGTCATTATTCGCCGGTACCTTGGGTACCTCAACAGGGGTCGGTGATATACTTTGACGCGAACTCGTCACTCGCCTTGCACTTCCTACCCTATCGGATATAGACGCGGGTATGGGGCTAGATTCCCCCGGGCCGCTGCTACTCTCCGATGACACACTCTCTCTCGTTATAGGTAACAACAAAGGTTCGCTTACAATAATTGGATCTATTTTATCATTCGCGCCGTGCACCCTTAGTTTTAGTTGATCGATATGCCTATGTACCTCGGTTCCAAAGCTATCCTTAACCAAATAATCTGTGGTCCCTAAAACTTCAGTAATGGTACCAGCGAGCCACTTATCTTTCCCAGAATAGTCACGATACCAGACTAAATCACCAGACGTTAATCGCCGTTGCGAGCCTCCCGCTAAACTTTCGCTACGCCTTTGATATTTTTCAACGCGCGCTTGTCGATCTGGCTTAAGGCAATCGAGTCTCATACGCAGATTACGGCCCTGGAGTATACTCGCAGGACTTTCACCCGTGGTCGCATGTTGTGTATTCCTGTAAGCTAGTAAAAATCTACAGAGAGCGATAGTGACATCTGTATGTTGCTTTAATGCTTTTTTGATAACGCGTTTACAAATTTTGACAGCGCTCTCGGCAGCTCCATTCGATGCTGGGTGGTAGGGTGCCGAGAACGTGTGTTCTATTCCATTATTCTTAAGAAAACTTTGAAATTCCGTGCTAGTGAATGGGGGGCCATTGTCGCTGACCACCTGCCTTGGTAACCCAAATCTCGCCCATAAATCTCTTAAAACTGAAATTACAGAACTAGCGGTCGTTCTTTGCATTTTTATAGCTTCTATCCACTTCGAACATGAATCTACCACTATCATATACGTTACACCGTTCATAGGCCCAAGAAAATCTATGTGCAAACGAGACCACGGACGTGATGGCCACGGCCAGCTTTGGGGCGCATGTGCCGGTGGAGCATCGGCTACGGCCGCACATACCGTGCACGCACGACACTCCCCCTCCAATTGATCATTTAACTGGGGCCACCATACGTAACTACGGGCTAATGCTTTTGTCTTGACGATTCCCATGTGGGAGTCGTGTAGCTCTGAAAGAACCCTGTCTCTACAACTCGATGGTATAACTACCCGATGACCCCATAAAATACAGCCTAGTTCCGTATATAATCCATTCTTACGATTAAAATAAGGTTTCAACTGTTGTATGTCCACCTCATTCGGCCAACCATCTTTAATATAGCTTAAAACACGGCTAAGTAAAGGATCAGTCTCGGTTTCTTTCTTTAATACTTTATAATCTAATAGCAACGCATTAGTCGAAAAATGAAGATAAGTTTGCTCCGGCATGTGTTGCTCTTCCGTTTTTACTTCATTTTTATGCTGCTTAATTAACCGCGAAAGCGCGTCTGCCGCATTCATATCTGTTCTAATATATTCAATATTAAAATCATATGCCGATAATTTTACCGCCCATCTTTGCAACCTACTAGCCGCAGCACTGGGAATACCTGTATTAGGACCGAATATACTAACGAGCGGCTTATGGTCTGTTCTAAGCGTGAACTTACGGCCATATAAGTACTGATGAAACTTATCTACGGCAAAGACAATAGCTAACGCCTCCTTATGTATTTGGCTGTAATGTTTTTCTGGCTCAGTCAGCGCTCGCGATGCATAAGCCACAACGCGCTCCTCCGCCGCATCGGGCGCTCGCTGAGCCAGCACTGCTCCGAGTCCCTCCGAGCTGGCGTCGACTGTCACTACCGTCTCGAGAGACATATCAAAATGCGCCACGGCGCAGGCCTCGCCTAACAATTTTTTTATTGAATCAAATGCTTCCTTTTGGGCCTTACCCCAGGTCCAATGTTTACCTTTCTTAAGTAAGACATAGAGTGGGGACAGATGTGAGCTTAAATTTTTAATGAATCTACCATAAAAATTCACCATTCCTAAAAAAGACTTTAACTCCGTAACACTATTCGGATGAGGTAATGTGACGATTGGTTTAATTTTATTTTGATCTACCCGTACACCATTCTTGTCGATAACATACCCTAAGTACCTAACTTCACTCGCCAAGAACTCACATTTACTTTTTTTTATCTTCCATCCTTTACTTTTTAAAACCTCAAAAACTTCGTTGATCGATTTTAAATGACTATCCAAGTCTCTGCTTTTTATTAATATATCATCATAAAAAATAACAACATCTTTAATATTCTTAAAAGTATCACACATTAATTTTTGAAAAATTCCTGGACTAGATGACAGCCCATAAACTAAACGAGTATATTTAAATAATCCCAGATGCGTGTTTATCACTGTATATGATTTCGATTTCTCAGATAACTCCACCTGATTATATGCCTGTGAGAGGTCTAATTTTGTAAAATATTTATTACCACTTAAGTCACTAAATAAATCTTCCATCTTTGGAACCGGGTACCTTTCTATCAATAAATATTTGTTCAGCGTTACCTTAAAATCAGCGCACAATCGTAAACCACCATCCGCTTTGTTTACTATAACGAGAGGAGTGGCCCAGTCGGACCGCTCCACCGGCTGGAGCACCCCGGAGCGCACCATCGCGGCCAGCTCGGCGTCGACGCGCGCGCGCAGCGCGTACGGCACCGGGCGCGCGCGGCCAAATATCGGCTCCGCTCCCTCACGTAAATACAACTCGGCCTCACCTCCCGAGTATCGACCCAACGTACCGTCGAATAACGCCTCATGCCTACAAAGAATGTCATTAATTAAATTATTTTTGTCTACTTTAATGTTAGACACGAAGCTACTCTGCAAATTTACTTTCGGTACGTTGACCGGTATACCTAATTCGGACAACCATTGCCGGCCTAAAAGATTTGTGGTGCCATTATTGATAACGTACAATTTTAAACATTTAATAATACCGTTATAAAAAACTTCTGTTTTTATGTATCCCAACGGATAAACAATAGAACCGTCATAAAACTTCAATGTAAGCGAACAGGGATAGATTTCTAAATCGCAAAACAATTTATCATATACAACCTTACTTATACAAGACAAAGCCGATCCGGTATCGACTTCCATATTGAGTGATCGATTTTGAACCGTAAGCGATATACACACCGGTTTATACTCGCTTAATGACATTTGATACATCGGCTCCTCCGATTTGTCCTCACGAGCCGCGTCGCTATCGCCTCTTTCACTCTCATTACCGTCCTCTTCCAATAAGTGGACTTTAGCCACGCGGGCGCCGCCGCTCGCCGAGCGCGGCCCGCGCCGCGTGTACCGGCCGCCGCGGCCCGCCGAGCGCGGCAGCCCGCGCCCGCCGTACGACCACTGACCTGCCGCTGCACCGGCATTGTTCGCCGGCATGAGTCTCGCATGTTGATATTCCTTAACGCCCTCTTTTTTTCTTGGACACATTCTCTTAAGGTGGCCTTTCTGCTGACAAAAATTGCACACGTAATCTTTATACATACAACAACGCGACGTATGCCTGTTGTCCCCGCATCTAAAACATTCACTGTCTATGCGTAATTTATTTATTCCTTCCACGATCTTGTGTTCGTTATTTACAATGTTTCCTTCCACCACACTCGCGTCCTTTTCCGCCGCTTCCAGAGACAATGCCACGGCCACTGACCTCTTATAATCTAAATTTTCTTTAGCGAATAATCTCTGCCGGGTGATCTCACTTCGTAAACCACATACAAATTGGTCCCGGAGGTTTTCCTCTAAGCTGGAATTGAAATCACAATAACGCGACAGTTTTTTCAACACCGCCACGTAATCTGCTATGGATTCGTCAGCTAACTGCCGCCGCTGACGAAATCTATATCTCTCAGCCAATATTGATGGTTTTGGCTGTAAATGAGCTTGTAATAATTCCACAGCCTTTTTATACGTTAAATTGGATGGTTTCACAGGACTTGCTAACGTAGACAGCAACTCGTAAGTTTCTTCCCCCATTACCGATATTAATGTAGGTAATTTTACTTGTTCTGTAATTTCATTTGCTACAAAATACATCTCGATTCTTTCGATGTAAGATGACCAATTACCGGTCTTTAACACGAATTCACCAATGTGACCAATCGGCATTATAACTTAAAACACTGTAACACAACAGAAAACGTATATTAAAGTTACTTTTTAATCCGCGTTCGCCAGTGACAAATAAAAGACGGCGTATCGTTCATGCGTTTAATGCGAGACTGACAATTAACAATTATTACTTAACCTACCTACTTAATATCTAACATATATAAAGCTGAAGAGTTTGTTTGTTTGTTTGGTTGTTTGAACGCGCTAATCCCAGGAAAAACAACCGATTTGTAAAATTCTTTGAGTGTAAGATAGTCCATTTATTGAGAAAGGCTATAGACTACATAACATCCCGCTAAGATAAATAAGAGAGGAGCAGCAATAAAAAATATTACAAAAACGGCAAAATTTTAAATCTTCCTAAGTAAACGGTGAGTTATTAAAAAATCATGTATTTCAAAATCGTTCCCCTCTAAAAGTTATAAATAAAAGTCCGCGACAGCATATGTCTAGCTTTTAAGGTTAACCCATTTTAACCATTTTTATGGTTATCAAAAGACTATATTCTCTAATCTTTCCACGCGGGCGGAGCTCTGCGATTGCTAATAATATATAAACCTCATATAGATACCAACCAAAAAAGCTTTTTAAGAGCGATTTTTTCGTATCCAAAACATATTTGACATGAAAAGAAACCATCAGTATCGAATTCTTTACGCCCTTATCTTCCCCAAGTTCGCCTTTCCAGTTTTATTGTCACCCATCGAAGGGCTGTCGTGTAAGACGCTTTTACTTTTATTACAACGCGTTATGTGTCGATACGTCCAAAAACGTCGACAGTGACTCGCTGAAACGTATCCAAACTTTAATTTGATACAAAACATTTTATTCCTTTATTGTTTATTGCTATATTCCATGATAACTAAAATAGAATATCTTTAATATTTAAACGAGTTATGTGGTATGTATATTTATATATATATATATATATATATATTTTTGGAATCTTGGAAACGGCTCCAACGATTTTCCTGAAATTCAGCATGCAGGTGGTTTTGGGGGAGAAAAATACGATCTAGCTAAGTTTTATTTAAAAAAGAATCATTTGGGCATTAAAAAAATACTAAAATTTACATTGAATATATAAAACACTATTTTTGCCGTTAAATGTCAAGTCAGCGTAGCTTAGTTGTTTTTATTTTGTAAAAAAATACCGAACAAGGCTCGTCCCAGTTGGACCTACGTACAATTTTTTTATACAGCAGTTGTGTAGCTAAGTAACCAAAGACAATGGGGCAAAAATATTAACCAGAGTCCCAAATAAACTATCATTTGTTCCGTAACCTTCGTATTCCGAATTCGACGTACTCGAAATGGGGGGGGGGGGGGGTCAAGTTCAGAGGCCCCCCCTGCATGGGAGCTTCGGGGCTTTGTCACGTCTAACCCTCCGTTAGCTAACCATATATAGGAAATTTAAAAAATTATCAGCATTCATTAGTTTAGATATTAATTCATTAGAGTATAATTATCATTATATAACCATGAGTATAGTAATAAAGAACATTTTACCATAAGATTACATAGAGCATGGTTTAGTAACTAATCCTAGTTAATTCTAGCGAACCTAACTTAGCTTAGTGATTCCTTAGTGAAGCGGGCGAGCTACTGTATTTAACTTAAGTATATTTAAGTTAGACTTATTAAGTTTAAAACATTTTTTTTCATTTCGGCGTGGACTTGAGACAACGTGGCGAGTGTGAAAAAGCAGCAAATAAACCGTCCTAAATGTAATATTAATATGCAAAAATCTGTATCGGTTACCTTTAGTGTTAATTCGCTGAATCAATATTGATTAAATTTGTGTATATTGTGTTGGTCGCTGACTATAGGTCTCCATAAATAAAGATCAATGTGGGTAAATATGATGGAGCTAGCTGCGTTTGGAGTATCTACGTGATCAAATCAAGAATGTGGTGTTTAAAAGGGGGTTAATTATCGACACAGTTCAACGTGTCATGAAACTGAATATGGAACGAATTTTTGGGTCCAGATTATACGCGCTAAAGAACGCCGTGTGATATCCGGTTGAGTAGAATAGACCACCCTCATTTTTTACCGAGGTGTCGTAAAAGGCGACTAAGGTAAGTCGACCCGCCGGGTGATATCCGGCTGAGTAGAATAGACCACCCTCATTTCTTACCGAGGTGTCGTAAAAGGCGACTAAGGTAAGTTGAATCACCGTGTGGTATCTGGTTAAGTAGTATAGACAACCCTCTTTCTTATAGAGGTGTCATAAAATACGACAAAGATAAGTTGACGTCAGACAGGTGGCCGGTCGTAAAATACGTATCCAAAATCATATGACAACATGTTTATAACATGATGTGCCGACCCCACTTAGAGTGGAATAAGGGCAGGAGGATGATTATACGCGCTAAAGAAACTACGTTAAATAAAATTTTTGTTTCTTCTTGACTGGCCCGTTGGAGCAGTGGGTAGTGACACTGCCTTCTGCTCCGCGGGTCGCGGGTTCGATTCCCGCCGAGGGCCAACATTTTCTATAAATGAATTTGTTGGTCTTTGAGCCTGGGTGTATATTTGTATTTAAGTATGTATTTAAAAAATATATAAGTATATATTCACCAGTTGTTTGTCACCCATAACACAAGTATTAAGTTACTTACTTTGGGGATGGACGACCGTGTGTGTAAGTGTCCCATATATTTATTTATTTATTTATTCCTTGCTCGTTACAAAAAAATTATGTGATCTATCCCCGGGTGAATCCAATAACTCCCAGAGAGCCTGCCGAAACTCGAGTGACTAGAAGATGTCTTTATACATATAAATAAAAATATGGGACACACATACGGTCGTCCGTCTGTCCCTAAAGTAAGCAACTTAATACTTGTATGGGTGACAGACAACTGGTAAATATATACATAAAAATAACGACCTGTTAATATCCTGGATTATATTGGAGCTAAGACCTACCACGCTGGTAGTTTACACATATCCATAAAATTCTTTTCCTCACGATGTTTTGTTGAAAAGCATGTTATAAATTGAAATACGACATCAGACGCATAAGGTCGAATGTCGACATAAGACCAAAGGTAAATAATGTCTTCGGTTTCTAAAAAAAGTGAGTTTTTTTAATCTAATGTGGTAAATTTTAGATTAATAGTGTTAGGAATCGAAACATATAAGCTTGCACTAAAATATTAGCAATATTTAATTTACAATTATCCATAATAAAAATACTATCCCGATTAGTTTACAAATTTTCTTTTCCCTCTCTTGTCATCAAAACACACATCAGACCTTATGCGTCTAAGGTCGAGAATTATCTATTAGATACATAAGTTTTAATTGAAAACTCATTCGTGCCTGCCCGGAGTTTAACCCGTGACCCATCAAAGGAGACTCACAGTCTCACCGCTGGGCTATCACAGCATAATATATTTTTATGGCAGGAAACCCGCATCGTCTATGGGTGGTTCGTAGTTTTCTGACGGGGACAAAAGGCGGGTATATTTGACTTCCAGTGACAAAAACCTTAATAAAGCTCCACACATCTACTGGCGAGGAACAAAATTAACCCATCTATAAACGACAACTACAAACAAAATGTTCTTAAGAATTAACTGACTTCAAAAAAAGTGCTACGTCGTTTCCCTTCATTTAATCTGACATAGATAACGGGGACGCTCCGAATAAGGTCGGATGACCTTCGACCTTCGACACAAATGTGGACGTGTCCCAAATAATATAATACTTTCCGCTCAGATTCACCGGATTTAGCCCTTTTTATTAGTGTGTGGTCCCTGACAGCCTTCTAAATGTCACCAAATATTAAAGGTATATCTTAATGGGAAGTGTTAGACGAATGGTAAAACAGCTATTTTTAATGAGGGTAGAAAATTAAACTAGTGTCGCTTGTTTGTTTAAAGACCACCCTCTTTATTACCGACGTGTCGTAAAAGGCGACTGAGGGAAGTCGACCCATCATGTGGTATCCGACTGAATAGAATAACCCACCCTCATTTCTTACCGAGGTGTCGTAAAACAGCGATTAAAGTGAGTCGACCCGTCGTATGGTATCCGGCTGAGTAGACTAAACCAACCTCATTTCCTGTCGAGATGTCGTAAAAGTCGACTAAGGTAAGTTGACCCACCGTGCGGTATCCGGTTAAGTAGTATAGACCACCCTCTTTCTTACCGAGGTGTCGTTAAATACGACTAAGGTAAGTTGATGTCAGGCAGGCGGCCAGTCGTAAAATACGTAGCCAAATCATGTGACAACATGTTTATAACATGTTGTGCCGACCCCACTTTGAGTGGGATAAAAGCAGTAAGATGATGAAACTGTTTTTGTAGTTTATTTTGTTTTTTTAGCAATTATTTATTTTAAATTCTTTTCGTAGAGCTCATAAGTTGATATATATGAGTTTAAAAAGTTATAAAAAAAATTCTTTGATTCAATTTATTGATATGTTATATATACGTGTGATAATATTTAAATAAAAAATAATTTAAAACTTGTTTGAGCGCGCTTTACTATTCCCATTGTGGGAGAATTTCTATGTGAAAATAAATTTTTAATACGTTAAAAAAGTTTTAATTTCATAAAAGAAGAATTAAAAATATCATTGTGTTGTTTTCTATTCCATCCTTAGTATACTGTTTTTTGAACGCCGTGTGGTATCCGGCTGAATAGAATAGTATCACCCTCATTTCTTACCGAGGTGTCGTAAAAGGCGACTAAGGTAAGTCGACCCGCCGTGTGGTATCCGGCTGAGTAGAATGGACCAACCTCATTTCTTGCCGAGGTGTCGTAAAAGGCGACTAAGGTAAGTTGACCCACCGTGTGGTATCCGGTTTAGTAGAATAGACCACCCTCCTTCTTACCGAGGTGTCGTAAAATATGACAGAGGTAAGTTGACGTCAGGCAGGCGGCCGGTCGCAAAAACGCAGCCAAATCATGTGACGGCATGTTTATAACATATTGTGCCGACCCCACTTAGAGTGGGATAAGGGCAGGAAGATGATGAGTATACTGTTTTTTGAATTATGCAAATATTGTTTCTCGTTTACTTTTTATGAGTATTTTCCTAAATCCTAGTACGAAAATACCTCCTCTTTTATCTCTTTTTTACTTGATACTAAAAGGATCAAATAAAAAGAATGATAGAAATATTTAGCTATAATCCGTGTAAAATCTATCTAATGCCAGGTTTAGGAAGCAAAACCGTTTAAACCGTATACACCATCAACAACGCACTATACAAGCACTACACATATTTATTACGACAATTTCAGACGGTGACCTCAAAAAAATTATAGTATGTTTGAATCCATAAATTACACCAACAAATTCTATTACAACAATAAATCCAACGCTACGATATCGTACGTAGTACTTCGTAGCAACGTTAGGGCTACAACAAATAATGTGCTACGCTGCTACGAGTGCTACATTATCCTATCCTATACTATAATATTAGTAATATTATAAATGCGAATCCTATAATATCAGTAATATTATAAATGCGAAATTTTATGAGTATGTATGTTTGTTACTATTTCACGGACAATCGGCTGAAACAATATCGATGAAATTTGGCACAATTATTCGGACAAACAATTACACCGGGATAACATATAGACTATAATAATCATAATCATAAAAATGTATGTAATGCTAAGTGTAAAAAGCAAAACAGTTCTTATACTTTATACATGTAGGATAAGTTATCGCACAAAACACCACACTACACAAGCACTATACATTCACTACGACAATCTCAACGATTGTTTCGCCCCGTGCGCCCCCTTGGGTCGTGTGTTCTTGGTGGTGGTGTCTTGTGATACGTGTAGTACCTAATCCTGCATATATAAGGTGTGAGAACGGTTTTGCTTCGTACTCTTAGTATTACATAGATTTTCTTAACAAACGCGGAATATTGCAAAATAATACCATCATAACTTTTGTACTATAGAATTCCGCAAAGTGACGTAATATTTATCATCACCTTCCTGCCCTTATCCCGCTCCAAGTGGAGTTGGCACAACATGTTATAAACATGCTGTCACATTATTTGGCTACGTATTTTACGACCGGCCGCCTGCCTGACGTCAACTTATCTTAGTTGTATTTTACGGCACCTCGATAAGAAAGTGGTCTATTTTACTCAATCGGATACCACACGGCGGGTCAACTTACCTTAGTCGCCTTTTACGACACCTCTGTAAAAAAGAGGGTGGTACTATTCTATTCAGCCGGATACCACACTGCGGTGACGTGATACTTATATAAATCATTTAAAAATAATACAGTTAAAATCGCGGCTATATTCAGTTGGATGACTTCTGAAAAATGTTAAAAACATCTCATCCAAGCAACGAGGCTCTTTATATTGTCGACGACCGTGAACTTTGCAATTAAAACGTGTTCCAGATAACATGTCTCGAGCCAGGTGAATGATGGAAATTACTCATCTTTTGCACTAATTTTCTATTTATTCATGGCTGCTATTATATATAATACTAGCTTCAACCCACGACTTCTTTCGCCTGGACTTTTGTCGTGTGATAGGTCGATAATATATGGCGCTTTTCAATCTCACCATATTCCTGTACAATTAATAGGATTTCTAATATATGTTATTCCGGTGTATAAGGAATAATTGTGCTAAATTCCATCGATATTGGTTCAGCGGATTCGCCGTGAAAGAGTAACAAACATACATCCATACTCACAAAATTTCGCATTTATAATATTAGTAGTAGGCTGCTCCTAGATTCGTCTAATTTAAAGCAAATAAGTAATTATTATGTACGCCGTGTAATATCCAGCTGAATAGAAAAGTACCACCCTCATTTCTTACCGAGGTGTCCTAAAAGGCGAATAAGGTCAGTCGAACCGCCGTGTATACGTTTTAGTAGAATAGACCACCCTCTTTCTTACAGAGGTGTCGTAAAACACGACTGAGGTAAGTTAATGTCAGGCAGGCGGTCGGTCGTAAAAACGCAGCCAAATCATGTGACAGCATGTTTATAACATGTTGTGCCGATCCCACTTAGATTGGAATAATGGCAGGAAGATGATGAAGTAAGAAATATGATGTCTGCATTATGTAAAGTGTTATCTGTATACATTCAAGGTTTATCTATTCAAATTCAAATTCAAAATATTCTTTATTCAAATAAACTTGTAAACAAGTGCTTTTGAATCGTCAACTCTACTGCTGGTTCGGAAAGCTGTTCGTACCGATAAGAGCCAGCAAGAAACTCGGCGGTTGCTCTTTTAAAAATATAATTCTTAATACTATTTACATTCAGACGTTACTGTCTTGTACAGGTTCAAAGAGAGCTATATCCACACATTCTTATCTTCTAAATAATCTTCAATAGTATAGTAGGCTTTCTGTATCAGCCTATTTTTAACAGTGTTTTTAAACTGCTATAAGAGAACATGTCGAAATTTGCTATAAAAGAGGTCATAAAAAGCTTGTTATTTCTGTGTCGCGACTCAGCAGAGTTAGCAACTTATTCGATTGTCTCGGTACTCGCTTTTACAATAAAATTCTGTTAACGCACACTCTATACAATAACACGATGTAATAGGAATACCACAATTCCCGTTCCGAGATGCACTTCTCTTGAATGACGAACAAAGACTGACTGTCACTGAAACGTTTTATCAATAAGAAAACTACCGGAAGCAACAACGGCACAGTGTTGCCAACATGTCAATAAAAAAGAGCGCGATACTCTCGTTTCATGACTGTGTTGCTATAAAATACAAAGAGGAAGTCAATGGCGACAACAATCCGTTATCCATACTAGACTTGTCTATTAAAATAATGCTAATTGAAAGTTACTTCTCAACTTTTTTTAGTTTTAAACCAGTTCTGAATTTGCTCGATGAATCAAAACACAATTGAAGATTATTTGAATGATAAAATGCTTGGATTTTAAAATCCTTTTAGAATCCAAGAAGCGGTAAAATAATGTAAATTTAAAATGTTTAAAAGATTGACCGCCGTGTTTCTTTCTGGTTCTTCTCGGTAAGAGCAACATTCCGAAACAGTTGTAGCTTCATTAATCATATTGATCCTTGACGATTCAAATAGTGCCTGTAAAAAATTACTTGAATAAAAATTATTTTACATCAGGCATGATTAATGAGCAAGGTATTTTTAAGGTTTATAAGATTTTAAGTAAAGTCAAATATTATGATAATCATAAAAAGTGGGCTAGACATATGCTGTCACGGAATTTTATTTAGAACTTTTAGAGGGAAACAATTTTACAATAAATGATTTTGAATTTTGAATTACCGTTTACTTAACGCACGCAACGAAAGCTTTAAGTTATCGTAATATATTTTTTGCTGCTCCTCTCCTTTTCATCTTAGAGTGATGTTATATAGCCTATAGCCTTCTACAATAAATGGACTATCACTGAAAGAATTTTACAAATCAGTTCAGTAGTTCCTGAGATAAGCGCGTTTAAACAATCAAACAAACAAACTCTACTTTTTTTAAAATATTTCCAATGATTTTAATATTTCCAATGTAGGTCTAGTCTAGTCTGTAATATTGTTTCTTCCACGAATTCGCAAACCTTAACCTCCAAGTTAAATCCTTTCATTGCTCTTAAACAAATTAATTACTGCACAAACCGCTCAAAGCGGAGCACGGCCATTGTTTTATTTGAAACTTATTTCAAATAAAACTTTTCATTTACATAACAGTTTTAATTATCTTAAGGGCTCCGTCTTTGTTCTTGTTAAATAACAATGGTGTTTATAGGAACAATGCTATTGTAATCATGGCCTTTTGATATGGTGGAATGGTGCAACGTGGATTCATAAACTGTAGTCACTGGGTTCAATTCTTAGCACATGTTAACGTATTCTATTATTGGTTCCAGCTTATGATAACGAATCCTATCAGAAGCTCAAAATTCTGGATCAAATCCAAGTTCTAAATCAAAATCAAAATTCAATTTCAAAATTCCAACCCCTAAATTCAAAATTTAAAATTCAAATTCGATATGCAATATCAAAATTGATATTCAAATGTTTTTATTTCAAAGTAACAAAGGCTTATTAACAAATGTTAGTAAAAGATTTATAACTACGTTAGTAACCTATTATTAAAGATCTTATAAAAAACAATAAAATAAATTAACACTAAAATAAACAAAACAATTTAAACTAGTATACTGTCGCAGATATTAACTAACCAATATTATGTTAAAGTATTCAGTGATAAACTCCAGCATTTCTAAAACTTGTTATATTACTAGTTCCGGCATATGCTAACATATCCTATTGAAAGTTTTGGCATATGTTAACGTATGGTACTATCGGTTCCGACATATGTTAACGTATGGTACTATCGGTTCCGACATATGGTAACGTATTGTACTATCGCTTCCGACATATGTTAACGTACTTTACCTTCTATTGTATTGTTGCATTGTATTAGGTCTTTACATATGAAATTGGCGTTTTCTATGGGAGGAACATAAAGTCGTTTTTTTTTAATGAAATATATTTAATTAGTCAAAGGATGTCCCATTGCTATGTATGCACTTTTGCCATCTCATAGGTAGTTCATTGATTCCCTTACTAAAAAAAACCATTCGGGCGGGAATCAATAAAATCTTTGAAGGCGGTGTGGACTGCCCCATCGGAGTTGAATTTTTTTCCTTGCAAGTAGTTATCCAAATTGCGAAAAAAATGGTAATCTGTTGGAGCAAGGTCCGGAGAGTACGGTGGATGTCTAAGACATTCTAATTGAAGTTCCTCTGTTTTGGTAGCCGTCTGTTGTGCAGTGTGTGGTCTAGCATTGTCCTGAAGCAGCAGTGACCTAGAGCGATTGACCAGCCTCGGTTGTTTAGCAGCTAGCTTTTCCATCATGATTTGCAGTTGCTGACAATAGATATCTGCCGTAATCGTCTGGCCAGATTTAAGAAAGCTGTAGTGAATGACACCGGCACTAGTCCACCAAACACTTACAAGCAACTTTTTTTTAGTCAATTTTCGCTTAGGCCAGGATTTGGGTGGTTCGCCAGGGTTCAGCCATTGCGATGAGCGCTTCCGATTATCGTAGAGGATCCACTTTTCATCACAGGTAATGATTGGATTTAAAATTCCTTCATTATTGTGCCGGTTGAGTAACGTAACGCAGCAGTTGACGCGCGTTTGTCGGTTTGCTTCACTCAATTCATGAGGTACCCACCTTTCAAGCTTTTTCACCTTCCCAATTTGCTTCAAGTGGATTAGAATAGTTTTATCACTAACACCGGAGCCTGCAGCTAACTCGGACGTGGTTTTTGATGGATCCGCTTCCACAATAGCCTTCAATTCTTCATTATCAACTTTGGTCTCCGGCCGTCCACGAGGCTTGTTCTGCGAAATTTCCAGAACGAAAACGTTGGAACCAAAAACGCACTGTGTTTTCTTTTGCGACACCGTCACCATACACATCATTAATCCTTCGAGCCGTTTCTGCAGCACTGGTGCCACGGTGGAACTCATACTCGTAAATAACGCGATATTTCATGTTTTCCATTTTGTAAACACAAAGAAAAAAACAAAAGAAGAAAAAACAAATTAATTAGGGGGTTTGAAACACAAATGCATGAGTAAATAGCTGTATGAATTTGAATTTGGAATTCCTAACCATAAAGGTAATATTTGAGATCAAAGTGGCCAGTACGACAAAACGCCAATTTCATATGTGAGGACCTAATAGTTCGGTTCCGGCATATGCTAACGTATCCTATTAAGACTTCCGACATATGTTAACGTGTTGTATTATCGATTCCGTCATATATTAACGTATCCTGTTATTGTTTCCGGCATATATTATTGCATTCTATTATAAAGTCCAACTTAAGTTAACGTATGCTATCAAAAGTTTCAGCTTATGTTAATGTGAATTGTGATTCGTTCCGGCAGTTGTTAAATTATATTATTATAGGTTCCGACAAATATTAACGTATTCTGTTATTATTTTCGGCATATATTATTGCATTCTATTATCGAATCCAGCTTTAGATAATGTATGCTATCATAAGTTTTAGCTTTGGTTAATGTAATTTGTTATTAGTTTCGGCATATGTCAACGTATTTTATTATTAGTTTCGACATACGTTAACGTATTTTATTATTTGTTCTGTCATATGTTAACGTATTCTGTTACTGTTTCTCGGATATGCTATCACATTTTATAGTCGAGTCCAACTTAATTTAACGTATGCTATAATAAGTTTCAGATTATGTTAATAAAAAGTGTCGTAAGAGGCGGTAAGGTTAGTTAACCCATCGTGTGATATCTGTGGAATAGACCACACTCATTTCTTACCGAGATGTCGTAAAAGGCGACTAAAGTAAGTCAGGCAGGCGGCCGGTCGTAAAATACATAGCCAAATCATATGACAACATGCTTATAACATTGCGCAGACCTTTTGATGAATGGCCAGATGAATCTATTACAAGATCCGGATAATATATATAACTTATTATATCGTGAGTGTTATTCATAATTAATGTATAGAAACCGGCTATACTCATGACTTATTTTATAGGATGAGTTTGGTTCGGGAACACGTTAACATGTGATATCGTTTGCAGCACGGGAACGCGACGACGTCGAGCGAGACGTCGGTGGGCACGAACACCGCGACGGTGACCGCCACGCCGGGCACCAGCAAGGCGCCCCCCCCGGCTGCCAAGTTCCGCCATGGTTTGCTGCAGCTCATGATACACACCATCGATCCCATGCACGACGGTGAGTTAGGTATGCACCGCGCTTTGCTTTCACTAACACTTATTATATTAACACTTATTAGACTGGCCACTGACTGCGCCAACGCACTGGGTAGTGACCCTGCCGTCAGCCCCGCGGGTTGCGGGTTCGATTCCCGCCGAGGGCAACATTTAGAGAGAGATCAAGAGTTTGGGTGTATAATTGTGTTTAAGTATGTATGACGGTCGGCGGTCGGCAACTGTTATTTTCTTACTTAACTTAGAAATTAAATTTATTTAGGTTCAGTCGAAAGTCTGGCTTTCCATAGCACAGGGAATCCTAGTTTGGAGGCCAGGGTCTCGCTATGTTTTAAGTTGTATATAATTGGGATAAAAAGTTATTTAAACATCTAACAAGTTATTGTAAAGTTGAATAAATAAATAAAATATACTCGTAGCAGTACACATTTATTTAAAAATTATATAAGTATATATTTACCAGTTGTCTGTCACCCATAACACAAGTATTAAGTTACTTACTTTGGGGACGGACCGTGTGTGTAAGTGTCCTATATATTTATTTATTTATATATGCTCGTACCGCCTCTGCTAGCAAATGATATTGCAAGCAATCTATTATTTAACACGAGCTTTTTTTATTAATTTGAGTTCAAATAAAAAAGTAACTGCCTGTTACTATCTTACTATGTTATAAAGTAAGCGATAATATTATTTAAAAGCAAACACGCTTCATTCACAAAAGGATTGCCTACAATACAAATCACCCACGATAAGGCTTCCTTACACCGAGCAATTTACTTTAAATCACTGCAGCTGTATAACGCTTTATGGCACAGCTCGATGGGGTTGCCGCATCGCTGAAAATACTATACTAATACCACACGGTGGGTCAACTTACCTTAATCGCCTTTTACGACACCTCGGTTAAGAATAAGGGTGGTCTATTCTACTCAGCCGGATACCACACGGCAGGTCGACTTACCATAGTCGTCTTTTACGACACCTCGGTAAGAAATGAGGGTGGTACTATTCTGTCCAGCCGGGTACCACACGGAGTGCTGTCACAGCTAGTTAAATAAAAAAATATGACCTAAAGTGCAGATATAGTAAACATACAAGTTAGCCTGTAAAGAAGCAGTTTAAATGTAATTATTCTCTGGCAACCCTAAATAACGCGTTTGGTTGCATTAGCAATATATAAACGGCTCAAACGCGGGCCTTGACAAAATGTCGCACAGAAATTCGTCGGAATTGTAAAAGCTCTCGCCTCTTTGCGGCTACTAAAGCTCCACTTAAGCACGCTCGTTATACTAAAGGGAAATTAATTTCATTTAATATTTTTTACATCTTTTTGAAGCGGTCTTAAAGTTGTTTCTTCGTTTCCGCAAATTTTCGAATAAGAACAAATTCTTAATACAATTCATAATTTATAGAATTAGGCGTTAGTTTGCTTAGATCCATAATACAAAAGTAATAGTAAAATTACTTTGCTATAATCCGCGATGAAGTAAAATAGAAAATATATATAATGCTGAATGTATAGTGGACAATCCGTTTTCATACCTGATACATGCAGGATTGGTTAAACACATGCAAAAATCTCCACCACCTTGCGCTTTGGGATTTTTTCGTGGAGTCTATCTCCTGATGATGCTTCGGTTGCGGGGCGAAACAATTGTTGAGTTTGTGATAGTGAACGTGTGTAGTGCTTGCATATTGTGGAGGTTCGTACATGTGTTTTTACGAATCCTTCATGTATCAGGTAAACGGGTTCCACTCAAAGTTTAGCATTAAATATATTTTCTATTGACTTAAGCGGATAATAGTAAAATAATTTCATTGTTACTTTTAAATTTAATATTGATTCGTAAAACAATGCCGTGTGGTGTCCTGCTGAGTAGAATAGACCACCCTCATTTCTTACCGAGGTGTCGTTAAATACGACTAAGGTATGTTGACATCAGGCAGGGCCAATGGTAAAATTCGAAGCTAAATTATGTGACAAAATGTCACATAATTATGTGACATTTTGTCACGTGATTTGGCTACGTGTGATAACATGTGCCGATCCCACTTAGAGTGGTATAACGACAGATGATGATTGATTATTAAAACAATACGCAAACTTGTCCATGAGTAAATGCTGATCACGCAGCGTAGTCCGTCCCCTAACGGCTTGAGTCCTTGTCTATTACAAAATATTATATAACATTTGACAATGGACGCGGAGCTTGGGTCAGTCAACTTAAAGGGGACGGTGAAACCACCATCTTGTTATCGTCTGACAAAGAAGAGCTTCTGAAGAATTTAAAGTAAAGCGTTTATTATGTAACTATCTTTACGCCTATGTTACTTAGTAAAAAAAATTATTAAAATCTATTCAGTAGTTTTGATTTATTCATTACTGCCCGTGGCCCGCACGCGTTAAATTTGGAGTAAAACAATTCCCCTTTCCCTATACCACGAAGATTTCCCGTTATAGGGCGAAGCGCGGCCGCCGACGCGCTATGTATAGACACGCGGCGCGCTGCCGCAATCGCTGTACCCCTGCGTTTTAAATCTGTAATATCTTCGAAAATGTTCATTTAAATTACATGCTGTAAAGGGTCATATTGATCTTTATTAAATTAACAATGTATTTAAGGTACTTAATTAGATAAGGATTAATGCTGCATTGTTTAAAATTCATTCGAAAATAAGGCATTATTTTTCGTAAAAAGTAAAATGCTATTGTGGGTTATTCATAAGAGATACACATATACCATCGCAGAGTTTCCTGTAGACCTTTTCAAGTTGTACAAATGTAGTACATCATTTTGATAAACCTCGTAGGGTTCAGCCTGCGTTTGCAATGTAAGCGGAAAAAAATGTAATTATTTACGACATCACATTAGAAACCTCAAAAATTACAGTATTTTTCTACTCCATATTGAATGTTATTATACATATAAACCTTGCTCTTTAATCACTCTATCTATTTAAACCGCATTAAAATCTGTTGCGTAGTTTTAAAGATTTAAGCATACATAGGGGTATAGGGACATAGGGACAGAGAAAGTTTGTTTTATACTATGTAGTGATTATGTATATAAATCTATTAATTTTCTTTGTGAATTCACTAGGATGAAGACAGAAGTTGGCATATTCGGGAATTAGTAATAGAAAGTACTAAATTTTTTCATAGTTGTGTGCTTTCCTTTACTAAGCCCTGCGTATGTTGCAATCAACGCGAAGAACAAAGAAGAACGAAGATCAAATAGAAGATTACAGCAAGATGTAATACTTTTAAGGAGTCAAATAATATTTTAATTATTTCAGGCATTATCAATAGTTATGTTATAATTATTTTGCTATAATCCGTTTGTTACGCCGTGTGGTATCCGGCTGAATAGAATAGTATCACCCTCTTTTCTTACCGAGGTGTCGTAAAAGGCGACTAAGGTAAGTCGACCCGCCGTGTGGTATCCGGCTGAGTAGAATAGTACCACCCGCATTTCTTACCAAGGTTTCGTTAAAGGCGACTAACGTAAGTTGACCCACCGTGTGGTATCCGGTTAAGTAGAATAGACCACCCTCTTTCTTACAGAGGTGGCGTAAAATACGACTAAGGTAAGTTGATGTCAGGCAGGCGGCCGGTCGTAAAAACTCAGCCAAATCATGTGGCAGTATGTTTATTACATGTTGTGCCGACCCCACTAAGAGTGGGATCAGGGAAGGAAGATGATGATGACCGCTTGCCTTTGTTGTTAAAAAACGGCCAGCCCTTTGCTTTCTCATGGGATACTGACAAGTTGCAACTTGTATTTAAAAACGGCTCACTCGATAGGCAATAATCTTTATATATCCAAGTAAGAAACAAATTTGACTGACTCGTTGGAGCAGTGGGTAGTGACCCTGCCTTCGGCTCCACGGGTCGCGGGTTCGATTCCCGCCGAAGACCAACATTTTCTTTAAAATGAATTTGTCGGTCTTTGAGCCTGGGCGTATATTTGTGTTTAAGTATGTATTTAAAAAATATATAAGTATATATTCACCAGTTGTCTGTCCATAACACAAGTATTAAGTTACTTACTTTGGGGATGGACGACCGTGTGTGTAAGTGTCCCATATATTTATTTATTTATTTAAATAGTAAAATGGCGTAAATACTCATTTAAACAAAGCAATAGATATTAATCGTACAATCGAGGCTAATGTTTTCGGCCTTATTTCTTCATGGTAAGAAACGTAACCTCGCCTTGACCTCTCACTACGAAAACGATCGATTCACTTGAAGAATTGTTGCTTCTAACTACTTATAAGACAGCGTTAATTGTTGACTATTTCGATTTAAATATAAGCACCTGGGTGACAGAATCTTGATCGGTAATTTTTAAAATGGTGTACATACATATAATGATATTATTTATGTTCATTCAAAAAACAAAGACTTAATTGCGTTTCTGTAAATAAAAGTTTTTTTATTAAATCTACGAATTTACAAAATTAACTATTAATATAAAATTATAAAATAAATATGTATTTACCTGTAAATAAAAGAAACAACATTTAAAGCCCTTATTTTCGGGTCTATCTTCTAAATAAACTATAAACAATAAAATATAATTTTCCTAACGAATTTAATTAAGTCTCTTTGACAATCCGCTGACACAATATCAAAAAAAGAAAATATAACTAAATAAAACCTTATGGTTTTCTTTACATACATACATCTTCCTACCCTTATCCCACTCTAAGTGGGGTCGGCACAACATGTTGTCACATGATTTGACTACGTATTTTACGACCGGCCGCCTGACTGACATCAACTTACCTTTGTAGTATATAACGATACCTCGGTAAGAAAGAGGGTGGTCTATTCTACTTAACCGGATTCCACACGGTGGGTCAACTTACCTTAGTCACCTTTTACGACACCTCGGTAAGAAATGAGGGTGGTACTATTCTACTCAGCCGGATACCACACGGCGCGTCGACTTAACTTAGTCTACTTTTACGACACCTCGGTAATAAATGAGGGTGGTACTATTTTATTCCGCCCGATACCACACGGCGTAATTTTTTTAATGGTGTAAAAAAAAGATTAAAATAAGTTTGAAAAGAAAAATAATAGGGCAGGTTGGGCTCGATCCAAGGTATTTTCACCTCTCTAGCCCGTTCCCCAAATGAACCATTATTACTTTACGTTTGACAGCGAAAAATTGTAAGTGTAGTCAACGTAAATTTAAAAAAAAAATTTAGAGCCCCAAAACAGGGATAAAACGACATTTTTTTTAAAATATAACTTATCTAGATCGATTTTTCTCCCCCAAAACCCCCCTACATGCTGAATTTCAGGAAAATCGTTGCAGCCGTTTCCAAGATTCCGAATATATATATATATATGTGAACATTTGAAGTAAATAAGTCACTAAGTACCTAAAAATTTAAATTCGAAATAAGTATGCAATTTGGTTCTAAAGGCCAATTTTAATATCAATGTATACAAAATTGTTTCCTTCTTAAAATTCTAAATAAAAGTCCGCGACAGCATAGGTCTAGCTTTTAAGGTTAAGCCACTTTAACCATTTTTATGTTTATCAAGAGACTATATTAAGGTTTTAATCTTTCCACGCAGGATCAGCCGCTAGCAATGACTAGTCTTAAATATATATCATCTTGTCCTTATCCCACTCTAAGTGGGGTCGGCACAACATGTTTTTCTCTTCCATTCTGTCCTATCTTTCGTCAGCTCTGGCGCCACTCCTTTTATATGCATATCATACTTCACACAATCCAACCATCTCTTTTTAGGCCTCCCTCTAGGCACATATCCATCCACATTCAAATTTAACACACGTTTGGTCACATGATTTTCATCCCTCCTCATTACATGTCCATACCATCTCAATCTTGCACTTCGCGTCTTTTCTATAATGGGCGCAACTTTCAGACTTCCCCTAATATACTCGTTTCGTATTTTATCCAGTTTTGTCACAACACACTGGATAAAATACGAGTCTTAAATACTTACTTACTAGTCTTAAATATAAATAGAAAATATCTTTCAAACTATAATGTTGCAAATGTATATAGCTAGAAGCGCGAACTTCTTCCGCGCTTGACAGTTTTTTTTTTTGTGTCAAGAGTCTAGTCTATTCGAGAACACTCGTGTTCTGATAATGCAAGAGTCTAGATTTTGCTTTATGAATGCTGGATCTAGAAAGCTAACTAGGGAGCGATGAAACGTGTCTAAAAGACGCTCTTCAATTAGATAGATAAAAATTTATCTTTATTTGACTGACGTAAGCTTTGTTTGACGGAATAAAAAATATATGTTTTTTTTTTGCAATTCATATTACTTTGTGGTATCGGGTGAGTGAAATAAACCACGCTCCTTCTTACCGTGGTATCGTAAAAGGCGACTAAGGTAAGTGGAGTCGCCGTGTGGTATCCGGTTGAGTAGAATAAACTACCCTCCTTCTTACCGAGGTGTCGTAAAAGGTGACTAAGGTAAGTGGAGCCACCGTGCGGTATCCGGTTGAGTAGAATAAATTACCCTCCTTCTTACCGAGGTCTCGTAAAAGGTGACTAAGGTAAGTGGAGCCACCGTGCGGTATCCGGTTGAGTAGAATAAATTACCCTCCTTCTTACCGAGGTGACGTAAAAGGTGACTAAGGTAAGTGGAGCCACCGTGCGGTATCCGGTTGAGTAGAATAAATTACCCTCCTTCTTACCGAGGTCTCGTAAAAGGTGACTAAGGTAAGTGGAGCCACCGTGCGGTATCCGGTTGAGTAGAATAAATTACCCTCCTTCTTACCGAGATGTCGTAAAAGGTGACTAAGGTAAGTGGAGCCACCGTGCGGTATCCGGTTGAGTAGAATAAATTACCCTCCTTCTTACCGAGGTGTCGTATAAGGTGACTAAGGTAAGTGGAGCCACCGTGCGGTATCCGGTTGAGTAGAATAAATTACCCTCCTTCTTACCGAGGTCTCGTAAAAGGTGACTAAGGTAAGTGGAGCCACCGTGCGGTATCCGGTTGAGTAGAATAAATTACCCTCCTTCTTACCGAGGTGTCGTAAAAGGTGACTAAGGTAAGTGGAGCCACCGTGCGGTATCCGGTTGAGTAGAATAAATTACCCTCCTTCTTACCGAGGTCTCGTAAAAGGCGACTAAGGTAAGTGGAGCCGCCATGTGGTATCCGGTTGAGTAGAATAAATTACCCTCCTTCTTAGCAAGGTCTCGTAAAAGGTTACTAAGGTTAGTTGACCCGCCGTGTGGTATCCGGCTGAATAGAATAGACCACACCCATTTTTCACTGAGGTGTGGTAAACGGTGACTGGATTAAGTTGACGCACTGTGTGGTATCCGGTTGAATTGAATAGACCACCCTCATTTCTAACCGAGGTGTCGTGAAAGGTGACTGAGGTAAGTGGAGCCGCCGTGTGGTATCCGATTGAGTAGAATATACCACCCTCTTTCTTACCAACGTGTGGTAAAATACGATTAACGTAAGTTAACGTCAGGCATACGCCCTGTCGCCCAAAATACGTAGCCAAATCATTTGACAACATGTTTATAACATTTTGTGCCGACCCCGCTTAGTGGGACAAAGGCAGGAGAATGATGCTAAATGTAGAGTGTACTCCGTTGTCATAGTTGAAATATGCAGCCCAATAACACTTATTTTTACACAATATTTTTCTGAATTTCTGGAAATAGCTCTAACGTTTTTCATGAAATTCAGCATGTAGGCCGCTTTGGGGGAAAAAATCTAGCTAGGTTTCATTTAAAAACAAAATGTCGTTTTGTCGTCTGTTTATGGCCATTGAAAAAATGCTAAAACGTAGAATTGAATTGCAAATGATATTTTAGCTGCCTAACGTAATGTTGTGATAGCGTAATGGTTAACGGGCGGACAAAGAAGGTCAAAACCTGGATCGAATCCCATATAATATAGTTTACGTTTTTCTTATTGCATTTTTTATATTTAAAAAAAAATTGCCTATCAAGGCTAGGTTATCCAGGTACTTTAATGATTATTTTTCATTGATTTAATAGTAATTTTACTTTCAAACAATTACAACTATATATATTTCCATATTAAACAGACAACTTCAAAGTTTGATGTGATGGTAAAATGAGATTAAACTAACTATTCCTTGGTAAAGTTTAAAATGTATCCAACTTGAAGATTGTATAGAATACCAGTTGGCGGTTGCGGTTATCGTTTATAAAGTTGGCAACCTTGGAGATAATTGGACTTGGCAATTTAATAGCGGCCTTTGTTAGGCTGCGTTTACTGAAATGCGTGCGGTGATAGAAATAAGTTTAATAGTTTTTTAAGTTGAGTTTATTAAGACGTGTAAATAATAGGTGATTTCAATTTAAAACCATCATCATAAATACATCATGATACTCTCGCTCTTATACCTCTTTAATATATAGTACTTGCGTGGTAGCCTTGATCGGTAAAATATTTTTTAAAGTTAAAAAAAAATTTAAAGAAAGAAAAAAAAAATGGGCAGTTGGGGCTCGATCCTAGGTATTTACATTTCTCGAGGCCGCCCGTTCCTCGAATAAACCACGCTGGCTTGACATTTTATGGCAATAATAGTGTTTTTTATTCAATGTAAATTTTAGTATTTTTTTAATGCCCCAAAAATAGTGATAACCGTTTTTTTTTAATAAAACTTAACCAGATCGATTATACTCCCCCAAAACTCCCTACACACTGAATTTCAGGAAAATCGGTAGGCCGTTTTCGTGATTCAGAATATATATATATATATATATATATATATATATATATATATATATATATATATATATATATAAAAATCTTATTTAATTGAAACGAGTATCCTTGAAGTTATCGTGAAATTAAAATTAACGTGTTTGAAAATTAATTAATAGCGGATTTTATTTAGATCATAACATTATTTACAAAACTGTGGCAAGTTTACTAGTTTTATCTTAAACCCGATAACTGCTTACATTTCAATACAAACGTCAACTTATAATTTCAATTCTGCCAACAATATGCTTTAATCTTATTATCTGTCAGACTCAAGGACGCGTGTCGGATTTAAAAAGTAACTCTTTGTTATCTATTGTTACATTTAACAATATCATATTGCATTTGACCTATTTTTATGTTATAATGAACTGCATTTAATCTACAGTTCAGCATTTCAGCAACTGTATTATACTTTTCGATTTTAACAACAATTACCGTTGAGTTCACTGTTAAGTTAACTTTGCCTTGATATTGAGTTAACCATGCTTTCTTACCATAATAAACTTCAATACTATAAACTCTGACTTAAAGTCAAACATCAAATTGATACAAAAGTAATAATAAAATTATTTCGCTATAATCCGCGATGAAGTAAAATAGATAATATATATAATGCTAAATATAGAGTGGACAATCCGTTTTCATACCTGATACACGCAGGATTATAGCATTATATATATTTTCTATTTTAATTCATTGCGGATTATATTTAATAATATTATTATTTATTTTATATTATGGATCTCCGCAAAAGAACGCCTAATTCTATAAATTATCAAATTGATACATATATTGAACGACACAGATTTAACCGGCTTGTTTAACTAAGATAAAATGTAACATAATCTAAACACGTGGGCGTTTAATAATCGTTCAAGTCAAGCTTTACGCAAGACTCGAAGCGATAAAACGATCTAGCCGCATGTAAGCGTCTAATAACCGTATGAGTCGGGTTTAGCAGTAAGACTGGCGTCGCTACGTTAAGTTCAGCCATTTATAGCAGTCACAAAGAAGCCCCCCTTTCTATCGGTCACGTGATTATCGCGTTGTCAGTACATCCGGTATAAAAAACCTTCATTCATTGGCTTCAGACGAGGGAGCATTTCAACGGTTAACAGTAGAACCATAATTTTTGTTAAAAGCTTTTTTAAGTCTACTTGTTCAAAATTTAATGATACCTTATTTAGCTTCAACTTTATAAATTTCTCTTCTTGAGTTGGTGAATTTTATAAATGGCACATCTTCATCAGGATTTGAAATCTTCAAATAAAAACCCCAGGCTACTCAAGAGGTAGCAATGGTCTATATAAATTTTTAAGTTTATGGCACCCGCTTTGAACTATTACACTTCTAAAGTTTAGTCAAAATCAACAGAAAAATTTGCAAGCAACTTCATAACAAAATTCAAATTAGCACATGCTATATCGCAAAAGTATGCCATCAACTGAGTGATCTCTTAATAGTGAAGATAGAGTCACTAACTCTATTTATTATAACCTCGCCCTTGTTCCCAGGTAAAGTAGATGAGAAGGCGACGCAGTTGCACGCAATCGCGTCTCTCAAGGTTCTGCTAGAGGCAACCAAGCCGACGGCAGGCGGCGCCGGGGCCGCGGCCGCGAGACACTCTGCGGCTGTAGCCCAGGCCAAGGAAACACCTCTGGACCTCCCCAATGGAGGCCTAGCGGATATCCAATTAGATGCTATAGAAGAAGTAAGTGCTCAAGAGTTTATCTATTTATCTGATAATTTTTAACGCATCATTGTAGCGGATAGGATTAAAGCGGGAGTAATAAAACTTGCGGATAGGGGTAAAGCGGGGGTAATAGAACTTGCGGATAGGGGTAAAGCGGGAGTAATAGAACTTGCGGATAGGGGTAAAGCGAGAGTAATAAAACTTGCGGATAGGGGTTAAGCGGGAGTAATAAAACTTACGGATTGTTCTTGAGTGTACGCGTGCGCGCACTATCGTGCTAGCGGACGAAGTGAGATTTCGACGTTTTTTTTCCGGATACTAACTGAGGCTGTTAGCCATGAGGATGATGGGCGATGGGGGAGGATGGGCAAGCGCAGAAGCATTGTCGGGGGTTGGGATGCTTGGAGAGCGGGTCTTGAACGAGGCCCGCAGCATCCTGAAGCGTCGCCTTAAGAGTGCCTCCTGTGAGGTCGGACCTCGGCTTAAAACGACGTGTTGTGGAGGACTGTATCGGACTTGCGGTAAAGTCCTAATGGCGAGGCTGGACACCTCGGCCGCTAGACGTGAGGAAGCGGGGACCTCCTCTTCGCCAGCGAAGATGCTGTGAGTGTGTATGTGTGTATCGGGGACGATTTCGACCCAGAGGGTGCGGTTTCAATGAGTATATCAGGGGAAGTCTGAAAATTGCGCCCATTACAGAAAAGATGAGAAGTGCGAGACTAAGTTGGTATGGTCATGTAATGAGGGGGGATGAAAATCATGTCACCAAAAGAGTTTTAAATATGAATGTGGATGGATGTATGGCTAGGGGGAGGCCGAAAAAAATATGGATGGATTGTGTGAAAACTGATATGCATATTAAAGGAGTGGCAGAGTTGACGAATGATAGAGGAGAATGGAAGAAGAAGACATATGGTGCCGACCCCACTTAGAGTGGGATAAAGGCAGGAGGATTTTATTGAAATATATACTGCATTAATGTAGTCATAAAAATACATATACCGAAAGTAAGAAATCGTCAAAAATATTTTTATCGGGAATCCAAATTCCTAATAAAAACCCTTCGCTGCAAATATTAAGTATACTTCGCGGAGTGGCTCGGAAAACAAATTTGATGTTCTTAAGTAAAGCTCCGAAACCAATCTTTACAATGGACGACAACGACACGATATTGAAGCTTTTTTAATACTTTTTGAAACGTCTAGGATCAATTAAATAAAGCTTCCACTAGTATTGCAATTTTGCAACAACTGGTTTGGAATGTTGCACTTACCGAGAAAAACCGACCAAAAACTTGGCGGTCCATCTTTTAAACTTTTTAATTTACATAATTTGCAGTCTTTTACGTATATGAAAGGCTATTCAAGTCCAGGCATTTTTATCATTAATATAATCCTTTTAATACTAATAAAATAAATCTGAAAGTTAGTGGTATGGATGTATTTTTGTTACTCTTTCATTGTGAATTCGCTGAACCAATATCAATGAAATTTGACACAATTATTCCTTATACACCGGGGTAACATATAGAAATCCTGTTAAGTCTACAAGAAGAGGATGACATTGAAAAACGCCATCTATTATCCACATATTACACGATAACAGTCCACGCGAACAAAGTTGCGAGTAAAAGCTAGTTTAATATAATAAGCGTATTCCTTATACTTAATTTAAAGCTTTGTGTAGGCTTTATTATATTGACAATAGTAAGTAGTGGCCTGTTACTCTCCCACTGCTGGGAATAGGCCTCTTCTCTCCGTTTTTGGAGAGAAGGATGGGAGCTAAGACCTACCACGCTGCTCAATGCGGATTGATAGGTTACACATATCTCCAGATTTCTCTAGAGATATGCAGGTTTCTACGCGATGTTTTCCTTCACCGACCTCATCAAAAGAGTCGAACGTTGTTACCGCTGGGTCATTCCAGCTTATTGACAGTAAGTTAAAGTGAATAAAGATAGTGTTAACGCACACTCTATATACAATAACACGATATAATGGAAATACAACTATTCCCGTTTCGAGATGCACTTCTCTTGAATGACGAACAAAGACTGACTGTCACTGAAACGTTATTCAATAGGAAGACTCTACCGGAAACAACAACGGCACAGTGTTGCCACCATTTTAATCAAAAGGGCGCGATACTCTTGTTTCATGACTGTGTTGCTATAAAACACAAAGCGGCAGTCAATGGCGACAACAATAGTAAAAAAATTTGCACAAAAAATTGTATATTTCTATCGTGTAATGTAAAATGACTCTTTAGGCACACAAATCTTATCTACCTACTAGCTACTATCATTTCTCAAATACATCCCATCTCGTGACATATTTTCGACTTCGATCCCAGCGCGGTTGTGATGACAAATAGTCCGAGATTTAGGGTCCGAGATTTGGAAACGGTTTCTGTGCCATTCCGTACATTTGCTTTTAGATAAATCAAATTTATCGAACGTTGAAATGTGTGAAATGAAACAAAAGCTTTTGTAACTAAATAACGAGATAATTGCATTCCAAACTCTTTCACTCGCTTTCTGTCACTTCCTCCCACTTTCGCTCTCGCTCTTGATGCTTCTTTCTTATTTTTTCTATCTCTTGTTCCTTTACCCCGTGTTTTCTCTTTGATTATCGGTTTTTCTAATATTCTTTCTCTCATAATGCGATTTCATCTTTACGTGATTTTATCTTTAATGCACTTAATTATACTTACTATTAGATACCGTTTATATATGTGAAAATTTTGTCTTTTTCTTAATTTAAAGAATGTTGTCTTGGCTAATACAAAGTATAGAAAATTCTATTTTTCCTAAGAAATAGAAAAAAAACACATAAAACATAATTTTCTGTATTTTAACATTTAAGTAGACGCAAACAAAATCTCTGGTATAGCTTTTAAGAATCTTATAAGAGACTAGCAATCGCCAGCGGCTCCGCCCGCGTGGAAAGATTAAAACCGTTAAAAAGCTAGACATATGCTGTCGCGGACTTTTATTTAGAACTTTTATAGAGGAACAATTTTGTAGTACATGATTTCTGAATAACTATTACCGTTTACTCAGAGCAGGCAAGGAAAGCTTTAAATTTTGCCGTTTTCGTACTAGTTTTATTGCTGCTCCTCTCCTATTCGTCTTAGCGAAGCTTTAGCATGATGTTATATAGCCTATAGCCTTCCTCGATAAATGGACTATCTTATATACAAATAATTTTTCATATCGGTCTAGTAGTTCCTGATATTAGCGCGTTCAAACAATCAAACAAACTCTTCAGCTTTATACGATTATGGATTTAGGTTGACAACAAAGTCATTGGTACAGCTTTTAAGAATCTAACAAGAGGTGAACAAGTCCTACGATTGCCCATCAGATGAACTGCTCCTTGTTTCAGATAGGGGATCTGGAGGACGACACGACGCCACTGGACATGTCGTGGCCCTCTGGTTTCCGCAAGCGGCTGACGTACCTGTTGGTCGCTCCCATTGTCTTCCCGCTTTGGATGACCCTCCCGGACACGAGGACGCCGAGAGGTACACCTATAAACCTTTAGAAAAACCATACTTTTAGTAACAAAAACTATCAGAAAACTTGAGTATATATAATCGGAACAATATCAAGAAATGCCAAAATTTAGATTTTGACAGCAAAACGGTGTTACCATTCGAGTTTTTCCAATAAGTCATAGGTTCAAATCTCAGCAGAAACCAATGAGTTTTGTTATCTTTAATTAATTTTATAATATTTAAATCTTGTTTGTATATATATATTTTCGGAATCTCGGAAACGGCTCCAACAATTTTCCTGAAATTCAGCATGTAGGGGGTTTTGGGGGAGAAATATCGATCTAGCTAGGTTTTATGTAAAAAAAATCTTTTTATCCCTGTTTTCTAAAATTGCTAAAATGTTAAAATTAATGTTGAATTCAAAAGATAATTTTAGCATTTTAGCAACTTTAGAAAAAAAGATTTTTTTTACATTAAACCTAGCTAGATCGATTTTTCTCCCCCAAAACCCCCTACATGCTGAATTTGAGGAAAATCGTTGGAGCCGTTTCCGAGGTTCCAAAAATATATATACATACAAGACAAACTCATTTAAATAATAAAAATATTATACAAAACAAATTTGTAATTACCTGTTGCCATCTATTAACAACTGCCCAAAACGTCAGAACTGTAGCCCATTGTTTAATAATTAAAATTTAATATTATTAATTAATAATTTCTATTAGCTACAACAAACAAAACACTTATAAATGGTACATAGCCAATTACTAGTGCATTTACCTTACAGAAGTAATAATAAAATTATTTTGCTATAATCCGCGATGAAGTAAAATAGAAAATATATATAACTAGCGGCCTGCCCCTGCTTCGCACGGGTATAAAATATATATCCCATGTCAGTCAGTGTAAAAAAAATGATTAAAATCGATCCAGTAGTTTTGATTTATTCTTTACTGCCCGTGGCCCGCAAGCGTTAAATTTGGAGAAAAACAATTTCCTTTCCCTATACCAAGAAGATTTCCTGCTATCTTTGGAATATCTAAATTCATATAGTACATTTTTACTTATTTACTTTTACATTTTCCCTATGTATTTTATTTTTACAATTAATTACAGAATGTCTTTATATACAACATTCACAGCTTCCTTGTCGTTAAACAAACTTTGAAAGAGCGACATATAGCTGCTAGATTCGAAGTTTTCACGGCATTTTAAATCTGTAATATCTCCGAAAATGTTCACTTAAATTACATGCCATAAACGGCCGTATTGATCTATATTAAATCAACAATTTATTTAAAGTACTTAATTGGATAAGGATTAATGCTGTATTGTATAAAAATTGCTTTAAAAATAAGGCATTATTTTTCGTAAAAAGTAAATGACAAAAAATGCTATTGTGGGTTATCCATAAGAGATAGACATATACCATCGCGGACTTTTCTCAGGTGTACAAATACTTAGTACATCATTTTGATAAATCTCGTAGGGATTAGCCTGCGTTTGCAATGTAAGCGGGAAAAAATGTAATTATCTACGACATCACATTAGAAACCTCAACCTCTTACAGTATTTCTCTACTCCATATTGAATGTTATTAGACATGTAAACCTTCCTCTAAAATCACTCTATCTATTAAAAAAAAACCGCATTAAAATCTGTTGCATAGTTTTAAAGATTGAAGCATGCATACATAGGGATATACGGACATAGGGACAGACAGAGAATGCGACTTTGTTTTATACTATGTAGTGATATTATTTATTTTTACAATTGATTAGACAATGTCTTTACATACAACATTCATAGCATTCTTATCATTAGACAATATAAACTTGAAAGAAGGACATTTAGTTGCGCCTCCGGTCGCTGCTAAATTCGAAGTGCTTATAGGTCGAAGTGCGGCCTCCTCGCGGGATTTTAAATCTGTAATATCTCCGAAAATGTTCACTTAAATTACATGCTGTAAACGGCAATATTGATCTATATTAAATCAACACTTTATTTAAGGTACTCAATTGGATAAGGATTAATGCTGTATTGTATAAAAATTGCTTTGAACATAAGGCATCATTTTTCGTAAAAAGTAAATGAAAAAAACTGCTATTGTGGGTTATCCATAAGAGATAGACATATACCATCGCGGACTTTTCTGTAGACCTTTTTAAGGTGTACAAATACTTAGTACATCATTTTGATAAATCTCGTAGGGTTTAGCCTGCGTTTGCAATGTAAGCGGAAAAAAATGTAAACCTCAAAAATTACAGTATTTCTCTACTTCGTATTGAATGTTATTATACGTACAAACCTTCCTTTTGAATCACTCTATCTATTAAAAAAAACCGCATCAAAATCGGTTGCGTAGTTTTAAAGTTTTATGCGTACATACGGAAATATGGACTTTGTTTTATAATATGTAGTGATGATGCTAAATGTAGAGTGGACAATCGGTTATCATACCTGATACATGCAGGAGTCGTAAAAAACACATGTACAAACCTCCACCACCGCCACCACGATACACAAGCACTATATACGTTCACTATCACAAACTCAACAATCGTTTCGCCCCGCAACCGAAGCATCATCAGGAGATAGACTCCACGACCAAAATCGCAAAGCGAAGCAATACCCTCTACATTTAGCATTATATATATTTTCTATTTTACTTCATCGCGGATTATAGCAAAATAATTTTATTATTACTTTTGTATTATGGATCTCCGCAAAGTAACGCCTAATTCTATAAATGCATTTACCTTACTTATCGTTAAACAGTTTTCCTTAATCCGCATCGTAACTTTTTCCTCACTCGTGTTTTCTCTCTGGAGACCCAGATAGATCCAACTCTTGGCAATCCGTCCCTCCCCGGGGCACAATGAACTCGATAAGTTATAAAAGACGCTTCTAAAACAAATATCACTCCAGGGAATTTACGGGTTCGAAATCGATCTTGTGGTTATATAACTATTTTGTAGTAAAAACTTGTTTCAACGATTTACGAGTGACTTGTTTTTATGAAACACTAATCGGAAGCAATCTGAGATCTAACGATTTTGTGCGGTTAAAGTGCTTTTTTTACATTGTAAGTTTAGATTAACATTTTATTTTTGTTGTCATGTTATTATTAAGCGAATGTTAATTTTTTAATATACCTGATATAAAATATATTTTATTTAAATAAAAATATAACGTATCGCTGGGTGAAAATTTACATTTTGTTTTTGTGAACGGAATGTTTATTTTTTAATAACCCTGATACAAAAGATAATTTACTTAAAACAAAAAAAGTAAGCTTTATTGGTATCTGGTTGAGTAGAATATACCGTTCTTATCAACCGTCATTTCTTACCGAAGTGTCGTAAAAAGCGACTAAGGTAAGTCGACTCGGTTTGTGGTATCCGGCTGAGTAGAATATACCACCCTTGTTTTTTACTGAGGTGTCGCAAAATACGACTAAGGTAAGTAGGCGTCATGCAGGCGGCCGGTTATAATATACGTAGCCAAATCATGTGAAAGCATGTTTATGACATGTTATGTCGACCCCACTTAGAGTGGATTAAGGGCAGATGGATAATAATAACATATTCTATCACTTCTTTATAAAGTACTCTTTAATCCTTCAATCCCAATATATCTTAAAGAGCGATTCAACTTCTTGTCGGCTGTAGGATGTGGCCGGGTAAGATATATAAATACCTTAGTTCTTGCCTTCCCTTAATGCTCCTCACTGACTTACTCCAGATCATTTAGCTTTCAAGGTGTTAAGCTTAGGAATGATTTACCAGTATCAATCCGCAAATCTCTTTCCCTGTCGGTATTTAAGTTACAGACTAGAAAATATTTATCTTGAGTAATTATATATTAGTAGCATCTTTTCATCTATTTATTTTACCAAAATTAATTAATAGACCTAATGGTTAAATTTATACAAACTTTTTCTATTTTTCTCTATATTAACCATATTCTCTTTCTTCTTCACTTCTTTTCTTTTTCCTTCTGTTACTGAATGGTTGACTGGAAGAGTACCCTTTTAGGGATAAGTCCGCCTTTATACATGTGCTTTTTTACTTTTTCTTTCTTTTCTAAATATGTGTAGGTAAAAAAAGAAAGAAATAAATAAATATCATTTTTATACCTAAATATCTCGTTTCAGGGAAGAAGCTGTTTCCTGTAACATTTATAGGGTCTATAGTATGGATAGCGTTTTTCTCCTACCTCATGGTGTGGTGGGCGAACTTGGTGGGGGCCGCGGCTTACGTACCCCCTGAGGTGATGGGGCTGACGCTGTTAGCAGCGGGGACCTCGGTGCCGGACCTCATCACGTCGGTGATAGTGGCAAGGAAGGGTTTTGGAGACATGGCGGTCTCAAGTTCCGTGGGCAGCAATATTTTTGACGTCACTGTGGGGTGAGTATTTGAATTGATTTTAACCCTTTCTTATCAGGAAAAAAACCCCTTATTGGTCCCGACCGAAGGGGACGAGCGACGGGACCCATAAGGGGTTTTTTCTTTATTTGTTCTAAAAAATGGAAACTAAATATAATTAATTTATGGAATTAGAAATAGAAATAGAATTTGACTGGCTCGTTGGCGCAGTCACTCTGTCTTCAGCTCCGCGGGTCTCGGGTTCGATTCCCACCGAGGGTCAACATATTCTATAAATGAATTTGTTGGTCTTTGAGCCTGGGTGTATATGTGTATTTAAGTATGTATTTAAAAATTATATAAGTGTATATTCACCAGTTGTCTGTCACCCATAACACAAGTATTAAGTTACTTACTTTGGGGACGGACGACTGTGTGTGTAAGTATCCCATATATTTAATATTTATTATTATTATGGGTCCCGCTGAACAAAGTGGACCAGCGGTGGGACCTATAAAGGATTTTTTTATTTGTTAATTTGTTCTAAAAAATGGAAACTAAATATAGTTAATTTATAGAATTAGGCGTTACTTTGGGGAGGTCCATAATACAAAACGAATGAGTATATTATTTTGCTAAAATCCGCGATACAGCGATCATGTATCGAAAAATAATATTTTGATTAGTTTTGTTAATATATTTAAAAAAATATACACGTTTTTATAGCACATCGAAGTAAAAAGTAAAAATAATTTATAGAATTAGGCGTTACTTTGCGGAGATCCATTATTCAAAAGTAATATTAAAATTATGTTGCTATAATCTAATATAAAGTAAAATAGAAAATATATATATTGCTAAGTGTAGAGTGGACATCATACATACCTGATACATGCAGAACACAGAACAATACACACGTTCACTATCACAAACTCAACAATCGTTTCGCCCCACAACCGAAGCATCATCAGAAGATAGACTACACGAGTCTAATTACAGTACTTTATCGCGGATTTTAGCAAAATAATTTTATCATTACTTTGTATTAAAAAAATAACTTAGTTATTTAAGTGTATTTATTTTAAATAATTTATAGAATTAGGCGTTACTTTGCGCAGGTCCATAATACATAAGTAATAAGAATATTATTTTGCTATAATCCGCGATAAAATTTATTTTTTATCGCGATTTTATCGCGGATTATAGCAAAATATTATTCTCATTACTTTTGTATTTATTTTAGTTAAAGTTACATGTAAATTTCCAATATTGAAAGATCCTTAAAGCTTTTAATACTAGAACATGTTACACAACTACATGGCCTAGATGTAGAATGGGACTTATCTTGCGACGAGTGGCCACGATACATTCTGAAGCGTGTGATTCAGTTCTTCAATAACGCTCGACAATTTTCCGCAACGCTTTTTCTATAATCCCAACGATCGAAGCGAATAATCCACATACTATTCTAAAAAAATTCTACAACCAATTTTCGATCTTGTACAAGATAGTAATGACAAAATATCTATACTAATATATAATCTGAAGAGTTTGTTTGTTTGATTGTTGAACGCGCTAATCTCAGGAACTACTGCACCGATTTGAAAAATTCTTTGATTGTAAGAGTCGAGGATATCTATAGGCTATATAACATCACGCTAAGATAAATAGGAGAGGAGCTGCATTAAAAAATATTGCGAAAGCGGCAAAATTTAAAACTTTCCTTGCATGCGCTAAGTAAAAGGTGAAATTTATTTAAAAATCATATAGTATTATTATTTTATTTTTATTATTAATAGTATTGCTGGGTTACTGTGATGCGTGACGATTTTAATATTATGTACTCTATATGAATTATATTTATATATGTATTAGTATATTGTATGTATCTATGTATATATTTATGTTTATGTATGTATTCGTATGTATATCTAAATTTATATTCGTTATTCTTTGTATATACACACCACCTACTATATATCTGTAGCTTTGTCCTTCAACCTGGTTGGCTGGAAGAAATCGCTATTTAGCGATAAGTCCGCCAGATTGTAGCACAACTTTTTTTAAATGTATTATTATTATTTTTAGTTTTTACTGTTTTTAATGTGGTGTTCAATAAAAGTGTTCATTCATTCATTGATTCATATTACAAAATTGGTCCCCTTTAAAAGTTATTTAAGTTTTAAATTATTTTAAATAGATTTTCATAAAAAAAAAATCTCTTATAATTAACTCACGATAATTACTTTTATGTTCATAATTTCAACTTAACTGATTTCTATTTGAGAGCAACTACAGAGTTTCTTTCTGGCTATTCAGGGTAGGAGGGTTTCCAAACCAGCAGTAGAGTTGACAATTTAAAAGCAATTGTTTAGATATACTTTAATAAGAAATAATTTGAATTTGAATTTCAAAAGACAAACAAACAGACAAGCAGACTTTAACATATATAATACCAGCTGTGCTTCGTTAGCATGGAAATCAGTGTGTTATAAATGTTGTTCCCGCGTAAATTTTGCGTCGCGGGAATTCAGTATAGAAGACATGTATGTGGACCACAACCTCCTCTATCTTCCAGTAACGCCCCATCAAAATCGGTTTAGCCGTTCCAGAAATCTACCATTAACTTAAACCTTCCTCAAGAATTACACTATGTTTAAGTAAAAACCGTACAAAAATATGGTCAGCAGATTTTGAGAAATTCGATGGGTTACCAAGTAATTATTTATTATAGTAGGTAATTTGTTAAAAGATATAAAAAATGCATTAAAAAAAATAAAAAAAGAAAGAAAGCTCCGGTGATATATTAGATACGAACCTGGGTTTTTAAATAATGTTGGTCCGCCTATTAACCATTCGGCTATCACAGCATTACGTTTGAAAGCTAATGTATCATTTGCATTTAATTCTAAACTTTAGCATTTTTTCAATGCCCGAAAACAAGGATAAAGCAATTTTTTTTTTAATAAAACGTAGCTAGTTAGATTTTTCAACGCCAAAACACTACATGCTGAATTTCACGAAAATCGTTGGCGCTGTTTCCAATACTCAGAAAAATATATATATACAAGATTAACTCATTTCATTTAAAATACCTGGTTAATCGAACTTTGCTCGGTAATTTTTTTAACAAAATAAAAAAGAACTTCAAAAAAACAGAAAAAAATAATTGTGTAGATGGGTCTCGATTTTAAGTATTTTCATTTCTAGATACCATCCATTCCCAAAATAAGCTACGCTGACTTGACAGTTAACGGCAAAAACAGTGTTTTATATATTCAATGTAAATTTGAATAGTCTTTAATGTCCAAAAACAGGGATAAAATAATTTTTTAACATAGCTAGATCGATTTTTCTCTCCTAAAACCTCGATGCTGAATTTCAGGAAAATCATTAGAGCCGTTTCCTAGATATATACATACAAGTTTAAATCATTTAAATATGCTATAATAATTATGTAGTACATGTTCTAAATGCTCCTCACTGACTTACTCGAGATCATTTAACTTTCAAGGTGTTAAGCTGTGGAATTATTTACCAGTATCAATCCGAAAATATTTCCATTTCAGTATTTAAGTTACAGATTAGAAAATATTTATCTTAAGTAATTATATATTAGTAGCATCTCTTCATCAATTTATTTTACAAAATTATCTAATAGATGCAATAGTTAAATTTATATAAACTTAATTACCCGTACTCACTTTCTTCTTAAATTCTTGTCCTTTTTCTTCTGTTACTCAAAGGTTGGAAGAGATCTCTTTTAGGGATAAGTCCGCCTTTAAACATGTGGATTTTTTTTAATTTTTCTTTCTCTTTTCTAAAAAAAATTATAAAAAGAAAAATAAATAAAAAATAGTACAGAATATCGAATGAAAATCCAACAATTTTGTTAAAGAGGTTCACGATTATAACTTTTCAAGTGCCTGAATGAACTGCAAATATTTTGACGAATTTTTTTACGGTGTTTTTAAAGCGGTAAAATTTTTCGCAACACCTGGCATCACTCCAAATGTTTGAGTTTTGAATGCGAGGTGATGTGACGCATCAGTTTTCTCATTCAATGAATTTGTATAAAAACTTCGTATGAATATGAAAAAAAATCTTTGTAAAAATATTCCTGAGGTTTTTTTTTGTTCGTTTCAGTGTTTCAAATATTTATTCTTCAATGACATGCACATAATACTATACAGTTATTCTATACATACTCGTACTATACCATTTTACAATAAAGAGGATTCGGCTTAGAATAGACCTTATTATTATTCCCTTATTTCTTACCGAGGTGTCGTTAATGGCGACTAAGGTAAGTCGACCCAATCGAAGACCCTCATTTAGTGCTGAGGTGTCGTAAAAGGCAACTATGGTAATTCGACCCGCCGTGTGGTATCCGACTGAGTAGAATAGACCACCCACATTTCTTACTTAGATGTCGTAAAAGGCGACTAAGGTAAGTTGACCCGCCGTGTGGTAGCCGGTTTAGTAGAATAGACCACACTCCTTCTTAACGAGGTCGTAGAAAGTTCGACTAGGGTAAGTTAACGTCAGGCAGGTGGCCGATCGTAAAAACGCAGTAGGTCATATAAATATAAATATATTTCATAAAAATCGGTCAAGCCGTTTCCAGACATTTTTAATTGTTTAATTGCTACTTAAAAATAGGCAATAAACGTATACAAACATCGACTAAATTAAGCTTTAAAGTAAAAATAATGGGATAATTTAGGAAGGAAAATGTAATTTTCCCTTCCGTGTATCGTCGCTTTGGCAACGTTCCACGGCAATGCTTGAACACGAGGTTATGTAACACAATTGCAATGTCCTAATTTAATAGAATAAAAAAACAAAACTAATAATATTATTATTTTTCTATAATCCGCGATTAAGTAGTACCTTATACATGCAGGATTGAGCATCCTGCATGTATCAGGTATGAAAACCGATTGTCCACTCTACATTTAGCATTATATATATTTTCTATTATACTTCATCGCGGATTATAGCAAATAATTTTATTACTACTTTTGTATTATGGATCACCGCAAAGTAACGCCTAATTCTATAAATTATTTAAAGTTATTTTAATAAAGTTTTTATATATTTCGGTTTTTGTTTATAGGATAAATTTAACTTAGCTATTTTAATATATTTCATGTAAATCATATGGGTTATTTAATAGGGGTAATTAAACTATGGTCTTAAAAAAACAATAAAGAGATTCTCTCAGTGTTTCCGGATCTGACTGATTTTTATGATGGAGATATTTGTTGGAGAGTGACAGAAGCTACTGTTTATTTCCATACCACGGTCCACGCAGACGAGGCTGCGAGTAAAAGCTATTATCTCTATAAATTGAATCGCTTTCCCCGGGTAGACGTCCAGACATACAATACAGGTATAAATACATGGCTAAATCAAATTGAACGTCCAGCCAATTTTATGCTTTATGGGTCCGCAAATAAAGCCGGAAGTGGCCCTAACGACCCCATCGAGCTAGCCACCGGCCCAGACGGAGGAAAATCGATAAATGAAACGCTGCAGAACTTTCCCGGGCATCCTGATCCTTTTACGTTTCAAATACTCGTCGATGGAGGTTGAAATTCAAAGATTTTTAATGCGTTTATTGTCTTTCAAATAGATCGCTTCTTAAATACATTTCTAATAGATAATTTATAGAATTAGGCGTTACTTTGCGGAAATCCAGAAAAAATACAAAAGTAATCGCAAAGCTTTGCGATTTTGGTCGTGGAGTCTATCTCCTGATGTGGAGTCTATCTCCTGATGATGCTTCGGTTGCGGGGCGAAACGATTGTTGAGTTAGTGATAGTGAACGTATGTAGTGCTTGTGTATTGTGGTGACGGTGGTGGAGGTTTGTGCATGTGTTTTTTACGAATCCTGCATGTATCAAGTATAATAACCCAATGTCCACTCTACATTTAGCATTATATATATTTTCTATTTTACTTCTTCGCGGATTATAGCAAAATAATTTTATTATTACTTTTACATCTCTAATGGTTTAATCTTGTGTATATCTATACTAATATATAAAGCTGAAGAGTTTGTTTGTTTGATTGTTTGAACGCTTTAACCTTAGGAAGTACTGGAACGATTTGAAAAAATCTTTCAATGTAAGATAGTACATTTATTAAGGAAGGCTATAGGCTATATAACATCACGCTAAGATGAATAAAAAGAATTCAAAATTCATTATACATTACCAGAATTCTTCATTACTATATAAAGGTAAGGATCTTCTTCTATATTTAAATAATCTAAATCGAAAATGACTCCAACGATTTTTATCAAACATTTATGAAAATCATCAAAGTAGGGACAGTTCTTCATTTAGGGGGTTTCGTAGGCTATAAATCAATCTAGCTAGGTTTAATTAAGAAAGCGTTTTTATCCCTGTATTCAGGCATTGAAAAACTGTTACAATATTATAAGAAAACTAGTAATAAATCAACTAAAATAAATATAGGTGAATCAAGTAATGTAAACTTTCCATATTCGTTTTGTTTATTCTGTACGTCCGTATTTGTATTTGATTATCACATACGATCACAGGTCACGCGAATCTATCTATATTAATATATAGAGCTGAAGAGTTTGTTTGTTTGTTTTATTGTTGGAACGCACTAATCTCAGAACTACTGGACTCATATGAAAAATTCTTTCAGTGTCAAATAGTCCATTTATCAAGGAAGGCTATAGGCTATATAACATCACGCTAAGATGAATAGGAGAGGAGCAGCAATAAAAAATAATACGAAAACGGCAAAATTAAAAGCTTTAATTGCATGCGCTGAGTAAACGGTGATAGTAGAAAAATCATGTATTACAAAATTGTTACCCTCTAAAAGTTCTAAATAAAAGTCCGTGACAGTATATGTCTATTTTTTAAGGTTAACCTACTTTAACTATTTCTTATGGTTATCAAAAGACTATATTACGGGTTTAAACTTTCGACGCAGGCGGAGCCGGTGTCGATTGCTACTAGTTATATAAAGGTCCCTATAATTTAGTCGATTTTTTATGCTAGCACTGTCCCTGAAAACTTTACATTACTATGCTGTTTACTCGCATATCCCATTATTGAAACAACCTACTGAAGACAAAAATAAAATACGTATACATCATCCTCCTGCCCTTATCCCACTTTAAGTGGGGTAGGCACAACATGTCATAAACATGATGTCACATTTGGGTACATATTTTACGACCGGCAGCCTACCTGACGTCGACTTACTTTAGTCGCCTTTTCAGACACCTCGGTAAGAAGGAGGGTGGGCTATTCTACTAAACCGGATACCACACGGTGAGTCAACTAACATTAGTCGCCTTTTACGACACCTCGGTAAGAAATGAGGGTGGTACTATTCTACTTACCTGGATAACACACGGCTATGAAACAACCTGCTGAATACAAAAATAAATTACCCGTTGTTACAATGTGTTTATACACTGTCCATTATATTAACCATCTTTTGACAGATTGACGATTTACATATTTAGTGATGTCCTAAAGATTCTCGTATGCGATACCATTCCGATTATAGTACCTACTATCATTAATCGAATTACGTACCTAAGTAATTCGATTAATGATAACCTACGTAAACTAATAACAGATATAGAAATCAACATTTTGATTTAATATTGCCTTAGTTTTTTGAAAATAAATGTTAATCCGTGTGTATTTATTATAATCATAAAAAATATATTATACATCAACTGGCAACATCAACAGACCTTCCGCTCGGCCGCCATTTTGACGTGATCTGTCACTCTCAACGAAACGCCCGTGATAGTCACACGCATTTACGTTCGCTGAGTGTTCTCTCGCATCTGTTACACCTTGAGTTAAGTAGCTTTATTCCTCGGAAAAACTTTTGTGAAACTTATATTAATTGATCGTGAAAATGCCGAAAGGACGTGTGTTGAAAGCACAATCGAGACAGTTAGTGTTAAAACTTCATGAGTATTTTGAGCAAGAAAATCAAAATGGCGGACCTCTTATACCTATCACGCAAGTCCGAAACCGTGTTGCAGCCGCGTTGGGGATCAGTCTATCAACTGTGACTAAAATCACTACTGATGCCTACGGCAGGAGCGGCTTGGAGCAAAACAAACCATCTACACCAAAAAGAAAGCGCCGGGCTCATAAGGTGACAGCTGTTGATGACTTTGACGCTGACGCTATTCGTCGTCATGTATATGATTACTACTTGAGAAAAGAAATTCCAACTTTGAGAAAACTTATTGTTTCTTTGAAAAGAAGTGGTCTATTTCATGGTGAAAAATCTTCTTTGGTCAAAGTTTTGAACACAATTGGCTTTTCATATAAAAAGTTAAATAAAAAAAAATTATTAATGGAACGCACAGATATAGCTATAGCACGTTGTGATTTTTTAAGAGAGGCAAAGAAAATACAAGATTGGGCAAATATTGTTTTCACGGATGAAACATGGCTCAACGCTAACCACACACTATCTCGTTTCTGGACTGATGATACTGCTGATTCCACTTCCTCAGTACCAATGGGAAAAGGTGAGCGCCTAATCATTTGCCATGCAGGTACAGCAAAAGGATTTGTACAAGACGCACTGTTGGCATTTAAATCGAAGAAATCAAATGACTACCACGAAGAGATGAATGCAAATGTGTATGAAGAGTGGTTCAAAAAAATGCTCATTTCATTGGAAGAACCATCAATAATTTTTATTGATAATGCGCCCTACCACTCCCGTCAAATTGACAAAATGCCAACACAGGCTAATAAAAAGCATGAAATAATTAATTGACTTCGGGACAATGGAGAAAATGTGGACGACTCAATGTTAAAAGTTGAATTAATAAAAATATTAAAAACCAAAAAGAGAGCAAAACGCTATGTAATCAATGAAATGGCAGCAGAATATGGCCATACTGTTCTTCGGATTCCTCCATACCACTGCCAGTACAACGCAATAGAACTTATATGGGCACAAGTAAAAGGGCATGCTGCGAGATGCAATACAAGCCCCCCATTCACAGCGAATAAAATGTTGCAATTGCTAAAAAATGCTTGCACCCACGTAACGGCCGAGAACTGGGCAAGTGTGGTGGAAAGAACTAAAAGAGTAATATTCTCTGATTGGGAACGTGATATTGCGTTTGATAATATATTATCTACACAAGAGCTAATAATAACTGCTACTGAAGACTCCTCATCGGAGGAGTCTAGTGTTGATTATCATTCCGACGACTCGTGCTAATAAAATAAATTAAAATATCCTGATTGTTTTATTTGTATTCATGTATTAACTAAGAAGAAAGTAAAACTTTATATAATGTTATTAAATGTCTTTTAATACTCGTAACATCGATTTCTACCGATTATTTTTAATCTGTGGCATAATCGTAGTAACCATTATGTGTGACATCACTAAGTGGGCGGTACCCATCCATAAAGTACAAATATTATTTGTATGATATTTGTACGTAAGCAATACAAAACTTAATGAGCGTGAGCTGTCAAAAGACTGATAATATGATGGACGCAGTATACATATATTATAATTCATTCAATACTTTTAGATAAAATACTTTCATTTTTTAGATAATAGCCGAAACTAATAGCTTAACATACATTCAAGAGGAAAGTTAAACTGTACAACAATTACACAAACTATTGATTGTCCATTTAGCAAGCCGTGTGGTATCCGGCTCAATAAAAAAGTACCACCCGCATTTCTTACCGAGGTGTCGTAAAAGGCGACTGTGCTAAGTCGACCCGCCAAGTGATATCCGGCTGAGTAGAATAGACCAACCTCATTTCTTACCGAGGTGTCGTAAAAGGCTACTAAGGTAAGTTGACCCACCGTGTGGTATACGGTTGAGTAGAATAGATCGCCCTCTTTCTTATCGAGGTGTCGTAAAATACGACTAAGGTAAGTTGACGTCAGGCAGGCGGCCTGTCGTAAAAACGCAGCCAAATCATGTGGCAGCATGTTTATAACATGTTGTGCCGACCCCACTCAGAGTGGGATAGGAGCATGAGGATATACTGATATTTGTACTCACTGGGGAAGTTGCCGCCAGCTCTAGAAACATCGTAGGCCACTAATCCAGCGATGCTGATCATCAGGAAGAAGCTCGCCCACAGCCAAGGGAACCTTCTAGTGCTAGTCATCCTGTCTAGAATATCCTGTAAGCAAAATTTATACCATACTAGCGGCCTGCCCCTGCTTCGCACGGGTATAAAATATGTATCCCATGTCAGTCAGTGTAAAAAAAATGATTAAAACTGATCCAGTAGTTTTGATATGGCGCTGTATTTAAAAAATGATTTTCCCTATTTTCCCGCTTTTCTATTGAAATTTTTCCTAGATTTTCGTTGCTATAAACCTCACGGAGCCCGAGACCTTTCCAACGAATGCAAAACCGTGGAAATCGGTTCGTGCGTTCTGGAGTTATATCGTCAGGAAGGAAAACCCGACTTATTTTTATATAGTAGACAAAAGTTAATTACGCTGTCACTAGCAAAGTTGTAATAGCTCAGTTAAAAACGGACGGACATAAAAAAAACAAAAATACCCTGGTTCATGTCCCAGATATGACCATTCCTTTTTTTATTTTTTTTACCACATTGCATATTTTTGTCTATCTTCTAATAAAAAACGGAGTAAAGCTCGGATATTCAGGTGCTAATCTTTATACAAATAAGCTCTTTCAAGCACTTTTGAATCGTCAAGGATCAATATGAATGAAGCTACAATACTGGTTCGGAATGTTGCTCTTACCGAGAAGAACCAGAAAGAAACCCGACGGTCAATCTTTTAAACATTTTCAATTTTACATTATTAAACCGCAGTATTGTATGAAGCTGAAAGGATTTTCAAATCTAGGCTTTTTTATCAGTTAAATAATCTTTAATTTTGTAATATGCTTTATGTATATATCTCTTATACTTAATTTAAACCTTTCTGTAGACTGGTCTAGTATGGATTGCGGAATTTTATTGTAGAAGCGAATACCGAGACCATCGAATGAGTTGCTAACTCTACTGAGTCACGAAACAGGTAGCTTTTTGTGATCTCTCATATGTTTATTTCCTATTTTTTTCTTTTTTTAATTGAACTTTTTTATATCTTTTAAAAATTACCGAACAACGCTCGCTTCAGGCACTCTATACTTATTACTAATAAATTCATCTATATCCTCCTGCCCTTATTCCACTCTTAGTGGGGTCGGCACAACATGTTATAAACATGTTGTAACATGATTTGGCTGCGTTTTTATAACCGGCCGCCTGCCTGACGTCAACATACCTTAGTCGTATTTAACGACACCTCGGTAAGAAGGAGGGTGGCCTATTCTACTAAACTGGATACCACACGATGGGTCAACTTACCTTAGTCCTTACCTCGGTAAGAAATGAGGGTGGTCTATTCTACGCAGCCGGATACCACACGGCGGGTCGACTTACCTTAGTCGCCTTTACTACACCTCGGTAATAAATGAGGGTGGTACTATTCTACTTAACCGGATACTACACGGCTAACTAAAATAATCATGTATTGGCTGAAATTAATTCATAAATGCCAATTACATAGTAGTAAGCTCCGCACCGTAAAAAAGGCTTTACAATGTGTACTACGAATAGCCTATGAAGAGCTCCCCCCCATGCTGTAAGCACAAGGGGGTAGGAGGGTTGGCAAAATACCCACCACTACACTGCATTAGCTGTGGGTGCATCTCTCGATCGATAACGCAGATGCTGCTGATTACATCAACTCTATCACTAATAGAATAAAGTTCAAAATTCATCTCATAAATCTGCTCTTTTGCTAAATATTCAAATGATTCTCATCTTTATTACCGTAAGAACAGAGTATATTTTGTAATAAGCGCTATATAATGCACGACGTCTGGAAACAATAGGTATTGAAGGAGAAATTGTAAGAGAAATCCTACAAATATTAGGTATATTTAGATATAAATAGAAAAATATTATTATATGTATATGGAAGGTTGTTCTTCAGGTTTCTCTTACACCCCTCAAGCCGGAACAACATAATAAACGATATTATTATTAAACCTTCAAAAAGCTTGTTAGACACACGCGTTGTCGTTAATTTTACACTATACATCGAAACAATATACCGACGTGTGTTATCCGGTTGTGTAGAATAGACCACCCTTATTTCTTCCCGAGGTGTGGTAAAAGGCGACTAATGTAAGTTGACCCATCGTGTGGTATCCAGTTGAGTAGAATAGACTACCCCCTTACCGAGATTCTCCTACAGATACAAAAGTAATAATAAAATTATTTTGCTATAATCCGCAATTAAATAAAATAGAAAATATATATAACGCTAAATGTAGAGTGGACAATCGGTTTTCATACCTAATACATGCAGTATTCGTAAAAACACATGCACAAACCTCCACCACCGCCACCACAATACACAAGCACTATATACGTTCACTATCACAAACTCAGCAATCATTTCGCCCCGCAACCGAAGCATCATCAGGAGATAGACTCCACGAGAAAATTGCAAAGCGGAGCATTACCCAAACAAGCTTAATTGTATACTAATCGGTTCAACCTGACCATTTATTTTATTTTGCCTGCGCACACATGTTACAAGCTTGAACTAGAAACATTTATCTCATCGTTAATGTTATGCCATTGTTATGTTTGATAATCTCAAGTTGTTCCCAGATGTTCAATTTAAGACTTTTTCCACAGGAGCGCAAGATTTTGAAACTATGGTCATTAGGAACTCTATTACAGACCATTAGACATAATTTTTTATTTCATAACGTGGTGATATTTCGTGGCGTGGAAGTCTCTTGTCCTATTTTGACATATGTCCAACATTCGACGATTCGAAAGAAGAGAGAGAAGAGTATTCGCCTTACACATCATTCAAAACCTTTTCCATCAAGATGAGTTGCAGAAATCCATACATTCTTTCATATATACATGCCCTAGATTTCCAACTTTTTTGATCTTGAAATATTGCAAAAGCTCAAGGTTTTGATTGACGCGTGGCAAAACTTTAACAATATAGACTTTCTGGGTCAAGCTTATGACCTGACTACTAATGCTCTCATTAAGTCTTCAGAGTATCACATTAGTTTTAAATAGCTAACATAGGTAAGAACACCATGTGCCTACACAAGTAGTAGTAAGTAAGTAACGGCCTGTTACTATCCCACCGCTGGGAATAGGCCTCTTCTTTCCGTTTTTTTTTTTTTTGGAGAGAAGGATTGGAGCTAAGACCTACCACGCTGCTCCAATGCGGATTGGTAGGTTACACATATCTCCAGAATGCTCTAGAGATATGCAGGTTTCCTCACGATGTTTTCCTTCACCGAAAAGCGTGTGATAAATTGCAATTATCAATTAGACACATAAGTTTTACTAGAAAACTCATTGGTGCCTGCCCGGGATTTGAACCCTAGACCTCCTCGAAAGAGGCGCACGGTCATACCGCTGGGCTACCACTGCTTACACAAAACACATTATATATGAAACTAGTAATCGCTAGCGGCTCCGCCCACTTGGAAAGATTAAAACCGTAATAGATTTAATATAGTCTTTTGATAACCATAAAAATGGTTAAAGTGAGTTAATCTTAACAGCTAGATATATGCTGTCGCGGACGTTTATTTAGAACTTTTAGAGGGAAACAATTTTGTACTTCATGATTTTTTAATAACTTTTCCCGTTTACTCAGCGCACGCAAGGAAAGCTTTAAATTTTGCCGTTTTTGTATTATTTTTTATTCCTTCTCCTCTCCTACTCATCTTAGCGTGATGTTATATAGCCTATAGCCTCCTTAATAAATTGATTATGTTACACTTGTTCAAATCAGTCCAGTAGTTCCTGAGATTAGAGCGTTCAAACAATCAAACCAACTCCTTAGCTTTATATTATATTAGTATAGATTTGGAAACATGGTAAAAGAATAATCGTAGTACATCATCTTTCTTTTTCGAGAAAGTTCTAAAACCGCTTGTGAGCTTCGCTGCACATTCTTATGATTTTAATGAAGTAATCGGTTTTGGACTTGCCAAAAAACGTTAAAAGTACCTAAGGCATTACTTTAATAGAAACTATTATGCTATTGCAGTTTATGTGAACAATAAGAAAGCTAAGAATAAGAATTGCGACCCTGTACGCTTTATTATTTCCTTGTTGTTGAAAGAAGCGATCGCCGAGTTTCTGGCTGGTACTTCTCGTGTAGATCACCTTAGCGAACCACTAGTATCTTTATATTCATTTGAAAATTCGTAAAAAAAGTAGTAGCGACCTGTTACTATCCCACTGCTGAGAATAGGCCTCTTCTTTCCGTTTTTTTGGAGAGAAGGTTTAGAGCTAAGACCTACCACGCTGCTCCAATGCGGATTGGTAGTAATCATTTCTTTGAAAATGATATAGTACATAACTAAGGGTATTTTGAAAGTGAATGCAACGCCACCGAAATGGTGGTTACCTCAGGTAAAGATAATTTGAATTTGTAACATAAACATAATCATTGTGATGGTAAAAAGACTATACTAAGCGAGTTTTTATTAATTTTCGATTCAAACGCTTTAATATTCGATAGTAATCGTTTTATTAAATGATTCATACCAAACATGATAATTTGCATTTCGATTTTATCTTCAGTCCAACCTTGACACAAATGTTGGGTCCAATGAAACGCCAACTTCCACAGGATACGACCTCGCGTGTTCCAAAAGTGTTTCTAATGGAATATTACGCACGATATAATCTTTAGTTGAACATTTTCCTTATCGAAAACATTAAAAGATTAACGAAAGCAAATGAACGCACACGAAATGGTATAAAAAGGTTACAACTAACAAAAAATAATAATGAATCGTATATTAAGAATTACTTAAATATTCAATTTCTGGTGCATTGCATGGTCATTTCTTTATTGGTCATTTTGGTATTTTAGAAATCTGGGAAACGGCGAGATTATCTTTATCTATACATATTATAAAACAAAGTGTCCAAAGTGTCTGTCTGTATGTGATCGATTTTCTCAATATCTCCTGAACGGATTTTTGTACAATTTTTACTAAAAGATTGTGCAATTCTTCCGGAAGGTTTAGTTTGATAATACATTACGGTTTTATGTAAATTGTGCAAACCAGCAGAGTAACACTAAATTATTGTACAGAGAATTTTAGGTCTGCAAAAAATACTACAAAAAAGTCCAAGACAGCCTGTTCTTATTATCTCTACAATAACTACTTTTGTGTCTTTTGCATCTCATTGATTTCCACGCGGGTGAAGCCGCAGGCACAAGGCTAGTTAAGCATGTCATACCCGATGTTTCGTTTAAGTCCAATACCCTCAAGCTGTTTTATCCTATATACTAATTTCTAAAAACACTTTTCAGGTTGCCTCTGCCGTGGCTACTCTACGGAATGATATACGGGGAGCCGGTTCGGGTCAACTCTAAAGGCATGGTGTGCAGCATTGTGCTGCTCTTCGCCATGCTCGTCTTTGTTATCATCAGCATCGCCTGCTTCAGGTGGAAGATGAACAAGGGTCTTGGTTTCACCATGTTCCTCCTTTATTTTGTGTTCGTCGCCGTCAGTCTTGGCCTCGAGTACGGATATCTACATTGTCCAAGCGAATAAATCTTTATTAGGGTCGAAGACATTATTTAGTAACTGTAATATTAAATATTAATATAGTTGCTGATTTAAAAATATACATCCAAACAGCAGAGCTCAATTTAGGAAATGTTACAAATTTAAATATGCAACCGAAGTTCAACATCAATGAAACGTGACAAAATTGCATTGTGCCTTAAAATGGCAAAGAATGATAATGATGATGACGAAAAATTACCAAAAATAGTTAATCTCATTGCCATGATTTTTGCTGGAACAAAAGAAAAAGTAGATTAATTTAACGAGTAACTACAAATAAATTGTTTTGAAATAATAGATTACAAAACCACAAATGAAACTAAAATGAAAAATAAATTGCACAAAATAACAGAGAATAATTAAATTTAATTGACTGCTTGATCTTAGTCAAATTTATACTATCTCATAAGTAAGAAACTTATGATTAAAATAGAGACCAAAACATTTCTAGGAATAGTGTATAGTGAAATTATTTAGGATTTTCTCAACCAAATAATGCACAAATTTAGGCAAATTGTCTTGCGATCAAGTTAAGTTTTACATTTAAGTTCTTTAAAAACCAAGTGATTTGCATTTAAGTACAGCCAGACGGCCAGAAGTTTGATATACGAAGTAGATATAAATAAAATTGTACTTAATATCGGGAGTGAATGGGAAGATGTATTAAAAAGCCCTAATGTGAAGCTGTAGATGATATTTATAGAATTAATTTTAAAAAAATATTTAAATAAAATAATATCAAAAACCATTGATCTTTTACAATGTAAGAATCTTAAAATTCAAAATTTAATATTACCAACGTTGCAAATAATTTAATTAAACTTAATATAAAAAATAATAAACATTAATAATGGTGATATTTAAATTACGATATTTCAAAAAATAAAGCCAAAACAAAGTATAGTTCCAACGATCAGTATATGCCTTTTAGCACTTAAGAAAAACGTTTCATTATTTGGAATTATTAATTTTATCGTAGATTTATTAAAAGTTTGAGATTACTACAAGAAAATCCAAATTATTTTGGAATTTTATACAACTTAAGTTTACTTTTATAGTCTTTTGGTGGATTGTCTTTGATTTACAATTTTGATGTTGTCGCAATTTTATCGTGACTTTGCACAATCCATTAGGGATGGAATAAAATTGCATTAGATTGAATGAAATGTTTATACTCAGAAAATGAGAGTTTATTTGAGGGTATCTTTAAAAGTCCTGAACCGACAGTGAAAATGAATTGAATTAAAAATAATAATAATGTATCAAGAGCATAGAATAATATTGTAAGTACTCATTGCACGCATGCGTCCGAATTCGATGCGGTCGCAGCGACTCATTGCGAACATGCAGCTATTCATTGCACTATAGCGACAATACTATGGTGGAATAATCGTTGTCACTTGAAGAGTCCTTTACGATATTATACTGTACTCTTTCTGATACTCTCGCCTGTGGAGATGATGCCTTATCTTGACCTTTTTGACTTAAAAAATTATATTCAATGACTCAGAACTTCAAATAAGCTGAATTTGGTTTTAGAAGCTTGCAACATTTTTATAGGTAAAATCTATAGGATATTTGCATTTTAACTATCAACATCTGTTGATAGATCAAATTCATACATCCAATTTCAAATGAATAAAGTATCCAAAATAACCCAAGATGAAACTGCTTAGAAACTTAATAAAGAAAGAGTGATTGTAACTTGGCTTCCATTTATAGCACAAAGTGTAAGTAAAGTGCATTTCCAGATATAGACCCTTGTTATTAATAAGAACAACGTTATTTTTATTGCTGTAATCGATGTATCTATAATATAGTTTCCTTATAATAATAATGTTAAATTTATTACTTGTAAATTGGATGCCGGAGTCGTCACTGCACAAAAATTAGGTAAAGATAATGTAAATACACAAGTAGAAAGTGTTTAGAGCGGGACACATGTGACAGAGTTTTTAATATTAAATATAATGCAATGTTCATATTCTGTAATGTGCCTAAGAGTTCAAAGGAACTCAGACATTTAAGCTAGCTTCAGTATAATTATTAGTAACGTAGGAATAACGAATCGATACCAAAGTATTCCAACCTATAGCAAAAGTGACTGTAGTCTCGGACTAGGCACTTATGTCCCGCTCGTTAGTTAATATTTCTTCTTTGCTACTTCGTCATACTCCTCGATTTTGTTACATTCTTCACTTTGAGATTACATATTTGTTTCAAATTACTTATTAACCACGGTTTAATATTTAACATAGCCATCTTCGGCTAAATAAGAACACCTTGGAAAACCGTCCGTAGATTTTTCATTGCTGTTATCCTGTAAAATTCTTTCGATTAATCCAAAAGATTAATAAGGAAAGTTTGTAAAGGTAATATTACGAAATCAATCGTTAAGATCCGAAGTACATAAATACCCGCCTATTTGACATAGCAATAAATAGAATAGAATAGATAGATAATATTATTGTTAAGCTTTAACAGTTTATTATATATCGCTCAAATTGCTGAACTTTGAATCAGCTATCAGATGGAAGTGTGAATTCTTGGTACACGCACAAATATTCTCCATAAAACGTTAGTTCTTTACCTCAAGGAGTGGATAATAAACAAAACGCATGACGACTACTAGTATCAGATAGATGACAAGAAAATAATATTCAAACTCGATAGCTAATGCCTTTATGACATATGGTCATTGAAATCAATATCAATTAAAAGATAATCATGTAAATCATATTCTGTGATAAGGACACGCTTGTTCCGTATCTATTAAAAATTAAAATGTTCATTTATCTTCCTATCCTGGACTATACTGTATATAATAAGATTGGATTTTATAATAGCCTTCTGTAGCTCGCTTAGTAGTGCCACATCTGATCTATCAGCATCATATACAATGTTAACTAATAAATCTACTTGCATTTCTTCTTCTCTATTGAAATTATAATTTACTTGATACAACTCTTCATGTTTTATATTGTATAAGAAATTGTTAGATCTACATGTGGCCTTTCCTATACATTTGATGTAAGATACAAACGAATTTTTCTCTCCAAATTTTCTTAAAAGGTTGTTGGTGATATAATAATATCTATAGTTTGAAGTAGAACGCAGTATATCTTATGTACTTATATTTAATCTTTATATCTTAAATACTGGAAAGCACCAAGTACCAAGCTGGTACATAAAATATATCATCTATATATGAATTTCACTTCTATATCTACGCTACATTATCTTACTTATGAATAATACTTGTATACACTAGCGATTTCTATCTATCTCTTGTAATGATAAAGTTATTATTAAGTAGATTCTGTAAATTGATCATCCTTCCATTGTTTCTAGTCGAAGTTGCGATTAGGTTATCTGACACGAAGGGTTCAAGTTGTTCTAATTAATTGATCATATCACAGCGTACTTCGGTACGAGTTTCATTTGTAGTTGCATCAAAAACTTGCATTTGTTCAGTACCAAATAGCACATGCCGAGTTAGAATTCATTCTACTTCAAAGTTTGTTATTTACTAGCGTGTAAAAATCTGACAATTATAGACAAAGGTGGTTGTAAGGTTTTCTCTTGGTTTGACTGATTTTGAAAAGTCTAATCATTTAAAATCTACTTCACTGATACTCAAAATATTTATTGTTGAACTTCAAAATTTATATGCAATTGACAATACACCTAGTTGATTTAATATTTGTATGGGCCAATTTACTAGTTTTGACTTTTAAAGAGGTTTTGTTTGAGTTTCCGTGTATATATATAAAGGTAGAATCTTATAAGTAGAATTGTTAAATTTCATTCAAAATTCCACCTTCCCGGTGTCAGATTGAGCTGAAATACTGGTCCAGTCCCAATGACAATGGATATTTATGATAAACATGACCTGTTTCTGCAGCTGGAATTGACTCCAGACGAGGGAACTCCTCAACGGTCAACAGTAGAGACATAAACATTTTTTTAAAGCTTTGTTATGTTTAACTTATTTCGTAAAACCCATATATACCAGTTAAATTATTATTGCTCACCTTATTTGACAGTTATTAAAGTCTACGCTATGATTTTACCTTTACTGTTTGCGTGCGTTGATACTGTTATTTTAATTACTTATAGCTGAACCAAGACTAATATGCATCGAAACATATATATTTAGTATACACGGGTAGGTAGTAAATACATTTTTTAAATAATTGACTGGCCCGTTGGAGCAGTGGGTAGTGACCCTGCCTTCAGCTCCACGGGTCGCGGGTTCGATTCCCGCCGAGGGCCAACATTTTCTATAAATGAAGTTGTTGGTCTTTGAGCCTGGGTGTATATTTGTATTTAAGTATGTATTTAAAAATATATAAGTATATATTCACCAGTTGTCTGTCTACCATGACGGACGACCGTGTGTGTAAGTGTCCCATATATTTATTTATTTATTAGTTTAGTTGCAACTTGTGCCCAGTTTCTCAATAATAACTGTCAATTCATTAGAAAATCTTTATACCACCTCTGGGACTTATCTCGGTCTCATATTTGATACATTTTACGAAATGGAATACAAATCTTTACTTCTTGGTAGTGTAAGTCTAGGCTTAAAGCTACTATTAAAAATTTAACAATGTTAATTATCTTATAATTGAGTATGATACCCAGGTAGAATTGTTACTAGAATGATGGTTTTTATATAAAAATTATAATTAATATGTATAAAAGACGCTAAAATATTAATGGTTGCATTTTCTTTGATGCCACGCGTATGATGAATATCAAATATCTGAACGTCAATGTCAGCTTTAAATGGTTAGTGTTAAAGAAAATGCAATGGTTCTAGCCAACGACTTTATTTCATAGCTGAAACATCTCGATTTCGAGATACTAAATGGGAATTTAATCCGATTACAATCATTATATTTTTAAATTTAATTAAAAAAAATTAATAATAATTAATCATTAACTCTTCAAAGTGCTTAATTATTGAGTATTGTATCTTAATACGTTGTTTTATTTGTATTCTCTTTCAAATATTTTTTAATAATTATGTTATGGAAATTTATCGATACTAAATCTTTATTTTATGCAAGTCCTTCTGTTATTTGCGTTAAGGATTACTAGAGATCTCGTATAACATCAACAATCAATTATTTTATTTTACTAATATTTTTCTATTTACGTAAATTAGCGAAATGCATCATATGTTTTAAACCTAAACTGTTAGAAATTTTCCACATCAAAAACATATAGTTAATCAATTTTAACTCCGAAAATTATATGTTATGTTTAAAAATGGGTTCGACACACTTTTAGTGGTTTTTTATCTACTGAAATTTATCTTTTTTTAAATCTAAAGAAAATATTTAAAAATTTATTAGTTGCACGTTACATATTTATATACAGTTTCAATGCTAATACAGACATAAATTTAATTTGTGATATAATTAACACGTATACATTTTATCGCATATGTGGTAGATATTAAATGGACTTAGCTAGTATGTGAATTCCTTGATACACGATCGATTTACAGATTTATTATTGAAACAAATTTTATAGATGTTATGATGCAAAAATCTGACAATGATATCACGACTTACTAGATACTTAACGTTTATCAACCAAATATCGTGTAGGTGTGTTAACTAGTTTTTGATCCTTCGAGCCGGATATAAAACAGCGATTCTTTTATATATCGTCCACACATCGATACAGAACCAATATTTATAACGTTTGAATTATTTTAACAAACAATATTACTAAATCTGAAACAATTATTGATAAAATATAAAGTGTAAGCTTTTTTTCTCTTCAATATCTACTCGTAAACGTCGCTAGTGAACTTAAAGTGAAAGCTCGACGTGTTAATGAAATATAGGTGCTTTTAGAGTGATTAGTATAGTTTTCGTTTATACAAAATTTTACTTACAAGTTAATGAAGAACGTTCTCGAATTCGAGATGGCAGCGTAGATTGTTAATAGTGATATTATTAATTAAGGAAAAGTAAAAGATGTTATTAATTTTAACTACGTAGCTAAGGTTAGAGATGTTCAACGTTGTAACGAAAAAGGGCGGCTCTTGATGGATTTACTTTTGTATGTTAGCCAGGATATGTTTAACAGTATTATATATGTTATTCTGTGCCAGAAATTATCTTTAAATTATGTATATGTTACCCAATGCATATGGATATTTCAGAGCTTTGAAATCATATCACAGCTTCAGAAAATGTATATTTGATTCACCATTATTTATTAAATGGTGAAAGAAATCTCATATGCTATTCCTTTTTCTGAAAAGTAACCATCCTCCTGACCTTATCCCACTTTAAGTGGAGGGACAACGTATTTTAAACATGTAACATGTTTTGGCTAGTTATTTTACGACCGGCCGTCAACTTACCTTAATTGTTTTACCACACCTTGGTTAGGAATAAAGGTGGTCTATTCTACAACGCGGGTCAACTTACCTTAGTCATCTTTAAATACACCTCGCTTAGAAATGACGGTGGTCTATTCAGCCAAATACAACACAGAATTATCTTATATGTTCTGTTCTCTGGGAGCAAAAAATTTTAATCCAATTATTTACCAAAAATACTTTTCTCTGGACAGTAATGCGTTGAGCAAAATTAACCAACCACCTTGAACTATTAGCGGGGACATTTTTAAGATAAAATTTGGAAAATATGTCTCCTCCCCCAGCCTCCCTATGAGCTAAATTGAATTGATAATTTACTAAAGAGCATCAGTTATCAACAATCGACACAGGACGTCAAGTATCAATATGATTATTGAAGCTACAACTCGGAATGTTGTTCTTACCGAAGAGAACCAAAAAGAAACTCGGCGGTCAATCTTTTAAACATTTTAAATTTTACATTATTAAGCCGCAGTCTTGTATGAAGCTGAAAGGATTTTCATAACAGTGGCCACTCCACTAAATGGTGCATGGAAACCGGCTCAACTAAAATCTCTGGCTCCGAGCGTTTCAACTTTGAACGAAAACAATAATATAACATAATCCCTACTATTTCTGAAGACGTGATATTATTTTAAATCAATATTAGTTGTGGTGTTGCGTGGATCATTTAAAATCAATTACTTTAGTATACCGTCATTTTCTAATGGTATAAGAGGAATATTCAATTTAAGCAATCAAATTTGCATAATTCAATGTCGAAGACGTAACCGACTGATCTATGTTGTTCTCAATATTATAGTATAGCTTTTAATATCAGCCGCCTTTTATTAATAAACTAAGTTCTCGATTTATTATATCTATTTAATGTTTAATAAATACAGATTAAAACGGTATATACTTCACGCAACGCCATTACTAAGTAATTTAAATTTTATTTTACAACTTATTGTAACTCGGAATACAGAACAAACAGAACTGCTGGACTCGAAATAACCAAACTGGACTAGTTAACTTAAAGTCTTGCTATAAAATAAATAACATTTCCTGTATGAACTATTACTCTATGAATGATCACTTTGCTGTGCGATCCTAGAGAATACAAACGAGTATTTTATAAAAATAAAAGAGACTATTCTTCTAGTAGCACTTACCCAAATAATCTCAAATCAAAATAATCTTTATTCAAATAAGCTCTTTCAAGCACTTTTGAATCGTCAAGGATGAATGTGATTAATGAATTTACAACTGGTTCAGAATGTTGCTCTTACTGAGAAAAACCAGGAAGAAACTCGGCGGTCGATCCTTTAATGATTGAAATTTGGATTTGAAAATCTTTCAAATCCAAATTTCATAAATAAATGCATTTTTATCATCCAAATAATTTTCAGTTATAAAATATGCTTTACTTTTAAGCATATTTCATACACCTAATTATAACCTTTCGCTAGATTGGTCTAGTATGGCTATCCTGAATGTAAACCGCAGTATTAGCACTAAATTAAATTCAATTCGTTCTAGCTAGGTTTTATTTAATTAAAAAAAATCATTTTATCCCTGTTTTTGGGCATTAAAAATATAATTTTTTTGTATATTAAATTAATTTTTTGCCATTAACAGTCAAGTCAGCGTATCTTATTCGAGGAACGGGTGGTCGCGAGTAATGAAAATACCTAGGATCGAGCTCCACCTATCCTATTATTTTTCTTTTTTTTATTAAGTTATTTAGTTAGTTTATTAAGTTGGGTGTATACTTGTATTTAAGTATGTATTTAAAACTTATGTAAGTACATATTCACCAGTCGTCTCTCACCCATAACACAAGTATTAAGTTACTTTGGGGATGGACGTCAGTGTGTGTAAGTGTCCCAGATATTTATTATTTATTTTTATGTTGTAAAAAAACGGTTGCCTGTAAAGTCGGTTTTACGGGCAAAGATTTTACGTGACAACGTCTTTTTAAATGTGATGGATTGGAGTGGGAGAGAGACGCAAGGCATTCGCCAGTCCGGCGGGCCTCTCTTTCGTTCGGTGACTCATCGTAACAGACGTGAGCGGGCGTTACACTTTTTCATGAGTGACTCCAAGCCGCAACCTAATTTAAGACGTTGTCACGTCAAAATTACCGAGGAAGGCTCTGTCACAGAGACATTATCTATAATATCTGTAAGTTCTGTATTCTGAGAATCTTCTAGACGAATAAACGTATGTGATCAGAAGCAATAAATTTAGTACCTAATTTTAGAAACTACGTAAACGAACATAAAGTACAACTGTAGATGTTTTCTTTCTTGTGTTACGCAGACTTTTTGTATAGCATCGTTGTCCTTGTCAAAGTTTTTATTGATTGTTAAATATTGAGGATAGTTTTTTAATCGGCCATCGCGTATAGATGCGCAGTTTGTTTTTTGATTGTAGCGAATTGAGACAATTTTGAAGTGTGTAAAGAGCATCGGCGTGTCGACCGTATTATGAAAAATTACAATAAAAATTATAAAATAGTGAGTTATACTGTGTATTATTTATCCTATAACGTAACCAGAATGTTATCTTACCGAGGTGTCGTAAAAGGCGACTAAGGTAAGTTGACCCACCGTTTGGTATCCAATTGAGTAGAATAGACCAACCTCTTTCTTACCGAGGTGTCGTAAAAGGTGACTAAGGTAAGTTGACCCAACGTGTGGTATCCGGCTGAGTAGAATAGACCAACCTCATTTCTTACCGAGGTGTCGTAAAAGGCGATTAAGGTAAGTTGACCCACTTTGCGGTATCCGATTGAGTAGAATAGAATACCCTCTTTCTTACCGAGTTTTCGTAAAATACGACTAAGATAAGTTGACGTCAAGCTGGCGGCCGGTCCTCAAATACGTAGCCAAATCATGTTATAACATGTTTATGACATGTTGTACCGACCCCACTTACAGTAGGATGAGGCAGGAGAATGATAAACGTAACGCAAATAGTGTAAGGTTTGATATAAAAATTAGAAAAAGAACATGTAAAGCAGTCATTGATTTTTTGGAAATGGAGTTTCCTAACGATGTTTTCCTTCACTGAAAAGCGTGTTATAAATTGATATTATCAATTAGACACATAAGTTTTACTAGAAAAACTCATTCGTGCCTACCCGAGGTTCGAACCCATACTTGTCTTCAGAAAGTCACACGGTCTCATCGCTAGGCTATCACAGATTTAAATAATATAACTTAAAAGTATTTATTGTTAATTTATTATTATTAAATCAGCAAGTACATAAAAATATTTTATTTATATTTATAGAATTATGTCCTTATATAAAATCTTTAGTAATAAATTATTATTTTATACTATAGTTAAATATTAGGATTATTAATTAATATGTTTAAGAACGATTGCAAAAATTTCAAAACAATAATAAGTAACATAAATTCAGTATAACAATATTTATCTATGCTAATATATAAAGCTGTAGAGTTTGTTTGACTGTTTGATTGTTTGAAGGCGCTAATCTCAGGAACTAATGAACTGATTTCAAAAATTCTTTTAGTGTTAGATAGTCCATTTATTAAGGAAGGCTATAGATTATATATCATCACTCTTAGATGAATAGGAGAGGAGCAGCAAAAAAAAAATAGTACGAAAAGGGCAAAATTGTACCTTACTTAAAGTGGGATAAGGGCAGGACAATAATAAAGAAATATTATACTAGAGTAGCGAAGCCAGGATAAAATATGCCATATTATAAAAAAAACAGAAATAAAGAGAAAGCAAATGAGGGTGATCTATTCGTATATTTTTATGCTAAATGCTTGTGTTAGGAGTTTAGAAAGTTTTTTTCAAATCGTATAACTGACAAGCAATTTTGGAAAGCTATAATGATGTCGTATGATATTTTCCTATTCACGATTAATTTAAGGCATTATAAGTATTCACAATATATTATACAGGTCGCAATATGTCACATATATGGTAAACAGTTGTAGATAGTTGGAGGTGTCTAATGCCGGACGGTTAATATAGTTTGTAACCCATAGGGTCTATTTATTTTACGTAGATTAAAATGGTCTTATATGGTTGAGAAAAATATTGAATAATTAGATAAAATCTTAAACATTTAAGCCTAATATTTAAATATGACGAAATATTTTCAAACAAGTGACCGCGCGTAAATTTGTAACAAACTTGTGAGAAAAAAATCGACTCAGCCGACACACTTGCAGTCGAAAGTCATTGGAAAAATAAATGGAAATATTTATTTCTTAGCTTTAAAATGATATAAAATATTGTAATGTTTCTTACTCAAATTATTTATAGAAGGCGTTAGGTACTTTGCGGAGATCCATAATACAAAAGTAATGATAAAATTATTTTGCTATAATCCGCGATGAAATCATTCATTCATCGCGGATTATAGCAAAATAATTATATTAATACTTTTGTTTCCTTTTCACACAACCCAACAATATATTGTGATCAGTAACTACCCTTTTATACGCTTGTGTACAATACTTTATTTCAATTAAATAAACTTGTTTCGACTACGGGGAACCTCCATCTTTTAGACTGGGAGATTTTAAACTCTAGCCGGAGAGAAGTTCGGAGAGATTAGGAAAGACTCAGCTGATAACTTCATCATAATTGCAATCAGCGCTAAAGTGAAAATTTTGTAAGAAAAGACTGGTCCATTACATATCGTCATAGAGCTCTTTCTGATCACTCGTTAACTGCTATAGTCTATTCCAATTCGACTGGCCTCCTTCTGCGAGGACGTCATCTCGCGGGAGGAGACGGCGGGGCGGATCCGGGAAGTCGAGTCCCGGATCCGATCCGCCGCAGGCAAGCGGGGCGCAGACGACTCACCGATGCCCGTCGTATGCCGCCCTAACGGGAACCTCTGGGTGTCTTGAACGGGGTTTTACGGACGCCCATCTGAAAAGGTCCCCGAGGCGTTCGATCCATCTCGTGCTTCCGATGCATCGATTAGCGGAGGGAGGGGCCACTTTTACAAAAGCCCCGACTCAGAGGTGGCGCACTCTGGGGTTCAGAGTTGCTGCTGGCGGGGATGGGGACAATGTGTCAAACGGTATCCTGTCCCTGCCACCAACAGCATGCTGGAGCACTGTCAGGTTTTTAGTCGGTGCGAATCCGACATACCCGCCGCTCATCCCCGTCGGACGTGATGACCCATAATGGGTTTTCCTGACATAAAAAAAGTCCAACCCGTCTATTAGTTTTGGAAATTATATTTTTCTAAGCTATTGCTCCCAATGTGGGTATTGGCTTTATTAGACCATTACAGTCAAAGCCAACTAGTGATCTGACGTTTCTTTACCATACGGCTAAAATAGTCACAAATTTCACATATCCTCTTCGATCTTATTCACGGACATTACAAAAATACGATCGAATATAGACTAGAGTAATTCCTTACAGTAAGTATTCGCGACGAATTGGCATCCATGATTATTTTACTCAAGGATATCACCAATATATCCTCTACATGTGCTCATGGAACAGATTTACAAGTGGGGCTTGAATGAGGAGAGTTTGTTAGATTAGAGTAGAGTATGGCGTAAACGTGTCCGGCAGAAGAGTAGGAACGCTAGTAGAGCAGCGATCGCAGCACCAGCCAGAAGCGTCTCTTCTCTTCGAGAACCACCTGCTCTTTCCACTACCGCACTCTGTAATAATAATAATATTTTGTTCCTATTGTTACGCGCTAGATTATATTATAAATTTTAATTTGTTAATAAAAAATACATTATTGTAATACTTAATTTTGAAAAGAGTGACCACCGAGTTTCTTGCTGGTTCTCCTCGCTAAGAGTACCTTTCCTAACCAGTCGTAGCTTCATTATAATTTGACAATGCAAAAGTGCTTGCTAAAGCCAATTTGAATAAAGAATTATTTGAATTTGTATTTGTTTACATTAACAGTCTAATTGCGAAAAGCATATCAATAGGCACTCGCTTAGTCGTTGGATCAAAGACGGGATACAGACAGAAATATATCTCGAAACGGCACGTATTGTGAGGAGTTTCCTCGATCTAGAGCCCTAAGAAGACATCGTAAATGTGTATGTAAATAAATGACAATAATAATTTGACAAAGTACTTAAAGGAACGCAACTGGTTAGAAGGATTGGAACTAGAACTGGTTGGAGCTATGTGAAGGATATTTATATACAAGGAGTTGCGCCAGACTTGACAAATGATAAAAGAGAATGGAAGAGAGAATAGTGTTGTGTGACTACACTTAGAATGGGATAAGGGCAGGAGAAATGGTTGAAAGATGCGTAAATATGGATGTTGAATTTTAAGGTATAAAAATATTCACTATATCTGAATCAGTCCTTAAACTGATCAAGGGAAGTGTTTTGAAACGGACGGATTTGTCAATCATGTAAAATCATCCAACAAAGCACTCGGTTAACTGAGACACCTTACCCATCCACCATGCCTGATAGCCCATGGTGTAGCACACTGGGCTACATGGCGGGCAGCCCAATCCGCTGCTCGACACCATCCTCCGACCCTCACAGCCCGCGCCACCACCTCGCACAGAAACGCCAGCACCACTAAAGCACGCTGCTCTATGTGAACACATGCCTGCAATCAGGGATAAAGGTTTTGGTTTTCGGGCCCATCAGCTAATTCAATTAGCAATGGAACAAAATGCAGCTGTTGACTTTCTTGCTTGCTCTTCTTGGTAGGAACAGCTTTCCTAACTACCAGTAAATAATAAATGATAAATAATAAATATATGGGACACTTACAAACATCGTCATCCCGTCCCCAAAGTAAGTAACTTAATACTTGTGTCATGGTAGACAGACAACTGGTGAATATATACTTATATATTTTTAAATACATACTTAATACAAATATACACCCAGACTCAAAAACTCGGCGGGAATCGAACCCGCGACCCGCGGAGCTGAAGGTAGGGTCACTACCGACTGCGCCAACGGGCCAGTCAATCCGTGACAAAGGTTTTTGTTGGAAAATACTAAACAAAACACCAGCAGATGTATAATCTATATTTTATGTTGTCTGTGGTTCTTCTTACTCATTACTAACTGTTAAAATATTATGCAATCTACGCTGGGTTATATTTCCGTATTATAATTTATAGAATTAGGCGTAACTTTGCGGAGATCACTAATACAAAAGTAATAATAAAATTATTTTGCTATAATCCGCGATGAAGTAAAATAGAAAATATATATAATGCTAAATGTAGAGAGTACAATCGGTTATCATACCTGATACATGCAGGAGTCGTAAAAAACACATGTACAAACCTCCACCACCGCCACCACGATACACAAGCACTATATACGTTCACTATCACAAACTCAACAATCGTTTCGCCCCGAAACCGAAGCATCATCAGGAGATAGTGGAGTACGTAACGACCTAACTCGCCATCTCGTTCGCACCTACCCGTATATATACTTCCCGCTCTTTACAACCGCAACCTTTTATGCTTGTCTGGCTGGGGTAGGAACTATCGAAAATGTCTGGCTAAAGGGGAAACATCCTCTTATTCTTATCCAAGTAATATATATTAAAATCAGCTTTTATACTATGACGTAAATAGAAGTCAAATTTCATGAACTTTAAGGGTGTCTGGCAGGGGGTTTCCACTATGCTAAGTGTCTGGCATTGACTGACGTGATTTTTAATATTATTCTAAAGGTAATATCAAAAGATCAAGCTTTATACTATGACGAAATTAATTCGGAATTTTGCAACCTTGAGTACCTCGTATCTCCCAAAGCCACTATGATCCAAATTCCATAATCTACCATCGTTCTTACCTGTGTTGGGAGCATGCACTGACAAAGTTTCAGCTTTTATAAAATGACGAAGGTCTGGCGCTCACGGGATCTTGGACCATTACTTGTACAGAGTATTAACTAATCTTCTCACCTGACAAATCTCCTGCATGATATCTTCAAACTCCACTTCATCCAGACTCAGTAGAGGTATGTGCTCAGCCCTCGACGCCAGCCTCGCTCTGGCCTTGGTGTCTCTGAACCTAAGGGCAGCGCGCTCAAGAGACCTCCAATCCCTCCAATACATCCACCAGCCTCTGAAAAGTTACAGCAATAAACAAATGAAAACCTTTTACTTAATCAAACCTTCTTAACTGAACATTTTCTAAAATCAGAATCTCTTTAACTTCTGATAAACAAAGATCATTCACCTTAAAAAAACAACAAAATTGGGAAACAGGTGATGATGGGCTAGTGAAATGGTAAAGCAGGAATAATGCAACATAAGCAAATATAACGCAATAATAATATCAGATTATTATCAGGTCACATTTGAATTAGTTTAGTTTTCCTAGGCATAAGCCTCCTGTCTTCTTTTGGAAAGATAGTTTGGAGCATAGACTGACGCTGTTGCCATTTCCAAGGGTTTCGCCGCAGATATGCAGGCTTCGATTCGATACGAGGTTGTCCTTCACCGAAAAGCGTGTGATAAAATGCATATATCAATTAGGCACAAAAGTCTTAACCGAAAAACTCGTTGATACATGCCCGAGATTTGAGTCCTACGATCTCACCGTTCAGCTATCACGGCTAAATGGCAATAATATAACAATGATCAGAGATTACAACGTAACTAAAAACGAGTCAAGTTTTTCACAAAATTTCATGTCTCTACTTTTAACCGTCGAGGAGTTGCCGCGTCTGGAGCCAATCCTGGCAGCATTAGGTCATGCTTAGCCTAAACATCTATTGTCATCGGGACTGGATCAGTATGTAAAATTTCAGCTCAATCGGACACCGAGAAGTGGGTCAATTAACTTGCTAGATTCCACCTTCACATACATACACGGGAAGTTAAATAAAAGCTTAGTTACCTCTGATCGGGGTTCGCTGGCACATTCATACAAGGTGGAGGACGTAGCTCCTCAAGCCTCAAATGTTGGAGGAGCATCGCTCTGAACAGCCGCACCCCTTTCTCCTCCTCCTCGCCCTCAAGATAAGGCCCCCTCCAGTGACCCTGGCAGTCATCCCGTCGCTCTTCGTCCAGAGAAACTTGCCGTCGGAGCGGGGCCCGCGGTGTGTTATATTCTTCTAAAGATTGTACACTTCGTGCTGAAAAATTACAATTGAATTCCTTATGAAATAGTGCACTGCTTTCATAGGACCAAATTCAATTAATTTATATACCATACATAACGTACTTGTCAATTTATAACTAGATTAATCTTATTAGAGTGAATATAAAATACGTCATTTTATAATAATTATATTTAGATCACTGAACTTAATATTTTCATTCTTCAACCACAGAAATAGATTTGTTAAAAGTTAACAAATTGGAAAGAAAATTAACAAACGAATAATGATCTCTATAAAATCGTTTCTTAACGTTCTTTATTTGTTTTTCTTTTAAAACCTAAATTAACAATGACAGCTACTGTCAAGTTTTCTTTGGTATAATTAATAACATTGGGCATTATAAATATATGTAAAAGAATAACTAGCATGCACACAAATGATTCTATATTGTTTTCAATTGCATCTCTTTTGGACATTTTATACATTAACATTCGTAATAGTCATCTTTTCAATGTTGTTGTTCAATATTATAACTAAAATGCGTAAATAGGTTTACCTGGAACAGTCTTAGGTGGGACAAATGCCATAACTACACAAGTTCACTGAAAGACTTTCCTTCTTGGGTACAGTAATAGTAATGGCAATTCACGCTAAACAACAGTGACCTTGCGTATTACATGTCACGTCATGTCCCTGACATACATTCAGGGACATGCGCAGTGAGATCTTGGAATGAGGGAAGTTCAAAGTTGGGAAAATGGGCCGTCGGTAAATAATATAGGATAATAATTTCACCGAACAAAGTAATTGCAAAATTATTTCAGAAACATCTTACTTGCAGCGTAGCTTTTTCTTGGTAAAAATTTAATACAATTTTATTAAATGACAAAGTTAGCAATTGTAATAAAAAAGGTAATAGAAGCCTTAAATTGGACATGAGCAAGATGGAGATTATATTAATAAAAATCATAATTTATAGAATTACAAAACCTAACAAAAGTAATAAAAATATTATTTGTAATATAATTATTTTTTCATCTAATTCATTTAGTAACATACGCGAGATCTTATCTTCCAAAATCTCTTATTATTTCAACACCAAAGTGTTTAGACAAAGCTTGGGGCTCTTTTTTGATCTTATTATGCATGCAAAAGTTGGTCGGGTCTCATACGAACGCTCTGAGTCTAAAGAAGCTAGGTACGCAAAAATGTAATATAATGAAATTAATTTGAAATTTGCAAAATATTAAAACGCCTCACGTTAATATTTCTAAGTACTAAACAAGACATCTGATAATAAATTGAATATAAATAAGTAAGTAGCGGCCTGTTACTATCCCACTGCTGAGAATAGGCCTCTTCTCTCCGTTTTTGGAGAAAAGGTTTGGAACTTAGACCTACCACGCTGCTCCAATTACACATATCTCCTGAATTCTCTAGAGATATGCAGATTTCCTCACAATGTTTTCCTTCACCGAAAAGTGAATATGCTAGATGATAATTTTCAAATTGAAATTAATCTACTTAAACTTAAGTATAGTTTCATTATTAATACTTACTACGTAATTTAAAGACACCAGTCACAACGTACAGTAGACTGTCGAATGTTAATAATCGTTCTCAATTGCTTATCGGAGAGCGGGTCATTGTGCAACTACTATCATACAGGAAGGACCGTTTGTTCGGATCATATTTAGATAAATCAGTGGCTGTGTACAAACCTACAGACAATACGATTCAATAAACAGATATAATCAGTGACAGAAACCTAAATGCGATCAAAACATGTAGTGAAGATGATTTCAAAATGACTGCGAATTTAAGCAAAGGAGGATTAGAAGCAAAATGTTGCAAGAGGTTGTCGTATTTTGCGTGTTTTTGTGGTATTGCATCTTTAGTTTTGCATGCATACACCGCTGCAGATAGTGTGCGAATAAATAACATTCTTGATTGTAAAAGTGATTTAGTGAAAAGTGCTATAGATATTCAATTAGAAGAGAGAATTGACGCATATTTACGTGAATTACAAGGAGGCACTTTGAATCGGCTAAAAAGAGATGCGATGCTCGTAAGTACATTGTGATGGCTTGATAAACGGTAAATTTTCAACTGTCAATTAAATTTTGATGTATTTGTCCCTGATGTAATGGAATAATTTAATGCAATCTCTTAGACGTCAACAGTTAAATTTAGATGTAATAATGGCGCCACGCTCTAACAAAATAATTAACATTTTAGATTTGCTATTACAGCAGTTTCAAAACACTATTAAAAATAGGCTAATACAAAAAAAAAATATTATTTTACTATGTTATTGAGGATAACTTAGATGCTATAAATGCGTGGACATAGCTACTCTTCGACATGGCAATAATGACTAAATGTAACTAGTAATAAGAATTATATTTTTAAAAGGGCATCCGCCGAGTTTCTTGCTGGCTCTTCTCGGTAGGAACAGCTTACCGAACCAGCCGTAGAGTTGACGATTCAAAAGCACTTGTTTACACGTTTAGTTGAATAAAGCATAAATATAAATCAGAAAAAAAGGCTTGCCAAATAAAACAAGAGGGAAAGTCGAAATCAGACATTTAGAGCAACGTGTAGCACAATCTACTAGTTAATTACAGTTTTTTTAGTAGATAATACGCACACTGAGAATTAGATAGCGGCTGATGTAACGTAAAAATTAAAAAAAAATAGATAAATGATTTTGCGAACTAAATAATGATTTCTGTGATAGAAAACATCTTCGGTTCAAGAAGAATACACTGAAGGGCCTCACGTGGAGTTCTTTAATCCTAAAATACGATCCCAGTTGGAAGCGAAAGATGCAAACGAGATGAAACAGACTGGAGCGAAAGGTCCAGCGCCTGGTGGCGACACCTGGGTTTGGCTTACCAGTTATTCACGGGTTCCTGTAAGTTTATTACACTGACATTTTACTATATAAATAAACTAGTAATATCCTGCGATTTTACCCGCGTACATACCGATATCATGGCAAAGTTGGACTATAGATTTATTTTTGTTAAATATATCAGCAATAATTGCCGCAGCGAATGCGATGACAGATTTTTATGACTAATTTTACACTTTTTTATATTTTTATTATGGGTCCCTATTTTATTTTAATGTTATATAGCCTTTGTTACTCAGCAAAGATGCAGCTTTCCAATGGTGAAAGAGCTTTTGAAATCGGTCCAGTAGTTTTTGTGTGAAAAAATTACAAACTTACATACAAATTTTTCCTCTTTATAATATTAGTATAGATAAATATAAATATATGGGACACAAACTTTTAAATTAGTATAGATAAATATAAATATATGGGACACAAACTCTTAAACACACAGCCTTACGGCCTTTTTGGAAAGAAACATGTACATCAGGCAGACTCGGGTGTGACAGCCCGGTCATTTTGAAAATCGCAATAACATATTCAGAACATAACATATTGAAAAATATTATTACATGTAAAAATGTTAGGTACATTTTGTGTCTGAACCAAAAGTTGAAAATTTACCAAATATGCAACATAGTCGTTAACTTAAACATCAAAGAATTTTAAGTGCCTGGCTTGAAGCCAGCGAGTGGATTAACAACTCGAGAAATACTTAAAAATGTTAGAATAGTCGGACAAAAATGAATACACTACGAAAAATAGTTTTAATATAATCCGAAGTCTAAAAAGTAACTTTAAAATTAATAAAAACAAATTGTTATAACCGTAATATATAGAAGTCGGCGTTACTTTGCTGAAATCCATAATATAAAAGCTTTATAAAAATTTAAATAAAAAAATCTTATTGCGGATTGTAGCATTATAATATTACAATTGCTTTTGTGTTTGTGAATATCTGTTGCCAAATACGCATTAAGTGATAATAAATTATTTCGCAGTATAAAGTAGTTCAAGGATTCTGCAAAGCGACGCAGGACTATTGCCCGCCTGGTGTTCAGGGTCCCACTGGACCCACGGGACCTACTGGAGCGAAAGGAGACAGAGGAGACCCGGGGGCACCTGGCACATCAGGCAGCCCAGGTTCCAGAGGTCCTGTGGGACCGCCAGGACCAAAAGGCAATTAAACAGACATTTTTATGAACATAACGCTTCTACGCGCTATCTTTATTTTTTTTATTTAAGCAAAAAAAATCGACGCCATACTAAAAACTACACCTTCGACTTTGTTCGCGTCGCGATAATACTGTTATGTTACGTGGTCACAAGGTGTTACCGCCCCCAATTAGTCCCAAGTTACAATGTTAGTAGTAAACCTGCACTTAGTTCTCTCGTTGCATTAATTAGGGACTCCCACCTGGAGGAAGCGCTCTCCCAAGTACAACAGTGCTGGCGCGAATAGGGGAAAATGCATATCATTATCCTATTCCCTCCACCACTAGCATGAGGATTTCCATAAGGTTTTTAGTCCCCTCCACTTTGGAGGTGGTCCCATAAGGGATTTACCTGATATAAAAAGGACGATAGAGGACCACAACAATTTGCCAGTTTCTAAATCACCATTGGAATTCATTGGTTTGAGTAGGAGTATGAGATGTAAGTACCCAGATGCAGCGATTTGTATCACTGGAAAATGTCACTTCAAAAATCCTGCGATTCAAGAATATTATAGTTTTTTCTTTGATAAATTTATGTTAACTTTATAGGGGAGCGCGGGTTTCCGGGAAATCCAGGGCTTGATGGGCGAGATGGGGTCCCAGGTGAACCCGGTTTGGATGGTTTATCGGGTAGGAATGGTGCCGACGGTGCAGCTGGGAAAGATGGCCGTGACGGTATTCCTGGAAAGGATGGCAGTCCTGGGAAAAATGGAAAGGATGGAAAAGATGGTAATACAAATTATTCCCTAATTTAAAATATGATTAATATTTAGTTTTGGAGATTCTATTTATTGGGGAGAGTTTTGATAAACTCATTCATCCTAATCATCAGCTTTAACTCCCCGTGTTTCGGCCGTGTTTTAGACAGCCAAAATGAACCGCAGCAAAACTCTATCAAAGAGCTTGGTCTTACTACTACTGAACGACAAAGTATTGGCATAGTATGTTTTTCATTTAGCTTTTGTGTGTCTGTTGAATCTCAATTAGAACATATTATTTTATATGGGCTATTTGAAACACTTTAAAATCCATATTCTTGTTTTAATATTGTTGATTTTCAGGAAAACCTGGTGCCCAAGGGCCTCCTGGTATAAGAGGGCCTAAAGGCGACCGTGGTCCGCCGGGGCCTAAGGGGCAACGAGGAAACGACGGTCGGGATGGGGCTCCAGGAAAACCGGGGCTATCGATCTACAATTACACTAAAGAGGACCAGATGTTTATACCGCCTACGTTTGCATGTATGTACCTTGACACTAGTGTAAGATGATGTCATTAATCATTCTCCTGCCCTTATCACACTCTAAGTGGGGTCGGCACAACATGTATATAACATGTTGTCACATGATTTGGCTACGTATTTTACGACCGGCCACGTGCCTGACGTCAACTTACCTTAATCGTATTTTACGACACCTTGGTTATGAGGGTGGTTTATTCCACTCAAATGGACACCACACGGTGGGTCAACTTTGCTTACTCGCCTTTTACGGCACCTCGGTAATAAATAATGGTCAATTCTACTCAGCCGGATACCACACGGCGGGTAAGATTTGATATATAAAGAAGGAAAACAACAAGTATCACGGAAAGTCAAGGATTCACTCATTCACTACCACAATCTCAACAATCGTTTCGCCCCATAACCGAAGCATCATCAGATGATCAAATCATTATATTTTGTAATAATTATTAGTTTAATGCAACCTTTATGTGAATGTTGATTGATGGTGCACGCGTGAGGAGGGTCAGATCTCAACATATTTTTTGTTTAAATTCTTTATATTGAAGTGGACAACCCGAGGCTGATAGTTCGTGAAGGAGACACAATGCGTATAGATTGCAACCCCAAGGCGTTCCCCGAGCCTGCCATCGAGTGGAGGAGGGCTGATGGGACTCCAATCATACAGGTAACTCATTACTATCAGACCAAGTCTCTGCTTTGACGCAGTCTATTTCGATTTCCCCTGTTCTACTATTTTTGGTGTGCGTTGGTTGTAACGTTGTATGTTTACGATATGTTTACGATATCTTTATAACACTCTTCGACTATATAGTCGAAGAAGTAGGATCCTACAGAATTTATAGAGAGCTCATGAATAAGGGCCCCGTATAGGCTTGTCGGGCTCATCGAATAAAAGACAACGTAAGTATAACGGGTATACATTAATTATAAATAACAACTACGATAGTATAATTCAAAATGTCAAAATGTATTATAACTAGTTATAAGAATTTAAAAAAATATATTTTGACAAGAGCAACCACTCATTTTCTTACTGGCTCTTCTCGATATGAGCAGTTTTCCAAACCAGAAATAGAGCTGGCAATTCGAACGCATTTGTTTACATGAATAAAGAATAATTTGAATTTCAATTACAATATAACATTTGTAAAATCAGTATGTTGATACCAGGGCTCGTGGCGGGACGCATCTGTGAGCGGGCACGTGTTGAACATACCGAACGTGTCCCGCTGGCACACCGGGAAGTACGTCTGCCTCGCCAACAACGGGATGCAGCCTCCAGCCAACCAGACCACCGACGTTGAGGTGCACTGTTAGTAATAATCATCTATAAAGAAACTCAAACTCTCTCTCCCTGTAAACATCATCACTTACATAATAACTCGAACAGTGGGTGTTGTCAATGATTACATACGCATCCGAAACGTGGTCGCTGAATATGAGCCTCATTAGAAAACTCGGAGTCACTCAGCGGGCGATGGAGCAAGCTATGCTGCAGAAATGAGGAGATCCGTAGAAACCAAAAAGTAAAAACCATAGTCAGCTGAATAGCTCAGCGTCTTGCACAGCTGAAGTGACGATAGACGGGGCACATGCGTTGGTGTATTGGGGTCTTAAAGAGTTGGAATGGCGACCCCGGAACGTTAGTAAACCTCTACCAGGTGAACTGATGACTTCAAAAAGTTGGATTGTTGTTCAAAAAGTTGGTTGATGACTTCAAATCGAAATGGCATAAGATCGTGTAATGTAGAGATCCCACGAATAGACCAAGTCCAGCTGCACGAGTATACTATGGGTTGAAAAAAATATTTTTTTATTTTATTTTCAGTTAGCCCTTACATACGAGTCGCAAACAACATTGTCTACGTGCCCCTCAATAATAAAACAGCAACAATCGAGTGCGAAGTAAGTTCCATTACAATATTACTTGTTTAGTATATTCTCTAATTAAAGAGTTTTTAACTAGTCCTTACGTAGAACATTGAAAAAGTTTGAACAATTAACATGCTCCCTCCAAATCAGATTTGAAAAGCCATAGGAGGCACGTTTTATCAAGTACATTCGTATCAGAATTTTGTCATTATTAACGCTAACTAAACTTGTTACTTACCTTAATAATCTGTGCTCAGGTCCAACCGCTGGCATATAATCTATGCCTGTGGTTCAATTTTTTTCTGAAAATTGATTTTACTTCATCGCTTCATAAATCCTACGAGTAAGTTGATAGCCAACTCTTCCTTAAATTGGAACTTCTTTCATTTTACCACAAGGTCCAAGCGTGGCCAGAACCCGTTTTGGCTTGGGAAAGCGAGACAGTAACCTTGGAGGGGCCTCGCTTCAAGACCGAAGTCTCTACCACCGGGGACCCCTGGAGATGGATCATGAGACTGGAGATTAACAACTTCAGGGAACAGGACCTGAGGTCGTACAGCTGCGTGGCGAAAAATGAGCTCAACAACCAGACCATCAGGGGAGGTATTATGCTAAAATGTAAGTAAAGACAATATTTTGAAGTGGAATCTTACTACAAATAGTATAAAAAGAAGACATAAAACATTTGTTTATCATATTGACTACACATCGTAGAAATAGCTTCTGAGTGACATTTACTTCCATGTGTAGACAGAATATGATTAAAGGTAGGTCGAAAAAAGATAGATGTATGGATAATTCTCCAAAAATAGCTCGCTCAATGGCTAAGTTACTGAACTGATGTTAACACTGGGTATATGACGAAGACTTTGAGATTGAAGTATTGAGGGCTATTTGACAAAAAAAACATCACGTATTTCCCCGAACGCTGCCTATCTGAGCTGTTTTCTCGACTGACCTCTTTTCCTAATTTTGTCATGAATTTTGAGCGCTGAGTTTTCAATGATGACTGGATGGTGCGGAATATGCGAGTCTATATATATACTGATATTTCTCTCGCTAGCTGCAAGTTGTTGTCGTTCTCTTGCTTGTTATTCTCACTCACCTGTTGAGATACTCTCTTGAGGTCGTTGAGAACTACATTGAGGTGGATTACCTATGAACAGTATTATATATCGTGAGTTCCATACTATTTTTACCAGACGCCGGCCCTAACCAGCAAACCCAAGTCCAGCAACCCAGGGAGTTCGGAGCTCGCCCTCCGATCCTTACGTCCTACGAAGAACTGTGCAAGGTTCAGAAGTGCCCGTCCTGCCCTCGATGTGACCGCGCTCTGCTACTGATATCTACTATGAACTCTACTGCTGGATACAAATTAACGAGGAATCTTAGTAAGTGATAAACTTGAGACAGAGACGCCCAATTAAAAGCTTTTATTTAACTTGCCGTGTATGTATGTCAAGGTGGAATCTTTAAGTTATATTTGACCCACTTGCCGGTGTTCGATTGAGCTGAAATTTTACATACTCGTCCAGTTCCGATGACAGTGCATTTAACATGCATAGATAACCATGGCCTGATGCTACTGCTAGGATTGGCTCCAGACAAGGGAAATGATCAACGGTTAACAGTAGCTTGAAACTCTCTTAAAAGATTTTTTAACTTGACTTGTTTTATAAATTTTAAGAGCTGTCTTTTGATTAGCTGTTGCTATTTCACAACTGTCTCAATGCAGAGTTATATTTGTTTTGATCGGAGAATTTGATTCTGGCGTTTCTATAAATATACGACACTGCTCAACTATTAATTTACAATCAACTCTGGCTTCTGAGTTTATGTTCGTGGCTGATCATCATTTTTTGTTTGTTATTTAATAGAGGGTGTTAAAAACTTATTCTTTATTTCAATTTATAGAATTGTACCTTCAATCAAGTCAATTCAAAATACAGGATCAGCTTAGTTTAAACGGAATAATTTTATAACCTAGTTGTATATTTTTAGGTTTTAGTTCAACATTAATATTTCAGACTGTCAATTGTATGCCATCGGCAAGCCCGTCTACCACCAGTTCAAAGATGAGTTATTTGGAGCTTGGTTAAGGGATTCGAATGCTTCTGAGACTCAGGTAAGATTTTTAAATCTGACTAATATATAGTTCTCGCCTTTTGGAGTGTGCACAACACTTGTTTTTTACTTTCAGAAAGAAAAGCTGTGGACTACACGAGAAAATGATGTGGAAAGACTCCGCGAATACAGGACTAAAGCCAGCTACAAAGCAGACCATGTTGACGAATTTCACAAGCTGCAGAAGCCTTTTTTTGTAAGTCTCTCCTTAAAACCTGCAACTGAGTTCATATCCATAGTGATATTATTAATACGGAATTTTATTTTAGTGTAAAAACAGTAAAGTAACAGTAGGTTAACTCTTAATCAAGAAAAATAGTATATAATTCACGGTATTTTAAGAGTAATGATGATGCAAACAAAATGGCGGGTACAGCTGTACACGCCATTTTGTTTGCATCATGCGTTTGTGTCCTAAAAATATATGAAAAATGAGTTTCATCATGTTGCTGTTTTCAGGGTAACGGCCATATTGTATACAGTGGATCGTTCTTCTATCAGGCAAACGAATCAGGTCACCCAGGTGACATCATTCGGTACGACCTCACTCAGAACAGGATCAAGTCAGTCCACCTGCCCCACGCTCATGGGAGGCTTTACAGTTCCCAGCACAATCAGGTATGGTTCCATTTCCTATTCGTTTATGGACAAACCCATACAGACTTGCAGACAGAAAGGTTTAAATTAATTATAATACATATGCTGTTCACGGGTATGTTCACGGGGTTTCTACACCACATGATCTTGTGCCGCTTGAATCCACCTTTTTTGAGACCCTGATCCCACCTCGTAGGAACTCTATTAACACTACGTTTTTGTATTTTATATAATGTTCAACAACAGTGTTATATGTTTTACAAACCACGTGTTATTACCTGCATCATATAACACCTCAACTGAATATCATTACTAGGTCGACTTCAGCGCAGATGACAACGGTCTTTGGGCGATATACTCTATTCAAGATTCGAACAATACAGCAGTCGCTAAGCTCAGTTTCGACCCCAACAAAGATGATCTGAACGTAGACTATATTTGGAACATATCCTTAAACCATAAACAAGTAAGTACAGATCATCAAATTACGATAGCGTACAGTTCCAGCGAAATCTGTCGAGTTTGATATTTCAAATATAAATTCTGAGATAGAAGATAAAATTGTAATAACTTTATTTGAAAGATTTGAGGTTAAATATACAATTAGTTTCAATTAGTAGCAGCAAGTTGTTGACTGTCTAGCGTTAAATAAGCGTCCGTTTTTTCTTGTGATTCAAAATTTGCTAACTTCAGTAGACAGGGTTGATTGAACACCCAGTTGGAGTATGTCCCCGAGGCGGTCAATATATGTGGTGCTTCTGATGCATCGATTAGCAGAAGGAGACGCCTTTGTTTAGAGAGGCTCCGATACATGGGTGGCGCTCTTCTTGGTACAGAGGTGCTGATTATGGTGGCAATGTGCAAAACTTTACCATTTTATTGCCATCAGTAGAGATGGAGAACTATTAGGTTCTTGGTTAGCGAGTATAGGGATGTGATCAACGTTACCCTGTCCTTGCTACCGGAAGCTTGTTGAAACCCTATTACCTAAGCTTTAAGTCACCAACTTACCTACCGCTCGTTCTCGTCAGACCGCGATACCCATTGTGGGTTTAGCTATTATAAAAAAAGGATTTAAGACATGCCTTGTCCCGTACAATGGTCGCCATTTCCACCAATACCTTGAATCCTAAGGATTATCAGTTCTTCAGTTTCTCGACTCCCAGTATTATATCAGAAATTTTAGTTCTTTTACGGATCTCCCTATTTCCGATTTTATAAAGTAGACGTAGTTATCCAAGCATAAAAACTCTAACATTCTTTTATATCAAGTGTCCCGCCTATTTCCATTTGTATGCTGTAATACATATGCTGTTAGCCGTAGTGGGTTTACAGCGTCATTAGGTGGGACGGGGACTTGCAAAAGCTTCGCCGAGGTTAGGAATGTGCATACCCTAAAACTATGCTTGATATAATTCCAGGTAGGTGAAATGTTCATAGTTTGCGGGGTTCTGTACGCGTTAGACTCAGCCACCGAGCGGGAGACCAAAGTCACCGTCGCCATAGACCTGTACCTCAGCAAGCCGGTGGAGGTGACGCTGCAGTTCACTAACCCCTTTAGAAAGACAACGCAGCTTGGCTACGATCACACTCACAAGGTTAGGAATAACATTCACCACTACATAGTATAAAACAAGTCGTATTCTTTGTTTGTCCATATATCCCTATGTATGCTTAAATCTTTAAAACTACGCAACATATTTTAATGCGGTTTATTAATAGATAGAGCCATTAAAATGGAAGGTTTATATGTATAATATTCAATATGGAGTAGAGAAATACTGTAATTTTTGAGGTTTCTAATGCGATGTCGTAAATAATTAATATTTTTTTTGCTTACATTGCAAAAAAAATATTAATTATTTACGACATCGCATAAACCTACAGATAAGGCTAAAACTAAACTAAACCTAAAACCTACGAGATTTATCAATATAATGTACTAAGTATTTGTACACCTTAAAAAGATCTATAGAAAAGTCCGGGATGGTATATGTCTATCTGTTATGGATAACCCACAAAAGCATTTTTTTTACTTTTTTTTTACGAAAAATAATGCCTTATTTTCGAAACAATTTTTATACTATACAGCATTAACCCTTATCCAATTAAGTACCTTAAATACATTGTTGATTTAATATAGATCAGTATGGCCGTTTACAGCATGTAATTTAAATGAGCATTTTCGAAGATATCACAGATTTAAAATCCCGCGAGGAGACTGCGCTGTAATGAATAGATCAAAACTACTGTATCGATTTTAATCATTTTTTTTTCACTCGGCGACTTGGGCTATATATTTTATACCCGTGCAAAACAGGGGCAGGCCGCTAGTATTTATATACAAAACACATATATGTAATACATACTTGAACATATACTAACTCACACTAATACTAATGTGCAAATGTACATACACGGTCTCAAAATGCACCACGTCAGTAACTCGAGAGCCCTTTGTGAGAGTGTATGTGTACTGAAAGTTCATTTTTATTATAAACTATATGATTTCAGATCACTGACATTATGTTTTATACTAAGGCACCGTGACAAGGCATTTTACCTTATTTTTTATTTGTTAGCATTTATATTAAAGGCAATTAAAATATTTAATTTAAAATTAAGTACATAAACATAGTTTACACTTCGTGATAATTATTGCTACAGCGCCATCTAGTTTATTGTTTATGAAACTACTGCATTTAATCTAATAATTGTCTATGGCTAACCTAATTGCAATTAGTTTCTTCTCTATTTCTTGTTTCGTCATTCGCATTTCAGTGATTAATTTCATTATTTTTTATCTTAAAAAATCGACATAATTAACAATATTGAACGTAAATAACTAAATATGACATAGACTACATTATTAACATCATAACAGTCGACATCTATGTCGTTTTAAGTGAACTACTTACTACATTTTGCAACAAGTTCGTAGTTATGATTTATAATATTTCTCCTACTACAATATTTAATAGTGATCATTTATTTTCAATTGCTTGACATTTTGTAATTGTTTAGGTAATTCCCTTTTCTTTGTTACTAGGGCTCTTAACTTGTTAGTTGTTTCCTAATTGACATCTTATGATTTTTCGTTTTCTAACAAAAGTACAAAATAAATAAACGCAAAATAAATATTATCCATTCATAAAAAAGAGTAGGGTGCTCCATATATAATATTAAGTTGGGCTACTATATTTTTTTAATGTTAGTTTATGTTATCAGGAGCTGTATTCATGGGATCGTGGCAACCAGTTAACTTATCCAGTGAGATACAACGAGTTACCTTGACAGTTAAATCTCCATTTATTCGACTGCTACGGGACTGAACCATGTCTAGTAAAGCTAAAATGAACAGTAATCGTTGTATATATTGTATTTTATATCTAATTCGTCACGATTAATAAAATTTATTACACAAAAACTTGGTTTTTATATATACTTACGAACAAACTCGTATATTTTATTTCTGTCTGGAACTCTTGTGTAGGAGTTAAAGAATACTCTGGTCTAGCAACGAATGATATCCGGTTGAGTCGAATAGATAACACTAATTTTTTACTAAGGTGTCGTAAAATTTCACTCAGGTAAGTCGACGTTAGGCAGGCGGCAAGTCGTAACATACCTTTTTTATACAGGAAAAAAACCCCTTACTCGCTGCGAGTCCGACATAAGCGTCGCCTGTCCCTATCGGACTGTTGTACCCATAAAGGGTTCTATTCTTGTATAAGAGGCTAATACAGAAAGCCTACTATACTGTTGAGGATTATTTAAATGATAAGAATGCGTGGATATAGCTACTTTTCGACCCTGTACAAGATAGTAATAACTTAATGTAACTAGTTATAAGTATTATGTAGAAAAGAAAAACCGCCGAGTTTCTTGCTGGCTTATCTCGGTAGGAACAGCTTTCCGAACCAGCAGTAGAATTGACGATTCAAAAGCACTTGTTTACAAGTTTATTTGAATAAAGAATATTTTGAATTTGAATTTGAATGATTATGATGACTATGTTTATAAATAAAAATAACTTGTACAAGTCAATATCTTAATAAGAGTTAGGTTAAATAGATAGAATAGATGTCTAAAATGGTTTCGTAAATTGATGCTTCTTTCAAAGTCCATGGATGTACCATAAATCGTAGGTAATCTATGAATCTAAAAAATTACAAAAGTGTTTGACTTTTCAAGCGCATTTGAATTTTTTGAAACAATTAATCAAAATTAAATTTTTTTAGTACCCGACCTAATTATTAAAACAATGTTTTTAAAGTATTGTCGTATTAAAAGGTGTATTAAGTAATGGTATTTTTAATAGTAGTCTATTTAATAGACAAAATTTTAATTAGTTAAATATTTAATAGATATTAAAATCTTGCCGCTTCATGTGGACCTGATGTAATAGGTCATAAAGATAAAACAGCAGCAGGGGGTCATCTCGCATACCCTTGAGGGGTAGGCGGGGTACGGGCCTCGAGGCGAACTTCTTTGCCCGGGCCGGTCCTCGCAGGCTTTATTGCCTGGACTGTGTTCGGGCTGTAGGCCCAGGTCACCTAGGTGACCTACAGGATCTCTGGTTCGGGGGGGTCTGGGAATATTAGCTCCCAGACCGCGATGTCGTTTTCGGGTGGTGTCATCTCCGGTGGTGGTATCAACGTCGGTGGTGGTGTCAAAGAAGGTGGTGGTGTCAAATCAGGTAGTGGTGTCAAATCCGATGGTATCTCCCTTTCGCCCGTCGCGTCGTCCTCATCGTCACCATCGTCATCCGCGTCGGGCCGCGGTGACGGTGATTGCAGGAGCTCGCGAGGCAGGGAACGTCCCTCGGGTGGTCGTGCATGGAGTGGCGCGATGCCGTGGAGGTGAACGTGCGCGCTGTTGTCCGCTCGCGCGAACAGTCGGCGCGCAAGGCGACGAACGAACTCCTTCACGGTCGGCATCTTGGTATCTCTGTGCACGACGTCGTTCCGCACATACCTCGGGGCTCCTACGATCAATCGCAGGCAGCGGTTCTGCTGGACTTGGAGCCTTCGCCTCTGGTACGCCGAACACAGCGCGTACCAGGCGGGTGCCGCGTACGTCAAGCGCGAGCGGACGTAGGCACCGTAGACTCGCAGTTTGGTAAAAGATAAAACGCAGGGGGTCTTCTCGCATACCCTTGAGGGGTAAGCGGGGTACGGGCCTCGAGGCGAACCTCTTTGCCCGGGCTGGTCCTCGCAGGCTTTGTGGCCTGGACTGTGTTTGGGCCGTAGGCCCAGGTCACCTAGGTGACCTACGGGATTTGGTGTTCGGTAGGGAGGTCTGGGAATGGTAGTTCCCAGACCTCGGAGTCAGTTTCGGTGGTGTCTCGTCCGGTGGTGTCTTGATCGGGTGGGTGTGTCATGTCCGGTGGTATCGCCCTCTCGCCCGTCGCGTCGTCCTCTTCGTCGCCATCGTCGTCCGCGTCGGGCCGCGGTGACGGTGATTGCAGGAGCTCGCGAGGCAGGGAACGTCCCTCGGGTGGTCGTGCGTGGAGTGGCGCGATGCCGTGGAGGTGAACGTGCGCGCTGTTGTCCGCTCGCGCGAACAGTCGGCGCGCAAGGCGACGAACGAACTCCTCCACGGTCGGCATCTTGGTATCTCTGTGCACGACGTCGTTCCGCACATACCTCGGGGCTCCTACGATCAATCGCAGGCAGCGGTTCTGCTGGACTTGGAGCCTTCGCCTCTGGTACGCCGAACACAGCGCGTACCAGGCGGGTGCCGCGTACGTCAAGCGCGAGCGGACGTAGGCACCGTAGACTCGCAGTTTGGTAAAAGATAAAACAAAATGTTAAAATTAAACTTTCCAATATTGATACAAGATGGCGCTACAGGGGAGATTCGAGTAGCCTGATTTAATGACAACGGAGTATTTACTTATCAAATATAATCGTAACAATATAAATATGAAATATATTACGTACAAAAGAGATATAATTAATTATTTCACATAATTAACACGATAAAGAATTAAAGAACTGAAAAGCGGAATTTATAATCTATACAGTTTAAATACTACATATCTTACAGCTATAAAATACAGAGCTTTTAAATTTAGTTTTATTACGAAGTTATACTTCTCATATTCTACCAAGATCTAAAGTAACCTACACCAGAGTAAAGTCATTATTTGCATAATAAACCAACTTATTTTATACTATAATTTAATTTTCAAAAACAAAGATTTATTCGAATACTTGTCATATTTATACCAACTTTAAATTAAAATGTTTTTCAAACTTACAATTTAGGTACGTATAAAAAGCGTTAAGAGCGTTAAATGTTAATATTTTACTTTAAAATATTAAGTAAAATATTAATCTTTTCATTATTATTTAAGGTTTAAATAATAATTGAACTTGAATATTATCTGAGACCGTTAAATTTATAATCTTATTAGTTAACTGAAGATTGCTTGATTATATTTATTTACAATGTCAGAATAGTGTAATATCATTTGGTTCGACATTATATCCTTATAGCAATTGAATGCGGCTCCGCCCGCTTGCAAAGATTAAAACCGTAATTTAGTATTTTGTAACCAATAAACTGGTTAAAGTGGGTTAACCTTAAAAGCTAGACATATGATATCGCAGACTTTCATTTAGAACTTTTAGAGGGGAACAACTTTGTATTACATAATTTTTGAATAACTTTCATCGTTTACTCAGCGCACGCAAGGAAAACGTTAAATTTTACCGTTTTCGCAATATTTTTTTATTATATATTTTTTAAATATAATTTTTATTTTTTATGGATAATAGTATAGTATATAGTAGTGAATAGTAATTCATTTTAGCGTAATATATAGCCTTCCTCGATAAATGGACTATCTTACACTCAAAGAATTTTTCAAATCGGCCCAGTGGTTCCTGAGATTAACGCGTTCAAACAAACACACTCTTCAGCTTTATATATTACTATAGATACTCTTGCCAAAAAACTTATCTATAAAAAAAAGCAGTTACATAAAAATGATTTACGCATGCTGGAGTTATAAAAAATAACACCCACTCGCGCCATTTTTTGAAGTCTGCAAAAAACAAAGCCTATCCGGGCGTACCATTAATATCCAGGAGTCGGAACTCAAAAGCTATGCCCACTCCGACCCCCGTCATTTTTCGCCACAATAGCTAGCAATACATTCCGTGACTTGGCAGAACTTGAGAACTGCCCCCCCTACGATCAATACGTGCGCATAACGCCATCTAGCAGCCATCGCGCAGCCAAATTACAGTTTAATAGTTCATTAGATCCAACAAAAATGGCGGGGACATGCAGTTTAAATTCGGAACACGCTATCGATTCGCGGTTTGTCGCGATCGGAAAAAATGGCGTCTAGATTTTATCTGTTGGCCATTTTTACAGATTTACGTCTGTTATATTAAGAAAATATAACACTTGTGTTATTAAATACATGGTAAATAATGAAAATTGGATCGCTGCATTGTTTTTAGCACTTTTATAATGGGTATGTTATTATATTTAACTAGAGATAGGCCTTAAAAGAGATGGGTGGATTGTATGGAATTATGCATTCATATAAAAGGAGCGCCAGAGTTGATGAATAATACGAGTGTTTTGCCTCATTTAGAGTGGGATAAGGGCAGGAGGATATCCAAATATATCGTTTTGGGCTGCAATAGTGGCACAACTCAAAAAGTAGGTATAATAATATGTATAATATGTGTAGATGTTAAAATACACATTCTTTCAACAGCAATACCAGCAGATATTAGGCCGTGCGTTTAAGCATTTTCCTTAGCATTAAACCTATTTACCAAGGTTATTACTATTTACTTTAAAGACTAGCCATTGGCGTAATGGGTAGTGATCCTGCCTTCAGCTGAGCCAAGCAGCGTGGTAGGTCTTAGCTCAAAACGGAGAGAAAAGGCCTCAGCAGTGGGATCAGCAGTGGGAGCAGCTGTCTACCATAGCGCAAGTATTAAGTTACTTATTTTGGGGACGGACAACCGCGTGTGTAAGTGTCCCATATATTTATTTATCTAATAACATGATTTTTTTTAGTTGTGCCACTATTGCAGCCAATGAGCGATATATCTACCTTTGGCTAAAGATATTTGACGTATTTATATTAGTATTTATTGCATACTAACATCTTGTCCCTGATTCGTACGAGGGTTGTCGCATACCATAAGTGAAAAAGGATGCAAAATTTATGGCACGCGTTAATTTTGCAATAACTTTCAAGATATTCAATTGAATTATACATTATAAAGAAACCGAGTTAAGTAAACTTACAGTTAGTGACGTAAAGTACTAGGTATTTATAGTTAGCAAGTCCCCGGCTACCTGAATAACCCGTCTGGGTCAATATTGGAGCAGGCGGTGAAGGCATGCCTAATAAATGAACATCAGCTATCTAAAGCTACGTAGTAATCTATATTGACAGTTTACGAAAGCAGACATGATAAAATGTTAATATTTTTTATAAAAATATAAATACTGACATGATTTTTTGAGTCTTCACATCCGAGATTCCGCAATGCCTGAAGACCAAAGTCTTCGACCAATGCGTCCTGACCAATGACCACGGTGGATGCAACTCTACCGAAACTTCGAACCTTATACAAAGGTAACGTGATTATAGCGATGTGACCCGGTTGTTTATATATTTTAATTAGTATGAATCGCGAAAATTTAAAATCTACCAATGCGTCCTACCTGTGTTAACGTATGGCGCCGAGACGTGGACACTAACGGCGGGACTAGTCCACAAGTTTAAAGTCGTTCAGCGTGATATGGAGCGAGCTATGCTCCATGTCTTTCGAGGATAAAATCAAAAATGAGATTATCGGCGAGAGGACCAGATAATCCGATGTAGCTAGCAGAATAAAAAAGCTGATGTGGCAGTGGGCCGGTCACGTCTGTCGCAGGACATATGCTGGATATTATGGCCGTTGGAGCAAAAGCGTCCTGGAGTGGAGACCGCGTCTCGCTGGACCGACGACATGAGGAAGGTTGTTAGGGCCAGGTGGATGCGCATTGCGGAGAACCGGAATGTCTGGCGCAGACATGGAGCCCTATGTCCAGCAGTGGACTGCGATAGGCTGATGGATGGATGGATGATTCTTGCGTTGGGTACCTAAGGTATTATCATGGCAATCCAAACAACGCAGCTTCAGTACAACCCCTCGAAATGGACGACAAGAAATGACCAAAAAGGTCAAATCAAAATAAAACAATCTTTATTCAAATAAGCTCTTTCAAGCACTTTTGAATCATCAAGGATCAATATGGGCAATGAAGCTACAACTGGTTCGGAATGTTGCTCTTACCGAGAAGAACCAGAAAGAAACTCGGCGGTCAATCTATTAAACATTTTCAATTGTACATTATTAAACCGCAGTCTTGTATGAAGCCGAAAGAATTTACAAATCCAGACTTCTTTTAATCGGGAATTGGGTCAAATTTAACTTACAAGATTGCACCTTCACATACATACATTGCAAGTTAAATAAAAGCTTTCGAAAAATACCACGTTTTATACCACGATCGATCTAAAAAGTGAAAAATAATTTCTAATGCGGGTAGAATTACAAATAATGGACGAAATATTTTTATCATCCAAATAGTCTTCAATTTTGTAATATGCTTTACGTATAAGCATATATATTATAATATCTGTTACATTTAATTTAAACCTTTCTGTAGAGTGGTCTAGTTTGACTTTTCGGACTCGACTGACTGGTGAAGAAACTTTGAGTTATATTTATCTTTAATATTAAAATTAGTTATATATATATATATATATATATATATATATATATATAACTACTAATTTTAATATATATATATATATATATATATGTCGCATCCTGGCAACCATCATTCCATCATTAAAAATATATTGAAAATACATTGAAAATAGAAGGCGCAGCGGTGACAGAACGCAGACGGCGCTTGTGAGAGATGAAGACAGATGCTTGTCATGGCGCAGTTGTGAAAATTGTTAAGAAGAATATAAAGTTGAAGATAAGCGTTGTACTTTTCCATAAGCACGATACCCTAATTACGCCCACTAATGTCTAAGAATAATGTCCAAGATACTGATGAGTCTACATCAGTCGTGGGATTCAATCGTGCAAATGGATGGATAGTATGAAGGGACTATGATGACTCACAATGGCGGATACTATAAGAGTTACGAAATAAAACAATTCAAACACCAAAAACAAAAAGAAAAAAAAAATCCAAGTGAGACGAATAATATCAATCGGCCGAAGTTTAAACCCGATAAATGATGATTTTACGTAAAATTGTGGTGTAATACAGCGTTATACTTGGACGGAAAAACAAAAGAAGATACGTTTTCTGGAAATTTCTGCGGCTGCACTTATTAATTTCAACAATGATAGATCAATGGATAATTAAAAATCATTCTGTATATGCCTGTTTTCGTGTTACGTATTTGATGAATTGTTGGAAGAATTTAAATATAGTGCAAATTGCATCATGAACGGTGATTACGCATTTGGTACAAAATTGATATATGACTGCAATGGCTTGCATTCACACCGGAGATATCTTCGCGTCAAAAGCAGCACCAGGAACTACAAGTATACTCCTTTTTGAAACGAAAGTTATTTATAGAGGATCGCAGATTCAAAGCGATCCCAATTCAAACGTCTTAGTTGCGATCAGCAGTGCGCAGAAAAATGGAGTGTCGCAAACGGATTTTGGAACCAAAAGACTATTGTCTGTGGTACTGTGGTAAGCTCTGGACAACGACGACAAGCAGATTACAAATTATTTGTGTGCTACAGGTGTAGCAGGCTGGGCCACGTCGCGAGTCGCTGCATGGCCAATAGACCTGCTCTTTGAGGTACCAGAACACCGACGTGTAGACTGTAGACCAATGTCTGGTCAAACCGCCATCAGGAGCTTTCACATAATTTGGTAGGTGTTATTACTTTGATTTGTTTCTGGGCCTGGATGTTCTCTCATAAAAGAGACTATAGCTAAAAAATTTAATTCGGAAATAATTGATAATGTTGTCATTAATAGGGATGGCTAACAAGAATGTTTATAGTATCTTTCGAATAATTGTCAAGTAAAAGTAATCGGTTTTGCAACTGAAATTATAAGAAGAGGGTGAACTGTTCACCTTTTGCCAATCCAGCTCTTTTAGTCAAAAACATAATGTGTCTTATTGTTTTACAAAAATACCTGAGAGTCAAGTACCTATTGATAATGACAAGATTTGTGATAACGTAATTTGTGTTGATGTTTACACAGACGGGTTCTTGGTTCGGTGGGTCGGTGACTGTACCAGAGTATCGTCTGTAGCCCAGTAGAAATCGGCATCTGCTCAGGGTGGTCCGTGGGTACGCAGTGAGCGATAGCTCTGGGGGTCGATGACACCAGGGTATCGTCTGTAGCCCGGTAGAAATCGGTATCTGCTCTGAGTAGTCCGTGGGTACGCAGGGAGCGATAGCTCTGGGTGGTATAGTCGGGTCTAGCTGTGTAGCGATGGCCGTGAGTCATGTGGACTCGTTATCCCTGAGGGAAGACCCTTCTGCTGAGACAGAAGCGGTAGACCACGAACAAGATACCTGGGTTGTTTTGAAGTAAATTCTGATAGGTTTTCTGTTTATTTTTGTAATGTCATGGTGAGTGTCAGTCAATGGTACTCTGCCTCAGTACTTTTCGTATGCATTATGGGTTTGGCATGCCCTTACATTTTATTTGTTGGGTTTCATAATTCAATGATCAACTTATGACGAGATATAATTTTACTTGTTTTGTTCGTTTATTAAAAAGATCTAGACCTCAATGACCCAGATGTTGTAGGATAGGCCGAACGGAATTTCTGGGTTCGTTTGTTTGTTACAGATCAACACACGGGGACGTGTGTCTCGCAGGATGGCCGTGTCGCATCCTGGCAACCATCATTCCATCATTAAAAATATATTGAAAATACATTGAAAATAGAAGGCGCAGCGGTGACAGAACGCAGACGGCGCTTGTGAGAGATGAAGACAGATGCTTGTCATGGCGCAGTTGTGAAAATTGTTAAGAAGAATATAAAGTTGAAGATAAGCGTTGTACTTTTCCATAAGCACGATACCCTAATTACGCCCACTAATGTCTAAGAATAATGTCCAAGATACTGATGAGTCTACATATATATATATATATATATATATATATATATATATATATATATATATATATATATATATATATATGTGTGTGTGTGTATGTGTGTGTGTATTTTCTGAATTTCGATTTGGGGGAAAGAATCGATTTAGCTAGGTTTCATTTTTTTTTAATGTCATTTTATCCCTGTTTTCAGGCATTAAAAAAACTGCTCAAATAAAAATAGAAACAAGCTTAAATTTGCCGGCACTCGTAAAGCTGTATCTAACCCCAGATACTACCACACGTTTTTTGCTTTTTTTTATTTTTATTATTTGCTTTTTTTACAACCTTTTCAAAATTATCGAGCACGGCTCGCTTACCCAGCTACTTTATTTTGAGGTATTTATACTAATACTGTAAATGCAAAGAAGTGTTAAATATGAAAAACCACGATTTTCGGAATAGCGGAAACTCGATTCTAATCACTGAGTTCGTCGAACTAACTATTCCGATGATCGCTCCATGATATATTCAGCGAGTGGGAACGGGCGGCGGCGGTAGGGTTGCCAGCTATTTTAACAAGAAATATATACATACTAGCTTTTTTTTATCTTTATTTTTGGGGGTTTTTTCTAAAGGAAAATGTCACCCCCATAGTAACTACAAACTAACATTACTTTATACGACTTATGCCTACTTTAACCACATTGTAAAGCAATTTCGCTCGAAAATCGAAGCCAAAATGCATACTAGCTTTTACTTGCAACTTCGTTCGCGTGGACTGTTGTCGCGTGATAGGATAATAGATGGCGCTTTTCAATGTCATCCTATTCCTGTTGAATTAACAGGATTTCTATAGCCTATATGTTACCACGACGTATAAAGAATAATTATTTCGAATTTCATTGTTAATAGCTCAGCGGATTCGCTCTGAAAGAGTAACAAACATACATCCATACTCACCAACTTTTGCATTTATAATATTAGTAGAATAGGATGGAAAGTAGGATTCATTCTCCTGTCCTTATTCTACTGTAAGTGGGGTCGGCACAACATGTTTAAACATGTTACTTGATTTGGCTAATTATTTTACAACCGGCCGCGTCCCTGACATTAATTTACCTTAGTCGTCTTTTACAACTCAGCAAGAAATGAGGGCGGTCTATTCTACTCAGCCGGATATCACAGGGCGGATCAACTTACCTTAGTCGCCTTTTATGACACCTCGGTAAGAAATGATGGCGGTCTATTCTACTCAGCCGGATACCACACGGCGGGTCATCTTAGCTTAGTTGCCTTTTACGACAATACGGTAAGAAGTGAGGGTGGTCTACTCTACTTAACAAACAACACTTAAAAATTAAATGTATAATAGCGAAAAACAGTTAAAATTTGTTTTTATCAGTATTTGACAACCCTTATGCGGGGGAGGGGGGAGGGTTTGTATCGAATTTATATTTACAGTGCAGACAGTTAAATTTTTGATATAGAGGCCTTAAAAATTCTGAAGTTATTAGTGGTAACGACTAGGTATCTTACTTTATATATAATGTAAAGTAACGGCCTGTTACTATCCCAGTGCTGGGCATGCTCCTCTCTCCGTAATTAGAGAGAAGGTTTGGAGCTAAGACCTACCACGCTGCTCCAATGCGGATTGGTAGGTTACACATATCCCTAGGATTCTCTAGAGATATTCAGGTTTCCTCATAATATTTTCTTTCAGCGTAAAGCGTGTGACAAATTTCAAATATCAATTAGACACATAAGGTATAACAGAAAAATTAATTGGTGCCTGCCCGGGGTTAGAACCTATGAGCCCCTTATAAGAGGCTCTCAGAGCTTATAAGCAAAAATAGTACAAGTTTTTTCGAAAATTCTGCGGATGCAGGCTGTAGTGTATACGGGTTGAGATGTGTATTTACCTTGTTTAATTATATACAAGACACATATATGTAATACATACATGAACACACACTAACTAACACTAATCTGTTTTAATAGATATTGCACATGAGTCAATTGGCCGCTTTAAAAACTCAATAAGTAAGACTTTAGTAAATGTCCTTTAATGTAAAATGTTAAAACAAATTTTAAATATATTATATTTATTTTTATTACTATTGTAGTATAATTATTATTGTTATTTATCATTATTACTCGCTATATTGAAATTTATCTCTGACTATTGTAATGACATATTTTTATATATTTTTTGACTTTCGAAATTCTAATATGTTGACAATTTTATAACGATCATAATGTACTGTATTTTTGAGCATGCTGTGTCCACTTATAAATAGGGTAGCATTAGACATTTAGAATGTAAATTAATAATTAAGCTAATAAAAAATGTATACTCTGTTGGCGGACCTAATAAAATAAATAAATAATACTGATGTACAAAGAAACATGCACGGTCTCTTGATGCACCACGTTAGTAACACGAGAGCCCTTGGTGAGAGCGGGCGTGAAGTGACATGTGTTCACTTGTTAGTGCGTGTTTGAGCCTGTGCTATATTCATACAACATTAGTTTATATACGGTATGTAATTTTTGGCACAGTTTATGTTTATATATATAAATTCAAATTCAAATTCAAAATATTCTTTATTCAAATAAACTTGTAAACAAGTGCTTTTGTATAACAGTGCTTTTGTGTAACAAGTGCTTTTGCAAGGTATACTTACCTTAGTCGCTTTTACGATACCTCGGTAATAGTTTGAAGAAAGAATTTTTCGAATCGGTCCAGTAGTTCCTGAGATTAGCGCGTTCAAACACTCAAACAAACAAACAAACTCTTCAGCTTTATATATTAGTATACATCTGTATAACGAAATTGTATATTACATATTTAATTGTAAACGAACTTTGGCATAATTTAATGGAACCCTACGGACCTCTAATGCTGCATAACACAAATCAGCTGACAGACACGCTATTTGTATTATTATATACATTTTTACTATAGCTGTGTATGTAGATAACAGCTCGTCCGAGACACAGATACAGCGAACAAATAAGCAGCTGCAAGCGCTGTATAGCGCTATTTACTTAAACAAATCTTAATTTAATTTAAAAAACTAATGAGAATATTATTTTGCTATAATCCGCGATAAAATTATTTATTTTATCGCGGATTATAGGAAAATAATATTCACATTAGTTTTGTATTATGAACCTCCGCAAAGTAACGCCTAATTCTATAATTTTTTAAATTAAATTTATGGAATTAGGAGTTACTTTGCAGAGGTTCATAATACAAAACTAATGAGAATATTATTATTGCTTTAATCCGCGATAAAAGAAAACATATGTAATGCTAAATGTAGAGTGTACTATTCGTTCTCATACCTGATACATGCAGAATTTGTAAAACTCATGCATTATCCACCACCGATAGCACAACAATACACAAGCACTGCACACATTCACCACCACAATCTCAACAATTGTTTCGACCCGTAACCGAAACATTGTCAGGAGATATGCGACTTTGTTTAGACTTGCGATTATATCGTGGGGCCTATCTTCTGACGATGTTTTGGTCACAGGGTCACTAATCCTGCATGTATAAGGAATGAGAACGGTCATAGACTTACTTTTTTAACAAACGCGGAATAATGCAAAACTTTTGTACTATGGAATTTCAGAAAGTAACGCTACTTGTATGAAAATTTTTTTTTATAATTTTTTATATTACATGTACATATGAAAAAAAAAACAAAAAAATATTATTCTCGTAATTGCTTTGTATTTCGCATGACGTCAAATACATGACGTAACATAACGCGTTATTCCACTAAATAACATTAAATTCGCAAGATAATGTATCTTACATTGTATAAATAAATCAAATCAAATTAAAATATTTTTATTCAAATAAGCTCTTTGGAGCACTTTTGAATCGTCAAGGATCAATATGATTAATGAAGCTACAACTGGTTCGGAATGTTGCTCTTACCGAGAAGAACCAGAAAGAAACTCGGCGGTCAATCTTTTAAACATTTTCAATTTTACATTATTGAACCGCAGTCTTGTATGAAGCTGAAACGATTTTCAAATCCTGGCAATTTTATCATCCAAATAATCTGCAATTTTGTAATATGCTTTACGTATAAGCATATCTCTTATACTTAATTTAATTCTTTCTGTAGACTGGTCTAGTATAGATTGCGGAATTTTATTGTAGAAGCAAATACCGAGACCATCGAATGAGTTGCTAACTCTGCTGAGTCGCGACACAGGTACCGCAAGCTTTTTTTTTTAATTTAAAATTTAAGTAATTTAATTTATTTAAATTAAAATTTAAGTTTATTCAGTTATGTTAGATAGTCAGAATAAGTAAATCACACCGTGTGGTATCCAATTGAATAGAATAGTAAAACCCTCATTTCTTACCGAGGTGTCGTAAAAGGCGACTAAGATAAGTCAACCCGCTGTGTGATATCCGGCTAAGTAGAATAGAACACCCTCTTTATTACCATGGTGTCGTAAAATACGACTGAGGTAAGTTGACGTCAGGCAGGCGGCCGATCGTAAAAACGCAGTCAAATCATGTGACAGCATGTTTATAACATGTTGTGCCGACCCCACAAAGAGTGGGATAAGGGCAGGAAGATGTATGAGATGTAGTGAGAATAAGTAAATCCTTACCTGACGTTAAAATCTTAATACTCAAAACAGTCGTATAATTTTACCTGTGCACAGGAAACCATAAAAATAAACCAACGTTATAAAGTCGATAATATTCAACAAATACCATCTACCTGTGTACATTATCTTACCTGTCTCAAATACCCAAATACCCCAAGCGGTTTTGCATTAAAAAAAATTATAAACAAATAAAGGTCATTGTACGTTCTTGATAATCCAGCGGCTGAAGCGCTTCACCGTCGAATCTCAGCTGAGTCGGACACTTGACGTCGCGCCCCCCACTCCCGCTCCGCCGTCATCAGCTGTTAATGTCCCCCACCCGCCTTTCCCCTTCGTTTGTGTAATGCGAGGAGGTAAGACCCGAATGGATTAGACTTTTTGTGCCATTATTTTTATATCCCAATCTTATTCTTACTAATATAAATGCGAAAGTTTGTATGGATGTATGTTGGTTACTCACTTTGTCGTTCACTGCGAATCTGCTAAACCAATGTCGATGAAATTTGGCACAATTATTCTTTATATACATACATGTAGGCTATAGAAATCTTGTTAATTCTACAGAAATAGGATAAAATTGAAAAGCCATCTATTATCGACGTATCACTCCATAATAGTCCAGGCGAACGAAGTCGCCGGTAAAAGCAAACACTATATACGGTAACACTATATATAATTCAAATTCAAAATATTTATTATTTAAATAAACTTGTAAATAAGTGCTTCTAAATCGTCAACTCTACTGCTGGTTCGGAAAGCTGTTCCTACCGCGAAGAGCCAGCAAGAAACTCGGCGGTTGCTCTTTTAAAAATAAAATTCTTAGTACTTTTTACATTAAGTCGTTACTGTCTTGTACAGGTTCCAAAAGAGTTATATCGACACATTCTTATCTTCTAAGTAATCCTCAAGAGCTTAGTAAGCTTTCTGTATCAGCCTCTTTTTAACAGTGTTTTTAAACTGCTGTAATGGCAAAGCTGAATTAGTTATGTGCTCAAAGATTGTTTAAAAATAGAGCAAAATTTTAGTTGAAAGTTTAAAAAAAACAGAGTGTCTATGAGTGATAACAAAAAACATCCAAACGCAAAATGAGATCATGCAGTTCTAATAAATGATACAATGATTAGAATAGTATCATATGATTAACATTCAAGTGGGATTTACAGTAAACGTTATCAAGTAATTTCCGTTACGCATTAAATTGTAAAAGATACGCCTGAATGTTATTATTAATTTTAGCGCTAGATAATAATACACAAATGATAACTTTTATTAATATATCGTACATTATGCCTCCCAAATGAATAGTACACTACCTGTGCCAGCAACTTCGCTCGCATGTAAATCAGGGTCACATTGTTGTTCCCAAATTGAAATTTAATTGTAGAAGATTTTTGAATAACTTATACCCTTTACTTAGCGCTCGCAAGGAAAGCTAAAAATTTTGCCGTTTTATATATTTTTATTGCTTCTCATCTTAGCGTGATGTTATATGGTCTATAGCCTACCTCGGTAAATGGACTATTTTACACTCAAGGAATTTTTCAAATCGGTTCACGAGTCCCTGTAATTAACGCGTTCAAACAAACAAACTTTTCAGCTTCATATATTAGTATAGATTTCAGCACTAGGGATGTGACTTGGAGTAGAAAAAATCGTTTAATAAATAATCGATTACTAATAATCGATTTTTTTCTGACTGTATGAAAACTTGCCTTATAAATATAAATAATTAATTAGAATAAAGGCTTATTAAAGTGGACAACTACCGATAAATAATAACAGATGAGTTGTTTGTGAAATTCTATTAAAATGTGTAATTTGGTTACATTGGTTTCATCGGACAGTGCATATGTAATCTTAAAAAACTAGAAAAAAAGAATCAAACGAGAAATACATGATTAAAATAATCGATTTTATATGAAAAAATAATCGATTATATTTTCACATCTCTATTGAGCACTAGAGAACAATACAAAAATGACAACTTTTAATAATATATCGCACATTATGCCTGCCAAATGAATAATTTATTGTAATGTGTCGATTCGGGGCGCGCATCCCCGCGGGGGGCGGCTCGGGGCGGGGGGCACGGGCGGCGGGGCGCGAGGAGCACGTCAGTCCGCGCCGAGCGGCCGAGCGAGCGCCATGTCGACGTGTGCGCCGCGCGCGTGCTGCCGGCCGCGCGCCCCGCCTACCCTGCTCGACATCACGGCCAAGATAGTGGCCTCCGCGATCCCCTTCCAGCGCATAGAGGAGCGCTACGAGCGGATCCCGGAGCCGGTGCAGCGGCGCGTCGTGTACTGGTCCTTCCCGAGGGACGAGCGGGACATCTGCATGTACTCGTCGCTGGCGCGCGCGCCGCCCGACGACCACCGCAACATCGCCTTCTGCCGCGGCCTCAAGCTGCTGGAGGCCGGCTGCGTGGAGAGCGTGCTGCAAGTCGGTGAGTGGCCGACCGCGCCTGCGCCTGTTTACTAATACGCGCCTCGCCCACCCGCGTATAAATAAAAACCTCGACGTGTGCGATCGATAGCGGCTCCTCGCGGGAATTATTCATGCGAGATTAGGGCTCCGAGGACCGGCCGCAGAACCCGTCCGATAACGTACTAGAGATGGCTAGCTTGCGAGCCGAAGACAAGAAATATATATGCAAAAGATATAATAACTCGCATGTGTTTCGATATCAACGTCAATTTTCGTGATGAGTTACGGCTCGTGAGTTAGAGATAAAGTGATTATATAGCAATTTACACGTAAAAGAGAGAGACGGATAGCTAGTGCATGTTTGTATTAAGAGCCGAAGATGTAAGCGATATATTTGTTGTCTTAGCTGCCTTATTCTCTCTCGTAGTGAGCTAAATGAGTTAAATAAAAGAGTGATATATCCAAGATTGAAAAGAAATAACGCTCTTTTGTCATACATTTTGCTCTATACATCGGCAGGAAATCGATGCGGGCAATTCGGAATTCATTAAATATATCGACTGGTCCTCGCCTTTACTCGGGGACTGATTGGCACGATTTAAATCTACTTTCGAAACAGTGTCGTGAAATTCGGCTGCGATTACCATAACAGGATGTCCCGTTATAGGGAATTACAACTGGATTCTTCGAGCGCTGCGTAGACGATGCCGCGGTGACTAACGGCCGCGAATAAACAATATTAATTGCCAGTTTTATGTACATAGGGCCAGGCGGGGCCCAGTTCATTGTGGCTAGGGTTGCCATACTATATTGCACAGTATCGTACTATATTTTAGACAATTGTACTATATATTATAACGCCGTGTGGTATCCGGCTGATTATAATAGTACCATCCTCATTTCTTACCGAGGAGTCGTAAAATACGACTAAGGTAAGTTGATGTCAGGCAGGCGGCCGGTCGTAAAATACGTAGCCAAATCATATGACAACATGTTTTTAACATGTTGTGCCGACCCCACTTAGAGTAGGATAAGGGCAGGAGGATGATGATGTACTATATATTATAGAAAAACAATATGGGACGAAAAATACTATATTTTTATCGCTAATTCAACTGTCGCGCTTTTTTTTAAATTAACTGTGAATGGAATGCACCCACAGCGCTGCATAGGGAATGTTTGAACGAAACTCATTCATGTATGTACGGGGCTTAGTTAGTTAGTAACTTTGTCTAACTCTTTTGTCATTGTTAAATGTCATAGTCAATTAATGCTATCTGAACGAACATTGAGGTTACTTTGAATATCGAAATGTCTGTATTAAAAATGACTGCTGAAAAATGGCAAATGCCTTTTAAAAGCTGAGATGAAATTTAAACAAAAATATTTTTAAAATCATTTCCTTTCTCCCTCCATTCCAGCAACTTCCGCTTTAACGGAAAGAATTTAGAAGAAATGTAAAATAGAGATAAGGAAGGAATAGAGCATCTATAAATTTAATCAAAAATGGGTTATTTACTTTAATATAGACTTAACTTGCTCAGATGTCTATAATTATTTAAAAAATAATTGAACCTTGATGGCCCAAGCGAAAAGTAATAATAAATAATCGAGGAAAAAAATGATTAAAAATAGATGTGTACAAATTTTTCTTCTGAATTTCTTAAATTTACTTTTAATTTCACTTACTTTAAATACTTTTAATATTTTATTTTTAATTAATATTTTACTTTTAATATTTTATTTTTTTGATTTAAAAAGAAAATTTTTATTTTTCTTCAAAAAAAAGGTGGCAACACTTATTGTGGCCGGCGTGGGAGGACGCGTTACATATTCATTTGTGCTTATCTGCCATCAAGATGGCGTTTGTTGGTCATTTGTGGCTTTTTCGGGTCGGCCGGGCCACGGCTTTTGATTAAACCTGATGCGATTACGAATTCCGCGTCTCATTTTAAACTGGCTATCATCCAACCGTAGAACGGCTCTCGAGATAGCGTCTCAGATATGGGCGTTCTGTTTAATTTTGATAAACGTTCATATTCCCACAACCATATCATCTGAGTCACAAACTATACACCCACTTTATATGTAAAACGTTAATATATGGCCTGTAATTAAGGAAATATGATATAAAAATACTTTCATAGCTGATACATGCATTGTAAAAACACATGCACCTTCAAAAAAAACAAAAACAAAGACAAGTAATACAAACATACATACAAACATACATACATACAAACATGCATACATACAAACATACATACATACAAACAAACATACATACATACATACATACAAACAAATACTTAATTTTAAATATTGACAACATTTTTCGACTTCATCATTCTCCTGTCCTTATCCCACTTAAATGGGGTAGGCAGAACATATTTTAAACATGTTTACAACCGGCCGCCTGTCTGAAATTTCAAGCCTAATGATTTGATGTTTTCTATTTTTCGGTAAAGGATAACATCGTTAGACAACATGCATTTGTTAGGAGAATTTCTTGGAATATGTGTCACCAAGCTTGGTAACACATATTCCAACCACCTTCACTGGAGCAGCGTGATGGGTTTTAGCGCGAACCCTCTTCTACAAAAAGATAGGCTTTTCTCAGCTGTGGAATAATAACAGTCCGTTAAAAAACCTTTTGAAATTAGAAATCATCATCATCCTCCTGCCCTTATCCCACTCTAAGTAGGGTCGGCACAACATGTTCAAACATGTCATATGATTTGACTACGTATTATATATATACGTATTATACGCCCGGTCACCTGCCTGAAGTCAACTTACCTTAGTCGTATTTTACGACTCCTCCGACCTCATTTCCTCATTTCTTACCGAGGTGTCGTAAACTACGACTAAGGTAAGTTAACGTCAGGCAGGCGGCCGGTCGTACAAACGCAGCCATATCATGTTACAGTATGTTTATAACATGTTGTGCCGACCCCACTTAGATAAGGGAAGGGATAAGGGCAGGAGGATATATGTATATTTGATTTGATTTGGTGTCCGATTGAGCTAACATTTTACATGTCCAGTCCTGATGATAATGCATGTTTATGATAAGCATGACCTGATTCTGCCAGGAATGGCTCCAGACGAGGGAATAGGGACACGAACTTTTGTTAAAAGCTTTTTAAAAGCTTTTTAACTTTAATTGTTAAGTTTTTTTTACTGTTTTATTATTGTTACGAGTATAAGTAGCGACTTGTTACTCTCCCACTTCTGGGAATAGGCCTCTTCTCTCCGTTTTCGGAGAAAAGGACTGGAGCTAAGGCCTACCACGCTGCTCCAATGCGGATTGGTAGGTTACACATATCTCCAGAATTCTCTAGAGATATGCAGGTTTCCTCACGATGTTTCCCTTCACCGAAAAGCGTGTGATAATTTGCAATTATCAATTAGACACATAATATTTAACAGAAAGACTCATTGGTGTCTGCCCGGGTTTGAACCCGTGTCCTCCTCGAAAGAGTCGCACGGTTACGAGTATGGTCAAGGCAATTTCGTACCTATAATTACACTTCTGATCTTAATCTTCTTAAATTATACAGTTTGAAAGATTAAAATCATGAATATATATACCTTGGGGTTTAAAACTGGATTTGGAATAAGAAAAAAAATGCGTGATTTAACTTAACATATATGAAAAAAAAAATACCGTAATGGTGGTGCGATGATTGCGATCTTACAAAATACAAAACAATACATGTGATACAAAACAATCGTTGAGATTGTCGGAGTGAACGTGTGTACTGCTCGTGTATTGGTGTTGGTGGTAGTGTCTTGTAATATGTTTGGTAACTAATCCTGCATGTATCAAGTATGAAAACGGTTTTGCTTCCTACATTTAGCATTACATAGATTCTCCTAACAAACGGTATTGTGATAAGTTATCGTTAGTCGCTCTACAAATATAAAGTGACAAAACGTAGTTTGTACGTGGAAATCTATACTAATGTATAAAGCTGAGGAGTTTGTTTGAACGCGCTAATCTCAGGAACTACTGGACCGATTTGAAAAATTCTTTAAGTGTAAGATAGACGATTTATCGAGGAAGGGTACAGGCTATAGGCTTTAATAGGAGAGTAATAGCTATAAAGAATATTGCGAAAACGGCAAAATTTTAAACTTTTCTTGCGAGTATAAAGTAAACGGTGTAAGTTATTTAAAATAACTCACGTCAACTATTTTTATGTTCAAAATTTAAATTCGGAAAAAAATTGTGGCTCACTGATTTCAATGCGGGCGAAGCTGCCTGCATGAGTAAGTAATAAAAGTAAGTAACGGCCTGTTACTATGCCACTGCTGGGCATAGGCCTCCTCTCTCCGTTTTTGGAGAGAAGGACTGCAGCTAAGACCTTCCACGCTGCTCAAATGTGGATTGGTAGGTTACACATATCCCTACAATTCTCTAGAGATATGCAGGTTTCCTCACCGAAAAGCGTGTGATAAATTGCAATTATCAATTACACACATATGTTTTAATAGAAAAACAGATACATAATAAATAAAGTAGTAGTAACGGCCTGTTACTATCCCGTTGCTGGGCATAGGCCTCTTCTTTCCGTTTCTGGAGAGAAGGGTTGGAGCTAAGACCTACCGCGCTACCACAGAAAAGCGTGTGATAAATTGCAATTATCAATTAGACACATTAATTTTAATAGAAAATTGGCGTCTGCCCGGGTTTGAACCGGTGATCGTCTCTAGAGATTCACATAGTCGCACAGCTTTTTTCTGGCATAGCTTGTAGTTATATATAGATATGAAAATGCAATGCCCAGTTCCCAGGAATCTTGTGAAGGGATATCAAAGATCGTCACGGACTGGGATGAATCATGGCGGTTTAACGCCATAAAACGTCCGCTGAACCTTCTGGGAAACGTCCATTACACGTGACGTGTTATGATTTGTAAATACCATTTTAAAAAGTTATGTGCGACTCTTTCGAGGCAGTCTCTGCCTCAAACCCTGGGCACTAATGTCTAAAGTTTATCTAATTGATAATTGCATTTTATCACACGTTTTTCGGTTAAGGAAAACATCATGACACCTTCATATCTTTAGAGAATTCTGGAGATATGTATAACCTACCAATCCACATTGGAGCAGCGTGGTAGGTTTTAGCTCCAACCCTTCTCTCCAGAAACGGAAAGAGGAGGCAATTGCCTAGCAATGGGATAGTAACAGGCCGTTACTTTACTACTTTTTATTATGTAGTGTTTTTCTCTTAAAAGATATGTATCTAATTGATAATTGCAATTTATCACACCCTTTTCGGTGAAGGAAAACATTGCGAGAAAATCTGCATATCTCTAGATAATTCTAGGGATATGTGTAACCTACCAATCTACATTTTAGCAGCGTGGTATTTTTTATTGATATAGCTCTCTTTGAACCTGTACAAGACAGTAACGACATAATGTAAATAGTATTAAGAATTATATTTTTAAAAGAGCAACCGCCGAGTTTTTTGCTGGTTCTTCTCGGTAGGAACAGCTTTCCGAACCAGCAGTAGAGTTGACGATTCAAAAGCACTTGTTTACTAGTTTATTTGAATAAAGAATATTTTGAATTTGAATTAACCTTAAAAGCTAGACATATGCTGTAGCGGACTTTTATTTAGAACTTTTAGAGAGGAACAATTTTGTAATACATGATTTTTGAGTAACTATTACCGTTTCCTCAGCGAACGCTAGGTAAGCTTTAAATTTTGCCATTTTCTTAACATATTTATTGCTGTTCCTCTCCTATTCATCTTAGCGTGATGTTATATATTCTCTATGTTCCTCAATAAATGGACTATATTACACTTAAATAATTTATCAAATCGGTCCAGTAGTTCCTGAGATTAGAGCGTTAAAACAATCAATCAAAAACAAACTCTTCAGCTTTATATATTAGTATAGATTTAGTTTAACAACAACACGTAAGTATTAAAATCTAACACTTAATGTTAATTAACTGTTATGATAACAAAGCCACACACATATAAGGACCACAATGTCGATATTCACATAATTTATAGTTGTTTTATGGTTATGCTATATGTCATTTCCCAGCTTTGTTATTCTTGATTTCTAGGAAGTCATAATTCTAAAAACATTACATTAGACAAAGTACATATATCGCACGCTTAGTATTAAAGTGACCTAATTAAAAAAATCGTTACGCCAGTTTCTTTTTTTGTTTGACTGATTGATTGTTTGAACGCGCTAATCTCAGGAACTGGACTGGACTCTGGATACTGGACTGATTTAAAAAATTCTTTCAGTGTAAGATAGTCAATTTATTGAGGAAAGCTATAGGTTATATAACATCACGCTAACATGAATAAGAGAGGAGCAGCAATAAAAAATAGTACGAAAACGGCAAAATTTTAAGCTTTCTTTGCGTGCGCTGAGTAAACGAGAATAGTTATTCAAAAATCATGTATTACAAAATTGTTGCCCTCTAAAAGTTCTAAATAAAAGTCGGCGACAGCATATGTCTAGCTTTTAATGCTGACCTTTTACGACAGCTCTGTAAGAAATGAGGTTGGTCTTCTACTCAGCCGAAAGCCACACGGCGGGTCGACTTACCTTAATCGCCTTTTACGACACCTCAGTTAGAAATGAGGGTGGTACTATTCAAATTCAGCTGGATATCACATGGCGTAAGATTTTCTAATATAGTATTTAGTTAATAAATAATATTACCCACAAATTTAATGGATTTTTTTAATGTTTACTGGCAACATTGATATGCGGAGGACATACATCAAAATCCATCATCCAGTGACGCATTCAGACGTTATTTTTTTTCCATATCGTGATTAATGCGTCATTTCACAGTTTCGTCAGGTCGGCCAGCCCTTCTGCGGCTCGTTGGTACATTTATCTTTATGACTCGCATCCATAACTGTCTTGGTATCAACATTAACAGTCAAAAGAGTAGGGTTGACTACGTGAACAAAATTACTGGCATTTTACTAGGATTATCACATTCAAAAACCGTTATTGTAAGATTGCCCGACGTTAACTTACATTAGTCGTATTTTACGATACCTTGATAAGAAAGATGGCCTACTCAGCCTCACTCAGCCTCACTTCGAATCCAGCAGCTATATCGTTCTTTCAAGAGTTTGTTTAACGACAAGGAAGCTGTGAATGTTGTATATAAAGACATTCTGTAATTAATTGTAGAAATTAAATACATAGGGAAAATGTAAAAGTAAATAAGTAAAAATGTACTATATGAATTTAGATATTCCAAAGATAGCAGGAAATCTTCTTGGTATAGGGAAAGGAAATTGTTTATCTCCAAATTGCTTGCGGGCCACGGGCAGTAATGAATAAATTAAAACTACTGGATCGATTTTAATCATTTTTTTACACTGAATGACATGGGATATATATTTTATACCTGTGCGAAGCAGGGGCAGGCCGCTAGTTCAAAATAAAAGTCCGCGACAGCATTTTTCTAGCTTTTAAGGTTAACCCACTTTACCCATTTTTATGGTTATCGAAAGACTATATTACGGTTTTAATCATTCCACGCGGACAAAGCCGCTGGCGATTACTAGTAGTAATAAATTAAAAAAAAAATATCAAGTAAGGCTATATCGGCTTATATTGACTGGCCCGTTGGAGCAGTGGGTAGTGACCCTGCCTTTAGCTCCACGGGTCGCGGGTTCGATTCCCGCCGAGGGCCAACATTTTCTATAAATGAATTTGTTGGTCTTTGAGCCTGGGTGTATATTTGTATTTAAGTATGTATTTAAAAATATATAAGTATATATTCACCAGTTGTCTGTCCATAACACAAGTATTAAGTTACTTACTTTGGGGACGGACGACCGTGTGTGTAAGTGTCCCATATATTTATTATTATATTTATTATATCACCCAAGTTGCACTATTAATTATCAATAAAGGCGATATTAACACTTCATTACTGGTGACAGTCCGGTTTTAGCATTTTATTTTAATTGACTGACAATACAAACATCCATTCTTGATAAATAACGTGTGATAAACATGTCTATATCTTGTTTTAATTAATCGATTCGCACATTAATTGTGAACGAATCGAATACCTTAGCAAATAAGTTTACCTTTACAAATTTGCAGTTACTAACTTTTTAAGTTAAAATTCAGTTATGGTCATTGTCCAGGAGACAGGTTTTAAAATAATTGGAAACGCCAAGGTAGGAATTATTTCTTCTTTATCTCTAAGTGAGGTGGGCACATGTTATAAACATGTATTTATTTAGCTAGATATTTTATGACCTTGCCTGACGTTAATTTTCCTAAGTCGCCTTCTACGACCTTTGTAATAAAAGAGGGTAGTCTATTCTACTCAGCCGTATGAAACACAGTGGGTCAACTTATCGAAGTCGCCATTCACGACACCTCGGTAAGAAAGAGGGTGGTCTGCTCTAGTCAAACGGATGAAACACAGTGGGTCAACTTACTTTAGTCGCCATTTACGACACCTTGGTAAGAAAAGAGGGTGGTCTATTCTACTCAGCCGGATGAATCACACCTAGGTAAGAAAGAGGGTGGTCTGTTCTACGCAGTCGGATACCACACAGTGGGTCAACTTACCTTAGTCGCCTGTTACGACACTTCGGTAAGAACGAGGGTGGTCTGTTCTACGCAGCCGGATACCACACGCCGGGTCAACTTACCTTAGTCACCTTTTAGTACGCACTAAAGAATTATTACTATTATTGATATTAGTATTTAGTTGTGATATATTTATAAACACTACCTATTATATTCAAATTCAAAATATTCTTTATTCAAATAAACTTGTAAACAAGTGCTTTTGAATCGTCAACTCTACTGCTGGTTCGGAAAGCTGTTCCTACCGAGAAGAGCCAGCAAGAAACTCGGCGGTTGCTCTTTTAAAAATATAATTCTTAATACTAGTTACATTTAATAGTTTCTATCTTGTACAGGGTCGAACAATATCTATATCCACGCATTCTTATCCTCTAAATAATCAACAATATAGTAGGCTTTCTGTATCAGCCTTGCTTTAATAATGTTTTTAAACTGCTGTAATGGCAAAGCTGAAATTGATTGTGGAATTTTATTATAGAATCTTATACCCAAACCTACAAACGACTGACGTACTTTTTCAAGGCGCAAAGCAGGGGCCGCAAGCTTATGTCGATTCCAACTACGATTTATTAATAATTTATATAATAACTCATTTAAATATTAAAGATATACTGTACATATATGTTGTGTCAGCTGCGAATAACATTAAAAAACATGTTTACAAGTACATCCGGATAAGAAGCCAGCCTGTAATAACTCAATTAGTCGTGGGAAAGGTAAATAAAATGTCAGCGTGTGACGTGTAACTGTACTGTTTGCGACCAACATTGGCTGGCTGGCTCGTTGGCGCAGTGGGTAGTGACCCTGCCTTCGGTTCCACGGGTCGCGGGTTCGATTCCTTCCGAGGGCGAACATTGTCTTTAAATGCATTTGTTGGTCTTTATGCCTGGGTGTATATTTGTAAGTACCTATATATTTAAAAAATATATAAGTATATATTCACTAATTGTCTGTCTACCACAAGTATAAAGTTAAATCAAATCAAAATATCTTTATTCAAATAAGCTCCTACGAGCACTTTTGAATCGTCAAGGATCAATATGATTAATGAAGCTACAACTGGTTCGGAATGTTGCTCTTACCGAGAAGAACCAGAAAGAAAATCGGCGGTCAATCTTTTAAACGTCTTCAATTACTTGTTACATTTTAAACATTTTAAGTTACTTACTTTAGGGACGGACGACCGTGTGTGTAAGTGTCCCATATATTTAATATTTAAATATATTTAACATTTTGAGCTTTTATTACCATTTCTATAACCCATCGTAGCTGAAACCACTTTTATCCTATCTAACCAATATTATAAATGCGAAAGTTTGTGAGTATGGATGGATCTTTGTTACTCTTTCACTGCAAATCCGCTGAACCAATATCGATTAAATTTGACACAATTATTGCTTATACACCGGAGTAACATATAGGCTATAGAAATCCTCTTAATTCTACAGAAATAGGATGACATTGAAAAGCTCTATTATCAATTTATCACGCGGCAGTCCACGCAAACGATGATGCGGGTAAAAGCTAGTACCTTATAAAGAGGCCGTTTGCACTGACAATTGAAAATTAGACAACGAATCATAATGTAACGGTCTATTACTATCCCACTGCTAAGAATAGGCCTCCTCTCGTTTTTGGAGAGAAGGATTGGAGCTAAGACCTATCATGCTGCTCCAATGCGGATTTAGGTGCCATGTATCCTATCAACCTATTACTGGACAACAGTTCACGCAAACGAAGTCGCGGTTAAAAGCTAGTATTATAAATGCGAAAGCTTGTGAGTATGGATATATGTTTGTTACTCTTTCAAGGCGAATCCGCTGAACCTATATCGATGAAATTTGGCAAGATTGTTCCTTATGTAATAGGATGACATTGAAAAACACGATGTTTAAAAGTCAGGTTTGTAACTTAAATAGGTTTTATACAGGAGACCTGATGACCTCTCACATTAAAAGATATAACTGTAGTTTAGGAAAGGCTTTAAAAAAATTTAATGGTTATTTATCAATTTTTTCAGAACAAATAATATATACTGTATTTAATATTAGTAAATTATTATAAAGGATAAGGCTAAGCCGTTGTGTATAAAGTATGTGAATGTTGCTTGCTTCATACACTCATTAAATATATTCTCTTAAAAAACGCGGATTACGGCAAAATATTGTAACTTCTGTACTATGGAAATCCGCAAAGTAACGCCTGCTTCTATAAATAAGTTAAGTTCAACTTTAACCACATATAGTTATACACATGTATCTTGTCGTTTACGGACAAAAACAGAATCCTTAAACTCAAGTCCGAGCGTCCAGTTGCCAACAATAAGTACACTATTTGTCATGAACACAGAAATTTGCATTAACTATATTATTCCTAGCGTCCGATTTCAACTCTTCAAAATCTTGTTCGCCTTCATTGAATGTGAGCCACTTGAAAACGTACCTTATTCATCAGATAACAAAGTCCTCTTTCAGTGACCAATTAAGTTCGCTAACCGGCTCTAAAACGCGGAGGTGCCCGGCACTTACGTGTCTTTGTAAATCTGACCAGTTATCTGTGAACTTCCACGTCCCGCTGAACGTTTGGAGAAGCGGATCCTTACGGGGGATAATAGTGTATCACGCGAGGTCATGTGCGATTGGTCAACGAGGTACAGACGAGCTCTTGTGCTCTGTGAAACTGTTATACGACAGAGAGCCATTGAGTTTGGGCTGGTTGCTCTGTAACATTCTTTGTTGCCATGAATCGAGTCTGTACTGACAGATGGTAGATTTTACATGGTACAGTCAACGGCGTTTGTTCAATGTTGCGATACATATTTAGTCCAAGATGTATGCACGAATTGTGTTCTGTGTACAACTTTTGACGGGTTTTAGTATATTTTATTATTATTCAAATTATCTGCACGTGTCACTTTTATGTGTGTAACCGACATCTCTGAACTCTATTTTGATACACCTTGAACTTAAAGAATTTATTTAAACGTTACACATTCATCAAAAGCGGGTTAACTTAAAATAGAATAACTGAAAAAAATATTTAAAAAAATTAACAATCGTCGAATTAAAAGTATAAAATAGCGAAAATAGCAGTATTATTATGAAAAAAGCGAGGGAATCTTTGTGCTGTCTTTTTCGTATTTAAGTTTATTATATCGATTATCTGAAAATTACATTAAAATCGGCCCAGCCGTTTCGGAGTCTATAAGGAAAATACATAATTCCACTTTTATATATAGTTTGAAGGTAATTAAAAGTTTTAGTTGACGTAAAAGTCGCCGGTACCATAAATGATTTAATAATAAGTTAAACATATTAAAATCTTTTAATAAATAAAAGCTTTTTAACAAAATTCCATGTGCCTACTGTTAAACAAGTATTAAGTTACTTACTTTGGGACGGACGACCGTGTGTGTAAGTGTCTAAGTTTATTTAACCGTTGAGGAGTTCCCTAGTCTGGAGCCAACCCTGGCAGCATCAGGTCATGCTTATCATAAACATGCATTGTCATCGGGACTGGAGCAGTATGTAAAATTTCAGCTCAATCGAACACCGGGAAGTGGGGCAAATTTAACTTGCAAGATTCCACCTTCACATACATACACGGCAAGTTAAATAAAAGCTTTTAAAACTATAATGATAGATAGCATAAGTAAGTAACGGCCTATTACTAACCCACTGCTGGGCATAGGCCTCCTCTCTCCATTTTTGGAGAGAAGGATTGGAGCTAAGACCTACCACGCTGCTCCAATGCGGATTGGTAGGTTACATATATTCCTAGGATTCTCTAGAGATATGCAGGTTTCCTCACGATGTTTTCACCGAAAAGCGTGTGATAAATTGCAATTATCAATTAGACACATAAGTTTTAATAGAAAAACTCATTGGTGTCTGCCCGGGTTTGAACCCATGATCGTCTCTAGAGATTCACACGGCCGTACCGCTGGGCCATCACAGCTTAGCTTAGATAGATAGCATGTGCAGATCTTTTTGATCGTAATTTCATATTTTAAAACTATTTTGTGGGCGTTGTTTCGATTCTAATTTTGTTTTAATAATCCACAGTTCAACAAAATACATTTATATGACAATCTAAACCCAACTCAATGTAGTTTTAGGTTATTAAAAACATATTAAAGTGCATTTAAGTTTTTCTAGTGTTTTTTTTACGTTTAACTAACCGGCAGATGTTAAAGCAGTAGATCAAGTTTAGTAAATGATCATGAAATATATTGCTAACTTACCAAGGTAATTTAAAAAAAAACTTTTAACCAAAGCTTTTATCCAAATCAAATCTAAATAATCTTTATTCAAGTAAGCTCTTTCAAGCACTTTTGAATCCTCAAGGATCAATATGATTAATGAAGCTACAACTGGTTCAGAATGTTGCTCTTACCAAGAAGAACCAGAAAGAATCTCGGCGGTCAATTTTTTAAACATTTTCAACTTTACATTATTAAACCGCAGTCGCGCAGCAGTGAAGCTGAAAGGATTTTCAAATTCAATCAAAATTTTATGTCCCTACTGTTAAGACGTTACTTTGCGGAGATCCATAATACTAAAGTAAAATAAAATTATTTTACTACAATCCGCGATGAAGTAAAATAGAAAATATATATAATGCTAAATGCAGAGTGTGTAATCCGTTTTCATACCTGATAAATGCAGAATTCGTAATAATATATACACAAACCTCCACCACAATACACAAGCACTATATACGTTCACTATCACAAACTCAACAATCGTTTCGCCCCGCAACCGAAGCATCATCAGGAGATAGACTCCACGACCAAATTGCAAAGCCCTTTGTGATTTTGTCCACTCTACATGTAATATTATTTTCTATTTTACTTCATTGCGGATAGCAAAATAATTTTATTACTTTGATAAAGATTAATTTGAATTTAAATAAACGCCATGGCGAACGCTTACAAATTTGACCTTCACAAATTGTCAGTGAAATCATGCGCTATAGAAGAAAACAGAATTGAATGTCGTATATTATAATTGAAGACCGTCCAATTGAATGATTCATAATACAGTTCGGGGGTAGGTCAAGGTTATATTGTTTAGTTCCACCACCAATAGACCGTGTTTAGTCGCCTAATCATATCCTACTAATATTATAAACTAGCGGCATGCCCCTGCTTCGCACGGGTATAAAATATATAGCCCATGTCACTCAGTGAAAAAAAAAATGATTAAAATCGATCCAGCAGTTTTGATTTATTCATTACTGCCCGTGGTCCGCAAGCGTTAAATTTGGAGAAAAACAATTCCCCTCTCCCTATACCAAGAAGATTTCCTGCTATCTTTGGAATATCTAAATTCATATACTTATTTTTTTTTTTTTAATTTTTCCTATGAATTTTATTTTTACAATTAATTACAGAATGTCTTTATATACAACATTCACAGCTTCCTTGTCATTAAACAACCTCTTGAAAGAGCGACATATAGCTGCTAAATGCTAAGTGCTATAAGGCTCCTCACGGTATTTTAGATCTGTAATATCTCCGAAAATGTTCACTTAAATTACATGCTGTAAACGGCCATATTGATCTATATGAAATCAACTATTTATTTAAGGTACTTAATTGGATAAGGATTAATGCTGTATTGTATAAAAATTGCTTTGAACATAATCATTATTTTTTAGTAAAAAGAAAATGACAAAACATGCTATTGTGGGTTATCCATAAGAGATAGACATATACCATCGCGGACTTTTCTGTGGACGTTTTCAAGGTGTACAAAAGCTTAGTATATCATTTTGATAAATCTCATAGGGTTTAGTCTGCGTTTGCAATGTAAGCGAAAAAAATGTAATTATTTACGAAATCACATTAGAAACCTCAAAAATTACAGTATTTCTCTACTAGGTATTGAATTTTATTATACATACAAACTTCCTCTTGAATCACTCTATCTATAAAAAAAATCGCAGCCAAATCTGTTGCGTAGTTTTAAAGATTTAAGCATACATAAGGATATAGGGACAAACAAAGAATGCGACTTTGTTTTATGCTATGTAGTGATGTTGGCTCTCGGCAGGAATCGAATCAAAACCCGGAGCTGAAGGCAGGGTCACTACCCACTACGCCAACAGGCCAGTCGAAAACCTGCATATCTCGTGACAAAGTGCCTAGACTTAATACAGTCATCCTCTTTCATGATTGGATCTAATTGCGCAACCTTTCACCTCTACCCCTCAGTCAATTACGGCTTGATCTTTAGGGGTAATACGGTGTTAGGCCAATTACTGCCCATTGTAAAGCTAGTTAGGAGTCTATTTTTAGATTTTTATTAATTTCTCTCTTTATTACGCCAACAACTTACATTTTGTCCAATAATCATTATAAAATAAGGTTCGTATGGAATTCCATTAAAGGCATAAATATAAATTACAAACACTTTCAAGACTTAATTTAAATTTAAATATAATAATTATTCAAAAACTTAAGAAAAAATCATTAAAATAACTAATAAGCTATAAGATTTAGTTTTAATACTTCTCTTTATGATTATCAAGTTATCAAGTACCTTATTGTGATTTATCATTTTTCTAAAGGAAAAACATATATATCTTTAATATTTAAATGAGTTAATCTTGTATGTATATATATAAATTTATTTTCTGAATCTGGAAAACGGCTCCAACGATTTTCGTCAAATTCAGCAAATAGACCCCTGATTTGCGGAAGTTTGGGGGGAGAAAAATAGATCTATGTAGGTTTTATGTAAAAAAAACCTGTTTTATACCTGTTTTTGGGCATTTAAAGATACTAGAATTTACATTGTATATAAAAGTCAGCGTAGCTTATTCGGTGAACGGGTGGTCTCTGAAATGAAAATACCTAGAATCGAGCCCCAACTACCTAATTATTTTTCCTTTTTATTTTGAAAAATTACCGAGCAAGGCTCGATCAACCACGTACTATATTCTTAATCGTGATAATTATGTCTAAGTTACAGACAAGTTTTCACGTTTATACTATAAGTTTTTTTATGGATGCATTATTTAGTCTAGAATTCGTTCAATTCCGTTGAGGCAACGCCCGGCGCCAACAAAAGCCGGCCGCCCGTCAAACCGGCTGCACCATTATAATTGACAATAACAAATGATACGGATCTACATTACAAAACCGTCCCGTCTTCGGTGTGATGGATATTGGATGCTATTGTAACATATATTTAAAGTTAATGAAACCGGCGCGGCCTGTGATTAATTTAATGTATGCTGAACAAGCTTTGCCTGTGACTTTGCTTCTTTGCTTTAAAACTACAACACAATCGAGCTCGTCGTTGTGACTATCTCCGATTTGGTTACGGGGCGAAACGATCGGTGATATTGTCATAGTGTATGTGTGCAGTGTTCCGTGGTGGTGTTCTGTAATCTTATATCATCACTAGCAACATTGTAAAGACAGATCTTTTATAGAAGTACGCGTTACTTTGCGGAGATCCATAATACAACAGTAATAATAAAATTGTTTGTATCCGCGATGATGTAAAATATAAAAAATATATAATGCTAAATGTAGAGTGGACAATACGTTTTCGTATCTGTTACATGCAGGTTTCATTAAAAACACATGCATAAACCTCCACCACCGCCACAACAATACACAAGCACTACACACGGTCACTATCATAAACTCCACAATCGTTTCGCCCCGCAACCGAAGTATCATCAGGAGATAGACTCCACGACATGCTTTGCGATTTTGTCATGTCAATTGTAAATTGCGCTTTTTTTTTTAGTTTACCATACCTAAGCCTATTATGATTGTGTCAAAAATCTCCGTTTCCTTCGCCACCAAGATTTTTTAGTATGATTTCATTACTGGCAACACTGATTCTTTTGACATTTAAGAAATGAAAAGGAAGGAAAAGTGATAACTGAAGTAAACAGATTCAATTGAACCGACCAAGTTGCCTATCAATTTAGCAATATTTATTTGACATGGTTGTATTATCGCCTGAAAGTAGGACAGCATCGACTATCGACAATCGAGCGGTATCGAGATTGCATAATGGCTTGTCAACTGGCCTCAATTTTGGTTTAGCTTGCTTAGCTGAATTGGCGACTCGAGCGAAAACAGACATTTTTACTTGCGTAGGTTGATTATAGTGACAAAAAAAATTTTTTTTTGGCGATTTCAACGTATTTTTTTAAAGTAACCTCATTATTTGTTACTAAGTGACTTTGTTCGCGCCAACTAAAGTTTTATCCTGTTCGAGATTTTTTGGGAAAAACGAGAAACTATGAACTTTACAGTTTTCTTACTTAACGATACAGTGATGACACAGGTCAGATGGCGGCAATGTGTCTTGTCTCTCATTTCCATTGGTGCTGCTACAGTAAACTGTTGCTTTTACCCTTTCACAAATTCACAGACAATCCCAGTCAAGACGGAGTTAATCCTAGTTAATGTAAACTTGCAAAGCGACAATACATTTTCAACAGTGTTGTTTGAGTAATATCGCTCTTTTTCCTCTTACAAACGTACATCCTTACTGTCAATACGAGATGGCGGAGAAATAACTTAGTCTAAAGTGACAGACGATGAACGGTGTCGCCAGAGTGAAATATTTTTTTGCCTACCCAAAAATTCACAGACAACAGACTATAAATCTGCTGCTAAAACAATCGCCGATATCAAATCAAATTAAATCAAAATATCTTTATTCAAATAAGCTCTTCCAAGCACTTTTGAATCGTCAAGTATCAATATGATTAATGAAGCTAAAACTGGTTCGGAATGTTGCTCTTACCGAGAAGAACCAGAAAGAAACTCGCTGGTCAATCTTTCAAATCTTTTAATATAGCTTGGCATATAGTGATCACTCATGCCAAATAGTAGAGTAAAATCGTGCGTGTCTTTCCCACAAACTCACAGAGAAGCTCCCGATGCTAAATCAATTTTCAATATGGTGACAATGTCCCTTTGTGTAAAGTGATCACACGCGTTAAACGCTGTTGCCAGAATAAAATCATTCTTTTCCTCACACCGAATTACATACAACGTACCCCTTCCAGCTATTGATTTGTATGGTATGTATGATGATCGAAACCAGTCAAACAGTGTTGCCAATGTTTTCTTTAAAACCTTACAATATTTTAGGGATTTTTTTGCCTACAAGTAGTTAGTGACCATTATGTCAGATGAAAGATAAAAAAAACACCCAAAACTCATTTGTAGATTTAAGACAATGGGTCTAACGCGGGTCGGTGCTATCATTAGGAGCATTACAGATCGGAACGGAAACGTTAACAGTTTATTGTGAGGTGTGACGCATTATTTCACTGCGATGGTTTTTGCTTAGTTTGAGGTCAATGTTTTTTAGAGCGACTAAGTATTAAGACTTACAAAAGTAATGAGAATATTATTTTGTTATAATCCGCGATAAAAGAAAATATATGTAATGCTAAATGTAGAGTGTACTATTCGTTCTCATACCTGATACATGCAGAATTTGAAAAAAATCATGCACTACCCGCTTATCTTTATCGCTGGCTTAGCGATAAGGCCGCCGTTCGTGCAATTAATGAGTTCTTTTTTTTCTTTAAATTAACTTCTCTAGTTTTACATAGGCTAAGTATTTCTCTACTCCGTATTGAATGTATACGTACAAACCTGGAATTTTCTCCTGGAATCATTCTGTCTATTAAAAAAAACCGCATCAAAATCTGTTGCGTAGTTTTAAAGTTTTATGCGTACATAATATATGGACAAAGAATGTGACTTTGTTTTATAATATGTAGTGATATTCGGAATCTCGGAAATGGCTCCAACGATTTTCCTGAAATTCAGCATGTAGGGGGTTTTGGGGGAGAAAAATCAATCTAGATAAGTTTTATTTAAAAAAATGTAGTTTTATCCCTGTTTTCGGGCTCTGAAATTTTTTTGAAATTTACGTTGAATATAATCACAATTTTTCGCTGTCAAACGTAAAGTCATGGTAGTTTATTTGGGGAACGGGCGGGTGAAAATACCTAGGATCGAACCCCACTTGCCCTATTTTTTTTTCGTTTTTCACGCGTTTTGGTAAAGGAAATGATCGCGAGGAAACCTGCATATCTCTAGAGAATTCTAGGGATATGTGTAACCTACTATTGGAGCAGCGTGGTAGGTCTTAGCTCCAACCCTTCTCTCTAAAAAAACCTATGCCCATTTTGATAGTAACAGCCCAGTAATTTACTTTAAATAATAGATAAACCCCTATCCCTCGGGGTGATATAAACAAGCCCAGGGCTATCCCGGGTCTCAACAATCATGTGTAATTTGTAGCAATAACTCGTATCAATATTAAATAAATTGCCAGCCCTGACTCAGCGCTGTTGTGATAATAACCCGGTCTTGATACGGGTATAGAACAGGTAGAGACTTGTTTTTTAAATAATCCTGGTGCAATAAAGGCCACAGTCTGTGTGTTCGTTCTACTTTAACGCCCAAATGATATTGTGGATTTGTGAGTAATTTTGCGAATGACTAATTCACATAGTATTATGTTCGAAATTTCAGTTAATCTATACATATTACATATTATAAAATCCGCCGTGCGTTATCCGGCTGAATAGAATAGTACCACCCTCATTTCTTACCGAGGTGTCGTAAAAGGCGACTAAGGTAAGTCGACCGGCCGTGTGGTATCCGGCTAAGTAGAAAAGACCACCCTCTTTCTTATCAAGGTGTCGTAAAATACGACTAAGATAAGTTGACGTCAGGCAGGCGGCTGGTCGTAAAAACGCAGCCAAAACATGTGACAACATGTTTATAACATGTTGTGCCGACCCCACTTGGAGTGGGATTAGGGCAGGAAGATAATATATATAAGATTAATTCACATAGTATTATGATCGAAAAATAAAAGTAATAATAAAATTATTTTGCTATAATCCGCGATGAAGTAAAGTAGAAAATATATATAATGCTGAATGTAATGACAATCCGTTTTCATACCTGATACATGTAGGATTCATAAAAACACATGCACAAACCTCCACCACAGCCACCACAATACACAAGCACTACAAACTCATCATCAGGAGATATCGACTCCACGGCAGCGCAAAGTCTTTGCGATTTTGTCGTGGAGTCGATTGTTGAGTTTGTGATAGCGAACATGTGCAGTGCTTGTGTATTGTGGTGGCAGTGATGGAGGTTTGTGCATGTGTTTTAACGAACAAAATAATTTTACTATTACTTTGTATTATGGATCTCCGTAAAGTAACGCCTAATTCTATAATTTATCATCATCTTCCTGCCCTTATCCCACCCAAAGTGGGGTGGGCACAACATGTTATAAACATGTTGTCACATGATTTGGCCACGCATTCCACGACCGGCCGCCTGCCCGACGTCAACTTATCCCAGTCGTATTCTATGACAACTCGATAAGAAAGAGGGTGGTCTATTGTACTAAACCGGATACCACACGGTGAGTCACTTACATTAGTCGCCTTTTACGACACCTCGGTAAGGAATGAGGGTGGTCTATTCTACCCAGCCGGATGCCATACGGCGGGTCGACTTACCTTAGTCGCCTTTTAAGACATCTCGGTAAGGAATGTGGGTGGTACTATTCTATTCAGCCGGATACCACACGGCGATAATTCTATAAATTATCATTTTTCTATTATTCTATTCTATCTTTTCTTTCTGTATATGATATGGTACAGTTTTTTACTAAACGGTGGAGTAATTCTTTCATAAAGTTTAAATCAATAGTACATTACAGTTTTATGTGAATTGTTTTAAAAAGGTTGCGGGGTTGCAAAAAAACTCGCCTGGTGGCAGCTTTACTTGAGTCCGCCGTATAAATCAGCAGAAATACACCAAAATAATGTACTAGAGAATTGTATATAGACAAAAATACTACAAAAAATTCCGCGATAGCATGTCTCTCTTGAACCAGGCCCTAACCAAGTTCGGCTTTATATTGCTTGAGACCTCCACTGAGGTATCGAATTGCACATAAAAATGACACCCAGGATGGAACATCTGCTGTGATTTATTTTAAAGATCCAATTGCATTTTTCAACCCTGTTTTTTCGTCCACTTATCATCGTCGATTTTGTGTAAAATGTTTTGTAAGTATTTGTGTATTTGCCTAACGTAAGTTAATCTTGTATGTATATCTAAATATATTTTCCGAATCTCCAACGATTTTTTTGAAATTCGGCATGTAGGGTTTTGGGGGAAAAATTCGATCTAGCTAGGTTTTGTTGTCGCCATTGACTTCCGCTTTGTATTTTATAGCAACACAGTCATGAAACAAGAGTATCGCGCCTTTTTTGATTAAAATGGTACCAACACTGTGACGTGTTGTTTCCGGTTGAGTTTTCCTATTGATAAAAGGTTTCAGTGACAGTCAGTCTTAGTTCGTCATTCAAGAGAAGTGCATCTCGGAACGGAATTGTGGTATTCCCATTATATCGTGTTATTGTATATAGTGTGCGTTAACAGTTTCATTTAAAATAAAATGTCTTTTTATCCTTGTTTTCGGGCTCTTAATTTTTTTTAGAAATTTACGTTGAATACAATCACAATTTTTCGCTGTCAAACGTAAAGTCATGGTAGTTCATTTGGGCAACGGGCGGTCAAGAGAGGTGAAAATACCTAGGATAGGACCACCTGCCCAACTATTTTAAATTTTTTTTTTCAATTTTTTTTATATCTTTAAAAAAATTACCGAGTAAGGCTAAGGTACTAGTTATTTATACATATAAATTTGCAGTCTATCTAAGTTTGCCGCAGTCAGCTAATCATTACTTGGCACCTCACAAACTTGGACCTTCCAAGTCTTGCTGGGACTTGGCAATGATTTCTGAACGATCGCCAATACACACCGAGCGTGTTTAGAGCAATTTAGATAATATCTAACCATCGGTACCACATAAGCTGTGATGGCCTAGCGGTGCGACCGTGTGAATCTCTAGAGACGATCATGGGTTCAAACCCGGGCAGACACCAATGAGTTTTTCTATTAAAACTTATGTGTCTAATTGATAATTGCAATTTATCACACGCTTTTCGGTGAAGGAAAACATCGTGAGGAAACCTGCATATCTCTAGAGAATCCTAGGGATATGTGTAACCTACCAATCCGCATTGGAGCAGCGTGGTAGGTCTTAGCTCCAACCCCTTCTCTCCAAAAATGGAGAGAGGAGGCCTATGCCCAGCAGTGGGATAGTAAAAGGTCGTTACTTACTTTTTACCACATAATAATTTACGAATCCTGCATTATCAGGTATAGCGAATAGTGCACTCTACATTTAGTATTACATATATTTTCTTTTATCGCGGATTATGGCAAAAGTAAAGGTATTTACGTTTCTCGGGGCTGCTAATTCCCCGAATAAGCTACGTCTACGACTTGACACTTAATGTCGAAAATTCAATTCAATATAAATTTTAGTATTTTTTAATGCCCAAAAACAGGGCTAAGACGATTTTTTTTACATAAAACCTAGCTAGACCGATTTTTCTCCACAAAAATCCCCTACCTACATGATGAATTTCAGGATGTTGGAGCGGTTTCCGAGATTCCGAAAAAATATATACAATATTAACTCATTTAATTATTACAGATATATCATTATTTTTTTCCGCAGTGTGGTATCCAGCTGAATTACCGAGATTTCGTAAGATGCGATTAAGTTAAGTCGACCCGCGGTGTGGTATCCGGCTGAGTAGAATAAACCACCATCTTTCTTGTAGAATTATCGTAAAAGTCGACTACGGTAAGTTGACCCGCCGTGTGGTATCATCATAGAATAGAACCATGTGACAACATGTTCTGCCGATCCCACCTAAAGTGGAATAAAGGAGGATGAAATGGTTGAACCTTATGAGGGATATATAAGGGAGTTTACACACTTAGCCGTTGCGTCCTGGCGATGCTTCTGCGCTCGCCCACTCTCCCGGTGACGCTGTCAAAGCCTTCATGGCTAACAGCCTTAGTTAGAGTCCGAAAAAAAAAAATAATTAGCCGTTGCGCATTATACTGTCACATCTGTGCCTATAAAGTTCCTATAAACGGTTAAAAATAATTAATGTAGGTTAGTCCGACTAGTTTTGAACCCATCCGGGGCAGTTATTCATGAGCTCTTTACACGACGTTATCGCGGCGGGAACTCCGCACTAGAATCTCCACCCGAACTATTCGGGCTAACCCGATAGAATAAGACGTGAGTAAAGCCGGTTCTATACATTAATTATGAATACTACTCACGATAGTTTAAATTTAAATAACTGTTAAAAATATTAAAACATCGCATGCAAGGTGTAGGAGCTTAGTTTGCTAAATCTCCAAGGGTTCCTTGTGTACATTGGCAACTGTTCGATCTGTGAGAGTGCCAAGTTTGAAATTCGGACGCCCGATTTCCGCCAGGTGCCAAAGCGTCATCCGTTAAGGGTTAAACAATGTAACGAAGTTTTATATTGTTTACTTATAAAGGAGTTTCAACTTATTTATATATCCTCCTGCCCTTATCCCACTTTATGTGGGGCCGGCACAACATGTTATAAACATGCTGTAAAATGATTTGGCTGCGTTTTTACGACCGACCGCCTGCCTGAAGCCAACTTACCTAAGTCGTTTTTTACGACACCTCGATAAGAAAGAGGGTGGTCTATTCTACTAAACCGAATACCACACAGTAGGTCAACTTACCTTAGTCGCCTTTTACGACATCTCGGTAAGAAATGAGGGTGGTACTATTCTATTCAGCCGGATACATGGCGGAAGTCTCTCTCTCAGTATACCAATCCGAAAACTATACTTAACATACATTTGTATTCTCCGCTATTATACCAACAACAAATATATATCTTCCTGTCGTTATCCCACTCTAAGTGGGGTCGGCACAACATGTTTTTCTCTTCCATTCTGTCCTATCTTTCGTCAGCTCTGGCGCCACTCCTTTTATATCCATATCATACTTCACACAATCCAACCATCTCTTTTTAGGCCTCCCTCTAGGCACATATCCATCCACATTCAAATTTAACACACGTTTGGTCACATGATTTTCATCCCTCCTCATTACATGTACATACCATCTCAATCTTGCACTTCTACAACAAAGTTGCCGTATAATACCACCATGAAATGTTCACAAATATTTTTAAACATAAATTTGCGCTCTCCTTGAACATAACCACAACTGCGAATTGCAATGTATTTACATTGTAAGTTTACGACAGTTTCTACATTGTGTTTACTTTGACTTTTACTATCATCACACCATACTAATCTATATCCTTAGTAATATTATGAATGTGAAAATCTGTCTGTTACGTTTTCACGGCAAATCCGCTGAACCAATATCGATGAAATTTGGCACAATTATTCCTTATCGACCGGGGAACATATAGGCTATAGAAATCCTGTTAATTAAATAGGATACAATGATATCGAAAAACGCTATCTATTATCAATCTATAAAAGTTTTTTTGTCCAATATGTGGCAAAGTCGAATTAAAGAAATAGGTTCTTTATTATTGGCTTCGCCTTGGCTCACTTTGAAAAAGTTGTTTAAAAAGTTAAATTTTTATATATTTCGAATTTTGTTTACAGGATAAATTTAACTGAGCTTTTTATAATTTATGTAAATTATACGGGTAACTTACTGTAACAATTAAACTCTCGAGAAACCGATAAATATCAGTCTTCCCGGATCGATCTGATTTTTTTGATGGGGTTATTTGCAGGGTTGGATAGTGACAGAAGCTACTGTTTATTCCAAGACTAACGAAGTCACGGGTAAAAGGTAGTTCTATATAAATTTACCCACTCGAAGAAACAACAAATTCATCTTCCTGCCCATATCCCACTCCGAGTGGGGTAGGCACAACATGTTATAAACATGCTGTCACATGATTTGGCTGCGTTTTTACAACCGGCCGCCTGCCTGACGTCAACTTACCTCAGTCGTATTTTTCGACACCTCGGTAAGAAAGAGCGTGGACTATTCTACTCAGCCGAATACCACACGGCGGGTCGACTTACCGTAGTCAACCTCGGCGATGCTTCTGTACTCGCCCATCCCGCCCGGTGACGCTGTAAAAGTCGTTAGGCCTTAACAGCATACAGTGAATTTTAAAAAAAATATATTTTGAATGTTTTCCCAGCGACAGTCAATAAATTGACATTCATAATCAGTCGCGTGCTATATAAAGATTAAAAGGACAACATTGTCTATTAAAATTGGCGGCAAAAAAATTTAATTAACTGCGACTAGAAAATAAATCGCAAAAAACGTCTGAGTGTTATAAGACCCCTGCGTCGCACGAGGGTAGACTTATCATCAAGCAAAATCGTATCTTATCAAGAATACTTAAGGTGCAAATTCCCTTGTCAATTCAATTTATACCCCCTTGAAGAGAGGTGCATTTTTTTATGTGCTTTTTGTGTTTCTACCTGCTAGTGAAAGACGAGGCATGTGCGCGGCATCCCGTATGGGCAGGAGTTTTCAAATTTTAGTTTTGTGCACAAAACACGACGCGTTCAATAGATAGTCGGTAAACGTGTTCTCTAAATGAGAAATACTTTGCGAACATTCCTTTGAAAATAGTATTTGACAATGCCAAAGTATTTTGAACTCGCTAGAGAAGAAAAAATAATGATAGCGAAATAGGAAAAAAATGATTATTGTTAACTGTAAAATACTGTCGACGCTAAATAGTACAAAATGTTGCTTAAAATTATTTAAAATTATAACGCTTATAGTAATTTGAAAGACACTCTAAGTGGGGTCGGCACAACATGTTATAAACATGTTGTCACATGATTTGGCTAAGTATTCTAGTAGCGGCTGCCTGCCGGACGTCGAATTACCTTAGTCGTATTTTACGACACCTTGGTAAAAAAGAGGATGGACTATTCTACTCAATACCGTACCACACGTTGGGTCAAATTACCTTAGTCGCCTTTTACGGCCCCTCGTTAAGAAAAAATTGTGGACCATTCTACTCAACCGGATTCCACACGTTGGGTCAATTTACCTTAGTTGCCTTTTATGAGACCTCGGTAAGCAATAAGGGTGGTCTATTCTACTCAGCCGGATGCCAAACGAAGGGTCAAGTTACCTTACATGTGTAGATCTACAGATTTTGTCCGATATATAGTTGCCAAATCCAAAACAACTCCCGATAATATGGGCGAAGTATAAATTTTTAAGTAGGGCAACAGCAGATATTTTCTAAAAAAAAAACAATTTGATGGTTTTTTGAGTCTGGGTGTAATGTAATCTATACTTATTATAAAAAGTCCATAAAAGCTGTCTGTCTGCTCGTGATTAATTCTCTCCAAATCTACTATGGGCTACGCTGACTATGGGCCTCATAAGAAAGCTCAGAGTCGCTCAGCGGGCGATGGAGCGAGCTATGCTCGGAGTTTCTCTACGTGATCAAATCAGAAATGAGGAGATCCGTAGAAGAACCAGAGTCACCGACATAGCTCAGCGTGTCGCGAGGCTGAAGTGGCGATGGGCGGGGCACATAGTGCGGAGAACCGATGGGCGTTGGGGTCTCAAGGTGCTGGAATGGCGACCCCGTACCGGAAAACGCAGTGTCGGTAGACCCCCCACGAGATGGACTGACGATCTCAAAATGGTCGCGGGGAGCCGCTGGGTTCAAGCGGCACAAGATCGTGTATGGTGGAGATCCCATGAAGAGACCTATGTCCAGCAGTGGACGTCCATCTGTTGATAGAGAAGAGAAGTATCAAGGAACGTATCAAAATAATTTTAATTATTACTTATGCCTTATCTGTGTTAATCAGACTGCGCCAGTGGCGGCAAAAGCCTCCGGCACAACCGAACCTATCCGTATTATCCAGTAAAACTACGTGGGCCGGTGATAAATATGCTAATAACGGAACACGTCGTGGCCACCCTCGCATATTTCCATAGAAATGGCACCAATTGAATACTAAGAGGTGTTTTCGGTTCATGACTGCTGACGCCATTACAGCTAGCACGGTGCCGTTACCAAAAACAGTATATAGCTGAATATATTATAATTATAATATACAAAAGTAATGAGAATATTTTGCTATAATCCGCGATAAAAGGAAATATGTAATGCTAAATGTAGAGTGTACTATACGTTCTCATACCTAATACATGCAGAATTTGTAAGAACTCATGCACTACCCGACACCGATGACACGACAATACACAAGCACTGCACACATTCACCACCACAATCTCAACAATTGTTTCGCCCCGTTACCGAAGCATCGCCAGGAGATAGACTCCACGACAAAATCGCAAAGCAAAGCTTACCCAAGCAAGCTGAGTTATATAGTAACGAGTTAAACTCCCCACCGTTTAGTTGACTTTATCTTTGAACTTTATCTTTATCTTTATAAATTAATTATAATATAAGCTGAATATAATATAATTAGCGACAACTTTAATTTTATGTTGTAAACTCTCATATAAACACTAAATCGCAAAATATACCTATTGCCCAATCCAACTTCCAACTAATATTTTAAATGCGAAAGTTTGTGAGTGTGGATGTATGTTTGTTACTCTTTCACGGCGAAGACGCTGAACCAAAATCGATGAAATTTGGCACAATTATTCCTTATACACCGGAATAACATACGATTTAAAAATCCTGTTAATTCTACAGGTGTACAGGGTAAATCGCGAAGCACCGATTTGTGACATTTCTGTAAATCATCATTCTCCTGTCCTATAACAAAGTTCAGTACAATATGTTATAAACATGTTGTCACATGATTTAGCTAGGTATTTGACGACCGGCCGCCTGCCTGATATCAACTTACCTAAGTCGCTTTTTGCGACATCTCGGCAAGAAAAAGTAGCCTGTTCTACTCAGCCGGATACCAGACGGCGGGCCAAATTACCTTATTCGCCTCTTACGACACTTCGGTTAGAAATTAGGGTGGTCTATTCTACTCAGCCGGATACCACACGGTTTCTTTTAATAAATATGAATTTCTTTTCCCACCGTTCAACTTTTTTAATATAGAAAGAACTGTTCGAACCTTGTCCAAAACCGGTAAGATTTCGTTTTATCGCAGATTAAATTAGGTCCTTATCTGAGAAATCCTCGATTTTTAATACTTGTTTATATTAAGATCGTTATCAAGTTTCTACTCCAAATTCAATTTTTTTTTACCGTAGAGTAGGCGGTACGGTTAATAGCCTGTGCCTGTTCATTTTGACACGAGTGAATTTAAAGAAAAGTACAAAGCTTTGATTGTTTATTGCCTGCCATAAATAAAAATAATAATTTTTTTAACATCTGGTCATTTGTTTTTCATATGTTTATATGTAATAAATATGCAATGTTGCTAGAAAATATAATAAAGCATTTTTGAATACATACTTTTCAAAGTTTTACCGCCGTGTGGTATCCGGCAGAATAGAATAGTACCACCCTCATTTCTTACCGAGGTGTCGTAAAAAGCGACTAAGGTAAGTCGACCCGCCGTGTGGTATCCGGCTGAGTAGAATAGTTGGTTCATTTCTTACCGAGGTGTCGTAAAAGGCGACTAAGGTAAGTTGACCCACCGTGTGGTATCCGGTTTAGTAGAATAGACCACCCTCTTTCTTACCGAGGTGTCGTAAAATACGACAGAGGTAAGTTGACGTCAGGCAGGCGGCCGGTCGTAAAAACGCAGCCAAATCATATGACAGCATGTTTATAGAATGTTGTGCCGACCCCACTTAGAGTGGGATAAGGGCAGGAAGATGATGATGACTTTTCAAAGTTTTAAGGGCCAACGAACTTTATATAAATAGGAAATTAAGTCGTATAATGCGCACAAATACTCTTGTTATGTATGTATGCTATTTTAAAGTCGTTCTCGTAAGTATTTATTTTTATTTTTGTATATAGTAACCCAGCAGGTAGTATTTCTCTGTATGTGATCGATTTTCTCAAAATCTTTTAACGGATTTTTCTAAATTAAATTTAAATTAAAATTTTAATTAAATAAACTCATTTCCACGCGGACAAAGCCGCAGGCATATTTAATATTTAATAAAATTCTTCATTTTTAGTAATTAGATGATCACTTGATATTCGTTTTTGGTCTGCAAAAATTTCCATTCATGATGATAGAATGTAGGACGTTATTTTTTAATAACAGTTACTTATACAATATCGTTCCAGTATAATTAAGACTAGCTGTGCCAACAGCTTCGTCCGCATGGAAATCAGTGTCACAATTTTTTTTTAAAGCTTTAAAAAAAGATAGAAGAATGATTAAAATTTTGCCATTTGCGCAATATTTTTTATTGCTCTCTTATTCATTTTAGCGTGATGTTATATAGTCTATAGCCTTCCTCGATGATTGGACTATCTGACACGCAAATTTTTCGAAACCTTTAAAAGATAGAAGAAAGATTTAAATTTTGCCATTTTCGCAATATTTTTTATTGCTGCTCCTCTCTTATTCATCTTAGCGTGGTGTTATATAGTCTATAGCCTTCTTTGATAAATGGACTATATTACACTCAAAGAATTTTTCAAATAGGTCCAGTAGTTCCTGAGATTACCGCGTTAAAACAATCAAACAAACAAACTCTTCAGCTTTATATATTAGTATAAACGTGCTACTCCTGTTAGATACTTGGAGGTATCTCGATAAGGCTATTTTCGACATAACCACTTGTGATAAGGGTTAAAGGAAGCCCTTTAGATATGAGAGATGTTCGTTTAGAAACGCTTAAAACGCTGGAGTGTTTCATTCCGCCTCTTGAGTTAAAAAAAAGCGATTATAGAGCAACATCAAAGAAGGCCTGATATTTTATATCAATTCTAGTATTTTTTTGTAATAACGTATAGTATGCTAATTTTTCGTTTGTGTTGAAACAACTCTATGTTTGTAGTATAAAAAGGTCGCTTTCACTTTTGATAATAAGTCTGATACAGTCCTCCACAACGCGTCGTTTTAAGTCGAGGTTCGGCCTCACAGGAAGCCTTAAAGCGACGCTTCCAGGATGCTGCGAGTCTCGCTCGAGATTAGCTCTCCCAGTTTCTCACTCTGGCGATGATTCTGCACTCGCCCATTCTCTCGGTGACGCTGTCAAAGCCTCTAGGGCTAACAGCATTAGAGTCCGAAAAAAAATATATTTTCAGTAAAATACGGCAACTTTCTTTTACATTTTATTTAATTTTATAATCAATCTGCATTGGTATTTTATTACAATGTCTATTATTTTAGTTTTTACGTTGTCCACTTTTGACAGTGTAACCGTAGACAAATATTTTTGAATAGCTAACAGTAGTAACTTAAAGGCAGTTATAGATTAGATAACTTAAATAAAAAATCTTATAAGTACCATATATGCTTTACTTATGTATAAAAACATATTTATATAGTAATATATAAGTTAATAAGCTGTGATGGCCTAGCGGTGCGACCGTGTGAATCTCTAGAGACGATCATGGGTTCAAACCCGGGCAGACACCAATGAGTTTTTCTATTAAAACTTATGTGTCTAATTGATAATTGCAATTTATCACACGCTTTTCGGTGAAGGAAAACATCGTGAGGAAACCTGCATATCTCTAGAGAATTCTGGAGATATGTGTAACCTACCAATCCGCATTGGAGCAGCGTGGTAGGTCTTAGCTCCAATCCTTCTCTCTTATAACGGAGAGAAGAGGCCTATTCCCAGCAGTTGGATAATAACAGGCCGCTACTTTACTTTTTTTTTATATGAGTTATTGCCAAGCGATTGAGGCCAAGAAAAACAACATCCTATATTAAAATATTATACAGTAAATGACATTTTTATATTGAAATATATTTTTTATCGTTTCAGGTATGTACGAAAATGAGACTATGAAAATATGATAAATGTTATCATCGGTAAGCTATTATATTATATTACTTTAAATTAAATCAGAAAATGTGATTATCTTTTTAAACAAATCTGGGAAAGCATTGTTTTTTTTACGTCGGCATAGGTCATAAATATGTTTTTTTTTTTAGGTATTATGTTATAGTATAAAAAAGTGTGTTGAGCCTTAATTAAACTCCAATGTTTTCTTTAATAAATTCTTTTGGGTCACGAATTATACCACTGCCTGACTTCAACGTATCTTAGTCGTATTTTACGACAACTCGGTAAGAAAGAGGGTGGTCTTTTCTGTTTTGCCAAATATCAACACGGCAGGTCAGCTTACCCTAGACGCCTTTTACGACACCTTGGTAAGTAATGAGGGTAGTCTATTCTACTCAGCTGGATACCACACAGCAGATCAACTTACACGTCGGTAAAATAGAGGGTGGTCTATTCTATTTAGCCGGATACCACATAGCGTCCCTGACGTCAACTTATCTAAGTCTTAGTAAAAAAGAGGGTTTTCACTTCTACTCAACCGGATACCACACGGTGGATCAACTTACCTTAGTCGCCTTTTACGACACCTCGGTAAGAAATGAGGGTGGTAGTATTCTTTTTTATTTTTTGGAATAACGTATAATATTTTATTTTTTTCGTTTCTGTTAAAACATCATCATTTATAGAATAAAAGGATCGCTTTCACTTTTGATAGTGTTTAAAGTAAAATACTGCAGATCCCACTTAGAGTGGGATAGGGGCAGAAGGATAATGATTAATTTTTTTAAGTACGGCTCAAAATTCAAAATTTTCGTTCGTCGCTTTAATGCAACCGACTAGCGAGTCTTAAATATGAACAATATCAAATTTTATATTCCTTTACGCCCTAACGATTGCCGTTCGCAAAATTGCGTACTAAAATGTAAAGTAACAGATGCGTCACGATCTGTCGTAAAACGGAACGCTGCGGCCAGCGAGCTCGGATCGTTTGGCGCGACCCCCGCGTTCGTAAATCTTGAGTTATTGAGGAATATAGTTGAATGGGAGAGGTCTTGGTATGCTGGCCGTGGGGGAGCCGTTGCCATCTCGCGATATCGATCTTTGGTTAGAACTCCCTTGAGTTTCAAGTCCTACGGACTGAATTAGTGCCACGATTTATTGTGGGGGGAGTTGTGCGTTTGCTTTGGCAAACGGTCATTGTTACTCTTACTGTTTAAAAATTTAACTGTTCGAACTTTTAAGTTCGGAGCGATAGTCTAAGCGAGCTCCTAGTAGGCAATAATTAAATTAAATAAATGAATATATGGGGCAAAAGTAATAATAAAATTATTTTGCTATAATCCGCGATGAAGTAAAATAGAAAATATATATAATGCTAAATGTAGAGTGGACAATCGGTTATCATACCTGATACATGCAGGATTCGTAAAAACACATGCACAAACCTCCACCACCGCCACCACAATACACAAGCACTACATACGTTCACTATCACAAACTCAACAATCGTTTCGCCCCGCAACCGAAGCATCATCAGGAGATAGACTCGACGATTGTTGAGTTTGTGATAGTGAAGGTATATAGTGCTTGTGTAATGTACAGGCGGTGGTAGAGGTTTGTGCATGTGTTTTTACGAATCCTGCATGTATCAGGTATGATAACCGATTGTCCACTCTACATTTAGCATTATATATATTTTCTATTTTACTTCATCGCGGATTATAGCAAAATAATTTTATTATTACTTTTGTATTATGGATCTCCGCAAAGTAACGCCTAATTCTATAAATTAGTTTTTTTTTTAGGTATTTAATTAAATAAATAAATAAATATTAGTTATATCTAATTCATCATTAATCTCCTGTTCTTATCTAAGTGGAGTTGGCACAACATGTTGTCACATGATTTAGCTAGGTATTTTACACCGGCCGTCAACTTAGTCGCCTTTTACGACACCTCGGTAAGAAAGGGGATGGTCTATTTAACTCAGCCGGATACAACATGGCGGGTAGTTTTAATTGTAATTTATAGAATTAGGCGTTACTATGCCAAGATATATAATATAAAAGTAATAATATTATTTTTCTGTTTGTGATAGTGAACTACACACATTCACGAGAATTTGTGTAGTTCTTATGTCTTGTGGTGGTGGTAGTGGGGGTTTGTAGTGCATGTGTTTTGGGGAACATTTAAAACCTGGGAAACCTGGGAAGTATGAAAAAGGATAATCACATTATATATATTTTCTATTTAATTTATCGCGGATTATAGGAAGCTGTTCCTACCGAGAAGAGCCAGCAAGGAACTCGGCGGTTACTTTATTCAAAATAATACTTATAACTAGTTACATTAAGTCATTAGTGAGGGTAAGCAGACTGACTTTCGTATATATCAATACTATGGTTTGTTACTATAGCACCAAAATTAGGCAGCAAAAAATTGAAAACATCCAACCTGTGGTATTCTAATTAAATTCAAATATTCTGACAGGACAATACCACCATGATTCTTTGGAAACGCCACACAATGGCGGGTTATCTTTCGGAACGGGTTCTCGAAGGATATCGTTTATCTTACACACATGTGTTGCCCTCAGCCTTCGAGAGAGGCCACACGGTCGCGTAGTTTGTCCGACAGATTGTTGCCAGATGCAAAAAATACTCCCGATATTATGGCTGAAATTTAAATTTTTAAGCCTTTATTTATTTATTGTACACTAGGAATATCCCGTGGTTTCACCCGCGTACATACCGATCTCATGGCAGTGGAAAGTCTACTAAGTCGGACTATTGATTTATTTTTGTTAAATATATCATCAATAGTCTCCGCACCGCATGCAATGACATATTTTTGTGACTAATTTTTTACACCTTATTACATTTATTTTACGGATCCCTATTTTTTAATGTAATGTAGCTTATGTTGCTCAGTAAAGATGCAGCTGTCCAATGGTGAAAGAATTTTTGAAATTGGTTTTTGTGTGAAAACATTACAAACAGACATACAAATTTTTCCTCTTTATAATATTAGCATAAATATCATCATCCTCATGCCCTTATCCCGCTCTAAGTGGGGTTTGCATAACATTTTATAAACATGTTGTCACATGATTTGGCAACGTATTTTACTACCGGCCGCATGCGGTCAAATCGGTCGTATTTTACGACACCTCGGTAAGAAAGAGGTTTATTCTACTTAGCTGGATACAACATTCTTCATTGTACGCACACACACGCACATGCACATACACAAATACATACATACAAATATCTTCCAAAAAAAAAACAATTTGTCTGGGTGTAATCATGTAATTTAAGTATATATTTAAAATTATTTATGTATTTATGGAGGTGGTCGGAGGATGGTTGATTGACTCGTCTATTTCTAAAAAAAACACTTCTTTTAACTCTCTTACACGTCCCACACGTCCTTTCTATTCCCTCACTCACTGCTACGTTCCGTTCTTTAATAATTTCATCTTATTCTTATAGCTATTTTTATATAATAATCAATAAATATTTTTACTATTCAATCACCCATAACACAACTATATAGTTACTTATTTTGGTGACGGACGATCGTGAAGGTTATCCTATATTTCATCGCAGCCATTAATGTATTTACATAATAGATTCAAATTCAAATTCAAATTCAAAATATTCTTTATTCAAATAAACTTGTAAACAAGTGCTTTTGAATCGTCAACTCTAGTGCTGGTTCGGAAAGCTGTTCCTACCGAGAAGAGCCAGCAAGAAACTCGGCGGTTGCTCTTTTAAAAATATAATTCTTAATACTATTTACATTATGTCGTTACTGTCTTGTACAGGTTCAAAGAGATCTACATCCACACATTCTTATCTTCTAAATAATCTTCCAGAGTATAGTAGGCTTTCTGTATCAGCCTCTTTTTAACAGTGTTGTTAAACTGCTGTAAAACAGTGTTTTTAGACAAAGTGTAAATCGAAATTAGGTTGCGTTTCGTATTCTGCGTCTTTCAAAAGTACATAAATCATTTATGATTTTTGGTGTACTGTAATAAAATTAAAATTAATATTAGCTATGCCATTACAGCAGTCAAATATTGTATTGTAACTACTGAAAGTAGGCTGATACAGAAAGTCTACTATACTACTGAGGATTACAAAAATAAAGTGTGAATTTAGCTACTCTTCGACCTTGCATAAAATAGCAATTATGAAATGCAACTAGTTATAAAAATTATATTTTCGAAAAGGGTTTTTTTATTTGCTCGTCTCGGTAGAAGTAGTTTTTCGAAACATCATTAGATTGATTTAGAATTTTCAAGATTCTAAATCACTTATTTACAAGATGATTTTGATTTAGTGTAAATATGCTTGTTTTTGTAAAATAGTTTAGTTTAGTAAATAGTATACTTAATATATATTCAATATTTATTAAATAATTATAGCGTTCTTTTCAAATATTAAAAAAAAATATATATTAAAATAAAAAATTTGAATATAGAATATATTGAATTTGAATTAAAAAATATATTATAATTCAACCACATTAACTATAGTTGAAAAATAAAATCGATACTGGCAACATTATCACTTGTCGGACGAACCTGCCCACCGTATGCCATATTAAGCTAATACCATCATAAAACGAGCTCACCTCCCCCTCCTATTTGCCATAAAACGAGGTCATAGAGGGGTATGGGCGTGTAATATTAGAGCTCGACTTACGTTGGCTAAAAGCTTTAGCCGATTACCATGTCGCGTGCGTTCCATACAAAAGTGATAATGATAACTGACTGAGCTGTAGATATAATAAAAGAATGTAGATCTCGTGTCTGTACGTTGTTTGGAAAAATTTAACTGTACGCTAGAATACTGTTTCGTGACTGATTATTATTATTATTTTTTCTCTTTATTTTTAACACCACTTAAATCCTAATATAAAAAAAATATATTTATTAATTTTAACATTTTACCCTCTTTTGTTTCATCTGTATATATGTACTAGGTGACCGGGCGAACGTTGTTTTAACAAAAATCTAATTCACAAAAAAGTGTAGAATAAATAAGTAAAGTTGAAATCGCGCCGTGTGGTATCCGGTTGAGTAGAATAGGCTACCCTTATTTCTAGCTTAGGTGTCGTAAAAGGCGTCTAAAGTTTTTTTCCTTATTAATTGTAATTTTTCGCCGTGCAATTGACCTCAAAAAAAGACGTCAGGCAGGTTGCCGGTCGTAAAATATCTAGCCAAATCATGAACAACATGTTTAAAACATTTTGTGCCGATCCCACTTAAAGTGGGATAAGGGCAGAAGAATGATGACTAAATCATGGAAAATAAATAGTTACTACGAAAATAATATTAGTAGCTGTGTTACTGGCGTTGCATGTGTTGAAATAAGTGTGTCATACAATTTTTCCCGAATGGAAATTTTTAAACATAAAAATAATTATTGTGAGTTAACTATAAGAGATAGAGATATGCTATCGCGGACTTTTTTGTAGTATTTTAAACGAAATAATAAAATATTAAGGCTTTTTACTGTCTTTACATTAAGTTTTATATTTAAGTACCAATGGTCGCCATTGAAAACCAGCGTTGAGGTACTACAAGTTAAGCTGAATGGCGGTCCAATTTATAACGTCACATTTCTCTATATTTGTCTTATTTTTACTGTAATCTACTTTGCTGTGACGTTATTAATAAAAGGTTTTTTGATTTGATTTGATATCTATTCTATTATTCTATTACAACTTTACAAATGACAGTCTATGTTTACAAATAATATTATAACAGTTTTTCAGTGCCTGAAAACAAGGAATAATACGACTATTTGCCTTCACCGAAAACCACGTAATAAATTGTAAGCATCAATTATATATATAAGCTTTAAAAAAAGGTAATTAGCTAAGTTAGTACCCAGGTATTGAACCTGTATCTTCCCAGCAAAAGTCACAAGGTCTCATTGTACAGATAGCATGGTCATAATCGTTAGTAAAAAGCGTTAACGAGAGAAACACCAGTGCATTTGGGAGTCGTTAGATTTTTAACGAAGAGTTATAACGGGCGTGTGCTTTTATACCGCCGTATGTCCTGATTAGAGTAGCGCTGTGGTCACACGGGGCACCGCGGGCCCATTACCTGACCAGGGACACCTTCATTACAGATGTAATAAATGTAGATGTGTTTGTATGTTTAGCGAGTTTGTGTTGACATAAATTACATCTTTCTGCCCTTATTCCACTTTAAGTCGGAACAACATGTTATAAACATGTTGTCACATGGTTTGGCTATGTATCTTACGACCGGCCGCCTGCCTGACATCTACTTAACTAAGTCGTATTTTACGACACCTCGGTAAGAAAGAGGGTGGTCTATTCTACTTAACCGGATACCATACGGTGGGTCAACTTACCTTAGTCACCTTTAAGATACCTCTGTAAGAAATGAGGGTGGTCTATTCTACTCAGCCGGATACCACACGACAGGTCGACCTACATTTGTCGCCTTTTACGACACCTCGGTAAGAAATGAGGTTGATACTATTCTACTCAGCCGGATCAGCCTGACGTCGACGTCAGGCAAAGTACGTTACGTATAGTATTAGTTACGTATTTTAGGACAGCCCTTCGGCCGGTCGTAGAATACGTAATCTAATCATGTTACAACATGTTTATAACATGTTGTGAAGATACCACTTAAAGTGGGATAAGAGCAGGAGGATAATGATGATACAAAAATTGATCAAATATGTCATGTCCACGCATAATGTCCTAACCCCCACTGATCCGTGGTCCGGCATAATGATATACATATACAACTTATAAGCGTACTACGTTACATTTGTTATGGAAATAACTTTATACAGGCATCCATAGATTTTTGGGATTATAATAATAATTAGTTTAGTTATTATTAGTTTTCTTTTTATTTCAAGGCGTATTAATCGCTGTTAGAGTTGTTAGTTAACGGCGACAGATGGCAGCACTTGTATTTTATTTCGCGCTAATGTTTGTCGATTCATTTTATATATAAGAGGATACGTACCATATGCCGATGTGTTGTGATTGTCAGTTTAATAGGGTCGTGTTAGGTATTTCGTTGTTGTCTATAGTCTAGTTACGGTCGAGTAATAAGTTATTGTTGAATGGGTTATAGTACTTAATCGTATTTCGTAATTTAGTGTTTAATTAAGCTATCGAACAATTGGTCCTATTCGAGTCGGATTCGAGGCTTAGTGAAATAAGTATTTAGGAAGAGTAAGTATTAAAAAGTCATTGTTACATTGTTTGCGAATAGTAGTATTTTATAGTCAGAGGGTTAGTACTTAGAAATGGAAAATTTGTACTTACTCCAAGAGAATACTCTTGAAGTAATTTCTAAAGCAGTAACCAACTTCAGAAAGTCCCCTAAATCTCGATTAACGAAATCTTTTATACAAGTTAAGTTAGACACCTTAGAACAGTACTGGAACTCTTTTAGTAGCACTCATTTGGAAATCTTAAAGTCCGCTCAAAGGGAACAAAAAAAGAAAGATGATTATTTCTTACGGGATATTTTTGCTCAAGGTGAAGAGGCATATACAATTTTTAAATGCGAAATGTTAGATTTATTACAGGATTTCGATCAACCTGTTGTACAATTGGCAAAAGAAAGAGTTCAAGAAGTTAAGCTCCCGAAGATTAATATCCCCATCTTTAGCGGAAATTATAATGATTGGGCAACATTCCAGGATTTATATATTTCTCTTATTCATGCAAATACTACTTTAAGTAATGTGCAAAAGATGCATTATCTTAAGGGCAGCGTGGCGGGGGAAGCCGAACAACTGCTAAGACATATCACGGTAGCAGACAAAAATTACGACCTAGCTTGGAACACGTTGCAACAAAGGTATAATAATAAAAGGGTTATGATAAATACGATTTTTAATAGATTTTTGGGACAAAAAAGGTTGTCAAGTGATACTGCTAGGGGAATCAAAGAACTGTTAGACACGACGAGAGAGTGTCTTAATAGTCTTAAAACTTGGGATATTGATATTCAAGGTTGGGATCCGTTGGTTATACATTTAATTGTCAATAAGTTGGATGTCAGGACCCACCAATATTGGGAAGAAGAGTTGAACGGCTTACCTAGTGATATCTTACCAGAACTGGAAAGGTTATTTATATTTTTGGAAAAAAGATTCCGTGTTTTAGAAATGATGCAGATGAGCCACTCCGGTAATAATTCGCGTAATGTAACTACAAAATCTTTTTATTCAACATCAGAGTCCGTTAATCCAGATTGTATATATTGTAAGGGAAATCATAACTTGCAAGATTGTAAAGATTTTTGTATGTTAAGTATTGATAAAAAATTAGATGTTGTTCAATGTCATTGGTTGTGTTTTAATTGCCTCTGGCCAGGTCATGGGGTGAGAGATTGTCATCATACAAGCTCGTGTTGTAAATGCAAACGACGACATCATACTCTCCTTCATAAGTCTAGAAATGAAAATGAGTCTGTACGTAAGGAAAAACCCACAGCGAGTGCAAGTAACTCAGTCGAAGCAAATATCCTCTCACACGTATCTACACACCACCAATCAACACTATTAGCCACAGCATTGGTTAAAATTCAAACTGAAAGGGGAATACAGATATTACGGGCTCTGGTGGATCCTTGTTCTGAAGAGTCTTTCATTAGTGAAGCGGCTACACGAAAGTTGCAATTGAAATGCCTTAACGTTGAGGGTCAGGTATCTGGTGTAGGAAAAATGTGCAACCCAATTAAGCATGCGGCGGAGATTGAGCTCACTTCAATTGTTGATGACACTTTCAAGCTTCATACCACTGCGTATGTGATAAAGCAAATCTCAAATACGATGCCGGCTTCAAAAATTGATGCGCATATAAATTGGACGCACATTCAAAATTTAAAGTTAGCAGATCCTACCTATCATACTCCGGGTCAAATTGATATTCTGTTAGGGGTCAATATATATACAGAGATTATGATGTCTGGAATCATTACAGGGGTTAAAGGAACACCAATGGCGCAGCAGACCAGATTGGGTTGGGTGCTATCGGGTGGCGCAATGGATAATTTTCTTGAAGAGCAACGTAGCATTGTAAGCATGCATCATGCTGTCAACTTCGATGGTATGTTACAGCGATTTTCAGAATCGGAGACGTTAGAGGATAAAAAGGAATTCACATATCCGGGCTTCAACACATGGAAGCCGTCGAGAATGAAAGTGACAAAAAATGGCAACCGGAGTTTCATGCTGGTGAACTAGTTCTCTTAGGATAACTACGGCTTCCACCAGTAAATTGGCGTTTAGGTAGAATCACCCAGAAATATCCAGGAATGGAATATACTAGGGTGTGCGACCTTTGGACTTCATCCGGTATTTTACAACGTTCCGTATTGCGATTGTGTAGGCTGCCACCAGAAGACTAGGACATGTTGTCCTAGGCGGCGGAGTGTTGTTAGAGTTGTTAGTTAACGGCGACAGATGGCAGCACTTGTATTTTATTTCGCGCTAATGTTTGTCGATTCATTTTATATATAAGAGGATACGTACCATATGCCGATGTGTTGTGATTGTCAGTTTAATAGGGTCGTGTTAGGTATTTCGTTGTTGTCTATAGTCTAGTTACGGTCGAGTAATAAGTTATTGTTGAATGGGTTATAGTACTTAATCGTATTTCGTAATTTAGTGTTTAATTAAGCTATCGAACAATCGCAAAGGTTTCTAAACATTGCTACAGTATTTCTTTAATATTAAAATGAGTTAATCTTGTGTTCATAGTATATCTTTAATATTAAAATGAGTTAATCTTGTGTTTATAGTATATCTTTAATATTAAAATGAGTTAATCTTGTGTGTATAGTATATCTTTAATATTAAAATGAGTTAATCTTGTGTGTATAGTATATCTTTAATATTAAAATGAGTTAATCTTGTGTGTGTAGTATATCTTTAATATTAAAATGAGTTAATCTTGTGTTTATAGTATATCTTTAATATTAAAATGAGTTAATCTTGTGTTTATAGTATATCTTTAATATTAAAATGAGTTAATCTTGTGTGTGTAGTATATCTTTAATATTAAAATGAGTTAATCTTGTGTTTATAGTATATCTTTAATATTAAAATGAGTTAATCTTGTGTGTATAGTATATCTTTAATATTAAAATGAGTTAATCTTGTGTGTGTAGTATATCTTTAATATTAAAATGAGTTAATCTTGTGTTTATAGTATATCTTTAATATTAAAATGAGTTAATCTTGTGTTTATAGTATATCTTTAATATTAAAATGAGTTAATCTTGTGTGTATAGTATATCTTTAATATTAAAATGAGTTAATCTTGTGTTTATAGTATATCTTTAATATTAAAATGAGTTAATCTTGTGTGTATAGTATATCTTTAATATTAAAATGAGTTAATCTTGTGTGTGTAGTATATCTTTAATATTAAAATGAGTTAATCTTGTGTGTATAGTATTTCTTTAATATTAAAATGAGTTAATCTTGTGTGTATAGTATATCTTTAATATTAAAATGAGTTAATCTTGTGTTTATAGTATATCTTTAATATTAAAATGAGTTAATCTTGTGTGTGTAGTATATCTTTAATATTAAAATGAGTTAATCTTGTGTGTATAGTATTTCTTTAATATTAAAATGAGTTAATCTTGTGTGTATAGTATATCTTTAATATTAAAATGAGTTAATCTTGTGTTTATAGTATATCTTTAATATTAAAATGAGTTAATCTTGTGTGTATAGTATTTCTTTAATATTAAAATGAGTTAATCTTGTAGGTATATATATATTTTCGGAATCTCGGTAACGGTTACAACGATGTTCCTGAAATTCAGCGTGTGTTTTGGGGGAGAAAAATCTATCTAGCTATGTTTTATGTAAAATAATTCGTTTTATCCCTGTTTTTGGACATTAAAAAATACCCAAATTTATATTGAATTGATTTTTTGCCATAAACTGTCAAGTCAGCGTAGATTATTCGGGGAACGGGCAGTCCGGAGAAATGTAAATACTTAGGATCGATCCCCAACTACATAATTATTTTTCCTTTTTTTCAAGTAATTTTTTTATTTTATAAAAATATACTGAGCAAGGCCCGGTCAACCAGTACTATAATTTAAACATCTTATATCTAAATCTAAACAGATCATCATCCAAATTTCCAGTTTTATCTTTCACAGTTAAACTGTGTCTTATCTGTCAATAAGTTGATTGTTTTGTAAGTTAGTCTGTCAATACGGAGATTAGGGTTCGGATCGCATTATTCAGAATGGGAAATATATGCTTTGACATTTAAGGGTATTGTTTATATAATACTAGAGGAACGCGTTGCTATGGCTTAGTTTGGTTTCGATTTCCCCAGCATAACTGATATTGACAGTTAAAAAAAATGCTCTGCCACCGAACTTTACAGGATCATCCGCTGGGTCATTCTAAAGATTGTCTAATAGTTTCATTAAAATCGGTCCAGCCGCAGGACTGACAAACATACATTTTTATAAATTTCAAAAGAAATCCAAATAGTCTTTATTAAAGTAAACTTGTAAACAAGCTGTTCCTACCGAGAAGAGCCAGCAAGAAACTCAGCGATTCCTCTTTTCCAAATATAATTCTTATTACTACTTACATTTAGTCATAACTGTCTTGTGCAGGGTCCAACAGTAGCTATATCCACGCATTCTTATCATCCTCAAAAGTATAGTAAGCTTTCTGTATCAGCCTCATTTTAACTGTTTAAAGCGCTGGAATGGCAAAACAAAAATTAATTTCGTAATTTTATTATAGAATATAATACCCAAATCCACAAACGATTTACGTACTTTTGCAAGGCGCAAAGCAGAGGGAGAGGGAAATTGTTTTTCTCCCAATTTAACGCTTGCAGGTCACGGAGGGTAATGAATAAATAAAAACTACTGGATCAATTTTAATTTTTTTTTTTCACTGAGTGACATGGGCTTTATATTTTATACCCGTGCGAAGCAGGAGCAGGCCGCTAGTATTAGTATAAATTAGCTTATATTAAAAATCGAAATCAATAGCGAAATAGGTATAGGTGTACATTGGTCCACTTAGTTTCATTTGTGCCAATGCGCCGTAAAAGGCTTCAAGTTTGAGAGCCAGGGGATTTATCACTTGCCACTCCGTGATCCTTGTAGGAAACAGCGCATGCGCCCCAATAACAATGTTAGTGGGGGGGAAATGTCATCACTGAAATTCTATTACGCGTTTTATACACGGGGCGCGCCTTAATGGAGGGGGACGGCCAGTCGCTAGACCCCTGCGATTTTCCACACTCCCCCCTATCTGATCGGCGAGCTTAACGACCGCGGGAGGCTGGGAGGTCCGTTTAAAGTGGTACTGTCGTGAAACATTGAAATCTGCGTCGGGCTCTCTTTAGTTGGTCGATTCGACACGCGCAGTTTATTTTAAATTATACCGGCAATGTTGGGGTGTTTTTAATCTGTGTTGTTTGCTCAGTTGCGTGGGCTTATGTCGCTTCAATATGCTGCACTAATCTTAATACATAATTTTTATGTATAAGAATATACATAGCTCTAGCTTTGCCATTACATCAGTTTAAAAACACATAAAAAGCGGCTTATCCAGAAAGCCTACTATACTGTTGAGGATTACTTATAAGATAAGAATATGTGGATATAGCTCGCTTAGACCCTGTACAAGACAATAATGGCTAAGACAAAAATGTAACTAGTCATAAGAATTATATTTTTAAAAGAGCAACCGCCGAGTTTCTTGCTGGCTCTTCTCGGTAGGAACAGCTTTCCAAACCAACAGTAGAGTTGACGATTCGAAAGCACTTGTTTACAAGTTTATTTGAAGAAAGAATATTTTGAATTTGAATGTGGACATGATTATGCCGTGTGGTATCCGGCTGAGTAGAATAGACCACTCATTTCTTACCGGTGTCATAAAAAGGCGACTATGGTAAGTTGACCCGCCGTGTTATATCGAGTAGATTAGACTACATTGTCATTCAAAGTTGCAATAGCTTAGTGGGAAACGGTTGGACTGAAAAAGTAGATATAAAATATTCAAAAAGACTTTCCAGTACTTTTAAATAGGTAAATGTTTTTAGAGAAGCTACCACTGATTAGGAAGTTTGCTCTTACCGAGAAGAACCAGCAAGAAACTCGGCGAATGGGTTTTCCCGACATGAAAAAGCCCAGCTAATGTTAAGGAATTGTGTTATAAAAACGTGTACCAAAACCGACAAATGATTTCCGGGCTTTTTGGAGGCTCAAAATCTATGGTATTGTTAAGAATGTAGATCTCTAAGCATTGACAGCCTATATAAGAAAAAGGCTGACGTCATTGTTCTCTTTTGGCTCGCGGCATTCGTAGGAGATAGACGTATTTGGATGACGTCTTTTTTATTTCGTGTTATGAGAATCTAACCTGAAATAATGGTTATTCGTGATGAGAGCAACCACTGAGTTTCTTGCCAGTTCTTCTCAAGTTGATTAGTGTTCCTAACTGGTAGAATAATTCTGTCGTTGGATTTTGTAGTGAAAAGTGTTGACGCCCAATAAGGTGCCCGGCGCGATTCCCTAAATGCATTCGTCTATTTTTTATTATTCATTTTAAATTGAATTTAGACTTAATTTCTAACAGTATATTATAACTCTATGGTCTATTCCCGCAACACTATCAGCCTATGCTGTCAAGTTGCCAAGCGCACTATTGACCGATCTTCGAGGGTGGCGCCTCCTATTATTATCCAATTACTTCCTCCGATTCCCGCGAATTTAAATGAGTTGGGAGAGGGCAACGACCGCACCGGACCCCGCCCGATTTGGGTGACAGACCACATGTTGACTGTTTAGTGTGATAGTTTTTGCACCCTTTTTCCTAAACGTCTCTTGCGGTATATATAAAAAGTAGCTTTTTTTTCGAATTGACTATATGCTGTTAGCCCTAACGGCTTTTACAGCGTCACCGGGCGGAACGGGCGAGCTCAGGAGCATCGCCGAAGTTGCGAAATGCAGAGAGTAGAGCGCAGAAGCTCTACTAGCGTCGGGGAACATCGTCCTAAGGGTGCCTTCTGTGAACCCGGACCACGGCTTAGGTAGTGGAGTGCTGATAGTATGATTTTGATTAGTCAATACGACGACGGAAGGGTGGCAAGAAGCCACGACCAACCGATGTCAGAAATATGTCTCGTCTTCGCCGGCGAAGACGCTGTGTGTGTATTACGTGTTCTGTGTTTGCGATCGTTATTTGATCGTCAGGGTCATATAGGACGCTTTTTGGACGCCTATATTTTCGGTGGTCACAGTAGCTTTTACCTGCGCAACTTCGTTCGCGTGGACTGTTGTCTTGAAATTAAGAGTAGCTTCTGTCACTCCAACCCTGCAAATATCTCCATCGCAAAAATCAGATCGATCCGGGAAGAATCAGAGGGATTTATAGTTTTATCAAGAGCATAATTTTATAATTTTAGTATATGTAAATGTAATTAGTAAATAACCCTTACTTACATGAAATATATATTAAAATAGCTCAGTGAAAGGAGTACAAAAACTTCATATACATCCATAAATTCATAATGTTTTTCTGGTATTAAATATCTCTATAAATATTATAAACTTTAAATGGGAACGTGCTAGAAAACTTATTAAATAATAACATTTATACGTAACATTGATGCGTTGTCAACTTGGTTTTTTTTAATTACCTGTACGTACGGCGATGGATTCCAACGTTTCCAACGGAAAATATATTAGTTTCACTTTATTAACTGTAATGACTTTTCAAATATTAAAAATGGTGTTTAGAAATAAAATATCTTTTCATCAGCCGTATGGCTCAATCTCTATGGGAATAAATTAAACAAAACTTCCCAGTATATGCCAATTATTAATCATTTATTTCGTACTTGTTACCATAGACTACTAACTAAAGACTTGTTCCGTTTAAGAACGTGTTTTCTAGAAACGTCTGTTTTTTTAACAACAAAAAATATATATAATTACATTTTACTTGAACTTAAATGATTTTATTAAATGAATTATACTTACCTTATTGTTAAATTTTCATCACAAATCCTATCGTTTTTAATAGTAGATTTACTATATTTAAACTAAACAGAATGTATAAGATTCTATAATAAAATTCCGCAATCAATTTCAGCATTATCATTACAGCAGTTTAAAAACACTGTTAAAAAGAGGCTCATACAGAAAGCCTACTATACTCTTGAAGATTATTTAGAAGAAATAATGGATATAGCTCTCTTTGAACCTGTACAAGACAGTAACAACTTAATGTAAATATTATTAAGAATTATATTTTTAAAAGAGCAACCGCCGAGTTTCTTGCTGGCTCTTCTCGGTAGGAACAGCTTTCCGAACCAGCAGTAGAGTTGACGATTCAAAAGCACTTGTTTACAAGTTTATTTGAATAAAAAATATTTTGAATTTTAAACCTTCCTTAAGTATTGCACTACCTTTTAGTAAAAAAAAAAATATTTAATGTACGAAATCGTAGTAACATTCTCAAAGGAGAACACGAGCTTGATATCGTGTACAAAACGATTTCAACAGTGGGAAGGTGTAACTTGAAAATCTCGTTTTCGTGTTTGCTCGGCCGATTTCATACCACAGTCCGCGGCTGTGTCCATAAAAGATAAGCGGTTATTAATATTGTTCTTATAACAATGTTAAAGTCATTGTATTGTAGTACAACAAGATGTTATAGGAAGCTGAGATCGCGCGCGGCGGCCATTTTGAAATTTATCAAACTAACGATTTAAATACTAAAATATTATTATGATTATATCTAAATATTCATCATCCATCTGCCCTTATCCCACTCTAAGTGGGGTCGGAACAACATGTTGTGTGTGTAAGTGTCCCATATTTTTATTTATTTATCACATGATTTGACTTCATATAAGGCTGATACAGAAAGCCTACTATACTGTTGAGGATTCTTTAGACGATAAAAATGCGTTGATATAGATATTATTCGACCCTGTACAAGATAGAATAGATAGATCAAATGTAACTAGCATTAAGAATTTTTTTTTTTTTTAAAAGAGCATCCGCCTAGTTGCTGGCTCTTCTCGGTAGGAACAGCTTTCCGAACCAGCAGTAGAGTTGACGATTCAAAAGCACTTGTTTACAAGTTTATTTGAATAAAGAATATTTTGAATTTGAATTTGAATATTTTACGGACACCTCGGTAAGAAAGTGGGTGGTCTTTTCTACGTAGCCGGATACCACACGGCTATATTAAATATTGTAACGCTATAAACAAATTGTATTAAACGGTAAAATGTGCCAAATCGATAAGATATCTTCCGAACGCTCTTCAGAGACCATTACGTAAGATGCCGTTAGCTGCGGTCTTGCCGCAGTAATCTATGTAAAATTACACTTTTTACCGAAATATATCGGGTTTCTAGCTTCATTGACATTGTGGGAATGAGGTTTGCGGTTGGTTTTTATACGAAGCTAGAACGGAACGTCCTCTAAACATAAACGAATAAAAAATATATAGCGTTCATTTGAAATAAGAAATACCAAAAGAGTTTTAAATATGAATGTTGATGGATGTATGGCTAGGGGGAGGCCGAAAAAAAGTTGTGTGAAAAATGATATGCATGTTAAAGGAGTGGCACCAGAGTTGACGAATGATAGAGGAGAATGAAAGAAGACATATTGTGCCCCCACTTAGAGTGGGATAAGGGTATGAGAATGTCTTGAAATAAGAAATACTAACAGTTTCTTATATACATGAAACACAAAAAGGGATGTCTTGAGAAGAAAAAATCGATTAATAAATAATCGATTTTTTTTCCTTTAAAAATAATCGATTTTTTCGTATCAAAATAATCGATTAATAATAATCGATTTTTTTCTGACTATTTGAAAAGTTGCTATTTTAATATAAATAATTATTTAGAATAAAGGCTTATTAAAGCGGACAACTACCAATAAATATTAACAGCTGTTTGTGAAATCCTATTAAAATGTGTAGTTTGGCTACATTGGTGTCATCCGACAGTGCATATTTAATCTTAAAAAACTAGAAAAAAAGAGTGAAACGAAAAAGGATGATTAAAATAATCGATTTTTTAAAAATAGATTTTTTATGAAAAATTAATCGATTATTTTGAAAAAATAATCGATTATTATAAAAATCGATTAGTTTTCTCATCTCTAAAGACAGATAGACTACCGAAGTCGTAACTAGTATATCATCTAAACATGTTATAGTACAAAGTCCTCAAAACCTGTCTGTATGTTATTAGGTGTGTTTTTATATTTGTTTATATATTATCTTATTGTATTGTATAATAAATTAAAAAAAAAAAAAATGTAATCGATTTTCTCAAAATCTACTAAACGCATTTTTGTACGGTTTTTATTTAAAGATTGTGCATTTCTTGAAGGTGGTTAGGTTAATATTACATTATCCCGAACTGCTACATCCATTTTAATGGGAATATGGAGGTTGTGGAGGAACATAAAGGCTAATTTTTATCCTAAAATTCCCGTGTTATAGATTTACAAGGATTTACAAGGGATAACTTTATGACAATGATTTGAACGCGGGTCAAGGCGAGGGACATGTAGAGGCTTGTATAGTATAAAAAAAACCTGATATTTCTTAAGGATTAGAAAAAACAATAAAGTCAATAATTGAGGGTACTTTAACATTCAAATTTAAGTCGAGTACAGGGTACTTGAATTAGTAAATAATACAATATCCCTGTTAGTATTATCGTATATAAGTAAGATTTGAAAATATTTTTTTAAATTAAACTCGCAACTAGCAACTCTACAATGTATGGACATATAAAAAACTAGTTTTTACCATAAACCGCTTTGTATAATTGTTAGGGGTGCCAACTTCAAATTTCAATTAAAATTATGCATGTGTTTTTACGAATCCTGCATGTATCGGATATAAAAACGGATTGTCCACTACATTTAGCATTATATATATATATTTTCTATTTTATATATTTTCATAGCGGATTATAGCAAAACAATTTTATTATTACTTTTGTATTATGAATCTCCGCAAAGTAACGCCGTAATTCTATTAATTAAATCAGTTTTCTAAAATACTGTTTTCCATCTGTTGGTAATTAGGAACGCTTGTCTGTAGTAAGTTGGTATTGATGTCTGTATTTGTTATGTGGGCTAAATTTTTTTCTGTTCCAAACGGTTTTATTATAAAAGCACATAAATATCAACAATATCCAATAATAATATAAGATAAATCATGAAAATCATGTGAAAGTTTAGAGTTCGAAAACAGTGATAAAACGAATTGTTTTTTTAAATAAAACTTATCTAGATCGATTTTTCTCCCCCAAAATCCCCTACATGTTGAATTTCGAAAATCGTTGGAGCCGTTTCCGAGATTCTGACTATATATATACATACAAGAATAACTATTTAAATATTAAAGATTTAGCGTTTAACACTTTATTTCTTGTAAAAGTTGGCAACCCTAATGATATTGTAAGAAATACTTATACACTTTATTACAAAAAAACATTTCCTAGTGCGTACAAAAACGTAAATATGTATAACAGGACTCCAGGACGAGTCCAGTCGCTTCCCGTTGGACGCCGTGTGAATATATTTCTACGATACGTTCATAGAAAGACATTAAACTTGTTTCATACTACCCGACATTTAATCTATAAGCTGAATAAAATTGAACGTATGTAATAATAAACAGTACGCCGTGTGGTATCCGGCTGAATAAAATAGTACCACCCTTCATTTCTTACCGAGGTGTCGTAAAAGGCGACTAAGGTAAGTCGACCCGCCGTGTGGTATCCGGTTTAGTAGAATAGAGGTAAGTTGAGATCAGGCAGGCGGCCGGTCGTAAAAACACATCAAAATCATGTGACAGCATGTTTATAACATGTTGTGCCGACCCCACTTAGAGTGGGATAAGGGCAGGAAGATAATGATCTAATAATAAACAGTACAACAGGAATAATACAATTATTTTGTTATAATCCGTGATAAATAAATAGAAAATATATATAATGCTAAATGTAGAATGGACTATCTGTGTCCTGATGATGCTTTGCGAAACAATTCTTGAGTTTGTGATATTGATTGTTTGTAGTGCTTGTTTATTGTGGTGGCAGTAGCAAGCACCACACACAATCGCTACGACATTCTCAACTTTTCGTCCCGTAACTGAAGCAGCATCAGCACATTGGCTCCACGGCAAATCGCGAAATAATACTATGGTTACGGGGCGAAACGATCGTATAGATTGTCGCAGTTGATGTGTGGAGTGTGTTCTTGGTGTTTCTTGTGATACCTGCGCTAACTTATCCTGCATGTATAAGGTATGAGAACGGTTTCTGCTTCCTATACTTACAATTACATAAATTTTCTTAACAAACATTGATTATGGCAAAATAATTCTATTATACAAAAGTAATGAGAATATTATTTTGCTATAATCCGCGATAAAATTTCGATTCTAATAAATGCTGATTTTATTTATCGCGGATTATAGCAAAATAATATTCTAATAACTTTTGTATTATGGACCTCCGCAAAGTGACGCCTAATTCTATAAATTAATTCTATTATAACTTTTGTACTATGTAATTTTTGTAATTCCGCCCGCGCTTCTATAAATGACATTAAGGGCCTGTTTCACAGGTTACCAATAAACTGTCAGTTAGCTTATTCGGAACATATCTGACATATATCTCGGAATTTCGCGTTACTCAGGTTTCTGATTATTCAGCACTTAAAGTCCTAATAAGTTAACAGGTAGATCATGTGGCTGTTATTTTGTTTATCTGCTGGATAGCAAATACCTATTTCAAAATGACCACGATTTTTTTTAATCTTTCACTTTTAACGAGTCTTTTAAGTCACTTTTAAGTTTATTTGTCGGTTAACCATCCAACAGTTTATCACTAAATTGTGAAACAGGCTCTAAGTATTTTCAAGTCTGTAATTTGTTGATTTGAGGTACATACAATTCTTTCATCATTACTTACCCTTACCCTTATCCCACTCTAAGTGGGGTCGGCACAATATGTCTTCTCATTCCATTCTCCTCTATCATTTGTCAACTCTGGTGCCACTCCTTTAACATGCATAAAAATTTTCACACAATCCATCCATCTTTTTTTCGTCCTCCCCCATACATCCAGCCACATTCATATTTACAACTCTTTGATTTAACGTACATAATTCAAATTCAAATTCAAAATATTCTTTATTCAAATAAACTTGTAAACAAGTGCTTTTGAATCGTTAACTCTACCGCTGGTTCGGAAAGCCGTTCCTACCGAGAAGAGCCAGCAAGAAACTCGGCGGTTGCTCTTTTTAAAAATATAATTCTTATGACTAGTTACATTTAGTCATTACTGTCTTGTACAGGGTCTAAGCGAGCTATATCCACACATTCTTATCTTCCAAGTAATCCTCAACAGTATAGTAGGCATATAATTTTTTATATACGTTAAATCACCTAACGGCCTTTGTTAGCCAAGTTCATCCGTGATGTTGGAACAAAACACCAAACATGCAGTATCTAAAAGTCAATAATGTCGAGACACTGTTAGCACAAGGAATTCTCTTCGGCGGTGGGTACACAAACAAAATAAATATCATTAACACTCGACAATCGTAACTGTACATTTTTGTACACTTTCATTAGATTCTAGAAAGTTCTCGTATGGCAATATATCGCACGCTTAGTACTAAGTGACCTAATTAAAAAAAATTATGGCAAATTGTAAAACAGGGCTGTAATAGCCCAGCGGTGTGACCGTGCGACTCTTTCGAGAGGGTCACGAGTTCAAACCCCGGCAGGCATCAATGAGTTTCTATATTAAAACTTATGTGTCTAATTGATAATTGCAATTTATCACACGCTTTTCGGTGGAGGAAAACATCGTGAGGAAACCTGCATATGTCTAGAGAAACTTGCCGTATATGTATATATAAGCTGTGATACCCCAGGGGTGCGACCGTGTGAATCTCTAGAGACGATCATGGGTTCAAACCCGGGCAGACACCAATGAGTTTTTCTATTAAAACTTATGTGTCTAATTGATAATTGCAATTTATGACACGCTTTTCGGTGAAGGAAAACATCGTGAGGAAACCTTCATATCTCTAGAGAATTCTGGGGATATGTGTAACCTACCAATCCGCATTGGAGCCGCGTGGTAGGTCTTAGCTCCAACCCTTCTCTCCAGGAACGGAGAGAGGAGGCCTATGCCCAGCAGTGGGATTTTAACAGGCCGTTACTTTACTACTACTTCTACTACTTAAATTGTAAAACTCGTGCCTTTAAGTAAGTTTAAAGATATCCATAACTTAGAAGAACAAGAAAACACTAGCTTTTGTAATAGTTTGTAATCGTAATAAGGATTACATTACAATGTATAACAAGGATTATTGCATCTAACTTAATTAAGCCTAGTTTTGATTTCGGTCATTTTAATACTAAGCGTGCGATATATCCGGAATCCGGATAGCAATAGTAAATAATAAATATATGGTATAATAAATAAACATATATAATTTTAAATAAATAAAACCATGATGAACAATAAAATGTTGGTCCTAGGCGAAAATCGTACCTTGGAGCTTTAGGGTCACCTGTGCCAACGGGTTAGTCTTCATAACTCCTTAAAGTTCACGTCTGTATTCCATAGACAGCCGAATACACGCGTTCATAGACAAAGAGTTAATAATAGCTACTAATACCACGGACTAAGAGTTGAAATGTAAACTTTTTTCTTTCAAACTCAATAGCGTTGACACACTTGCATTAAAAAGTATTTTTATTATAAAAGGTCTAGTATGCTCAGATCGCTTATCTTAAATTTTAACCTGTGTACTTTACAAATATGCATTAACAATTGTACTTGTAACATAATTCCTTTCAATACAAGAATAGTGTGTAAGAAAACACGATTCTATACGAATGCGTATTGTCAAAACGTGTGAACCGTGTGTTTAATTTGAACAACAGTACCTATATAAAAACATCTGCGAATGCAGCCATTGATTTCTGCATTAACCTACATACACTGTAGGTACAGAGTATTCGGATATAAAATCCTAATCTATATATATAAAAGAAAGTTGGTCTTAGTTACACTATTTATAACTCAAGAACGGAAGAACCAATTCGGCTGAAAATTGGTGGAGAGGTTGCTTAGAACCAGGAGACGGACATAGGATACTTTTTATCCCGTTCGACTGCATTTATTTTATCCCGTCAAGTCACTATAAAACGTGGTATAACAAAAACGACTATGACATGGAATAACAAAATATAAATGACAGTTATACGTAATTTTGTCTTTGGTTAGTTTTAGAGTTTAGATATTCCAAATATAGCAGGGAATCTTCATGGTATAGTGTAAGGGGAATTGTTTTACTCCACATTTAACGCGTGCGGGCCACTACTGGATAGATTTTAATCATTTTTTTCGCTGAGTGACATAGGCTATATATTTTATACCCGTGCAAAGCCGAAGCGGGCCACTAGTAATATTATAAATGCGAAAGTTTGTGAGTGTCCGAGGTGTAAAAGGCGACTAAAATAAGTTGAAGTCAGGCAGGCGCCCAGTCGTAAAATATGAAGCCAAATCATGTGACAATATGTTTATAACATGTTGTGCCCATCCCACTTAGAGTGTGATAAGGGCAAGATGATGAGGATGATGACTAGAACAGAAAAATTTCATTGAAAATTCGCAGAGGTCCATATCTACTACCAAATGGACAATGAAAGATCGCTTTAATGTAAAAATGTAAAAGTCGCTGGCGAGTCGACGGCGATCAAATTCACTACTTGGGGTTACTCGGCGTTACAATATATGTAAGACTAGCTTTTACCCGCTACTCTGTTTGCGTGGACTGTTGTCGTATGAATAGATGACGATTCAATATCATCCTATTCCTATAGAATTAACGGGATTTCTATAGCCTATATGTTACATATGTTACCCCGGTGTATAAGGAATAATTGTGCCAAATTTTATCGATATTGGTTCGGCGGATTCGCCGTGAAAGAGTAACAAACATACATCCATGCTTAGTCATATTCTTTATCGTTATAGTGTAGGTAGACAACGGAAAGCAAGCGACATAGTATAAGTATCAACTTCCTGTACAGTTATTTTTAAACTGTTATAATTGCGACAGTTAATGACATAATCAACGGCCGCTTCCGATCGTTGCGGAATACATTATCTTTATTCTGGTGCCATCTGGCCCGCATATATGTAAATGCGTCCATATTTTAACGTTTCAGTGGTCATTGTAAAAACTTGCTGGCTACGTGTAATAAATTGTAAGTCCGGATATCATTTAGCATGCAATAACTGCGGGGTCGTCCGCGTTAGAGATGTAAAAAATAATCGATTATTTTTTCATCAACAATCGATTTTTAAAAAATTGATTATCTTAGGTATCCCTTTTTTTACTCTTTTTCTTTTTTCTCTTTTTCTTGAGATTAGATATGCATTGTTGGATGAAACCAATTCCAAACTACACATTTTAATCCAATTTTACAAACAGTGCATCTGATATTATTTCTTGGTAATTGTCCACTTTAATTTTTCTTTTATTGTCATTAATTATTAACATTAAAAAAGACAACTTTTGCAATAGTCAGAAAAATCGATTAAAAAAAATCGATTATTTCGGAACAAAATAATGAAAAAATATGGTTTAAAAATCTATTATTTTTAAATGTATAAAAATCGATTTTTTATTAATCGTTTTTTTCTACTCCAAGTCACATCCCTAGTCCGCGGTCGGGTGGGCGGCGGCCATTTTGAATATATACCTGTCTGACGCGTATCAGAAGTGACAGCTGTCATACGGGTGACAGACGTGTGGTGATGGAAATGCTTTTTTTTTATTTGTTTACGCTTATTAATGCAAATGTTCCTACTGGTAATTATCAAACAATTACCGTGTGTAAATAATTACTATAAAAGTAATGGCAGTTAGTAAGTTTTTACCTTAGAATCTTCTAAAGATGTCTTCAGCTTTGGGGCTTTTGCGAACTTGGGGGCCAGTATTTTCTATTGCAACATGTTGGCTCTTCGTCTTTCGGTGTATTTATGTATACAAATATGTATTTTAAATTATATAAGTACTATATTTACCAGTTGTTTGTCACCCCATAACACAAGTATTAAATTGCTTTGGGGACAGACGACCGTGTGTGTGACGGCCTCATACCTATCTTTAATCTTTAAATGAGCTAATGTTGTATATATATTTTTCTGAATTTTGGAAACGGCTCCAACGATTTTCATGAAATTCCGCATGTAGGTGATTTTTTCAATCGAAAAAGCTAGGTTTTATTTTAAAAAAATGTTATTTTGTCCCATTTAAGGCATTGAAAAACTGTTAAAATATTAATAGAATACAAAAGTTAAGTAATAATAAAATTATTTTGCTATAATCCGCGATGAAGTAAAATAGAAAATATATATAATGCTGAATGTAGAGTGGACAATCGGTTATCATACCTGATACATGCAGGAGTCGTAAAAAACACATGCACAAACCTCCACCACCGCCACCACAATACACAAGCACTATATACGTTCACTATCACAAACTCAACAATCGTTTCGCCCCCCAACCGAAGCATCAACAGGAGATAGACTCCACGACCAAAATCGCAAGGCGAAGCAATACCCAAATAAGTTTAGTTATATACTGATCGGTTCAACCTCACCATTTATTTTATTATGTCTGCGAACAAGTGTAACAAGCTTGAACTAGAAACATTTATCTGATCTGATCTAACGATTGTTGAGTTTGTGATAGTGTACGTATATAGTGCTTGTGTATTGTAATGGCCGTGGTGGAGGTTTGTACATGTGTTTTTACGAATCCTGCATGTATCAGGTATGATAACCGATTGTCCACTCTACATTTAGCATTATATATATTTTCTACTTTACTACATCGCGGATTATAGCAAAATAATTTTATTATTACTTTTGTATTATGGATCTCCGCAAAGTAACGCCTAATTCTACAAATTAGTTTTTTTCTGTTAAATTTAGTACATGGAGTTGAATAAATTCTTTTTCTGTTCATTTCCTTTCATGTCTTTACATTCGCACCACGTCCATGATTGCATCTACCCACATTCCTCCACGTGTCGACCCTTAATGTATGCCGTGGGGTTTATGGTGGGAACACCTGTGCTAGGCAGGTGGTTCCGCAACACTTATCTTTATAAATATTTTGGGACAACCCATTTTTCTTTTGTCAGTTTAAACCCTCATGTTCAAAGGTAATTTTGGAACAAATTTAAAATATTAATAACTTTCGTGCTCCGGCTTCGCACGAGTATAAAATATCATTAACTTCCAGCCCTTATCCCACTCTAAGTGGGGTCGGCACAACATGTTACAAACATGTCACATGATTTGGCTGAGTTTTTACGACCGGTCGCCTGCCTGACGTCAACTTACCTTAGTCGTATTTTACGACACCTCGATAAGAAAGAGGTTGGTCTATTTTACTTAATCGGATACCACACGGTGGGTCAACTTACCTTACACCTCTTACACCTCGGTAAGAAGTGAGAGTGGTAATATTCTATTCAGCCGGATACCACACGGCGGTACGCTTGTACACGTTTATTGGTTAAATTAAAGAAAAAAATCAAGACGTTGCACCTGAACAATATTATGTACCGATAATGCACAATTTGCATTCAATTATAATCGCAACAGTTAATAAAGCTAGCGACAATTACGTAAAGGACAAGTCTTGCGAAATGTCTACGGTTAAGGTCACAAAAATGTAACATTGACTTGGGGCGCACACAGCGGCACGTAGACGCCCACCCACACAGCGTCGGCTGTGACGACACGGCCGTGACGTCACGCCGGCACGCGAACACACCCACACGCGCACGTGCGCGCGACCCACGTGACGTACACACACCACTAAACACAGCTAGGGTTGCCCACCTGTACTTTATAATAAATTCTTGTTATTATTTATTTATAATTATTATTTTATATTTTATTGTACACCAAATTTTATAAATACAAACATTTGATTAATACTAAACATAAATAAATTTTTTGTACTGCACAAAAGGCGGCCTTATCGCTTATAAGCGATTTCTATTTCATTTATAAGAACAATTATGTACAAGACAATAGTTTATTTCGTTTTCCTTTGTAATATTGAAAGGTAACATTATAAGATTTTTTTCGCCCAATGGACTTTATCGAAGCAAGTGCTGAATAAACAGTGCGAATCGCGTAAGATTTTAAATATAATAAATTGCACTTTATGTTGAATTTATGGCTTTTTTTTGCTTACGTACAAATAATAATCTATACATAATACATAGCAAAGACCCCAAAAACTGTGTCTCTATATGGTCGATTTTCCCAAAACCTACAGAACAGGTTTTTATACGGTTTTCATCAAATGATATGCAATTCTTGAGGAAAGTGAGGTTGATAGTACATTCTCCGGAATGGCTAGACCGATTTTGATAGGACTTTCACGTGAAGAAAGAACAGCTTGTTGAGCAACATATAGACTAATTTATATCCTGTAATTTCCGTAGGGTCGAGATTTACGCGAAGAATACTATGACACAATGATTTGAGGGTGAAGCCGCCGGCACACATAGTAATAATACATACTAAACGATAGCCTGAATCTGTGATAGCCTAGAGGTGAGACTGTGCGACTTGAATAGGTTTTTCGATTGAAACTTATGTGTTATTGATAATTGCAATGTATCACACGCTTTTTAGCGAAGAGAAAATAGATATTTTCTCTACATCTAGAGATGACATATTTACAGATGTAGATAATTCTGGGGACATGTGTATACAATCTTCATTGGAACAGCGTGGTGGTTCTTAACTCCTAAGTACTACTGACTAACTCAGAATACATACTGACTAAAAGAGGAGGGTTTTTCGTAACAGTGAGATAGTAACAGGCCGCTACTTTTATAAGTAACCAAAAAATAGGCGGCAACCCTGCCACAATGCTACGTTCAACGCACACTCGTCTAAACGTAAACAAAGTGACGTAAACAGTACATGACTAACACAGACGCGGAATGCACACAGTGATTAATGTAAACAAACAGGTTTTGAATCGAGTCACTCACACAGACTTTCTTGAGCTCGAAAGTGGGCCATCGTGATTTGTACGATGGAAATTAGCTAATAATAATACTATACGATATTGTTTATGTTTTGATCGAGTTCTAATTATGGAGTACAAATGTTTATTACGTCGGGATATATTGACGTTGAATACTTTTAATTGTGGTAGGTTATGCGTCCAAGGTCTTTAGAATAAACAATTGCTGTTTTGAATCATTTTATTATTTTATTTATTTATTTATTTATGTACCATAAAAAATGTTGGAAAAAACATAATTGGTAAAAAAAGTGTACAAAGGTCAACTTATCCCTATGACAGAGATCTCTGCCAGCTAACCTACGAGGTGAGACAATTTATATTAAAGAAAAAGGTACGCAAATATCAAACATCATCATCTTCCTGCCCTGATACCACTCTAAGCGGGGTCGGGACAACATGTTATAAACATGCTGTCACATGATTTGGCTGCGTTTTTACGACCGGCCGCCTGGCTGACGTCAACTTAGCTTAGTCCTATTTTACGACATCTCGGTAAGAAATGAGGTTGGTCTATTCTACTCAGCTGGATACCACACGGCGGGTCGACTTACCTTAGTCGCCTTTTACGACACCTCGGTAAGAAATGAGATTGGTCTATTCTACTCAGCTGGATACCACAAGGCGGGTCGACTTAACTTAGTCGCCTTTTACGACACCTCGGTAAGAAATGAGGGTGGTACTATTCTATTCAGTCGGATACCACATGGCGGAATTGCTGTTTTGAATATTTGTTCATAACATTAATTATTTTTTTAACATTTTACTGTGATTTACAATAAAATATGATATAAAAATATCGTAGTTTAGACCAGTGTTTCCCAATGTGTGGCCCACGCCCAACAGTGGGAGATTTTGACTGTGGACTTAACACGAGTCGAATTTTTCGCTCCGGGCAATTTAATTATTAATATAGCAATAAATCATTTTTTTTTAATCATATAAAAGATCCATATGCCGTGTGGTATCCGGCTGAGTAGAATAGACCACCCTCATTTCTTACCGAGGTGTCGTAAAAGGCGACTAAGGTAAGTTGGTACGTCACGGCCACTTCCGGCTGGTGGCCAGTCGTATATAAGCCAAATCAAATAACAACATATTTAAAACATGTTGTGCCGACCCCACTTAGATGGGTTGAGTGCAGGATGATAATCATTAAAAAGATTTATTCTGAATTATTAATTATTTCCGTTTATACTAAAATATACAAGACAACCACATAAACAAATAATTTAAACATTATCTAACGACCTTGTCTATGTAATATTAAACTAATATCCAAGATGTCTGCCGCAATATAAAGCGTTAAAATAAACAATTATAATCACCAAACAAGGCCAGGCTACCGATTTCAACAAAGAACAATAAAGCCCGCGTAGCCAAAAAATAAAATAAAAATGACAATACAGTCAGAAAAGTTATGTTCCCGGGGCTGAATGTGAAACAAGTAGAGTCGTAAATAAAAACGCATACTGCTATTACTCATTTAGATTTACGGCGTTATGCCCAAAAATTACCGGTTCCGGCTGGTTTTTGTGCCACAGACTAATGTATAGGTATACATTTTAGAGTGCAATTAAGTTTTTTTTATCTGTAATTGCCTGTGTGCGTTTAGCTTTACTGGCATTATAAGAGTTTGGTATTTTTTTTAATAGAGATAGCTATAATTTATAGAATTGGCGTTACTTTGCGGAGGTCCATAATACAAAAGTAATAATAAAATTATTTTATGAGTAAAGTAGAAAATATAGATAATGCTATTTAGCATTACATATATATTCTTTTATCGCGCATTATAGCAAAATAATATTCTCATTACTTTTGTAGAAATAACTTTGTTACATTAAATTTCTTAAAGTTTGAGTGTTAATAATATCCATATACTGCGTCCATCATATTATCAGTCTTTTGACAGCTCACGCTCATTAAGTTTTGTATTGCTTACGTACAAATATCATACAAATAATATTTGTACTTTATGGATGGGTACCGCCCACTTAGTGATGTCACACATAATGGTTACTACGATTATGCCACAGATTAAAAATAATCGGTAGAAATCGATGTTACGAGTATTAAAAGACATTTAATAACATTATATAAAGTTTTACTTTCTTCTTAGTTAATACATGAATACAAATAAAACAATCAGGATATTTTAATTTATTTTATTAGCACGAGTCGTCGGAATGATAATCAACACTAGACTCCTCCGATGAGGAGTCTTCAGTAGCAGTTATTATTAGCTCTTGTGTAGATAATATATTATCAAACGCAATATCACGTTCCCAATCAGAGAATATTACTCTTTTAGTTCTTTCCACCACACTTGCCCAGTTCTCGGCCGTTACGTGGGTGCAAGCATTTTTTAGCAATTGCAACATTTTATTCGCTGTGAATGGGGGGCTTGTATTGCATCTCGCAGCATGCCCTTTTACTTGTGCCCATATAAGTTCTATTGCGTTGTACTGGCAGTGGTATGGAGGAATCCGAAGAACAGTATGGCCATATTCTGCTGCCATTTCATTGATTACATAGCGTTTTGCTCTCTTTTTGGTTTTTAATATTTTTATTAATTCAACTTTTAACATTGAGTCGTCCACATTTTCTCCATTGTCCCGAAGCCAATTAATTATTTCATGCTTTTTATTAGCCTGTGTTGGCATTTTGTCAATTTGACGGGAGTGGTAGGGCGCATTATCAATAAAAATTATTGATGGTTCTTCCAATGAAATGAGCATTTTTTTGAACCACTCTTCATACACATTTGCATTCATCTCTTCGTGGTAGTCATTTGATTTCTTCGATTTAAATGCCAACAGTGCGTCTTGTACAAATCCTTTTGCTGTACCTGCATGGCAAATGATTAGGCGCTCACCTTTTCCCATTGGTACTGAGGAAGTGGAATCAGCAGTATCATCAGTCCAGAAACGAGATAGTGTGTGGTTAGCGTTGAGCCATGTTTCATCCGTGAAAACAATATTTGCCCAATCTTGTATTTTCTTTGCCTCTCTTAAAAAATCACAACGTGCTATAGCTATATCTGTGCGTTCCATTAATAATTTTCTTTTATTTAACTTTTTATATGAAAAGCCAATTGTGTTCAAAACTTTGACCAAAGAAGATTTTTCACCATGAAATAGACCACTTCTTTTCAAAGAAACAATAACTTTTCTCAAAGTTGGAATTTCTTTTCTCAAGTAGTAATCATATACATGACGACGAATAGCGTCAGCGTCAAAGTCATCAACAGCTGTCACCTTATGAGCCCGGCGCTTTCTTTTTGGTGTAGATGGTTTGTTTTGCTCCAAGCCGCTCCTGCCGTAGGCATCAGTAGTGATTTTAGTCACAGTTGATAGACTGATCCCCAACGCGGCTGCAACACGGTTTCGGACTTGCGTGATAGGTATAAGAGCCGCCATTTTGATTTTCTTGCTCAAAATACTCATGAAGTTTTAACACTAACTGTCTCGATTGTGCTTTCAACACACGTCCTTTCGGCATTTTCACGATCAATTAATATAAGTTTCACAAAAGTTTTTCCGAGGAATAAAGCTACTTAACTCAAGGTGTAACAGATGCGAGAGAACACTCAGCGAACGTAAATGCGTGTGACTATCACGGGCGTTTCGTTGAGAGTGACAGATCACGTCAAAATGGCGGCCGAGCGGAAGGTCTGTTGATGTTGCCAGTTGATGTATAATATATTTTTTATGATTATAATAAATACACACGGATTAACATTTATTTTCAAAAAACTAAGGCAATATTAAATCAAAATGTTGATTTCTATATCTGTTATTAGTTTACGTAGGTTATCATTAATCGAATTACTTAGGTACGTAATTCGATTAATGATAGTAGGTACTATAATCGGAATGGTATCGCATACGAGAATCTTTAGGACATCACTAAATATGTAAATCGTCAATCTGTCAAAAGATGGTTAATATAATGGACAGTGTATAAGGAACCGACATAAGCTTGCGGCTCCTGCTTTGCGCCTTGCAAAGGTACGTAATTCGTTTGTGGGTTTTATGTATAAGATTCTATTATAAAATTCCGCAATCAATTTTAGCCTTGCCATTACAGCAGTTAAAAAAACTGTTAAAGGCAGGCTAATACAAAAAGTCTTCTATACTATAATATATATAAATAAAAAAGTTTTAAAAAAACACGCATTAATTTAAATAGTTAAGACAGTTCGTCTGTCGGTTAAGCTAGCTTAGTTATAAAAGTAAAAAAAATCCTTTGAGTGTAGGACGGTTGTGTAGTATTCAAAATATCTAACTATTTTTATTCCAAGAATCCAAATATTAATCTTAATTACAGCGTAAATAGTATAAACTACTAACAAAATGAGAGTGTGTTTTTCTATCCTTGTCATTCTATTTCTTTCCACATGGTCACTAAAACTTAATTATTTTTTTAATTTATTTACTTTTATCTGTATATGAGTAAACGTAGTCGTGGGCTGAACCTAGTCATAGAAAAGTCGCCACACGAAGTGTCTTGAAACTTGTTAATTACTAAATATTTCATCATCCTCTTGCCGTTATCCCACTCTAGGTGGGGTCGGCACAACAGATTTTAAACATATTGTTACCTGATTTGGGTAAGTAAGAGCCGGTAAAGGTGGCCCGGTAAGAAAGAGGGTTGTCTGTTCAACTCAAACAGATACAACAAGGCGGGTCGACGTAGCTTAGGCACCTTTAACGACACCTCAGTAAGAAATGAGGGTGATCTATTCAACTCAACCAGATACCACACGGTGGGTCGACTTACCTTAGTCGCCTTTACGACATCTCAGTAAGAAATGAGGGAGATCTATTCAACTCACCCGGATAACACACGGCGGATCGATGTACCTTAATCGCCCTTAACGACACCTCGGTAAGAAATGAGGGTGGTCTATTCTACTCAGCCGGATACCACAGGGCTTTTTATTTTATCCGCGCGTTTTTTATAGAAAAGTCGCTTGAAACCCGTTAAAGATAAACATTCATTCATACAGTAACTTTTATAGCCTAAAGCTTTGAATTATGTATTTGACTCGATTTCACAAAAACCGGAAATCGGGCGTGAGATATGCCACTGGGGCCAAAAACAACTGTGAAAGTGGTTGTATTTAAATAACTGATTAGTACGATCCGCACTTTCTAACTGTAATTTGCAAAATTTTTATGTTGATATTTAAGGCAAACAAACCAAAGTAATAATAAAATTATTTTGCTATAATCCGCGATGAAGTAAAATAGAAAATATATATAATGCTAAATGTAGAGTGGACAATCGGTTATCATACCTGATACATGCAGGAGTCGTAAAAACACATGAACAAACCTCCACCACCGCCACCACAATACACAAGCACTATATACGTTCACTATCACAAACTCGACAATCGTTTCGCCCCGCAACCGAAGCATCATCAGGAGATAGACTCCACGACCAAAATCGCAAACAAACGATCAAGTAACTTTTGATGGTTGGATTGTGTGAAATATGACATGAATATAAAAGGAGTGGCGCCAGAGTTGATGAATGATAGGAGATTGGAAGAGAAAAACATGTTGTGCCGACCCCACTTAGAGTGGGATAAGGACAGGAAGATAAACGATCGAGTAACTTAAATGGTTAAATACCCTTAGTTATATACCATATTTTATTGTCCTTTTTTTTAAAAAGAAAACGGGAATTTTTTAACTCAATTTAGTATTAAAGTGACCCAATTCAAAATTAGGTTTATTAAGTTATATACATTGTAATCGGTAATTATAACGGAAATGGTAGTGGGCAAGCCTCCTCCGTGTGGTATCCGGCTGAATAGAATAGTAACACCCTCATTTCTTACCGAGGTATCGTAAAAGGCGACTAAGGTAAGTTGACCCGCCGTGTGGTATCCGGTTTAGTAAAATAGACCACCCTCTTTCTTACCGAAGTGTCGTAAAATACGACAGAGGTAAGTTGACTTCAGGCAGGCGGCCGGTCGTAAAATATGTAGCGAAATCATATGACAACATGTTTGTAACATGTTGTGCCGACCCCACTTAAAGCGGGATAAGGGCAGGAAATTTTGAAATTATTATATACTCGCGTACATACTGCGATGTCTTTAAAGGAATACAAAATGTGCAAACATCATTCTCCTGCGCTGATCCCACTCTAAGTGGGGTTTCTCAGGTTTCTGATAGTCTTATTCAGCACTTAAAGTCCTAATAAGTTAACTGGTAGATCATGTGGCTGTTATTTTGTTTATCTGCTGGATAGCAAATATCTATTTCAAAATGGCCGCGATTTTATTCGTTTTCATTTTTCACTTTTTATTTATATTTATCTGCTACTTACTTTATTAGTCGGTTAACTATCCGACACTTTATCAGTAACTTGTGAAACGGGCCCTTACTGTTTATAATACCGTTAACGACTGAGACTGGTTCAAAAGACTAGTTGTCCCCAAACAACCCCGACCCATCTACAAATTTCCACAGTCCACCCTCTTTTGTATGCGAAATGCGTGCTGAATTTTTAATCTACCTAAAATACGAATGTGTGGAACTTTTAACTTGACGCGTAATTCGACGCGGGCGTTGCAGACTTAATGGATCTGACTTTAATTCGATTATTGTTCAATTTGGCGCAACTCTTGATGAGAGATATGTAGCGGTGTGTTCCTATCCCACAGCTGGGCGTGGGCCAGTAACAGGTCTCTTTTGAGGGAAGGTTTCAACACCGACCATGATGCGCTACGGATACCACACTGCGACTTACCTTAGTTGCCTTCAACGGTAAGAAATGAGGGTAGTTTATTAAACTCAGCCGGATGCCCAAACGGATACCACACGGGAGGTCAACTTACCTTAATCGCCTTTTACGACACCTCGGTAAGAAATGAGGGTGGTACTATTCTATTCAGCCGGATACCACACGGCGGGTCAACTTACCTTAGTCGCCTTTTACGACACCTCGGTAATAAAGAGGGTGGTCTATTCTTCTAAACCGGATACCATACGGCGGGTCAACTTAGTCGCCTTTTACGACACCTCGGTAAGAAATGAGGGTGGTACTATTTTATTCAGCCGGATACCACACGGCGTACATATAGTAATGGAGTATCGATTGGTATTGCGAGGCCGCGTCCGATTACGTGATTCGTTAAAAATTCCACATGTTTTAGGGAGATTAAAAATTCAAAACGTGCTCTGAATAGGTTGAGGGTATCTGAATACTGGATGGGGTTTATGTGTGACTCACGTTCAACACTGTGGTTAGTGTCAATTTATACTTTAACTAGCGACCCGCCCTGGCTACGCATGGATATAAAAAAATTACAGTATTTCTCTACTCCATATTGAATGTTATTATAAATATAAACCTTCCTTTGCAATCACTCTATTTAAAAAAAAAACAAATCAAAATCTGTTGCGTAGATTTATGCATACATAGGGATATAGGGACAGACAAAGAAAGCGTACTTTTTTATACTATGTAGTGATATCCTTATTTTTAATATTAAAATGAGTTAATCTTGTATCTCTCTTTTATATATATATATATATAAAAGAGAGATACAAGATTAACAGGTATAGTAGGAGATTTTGGGGGGGAAAAATAGATCTTTTAGATTTTTTTCTTTTTTTAAAGTTTTGCCTGCCTGACATCAACTTACCTAACTCGTATTTTACGACAACTCGGTAAGAAAGAGGGTGGTCTATTCTACTAAACCAGATACCACACGATGGATCACGGTGCTCAGCCGAATACCACACGGCGGGTCGACTCACCTCAGTCGCCTTTATACGACACCTCGGCAAGAAATGAGGGTGGTCTATTCTACTCAGCCAGATACCACACGGCTAATACACTAAAGTAATGTACTAAAAAATTATAGATCTACAAAAAATTACTTCTAATACCTGTATTGGAATTCTCATCATAGTATAGTGAAGGAACAATGGTACAGCTGTAAAAGCAACTCGAATCGACCATTATCGCCGGTTCAATCTCGCCGATCCGCGTCTACTGTTAACCATCACGATTTGATATACCACGATCAATGCAATACCAACCTTATTTATACAATATAGAACTCGCATTAGCTTGTGTTCTTACTTTGTATGATCAGCTTGATCAACGTGAAGCAATACCAACCTTATTAACATAGTGTAGAGCTCACAATAGCTTGTATTCTAACCTTGTATGATCAGCTGCACAGTACGTGCACGCACCGATAACGAATCGAAAATGAGTCCGGTTTTATGTGACGGTTACGATACGACACCGACAATACTAAAGGTAAAGGAAAAAAAATAGTCTTCTTTTTTGGACGTTTATTGCTGGATATAAATCTATATATTTCGTGACGATTTTGTCAAACCTAAATCCAGTTTCGACCTTTGAACTCTACCAATGCTTCACGTGGTAAATTCTGTTTAAAGTAACGGACTGTTACGGAGTACGGAGACTTGTGCCGAACTGTGGGATAGTAAGTAATTCTTAGAGCAGACAATTAGTCACGCTGATAAAAATAAAGTAACGACCTGTTATTATCCCACTGCTGAGTATAGGCCTCCTCTCTCCGTTTCTTGAGAGAGGGTTTGGAGCTAACCTACCACGCTGCTACAATGCGGATTAGTAGGTTACACATATCCTCAAAAATCTCTAGAGATATATAGGTTCCCTAACTATGTTTTCCTTCGCCAAAAAGCGTCTGATAAAAATTGGCCAATACGTGGGCAGGTCTACGTTTAGGTATAAGTCTAAATATGCTATAACTAGAGAAAATCTCTAAGTTCAAGGTATGCGATGTTTCCAGTTTAATTAGTACTGTGCTATTATAATCATGATCCCCTTACAAGCGACAAGCCTATCCAAAAAATAAAACCTAATATTTTAAAATCATTTCAATCCTCGTCAAGCGAGAAATCGCATCGTTATACGTAAGAATCGCCTGATATAAAACACACAAATCGCAATCAAATCACAACCGCGACGCAGCTGTACTAACGCCGCCATCTTTTATTCCTTTTTCTCATCAAAAAACTTCCTTTTCCTCGAGCACCAATACGTTTTCATCTCCAACGCCAAACTGAATGACATTAAATTGAGTTGTACTTGCGATTTCCTGCAATTTCTGACTCTATTCAAACGAAATAACGATTGCAAACAAGTTAAGTCAGTCGTGGTGTAATTCTTTACAAAGTACTGGCAGTATTAAATTCCGAACAATGGGAATTTATGCGTTCGATTTTTAAGGCGTATTAAATTTTTGAACGATTGATTGATTTGAATTTCGAACGTATGAAATCGATTTATAGATTACTAAAATGATTTGTTCAAATTATTCTCACTATAAATTCCAATTATACAATGCTTGTTAATGAAATTGCGTTTGAGTACAAAATTGTTGTTTTATAATTCGTTACGCCGTTTGTACAAATAATTTACTATACCTCATTTTTTTGTATCACGTAAAAAATATTTATGTTTATCTATACTTATAATAAATCTGTAGAGAGGTCAATTGGACATATTTTTCAAACTGGAATATATTTGCAAAATAACTATTAGGGGGTGATTAGGGATCGATACTGATGCCAAAAATGCAATCAGTAAAAATTTTGTCTGTCTGTCTGTCTGTCTGTCTGTCTGTCTGTCTGTCTGTATAACCGTTATAGAAACAAAAACTACTCGACGGATTTTAACGAAACTCGGTACAATTTTTTTTCATACTCCTGAGCTGGTTATAGTATACTTTTCATCACGCTACAATCAATAGGAGCAGAGCAGTGAAGGGAAATGTCGGGAAAACGAGAGAAGTTACTCCAGTTTTTAAGCTTACGTCGCGTGTGCAACCTTGATGGTTAAAGCTACACAGAAATCATGTATGACGGAAATGTTTTCCTTGAAATTATATAAAAAATATCCCACGACAGCATATGTCTATCTTTTATGGTTAACTCACAATAAGACGTGTAACTCCCGATAGCTTAGCAGTTCGAAGCTTTCTGGTTATATTTGTCTACTCCTACGTTTATGACACTCTCAATCATCCCTAAATAAAAAAGTGAATAGTATTAACCATTGTATAAAAAAGAATCATTGAAATCGGTATAGAAACACCAAAGTTATACATGAAATACGCTAATAATAAGCCATCGCGCGTGAATACTGAATCATGCTATAGGGATTATCACTACATAGTATAAAACAAAGTCACATTCTTTGTTTGTCTCTATATCCCTATGACTGCTTAAATCTTTAAAACTACGCAACAGATTTTGATGCGGTTTTTTTAATAGATAGAGTGATTCAAGAGGAATGTATAATAACATTCAATATGGAGTAGAGAAATACTGTAATGTTTCTAATGTGATGTCGTAAATAATTACTTTTTTTTCTTTATAATTAATAATTACTTTGATGTTAGATATAGCAGGAAATCTTCTTGGTATAGGGAGAGGGGAATTGTTTTTCTTCAAATTTAACGCGTGCGGGCCACGGGCAGTAATGAATACCTAAATTAAAACTACTGGATCGATTTTAATATTTTTTTTCACTGAGTGACATAGGCTATATATTTTATACCCGTGCGAAGCAGGGTAGGCTGCTAGTTGTTAATAAATGCCTTTGAATCACCGAATAAATCACGTGGATCACGGAAGTGATTCTAGAGGAACGACAAATATACGCTTCTTTGGTTACCTTTATCCAAAATACGCCTATTGGGTTCGATTCGATACTAATATTATAAATATAATCCGTCTGTTACTCTTTCACGTCAAATCCGGTCTAACCGTCGTAAATCTACCTTAAAAATGCGAAGTATAAAGTTTGGTGAGATTGTAGTAGTGAATGTGTGCAGTGCTATTGTTACTGCTATTGCTATTGTAACCGTTATTATTGTTAATTGATGCATTAATTTTTACAAATTCTGCATGTATTAGGTATAAGAACGGATAGTATACTCTACACTTAGTATTACATAGATTTTGTTTAATTGCGGATTATAGCAAAATAGGTTATTTTGCTACCTATTATAACTTTTGTATTGTGGTTTTCCGTATATTTCTATATATTAAATTAAGCTGTGATAGGCCAGCGGTGAGACCGGGCTACACTTTCGAGATGTCACGAGTTCAAATCCCGGGCAGGCACCAATGTGTTTCTATTAAAACTTATATGTCTAATTTATAATTGCAATTCATCACACGCTGGTAAAGGAAAACATCGTGACAAAACAACCCGCATATCTGTAGAGAGTTCTAGGGATATGTGTAACCTATCAATCCGCAATTTAGGTGGTAGGTCTTAGCTCTAACCCTTCTTTCCAGAAACGGAGAGAGGAGGCCTATCCCCAGTGGGATAGTAAGAGGTCGTTACTTTACTTTTGTATACTTTAAATCAGTGTAATGTTCCTCTTGTTCCAGGGTTCCACCTGAGTGGAGTGGTGCGCGCGCCAGCAGCTATACCTCCTTGCTCCGAACCTGAAAGGCTATACAGGGTCACAGTTTCATTTGACAGGTATAATATACTCACAGATTTTTTATACAGGTACTATTAGCTCAGTTTAGTTTATAGAGTTATTAATACTAGACTTGGTTTCATTTGACAGGTATATAGATAATATAGTCACAGATTTTTTAGACAGGTACTATTGGCTCAGTTTAGTTTATAGAGTTATTAATACTAGATTTGGGTAGCCATAGGCAGCCCTGTAAGTGATAGTTTCACAATAAATTTTGAAAGGGATCCTACTTCCTACTAATATCTTGCTAATATTATAAACAACTCTGCTATAGCAGAGTCTCTGGAGGTTCTAAACACAATGCTCGAAGACCTCAGCAGAGTAACTCAACAGATGGGCCTTAAAATGAACATAAGTAAGACGAAAATCATGTCAAACTCACATGTTCCACTCCACCCGGTCATCGTTGAGAACTCTGCACTTGAAATTGTTGACGAGTATATATATACCTGGGACATACAGTCCGATTAGGTAGGTCCAATTAAGAGAAAGAATGGGCAGCGTTTGGGAAGCTACGCGAGATCTTTTCGTCCAAGATACCTCAGTGTCTGAAGACCAAGGTCTTCGAACAGTGCGTGTTGCCAGTGATGACTTACGAATCTGAGACGTGGTCGCTGACTATGGGCCTTATAAGAAGGCTCAGAGGGCGATGAAGCTAGCTTTGCTTGGAGTATCTCTACGTGATCAAATGAGAAATGAGGAGATACGTAGAAGAACCAGAGTTACCGATATAGCTCAGCGTGTCGCGAAGCTGAAGTGGCAATAGGTGGGGCACATAGTACAGAGAATCGATGGGCGTTGGGGTCTCAAGTTGTTGGAATGGCGACTCTGCATCGGAAAACGCAGTGTCGGTAGACCCCCACGAGATGGACTGACGACCTCAAAAAGGTCGTGGGGAGCCGCTGGGTCCAAGTGGCAAAAGATCGTGTGTTCTGGAGATCCCAAGAAGAGACCTATGTCCAGCAGTGGACGTCCATCGGTTGACAACGAAGAAGAAGATTATAAACGACGTTTGCTAACTACGCACGCGCAAAAAGAGATAGATAATGATGCTACAATTCTGCACCAACATTTTCAAAATTCAAATTCATATTTCACAGTTTTGGAAACTCTTTGCAACACTGTTGTAAACCTCATTTACTTTCTCTTTATTGTAATGACACATTTTGGGCTGGCTTCTAGTATAATAATTCTACCGTTTCAATTCCAAATTCTAAGGGCCTGTTTCATAAATTACCAATAAACTGTCAGTTAGCTTATTCGGAACATATCTGACACATATCTCGGAATTTTGCGTTTCTCAGGTTTATGATAGTCTTATTCAGCACTTAAAGTCCCTAATAAGTTAACAAGTAGATCATGTGGATGTTATTTTGTTTATCTGCTGAATAGCAAATACCTATTTCAAAATGGCCGCGATATTATTTTTTTTAATTGTTCACTTTTTTTTTCTGCTACTTAGTTTATTTGTTGGTTGACTATCCGACACTTTATCAGTAACTTGTGAAACAGGCATTAAGAACCATACAGTATTTTTTAATACGTAAAACGCTTGTCTGTTTGCGGTGCAGCGAAGCATCGTGATCATACCTGCATACCTGTAACAATTTCGTGGATATGCGTAACCTGCAAATACTTGTCTCTTTAGAAGAAAGCAGGCTTTTACCTAACAGTGCGATCGTAAGTAATAACTCTATGCCGCAATTACTTTAATTGTCTATTCCGTGTACACAGATGCAAAATAACCGGAGTGACGTGCAGCTGCGAGGCGCGGGACATTTTCTGGTGTCAGCACGTAGTCGCACTTGCCCTTTACCGCATCAGAAATGCGGACTCCGTGCGGCTCCGGGTGCCTATATCAGGTAAACCATCTTCCGACAACTAACAAGTTCCTGGTAAATTAGCCTAGCAATTTCCTTGATGACTTCCTAGAATATAATTTAGTATCGATTTCCATCTAGCATGTTTCTTGTTAATTATCTTTATGTTATTTATATTCAAATTCAAATTCAAAATATTCTTTATTCAAGTGGACTGTTTACAGTACTTTTGAATCGTCAAATGTTTTAAAGAAGCTACCACTGATTCGGAAGTTTGCTCCTACCGAGAAGAATCAGCAAGAAACTCGGCGGCTAATCTTTTAAAAAATTATTACAATTTGATGGTTACAAGATAATCGTTGCAGCTGGATGCGTAGCTGACTGCAGTTAAGATAAGCTATCACTCAAATAATCCTCAATAGTATAGTAAGCTTTATGTAGCAACATCGTTTTGAGATAATTTCTAAACTTGTGTAAAGGCAAGTCTAGGTAAGAGTATTATCTTTATGTAGAAAGGAACAGGTATAAAGGCGGACTTATCCCTAAAAGGGATCTCTTCCAGTCAACCTTTGAGTGACAGAAGAAAAAGGACATGAATTGAAGAAAAAAGAGAATACTGTTTAAACTATTAATTAATTTTAGTAAAATAAATAGATGAAAAGATTCTACTAATATATAATTACTTAAGATAAATATTTTCTAGTCTGTAACTTAAATACTGAAAGGGAAAGAGATTTGCGGATTGATACTGGTAAATCATTCCACAGCTTTACACCTTGAAAGCTAAATGATGTCCAGTAAGTCAGTGGAGCATTTAGGGAAAGCAAAATCTAAGGTATTTATAGATCTTAGCCGGCCACATCCTACATCCGACAAGAAGTTGAATCGCTCTTTAAGATATATTGGGATTGAAAGATTAAAAAGTACTTTATAAAGAAGTGATAGAATATGTAAATTTCTTCTGGATCGGATAGAAAGCCAATTTAACTTGTGACGGAACACAGTGATGTGGTCAAATTTACGAAGTCCATAAATATATCTAATAGCTACATTTTAAAGACGTTCAGGCTTAGCCAACACTTCTTCTGTAAGATCTAAAAATACAGCATCTTAGTCATTTTTCTGACGACGCATATTCCTACAATTTAATTTAGTATCGATTTAGATCGATCCTTTTTCCGGGTTATTCCAAGAATATAATTTAGAATTCTATTCTAATCGATAGACTACGATCGATAAGATCCTGGCATTCATTTGATATATTGCAAGCTCGCTAAGAAATTATCGGTCTATTCTACTCAGCCAGATACCATACGGCAGGTCAACTTAACTTAGTAGCCTTTTACGACACCTCGGTAAGAAGTGAGTCGTGACATCGGAAAACTACCATCTATTTAAGTCGTTATCTTATATTTTAAAATATTTCAGAAACCCTGCTCCAAATGGACAGGCAGCAGCTCCAGAAGTTCGTCCAATACCTCATAGCGGAACACCACACGGAAGTACTGCCCACGGCGCAGCGGCTGGCTGACGAGGTGCTCCAAGCCAGGTCGGCTATCAACAGGATCTGTGGTGCCCCCGATCCCACTGCTGGGCCTCCTCCTGATGCACACCACGCTTGGCATCTGGATGAGCAGCAGGTAATTGATCAAACCTTTCCTAAATTCCTAATCATTCCTAATCTGAGATGAAGTTAAGTAATTTTCTTTTCGAATTGACCATCTGCTGTTGGCCTTAATGGCTTTTACATCGTCACTGGGTGGTACTGGCAAGCGCAGAAACAACGTCGAGGTAACGAAATGCGAAGACTAGAGTGCAGAAGCTCTACTAGCGTCGGGGAACGTTGTCCTAATGGTTCTAGAGTCCGGACCGCGGCTTAGGGCGTCGTGTAGTGGAGGGCTGATGGTATAACTGACTAGTCATTACGATGTTGTCTAAAGCTCTACTAGAGGTCAGGAAAGTCGTCTTAAGGGTGCCTCCTGTGAGGCCGGACCACGGCTTAGCGTGACGTGTAGTGGAGGGCTGATGGTATAACTGTGACTAGTCATTACGATGTTGTGTAACGCTGTATTAACGGCGAGAAACGTCGTCCTAAGGGTTGCCTCCTGCGTGGCCGGATCACGCCTTAGGGCGTCGTGTAGTGGAGGGCTGATGGTATGACTGTGACTAGTCATTACGATGTTGTGTAAAGCTCTACTTGCGGCGAGGAACGTCGTCCTAAGGGTGCCTCCTATGAGGCCGGACCGCGGCTTAGGGCGACGTGTAGTGGAGGGCTGATGGTCCGACTGTGATTAGCCATTACGACGTTGTGTAAAGCTCTACTAGCGGCGAGGAACGTCGTCCTAAGGGTGCCTCAAGTGAGGCCGGACCAAGGCTTAGGGCGACGTGTAGTGGAGGGCTGATGGTCCGACTGTGATTAGCCATTACGACGTTGTGTAAAGCTCTACTAGCGGCGAGGAACGTCGTCCTAAGGGTGCCTCAAGTGAGGCCGGACCAAGGCTTAGGGCGACGTGTAGTGGAGGGCTGATGGTCCGACTGTGATTAGCCATTACGACGTTGTGTAAAGCTCTACTAGCGGCGAGGAACGTCGTCCTAAGGGTGCCTCAAGTGAGGCCGGACCAAGGCTTAGGGCGACGTGTAGTGGAGGGCTGATGGTCCGACTGTGATTAGCCATTACGACGTTGTGTAAAGCTCTACTAGCGGCGAGGAACGTCGTCCTAAGGGTGCCTCAAGTGAGGCCGGACCAAGGCTTAGGGTGACGTGTACTGGAGGGCTGATGGTATGACTGTGACTAGCCATTACGATGTTGTGTAAAGCTCTGCTAGCGGCGAGGAACGTCGTCCTAAGGGTGCCTCAAGTGAGGCCGGACCAAGGCTTAGGGTGACGTGTACTGGAGGGCTGATGGTATGACTGTGACTAGCCATTACGATGTTGTGTAAAGCTCTGCTAGCGGCGAGGAACGTCGTCCTAAGGGTTGCCTCCTGTGAGGCCGGACCACGGCTTAGGGTGACGTGTAGTGGAGGGCTGATGGTATGACTGTGACTAGCCATTACGATGTTGTCTAAAGCTCTACTAGCGGCGAGGAACGTCGTCCTAAGGGTGCCTCCTGTGAGGCCGGACCGCGGCTTAGGGTGACGTGTAGTGGAGGGCTGATGGTATGACTGTGACTAGTCATTACGATGTTGTGTAAAGCTCTACTAGCGGCGAGGAACGTCGTCCTAAGGGTTGCCTCCTGTGAGGCCGGACCACGGCTTAGGGTGACGTGTAGTGGAGGGCTGATGGTATGACTGTGACTAGCCATTACGATGTTGTCTAAAGCTCTACTAGCGGCGAGGAACGTCGTCCTAAGGGTGCCCCCTGTGAGCCCGGCCCACGGCTTAGGGTGACGTGTAGTGGAGGGCTGATGGTATGACTTTGAATAGTCATTACGACGACGGAACGGTGGCAAAAAGCCACGGATTTAATCTAAGAAATGTACTGACGTCAACTTACCTTAGTCGCCTTTTAGTATTATTGTGAAAACTTGTAGAATATTTCTGCGATATGTGTGACCTATAAATCCGCATTGAACCAGCGACATGAGTTTAAACTTGGTATCAGTTTAAACTTGTTATCGTTCCCTTCAAGGACAGAGACTTTTGCCCACTTGTGGGCATGATAACAGGCCACTACTTTACACTTTTTAAAACCTCTAACTTAACTTACCGTGCATGTATATGGAATCTTGCAAGTTCAATTTGACTTACTTCCCGTTGTCCGATTGAGCTAAATTACATACTGGTCCATTCCCGATGACAATGTTTATGATAAGCATGACCTGATGCTGCCCAGATTGGCTCCAGATAAGAAACTGCACGGTTAACAGTAGGTTAAGGTTGTTTAAAGTTTTTTTAACTTATCTTGTTATTAACTTAATATGTTATTCTCTAACGTGTTTATACATTCCTTCCAGGTCTGCGAACAAGTGCGCGCGTATTTATTACAGGGAACATATTATAATGCTAACAAGCAACTTAACTCGTTATTTTCTAAGGTAATTATTAATTTTTCACAATTAGTATTATTAAGTTTTCAATTGCTTTTAAATAAATAGCACGCAAGATTGTAGGATATTAAATAGACATAATAAATACCTATCATGAAATCTACCTATATCTATACATCTAAACAAAGTCCCCAGAAGCTATCAGTCTGTATGGAATGGATTTTCTCAAAATCTACTGAATGGATTTTTGTATGATTATTACTAAAAGGTAGTGTACAATGTATTAAGTTCCGTGTCCCTCGCCTCGTGCCGAGACTTCCAAAGACTTTACTTTACCAGCCTTTTGCTAAAACCAATCTAAAACAGTTTTCGCCCATGTCTAGGTTGCCTAAATTATTTAATTCCTTCTGCGGAGAAGTGGATATTTTTAACGACACTTTACGAAAATTTAAAAAAAACAATGAAAATTAAAAAAAAAGACAGTAAGATTGTTAAGAGGCGGTTAATTAGATGCAATCGATAATAATATAATATCATTATGTGTTTCGTTTACAGAAAATGTAATTGTTTTTTTTTACCTATTAACTTTTAACTGTTTGCTTATCTTTATGTAATGTTTTTATTTAAATTGTTTAAATTTTTTTTTGTGCATGCCGTGACACCTTCATGGGTTGTACATATTAATTTATTTTTTGTGTCTATTTTTATTATACGTAAGTTTTATATGTAGCAACTACTGGATGTCCTAATAAATAAATAAATGTTAAGAAACCTCTAAAATTGAACAAAACGGTACAAGCTGAAATATAAAAGTATTTGAAGTTAGCTTATCGTTACAGGTGAGGGAAATGCTCCGTGCTCAAGACTCCAACGGTCCACGAATGCTGATGTTGATGACGGAGCAGTTCCTATCGGACCCTCGGCTGCTGCTGTGGAGGAACCAGAACACCCCCATGACGGAGAAGTGCAGGCAGCTGTGGGAGCAGCTGGGTGCGCTGTGGGTCAGCATAGTGCTGGACCCTGGCAGCAACAAGCACCACAGGATGCAATGGCGGCACCTGCTGGACAAGTGGTCGGCTGTTGAGGTCTGCCCCACTGAGGATCCAGACTACAGATCGTTTCCATTGGTAAGTGGGAGAACAAATTCAAATTCCAAATACTCTTTATTCAAGTAAACTTGTGTACAACTAATTCATAAAATTAGGCGTTACTTTGCGGAGGATTTTATAGAGTTAAGCGTTAGTTTGCGGAGGATTTTATAGAGTTAAGCGTTAGTTTGCGGAGGATTTTATAGAGTTAAGCGTTAGTTTGCGGAGGATTTTATAGAGTTAAGCGTTAGTTTGCGGAGGATTTTATAGAGTTAAGCGTTAGTTTGCGGAGGATTTTATAGAGTTAAGCGTTAGTTTGCGGAGGATTTTATAGAGTTAAGCGTTAGTTTGCGGAGGTCCATAATACAAAACTAATGCAAATATTATTTTTCTATAATCCGCGATAAAAACAAATATATGTAATGCTAAATGTACAGTGTACTGAGTGTACCTGATACATACAGAATTTTTAAATTTAAACTATCGTGAGTAGTATTCATAGTTAATGTATAGAACCGGCTATACTCACGTGTTATTCTATCGGGTTAGCCCGACTAGTTTCGAACCCATCCGGGGCACTTATTCATGAGCTCTTTACACGACGTTATCGCGGCGGGCTAACCCGATAGAATAAAACGTGAGTATAGCCGTTTCTATATATGCAGAACTTGTAAAAAACTCATGCACTATCCGCTACCAAGCATAGCTTTGCATAGCTTTGCGATTTTGTCGTGGAGTCTATCTCCTGACGATGCTTCGGTTACGGGGCGACACAATTGTTGAGATTGTGGTGGTGAATGTGTGCAATGCTTGTATTGTTGTGTTATTGATGGCAGGCAGTGCATTAGTTTTACAAATTCTGCACGTATCAGATACACTTTACATTTAGCAAACTAATATTTTCATTAGTTTTGCAGTAAAATTAGTAAATGCAGTATGCAGTAAAGTGACTTATTTAATTAATTTTGCCGGAAGATAACCTTATGAGAGATTTATTAATCTTTCCAGTATGCGAGAGAGCGGGAGAGAAACGAGAGGGATCGCGACAGGGACCACCGGGACCGGGACAGAGACCGGCACCGGGACCGGGACGAGAGGGACCGGGAGAGGCTGCGGGAGCGGGAAGAGAGGGACCGGTACGGTTACTTTTAAACTATACTAGTATCAAAGCGTCGCTGTCCGCGGGGAAATTAGGGATTTCATAAAATAATCGATTTCTTAAAATAATCGTTTATTTTTTTAAATAATAGATTTTTAGTAATTGATTATTTTTTCATCAAAAATCGATTTTCTAAAAATCGATTATTTTGAGTATCTCCTTTTTCTTTTTAACTCTTTTTCTTGTTTTTTGAAGATATGCATTGTTAGATGAAACAAATGTAGCGAAACTACACATTTTAATTAAATTGCACAAATAGCGCATCTAATGTTACTTTTAGTCGTTGTCCACCTTAATTAGCCTTTATTGTAATCAATTATTAATATTAAAAAGGCAAATGTTCAAATAGTCTTAAAAAAATCGATTATTAAAAAATTGATTATTTTGATACAAATTAATCGATTTTTTTATAATCGAATTTATAAAAAAAACAATTATTTATTAATTTATTGTTTTGTACTCGAAGTCACATCCCTGGGTGTATATTTGTACTTAAGTATGTATTTAAAAATTATATAAGTATATATTCACCAGTTGTCTGTCCATAACACAAGTATTAAGTTACTTACTTTGGGGACGGACGACCGTGTGTGTAAGTGTCCCATATATTTATTTACTAGCGGCCTACCCTGCTTCGCACGGGTATAAAATATATAGCCTATGTCACCCAGTGAAAAAATGATTAAAATCGATCCAGTAGTTTTAATTTAGGTATTCATTACTGCCCGTGGCCCGCACGCGTTAAATTTGAAGAAAAACAATTCCCCTCTCCCTATACCAAGAAGATTTCCTGCTATATCTAATATCTAAATTCATATACTAAATATTTACATTTTACATTTTTCCCTATATATTTTATGTTTAAAATTAATTACAGAATGTCTTTATATACAACATTCATAGCTTTGTTATCATTAGACAATACAAAAATGTTTTCTTTAGAGGTTACTCTTAAAAGAGCGACATTTAGTTGCGCGTCCGATCGCTGCTAAATTCGAAGTGCTATAGGGCGGAGCGCGGCCTCCTCGCGGGATTTTAAATCAGTGATATCTTCGAAAATGTTCATTTAAATTACATGCTCTAAACGGTCATATTGATCTATATTAAATCAACAATGTATTTAAGGTATTTAATTGGATAAGGATTAATGGCTATTTTGTATAAAAGTTGCTTCGAAAATAAGGCATTATTTTTCGTAAAAAGTTAATGACAAAAAATGCTATTGTGGGTTATCCATAAGAGATAGACATATACCATCGCGGACTTTTCTGTAGACCTTTTCAATGTGTACAAATACTTAGTACATCATTTTGATAAATCTCATAGGGTTTTAGGTAGCCTGTGTTTGCAATGTAAGCGGAAAAAAAGTAATTATTTACGACATCACATTAGAAACCTCAAAAATTACAGTATTTCTCTACTCCATATTGAATGTTATTATACATATAAACCTTCCCCTTGAATCACTCTATCTATTAAAAAAACCGCATCAAAATCTGTTGCGTAGTTTTAAAGATTTAAGCATACATAGGGATATAAGGGACAAACAAAGAATGTGACTTTGTTTTATACTATGTAGTGATAATCCTTATAGCATGATTCAGTATTCACGCGCGATGGTTTATTATTAGCGTATTTCATGTATAACTTTGGTGTTTCTATACCGATTTCAATGATTCTTTTTTTATACAATGGTTAATACTATTCACTTTTTTATTTAGGGATGACTGAGAGTGATATAAATGTAGGAGTAGACAAATATAACCAGAAAGCTTCGAACTGCTAAGCTATCGGGAGTTACACGTGTTATTGTGAGTCAACAATAAAAGATAGACATATGCTGTCGTGGGATAGTTTTTATATAATTTTAAGGCGAACATTTCCGTCATACATGATTTCTGTGTAGCTTTAACCATCAAGGTTGCACACGCGACGGAAGCCTAAAAAATGGAGTAACTTCTCCCGTTTTCCCAACATTTCCCTTCACTGCTCTGCTCCTTTTGATTGCAGCGTGATGAAAAGTATACTATAACCAGCCCAGGAGTATGAAAAAAAATTGTACCGAGTTTCGTTAAAATCCGTCGAGTAGTTTTTGTTTCTATAACGGTTATACAGACAGACAGACAGACAGACAGACAAAAATTTTACTGATTGCATTTTTGACATCAGTATCGATCCCTAATCAACCCCTGATAGTTATTTTGGAAATATATTCCAGTTACAGAATTGACCTTTCTACAGATTTATTATAAGTATAGATATAGATAAGAAAAAAAAATTAAATTAATTAAATAGTGACGCATCACAAACGTGTCGATGATTTTTGGATTTTCATTAACTTTTTGAAAATGGTTTCTCGACTGCTTTGAAGCTATAATCTCTATTACACCCAGGTCTCCCAGATTTATATCATTCATATCTCAAAGGAATCATGATGATCCTGCTGCCCTTATCCCACTCTAAGTGGGGTCGGGGATGTTATAAACATACTGACACATGATTTAGCTACGTTTCTACGACTTGCCGCCTGCTTGATGTCAACTTACCTTAGCCTTATCAATCAGGATACCACACGGTATTCTTGATATAATCATGATATGCAAAATAAACACTATGAAATAGTGTCTATTTTGCCACGTATCATCGTTTTTCCATGAATAAAATTTACTTAATCGATTTTACGATTCTATTCGCTTAATACAATCGAATTGACGATTTTTTTCCAGTGAACGACATAGAGAAAGACAAAGAAGAGAAGTGCATTCCCATTCAGAAAGTTCCGACGAAGACTCAAGACCTAATAAGTGAGTAAAATGAAATAAATCTCTCTACTAATATATAAAGCTGAAGAGTTTGTTTGTTTGAACGCGCTAATCTCAGGAACTGCTGGACCGATTTAAAAAATTCTTTGAGTGTAAAATAGTTAATTTATCGAGGAAGGCATATATCATCACGGTCCAACATTTTCTAAATGAATTTGTTGGTCTTTGAGCCTGGGTGTATATTTGTATTTAAGTATGTATTTAAAAATTATATATGTATATATTCACCAGTTGTCTGTCACCCATGACACAAGTATTAAGTTTGTAATTAAAAGTGGAATTTTATTTTAGAATCATATGCCAAAACCCACAAACGACTTACGTACTAGTTTTTTTATAGCCTTATTTTGTCCTTAATGAATTGTATGATTTCTTTTTTATATAATTATTTTTTATTTTATTAATAGTTTATTACGCTTTGGCTACATTAGCGGGCTACAACAACGCGCAACCCGATGTATTCGGGCGCAGACGATGTAGCATCGGGCCACTGTCGATAAACTGGCGCGCATAAAACGGATTTGTCGCGACAACATTCGCTTGAGTGGCCACACTTACGACACTCCACTGTCGTCCAGACTTTGAAGTGGGACGACAGACGCACAAAACTCAACGATGAATATTCGCCGTAGGCCGCTTTCTAATGTAGACAAGATCATCGTGTATCGCGGACACACGATGTTTTGCGCGCCAACGCGACACGAATCTTCGGGCGCTAATGTAGCCCCGTGGTTATAGTATTATAATTATATTTAAAAAATTATGTCAGTTCTTAAAAGTAAAATGTCTATTTGCTATTTATTTTAAGGACCTCTATTAAGTATAAGTCTCCTCCATTTTTTTTCCCAAACCTCTCTTCAAACATCCAATTATTTCCAGCGTATTTTACAATTTCATCTGACCAACTTTGTAGTGGTCTGCCCCTATTTCTCTTTCCGTATGAACCGGGCCGATTTGTTACTATTTTTGGCCGTTATTCTTATCCATTCGAGCAGCGCACTGGCTATAGTTATAGTTGCTATATTCTGTTGTTGCTATATTACATTTCTGTTTAGTTATACTGTAATAGTTGCTATATTATATTCCTGTTTAGCTACGAACGTGAATACAGAAGAGCAAGCAAACGGCTTCGGCTACATAATCAAAGATCAGCGCCGCTAACCCCAAGAACCGTTTTCCACAAGTAAGTAGAGATATTACAACTTTTCAACAATAATATTAGATACCTGCTTAATGTCAACTTACTTTAGTCGTAATTTACGACACCTCGGTAAGAAATGACGATGGTCTATTGTACTCAACCGGATACCACACGGCGGGTCGACTTACCTTAGTCGTCTTTTACGACACCTTAAGAAACGAGAGCGGTCTATTCTACTCGGCCGGATACCACACGGCGGGTCGACTTACCTCAGTCGCCTTTTATGACACCTCGGTAAGAAATGAGGGTGGTACTATTCTATTCAACCTGATACCATACAGTGTTTCGCTGTAAATACAACATTAAGCAATAAGGACAAACTTTTGTGATTTGTGAAGTTCTAAATAGTGTTACTGAATAAATTGTATAACTATTAAATAAATGATAATAAAATTTTTACATTTAGCTTTTGCCCGCAACTTCGTTTGCTGTTGTCGCAGGATTGATAATAGATGGCGCTTTTCAATGTCATACTATTTCTGGAGAATTAACAGGTGTTCTATAGCCTATATGTTACCCCGGTGTATAAGGAATAATTTTGCTGAATTTCATCGATATTGGTACAGCGGTAGTAGGATATATTTTAACGCAGTTGAATCTTGACTGCAGTTAGGTCGTACTTCAGTCTGATATATTGGCAGTCTCTAAGTAGATTCTGTTTCAGCTTTTTTGTGGATATAAAAAAGCTATTCATTAAGTGTTACATAAGTCCAATACCCACGTAAAGGTCCTATAATTTAACCACTCAATTTTATCTGATACAGAGCCCTGGACGCGGTAGATATATCTTGGGAGAACGATCACCTCAAAAACATCCTTGGGTCGGACGAGTTCTACGACCCCGAGAAGCCGGACAAAGCCGGTGCTTCCGCGGACACCACGCTACAACCTTACCCCAAATTTAACGAACTTGGTCAGCCTTTATGGCATGGTGAGTGATTGAAATTAATTAATTTTAACCTTGACATTACTTCTTAGTACACTTTTGGCGGAGCGGTCGTGGTTTTCCGTTGAGGGTTAGTGCCACGTTTGACGATTAGACGCCATTCTTTTCGGAACTCCTGGTGCATTTATGAGAGGACCATCATAGGCAGCATTCACTTGGTCTGTCTGTTTGTGCCTTCTATATACCCTGCACTAAGACGTTCTACAGAAGCACTCGTTGAGGAGATGCTTGCCATTACAGCAATTGAAATTAAACCATCGCTAGTATTCATAGTTAATGTATACAAACTAGCTATACTCACGTCTTATTCTATCAGGTGAACCCGACTAGTTATGGGCATATCCGGAGCCCTTATTCATGAGCTTTTGACACGGCGGGTTTGTGGTGGGACCTGAACAGTTATCAGTCGCCGCTGTATTTGTATACCATATAAGCTGTGCCAGCAGCTTCACCCGCGTGGAAATCAGAGTCCAAAGTTTTTCCCACGTAAATACCTTCATTTTATTTGGAGTTCATTTGTTGCCGAGTTGTTTTATACATAGATGAACATAAAAGTAGTGATTGTGAGTTAACCATAAGAGATGGCGACATGCTGACATGGACTTTTTCATAGTATTTTTGTAGATCTATTATTCTTTAGTACATTATTTTAGTGTACCTCTCTTGGTTTCAGCGGCGCACGCGACTAAAGTCCCAAGCAGGCGAGTTTTTCTACAACTGCCCAACCTTTTTAACATACTCTCTACCTTTTTGTTAAAACCGTTTATAAAACCCATTTAGTAGATTTTGAGAAAATCGATCACATACAGACAGACAGCTTTTCGGGATTTTGTTTTATAATAAGTGTAGTTATAGGTAGGTTATTTTTGTACAATAATAATAGTAAAACTGTGTCTCCAGAGACGTTCATGGGTTCAAACCCCGGGCAAACACCAATGAGTTTTTCTATTAAAATTATGTGTCTAAATGATAATTGAAATGTGTCACACGATTTTCGGTGAAGGAAAACACCGTGAGGAATCTTGCATATCTCTAGAGAATCCTAGGGATATGTGAAACGTACCAATCCGCATTGGAGCAGCGTGGCAGGTCTTAGCTTCTTCTCTCCAAAAACGGAGAGAGGAGGCCTCTGTTCAGCAGTGGGATTATAATAGGCCGTTACTTTACTTTTTTTAATATTAAAACCAACTTGTTTCTAGAACATTTGCCAGTGGTGGGCGCTCGGATAGAGGCGTTACGGGCGCACGGACGGGCGCCGGCTGCGTTGCGGCTGGCCGTCGCCGCAGCGCGGGCCATGAGGCATAGGCAGGTCGGCAACAACAATTTACAAAGTTGAAAGACAAAAATCATTACAATTTTTATTTGAGAAAAGATCACTTTATTGTAGTTAAAATCTATCCTTAAGGTAATAAGCAACTTCATTTTAACCTAACTTATATATTAACTTGTATCTAAAACAGGTCCGATGACTTATCTTAGTCTTTCTTACTATAGGAGACACTTTATTCTTGTGTTCTTTTCCAGTAGCACTAATACTAATACTACACTATCACTATATTACACTAACTCAAAAGGCTTGTCCTTTTCAATCTTATCACACAGCATGGCACAGATTAATTATAATTAATCAATTAATGTATTATTATAATTATTAGCTGCATGACATATATTTTACTTATCGTTGTGGCACACTTACTTGTTAATATTTTTATAGTCATAGGGACATGTTCGAATACTCTATTATTATATAGTATTTATGTATTTTGTTTGGTTTATACTTTGCTATGTTGTTACTGACATTGGGAAGATTGGGGTTTAGGATTAGTATTAGTTTGGCTGCTACTGAAAATCAGTGTTGGGCTTTTCAGCTCTACCTACCATTTAATTTATTTAATTTATTCTTATTGCACTATACCGAGGTACATTTGTTTATAATATTAAATTAGGACAAGCGTGCAAAGGTGGTTTTATCGCTAAAGCGATCTCTCACAGACAACCTTTGGTACTAATACTATAGTAGAATTTTAAGTGATCGGGTATAGTGCATAATAAACTATAAAACATACAATTAAATACTAATATCACACAGATATTTACAATTATATATAGTTACGTCACCACCTCATATCCACACGGTCGACGTAAACGCAGCATCAGCATATTGATGGGTGATCTGATGTTGCGACACCGAAAGGAATGTCGTATGATGTTCCACAGGTGGGATGGTGAATAAAAGTAAGACGACATTCGGCAAGAGCATCTATCTCTGCTCAGTCGCGGTCATTAGTTATAGATTTACATTAAATTAGTATTTAAATAATAACTTTGTAGTAAAACAATAAAATCTTGTTTTTAAAAAAAGCTTTTTACGTTCCCGAATATTAAACTATATACATACATATTATAATACATATATCATTAAATAAATTACATTACACATTCAACGATAGATAATATAGGTTCAAATGTTTTTTAAAAATCATTCCGGTATCCGGTTGAATAGAATAGTATCACCCTCATTTCTTACCGAGGTGTCGTAAAAGGCGACTAAGGTAAGACGACTCGCCGTGTGGTATCCGGTTTAGTAGAATAGACCAGCCTCTCACTTACCGAGGTGTCGTAAAATACGACTACGGTAAGTTAAAGTCAGGCAGGTGGCCGGTTGTTAAAATGCAGCCGAATCATGTAACAACATGTTGTGCCGACCCCACTTAGAGTGGTATAAGGGCAGGAAGATGATGATGTAAAGATGTTATATAGCATTGCACTGCAATAATCTGTATGTTTCAACTGTTTGTCTGTTGTATACTTCACTATATGTACACTGTTAGAATAGTTTTTTTTTCGATTTTAAGTGGGTCGCTACTGTATTTTTATTCGGCCCACTGCTGAGAAACGCCCCATTTGGCCAAACTCATCCAGGTCAAGGGTGGTGGCTTCCGCGATTGGATACGTGCATCGCCACCCTGCCTGTTTGCTTAAATTGGTACACAGTATTTACAACTTACAACTAATCTTAAACTCTTAAACTAACTTAACAGTTAACACATAGTAGTGCAATTATATAAATAAAGAGATTCTTATTCTAATGAATGTGCTTCTTTCTTTCTAACCCATCCTTCTGCCCCACAGGAAGTGGCCCAGCAGCGTTGGCAGGAGGCGGGCGGCGGGGAGGCGTCCGGCTCCAGCGCCGGCGCGTGCGCGAGCGAGTCGTGCGCGGGCCAGTGCGACCGCGCCAAGCTGTCGCTGGTGTGCGCGCACCTGGACGCGGGCGCGTGCCTGCCCGGCGCGCCGCCCGCCGCGCCCACCTGCGCGCTGTCGCACTCGCAGCGGTGCATCGGCAGGGGTGAGTGGATAGGACCTGACCCGAAGCTAGCAGCAACTTTACACAAATGGATGGAAGCTGACAGCGGTACACAGATGGATGGGGATGGGAGCAATGTGCAAAACTTTACTCTGTCACTGACTCCAGTAGAATGACGGAGCACTGTCAGGTTTTAGGTCAGCGCGAGTCCGACAAAACCGTCTCTGCATTACTTATGAAGAGTACTGTTACGGGGAGCCAGGAAAAAGTATTTTTTTAAAAAGGAATTTATTTTACACACAATATAAAATAATTTTAAAGAATTAAAAGGCTCATGGAGATGTGTGGCTTAGTACGAGCTTGAAAACAGACTGACTCATGACAGGGGCTTGCGCCGGATCTGGACCAGACTTCTGATGAAGCAGTCCTACAGCAATTCTGGTAACATTAGAGTTCCGTAACAGTACGTAGTACTTATGAGTTTTTCTGATATAAAAGAAAGGTCAAAAGGGAGCTTACTGAAACTTATAGACATCCGGCCGGCGAACTTCAAGAAAGGCGAGATAAATCCGCTTATATTTAAGATCTTACCTACAATCCACTCGATCAAATTATGAGTATCAAATCGCAATCGCACAGATACACATAATTGTAAACTTTGTTTATCTGTGTTTGCACAGCGTCTTCGCCGCCTTAAGCTTTAGCTTCTTCTATCACACCCGATGGCATTGTCGCCCGTAAGGCATTACAAGCCCTTAAGATCTCGCGACCTTGTGTGCTTTATTCCCCGCATTTCGCACTTTCAAGCTTCTAAGCTAGCTCCAAGTAAAAAAGTTGTTTTAAATAGTTTGCCTACATTGTTATTATTTGACTGTTGTTTTTAAATATTCTCTTCCTTTGTTTGCTTGCTGAGCAAACCAAAGTTTTCTTTGTGCTGCGTAGCGTAGATCACTGGTTCATCTTAGTATGTATCTAATGATAATAGAAAATACTTGTACAGTGATCATCCTCGATAGAAGAACCATCTGGACCAACCATCGCATCCATTATTACTTTATAGTCCAAAGGCCACTTAATAATAATATAATAAATGCTTTATTTTCTTACTGGTGACTAAAAATTAGATCGGGCTAATTTGATGATTGTCCACAGACAGCAGATGCTGGACGGGCTGGACCCTGGAGGCGATCTGGTGCGTGTACGAGTGCCTGGCCGACGCCTGCCTCGCGCCCGACGACCAGCGCGCCTCGCCTCGCCTCCACACCTACATCGACGAGGAGCCCAACACTGGCCTGCCTCCCAGGTACGTTGTCAAAATATGTTTCATTGAATTAAACCTAAGTTTAAACCCAACGTCAAATCGTGTTGTAGCGTCCTGTTACTTATAGGAAAGCTTAAACTAATGATGTTTCTGTGCGAATTCGCAAGTCACATTTCGTAGGAATTTGCTAGCCTTATGTAGGTTTGGCTAAACAAGGTGCCTTAAGTCAAACATCTTTAGGATATCTTAAAGTGCATGATGAATCCTTAATATTAATTAGGGCATAGGCTTTAATTAAAATATCATAAGTACCTCTTATGTTTTCTATAAAAACCTTATTTCATAAATTTATTTGGAACTAGAAATATTAAGGAGGCTGGTTACCTTCAAACGCAACCGCAAAAATATTAACGAACCGCAGAGTGATTTTAGATTATCGGAGCCAGACCGGAGCACTGTAAATCAATACATATAATAAAATCTAACAATAATAATAATTTATTTAAGTCATAGACTTTACATCCATTAATTGAAGGTCAACTAAATAATAGGAACATAATTCAGGGTCTAGTCACTTTAATCAGTAAAACGTAAACGGCGATTTGAAATTGTCATCATCCCCCTTATCCCACTCGAAGTGGGATCGACACAACATGTTATAAACATGTTTTCATCATGTTATAAACATCGCATGATTTGGTTACTTATTACATTAATATTAAGACCGACGTCAACTTACCTTAGTCGCGCTTTCCTACACCTCGGTAAAAAAGAGGGTGATCTATTCTACTCAGCCGGATACCACAGGGCCGTTCGACTTACCTTAGTCGCCTTTTAAGACACATCAGTAAGAAATGAGGCAGGTCCATTGTTCTGAATCGGATATCACACAGCATATCGATTTCAAATCATAATTTACTTAAATGAATCAAGGTCCGTAAGCCTAGTTTGAACCCTCCCCAACCTAAGTACTCTTTAAAGAACTGTTCCCATCCAACTCAGATACCAGCACGTGCCAGTGGCGGGCAGCAAGAACCCTGAAGAGACGTACTTGGCTTTAGCCCTGGAAGCAGCCTTACTGGGACTTGGTATGCAGCGAATGCTGCCTCATGGGCTCTACGCGCAAGAACGATATTGTAAGCAGGTATGCCTATTGTTCATTACCAAATAATGTTTATATTAATCTACGCAATCCACTGTATTTTTAACTACTCTGTCTTCTAAAGGGATCGCTGATTCATCTATTTATGTTTATCCATTAATCTGTAACAACCTCAACGGTCTTGACGAGTGGACTGTGACCAGCGAAATCGTGAATCTTCTAAATTATTTTTGTATTACAAAAAAGAGCCATACGTGGCATTTACAATTTAAGTCCGCGTGATTCCTTGCGAGAGAAGTTTAACGAAATAGGTATTCTTACATTAGCTTCACAATATATTTTTAGCAATTTAATTTTTGTGCATAAGAATATACATAGTTATAATAAGATTGGCGATGTATATAATAGACAAAGTAGGAACCGACTTAAGCTTTGCGCCTTGCAAAGGTACGTAAGTCGTTTGTGCGTCTGGGTATAAGATTCTATTATAAAATTCCGCAATCAATTTTAGCTTTACCATTACAGCGGTTTAAAAATATCTTATATATATAAAAGAAAGTTGGTCTTGGTTACACTATTTATAACTCAAGAACGGATGAACCAATTCGGCTGAAAATTGGTGGAGAGGTTGCTTAGAACTAGGAGACGGAAATAGGATACTTTTTATCCCGTTCGACCGCATTTATTTTATCCCGTCAAGTCACTATAAAACGTAGTATAACAAAAACGACTATGACATGGAATGACAAAACATAAATGACAGCTATACGTAATTTTGTCTTTGGTTAAGTATGGTAAAAAATTTGACAATTATCAAAATAACAGCTAAACTTCACTACATAGTATAAAATGAGTCGCTTTCTCTGTCTGCGTCCCTATATCCCTATGTATGCTTTAATCTTTAAAACTACGCAACAAATTTTGATGGGGTTTTTTTAATAGATAGAGTGATTGAAGAGTAAGGTTTATATGTATAATAACATTCAATATGGAGTAGAGAGAAATACTGTGATTTTCACTGAGTGACATAGGCTATATGCTTTATACCCGTGCGAAGCTGGGGCGGGACTCCTAGTTATTAATAAAAGGCTAATACTATAATATAGTGGATGTAGCTACTCTTCGACCCTGTACAAGACAGTAATAACTAATTTACCTAGTAATAAGAATTATATTTTTAAAAGAGCAACCGCCTAGTTTCTTGCTGGCTCTTCTTGGTAGTAACAGCTTTCCGAACCAGCAGTAGAGTTGACTATTCAAAAGCACTTGTTTAAAAGTTTATTAGAATAAAGAATAATTTGAATTCGAATTAGAACTCTATGTCCTTAGAATATAACAAACATTTTGAATTTTATTTTATCAACAGGAGGAGCGGCTTATCAACCAGCTGCAGAGGGTAGAGGGGGAGGCTGCAGCGGGGGTCTGTGCGAGGGTGGCCCGCGCCCTGCTAGCCGGCGGACCCTCGTCGTGTCTAGGGACCAAGGTCCACCCGCGGTCTGCTCCAGCCCACACGTTCGCCAGGTTCCTGTTCCTAGCTCTGCTTCCCAGCGACCCGGAACTAGCCTACCGGGTTGGATTAAGAGCAATGAGGTAATTTATAGGCTTGCGATTAATTTTTCGACGATTTAGACACGTTTTTCCCACCAAAACCCTCAATTGTCATCTATTAAAATTTCTAGCTAATATTTCTCTTTATACGGGCTAGCACGTAAATTTGTAACATCGGCATTTACGCCATATATTTAATATGGTTTATAGTTAAGAAAAAGTTGGTACTTACACTTTGTACGTGTGTATACAATTGTCTCCCGTATGTATTTATTCTTTAGCACACAAACTCTGGATTGTGGCTGTGTGAGATTTGAGCCTGTCAACCCTAATAAATGTAAAATCATGTCCAGGTTACCCATGGTGGAAGAGGCGTATGCCCTCGACGGCGGCGGCGCGGCGGCGGGCGGCGCGGGCGCCTGGCACACGCTGCAGCACGCCGAGCAGCAGCAGGCGGCCCTCGCCAGCGCACTGCTCGGTATGTACACTAATATTACTGTATAAAATAACGCACATGGGTAGTACAGTAACTGAAATCGTGAATATACATTATTTGCACATTGAATAATTAATTTTATCCCAGGATCTATAGTGGAGGGAACGTTCCCACAGGGAAGCAATTTGATAGTTAGAAGGGGTCGACACGAGTTTAAGCCTTTCGATCTGAACCATTTAAATGCAATGCTAGATTTCGGTGCCAAATTTAATAAAAAAAAAGCAATTTTTAGTATTAAAATTTATGTGTGTTACTTAGGGGGGCAAAATAATTTTTAACATGGGACGTGGACCAAAAACTCTGTAAACTCGGTCGGGAAACACTGTTCTAAAGTATAGTGTTCGATCCAGGCGCCGCTCGCGGCACCCCGTCCCGGCTGCGGGCCGCGCTGGCGGCCGCGCAGCGCCACGTGCGCTCGGCGGCGCAGCTGTTCCGGCTGGCGCAGGACGCGCTGCGGCACGCCGCGCCGCCCGACGCGCCGCACCACCACCGGGACCTGCTGGCCGCCGCCTTCGAACTGGGACTGCAGGTAACACCAACTTGACCCCGATACTCGAAGACGATTGGAGTGCAGCCTTCGAGACTTTGTGTTGCCCTTGCTGGTCCTTGGGATCGTTGGACCCCGAATCCGTGTTTCGACCTGCAAGGTCAGGGATTGTTCGCGCCACAAACATAGCACGACATGACAGGAGAAGATTAACATAGATCGCCATCTATCGTCAACCTTAACTTACAATGTGTCATAGGCACAACGTAAATTCCGTCTTGTAGAACGCACTCTCTATATGGGCATTCAGCTTATGTCCCTACATATTTGGCCTTTCTTTCGCTAATAAAATGATACTGAAGCCTAACAGATAATATTTAACAGGAGACACATTATGGTGGCTTTAGTCGAGTTGGGTTTTCTATCCGGTGGTGGTTTCAGTCTAGTGGAAGCATCGTTTTCTTGTCATCAATCTGCGGCTGAGGGTGGTAGGGACCCGAGGAGGCCTTTTTGGCGGACTGGCATAAAAAGGCGCCATACCATGGAGCTCCACGCAGGCACTGTTGGCAAAAAATGATTTCTTAACAAAAATGGTTCTGACGGTGTATGTTAAGGTTGTTTTTAAAATATTGCTGTACTCACAAGACGTGAGTAGTTCAACTCACGATAGGCTAGATAAAAAATGTTAATGTTTGTTAAGAGGAAACATTAAATGTTTTAAATGACTCAAGTAATTGTTGTCAGGTACTTCGGATGACGCTATCGGCAGTGAACTGGCGGCGGCGAGAGATGGTGCGATGGTTGGTGACGTGCGCTACAGAGTTAGGGCTCGACGCGCTGCTCTCCATCATGCAAAATTGGTAAACATTACTGACTTTTATTCTAGTATATATACTTGGGACACACTGTCCAGTTAGGTAGTTTCAGTTTTGAACAAAAATTTCAGTTGCCAAAACAAGTCGGATCAGCGAAGTTAAGTTGGATTAAGAAGTTAGAAAGTTCGAAGATGGGTTTATGTGTTTCGATGTAAATACGGAAGTGCTTCTAAAATAATCTTCAATAAATGCTGTTTTAAATTTATTCCACATATTTTGTTCAAAGCACTCTGTTAAGCTGAACTGGCAATGAAAGAGTGGTGCACACAGCACCAAGAAGCTATCTTGTGTCATTAGGTCTAGTTGCTTTCTACATCCTCTTTGAGGTCGTCAGTCCACTGCGTACTATCTACCACCTACCTAAGTTTTCCGGTTGGACGTCGCCATTGTAGTACCTAAAGTCCTTAAAAAAATCATTTACGCTTCTCCAGGGCTAAGAAACTTACTTGGAGCATCTCCAGAGCTTCTTCACTTAAGATATAACCTAATTAATCAATCTTTACGTAGGTACGAACTGTTCACGCCGACGGAGGCAACAGGCCCTGTGGCCGCGGCCGCCATGTCCCACGCGACGGCGCTGCGGCTGGGGCTGAGTTTCGAGCAGCAGGAGAAGCTAAGTGCGTGCGCCAGGACGCTGGCACTGCAGTGTGCTGCCAAGGTACAAGGTCTCTTCATGGGATCTCCATACCACACTAAATGTAACTAGAACTAGTAGTAACTAGTAGTAGTTAATGACTAAATGTAACTAGTCATAAGAATTATATTTTTAAAAGAGCAACCGTCGAGTTTCTTGCTGGCTCTTCTCGGTAGGAACGGCTTTCCGAACCAGCAGTAAAGTTGACGATTCAAAAGCACTTTATTTGAATAAAGAATATTTTGAATTTGACACGATCTTGTGCCGCTTGGACCCAGCGGCTCCTCACGACCTTATTGAGGTCGTCAGTCCCCAAGGTACATACAGACAGACAAATTCCACTTTGCAGTCAAATACTAACGTAGGATAGCCAACAAATTCAAACGCAGCTAAACAATAGCTTTGTCTCGCTTGCATTAGAATTTAGTCTCGCCTAAGTCAAGGTTATGCTTCTCGTTAGGTTGGACTTTTATTTAGGTTTTTTAGAGGAGAACTATTTTGTCATACATCATTTTTGAATAACTGAATGATAGGAAGCAAGGAAGTAGCACGCAAGGAAAGCTTTAAGTTTTACCGTTTTTGTACTATTTTATATTGTTGCTCCTCTTCTATTAATGTTAGCGTGATGTTATGTGCGTTCCTCGATAAATGGACTATCTTACACTGAAAGAATTTTTCATATCGGTCCGGTAGTTCCTGAGATTAGCGCGTTCAAACAATCAAACAAACAAACTCTTCAGCTTTATATATTAGTATAGATAGCGTGTAACTATCAGCTGCATTTATTGTCCCTTTTTGGACCGTATTAGCATCATGACGCAAATTTTCAATACGAAAAAAAAGAACGTAAGTTTTCTGTGGCCAAAGTACTTCATCAATTTAACTGAATTTTTTATGTGTATATGTAGCTCGGATTTTAAATTAGTGGTACCATTCTGTAAAATAATTTTGTATTGTTTTTTTCTGGATGAGCTCGAGTTAGTTACTTTTTCAGTAAGTAAGAGAATGGGAGAGAAGCGAGATGGACCGCGATAGGTCCAACTATGTCTAATAGAGTTTGTGTTTGTGTTCCACCAGGACCCGCCCGGCTGTGCCCTAAGTGCGCTGTCGGTGTGTGAAGGGTCAGCAGGTGCGTTCGAGGCGGCCTGCGCAGCAGTGGGCGGGGCCGCTGCCCGCGGAGCCCTGGCCTCCAGCCAGCTGTTCGCGGTAGCACGGTACATGGAGCAGCGCGGGCAGCCCGCACGCGCTATGCGGCTCGCCACCCTGGCCATGAGGAACCTGCACCTGCATTACAACCAGGTGAGCCAGACTGGAACAACAGGCAATTCTTATCTTCCTTGAGGAATGAAACTCTTCTTAATCAAGCAATGGAAGCACTTTTGGAAATCTCTTTTAGAGATCCCTACAACACACGATTTAGTTCCTCTTGGATTCTGCGGCATGGTTTTTTTTGCGAATCGTCAGCTTTATAGATTTACCATATTTCAGAGGTGCCCATTACCAATGCCCATTTTTCTTACGTTCTGTGTGCCAACCCTGCGCAGACGCAAATAAGATTTCGATAAAAATTAAGAATACATTTACCTCTTCAATCTTGAATTTTTGGGATATGTGTAATCTTCGAACGAGCAATATATTGTCGAATTCAGTCCATCTGTGACTAAATCGTTCGCATTGCATCAAGCGAAATTATATCTAACATATAAAGAGAAGCAGCAAAAAATAAATTCAAATCTTTTGCCAAGTTTACCGGATCAATACTAAATATTCTAGCTTTAACGTTTGTTTCCATTTGCTATGGTATACAATCAAATCCACACGAACGATCATGTCCAATATTAATCATTCCCCCCAGGACAGCCACCCCGCCATCGCCGACATCCACTGGGCGGTGGCGCTGGCGCACTCGCTGGGCCGCGCCGAGCTGCAGGCCATGCTGCCGCTGCTCGTCAAGAACGTGCAGTGCGCGCCCGTGCTGGTGAGCAATTGACTATCTAGTTAGCATATTTAACGATTGATATTTCGCTAATGAAACAAAGCCTCCAAAGAAAATTTCGATTTAATATTTTAGTGCAACTAGAAATAATTATATATAACAATGGCATCTTAATTCATTTATAGAATTAGGCGTTACTTTGCGGAGATCCATAATACAAAAGTAATAATAAAATTATTGTGCTGTAATCCGCGATGAAGTAAAATAGAAAATATATATAATGCTAAATGTAGAGTGGACAATCGGTTATCATACTTGATACATGCAGGATTCGTAAAAAAACACAGGCACAAACCTCCACCACCACCACCACGATACACAAGCACTATATACGTTCACTATCACAAACTCAACAATCGTTTCGCTCCGCAACCGAAGCATCATCAGAAGATAGACTCCACGACCAAAATCGCAAAGCGCAAAGTGCTTTGCGATATAGTGCTTGTGTATTGTGGTGGCGGTGGTGGAGGTTGGGCATGTGTTTTTACGACTCCTGCATGTATCAGGTATGATAACCGATTGTCCACTCTACATCTTAATTAATGATCACTTAAGTTTCTAATTATTTTAACTATTAAAACTTAATTTCTCCAACAAGATCTTACTTAATTTGAGCAATACTGTGAACACAATAGGCAAGATTTAAATGTCATGATAGCAGAACACTTGTCAAAGTATTCTGCTATCGTTTTTACTCAGAAATATAAATATAACATAGTGCAGTATAACTACAAATTAAAAAATCAACTTTTGACTCTCACGGATTCTGTTACTTGGCATACTTGGCAAATATATTGTTAAAAAGCAACAAAGCCTTAGGATTCGTTATAAGATCTTCCAAAAACTTTAAACAGATTAAGTCATCCAAAGTACTGTACTGTTCGTTTGTGCGTAGTATCCTAGAGTATGCATCTCAAGTTTGGAGTGCTATAATGCGTATATTAATAGAATAGAATCAATTCAAAAAAGATTTCTAAGATTTTTACAATATAAATGTGGTCAATATGAACCTAATTATGAGATGAGATGTAAAAGACATCACTACTTCCTCCTGTCGTGAGACGACACATTGCTGATGTTATTTTCTTGATAAATATTGATCAAAGTAAAATAGACTCCCCACAGTAGTTATCTTCTATTAAACTTTAACGTACCTAAAAAGCTTATTTCAAGACGGCCGTCTGAACACCTATTCGTAACGCTTGGCTCCACTAACTATCGCAGAAATTCATTTTTCTGTCGCGCATCAGCAGCGTTTAATAATAATTTATTAAACGCTGACGATTTCATGACGATTCACTAATGTAAATCGTCATGAAATACACTTGTTTACGTCTAAACCCAATGATATATAACAACATGTCAGGTTTGACTCGATTCCCATACTTTCGTGATTATTTTTTTTTGTTCTATTTTAATTTCTGTTCTTTTTTTATCACAAATTGTATCCGAATGGACTATTATTTAAATAGTTTATATGTAGAAATGTATAAATAGCTTAAGCTGTTCATTTTCCAAATAAATAAAAATAAAATAAAGGTTTTTGGAGGCAAAATAAATGGTCGTTTGAACCTGGGTGCTGCATCGTTTTACGATGTTTTAGTGGAGCTTATCTCCTGGTTATACTTTTTAGGAGAGACAAACGATCGTTAGGATTTCAGTTGTGAATATCTAAATATGAACTTAACTTTAAGAAAAACAGTTTTCATTAAAATTAGTGTGGAGTTCCACTTTTAACACTTTGGTCCTTCGAGCCGGACACTATGTGCGGGCACCATTATACCATAAGCCGTGTGCCCACAGTCCGACGTGTTGCGGCGTTGCTGCGTGGCGGCGGCGGGCTGCTCGCGCGCGCGCCCACCACCCCCTCGGCCGCCCACGCCGCTGCGCCCACTGCTGGAGGCAGCGTTGCGGGCCTACGCCTCCACCACGCACGCGCGCCTCGCACACATCTCGCCCCGCCACTACGCGGACTTCGTCGACTTTCTCGGTTAATATAATTAATTTTATTTACTTACAATACTAGTCCAGCGGTAACACCGTGCGCCTCTTTCGAGGATGTCTAGGGTTCAAACCCAGGCAGACACCAATGTGTTTTCTAGTAAAAACTTATATGTCTAATTGATAATTGCAATTTATCACACGCTTTTCGGTGAAGGAAAACATCGTGAGGAAACCTGCATATCTCTAGGGAATTCTGGGGATATGTGTAACCTACCAATCCGCATTGAAGCAGCGTGGTAGGTCTCAGCTCCAATCCTTCTCTCTAAAAACGGAGAGAAGAGGCCTATGCCCAGTAGTGGGATAGTAACAGGCCGTTACTCACTTACTTACTATAATTAGATGTGCTTGTGTGAGCGAAGTCAGTGTATCACAAAAGACACAAAAGTAGTTATTGTGAGTTAATCATAAGAGAGACATGCTATAGCAGACATTTTTATAGTATTTTTCTAGATCTACAATTCTCTAATACATTACTTTAGTGTATCTCTGCTGGTTTATGCGACTCACGCGACCAGACCTCCCAGCAAGCAATTTTACAACCACGAGCCTCTTCAATTTACGTAAAACAGTAATGTACTGTGACCCTAAATGTTCAAGAAAAATTGTACTTCTTTTATTAAAAAATGTTCAAAAATCAATTCATTCGATTTCGAGAAAATCGATCACATACAAATAGACAGGTTTTAGGGACTCTGTATGCACATTCTATGCGCTGCGCTGATGCATAAGCGACATTCCTCCCTAGAGACGCTCTATTTATGGTCACATGAAGTAATAGATCTTGTTTACAATAGGTTCTTAGTTTTCTCGTCGATTCTTGAGGATCACAATAGATCAAATATGTGACAAAAGACGCTGGGACTCTGCATAGCTACTCACTAATTCAGTATAAGATACTATTCTAATCAACAATGTTCGAATAAGACACTTTATTTCTCAAAAATACTTACACTGTTCACTTATATGAGAATTAAAAAGACGCTTGCACTACTTAACATGTTTATTCCATAAACAAGAAATTCCACTGACAATGAGTTTTTCTACGAAAAATTATGTACGTTATTGGTATTTTATGTCGCACTTTGAATCACTTGATCATAAGCCGTTTCAATTCAATTCTATAAAAGCTTTGTGTCGTACAGCGATTGCTTAAAATAACCGGATCCCAGTCAAAATCTCAAATTAAAAACAGTTTTTCTCATCAGGCAAGGCCCGAGACACGTTCGCGCTCGCGCACGACGGCCCTCACCAATTCGCGGCGTTACTTCAAGAAATCAAACTTAAATATAAAGGCAAAAAGAAACTGATGTTCCTTGTCAAAGAGAGGTTTGGCTGATATGAAGCAACAAAAAGATTATAATGTAAAAAGCAGGCCATTCGTTGACATTTATTTTGGATAACTTTGTTGATTTTCGTGCAATACATGGCCTTATATATATTTTTATAATATCCATTCGAATAAAGACATTGTTGCTAGGGTTTAAATACTAAATTTGCGGCTAAACATTACCTCATGTTAGTTATTGAGCGTGGTATACTCTGTACCGAAAGCATAGAGTTATTATAGAGTAGGGGTGCCTAAAATTTGTCCATGGAAGAAAAAGAAAGAAAATGAGCCTACCTATCTTACCCTTTGCGCATTATTTAAAGATTGGATTTAGTTGGATTGAATTATATGTTGCCAAATTTCAAATTTTTTTTTTTTGCATTAATAAACGTATAACCATTTTGCAAGCCTGCTGTAAAAAATGGACAAAGTATTTAAATAAAATGCATCATGAATAAAGAAAATGAAATCCCACTTCTGAGCTATTAAAATACTTAGAAAAGATTTCCAAAATATATAAAAACAATTCCTAAACACTTTATTACACTTAATTAATTTAATATGCGGTTTCACCCGCGTAATTTTTTTACACATTACATATGTATAACCTTTTTTTTTTTTAAATTAACCTATGTTGCTCAGTAAAGATGCAGCTTTCCAATGATGAAATTTTTGAATTCGCTCCAGTAGTTTTTGTGTGAAAACATTACAAACATACATACAAATTTTTCCTCGTTATAATATTAGTATAGACTAGTAATATCCCGCGGTTTCACCCGCGTACATACCGATCTTATGGCAGTGGAAAGTCTACTAAGTTGGACAATAGATTTATTTTTGTTAAATATATCATCAATAGTTTCCGCAGCGGATGCGATGACAGATTTTTATGACTAATTTTTTACACTTTATTACATTTTTTTAACAAATACCTATTTATAAATTATTTTTTTTTGTACTTATTTGCTCAGTAAAGATGCAGCTTTCCAATGGTGAAATTTTTTACAAACAAATTTTTCCTCTTTATAATATTAGTATAGATTTGTCACTCACACACACATTTCTGTCTATGGCTTCCCTACTTTATGTATAACTCTATGACCAAACCAGTCTTTTTTTAAAGTATTATTTTTATGTAATCTAGACTAAAATACCTCTTAGAATTCACTAATGTAAGTAGTTAACGTTGTATGATCTCAATGATTCCATTGTGTATATAATAGTATGTAAATATAGTGTTAAGTATTAGTTTTTAGTTGGTTGGGAAGCGTTAGATATATTTTGTATAGGCGATTACTTGAGCCTTAATTAATAAAACTAAACGCGCATGTTACCGATTTGAGAGTTTCAAAAATAAAAAAAACTTAATTTATTTAGATTATTGACCCGTTGATGCAGGTGACTTTGCCTTTAGGTGTGGACCTGAGTTCGATTTCTGCCGATGGCCAACATTTTTTAACAATTTGTTGATTGTTAATGTATAGAACCGGCTATACTCACGTCTTATTCTATCGGGTTAGCCCGACTAGTTTAGTGAGTAAGAGCCCCGGATAGGTTCGAAACTAGTCGGGCTAACCCGATAGAATAAGACCTGAGTATAGCCGGTTCTATACATTAACTATGAATACTACTCACGATAGTTTAAATTCAAAAATTTGTTGATTCGTCGAGGAGGTGTATAAATCGCACACTTAATATTAAAGTGACCCAATTAAAAAAGGTTGTTTGTGGCATATTGCAATAAAGCATAACGTACTAACGTACAAAACTCATGAGTGTTAAAGAGACCAATAATTTGGAAGAGCTAGAAAATACTATCTTTTTTTATCAGCTCGTAGCGTGGTGTCATATACATATAGCGTTGAAATAAGGATTACAATGTATCTAACTTAATTAATACTAATTTTGAATTCCGTCGATTTAATACTGAACGTGCGATATGTATTTAAGTATTTTCAGAAAGGACGACCGTGTGTTTAATTGTCCCATATATTTATTTAGTTTTACAATTATGTCAAATTCAAAATATTCTTTATTCAAGTAAACTTGTAAACAAGTGCTTTTGAATCGTTAACTTTATTTCTGTGTAAATTATAATATTCTTTTTATCTTCGATCCTATATTAATAGAACTAAAAATATAGGAAACTTAATAAATTCATGAGTATATTCAGGTATTTACTAACTAAACTGCTGTAGGGTTTTAAATTTAGATTGACTATTTTTTTTTAATTTAAACTATCGTGAGTAGTATTCATAGTTAATGTATAGAACCGGCTATACTCACGTCTTATTCTATCGGGTTAGCCCGACTAGTTTTGAACCTATCCGGGGCACTTATTAGTTTGACTATATTTATGTTTATTTAGTATCCGAATTATTAAATTAAAATAAAATTAAATAAATAAAAACTAAATAAACATATACAAATTTTAACATAACAAAACATATATAAATTTAATGAAATAATGTCTTGCCTATTAAGGCAAGAAATTATTTTACTAAATTTAATAATATATTAGCAACAATCGTTGCCAAAATTAACTTAAGTATATATTTCATCTCGTTTACTTTTAAGTCAGTGACATGCGCGTTTAGAATTAATCGTTAATATGAAAAACGCTCGTGTAAAAATTAGTTAATACGCCGTATATAGCGTCCATAGCAGTGGAATCACATAAATAAAATGACACCACACCAAAGAAATATAATATAAGTAATTCCATAAACATGGAATAAGCAATGCCATCTTACAGTATTCTTGAGTATTCATATATAGGTGTTTTTTTAACTTAAGCTGTCACTTTCCTGTTATGTCGCCATTTTGGTTGTTCGTGTTACGACCATGTTCTCATTTTACGTTATTTTTTTAGTTGCACTGCATTTTTTGTTTGTACAGGTAACCCTCCTATAACACGGTTGTTATGTAACTAAAAATTCCGTGTTGTATTAATGCAAATAGAGCGGTAACGATTTAAAAACAATGTCAACAATTTTAACTGCACAATTTTTTATTAGAGACTAGCTTTTACTCGCAACTTCGTTCGCAAGAAGTCTTGGAATTAACAGAAGCTTCTGTCACTCTCCAACCCTGCAAATATCTCCATCATAAGAATCCGATCGATCCGGGAAGAATTAGAGGGATTTATCGTTTTATCAAGAGCATAATTTGACAATTTTAGTAAATAACCCGTGCTGCTGATTTTAGTTATAAGAGGTGGTGAGATACCGGTTAGGGATGTCAAAAAATCGATTTTTAATAACCGATTTTTTACATTAAAAATCGATTATTTTAACTATCCTCTTTTTAATTTTTACTCTTTTTTGTTGTTTTTTGAGAGCTGCATTGTTGAACGAAACCAATGTAGCTAAACTACACATTTTAATCAAATATTACAAACAGTGCATCTGTTATTATTTATTGTAATTGTCCACTTCAATTAGCCATTATTTTGATTAATTATTAATATTTAAAAAGGCAACTTTTCAAAAAGGGAAAAAGCGATTATTATTCATTATTTTGGTATAAATAATTCGAATGTTTAAAAATAGATTTATTTTAATATTAATCTATTATATTAATTAAATTAATAATAAGTTATTGGTCTGCATACAATTCCGTAACACTATTTCTTTAAGGCAGTAATCCTCGCCGCGGCTATAGAAGTAAGTTTTGCAGTTGTCTTATCATGTTTAGCAAAACCGTGTTATAGGATGATTTACCGCAATCAAAATCGTGTTATACCGAAACCGTGTTATAGTAGGGTTACCTGTATATTATTTTTGTTTTGTTTCTCCTTATTTCTCTGTTAGGATAGGTGTAAAGTTACAAGAAGTGCATTTATAAAGGTAGAAATGTTTAATATTAAATATAGACGTGACATTGGATAGTGTTCAGGAATTTAGGATCAATTGATTATGATAGTCTGTAAGCTATGGTGGACTTTTGTACTTTTTGTGGTGTGTAGTAGGGTTGGCCAAAATACTTATTTTTGTAATTTATAGAATCAAACTTACTTAATACAAAAGTAATGAAAATATAATTTTGCTTTAATAAAAGAAAATATATATCGTGCTAAATGTAGTGTAGTATCCGATCTCATACCTGATATATTCAGAATTCGTAAACACCCAAACACTACCCATTTCCGCTTTGAAAGAAATATTTGCAATTTTGTCGTGCATTCTATATTCTGATTCGTTTATAACAATTGTTGAGATTGTGTTAGTGAATGTGTGCAATGCCTTGTTGTGTTATTGGTACATAAGTTTTTATGAATTCTGCATCTATCAGGTAAGAGATAGTAACTCTACATTTAGCATTACATTTTTTTATCTCAGTTTATAGCAAAATAATATTTTCATTATTTTTGGTAATTTTTTTGTCTTTGTATTACAAGAATAAAATAAAAACCTAAATAACTGAATGCATTATAACAGTATTTTGCCAACCCTAACAATGTGTCAAAGGTGTAACAAAAATATATATAAAGAAATTTTTTTAAAGCTTTAATCGCAATACAGAAGAGTATTTGTTAAATATTTCGATATTATTTTTTCCAAAATCAGCCATTTTTTTCAGTATAACAAAACCAGCCAACATTGGCGTCGACTAAAACAAAAACAGACTGACTTATTTTTGTTATATATAAGTTATATCTAAACTATATAACAATGTACAGTTAGAAATTACTTGCAAAATCAAAAAGCAATAATTCAGCCTTGCAGCCGGTCTGTATTTATTTATATCGTTTATATCAAATATTTGGTAAAACGCCGTTAAAATATGAAAATGACATTGTGTACAGAAAATTCAGTTATATTTAACAGTTATGAATAAATGAAGGTTTTACGTTAAATATTTAACCTCTGAAGTAATAACGAGTGGTTATAAATTTAAATTGTGTATTTTGTGTATATTTCTGGAAAAATAACGTAGAAACGTATATACTGGAATATGGTTATTTGAATCGAAAGCTATTTGTTTTTTATTATGTTTGATGAAAATAGAAACATTTTGCACGCTTACTATTAAATTGAGTGAAAAAGTTGTTTTATGGCGTATTATAAGACGTATTATAAGCTGTGGTAGTCCAGCGGTAACATCGCGCCTCTTTCGAAGAGGTCTAGGGTTCAAACCCCGGGCAGGCACCAATGAGTTTTCTAGTAAAACTTACGTGTCAAATTGATAATTGCAATTTATCACACGCTTTTCGGTGAAGGAAAACATCGTGAGGAAACCTGCATATCTCTAGAGAATTCTGGGGATATGTGTAACTTACCAATCCGCATTGGAGCAGCGTGGTAGGTGTCAGCTCCAATCCTTCTCTCCAAAAACGGAGAGAAGAGGCCTATGCCCAGCAGTGGGATAGTAACAGGCCGTTACTTACTTACTTTTTTATAAAACGTAAGATTCAAAACTCTTGAGTGTTATAGAATCATAACTTAAGAGCAAGAATTATAGCTTTTTTTATATTTCGTAACGTGACGTAATAGATGCCATTGAAATTATATTGTACTAATAATATCCCCGGATGGGTTACTACTTATTAATTACTAGTAATAAACCGCGGTTTCACCCGCGTAATTTTTTTACACTATTAAATTTTTTTAACGTATCCCTATTTAAAAAAAAAATGTAATATAACCTATGTTGCTCAGTAAAGATGCGGCTTTCCAATGGTGAAAGAATTTTTGAAATCGGTCCAGTAGTTTTCGTGTGACAACATTACAAACATAAATACAAATTTTTCCTCTTAATAATATTAGTATAGATCTAACTGAATAGACTAATTTTGAATTAGGTCAGTTTAATATTAAGCGTGCAATTTTAGCATCATTTTCAATATAAAATAGTTTACCATTCGCTTGATATGTCGGGGGTTTTGAAATATGTTTAACTTTTGAAAGTAGTTTATGGTAAATCGGAATAAAGTTGCAATATAATTTAATATTACCTAGGTGACTGAGCTCGGAACTTTTTGAAAATATAAAAAAGATGAAACTTGAAAAAAAAAAGGAAAAAAATATTTGGGTAAGTAGGTCTTGATTCTGCGTACTTTCACAATAGACCGCCTATTACCCCCACTGCGCTATTAAAACTTTCCATATGACAGTTTAATTAGCCTATATTTTCGATTAATATAGCATTTTTTTCAGTTCCCAAACAGTGATAAAACTACTTTTTTTAAATAAAACCTAACTACATCGATTTATGGCCCCCGAAACCTCTAAGTTTCATGATAATCGTTGAAGCCGTTTCCGAAATTCAGAAAAAATATATATCTTTAATATTTAAATGAGTTAATTTTGTATGTATATAAATATATTTTCCGAATATCGGAAACGGCTTCAACGATTTTCTTGAAATTCGGCATATAGGGAATTTTGGGGGGAAAAATTCGATCTAGCTAGGTTTCATTACAATGTTTTTATGCCTTTTTGGGAAAATATTAAAATTTACGTTGAATTTAAAAGACAATTTTCGTTGTCAAAATGGTGGCTCATTTGGGGAACGGGCGGTCTAGAGAGGTAAAAATTTGCCCAACTATTTTTTCATTTTATTTTTTTTTATAAAAAAATAATGAGCTCGGTCACCCTGGAACTATATATATACAAGATTAACTCATTTGAATATTAAATATAAATAAAATTTAGTTCAACAAATGACTCACAAGCCTTCAAAACATTGACCGCAAGTGCCTTCTGGCGAGTCCAAATTAATTCTCAGACCGGCTTAACTTTAAAACTGTATAGTTTTTTTATTACTGCACTTAATATCGATTATTTGAAATTGTGTTTTACGTAAAACGTAGACACCCTTCAGTGCTGAATAAGAAGGTGATAATTTCAATAAAATATAAATGAATATATGGTTTTTATTTTAATTGTAATATGCCTGACCCTTTTTGATATAGTTCGTTGCTAAGTATATTTGACTGGACGGACCTATGTGTACATCATAGATTACTAACTATAAAATAGATGGTTGTGATTCATACATTGGCGCGAGCCTATTTTCGGTGGTATGGGGGGGTGCAGAGTAGCACTATAGCTACTTACATTTTCATTCAATAAAAACTATCTGCCTCTCACCCGTTTCATTCATAAAAACGGATTCAGTCTCAGCTCTGACTCTTTCTTACATATGGAGTAGTAATATATATAACATATGACGTAAAATCGTAGTAAAATTAGTGATGTACTTGGTACGCTAAAACCGTAATTAGTGATGTCAAAGTTTTATCGATTCGCACACCGCTCTTACCGATTTTTTGGATAACCGGTTTTCCTGTTACGTATTAATAATGATTTTTAAATTTTAATAAAACAAAATATTTAAAGAACTTCTTTATTAAGACTTCTACTATAATAAAAAAATATATATATATAACAACCGTTTTACATTTCTAAGTGCATGCTTCTTTAAAAAAAAAGTTTTTTCCTAAACACGCTAAAAGTACAACTTCAAAAATTATTACTATTTTTAAATAGGAAACAGGAACAGCACGCTGACTAAAAGTTATCCAAACAGAGCTTTCATAGGCCTCAAACTATCTTGAAAATGTAGGAATTGTAATTTAAATTATTATATATTATTATTAAACAAAATTAATTTTAAATATTCACTCGAAAACAAACGTACAAGATTAGTATTTGAAACAATAGATGCTTTCGTTTTTACCGTTTAAGTATTTAGGAAAAAACATTATACTTAAAAGGAGTGTACTTGATGGTTAATTATAATTATTATAATTTAAGTCTTTTTTAGATATATTAGTAGTAGTTTTATAGAATATTAGTGGTTTTTATCTCTAAGTATAATATTTTCCATCATATCAGTTAACACTTCGGATTTATACATATAAAGTAAGAATTAAATTGTGAAAGTTTGCCATATTTAATGTGCCCATTGATATCAAGCTTTTCAATGAAAGTAAACATCACATGAGGAACTATACTCCATGGGTTAAATATTTAACTAAATGTAAACATGTCAAAACAGGTATTTTTAGAGTAGGCATTATCTGCCTACTATAAAGTATCTTTTTTATTACAACACATTGTACTAATATTAAATTTTATTTGTATTTCTTTCAAAGAATTTAAAATTATTGATAGTATTCGCACCACTTAATAAGGTTAAATATGGCATGATTGCTATCAATAATTTTACAAACTTTGAAAGAAATAAATAAGAATATTATTTAATATCCACTTTTAAGAACCCAAACATAAAGGTATTATAAATTTTTTTTAAGAAAACGATGGACAATATTAAATACACATTTAAGTATCACAGAGTGAAACTCATAGAATATTGATATTATGTAACGTCGTTTAATCTAATGCAATTACTATTTTAGGTAAGTAAACTACTTGGCTAATTTGCATCTGCTATATTTCATTAAATTGTATATTGCTGTTTCGCTGTACTAAAGATATAAATATTTAATTTTAGAAAATAACAATAAAATTGTTAAATATGGAAACTGTATCACTTTTTAAATGTTAATAATAGTAATATTAGGTACTTTTACCTCATGTATCATAGTTCTATAACTTTACTTGCGATAAAATTTTCCATTTCCATTCATCGTTTTTCAAGTATCTGTAGTTCTGTGAATTCTCCTTAACATTAATACACCATTGTCTAACTCCCATTATGATAACGAATATGCAAAAAACTTTTAAGAAATCATATTTATGATTAACGGAAGTGAACCAAGAATTATAGATCTAAGTTGACTATATACATTATTGACTTATTAACACTTTACATGCCATATCATGCCATTCCAAAGATATAAGTTTTTTTATAATTTTTCATCTGCATCATATTGACTATGTTGTATTAAAGAACTTTAATCAAATCTTTCAGTTTTATTAGACAATAGCGTACTTATAAAAATTTCACAATTTAAAAAATCCTTTTTTGAAAATTTATCACTCACGGGATTGCACAGGATTATAGTTTTGCTACACTAGTAAAAACACGTGTTTTGGATAGGAATAAAGGTGTTGTGTGTTAACGTTAAAATACACAATTTTTAGCAGCAATACAGGCAGAACTCATAATTTATTATAAGCCCGTCGTTTAAACAAACTAGCAATTAAACTAGCAACTAAGCAATTGTAAGTCATTTTCCTTAGTAATGAAAATTTTAAACCCATTCATCTCAAAATATGAGTCTTTGAGTTGTACCGCTATTGCTGCACGTGACCGATATATCGATATACTGCACCGATAATATGATATAGCTTGGGTCTGAAAAATATTTCTGATGGAATACAAGGTACTATAACTATCAAACAATAATATTAACCGATAATGTTTTAAACAATGAAACCAAATTATGATCCGTTCTAGTGTGCTAGAGCCCCCTTATCCACGGATTTGAGAAAAAATCCATTGGGTCCTAGTTAAGAAGTTTGAAACTTCATAATGTTTGTCAATTATACTAATATGAATCCATTTTGAAAACACAACATTCTCTTGAGTCTCTAGCATTGAAGCGGACTTTTACAGCCTTGTTCCAAAATTCCGAATGGTTCAGGCGGCAAAATAAATTGTTAGTGAATAAAAGCATTCGCGCTGTGAAAATGTTAACTACTAATGTCAATAAATGAGGCTAAATAATTATGATTCGACTGAAGCTCTTCATATATGTTCATCTGCATCATCGGGCTCGTGGACACTTCCCGGCGGAAGAGTTCGCAGCATATTTAACCTGTAATAAATAAGTAATTCTTAAATAATGTATAGACAGAACATTATTCAGTATAAGTAACAGTAGTCTTACAGACAATCTTGGCATTGATATCCCCTGAGTAGAATAGACCACCCTCATTTCTTACCGAAGTGTCGCGAAAACCGATTAAGGTAAGTTGACGTCGGGCAGGCGGTCGGTCGTAAGATACCAAATCATGTGATAGCATGTTTAAAACATGTTGTGCCTCCCCCACTTAGAGTGGGATAAGGGTAGGAGAATGATGCATTGACAAATAACAGAGATTTTAAATTTTAAAAATACATTTTTAGCTTCCACTGGTCTTAAATAGTGTCTGGAAAATATTTTTTACATGTGTCTATAACTTTGTCTACAGTTATATTTTAAGTATAGAATAGAGACTTTAACTATAAATAATATTTTTTTTTAGTAATAAAATATAAGGGGTATCTGTGACAATCTTTGTGTTATGTTAAATATCTTTAATTTTGTACTGTTAGCAGTACCAGGCTAAAAATATTATGCTTTCCAAATACTGTATTGTACTGTGTGACAATTAAGAAGCGTATGTGATAAAGTTCCAATGATCATCACTAATATGACTTTTAAGCTATTCTTACATTACACACTTTTTTTCATCACTATAATAGAGGAACCGTTGTACCAAACTTTTGTTGTTATATCTCAAACGGATTAGGCAGTTAGCCCACTATACATATAAGCTTCAGTTTTAATTGAAAGTGAAATGGACAGACTGACATACTTTACATCAAATATTTACTTGCCTTCATCTAGTCAAATCAATTGACCTAATCATGTGCTTATCCCATAAAGCATCAACAGCATATAGCCCTTAGACGTCATCCCAATGAGTACTCTCTTTGGCAATGACCAGGTTCATCTGAAAATTATTGCAAAAACATTTTAATAAATATGTAACAAGCTGTGTGCACAACAAGAGGCCGTGCGACTATGTAAAGACGATCATGGGTTTAAACCCCGCGCAGGCACATGGCTAATTGACAATTGCAATTTATGACACGCTTTTCGGTGAAGGAAAATATCGTGAGGAAATGCGCATACTTCTAACGAAGTCTAGGGATATGCGTAACCTACCAATCCGCATTGGAGCAACGCGATGGTAGGTCTTTGCTACAATACTTCCTTCCAAAAAACGGATAGAGGAAGCTTATGGTTCCTACTGCTGGGGTGGGTAACAGGCTGTTACTTTAAACATACACATGCAGTGTGTTTACAAACAAAAATGATTTATATTTGAAACATTTTAACTGATATATTTTTTTATTTAAAGTATCTTTAAGAAATAACTTTCTGTTAAATATAATTAACTATAATCTATAATCCATATTGTCTGTCGCAGAAAGAATAAAAAACTATTCAGTAATAACCACTTAAAACTTAGAATATAACTGATATTGGGTATAACATATGATATACAACACTTCAATAAAGCATACACAATAAATATTACTATAGAAGGAAAAGTTTTACTTTTTATTATATTTTGAAATTAAAAAATAAAACTTTCCAATATTATTACAGTTCAATAACTAAGGATATACATAATAAACAAATAAGAGCCCAGATTATGCTTCGAGGTCCCTGCTTTATACCTTGTAAACATATTAAATAGACAATAGGTTGAGATATACAAACGTAATGTAATAAATATGTATATAAATTGAGAAACACTAGCTTAAATTTAACTACAGAAACAATGCTTATAAGAAGTCCATTTATACTATTAATATTACTAATGCGAAAGTTTGTGAGTATGGATGTGTTTGTTACTCTTTCACTGTGAATCCCCCGAATCAATAAAGATGACATTTTTCACAATTCGTCCTTATACACCGGAATAACATATAGGCTATCATAACATATAGGATAGAAATCCTATTAACTCTACAGGAATAGGATGACATTGAATAGCGCAATCTATTATCGACCTGTCACACGACAACAGTTTACGCGAACGAAATCGCGAGTAAAAGCTAGTACTATATAAATGGTACAAAAAGTTGGTCTTAAATGTAGGCTGCCATTGCACAGATAACTATGATGAGAAAAAAATAATTTATAGAAGTAGGCTTTACTTTGGTGAATTCCAGAGTACAAAAGATATGATAGAATTATTTTGCTATAATCAACATTTGTTAAAAGAACCTATGTAATTCTAAGTGTAGGAAGTAGTTTGATCACAATAGATCAGTAATGGCCAAAGTGATACTGGGCCCTCAGGCCCTGCAGAGCCACTACTCCCAGAAGAAGAGGAGAAAGCAAAACAGATCTCATATCTTATACATGCAGGATTAGTTACCACACATATCATAAAACCCCCAAAAAGTCACTAAATCCCATTATTTAGCTATTTTCTTATCTTTTTATCCCAAAGAGGCATACACATAATCAAAGAATAATAATTAATTCACATTGTAATCTGTCAAAGAAAGGTCTAGTATCGATTCGTGTTGGGGTCTTAGGGTGTTGGAATCTCAACTCCACACCAGAAAACGTAGGGTCAATAGTCCCCCTATGAGGTGAACTGAGGACCTAAAAAGGTTGCGTGGCTTTGCTGGACCCAAGCGGCACAAGATAGTGTGCTTTGGAGATCCCATGAAGACACCTATGTCCTTCTGTGGACATCCATCGTTTACTTATGAAGATATTACTCTTTCCTTTAAAAAAAAATCAGTAATGGCATATATCAATCTTTTAAGAATAACTTACTAATCTCATTCTAACTTTTTTTAAATGGTCACAAAGTGGCAAAATCAAAATTAACTGTTTGCACTCTGTTGTTGTCACTGTGGCGAAACAGCACGCCAGTATCTCTAGAGCTGGCACATCATAAACACTTTTAGGTAGCTGATACTCATGATTAAAATCATGCAGAATTTGCAACATTGTAAATACTTGGGGGCCGGCTAGATAGTATCAACAAAATGTCCCAAAAATGCTGAAACCTAGTGTTAAAAAGTGCTAAGATTGCTAGATCTGTGAGAAATATCTAGAATCTAGAAATAATAATATAAGTCTGCTTAGACCCCAGAGCACAAATTAACTTAAAATTATATAGTTACTTTTATTATATTACTTTATGATAAAAACACACTTACATACTTTAATCTAGTTGTCACAGGTATGTGTGGAAATGTTTTAACATCCTTATCAGTTAAGTTGGTAGCTTGAGTGACCTATCTCTTGCACAAATGCTGCTTTATATATTATAGCTTTCCTTTAGTTGCACTTAGTCTAGTGTTATTCAATCTCTGAAAATAATTTTAAAAAATTAAAAAAATTAAAAATTGTTACTATTCAAATAGAACCTCTTATGAACAAGGTTGTATTTGAATCTATATGAATAGTTGTTCTATAATATAAAAAAAATGTTGTCTGTGTCATTATGCATTGATTTGTTAAGAAAGAGTAAATGGGTTCACTTTTAGAAAAATTGCTTTTTATTATTGCATAAGTATGAAGGAGAAATATTGTTTGTTATTTAATTTCTGTTAGATATAAACAGGTGCACATTTTAAGTGATTTATAAATTACATAAATATTTACTTTCAGTTTTATAGAACAGTCTTTTAATATTGCTGTTATTCTTTCATTCATAACACATACTATTATATCTTTTATTAGCACTGTAAATGTAAAGATATCTCAAATCATAACTATAAATAACATCATGTGACAATCATATTAAAATAAAAAATTATTCTTAATCTTGGATCTGAGGATTCTTGAATCTGCAATTAATCAATCAATTGTTTAATCAATCGTAAATTTGAATTTTGCTTTTGCTTTTTAATTAAAAATCAACAAGTGTTATATAAAGCAATATACCCTATATTGCTTTATACAGAATAAACTTGCTCTCTTTTGCTATTTACTCCCTTTTCATCTGAGTCTCATTATAAAAAACTTGACAATCATTTTTAAAGTTCTAATATAATACAATGAAGTATACAACTTCAATTGAAAATACTTCTTTATTCATAACTAAGATACACAATTATGATCAATTAGAACAACTTCTAAAAAACTTTAACTAATGATTGATAATGGAACATTAAGTTCCATTATTAATCATTTATTGCACTACAAGACCACTATAAGCTATATAAAATCGCAAGACATATAAAATAATGAATATAGCTAATTCATCAATCGAAATTAATGTACATATCATAATTTTTATATTACGATAACTAAGTCAAATAGGAAATAAAAATTATACTGCATGTTAAAGGTTTTAGGTTATCCATGCAAGGTTAGATTATATTTAGAATGTGAGAATGTAAATTTTAAGAAAGCTCTTACTATTATTGAGATGTACAAAATTCATTAAAACTCAACACTTACATTAATATAATGATTAAGTAAATCCTCTTCTTATTGTTTTATGACTCCACGTTTCATTGTTGATATATTTCTCATTTTAAGAAATATCTCAACAGCTACTGGTGAAATAAGACTTTATACATTTAATTTGCTTCTAGTGATATTTGTTTCAAGAATTTTGCTAACTAAATTAAAACAAAATTATACATTTTAGTAAAAATTAAAGTACTAGAACTTTACAACGGGAAATTTAAAAATTTAATACACCGGCCACCGCCCATTCATTGATAAAATCAACTTGTTATATGATAGACAGTCAAAATGAGAATGAGTGCGTAAAAATATGTATGTAGGAGTGGAGCGAGATGCAGCTGAGACTATTTTCATACGATTCATTCATAAATACGTGCATGTGCAAGAGGGATGCGAGATAGCATGTGTTGGCGCCTGTAGTAAAACCGCCCTGGTGTACATATTTCGACTAGGGATTTTAATAATCGATTCTTTTTCATCAAAAATCGATTTTTTAAAATCGATTATTTTAGGTGTATCCTTTTTCTTTTTTTACTCTTTTTCTTTTTTTTTAATATTAGATATGCATTTTTGGATAAAACCAATGCAGCCAAACAACAAATTTAAATCAAATTACACAAACAGCGCATCTGATATTATATTATTTCTCGGTAGTTGTCCAGTTTAATTAGCCTTTATTGTAATTAATTAATAATATTAAAAACGGCAAATTTTGAAATAGTCAGATTTTTTTTTTCATTATTAATCGATTATTTTTGAAGGCAAAAAAACCGATTATTTATTAATCGATTTTTTCTACTCTTAGTCACATCCCTAATTTCGACCCACTACCTATATCCGAATTCAGTTTGACCTAAACACCCTAAAAATTGCGAGAAAACTTAAAAAAAACAGATATATGTATGTAGTTAGATACGCAAATTTTTCAGTTTTGGTATGTAACAATTCTTTTTTTTAAGGTAAGTTGTATCCGGTTGAGTAGAATAGACCACGACTAAGGTAAGTTGACGTCAGGCAGGCCGGTCGTAAAATACTTAGCCAAATAATGTGACATGGTTATAACAACTCTTTCAATATCTAGAAAATACATATATAGAAAAGAGATTTGGCGATGATGATTTTGAGCTGAATGGCTAAAATAAAAAGATGAACGGAAAGAAACGGTATGGTGAAAAGAAGTCACGGGTTCAAATCTAAGTTAGTGTCAATGGACTTGATTAAAACTTTTCTCTTATTGATATTTTCAATTTATCCCACGTTTTCATTACTTTATCACTTTATGCATGGCGACAAGGTCTAGAAGTTATTTCATAATCTAATAGTTTATAATCTTTTGGCGTTAAGTCGCAGTTATGTTTCTTGTGCACAACCTCATTGTTTCCATGTTCGTGACTAATATGTTTGTGTAGCTTTTGTTTGTCTAAATTCCTATTATCTTCATACAATTCGTCGTATCCCAATATTATTGGCGGGAGAATTATTAGACTCGCCTGTCTTTGCTTCTCGTCGCTCATAATCTAAAATACGGAAAAAAGATATCTATATTATTTATTCAAGAAATAATTATACAAAGCTTATTGAGGATGGACGTAATTTATACATCCATTTTCAATGTTAAGCTAATTTCCATATTTTCCCTAAGTTTGTTAGTCTCATATTTTCTATTTTTTTTCTTCTTATTTTAGTTATAATAGTTATTGTACGTTTGTTTCCTTTTCAGCACGCTGTGACTACCTTTAGGTAATTGGATTTATATGTATATTTAGCCACCCTAGGAAACTTGTAACTTCTATATTAAAATCAATTTTGGGCTACAAAAACTATTTCAAAGAAAATCTACTATCACTTACATAAACATTACAAAACTCCGCGAACAAAATCAATAGAAACAACATTGTGGATTTTTAATACTTGTGCAATATCAATAAAACTTTTTATTATTTATAGCTTGAACTTTACATCATATTTTGATTTTAAATCGCGCATTTATTTAAACTTCATCGGGTCCAATTTCTTCTGTTGGCTCGGATTCGTTAGCACCTTGATCAGGTCCATCTGATGCTTCGGGATGGTTCACTCCAGCATCTCGGAGGAGCAACATGAGCGTTGCTAGAGAACTGGCTAACTGCAAACATATTCAAATTTAAATAATTCTTTATTCAAATTGGCTATTACAAGCACTTTCGAATCGCCAAATTACAATGAAGCTTCGACTGGTTCGGAAAGATGCTCTTACCGAGAATAACGCGGGCGGTTACTCTTTACAAAATTAAGTATTACAATAAGAAGAATAATAACTTTATTACACAAACAAAAATACAAAGTGAAAAGAAGACATAATAGATACATTTGAATGTGCAAAGGGCGGTCTTATCACTCTGTTATGATCTCTTCCAGACAACCCTTTGAAAGAGAGGATCTTTTATATAATTATTAGATAAGTAAACAAAATAAGAGTAAATAAATAGTAACAACTAAATATAAGTATAAATAAAAACAAATAAATATAGAAAAAATAATGTCATAGTATAAGTAAACATAGTAAACAAGTATAGCTTCTAATGGAGGACTGGTACTATCCCACAGCTGGGCAAAAGTCCTCTCTATATCATCATTCTCCTGCCCTTATCCCACTCTAAGTGGGGTCGGCACAACATGTTACAAACATGTCGCGTGATTTGGCTACGTCTTTAACGACCGGCCGCCTGCCTGACGTCAACTTACCTCAGTCGTATTTTACTACACCTCGGTAAGAAAGAGCTACCCTCTTTCCAAAGTAAACGACATACATCCTCCCGCCCTTATCCCATTAAAAGTGAGGTCGGCACAACATGTTATAAACATGTTAACACACGATTTGCCTACGTATTTAACGACCAGCCGCCTGCCTGATGTCAACTTACGTTAGTCGTGTTTTACGGCAACTTGGTAAGGAAGAGCCTGGTCTATTTTACTCAACCGGATACCACACGGTGGGCCAACTTAGCTTAGTCGCGCTTTCCTACGCCTCGGTAAAAAAGAGGGTGATCTATTCTACTCAGCCGTATACCACACGGTGGGTCAACTTACCTTAATCGACTTTTACGACATCTCGGTAAGAAATGAGGTGTTTTATTCTACACGCTCTAGACGCTGATAAATTAATAAATACCTGAGCGTCAGGTTTCCGCCGCAGCAGTTCAGCGACCGCTTCAGCTTCCTCTAGGGCATCCAGCAGCCGACCAGCTCTTGCGTGTCTCCCGGCCCAGTTCAGTCTGACGAGAGGGTCCTGAGGAGCGAGCTCCGCAGCGCGGGAGTACGCAGCATCAGCTCGGCTGTCTCCGAGCCGTTCCAATGCTATTGCTATTAACAACACCTAAGAAAAGAGCGTTTGGGAAGCTACGCGAGATCTTTTCGTCCAAAATACCTCAGTGCTTGAAGACCAAGGTCTTCGAACAGTGCGTGTTGCCAGTGATGGCTTACGGATCGGAAACGTGGTCGCTGACTATGGACCTCATAAGAAAGCTCACAGTCACTTAGCGGGCAATGGAACGGGCTATGCTCGGAGTATCTCTACGTGATCAAATCAGAAATGAGGAGATCCGTAGACGAACCAGAGTCACCGACATAGCTCATGAGGTGGACTGACGACCTCAAAAAGGTCGCGGGGGCCGCTGGTTCCAAGCGGCACAAAATCGTGAATTGTGGCGATCCCTTAAGGAGACCTATGTTCAGCAGTGGACGTCCACCGGTTAAGAAAGAAGAAGAAGAAAAAGATGGGGTGAAAACGGCAGTTTACTCCCCATCTATTGTAAGTGTTGAATACAAGCTCTACCCGCAAATTTTTTGGCAACTTAATTGCTTGAATTAATTTTGTGTGTGTTTTTCCCCACGTATTGGGTTGTCATATCTGGGCTGTAGCCAGATACATTTTACCCCATCTCCGACCAGAGGCGGACATTAGTGGCCTTGAGTCCAGGCCCGACGTCATCGGGTCGGCTCAACTTTTCGGGCGCACGCTGTACGGCTTACTCCGCAGCTGGACAAAGCCAGGGCAGTACCTAGCGCACACCTACCCTCTTACGGAGCATTGCATAGACGGGCAATAGACTTTCACGAGCCAAATAAATTTGTTGTCGACTTGATGAGTCTTTTCATTTACTCCCAACATCACAAGATCTTTATATTTACTGTTCCCGTGTTATTTGACCTATAAGCATCCACTGATGTCCCAAAGGATCGAACATCGTAATAATCAGTAAACCCGTAAGTACTAGCTTTCCAGAGATAGTCTGTAATACTGTAAGAAACAACCTTGCTGAGGCGCTAAATCAGTTTCCCAATGTGGAACCTTCGTCCACAGAGAGTAAATTTAATCGTTAACGGAGGCTAATTGGAAAATAGACTCACAGCAGTCTAACCCTTTCGCTCCGGGCTATTTAAATGCATCATTTAAGTTTCTTAAGTGAACAATCCAATTTAATATTAAGCTAATAAAGTTACATAGTGGGGCATAAGAGTTTTAGAAAGGCTAAGGTGGGGGCAAGGTACAAAAAATATTGAAATACTGCGCTGGATATTTCAATAACTTCTTCCTTATACGCTCTAATTCTTAAATCAAGTAACATTCTTACAGTAAAATGCTGTGTAGGCTGCAACGCGGCAGCACATGCGAGTCTGCAAAACGCTGAGGCTGGCCTCTTGCATATCAGCATCGCATATCCCAGGTTGTGAGCAGCGCGGCCGCTGAGTGGTGCGGACCATACTGACCGTTGCAGACACGTCAACGCCTGCCGAGTTATCAGTCGATAGAGTCTTAATCCATAGAGTCTTTAGTATAGAATCTATACTAATATATAAAGCTATATTTATTTTGCCTACTTCCATAGCATTATGTCTTATGGAATATTGCTATGGGGTAAATGCGCGGATAGTGAAAAAATTTTTGTTTTACAAAAAAGAGCTATACGTGGCATTTATAATTTAAGACCGCGTGATTCCCTGCGAGAGAAGTTTAAGGAAACAGGTATTCTTACATTTGCTTCACAGTATATTTTAAGCAATTTAATTTATGTACATAAAAATATAAAGAATTATAAAACGATAGGTGATGTATACAATAGACAAAGCAGGAACCGACATAAGCTTGCGGTTCCTGCTTTGCGCCTTGCAAAAGTGCGTAACTCGTTTGTGGGTTTTGGTATAAGATTCTATAATAAAATTCCGCAATCAATTTCAGCACTGCCATTACAGCAGTTTAAAAACACTGTTAAAAAGAGGCTGATACAGAAAGCCTACTATACTCTTGAGGATTATTTGGAAGATAAGAATGTGTGGATATAGCTCTCTTTGAACCTGTACAAGACAGTAACGACTTAATGTAAATAATATTAAGAATTATATTTTTTTAAAAGAGCAACCGCCGAGTTTCTTGCTGGCTCTTCTCGGTAGGAACAGCTTTCCGAACCAGCAGTAGAGTTGACGATTCAAAAGCACTTGTTTACAAGTTTATTTGAATAAAGAATATTTTGAATTTTGAATTTGAATTTGAATATAGAGTTTGTTCGATTTGAACGTGCTTACCTCAGGAACTACTGGACCAATTCGCACAAAATTCCTTGACTTTAAGATAGTCCATTGATCGAGGAAGGCTATAGGCTATGTAACATCACGCTAAGATGAATAGGAGGGGAGCGGCAATAAAAGATATTGCAGAAACTGCAAAATTAAGAGATTTTCTTGCGTGCGCTGAGTAAACGGTGAAAGTTCAAAAATCTCTTATAATTAACTCACGGTGACTAATTATATGTTAAAAATTTCAATTTCGGAAATAGTTAGCGACACACTGATTTCCATTGAGGCGAAGCTGCTGACACAGAGCTGCTATATACATAAAATACAGTCAAAGACACTCCTGTGAGTGCAAGTGGCCAACAATAAAACAGAGATGATGAGAGATGGGATAAAGGCATGATGAAGGGTCTTCTCAATAGCTCGAGATCTGCTTTGATGCCAGCATGGAGAAGAACATCCTGGTCCGCGCTGATCCTTGGGGGTTAAATAAATCCTTTTGGCCAAAGCTTAGCCTTACCTATGGGTAGTGTTCAGGAGAGGACCTTTATTAAGGCGATAGAAGCAGAAAAGTTTATTATACATAGAGTAAGGAAGACATAGGGCAGGCATTTGAGTGCGACTATCCAACCAATAATAAAACAGGGAAACTCAGAGATCTATGCTTATCCTTTTCTAATCGCACATGCGGAGAGAAATATTAATGGCGGGTTTTTATTTAAATGAACTTTTCAGCACACCTTCAAAATGTTTTTACGGTTTTTTATGCAAAAGGATAATTATTTTGAAATACTAAAAAACTAATTTAGTCTACCTAAACCCAATCTTCAAATAACGCGGTAAAAAAGGAGATCAGATCATCTAGCCCGTAGCCACATTTGTTTTCTCTTTTTTTCTGTGGAAACAGTTTAGGCTGGCATTTAAGATGCACGCTCGTCATTTCCACTCAATAACACTGTAAAAGACTTAATTTACAAATAGTTTAGACAAACATATAGCGGGTATCGTATACTAACAGCAACAAATTTCTTTTTAGTCAGTAAAGCGAGTCCAAGATTCGAATGAGCAGCGACACATGTAGGATGAGCGCTTAAAGCCGCTTTGAGTCTAGCTAGTCCAGCGTCGACATCTTTGTGCTGTAACAGCATGGCCGCTAACGCAAGCGCTGCGGCGTGCTGCATGGGCTGCTGTGATAACGCTTCACCCAGCAGTTGGAAGGCACGGCGAGGGTCACCAGCTCGGAGGCACAAAGCCCCAGCTGCTGCCAAAGTGTCTGCCCCACATGCGTGACTACTGAAATATCGGGTTTAATAAACGATATGCTGTCATCCTGGACTTATCCCACTCTAAGTGGGGTCACAACATGTTATCACATGATTTGGCTACGTGTTTTACGATTGGCCGTCTGACTGACGTCAACTTACCTCGGTAAAATAGAAGATGGTATATTCTATTCAACCAGATGTCATACGGTAGGTCAACTTACCTTAGTCGCCTTTTACGACACCTCGTTAAGAAATGAGTGTGGTCTATTCTACTCAAGCGTATGTCACACGGTGGGTCAACTTACCTCAGTCGTATTTTACGACACCTCGGTAAGAAATGATCTACTTACCCGGTATTATGTAATACGCAGCCAAATCCTATGAAAATATGTTTATAGCACGTTGTGCTACCATTTACAGTGGGATAAGATGATGTACAAGTGTGATGAATTAAGCAAATACAATATCAAAACTTTAGGGTGGAGGTATGTATTTTGTGAGGGGGGATATTAACATACTCTTTGCGTTCAGAATGTGATGTCATCTTACCTGAGCGCGTGGTCATAAGCTGCCAGAGCACCGCTAAGGTCACCTTCCACTTGCAGCATCTTCGCCAGGAGGGCCCCAGCTCGCTCCCCGCCCCCCGCACTCTCCCCGGCTCTCGCCCACTCGATCCCATGCTCTGTGTCCCCCAAACTCCACGCACATTCGGCTACCACAAATGTGAAAACACTTTCAAATCATGTGTTAAACTTTTTTTTAAAGCATTAATTCAACTTGTAATGTAAAGGTGGAATCTTACAGGTAAAATTCGACCCACTTCCCGGGGTCCGATTGAGCTGAAATTTGACATACTGGTCCAGTCCCAATGACAATGCATGTTTATGATAAGCTGTTCGTGCTACTGCCAGGATTGGCTCTAGACAAGGGAACTTCTCAACGGTTAACAGTAGGGAAATGAAAATCTTTTAAAGCTTTTTTAAAAGCCTTTTAACTTGACATGTTATAAAATGATTATTGGATTAATTTGTTTAAAAATATAAAAGCAGAAATTATTTTTATAGATCGTTGTTCTAAGGCATGTAACTTGTAACAATCAGTGTTGATTTATTAAGCTATAACATAACTCGTTTAAAAATAAGAAAAAATCATTCTCTTATCCCACTCTAAGTGGGGTCAGCACAGCATTTTATAAACATGTTGTCACATGATTTGGCTTCGTATTTTATAACCGGCCGCCTGCCTGACGTCAAATTACGTTAGTCGTATTTTACGACAACTCGGTAAGAAGGGTGGTCTATTCTATTTAACCATATACGATACGGTGAGTCAACTTAACTTAGTCGCTTTTTACCTCGATAAGGAATGAGGATGGTCTATTCTACTCAGCCGGATACCACGGTAGAAAAGACCTATACATATTTTAAAAAAGTCCCCAAAAGCTGTCTGTCTATATGCAATACATGTTCTCAAAACCTACCGAACAGACTTTCGTACCGGTTTTACTAAAAGATAGTGAAATTCTTGTTTGTTTTAGTTAACAGTACATTACGATTTTATTTAAATTGACTTAAATATAATCCGGGAAAAAGTTTTTATACACCGTTTTTATCGCAAGCGATGCTACGGCCACAGTTACTTGATATAATAAAGTCTGTCTGATTTTTCACTTTTGCGCATAATCCGCTATAACAATATCAATGAAATTTGGTATAACTGAAGTTTATACAAGGATAAGTTTATAAATAAACATAAAAATGGTTACTACTAGAAAAATATAAACATACTAAATATTACAGAACTATTCATGATTTAGTTACATATATTTTAGTGCAGACTTTACCGTGGGTTTAAAATTTTATTATTCTCCTAGAATCATTCCATTTCCAAATGAAAAATAATATTTAAAAAAACACATTTACCTAATGCACAGTAGATATCAGGGTCGGGGTGCTTAGACAGTTTATCAGCTTCCAAGTAGGCTTCAAGGGCCAGCTGGAACCGCCCTTGACGATACCTAAAAGAAAAAATCTACAAATAATAATAGTACAGTGGCGGTCTGTTGATATCCCACAGCTGGGCATACTATTCTATGTGATTTTCCTATCCAGCTGGGCAAAGGCCTTCTCTCCTATAGAAGAGAAGGATAGAACCTTAGATTCAAATTATTCTTTATTCAAGTAAACTTGTAAACAAGTGATTTTGAATGTCGTTCTAAGGTCGTTTTAGTCGGTGCGAGTCTGACATAACCGCCGCCTGAGCCCGTCGGGCGGCGGTACCCATGAGGGGTTCTTTCCTGTATAAAAAAACAATAATATGTTGTTGCTACTAACAAACATTTAGCCACTTGCTTCAACGGCTCGGGGTCTTGAGGATGCAGCCTGATGCAGCTGTGGAAACTGTCCACCGCTTCTTGCAGTTTTCCCGCGTCAGCCAATACAGCACCCTGGATCATCACATAACTATCTCTTAGTCAGCTGATCGCCAACATTTTTTTAAAAGTTGACTGGTCAACCGCCGAGGGCCAACATTTTCTATAAATAAATTTGTTGGTCTTTGAGTCTGGCTGTATATTTGTATTTAAGTATGTATTTAAAATTATATATGTATGTATATATTCACCAGTTATCTGTCTACCATAACACAAGTATTAAGTTACTTACTTTGGGGACGGACGACCGTGTTTGTAAGTATCCCATATATTTATTTATTTATTTATTTATTTATATTTAGTTAATCATCATCATCATTCTCCTGTCTTTGTCCCACTCTAAGTGGGGTCGGGGGGTCGGCACAGCATATTTTAAACATGTTATTAAATTATTTGGCTCGTTTTTTACGACCGGTCGCCTTTCACGACACCTCGATAAGAAAAGAAGGTGGTCTATTCTACTCAGCCGGATACCATGTGCCGGATCTTTAAATATCTGCTTTTGTTTAGCTTTTAACTAGATGTACCCGCGACTTCTCTTGCGTCAACTTTAGTGTTAAAATACCCTTAATTTATTCCGTTTATTCCTTTCGAAGCGAAAATGGGATTTTTTTCAATCCTATATTGGTCTGATATATAAGATTAAACCATACCATATTAGTACCATATTTTGTCAATATTGTCCTAGCTGATTATACATTACGTAAGACAGATACACAGACTTTCGCATTATATATTAATAGGAACGTATGTATGTAATTAAAATCGACGTTTTTAGGATGTTATTTTGTAATAATTGTAAGAGTAACCAAATAATAAAACTTGAAAAACTTTATGATAATTTACCTTAATATAATGCGCATATTTATGTTTATTGTTTGTTTGCTTTTGCAAATCTTGCGCTACCTCCATACACAAAGTGTGTTCGCCTCGAACATAGCGCGCATGTAATAACCAGTTAAGTGAACCTTGTTTGAACTCTGAAAATAATTAAAAGGGTAATATAAAACATATCCAAATAATAACATATATTTATATTTCAAACTGACAGCGAAATACCATCGTTAGATTTCTCAGCAACTGAGTGTTTTCTCATTTTAAATATTATTACTTATGTTGACATTTCCGTTACTATGGTATCTACGAAAACTAAATTGTATTGGAAACAATGTTATTTTAATATAATTTGTAACAATAATTAAGTGTATCCGAAAACTTTACATTAATCTTGAGATTAGTTTTAAAATTGTATAATATGGTGGAGACCTAATCTTAGAGCAAAGTATTAAATAATGAATATCTTTTTTATAATGTAATCGCAAAACCAAATTTCTCATTTATAGCATATACGCGACTTTATCAAAACTTAAAATAATAAATAATCCAATACATTACAATAATTTTCTGACATTGCTACATCATGTTTTTGTTTTAATGTTTGCAAAATTTCCGAACGATGCATGACTAATCAAAAATTGACAAGTGCCCGTTACGATATCAATTGCAATGACTGAGTCAATAATGCGATAATAAATAAATATTTGCCTTCTGAAACATTCCATAGCAATAAAACTACAATAAATTAATAATGGAAGACATGGCGCGTTTAGCCCTAGTGGAACAGAATGTTAAAGATATAGATAAGTTTAGTGAAATATTACGTGAACTTTTAAGACTTATTAATCATATTTTAGACAATCCACACGAAAAGGAATTGAGAACGATTGATAGTGATGTACTTAAAAAGGTGCTAGACTGTCAGGCTTTCGGTGATTATCTTAAATACATTGGATTCGAGATGGTACGCTTAGAAATCTTAACACAAACCTTATATTATTTGGTATCATAAAATTGTCTTATTTTGCTATTTTTTTAACTAAACATATTGTCCGTGACCGATATAAATAGATAAACCAAAGATTAAAGCTCGTTTCCGAGTTATAGGTATTTGTGATAATTTTAATTAAATTAAAATACATAATTCTTTATCCAAATTGGCTTTTACAAGCACTTTTGAATCGTCAAAAGACACTCTTTTTAAAAATAAATATTTCAATAATGTACATATTGGTAATTGTTAAAGTAAAGTAACTGTCTGTCACTATCCTACTGCTGGGCATATGCCTCCACTCTTTGTTTTTGGAGAGAAGGATTGGAGCTAAGACCTACCACGCAGCTCCAATGTGGATTGGTAGGTTACACATATCCCCAGAATTCTCTAGAGATATACAGGTTTCCTCACAACATTTTCCTTCACTGAATCTGTAATTGTTAATAAATTAAAATTTACAATATAATCTAGTACAAATCTAGCAATTTAAATTTAAGCTTTCTTATCATTAATATAGTCCTCAACAGTAAAATGAGATTATTAAGCTCCCAAATTCAAAAAAACCTTTAACAACACTTGAAATTTGCAGTTTGGACATTTCTACTGCTTTTAACTGTGTAGTAATAAATACAAATAATATTTATCTTGTTCTAGGTACAAAATGGGTTTGCATTTCCCACAGAACAAGCTCTTAGCAAATTAAGAATGGCACAGGCAGCTTTAGAGAGGAAAATAAATTTTTGTTGTGGCCCTTTCAAAAGTATGACAGTTAATCAATCAGGAATAATTCGTGCACAAACTAAGAGACAACAGTTTACCCCCACAGAAATACTGGTATGTTGTACATTACATGAAGACAATTTTAATTAAATTGATTTTAATAAAAATTTTAAAATTAATATTTATATGAAAACTCTCTAAATATAACTCTTTTTATGTTAGCTGAAAAACTTGGATTCAACTTCTGCAAATACAGATTTGACTTGATTTTGACACATCATGAATAAAAGAGCTTCCATATGATTATTATAGATGGCACACCGTGCATATCCGGCTGAATAGAACAGTACCACCCTCATTTCTTACCGAGGTGTCGTAAAAGGCGACTGAGGTAAGTTGACGTCAGGCAGGCGGCCGGTCGTAAAAACGCAGCCAAATCATGTGACAGCATGAATTGGCTGCATGATGATGGTTATTATAGATGGATATCCTATTCCTGTTGAATTAACAGGATTTCTATAGCCTATATGTTACCCCGGTGTATAAGGAATATTTGTGCCAAATTTCATCGATATTGGTTCAGGTTTGGCCGTTGGATCGGCCATCGGATTGGCCGTGAAAACGTAACAGACAGACAGACTTTCGTATTTATAATATAAGTAAGGATATTAGTAAGGATTGTGCAAATCAACAACTTATGGTTAGGTGTTTCTGTATGTTTGCACCTCTATATCATCAAAGAAGCTACAACTGGTTCTGAATGTTGCTCGTACTAAAAGAACCAGCAAGAAACTTGGCGGTCATTCTTTTAAATATTTTAAATTTATTTTACATTATCAAAAACTTGATGAAAATTGTCGAAAAGAAAAAAAGAAGTGAAAAGTGTCGAAATTGTGTCTTGTATGAAAAAAAATATATATTCTCTATTATTTGATTATGCTATTCGTTGTACTGAAGTTAATATTTTTCATAACAGACAACGAAAAATGAATTGCTCTTAAAGATTCAAACACTTTTCAACAACATGATAAAATATGAGGATGAAGATTTGCAGCAGACAGCACGAGAGCATATCCCACTGGTGACCCTGCAGCTGATGGCTCTGGACAGAATGAGGGAGCAGCAGAAGAAAATCAAAACTGGTAACTTTCATATTTAACTGTACTTAATTTATAGAACTAGGTGTTACTTTGCAGTTACTTTACATATTTATTTATTTATTTAGTACTAGCAGCCTGATCCGGCTTCGCACGGTCATAAAATATATAGCACATGTCACTTAGTAAAAAAATTATTAAAATATATCCAGTAGTTTTGATTTATTCATTACTGCCCGCGGCCCGCACGCCTTAAATTTGGAGTCAAACAATTCCCCCTTCCCTATCATGAAGATTTCCTGCTATAGGGTGAATCGCGGCCTCCTCCTACGCGCTATGTACAGGCAGGCGTGCTGTCGCAATCGCTGTGCCCCTGCATTTTAAATCTATAATGTTTTCGAAAATGTTCATTGAAATTACATGCTGTAAACGGCCATATTGATCTATATCAAATCAACAATGTATTTAAGGTACTTAATTGGATAAGAATTAATGCTATATTATTTAAAATTGCTTCGAAAATAAGGCATTATATTTCGTAAATAAAATGTCAAAAAAATGCTATTGTGGGTTATCCATAAGAGATAGACATATATCATCGCGGAGTTTTCTGTAGATCTTTTCAAGGTATACAAATACTTAGTACATTATTTAGATAAATCTCGTAGGGTTCAGCCAGCATTAGCAATGAAAGCTAAAAAAAATTTATTTATTTACATGACATTAGAAACCTCAAAAATTGCAGTATTTCTCTACCCCATATTGAATGTTATTATACAAATAAACCTTCCTATTTAATGACTCTATCTATTAAAGAAAACCGCATCAAAATCTGTTGCGTAGTTTTAAAGATTTAAGCATACTTACATAGGGATATAGGGACATAGAGACAGATATAGAAAGCGACTTTGTTTTATACTATGTAGTGATTATGGAATATCAATGTTATTGAGTATGCACTTTAATTTATTGGCAGGACAACTGAAAGGCCAAGATATGTCCTTTGACATAGCCCTATTGCTCGAGCTGCTTGGCTGGTTCAAGCACAAGTTCTTCTCTTGGGTCGACCAGCCCAGCTGCACCAGCTGCGGTGGTTCCACAACCTTCATGAGGAACGGTTCCATGAAAACCGAAACAGAAACGTGCAGGGTAGAGGTAAATCACGATCTTATAAAGTATCTCCTACATATGTGACTATAAGTTACTTTTTCATTGTTTTTTTTTTATTCTGTAATTAAAAGGCTTTTACATGTGTATGCCAGCCCTATTATATCCTAAAACTTAACTAATCAAAATATAATTTATAGAATTAGGCGTTACTTTGCGGAGGTCCATAATACAAAAGTAATGAAAATATTATTTTGCTTTAATCCGCGATTAAATATGTAATGCTAAATGTAGAGTGTAGTATTCGTTCTCATACCTGATACATGCAACAACAATTGTTGAGATTGTGGTGGTGAATGTGTGCAGTGCTTGTTGTATCATCGGTGTCGGGTAGTGCATGAGTTCTTACAAATTCTGCATGTATCAGGTATGAGAACGAATAGTACACTACATTTAGCATTACATATATTTACTTTTATCACGGATTATAGCAAAATAATATTTTCATTACTTTTGTAATCAAACTATTCTTAAGAGCTCATCAAGAAGAGTTTGAACGAATGGCATGCTTCCTATGAATCAGGTTTTGTTTTTATTGTTTTACTTCTGGTTCTTGATGCGTGAATAAAGTTAATGTAGAGACCAAAAAGGAACACACTATCAAAATTTTCATCGCTGCGCTAAACCCAAAGAGAAGAAGAAGAACACATATACATTACGTATATGTGTGCACTGTGTTTGAACCACAGATTGCCTGTGTAGAAGGTCTGGCAGTACGCTTTAAAAAGCGTACTGCGAGCTGCTATGTCTAGCTTTTAAGGTTAACCCACTTTAACCATTTTTATTGCTATCAAAATACTATATTACGGTTTTAACCTTAACCGGGCGGTGCCGCTGGTGATATAGATTAAAATAAGTTTAGGGAATACTTAATCCCCTAACTCTATCTAAGCTGGGCCAACATGTTCGGCAGGTGTACAAGTGCGTCAGGTGCGATGCGCAGTGTCCGTTCCCGCGCTACAACGACTCGCGCACGCTGCTGCGCACGCGCCGCGGCCGCTGCGGCGAGTGGGCCAACTGCTTCGCGCTGCTGTGCCGCGCGCTCGGCTACGACACGCGCTACGTGTACGACACCACCGACCACGTGTGGTGCGAGGTGGGTCGCCCACGTGGGGGCTACGACCCCTAAACACGCTGTGCTCCCCCCACCTCCCCCCAGCTCCCTGTTCAAGGCCGCGGTCAATACTGCCCGGGTACACAAGTTTACGACCACGAGTGGTGCGAGGTGGGTCACCCACGTGGGGGCTACAACCCCTAAACACGCTGTGCTCCCCCAGCTCCCCCCACCACTCCCCCAGCTCCCCCCACCTCCCCCCAGCTCCCTGTTCAAGGCCGCAGTCAACACTGCCCGGGTACACAAGTTTAAGAGCGCCTTCAAATAGAGGCATAAAGATATGCTGCATGGGCGCGACTGTGGATTGAGGATTATTTAGACGATAAAAATGCGTGGATATAAATATTGTTCGACCCTGTACAAGATAGGAACGATTAAATGTAACTAGCATTAAGAATTATATTTTTAAAAAGAGCAACCGCCGAGTTTCTTGCTGGCTCTTCTCGGTAGGTAGAGCTTTCTGAAGCAGTAGAGTTTACGATTCAAAAGCACTTGTTTACAAGTTTATTTGAATAAAGAATATTTTGAATTTGAATTTGTGTGCAACAGGCGCGCGTCTATAATGTTTTGGCAAATTCTAATTTGAAGGTGCCCAAATACCAACACTTTTTACTGGTCAAGTAAGCTGATCTATAAGTTTCCAAATACTAACATCAAGTTGTAAATTTTTTACATTTGAGTGTGTATGCTTATTGCAATTCAATTTATTAATTATCTTCGCTCACGGAGATCAGGAAGTTAATAAAGTTAACTTGATAAAACCGATAACTGAACGGTTGACTAGCCGCCGAACGGTTGACTAGTTTTAAAGATCCGTCGAGTTTCTTGCTGGTTCTTCTCGGTTGGAGCAAACTTCCGAATCAGTGGTAGCTTCTTTAAAACATTTGACGATTCCAAAGTGCTGTGAACAGTCCACTTGAATAAAGAATATTTTGAATTTGAATTTGACTGTCATCTGTATGGGTTGATCACAAACCGTCCTGGATGCAGGTGTTCGACTATGACTCCAACAGCTGGCTGCACGCGGACCCTTGCGAGGGCAAGCTGAACGCCCCACTGATCTACGCCCACGGCTGGGGCAAGCAGCTGTCGTACGTCATCGCGACGTCCAGGGACGACCTGCAGGACGTCACGTGGCGGTACACAACCAACCACAAGGAGGTGAGAGTGTGCGGTAACGATTCTGGACGTCCCATAGTCTATTCGTGGGATTTCCAGTGTTAGAAACCATTTGGGATACTGGATCCTTCCTGATCCTCGATCCTTCCTGTTCCTTAACTAAAAATGAGGTTCTTGCATAACATTATTAGCCATGGTCATCATCATCCTCCTGCCCTTATTCCACTCTAAGTGGGGTCGGCACATGTTACAAACATGTTGCCATATGATTTGGCTACGTATTTTACGACCGGCCGCCTGCCTGACGTCAGCTTATATTAGTCGTATTTTACGACTCCTCTGTAAGAAATGAGGTTGGTCTATTCTACTCAGCCGGATACCACACGTCCTAACATTAATAGCCACGGCATATATCTTTAATTGTTCCAAATTTCATCAGTATTTGTCTGGATAAGCCTTCTGGATAAGGTAAGTATTTTCTTCAATGTTAATGAACTTAGTATACAAAGTCCTTCCAATATTCTTAAGCGACTGATAATATTATATTAACCTGGGTGACTGATTCTTGCTCGATAATTTTTTTAAAAATACAAAAAGGATCGAACCTAGGTTTTGAACCTTTTTTGGCGCGTTATCATTAAGCTGTCACAGCTTTGCATTTGACAAGCTCAAATTATGAATTACAATCTATTCCTATTTTAGTAGTTTTTTAGTACCCAAAAACAGGGATAAAATAAGTTTTTTTAAGCAAAACCTAGCTAGAACCTCCTGAGAAGTAAGTAGCGGCCTGTTACTATCCCACTGCTGAGAATAGGCTTCTTCTCTCCGTTTTTGAAGAGAAGGATTGGAGCTAAGACCTACCACGCTGCTCCAATGCGGATTGGTAGGTTACACATATCTCCAGACTCTATAGATATGCAGGTTTCCTCACGATGTTTTCCTTCACCGAAAAGCGTGTGATAAATTGCAATTATCAATTAAACAAATATAAGTTTTAACAGAAAAACTCATTGGTGTCTGCCCGGGTTTGAACCTGTGGCCTTTTATTTATTTTTCTTTTTACACATACATATATTTAGAAAAAAGAAAGAAAAAAAAACACATGTATAAAGGCGGACTTATCCCTAAAAGGGATCTATTCCAGTCAACCTTTGAGTGACAGAAGAAAAAGGACAAGAACTGAAGAAGAAAGAGAATACGGGTCGTATAGAGAAAAAGAAAAAGTTTATATAAATTGAACTATTTAATCTTTTAAATAATTTTGGTAAAATAAATAGATAAAAGTGAGATGCTATTAATATATTACCTATGATAAATATTTTCTAATCTGTAACTTAAATGCTGAAAGGGAAGGAGATTTGCGGATTGTCACTGGTAAATCATTCCACAGCTTAGCACCATGAAAGCTAAATGATGTCGAGTAAGTCAGTGAGGAGCATTTAAGGAAAGCAAGATCTATCTATCTAGACCTTCTCGAAAGAGTCGCCACCACCGTGTGTTACCGCTGGGCTACCACAGCTAGAACCTATTCATCTTAAACCCCAATGTAGGTGCTGGCCCGTCGTACGGAGGTGTCCGAGACTGAACTGGTGCTGGCAATCCTGGCGCTGCGCCAGCACCGCCAGGCTCAGCTGACTCCAGCACGGAGGAAGTACTTGGCGGCCAGGAACCTCCGGGAACTGGCTGATTTAATGGTGGAGAGGTAACGTTTCACCTAAGCAACTCGTAAAAATGCTGATTTAGAATAGAATTTTCTTTTTTTTATACTACTGGACCGATTTGAAAATTTCTAGATAGTCCATTTATGGAGGAAGGCTATATAACATCACGCTAAGATGATTAGGAGAGGAGCAGCAATAAAATTTTTTACGAAAGCGCCAAAATTTAAAGCTTTTTTTGCGTGTGCTAAGTAAAAGGTGACAGTTATTAAAAAATCATGTATTACAAAATCGTTCCCCTCTAAAAGTTCTGAATAAAAGTCCGCGACAGGATATGTTTAGCTTTTAAGGTTAACCCACTTAAACCATTTTTTATGGTTATCAAAATACTATATTACGGTTTTAATCCTTCCACGCGGGCGGAGCCGTTGGCAATTGCTAGTTGATATATAAGACATTATCGTTCATGTGGGATTTATGGGATTCAGGACTCCAGCGGACTACGAGTCGCACGGGCGAGTTTCTGGGTCCCGCGAGTGGCGGCTGGAGCGCGGCGAGGCGGGCGCCGGCCGCCAACACACGTTCGAGTTCGGCGAGCCGGGCCCGGTACGGGTACGGTACTACACCGCGCCGGACCGGTACCGGGTGAGCGGCGCCGGACGGGACCTGCCGCCCGTGGACTCCTGGGCGGACGGCGTGTACTCGGTGGACAACGTGTTCCGGAAAGTGGAGAACGACTGGCGGCAGGCCTACCTGGCCAGGGAGGGTGAGTGCGAGGGCAGGTGGGATACTGTACCCCCAGGTGGACCCCCATAAGGGGGCAATTTTATGGTTAAGGGGGGATGGGGGGCAATTCGTTAAAATATAAAAATAAACTTGCTTGCCTGCTTTAAGTTGTTAAGTTTTAGTATTAGTTTTTATCAAAATTTTCCTTAACGTATAACTTAATTTAACTCCTTTTAGTTATATAAATATAAATACCTTTTGTACCTACGATAACGCTGTACTCGCCTTAAAAAGTGTTTTACCTAGAACTAACCGTATGAAAATGTTTTTTAATAAGTATGTGTAAAATACTATTGGCTTGTCATAAATAAATAAATGAATAAATTCGTCACGAGTTTAAGCCTTTCGCTCTGGGCCATTTAAGTGCAATGCTAGATTTCGGTGCCAAATTTAACAAAAAAAAAGCAATTTATATTCCTAAAACCTGTTATTTATGTTCTTTAAGTGGACATTTCAATTTTTAATATTAAAATTTATGTATGTTACTTTGTAAAGTAATTACGCCGTGTGGTATCCGGCTAAACAGAATAGTACCATCCTCTTTTCTTAGCGAGGTGTCGTAAAAGGCGACTAAGGTAAGTCGACCCGCCGTGTGGTATTCGGTTAAGTAGAACAGACCACCCTTATTTCTTACCGAGGTGTCGTAAAAGGCGACTAAGGTAAGTTGACTGACCGTCCAGGGCTGGGTCGCTAGGAGGCATGGGGTCCTCACCTTCCGCCTTACACAGGTGCTTTCCGGACATGGTTGTTTCGGGTGGTATCTGTGGAGGGTGGCCCAGCGCGAAGCGACTGGTGAGTGCCACGAGTGCGGCGCCGACTTTGACACGGCGCTGCACACGCTCGCAGACTGTCCAGCTTGGGCGGTTCAGCGGGCGGAACTCGTGGCACAGGTGGGGCACGATCTCTCCCTGCCCACCGTGGTTCGCGCCATGGTGGACAGGGAGCGATCGTGGGCAGCGATGGCCTCCTTCTGCGAGGATGTTATCGCGCGGAAGGAGGCGGCGGGGCGGATCCGGGAAGTCGAGTCCTTGGATCCGATCCGCCGCAGGCGAGCGGGGCGCAGGCGACTCGCCGAAGTCCGTCGCATGCCGCCCTAACGGGGACCTCCGAGCGATCCGAACGGGGCTTTATCGGACGCTCGCTGGAGTTAGGTCCCCGAGGAGTTCGATGCATCCGGTGCTCCCGATGCATCGTCCAGCGGAGGGAGGGGCCACTTTCAGAGAGGCCCCGACCCAGAGGTGGCGCACTCTGGGCTACAGAGTTGCTGCTGGCGGGGATGGGGGGCAATGTCTTCATGGGTACCCTATCCCCGCCACCAGCAGCGTAGTGGAGCACACAGGTTATTTTAGTCGGTGCGAGTCCGACATAACCGTCGCCTGTCCCCGTCGGGCGGCGGTACCCATAAGGGGTTTTTTCATGTTTAAAAAAAAAAAAAAAAAAGTTGACTGACCGTGTGGTATCCGGTTAAGTAGAATAAACCACCTTTCTTATCGAGGTGTCGTTAAATACGACTAAGATAAGTTGACGTCAAGCAGGCGGCCGGTCGTGAAATACGTAGCCAAATCATGTGACAGCATGTTTATAACATGTTCCGACCCCACTTGGTGTGGGATAAGGGCAGGAAGATGATGATGATGACTTTGTAAAGTAATGATTACAAATGGTATAATAAAATGTCCAGGCGAAGAAACTCTTCGACGGTGTAACAGTAGGGCCATTAAATTTTGTTGAAAGCTTTTTTTAACTTGACTTGTTTATGATACGTTAAGACGGCGAAACGACCGGCTCCATCAGCTGGCGGCTGTCGGCGACCGGCCCGGGCGTGGTGTTCGACCGGCTGACCGTGTGGACCACCACCACCCTGTACGAAACCGGCGTCGTCACTTGGACCCTGCGGTTCGATGACGAGGAGCCCATCACCATTGATACCGGATGTGAGTGAAAATATACTCATGTACAAAAGTAATAATAAAATTATTTTGCTATAATCCGCGATGAAGTAAAATAGAAAATATATATAATGCTAAATGTAGAGTGGACAATCGGTTATCATGCCTGCCACGACCGCTTTGCGATTTGCGATTTTGTCGTGGAGTCTATCTCCTGATGATGCTTCGGTTGCGGGCTGAAACGATTGTTGCGTTTGTGATAGTGAACGTATATAAATAAATAATAAATAAATAAAATGAACTTTATTCAACAACATACATTTCAACAAAGATTATTTAGATTATTGTATACATATAAAAACGTATGCTGAGGAAAAGGTTGTAGACTCAGCTACAAAGCTGTTTTTCAGTCTACGCCTTATGACTAAGACTGCTGCCAACACAAATTGTCCAATTGTAAAGTTGCATAATAAACAAGTTACATACATGCGTCACATGAGCTGCATTCGATAATAAATTAAGACTTTATAGTAGCCTTAACCTCAAACGCTGAACACATACAAAGGTATAAAACAAGGGGGGAGGTAAATATTAATTTAGAGATACCTGTATATTAAATACATAAATGTAAATTTATTTAATTTTTGACCAATTGATTTTTGATAATCTAAAATTAAGACTCTGTTTTCCTATCTTTTTGGCAAAAAAATATTATAAGGTAATTCAAAATCTCGTAGTGCAGCTCATGTAACTTAAACTTAGCAGTAATTGATATCCTGATTAACCTACAATGGGAGTCGACATTAACAAAACATAGTACAAAGCTAAAAGTTTTAAAAAAGTTTGTAAAATTAAACACATTTGATGGACGGTGAAGTAAATAACTTACTTCTCGTATTTTATCAAAAATTTAACAGTACCAAAAACAAAAGGACATACGGCCATATTTCAATAGTCATATAATAAGCTTGTCTATATCACTCAATTTAGAAATTACTATACTAGGGGCTTGGTCTATTTTTCGCACAAAAATTTTACAGTTGTTTACCCATACGTATTTATAATTTTTTTCTCGAGCTTTTTGCTTTGTTAAACGAAGAATCTGTTTATTGTAAGGCGTCAAGTGCTCATTTAGAAAAATACGTTTGACGTCACCGCCTAAACCTACTTCAGCCGTAAAAAGACCGGAAGGAAGATTTCTCCGTTTCCTGGCTGCATTTAATAAGTGGTCTTTCAGATCGCGATTATGTAACCGCACGATAATTCGAGTTTGAACTCCATTTTTTGCTGCTGTTACGTCCGCAGAGGTAATATTACTAGCAGGTAGGTCTTCAGATATAGGAAAGGCTGATTCTTTAGTTGTTTTCCAAATTCTGGTTCTGTGTGCCCAATCAAGATCATGACTCTCTAGATTTATATCTAGACTCTTGGCTAGTCTAATCACTATATCTTTCACATTTTCTAAAGGAAATTGAGGAATGCCGGATATTTCAATATTATTAGAACGATCGCGTTGATCCCTTCTATTCATTTCAAATTCTAATTCTTCGTTCTTATGCTCCAACTGAATTACTTGATTTTCGAGTGTATTAAAATATTCAAATTTTCCTTCTATGTCTTTTACTTTATTTTGTAATTTACTAATATCACTTTTCATTGTTGTAAAACATAAACGTAAATCGTTAAAGGCAGCATCTTGATCGTTTAATCTGGTATTTACTTCGGCACGAAATGCCCTAATTTCTGCCAATACAGCGTGCATGTCCGCGGACGACTCGGAAACACATACTGGTACGCGAGGTTTTTCCTTGTCAAACTCCAACATACAAGACGGACATTTCCAAGTTGATCTCGCAGAAGTTAATTCATTATTGAAGTTGACGCATTCAGAATGAAATAATTCTCCACATTTGTTGCATTTTATTCGCTTTTGTTTTGCTCCTATATTAGTGCAACATATTCCACATTCAGAAACCATTATTAAAAAATTTGTTTAGTATACACTGGGATCGACCCGCCAATTTCAATAAGAGTGGGTTTCTCGACCTTTGTCACTCTCGGAAAACAAATATTATTTAACGAATAATATTATGATTAGTATAAACGAAGTAAGTATTTTTATGAGGGTAATATTTTAATAATACGCGAAGTGAACGCAGTACACAAAACATTCGTATTCACAATTCATATTCTTCATATTTTCACCAAACTATTTCACACAAACAGTAAACACACTGCTATTTTACTAAATTGATACTTTTTCAAATAATATGAAGGCTTGGAACTACAACTAGGAATTATATTTGTGAGAACAAACTGACAGCTGCTTGCTTTGCGGTGACAGCAGTCATAGTCCATATAGTGCTTGTGTATTGTGGTGGCGGTGGTGGAGGTTTGTGCATGTGTTTTTATGAATCCTGCATGTGTCAGGTATGATAACCGATTGTCCACTTTACATTTAGCATTATATATATTTTCTATTTTACTTCATCGCGGATTATAGCAAAATAATTTTTATTATTACTTTTGTATATACTCTTGTAATAATTGCGAAAGGTTGTTCTGTTATGCGTTTCCCTCATATTCCAATGTTTGCTCTTCCGTATCAGCGTTTATCCTCAACTGCATAGGAAATGTATAAGCATAAGAAATGTGGATTTCTTCTTTCAAAGTCAATTTTTATTTTCTACTCATTTGTTATTTTTTGTTCATATTAAATTGTGTTCTTTTACACTCACATGATTATGTTTACCCTCATATACTAATCTTTTCTCTCATAAGCGAATTTTTCCCTTACATGCCATTGTCTGCCCTGATATGTAATCGTTGGCCCTCACAAGTCAATGTTTGCCCTCATATACCAATGTTTTCACTCATAGGCCAATGTTTTCCCTCCTTTCCCTTACATGCCATTGTCCGCCCTGATATATCATTGTGGTCTCTAACATGTCAATGTTTTGCCCTCTTATACTAATGTTTTCTCTCGTAAGCCAATGTTTTCCCCTCCACGCTATTGTCTGCCCTGATATATCAATGTTCGCTCTCATATACCAATGTTTTCACTCATAAGCCAATGTTTTCTCTCCTTTCCCTTACATACCATTGTCCACCCTGATATGTCAATGTTTGCCCTCATATACCAATGTTTTCTCTCATAAGCCAATGTTTTCCCCTCCATGCTATTGTCTGCCCTGATATATCAATTTTCGCTCTTATATACCAATGTTCTCTCTCATAAACCAAAGTTTACCCTTACATGCAATATCACGTAAGGGCAGACTTTGTTACGGTGTAGTATGTACGGGCAATAGCCTGTCCTGACATGTCTCTCCCTGGTCTCCCAGCCAGCACATATTCCCGCGTGTTCCGCTCGGTGACGCTACTGGCTCAGCTGAGCGGCGGGCGCGGCGAGGTGGGCTGGCAGCACGCGCAGCTGTTCCGGCAGCCCCTGGACGATACCGGCTGCCCCTTCGACCTCCAGGCCAGGCTCGTCTCCACCCGGACCGGTACATCCAGTGAGGAGCAGATACCATAGGGTTCGACTTACATACCTACATTTTTCATTTCTCCCTTTGGGACCGTTCAAGTATTACGTGAGCACTATTGGGGGGGACGAAGGTCCTTTGCTTTGCTTATGTTGGATGACATGGGGGTGTGGGGGGGCCTAGGTCTACGTCATCGGTAGTTATTTACTTTTTTAATCGAATGGCAACCATCACAAACCCTCACAGTACCAAATAAATCATTCATTCACAATGTCTTTGCTTAAAAAGAAACGCATTAAAAAACTTACAATCATGGATTCGGGTTTCATAGACTGAAGACTGTTAATTTGAATTTAATATTATGTGTACCAAAAACTATTTGTTATGTTAATAAGATATAATATTTTTGTCTCTCTCTTGTTTTTGTCTATCTCTATCCTAAATCTTTTTTCTTAATTTTCAAATTATAATTATAAAGTTTTCGTCAGCAGGGGGGGAGATGGTAAAAGTTTTGCTTACTTTTGCTGACAAGGGGGATGGGGGGGGTAAATAATTATAATAAATCTGCTTACGTAATACTTGAACGGCCCTTGTGATAGTCTTTTTTAAATTATAAATTCTAACGGGCGTGGATTTAAATTTTCATTTTCTAAATATGCACTCGACCAGGGGTGAGCAACCTTTTCAATAAACGATTTAATTTTTTAAAACGTTTAGCGCAGTTTAAGTAGCATTAATATTAATAGTTTCAATACTTTATATATACTAATAAAATTAGTGTTTGTAATATTAAAATAACAGCTTTCCACTAAATGTATATGTATATACACACTACATTTACCAAAAAAACATTTTTTTTTTACATTTTTTGTCTATTTGTTCCAGCTAATGTCTGGAACAGCTAGACGTTTTTCTTTTAAATCTTTTATTTCGTTTTCAAATTCGTTTTTATTCAAATTTTACTTTCTTAATAAGCATATATCATTAATTTTTAATTAAGTTAGTTTGTGGGGAGTCGAACCAGTGAAGCTAAATGTAATTTTTCGAATAACGTTGAGATGTTGGTATAAAATTTAACCCACCATACTAATTGACTAGAGAAATTTAAGCGTAACACCACTGTGGTTCAAATTGGTATTTGATTTGAACCTGCGACCTCAACTTACATCTACAATACCACTAGTTTCCTGTTATCTTGATATTGTTTTTTATATATTGCCATTACGCCTTTGATAGCAATAAATGCTTTGTTGATTACTGTGGTGTTGTTTTATTGTTCCTCAACTGACATAGAATAATTATTATTATTCTATGTTAGTTAGTTAGTTATTCAATTACTATAATGTTGACGATTACTTGGAAGATAATTATAGTTTAGTTAAGATATGAGTTTCTTGCAGGCTCTTCTCGGTAGGAACAGCTTTCCGAACCAGCAGTAGAGTTGACGATTCAACGGCACTTGTTTTACAAGTTTATTTGAATAAAGAATTTGAATTAGAACTAGTAGAAATGAAGACTAGAAAGAGAGAAAGAAAGCACCCTCTTGTCCAATCAACCACGCACTCGCAACCACGGACGCACTCACAATCGCGGTTACACTCTCAACAGTCAGTGTACTTTAAATTGTGAATGCACTCTTAAGCGCGGACGCATTTTTTATTGCGGATTCACTCATAAGCACGGACGCACTCGTTATTGCGACTGCACTTATAACCGCGGTCGTATTCGCAATTGCGGATGCACTTACAACCATGGACACATTCGTTATTGCGGATTCACTCGCAACCGTGGCCCACGTAATTGGAGACGCACTCACAATCGCAGATGCACTCATAAGCACGGACGCACTCGTTATCGCGAGTGCACTTATAACCGCGGACGTATTCGCAATTGCGGACGCACTTACAACCATGGACACATTCGTTATTGCGGACTCACTCGCAACCGTGGCCCACGCAATTGCAGACGCACTCACAATCACAGATGCACTCACGACCACGGACGCACTGGTAATTGCAGATGCACTTAAAATCGCAGACGCACTTACAATCGCAGATGCACTTACGATCGCAAACGCACTCGCAATTACAGATGCATTCTCAACCGCGAACAAATGGCTAACGCGGACACAAGCGCAACATACACAAGTGTGTGCAAAGGCACATCATGCGTTCACACTTACAAAAATCGTGTCCTGGTTAACCCTAGGGAATTTAAAATAAGAATGACTATTTCTGCGATGTACCTAACTGCCAGTCCATATTGGAGTAGAAAAGTTTATTTAAGCACCAAGAATTCTTGTAACAGTTTAATACTACTTTTCATCAAGAACTAATAATGGTAAGTCGCTTAGTCATTTATATACATATACTTAAAAATAAAAGAGGATTAAAAATAATAACAAACCAGTAGATACAATAATCTCAAATAAGTTTTATTACAAGCTATCTTAATTACATAGCTAAAATATTGCTTACATAGATTATTTAAAAATATCAATTTTTTATTATTAACTAGCGGCCTACCCTGCTTCGCAAGGGTATAAAATATATAGCCTATGTCACTCAGTGAAAAAAAATATTAAAATCGATCCAGTAGTTTTAATTTATTCATTACTGCCCGTGGCCCGCACGCGTTAAATTTGAACAAAAACAATTCCCCTCTCCCTATACCAAGAAGATTTCCTGCTACATCTAACATCAAAGTAATTATTAATTATAAAGAAAAAAAAGTAATTATTTACGACATCACATTAGAAACATTACAGTATTTATCTACTCCATATTGAATGTTATTATACATTCCTCTTGAATCACTCTATCTATTAAAAAAACCGCATCAAAATCTGTTGCGTAGTTTTAAAGATTTAAGCAGTCATAGGGATATAGGGACGAACAAAGAATGTGACTTTGTTTTATACTATGTAGTGATAATCCCTATAGCATGATTCAGTATTCACGCGCGATGGCTTATTATTAGCGTATTTCATGTATAACTTTGGTGTTTCTATACCGATTTCAATGATTCTTTTTTATACAATGGTTAATACTATTCACTTTTTATTTAGGGGTGACTGAGAGTGATATAAACGTAGGAGTAGACAAATATAACCAGAAAGCTTCGAACTGCTAAGCTATCGAGAGTTACACGTGTTATTGTGAGTCAACCATAAAAGATAGACATATGCTGTCGTGGGATATTTTTTATATAATTTTAAGGAAAACATTTCCGTCATACATGATGTCTGTGTAGCTTTAACCATCAAGGTTGCACACGCGACGAAAGCTTAAAAAATGGAGTAACTTCTCCCGTTTTCCCGACATTTCCCTTCACTGCTCTGCTCCTATTGATTGTAGCGTGATGAAAAGTATACTATAACCAGCCCAGGAGTATGAAAAAAAATTGTACCGAGTTTCGTTAAAATCCGTCGAGTAGTTTTTGTTTCTATAACGGTTATACAGACAGACAGACAGACAAAATTTTTACTGATTGCATTTTTGGCATCAGTATCGATCCCTAATCACCCCCTGATAGTTATTTTGGAAATATATTCCAGTTACAGAATTGACCTCTCTACAGATTTATTATAAGTAATAGATAATTGAAATGAATGTTTCTTCAAGTAAGTTCATTGAAATAAGAGTTGAAGTTCCATAATTCGTGATGCAAAATACGTAACCAGTACATTCGCGGAAGCCTCAGCGTGAGAGATATTGCGGACAAAGTCGTAGAAGCTCATCTTCGCTGATTTGGTCATGTGCTTTGACGCCCTCAGAGCTGTGTGGGTCAAAGGTGTATCAACATGCCTGTTTCTGGTCATAGACCACGTGGCCGAACGAAAAAACGTTGGCTTGATACTGCGGAGTCGCGTTCAAATGGACTACGAAAAAAGGTTGCACTAGACCGTGCAAAGTGGAAGAAGTTTAGCCGGAAAGCGGACATAGGCATAGGCCGGGATTTAACGCTTGGAAAATAAACGATAGGAAGAAAAAGAAGACTTTTAGTTAACCTATACCTACGGAGTTATATCTCGGTTTCTCTCAATGGGTGTAGGTGCCCGCGAACAGCACGATGTCGTCATGCAGGATGGCGAACAGGAATGGCCGATCTACATGGAAGGGGATGGGCTTTGGAGGAGGAGGACGCCGCGCGGACAGCGGTACCGCGATCAAACCTGGAAATACACAATATCACTATTTAGTTACATCGTTATATTGCATGCGATGTGGTATCCGACTGAGTAGAATAGACCACACTCATTTCTTACCGAGGTGTCGTAAAAGGCGACTAAGGTAAGTCGATGCGCCATATGGTATCGGGCTGAGTAGAATGGATCACCCTCATTTCTTACCGATGAACATAAAAGTAGTTATTGCGAGCTAACCATAAGAAATAGAGACATACTGTCCCGGACTTTTTTGTAATATTTTTGTAGATCTACAATTCTCTAGTATATCACTTTAGTGTATCATTGTTTGTTTACGCGGCGCACGCAACTGAAGGTGCCAGGCGAATTTTGTGACAACTGGGCGATCCCTTCAATACAGTTTACATAAAATCGTAATGCACAATTAATCTATAACTTCCGGAAGAATTGCACTACCTTTAATTGAAAATCGGTTCAGTAGATTTCGAGAAAATCGATCACATACAGACGGGCAGCTCTTAGGGACTTTATTTAGTAATTTTCAAATTCAAATTTAAATTATTCAAGTAAACTTGTAAACAAGTGCTTTTGAATCGTCAACTCTACTGCTGGTTCGGAAAGCTGTTCCTACTGAGAAGAGCCAGCAAGAAACTCGGCGATTGCTCTTTTTAACATAATACTTATTACTAGTTACATTTACTTATTACTCTCTTGTACAGGGTCAAAGAATAACTACGTTCAGACATTTTTATCAATTAAGTATTCCTCAATAGTATAGTAGGCTTTCTGTATTAGCCTTTTTTATGAAAAGTGTTTTTAAACTGCTGTAATGGCAAAGCTTTAATTGATTGTGGAATTTTATTATAGAATCTTATACCCAAACTTACAAACGACTTACGGCTTACTAATTATAGATTCAGGTGGAACGAATATAAAGCTTGTAAAAGGTTACCAGTGAATGCACCAGCGGTGGCACCCTCCTCGTCGACCTTGACGAAGGCCTCTTGAAACACAGTAGCTACCTTCACGGGTCGCTCCTGCACCACGCCTAACGCCCCCTCCTCGAACATGCTCTTTAACCCCACCTGTGGTCGTACCGATTATATAAATAACCAAATTCCGACTTAGCAAGGTCAAATACATTATTATTCACTACGCCACTATGCGAGAGCCTCTTTAGATGACATAAAGTGTGGAGAAACGACCCAAGCTCCCGGTAGTCAGGACTTCGGAGTGAGGAACATCAAAATAAGCAAAACTCTGGTCAGGGCCCTGGCTCTTTCCAATTTCCTGGGTTTATCGGACGCCCATCTTAAAGGGTTCACGAGGCAGTAGATGCATTTGGGGCTTCCGATGCATCGTCTAGCGGAGAGGCCCAAACACAGAGATTGCGCACTCGGGTTCAGAGTTGCTGTTGGCGGGGATGGGGACAATGTGTCCAACAGTACCCTGTCCCCGCCACCAGCAGCGCGGTGGAGCACTGTCAGGTTTTTCAGTCAGTGCGAGTCCGACATACTTGCCGCTTGTGCCCGTTGGGCGGTGGGATCCATAAGGGGTTTTACTGATTAAAAAAAACCGTTAATCGAATCAACAATAAGAACACAATTATTGCTAAGTCAACATTCCACTTTGCGATTATCTCATGAGCTAGGTCTACTTTTCTTTTTTAGCTTATTTCTTCTTTTTCATTCCAATAATTAGCAGAATGAGAACAACTGGTAATTATACATAACAGACTCACCAAAACGATGATAGCGACATATTATATCTACACGGCCAACTTCTGTAATATTTTTCGGATATTATAATTTTCGGGTATTTTTCTCTCTTCTCTTATAATTTTAAGTACGTGGGTGATCGAACTTTGCTCGGTAATTTTTCATAAGATAAAAGATATGAAATAAAAAAGGGCCTAGTGACATCTGAGAATCGATCCCATGTTTTGAACTTTTTTTGGTTCGCATTACATTTTTCACAGCTTTGCATTTGACAACACAAATATAATTTGTTTTCTATTCCCATTTTAGAAAAAAAACAAACATGAAACGAGATTTTTTTTAAATTAAACCTAGCTAGATCGATTTTTCTCCCCTAAAACCTCTACTCTCTAACTAATTTAAATATAAAGTTTAGAAGCAAATAACAGTGTTTAAGTTTACCTTTATTAGAATATTTTTGAGCCCCAGTTTAGATTTGATCTCGAATTTGGGCAGGTTCAGGTCTATTTTGATTCTAGTTGGATGCATGCTGAACACGTCCTCTAGCAGACCATTTTGGGCTACCTTCTTCAATACATCCTCGAGACCATCGATTTCATTGGGCAGGACGATAATCATGCGGAAATTCGTCTCTTTGTACGGTAGTTCTACCAACTGAAAGCAAATATATTATATCAAAGCTTCGTTATAACTAAGTATAATTTTACTTATTCTATACATCGCTAGTGTAACGGCTGTCGTCAGCTACACAAGTCAAAGACTCGCTGCCATAGACAGCAAATGTCAATTTAAGCAAAACCTGGTGACGCGATAATATTCAAATTCAAAATATTCTTTATTCTAATAAACTTTTAAACAAGTGCTTTTGATTCGTCAACTCTACTGGTTCGGAAAGCTGTTCCTACCGAGAAGAGCCAGAAAGAAACTCGGCGGTTGCTCTTTTCAAAATATAATTCTTATAACCAGTTACATTTACTCATTATTATCTTGTAGGATGTCATTATTTTGAAGGAAATCTTTTAAGGATTACGGAAAAAATATAATCTCACGATTTTCATGGGGTGATGTAGTTAAAACCATAAATAAAGTGTGGAGCGTGCAACTGCTGAGAACTGTATAATTCCCAATCCGCGTCTCTTTCCTTGTCGATCTCTATTTTTCACAGTTTCACACCTTGCGCAGGCTACAATCTGCCGCCATAATGCCATCTCAGCTGATCAGAATAACAATGTATTTTTGAAAATTTTTACACGCTTTCCTCCACACTTAAATGGAAAACTTAACACAAACTTTTCTTCATCTTAGGACTTAATCTTCACAATCCTATAGGTCCACATGATGCTTTAGTCACTGTAAATTTAGCATCCCGGGCTCCCTTGCTATTCTTACAACATGTTTTTAATACAACCTCCTTCATAGAGTTGAATTGGTCATTAATATGAAAAAGCATTGTGGCTGTCATATTTTTATGTGTCATTGAATTGTTGCGAAAGAGTAAATGAGTTAACTTTGGGAAAATTGCTTTTTATTTATTGAATGAGTATAAAGGAGAAATATCGTCGTTTATTATACTATTATGCAAGGCGCAAAACAGGAGCCGCAATAGTATTGGTAGCCTTTAAACCCGTTAGCGACGAATCATACGTACCCGAGCGCCCAAACTCTCGCTTTCACGGTAGAACAGTGGCTTCAGAAGATGCATCATGGGTTTCTGAACGGACTTCGATTTACTGATGTGGAACTCCTTGTCCTTAGTGTCGCTCGCGTTGAACGGAACGTGCCAATGGCCCTGTGCAAAGAGTATATTACAACCTACGTACGTAGTGTACACCGATTATTCTAAAGCATTTGATAAAATTCCTTATAGTGTTCTTATAAAAATAACTAGAATTCTACGGTGTGCATGGCGATCTACTCCGTTAGCTAACATCTTATCTTGGCGAGAGATCACAGGCTGTTGCTATTAAAGGTTACAAACTTTATCCGCGACTTCTTTCACTTAACGAAGTATTCATCATGAAAATTGAGCCACGTATTATTGTTCCTAAAATATATTGTATAAATATTGATTTTTTATAAGCTGTGATAAGCGGTAACACCGTGCGAATCTTTCGAGGAGGTCACGTGTTCAAACCCGGGCAGATACCAATGAGTTTTTCTGTTAAAACTTATGTGTCTAATCGATAATTGCAATTTATCACACGCTTTACGGTGAAGGAAAACATCGTGACACCTGCATATTATCTCTAGAGAATTCTGGAGATATGTGTAACCTACCAATCCGCATTGGAGCAGCGTGGTAGGTCTTAGTTCCAAACCTCCTCTTCAAAAACGAAGAGTAGACGCCTATTCACAGCAGTGGGATAGTAACAGGCCCTACTTACTAAACTACAAAGAGAAGAAAAGAGTAGCTTCCTTACCTGGAAGAAGATAACGTTCAGAAGCGCTACCGCTGTCTCCACGTCGATTTGTCCTTCAGAAACTGGATGGTCGATTCTACCTTTCGTATTCTTGGATGCCTGATATTATATTAAATATGTTATTAATCACTACATAGTATAAAACAAAGTCGCTTTCCCTGTCTGTCCCTATGTCCCTATATCCCTATGTATGCTTAAATCTTTAAAACTACGCAACAGATTTTGATGCGGTAATTTAATAGATAGTAATTCAAGAGGAAGGTTTATATGTATAACTAGCGGCCTACCCTGCTTCGCACGGGTATAAAATATATAGCCTATGTCACTCAGTAAAAAAAATTATTAAAATCGATCCAGTAGTTTTAATTTATTCATTACTGCCCGTGGCCCGCACGCGTTAAATTTGAAGAAAAACAATTCCCCTCTCCCTATACCAAGAAGATTTCCTGCTATGTCTAACATCAAAGTAATTATTAATTATAAAGAAAAAAAAGTAATTATGTACGACATCACATTAGAAACATTACAGTATTTCTCTACTTCATATTGAATGTTATTATACATTCCTCTTGAATCACTCTATCTATTAAAAAAACCGCATTAAAATCTGTTGCGTAGTTTTAAAGATTTAAGCAGTCATAGGGATATAGGGACAAACAAAGAATGTGACTTTGTTTTATACTATGTAGTGATAATCCCTATAGCATGATTCAGTATTCACGCGCGATGGCTTATTATTAGCGTATTTCATGTATAACTTTGGTGTTTCTATACCGATTTTAATGATTCTTTTTTTATACAATGGTTAATACTATTCACTTTTTTATTTAGGGATGACTGAGAGTGATATAAACGTAGGAGTAGACAAATATAACCAGAAAGCTTCGAACTGCTAAGCTATCGGGAGTTACACGTCTTATTTTGAGTCAACCATAAAAGATAGACATATGCTGTCGTGGGATATTTTTTATATAATTTTAAGGAAAACATTTCCGTCATACATGATTTCTGTGTAGCTTTAACCATCAAGGTTGCACACGCGACGGAAGCTTAAAAAATGGAGTAACTTCTCCCGTTTTCCCGACATTTCCGTTCACTGCTCTGCTCCTATTGATTGTAGCGTGATGAAAAGTATACTATAACCAGCTCAGGAGTATGACAAAAAATTGTACCGAGTTTCGTTAAAATCCGTCGAGTAGTTTTTGTTTCTATAACGGTTATACAGACAGACAGACAGACAGACAGACAAAATTTTTACTGATTGCATTTTTGGCATTAGTATCGATCCCTAATCACCCCCTGATAGTTATTTTGGAAATATATTCCAGTTACAGAATTGACCTCTCTACAGATTTATTATAAGTATAGATAACATTCATTACGGAGTAGAGAAATACTATAATTTTTGAGGTTTCTAATGTGATGTCGTAAATAGTTACATTTTTCTCCGCTTATGTACATTGCAAACGCAGGCTGAACCCTACCAGATTTATCAAAATAATGTACAAAGTATTTGTACACCTTGAAAACATCTACAGAAAACTCCGCGATGGTATATGTCTATTTCTTATGGATAACCCACAATAGCATTTTTTTGTCTTTTTAAATAGAGCTTATAGATACTACATAGTTGTATAGTCAGTATAATTAAAAAGTTATTTTAAAATCATCATCATCATCTTCCTGCCCTTATCCCACTCTAAGTGGGGTCGGCACAACATGTTATAATCATGCTGTCACATCATTTGGCTGCGTTTTTACGACCAGCCGCCTGCCTGACGTCAACTTACCTCAGTCGTATTTTACGACACCTCTGTAAGAAAGAGGGTGGTCTATTCTACTAAAACGGATACCACGCGGTGGGTCAACTTACCTTAGTCGCCTTTTACGACACCTCGGTAAGAAATGAGGTTGGTCTATTCTACTCAGCCGGATACCACACGGCATTAAAAAGTTATTTTTAAAGCATTCAAAAAAAATTATAGTTAAATGCGACCACTCACCCACGCGTTTATAACATCGGCTGTTGTTTTCTGGTTAGTAAAGTCGATGGTATCCACCTCGCATTGATACGAGCGTGCTGCGTTCTTGAACTGCTCTTGCAAGGTGTACTTGTTAGAGACGTACGCCTTGTTAGCCAGTGTCAGGAAGCTATGGTCCATTGACGAGAACTTTTCGCTGAGCTGGCTGTAAGAACCTAGGAGCTGGATAGAAATACTGAGAGTCAGGACTGGGTCTGTACATGACGTTAAGTAAAAGTAAGTAACGGCCTGTTATTATCCCACTGCTGGGCATAGGCCTCTTCTCTCCGTTTTTTTTTTTTTTGGAGAGAAGGATTGGAGCTAAGACCTACCACGCTGCTCCAATGCGGATTGGTAGGTTACACATATCCCCAGAATTCTCTAGAGATATGCAGGTTTCCTCACGATGTTTTCCTTCACCGAAAAGCGTGTGATAAATTGCAATTATCAATTAGACACATAAGTTTTACTAGAAAACTCATTGGTGCCTGCCCGGGGTTTGAACCCTAGACCTTCTCGAAAGAGGCGCACGGTGATACCGCTGGGCTACCACAGCTACGCATGACGTTAAGTTACTGCCTATTACTGTCCCACTGCCTCTCGCCTTTTGGAGTGAAGGGTTGAAGCCACAACGCTTAACCTATGTGTATTAGTAGGCTACAAACATCGGAATTAGATCGGAGACAGCAGGTTTCCGCATTTTACTTCACCGAGAAAGGCTGACAAAGTTGTAAGTATCAAATCACGCATATAATTTTTAAAAGAAATAAGTCATTGGTACCAGCCTAGGGTTAGAACCCGTGGCCTCCTATTAAGGTTGACGTGATCTCACCGTTCAGCGATCACAGCTGTATATAATTTACAAATATTTGAGTATATGGGTTTCTATGATCACTATGGCTTGCTATGGTTTGGTGTATGGATGCATAAATTTTCATGGATGAGCACAATAAGCCTTTTTCTGCAGTTTGGGTTGAGATCGTTTGAGTTTTAAGGAAGGATAAATAGAAATAATTTCAGTTATATACTACTGTAAACCTATAGTAAGCTTTACCATCTTTTTTTCTTCCATTCTCTCTTATCATTCGTTAATACTGGCATTACTCCTTTTATATGCAAGTACTACTTCACACAATCCATCCATCTATTTTCCGCCACTCATGTGGTCACTTGACTTTCATCCTTCCACATTACATGTCCATTCCACCTTAATCTTGCACTTCTCGTCTTTTCTACAGTGGACGCAACTTTCAGACTTACTCTTATATACTCATTTAGTATTTTATCCAATCTTGTCACACCACATATCCTTAACATTCTCATCTAATTTGCATGCACTCTTTTTTCATCCGTCTTTTTCATTGCCCAACATTCGGAACCATTGAATATGACAGGTCTTGTGACCATTTTATAAATTTCTTCCTTAACTTTAAGAGGTATCCTTCTTAAAGTTAAAGCATGCTAAAAGCGTCGTATATGTACGACACTTTAAGCGTAATTTCATCAATATAGATATATAGCAAATAAACCGTGACAGAGTAAAAGAGAGACCGACCCGAGAATATTATCATTGTAGTTAGTCATGGCTTCTATACGAAGAATTACCTGTTGATATTCCGATGCGCCAAGGAACTTCATTATTTCCTCTCGAGTCTTCTGATTAGCACCCGACCCGTACAGCGACAGGAGGATCAGCACTCCCAGAGGTGATTCCACAATATTCCGATCATTACCAGCATCGTAGGTCTCCTGTTGACAAACACGTAGCTAAAAACTGAGAAAAGTAAACAGCTTCTATCAGGTGGAGTTAATATAGGTCCTCTTTAAACATTATACCCATAGGCCCGAGCTGCAAGGCTGACCCACAGCCAAACGCCGCTTTCACTTGATACTCTACAAACAGACAGGCCGTAGAGTTAATTGAACCCATGACAAAGTTGCGATCGTCAAGCGATCAACCCTTAAGTCATCACGACTTAAAATAGAGGGAAAACCATGAAAAAATAGAAACAAATACGCAATATACTTTTATACTTCGCAATGCTATATATAAATAACACTAAGGTCTGACGTAGTGCATGCATCACGAAAAATTAACCTACCAGAATGTTTTTAACATAGTTTTCAACATAATTTATAGAATTAGGTGTATAAAAGTAATAATAAAATTATTTTGCTATAATCGACGATGAAGTAAAATAGAAATTATATATAATACTAAATGCAGAGTGGACAGTCCGTTTTTTTATCCCTGTTTTCGGAAAAAGGCTTAAATTTACGTTGAATTCAAGAGACAATTTTCGCTGTCAAATGAAAAGTCATAGTAATTAATTTGGGAAACGGGTGGTCTAGGGAGGTGAAAATATCTAGGTTCGAGCCCCACCTGCCCAACCACTTCATTTTTTTCAATAGTTTTTAAAAAAATTCCCGAGCAAGGGACTGTCATCCAGGTACTTACAGATAATACGAGATGGTATATCGCTACGACATACCATCTCGTGCAGTTGATTTAACAAATACCTTAAGAAGTTTCATAGACGCGACGTCAATTGAATCCCCGGTGTCTGTTCTCGTGTATGACGGGAACACCAGTTCTCTATATTGACAGTGTGATATGCTGACCATTGCGGCTGAAATAACAAAAAAAAACTTAATTAATCTCTCCTGTTATAGAGGATAAAAAGAAATCAAAATCGTGCGCTATATATAACTTGAGACCTGGTGTAGATTGCTCTTCACGGCCTTCTATGCCTCGTGAAGACACATTAATCCTACTAATATTATAAATGCTAAAATTTTGTGGATATGGATGTATGTTTGTTACTATTTCACGGCGAATCCGCTGAATCAATATCGATGAAATTGAGCACAATTATTCCTTATACACCGGAATAACATATAGATTATTCCGGTGATAGGTATAGGCTATAGAAGTCCTGTTAATTCTATAGAAATAGGATGACATTGAAAAGCGCCATTTATTATGGACCTATACAAGATAACAGTCCACGCGAACGAAGTCGCGGGTAAAATCTAGTTGTATATAATTGCTTTATATATAACATCACCGATCAGATACAGATCTGAAGCTATGTATATATATGAACAAATTTAAAATTTTAAATCATATATCAAGTGATAGAATATTGTTAATATATTGTTTCTACATGTGAAGCGATATACAAGCACCTATTTTTTAAATTAATTAACTGCTACCCATCATTGAGAAATGCTCTTATTTTGCCAAACTATCGCTAATTTCTCGTGAAACCGTAATATATGTTATTGCAAATTAAAAAACTATGAACAGGTTCCATAATTGAGTCATACTTTTGATATAAAAATAAAAAAGAAAAAAAGAACTTAATAAATACTGTACAAAAGGTATAGGTACTTACCTAATAAAAGAAGAAACTTGGCCATGTTAATCGCACAGGAAAACTAAAACAAATATTAGAGAATTGTTCAGAGCGAAGGCATACACTATCGTGCGGACCAATCGCATGAAGTCATCGCTAATCTACCCAGACTGTGCTTTTTTATACGCGTTGTAGCGCTAACACCAATATACTTTTATTAAACAACTTATCACACTGTTCTTTCCTTGTTTATAAATGCATATTTATGCTATAATAGACCAGTGGTGACACCGCGACTCTTTCGAGATGGTCACGAGATAAAACCCCGGTAATTTTGTAAAAGATATTAAAAAAATATTCGAATAAAATTTACTGGCCCGTTGGTGCAGTGGGCAGTCTTGCCTTCAGCTTCGCGGGTCGCGATAATAAGTTTTTTTTTTAATAAAACCCAGCTAGATCGATTTTTCTCTCCCAAAACTCCCTACACGCTGAATTTCAGAAAAAAAGGTAGGTGGGGCTCGATCCTAGGTATTTTCATTTCTCGACCACCCGTTCCCCGAATAAGCTACGCCGACTTGAGAGTTACTGGCAAAAATTCAATTCAATATAAATTTTAGTATTTTTTAGTGCCCAAAAACAGGGATAAAATGATTTTTTTAAATAAAACCTAGCTAGATCCATTGTCTCCCAAAACTCCCTACGCGCTGAATTTCAGGAAAATCGTAAGAGCCGTTTCTGAGATTTCGTAAATATATATATACATACAAGATTAACTCATTGAAATATTAAAGATGTGTCTAATTGATAATTGAAATTGCTGGATCCAAGCGGCACAAGATTGTGTGGTGTGGAGATCCCATGAAGAGACCTATGTCCATCGGTTCTAGAAGTTTCTCTCGCAACACTATACTTAAAATACACTTACTTTTAGTGGGAACAAACAGTACTGCTTTTTTAAATTGATAGACATTATTCCCTGTAGCTAAAGTTCATAGTTTATCACCAACTAACTTGACCATTGACACCCGTTTTTCTTACTTTTGTTTGTGTCTTATAATTACGTCATTTTGTTTTCTCGACATTATCAAAATTCCCCACTTATGAATATTTCTAGCCAGAAAAGGCTCAAATACCACGATTGTGGGACCCGAACCTATTGTGCTATTTCCCTTTAGCCTATTAAGATCATGGCTTAGAGAGATGACTATTGAAACACAATAAACTCTGGACAAACCGGACTGACTGTAGGCAATTCAGGGAAACAATGCCTTCCCTGAATCACCGCTTGACCAACAGTCTTCTTCGCATGAATAGACCCAATCTGCGAAGAATGATAAGCATTATCACCGGTCATTGTCTGCTAAACAAACACTTATTTGATATAAGTGCAACTGACAGCCCAATTTGCAGAGGATGCATGAGGGAACCGGAAACGCCATCTCACGCCATGCTATATTGCACGGAGGTTGCAGAACATCGGGCGAACATCCTCGACTCTCCGAGGACGTTGCAAGAAGCCTTGAGGGTGCCGAATAGGATACTAGGCTTCTGGAAGGAGCTTGGCTAGTTGGAGTAACCGGCACCTTTCACCCTCACGCACAATGGTCGCCACAAAGCGACTAAGTGCGGAAAACAGCCCGCTATAAAAAGAAGAAGAAGGATATTTTTAAAGGCTTTTATTCTTCCAATGTATGTATAAAGGTGGATCTTCCAAGGTAAATTTGACCCACTTCCTGGTGTTAAATTGGGCTGAAATGTTACATACTGTTCTAGTCCCGATGACAATGCATGTTTATGACAAGCATGACCTGATGCTGCCAGGATTGGCTCCAGACGAGTGAACTCCTCAACGATTAACAGTAGGGACATGAAATGTTGTTACAGGCTTTTTTAACTTCACTTGTTAAACTTTCCTGTTATATTTTAAGTGGTAGTTAAAACAATAATTCATATTTACGATAAATATTTGAATGTAGGTGTCTGAAGTGGAATAGTCAAATGTTATTTGTGTAACCGTTTTCATCTGGGTATACCGGAAACGGGCTTCCGGCTGAGTAGAATAGAACTTAGGTAACTTAATGTCAGGCAGACAGCCGGTCGTAAAATACGTATAGCCACGTATAGTCATATCAAATTCAAATTCAAAATATTCTTTATTCAAATAAACTTGTAAACAAGTGCTTTTGAATCGTCAACTCTACTGCTGGTTCGGAAAGCTGTTCCTACCGAGAAGAGCCAGCAAGAAACTCGGCGGTTGCTCTTTTAAAAATATAATTCTTAATATTATTTACATTATGTCGTTACTGTCTTGTACAGGTTCAAAGAGAGCTATATCGACACATTCTTATCTTCTAAATAATCTTCAAGAGTATAGTAGGCTTTCTGTATCAGCCTCTTTTTAACAGTGTTTTTAAACTGCTGTAATGGCAGTGCTGAAATTGATTGCGAAATTTTATTATAGAATCTTATACCAAAACCCACAAACGAGCTACGTACTTTTGCAAGGCGCAAAGCAGGAGCCGCAAGCTTATGTCGGTTCCTGCTTTGTCTATTGTATACATCACCTATCGTTTTATACCACGTATCACGTATATCATGTGACAACATGTGGTATTCGGTTAAGTAGAAAAGACCACCCTCTTTCTTACCAGCAGGGTCGTCTCGCTTACTCCCCGAGTGGGGGGTAGGCGGGGTACGGGCCTCGAGGCGTACCTCTTTCTTACCGAAGTGTCGTAAAATATGACTAAGGTAAGTTGAAGTCAGGTAGGCGGCCGGGTCTAAAATACGCAGCTAAATCATGTGACCACGTTTATCACATGTTGTGCCGACCCCACTTATAGTGTGATAAGGGCAGGAAGATGATATATAAAGACACCTAGGACTTTGACAGGTTTTATATTTGATTAACTTGATTGTTCGGAAGTGACACAGTCAAATGGGTCCTTTAAAAAATAGATTTAAAAAGAAATCTACCCACATATAAATAATATTCTTAATAAGAGCACCCATTTAGTTCACATTACGCATTGGAGCGTGGTGGGTTTCAGCTCCGACAATTCTCTCTAAAAACGGTGAGAGGAAGCCTATGCCCAACAGTGGGATAATAAAAGACTGTGACTTACTGAGTTTCATGCTAGTTCTTAGTTAGTTAGTTCAACCGTACTTAACATTCAAAATTTCAGTAAAAACGATTCTATTTTCGAGACTGTTTTCTTCTGTTCATTATTAATCCTTATCTAAACAAATGAGTGCGTTAAACACAAATCAACTACTAAATTAACAAGAACTTATAATTTAAGTCGCTGTCGCTGTCGTCGCTGTGTATTACAAAAAAGAGCCATTCGTGGTATTTACAAATTAAACCCGCGTGAGTCCCTGCGAAAGAAGTTTAAGGAAATAGGTATTCTTACATTTGCTTCACAGTATATTTTAGGCAATTTAGTTTTCGTACATAAAAATATAAAGAATTATAAAACTATAGGTGATGTGTATAAGAGGCAAAGTAGGAACCGACATAAGCTTGCGGCCCCTGCTTTGCGCCTTGAAAAAGTACGTAAGTCGTTTGTTGGTCTGGGTATAAGATTCTATAATAAAATTCCGCAATCAATTTTAGCTTTGCCATTACATCAGTTTAAAAAAACTGTTAAAGAGAGGCTGATACAGAAAGTCTACTATACTGTTGAGGATTAATTGGAAGATAAGAATGTGTGGATATAGCTCGCTTAGACCTACCCTGTACAAGACAGTAATGACTAAATAATGTAACTAGTCATAAGAATTATATTTTTAAAAAGAGCAACCGCCGAATTTCTTGGTGGCTCTTCTCGGTAGGAACGGCTTTCCGAACCAGCAGTAGAGTTGACGATTCAAAAGCACTTGTTTACAAGTTTATTTGAATAAAGAATATTTTGAATTTAATTTGTCATTAGCTTTAATATTTAAGGGTTTTATATGCTCCAAACACTTAGCATTGCATGTATTCTTTTAACAAACGCGGAGTACAGCAAAATATATTATCGTAACTTCTGTACTATGGAGTTCAGCGAAGTAACGACTGCTTCTATTAATCATTTTTTTTGTATCTTTTTATATTAAAAAAAAATTACCAAGCAACGCTCGGTCACCCATTTACTTTTACTTTTACCATTTAATTCCTTAAAATTAAAAGAGGGTTAAAAATAACAAACCAGTAGATAGAATAATCTCAAATAAGTTTTATTACAAATTACTTTAATTGTACAAAAATTGATTACATATTCTCGAAAAATAACATTTATTATTAATTGAAAATGCTTTATTGAAGTGAGTTTATGGGAATAATAGTTGAAGCTCCATAATTAACTTTGCAAAGTGTATTAGTGTATCTAAAATACTCCCCCCTTCCCCTCCCCCTTTCCCCTATCATCCCCTCCCCTCCCTTTCCCTCCCCTCAATGGGTGTAGGTGCCCGCGAATAACACGATGTCGTCATGCAGGATGGCGAACAGGAATGGGTGGTCCACCTTGAAGGGGATAGGTTCTGGAGGTGGTGGAGGCGGCCAGGACATCGGGACCGCTACCAGACCTGGAAAAAAGAAATTATAAAATAAAATCGTTCAAGTGATTGGACAAAATGTGCAATCCCACTTTATTTATTTATATGGACATCCATTATGTATATGGACTTATCCATACTAATATATAAAGCAGAAGGGTTTGTTTGTCTCATTGATTGAACGCGCTAATCTCAGGAACTACTGGACCGATTTGAAAAATTCCAGTTTAAGATCCACCAAAGTCCATTTATCGAGGAAGGCTATAGGTCATAAAACATCAGAATGAATAGGAGAGGAGCAGCAATAAAATATTACGCAAAACTGTAGTGTGTCTGAGATATACGACACGTAACTGGCTATGAGAGGAAGAGAGAAAGAAAATGAGTGTTCGCACCGCTCTCTTGCTTTAAAATTAATATACGAAACGTAACTCTCTATGTCTGCATCTTCACTAACTTATATCTTCCCCTCAGCTTCCACTCTCCTTATATATTTTTTTCGTAATGCTCTAGTGACACGTTTACCAGCTTACTCTCTAAAGCGAGCACTTTTTACTTCAATAAAATACCAAAAACGTTACCAGTGAAGGCCCCAGCCGTGGCCCCCTCCTCGTCAACCTTGACAAAGGCCTCCTGGAACACGCTAGCCACAGCCACGCCACGTTCCACCACCAAGCCCAAAGCCTCTTCCTCGAACATCCGTTTGACTCCCACCTGTGGGTGAACCATGACATAAATAACCGTCAATGCATCACAGATTATTTCGACCTTGTATTGGGTCCAGTATAATCTTGAGCAGTGTTGCCAATCCTACTTTTTTAACAGTAGAATTGCTGTTGTCGCATTGAGATCCTATGCCTTGATGCCTAATATTTACTGTTTTACAACACGTTCTTCGCCAACAATTATACTGTGATGTTTTCTGATAACCACTATATTTCAGTGTAAGAACTGTGTAGCTGTGAAAGCTACAGGCTAAAACGGCAAAGCCCTATCGAAACATTAACCGTTGCAAGAAATATACGTCGGTGGTATGATGCCAAATATGGAAGTGTCGGTTGAAGCCATAGAAAGGCTTATAAATGAATAATTCAACAAAAAATATTTATGTTTTTAAAAACATCTTTAGAATGAAAGTGGAAAATAATTTTACTTCAATTTTTGTTTTTTATATTTTGATCAATATAATAATATATTATGACTCCTGTCAATAATAAAAGTAGATATTACATGAGTACAGTATGAAACCTACCTTTTTTTACTTTACCTACTGTTTTCTACTATTTTTTTATTGGTGACCTACTGTTTTTTAGTTTCTTGGGGTTTGCAACACTGCTCTTGAACTATCATCGTTATTTCGAGCAAATAAACAAACTGATCTTCTAGCCGTGTGGTATCCGGTTGAGTAGAATAGACCACCCTCTTTCTTACCGAGCAAAAGGCGATTAAGGTCGACGTCAGGTAGAAGGCCGATCGGATGTATATAACATTTTGTACCAACCACACTTAAAGTGGGATAAGGGCAAGAGAATTATGAAATAATTTGATTTACCTTTGCTAGAATATCGTTCAGCTCCAGCTTAGATTTGATCTCGAATTTGGGCATGTCCAGGTCTACGTCGGCACCAGCTGGATGCATGCTGAACACGTCCTCGAGCAGGCCGTTATGTGCTACCTTCTTCAGTACATCCTCGAGGCCATCGACCTCATTAGGTAGTATGATGATCATGCGGAATTTCGTCTCTTTGTATGGCAGTTCTAATAACTGGAAACGAAATGTTTTTTGATGGAAAACGACAAGGATATGATAGCTGAAGATGAGACTGAGACATGAACAACAGAATTAAAATAGTAAGTATAGTTTTGTATGCCTTAACTAGATGGCGCTGTATATATTTAGTCCACGCTATCGAGTGTTTCACTAAAATTCTATATTTCCTATACCATAATATTAGTATATTAACGCCGTGTGGTATCCGGCTGAATAGAATAGTACCACCATCTTTCTTACTGAGGTCGTAAAATACGACTCAGGTAAGTTGACGTCAGGCAGGCGGCCGGTCGTAAAATATGTAGCCAAATCATATGACCACATGTTTGTAACATGTTGTGCCGACTTAGAGTGGGATAAGGGCAGGAGGATAATAATATTAGTATATTAAAAATGCAAAAGTTTGTAATTATGGATATATGTTTATTACTCATTCACGGCGAATCCGCTGAACCAATATCGTTGCAATTTGGCACAATTATTCCTTATACACCAGAGTAACATTGAAAATCGCCATCTATTATCAACCCATCACGCGACAACAGTTCACGCGAACAATGTTGCGGAAAAAGCTAGTAGTTTTAGAAGAATAATCTTAAAATTCTAATATTTCCTTATTGAAATTAGCTTTTACGAACATATTTGAATCGTCAAATTACAATGAAACTACGACTGGTTGGGAATGGAAAATATCGTAAGGAAACCTACGTATCTCTGAAAATTCCTGGGATCTGAATATCCTCTAATCCCTGAGATACCGATCTGCGATGGAAAATCGGTAACTTAAGCTTCTAAAGCTATCTTAATGCTTTAACAACTCTCGCACTTTCTCATGACCATTTTTACTAATTTTACTAACATCTACTAATATTTCATTATCCCCGCGCCGCTTCCCATCCAACATCCCTCCTTAGGGTGGGGTAGCGGGGCAGTACTTTACACCACTGTTTATAATGCCTACAGGCATCCAGTGACATCACGTCATCGATGACCAATGGGAACGAAGCCTGATGACGCTATACAAGCAGAAGAAACAGTCCGTTAACGACGAATCATACATACCCGGGCGCCCAAAGTGTCGCTTTCCTTGTAGAACAGTGATTGCAGCAGATGCATCATGGGTTTCTTAACAGTGTTGGACTTGCCCACGTGGAACAGCTTGTCCTGAGTTTCGCTCGCGTTGAACGGTACGTGCCAATGGCCCTGTGCGAAGATAATGTATTAAAAGCTTCACTCGCGGTTGGCAACATCAGGTCATGTTTATCATAAACATGCATTGTCATCGAGACTGGACCAGTACTATTTCAGCTCAATCGGACACCGGGAAGTGGGTCAAATTTAACTTGCAAGATTCCACCTTCATACATACACGGCAAGTTAAATAAAAGCTTTTATTAAAAAGGGGAGTCCCTTACCTGGAAGAAAATAATGTTGAACAGCGCTACCGCAGCCTCCGCGTCGATTTGTCCTTCGGCAACTGGATGGTCGATTTTGCCTTTCGTATTTTTGGACGCCTGAAATTAAAATAAGTGTTACAGGTTGACGATTACTGCGCTTTGCGTCAAACAAAAGTGCCTAAGTCATTTATGAGTATGCGATTCTAAAATGAAATTGCACAATCAATTTAATTCACAGCGTCAAGACTTGGAGCTGCGGCGGGAATGGCCGAATCCGGCAAACGGCGGAAGTATGCATCTCTCATCGAGATATATATTTGTGCCGTTTGCAGTTAAGACCCTAGGGCTATGAAGTCAAAGTGTAATTTCTTTTCTCGGTTAATTGCCTCTTCAGGTGAAAAGAGGGCGGGCTCCTTTTGCGAAAGAATCAGCTTTACGATTCAGCGCGGAAACGCTGCCAGCATTTTTGAGACCATTCCAAGTGGGCATGATTTGTATAGTCCTAGCGTGTAAGTAATTTAAAATGGATATAACTTGTACATTTTGCTGTAAATAAAAGAGTTTATTGCTAGATCTTGCAAAAATCGTTTTGAGGAAATTTTTGCACACTAAACCCAATTCAAATTAATCGAGTTAGTGGGAAGGAAAAATATCGGCTTTCTGTTAATTGATAACGATTATTCGCGTACCGTTCTGACTAAAGTTCATAGTTTATCACGGGCTTAATTGACAATTAACGGTTAGTTTACCCGTTTTGTTTTGTTTCTCTTAATTACATAAATTTTATTTTCGTGATGTTATCAGAAGAGAAGTGTTATTACATTTATACACATTTTTATATTTCAAGCGGCATTTAGGATGATAATTAATGTTATATAATGTTAGTTACCATACTTTATTTACTTCAAGTGTTCTGTTGTGCACCCCACTTAGAGTGGGATAAGGGCAGGAAGATGATGAAAACTTTAAAATCTTCAATGATATAGCTTTTTAGATTCCGTTTTGATTTTCATAAAGGTTATTTTTTGTCATGTATTGTATAGAAAATCTTCTTCTTAATGTAATGTATGAGTAAACTCTCAGTTAAATTAACGCTATTTTCAGTGAATATGTTACATTCTTTTGATTAAGAGAAAAGTATTAATAAAAACTTTACTGCAAATTATATAATCAAACGTTCTTTTAAAATTAAAATGTACACAATATTTTATGAATGATTTTTAATAAAGTAAATTATACATCTCCGAAACGGCTTGACCGATTTTTATGAAATTTTATATCAATAGTCTGTAATTGTGTGCAGTATGACGTGTATATAAAAGGAGTAGCGCCAGAGTCAAAGCATAGGAGGAGAAAAACATGTTGTGCCCACACTTAGAGTGGGATAAGGGCAGGAGGATGATAATGATGAGGCTTAATAAGAGGTGGTTGGATTGTGTCCATACTGGACACAATCCAACGGACGGGCATATAAAAGGAGAAGCTTCTGAGTTGAATGATGGGAGAGAATGGAAGCGAAAAACATGTGCCCACACTTAAGAGTGGAAAAGGAACAGGAGAATGATGATATAGTCAAGTGTCATCTACTTACCCATTCATTTATAACTTTGGCCGTGGTTTTCTGGTCAGCAAAGTCAATGTTATCCACCTCGCTATGATAAGAGCGTGCTACATTCTTGAACTGCTCCCGCAAAGTGTATTTGTTGGACACATACACCTTGTTAGCGACCGTCAGGAAGCTTGGATCCATTGATGCGAACCTCTCGCTGAGCTCGCTGTAAGAATCTACGAGCTGTAAAGAAATACTGAGAGTTAGGGTTGGATCCATATAAAGTACCTAAATCTATTACATATTTAAGAGAGGCTGATACAAAAAGCCTTCTATGAGGATTATTTAGATGATAAGAATGCGTGGATATAGATAGTAATGACTTCATGTAACTAGTTACAAGTATTATTTCGAAAAGAGCAGTCGCCGAGTTTAAGAGAATAACTTTATCCTTTATCCCCGAGCAATAACTTTATCCTATAGCTTCAGCAAATAGCTAGAAGGACTTTTGCATTATAGAATGGATTCTATATAAGAAATTACCACTTTATATTCCGGCGCGCCAAGGAACTTCATTATTTCCTCTTGGTTCTTCCCCTCAGCACCCGAGGCGTATAGAGACAGCAGGGTTAGCACTCCCAGTGGTGATGCCACGATATTCTTGTCATCACCAGCATCATACGTCTCCTGTTAACAAATAAATGATAAATAGTTAAATAGCAATCTGTTTTTATCAGGTAATAATCCTGTATGAATACATTACCATAGGCCCAAAACGCAAGGCTAACTCTTAGCAAAATTAAAACTGTATTAGCTTGAGAAAGGAGGTTCGCATCGAAGCCCGCACCTAAAAACTCCTCATCCTATTTTGAAGACTTTTTATCGAGCTTCAATCTCACAATTCTGCCATGGCCTTTTTTACGTCTGTCAAACAACAACAGACGCACAATCCATCGTCACAGCACTCATAGTGAGCCTGTCATGTATCACAGTGGGTAAGCTGTGAGTCCATCACGTGTAGCAGCGGGTGAGCTGCAAGTCCGTCATGCTTTTTTTTTATTAAAACCAAAGAAACATTTATATAACAAAAGATACAAACCAAAAACCAATAAGATTTTTCTGGTATGTTAGGGTATAGGTTTGTGCGACTGCGCCTTATTAATAAAATTGCGTATTTGTCGGTGAATAGCACCTCAAACCAATTGAATAGATTAAAAATGTATTTCTTACACTACAACAGAATAATCGGTCATACATCATTAATGAAGTTAATTTAGCGAGCTTGTGTCGCAGTGGGTGAGCTGCAAGCCCGTCACGTGTCGCAACGGGTGAGTTGCGAGTCTGTCACGTATCACAGCGGGTGAGTTGCGAGTCTGTCTCGTATCACAGCGGGTGAGTTGCGAGTCTGTCACGTATCACAGCAGGTGAGTTGCGAGTCCGTCATGTATCACAGCGTCGCAATGGGTGGGCAGCGAGACCGTCACGTACAGCAGCGGGTGTTCGGCGAGTCCGTCATATGTCGCAGCCAGCCCTCGGTGATTTCGTGAGTCCTTTACCTTTTACTCGTCAATGTCGCTCGAAATACTATCACGCCGTGTGGATATACGTTAATTGTTTATGTATGTATATACACGGCACTACACTAATATGCTTACCTTAAGAAGTTTCATAGAAGCGACGTCAACTGAGTCCCCCAGGTACGTTCTCGCGTACGACGGAAATTCGTAGCCTGCAAACCGGCAATTCGATACGCTGACCATTGCGGCTGAAATAAAAGAAATACCTATCATAATATCTATAGACATTACAAAACAAAGTCCCGAAAAGCTGTCTTGTTATGACTGTTTTAAACGTAGGGTTGACACCTATAAAGTTAAATACAATATTATACTTTTTAGTGTTGAACAAAAATAAAGTATTAGACTTATATTCCGTATTTAACTAATTTGAACCCTTATCCCACTCTAAGTGGGGTTGACACAAGTTTTAAACATGTTGTAACATGTTTTGGCTATTTATTCTACTCAGCACCACACGGCGGGTCAACTTACCTTAGTCACCTTTTACGACACCTAGTATAGACCACCCTCTTTCTTACCGAGGTGTTGTAAAATACAACTAAGGTAAGTTGACGTCAGGCAGGCAGCCGGTCGTAAAAAACTAAGCCAAATCTTGTGAAAACATGTTTATAACATGTTGTATCGACCCCACTGAGTGTGGGATAAGGGCAGGAGGACGATTACTGTTTAATATGCTTCTCAAATATAAATACCTATATTTTATTTCATGTTAAAAATAGTTGGCAGCCCTAGGTACACGTCATATCATTATTTATCATTCCGAACATGTTCAAACTTGTTCATTAATCTTGACACACACAATTTCCCAGGCACAATCATCCGGTGATTTACGAGTCTTTATGACATCATTAGTACATTTGTCAACAATTTTTATAACAAGGTGTATCCGCGACTTTGTAAGCAGTGAATAAAATGTTAAAGTTTCCTCAATTATGTACTTTGATTCACGAAATTATTGGCCTTGATTCATTGTAGGCTGAACACCGATTTGGATGTATGTATCACTACATAATATAAAACAAAGTCGCTTTGTGTGTCTGTCCCTATGTCACTTTATCCCTATTTACGCTTAAATCTTCAAAACTACGCAACTCTTTTACGCGGATTCGCCGTGAAAGAGTAAAAAACAGACATGCATACTCAAAAACTTTCGCATTTATAATATTAGTAAGATAGAGTCGAAACATTATAAATTTAAGGTAAGTGCACTAGTAATTGGCCATGTACTAGAAGTTGACCGTTTTGTATGAAATTTTAAATAATTATTCGTTTTGTTTGTTTTAGCTAATAAAAAATAAATTAGTAATTACCTGTTGCCATCTATTAACAACTGCCGAAAGCTCAGAACTGTAGCCCATTGTTTAATAGTTGAAATTTATTATTAATTAATATTTTTTATTATAACAAACAAAACGCTTATTATTTAAAATTTCATACGAAACGGTAAACTACATAGTCAATTACTAGAGCCCTTACCTTTTATATTTACCAGTTTTGCGACGCAAGTATTAAGTTACTTTGGACGAACGTGAAATTAATTGTCCCATATTAAAAGAAAAAAAAGTATTTAACTTACCCAATAAAAGAAGAAACTTGGCCATGTTTATACACCGACACCGGTACTCCAACTGGAATTTAATTAAACAAACACTTCTATATAAATTGTGGAAACATACAATATAGTTCGTTTTAATACTATTGGACGTGCACAGATAACAAAAGTAAACAACTAGCAACTAATAGCTTTTTGATTACTTCTTAAATTTATTAGCATTAAATAATATTGAGGACGCTAACTTTGAAACCTGCCACAGACTGTATACGTTTACAGAGCTCAATAAAATAAGCGAAGGATTCCTGTTGCGTTAATATTTATGTGAACTTATTCGAGTTGACTCACCGATTTAATTTAATCCTCAGTGATGCGAATTGTGATGCAATAAATGACGTATGCATCGAAAAAGCTAGAACTTTGTAGTAGCTTACTGTGTTTATTTTTTTTATCTTTTGTGAGATTTTTATCCTTTATGTTCATAGACTATAAGCTGTGATGGCCCAGCGGTGGGACCGTGCAAGTCAAAAGTAATAAGAAAATTAATTTGCTATAATCCGCGATGAAGTAAAATAGAAAATATATATAATGCTAAATGTAGAGGAAATTCCGTTTTCGTACATGATACATGCAGGATTCGTAACAACACATGCATAAACCTCCACCACCGCCACTACAATACACAAGCACTACATACGTTCACTATCACAAATTCAATCGTTTCGCCCCATGACCGAAGCATAATAAACCGTGCAACCTTAAAGATGATCGTGGGTTCAAACTCCAGGAAAGCAACAATGAGTTTTTCTATTGAAACTTATGTGCCTAAATGATAATTGCAATTTATCACAGGCTTTTTGCTGAAGGAAAACATCATGCATATCTCTAGAGAGTTCTAGGGATATGTGTAACCTACCAATCCGCATTGGAGCAGCGTGGTAGGTCTTAGCTCCAATCCTTCTCATCAAAAATAGAGAGAGGAGGCTATGCCCAGCAGTGGGATAGTAACAGGCCGTTACTTTTATGTTCATAGAATTGTTATACTACAATAGAGAAACCAGTCTAAAATGTGCCATATTATAATAAAGACAAAGCAAATTGTGCTGTAAATATCTGTCTCTATTTTTTAAATGTGATTAGACATAAATAAGTGTTTCATCTTCTCTTTAATTATTTGTTAAGACACTCCACTTACAGGTGCCGTGTGGTATCCTGCTGAGTAGAATAGACCACATTCATTTCTTGCCGGGCTGTCGTAAAAGGCGACTAAAGTAAGTTGACGTCAGGTAGGCGGCCGGACGTAAAATTGACCGTTTTGTTTGAAATTTTAAATAATAAGCGTTTTGTTTACAAAAACCGGATGTTTTTCTGAATAATGCTAGTCCTTTGTATAAGCTTTAATTGTATTAATTTTCAAAAGTATGGATCTCCGCAAAAACAACGCCTAATTCTATAAATTATGTATCAATATTGTCAATAGTGGTTCAACGTGTTGTCCGTGACAGGTACCAAATACAAACAGACTTGCGTTCATATTATTTGTATAGATTTCAAAAATGTTAACTATTTTAGCGTCCCTCATTCGTTCTACCTGACCGTGTGTGACCGGTTTTTAGGTTTTTTTATATTCTCGTTTCAGTGGTGTGAACATAAAAACTTATAAAAACCTGCTAAGTCGTCAAGCAGACACCAGTTTTTTATTGACCGCCTATAAATTCTATTCTGGGTTCTTTGACTTCTATATGCCATTGCATCTAATGTAAACGAAACGCCGGTGACCTTGCACTAAATAAAATCCAAAATATTCTTTATATTCAAAGTCATCATCATCTTCCTGCCCTTATCCCACTCTAAGTGGGGTCGGCACAACATGTTATAAACATGCTGTCACATGATTTGGCTGCGTTTTTACGACCGGCCGCCTGCCCGACGTCAACTTTCCTCTTTCGTATTTTACGACACCTCGGTAAGAAAGAGGGTGGTCTATTCTACTAAACCGGATACCACACGGTGGGTCAACTTACCTTAGTCGCCTTTTACGACACCTCGGTAAGAAATGAGGGTGGTACTATTCTATTCAGCCGGATACCACACGGCGGATTCTTTATATTCAAAATATTTAAATGATTTAATCTTGTATGTATGTATATGTAAATATGTATATTCGGAATCTCGGTATCGGCTCCAACGATTTCCTGAAATTCTGTATGTAGGAGGTTTTAGGGGAGAAAATTCGATCTTGCTACGTTTTGATTAAAAAAAAATCGTCTTATCCCTGTTTTTGGGCATCCAAAAACATTAAAATTTACGTTGAATATAAAAGACTATTTTTGCCGTAAATTGACAAGTCAGCGTAGCGTATTCAAGATGCGGACTTTAGAAATGAAAATAATAGAGGATCGAGCCCGACCTACCCAATATTGTTTTTCTTTTTTTTTTTGAAGTTTCTTTTTTATATCTTTAAAAAAATTACCGATCGGCTCGGTTACCCAGGTACTATTCAATTAAACTTGTAAACAAGTGCTTTTGAATCGTCAACTCTACTGCTGGTTCGGAAAGCTGTTCCTACCGAGAAGAGCCAGCAACAAACTCGGCGGTTGTTCTTTCTACAATTAAATTCCTAAAACGAGTAACATTTTGTCATTCAATGTGCTACAATGTCGAGGAGTTGCCGAATCTCAAATAGCTATATGGTAGAAGTTCCGCTACCCCCTTTTCTTTCCGTTACATAAATCTTCATCAAGTGGGGTCGACACAATATGTTTTCTTCTTCCTCTATCATTCGTCAACTCTGGTGCCACTTAACATGCATATCATTTTTCACACAATCCATCCATCTTTTTTCGGCCTTCCCCTAGCCATACATCAATCCACATTCATATTTAAAACTCTTTTGGTCACATGATTTTCATCCCTCCTCATTACATGACCATACCAACTTATTCTTGCACTTCTCATCTTTTCTGTAATGGGCGCAACTTTCAGACTTCCCCTAATATACACATTGCGTATTCTATCAAGTTTTGTCACACCACACATCTACCTTAGCATTCTCATCTCATTCGCATGCACATTTCCGTTACATAAATATTGAAAATAAATAGACCACCCTCATTTCTTAACATTCTCATCACATTCGCATTCGCATACATAAATATTGAAAATAAATAGACCACCCTCATTTCTCACAGAGGTGTCAAAAAGGGCGACTAACGTAAGTTAATGTCAGGCAGGCGGCCGGTCTTTTCAGCAACAAAACCGGCAGAAATCCTTATTCAATATAAGGGTCGTTCGTTTAAGCAAACTAAAGCATTTTTTTTATTTATTTCTTTTTATACATATATTAAGAAAAGAGAAACAAAAATTAAAAAAGCACATGTATAAAGGCGGACTTATCCCTAAAAGGGATCTCTTCCAGTCAACCTTTGAGTAACAGAAGGAAAAGGACAAGAATTGAAGAAGAAAGTGAGTACGGGTCATATAGAGAAAAAGAAAAAGTTTATATAAATTTAACTATTTGATCTATTAAATAATTTTGGTAAAATAAATATAAGACGAAAAGATGCTACTAATATATAATTACTTAAGATAAATATTTTCTAGTCTGTAACTTAAATACCGAAAGGGAAAGAGATTTGCGGATTGATACTGGCAAATCATTCCACAGCTTAACACCATGAAAGCTAAATGATGTCGAGTAAGTCAGTGGAGCATTTAGGGAAAGCAAGATCTAAGGTATTTATAGATCTTAGCCGGCCACATCCTACATCCGACAAGAAGTTAAATCGCTCTTTAAGATATATTGCTAAGGAGGATGAATTTTTAATGCATTTTCCTTAGCAATGAAGACTTAAAATCCATTTATCTCAAAACCTAATTGAGCTATGCCTATTCCAGTCGTGAGCGATATAATCATGAACAATTTAAGTCTGCGTAATTCCCTGCAAGATAAGTTTAAGGAAAAAGCAGTCTTTACATTAGCTTGACAGTATATTATTATAGATCACCAACAAAATACTCACTTCAGATTAAAATCATATATTGAACAACTTAAAATAAGTAGTATTTTAATTAAAGGTAATAACAACTTTCAAATTATGTTACGACAACTGAGAGATATAATTTAACTATAGTAATTTTATGTAATCGTTAAATTAAAAGAAAAGAAAGAATTAAGAATTAACTTTTAGCAATACACTTTTTGTGCATAAAAATATCATCATCTTCCTGCCCTTATCCCACTCCAAGTGGGGTCGGCGTATAATGTCATATACATGTTGTCACATGATTTGGCTAAGTATATTAAGACCAGCCGCCTGCTTAACATCAACTTACCTTTAGTCGTATTTAACGACACCTCGGTAAGAAAGAGGGTAGTCTATTCTACTTAATCGGATACCACACGGTTGGTCAACTTACCTTAGTCGCCTTTTACGACACCTCGGTAAGAAATCAGGTTGGTCTATTTTACTCAACCTGATACCGCACGGTCGGTCAACGTACCTTAGTCGCCTTTTACGACACCTCGGTAAAAAATGAGAGTGGTCTATTCTATTCACACAGGGACATAGAGACAGACACATAAAGTGACTAAGGTAAGAGATTCTGTATATTTTTATGCACAAAAAATGTAAATGTATTTCAGAACGCTGCCACGTGTGGTGAAGGTTGTGTTGGTGCTTGTATAGAGTGTTGGTGTTGTCGGCGTTTTGTGATACGTGTGGTGACTTGTCCTGCATGTTAATGTATGTGATTGTTGCCTGCTTCATACACTTAACATTGTATATATTCTCTTGGCAAACGCGGATTATAGCAAAATAATTATACCATAATTTCTGTACTATAGAGTTCCCAAGTAAATAGCAAAGTAACCCCTGCTTCTATAATCAAATGTAATATTGCTAAAAATATACTGTGGAGGAGTAAGAACAGCTTTTTCCTTAAACTTCTCCTGCAGGGAATTACGCGGCCTTAAATTGTTTGTGATTGAATCTAATAGCTGCTACTTGACCCGACCGACTTGATCTTTGTTTTTATTTATTTATTCTTTATCACACAAAGAAGAATTACATTTACATAGCATATGAAATATGAATACATAGTAGCGTGCAAAGGCGGTCTTATCGCTTGGAGCGATCTCTCCCAGACAACCTTTGATGTAAGGATCATGGTGAAAGTACGGGTTGGTACGCAACAATTTAATTGCTACAAAGAACAACACTTCATAATAAAAATAAATTTAACTTGTAGTCTACATATATTTTAAATACAATTTTTTTTATTGCTTCGTTTGGATGTTAATACAGGAAAAACAAAGAACTTTAACTTTAAGGTTGGTTGGAAAAGATTCCGATTCCGGAATAGGCCCGCTATTGCGAATGTTGTTTTTTTTTGTTTGAATTAATGCAATAAAGAGATAACAAACAAACAAAATTGGAAAGAGTAAATAAACCCGCTTTGATGTTATCAATATTTATGTCATCATTATTCATTCTCCTGCCCTTAACCCACTGCAAGTGGGGTCGGCACGACATGTTATAAACATGTTGTCACATGTTGTCTACGTATTTTACGACCGGCCGCTGCCGGACATCAAATTACCTTAGTCGTATTTAACGACGCCTCGGTAAGAAAGAGGGTGGTCTATTCAACTCAGCCGGATACCACACGGCGAGTCGACTTACCTTGGTCGCCTATTACGACACCTCGGTAAGAAAGAGGGTGTTGCTATTCTACTCAGCGGGATACCACACGGCAGGTTGTCTTACCTTGGTCGCCTTTTACGACACCTCGGTAAGAAAGAGGGTGGTCTATTCAACTCAGCCGGATACCACACGGCGGTCGACTTACCTTAGTCGCCTTTTACGACACTTCGGTAAGAAAGAGGGTGGTCTATTCTACTTAGCCGGATACCCCACTGTATAGTAAGTAACGGCCTGTTACTATCCCACTGCTGGGCATAGGCCTCTTCTCGTTTATAGGCCGTTTTTTTTTTGGAGAGAAGTATTCGAGCTAAGACCTACCACGCTGCTCCATTGCGGATTGGTAGGTTACACATAACCCCAGAATTCTCTAGAGATATGCAGGTTTCCTCACGATGTTTTACTTCACCGAAAAGCGTGTGATAAATTGCAATTATCAATTAGACACATAAGTTTTACTAGAAAACTCATTGGTGCCTGCCCGGGGTTTGAACCCTAGACCTCCTCGAAAGAGGCGCACGGTGTTACCGCTGGATAACCACAGCTTTTACTCCTTTTACCCCACTGTATATTTATTGAATAAATATAAAGGAAAAATATCGTTGTTCAAACGGGTTCAAACCCGGGCAGTCAGCAATGAGATTTTATACAAAAACTTATGTCTAATTGGTGATTGCAGTTTATCACATGCTTTTCAGTGAAGAAAAACATCTTGACACCTGCATATCTCTAGAGAATTCTAGAGAAATGTGTAACCTACCAATCCGCATTGGAGCAGCGTGGTAGGTCTTAGCTCCAATCCTTATTGCCAAAAACGAAGAGAGGAGCCTATGGCTCGTACGTGAAATGTACATTACACGTTAATTATGTCTGGAATAGAAATTCCTTTATTAAGCTTGTATTGTAATTAAAGGTATAAAACCTCTTTCGTAGTAATGAATATATTCTTTTCTACACTAAAATTCCGACAGAAAATGATTTTTTTATAATTGTTTTGATTATTTAAAAAAAATCACATCTCTCAGCGGTGTATACTTTATCTTTGACCTTACACCTAAATGGTTATCTCGCATATATCAAACAATAATTAGGTATCATTTATGAATATCAAATGCACGTGGAGTTTCATTAAGTTTATTTTCATTAAAAACCAATAAAAGACTCAAAATTAATGGCTAAATCAAAGAGCTAAATGATTTTTTGGTACCTTCTAATGTACCTAATTAATATTCGAGAGCTAAAGTAGCAAAACTAAATGCTGAATAAAATTCAAGACAAATATATAGTTATCATATGGCAATACAATGTTAACAGTCAAATTTTATTCGCTAAAGTGATGATGCTCTTCGATTAAACATCGATGTTTTAAAATAAATCTATTTTTCTAAAGAGATAAGTACAAAAATTAAATTAAATTCTCACAATAATGAAGTAATCACTAAAAAAATAAAAAAATAGGGGATAACTCAACTATAGTGTAAATTAGGAATCCGAATAGCTTAATAAATTGTATGTCTTATTCCGAAATACATTTTAATAAAATAAAATTTAAGAGGTAAAATAAAGTTATAAATAATTTACATATGTTATCTTTGACCAGAGTTATGACATAGAGACATGCAATATATACTTAGAAATGACATTCGTTTTGAAAGTAACTTTAGTTACGGCCAGTTACGGCCATGAAATTTTTCACAATAACTATACCGATACCAATCGATAAAATAATCGATGTTTGCTCCCACAAAATCGAATGTGTTTTTAAGAACATAACCTAATTTTTTATTTTAATATACCGGTTTGGTATTAAAAAAAATCTATTTATAAATGTTATTTACTAACTTTAATATAATTTCATACGTCTAATGAGAAGGATGGCTGTATTAAGAAAATATATAGATATCGGTGCAAATTTAACAGATGATATGTATCAAGGAGTCTACCATGGGTCCAAGAAACATGATCCAGACTTAGACAAAGTTTTAAACCGTAGTTGGGCTGGAGGGCTCGACAAAATGATTATTACTGGAGGAAGTTTGGCAGACAGTAAAAAAGCTATCGAACTTGCTCGTACAAATTGTGAGTATCATCAAAACATATATCAGTAACTGGATATTGATTATGGTAGAACGATGTATGAACGACGGATGTCAACGATTATGCATATGTAAAATATGCTTTTAATGCTAGAATTTTTCTACTCATTTCCAAACTGAAGACCTTCATTTCATAATATGCATATAAAAGTAAAAAAATCTGAAACACAATGTATTTTGTTTTTATTGTATTCTGTATTTTGCTATATGTAAAAGAACAAATTAAGTCCTTCAACATAATGTCTAGTTTAGTGTTGTGATGTTCCTTAATAATAAACATACTGTAAGGAAACTGTTGAAGACTAAAATTGTTGGAAGTTTTAAAATATATAAAAACAGAGATGTTTTCAATAAATATATAATTTTTTTAATGAGATTTCTTCAAAGTTGTTTATATTTTTTTATCTACTTAATTGCATAGATGTTACTATAAATTTTGATGTAGTGTTTATTTTAAAACATTAAAAATACAATTATTACTTTACTAGGTGTTGCTGTAATTTTCAGCTCAATTGTTTTCTACCGTAGGATGCCACCCAACAAGGTGCAATGACTTTGTTACCAATCCTGATGCATATCTGAAAGACTTGAAGGATTTGATAGAACAAAACAGAGATAAGGTGGTAGCTATAGGAGAGTGTGGGTTGGACTATGAGAGACTGCATTTTTGTAAGAAAGATATTCAACTAAAGTAAGTATATATAAACTGTCTTATTTCATTCAAAAAATTTATATATAAGGTCTATGCAATAAATAAAGTGTATGCAATTAAGAAAAGTTTTTGTACTTGCAATACTAAGAATTTCATGAGTAGACTTGCAAAATTATTGTAATAGTTATATGAATGATGAAAATGATAAGAAATATAAAAGATTATCCACTGTTTTCTTACAAATTATAGCTCTTAAGACAACCAACTAATATAACCAATAAGTCTGAACATTTCTCACAAAAAACCCAATCACAACTTGCAAATTTTTTTTAGTCTACACTGTCATAATTTCCCAACACATTATGTTGGGAAATTAAATACTTTAAATCAGTTAAGAAACCCCCATATACTTTATATTCGACTTTATCAACTGTGAGCTATTTTTGGGGGACAAACTATATTCTTTTCTTATAGATACTTTGAATTTCAACTCCAGCTAAGCGCTGAATATCAGCTGCCCCTTTTCTTGCATTGCCGTGCTGCTGCTGATGACTTGGTGGAGATACTGAGTAGGAACAAACAACATGTATGGGGTGGTGTGGTGCACTCATTTGACGGGTCACAGGAGGCTTTGGAGAAGATCCTCAACTTAGGCTTGTACATTGGTATAAATGGGTGGTTAGTAGTATGTTGTGAGTTACAAGTGAATGTGAAACAGTGGTGTGCACAAAGTTTTTGCACAGGGTAGACAAAATATTACATGTTACTATAAAAATGATACAATTTTCTATGTCTCTATGTAATGTATGCCATTGGTGTGAGAAAGAGTTAAGTTTAGCGGGAGAGAGATATGAGTAGTGTTTAAGGGGCTGAGTAACAGTAGCGTAGTATATATGAGTGTTGAGTTAGTGATGATGGGTAGTTAAAAAATGAGTGGTGAGTAAGTGATGAGGTGTGCATTAGTAATGATGGGTGATGACTATGAGTGGTAAGTAAGAATTAAGAGAAGAGTAGTGTGTGTGTTTAAGATGACTAGTGCGTGAGAGAAATGCCAAAAAGGTGAGTAAGTGGTGCATAGAGTGAGGGACTGTGAAAGTAGTGTGTGAGTGAGAGGCGGAGAAAAGTGAGTAAGAGGTGCATAGAGTGAGAGAGTGTGGAAGTAGTGTGTGAGTGAGAGGCGGAAAAAAGGGAGTAAGAGGTGCATAGAGTGAGAGAGTGTGAAAGTAGTGTGTGAGAGACAATAAAAAGTGAGTAAGAGGTGCATACAGTGAGAGAGTGTAAAAGTAGTGTGTGAGTGACAATAAAAAGTGAGTAAGAGGGGCATAGAGTGAGAGAGTGTGAAAGTAGTGTGTAAGTGAGAGACAATAAAAAGTGAGTAAGAGGTGCATTGAGTGAGAGAGTGTGAAAGTAATGTGAAAGTGAGAGGCGGAGAAAAGTGAGTAAGAGGTGCATAGAGTGAGGGAGTGTTGAAGTTGTGTGTGAGCGAGAGGCAAAAAAAGTGAGTAAGAGGTGTATAGAGTGAGAGATTGTGAAAGTAATGTGTAAGTGAGAGTCAGAAAAAAGTGAGTAAGAGGTGCACAGAGTGAGAGAGTATGAAAGTAGTGCGTAAGTAATAAAATGAGTGGCATGTAAAATTAAACAAGATTTAATTTTTTTCCAGTTCACTTAGAACAAAGGAGAATCTTGATGTGGTGTCTAACATACCCCAGGACAGGCTAATGATCGAGACAGACTGCCCATGGTGTGAAGTGAAGCCAACACACCCTGGATACAAACACGTCATAACTAAATACCCCTCTGTGAAGAAGGAGAAGCACTCGTTGGAATCAGATAGTCAAGTGAAAGGGAGGAACGAACCAGTTAATATTGTGTAAGTTAAAAATATTTAATACTTGTTATAATTTCACTACACTATGGAGACATAGTATAGATTTCTCATATTTGGTCACAAGTTCATGCTCTAACTTGATGTAACTTGGAAAAGGTAAGCTTGCAGTATATTATGGGGACACCACCTTAACAGACTAGAGTTTGGAAAATATAAATTGCATTGTGTAATAGGAATTTAATGCAGGCATTGACTGGCTCGTTGGAGCAGTGGGTAGTGACCCTGCCTTCGGCTCCACGGGTCGCGGGTTCGATTCCCGCCGAGGACCAACATTTTCTTTAAAATGAATTTGTCGGTCTTTGAGCCTGGGTGTATATTTGTATTTAAATATGTATTTAAAAAATATATAAGTATATATTCACCAGTTGTCTGTCTACCATAACACAAGTATTAAGTTACTTACTTTGGGGACGGATGACCGTGTGTGTAAGTGTCCCATATATTTATTTATTTATTATAATCTTGCATACATGTAAAGTCATATTGCCTTATACAAAGAATAAAATCTCATTTCCTATGCTTGTACATAGGACTTGTGACTTTATTCTATGAATTATTTATGTCTGTATTCAGATAGGGCAATACATATATATATATACACACACACACGTATATTTATATATATATTTTCCTCCTGCCCTTATCCCACTCTAAGTGGGGTTGTCACGACATTTTATAAACATTTTGTCTCTTACATCTCGGTGAGAAATAAGGGTGGTATAATCCACTCAGCCGGATACCACACGGCTAGGATAGGGCAATATAAATGACTTATGAATAATGAATTTTTAAATCGGTTTATCCTATTCATTTCATCGCTTTAATACAGAGCTCGATAATAATTACTAACATCATCTCTTAGGTTATTATGTCATCTCTGTTTGTAGAGAAACAAGATGAGCATCATAACGTGATGAGGTCTCATAATTAAACTCTCGTGTTTTATTTCTCTTTATGAAACAGGACACGTGGCTCCTTCAGGTGATCCATTTGTTGCATTAAATTCAATGTATATCACGTTTTTTTCTTTGCAGACAAGTTTTGGAGATACTCGCAGCTATAAGAAAGGAGAATATAGATGAACTAGCTGAAGCTATTTATAATAACACTAATAAATTGTTTTTTAGTAATAAGTGAAATGATTTTTGTAATATTTATAAATTATGAATCATGTTTTGTTATTAATTCATTAATCCGGCTTGAAGGACGATATAAAGAAAAATCCATACTACATAATAAATGAGAAAGCTAGTCTGTTTTTTACGCTTTTAGCGGCTTATTCCCTTGAACATATAAAAGAAAGTTGGTATGACTGAGGCTTATATACTATAACTTATAGTATAAACAAAATTCAAATTTTTTCTTCAGTGACGGAAAAATTATATAACTACCCACAATTATTTTAGGGTATTTGAAAACATAGCAATGGGCGTAGACGTGGTTACGGCTTCTATATTTTAATATAAGCTATTTTTTAATATAAACTGTTTATATCTGAATTTTGGAAATGGCTCCAAATTTTCATGAAATACAGGGGGCAATAAATCGATCTAGATTGGTTTTATTTAAAAAGGATGACGTTTATCCCTGTTTTTAGACATTGAAAAACTGCTGAATATAAATAGTATACTAATGTTAATTTTGCTGTCATTTGTAAAGTAATAGCTCTGTTAAGAACGGCAGTACTAAAATGTGAAAATACCCAGGGTTCAAATCCCAGATATCAACATCTCTTTATATCCTTTTTTTATTGCATTTTTTTATCTTTAAACTTCCAGGTCACTCAATTTATGTTTATAAAATAAATAAATTGCAAAGAAATTCATTCCTCTTTATTTTCGATTCTATAATTAAAATTAATAACACACGATCCTCTATCGACACAAAATAAATACACTAAAAACATTGTTAGTATTGCATCTCACATTTACAGACTTTATAAAATAGGTACACGTTTCAAATTGATTTTGAGTTATATTAAATGCATTAAAGGAATGTTTTTGAAAATACTGGTTTTTGATTTCATAGTCTTCTCATGATAATATAACGGAATTTTTTTACAGATTTCAAATGACACATTTATACAATTCAAATAACTATACAATGTATAAAAGAATTCAATTAATTTCATTTCACGGTTAAACTGAACACTTGTAAATAAATTATTATTTATTTCTTTAAAAAGTTAATTCGCTCATTCAAGTGTAACAACATGCAAAATATTTTTAATAATCTCGATTCCCGTTTGTGATGGTTTATATCACTAAAATTAAAACAATATTAAGGGTAATTTTAACTTTTGTTTAGGGCAACACTGGATATAAATAGTCATAGACAATGAATATATTCTATTATTATCAAGGCATAAGGTAATAACATATGATATATAAACTCCTTAAACGGAACATTTCTGGAGTGGAGGTCAACAGATAAAAAAATGTGTTTTTTAACTTTTTTTGTGTACAATTTGATAAATGTGACACTATTAAAGGGAAATTTCAAATACATTGAATTTTGATCTTTATTACAAACAGATTTTGTAAATAGAAAATTATATTAAAAATTTAAATGAAAGAAGTTGGGTTACAACTAAAAATTAATAGCATTTTGACTTATTTTTGAAATCCACTGACATGTTTTATAGAAAATTTCATAAATAATGTGATGTCAAAGAATATAAACAGTGTAGCAAGTGCTAATAATTAAAAAGGATAATTTCAACAATAAAAAAAATTACAAATAGTAGATAAATAATTTAAATTATTTAACACCAAGTATTTAATGAAACATGATATTGAACACATTTGATTTATATTATAAGACTAACCAGAGGTTCTTTAAGTGTATGTCACCAACAATGTGGGTTATATAAATCGTTTTTGTGAGTTAATTATTTAAAAAACTGGGCTATGCTGTTACAAAAGTGTGCTTAGTGAGTTTATTTAACCTACTAAATTAGCGACATCTAGTGGCCGCTGTTCCACCATCAAATTGACGTCACGTTAACGTGATCGAATAGATTAAAAAACACACTAAGCACACACAGTATCTAACATTTAATATACGATAATTTCATATTTTATTTGTTATATATTCGATGTATAGAATCCCTAAAAAAGATCAATCTTTTCTAAATATGTCTATGTGACTAAGAATGGGAACAAATTATGTGATAATCTCAAAATTACAAACATCAAATACATATTAAAATTTACGACTCAAGAATGAGATATAAATAAATTTTTGGCGATGTTAAAGTTTCTTAATGCTTTTTTAATACAACTAGAGAGCAATTAATACAATTTCAACCAAAGAGACCGTTCAAGTATTACGTGAGCACTATGGGGGGACGGGGGTCTTTGCTTTGCTTATTTTAGATGACTTGGGGGGTAGGGGAATCTAGATGACGTCATCGGTAGTTATTTACTTTTTTAATCGAATGGCAACCTCACTTTGTCGTTGTTTAAAAAGAAACGCTATTATAAATATAATATTTTAAAAAACAATACATTGATTGACAAATGTTGACGTAAGCATGATGGGAGGGGGTAAGAGCTTTGTTTATTTTTGCTGATAAGAGGGATGGGGGGGTATATATTTAAAATAAATATATGGGACACTTACACACACGGTCGTCCGTCCCCAAAGTAAGTAATTTTCATACTTGTGTTATGGGTGACAGACAACTGGTGAATATGTACATATATAATTTTTAAATATATACTTAAATACAAATATAAACACAGGCTCGAAGAGCCAACACATTCTTTTTATAGAAAATGTTGGCCCTCGGGTGGAATCGAAATCGCGACCCGCGGCGCTGAAGGCAGGGTCACTACCCACTGAGCCAACGGGCCAGTCCAATTATAATAAATCTGCTTAGATAATACTTGAACGGCGCCAATGAGTTTTAAGATAAGATTCTAGTTCTGGATAAAATTATATAAGAATGGTGATAGTGTCAAATTTTAATATGTATTTAATTCATAATTTACAAGTATATTAAAAATTAATAAAAGGAAAACTCGTTATAGGTTTTTACAATGTTTATGGGTCCACATGTGAGATTGTTGCAAAACGAAACTTTGGGCACCTCTGAAAAATTTTAAATCATACAACACTTCACAACGTCTCATACACATCACGCCCAGCGCTGGGCTTCAAGGTATCTCAGAGTATACGTGGATTTGCTTCCGGAACCAGTGGAAGTATGACGTCATATGGAATTTAGTCGCGTTCAGCGCCAACTCCGTCTTGTTCTGGAGTATCTCTGGCGCCCATTCACCGCTGGGGAAAAAAAACTTGTATTGTATTTGGTCAGGTGACCTTAAAAGGATCGTAGTTTGAGATGTGACTTAGAGTAAAAAATCGATGAATAAATAATCGATTTTTTCGCTTTAAAAAATCGATTAATTCTTATCTTATATCTTATAGCCATTAATATTAATAATTAATAAGAATAAGGGTTAATTAAAGTGGACAACATTAGCACTGCACATATTCATTACTACAATCTCAACAATCCTTTTGCCGCGTAACTGCGATTAATAATATTGCATTCACCGCTGGGGAAAAAACAAAAAGCTTATATTGTATTTGGTCAGTTGACCTCAAAAGGGTCGTAGTTAGGGATGTGACTTAAGAGTAAAAAAATCGATGAATAAATAATCGTTTTTTTCCATTTAAAATAGATTAAAAAAAAGATTAGTTATTATCAACGTAGCCTTTTTTAATAATAATAAAAGTTAATTAAAGTGGACAACACCAGCACAGCACATATTCATTACTACAATCTCAACAATCGTTTTGCCGCGTAACTGAAGCATCATTAGGAGAAAGACTCCACGATAAAGTATAATACAATATAGTACGATTTTTTTAATAATATTGCATTACTTTCCTTTGGAGCAGAATAGACCACCCTCACTCCTTACCAAGGTGTCGTAAAAAGAGACTAAAGTAATTCGACCCGTGTGGTATCCGGTTAAGTAGAATAGACCAACCTCTATCTTACCGAGGTTCCGTAATACGACTAAGGTAAGTTGACATTAGGGAGGCGGCCGTTCGTAATACATAGCCAAATCATGTGACAACATGTTTGTAACATTCTGCCGACCTCACTTAAAGTGGGATAAGGGCAAGAGTATATAAATACTTTAGCGGGATAAATTTAGCTATATGTACAATATAAAAAAATACTTACATAAACACCTTAGTCTTCAAATACTCGACGCTCAACTGATAATAGTCGTTTGAATGTTTCCTGATTGTCGCATATCCGGTCGCCGCGTACCCTTGCACCGTGTCTATGACGCCCGGCGCGTACTTCTCTATGGTAGCCACGACAACCGGCGTTTTCTCCACGACATAGTCCTTCATATTAGCGTAAACTATGCCTATTCTCTTCGAGGCGACTACGAACGCGTCCTTAGACAGCTGGGCGTATGGCGTCACCGCTTCTATAGTCTGTGCGTAGTATACGGGCGCGTTCGTCTCCAACCATAGATAACCGCGAGCTGACGATGACAGCGTCTTCTGCCAAGCGCGTTGGCTATGCTCCAGTATTCCCAAATCTTTCATTAGTTTCCCTGTCGTACTCTCTGGAACAAAATTTAAGAGTTGAGAGTTTATATTTATAATTTACTAGCGGCCTGTCCCTGCTTCGCACGGGTATAGAATATATGTCCCATGTCAGTCAGTGTAAAAAAAAATGATTAAAATCGATCCAGTAGTTTTGATTTATTCATTACTGCCCGTGGACCGCAAGCGTTAAATTTGCCGAAAAACAATTTCCTTTCCCTATACCAAGAAGATTTCCTGCTATATCCTGTTTTATGCATACATAGGGATATATGGACAAACAAAGAATTCGACTTTGTTTTATAATATGTAGTAATTTATATATAGGCTTTGCGATTTTATCGTGGAGTCTATCTCCTGACGATGCTTCAGTTACGGGGCGAAACAATTGTTGAGATTGTGTTGGTGAATGTGTGCAGTGCTTGTGTATTGTTGTGTCATCGGTGTCGGGTAGGGCATGAGTTCTTACAAATTCTGCATGTATCAGGTATGAGAACGAATAGTACACTCTACATTTAGCATTAAATATATTTCCTTTTATCGCGGATTATAGCAAAATAATATTCTCATTACTTTTGTAGTTGAGAGTTGACGAAGTATGGTAGAATGGAGGATAAAGACATAATGTGCCGAGAGACATAGGGTAGGATTTGGATAAGAAAATGATGACTCTCTGGTTTAAAATTATTAAGAAATAGCAAATGCCAGCGAATCCGCCCGCATGGAAATATTAAAATTATGATAGGATATCTTCGAAAATGTTCATTTAAATTACATGCTGTAAACAATAAACAATGTATTTAAGGTACTTAATTGGATATGGATTAATGCTGTATTGTATAAAAATTGCTTTGAAAATAAGGCATTATTATTCGTAAAAAGTAAATGACAAAAAATTCTATTGTGGGTTATCCATAAGAGACAGACATATATCATCGCGGAGTTTGATAAATCTCGTAGGGTTCAGCCTTCGTTTGCAATGTAGGTAAGCGGAAAAAATATAATTATTTACGACATCACATTAGAAACCTCAAAAACTACAGTATTTCTCTACTCCATATTGAATGTTATTATACATATAAACCTTCTTTAATCACTCTATCTATTTAAAAAACCGCATCAAAACCGCTACGCAACCTGTTGCGTAGTTTTAAAGATTTAAGCATCCATAGGGATATAGGGATAGACAGAGAAAGCGACTTTGTTTTATACTATGTGGTGATGTCACTTCACGTGTTTCATTTCGTTAGGTCGAGCTAGCGGCTGTCAGTGATAAATACTCGTAGTTTTAATTATTACTAAGATAAATAAAGATAAATCATAGCTGCAACACTGTAGCCGGTCAATATATTAATTACTTGTTATCTAATCACCCAGGCATACATATATTTCGTAAACAAAGTATCAGCGAGCAAAAACTGTTGATACAAGTGCAATACTTGATCTACCAATTTTGTAATTTTGGTCACAAATAATTTGTAAACTTGTTAACCACTCTACCTAAGATAAATACATGTGTTAGGAGTGGGTTCAAGTGACTGAGGTAAGTTGACGTCAGGCAGGCGGCCGGTCGTCAAATACGTACCCAAATCATATGACATGTTTATATAACATATATAGCATGTTGTGACCCCATTTAGAGTGGGACAAGGACAGTAGGATACTGTTAGGAGTGGGTTCACGTCGGTTCTATAAGGGCTAGGATACGAACCAAAGACCTCTCAATCGCAAGTCCGTTACCCTAATTATTCCGCTATCGCCGCTTCAAACGAACTTGACTGCAAAGACAGTGCGAAGTCCACTAGTAATAAATCTACTAAAATATATATAGTTGAATCAAGTAATGTAAACTTTCCATATTCGTTTTGTTCATTCTGTACGTCCGTATTTGTATTTGATTATCACATACGATCAAAGGTCACGGGAATCTATCTATATTAATATATAGAGCTGAAGAGTTTGTTTGTTTGTTTTATTGTTTGCACGCGCTAATCTAAGGAATTAATGGACCGATTTGAAAAATTATTTAAGTGTCAGATAGTCCATTTATTTTGTGACATATCGGTAAGAAAGAGGGTGGTCTATTCTACTCAACCGGATACCACACGGTGGTTCGACTTATCTTAGTCGCCTTTTACGACACCTCGGTAAGAAATGAGGGTGGTATATTCTTCTCAGCCGGATACACGGCTTGACAACAATAAAAATACATCTATACTAATATATAAAGCTAAAAAGTTTGTTCGATTGTTTGAACGCGCTAATCTCAGGAACTACTGGACCGATTTGAAAAATTATTTTAGTGTAAGATAGTCCATTTATCGAGGAAGGTTATAGATTATATAACATCACGCTAAGACGAATAGGAGAGGAGCAGCAATAAAAAAATAATACGAAAACGGCAAAATTAAAAGCTTTAATTGCATGCGCTGAGTAAACGGTGATAGTAGAAAAATCATGTATTACAAAATTGTTACCCTCTAAAAGTTCTAAATATAAGTCCGTGACAGTATATGTCTATTTTTTAAGGTTAACCCACTTTAACTATTTCTTATGGTTATCAAAAGACTATATTATAATTTTAATCTATCCACGTAGCATCTGGCGATTGCTATTAGTTATATAAAGGCCCCTATAATTTAGTCGATTTTTTATGCTAGCACTGTCCCTGAAAACTTTACATTACTATGCTGTTTACTCGCATATCCCATTATTGAAACAATCTACTGAATACAAAAATAAAATACTTACACATCATCCTCCTGCCCTTATCCCACTCTAAGTGGGGTCGGCACAACATGTTAGAAACATGATGTCACATTTGGCTACATATTTTACGACCGGCCGCCTACCTGACGTTAACTTACCTTAGTCGCATTTTGCGACACCTCGGTAAGAAGGAGGGTGGTCTATTCTACTCAGCCGGATACCACACGGTGGGTCGAATTACCTTAGTCGCCTTTTAAGACACCTCGGTAAGAAGGAGGGTGGTCTATTGACTATTATACTCAGCCGGATACCACACGGTGGGCCGACTTACCTTAGTCGCCTTTTACGACACCTCGGTAAGAAATGAGGGTGGTACTATTCCACTTGGCCGGATACCACACGGCGGGTCGACTTACCTTAGTCGTCTTTTACGACACCTCGGCAAGAAATGAGGGTGATCTATTCTACTTAGCCGGATAACACACGGCTATGAAACAACCTGCTGAATACAAAAATAAATTACCAGTTGTTACAATGTGTTTACATATATTATAGTTCATTCAATACTTTTAGATAAAATACTGTATACAGCAACATTTTTAATCAGCGTTTTAATTTATTGTTGCTAGCAACACTTCATAATTACCTCTCATCTAGAGTATAAAAATAGTCAGGTCAAGAACAGAGGTCTCTTTTACGATCGGTACTTGCGTGCGAAAGCTCTGTTATTTAATGTCTTAACGTCGTCAATCTTGTTTGTTTGGTTACGAATGTATTAATTTTGTTCTCTTTTTATAAATCCTACTTTGGATCCTAACAATACTTTCATTTTTTAGATAATAGCCGAAACTAATAGCTTAACATACATTCAAGAGGAAAGTTAAACTGTACAACAATTACACAAAATATTGATTGTCCATTTAGCAAGGCATGTGGTATCCGGCTGAATAGAAAAGTACCACCCGCATTTCTTACCGAGGTGTCGTTAAAGGCGACTATTGTAAGTCGACCCGCCGTGTGGTATACGGTTGAGTAGAATAGACCAACCTCATTTCTTACCGAGGTATCGTAAAAGGCGACTAAGGTAAGACGACCCGCCGTGTGGTATACGGTTGAGTAGAATAGACCAACCTCATTTCTTACCGAGGTATCGTAAAAGGCTACTAAGGTAAGTTGACACACCGTGTGGTATACGGTTGAGTAGAATAGACCACCCTCATTTCTTACCGAGGTATCGTAAAAGGTTACTAAGGTAAGTTGACCCACCGTGTGGTATACGGTTGAGTAGAATAGACCACCCTCTTTCTTATCGAGGTGTCGTAAGTTGACGTCAGGCAGGCGGCCGTTCGTAAAAACGCAGCCAAATCATGTGGCAGCATGTTTATAACATGTTGTGCCGACCCCACTCAGAGTGGGATAAGAGCAGGAGGATATACTGATATTGGTACTCACTGGGGAAGTTGCCATCAGCTCTAGAAACATCGTAGGCCACTAATCCAGCGATGCTGATCATCAGGAAGAAGCTCGCCCACAGCCAAGGGAACCTTCTAGTGCTCGTCATCCTGTCTAGAATATCCTGTAAGCAAAATTTATACCATACTATACAATTTGTATATAACAGTACCTAAGTGAGAGAGTCGAATCCACGACCCGCGGAACTGGAGGCAAGATCACTACCCACTAAGCCAGTGATTCTCAACCTTTTTTTTGTTGCGGCACATATTTAACGATTTCAAAATTTGGCGGCACACAAAGAAAAAGATAAAAATTATTTACTTACTTCAACACACTGCATAAATAGTACGAAATAAACGAATATATACTAAAATAATAACTAAACGTTTATTAAGGGATTAATTACAAGCTAATAATAAAAATATTTTTCTTTTTAAATTATATAATTTAATAGTATTGACATTATTATATATTTGCAAAATTTGGCGGCACACAAAAGTTGAGAATCACTGCATTAAGTCAATGCGCCAGTCATTTAAAAGCGATGTTAGCAATTATGAGTTATGCATTGAAATATAGACAAAACTATCATAGATTAACAATTAAATAACTGTTCAAGCCATTCTACACCACAAGATGGAATTAACATCAAACCACAATTTTATTATTATTATCTTGCACAGAATCTCAATTTTTCAAAAAATTCTAGTTCAACATCTCAGCAAACTTTTGGCAATACTGGTTACATATGTGATGACATTTGTTAAAATTCCCAATTAAAGTATTCAAACTAATTGAAGCAGACATTTTACTTAAATAATAACTTCAACTCATACAATCATTGAGATTAGAGAATTACAGACAATGTTCGCAATGGTTTTATTACATAAATAAAATTTCTGGCCTCTTTTTTAAAAGGAAATGCTACACCATGTAAAAAACATCAGCAATAATATTGCTTTAACAATTAGAAGCATCTTTCTAATTCTGATGACATAAGACTCACTTAAATCATTATGTAAACATACATTAATTATTTGAATGCATATTAATTAATGATATTCTTGTAATTAAGACTTATCTTAAAACTTGGCATAGATTAAAAATTGAAATTACAAATATAAGCATTGTTTCCATTTATAAAAATCTAAACTATTTATGATATGCGCTTTGGTGAATTCTTTAATATTTTTGACTTTACACAACAACATCAACATCTTTAACTGCTGGTTATAGGTCCCTTCACAGGATCTCCACAAGACACAATCTTGTGCCATTTAGATCCAAAGTCTCCCCATGACCTTTTTGAGATTGTCAGTATGTCACATATCACATATCAGGGGTAACGGAGTCTGCGTTTTCCAGTGTAAGGTTGCCATTCTATTTTACATTTAGATATTAACATTCAAATGTTAATAAAAACTTTTTTTTTAACATGACTATATTAGTTATTCACTAAATATATATAATTGTGACATGACATATTTTCAAACATTATTAGCAAATAAATATTTCAAATTAGAAAGACTTCAACATTATATAAATATTCGTACATGTTTTGGTAAAACATTTGGTAACCAATGTAACAAATACGAATTTTTTAGTACATTATATTAGTAACAAAAACAAAAAAATACTAATATATATATATCATCAGTATTGTGATTTATGTAAAAAATAAATTTAAACACAATTTTTTGCTGAAATGTTGTTCAACAATCACACTAAGATTCGTTTGTATTATTAACTTCCTAACAATCAGAGCAAAAAATTATAAACACGGTAAATACTAATTTTCACGGATTCTGCATACAATAAATTAAAAAAAAACAATTTGCAATTCAACCCGTTCATTATAATTGCTTACTCTACCTTGAGAATACAATTCGTAAACCTTAAAATATATAACGCCACACTCCCGCGACGCGCGGTTAACGGATGTTATACATAGTTTTACTGTTATAACTTACGACGAACGCCTTAAGTGCGTGGCTCATCAAGCCTACGTATGGTAATTAAACGATAATTCTTTAGAACCTCTACAGAAAACAGGATAATTTTATCACGCATTACGCCCTACGGAAAGTTTTGATATCCATTCTGACCTTTAACGAAATTATTGATTTTGAATAGTAACTCACCAATTAATACTTTTAACACAAAATTTCATACACACCAACTTTCACAAAAACATGTTTCAATGTCCAGCGGAACGAGAAAATCGTTTATTTCTGAATAAATGTCAATTCACGTAGAATAATGACCTCTCGAATTCGATTTGTCTTCAAGACTAAACATGTGTGTCGCCATTTTACAAAATTAATATTCGTGTCGTTACGTGTTACCATTTTTTGCGATTGAAATATTTATGACAGGACATTGGTACCAATGAACTCGGAATAATATTCAGAATAGATTATAGAATCCAACTTCTATTTTTATTAAATAATATTGTTTTATTGATTTATTTAAATACAATCAACAGAACTATATTTCATCGTATAGATTTGTATTATTTAGCTGTTTTGACGTCGATTTAATTTTGTTATTATAGAAATTGTCTTTTATATATTATCGGAGACTTGTGTAATTTGTAGTAATTATTGAGATGTCTTCATGAATATAAAATTTGTGTCTGAGAGACAATTACATCATGTTAAATTATTATATCTTTAATATATATATTTTTTTATTTCGGAAACGGCTCTAACGATTTTCATGAAAAATATAGCATGTAGGGGTTTAGGGGCGAGGAGGGTAAATCGATCTAGCTAGGTTTTATTAAAAAAAAAGGTTATTCCCTGTTTTTTCACACAAAATGAATTGAGATGTAAAAACATTGTATTTTACTGTGTTCTATTAAAAACCAAAGACCACTAACTTGGTAAAATTTGTTGATGTATCAAAAGGTTACAAAATGAATTATGATGTAAAAATATTGTATTTTACTGTATTCTACTAAAAACCAAAGACCACTAACTTGGTAAAATTTGTTGATATATCAAAAGGTTACAAAATGAATTATGATGTAAAAATTTTGTATTTTACTGTGTTCTACTAAAAACCAAAGACCACTAACTTGGCATATCTTGTTGGCCTTCACGACAGTTTCATCCTTTTTCTTGCCCTTCAGTGTCTCCCCGCAGACTTCCTGGAACTGCTGCACCGTTGCCTTCAAGGACTTCTTTTTCAGTCTTGGGCTTACTTCCTCCCAATTCGTATCTAAATTCATGTTAGGATAATCATCTGGCTGCAATAATGACCGCAAGGGGTGCAAGGGGGTGCAATCCCAAAAAAAGGACGAAAAAATCACCTATTTACGTCGTAAAAGGCGACTAAGATAAGTTGATCCGCTGTGTGGTATCCGGCTGAGCAGAATAAACCAGCTTTTCTTGCCGAGGTGTCGTAAAAGGCAACTAAGTTAAGTTGACCCGCTGTGTTGTATCCGCCTAAGTATAATAAATTACCCTCATTGCTTACCAAGGTGTCGTAAAAGGCGACTAAGGTAATTTGACCTCAGGCAAGCCGGACATAAAATACTTAGCCAAATCATGTTAGAACATGTTGTGCCGACCCCACTTGGAGTGGGATAATGGTAGGATGATTATGTATAACATTATTTACCTATATATTCTATTAAAGTCGCAGATTGCTTGCTACATCTGTTGAATAACTGCCTCCAGGTCGCGTTGCAGGAGTCGTCCTGGTGCAAGCAGTCCACCAGGCTCCCCACCAGCACCTGGTGGTAGGGGTCGAGGGCGCTACCACTCAGGTACTGGTTTGGCAGCTTCTTCATCAGCTGGTTGAACACCACTTGGAGTTTGTTGCCACTCTTTTTAAAATATATATCCTGGAACAAAGTGATATTAAATTTTTTTATAAAAAAAATTTTATTTGATAAATTTAATATTGAATCATTTTTATTTTTGTTTATCTTTTAGCCGTGTGGTATCCGGCTAAGTAGAATAGTACCACCCTCATTTCTTACCGAGGTGTCGTAAACGGCAACTAAGGTAAGTCGTCCCGCCGTGTGGTATCCAGTTTAGTAGAATAGACCACCCTCCCTCTTACCGAGGTGTCCTAAAAGGCAACTAAGGTAAGTCGTCCCGCCGTGTGGTATCCAGTTTAGTAGAATATACCACCCTCCCTCTTACCAAGGTGTCGTAAAAAACTATTTAGGTAAGTTGACGACAGGCAGGCGGCCGGTCGTAAAACGCCACCAAATCATGTTACAGCATGTTTATAACATGTTGTGCCGACCCCACTTAGACTGGGATAAGGGCAGGAGGATGAATTATAATATTACTTTTGATATATACAGATAATTTGTTGTTTTTCTTTTTAAAAATTTAAAACTCTAAGTGGGAACGTAGAGTGGGATAAGGGCAGGAAGATGATGATTTTTATTTATCCACAGCTCACATACTAGTTATTTAAAACTATACAACATGTGAGCTATGGTTTTGCTTGTGAATTATAATCTATATATACATAAAATAAAGTTGGTCTTAGTTACACTATTTATAACTCAAGAACAGATGAACAAACTCGGCTGAAAATTGGTGGAGTTGGTTGCTTAGAAACAGGAGACGGACATAGGATACTTTTTATCCCGTTCGACCGCATTTATTTTATCCCGTCAAGTCACTATAAAACGTGGTATAGCAAAAACGACAATGACATGGAAAAACAAAACATAAATGACAGCTAAACGTAATTTAGTCTTTGGATAAGTATGGTAAAAATATGACAATTATCAGAATAGTAGTAGTAGTATAAAACAAAGTCACTTTCTCTGTCTGTCCTTGTATTTCTATGTTTGCTTAAATCTTTAAAACTACGCAACAGATTTTGATGCGGTTTTTTTTTAATATATAGAGTGATTGAAGAGGAAGGTTTATATGTAAAATAAAATTCAATATGGAGTAGAGAAATACTGTGATTATCACTGAGTGACATAGGCTATATGCTTTATACCCATGCAAAGCTGGGGCGGGACTCCTAGTACTATATAAAATGTTTAACTTACCTTATATATACTTAATTGTTTGATAAGGTCACTTGACAATTCCTTGGACAGCGCGCCCCTCTTGCTGTTGACCATGTCGAACATGGCTATCAGCTGGTCGAAGCTCACCTTTGTACCGTCCATACTCTTGTGCCTCTCCAGATGGTCGACCAAATAACTTATTGCGTACTTAGAATAATTCTTTAACTCAATTATAGGAAGGAACAGTTCTTGCCAGGCTGCAAACAAAATGTTTCTATTTGTTTCTAAACCCTTTATTGCACCAATGCATCATGAGAGTTGATTATTAAAAAGCACTTGTTTACAAGTATATTTGTATAAGGAATATTTTGAATTTGAATATAAAAACGATGAAAAAAAAAGTGCAATGGCGGTCTTATTCGGGATCGCTTTCAGTCAATCAATCTTATTAATAAATATATACATATTAAAAATAAACTCCCCAAAAGATGTCTGTCTGTATGTGATAGATTTTCTTAAAATCTACTAAACGGATTTTTGTATGGATTTACTAGAAGATTTTTGAGTAAAATTCCCGTGGGGTCGGGATTTAGTCTATATATAGAGTTGAAGTGTTTGTTTGTTTGATTGCTTGAACGCGCTAATCTCAGGAATTACTGGACCGATTTGAAAAATACTTTTACTGTAAGATAGTTAGTTTGTTGAGGAAAGCTATATACCATCACGCTAAGATGAATAGAAGAGGAGAGCCAATAAAAATTAGTACGAAAATGACAAAATTAAATGCTCTCCTTGCGTGCGCTGAGTAAACGGTGATAGTTATTCTAAAATCATGTATTAAAAATTTGTCTCCTCTTCTTATCAAAATACTATATTACGGTTCTAATCTTTCCACGCGGGCAGAGCTGCTGGCGATTGCTAGTAATAAATAAAGAAATATTTCGGGAAACACAGATTTACACGCGCGTGAAGCCGCGGGCACAGCTAGTAAATATTAAGTATAAAGAATTAAAATGAAACATATTTAGTAATAATAACAAACAGAAATTATATTTAAAACAATATGAAATAATATAACGGGCTGTTGCGATAGACCTCCTCTCTCTGTTTATGGAGAGAAGCTGGAGCTACGACCTACCACGCTGCTCCAATACAGATTGGTAGGTTACACATAACTCCAGAATTGTCTAGAGATATGCAGGCTTACGATGGTTTCCTTCACCGAAAAGCATGTGATAAATTGCAATTATCAATTAGACACATAAGTTTTAACAGAAAAACTCATTGGTTGCCCGGGGTTTGAACTCGTGACCCCCTCGAAAGAGTCACACAGTCTATCACAGCTTCTACTTCACTTCGGGTGAAAATATAAAACATGTAAAAACTAAATCGAATTAAAAAAAAACTTCACATACCTAGTGTTCAACACTGAATATTACACAATAAACAGATCTCAAATATGTTTTAAAGTTAAATATAACTATTGATAACTACAGTAACCGAAAGAAAGTAAGACTAAGGTTATCAACTGCCTTGAGAGTGTCAAAAGATAACAGATAGATGTGACAATATGTTTGAATGACTCGTGATAAAAATATATATTCAAGAATAAAATATACAGCGAGAGCCTGTGAACGCCAAACCTTCGTCATTTTATAAAAGCTGAAAGTTTGTCAGCGCAAGCTCCCTACACAGGCAACAAATATGGAGTACTAGCAATTGCTTGCAATGGAAAGATTAAAAAAGCTAGACATATACTGTCGCAGACTTTTATTTAGCACTTTTAGAGGGGAACAATTATGTAATATATGACTTTTGAATAACTAAATTTATCAAATCGGTCCAGTAGTTCCTGAGATTAGCGCGTTAAAACAATCAAACAAACTCTTCAGCTTTATATATTAGTATAGATTTTGAAATTTGGATCATCGTGACTTTGGGAGATAAACAGTATTTAAGATGTGTAAAATACCGATCTAATTTCGTCAAACTATAAAGTATAATTTGACGGCATTAAATAAAAACTGTAGTAAGTAATGACCTAACTCGCCAACTAGCTCGCACCAACCCATATGTGTACCTTGCGCTCGCTCCTACCCTACATGCTTGTTTGGGAGGGGTTGCCACTTTCAAAAATCTTACATTTTACGACCAGCTACCTGCCTAACGTCAACTTTTCTTAGTCGTATTTTAAGACATCTCAGTAAGAGACCAGATCAGGTCACTCCAGGTGGTCTATTCTACTCAGCCGGATATCACACAGGGGGTCGGATTTATAAAATTATATGTTAATAGCTTTTATCCGTTCTTAACATATCGTTACTTTTTTTATGTGGACTGTTGTTGCGTGATAATAGATGGAGCTTTTAAATGTCTTCCTATTCCTGTAGAATTAACAGGATTTCTATAGCCTATATGTTATTTCGGTGTATAAGGAATAATTGAGCATAGCGATTCAGCGCGGAAACGCTGCCAGCATTCTTGGGACCATTCCACATGGGCATGATTTGTATAATCCTAGCGTGTAAGTACATTTTTGTTGTAAATAGAAAAAATTTAAAAAAATTGAGCCAATTTTATTATACAAACATACATTATATTATTACCTTTGATTCCCACAGCGAAATTACCAATGCCACCTTGACCTAACGTCCACAACAAGGAAAGTCCGATAGGTGGCCTGTTCTGATATGAGTTCCTGAGAGTGGCGCTCTTCGCAATGGACGTTACACAGAATTCGGGACAATCGTGAGCCAGCATCTGAAGAAGTAATCTGTAACCATTTACAGACTGACCTGGAAATATTAACTGATGTTAGTGCTGAAATTTTTAAACCAAATAATAATAAATAAATAAATAAATATATGGCACACTTACACACACGGTCGTCCGTCCCCAAAGTAAGTAACTTAATACTTGTGTTATGGACAGACAACTGGTGAATATATACTTATATATTTTTATAAATACGTACTTAAATACAAATATACACCCAGGCTCAAAGACTAACAAATTCATTTATAGAAAATGTTGGCCCTCGGCGGGAATCGAACCCGCGACCCGCGGAGCCGAAGGCAGGGTCACTATCCAATGTGCCAACGAGCCAGTCGAAACTAATAAAACTCTTAATAAGAATAATAAAACTCTTTATTGCACATCAAATACATAGGAAATACAGGACAAAAGAAAAAAAAAATAAACCGGAACACATACAGAAGTGTAAAGGCAGACCGCCTTTACACTTCTGTATATCACTATTATCACTAAGAGTGATCTCTTTCAGACAACCTCTTCAGTAAGAAATTAAGAACAGAAAGGTTGAAACGAACAAAAAAAGAACAATGCACAAGATGGATACCACATAATATAATCGTTAAACGTACTTTCTAATATTTACATTCTATATTACATAAATAACATGAAATAATATATTTATATATATGTATATATAAATATAAAAATACCACTTTGGTAAACTGAAACTAAACTGTTGTCAACCTATAAAAAAGTTAAGTAATGACCTGTTAATATACCACTGCTGGGTACAGGCCTCCTCTCTTCGTTTTTAGAGAGGATTGGTTCTAAGACCTACCACGCTGCCCCAATTGGTAGGTTACACATATGCCTAATATTCTCTAGAGATATACACGTTTCCTCACGATGTTCTGTCCCCCCAAATCACACATTCAGACACATAAGTTTTAAGAAAAAAACTCATCAGTGACTGCTCAGGGTTTGAACCCGTGAACTCTAGATGAGTCTCACTGTGTCACAGCTTTTTTTAGACTTGTACGCATCTACAATATTGGCATATACTCTGCCAAAGACAACCGTTAATTTGGGTGTCTTGAACATTAGTCATATCATTAGCTTTACGAGCTAATCTATATCACTTAGGTGTATTTTAAATATTTCTTTACATTAACAGCTTATACAAGTAAATTTGGTTTATTTTTTTTAAATAATTAATTCCGAGCATTGGTTACTCCTTTTGGATACCAAAGATTGCATATTCTTTAAAATAAACGCACATTCACATTTATGATATTAATATTGATATGTCTTAATACACTTGCTGTGTGGTATCTGGCTGAATACAATAGACCACCCTCATTTCTTACCGAGGTGTCGTAAAAGGCGACTAAGGTAAATCGATATGCCGTGTGGTATCCAGCTGATTAGAATAGACCACCTTCATTTCTTACCGATGTGTCGTTAAAGGCGATTAAGGTGAATCGATATGCCGTGTGTTATCTGGTTGAGTAGAGCACCCTCCTTTTTACCGAGTTGTCGTAAAATGCGACTAATGTGCCAAATAATGGGACATGTTTATGATATATCATGCCAGACCCACTTAGAGTGGGATAAGTGGGAGGATGACGATGAGGAGCGGTAGAGTTGACGATTCAAAAGCACTTGTTTATAAGTTTATTTGAATAAAGAATATTTTGAATTTGAATTTTGAATTTGAATTTGATGATATGTCCTAATACATTTAATTTAAGTCCATAATATTTAAAATTTTCCACTGTTTGTAAATAACCAGTATTTTATTATCGAAATGTAAATATTAAAGTAATGTAACAGTCACCTTGACCTACCAATCTCTTTTCTGTATTCTTTATCAATCCTACTTATATTATAAATGTGAAAGTTTGTGAGTATGGATGTATGTTTGTTACTCTTTCACAGCGAATCTGCTGAACTAATATCAATTAAATTTGGGACAATTATTTCTTATACACCGAAATAAAATATAGGCTATAGAAATCTTGTTAATTCTGCAGGAATTGGATGACATTGAAAAGCACCATCTATTATTGACCTATCACCACACAACACTTCACACAAAGTTGCGGGTAAAAGCTAGTATAAAATGTTACATACTTCACAAATTAATGTAGAAGTTGAGTTGTTGAAATTAATGTTGAAGATAATTAGTATTTCCAACATTATCTAATTGACTTCTTATTTATGATGATATAATATACAAATAAGTGAAATATATTATTTGACATCATGAATTCTTCAAAGTTATACTTGAAATAATAACTTCATTTGTGCAATTTGTTGCTTTGATATATTTTATTTTATATGCACACATTTATCCCACTCTAAATGGGTCGGCAGAACATGTTATAAACATGTTGTTACATGATCTACATTGAACATGTTATAAACATGTTACATGATGTTGTTGTTGATTTACACCTGCCTGATGTCAACTTATCTTAGTCATAGTTTACGACACCTCAGTAAGAAAAAGGGTGATCAATTATACTCAACCGGATACCACACTGCAGGTCAATTTACCTTGCATATGGTGTGGAAATCCCATGAAGAGTCCTATGTCCGGCAGTCGACGTACATCATGAAAGAGTTATTAATAATAGAATAGATAAAATTTTATTCACTCACCTCTACTCATATCATTGGCTAATGCTGTAAGCGTAACATCAAAGAACAATTGCGTGTTGGCTTTTCCGGCCTCATGCAAGACATTCTCTAGTGGTCTTCTCAAATCCACTGGCATAACACTGAGAGGGTAGTTCAGGGGGTAGTTGGAAAATGTTGGATCGTCAACATCAATTTGAATTTTAGAATTTAGAAAGCTGGCAATCTCTTTCAACCACACTAGTGGTGCATTTGAAAATCTGATTTTGTTTGTTGTTATTATGTTCGCCAATTCTATTGGATCAATCTGAAAAAAAGTGGACTGTAAATACCAGTTCTGTCATTTTTTTTTGAGCTTGATTTGTGCAAGGAATTGCCCAGGTTCTTCTCATTATTCAGAGTTTAATTTCGGCCTTAGGCTTAATTTTTGGGAGTTACAACACATAATTTTAGGAAAGGAAATTTTAATATGCTAGCGAGAAGCTAGTGAGAAGATAAAAGAATTAAATTTCATAAAAATGAAATTATGTTAAAACTGAATTTACTACATATTTCAGTTTATTTTTGTCTATAATTTATATAAACTTACAGCTTCAAGAGCTTCCTCGATGGTTTTTGGAGGTTTAGGTTTCGCAGGTTCAGATTTTTTGTCCTTTTTCTTCTTCTCTCCATCTTTCTTTTTATCCTTTGGCGGTTTTCTTGTATCATCGACTTCCATGCCTGCATAGTAGGTTTTCAATTGCGAAGGCGGTACTGAATCAGGAGTAATGTTTGGTGGTGAGTTACTTGTAAACATACTTATCATTTATTTGACAAACAGAGATATTAGCTACATACCGAGGTCTTCGAGTTTCGGTCCATTTTTAGTGAACTTTTTGTCGTCTTCCTTAACATTTTTTACTTTCCCATTTTGAGACTTTTTGCTCTTACCTACGACTTCCCATTGACCACTCGACATTATTAATTTTTTTAAAGATAATTAAAATATTTTTGTAAATACAGAGAAAGCGACAGGTTACACGTCAAAAACAAAGTAAAAAACGTCAAATTGAAAGGTGAAGTAAATTCCTATTGGTTCATAAATTCCACTTGGCCAAAACGTGGCAATACGTTTATGTTGCACCCAGTTGAATAATTTTAATAATTCTGTAAATTTAAATGAAAAAAACTAAAAATTTAATTTTAAAATAGAAAACTCAATAGTATTGATGACATGATCAATATTATTAAATTTTGCATCAAATAAGTTTTGTTCAGACATATACATTTTTGATACTTAAAAAGCCAGGGTTTTTCTGTTTCAGAACGATTATCATGATTGTCATTAATAAACGAAACTTCAAAGTTCAATTCACCACAATTTTTTTATATTTATTTTCTGTACTCAGCTGCTAGCCTGTGCGCAGTGAATTCTCTTTTTCGAGAAGATATTTATAAGTTTATTGTGTTTTCGATCACAACAAATTACTTTTATACTCCTGTTCGAGTGAGTGTAATAATTGAAACATAGTTTCGTATTGAATATACATTCAAGTGAATGCAATAATGGGGGACAAGTTGATTTTGTATGATATATCCAGCACCTTGAGGGAAAGGGTGTTTTTCGCCGCGAGGGATGGAATGTCCCTGACTCTTTATGCTTTGTTGTACGAGAAAAATACAGACGAAATCGACGAACTTCTTAACGGTGTAAGTAAAGTATGATTTAATTCGGACAGTTTGACACTCTTTCTGTTTAATTTAATGGCAATCAAAAAATAATTTTGGAACCAACAACGTGTATAATATCTATTTTTGTCATGATAAATCAGATGATACCTGATTTTGCGTGTCATGCGGATGCCTGCGGATGCGTTGTTTATTTATTTTTTGCGTCGTTTCGGTATAGCGTAATATTTCCGTGAATTAATTCAATAAAGCTGTAATGTATGATACTTTGGTTCATAAAATTAGTAACTTAATTACTAAAAACACACTAATCTATGAAACAAAAAATGAATTAACTGCATTACTATTTTTTGTTATGTAATTTTTTTATTTCATCACTTCTATACATCATATTCAATTAAGTAATTATATATGAGTAGCATCTTTTCATCAATTTATTTTACCAAAATCATTTAATAGATTAAATAGTTCAATTTGTATAAACTTATTCTTTTTCTCTATATGAGCCATACTCTCTTTCTTCTTCTATTCTTGTCATTTTCCTTCTATTACTCAAAGGTTGACTGGAAGAGATCCCTTTTAGGGATAAGTCTGCCTTTATACATGTGTTTTTTTAATTTTTCTTTCTCTTTTCTAAATATATGTATAAAAAGAAAATAAATAAGTTCTGAGGATAACATTATAAAATATTTTGTAAAATATTATAAACTAAGTAAGTAAGATTGTAGTAATATTATTGCAGTGAGATTTACAAATAAATTATCACCTTAAAAAATGGTAATGGGTTAAGTATTGTAATTAATATAAATTGTAGTTCCATAATTGTTTTTTATATTTTTGTTGATAGGTTGTTATATCCCATCACTGAGAAACTGAATTCAAATTGAATTAAAAACCTTTTATAGCCCTTTATCACAGAAGTACAAACTAAAATTCAATAACAATAGAATAAAGAAAGTAACAAAAATTAATTAGTAAATGACTATGTAAATAGAAATACTACTCAAAAAAGGTTGGGGCGATATCTCAAAGCTAGATTTTAGTGCAGTGGCGTAGCTAGGGGGTGGCGAGAGGGCCGGTCGCCCCAGGGTACCACAGGCAAGGGGGGCACCAAACTTGATAATAATTTTATTTTGATGAATAATGAAATCATTTCAGAAAAAGTTGAATAAGACTCTTATTTAACTTTTTGCACATTGATTTTGTATGATTATATTGTCTTCAATAAACACAAAAAAGTTTGCTGTAGAGCTCGATGAAGAAACAACGGACTTTGCCACTCAAAAAGCGAGGAAATTTCGTTTTTAAATTTTCTAAATAAATTTTATCCTAATCTTATGTTATTTTATATACAGTTATTATCATTCAGAACCAATTTAAATTTATTTTTTATTTAGAAAGTCATTGCTTTCTGAAATCTAAAATTATTTACTCTTTGAAATGGGGGAGGTCACCAAGTGACAATTGGCCCCGGGCCCCAAATATACTAGCTACGCCACTGTTTTAGTGGCAAATAGGAAACAAAACTAATATTATGACTAGTAGAAGTTTTGTTTATGCTCTTTGTGCTGAAAACAACATTGAAACAATGTTTATTAATAGGAACTGAAGGTAAATTAAATGTAAAACTTCAAAGAGTATATTTATATCCTACTTCATATGTGTGGTTCAATGACATGCACATATTGTGATAATATAACAGATAACAAATATTTCTTGCCCTTGACTTAGAAACTCATTAGTGGAATAAAGCATTATTTTATAGAATTATAAAGAAAAGAGTGTCATCGTAAGTGATATGAGAAGCTCTAACAGTTTTTGAAAATACAATATAAAAATTTGATAATCTTTTTATGTATTGGATTCCAATACTTTTCCACTGCTTTATAAATGCTTGTTATGTATTTGATTTAAAATGATATAGAATACTAAGTTAACGCTGTGTGGTATCACACTGATATCTGGCTGAATAGAATAGTACCACCCTCTTTTCTTACCAAGGAATCGTAAAAGGCGACTAAAGTGAATCGATCCGCTGTGTGTTATCGGGCCGAGTATAATAGATCACCCTCATTTCTTACCGAGGTGTCTTAAAAGGTGACTAAGGTAAGTTGACTTACCGTGTGGTATCCAGTTAAGTAGAATAGACCACCCTCTTTCTTGTCGAGGCGTCGTAAAATACGACTAAGATAAGTTGATGTCAGGCAGGCGGCCAGTCGTAAAATACGTAGCCAAATTATATGACAACATGTTTATAACATGTTGTGCCGACCCCACTTAGAGTGGGATAAAGGCAGGAAGATGATGATATAATACTAAAATAGTCTTTAAGTTGTTTTTATTTTCAACGAGCTGTGCCAACAGCTTCACCTGTATGGAAATCAGTGTGACAATTTTGTGTCTAAGTAATTGATATTTGCAAATTATCACACTCTTTTTGGTGAAGATAAGATGCTGTGCAGTTGTCAATGAACAGAAGAATTTTCCTATTCGATGTGGCCATTTGCTAATTTTTAAAAAACTTATTTTTGCGTGCCGTATTTTAGTCAGACACAGGATCGTACAGACTCTGCCTAGAGACGGAGGAAACGCCCATGCATATCTTGTGCGACTGTCCTGCGCTGGTTCATATTCGACAGTCTCTCCAAGAGTCGCATAGTCTACGCCCAAAAGAGGTGAAAGATCTCGCTGCCAAAAAGATCCTGAAACTTCTGGACGACATCTGCATTGGTAAACTGTTGTCAGTGGCGATCACAATAAATCAGTAATAGTCAAAGTGATACGGGGCCTTCAGGCCCTGCAGAGCCACTACTCCCAGAAGATTTTTGCGACCGGCCGCCTGCCTGACGTCAACTTACCTTAGTCGTATTTTACGACATCTCGGTAAGAAGAGGGTGGTCTATTCTACTAAACCGGATACCACACGGTGGGTCAACTTACCTTAGTCGCCTTTTACGACACCTCGGTAAGAAATGAGGTTGGTCTATTCTACTCAGCCGTATACCACACGGCGGGAACGACCCCTTATCAACTGTCTTAAAATATGAATTGTTACAGGATGTTTGCTGTGATGGGGTGAAATGCACACCACTCATCGCCGCAGCCAGGCACGGCCGTGAGGGTGCTGTCAGAATAATCCTGATGAAGTTCCGCCCCCCAGTCCGACTGGAGACTGAGGGTACTGTGAAGTTTGACGAATATGTCATTGAAGGTTAGTTTACAGTTTGAGTTCTGTGTGCTATATTATAACATTTCAGGAATCGCAATTTACAAATAGTACCTGGGTAACCGAGGCTTGCACCGTAATTTTTTTGAAAAATATATAAAAAAAAATAAAAATAGTTGAGGCGGTGAAGCTAGAACCTAGGTATTTTCACCTGTCTTGACCGCCCGTACCCTAAATGAGCTTATGTGACTTGACGTTTAATGGTGAAAATTATCTTTTGAATTCAACATAAGTTTTAGCATTTTCCCGAAAACATGTTTTTTTAAAAATGAAACCTAGCTAGATCGATTTTTCTCCCCCAAAACTCCATACATGATGAATTTCATGATAAATGTCGGAGTTGCTTCCGAGGTTTCGGAAAATATATATACATACAAGATTACAAATCATCCGTAAACTCCAGTGAGCACATGGTCCTAAGTGGGCTCGGCACGACATGTTAAAAACATGTTGTCACATGATTTGGCTACGTATTTTACGACCGGCCGCCTGTCTGACATCATCTTACCTCGGCCGGATTTTAAGACACCTCGGTAAGAAAGAGGGTGGTCTGTTTGTGGAGTGGTTGAGTGTTTTGTTCTACTCAGCCGGATACCATACGGTGGGTCGACTTAGTTTATTCTCCTTTTACACCTCGGTAAGAAAGGATGGTCTATTCTATTATACTCAGCCGGATACCACACGTCAGGTCGACTTACCTAATCGCCTTTTAAGACACTTCGGTTGGACAGAGGGTGGTCTATTCTACTTAGCCGGATACCACATGGCGGGTCAACTTACCTTATACGCATTTTAAGACACTTCGGTATGTAATGGGGGTGGTACTATTCTATTCAGCCGGACACTACCATGTTGGTCCCAATATCGTTTATTCTGGATCAACTGCCTTGACTTTTCCCAGTCATCAGCACTGCAATCATTGAGATCAGAGACATTCCCTTGGGAGAATAGTCCCAGTGGTTTCCCCTTTGTGTGGTTGTTGTTTGGAGTTTATTCAACTCCTTCAGGCCCCCATAGCCTGACCAGGTCAGGGTATCGGGTTATCATATCCCCCACCCGATGCTCGGTATTGTCAGCTCATTTAGCATCACCGAGAGGATATGTGTAGGGTCATGGGGGGCTAATTCCTGCGGACGCAAGCGACTACATCCATCCTCCATCCTCCGTTTGTCATTTCTACTCATTATAAAAGCGAAAGAAAACTGGGACATTTGGACCCAATGATATGCATTGAGGTATGGCATGAAAAAAAGCGGTATATTTCCAAGTTGAAAGCTATTTTAATTTTTTTTGGAACAATTAAAGTATATAAAAATATGATAAAAGTTACATTATTTCGTTCGGGAACACGAAAAACTCGTCATACATAATTTAGAGTATTCAAACGAAGCCTCACTTTATAAAAACTTGTCTATGGGCTTATATACTTTTCGTTAAGGAATATTTAAAATAATCACTTGAAAGTAAGGAATTTCAAAACTAAATTGACGTAAACGAACTTGTATAGAATAAATCAACCGAGTAACAATAATTTCCTGTATAGCAGTGCCATGTCACAAAGAGGGAAGTCACTCAGCCTTTGTTGAGAGCCTTTGTTATATGTAGAGTGGACGATCCGTTTTCGTACCTGATATATGCAGGATTCGTAAAAACACATGCACAAACCTCTACCACCGCCACCACAATTCACAAGCACTACACACGTTCACTATCAACAATCGTTTCGCCCCGCAACCGAAGCATCATCAGGATGCTTCTCTCTAAAGATTGAATCGCAAAGCACTTGTATAGCTTCTTTGAAATTTGTGGATTTCTGTTGGACTCTTCGTGAGATATCCAAACCAGGATCTTTTCCTTGGAACCAGTGGCAGCCATCGGCCTTATCGGGTATATACGCTGTGTGCGCGGCTTCGCCTGTTTGTAAATCAGTGTCACAAAGTTTTCCCTCGTCAATCCCTTTATTTTATTCACAGTAAGAAAGATAAATTAAAAGTAGAAAAACAAAATGCATGGCACATAGAGCGTTCAGCAAGTCAATGTGCGTTTTACTTCCACTCGGTACCAAAGTCGGATCAAATTAAAATAATCTTTATTCAAATAAGCTCCTTCAAGCATTTTTCATTTCTCTTTTCACTTAAAAAAAATATTGAAATATTAAACAATGGGCTACAGTTCCGAGGTTTTGGTCAGTTGTTAATAGATCACAACAGGTAATTACAAATTTATTTATTATTAGCAACAACAAACAAAACGGTTACTGTTTAAAATTTCATACAAAACGGTCAACTAATAGTACATGATCAATTACTAGTGCACTTACCTTAATTTGGCAAAACAACGCGTTAATAGCATGTCGCACGCCTAATATTGAAGAGTCTTGATGCAAAAAAGTTGTTTTGAGGCAAATTACAATGAAGCGAAGCGGAGGATACACTAGCACTTAGAAGAGCATGGAAACACTAGTTTTTTTTTATATTTTGTAGCGTCATGTCATAGAAAGTAACGGCCTGTTACTATCCCACTGCTGGGCATAGACCCCTCTCTCCGCTTGAGAGAAGGTTTGGAGCTAGGACCTACCACGCTGCTCAAATGCGGATAGGTTACACATAGAATTCTCTTGAGATATACAGGTTTGGTAGGTTACAAATATCCCCAGAATTCTCTAAAGATATGCACGTGTCACGACGTTTTCCTTTACCGAAAACCGAGTGATAAATTGCAATTGTCAATTCGACAATTGGCTCATTGGTGCTTGTCCGGGGTTTGAAGCCGTGATCGCTTTTAGAAAGCGTGATCTCACCAATAAATTTGAATTTGGTCGCTTTAATACTAAAAATCATTTGTCGGTCTCTGTACACGTTTTTATAACAAATTCCTCAACATCATCCAGACTTGTTTACATTATTATTATTACAGACTTTACACAAGTTTTTATAATACTGTGTAAGACTTTACACAGTATTACAGACTTTACACAAGTTTAGAAATTATCTTACAAAGATGTTGCTGCATAAAGCTTACTATACAATTGAGGATTATTTGAGTGATAGCATATCTTAACTGCAGGCAGCTATGCATCCAGCTGCAACGATTATCTTGTAACCATCATATAAATTGTAATCTTTAAAAAAGATTATCCGCCGAGTTTCTTTTTGGTTCTTATCGGTAGGAGCAAACTTCCGAATCAGTTGTAGCTTCTTTAAAACATTTGACGATTCATTAGTACTGTAAACAGTCCACTTGATTAAAGAATATTTTGAATTTGAATTTAAGCGTGCGATATGTAGATGCATCTCCCTAAAAATAACCCATGCTTACACCCTCACGATATTTCCACTCAAAAAGCGCATGACGATTTGTAAATATCAATAAAGCGCAACAATTTTCTTTTAAAGAAACCTCAGAGGTGCCAGCGCGGAGTGCGATGTGGCGAATACCCGGTAAGGATCACGCGCTCTAACAATTAGGACATCATAAAACATCAAACACACCGACCGTATGTGTGTGCTGCCGAATTCATACTAATATTTTCATTGCGAAACCCGTCTATTATGCTTTCACGGCTTTACCGATATTGATGAAATTTGCTAAAATTTATGCTTACCAGGTCTAACATATAGGATAAATAAGTCAAGTTTAAAAAAGCTTTTAACAAAATCTCATGTCCCTACTGTTAACCGTTGAGGAGTTCCCTCGTCTGGAGCCACTCCTGGCAGCATCAGGTCATGCTTTATCATAAACATGCATTGTCCTCAGGACTGGACCAGTAAAATTTCCGCTCAATCGGACACCGGGAAGTGGGTCAAATTTCCCTTGCAAGATTCCAATAATTTATAGAATTAAGCGTTGCTTTACGGAGATCCATAATACAAAATTAATAATAAAATTAGTATGATATAATCCGCGATGAAGTAAAATAACCGTGGAGTCTATCTCCTGATGATGCTTCGGTTGCGGGGCGAAACGATTATTGAGTTTGTGATAGTGAACGTATATAGTGCTTGTGAACGAATAATTTTATTATTACTTTTGGTGACAATAACACAAATTATGTTAACTAGGTTTCAGTTAAAAGTTTTAGAAGGGATTTGTAAACATTGATTCGGAATCGTACATTATATCGACACGGCACAGAGCATTTCTTCGTTGTTCTTTCTGTGTTGGTAAAGATTCTATGGAATAATCTAAGAATGCCCGCTCGATTGTTGGTTATGTTCTTGCGTGTTCGACGGCGCTCGCGACCCGGAACGGTTTTTTAAAAAAATATTCGTTAATCTGATCTTGTGCAAAATTCAAAGATTTTGCAACGTAAATGGTAAACGGTCATTTATGCAGTTCCTATCGTAACTTATTAGCATGAATTTGCATATATATAGATTTCAAACCATTGCCTTTTTAGGTTGTTTATTATGAAAGTTTATTATAACTTATATAATAGTTTACATAAAGGATTGTGATATATTTTACATATATTTTATAATAAAATAAATATACAATTATTTCTGAATTTATTTGAAAGAAAATGTGGTAAATAAACAACTAGGTGACTCGGTACTGTCTTTGTATTAAATACTTCGGTTCGTTCAGAAATTTATTCATAAACAAAATAATTATATTAAAGCACATTAAAACAATTTAAGTCTTGATAATAAAGTAAAATAAAAGAGTAAATAACAGGCTTAACAATTGAATGAGGTTGCTACAGATTATTTAATATTCCACAGACTAAAGCTATATGCTTGCTTAGTATTTAATTTCCGAACGCACCCAGTTTGACAGGTACGAACAGTTTACGCGGGAAAACAAAGTCGTTACTTTTAATATATTTCTAGAATACCTTCATTTGAGTTCTAAAAATATTTCAAAACCAAAATTAGCTAAATCACTCCAGCTTTTGTATAGTTTTAGTGAGACTAACATACGTCATTTCATTTTCATAAAATATTCTCCTGTCCTTATCCCACTCAAGACAAGTGCGATCGGCACAACATGTTTTTCTCTTCCATTCTCTCCTATCAACATGTTTTTCTCTTCCATTCTCTCCTATCAGTTGTCCACTCTGCAATGGCTATTTCTTTTATATGCATGTTATACTTCACGCAATCTAACCATCTCTTTTTAGGCCTCCCTCTTATCACATATCCATCCACATTGATATTTAACTGTCGTTTGGTCACGTGACTTTCATCCTTCTTTATTGTATGTTCATATAATCTTAATCTTACACTCTTCATCTTAGCTATTATTAACGCAACTTTTAGACTTTTTGTATTTTATCCAGTCACACCACATTATTTGTCACACCTCAGCATTCTCATCTTATTTGCTATCAGTTTTCAATTCCTGTGTTGCGACTCAGTAGACTTAGCCAATTATTCGTGGGCCTAGATATTCGCTTCTATGGGATTGATTGATGGAAATGATGAAGAATACAACAGATGATGCTATCTATCGCTTTCTTATTCGCTAAACCCACCAACTTAATTCCCAAGTTCAAAGATATAATTAATTCAAGGAATCAACTCAATTTGCTACAAATCATCTCGCAAACAAAGATCTGGATGCTGGCCAAGTAAAGAACCATCGTAACGTGCTATAACTCTTACTTCTTTGTGTACAAACGGATCGCAGCTAAATATATCTCGCCACGCGCTCGGCGACCTGCGTACGTAAAAAGTCAATGTTCTTTAGATAAATACGTGCGGGTTTTCGCGGAAATGACCTTATTTGCCTTTTGTTTATAAATAATTAGCCGACATCCACGGTTTCGCACGGGTTGTAGCACGTATTTTGCCGCGAACGATACTGCCATCCATAATTACGCCATAAATACGAGTTTTAATAGCTGCTTTACAGAAGCAGGCGTTACTTTGCGGAATTCCATAGTACAGAAGTTACAATAAAATTATTTAGCTGTAATTAGCTGTAGTTGTTAAAGCTGTAATTATTCTAACTTCAGTTTTAATAGCCTAAAACATTAGGTGCAGGGTAGGCTTTTGGGAAAAGAGAAAAACCATATCTAGTAGTCACCGAATTGAGGGTGCTTCAAGGTATAATTGCGTGCGAACGAAGTTGTAGGTGCTTCGACTAAAAACCTGATAGTGCTCCATCCTATTGCTTTTGTCAGAGGTCAGGGTAACGTTAATTACGTTACCCCCATCCCCGCCAGTAGCTTTGTACCCCAGAGAGCGCCACCTCCTATTCTAATCGAGGTATCGGGAGCACCAGATGCATTGATCGTCTTGGGAACCTACTGAGAGTCCGATTTCCCAACATGGTGGTATGCTACGGTTGCACACAGGCCACCTAGCTCAAGCTGAACTTTATTGTAATAGCATTAAATTTAAGCCTTGCCATTACCACAGTTTAAAATAACAAGGCAGGCGACCGGCCGTAAAAACCCAGCCAAATCATGTTACAGCATGTTTATAACATGTTTTGCCAAATAATTTATAGAATTAGGCGTTACTTTGCGGATCCATAATACAAAAGTAATAATAAAATTATTTTGCTATAATCCGTAATAATAAAATTATTTTGCTATAATCCGCGAAGAAGTAAAATAGAAAATATATAGAATGAATAATTTGCGATTTTTGTCGTGGAGTCTATCTCCTGATGATGCTTCGGTTGCGGGGCGAAACGATTGTTGAGTTTGTGATAGTGAACGTATATAGTGCTTGTGTATTGTGGTGGCGGTGGTGGAGGTTTGTGCATGTGTTTTTACGGATCCTGCGTGTACCAGGTATGATAACCAGTCCACTCTACATTTAGCATTATATATATTTTCTATTTTACTACTTCGCGGATTATAGCAAAATAATTTTATTATTACTTTTGTATGTTGTGCCGACCCTACTTAGAGTGGGATAAGGAGGAGGAGGAGCAATAGTTTGAGTTTGAGTAAATCTTTTTCAGGTGCTACAGCGCTCTGGTGCGCTGCGGGCGCTGGTCACCTGGGTATAGTGAAGAGGTTGGTTCGTGCTGGTGCGAACGTGAACCACGCGACCAAAACACTAAGCACTCCACTCCGCGCCGCCTGCTTTGATGGCAGGTTGGACATAGTCAAGTACCTGGTCAGACATGGAGCTGATATTCACAAAGCGAACAAATATAATAACACGTGCCTCATGATTGCGGCTTATAAAGGGCATTTAGAAGTGGTAAGTTATTAAATTTTTAGTTTATTCTTTGCTATGTTGTTACTGACGATTAGATTAGGTTTTTCGAGGGGCCCCTACCTGGAGGTGTTTATTCTCTGGGATCAGAGCTGTCGGCGGGATGGGGGCAAAATGTACAATGATACCCTGTCCTTGCCATCGGCAGCGTGGTGGAGCACACAGGTCGTTTTAGTCGGTGCGAGTCCGACATAACCGCCGCCTGTCCCCGTCGGGCGGCGGTACCCATAAGGGGTTTTTTCCTGTATAATAAAAAAAAAAAAAAAAAAAAGTTTAGGATTAGTATTAGTTTGGCTGCTACTGTAAATCAGTGTTGGACTTTCCAGCTCAACAATCGCTGAGTAGCTATCATTTTATAGCATTGCACTGCTATTATCTGTATGTTTCAACTGTTTGTTTGTTGTAAACTTCACTGTGTGTACACTGTTAGAATAGTAGTACAATTATATAAATAAAGATATTCTTTTTCTTATTATTAAATATATATATACTCGGTGTATATTTGTATTTAAGTATGTATTTAATAAATATATATAAGTATATATTCACCAGTTGTCTGTCTACTATAACACAAGTATTAAGTTACTTACTTTAGGGACAGACAACGTATGTGTGTTCCATATATTTATTTATTATTTAAGTTATACGTACTGTGATTTTGTAGGAATACACCCGTGTGATGAGTTCAAAATTTAATTTCAGGTTTTCAGTTAAAATTTTATTATTTAGTAATCACAGAGGACGTTAGTCCTTAGTAGAATAGACTACCCTCATTTCTTACCGAGGTGTCGTAAAAGGCGACTAAGGTTTGTTGACTCACCGTGTGGTAGCCGGCTGAGTAGTATAGGCCACCTTTATTTCTTACCGAGGTGTAGTAAAAGGCGTCTAATGTAAGTTGACTCGCCGTGTGGTATCCGGCTGAGTAGAGTAGACCACCCTCTTTGTTACCGTGGTGTCGCAAAAGGCGACTAAGCTCAAAAAAGTTCCCGTTCAAAAATTTTCAGTCAGTGAAATAAAATTTTTATTATTTTTTTATTTTTTTTTATTTATATATTTTAATATACACCACAGAGAAAAGTACAGGAAAGAAATAACAGCAATAAAAAAGAAAACATAAATTGTAACGTACAAAGGGCGGTCCTATCGCTTAGTAGCGATTTATTCCAGACGACCTTAGGGTTAAGGAGAACTGAAATGATTATGTGGGTGGTGCACTTTTCTAAAATTAAATACATACTAATAATACACACCAATACACAAACAAGAGATTTACACATCATAAAAATAATAGATATTAATAATACAGTAATAGTGTGTAGTATAAATTAGAACCACACCAAGGTCAAATAGTTAGTAACTATCAACAATATAATATTAGCTCGAAGTAAATAACTAATACCGTTGTCAAATATTTGATGAGATTTCGTTATCGCACTTGAACTTGACACCGATGACAATTTGGTTCACTGGCAGATAAATTTGGTGAAATTATCGCTTGTTATGTCTATTCACGCTTATTTAGCGTAATTTCGGCGCCATAAGTTCCCGCCGCGATAACGTCGTGTAAAGAGCTCATGAATAAGTGCCCCGGATGGGTTCGAAACTAGTCGGGCTAACCCGATAGAATAACACGTGAGTATAGCCTGGTCTATACAATAACTATCACAGTTAATGTAATGTATAGAAACCGGCTATACTCACAACAAAATGAGTAGTGATCACACTACTCACGATAGACTAAATTAAAAAAATCTATTTAGAATTAGACGTGAGTAAAGCCGGTTTCTGTACATCAACTATGAACACTACTCACGATAGTTTAGATTTAAAAATCTATTGGACTGGGTTAAATTGGGTTGTCTGGAAGAAATCGCTCCTTAGCGATAAGACCGCCTATTAAATCATGTTAAAAAAAAATATTTTATGTGCAAACTATTTCATTGTATATAAGAATTATGGTGTGCAATAAAGTATATTTCCATTCTATTCTATAAAGTAACGACCTGTTACTATCCCACTGCTGGGCATAGGCCTCCTTTCTCCGCTTTTGAAGAGAACGATTAGAGCTAAGACCTATCACGCTGTTCCAATGCGGATTGTTAGGTTACACATATTCCTTTAAAGAGATATGCGTTTCTTAATTACACAATGACACAAGCCTTAATAAACAAACTCATTGGTGTCTTCCCGGGGTTCGAACCCGGGACCCACCGAAAGAATCGTACGGTCACACCGCTAGGATAAACAGCTAAAAAAAATCCGTGTATCTATGATATATCTTAATTAATGTTTGCTATAATTGGTTTTCCTTGAAGAAAAACATTGTTAGGAACCGGAAATCTCTGGAGAATTTCTATATTGAATCCAGAGAATCTTCTAAAAAAAAAAAAAGTAGCGGCCTGTTATTATCCCACTGCTGGGAATAGGCCTCTTCTCTCCGTTATAAGAGAGAAGGATTGGAGCTAAGACCTACCACGCTGCTCCAATGCGGATTGGTAGGTTACACATATCTCCAGAACTCTCTAGAGATATGCAGGTTTCCTCACGATGTTTTCCTTCACCGAAAAGCGTGTGATAAATTGCAATTATCAATTAGACACATAAGTTTTAATAGAAAAACTCATTGGTGTCTGCCCGGGTTTGAACCCATGATCGTCTCTAGAGATTCACACGGTCGCACCGCTAGGCCATCACAGCTTTTTTCACACAGAGACATTCACAGAGAATCTTCTAGTTAGGGCTAATAGCATTAGTCAATTCTTAAGGATGAATTTAGTGACCGGGTGACGTTTACAAAATATTTCGCGTGCTAAGCGACACTACTAAAACCGACGAGCAATAGGATGGTATCAGGGTGTTACTATTTACTGTTTTGAAACCGCAGGTCCAGTTTCTGTTGGACAGCGGTGCAAGGGTGGACGACAGGGCGCTTTGTGGCGCCACAGCGCTACACTTTGCGGCGGAGTGCGGCCACGCGGCCGTCGTCTGCGCACTCATAGACCACAACGCAAAAATACTCACAAACGAGAACGGTACCTTCTTCTTCTTTCTCAACCCGTGTATGTCCATTGCTGAAAATAGGTCTCCTTAAGGGATCACCACACCCCACGACTTTGTTTAGAACCAGCGGCTCACCGCGACCTTTTTGAGTTCGTCAGTTCACTTCGTTGGGAGTCTACCAACGCTGCGCTTTCCGGGGCAAGGTCGCCATTCCAACACCTAAGGACCCCAACGCCCATCGGTTCTACGTACTACGAGCCCCGCCTATTACCACTATAATTCTGGTTCTACTATAGATCTCCTCATTCCTGATTTGATCACGTAGAGATATTCCGAGCCCGCTCCATCGCCCGCTTATTGATTCTGAGTTTTCTTATGAGGCCCATAGTCAGCGAGAACGTTATGACAACAACAAAATTGTATAACAATAATGTGAACATATAGACACGTAGCTGGCTGTGAGGTTAAAGAGGAAAGAAAGAAAATGTGTACTTGAATCTTTCTCTCCTGCCCCTACAGTAATAAATGAACTGTAACTCTCTTTCCACTAAGCCTCGTCCTAAGCCGTTGTCCGGTCTCACAGGAGGCACCCTTAGGACGACGTTCCCAAACGCAAGTAAAGCTTCTGCGCTCTACTGTCCCCATTTCGCAACCTCGGCGATATTTCTGCGCTTGCAGATCCCGCCCAGTGACCCCGTAAAAGCCGTTAACGCTAATAGCATACAGCCAATTCGAGAAAAAAATCTCTTTCTGTCTTCACTACCTTATATCTCAATGAGATTTTTTGTAATGCTCTAGTCATTCACATGTAGAGGAATTATTTCAGAGATACAGAGCTATTGGGTTTACTTCAAATCCGAACCAAAATTAAGTCAATGGCTCTGTATTTTAAGTGAATTTCTATATTTCTATATAGATATTTCGTTAACTAGGTATGACGCCGCTGCAGTGTGCCGCGGAGCGTGCGCGCGCGTCCGTCGTAGAGCTGCTTGCGTCGCGGCCAGAAGTGACTCGCATTCAAGCGATAGAGGCTTATGAGCTTCTGGGTGCTTCTTTCGCTAACGATAAGGAGTACTATTGTTTAAGGGTAAGTTTGAGCTTTAAATAACTTCTAGAGTTATGCATTTTGGCATTTTGGATTCATTATACAAAAAAAAATGGAAAATGAGTTATTTTGCTACAATTCGCGATTACAAAGAATCTATGGAATGCTATTAGTAGAGTGTACTATCCGTTATCATACTTCATGCGTGCATGATTCCTTAAACACGTGCTCAACAAATCACTTGTATCGTTTTTGAGTTCTTTACTCAATCGCTATTCGAATACTGAATCAAAATAGCGCAAAACTTCCACTTATATGAATCTGTTTGATCTAGAAAGTCCAATTCCTCGATTAATATTTGGATCCTTAATACAGCGGGATACGCAACTAAATTTGTAAACAATCGAATGTTCCAGTGTAATGACTTCAAGCGATTCGAATTCTGTCTTGAAAATGACTGAAATTTCGTATACTTATTATCTTTATGATATTAGCCATAACTAATATAACTATTAGCGATATGATATTTTAAATATATATTATATAATTTTTTTATAATAAAATTGATATCTAATGTTTTTTTAATAATTTTGACTGTAAGGATGGCATATGCACACAGTTTTATACTATCGCAATGCCATCCTTGCAAATGTAGCATATATGTATATTTAAATAAATGAATAAATAATAAATAATAAAATGAATAAATAAATAATAACTGCTATAACAACCGCCATGGCATTCGCCGGCCATAATGGCGTTGAAAGCTTTGGATGATATGAACCTTAGTTCATACTCAAATCCAAAGCTTTCATGGGAAGCGAAACCACATCGTTGTCTCTTGTATTAGATGGCGTATCAATACCTCCATAGAGCGATGGCGATGCGCTACGACACACGGTACGGGCAGCTGTTAAAAAAACCTGCCGATCCCATCCCGGCATATGACAATTGGAGAGAAAGCACCACTCTAGAGGTAAGATATGACCTTAGTCATGTTTTTTCTATGGGATCTTGATCAATCCTCTGGTCTTCGTAGTCAGAAATTTGTGCATGCGACGCTTTCTGTTCTGGTTCTAATAGGTCTTTATACGGACCGGTTGTGCCAAAAATAGGTTTCCACGCTGGAGGTAGGGTCCATCTACAGTCTCTGTTAAAACGCCGTGTAAAGAGCTCTTGAATAAGGGCTCTGTATGGGCTTGAAACTATTGGGGCTCACTCATCACTCACGATAGCTGTGAAAGTCCAGCTGTGAGAACGTGCGACTCTTTCGAAGGGGTCACGAGTTCAAACCCAGGAAAAGCAGTTTTTTTTCTATTCAAACTTATGTGTCCAATTAAAAATTTAAATTTTTCATACGCTTTTCGGTAAAGGAAAACATCGTGGGGAACCTGCATATCTCTAGAAAATTCTGGGGATATTTGTAACATACCAATCCGCATGAGAGCAGCGTGGTAGGTTTTCGCTCCAATATTGTCCAGAAATGTAGAGAGGACGCCTATGCCCATCAGTGGGTTAGTCGTAAGCCGTTATTTTATCAGTCACGATATGTTAAATGTCAGAATTGATCTTATCATTCTGACAGCATATGTGGTTAAATTATTTTTCTTTAAAACATGATTCCCTTAAAGACAACTCGACAAGAAATGAGAGTGGTCAATTCTACTTGGCCGAATACCACACAGCTTGCCATAGTAACTATTATTCACATCAAAAAAACCTATCTAACGATAACACACTATTAGATACAAAAGTAATAATAAAATTATTTTGCTATAATCCGCGATGAAGTAAATTAGAAAATATATATAATGCTAAATGTAGAGTGAACGTATGTAGTGCTTGTGTATTGTTGTGGCGGTGGTGGAGGTTTGTGCATGTGTTTTTAAGAATCCTGTATGTATCAGGTATTATAACCGATTGTCCACTCTACATTTAGCATTATATATATTTTCTATTTTACTTCTACACGGATTATAGCAAAATAATTTTATTATAACTTTTGTATTATGGATCTCCGCAAAGTAACGCCTAATTCTATAAATTACACTATTGGATATTGGATAACTATTGGAACGTGGAACCAGGATTTGCAAGTTTCTTTGGCAGGTTTTTAGCTGGTTAACTTGGTCCAGGGCAAGTGTGTCCAAGTTGTCCTTGATTCCAGGACGTGGAGCGTCTCCACGGCAGCCCCCACGCGCTGCACATGGAGGGGCTGACGGTGCGGGAGCGCCTGCTGGGCCGCGGCTGCCCGGACCTGCCGCACCCGGTGGTGTTCCGGGGGGCCGTGTTCGCGGACGAGGCGCGCTTCGACCGCTGCCTCGCCCTCTGGAAGCACGCGCTGGCGTTGAGGCACCATAACTATGTTAGTCTCTGTTCGATATTATTTGTTTCGCTTTGGTGATATTTGTTATATCACCAACTAGCGGCTTGCCCCTGCTTCGCACGGGTATAAAATATATATCCCATGTCATTCAGTGTAAAAAAATGATTAAAACCGATCCAGTAGTTTTGATTTATTCATTACTGCCCGTGGCCCGCAAGCGTTAAATTTGGAGAAAAACAATTTCCTTTCCCTATGCCAAGAAGATTTCCTGCTATCTTTGGAATATCTAAATTCATATAGTACATTTTTACTTATTTACTTTTACATTTTCCCTATGTATTTAATTTTTACAATTAATTACAGAATGTCTTTATATACAACATTCACAGCTTTCTTGTCGTTAAACAAACTGGAAAGAACGATATAGCTGCTGGATTCGAAGTGCTATAGGGTAAAGCGCGACCTCCGCATGGCATTTTAAATCTGTAATATCTCCGAAAATGTTTACTTAAATTACATGCTGTAAACGGCGATATTGATCTATAATAAATCAACAATTTATTTAAGGTACTTAATTGGATAAGGATTAATGCTGTAGTGTATAAAAATTGCTTCAAAAATAAGGCATTATTTTCGTAAAGAGTAAATGACAAAAAATGCTATTGTGGGTTATCCATAAGAGATAGACATATACCATCGCGGACTTTTCTGTAGACCTTTTTAAGGTGTACAAATACTTAGTACATCATTTTGATAAATCTCGTAGGGTTTAGCCTGCGTTTGCAATGTAAGCGGAAAAAATGTAATTATTTACAGAAACCTCAAAAATTACAGTATTTCTCTACTTCGTATTGAATGTTATTATACGTACAAACCTTTCTTTTGAATCACTTTATCTATTAAAAAAAACCGCATCAAAATCGGTTGCGTAGTTTTAAAGTTTTATGCGTACATACGGAAATATGGACTTCGTTTTATAATATGTAGTGATATAATAATATATATAAGCTGTGGCAGCCCAGCGGTAACACCCCGCGCCTCTTTCGAGAAGGTCTAGGGTTCAAACCCCGGGCAGGCACCAATGAGTTTTCTAGTAAAACTTATGTGTCTAATTGATAATTGCAATTTATCACACGCTTTTCGGTGAAGGAAAACATCGTGAGGAAACCTGCATATCTCTAGAGAATTCCGGGGATATGTGTAACCTACCAATCCGCATTGGAGCAGCGTGGTAGGCCTCAGCTCCAACCCTTCTCTCCAAAAATGGAGAGAGGAGGCCTATGCCCAGCAGTGGGATAGTAACAGGCCGTTACTTACTTACTTTTTTTTTTTGGTGATATTTGTTATGCAAAAGAAAGGCCAAATATATAGGAAAACTTTCTTTAATGACTTTAACTGACTAACTTTAACTGACTGACCCGTTGGAGCAGTGGGTAGTTACCCTGCCTTCAGCTCCGCGGGTCGCGGTTTCGATTCCCGCCGAGGGCCAACATTTTCTAAAAATGAATTTGTTGGTCTTTGAGCCTGGGTGTTTATATGTATTTAAGTATGTATTTCAAAATATATAAGTATATATTCACCAGTTGTCTGTCACCCATAACACAAGTATTAAGTTACTTACTTTGGGGACAGACGACCGTGTGTGTAAGTGTCCCATATATTTATTTATTTATTTAACTTTATTGCGTACATAAGCTGAATGACCATAGACGGTGCGTTCTACAATACGTAATTTGACGCTGTGTCTATGACACATTATAAGTTAAGATCGCCGATAGATGGCTATATATGTTCTTCTCATATTTAGTCGAGCTATGTTTATGGCGCGACGGATATTTTACGACACCTCGGTGAGAAATGAGGTTGTTCTAATCTACTCAACCGGATACCATACGGCTAAGTTTAAGTAATTGACATGAATAGTTAAATTTATATAAACTTTTTCTTTCTCTCTACCCGTATTCTTTTTCTTCTTCAATTCTTTTCCTTCTGTAACTCAAAGGTTGACTGGAAGAGATCCCTTTTAGGGATAAGTCCGCCTTTATACATGTGCTTTTTTACTTTTTCTGTCTCTTTTCTAAATATATTTATAAAAATAAATAAATAAACCCAGAAATTCTGTGTCAGAATTTGAGATTAATCAATAATCTTTGGTTCCAGGTATCGGTGGTGAAGGATTTGTTGAGATTTGCTCAAGTGTTCTCACAAATGATCCACATTGGAATCGAACTGCCACTTGCTCAGGTAAGGGATAGCTGACGATGTAGTAGTGTGTTATAATTAGAATAGAATAGAACTACTCTTTATTGCATAATACACAATAATACACAAGAAGTTAAATTAAAGAAAAAAAAACTCAATTAATTAATTACATATCGTAAATTTAAGCATTGTAATTTTAATTAAGATGAAAATGAGTTTTACTAAATAAACATTTCTTTCTTTCATGTTTTTAAAGAAAAATTGTAAAATACTCTGAATTATTTCCTTTGTTTTTCCCGTTTACAGGATTTATCTTATTACCTTAGGTATAAAGGGATTTTGTCATTCCATTTGTTAGCAATTGAAGCTTATATAGCAAAGTAAAAGTAAAGTAAAGCTGGGCATAGGCCTCCTCTGTCTGTTTTTGCAGAAAAGGATTTAAAAGCGTATATTAAACCAAATCAAATATCACATATAAACTTTTCCTTTGCCATCGCTGGCGTTAAGAATATTTTATCCCCATTTAAATCAAACAACTAAACAAACACGTTATAAATACTTTCGCCGTTTATATAAAATCTAAACTAATTTTCGATAAGAAATCAAGGTCAGGTCAAAGTCAGCATGTGTGTTCCAAGGCCGCGGTCAATCCATGTTTACAAGTTAAGGTCAAGATCGGTTTTTGATAATTAAAATGTTCTAGAAGATTCTAAATACGGCTACGTAACGAATCAAATCAAAATATCTTTATTCAAATAAGTTCTTTCAAGCACTTTTGAATCGTCAAGGATCAATATGATTAATGAAGCTACAGCTGGTTCGGAATGTTGCTCTTACCGAGAAGAACCAGAAAGAAACTCGGCGGTCAATCTTTTAAACATTTTCAATTTTACATTATTGAACCGCAGTCCTGTATGAAGCTGAAAGGATTTCCAAATCCAGGCATTTTTATCATCCAAATAATCTTCAATTTTGTAATATGCTTTACGTATAAGCATATCTCTTATACTTAATTTAAACCTTTCTGTAGACTGGTCTAGTATTGATTGCGGACAATATATAACAAAAGTAATGAGAATATTATTTTGCTATAATCCGCGATAAAAAAAAATATATGTGATGCTAAATGTAGAGTGTAAAGGCTTTACGATTTTGTCGTGGAGTCGTATCTCCTGACGATGCTTCGGTTACTGGGCGAAACAATTGTTGAGATTGTGGTGGTGAATGTGTGCAGTGCTTGTGTATTGTTGTGCCATCGGTGTCGGGTAGTGCATGAGTTCTTACAAATTCTGCATGTATCAGGTATGAGAACGAATAATACACTCTACATTTAGCATTACATATATTTTCTTTTATCGCGGATTATAGCAAAATAATATTCTCATTACTTTTGTATTATGGACCTCCGCAAAGTAACGCCTAATTCTATAAATTATGACAGTATATAACTTTAGAGATCATTTATTTCAGGTATGTTATGTGCTAGAAGCGTGTTCAGAAGAATTGAGGAGGGGAGCGAAAAAGGTGGAGAAACCACAGATTAACCACGACCCGGAAGCTCTGATGGTGAGTTTTGAGTTTATATTATCTATGCGTGTGTATTACCAGCGCCATCTCTATTCTCATTTAGAAACTAACAAGGCAGTAAAAGTGACAATAATTTTGTACAGTGCACCCATATGTTGTGTAGAATAATTAAAACGCACGCACTACAAACCACCACCACACTACACTAGCACAGCACACATTCACTAAGGCAATATCAACTACTGTGACATTGTGATTAAGGTGCTTTAGATAGACTTCACATGCAAAGTGTACTATTTAATTTGATTTTTCAGAATCCATACTAATATGTAAATACGAAAGTCTTTATGTTTGTCTGTAGCGTTTTCACGGCTAATCCACTGGAGAGATATCGATGAAATTTGGTATAATTGCAGTTAATATATCGGGCTAACATAGAATATATTTGAGAACGTTTTTCATACGAAAACCGAAAAATTAGATAATATATTATTGAGGGTAGTTTTATGTCGATTTAATTCGCGGGTACATCGTGTTCCAAAATAACGCCGTGTGGTATCCGGCCGAATAGAATAGTGCAACCCTCATTTCTTACCGAGGTGTCGTAAAAAGCGACTAAGTAAATCGGCCCGCTGTGTGTTATCCGGCTGAGTAGAAGAGATCAGTCTGATTTCTTACCGAGGTGTCGTAAAAGGCGAGTAAGCTAATTCGACCCGCTGTGTAGTATCCGGCTGAATAGAATAATACCACCCTCATTTCTTACCGATGTGTCGTAAACGGCGAATAAGGTAAGTTGAACTACCGCGTGTTATCCGGCTGAGTAAAATATACCACCCTCTTTCTTACCGAGGTGTCTTAAAATATATATTTATAACAAGGGGTTTTATATATTACATTGTTTTCATATATTGCAAAAGGTATATTTACCCCCACTTAGAGTGGCATAAGGGCAGAAGGACGACGATCGTGTGCCAACATAATTTTATTATTTAAAAAAAAGTTAAGTACCGGCCTGTTACTACCCACTGCTGGGCATAGGCCTCCTCTCTCCGTTTTTTTTTTTTTTTGGAGAGAAGGATTGGAGCTAAGACCTACCACGCTGCTCCAATGCGGATTGGTAGGTTACACATATCCCCAGAATTCTCTAGAGATATGCAGGTTTCCTCACGATGTTTTCCTTCACCGAGAAGCATGTTATAAATTGCAATTATCAATTAGACACACAAGTTTTTACTAGAAAACTCATTGGTGCCTGCCCTGAGTTTGAATCCTAGACCTCCTCGTAAAGAGGCGCATGGTGTTACCGCTGGGCTACCACAGCTTATTTTATTATTACTTTTGTACAATGGAACTCAAATCAACACCTTAAGAACACCTAGGTTTTATTTAACTTGCCGTGTATGTATGTGAAAGTGGAATCTTGTTAAGTTAAATTTGACCCACTTCCCGGTGTCCGATTGAGCTAAAATTTTACATACTGGTCCAGTCCCGATGACAATGCATGTTTATGATAACAACGACCTGATGCTGCCAGGATTGGCTCCAGAAGAGGGAACTCCTCAACGGTTAACAGTAGGGACATGAAATCTTGTTTAAAAGCTGATTTTAAAAACTTTTTCAGATTACTTGTATTATACATTTATACTTGAGTAAATTTTTTTAAGTGTAAATATTGCTACTAAACATTTGATGTTATTTAACATTAAATTCGATATATAGCAACACATTGACCATATTTCGTGTTATTGATTGTGTTTAATAGATTATTATATCATCAGTATGTTCCTTCGTTTTTTCTGATTTTCAGTTCCTCCTCACTGTAAGAAAACACCAGGTAATATATTATTAATAAAATTGAATTAAAACATTATATTCTATGATGTTAATGAGGACAAGTACGTTATAAAGTGAAAATTAAAGGCCTGTCATCCCACTTCTGAGCATAGGCGTCATTTCTCTGCGATTATAGGATCTTATACACGAAGTCACAAACTTATAACTTTCTTTTCCTATAACATATTGTTAAACTACCTCTTTTCTTATTTATGACTAGATTTGACCGTGACTTCGTCCGCGTAGACCGTTGTAATTGAATAAACAGTAGCTTCTGTAACTCACCAACAATTCAAATATCTCCATCACAAAAATCAGATTATCCGGGAGGTTAAATTGCAATTTCTATTGCAATTATTCCGCTAATCGAAACGTGAACATTAAATGAAGTTTCCTTCATGGTATTGTTGATAATTAGCATAGATATATAATTTGCACTAAAAGAAAATTATAACAAAACCATAAACAATTTGTAAAATCTCTTTTTGCGACCAGAAGCATATTTCGCTATATCTGTTAATGTATTTTTTGGGTCTGGTGACTTTATTGGGTCTTATTTATGATTACTGTAACGGCGTACTTGCCCTTTCTATTTAACATCAAATAGGATTTGATCACTTAGCAGCTTATTCTAGCTTATTCGCTTTCCTTTACAGGAGGAATACGAAAGCAATTTACGGACTGCACTTTATTTAGTGGCGGTCGCGGCGCGGCTTTTGGAAAATCCTGACAATGATGAAGTGAGAATGACAATTTTCAAATTAATCTATTTGTAATAGATATATTTTAATAGAGATTGTATATATGAGGGGATCAGAATCAAAAATAGCTATATCCTTTTTTTTCCTGATAATCCTGTAAGAGGGGTTGCCTGGAAGAGATCACTATTTAGTGATAAGGCCGCCCTTTGTACGTATACATAAGTTTACTTTAAGTCCGCATGTATTTTTATGTGTTTGTGCAATAAAGTTTTTATCTATCTATCTATCTATCTATCTATCTATCTATCCTTTTTAATCACTTTGGATATAGCTAGGTTTGATTCCAACCCCCTCATATATTTTTTGCTTATTTTATCCATTTTTAACCTAAATGAAGTATTTAAAAAAACTTACTAAACAGACTAACTAAAATTATAAATAAGTATTAAAAAAAATTATAAAAAAATAATTTATAATTATAGTCCTTAAAGCCGGATATTAAGTAACTTAGCTATTTAATGGATTTGACAACGGTCATTAAAGGCAGGGATATTGTAATTTTTTAAAACCTAGTTTAGTTATTTATAATAGTAGTCTTTTTAACTAGATATTGACTAATTTACTAAGCTATTTACGGCATTTATAACTGTGGTCCTTTAAGCCTGATTTTGAAAAACATACTAAGCTATTCAATAAATTTCAGATAATGATCATTTAAAGCAGATATTGATAAATTTTTAAAGTTAGTTTAAACATTTATAATTGAAGTTAATAATATAATAAGTACTAAGCTATTTAATTAATTTATGATAATGGTAATTTAAGGCAAACATTGATAAGTTTTTTAAAGTTATTTTAAGCATTTATAATTGAAGTTGTATATTAAATAACGTACAAAGTTTAATGCATGTAGTTTTGGTCCATCAAGCCGGATATTCTGCTAAGTTGTTGTCATAAGTGTGTTTTTATACTAGGAGACGACAAGCGCAGTGCGAAAAGCAATATTCAGGTTGCGGAACGCGAGATTGCGGTCCGGACAGACATTACTACATCTCGCGGTGGACAGACGGACGCCTGTCGACGACTTTCACACTAGTGATGTGTGCCAGTAAGTCGGACATTTTTAATACCACCAGACCATTTTGAAAATTGTTATAAGGAACATCTCTAAAAAGTTTTAAAGCAATTCTATATTTTTGAATTTAAACTATCGTGAGTGGGATTCATAATTAATGTATAGAAACCGGCTATACTCACGTGTTATTTTATCGGATGAGCCCAACTAGTTTGAAGCCTTTTTTTAACTTTTTTAAGCACAAACTTTTTTTTATTGTCCATTAGGTTTCCATGTATGCGGACGACAAGACTGCTCCTTGAGTGTGGATTAGAGGTGGATGCTGCGGACGACGTGCGCAGGACGGCGTTGCACGTCGCCCTCATATCGTACCAACTTATACCAGGTAATAACGTGGTCATTTACATGTAAAATACAGCGTTGATAGAAAGAGAGATGAGGAAAAAGCAAAGGAACTGGAAGTGTTACGCTCTTCGAGTTTCTCTCTGCTAAAGTAGAATAGACCACCCTCATTTCTTACCGAGGTGTCGTAAAAGGTGACTAAAGTAAGTCGACTCGTTTTGTGATATCTGGCTGAATAGAATAACACACAACTTACCGAGGTGTCGAAAAGGCGACTATGGAAAGTTGACCCGCCGTTTGGTATTCGACTGAATAGAATAGTACCACCCTCATTTCTTACCAAAGTGTCGTGAAAGGCGACTATGGGTAGTGGATTCGTGTGGTATCCAATTAAGTAGAATAAACCACCCTCTTTACTTACCAAGGTGTCGTCGAATACGACTAAGGAAAGTTGACATTGGGCAGGCAGATCGTAAAATACGTATCCAATTCATTCACATCTTTATAACATGTGCTGACCCACTTGGAGTGGGATAAGGGCAGGACAATGATGGATGAGTATTTCTAGCTATGTATGGTAATATATTATTAGGTATTATTTAATAATATACTAAATTATTATTTAGCTACAATATATTATAGCTAAATAATAATTTCATTACATACTGTTTGTACTAAAACTAAACGTTTACAAATAAAAATATGGAAACGGTTCATGGTCGATATTTGTTAATGGTTTGATGCGTGTAAGGAGTAAATATGTTAGTACACTTATAAGTACATAACATAAGTACAAGAATTCAGTTGACTAAACTAATTTTTGAACATGCACCCATTTAATACTGACGTGACTTAGTTCAAATTTTGAATTCAAATACAAAATTTTCTTTATTCAAATAAACTTGTAAACAAGTGCTTTTGAATGGCCAACTCTACAGCTCGTTCGGAAAGCTGTTCCTACCGAGACGAGCCAGCAAGAAACTCGGCGGTTGCTCTTTTAAACATAATACTTATAACTAGTTACATAAAGTCATTACTATTTTATACAGGGTTCGACATATCTGGTGGTAGCTATATCCACGCATTTTTATCGTCTAAATAATCCTCAACAGTATAGTAGGCTGTCTGTATCAGCCTCTCTTTAATAGTGTTTTCAACTGCTGTAATGGCAAAACTAAAACTGATCGCGGTATTTTATTTTAGCATCTTACACCCAAACCCACAAACTTATAACTTTACAATATAACTATGTTTTACACGCACTGTTCGAAGACTAAAGTCTTCGAACAGTGCGTGTTGCCAGTGATGATCTATGGCTTTGAAACTTGGTCGCTGACTATGGGCCTCAAATTTTATCACAATAGATCAGCAATGGTCAAAGTGATACTGGGCCCTACGGCCCTGCAAAGCCACCACTCCCAGAAGAAGAAGAAGAAGATGGGCCTCATAAGAAAGCTCAGAGTCGCTCAGCGGGCGATGGAGCGAGCTATGCTCGGAGTATCTCTACGTGATCAAATCAGAAATGAAGAGATCCGTAGAAGAACCAGAGTTACCGACATAGCTCAACGGGTCGCGAAGCTGAAGTAGCAATGGGCGGGGCACATAGTTCGAAGAACCGATGGACGTTGGGGTCTCAAGGTGCTAGAGTGGCGACCCCGCACCGGAAAACGCAGTGTAGGCAGACCTCCACCAGATGGACAGACGACCTCAAAATTCGCGGGGAGCCGCTGGATCCAGGCGGCACAAGATCGTGTGGCGTGGAAGTCCATGGCAGAGACCTATGTCCAACAGTGGGCGGCTATTGGTTGATGAGAGAGAGAGAGAACTATGTTTTCCTATAACAGATTGTGTTTATATTGTTGATATCCTTTTTAAATGAATAATAATCTGTCCGTGTAGACGTGCGCGAGCAGCTGCGCGAGGCGGTGTGCGGGTGCGTGTGCGAGCTGCTGGCCCGCGGCGCGCACGTGGACGCGGTGGACTCTGCGGGCATCACGCCGCTAGTGGCCGCCATAGGGGGTGAGATACCGTTCATTTTAACTTCTATCTTCATCAAGGCCGAAAATTGAACAGAAAATTGCCCCTTCCATACCCTCTCTGCCGTCGTTTTCTTATTACTGAAGATCGTAGTCCTGGCTGGATCTTCAAGTGGATCATCACTGGTCTGACTGACTGGATTATCACTGGCTTCTAACGCTTTCCCCTTACATACAATTTATCTATTTTTCTCATACTGCCATTCAGTATACCGATTGTTTCTTTCACACTTATGGATGGGATGAAGGTGGATGAAGGATGAAACTCTACAGCCGTAGTTTTATTAATTTCTTTATTTACTAGTGGTACCAACCTTTGATAGTCGGACGATGAGACCACGTGCCTATCTTGAGGGAGTCATGGGTTCAAATCCCAGGTAGCCATCAATATTATTGTAATTTATATGCGTACTTGATATTTACAAATTTATCACTCGCCTTTTCAAACATCGTGAGGAAACCTAAATATCTCTTTCTAACAATATATATGTACAATAATGAAATAAATAAACGCCTATATCTATCATTGTCTCTACGCCGTGCGGTATCCGGCATAATAGAATAGTACCACCCTCATTTTTACTGAGGTGTCGTAAAAGGCGACTAAGGTAAGTTGACCCACCATGTGGTATCCAGTTAAGTAGAATAGACCACCCTCTTTTTTACCGAGGTGTTATAAAATACGATAAAGGTAGTTGATGTCAGGTAGGCGGCCGTTCGTAAAATACGTAGCCAAATCATTCGACAACATGTTTATAACACCCCACTTAGAGTGGGATAAGGGCAGGAAGAAGATCTATCATTGACTCTCTCCAACTCTCCGATCTCTCCGCAGGGCCGGCGGAGAGTTTGGTCCGAGCGGCGCTCAGTCCCAGGCTGTCGTGCTTAGCGGCAGCAGCTATGGCCTTCCACGGGGGCTCCTACAACCCCTCGCAAGTGCCCCGGGACCTGCACCCCTTCCTCGCCATGCACGGGGTCCGCCCCACATGAAGCTACAGTAACTATTAATCTAATCTAAGTCTTATAAACACACACCGTTATGTCCCCGTATCATAATATATATAAAATTCCCCTTTAAGTCACTAAATCTCACCCCCTTAGGCGCGATTCATAAAATACGTCACGCTAAAAAGTTTTGAACCCCCCCCCCCCACACAGCGCGACAGTAGGGGGGGGCTACTGTCACGTTGTGTCAGACTTCCTGTTACTCCCTGAAAATAAAAGCTAAGACATGTCCCCCGCTACCCCCTAATATGATAAATTTCAATTAATAGTGCAACAATTTTGACAATTGAAATTATATTTTATTAGTTTTTATATAAAAAGTTCAATATATCAATAAATACCTTGTATTTATTTATTTAAGTACCATAAAAAATGTTGGAAAAAACATTATTGGTAAAAAAAAGTGTACAAAGACATATTGTATTGTTGACCCCCATCAGGCCTGTCACATCACGTCACGCTCATCATCAGCAAGACAACCCCCCCTCCCTTCCCCCTTCTTAGTACGCGAACGTATTTTATGAGTTTCCTTAAAGAGACAACGTTGAAATGACAAATCGCTCAACTTATCAACTGACCAACATTATTTCTAATTTTCAAATACACAATAACGTTACATTAAAATAGGCTTTTATAAAGCAGGCTCCTAACAAAAACCTATTTTACAGCATCACTCCTTTTCATTTCTCCGTTACACCAACAAAATACACAAATCGTTCAATTTATCAACTGACCGACATTATATTCCAAATTTTCAAATGTTCATACCCAATAACATTACATTAAAATATAAAATAGGCTTTTATAAAGCACGCTCCTAACAAAAACTTATTTTATAACATCACTCCTTTTCATTTCTCCGTTACACCAACAAAATACACTACCACAATACACTCACTCTTGTGTATGACCAATAGTAGAATCGAATAACAGTAAAAAACAAACACAGTAGAACCTCGATAATTTAAAATCTATGAAAGCTCAATTTTATTAAAGTAATGACGCTTTTAACTTATCAAGGGGTAATAAAAGCGAAGGGTTCAACAGTGCAACCTAATTATTAACTCACAAACCCCCCTCGGGTTTGTGAGTTAATAATTATGTCACACTGTTGAACTGTAGACACTATTTGAACCATGTAACCAAACATTGTTCCAAAATAAGAAAATCATATATTTTTCGTCTTCTACTTTGTTTTTTTAAGAGCTCAGCGTCTTTTTTAACAATAAGTGATAATGTAATCTCATGTAGTCGAGACATTTCTTTATTTTATAGAGGGTCATCATTGAAATTATTAATTTAAGTTATCGAGGTCATGTATTTTCATTTTTAGAGACTGGGGTCTGAAGGGAAGGGAACACATTATGTTTTGAAGTTACAGAGGTTTTTAAGTTATCGAGGTTCTACTGTATCACATTTTTTGACGAACCTATAATTTGAAACCCAAGATTTGTTTACATGATATTCATTGTCTTATTAACTTACCATACAATTTACATGACATCATTTCAACACTTAAATAAATACATACATAATACATACTTAAATAAATTTAACACTTCAGTTTTAATACTTTTCTCCAAACACACAGTTTTATGTTATTTGTCAGCCAATAATTCGATTTTAGAGGGTCTATATATCGCTCCATCAGAAGAATAAAGTCCTATGCTTTTATATGGGACATGTGACTTTATGCTTCGGATAAGGCGATATATTTTGTATAAAGTTATTATTCCTATCGTTGAATTCTATATTGAATTCTCTATGATACGGATATTATAACCTCTAGAGGATTCTATAGTTTCATATAATTACTCAAAGTTACACTTTCCGATGACTAATATCGATGTTAGTAATTGGAAAATCGATGAAAATGCCATTCTGTTAAACCCTATTATTAAACCCTTCAATTTCTAAATTGAATTAAAAAATACCAAAAAATTGTATATTATTTAGTGATACTATATTACAATATAACTATTGATATTTTAAGCTGTAATTAAGTAATTTTATAAATGCAAAATTTTGTTGAATTTTCACAATAAAATGATTTTTGGGCGTCGAGAAATTTAAACATTATTTATAATTTTTTTTAAGTGCATATGTGCACTGTGAGATATTAAAAAATTGTTAAATTATATTTTTAATGCAACATTATTAAAAAATTGCCATATTATGTGTAATATTTTGTAGATATTTTTTTTTTACATATTTTATATAATTTACAATGCAATCGATAGCCGCTTGATGGCACAAATGTTAAACGCGTTTCGCTTCGGAATGTGAAAAGTAATTGATATTTATTATTATATTAAATACAAAATTTAAAAAAAATATTTAAGTGGCAACACCAACATATCATGAAATATTAGGTTTTTGACGTAATGAAAGTCACAAATATGTTAATCTATAGACTTGTAGTCTAATTGCGTACTGCACTCATTATTGAATGAATTTGGCGTTTTAAAGATAGTTTAATAGTGTATAAGTATAAGATTTGCGATTTTGTCTTGGAGTCTATCTCCTGATGATTCGGTTGAAGGGCGAAATGATTGTTGAGTTTGTGATAGATGTGATAGTTTGTGTATTGTGGTGGCGGTGGTCGAAGTATGTGCATGTGCATTATGTTTACGAATCCTGCATGTATCAGGTATGAAAACAGATTGTCCACTCTACATTTATCATTATAGATATTCTCTAATTTTACTTCATCGCGGATTATAGCAAAATACTTTTATTATTACTTATGTATCTATCTCCGCAAAATACGCCTAATTCTATAAATTATAGTGTATTGTAAGCGTTATTCACCTATGGAGAGAAACCTGGATTTATTGTTTTTATTATGCTTAGTTGTTCGTATATTTCAAGTGATAAATTTCAAATTACATATGAAAATGGATTTTTAACGCTTTATTGTTCATTCGCGTAGAGATGGGTTACCCACGATATGTTTTTTTGGCGCGATTGGTGGTTGTGTTTTGGATTGAGGCGGTGCAAACGTTTTCAACGATCGTTCTTGTGTATGTCTTTTATTTTGACCAACTACCCTCTAAACTTATCAATGACTAGCAATTGCCAACGGCTCCGCTTACGTTGAAAGATTAATACCGTAATATAGTATTTTGATAATCAAAAAAATGGTTAAAGTGGGTTTACCTTAAAAGCTAGACATAGGCTGTCGCGGACTTATATTTAGAACTTTTAGAGGGGAACAATTTTGTAATATATAATTTTTGAATAACTGTGAACAATTTTTGAATTTCTAAGTGTGAACACTTTGAAAGTTTTAAATTTTGCCGTTTTCGTAATAATTTTTATTGCTGCTCCGCTTCTATTCATCTTAGCGTGATGTTATATAGCCTTCCTCTATAAATGGACTATCTTACACTGTACAATTTTTTCAAATCGCTTCAGTAGTTCCTGAGATAAGCGCGTTCATTCAAACAAACTCTTCAGCTTTATATATTAGTACATGAAAATACTAAATACAATACGTTAAAAAATATTTAAAAATTGGTTTCATTCGGGATCGCTTTTGAAATTACAATGTTGTTTGCATTATGAGTGCATTACGTAATTAGTCAATACATAATATATATTATAAATTAATATGAAATTGTTTCATCAAATTATATAACATGGATTATAAAATTAATATTTAATATGTGTTATTAAATTACATTATATGAATTATATTATATGATATTAAAACCATGTAATCGCTTCGACTGCCGCATGTTGTGTTCTTTGTGGATATTTGAATTTATTTAGTCCGCAGTGATTAGTTTTATAATATAAGTTTAAAATATATCATTAATAGTTTATTTTCTGAAGTACGACTTTGACAAGAAATATTCTGGTTCTGTCATTATCTAATAACGATCAATCGTTTTTAAGCACAATATATTATTGCCAGCATAAGCATAGCTATGCTTTACTGTTTCCTAACAAGTTCTACATTCTTATAAATGCAATATATCGTTCATGCAATAGTGGCACCCGAAAAGTTCATAAATCATAAAATAAGAAATCGCTAATTATAGTATGTTGGAATTGGCTAGCTTTTGGGGGATGTGTAGGTTTGAATCTTAAGTTTTAGGAAGCTTATGTTGAAAGTGACTGGTTATTGCGAGGACAGTCGGCATGAATATTGTAGTAATAGTAGCTACTAGCTATTGCAAGGAAAGTCGGTGTGAATTTTATATTGGAAGTAGCTGGCTATTGCGAGGAAAGTCGGTGTGAATTTTATAGTGGAAGTTGTTGGCTATTGCGGGGACAGTCGGCATAAATATTGTAGTAGCAGCTCGCTATTGAGAGAACAGTCGGCATAAATATTATGGAAGTAATAGCGGCTCGCTATTTCGAGGAGAGTCGGCATGGATATTATAACAGTAATAGCAGTTAGCTATTTGGAGGAAAGTCGGCTTGAATATTGTGGTAGCAGCTCGCTATTGAGAGAACAGTCGGCATAAATATTATGGAAGTAATAGCAGCTGGCTATTGCGAGGCCAGTTGGCATGGATATTATAACAGTAATAGCAGTTAGCTATTTTGAGGAAAGTCGGCTTGTTTATTGTAGTAGCAGCTGGCTATTGCGAGGCCAGTTGGCATGGATATTATAACAGTAATAGCAGTTAGCTATTTTGAGGACAGTCGGCTTGAATATTGTGGTAGAAGCTGGCTATTAAGAGGCCATTCGGCATGAATATTATAGTAGTAATAGCATCTAGCTATTTCGAGAACAGTCGGGATGAATATTGTGAAAGTAGCCTGGCTATTTCAAAGACAGTCGGCATGAACACTGAGTAGTAGTAGCTGGCTATTTCGAGGACAGTTGGCATAAATTTTGTAGTAGAATTAACTGGCTATAACTTTAGTTTTGGAAGCAGCTATTGAAATGAAAGTATCTATGTCTTAAATTTGGAAGTAAAAGCAGTCTATTTGAGAAAACTTCGTCGTAAAGTTTTATGCTAATGTTGCTTTTAAAGATTACTTAAAAGGCAATCGCCATGGATTTTGTGGTGGATAGTTGGCTAATGATAAATACAGCCGGCTTAGTTGTACTACTTATATGAATTTGTTTCTATGTAGATATTATTAAATATGTACTGTAGATTAGTATTAGAAGGTAAGGCAATCAACCGCTTGCATTTCTTTAAATATGCAAGAATTAAAATCTAGTATGGTAAAGTAGATAGGTATTAGTAAAGCCTTGTAGATACAAGGGATTGAATACATCGAAATGATGACAATGTTAGGAAATTTAGTGAATACAAAGTAATTGAATAAGCAATTATATCTCAAATAAATTGGCTACTTTTTAGGAAAGTACTAGCTTCTTTTTTGGGTGTTTTCATGTTTGCATACAATATTATTTGAAAATATCAATAAATTAAAATAAAACATACTTTTGCCTTATCTCCTGGGGATATACATATTGACTAAAAATATTATAGCCTATGCAACTGTTTTCAACGTAACAATGTTGATATTAATTACAAATGAAATATTTCTTTGTATATTTTTGACAGATACTTACTTCATTCTGAATTATAAAAAAAGGTAGCTCTCTGTTGTGGAAAAGAAATATTTATTTGTATCACTTGTCTTAACTTTTTTCTGTAATAAAAAAAATAGCTCTCCATTATTAAAAACTAGGAGTCCCGCCCCAGCTTCGCACGGGTATAAAGCATATAGCCTATGTCACTCAGTGAAAATCACAGTATTTCTCTACTCCATATTGAATTTTATTATACATATAAACCTTCCGCTTCAATCAATCTATATATTAAAAAAAAAACCGCATCTAAATCTGTTGCGTAGTTTTAAAGATTTAAGCAAACATAGAGATATAAGGACAGACAGAGAAAGCGACTTTGTTTTATACTATGTAGTAACTTTTATAGCTACTACTATTTTGATAATTGTCAATTTTTACCATACTTACTAAAAGACAAAATTACGTTTAGCTGTCATTTATGTTTTGTTTTTCCATGTCATAGTCGTTTTAGTTATACCATGTTTTATAGTGACTTGACGGGATAAAATTAATGCGGTCGAACGGGATAAAAAGTATCCTATGTCCGTCTCCTAGTTCTAAGCAACCTCTCCACCAATTTTCAGCCGAATTGGTTCATCCGTTCTTGAGTTATAAATAGTGTAACTAAGACCAACTTTCTTTTATATATATAGATTATCAACAAAAAACAGACATAAAAGCACTTTAGCGCTAAATATTGATTATAACTAAATAATTAGTGTGTAATCATTTAGTTATATTCAATATTCGGAAAATATTTTAAGTTATTATTTTCGGATTTTGAGCAGTTGAAGATTTTTTGATGAGAAAAACTCCTGAATATTCTTGAACTGATCAACCATTCAATTCATCAAATTGATTTCGAAAATTTATCTTATATATTATCGGAAATCTGTTTTCAGTATATAATGGCAACATTTTAAAGTAAATTTTAAATGGAACGAAAAATTGTTTGCAACTAATACTGAATAATTTTTAGACAATTAGTTTTAGAAACCGTTCTATAGTCTATAGATTTTTTGATAATGTTTTCATCTTGATTTTTTTTTAAATTTAAGGTGCATTCATTAAAATTTGGTTATACGCAGGGTCCTAATGTGTTCGGATTAAAACGAAACGAAGGCTCAAATCGAATATTAATTGTTTATTAGACGCTATATGTTAGGCGAATATGTGATATGTGATTATGTAAATATAGGGAATAGTGTAATAATATATGATATATAAGTCTTTATTGCCTTTTTGTTTATATACAATTGCTTTTATTGTATTATCATTGACGATCATTTTTTTGTAAACAACTCGCCCTTCGACAAAGGCCTCTAAATATTTCCATTTTTACCAGTCTCTTGCTATTCCAATCAATTTTGGACCAGCAACTTTGAAAAACAACTTTTCATGTTTTGTTTGTCGCCCTTTATTTCTTTGGCAATCTCTAGGGTATTTGGAAATTATTTTGTTTCATTTTAAATTGCTTTCACTTAACATGTGTCGCCAATGATTTCTGCTTTGTATTTTATAGCAACACAGTCATAAAACAAAAGTATCGCGCCCATTTTGATTAAAATAGTGGCAACACTGTGCCGTTGTTGTTTCCGGTGGAGTCTTCCTATTGATAAAGCGTTGCTCTTATTATACGAGAGTTAGCATATATTTGTTCTAATCGCGTAGTAAGTAACGGCCTGTTACTCTCCCGCTGCTGGGAATAGGCCTCTTCTCTCCGTTTTTGAAGATAAGGATTGGAGCTAAGATATCTCCAGAATTCTCTAGAGATATGCAGGTTTCCTCACGATGTTTTCCTTCACCGACAAGTGTGTGATAAATTGTAATGATCAATTAGACACGCATAAGTTTTGACTGAAAAACTCATTGGTGTCTGCCCGGGACCTTCTCGAACGAGTCGCACGTTGTTACTGGGCTATCACAGCTCTCTCTAATTGCTCTAATCTGATCGCATAATTTGTGTTTTAATCTGTGAAAATTGATGTTGATTATGAAAAATGGAAAGTGATGAATCAGTACCGTAACATAAGCCGTGACGGTAAAACCGACGAGGTTTAATATTTCGTACGGTATTATTGTAAATATTTAAATGAGGTAATCTTGTATGTACATATATATATTTTTGGAATCTCTGAAACTCTCTGCTACAACGATGTTTCTGAAATTCAGCATGTAGGTTGTTTTGGGGGAGAAAAATCGATCTAGCCAGGTTTTATTTGAGCTGAGCTATATTGGTAACTCTGGTTCTTCTACGGATCTCCTCATTCCTGATATGGTCACGTAGAGATACTCCGCTGAGCGACTCTGAGCCTTCTTATGAGGCCCATAGTCAGCGATCACTTTATTTTAAGCTCGCATCTTATTCTATCGGTTGAACCCGACTAATTTCACGTCCATTCGGAGTCCTTATTCACGAGCTCTTTACCCTGCGGTATATAAAGAAACTAAACTCATTAAATTGGAACTTCTGAAATTTCTCGGTTTATTCTTGCGGGTTTAATAATTATATAGTTAGTCGTATCAATGGCCTAGACACAGTTTGCCTATTTCCTATTATGCAATGACGTTTTTACAATGTGGTTTGTAAAATTTATTGATGAATGAATTTCGCAACCGCTGATAATTTTATAAGATACTAGTAATATCCCGCGGTTTCACCCGCGTATTTTTTTTTTTTTTTACACATTACATTTTTATAACGGATCCCTTTTTTATGTAATATAGCCTATATTGCTCAGTAAAGATGCAGCTTTCCAATGGTGAAAGAATTTTTGAATACGGTCCAGTAGTTTTGGTGTGAAAACATTACAAACATACATACAAATTTTTCCTCTTTGTACAATTATTATAAAAGAATATAAAATAAGATAGCATTATTTATATTATTCTCCCGCCCTAATCCCCCTCTAAGTGGGGTCGGCATGTTATAAACTTGTCATATGATTTGGCTACGTATTTTACGGCCTGATGTCCTGATGTCAACTTTCCGTTGTCGTATATTACGACACCTTGGCTAGAAAGTGGGTGGTATATTCTACTCAAACGGATACCACACGGTGGGTCAACTATCTTTAGTCGCCTTTTACGACACCTCGATAAGTAACGAGGGCAGTCTATTCTACTCATCCGGATAGCACACAGATAAAATAGAAATAGTACCATTCATTATTTGTAAAGGACACTGATTTAAGTATGTTTCAAGCCTAGCTTTTCTCGATAAATGGACTATCTTACACTGAAAGAATTTTTCAAATCGGTCCAGTAGTTCCTGAAATTAGCGCGTTCAAACAAACAAACTCTTCGGCTTTATATATTAGTATATTCAAATTCAAATTCAAAATATTCTTTATTCAAATAAACTTGTAAACAAGTGCTTTTGAATCGTCAACTCTACTGCTGGTTCGGAAAGCTGTTCCTACCCAGAAGAGCCAGCAAGAAACTTGGCGGTTGGTCTTTTAAAAATATAATTCTTAATACTATTTACATTATGTCGTTACTGTCTTGTACAGGTTCAAAGAGAGCTATATCCACACATTCTTATCTTCTAAATAATCTTCAAGAGTATAGTAGGCTTTCTGTATCAGCCTCTTTTTAACAGTGTTTTTAAACTGATATAGATAAGTGTAGATATAAAGCGTTAAAGAGAAAGCAATAAGTCATATCGTAATTAGTTAAAAATGGAGTATCGTCTCTATATAAATGTTGGCTAATATTTCTTCAATGTATATATATTTGTAATGTAATATAATAAAAATACCTCTCGGTTTAAATAATGAATAAAACATTCAAGCGTTCAAAACATTTTATAATCTAATTTTTGCCTTTAATATGGAAAATTTGTATTTGCCATTTTTGTACTTTTTACATGCCGTTGTCATACTTTTTTCAGTTTATTTTTTATTTTTAGGCTATAACCTATGAATAAACGACCATATTTATAAAAAACGCTATTTCAGTTATAACGAACGAAAGAACATGTAAAATAAGCATGTGAAATGAAAGCTCTTTTTTCCAAGCTAAATAAGCATATGAAATAGCTCTTTTATCCGAGTGTTTTTACCTTCACTTATATTTATATATTATTTGATTTTTTTTTTTGAAAAAGTATCTTGAACTCTTTTACATTATTGTGTATATCTTCAGTTGTAAAAACGGATTAACCTTTTATGGAATGTTTGGAATCATAGACGCAATTACATAACTATGGTTTATTTGTCTATGATTCTAGTCTATGATTATTATTTTTACAGTGATTTTATATTCTTTATGATTATTTGGAATAGATTTATGTAACTAGGCATTGCTTTAAGTCTAAATTGGACTTTGTATATTTGTTAAAGGTTAAAGCGGTTTTGGTGAAACATTTTTTTTATGAATGTGGCCGTAAAATTGTATTATATGTATAAATAACTGTATATATTCATTAGATGTTTTAACATCGGATAGAAATGAAATTGTGATGTAAGTTTAAATGTATCTGATATTATTGTAAATAAGATTATTTACCGTATATGAGATAGTTTTTATTTTTTTGTCCAAACTGAAATAAAGCGTTGAATTGTGTAATGTATTTTTATTTTCATACCTATTTAACTTTTTGTTTTTCACAGCTGTTTTGCGTAATACTAATTTGTTACAACATGTTTTTAATACAAACTCCTCCTCCAAGGAGAAATATCGTCGTTTGTTATAAATTATAATAAAACGACGATATTTCTCCTTTATTCTTATTCAATAAATAAAAAGCAGTTTTCCCAGAGTCATCCCATGCTTTTTCATATTAATCGCCAACTCTATGAAGGAGGTTGTATTAAAAACATGTTGTAACATAATATTATAAATGCGAAAGTTTGTGAGTATGGATGTATGTTTGTTACTCTTTCACGGCGAATCCGCTGAACCAATATCGATGAAATTTGGCACAAATATTCTTAATACTTTTATTATTATTATTAATACACCGGGGTAAAATATAGGCTATAGAAATCCTGTTATTTCTACAGGAATATGATGACATTGAAAAGCGCCATCTATTATCAACCTATCACGCGACAACTGTCCACGCAAACGAAATTGCGAGTAAAAGCTAGTATATTCCTAATTGTGGAATACTGCATAATCTTACTAGAGGACGTGGGTTCAAAGACCGATCAGGCACAATAACAATTTTAGAATTAATTAAAATAGGCCACCTTCATTTTTTTTATAAATATATGGGACACTTACACACACGGTCGTCCGTCTCCAAAGTATACTTGTGTTATGGATGAGAAACAACTGGTGAATATATACTTATATAATTTTTAAATACATACTTAAATACAAGTATAAACCCAGACTCGAAGACCAACAAATGCATTTATAGAAAATGTGGCCACGGCGGGAATCGAACCCACGACCCGCGGAGCTGAAGTTCGTAAAAGGCGGACTAAGTTAAGTTCATCCGCCGTGTGGTATCCTTAATGTGGAATAGACCACCCTCATATTTTACCGAAGCGTCGTAAAATGCGACTAAGGTCAGTTGATCCACCGTGTGTCATCCGGTTGAGTAGAATAGATCTCCCTCTCTTACCAAAGTTTCGTAAAATACGACAAAGGTAATTCTTAAAAAGTAGCCAAATAATTGAACCACACGTTTCAAACATGATTTGCCGACCCCACTGGGAGTAGGATAAGGGTTGGAGATTTATTATATAAAAGTACACAAAAAAACGCCTGATTCTATGAATTATTTGTAAAACATTCAATAATATTTTCAGAGTAGAGCTCGATGTTTGTTATAATGTAAAAAAGTAATTAAGTAGCGGCCTGCTACTCTCCCACTGCTGGGAGTAGGCCTCTTCTCTCCGTTTTTGGATGGAAGGCTTGGAGCTAAGACCTCCCACGCTGCTCCAATGCAGATTACACATATATCTAGGTTTCTCTGGAGATATGCAGGTTTCCTCACGATGTTTTCCTTCACCGAAAAGCGTGTGATAAATTGCAATTATCAGACATAAGTTTTTAACTGAAAAACCCATTGGTGTCTGGGTTTAAACCCGTGACCTCCTCGAAAGAGTCGCACGGTGTTACCGCTGGGCTACCACAGCTTAGCTGTTATAATGTTATTTTATTATCAACCGGATGTTGTCAACACCGCAACTAAACAGTCTGTCTGTGTGACGGACAGACAATGAGGAAGATTGGCGCGCAATTAAATACAGCATCCGATGTTTTGATGCGTAAAAAAATAGGTAAGGTAATTGCACTAGTAACTGACCGTTTTGTATGAAATTTTAAATAAACGTTTTGTTTGTTGTAGCTAATAAAAAATAAATTTGTAATTACCTTTTGCCATCTATTAACAACTGCCCAAAACCTCAGAAATATAGCTCATTGTAATATTTAAAATTTACATCATACATCCTGCCCCTTAACACACTCTAAGTGGAGTCGGCACAACATGTTACAAACATGATGTCACATGATTTGGCTACGTATTTTACGACCGGCTACCTGCCTGACGTCAAATTACCTTAGCCGTATTTTACGACACCTCTGTAAGAACTGAGGGTAGTCTACTCATCCAGATACCACACGGCAAGTAACATGTAATGTAAATACATTCTTTAAATACTTGAATCCATACTTAAAGAACCAACAAATTTTATTTACAAAATATTGGCGGGAATCATATCCGGACTTGGCAAAAATTTAAATTTCTTTTTTAAAAGCTATATCCCTAGGATTCTAAACCGTTAATAAAAATTAAAAAAAAATAGTTCTCTTACACAGCGCAAAAATTAGTTCCGAAGTCGTAACATTCGATTTTCGAACGTCAAAGTTCGACGCTGTGTCAACAAAGCGCGCTCATCAAACAACAATGGCGGATGTTATGAAAATGGGATTAATGGTAATCACCATTACCTAAGCGGTAGCATCAGGGTGGGGTTGACGGGACCACTTTCAGTTTCTGCAGCATACTTGGCCCGCGAGCACGCGTTACGTAACCCGCCCGTCCGGTCGCCCGCATACGAATGACACACTTTTTTGACTCCACTTATCTTTATTAATTTGAATATCGAACAATAGTTTAATGCTACGCTAATTTTAAAATATTATCTATTTTTGAACTGTCAGACAATTAGAAGTTCCCGCCAATAATTAATAAAGCACAGATACAGAAACACAAATATATATTTAAAATACTCTGTGCTATTTAGACAATGTGCAGAACGAAGTGCATTTTTATTGTGAACAAGTGCTATGTGTGTGTTACATTCAGGCATATATTTTGAGTCATCATCTGTCGAAAAGTAAGTATATAATAATAGTTAATATATAGAAACCGGCTATCACGTTTATTCTATCGGATTAACCCATCCGGGGCACTTATTAATAAATTTAAACATTTATAATAATAGTATAAGATCCAATACATTTCAACGAGCTGTTCTTATATACAATCTGAATTTTGAAAATGGCGCCTACGATTTTCATTAAATTTAGTATTTGTGTGGTTTAAGGGGCAATATATCGATCCAGTTAGTTTTAATTTTAAGAAATATTTGTTATATCTCTGTTTTCGGGCAATAAAAAATGTTACAATATTAATTAGAATACGAATGTTAATTTCGCATTCATTGACAAACGAATAATCTATACTTATAATAAATCTGTAGAGAGGTCAATTCTGTAACTGGAATATATTTCCAAAATAACTATCAGGGGGTGATTAGGGATCGATACTGATGCCAAAAATGCAATCATTAAAAATTTTGTCTGTCTGTCTGTCTGTCTGTCTGTCTGTATAACCGTTATAGAAACAAAAACTACTCGACGGATTTTAACGAAACTCGGTACAATTTTTTATCATACTCCTGAGCTGGTTATAGTATACTTTTCATCACGCTACAATCAATAGGAGCAGAGCAGTGAAGGGAAATGTCGGGAAAACGGGAGAAGTTACTCCATTTTTTAAGCTTCCGGTGCGTGTGCAACCTTGATGGTTAAAGCTACACAGAAATCATGTATGACGGAAATGTTCTTCTTAAAATTATATAAAAAATATCCCACGACAGCATATGTCTATCTTTTATGGTTGACTCACAATAACACGTGTAACTCCCGATATCTTAGCAGTTCGAAGCTTTCTGGTTATATTTGTCTACTCCTACGTTTATATCACTCTCAGTCATCCCTAAATAAAAAAGTGAATAGTATTAACCATTGTATAAAAAAAGAATAGTTGAAATCGGTATAGAAACACCAAAGTTATACATGAAATACGCTAATAATAAGCCATCGCGCGTGAATACTGAATCATGCTATAGGGATTATCACTACATAGTATAAAACAAAGTCACATTCTTTGTTTGTCCCTATATCCCTATGACTGCCTAAATCTTTAAAACTACGCAAAAGATTTTGATGCGGTTTTTTTAATAGATAGAGTGATTCAAGAGGAATGTATAATAACATTCAATATGGAGTAGAGAAATACTGTAATTTTTGAGGTTTCTAATGTGATGTCGTAAATAATTACTTTTTTTCCGCTTACATTGCAAACGCAGGCTAAACCCTACGAGATTTATCAAAATGATGTACTAAGTATTTGTACACATTGAAAAAGTCTACAGAAAAGTCCGCGATGGTATATGTCTATCTCTTATGGATAACCCACAAAAATAATGCCTTATTTTCGAAGCAATTTTTATACAATATAGCATTAATTCTTATCCAATATATCCAATTAAGTACGTTAAATACATTGTTGATTTAATATAGATCAATATGGCCGTTTACAGCATGTAATTTAAATGAACATTTTCGAAGATATCACAGATTTAAAATCCCGCGAGGAGGCCGCGCTTCGCCCTATAGCACTTCGAATTTAGCAGCGATCGGACGCGCAACTAAATGTCGCTCTTTTAAGAGTAACCTCTAAAGAAAACATGTTTCTATTGTCTAATGATAACAAAGCTATGAATGTTGTATATAAAGACATTCTGTAAATAATTTTGAACATAAAATATATAGGGAAAAATGTAAAATGTAAATATGTAGTATATGAATTTAGACATTCCAAAGATAGCAGGAAATCTTCTTGGTATAGGGAGAGGGAATTGTTTTTATCCAAATGTAACGCTTGCGGGCCACGGGCAGTAATGAATAAATCAAAACTACTGGATCGATTTCAATCATTTTTTCACTGAGTGACATAGGCTATATATTTTATACCCGTGCGAAGCAGGGTAGGCCGCTAGTAATCTTAATATAAGGGAGTTAATCTTGTATATATATAGAATCTGAATTACGGAAACGGCTCCAACGCTTTTCATGAAATTCAATATGTGGGAAGTTTCGCGTACGATAACCGATCTAGCTTTTATTTTAAAAAATGTCGTTTTATTCCTGTTATCAGGCATTGAAAAATAACTCAAATCGACATTGAATTCAATTCAAATTCAAAATATTCTTTATTCAAGTAAACTTGTAAACAAGTGATTTTGAATCGTTAACTCGACTGCTGGTTCGGAAAGCTGTTCCTACCGAGAAGAGCCAGCAAGAAACTCAGCGGTTGCTCTTTACAAAATATAATTCTTAATTCTAGTTACATTACGTCATTCCTGTCTTGTACAGGTTGGAATAGACCTATATCCACATATTCTTAACATCCAAATAATCCTCAACAGTATAGTAGGCTTTCTGTATCAGCCTTTTTTTAACAGTGTTTTTAAACTGTTGTAATAGCAAAGTTAAAATTGATTGCAGAATGTTATTATGGAATCTTATACCCAAACCCACAAACGATTTACGTACTTTTGCAAGGCGCAAAACAGAAGCTGCAAGCTTATGTCGGTGCCTACTTTGTCTATTATATATCGTTTTATAATTCTTTATATTTTTATGTACATAAATTAAATTGCTTAAAATATACTGTGAAGCAAATGTAAGAATACCTATTTCCTTAAACTTCTCTCGCAGGGAATCACGCGGACTTAAATTGTAAATGCCACGTATGGCTCGTTTTTGTAATACAATTTCTTTTCATTATCCGCGCAGTTACCCTATAACAATATTCCATATAATGCTATGGAAGTAAGCAAAATAAACAATTTATGCTGTTTCGTCATCCGAAGAATACAACTAAGTAGAGTAAAATAGAAAATACTATTTTTGCTATCACTTATAAAGTTCAGTGAAGAATGGGCGGACTAAAAAAGTTAAAATACGTAGGATAACGTCCCCAGACCTTAGTAGGATAAAGACCAGAGTAGGATAAAGACCCCAGATAACGCCACCATTTTTTTTGCTTTTTATTTGTATTTTTTTATAAATAAAAAAAAATTTACCATCAATACTCGGTTACCCAAGTATTACAAGATTAGCTCAATTAAAAATTAAAGATATGAATTTAAATTTAAAATTGATAGCACATAATTAGTTTGGGGAAATTCGAAGTAAATTATCACGCACTTACATAATTCAAATATATTATACAGCTAAGACATTTAATAAAAAAAATACACAATTACAAACAGAATTACTGTATGAATTTAAATAAAAACTACATTAAACATTTTATGCTAAAAATAATTTTACGCGCACGCATTGTTTAATATGATTATATAATAGGCATTAAATATACATATTATGTAATAATTATAACTTTTTAGTTATTATTTTATCTTTTATATTTAAATGAGTTAATCTTGTATGTACATATGTATATACATTTATATATTCTGAATCTTGGAAGCGGCTCCAACGATTTTCCTGAAATTCAGCGTGTAGGGGCTTATGGGACTGAAAAATCGATCTAGCTAGGTTTTTAATAAAAATCATTTTATTCCTGTTTTTGGGCATAAATATAACGTAGAATTAAAATTTGCTATGAAACGTAATGCTGCGATAGCCGATGGGTAGCTGTCGGACGGAAAATGTTCTATACCCGGGTTCGAATCCCACATCGACGCCTCCTTTCTTCTTTATTTTTTTAAATTTATTAAATTTTTTTTAAATAATAATTTTTTTATCTATTAAAAAATTAACGAACAAGGCTCGGTCACCCAGGTATTATTTCTTTAAGTGTATATATTCGAAGTTGTTTTAAATTCATTTTTCTGTACGTATTTAATTAATTATGTTAATTATTAATGCTTAATTGATTTTTAAGACATTTATTCTTAAAAATCTCTCAATAGTTCTTGTTCGAATGACTTCATTCGCTCCAACTAAGCCCCTCGTGGCTTCTAGCCACCCTTCCGTTGTCGTAATAACTAATCAAAGTCATACCACCAGCCCTCCACTACACTTCGCCCTAAGCCGTGGTCCAGCCTCACAGGAAGCACCCTTAGGACGACGTTCCCCGACGCTAGTAGAGCTTCTGCGCATCTACTCCTCGCATTTCGCGATCTCGACGATGCTTCTGTGCTCGCCCATCCCGCCCCGTGATGCTGTAAAAACCGTTAGGGCTAACAGCATACAGTCAATTCGAAAAAAAATCTTAGCCCCAAAAAAGATTATTTTACATATTTTTATATACTATATGGAATAAAAATTATATGCTGCTTCCTACACTTAGCACTACATAGATTCTCTTAACAAACGCGGATTATAGCAAATTAATTTTACATTACTTTTGTACTATAGAATTCCGAAAAATAACGCTTGTTTCTATAAGTTATAAATAAGTTATATATTAGAGTACCTGAGTAATTTCTACCGACCACTTTGGCACCCCACCTAAGCCACGCTGACTTGACAGTTAATGGCAAAAATTCAATTCAATATAAATTTCAGTAATTTTTTAATGCCCAAAAACAATAAATAAGTAAACAAAATAAGTTTTTTTAAATAAACCTAGCTAGATCGATTTTTCTCCTCAAAACCCCTACATGCTGAATTTCAGGAAAATCGTTAGAGCCGTTTCCGAGATTCCGAAAATATATAAATATACAAAACAAGATTAACTCATTTAAATATTAAAGCTATTGTATCGATATTGCAGGATTGTAATAAATCGATTATAACAACGATACTGTTACATGATGCATCGTAATATGCATCTAATGAATCAATGTTATTTAATTTGAACAGCACAATCGGTTGTTACATACACTCCAGCTGTTCACGCGTTGGAATAACAATTAATTATTCTATTTCGATGCATTTTTTTAATACTTCACTATACTTTATTCGACTGTGATTACCGGAAGCGACGGACAAAAGTTTCTTCTAGTTTTCCTTTTGATTATCGTTCTTACCTACCCTAAGACCGAATTATCGACATGTAATTCCCAAAGCGTCGTATTCAAATTTAAAATCAAATATTCTTTATTCAAGAAAACTTGTACAAGTGCTTTTGAATCGTCAATTCTATTGCTGGTTCCTACCGAGAAGAGCCCGCAAGAAACTCGGCCAGTGCTCTTTTCAAAGTATTATACTTATAATTAATTAAATTATCTTTATTACGCTCCTGCCCTTATCCCACTCTGAGTAGAGTTGGCACAACATGTTATAAACATATTGTCACATGATTTGGCTAGGTATTTTACCGGTGGCCTGCATGAAGTCAACTTATCTTTGTTACATTTTGCGAAATCTCGGTAATAAATGAGGGTGGTCTATTCAACTCAGCCGGATGCCACACGGTGGGCGACATCTCGGTAATAAATGAGGGTGGATTATTTTAGTCAGATGGATACCACATGGCGGGTTAACTTACCTAACTCGCATTTTACGACACCTCGGTAAGAAAGAAGGTGGTATATTCTACTCAGGATACTACACGGCTAAATAAAAGGGATAGAATAATGTACTTTAACATATTATACAAGTAGTATGGGTCTGCCCATACAAGATAATTTATATTGATTATACCAATTGCGCAAAATAAGCTTCCAAAATTGCTGCGTGGCAGTCTTTTGCAGTCGAGGCCTCGGAACAGGATATCCTGCGAATTTCTAAAGGTAATCACCGGTATTGCGAAATGAGATTGTGAAAATTTTGGATATTTATTTACATCTTAATACTTGGCCCGTTGACACATTATTGAAACATTTTGTAAAAAGAATTTGTTCGCTCTTCGAGTCTCGGTGTATTCATGTATTGAAGTATTTGTTTTAAAATTATTTTCAATAGATACTTAGCTTAGTCGCGTCCGCAGCAGAGATACACTAAAGTAATGTACTAGAGAATTGTAGATCTACTAAAATATTACAAAAAAGTCCGCAATCGCATGTAGTATAGACATGGTAGAGACATAGTGGGGATCCGCCGTAGAGTTGAAGCTCGTTCATCGGGAGGAGACTCAGCGGCGGTAGAGATGGCAGAGCGTAGCTTGGGGGGAGCGGCTGGAATCGCCCAGAACAGGTGTCTGCACGATTTCAGTCAACCAACCGAATATCCAAGACTGGGTCGCCAGGAGGCATGGGGTCAGATGACACAGGTGATTTCCGGACATTGTTGTTTTGGCAGCTATCTGTGGAAGGTGGCCCGGCGCGAAGAGTCCGGTAAGTGCCATGAGTGCGGTGCCGAGTTTGACACGGCGCTGCACATGCTCGCTGACTGTCCCGCTTGGGCTGTTCAGCGGGCGGAGCATGTGGCACAGGTGGCACATATTTGACATATCTACTTGCCATCTGCGGTTCGTGTCATGGTGGACGGGGCATGGAGAACGTGGGCAGCGATGGCCTCCTTCTGCGAGGACGTACTCTCGCGAACGGAGGTGGCGAGGCGGATTCGGGAAGTCGAGTCTTTGGAGCCGATCCGTCGTAGGCGAGCTTGGCGCAGTCGACTCGCCAAAGGCAGTAATATGACGCCCTACCGAGGACCTTTGGGCGTTCCAAATGGGGTTTATCGGACGCCCTCCTGACAAATACAACAGTACCCTATCCCCGCCACCAATAGCATGGTGGAACACTGTCAGGTTTTTAGTCGGTGCGAGTCCGACATACCCACCGTTCGTTCCCGTTGGGCGGTGACGACCCATACATAATGTTTTCTTGACGAAAAATTGGTCGGGATCAACTAGCTTTCTTCATCGTCTTCAAACTTTTCGCCTTTGAGGGAAGATATGAGGAGCTCTCTGGGCAAAGGTCTTACTTCTGGCATTCTGTCTGCAACGGCGCTCGCCGTGGAGATGTGCGGACTGACTTTTGTCCGCACTGGCGAACATCTACGTTCGCGTAGACTGTTCCCGCGTGATAGGTTGATAATAGATGGCGCTTTTCAATGTTATCATATTCTTGTAGAATTAACAAAATTTCTATAGCCTACATGTTACCCCGATCTATCACAACTGTGCCAAATTTCATCGATATTGGTCTAGTGGATTCGCCATGAAAGTGTAACAGACACATCCATAATCACAAACTTTCGCATTTTTACCAGGATTTACCAGTGATTAGATAGACTTTAGCATTTATAATATTACTATCGATTTCCGTTTCAAGTGGCCGGTTGATGCAAGCTTTTGTATTGCAAAAGGATATAAGTTATAGGCCAGCACGCGAACTGTCACTCTGCACGAGAAATCTGTCAGCTAAGATAAAAACTCGGACAATCTGACCCTGCCCTTTCTGTCATCGAACTGCCTATGGTGCCTATCGCGATATACTTTTTGACTAATTGTATTTCGTAACACAATATAATACGTAATACATTAGCACTAATATTTACACTAGAGTATTTCTTACCGAGGTGTCGTAAAAGGCGACTAAGGTAAGTCGACCCGCCGCGTGGTGTCCGGCTGAGTAGAATAGACCACCCTCTTTCATACTGAGGTATCGAAAAAGGCGACTTAGGTAAGTTAACGTCAGGCAGGCATCCGAGCGTAAAATACCTAGCTGAATCATGTGACAACATGTTAATAAAATGTGGTGCCAACCGACTGTAGGTTAAAGGCAGGAGGATGATGATGTGATAAAATGATCGATTAATATAAAAATCGATTATTTTTGACATCCCTAGTGTACTAAACAGATTTTAATGCAGTTGGCTTAACACACAGTTAAGCCAAGGTGCATCGGCTAGACAATAATAAATATCAAACCCTGGCCCTTGTAGCGTTCATAGGTTTGTCAAATTTAATATACAATACGTATTCCAAGGTGAAATATAACACTATAATAAATCACTTTAATAAATCAGTTTTATGCCTAATCAAATTTTACATACTTTGATAGAATGATCTTTGAGAACACATTTGATAAATGAATATATTTTTACGGTTGATGGCAATTTAATGTGATTAAGTAACTTTAAGTGTGTAACATTTCATTTGCTTCCACCTACCAGTTAGGTCTGACCCCTGAAAATATAGGCGTCCAAAAACCCTGACGATCAAATAACAATCGCAAACACAGAAACACGTAATACACACAGCGTCTTCGCCAGCGAGGGCGAGGTCCCTGTTTTGTGTCGTCGGTTGGTTATGGCTTCTTGCACCCTCCAGACGTCGTAATGACTATTGAAAGTCATACCATCAGCCCTTCACTACACGTCGCCTTAAGCCGTGGTCCGGCCTCACAGGAGGCACCCTTAGGACCTTTAGGACGCTTAGGAGGTTTCCCGACGCTAGTAGAGCTCCTGCGCTCTACTCTCCGCATTTCGTAACCTCGACGATGCTTCTACGCTTGTCCGTCCGGCCCGGTGAAGTTGTAAAAGCCATTTGGGCTAACAGCAGACGGTCAGTTCGAAAAAAAGTGTACCTTGATAGGTGATCGTTACTTTCGGAAGGTAATTTCACTCAAATGGGTGATCAGAACGTGATAGTGTGGTTAAGCAACTTTGAATAAAGCCTGTGACTGCATTAATTTATTTTATATGTCGTTTATAGGCTGTAATGGAGAACCAACTCAAAAAATTATGTTTTGAGCTCATGCTGAGTTATATGTTACACTAGCAATTTCCAGCGACTCCGGCCGCGTGGGAAGATTAAAACTGTAATATAGTATGTTTAAACAATAAAAATGGTTAAAGTGGGTCAACCTTCAATTCTGGATATGTGCTGTCGCGTACTTTTGTTTAGAGCTTTTAGAGGGGAACAATTTTGTAGTACAACATTTTTGAATAACTGTCACCGTTTACTTAGCGCACGCAAGGAAAGCTTTAAATTTTGCCGTTTTCGTAATATTTTTTATTGCTGCTTCTCTCCAGTTCATCTTAGCGTGTTATGTTGCCTCTTGCCTTCCTCGATAAATAGACTATCCTACACTTAAAGAATTTTTCAAATCAGTCCAGTAGTTTTTAAGATTAGCGCGTTCAAATAAACAAACTCTTTAGCTTTATATATTAGTATAGATTTGGAACCAAAGATTTTAAATAGTTTATTTAGGGTTGTAATTTATTTTTTTGTCCCACGTTTTTGGTAACCTCGTTTGGACATTTCGGAGCTCGATGGAGTTACGTCCTCGAGGCGGTCGATGCATCTGGTGCTCCCGATGCATCGATCAGCGGAGGGAGGAGGCATTATTTAGTAAGGCCTTAACCCAGATGTGCTCTCTAGGATTCGGAGCTGCTGTGATGAAGGCAATGTGTCCAACGGTACCCTGTCCCCGCCACCAGCAGCGTGGTGGAGCACTGTCAGGTTTTTAGTCGGTGCGAGTCCGACATACCCGCCGCTCGTCCCCGTCGGTGATGACCCATAATGGGATTTTCCTAACAAATGGTCCTTTAGTTATAGTACACTACACTAGCACTAACAAATTGTCCTTTAGTTATCAGGCTACACTACACTAGCTCTATACACATTCATTGCACACACACAGCACAATGTATCGTGCTTTTTAGTCTATCTCCTGATGATGCTTCTGTTACGGGGCGTAACGATTGTTATAAATAATAAAAATAAATATATGGGACACTTACACGGTCGTCCGTCTCCAATGTAAGTAACTTAATACTTGTGTTATGGTAGATAGACAACTGGTGAATATATACCTATATATTTTTTAAATACATACTTAAATACAAATACACACCCAGGCTCGAAGAACAACAAATTCATTTATAGAAAATGTTGGCCCTCGATGTGAACCCGCAACCCGCAGAGCTGAAGGCAAGGTCGCTACCCACTGTGCCAACGGGCCAGTCAAAGTTGCAGTCAAATTAATGAGTTTGTGGTAGTGAGTGATGGTTTTCTGTAGTGTTCTTGTAAGAATAAAATCTGTATTCTGAACAGTATATTTAGCCTTTGTTTCCGGCGACCTCGGTTTAGAGGATGCAGTCATCATAATTTAAATTTACATCTTTATAATAAAAAACGCAAATGCCAAATTTTATTTGGCGATTTATCTTAATATATACAAATTACAGCTTTAGCATTTATTTCATAGGAATCCATTTTCTTTATTATATTAACAAATATCAGATAATAGAAGAGTGCGAATAGCCGCGTGGTATCCGGCTGAGTAGAATAGACCACCCTCATTTCTTACCGTAGTGTCGTAAAAGGCGACTAAGGTAAGTCGACTAGCCGGGTGGTATCCGGCTAAGTAGAATAGACCAACCTCATTTCTTACCGAGATGTCGTAAAAGGCGACTAAGGTAAGTTGACGCATCGTGTGGTATCCGATTTAGTAGAATAGACCACCCTCTTTCTTACCCAGGTGTCGTAAAATACGACTAAGGTAAGTTAGCGTCAAGCAGGCGGCCGGTCGTAAAAACGCAGCCAAATCATGTGACAGTATATTTATAACCCTAGCCAGCAATGTGCTCCGCCTGCGTGGAAATATTAAAACTGTAATATAGTGATAACCTTAAAATAGTAACAATAGTTTAACCTTAAAAGCTAGATATATGCTGTCGCGGACTTTTATTTAGAGGTTATAGAGGGGAACAATTTAGTAATACATGATTTTTTATAACTTTTTGCGTTTACTTAGCGCACGCAAGGAAAGCTTTAAATTTTACCGTTTTCGCAATATTTTTCATTGCTGCTCCTCTCCTATTCATCTTAGCGTGATGTTATATAGTCTATAGCCTCGATAAATGGTTTATCTAACACTCAAAGAATTTTTGAAATCAGTCCAAAGTTCCTGAGATTAGCGCGTTTAAACAAACAAACTCTTCAGCTTAATATATTAGTCATCATCCTTATCCCACTCTAAGCCCTTATTCAGCCCTTATCCCACTCTAAGTGGGGTCGGCACAACATGTTACAAACATGTCATATGATTTGGCTACGTATTTTACGACCGGCCGCCTGCCTGACGTCAACTTAACTTAGTCGTATTTTACGATTCCTCGATAAGAAAGAGGGTGGTCTATTTTACTCAACCGGATACCACACGGTGGGTCAACTAACCTTAGGTAGTCGCCTTTTACGACACCTCGGTAAGGAATGAGGGTGGTACTATTCTATTCAGCCGGATACCACACGGATATATATTAGTATAGATTATAAACTCTCTCTTGATTGTAACGCATCAATCACAGACGATTTTTTAAATTGAAACACGTACGTTAATAGAATTTCGAAACTGCGTTTATGGGAGCCAGTTTATTACACCATAAAACACCTTTACAATCACCAATGTGCACATCAAAAGTGGTTTTAACAAAATCAAATGGTCCGGGAACGAAATTCTAATTATCAATCTTACAAATATTTATGGTCATCAGCTATTACTAGATTAAAACAACTCATCTCGGTCGGTTTTGTTTCCATAGACTTTCTATATATTTGGTTGTGCAGAATCTCCTAACCAAGAGTTGTTTTTATTAAGGCAATTCAAACATTCTTCCATACATCATGTTGCAATAAAAAAACTGTGTTTCAATCATGGTAACCCTAGCAGCGAGTTCCAATAAGCCAAGTTGCAATAACATTGTCTTTAATGAGGCAACCCTGGTAGCTATTTAACCACGATCCAAAAAATAGTGTTACGAACAACGCAAACCTATCAAAGAGTCCCTTAAAACACGTTGCAATAAAACTGTTTTTAGCCAAGGCAACTCTCGCATCAAGTCTCTTTAAACAAAGTGAAATAACACTGTTTTTAATCAAGATAACTCTAGCATTGTGCACCTTAAACCAAGTTGCATCAAATCCGTTGAAATGTTGAATTTGACATGGCAACTCTGGTAGTGAGCCTTCGAAACCACGTTGCAATAAAACTGTTTTTTAATCAAGGCAACTCTGGGATCGACTGTGCTAATCCATGTTGAAAAAAACTGTTTTTCATCAAGGCAAACAGTTGAACCGTTGGAGTAAAACAGTTTTTAACTTTAGCAGCGTGCGGCCCAAGTCGTGTTGCAAAAAAAAGTTTTTCTTCCATGCAGCCCTAGCAGCGAGTTAATCACGTCACAATAAAACTGTTTTTTAATAAGGCAACCCTAGCAGTGAGTTTCCTAAACCACGTTGAAGTTGTTCGGGCAATTTTTCCCACCGTGGGTAATCGGGGCTTGCTGCACCTGAGGTGTGGGTAGGTGACTAATTAATGTCACACACAAAAAGAAGATCGGTCGGCCGCGCAACACGGTGCACGGACCTCGGAGTGAATTGCAATAAATATCGGTTTTCGGTGGTTTTCTGTAGCTATTAAAGGAACGCAGTAGGCACGAACAGAAGTAGTATTTAATCAAGGCAACTCTAGCCACGAGCCCTCAAAGCCACGTTACAATAAAACTGTTTTAATCAACGTAACCCTAGTTAGTCCCATAACCACGTTGCGATAAAACTATTTCAAAGCAACCGCAACAGCGAGTTGCAACGGATTAACAACAATAGTATTTAACGTCGCCAAATACGGCAGAGCTTATTCGTACCATTGGTCTAAGAAACGACGGACGCGTTGCGAAATATTGACAACAGAGTTGCGAAGGTCGCATAAATACAAAATTTATTTAAATTCATTGCCACACGTCTCGGTTTAATTGGGTCTCTGGTTAGACCACCTAGCTTTTTGTATGTCAGGTAAACATTATGGGTCATCACCTCCCGTACGGGGACGAGCAGCGGGTATGTCGGACTCGCAACTACTAAAAACCTGACAGTGCTCCACCACGCTGCTGATGACGGGGACAGGGTACCTATAAAACATTGCTCCCATCCCCGCCACAAGTAATTCTGAACCCCAGAGTGCGCCACCTCTGGGTCGAGACCTCTCTAAAAGTGGCCCCTCCCTCCGCTAATAGATGGGAAGCACCAGATGCATCGACTGCCTCGGGGACCTTATAAGGTGGGCGTCCGATATACGCCCGGAAGGTCCCCGTTTAGACCACTTAGCTTGAGTTGATAAAGATATGAGACTAATTGACTCTGTTCGAGACATCCGGCTCAGTGTAATGCCAATTTTGTGATCACACAATACAGTGCTGGTGTTCAGCCAAAGAATGTGAGGCTAGGAAGTGTATTCCTACTGCATTTAAAAAGGAAAAACCTAATACTACTTACACAACATTATATAAACATAAACGCGAACGAAACTATATATTAAAACAGCGATTATAACATAACTAAATAGTTGATGTATATAAACCAGCTATTCTCCTTCCCTAAATGCTCCTCACTGACTTACTCGAGATTATTTAGCTTTCAAGGTGTTAAGCTGTGGAATGATTTACCAGTATCAATCCGCAAATCTGTTTCCCTTTTGGTATTTAAGTTACAGACTAGAAAATATTTTTATTAAGTAATTATATATTAGTAGCATTTTAATTAATTTATTAATACATTAAACGGTTAAATTTATATAAACATTTTTTTTTCTATATAACCCGTATTCTCGTTCTTCTTCACTTCTTGTCCTTTTTCTTCTGTCACTCAAAGGTTGACTGGAAGAGATCCCTTTTAGGGATAAGTCCTCCTTTATACATGTGCTTTTTTAGTTTCTCTTTCTCTTTTCTAAATATATGTATAAAAAGAGATAAATAAATACTCACGTGTTATTCTATCGGGTTAGCCCGACTAGTTTCGAACCCATCCGGGTTCATCAGTTCCCGCCGCGATAACGTCGTGTAAAGAGCTCATGAATAAGTGCCCCGGATGATTTCGAAATTAGTCGGGCTAACCCGATAGAATAAGAAATGCCTATAGCCGGTTTATATACATTAACTATGACCACTACTCATGATAGTTTAAATTCTAAATAGCTTGTTAAATTCTATATGTATCAGATATCGAATTGCAGTTTGATAACTTAACTTACGGTATGTTATGTAAATGATAGACTAAACATGTTTGGTTCGCGTTTCCACACAGATCGTATTCTAGTATCATATAGTGAATTTGATACGAAGAGATTGTGTGTTGTTATATGAGAGTATGATTGGAAATTAAACGGTCCTAGTACTCAAAACAGGTGATTTGTTGTGATTAGTTTTCCCGGTTCATGCACTTAGGCGTATGTGATATGGAGTGGGAAAAATCGATTTATCGATTGATTTTTTTCCATTCATAATAAATCGATCTGTAAAAACTCGATTAACTCGAATCGAAAAATCGATTAAATATATATATATATATATGGGACACTTACACACACGGTCGTCCATACAAATTTTTCCTCTTTATAATATTAGTATAGATGCGCGACCTCTTCGTTACCCGTACATAAATCGTAATACACTATTAACTTAAACCTTCCGGAAGAATTAAACTACATTTTAGTAAAAACCGTACGAAAATCGTTTTAGATTGTGATAAAATAAACAAATAAAGTCTTCCGTCCCCAAAGTAAGTAACTTAATACTGGTGTTATGGGTGAGAGACAACTGGTGAATATATACTTATATATTTTTTAAATACAAATATACACCCAGGCTCAAAGACCAACAAATTCATTTATAGAAAATGTTGGCCCTCGGCGGGAATCGAACCCGCGACCCGCGGAGCTGAATGCAGGGTCACTGCTCCAACGGGCCAGTCCATTTTTTATTAATAAGAGATTATTTATTAATTAGAGATTATTATTAATAAGAGATAATTATTAATAAGAGATTATTTATTAATAAGAGATTTTATTATTAATGATCAATTTTTTCTGACTATTTCCATAGTTACATCAAGGCTTGGTGGCAGAGAGTCTATTTTAAAAATAAGTTGTTCTTCGTAAAAAAGATATAATACAATTATTATGCCATAAACTGCGATTAAGTTAAAGGAAAATATTCTACTAATATTATAAATGCGAAAGTTTGTGAGTATGGATGTATGTTTTTTAATCTTAACGGCGAATCCGCTGAACCAATATCCATAAAATTTGGCTAAATTATTCTTTATACGGAATAACATATATAGAAATCCTGTTAGTTCTACAGGAATAGGATGACATTGAAAAGCGCCATCTATTATCAACCTATCACGCGACAAAAGTCCACGCGAACGAAGTTGTGGGTAAAAGCAAGTATATTATTCAACAGTCTTATAGACTTTGTTGAATAGACAAACAGCTTTTGGGGTTTTTGTTTTATAATATGTTGAGATACAGATGGTTGCTAAAACAAAGTTCGGATACTCAAAGAACTTATGAAATCTACTTTAGTGGTTTCGAAATGTTACAATCTAAGACTGCATTCCTTAATACGAAATCTTTTCATACTAGTATTATTTATGTGAAAGTCTGACTGTTTGTCTGTCAGTCTGTTAAACATAATAAGTTAATATATGGGACACTTATACACACGGTCGCCCGTCCCCAAAGTAAGTAACTTAATACTTGTGCAATGGGTGACAGACAACTTAGGAATATATACATATATATTTTTTAAATACATACTGAAATACAAATATACACCCAGACTCGAAGACCAACAAATTCATTTATACCAAAATTGGTCCTCGGCGGAAATCAAACCCACGACCCGCGGAGCTAAAGGCAGGGCAGACTACCCACTCAACCCAATCAACGGGACAGTCAAACAACAACATTATAACAAAGCTTACGGCTTAGCCGCTAGAAAAATATTGATGAAACATAGTAAAAGTAAAGCTTATATACGCTGTAATATATAGGACTAGCTTTCATTCGCAACTTCGTTTGCGTGGACTGTTGTCGTGTGATAGATGGCGCATTTCAATATCATCCTATTCCTTGTAGAATTAACAGGATTTCTATAGCCTATAGCCGGTGTATAGGTAATGTGCCAAATTTCATCGATATTTTTACGGCGGATTCGCAATGAAAGAGTAACAAATATACATCCATACTCACAAACTTTCGCATTTATAATATTAGTAGGATAACAAAAATCCCATGTTTCCTTCGGGAATAGGAAGATAAACTCAAGAATTAGGAGCTATTTTAACTTATTTACCTAGAATTTCAACGGTGTCAGGATTTAAGCGGGTAAAACTTTATGACACTGATTTCCAAATCCCATGTTTCCTTCGGAAATAGGAAGATAAACTCAAGAATTAGGAGCTATTTTAACTTATTTACCTAGAAATTCAACGGTGTCAGTATTTAAGCGGGTAAAATTTTATGACACTGATTTCCAAATCCCATGTTTCCTTCGGAAATAGGAAGATAAACTCACGAATTAGGAGCTATTTTAACTTATTTAGCTAGAAATTCAACGGTGTCAGGATTTAAGCGGGTAAAACTTTATGACACTGATTTCCAAACGGGCGAGGACTTGGCTACAAACGGTCATCTGTCCCAAAAGTAAGTAACTTAATACTTGTATTAAGAAGATTATCCGCTGAGTTTCTTACTGGTTCTTCTCGGTAGGAGCAAACTTCCGAATCAGTGGTAGCTTCTTTAAAAACATTTAACGATTCAAAAGTACTGAAAACAGTCCACTTGAATTCAGAATATTTTGAATTTGTGTTATGGCTGAGAGACAACTGCTAAAAAAACATTATAATTTAAAATACATACCCACCTAAATAAATACACCCAGAATCCAAGATCCCACAAATCCACCCCATTAAGAGTGAAATAAGGGCAGTACAATTATGATAAGAAAAGTGCAGATATATCATTAAAATACAAGCAAAGTGGTGTGAATGATAAGTGGTCGGGAATGAGGTAATCCTACCTTTTATGTCATATACAGAAACATGTTTCATTGCACAGTATTATGTAATGATCTCGTCTTATAACCTAAGACTATCCGTATCTGATTTACTTAAGCTTCTGCACCATAATATTTAATATATAAGTATAATAGACACTTACACACACGGTCGTCCGTCCCCAAAGTAAGTAACTTAATACTTGTGTTATGGTAGACACAACTGGTGAATATATACTCATATATTTTTTAAATACATACTTAGAAACAAATATACACCCAGGCTCACAGGCCAACAAAGTCATTTATAGAAAATGTTGGCCCTCGGCGGGAATCGAACCCGCGACCCGCAGAGCAGAAGGCAGGGTCACTACCTACTGCGCCAACGGGCCAGTTATGTCATTCTCTATATAGAAGATGTCTTTGCAATCGCCCGTAGCGCCTAATAACTCTTTAAAAGGCCTGACAGAATATTGTCAAAGGTTTGTATACATACGATCATCTTTATACATTTTTACTTTTCTATTTCATTCTGTTGCCCTTATTTGTACTAATATATTATAAAGCTGAAGAGTTTGTTTGTTTGAACGCGCTGATCTCAGGAACTACTGGACCTATTTGAAAAATTCTTTCAGTAGTCCATTTTTGAGGAAAGCTATAGGCCGCATGGAAAGATTAAAACCGTAATATAGTCTTTTGATAACCATAAAAAAGGTTAAAGTTGGTTAACCTTAAAAGTTAGAGACATATGCTGTCGCGTACTTTTATTTAAAACTTTTAACATACATGATTTTTGAAAAACTCACCGCTTACTTAGAGCACGCAAGAAAAGCTTTCAATTTTGCCGTTCTCGTAATATTTTTTATTGCTACTCCTCTCCTATTCATCTTATCGTGATGTTATATAGCATATATCCTTCCTCGATAAATGGACCATCTTACACTCAAAGAATTTTTCAAGTAGTTCCTGTGATATTGATATAGCGCGTTCAAACAAACAAACAAACAAACAAACAAACAAACAAACTTCAGCTTTATATATTAGTATAAACTGCTTGTTAAAGTTTAATTTAGTCCAAGGTATCAAGGATTCCAATATGCGACACATAATTGTCATTTGCATAAACATATTTTAGATCGGTATGCAGTTTTGGCCGACTGTTGCAAAATTCATTGCAATGCAGGAAACCGCGCAGACAAGCGTTATTAATTCGCAGGTTCCGCTCCCAAACTGTTTTGTCGCTTATTTTGTTTAATTAATGTGATAAGGCGTTTTAAATTCTAAGATATGTATGGTAAAAATTTAATTGAAGCATGAGTCATATATTTCCATACTATATTATGAATGCAAAAACGCCGTGGTATCCGGCTGAGTAGAATAGATCTCCCTAATTTATTACCGAGGTGTCGTAAAAGGTGACTAAGGTAAGTCCACCTGCTGTGTGGTATCCGGCTGAGTAGAAATAGACCACCCTCTTTCTTACCGAGGTGTCGTAAAATTCAACTAAGGTAAGTTGACATCAGCAGGCGGTCGGTCGTAAAATACGTAGCCAAATCATGTGACAACATGTTTATAATATAATTTATAGAATTAGGCTTTACTTTGCGGAGATCCATAATACAAAAGTAATAATAAAATTATTTTGCTATAATCCTCGATGAAGTAAAATAGAAAAAATATATAAACGGATTGTCCACTCTACATTTATGTAGAGTGGACAATCCGTTTTCATACCTGATACATGCAGGATTCGTAAAAACACATGCGCAAACCTCCACCACCGCCACCACAATACACAAGCACTATATATCTACGTTCACTATCACAAACTGGAAGAGAATGGAAGAGGAAGACATATTGTGTCGACCCCACTTAGAGTGGGATATTTAGAGAAAGATGTGTATGAACGTTGTGACAATTAGTGTCTACCAAATTTGATGTGTAATAATGTTGCGCTGCCAAAATTGTTACGTAGCGACATCTTGAGGAAATCCATGATACACTAGAAACAATCGATTAACTTGACCTTAATTATTGGTTATTTAATTTAAAGTTAAATTTTATGACGTTAAACAGTGACTTCGCATAAACCAGAAGTGCATCGTCACTAGTGTTTACTATGAGGTGTTATATAATCTGACCTCATTGTGAGTTTGAGCCGGTGTCGCCATTTGAATTAACACTTGTATGTGAAATGACCCATTGTTAGCAGTAAATCATACAAGTAACTCATTAAACTTCCTACTCGTTCGGGGTTTATCGGACGCTCGCTGGAGTTAGGTCCTCGAGGCGGTCGATGCTTCTGGTGCTCCAGACGCATCGATTAGCAGAGGGAGGGGCCATTATTTAGGAAGGCCCTAACCCAGAGGTTGTGCTCTCTGGGATACAGAGCTGCTTTGATGGGGGCAATGTGTCCAACCCAACCCAACCCAATGTGTGGTACCCTGTCCTCGCCACCAGCAGCGTGGTGGAGCACTGTCAGGTTTTAAGTCGGTGCGAGTCCGACATACTCACCGCTCGTCTCCGTCGATTACGACCCATAATGGGTTTTCCTGATACAAAAAAGGGTCGCAGAGGTGATGTATGATCTACGTGAAATAAAGGAGACGAAGACGGAACGGAAGCGCGCATGTAGTCGCTGACGGCGTCGGTAGTAATGTAATGACTCACGAGTGACAAAGCTGAGAGGTTACACCAATTTGGGCCATCACACTATGCAAGTTATTTTTTTAACATTTAAGTATTGCGTTCTTTTTTGTTATTATATTATTATGTGTTTATTGTATTTGTGTAGTGTTGAAATAAAATGTAATTTTTTGCTTTGCTTTGCTTTTGCTTTACTCCGATCAGTGAGAAATCGTGGGTAGTCATGGGCTCTTTCGGCGAAAATGTTAACACGTAGAAAACGGTGGAAAGTCGAGTCCCTGGATACGATCCATCGCAGTGCGGCGCCAGCGATTACCCAAAGACCATCGCATGCTTTTCTAATGGGCACCTATGGACTAAAACTTGATATCAGACGCCTAATTGGACGTTCTGGAGTCGATGCATGTGGTGCTCTCGATGCATCGATTACCGGATGGGCAACTTTTTAAGAGGTCTCGGCTCGGAGGAGCCGCTTTTTGAAGCAAAGTGCTCTATATATAGGCTATTATGGCTATATAGCCTTATAGCCATAATAGCCTGTATTGCCATATAGCCTATAATAGCATATAGGCTTGCTCGGACCTTTTTCGGTCCGCCCGTTACACATTGTCTACCGCAGCATTACGTTTGACACCTAAAATTATCCTTAGCTTTCAATTCTACTTTTTTTATCCCCAATAACGGGATATAACGAATTTTTTTGAAAATAAAACCTAGATAGATCGATTTGTCTCTCCCAAAACTCCCTACACGCTGAATTTCAGGAAAATCGTTGGAGCCGTTTCTGAAATTCAGAAAATATATACATACAAGATTAACTCATTTGCATATTAAAGATATTTACGGCAATATCAGTAGCAATTAATTACGGAAACCGTTTAAACTCAAAAAACTCGGTTAATTTAGCCTCAATCAATGGTTATTTAATGTTTTACGTTAATATTAATAACTCAGTGACTTGACATGAAAACCAAAAGTGCATCGTCACAGAAAAGCCGAGTGTTATGTAATCTAACCTCAATGCTTCGTTTGACCCGGTGTCGCCACTTAACACTTGGATGTGAAGTAAGCTGCAAATCATAGTTAACAATCGATGTTAAAATCTATAATATGATTAGTTAACGATTACATACTTGTAAATTTGTATTTTGAAATTAAACAAGTTCGTTAACTTTAAATCTTCTTCTATACTTATAATAAATCTGTAGAGAGGTCAATTCTGTAACTGGAATATATTTCCAAAATAACTATCAGGGGGTGATTAGGGATCGATACTGATGCCAAAAATGCAATCAGTAAAATTTTTGTCTGTCTGTCTGTCTGTCTGTCTGTCTGTCTGTCTGTCTGTCTGTCTGTCTGTATAACCGTTATAGAAACAAAAACTACTCGACGGATTTTAACGAAACTCGGTACAATTTTTTTTCATACTCCTGAGCTGGTTATAGTATACTTTTCATCACGCTACAATCAATAGGAGCAGAGCAGTGAAGAGAAATGTCGGGAAAACGGGAGAAGTTACTCCATTTTTTAAGCTTCCGTCGCGTGTGCAACCTCGATGGTTAAAGCTACACAGAAATCATGTATGACGGAAATGTTCTCCTTAAAATTATATAAAAAATATCCCACGACAGCATTTGTTTATCTTTTATGGTTGACTCACAATAACACGTGTAACTCCCGATAGCTTAGCAGTTCGAAGCTTTCTGGTTATATTTGTCTACTCCTACGTTTATATCACTCTCAGTCATCCGTAAATAAAAAAGTGAATAGTATTAACCATTGTATAAAAAAAAAAATAATTGAAATCGGTATAGAAACACCCAAGTTATACATGAAATACGCTAATAATAAGCCATCGCGCGTGAATAATGAATCATGCTATAAGGATTATCACTACATAGTATAAAACAAAGTCACATTCTTTGTTTGTCCCTATAACCCTATGTATGCTTAAATCTTTAAAACTACGCAACAGATTTTGATGCGGTTTTTTTAATAGATAGAGTGATTCAAGAGGAATGTATAATAACATTCAATATGGAGTAGAGAAATACTGTAATGTTTCTAATGTGATGTCGTAAATAATTACTTTTTTTTCTTTATAATTAATAATTACTTTGATGTTAGATATAGCAGGAAATCTTCTTGGTGTAGGGAGAGGGGAATTGTTTTTCTTCAAATTTAACGCGTGCGGGCCAAGGGCAGTAATGAATAAATTAAACTACTGGATCGATTTAATAATTTTTTTAACTGAGTGACATAGGCTATATATTTTATACCCGTGCGAAGCAGGGTAGGCCGCTAGTAATAAATATATGGCTGTAATAAATATAATAAATAAAAGCTGTGATGGCCTAGCGGTGCGACCGTGTGAATCTCTAGAGACGATCATGGGTTCAAACCCGGGCAGACACCAATGAGTTTTTCTATTAAAACTTATGTGTCTAATTGATAATTGCAATTTATCACACGCTTTTCAGTGAAGGAAAACATCGTGAGGAAACCTGCATATCTCTAGAGAATTCCGGGGATGTGTGTAACCTACCAATCCGCATTGGAGCAGCGTGGTAGGTCTTAGCTCCAACCCTTCTCTCCAGGAATGGAGAGAGGAGGCCTATGCCCAGCAGTGGGATAGTAACAGGCCGTTACTTACTTACTTTTTAATAAATATATGGCACACTTACACACACGGCCGTCTGTCCCCAAAGTACCTTAATACTTGTGTTATGGCAGACAAACAACTGGTGAATATATACTTATATAATTTTTAAATACATACTTAAATACAAATATACAGCCAGACTCGAAGACCATCAAATTCATTTATAGTAATTGTTGGCCCTCGGTGGAAATCGAAATCGCGACCCGCGGAGCTGAAGGCAGGATCACTACCCACTGCGCCAACGGGCCAGTCTACTTTGGGTGTATAACACGGTATAATGGTTATATTTGTCAATATTTTGACTTGACTTCGAGTAATTTCGTTCCTCATTAGTATTATTCATTTAGTAGTTCAGCGGATTCGCCGTGAAAGAGTAACAAACATATATACAAACTCAGAAACATTCGCATTTATAATTGTCGCGAATTCAGTAGGTAGTCGCGAAATAAAATAAGATAAACAATGAGACGTCACAGGGGAAGGGGTAGTGGGGTGCAGCGGGCCGGTATAGTAAGGGAGCGCGCGACGCGGGCATTCATGTTGTGAAGTGTGTTAGTGGCAGTACTGGTGACACTATGTAAGTGATTCAGATTAATCTCTTATTGTGCTATGTATTCAGAGTTATATTTGGTATTATGTGTGTAACAGGAATTCAGAGGTTTATAGTATCAGTATAAATCAGATAAGTAAAGCGAGGCATGGGGTGGCTGTAGGGGAGGTCGGAGGCCACTATCAGGGGAACAGACCCCGCGTGTTGTATCAGTCCAGGGAACAGCCCTGTGTGTTATATCAGTTCAGGGAACAGACCCTGTGTGTTGTATTAGTCCAGGGAACAGCCCTGTGTGTTATATCAGACCAGGGAACAGCCCTGTGTGTTATATCAGTCCAGGGAACAGACCCTGCGTGTTGTATCAGTCCAGGGAACAGCCCTGTGTGTTATATCAGTTCAGGGAACAGACCCTGCGTGTTGTATCAGTCCAGGGAACAGCCCTGTGTGATGTATCAGTCCAGGGAACAGCCCTGTGTGTTGTATCAGTCCAGGGAACAGCCCTGTGTGTTGTATCAGTCCAGGGAACAGCCCTGTGTGATGTATAAGTCCGGGGAACAGCCCCGAGGGTAATACCAGCAGGGGACCAGACCCTGTATTACCTATTAGTCATATAATGAGTATTAGAATCGTGTAGCTATTCAGATAAAGCAGTTGTTAATATGTGTGTCAGTTATATACAGTGCATTCGAAAGATGACTCAGTTTCGTGATGTACCAATCAGGGTACATGGCGACATGGTGGAGATGCTGGGATTTGAGCCGGGGAATTAAATTATAATGTTTAATATGTTTTTAAACGTGGGTAGTTAGTTTCACAACACTTTGATATAAAACAATTACTATAAACAAACATCATTAGGGTATTATGAAATAATTTTCGTTTCTTTTGTTTATGCAGTTGCGTAATTAAGGTATTCGCATAAAATATACGAAAAGAAAGTTATTAGTTACTTTCCTAGTACATTAACCAAGTGATTAATGTCATATTTTTATACCAAGAAAATTTAGTCATGCAATAGTTTACGTAGTAGTTATTATATGAAACATTTAAATATTTTTTAAGTTTCATTTAGATAATATATTGAATATGAATTATGAATAAGAATTTAGCATGGTTACTGGTTTTTTTTTAATGAAGTTTTTTTAATTTTATATTTACCCTTATTATTCTATAACTTGTTACAGTTTATTATTAGTTAAGACTGACCTCTAATATTTTTACAATGGAAAGTGCCATCCGAACCCGTCTCAAATTAATTTACGAATCAGTTTTGTCGTGTATTGATTCAGGACAGTGTGCAATAAAACAAAAATTTAATGATGAGAATTTAAATGAACTAGAGTTAATAGAATTAAAATTAAAAGGTGCAACTGAGAGATTTGTTTCGGAAATTCAGAACTTTTGTAAGTTGGATACAGAACCAAATTTAGAAGAAGTTAGGCAATATACAGAGACTCAAATTAAAGCTGAAAATTTAATTGCTGAGATAAATGTATGTATTAAGCAGAATCGATATAAATTGAAAATTTCGACGTCAGCAAATAATTTTAATATTTCTGATAAATTGCCGCGTATGGAATTAGCAAAATTTGATGGAAATATTCTCAAGTGGTACCAATTCTGGGATCAATTCTCATCGAATGTGCATAATCGTCACATTAGTGAAGTGGACAAGTTATTATATCTTCAATCAGTTCTAGAAGGTGATGCGAAACAGGCAATAGAAGGGTTAGACACCACTAATAAAAATTATCAAATAGCCATTAATACGTTGAAGGAAAGATACGGGAAGCCTAATACTATTATCGATGCTCATTATGTTGCATTATACAGGATCAAAGCGGCAAATAAATCAGTTAAGGAATGTCGTTCTGTGTTAAATGAGATAGAAAGACATCTAAGAGTGTTAAGTTCTTTAGGAGAGGATGTCAATCATAATCATCTTAGAGTGATGATTATAGAAAAGTTTCCGGAAGATTTAATTTACGAGTTAAAGCTAAAGATTACTGATGAAGATGAATCAATTGATATAATTAGAAAAAATTTAGAGTACATAATTTCGGCAAGAGAAATGTCTAATAGATTGAAAAGGAATTCAGAATGTCAAAAGTCAGAAGCTGTGCTGAGCGATAGTAAACGGGATCCAGATCAGTTTACGGTCGATGCCTTACATATTAGAACTGAAGAATATAAAAAACGACGTGAACTTCCACGCACGTCAGCGAGGTTACCTAGGATAGATTACAGACGGCATAACACCCAACAACATGAAAATAGTAAAGTTAAAAGATATTTGCGAAAAAGAGTACTTGAAAGATCTGATCGGGATGAAGAGCCACCTAAAAAGAAATTTACGAAAAAATGTATTTTCTGTGAACAAGATCATTTCAATGATGAATGCACGATTTATAAGACATTACAGGAAAGAAAATCTTGTTTAGGAAACCGGTGTTACAATTGTCTAGGAAAGGGGCATAGATCTGACAGTTGTCGTTCCAAAAGAAAGTGTAGGCATTGCAATAAATTCGGTATACATAATCGCGCGTTATGTCCGACTAAGTTTTTATCAGGTAAAGACGCGCTTAAAACTAATAGCTTACATGTTAATTTAAAAACGAATACCACGTTATTACAAACTTGTTTAGCTACAATTAGTAATACAGATGACAAAAGGAGAGAAGTACAGTGTAGGATATTACTCGATTGTGGTAGCCAACGGACATATATAACGTCATCTGTTGCAAATAGTTTGAGTTTACCAGTCGTAGAAAATGTAAATTTGTCCATTTTTACATTTGGGAAAAAAACACCACAACAAATTGACAGCCCTGTAGTCAACTTCCTTATAACCACTCGAACTGGTATTATGCGGCAAATTTACGCAAATGTAGTTCCTTATATAACAAATGGTATAGACTTTTCAGTTTGTAGCGATTTAAATAAATCATTAGAAGATAGTAAATTGAAAGATCTAACGTTAGCCGACGACGGTTCTGCTAGGGATAACATAGATGTACTAATTGGCAATGACTATTATCATTCTTTCATGTCTAATAGAAAGTTAATGATTTGTACAGACCTTTTCTTAGTTGAATCAGATTTTGGTTGGATTTGGTCCGGTAAAATTAATGAAAATTTAGCACGCGATGAAATTTCAGTTCTTACTTATTTGCAAACAAACGGAAATTTTGACAATAAATTAAATGAACCAGACCTCCCATTAAAAACTGATGATGTTAAGAGACTATGGGATCTTGAATCTATAGGAATTACAGACTCACCTAAATGTTGCCGTGATGAGGAAGCAATCAGACAATTCAATGAAAGTATTAAATTTAAAGATGAAAGGTATTATGTCAAATGGCCTTGGACTGAATATCCACCTAATTTACCGAACAATTTTGGGTTAGCTTGTGGTCGTCTTAGTAACTTATTAAAACGGTTAGATAGTTCAACAATAAAAGCTTATGATGCAATAATTCATGAACAGTTACAGAACGGTATTATCGAAATTGTTAAAGATGATTCAGAATCCAAGTCTCGTTTAGTTCATTATCTTCCTCATCACTGCGTTTCTAGTAGTGATAAACCAGGTAAAATTAGAATTGTTTATGATGCTTCGGCAAAAACAGTCGGAAATCCTAGTCTAAATGAATGCTTGTATAGAGGACCTTTATTATTGGAAGATTTAACTGGGCTAATTATAAAGTTTAGAGAGCATTCAATTGGCATTGTCGCTGATGTTGAGAAGGCGTTTTTACAATTAGGTCTTTTAGAACCAGATAAGGATGTGACGCGATTCCTTTGGCTGAAGAATATAAACTCTAAAGTGAGTGGGGATAATATTTTACACTTGCGCTTTTGTAGAGTTCCTTTTGGTGTAATATCAAGCCCTTTTCTTCTTAACGCAACAATTAAATATCATTTAACAAAGTCAGATAACTCAGTAACAAAACAAATAGCAGAGGATATATACGTGGACAATATAGTAACAGGCGCCCAAACAGTCTTAGAGGCCAAAAGGATTTATGATATTTCCAAACAGTCATTTAACAGCTTATCTATGAATTTACGGGATTGGGATTCCAATTCTAAAGAGTTTATTTCTTTTATACCACAGAGATTTCGTGCATTAAACAATAAATTTGTCAAAGTATTAGGACTAATATGGTGTAAGGATAGTGATATGTTACAGCTAAATTATGATATCAGTAAGGTCAATTTTGATTCAGTTTGTACTAAACGCGGCATTTTAAAAATAATTGCCTCAATTTACGATCCTTGCGGGTTTGCAGTTCCAATTTTATTACCAGCAAAACTATTTTTTCAGAAATTGTGGAAAGAAAAAATAGCATGGGATAGTAAATTAGATAGTTATCTATTTAACGAGTGGAAAAGAGTAGAGTCAGCATTGCAATATCTGAAAAATATTTGTGTTCCTCGGTACTATTTAAACGGTATAAAAAATATAAAAAATAAGGAGAAAATAAAACATGAATTGCATTGTTTTGCTGATGCTTCGAAGGACGCTTACGCAGCATGCGTATATTTGCGTAGTTCTTTGGACACTAATAATATTGTCAGTTTCGTTATTGGCAAATCTAGATTAGTGCCTATTAAGGACCATAATAATTTACAAATTCCAAAATTAGAATTGCTGGGGGTACTTATTGGAAGTAGACTTTTACGCTATGTACTTAAGGTCTTGAGAGTAGAAATTATTGGCCAATTTTTATGGACCGATAGTCAAATTGTTTTGAGTTGGTATAAATCTGATAAGCTATTACCGCCGTTTGTTGCGCGAAGGATTAAGGAAATTAAGCAAGATAATACTTTAGTTATCAGATATATACCAGGAAAACAAAACCCAGCCGATATAGGGACTAGATCGGATCAAGCTGAATTTTATGATAGGTGGTTAAGAGGTCCTGAATTTTTGTTAAGTAGTCCAGAACAATGGTTTCCCGAACCGGATAATAGGGCGGAAATTCAAATAAATTTGGCCGCGGAGGATCTCCCGAACATAGCTCCTGACAATAATACCACCGGATTAGAAACAGAAAAGACTTGTTCTGCAGAAATACATGATTATGATGAAACCGAATTAAAAATGATATTGGAGCTTCAAGCTCAATATTTTCCGAAAGAAGTGAACGGTGATATTACTGATTTTTCCCGATCTCTTGGAGTGTATAAGGATAACAGTGGCATACTTCGATGTAAAGGAAGGTTTCAATATACCGACTGGACACATAGTCAGAAAGAGCCCATACTGCTTCCCAAAACAGCGGACTTTACACACAAATTAATAAATGACTTGCATCAAAGTAATTATCATGTTGGAGTATCTCATACATTGGCTCTGTTGAGGAGGAAATTCTGGGTTCCTCAAGGAAGAACAATTGTGCAGAAAGTAATTAAGAAGTGTGCACAATGTTTAAAATATGGTGGTGGTCCTTTTAAGTTACCAGTAATGCCTGACCTGCCACCAGAGAGAGTAACGTACAGTCTGCCTTTCCATTATACAGGGTTGGATTATTTTGGCCCACTTTTTATAGACAGTTCTAAAGAGAAATGTTGGGTATGTTTATTCACGTGTTTAACTATTCGAGCAGTACATATGGAGCTTGTAGAAGATTTATCCTCAGAAGAATGTTTGTTAGCTATAAGAAGATTCGTGGCAATAAGAGGTGTCCCTAAACTTATAATATCCGACAATGCTACGCAGTTTAAACTAACAGGAGAAGTTTTGTCCTCTGATTATTGTATTCGAAATAAAATACGCTGGAAATTTATACCCGAATTAGCTCCATGGTTTGGAGGGTTTTATGAACGGCTAATAGGACTAGTAAAGCATTGTCTCAGGAGAACATTAGATAAACATTTACTTAAAGCTAATCAGTTGCATACAATTTTGAAAGAGATCGAGGCAGTTTTAAACACCCGTCCATTGACAACAGTGGGTGTTGAACCAGAACATGTGTTAACACCTTCAGACTTTTTAAGAGTAGGGGGACCTATATTAAGCGATATATCTGATCGTGAATTTTTTGAGTCTGCTACTGTAACTAAAACTAATTTAGTGGATGGTTGGAAACGAGGACAAATTATTATACAGGAGTTTGCTAAAATGTTTAACAGTCAATATTTAAACAGTCTTAGAGAGCGAAGTAATAAGCACCGGCAACCAAGAGTTACAGTTAACAGAAAACCAAAACTAGGTGAGAAAGTTCAGATAAAAGCAGATGGTAATAGGATCAAATGGAAGGTTGGCACAGTATCTGAACTTGTTAAGGGTTTGGATGGTGAGATAAGAGTAGCAAAAGTAGTCACATCAGCAGGAGAAACGTTGACTCGCTCAGTAGGTCACCTTTTTCCATTAGAGGTCGATGACGAAGTGAATCCAGTACCAGTACAAAGAGGTCAGTCTCATAGTGAGAGGATTGAAGATCTAGAACTACTAGATATTGGCCCTGTTGATACCGGCGAGGCACCAACTACTTCATCAAATTCTGGAACAGCCCAGAAACGACCAAGTCGCTGCTCGGCAATTAAAGCGAAGGAAAAAATTAAGTCTTGGACTTCGCAGCTAATGATTAATTTGTTTCAAGGTGTATAAATTAGATAATCAATTGTTTAGATAAATCAGTGTAATTCAGCCGATTAAAGGGATCTGTTAATCAAATCTTTTGTTTTCTTTTTTTTCTCTGGGGGGAGTGTCGCGAATTCAGTAGGTAGTCGCGAAATAAAATAAGATAAACAATGAGACGTCACAGGGGAAGGGGTAGTGGGGTGCAGCGGGCCGGTATAGTAAGGGAGCGCGCGACGCGGGCATTCATGTTGTGAAGTGTGTTAGTGGCAGTACTGGTGACACTATGTAAGTGATTCAGATTAATCTCTTATTGTGCTATGTATTCAGAGTTATATTTGGTATTATGTGTGTAACAGGAATTCAGAGGTTTATAGTATCAGTATAAATCAGATAAGTAAAGCGAGGCATGGGGTGGCTGTAGGGGAGGTCGGAGGCCACTATCAGGGGAACAGACCCCGCGTGTTGTATCAGTCCAGGGAACAGCCCTGTGTGTTATATCAGTTCAGGGAACAGACCCTGTGTGTTGTATTAGTCCAGGGAACAGCCCTGTGTGTTATATCAGACCAGGGAACAGCCCTGTGTGTTATATCAGTCCAGGGAACAGACCCTGCGTGTTGTATCAGTCCAGGGAACAGCCCTGTGTGTTATATCAGTTCAGGGAACAGACCCTGCGTGTTGTATCAGTCCAGGGAACAGCCCTGTGTGATGTATCAGTCCAGGGAACAGCCCTGTGTGTTGTATCAGTCCAGGGAACAGCCCTGTGTGTTGTATCAGTCCAGGGAACAGCCCTGTGTGATGTATAAGTCCGGGGAACAGCCCCGAGGGTAATACCAGCAGGGGACCAGACCCTGTATTACCTATTAGTCATATAATGAGTATTAGAATCGTGTAGCTATTCAGATAAAGCAGTTGTTAATATGTGTGTCAGTTATATACAGTGCATTCGAAAGATGACTCAGTTTCGTGATGTACCAATCAGGGTACATGGCGACATAATATTAGTAGGCTGTAATATTAGTAGACGCCGTGTGGTATCCGGCTGAATAGAATAGTACCACCCTCATTTCTTACTGAGGTGTCGTAAAAGGCGACTAAGGTAAGTCGACCCGCCGTGTGGTATCCGGCTGAGTAGAATTGACCAACCTCATTTCTTACCGAGGTGTCGTAAAAGGCGACTAAGGTAAGTCGACCCGCCGTGTGGTATCCGGCTGAGTAGAATTGACCAACCTCATTTCTTACCGAGGTGTCGTAAAAGGCGACTAAGGTAAGTCGACCCGTCGTGTGGTATCCGGTTTAGTAAAATTGACCACCTTCTTTCTTACTGAGGTGTCGTAAAATACGACTAAGGTAAGTTGACGTCAGGCAGGCGGCCGGTCGAAAAAACGCAGCCAAATCATGTGACAGCATGTTTATAACATGTTGTGCCGACCCCACTTAGAGTGGGATAAAGGCAGGAGGATGATGAATATTAGTAGGCTATTTTCTATTAACCTAAACGTAGATTATAGCATTACAATTGTATTATTTCTTTCGTACAAAGGACAACTGATCTTTAAAAGAGATTCACTGCTAGCAACCCTTGCTGGTTGGTAAATTAATAATCAATAAAATAATTCTATCCAACTCCAATAGTAATGCCTAATTGTCTAAAGTATTTAAAGATAAGCCCTTATTTGAGCCGGTGAACTGCGGAACGCGGTCACTCGGTCTCAGTTCTCAATGTCGATATTATACAATGTGCTGTAAGAGAAAAGCAAGTACTTTACGTCACGGACGGCGTTATGCAGCTAGTGCAGGGATCTGCAACCTGCGGCTTGTACGCGGCTTTTGCAAAGTAACTAAATAAAAGAAAGTCGTGTTAGTTACACTATTTATAACTCAAGAACCGATGAACCAATTTGGTTGAAAATTGGTGGCGACATTGCCTAGAACCAGGAGACGGACATGGGATACTTTTTATTCCGTTCGACCGCGTTTCCGTCAAGTCACTATAAAACGTGGTATAACTAATATGACTATGACCTGGAATAACAAAACGCAAATGACAGTGGAATAACAAGACATAAATGACAGCTAAACGTAATTTTGTCTGTGTTTAAGTATATTTTTTTAATTTAGATATTCCAAATATAGCAGGAATTTTCATGGTACAGGCAAAGAGGAATTGTTTTACTCCAAAATTAACGCGTGCGACCACGGTCAATAATGAATAAAACAAAACGACTGAATAGATTTTAATCATTTTTTCACTGAGTGACATAGACTATATATTTTATACCCGTGTGAAGCCGGAGCGGGCCACTAGTATAATATAAAGCTCAAGAGTTTGTTTGTTTGAACGCGCTAATCTCAGGAACTACTGGACGGATTTCAAAAATTCTTTCAGTGTAAGATATTCCTTTTATCTAGCAAAGCTAACATTACCTACGTTAAGATTAATAGGAGAGGAGCAGCAATAAAAAATAGTACGAAATCGGCAAAATTTAAAGCTTTCCTTGCGTGCGCTGAGTAAACGGTTATAGTTATTCAAAAATCATGTTTCACAAAGTTGTTCCCCTCTAAAAGTTCTAAATAAAAGTCCACGACAGCATATGTCTAGATTTTAAGGTTAACCCACAAACCATTATTATGGTTATCAAAAGACTATATTACGGTATTAATCTTTCCATTGGGGCGGAATACATTGTCACAGATATGCATAAAACCGTCCCGTTCGCAGTCGGCTCGCTCGAAAACTTTCCCCTTTTTGTTTCTGTCTTAAAATTATGACGTGACATTAATTAGGTACGGCGATTGTTTAATAAAACTAAACAAATAATATGAAAATTGATAATATGTCCGACAAGCTGTATATTGTAGCTTTATCTGGTATATGATTGATTTGATCGAGTGTTTATATTACTTACTTGATTTGGAATTAGGTTTAGATAACAAAAAAGATGGATGGAGTCTTGGAACACAATGGGGTCAAGAATTTTTAATGTTACTTATTATTTTAATGTTACTTACTTAATACACTAATTTTTAATGTTAGTTATTATGTACTTTTAAAAAGCCGTGTGTTATCCGGCTGAATAGAATAGTACCACCCTCATTTCTTACCGAATGTCGTGAAAGACGACTAAGGTAAGTCGACCCGCCTCGAGTAGAATACACCACTCTTATTTCTTACCGAGGTGTCGTGCATGTATTTTACGAATCCTGCATGTATCAGGTATGAAAACGGATTGTCCACTCTACATTTAGCATTATATATATTTTCCATTTTACTTCGCGGTGATTATAGCAAATTAATTTTATTATTTTTTAATTATTGACTGGCCCGTTGGCGCAGTGGGTAGTGATCCTGCCTTCAGCTCCGCGGGTCGCGGGTTTGATTCCCGCTGAGGGCCAACATTTTCTATAAATGAAATTGTTGATCTTTGAGGCTGGGTGTTTATTTGTATTTAAGTATGTATTTAGAAAATATATAAGTATATATTCACCAGTTGTCTGTCTACCATAACACAAGTATTAAGTTACTTACTTTAGGGAAGGACGACCGTGTGTGTAAGTATCCCATATATTTATTTATTTATTATTGTATTTTATTATAAAAAGATTGGCGATGTATATAATAGACAAAGGAACCGACTTCCCGGGACAGCATGTCTTTATCCCTTATGGTTAACTCACAATAACTATTATGTTCAAGATATTAATTTTGGAAAAATTTTGTGACACCGATTTACACGCCGGCAAAGTCTTTGGCACAGCTAGATTATTAGTTAGTTAGTTAGTAGCGGCCTGTTACTATCCCACTGCTGGGCATAGGCCTCTTCTCTCCGTTATTGGAGAGAAGGATTGGAGCTAAGACCTACCACGCTGCTCCAATGCGGATTGGTAGGTTACACATATCTCCAGAATTCTCTAGAGATATGCAGGTTTCCTCACGATGTTTTCCTTCACCGAAAAGCGTGTGATAAATTGCAATTATCAATTAGACACATAAGTTTTATTAGAAAAACTCATTGGTGTCTGCCCGGGTTTGAACCCATGATCGTCTCTAGAGATTCACACGGTCGCACCGCTAGGCCATCACAGCTTATATTATTATTAGCTAGATTATTATTCAAATTAAATTAAAGTTTTAAAATTCAGATTAAGTTAATGAGAATAGTTGAGAGATGGACATTTAATATTTGATATATACATATTAATTAACTTTAAATTCATGTTAATTAAAATGTAATACGTAATGAGATTCTTGTTTAACGTACAATAATTATACAAAAATTTACACTTTCATGCATTATACGTAATTAGCTGTAATAGTTAAGCGATGAGACCGTGCTACTTTTTTCGACGGGTCACGTGTTCAAACCTCGGACAAGCACCAATGATTTTTTTTTAAATTTCCGTAAAACTTCATCATCCTCCTGCTCTTATCCCACTCTTAAGTGGGGTCGGCACAACATGTTATCTCATAATTTGGCTACATATTTTACGACCGGCCGCCTACCTGAAGTCAAGTTATCTTAGTCGGATTTTAAGACTACTCGGTAAGAAAGAGGGTGGTCTATTCTACTCTATCGGATACCACATGGTAAACTTACCTTAGTCACCTTTTACGAAATCTCGGTAAGACATGAGAATGGTCTATTCTACTCAGCAGGATACCGCACGGCGGGTCGACTTACCTTAGTCGCCTTTTACGACATCTCCCTAAGAAATAAGGGTGGTCTATTTTACACAGTCGGATGCCACACTGCGGTTTCTTGTGAAACTTATGTGTCTAAATTGATAATTGCAATAATTAAATACATATATATACCGGCACGAAGTCAAACAAATTGCTGTTTAATGAACGTTGGCCCTCGATGGGAATCGAACCCGCGACTTGCGGAGCTAAAGGCAGTGTCCATGCCATTATCGCCAATGGGCTGTCAAATTTATAATACTAAAACGGTTTTTTCTATGCAACTTGATTATTAGGTACAATGCATATGTAAGTAACTCATATTATCCCACTGCTGGGCATAGGTTTCCTCTCTCCGTTTTTAGAGAGAAGTGTTGGAGCTAAAACCCATCATGCCTCTCCAATGCGGATTGGTAGGTTACACATATCTCCAGAATTCTGTAGATATAGGTATCCTCACGATGTTTTCCTTCACCAAAAAAGTGTGATAAATTTCAATTATCAATTAGACACAAGTTAAATAAAGAAAAAAAAATCATTGGTGTCTGCCCGGGCTTTGAACCCGTGACCCCACTAAAGAACCGCACGGTCTCACCGCTGGGCTATCACAGCTTGGTTAAATACATACAGATGAAACTAACATTAAGCGTGTAAAAAACTGTTTTTCCTTATAGAAGTTGAGAGTAGATTTTGTATTTAAATAAATGTTTATTAAATCGAGCTTTTACCCGCAACTTTGTTCGCGTGGACTGTTGTATTGAAATAAACCAGTATCTTCTGTCAGTCTCCAACCCTAGAAATATCTCCATCACAAAAATCAAATCGATCCGGGAAGACTCATTATTTCTTGCAAAAAAAAAAACTTGTAACACAACGTACTAGGAACACGTGATTCCGCACTCAATACTAGATGGCGCCACTGATCGTTTGCTCCGCGCTATCGAAGTGCTTTCGTAGTAATATAAGAAGTCCCCATACATTATGTTATCAGATCGACATCGCTATCAGATCCTAGGGCTCTAAAGTGCATCCTACTTGAACACTACGCCTAAGCGCGTCTGAGACGGTGCATCCTCCGTACGGCACATCCATACTCGGAATGCCGTGAGGGACCCGTCGTCTGTCCGCGATGCTTTCCGTTTTCGTCATTAGCACGCATTCTCTCCCCTGACGGTGCGTGTGTCTGGGTCCAGCGCCTTACAAACTTAATAAACAATTGGGTAGGTGGACCTCGATCCTAGGTATTTTCATTTCTTGCGACCACCCTTCCCCGAATAAGCTACGCTAACTTGACATTTAAAGGCAAAAACAGTGTTTTAAATATTTAATAAATTAAAAGTTAATTTTAATGCCCAAAAACAGTGATAAAACAATTTTTTTTAAATAAAACCTAGCTGGCTAGATCGGTTTTTCTCCCCCAAAACCTCCTTAAAAATTAAAATTATTAATTATAAAATTAAAAGAATTTCTATAGCCTATATGTTATTCCGGTGTATAAGGAATAATTTTGCTCAGCGGATTTCCCGTGAAAGAGTAACAAACATACATCCATACTCACAAACTTTCGCATTTATAATATTAGTAGGATCATACGAGGCCCCCCGCCCCCGGCCAAGGCCCCCAAATGATGCCACGATGAAGTAAACAACGGTAAAATCGGGGTCGTTGTATATGTTAACGGCCATTAAGTTTATTAATGCAACTTTTGGTAATGATTAAATTTATTGGATTAATTTTACGTACGATACAAGCTTAAATGAATAATATAAGTTAATTTTTGAATTTAAACTATCGTGAGTGGAATTCATAATTAATGTATAGAAACCGGCTATACTCACGTGTCACGTGAAACTAGTCGGGCTCATCCGATAAAATAACACGTGAGTATAGCCGGTTTCTATACATTAATATAAGTTAAGTCCTTATTTTTTTAATTATTTAGATTAACCAATCGGTTTTTTTAATCTTTTGAGTGTTATGTACGATTTCGAAACCATGGGAATGATTATGATGATCATAATCATTCCCCTTTCCTTATCCCACTCTAAGTGGCGGCACAACATGTCTTAAACATGTTACAGATCACTGAGTGTTATGTGTGATTACTTCGTGATTAAACAGCAAACAAAAATAATAATCATCCTCATTTTCCTGTCTTTATCTCACTCTAAGTGGGAGGCACAACATGTTATAACAAGATTTGGCTTGTTATTTTACGCCTGCCTGACGTCAACTTACCCCGGCCGCCGTCCACGACACCTTGGCAAGGAAAGTAGGTGGTCTATTCTACTCAGCCGGATACCACACGGCAGGAAAACTTATCTTAGTTGCCTTTTACGACACCTCGATAAGAAATGAGGATAATCTTTTCTACTCAACCGGACACTAAACGCCCTTTAAGACACTTCGGTAAGAAATGAGGATGGCCTATTCTACTCAGCCGGATACCACTCGGCGAGTCAACTTTACCTTAGTCGCCTTTTACGATACATCGATAAGAACGAATCTAGGGCATCACTCTCCTCTTAACAGGGTTGTGCGTAGCTATAACCGATTATCAAGTAATCTGTCTATAGATATTATGGGTGATTCAGAGTACTTTTTTAGAAACAAAATTATTCAGTATTTCCTCCTAGACAAGGAGGAGAGATCTTGAAATACTATTTTAAAATTACAGTCATAGCTCCTATATTTATATTTATAGTTTTCAATTGTTCTTTTTTGCCGCTTTATTGTATTTATATTTATATTTAGATCTTCTTTTTTCTCAAATTTATTACGTAGTTTATGTTCATTGTCACTTTATATAGTTGTTGTCAATCTGCGCATGCTGTTGCCATCTATAATTAATATAGCACTTAATTATAATAATCGTTGTACATTGTGTAGTTGTATCTATGTATGGTGTTTATATTGTTGATGGCCTTTTTAAATAAATAAATAAATAAATAAATAAATAAATAAAGAAATGAGGGTGATCTATTCTACTCAGCCCGATACCACACAGCATATGATTCTGAAATATTTGTTAAAAATAAAGCGATGTAAATAAACGGATTCCAGTCGTTTGAATCTTTTTTTATTAATAATAATATTATTATTGTTATTAAAAAAAAAGATTAAAACTTATAATAAATATTAGCTAAATAAACTTTATTTAGCCAAAAAATTTACAATAAATACAAAACACAAAATTCACAAATAAATAACTAAATACACAACACACATTAACAAACATCTTGCTGCTTAGACACTCGTACTAAGATAACTTGTGCTATGAACGTCTAACTCCCTCTGGACCAAAAATAGTGATTCTCTAATCTAATCTAATTCCATTTTATAAATAACGATATCTTAACATCGAATCAAATAACATTATTCGACCTGAAGCATTTAACAATGTATTAAAGAATGCTTTACCAAATTAAACATAACAAAAGCAAAGTTAGGTCACGGTTAAAGCCTGTCAGATCTCAAGTATCCCACCGCTGCCATCTATTGTAATTTTTATAGATAATAAAAACAAAATTACTTATCGGATTGAATCGAGTATTACGAGTCACGACTGGTCTGTGAGCGAATATATGTAGGTCACACCTTAAATTCAATTGAAAGTATCAAAAATTATATCCTACTTATATTATAATCCTATCCTAATATTATAAATGCGAAAGTTTGTGAGGATGTTTATTTGTTATTAAAAAAAAAGAAAAAAAGCGTCGGGTGGCATGTGGGAATGGATCCCAGGTTTTGAAGTTTTCCGTTACCAAGGCTATCACAGCTTTATATTTAACAGCTCAAATATCATTTGGATTCAATTCTATATTTTAGTTTTTTTTGTTAATGCCCGAAAGCAGGTATAAAACAACATTTTTTTTAATGAAACCTAGCTAGATCGATTTTTCCTCAAAAACCCCGACATGCTAAATTTCAGGAAAATCGTTGGAGCCGTTTCCGAGATTCCGAAAAAAACCCGATATATATATATATATATATATATATATATATATATATATATATATATATATATATATATGTCGCATCCTGGCAACCAACGTTCCATCATTAAAAATATATTGAAAATACATTGAAAATAGAAGGCGCAGCGGTGACAGAATGCAGACGACGCGTGTGAGAGATGAAGACAGATCCTTGTCATGGCGCAGTTGTGAAAATTGTTAAGAAGAATACAAAGTTGAAGATAAGCGTTGTACTTTTCCATATGCACGATACCCTAATTACGCCCACTAATGTCTAAGAATAATGCCCAAGATACTGATGAGTCTACATATATATATATATATATATATATATATATATATATATATATATATATATATATATATATATATATATATATATATATATACAAGATTAACTCATTTAAATATTAAAGATAAATATGTCAAAAATGACAAAACTGTATATTGTTGGCGACCAACTTTATTTTAACTTATTGTTCACTTTATTTGGCAGTATTTGTCATACTTTTTAAGTTATTGTTTTACAAATATGGCAATTGTACAACAAAGACTTGTTTATTTCGGTTGTATTTTTATAAATGTGTTTTACGAGTTTCTTTTTTTTAAAATCATTTTTATTGAAATGCTGAGACGATAGAGAAGAGAGAATTTTTAAATATTTTTTCTGACCTATTTTTGAAATTGGAATAATGAACAAACATTTTACAAGGCCGTATGGTATCCGGCTGAATAGAATAGTACCCTCCCTCATTTCTTACCGAGGTGTCGTAAAAGGCGACTAAGGTAAGTCGACTCGTTGTGTGGTATCTGGCTGAGTAGAATAGACCAACCTCATTTCTTACCGAGGTGTTGTAAAAGGCAACTAAGGTAAGTTGACCCACCGTGTGGTATCCGGTTGAGTAAAATAGACCACACTCTTACTGAGGAGTCGTAAAATACGACTAAGGTAAGTTCACGTCAGACAGGCCGCCGGTCGTAAAATACGTAGCCAAATCGTATGACAACGTTTGTAACATGTTGTGCCGACCCCACTTAGAGTGGGATAAGGGCAGGATGATGATGAACAAACATTTTACAAAACGTGCTTGTCAGTCAGATATAGATTATATATTTGTAAATATCATTGATGGTCATAGACAACACAATTATAGTAAATGATGATACACTTTGATTGCATCTCGCGCTCTGTAAATTAGATTACAAGATGAATTATGCATTACAATCGGTTCGTTGAGTGTTATAATTTATTTAATTTGTTAATGGACATTTCAATAACGTTAATGAAATGGATGTTAGATTTAGAAAATAAATTATTTTAATTTTTAAGAGTAACGCTTGACCGCAATTTTGTATTTAGTTAGTTTAGTATTTAAATGAGTTAATCTTTAAGTGGAAAGTGAGTTAACCTAGAATCGATTCCCGCATGCCACCACGACGCTTTCTTCCTTTTTTAATTTTTTTTAATGGCATTTTTTTTTTCTTAAAAAAAATATACATATACAAGAATTAAATTATATATATACTAAATTAACTCATTTAAATATTAAATTAGCCTTATAACATCTTTAATATTTAAATGAGTTACCTAATGTTGTATGTATATATATTTATTTTCGGAATCTCGGAAACAGCGCCAACGATTTTCCTGAAATTCAGCATGTAGGGGGTTTTGTGGGAGAAAAAGCGATCTAGATAAGTTTTATTTAAAAAAAATGTCGTTTTATCCCTGTTTTAGCCTCTAATTTTATTTTAAATTTACGTTTAATACAATCACAATTTTTCGCTGTCAAAACGTAAAGTCATGGTAGTTCATTTGGGGAACGGGCGGTCTAGAGAGGTAAAATACCTAGGATCGAGCCCCACCTGCCCTATTATTTTTTCATTTTTCTTTCAATTTTAATATTTTTTACATCATTTTAAAAATTAACCAGGTCAACCAGGCACTTAGACTTTAATCTCGCATGAAGCAACCTCAAATATCATTAGAACTTGCAGCATACATGCAATGTAAAAAAGTTAAAAAAATATAGTTGTAAAATATCGATTTGTAAACCAAAGACCATTAACATCGTATAACAGCGATCCATCATTGTATTTAAAGCTGGGTGCGCGTGATAATGATCGTTGCTTAACGCCTCTTAGACTAATGCAATTAGTAATTTCGATATAAATGTAGATTAGTTGATTGAGAGATACACGGTACACATTCGGCTGGGTGCTACATCATTGTGATGATGTACAAACACTTGTTGACGTGACAACGTCTTAAATTAGGTTGTGGCTTGGAGTCACTCTTGAAAAAGTGTAACGCCCGCTCACGTCTGTTACGATGAGTCACCGAACGAAAGAGAGGCCCGCCGGACTGGCGAATGCCTTGCGCCTCTCTCCCGCTCCAATCCATCACATTTAAAAAGACGTTGTCACGTAAAATCTTTGCCCGTAAAACCGACTTTACAGGCAACCGTTTTTTTTTTTCACTTGTCCCTCTGATAATGGAGTCAGGGACTTTCTGCTTTTTCTTTTGTTTTTATTCGGACACTTACACAAACGGTCGTCCGTCCCCAAAGTAAGTAACTTAATACTTGTGTTATGGTAGACAGACAACTGGTGAATATATACTTATATATTTTTTAAATACATAAGTAAGTAAGTAACGGCCTGTTACTATTCCACTGCTAGGCATAGGCCTCTTCTCTCCGTTTTTTTTTTGGAGAGAAGGATTGGAGCTAAGACCTACCACGCTGCTCCAATGCGGCTTGGTAGGTTACACATATCCCCAGAATTCTCTAGAGATATGCAGGTTTCCTCATGATGTTTTCCTTCACCGAAAAGCGTGTGATAAATTGTAATTATCAATTAGACACATAAGTTTTACTAGAAAACTCATTGGTGTCTGCCCGGGGTTTGAACCCTAGACTTCCTCGAAAGAGGCGCACGGTGCTACCACTGGGCTACCACATTTAAATACATACTTATTTAAATACTATATATATAAATACATACTAAAATACAAATATACACCTAGGCTCAAAGACAAACAAATTCATTTATAGAAAACCCGTGACCCGCGGAGCCGACGGCAGGGTAACTACACACTGCGCCAACGATCCAGTCAAAGCTAGCAAAAAAAAGCTTTAACTTGTAGTTTTTATACAACTTATTAAAAGTTTTTATTCAACTAGCAATGGACATTTGTATGTGAAGGATCTTGCCAGCTAAATTTGACCCACTTACCGGGGTCCGATTGAGCTGAAATTTGACATACTGCTCCGGTTCTGATGACAATGCTTGTTTATGATTTAGCATTGCATGTTTATGATATATATGATACAGCTGCTAGGATTGGCTTCAGATAAGTGGTGAATTGATCAACGGTTAACAGTAAGGACATGAAATTTTGTTAAAGGCTTTTTTAAAAGGATTAAAACTTGACTTGTGTATTTGTTTAATTTAATCTTTTACAATAACTTTTTTATTTCTACGGGTCCGATACTGATTATTGCTTCTTCTATTAGCTGTCTTATAACTTGAGTTTATATTTTAACGTTTCACTCTAAGCACTTTGACCATTTGGGCATTTTGATTATAGCTTCTAACAACTGCTCGTAAATGTGAATTCCGGGTGATTCTAACCATAACAGACCGATATTTGTAGTCATTCGTAAAGTTGTGATAGCTCCATGGTGTACGGGCGGACTAATGTAGTGAAAATACCCGGTATCAAGCCCCTGTTATTACAAACCTTCTTTTGCATTTTTCAATTATTAATAATTTTATAATATTTTATAAAAAAGCTGCTTGTAGCCCAGCGGGAACACAGTGCGACTCGTTCGAGGAGGTCACGGGTTCTAACCCGGGCAGACACCAATGAGTTTTTCTGTTAAAACTTATGTGTCTAATTGATAATTGCAATTATCACACGCTTTTCGTGTAGGAAAACATCGTTAGGAAACCTGCATATATCTAGAGAATTCTAGAGATATGTGTAACCTACCAATCCGCATTGAAGCAGCGTGGTAGGTCTTAGCTCCAAACCATCTTTCCAAAAACTGAGAGAAGAGGCTTATTCTCAGCAGTGGGATAGTAACAGGCCGCTACTTACTTACTTATAATTTAAAAAAAAATACTAAGCATAGCTCGGTAACCAAGCTACTTATAAAATAAAAAAATAAATAAATATATGGTACACTTACACACACGGTCGTCCGTCCCCAAAGTAAGTAACTTAATACTTGTGTTATAGTAGACAGACAACTGGTGAATATATACTTATATATTTTTAAATATATACTTAAATACAAATATACACCCATGTTATGTTAAAACGATGAATTTCTTATACATATTATATTCAAATATACATAATTTTTGTATTCATAGGTCTTTGACCAGCGAACAAGCAATCAGTTTATCGATAAACCATTCTAAATTAAGACCAAGGTCGTTCACCGTGACATATGATCCATTTTTGCATATATTCGGTAAACTTAGATCAATTAATTGATCAAACAAGTGGTTTGATTTCGCAAATATTTAAGTGCGGAGATTCATGCTTAATAATTAGAAGTAAAATGTCCGAGCCTTTCTCGGTAATTTTTTAAGTAAGTAGTAAGTAAGTAACGGCCTGTTACTATCCCACTGCTGGGCATAGGCCTCCTCTCTCCATTTTTGGAGAGAAGGGTTGGAGCTAAGACCTACCACGCCGCTCCAATGCGGATTGGTAGGTTACACATATCCCTAGGATTCTCTAGAGATATGCAGGTTTTCCTCACGATGTTTTCCTTCACCGAAAAGCGTGTGATAAATTGCAATTATCAATTAGACACATAAGTTTTAATAGAAATACTCATTGGTGTCTGCCCGGGTTTGAACCCATGATCATCTCTAGAGATTCACACGGTCGCACCGCTAGGCCATCACAGCTTTTTTTAAAAGATACAAAAAAAATGAAAAAGAGCGCTGGGTGATATGTTGGAATCGAACATAGGTTTCGAATTTAATTGGTCCGCGCGTTACCATTAGGCTTTCACAGCCTTTAGTAACTAAAATTTTTAATTACTTTCTATTTCCATTTTAGAAGATATTTTAGCGCCCAAAAACATGGACAAAACGATTTTTTTTAATAAAACCTAGCTAGATCAATTTTTCTCTCCCAAAACCCTCTACATACTGAATTTTAGGAAAATCGTTGGTGACGTTGCCGAGATTCAGAAAATATATTTATACTAGTAATATCCCGCGGTTTCGCCCGCGTACATATCGATCTCATGGCAGTGGAAAGTCTACTAAGTCGGATTTGTTTTTTCAAATATATCAACAATAGTTTCCGCAGCGCATGCGATTTAAATGACTAATTTTTTACACTTCATTACATTTTTATAACGGATCCCAATTTTTTTAATATGTATAGCCTATGTTGCTCAGTAGAGAGGCAGCTTTCCAATGGTGAAAGAATTTTTGAAATAGGTTCAGTAGTTTTTGTGTGAAAACATTACCAACATACATACAAATTTTTCCCCTTTACAATATTAGTATAGATTATGAATGCCTTCCTGAAACAATGAGCCCCTTGATATATCGTTAAAAAATATAAAAAGGGTGAAAAAAAGGGTGTCTCGTGACAGACGCGGTCTCGCTTGACGACCACTTTTTTAATCTCTTAAGGAACTGCAAGTGGTTCACCTTGATGATAAATGGCACTTGTGGTTAAAATTCCATACCAAATCTGCCGGTATCAGCTTCACCATTTGTATTTTAGTATGCACTCGAGATATGACGTCTAGAAGGCGCATTTTGCTTAGGTATAGTTTAATGAAAATAAAAAATAATACATCATCTTCCTGCCCTTATCCCACTCTAAGTGGGGTCGGCACAACATGCTGTCACATGATTTGGCTGCGTTTTTACGACCGGCCGCCTGCCTGACGTCAACTTACCTCTGTCGTATTTTACGACACCTCGGTAAGAAAGAGGGTGGTCTATTTTACTAAACCGGATACCACACGGTGGGTCAATTTACCTTAGTCGCCTTTTACGACACCTCGGTAAGAAATGAGGTTGGTCTATTCTACTCAGCCGGATACCACACGGCGGGTCGACTTACCTTAGTCGCCTTTTACGACACCTCGGTAAGAAATGAGGGTGGTACTATTCTATTCAGCCGGATACCACACGGCGTGAAAAAAAAAAATAATACAAAAGTAATAATAAAAATGATTTAGTGGTAGAGTCTAGTAGTAGTAGTAGTAGAGTAGAGTAGTAGAGTCTGGGTAGTGACCCTGCCTTAAGATCCGCGGGTCGCGGGTTCGATTCCCGCCGATGGCTAATATTTTCTATAAATGAATTTCTTGGTCTTTGAGCCTGGGTGTATTTAAAAATATAGGTATTATATAAGTATATATTCATCAGTTGTCTGTCTCCCATAACACAAGTATTAAGTTACTTACTTTGGGGTCGGACGACCGTGTGTTTAAAGTGTCCCATATATATTTATATATATTTTATATATTTATTTTGTTATAATTCGCGATGAAGTAATATAGAAAATATATATAATGCTAAATGTAGAGTGGACAATCTGATACATGCAGGATTCGTAAAAACAATCCACAACAATACACAAACACTGCATACGTTCACTATCACAAACTCAACAATCGTTTCGCCCCGCAACCGAAGCATCATCAGGAGATTTTGTCGTGGAGTCCACCACGCAAAGCGAACACGACGAAATCGTGTTGCTTTGCGATGCGAATAAATAAAAAAAAACTACCATTTTGAATAATTTTACCGGGTTGAGTCCAATATAAGTAAAGATGAATTGTGAAAAGTTTGCGGTTTGGAATTTACGCAAATTAAACGATGTCGTTATGAGTATGCAAGACGATATATTATTAACATGAGCACCATTGTTACAACTTACATCACTAACCCAATTGCCTAAATGCTGTCACGTAAAACAATATGACAGTGTCAATAGCTACAGACAGTACTTTGTCTTTTACTCTTTTTTTATACTAGCGGACCGCTACGGCATCGCACGGGTATAAAATATATAGCTATGTCACTAAGTGAAAAAAAGATTAAAATCGATAATAGTAGCTTTGATTAATTCATTACTGCCCGTGGCCCGCACGCGTTAAATGTGGAGAAAAACAATTCCCCTATCCCCTACCTATACCTGTATTGTATAAAATTGCTTAAATAATAGTGCATCATTTTTCGTAAAACAAAATTTCAAAAAAATGCTGTTGTGGGTTATCGATAAGAGATAGACATATACCATCGCGGACTTTTCTGTAGACCTTTTAAAGATGTACAAATAGTTAATATATCATTTTGATAAATCTCGTGTGGTTCAGCCTGCGTTTGCAATGTAAACGGAAAAATAATGTAATTATTTACGACATCACATTAGAAACCTCAAAAATTACAGTATTTCTCTACTCCATATTGAATGTTATTATTAAACCTTCCTCTTTAATCACTCTATCTATTAAAAACCGCATCAAAATCTATTGCGTGGTTTTAAAGATTTAAGCATACATAGGGATATAGGGACATGGGGACAGATACAGAAAGCGACTTTGTTTTATACTATGTAGTCACTCACTAATGGACGCAACCTGCAATTTACTATTGCCGTGATATTAGACTCTATTGTTTTCTGTTTTGTTAGTATTTGCTAATAAAAGACAATTTTCTTACAATAAAACAATGATAAGATGTAACTAGTGATATTCAAATTCATATTTATTTAATTCATAGTATGCTTTATTCAAGTTAACTTGTAAACAAGTGCCTTTGAATCGTCAACTCTACTGCTGGTTCGGAAAGCTGCTCCTACCGAGAAGTGCCAGTTGGGAACTCGGCGGTTGCTGTTTTTTAAATATCATCGTTATTCTCCTGTCCTTATCCCACTCTGAGTGGGGTCGGTACAACATGTTGTCACATGATTTGGCTATGTATTTTACCGGTCGTTTGCCTGACATTTATTAGTCGTATTTTATGAGACCTCGGTGGTCTATTTTAATTAACCGGATACCACACGGTGGGTCAACTAACCTTAGTCGCCTTTTACGACACCTCGTTAAGAAATGAGGGTGGTCTATTCTACTCAGGCGGATACCACACGGTGGGTAGACTAACCTTCGTCGCCTTTTACGACACCTCGGCAAGAAATGAGGGTGGTCTATTCCAGGGCTTCTTAAACTGTGGGTCGAGACTACTGAAAGGGGCGTCGCAAAGATCTGATACTCATTATTTCAATCATTATTGATACAACTACAAAATTAGTAATTAAAATTTTAAAATTAGTATACACACTACGTACAAATATAAATACAAATAAAAATCATACAAAATACTATTGTAGTTTTATTATAACTATTTAAAAAAAAATATTTATATGGAGGAGGGGGTCGTTTAAAATTTCCTAAGCTTGTAGGGGGTCGCTCTATAAAAAGTTTAAAAAGCCCTGGTCTATTCTACTCTGTCGGATACCACACGGTGGGTCAACTTACCTTATTTGCCTTTTACGACACCATTTCTATACATCCACATTTTCTATAAATGAATTTGTTTGTCTTCGAGCCTGGGGTGTATATTTTTATTAATATTATATAGTAGTAGTAGTATATTTTTATTTAAGTATGTATTTAAAAAATATATAAGTATATATTCACCAGTTGTCTGTCTACCATAACAAGTATTAAGTTATTTACTTTGGGGACGGACGACCGTGTGTGCAAGTGAACCATTTATTAAAAAAGGAGATTTAATTTAATTTTTATTTTATTTTATTTGTTCGGAACAACTAGTGGCAGTTACATTAAAATATTAGAATAAACTAAATACGCCACAAAAAGCATTAAATGCACTGCCTTTAAGTGCCACAGCATGCACATCATTATGTGAAAGGACAACAATTAACTAAAATAAACTAAGTTAAACTAAGCTAAATGTAACACTACGGCTCCAATGTCTGGATCTTATAAATCATGTTTTTTAACTTAATAAATGTATCGCTGAGATTTCAGATTTCACACCAGAAGATTTTAGGTTTTTCTATAGATTTGAATAGGATGAGGGTAAAAATAATATTGTGTTGTTCCAGGGTGGAGGGCGTCGCGAGAGCGAGGCGGGGGGCTCTGGCGCCCCCCTCGCGCCGCCCGCACCCCCTCACCCCCTCACAGCCCTCGATGACATGCCGCCTGTGCTCAGGTAAACTATACTCAAAACAATTTCAAAAGTCAGATTGCTCATGCTCCAAAGACTGCAGAATCGATTCATGCGGACAGCTACTGGTTGTCCGTGGTTCATGATTGTTTACCTCCATAGAGACCTCGACCTCCCCACCATAGCTCATATCTTTAAACGCTTTTCGAAGTCTTACTTTAAGAAAGCAGAGGTTCACCAGAACCCACTCATAACAGTGGCCTTACATCCCTGTTAGGTCGACTCACCGAAAATATAGACGTCCAAAAAGCGTCCTGTATGACCCTGACGATCAAATAACAAATAGAGCCTTCGCCGGCGAGGACGAGGTCCTAGTTTTCTGACGTCGGTTGGCTGTGGCTTCTCGCCATACTCTCGACGCCATGATGACTAATGGTCATACTATTAGACCTCCACTACACGTCGTCCTAAGCCGTGGTCCGGCCTCACAGGAGGCACTCTTGTGACGACGTTCCCCATAGTTAATAGAGCTTCTGCGCTCTACTCTACTCTCTGCATTACGCAACTTTGGCGATGCTTCTGTTCTGTTAGGGCTAACAGCATATAGTCAATTCGAAAAAAAATTCTCAAATATATCTATCTATCTCTTTAATCTTTACACGATATAATCAATACTAATATATAAAGCTGAAGAGTTTGTTTGTTTGATTGTTTGTTTGAACGCGCTAATCTCAGGAACTACTGGACCAATTTAAAAAATTCTTTGAGTGTTGGATAGGAGGATTGATCGAGGAAGGCTATAGGCTATATAACATTACGAGTAGAGAGATAAAATTAAAAGTGAAAAATAATAATAATAGTAAAAACATGCTATAAACATGCTGTCACATGATTTGGCTACGTATTTTACGACCGGCCGTCTGTCTTGACGTCAACTTATGTTAGTCGTATATTACGACACCTCGATAAAAGAGGGTGGTCTATTCTACTTAACCGGATATCACACGGTGAGTCAACTTACCTTAGTCGCCTTTTACGATAACTCGGTAAGAAAAGAGGGTGGTACTATTCTATTCAGCCGGATACCACACGGCGTACTTTAAATACTTATCAATATTACATATTTTTTACTTTTTTGTCATTACTATATATGATCAACCGTTCATATAAGGGGGGACAGCTGGCCCCCTTTTGCCCGTACCTCGCTACATAGGGATTCATTATACCATAATGACATCTGACCCCGTCTACTTATAGTTGAAATAATGACATATACATTAATGATTTGTCTAACCTTTTCATTGTTATATCAGAGAGAAATTTTTGATTACATAACACCTGTTGGTGAATGAACATGTTTATAGCTACGTACTTATTTTTAATTGTATGTAAAGAATATATGTTGAACAACTAACAACAGCGACTTCGTTTGTATAAAAAATAATTTCTTTCGGCTTATGAAGAATAACGGGGAAATTTTTATATAGAACAGATTTCATTGAGATCTGACTAACAACTAATAGAAAAAAAAAGCAGAATAAAAGAATAACATTAAAGTTCTGTGCCCTTCACACTTGTATGTATTCTCTTGGTCAAGATCAATGCATTACACACGAAATGGAATGAAATGGGGTACGGTCATTCACCTTTCTATATCATGTATCTTTTATTTAAAATATAAAATAATTCCTGTGGTTAAATTAATTCACTAAATTAACTGAATTTTATTATGTAGAGTCGTATTAATGTCGTATGGTCGGTAACACCCTGTATATAGAATATAATAATAATATTATTTGTGCGTTTGAGAAATGATGAGCAAAGTGATAGCTTGTATTATTCAAACAATAACCAATTCTTCAACAGCGGAATAAGACGCAGGGATGTGAAAAAATAAATGGTTATTATATTAATCGATTATTTATTTATTTATCTATGTACCATAAAAAATGATGGAAAAACATTATTGATAAAAAAAGTGTACAAAGGTCAACTTATCCCTAAAACAGAAATCTCTACCAGCTAACCTACGAAGTGAGACAATTTTACAGTAAAGAAAATGTTGGTACGCAAATATAAAAAAAATATTATTATAATCGATTTTTTGAACGAGATAAATCGTTTTTTTTAAGTTTAAACCATAAACCGGCTATACTCACGTGTTATTCTATCGGGTTAGCCCGACTAGTTCCGAACCCAACCGGGGCACCTATTTTGAACTCTTTACCCGTATAGCCGGTTCTATACATTAACTAAGATACGATTTTATAAAGTTCCCTTTTTTTACTTTCTTTTTTCTTTTTTTCCAAATAAAATATGCTTTGGTGGATGAAATAAAAGCTAGCCAAACTAAACATTTTAATTAAATCAAGCGCCATCTACTTTAGTTCATACTAGTTTACTTTAATTAGTTTTTTTAATTGTTAATACAAAAAAGGATTCCATTTTCTTTGTATTAAAACTTATGTCTAATTTGATAACTTATACCAATTTATAACACGCTCTTCGGTGAAGGAAAACATAGTGAGGAAACCAGAATATCTCTAGAGAATTTAGGGTATATATTGTGTAACCTAACAATCCGCATTGGAGCAGCGTGGTTGGTCTTAACTCCAACCCTTCTCTCCAAGAAAACGGAGAGAGGAGGATAGGCCTCCTCTCTCCGCCCAGCAGTGGGATAGTAGCTATTCGTTACTGTACTTTTTTTAAATAAAAAAGCTAGTCATAAAGTAATCAGATAAAATCGATTTCTTACAAATCGTTTTATTTTGAAGTGAGAAACATCGATTATTTAGTAATCTATTTTTTCAACTCCAAGTCACATCCCTAATTACAGGAAAAGCAATTGATTTATTCCTGCCATAGCATGATAGCAATATTTCTGACAATCTTGCAATCTTCTCAACTTTATTCAGTCGGAATATGGTTAAGTTTGTACCGGCTAGAGGCTTAGGTAGTAAAACCTGTTTGAGGTCAACGTCTTGACAATGACTCCTCAGTTGCGCATGCATCGTGCGTGCGATTTCAAACATGATAGTAAATGCGTGCGGAATTATGGGTTCCGTCTAATATTTACTACAAACTTACTGACTTTTCTAAAACAGCTGTGATAGCCCAGAGGTAATGACGTGCGACCCTTTCGCAGGGATCGTGGGTTTATATCCTGGGCAGGCACCAATGAGATTTTATATAGAAATTTAACTGCCTAATTTATATATACAAATAGCTGACCGGGTTGTTGCTATACTATATAATTTATTTCTAGGGAATTTCTAGTGTACATTGTAAAAAATATAAAAAAATGTTACAGTAGTACTTATAACTTAGTGGTATGGAATATAGATAGTAGCCGATTCTCAGACCTGAATATGCATATAAAATTTCATCAAAATCGGTCAAGCCAGCTCTTCCAAGTTACGGGTCTTTTTGTGTTTTTTTTTTGTGGGCGCTATGCTTTGTTGCAATTATTCACAAAACCATTTTTTTTTGGAATTAGGTCACTTTAATACTAAGCGTGCGATATATACGAAATTGATGATACAAAACGCCCCTCGCGTTTTTCACATTAATACTAATATTTTTCATACATTCAACTTAAAAAATTGTTTAAAAAAAATATTATTTTTAAGTTAGTTACAGTTTTTTAATTTTATTTGAATGTTTTGTCACTGGTGTTTTAATGTTTAAGAAGTTTGCATTAAATCTATCACCGCAAAGTATGTCAAAATTGAGTTTAAAGCAGTAAGTTAAATACCTACATATAGATAAATCTAATATAGATTGTGTAAAAACAGATTCCAGAACTTGTTTTGTTCCAGGTCCAATCCACTTTACACGGAGGAAGAAGAGCAAGAGGTGGTCATCATCGTGGATGAGGAGGTTCCTGAAGATGTGAGCCCTCCCCGAGTGCCGCGTCGGGCGCCCTCCACATCTTCAGGTAAAGGACTAAGCAAATCAAGTCAAATCAATATGATCTCTCCCTTCTAAAAGTCTTGGTACACTATTAGATAACGAAAGTTTCAGAGTAGCTTTAGGTCTCAGATTGGGAACCACATTTTGCCTTAAGCACCGATGTCCATGTGGAAATGAGGTAGACACTTTTGGCATACACGGGTTTTCATGCCATAGGAGCTCTGGTAGGTATATTTGTGCCGTTTGCAGTTGAGACCCTAGGGTCTTATAGCCCTACTAAGTAGCTAGTACTAAGTGGTTACTATTTATTTTTATAAAGGATAAGGGCAGGAAGATGATGACTCTTGTTTTATGACTGTGTTGCTATAAAATACAAAGCCGAAGTCATTGCTGGCAAGACTGGCCCGTTGGAGCAGTGGGTAGTGACCCTGCCTTCAGCTGCGTGGGTCGCGGGTTCGATCCCCGCCGAAGGCCAACATTTTCTCTAAATTAATTTGTTAGTCTTTGAGCCTGGGTGTATATTTGTATTTCACCCAGAACACATGTATTAAGTTACTTACTTTGGGGACGGACGACCGTTTGTAAATTAAGTACTTTTGCAAGCCTTGCAAAGTACGTAAATTGTTTGTGGGTCTGGGTATAAGATTCTATAATAAAATTCCGCAATCAATTTTAGCTTTACCATTACATCAGTTTAAAAACACAGTTCAAAAGACGCTGATCCAAAAAGCCTACTATACTGTTGAGGATTACTTAGAAGATAAGAATGTGTGGATATAGCTCGCTTAGACCCTGTACAAGACAGTAATGATTAAATGTAACTAGTCGTAAGAATTATATTTTTAAAAGAGCAACCACCGAGTTTCTTGCTGGCTCTTCTCGGTAGGAACAGCTTTCCGAACCAGCAGTAGAGTTCACGATTCAAAAGAACTTGTTTACAAGCATAATTGAATAAAGAATATTTTGAATTTGAATTTGTGTTCACTGTAGACACGTGTCTGTGTTCAGGCTACGGCAGCGCCGGCGGGAGCCACGGCCGCGTCTCCCCGACCCTACCAAAGAGAGACCAGTTCGAGACAGGCCCGCGGCTCCCCTCCTCGGTCCAGAACGAAGGGTCCCAGAGTACGTCGGACTCCGACGGGAGCCCCTCGTGCACGCTGTCCCGGAACCTCAAACAGGACATCAGAGCCTGCTTGGGGGGATGCAGGTATTTCAATCATATAGGCATTGCCTCAAACCATGCTGAGTGGTGCTCCATTACTCGGTCACATTTTTCTACATAAACATTTGTTAGGTTTTTTTTTCTATTCTGTTATGTTATTGTTTACTCTATTTTTGTGTGTAGTTGGGTGTGGTAAGAGTAAATAAAAGGATTTTGATTTGATTTGTGGTAGTAAAACCTCAAAGATCCTATGTTTTCCCCTGCGGATATGCGGATAAGGCGTATAGTGCAACAACAAGTCAAAGCACTTACCTTAGCGGTTGTGGACTGTATGGTAGCCTGCTCCAGATCTCTCGGGATCCGAAGAAGGCGCGGCGCGGATGACCGTTGCACAAAAAGCGGTGATGCGGGCAAGCGGTGTGGACTTGACTGTCGGCGGTGTCAAGCGTAATGGTGGTTGCGGCGCGGCGATAAACCGCAATGGCGGCTGCAGCGCGACCGTTCGATTGGTCGCGCGACTTCACCACTGTGACTAACCACTAAGTTCATGGCAGTGACATGTTTTACAAAATACGCCTAACCAATTGATTAGAATACTAGTTCTGTTTGCTTCGCCCGGGTGAAAATCGATATATATCTTCCTGTCCTTATCCCACTCTAAGTGGAACGGCACAACATGTTTTTCACTTCCATTCTGTCCTATCATTCGTTAACTCTGGCGCCACTCCTTTTATATGCATGTCATACTTCACACAATCTAACCATCTCTTTTTAGGCCTCCCTCTAGGCACATATCCATCCACATTCTAATTGAACAATCGTTTGGTTAATTGATCCCGGGTGTAAATCAATGTATCACCCCGATGTATCCCGCATAAATTCCGACCAGAAATTCTAATCTTATGTAGGTATTATTAACCTAAACCAATAATTGTACTATCTTTTGCTTCTTATACATCCGTTCGGTAGATTTTAAAATAATCGATCATACAGACTTTGACAGAACGACGAAGACAGCTTTTGGTGACTTTGTTTTATAATATGTGTAGATCTAAATAGAAAAAACATTTCCTTTCATTCTACTATCATTTAATTCTAATCCATTGCATTCTATTTCGTTCTGTTCCGGTCGGTTCTGTTTCATTTCATTTCTATCCATGTAGTTCCATTCTGTTCCACTCGGTTTCTCTGTTTCATTCTGCTTCATTATTCTGCAGGTGGCGCAGGGTTGCTTGTCTATCGGTCTTCTACAGGATATATTTCGGGGAGTGTGCTGAGGCTCTCCATAACCTTGTTCCTCCATCGCCTTTCTATTATCGCACTGCGAGACACCGGGAGAATTTACCTTACATCATTGACCTCTTACGAAGGCGCACGGAGTGCTTTGCGTCCTCGTTTTTATTGCGCACAGCAAGGGAATGGAATTCTTTCCCGGCATCAATATTTCCGAGTTCTTTTGATATAGGTCGCTTTAAAGTAAGAGTGAAGCATCTTCTAGGCAAGCGCGCTCCATCGTAGACTGCATCATCGCTTACATCAGGCATGATTGCAGTCAAGCGCTCGCCTATTCTGCAATAAAAAATATATGTTCCCAGGGAATATATACCGAAACCACCAATACGATGGGAGAGGGACGTAGGGCAAGTGGTAGAGGCGGCAGTGCGTGGGGCGGGCGGGATCAGCGCGGCGCGGGCGCGTCTCCACGCGGCGCTGCTCGCCCTTCACGACCCCCCACCGTCCAGAGCCCCCACCCTTCCATACTGCGGGCCAGGAGTGCGTCCTGGTGACGTCACCATGATGCCGAAGACTCAGATGTCGCTTTTGGTGAGTACATCCAATACTTTTAAACGAGCAATCCTTGTTTATCATCATTCCGTATTGTTGTCGCCAATGACTTTCGCTTTGTATTTTATAGCAACACCGATAATCGATTATTAAAATTGATTATTTTGAAAAATAATCGATTATTTTTAAAATCGATTATTTTTACATCGCTACCACCCAGGTAACTACTTTTTATACTCTACTAATGCCATTTCCTTCTAAACTCATATTGCGCTTGCGAGCAAAGATTAAATCTTAAGGTCGTACTAAATAAATTACCGATGCATATCATTTATGCTCGTAATTAGATGATTTCACAGAGAGATCTTGATAACACTTCGCGACTTTCTATTTTTAATAACTACGCTTTTCAAATATACGTAAATCATGGTATAGGATTCTATATTAAAATTCTATAGTTAATTTTAGATTCGCCATTAAAACAACTCTTCGACCTTTTTTTTTGGATAGGAAAAAACCCCTTATGGGTACCGCCGCCCGACGGTGACAGGCGACGGTTATGTCTGACTCGCACCGACTAAAATAACCTGTGTGCTCCACCACGCCGCTGGTGGCGGGTATAGGGTATCTACGAAGACATTACCCCCATCCCCTCCGGCAGCAACTCTGTACCCCAGAGTGCGCCACCTCTGGGTCGGAGCATCTCTAAGTGGCCCCTCCCTCCGATGGACGATGCATCGGGAACACCAGATGCGTCGACCGTTGCGGGGACTTTATAGGCTGGGCGTCCGATTAAAAAATTACTTTCCGACCCTGCACCGACAGTAATAATAAAATGTAACTATTTACAAGAATTATATTTTAAAAAGGGTAACCGCCGAATTCTTGCTGGCTCTTCTCGGTAGGAACAGCTTTCCGAACCAGCAGTAGAGTTGGCTATTCAACGCTACAAGTTTACTTGAATAAAGAATATTTTGTTGTAAGTAAAAAGTAAAAGAAGTAAGTAGCCTGTTACTATCCCACTGTTCAAAATAGGCCTCTTCCCTCCGTTTTTTGGAGAGAAGGATTGGAGCTAAGACCTACCACGCTGCTCCAAAGCGGATTGGTAGGTTACACATATCTCCAGAATTCTCTAGAGATATGCAGGTTTCCTCACGATGTTTTCCTTCACCGAAAAGCGTGTGATAAATTGCAATTATCAATTAGACACATCAGTTTTAGCAGAAAAACTCATTGGCCCGGGTTTGAACCCCCTCGAAAGAGTCGCACGGTGTTACCGCTGGGCTACCACAGCTTTTAGCTTTTTTTTGTAAAATTGTTATAAACGCCGTGTGGTATCCGGCTGAGTAAAATAAACCACCCTCTTTCTTACCGAGGAGTCGTAAAATACGACTAAAGTAAGTGGACGTCAGGCAGGCGGCCGGTCGTAAAATACGTAGCCAAATCGTAGGACAACATGTTTGTAACATGCCGACCCCACTTAGAGTGGGATAAGGGCAGGAGGATGATCATGTTTTAAAATTGTTATAAATTTCTCTAATAAATACACTGCGCACTGTTAGGTTTTTAGTTAGTGCCAGTCCGACATACCCGCCGATCGTCCCCGTCTGGCGGTGACAACCTATAATGGGTTTTCCTGACGTAAAAAGAAATAAACTAAATAAACTCGTGTCCATGTAAACTGTCCAAATATTCGTGTAATCAATTCCAATTGCTTATTTTGTGCAACTCATCCGCTAAGCACAAGCACTTAGCGTCAATCAACTTAAGACCTATTCGGTCCTACAAATATATTTTAAGTGCATAAAGTTTTGATTTTTTGCCGTTATACACCTACTCAAGTATCTAAAATGGACCGACCTCGGGTTAAGTGATTTTTACGACGATAATTTTAAATGCGAATCTTGTGCAATTTGTTATTTTAATACAGATTAAGGTTTTTTTATTATTTAACATTTACTTCTGCGTCTAAGAAATAATCGATTCGATGATTTAATGTGATTATACGTAGTTATGAGAGCTGTAATAGTTCAGCGGTGAGGCCGTGCGTTTCTTTTGAAGGGGTCACGAATTCAATCCCGGGCTGGCAGCAGTAGTTTTGATGGTTAAACTTATGTATCTGATTGATATTTGCGATTTATCACAAGTGAGCAAAACATCGTGAGATAACCTGTATAAAAGTAGCGGCGTATTACTCTCCCACTGCTGGGAATAGGCCTCTTCTCCCCGTTTTTGGAGAGAAGGATTGGAGCTAAGCTCCAATGCGGATTTGAACCCGTGACCTCCTCGAAAGAGGCGCACGGTGTTACCGCTGGGCTACCACAGCTTTAAGGTGCAATAAATGCACGTAATTTAAGGACATATCTTCATCATACACTGGCGTAGGCGATAAGTCCACAAAAAACTGTCATTGACTGATACTATATGAGTCACAGTTTTCGCCTTAACGGAATACTAATATAACACGTGATTTAAATACAAAAAACAATATATTGGCATTATGTTAACGAGACCATTTAGCAATGACCCACTTGGTAGAGACGTGAAAACATAAAAAAAATATTAATTTCTAATAAAGAAATTACCTAAAGCAATAAGCTGAATCGGTCGAGTGAACTGTAAGTTATACTAATATACAATCCTTACAAATATTATAAATTCGAAAGTCCTGTCTTTCTGTCTATTTTCATGGCCAATATAGAGATCAAATTTGGGGCAAATAATACTTCTATACCGGGTAACATAAAGGTTATAAAAATCATTTTTTTATGGGAAAAGCGTGAATGTGAAAGTTAGTGTTCGGGTTAAATACTACGGATAATTAAACAATGCTCACAAGAATACCATGAATCTCAATCTTGCCGGATTCTGATTTAATCATAGAGATACTGCAATCATAGCTCGTTCCATCCTCTACTCGTCAACTTCAAGCTTTCTTATGACCTAGCAATTATAGCATGGCCCATCGTCCGCTGATCAACTTCAAGCTTTCTTATGGGCGACCTAGCAATTATAGCGCGGTCCATCGTCCGCTGATCAACTTCAAGCTTTCTTATGGGCGACCTAGCAATTATAGCGCGGTCCATCGTCCGCTGATCAACTTCAAGCTTTCTTATGGGCGACCTAGCAATTATAGCGCGGTCCATCGTCCGCTGGTCAACTTCAAGCTTTAGTATGACTTAGCAATTATAGCGCAGTCCATCGTCCGCTGATCAACTTCAAGTTTTCTTATGGGCGACTTAGCAATTATAGCACGGTCTATCGTCCACTGATCAACTTCAAGCTTTCTTATGACCTAGCAATTATAGCGCGGTCCATGGTCCGCTGGTCAACTTCAAGCTTTCTTATTTATTGTCAGCAACCAATAAACTGTTCCATAAGTCATAATTCTCGATATTATTGAATGTTAATTATTCATTCGTAATAATGTTGTCTGCAATTATATGTTTGCTGAGTAATCGACAAGTGCCGTTAACCAAAGTCAAGACACTTGTTAAATGTTACTATTTGAAAATGCTAATTATCCACAAAACAGACACAAAAGGCCACCAAAGTTTATCTCGAGTGTCTTGTTCATTTTACGCCACAATTATCAATACTTATTATAAAACAAAGTCCTCAAAGTTATCTGTCTATATGAAATTGATTTTCTCAGTCTACTAAATAGATTTTTGTACGATTTTTCTTAAAATGTATTTTAAGAAAAACCGAACTATATGTACTATAACCTAACCGAACGGTTATGTTAGTACATTCCTTTTTAAGTAAGTTGTGTTAAAGAAGTTGCCCAGTTATAAAAAAAACCCCTTCTGGGAGCTTTAGTCTCGTGCGCCGCGTAAACCAACAGAGATACACTAAAGTAATGTACTAGAGAATTGTAGATCTACAAAAATACTACAAAAAAGTCCGCAATAGTATGTCTCTATCTCTTATATAAACCATCCGGAAGATAGATCCTGAAGTAGATTTTGAGAAAATCGATCACATAGACAGACAGCTTTTGGGGACTTTGTTGTATAATAAGTATAGATTATGACATCCCGCAGTATCACTCGCGAAGAAAAAACAACTCATTTCACCTATTCATAATCGTAAAAGTCCTTATAAAAAAAGTAATAATAAAATTATTTTGCTATAATCCGCGAATAAGTACAATAGAAAATATATATAATGCTAAATGTAGAGTGGACAATCCGTTCTCATACCTGATACATGCAGGATTCGTAAAAAATGTACAAACCTCCACCACCGCCACCACAATACACAAGCACTACACACGTTCACTATCACAAACTCAACAATTGTTTCGCCCCGCAACCGAAGCATCATCAGGAGATAGACTCCACAACAAAGTCACAAAGCGAAGCATTACCCAAACAAGCTTAGTTCTATACTAATCGGTTCAACCCCACCATTTCTTTTATTTTGCCTGCGAACACGTGTAACAAGCTTAAGATAGAAACATTTATTTGATCGTTAATGAGGGTGCTATTTTTATGTTTGATAATCTCAAGTTGCTCCCAGATGTTCAATTTAAGACTTTTTCCACAGGTGCGCAAGATTTCGAAACTATGGTCATTAGGAACTTTATGACCGCTTTTTAACAAATGTTTGGCGCAATGTGAATTTTGTGGTTTATTATTACTGAAAGCGGCCACATGTTCTTTAAAACGGGTTTCAAAAAGCGTTAGGGGATTTTGTTTTATAATAAGTATAGATATAGATTATGACATCCCGCACTATCACTCGCAAACAAAAAAACTCATTTCACCTGTTCAAAATCGTAATATTAGCAGAAAACGTCCTTATGCCTTTGTATTACAGTACAATATAGATGCAAAGTGAATTATGTTCTTATTATCGCGAAATGATCACGTGTATTGTGGTTTTAGTGTTGTGTTAAGTGTATTTGAGCCTTATTTATTTGTAATAAGATTAAAATTAGTTTGAACAGTACGTTGATCTGTAAATTTGTTCGTTGATATGCAAAACGCAGTGTGTTGCCACATTCCGCTCTTGAACTAAATTCGCTCGCAAATGTAGTGGAAACATTTAGAAGAGATAGTTGGGTAATGGGGGCTCGTGTGGTATCCGGCTGAGGAGAATAGACCACCCTCATTGTTACCGAGGTGACGTAAAAGTCGACTAAGTAAGTTGACCCGCCTTGTGGTATCCGGCTGAGTAGAACATACCACCCTCTTTCTTACCGAGATAATTATTTAATATTATTAAAAGGTCCATTTTCTGTTTGTTATTATTGGTTAAGTTTTAAGTTAATTTTTAATTTCATTTACTGTACCATTCAATTCAATTTACTCCTTTTTTAATTTTAGACTGGTTGGCTGGAAGAGATTCCGATTCCGGAATAAGCCATTGCAAATTATGTTGTTTTTTATTTTTATTTTCATTATTATTAATGCAAGCCCGCCATTGCAAATTATTGTTTGTTATTTTTTTTTTATTAATGCAATAAAGAGATTACAAACAAACAAAGAAGGATTATTGTTATTAGCTATTGTGACACTCTCTTACAAGTCTACCTATGATTCCTACTCTAGTATAATAACTATGTTGAAAACAATACCAAATGTATTTGAGCAAGTTCTTTCGCTGTCAAACTTGCTCTGACAGCCAGCGCTCCACCTGACACAACTTGAAACATACAGACAAATTCCCGACCATCTATCAGTTGTGTAATAAATTACAACTGTCCACTATTACATGTCACTTACATATTTTTAGGGTACCCTGTTCAGTGGCTCAGACCTTTTTTAGATAGGTAAAACCCTTTATGGGTACCGCCGCCCGACGGGGACAGGCAACGGTTATGTCTGACTCGCACCGGCTAAAATAACCTGTGTGCTCCACGATGCTAGTGGCGGGTATAGGGTACCTATGAAGACATTACCCCCCCATCCCCGCCAGCAGCAATTCTGTACCCCAGAGTGCGGCACCTCTGGTTCGGGGCCTCTCTAAAAGTGGCCCCTCCCTCCGCTGGACGATGTGTCGGGAGCACCAGATGCATCGAAAGCCGCGGGGACCTTGTGGGGTGAGCGTCAGATTAAACCCACGTTCGTAACGCACGGAAGGTTCCCGTTAGAGCGGCACGCGAAGGTCTTGAGCAAGTCGCCAAGATCGGATCCAAGGACTCGACTTCCCGGATCTGCCCCGCCGCCTCCTCGCAAAAGGAGGCCATCGCTGCCCACGATCGCTCCCTTACCACCATGTCACGAGCCACAGTGGGCAGGGAGATATCTTGCCCCACCTGTTCCACGAGCTCCGCCCGTGACCTGAGTTAATTTCTTAGTGTGCTGTTGTTGTTTTCTTATTTACTTCTTTATTGCGGAGCAAAATCAAAGTAGTGGAAATATTATGAAACGAGTTACACGTTAGCGTATTTATTTGCGACTAAATAGAGAATTAGAAGCAATTTGTTAGAGAAATAATAAATTTGGACATTCGAGATACGCTGACGTCGCGGTACACTTAGTATTTAAAAGGAAAAACTTTATGCGGTGTGATATCCAGCTGAGTAGAACAGACCATCCTCATTTCTTACCGAGGTGTCTTTAGAGACTTAGGTACTTTAAGGACTAAGGTAAGTCGACCCGCCGTGTGGTATCGCCTGAGTAGAATACACCACCCACTTTCTTACCGAGGTGTCGTAAAATAGGACTAAGGTTAAGGCTAAATTGACAATTACTCACCGTTTACGACATCGGTTAGAAATGAGAGTCTATTCTACTCAGGCGGATACCACACGGTGGACCGACTTATTTTAGTCGTCTTTTATGACACCTCTGTAAGAAATGAGGGTGGTCTATTCTAGTCTACCGAATACCACACTGCGGGTCAACTTACCTTAGTCGTCTTTTACGATACCTCGGTAAGAAATGACAGTGGTACATTCTACTCAGGCGATACCACACGGCGGTCAACCTCACAACAATATACAAAAAATTTGTACAGAACCACTGTAGGAATGATATAACGCGCTTGACCGTAGTATTGGAAGTAACTTGAATAAATGTGGATCGAATGTGTCGAAAGCTATTTTTATTTTGGCCACCCGTTGATTTTATCGGTACATTTGTGTGTCGCGTCGCCGATTGAGATTAATTGATGTCAGAGAGTTGACGTCTGTGGACGTTACAGCAAGCAACATTGACATAGAGTTGCTATCAATGACTATCATAGACTATGATAGCCAGCCCAAAATGTGGCCATCGAAAATAAAGAGAAAGCAAATAAGGCTACCTGTCTATCTCTCATTTTTATGTGATTAGACAAAAATAAGACTGAAGTCTCTGATCTTCCCTCTCTTAATATATCGCCCTCTCCAAAGAATTAATAATTTATAGAATTAGGCGTTACTTTGCGGAGATCCATAATACAAAAGTAATACAATTATTTTTTAATCCGCGATAAAGTAAAATAGAAAATATATACATATAATGTTAAATGTCCGCCGTGTGGTATCCCGCGAAATAGAATAGTACCACCCTCATTTCTTATCAAGGTGTCGTAAAAGGCGACTAAGGTAAGTCGACCCGCTGTGTGGTATCCGGCTGAGTAGAATAGACCACCCTCATTTCTTACCGAGCTGTCATAAAAGGCGACTAAGGAAAGTTGACCCACTGTGTGGTATCAAGTTGAGTAGAATAGACCACCCTCTATCTTATCGAGGTGTTGTAAAATACGACAAAGGTAAGTTGATGTCAGGCAGGCGGCCGGTCGTAAAATACGTAGCCCAATCATGTGACAACATATTTATGACATGTTGTGCTGACCCCACTTAGAGTGGGATAAGGGCAGGAAGATGATGACGATTTAATGCTAAATGTAGAGTGGACAATCCGTATTCATACCTGATACATGCAGGATTCGTAAAAACACATGCACAAACCTCCACCACCGCCACCATATAAAGTCACATGTCCCATGTATAAGCATAGGAAATGTGACTTTATTCTTCGGGTAGAGCGATTTGTTGGACACTCAAATTCAAATTCAAAATATTCTTTATTCAAATAAACTTGTAAACAAGTGCTTTTGAATCGTCAACTCTACTGATGGTTCGGAAAGCTGTTCCTACCGAGAAGAGCCAGCAAGAAACTCGGCGGTTGCTCTTTTAAAAATATAATTCTTAATACTATTTACATTAAGTCGTTACTGTCTTGTACAGGTTCAAAAAGAGCTATATCCACACATTCTTATCTTCTAAATAATCTTCAAGAGTATAGTAGGCTTTCTGTATCAGCCTCTTTTTAACAGTGTTTTTAAACTCAAAGGCCCGTTCACGGCTGCCCTATTCTATGTACAATAAAACTATAAATATTGGCGCCCGGTTTCTATATTTAAACATTCTTAATATTCTTTATTGAAATAAACTTGTAAACAAGTGCTTTTGAATCGTGAACTCTACTGGCCACTGGTAAATAATATATAGTTAACAGTTGCCATAACTTATATAATTCCCATATACAAGGGAACTCTATTATTCAAATTCAAATTCAAAACTTGTAAACAAGTGCTTTTGAATCGTCAACTGCTGGTTCTGAAAGCTGTTCCTACCGAGAAGAGCCAGCACGAAACTCTGCGGTTGCTCTTTTCAAAATATAATTTTTATTATTAGTAACATTAAGTCATTATCGTCTTGTACAGTGTCGAAGTGTTTATGTTCACACATTCTTATCAACAAGTAATCGTCAATAGTCAATAGAAGCCTTTTTTAATGGCTGTAATGGCAAAGCTAAAATTGATTGTGGAATTTTATTATAGAATCTTATACCCAAACCAACAAACGACTTACGTACCTTTGCAAGGCGTAAAGCAGGAGTAGCAAGCGTTATATCGGTTCCAACTTTGTCTATTATATACATCACCTATCGTTCTATAGCTCTTCATATGTTTATGTAAGTAACGGCCTGTTACTATCCCACTGCTGGGCATAGGCCTCCTCTCTCCATTTTTGGAGAGAAGGGTTGGAGCTAAGACCTACCACGCTGCTCCAATGCGGATTGGTAGGTTACACATATATATCCCCGTAGTTCTCTAGAGATATGCAGGTTTCCTCACGATGTTTTCCTTCACCGAAAAGCGTGTGATAAATTGCAATTATCAATTAGACACATAAGTTTTAATAGAAAAACTCATTGGTGTCTGCCCGGGTTTGAACCCATGATCGTCTCTAGAGATTCACACGGTCGCACCGCTAGGCCATCACAGCTTATGATGTTTATGTACAAAAATTAAATTACTTAAAATATACTGCGAAGCAAATGTAAGAATACCTATTTCCTTAAACTTTTCACGCAGGAAATCACGCGGACTTAAATTATAAAGCGTCACAGACACAAAGACATTCTCATTTATAATATTAGTGTGGAATAATAATAAAGATATCACAGAGGAAGTCACAATTTGTTATTTAAATAATAACTTTGTATAACACGGGTTTATATTAATTATAATTTATATGTCAGGTGTCGAAAGATTTGATGGTAATGAACTGCCTTGCCCGCGGCAATGTTGTACGAACATGTGGACATGTGTATACATGTGTGAGTTTATAAAACACACTTAAGGTCCAGTGTTGGGCAAAATAATCCCATATTTTGTGGACGGGATAATTAACGGCATTAGACCTTCCCCGAGTTTATTTCATGTCATTGTAATATTTACATCACTATATATAAAGCAAAGTCCCGTGGCGTTCTGTCTATTTGTTTGCGATAAACTCAAAAACTATGAAACGAATTTTCACGCAATTTTCTTTAATACATAGATAGCCGTGTGGTATCCGGCTGAGTAGAATAGACCACCCCCTTTCTTACCGAGGTGTCGTAAATTACGACTTAGGTAAATTGACGTCAGGCAGGCGGCCGGTCGTAAAAACGCAGCCAAATCATGTGGCAACATGTTTATAACATGTTGTGCCGACCCCACTAAGAGTGGAATAATGGGCAGGTGAATGGTGAAAGAAATTGACGTTACACTTATTGTACTTATATTTAACTCTTTTTTTAATTTTAGACTGGTTAGCTGGAAGAGATTCCGATTCCGGAATAAGCCCGCTATTGCAAATTATGTTGTATTTTTTTAATTTGAATTAATGCAATAAAGAGATTACAAACAAACAGTCGATTCTTGTTAAGAAGTCGATTAATTGTTTGTTATCACTATTGTGTTTACACTTATCTATGGTATCATAGATAAAACTATGCTGTAAAAAGTCTAACTACATACTATAAGTTTAACGTATGAGAAGTTCATAACCTCACTTACTAAGTCTTTTATAACTCTGCTTTTAGACTGACAAAGTCAGCAAAAGCAGGTAACTAAATTAAGTTTAACTATCGTTAACCGTTACACATCAGCATTAGTTAATTTTGTATATTCTGGAGAGTAAACTCGGAGCGAAATGAGTTTTCTTTCATTCAAACCCAAGGCGCCAAAGTTAATTATGAAATCAAACACCACGCCTGTTTCCGAAAAAGGGCAGAACGATGTCAACTTACAGCTTATACTCGTATATGACATTCGGTATATAATTTTATTCTATTATTTCTCTTATTTATATTAGGCATGTGAAATTATAGCTGGAAATGTCAATTTTAGATTCGACTACAGAGGTGCATATAATCGATTATCGAACTTACCATACCAATATCGATTATAGGGTCATGGATTCCTCAATTGTCTTACTCGGTAGTACTCTTCAATATTTAGTAAAATAATAAATATATGGGACACTTACACACACGGTCGTCCGTCCCCAAAGTAACTTAATACTTGTGTTATGGGTGAGAGACAACTGGTGAATATATAATTTTAAAAAGATACTTAAATACACTCAGACTCGACGACCAACTAATTTGATTTAATCAACTCTGCTGCTCCTCGTTACATATACATGTCATAAATCCATCCCTTCTTCGGCCTTTCACTAGTCATATATCCATACAGATTCAAATTTAACACAAGTTAAGTCACATAATTTTCACCCTTCATAAAATGTTCGTACCATCATATTCTAGCATAATTTTTAGACTTCCAAATACTGTAGGAGAGAATTGTAGATCTACAAAAATACTATAAAAAAAGTACGCGATAGTATCTCTCTAACTCCATACTTACTTACAATAACTATTTTTACATTTGAAATTTCAATTAAAAATATTATTGTCTACTATAATAAAATATAAATGTTATTGTGGAGACCATTTTCCACTGCTTTAGTATCAATCCTTATGTAAATAAATCATTAATTTATCAAATAAATACTTTAGAATATATTTAAGATAAAAATTATACGCCACCAGAAAAAATATTACCTCCTGACGCCAGAGCATTTTCCATGACAAGCAGATTAAAAAAATTAGGAATTCACGCGGGAATAGCTTTATATCACACTGAATTCCACGCGGGCGAAGCTTTAGGCTTAGCTAATCTATATATATAAAAGAAAGTTGGTCTTAGTTACACTATTTATAACTCAAGAACGGATGAACCAATTCTGCTGAAAATTGGTGGAGAGGTTGCTTAGAACCAGGAGACGGACATAGGATACTATTTATCCCGTTCGACCGCATTTATTTTATCCCGTCAAGTCACTATAAAACGTGGTATAGCAAAAACGACTATGACATGGAAAAACAAAACATAAATGACAGCTGAACGTAATTTAGTCTTTGGATAAGTATGGTAAAAATATGACAATTATCAAAATAGTAGTAGCTATAAACGTTACTACATAGTATAAAATAAAGTCACTTTCTCTGTCTGTCCTTATATCTCTATGTTTGCTTAAATCTTTAAAACTACGCAAAAGATTTTAATGCGGTTTTTTTTTTAAGTATATAGAGTGATTGAAGAGGAAGGTTTATATGTATAATAAAATTCAATATGGAGTAGCGAAATACTGTGATTATCACTGAGTGACATAGGCCATATGCTTTATACCCGTGCGAAGCTGGGGCGGGACTCCTAGTCTATATATATAAAAGAAAGTTCGTCTTAGTTACAGTATTTATAACTCAAGAACGGATGAACCAATTTGGCTGAAAATTGGTGGAGAGGTTGCTTAGAACCAGGAGACGGACATAGGATACTTTTTATCCCGTTCGACCGCATTTATTTTATCCCGTCAAGTCACTATAAAACGTGGTACAATAAAAACGACTATGACATGGAAAAACAAAACATAAATGACAGCTAAACGTAATTTAGTCTTTGGGTAAGTATGGTAAAAATTTGACAATTATCAAAATAGTAGTAGCTATAAACGTTACCACATAGTATAAAACAAAGTCGCTTTCTCTGTTTGTCCTTATATCTCTATGTTTGCTTAAATCTTTAAAGCTACGCAACAGATTTTGATGCGGTTTAATTATATAGAATGATTGAAGAGGAAGGTTTCTATGTATAATAAAATTCAATATGGAGTAGAGAAATACTGTGATTATCACTGAGTGACATTGGCTATATGCTTTATACCCGTGCGAAGCCGGAGCGGGCCACTAGTTTTAAATAAAAACGATAAAATAGTCGATTCTTTCGACTAGATTTCAGATGGACATGCCTAATTACAGTGAGTAATCATAATAGAGAAAGGTCGTGGTTTATTATTTAAATTGCAAAAAAAAAACAGAAACCGTCGGTCCGGAATAATGACAGTAATTATTTAAATACATTCAATCAGTCAATCAATTAATACAATGTTTTTATCTACATTTGCTTTTATTATTAATTTCTCAGTCGTATTACGGTCGATATGTATTTGTGTAATCACATAATGTTTTTTTTTCTCATAGCATTGAAATAAGAAAGTTATTGTAAGGAACATAATGAAGGTTAGATTGAGATACTAATTATTGAATGTGTTATGACAGGGCTCTGCAACATTTTAAGACTAAACAACAAAAAGTTAAAACAGCCGGATACCACACGGCGGGTCAACTTACCTTAATCCCCTTTTACGACACTGCAGTAAGAAAGAGGGTGGTCTATTGTACTCAGTCGGATACCACATGGCGCCTCAACTTCCTTGGTCGCCTTTTATGACATCTCAATATAAAAGAGGGTGGTCTATTCTATTCAGTCAGATACCATACAGCGGGTCAACTTACCTTAGTTATCTTTTAAGACATCTTAGTAAGAAAGAGGGTGGTCGATTCTATTCAGTCAGATACCATACGGCGGGTCAACTTACCTTAATAGCCTTTTACGATACTGCAGTAAGAAAGAGGTTGGTCTATTGTACTCAGCCGGATATCACACGGCGGCTAAACTTACCTTAGTCGCCTTTTACGACAACTCAATAAGAAAGGGGGTGGTCTATTCTATTCAGCCAGATACCATACGGCGGGTCAACTTACCTTAGTCATCTTTTACGACAACTCAGAAAGATGGTGGTCTATTCTATTCAGCCGGACACCATGCAGTGAGTCAACGTACCTGAGTCGCCTTTTGCGACATCTCGGGAAGAAATGAGGGTGGTCTATTCTACTCAGCCGGATACCATACGGCGGGTCAATTTAGCTTAATCGCCTTTTTCGGCACCTCAGTAAGAGAGAGGGTGGTCTTATTCTATTCAGCGGGATACCACACGATTGGTTCAATTTACCTTAATCGCCTTTTGCGACACCTCAGTATGAAAGAGGGTGGTATATTCTATTCTACCGAATACTGTACGGCATCAATAAAACCTAGAATCGATGTTAATAAATTAATAATTTAAACAAAAGAAATATATAATAAATATATATATACTTAGAAGTATAATTAGTTAAAATTATATTTAAATAATTTTTAATCTACAATTGTTTATTTGCTGTTTCTATTTTATACTGCGTATTATTAAAGTAACTAATACTTAAAAACCTTGAGTTAAACTGGGTTATGGTTAAATGTGACGTTTTTGCGTTGTCCAAATAAAGATTAGGTAATATAATAAATAAATATTAATTTAATTACGCTTGTTTGAGCGCGGTATCACTGAAATGAGATCTGTGCGACTGATGTCATAACTTTTATTTCTACAATTTGAATGAAAACAAGAAAATTTAGTAACTTAACTAAACTTATTATAAAACGAAGTCCCCTAAACTGTCTGTATGTGATCGATTTTATCATAACCTGAACCGATTTTCGTACGGTTTTTACTAAAATGTAGTGCAATTCTTCCGGAAGGTTTAGGTTAATAGTGTATTAAGATTTATGTACGAGTAATATAAATACAAACTGTGGTAGCCCAGTGGTAACACCGTGCGACTCTTTGTAGGAGGTCACGGGTTCGAACCCGGGCTGACACCAATGAGTTATTCAGTTAAAACTTATGTGTCTAATTGATAATTGCAATTTATCACAGGCTTTTCGGTGAAAAAAAACATCGCGAGGAAACCTGCATATCTCTAGAAAATTCTGGTGATATGTGTAACCTAGCAATGCACTGGAGCAGCGTGGTAGGTCTTAGCTCCAATCCAAGCTTCTCTCCAAAAACAGAGAGAAGAGGCCTATTCCCAGCAGTGGGATAGTAACAGGCCGCTACTGTATTACTATTGAAGAGGTCGCGCATTTGTAATAAAACTCGGCTGCTGGGAGCTTTAGTCGCGTGCGCCGCGTAAACTATCAAAGATTCACTAAAGTAATGTACTAGAGAATTGTAGATCTACAAAAATACTACAAATAACTCCGCGACAACATGTCTATATCTCTGGTGGTCAACTCACAATAGCTAAAAGCTATTGTGAGTTAAAAAAGCTAAAGCTAGCTTAAAAATTTCACTGAATCTCCATTTGGGCGAAGCCGCAAGCACAGCTAGTATTATTATAAAATTTTCAAAATCTGGCAAGTTTGCAAGAAGATGCAGGTCGAATTTTATCTTTTAACATAAATGTTTATTTTCGAAAAACCTGAATGGGGTATTTTATATCATATCCAATAATTTTTGTTACTTATTTTAGATCTGCATATATCAAGAATTGTTTTTCACTTTATAGTTTGTTGCCATATCACTTCCGTGTGGTATCCGGTTGACTAGAATAGATCACCCTTATTTCTTACCGAGGTTTCGTGGAGCCTATACTCCTGACGATGCTTCGGTTTCGAGGCGTTTCAAAACGATCGAAGAGATTGTGGTAGTGAGTGTCTGTAGTACTCGTTTTGACGTTAGCGGCGTTTTTGATACGTGTGATGCATGTATAAGATATGTGAATGTTACCTGCTCCTTAGCATTACATGGATTCTCTTGAAAAACGCGGATCAAGGCAAAATAATTCTATTGTAACTTCTGGGTTATGGAATTTCGCAAAGTAATGAAAACTGGAACAAAAAAAAACCTGAAAACAAAAAGGCAAAGGCAAGGCCTGTGTAAAGGCAAGTCCAAATTAGATTCTGGAAATCTATACTAATATATAAAGCTGAAGAGTTTGTTTCATTGTTTGAACGCGCTAATTTAAGTAACTACTGGACCGATTTGAAAAATTATTTATAAAGGAAGGCACCATAACATGTAACATCACGCTAAGATGAATAGAAGAGGAGTAGCATAAAAATATTACGAAAACGGCATATATTAAAGCTTTTCTTGCGTGCGTTAAGTAAATAGTGAAAGTTATTCAAAAATCATGTATTACTAAATTGTTCCCCTTTAAAAGTTCTAAATAAAAGTCCGCGACATATATCTAGGTTTTAAGGTTGACCCACTTTAACCATTTTTACGGTTATCAAAATACTATCTTCTTGAATGAATGAATGAATAACTCTTTATTGCACACCAGGTAAATAATATACATAAACAAGAGAAATAGGAACATTTAAGAGTGCAAGGGCGGTCTTATCACTAAAAGTGATCTCTTACAGACAACCCCTACGTTAAAGTAATAAAGATAAGAGACAGGTTGTGATCGTTGGTTCTTCTTCTTCGTCAACCGATTGACGTCTACTGCTGGACATAAGTCTCTTCATGGGATCTCTACCATACACGATCTTGTGCCGCTTGGACCCAGCGGCTACCCACGACCTTTTTGAGGTCGTCAGCCCATCTCTTTGTTTTTCAACACTACTTTTTCGGTACGGGGTCGCCATCCCAACACCTTGAGACCCCAACGGCCATCGGTTCTTTGCACTATGTGCCTCGGCCATCGCCACTTCAGCTTTGCGACACGCTGAGCTATTTCGGTAACTCTGGTTCTTCTACGGATCAACATACCATTACAAAATACTAATATCTGGGTGAGCGTTGCTCGGTAATTTTTTACAAAATTTATTTATTTATTTGTTAACAAAATATGTAAGATATAGATACAATTTCCTTATTCTAATAATATAATTATTTATCACAGAGTAATTCGGAAAAGGGTTTGTCAACACTTGTGCTAGGGAATACCTGTGTTACAAGTGCTGACACCTTCCCAATCATCACATGTTACATTCTGATAAGGAGTTATTTAAAAGTAATAATTAAAGTTAAGAGTTATAAGTTAGGCAAAAAATAAAAAATACAAAAACAAAAGAAGCAGACAAAAATTTATCGCAATTCCATGCAAGTATATGTGTCTGTAAGATAATATGTTAGTAAGTGTGCGAGTGTGAAGTGTGTGTTTGGGCGTGTTGTGTGTGTTTGGGTGTGTTGTGTGTGTTTGGGTGTGTTGTGTGTGTGTGGATGTGTGTGTGTGTTATTTATTTTTTTATTATTAATAGGTCTTCATAATAAAAAAAAGAAACTACAAAAAAAAAAGAAAACATAATAGAGTAGGTGGGGCTCGATCCTAGGTATTTCCATTTCCCGCGACCACCTGTTCCCCGAATAAGTTACGCTGACTTGATATTTAACGGTAAGTTATAATGTAAAGATTTTTAAAAATAAATCCTGGCTAGATCGATTTTTTCCCCTAAAACATCCTACATCCTGAATTTCAGGAAAATCGTTGGAGCCGTTTCCGAGATTCAGAAAATATAAATATATACAAGATTAACTCATTTAATTATTAAAGATAAAGATATTACGGTTTTTATCTCACCATGCGGACGAAACCGCTGGCGATTGTTAGTAAATAATATAATGAGATAGGAGATGACGTCGTTCTTATTATTAGTATGTGAGTCCCCATTGGCGAGCTCCTGAGCTGAAGCTGGTGACCTAACAGGGCACGCCTTTCTATATCGGCTCGAGTCTACAAACAGGATCGGGTCAGCTTCGCAACATTGCCCGCGGCAAGGCAGTCAGACGGTCGCCAAGCGTGATTGTTGCCAGCCAATAAACATGTATATATCTTTAATATTTCAATGAGTTAATCTTGTATGTATATATATTTTTTTTTCGGAAAATCGGAAACGGCTCTAACGTTTTACGCAAAATTCAGCATGTAGGGAGGGGAGTCTTTTTATTCCTATTTTCTGGAAAACACTAAAATTTACTTTGAATTCTAAAGACAATTTTCACTGTCAAACGTAAAGTAATACTGTAATTTTTGTGTGGCGAATCTTACTATTTCACTTTCATCATTTTGTCATAACGCGCCTAAGGAAGTATAACTTCAAAAAATATAAAAAAAGCCCCTTATACCTTTCAGGTACCAACATTGGTATGAATATGATATCTTTAATTTTTCGAAATCTCGGAAGCAGCTCCAACGATTTTCCTGTAATTCAGCATGTGGGTTTTGGGGAGAAAATCGATCTAGCAAGGTTTAGTAAAAAAAACAATTCGTTTTATCCCTGTTTTTGGGCATTAAAAAATACTAAAATTTATACTAAATTTAATTTTTGCCATAAATTGTCAAGTCGGCGTAGTTTATTCGGAAAACGGCCAGTCTGGAGAAAGGTAAATATCGATCGATCCTCAACTACGTAATTATTATTATTATTATTTTTTTTCTGTGATTAAAGGGCTTTTACACTACATGTGTATATCAGCCCTATTTTGTAAAAAAATACCTAGAAAGGCGCGGTCAACCAGGTACTGAGTTTCTTAACAAAGACTCAAATTGCATATACGCAATAGGTATATAAATTGATGTTACAAAGCGGTCTAATAACATGTCACAGAGAGATCGTGCATTCGTTAGCTAATATATAATGGGTGCATGCAAGACCCAGTTGTGGATAGCGATTGTCTGACAGCGAAGGTCAACATATAATGGATGCTTCATCATAGCACCTCACAAACCTTCAGATTGACCCGTCAACGCTATAACTAAGCCAGCTGCCTCTAGCTCCGGGGTCGCGGGTTCGATTTCCGCCTAGGGCCTCCATTTCATAACTCATTTAAGCTTCATTTTGAATTGGGTCACTTTAATACTAAGAGTGCGATATTCGACTACACTCTGAAAAATCGATGTCGTGTGAGTGCCAGCAAAATAGAATAGACCACCCTCATTTCTTAGCGAGTTGTCGTAAAAGGCGACTAAAGTCAGTCGACCCGCTGTGTGGTATTCGGCTGAATAGACCACCTTCAATTCTTACCGAGGTGTCGTAAAAGGCGACTAAGGTAAGTCGACCCGCAGTGCGGTATCCGGCTGAGTAGAATAGACAACCCTCATTTCTTACCGAGGTATTGTAAAGGAGACTAAGTTAATTTGACCAGCCTTATGGAATCCGGCTGACTAGAATAGACCACCCTCTTTCTAACCTGTCTTAAAATACGGCTAAGGTAAGTTGACGCCAGACAGGCGTAAAATACTTAGCCAAATCAAGTGACATCATGTTTATAACATATTGCGCCGACCCCAGTTAAAGTGGGATAAGGGCAGGAGGATGGTAACTAAATTAGGCGTAATTTTTAATTCGGTCACTTTAATAATAAGCGGGCGACATTCGTCTACACTCTGTGACACATTGAATATATCATTCTTAATGAGGACATTTTACAATTAGTGAATGTTTATCCTTCTGTAATCCCTTTTAAATTTTACATGCTATCATAAATAAAATTTATACCGATCGTTAATTTTATATTACGACTGTAATGTAATAATTTTGGATCTATCAAATTTTATGGTATGGACCGTATAAGGACATTATGTGTTGTTAAGTAATCGAAAATGACCATAAAACCTAATTCTGTAAAATGTAGTTATACTATATACAGTATTATTATAATAAAGACACAAGACTGCGGTTTAATAATGTACAATTGAATGTTTAAAAGATGTACAATTGAATGTTTAGAAGACCGCTCAATTACTTGCTGGTTCTTCTGGGTAAGAGCAACATTCCGAACCAGTTGTAGCTTCATTATATCTAATTGATCCTTAACGATTCAAAAGTTCTTGTAAAAAGCTTTAAGTAAACTTTTACCAAGCACTTTTGAATAAAGATTATGTTGATTTGTATTATAATTAAAATAAGAATCATAACAGTACAACAAAGTATTTGACTTATTACAGAATACTCCCGAAATCAGTTTGACCGTTACCTTGGTCTATAACTTATATTCAAGGGTGGGAAAAGGCTATAACTGCGCAGAAGATAATTTGTCCCTGAATTTGTTGACCTGAAGGTTTCCAAAATCTCTTGACACGTCATCGCCGGTGAAGTAGAATACCAACCCAGTTTTTTTATGTCGTTTGACCGTGATTTTTCATCAGTCATACCACCAGACCTCCACAACACGTCGCCCTTAGTCGTGGTCCGGCCTCACAGGCGTTACCCTTACGACGACTTTCCCCGACGCTAATAACCTCTCCCATCCCACCCGGTGATACTGTAAAGCCATTAGAACTAACATCATATGGGACTCAACCTAATAACAAAATCCATGGCCAATGGAAGGGCATGGACAGCGATGGTCATCTTCTGTGAACAAGTAATTCAAAAGATAAGGCAAAAGGTGGTGGAGAGGGTATGTGAGACCTCATCTACCAACCCAATCGTAAATGAGGGGGACGGAAAAGGCTCGCCCATTATCGTAAGCTGCCACCCTTAAAAGGATCTCCAAGCGCTGAATTGGAGAATTATGGGTGGTGCTCTATCTGGAGAAAGGTCCGATGCATTAGATGTTCCCAAAGCTTCAGTTGTGTCGTAACAGAACTTGCAACTGCATAGAGCTGCTACTGCTGATGTGATGCGTTCATCATACCTGTGCCCTTCATCTCTAGGTATTAAGGTGGAACGCAACGGTATTAACTGGTAAGAGTTCGGCATAACTGCAATATTGCAGGACTTATGAAGGGTTTCCTCATTTAAAAAAAGACTGACAGCGTATAGTCCGTAAAAAAAACTATTTTGTATTCTCAGCTCAAATGCTGCGTTCTCATTGCATGCCCTCAGCCCAAATAGCTTCGATAGTAAACACTGTGTCGTGTCGTTAATGCCACGCTTGATTTATAACATTTCACGCGGGGATACATTTTAAAATGTAATGTTTTTTCCATTATAAATGAATACAGGTTCTAATTAATGTAGCTAGGTTTGTGGGGAACATTAAAATTTGTTTATGCCAAAGGTGTCGTAACGTAGTTGTAACAGAAATTCTTGTAAAATACCGACAACCTCGCGTCAGATTGCAAATGAATAACATTTGATCTCGGTCCGTTGTTTATGAAATATGTGAGGTAAATTGACTGGTGAGCGGTAATATCGTCTGGTTTTTGTTTTTTTGTTGATGCCATCTAGAGATGTGCACGTTAATAGATGTATTAAATAATATACTACGTAAAGTGGTCTCAGGCATTCGTCTTACTTATGAAAATAATACGTAGCTCATACTTTACTTTTCAAACTTTACTTCATTGTTTTTATTTTTGCTTTCAATAATCTCTTTTTCACTTTTACATTTAGCATTATCTGGTTTTTCCTCACTTTTCACGATATCCTTATTTTTATCTTTTTTTACAAAAACCCAGCTATTAACTTTTAACGTTTCTAATTAACAATCTCAGTTATTAATGATTGTGACTAGTAAGATTTAGGTATATGAGGGTGGACTATTCTCAACCAAACAGCATACGTTATGAAAGTGTTAATTAACTGTAATAATAATTGTAAAGTATGGTATGGATGATGACATGTTATCTTTTGCGACAACTTAACCAATTAACGCCATTGATACTTGGGTAACTTCATAACCTACGATTAAAACCTTGGATGCAAATGAACCATCCTCTCTATACTTATATAGTCATTATTTAAGAGGTGTAATCACAAATTCATCTGATGCCTCTTCAATTTACGGAGCGCGTCTTGGCGTTGGATTTATCGAACATAAAGACGTCATTTATTAATTTAAACTGACAGCCACTTCACTGAGCGGCTGGCGCCAGCGCGCCTTGCCATCATTAACCAACATCGAAATGTTAACTGATATATAATTTTATCGAGTTTTTATACACTTACGTCTGACTGTGATGAACTAGTTTCAAATTCACAATTGTAGGGACGGCCAAATAAAAAAACTCAACTTCACTTTTCCAAAAATTCGAATGATGTTACAACATATTGTAAAATGATTCGGCATGGTATTTGACGACCGGCCGCCTACCTAACGTCAAGTTACCTTAGTCACATTTTACTACACCACGGTAAGAAACAGGTTGGACTATTCTACTCAGCTGGATAGCACACGGCGGGTCAACTTACCTTAGTCGCCGTTTACGACACCTCGATGAGAGTGGTCTATTCTACTCAGATATCACACAGCAAATATTACATTTAAATTTTTTGATTTGATTTACATACATAATGATTTAAATCTATAGTCAAATTGCGAAGAGATTAACATCGCCTTTAATATTTTCTAATCTTACTGGATGTCAAACGTAATCATAATTATCTTCACAGTATAATATTTTAAGCAATTTAATTTGTGTACATAAAAATATAAAGAATTATAAAACAATAGGTGATGATGTGTATAATAGACAAAGTAGGAACCGACATAAGCTTGCGGCCCCTGCTTTGCGCCTTGCAAAGGTACGTTAGTCGTTTGTGCGTTTGGGTATAAGATTCTATAATAAAGTTCCGCAATCAATTTTAGGTTTGCCATTACAGCATTTCAAAAACACTGTTAAAGAGAGGCTGAATCTGAAAACCTACTATATTGTTGTTGTTGTTACTTAGAAGATAAATACATGGGGATATAGCTATTCTTCGACTCTGTGCATGACAGTAATGACTAAATGTTACGAGTAATAAGAATTATATTTTTTAAGAAAAACCGCCGAGTTTCTCGCTGGCTTCTTCTCGGTAGGAACAGCTTTCCGAACCAGCAGTAGAGTTGACGATTCAAAAGCACTTGTTTACAAGTTTATTTGAATAAAGAATATTTTGAATTTGAATTTGAATATGAGACTTAAATATTTCAATACTGTAAATAGTATACAAGCCGAATTCAGAGTTAAAGGCGCAAATTCTAAAGTTCCGATCTTTCGGAACCGGAGTCATAATAACATCCGTGGTAACGAACAAATATTCACTGTAATAACACAAGAATTTATGTTAATAGAATGCTGGTTGAGATCGCTGATGGCGTTGAATGCCTTGTGTTCAATATATAATGATGCTGCATCTAGTACCTACGCCGGGTCAACAATACTTAGTGTCAATCAATTATGTTTTATATTAGCATTTATGCATACTTGTTCAAATCAAATCGAATCGAAATAATCTTTATTCAAATAAGCTCTTTCAAGCACTTTTAAATCGTCAAGGATCAATGATTAATGAAGCTACAACTAATTCGGAATGTTGCTCTTACCGTGAAGAACCAGAAAGAAACTCGGCGGTCAATCTTTTAAACATTTTCAATTTTACATTGTTAAACCGCAGTCCTGTATGAAGCTGAAAGGATTTTCAAATCCAGGCTTTTTTATCATCCAAATAAACCTTAATATTGTAATATGCTTTACGTATAAGTACATCTCTTATATTTTACTTAAACCTTTCTGTAGAGCCATTAAACCTTTCTGTTAGCGTATTCGATTTTAAATAAATGATTTGTGTTGTAAAATTTCGCTATAAATCGTTTGGATTTTAGAATTATAAAAAATTTGGTGATGTATATAATAGACAAAGTAGGATATCAATATTGTATTATCACCAACGCTAATAATGTTGCGCTCTTTTCGTCCTATGTTGCACGCTAAAAGATGCTTTCTCGCTTCTTCTAAACATCTTCTAGATATGTTCTAGGCATCATCATGTTTCGGCATGTTTGTAATCGAGCATTTCTACATATACCTAGTTAGTACACCATATACTCAGTTCAAATAAAAACAGTATTATCTCACAGAAAGTGAAATTGTATGTCATTAGTTGACTTCCTTAACCTGATACATAGATCGTAACAGGTTTTTGCTCGGAAAATCTTGTCCCGGAACGCTAGATTTGCAATTATTATGACGATAGTTTATTTCCACTTAGTAACTGCGCTGTAGTTCTTAAGATTTGTTTTATCTTTATCTTTAATATTTTTAATTTGACTGAGTTAGTCTTGTAAATTTTTTGTTCAGAATCTCGGAAAACGCTCTAACGATTTTTATGAAATTCATCATGTTAGAGGGTTTTGGGGAAGAAAAATCGTTATAGCTAGGTTTAATTTAAAAATAAATATGATTATCCCTGTTTTTGGGCACTGAAAAAAATTTTAAAATATTGAATAAAAAGTAAATGAAATTTTAGCTGTCAAACGTGACTCTGTAATAGGCTAATGGGTAACCGGCGGACCTAAAAAGTTCAAAACCCAGATTCAAACCTGTCATCTTTTTTTATTTTTTTAAATTGTATTTATTATATCTTTTAAAAAATTAGCGAGCAGTGTTTGGTCACCCAGGTACTTATGTATCTATGTAAGTAAAATAAATGACCGAGTGTTTAGTGAACACTAAATTGGTGATCGCCGAGTTTCTTGCTGGCTCTTTTCAGTTGAAGGAGTTATTCAATCTACCAGTAAAATTGACTATTCAAAAGCATTTGTGTTGAAGTTTACTTGAATCTATACATATAAACAAAGTCCCTAAAAGCTTTCTCAAAATCTCAAAATCGATTTTCTCAAAATCTACCAAACGGATTTGACTAAATAGTTGTGCAATGCTTTCAAAGCATTTAGGTTAATAGAACATTTACGATTTTTATGTACATTGTGTTGAACAGGTCATGCAATTGTAAAAAGACTCGCTTGCTGAGAGCTTAGGTCACTTGCGTCGCGTAAACTAACTGCGATACACTAAAGTAATGTAATAGAGAATTGTAGATCTATAAAAATACTACAAAATAGTCCAGGACAGCATGTCTCTATCTCTTATAGTTAACTCACGATAACTACTTTTATGTTAAAAAATTCAATAAAATACACTGATTTTCACGTAGGCGAAGCCGCAGGTATATTTTATTTTTATATAAGACAATCCTACACGTATATTTAATCGCTTTTTTTTAAAGATAATTAATAATTGACTGGGCTTTAAAACAATTTAGCCTCTCGAGGTCCGTTTAAAAGTGATAAATGATATTTTACGAGTACAAGAGTCGTAAAATGATTTTGACATACCCGGCGCTGTTGTGATTGCAATGATACTTTGGATTATTAATGGCCGGTCCTGTAAGTGCTGTTGTGTATAAATATTTATAATTTTAATGGATGAAAGGTTAACTTGACTACTGTCTCAATTGATTTTGAGTGATTATTTTAGTCTATGTTGAAACTTTTTTAATTGTTACTTTTTAATGCGCTGCAAAGGTTCTGTAAGAGACAGTGTTACCAACCTACTGTTTTTTTTTTTTTTTTTTTTTTTTTTTTTTTTTTTTTTTTTTTTTTTTTTTTTTTTTTTTTTTTTTTTTTTTTTTTTTTTTTCTTAATCTAGTTTAGCCACGCAGTGTATTATTTATTACTTATACTAACGTTAATCAATTTGTCACAATTTTTCCTTAAAAGTTTTTTATTGGAAGAGCGCGATTTGATACGCTCTTACCAACCTACTGTTTTAACAGTACATCCACAGCAAAAATCGATCTAGCTAAGTTTTACTTTAAAAAAAACATTTTGTTTTATTCCTCTTTTCGGGCACTGAAAGAATCTGCGATAACATTATGAGAAAGAAAAAGATAATTTCGCTGACAATTGCAAAGTAATGATAGTTCATTTGGATAACGGGCGGTATCGAATTTAGAATACTAGGATCGATTGTAAATAAAAACTATATATTGTTAATTTTAAATTTTTTTTTAATTAAAAAAATACCGGGCACCCAGGTACTGATATATTATGACTTATTATCAATAATAAAAGTAAATATTACCCAGTGACTAATTTCTATATAGATAGTAAATACTATAATATTTAGACCCAAATAGAACGTATCCCATAAACGAAACGCGTAATACGTAATATTATTCAATTATTCTTTGCCATTACTAAAACGGATTACATTTAATATTTACATTTCGTATAATATAAACAAAGAATGTATAAAACGTAATAATCGATAAATTATCACTGCTATTGTTTAAATTATTTCAATTCTGGTGATATGTGTAACCTAGCAATCCGCATTGGAGCAGCGTAGTAGTTCTTAGCTCCAACCCTTCTCTTCAAAAACGGATATAGGATGCCTATACCCAGCAGTGGGATAAAAACAGACCGATATTTTACTTTTTTGTGCCCAATGTCCTACTAATATTATAAATGCGAAAATTTGTGAGTATAGATGTATGTTTGTTACTTTTTCACGGAGAATCAGCTGAAAGCATTATCGATGAAATTTGGCACAATTATTCCTTATACACCGGAAAACGTATAGGTTATAGTAATCCTGTTAATTCTACAGGAATTTATGACATTGAAAAGCGCCATCTATTATCAACCTCGTGACAACAGTCTACATAAAAGAAATTGCGATTAAAAGCTAGTATTATTATGTGATCGAAGTGCCAAATTCCACAATGATATCGCAAAAAGGGAATCCACGATGTTGCAAAACTCAGTTTTGGCGACGGCCGGTCGCGAGTGTGTTGCAACTGAAATTAATGACATGAATTCTCACACGCGACGTCTCCTCAGCTGCCAGATTTGGACTCCTCGATTATCTGATGAAATATACGTCGATATTTTTAACGTCTTTATTATTGACAAACCTATCTTAGGGCAGAAGAAAGCAAAAGCCATGTTAAAACGTGATACTATGGGCCATTGAGTTATTGGCCTCTCTAAAAACTGTCTCATACAAAAATTTTGGATTAACACTGAACAATGCAAGGAACTATGTTTATTTATTTATTTCTTTGTATACATATATTTAGAAAAGAGAAAGAAAAAATAAAAAACCACACGTATAAAGGCGGACTTATCCCTAAAAGAAGTATATCCAATAATCCATTCAGTAGATTTTCGAATCGATCACATACAGACAGACAGCTTTTAGGGACTTTGTTTTATAATAAGTATAAATTTCGTAACTAGAACGGACCACCCTACAGCGACTGTCTATAGCAATCAACGATAACCTTTACGTAGTTACGAAAGACGCAGACAATATATTAATTGTAGCAATTTTTATAACAATACGTGCACTTAGTGTCGGCAGCCCGAGGGTATTGGTAATTGGTGTACTGATGTGGGATTTGTGAGTCGACAAATCACCAGTCAGAGATCGATGCAGTGAGCTCAATTAAAAATGAGTAAAATTAATAATAATAAATATATGGGACACTTACACACACGGTCATCTGTCCCCAAAGCAAGAAACAGTACTTAAGTAGAAGTAAATCATAAGGAAACCTTAATAACACTAGAGAAATCTTTGGTTATGTGTAACCTATAAATCCGCATTGGAGCAGCGTGGTAAGTTTTAATTCTAATCTTTTTCCCCAAAAACCGTAGTGAGCCTATGTTACTACTAGTAGTAAAATTTTAATGAGGGTAGAAAATATAGAAACTCGGCATTGTTGTTCTCGGTCTACCAGGTTCGGAACTTCGACATTGCTGTATTCAGCAGGGTGTGGATTTTCCAGGGCCAAGGCCATTAGTTCGATCTCCCTGTCCCCCCAGCGCAGGCTGGGGTACTCCTCTTTTTGCTTCATAGAGTGTTGCCATCTCATCCATTCGGAGATAGAGCGGGAGTATTCCAGCCAGCGCGAGTACTAAATTCAGAGAGACCGTGCGATAAGCTTCAACCATTTTTTGGGCAATTCCTCGTTGAACTACATCAAACTGTTTCCTAAATCCTAACTTTTTGCGGCCGGGGCCCACGCACTTACTGCATATAGGATGGTAGGCTCTATTACTGCTATGTATATGATCTTGATTATTTCCGGGTTTAAGCCCCAGCTTAATTTCGCCGCTTTTGACAGCTGTTAACAGCTTTTTGCTTACATTTGTAATATGTTTGTTAAACATCAGTTTGCTGTCGATGGTGACACCTAGTATCTTGACTTCCGCCGCAGTTTTGATTTCTGCACCTCCTATGCTCAGACGTGTCTGGCTTAAGCTTATTTGTTATTATCATAGCACTCGTTTTGCTTAAACGAGCTTATTTACTACACCCCACGTCCGAACATACTCAAGGGCAGCATTTGCTCGTGTCCCTCTATTTCGAGCGCGGTGTCACCATCGAACAGCAATACGACATCGTCGGCGAATGCCTGGCAATAGTGACCGTCAACAGTGAGCCCCTTTAGGAGCGGATCTAAAAGGAGATTCCAGGATAGGACCTCCAATGAAGCCCTGAACACAGCCCTTGTTTGGGATCCTGACACATTCCTCCCCCGAATACCTCACTCTTCTGACTCTTCGATCCTCTAAGTACCTTCCGATAGCCCGTCTCAAATTTAGCTCTCACTTCTCCGCCAGATGTATCGTAATTGCCGGCCACCAGGCGTTGTCGAATATCGCCTACCTCTATATCCAGAGATACTAAAGCAATGATTTTTTTTCTTTTAATTTATTCCGCATGTGTTGCATAAGGGTATAGAGGGCGTCTTCGGTACTCCTTTGTGGCATGAAGCCGTATTGGCGTTTGCTCATCTTCGGCAAGAGATAAAACTTGGGACGGGCTACCAGCATCTTTTTATATACTTTCCCGAGGATCGGTAGCAGACCAATAGGTCTATAGGCCTTTGAGGAAGACGCGCAGACTTTACCTCACCTTGAGATCGTCTCAAAATTTTATCCCAGATTTTAGCAGCGCGAAAAGAATATAAAGTGGGGTTAACGCAGGAATGATGAGCTATATAAAAATAAAGAAACATAGTAGGGCTATAAAATTAGTTTCAAATGAATTGTTCATTAATTCTACATTCTCATTATATTGTATTCAATTAAATCATATACTTTATAGTTGGTACCTTAACGAGCGTGTGCAATCTTCGTCGCTTATTGCGCTATAATCATTTCCTTTAAACATCGCTCTTGACCTATATTGTAACATCTTAACTATTACTAGACTATAAAGTACGTTAAACAACGGTTACCAAACAACGTTAGACAACGGTTTTGGTTAACGATTCTATATAATTTATAGAATTAGGCGTTACTTTGCGGAGGTCCATATTACAAAAGTAATGAGAATATTATTTTGCTATAATCCGCGATAAAAGGTAATATATGTAATGCTAAATGTAGAGTGTACTATACGTTCTCATACCTGATACATGCAGAATTTGTAAGAACTCATGCACTACCCGACACCGATGACACAACAATACACACACGACAAAATCGCAAAGCATTTGATTGCGATTTTTGCGATTGCGAAAGCTTTGCGATTTTGTCGTGGAGTCTATCTCCTGACGATGCTTCGGTTACAGGGCTAAACAATTGTTGAGATTGTGGTGGTGAATGTGTGCAGTGCTTGTGTATTGTTGTGCCATCGGTATCGGGTAGTGCATGAGTTCTTACAAATTCTGCATGTATCAGGTATGAGAGCGAATAGTACACTCTACATTTAGCATTACATATATTTCCTTTTATCGCGGATTATAGCAAAATAATATTCTCATTACTTTTGTATTACGATTCTATAATAAAACTCCATAATTAATTGTAACTTACCTAATAAAGAGGAATTACAGAAAACCTTTTATAATCAAATCAAATTTAAATTTTCTTTATTCAAACAAGCTCTTTCAAGAACTTTTGAATCGTCAAGGATCAAGGATTAATGAAGCTACAACTGGTTCGGAAGTTTCAAGCACTTTTGAATCGTCAAGTATCAATATGATTAATGAAGCTACAACTGGTGCGGAAGTTTCAAGCACTTTTGAATCGTCAAGTATCAATATGATTAATGAAGCTACAATTGGTTCGGAAGTTTCAAGCACTTTGAATCGTCAAGGATCAAGGATTAATGAAGCTACAACTGGTTCGGAAGTTTCAAGCACTTTTGAATCGTCAAGTATCAATATGATTAATGAAGCTACAATTGGTTCGGAAGTTTCAAGCACTTTGAATCGTCAAGGATCAAGGATTAATGAAGCTACAACTGGTTCGGAAGTTTCAAGCACTTTTGAATCGTCAAGTATCAATATGATTAATGAAGCTACAACTGGTTCGGAAGTTTCAAGCACTTTTGAATCGTCAAGGATCAATGATTAATGAAGCTACAACTGGTTCGGAAGTTTCAAGCACTTTTGAATCGTCAAGGATCAATGATTAATGAAGCTACAACTGGTTCGGAATGTTGCTCTTACCGAGAAGAACCAGAAAGAAACTCGGCGGTCAATCTTTTAAACATTTTCAATTTTACATTATTAAACCGCAGTCTTGTATGAAGCTGAAAGGATTTTCAAATCCAAGCATTTTTATCATCTAAATAATCTTCAATTGTGTAATATGCTTTAGACGCCGTGTGGTATCCGGCGGAATAGAATAGTACCACCCTCATTTCTTACCGAGGTGTCGTAAAAAGTGACTAAGATAAGTTGACGTCAGGCAGGCGGCCGGTCGTAAAATACGTAGCCAAATCATATGACAATATGTTTATAACATGTTGAGCCAACCGCACTTAGAGTGGGATAAGGGCAGGAGGATGATGATGTAATATGCTTTACGTATGAGCATCTTACAATTAATTTTAACTTTTCTGTAGATTCTAATATCGATTCCGGAATTTTATTGTACAGTACATAAAACATAGTTTGTAAAATAATTCATCCTCCTGCCCTTATCCCACTCTAAGTGGGGTCGGCACAACATGTTATAAACATGTTGATACGTTATTGGGCTATGTATTTTACGACCGGCCGCCTAACGTCAACTTAACTTAGTCTCCTACCTTGGTAGGAAATGAGGGCGGTTTATTATACTCAGCCGGACACCACACGGCGCGGCGGGTCGAATTACATTAGTCGTCCATTACACCTTAGTAAGAAATGAGGGTGGTCTCTTGTACTCAACCGGATGCCATACGGCGGGTCGACTTACCTTAGTCGCCTTTTACGACACCTTAGTCAGAAATGAGGGTGGTCTATTCCATTCAGCCGGATACCATACGGCGGGTCAACTTACCTTAGTCGCCTTTTAACACACCTCGGTAAGAAATGAGGGTGGTCTCTTGTACTCAACCGGATACCATAGGGCGGGTCAACTTACCTTAGTCGCCTTTTACGACACCTCGACAAGAAATGAGGGTGGTCTATTGTAATCAACCGGATACCACACTGCGGGTTGACTTACCTTAGTCGCCTTTTATGACACCTCGGTAAGAAATGAGAGTGGTCTATTGTAATCAACCGGATACCATACTGCGTACTCAACCGGATACCACACAGCGGGTGAACTTACCTTAATCGCCTTTTACGACACCTTTGTAAGAAATGAGGGTGGTCTATGCCACTCAGCCGGACACCACACGGCAGGTTGACTTACCATAACGCCCTTTACGACACCTAGTAATCTAGAGACAAATTTATGAATCTGAGTGCCAACCTTCGCTAGTCGGAGAGACACTCGAAGAAGAAGAATAAGTAATCTAGGTGTCGTAAAGGGCGAAAAGAATACCACCCTCATTTCATTAGAAATGAGGGTGGTATATTCTACCGACCGGATACCACACGGCGCAGTGTAAAATAATTCTTAATTTAATATATTTGGAGCCCTTTACATTATTGCAATCACGATCCGTCGTGCGCTTCTGAATTAGTGATGCTGTTTGTAACGCTATTAGACGCCTTGGCCAATGCCGGATTACGTAAACTTAATAGCAACTTGATCCCTTACTAATCGATACACGGACAGACATTAAATTCCCATTAAATGTAATAATATTAGATGTTAAAGGGCGAATTCAAAGCTAGCTTTTAGCTTGCAAACTCGTATTTTTTGTATTCAAATTCATATTTTTTATTTAACTTGTCATGTATATATGTGAAGGTGGAATCTTGGAAGTTTAATTTGACCCACTTCCCGGGGTCCGATTGAGCTGAAATTTGGCATACTGGTCCAGTCCCGATGACAATGCATGTTTATGATAAGAATGACCTGATGCTGCTTCCAGGGTTGGCTCCAGACTAGGGAACTCCTCAACTGTTAACAGTAGGGGCATGAAATTTGGGTGAATGCTTTTGTTGTAAAGCTTTTTTTTAAGTAGAGGATTTAACTTTTTTTCAAATAGAGGAGATAATTCAAAATAAACGAGATATAGAGAGTCTATCTGAAGATGCTTAGGTTACAGGGCGAAACGATTGTTGAGATTGTGGTGGTGAATGTGTGTAGTGCTTGTGTATTGTTGTGTTATTGGTTACGTTTACTCAGCGCACGCAAAGAAAGCTTTAAATTTTGCCGTTTTTATACTATTTTTATTGCTGCTCCTTTCCTATTCATCTTAGCGTGATGTTAAATATATTATAGTCTTAGCCTTTTTCGATAAATGGATTATCGTACACTGAAAGAATTTTTCAAATCGGTTCAGTACTTACTGAGATTAGCGCGTTCAAACTAACAAACAAACTCTTCAGCTTTATATATTAGTATAGATAGTAATTTTATTATTACTTTTGTATTACGATCTCCGCAAAATTACGTCAAATTCTTAAAATTGTTCAAAATGAATGTATTTGGTATTTAAAGTGATATAAAATGTTTTTCAGGCCGCCAGCACTCTTTTCACTCTAGATGGAGCGCGTGGAGAAGAGTTAACAAGAAGATTAGCGAGAGGAGAGAAAAGAAGGAGGCGGTGTCGGGTAACACTGGCTGTTCTCGGTCTTCTGCTGCTCCTGGTTGCTGTTGGGGCCGTGGAACTCTTGATGTCCAGGGGGCAGCGTGTTTTTGGGGCGGTACTTCGTTGAATTCAGATTATTTTGGTTAGTAAATTGCTCTTCTTTGTATTACTGTAAAGCGTGCGTGCGGATTGGTAGGTTATATACACATATCACTAAAATTCTCTAGAAAGACATATAAGGTTTTAATGAAAAAACTCATTGTTGCCTACCCAGGAGTTTGAACCCGTGATCTAAGAGCTTTGCACAGTCTCACCACTGAGCTATCACAGTTTAACGGATTATATTTAAATTATATCATCAAGCCGTGTGGTATCCGGCTGAGTAAAATAGACCACCCTCTTTCTTACCGAAGTTTCGTAAAATACGACTGAGGTAAGTTGACGTCAGGCAGGCGGCCGGTCGTAAAAACGCAGCCAAATCATATGACAGTATGTTTATAATATGTTGTGCCGACCCCACTTAAAGTGGGATAAGGGCAGGAAGATGATGACTATAAAGCGTGAAAATCATTTATAGAATTTAGCGCCAATTTGCGTCATAATTAATTTCGTAATATCTCTTATATTACGAAAATAATTATGAATACCTAGTTGACCGAGCCTTGCACGGTATTTTTTTAAAAGAAAGAAAAAAAAATGCAATGAATAAAAGTAAGAAAGTGCCGGTGCCCACATGTTGAATTTTAGGAAAATCGTTGGAACCGTTTCCAAGATATCCATCCATCCACTATTCATATACTATAATCTCAATAATTGTTTTTACCCCTAACCGAAGCATCGTCAGGAGATATACGCCACGACAGAATCGCAAAGCGAAAGCGATTTGCGATTTTGCGAAGCTTTGCTATTTTCTATTGATAGGAATAATCTAAAAAACCTACCTAACACATATACCTTGTTTTATTTCTGTTTCAGAGACATTGGATAAATACACACTTTGAAAAATAGTTACATGATTTAACGATCGTTTCTTCAGCAAAAACTGACAGTTTTTTTGGTTTAACTCCAGTACAAACTCAGGTATAATTTATCTTATTCTTACAAATATTAATCTCATAAGAGCACTGTAAAATGAATTGAAATTTTGACATTATTTCGTATTATTATAACTAATTTTAAGTAAGGAATTAGTTGGATTATGAAAGGAAATTATTGTTAGTATGTCTTTGTTGCTATCATACTCAATAGATGGCGCTACAATCAAGTCAACGTACTGCAGCAGAAAAAGGGAAGCCATCTTGAAAACCTTATTTAAATAAGTTGAATATTTAACTTAGCCTTTTTTATCTCGTAAATCCTATTTTAAATTGGCGAAATAAATGGCGTTCAGCGAAAAGAACTCAAAACTAATTATAAAGGATTTAATATTTTTATTACAATGCAATTTTTGTTATATTTACGATAGGTTTACTTCACTATTGTGTTATGTAACTATTATTTTTAATTTACGGCCATATGTGATATGCTTAGTGTAATAGATAATATAATTAGGTAAGTATAAATTAGTTAAGGATTTTTTGTTTGATTCGTGATATCAACGTACTGTTATCCTTTAAATTTGTGAATTAATTGATAATGGTAATTAAACCGAGTATATAAAGGCTAGCAGTTTTAAAACTAACTGTCGACAAACTCCTATATGTTATAGGCGTAAACCAGTAGCAGGGAAATTATAATTTATGTAAGATTTACAATTATTTAACGAATCTTCGTGTTAGTAAACTTATTATCGAAAAGGATCAGTTAGTTAACTATAAACAATGCAGTATATCAATGGTAATCAAAAAGCAAAACTCTTATCAATGAGGAAACGACGAAAGAAGATAAAGACATACAGAATACCAGGCTCTAACGATAAAAAAGTAAAAAAAAAAAACGATACATTCATAGTTTATCTTTAATCAGGTCATCCTTAAATACGATCGTCCTTAGGTTTTGTTAAAAATTTACTATGATTGTTAAAAGAGGATTTTTCTTGTATTTTTCGCTTTTACAAGAATAATAACGAAATCATATTCGAAATATCATAATATAGATAGTGTGTTCAACTTTAAATACAATTGTATTTTAAGTTGAACACACTATGAAATTGTTCTAAATAGACTGTTTCCTAACACTTTGACCTTATTAAAGAGTAGCAAATAATCAATGTAATTACTATCGAATTATTGTTTAGTTAAATTAGGATTACGATATGTATTCCGCTATCGAGATTGAATATTTATTATGCTACTATAGTAAAATTAACGACTCGCTGCCCGTAGTGTCATAAAACATCGCGCTAGGGAAAGGCACGTGCGGTGCGTCACTTATCGATTCTTAGAAGGATGAGGTAATAAATACTCTGGCGCGCATTAGTTTTTTAATAAGTGCGGGTAATTTAAGAAATATTATGGTCTATTAATGAGTGCTGGTAACTAATTAGTTTGCAAGGGTAATTTAATGATGATTATAATTATGTTAAGAAAGTATAAATACAAATTTTAATGTACTCTTTATAGACATAACATTTGGACGATGCCGATTAATTGTTGAACATAAGTTAAAAGGGAATAATTTTTGGAAATAAATATTAAACATGTTGGAACTTATATTTTACCTCAATCGCGTAATGTTATTAACAGTATGCTAACATTGAAATGGAAGTTAAAGGCGATCCCGAAGAATTGAAAATTAAACATCGACAAGTCAATTTCCCATCACCATGCGACGAAGGGTCTTCTCATTGCCCGAAGGCAATTGGGGTACGAGCCTCGAGGCGGACCTCCTTATCCGGGCTGTTTTTCGCAGACTTGCCTGCCGTGAGGCCCATAAGTGCGACAGAGAGCGCAACAGAGGGCGTCCTGTTTTCACACCTTATGACCCCGCGGGCAGCGACTCGTAATACTAGTATAGTTCAGTACCATGCCGCTATTTCCTAATTATATTGAAATTACATACGTTTAATAACCTTTAATTAATTAATTACATAATTTTGATAGTGGAATACATTTTTATATAATTAATTGTGTGATAAATTTGCAAAACCAGCTCAATTTAGTATAAAATATAGTGTGAAGTTGCAGTCAATTATAAATAAATCATACATGATTTAAAAACTTTACGAGTTCCAAGAATTGTGCGTTCTAAGATGAGGGCAAAAAAATAACTATGTTACTCGGTAACGAATTTTTTTAAAACTTACTATATGCTGATAGGCCTAACGGCTTTTACAGCGTCTCCCTGTTCGGTAATCTTTTAAAAAGATACAAAAAAATGCAATAAGAAAAAGGAAAATAGCGCCGGATGACATGTGGGAATTGAACCTAGGTTTCAAACCTTTTTTGGTCCGTTAAAATTAGGCTGTCACAGCTTTGCATTTGACAGCTCAAATCATGATTTGCAAAAATAGGGATATAACGAGTTTTTTTTTAATATAGTAGATTAAACTAGATTGATTTTTCTCCCCCAAAACCCTACATGCTGAATTTCAGGAAAATCGTTAGAGCCGTTTCTAAGATTTAGAAAATATATTTATATATTATATTTATATATACAAGATTAACCCATTTAAATGTTAAAGATATATGTATGATTTATTTATATTGGGCTCTTTATATGGTTACCAGCGTTATATTACGCACTAAGTGATATATGTATTTTGTGTAATTATTAAATGTAAATGAGTGTCATTTATTATTCCTTTTTACCCTTAAGACCTATTAATTAGATGCAGAATCCTCCTTCCTTAAGAACAACCTTCTTGTACCTAAAATATCAGAACAAATTCAAAAGCTTTTTAGTTTATTGTTATTTGGAATTCAGATAATTAAGGCTTTTCTTTTGGGAATAATGAATTTAAACCTCCCGTGTTTTAATTAAAAACTTATTTACTTAAATTATATTTACAATTTATTAGTCGATATGAGATGAATAGATACCGCCGTGTGGTATCTCTGAATAGAATAGACCACCCTCTTTCTTACCGAAGTGTCGTAAAAGGCGACTAAGGTAAATTGACACACCGTGTGGTATCCGACTGAGTAGAATAGACCACCCTTTTTCTCACCGAGTTATCGTAAAAAGCGACTGAGGTAAGTTGACACACCATGTGGTATCCGCCTAAGTAGAATAGACCACACTCTTTCTTATCGAGTTATCGAAAAAGGCGACTAAAGTAAGTTGACGTCAAGCAGGCCAGTCGTAAAATACCTAGCCAAATCATAAGACATGTTTATAACATGTTGTGCCGACCCCATTTAGAGTGGGATATGGATAAGAGAATGATAAAGGTGTTTGAATTTAAATAACAAATCAATGAAATAAAATTTTTATTAATTCCAATTCGAGACAATAATAGTCACAATTTTATTTTAATACAAATATGAAATATAAAAATAATCAAAAAATCATATAAAATCAAGATTTACATTTTTTGTTATGAACATAAAATTTATTTTAAAATTATTTATCCAGTTTTTCCCAAACTTTTAATAGGATTTAGCCATCACTAATCTTCGGGCGAAATTAAAAAAAATATATATTTTTTTTACAAATAAGTAATTAAACCTTTTATTCAGAATTCGAACAAAAAACATCATGACTTAAATTTATTTATATAACCTTTTTGGATCATAAGTTATATTACTACATATTAATATTACTACTACTATTATTATGACATACGTACGTCCGAATTCATAAAACATTATTATTCGAAAAAAAAAAATTGAATTATTTATATTCTTATATGGTTAATTGATACAATTATAGCGTTACTTTACGGATATCCATAATACAAAAGTAATAATAAATTTAGTTTGCTATAATCCGCGATATTTTTTTTTGGGTTTTGTATTGCGGATTTCAGCAAAATAGTTTTATTATTGCTTGTCTTATATAGGCTTTCCACACTATTTACTGTTGTAAATAAAATATGTCATGGTCATATTTAGACATGTCAAAATTTAAGCAACCATGGATTATTCGCATTAAAAACGCAGCCAAATCATGTGACAGCATGTTTGTAACATGTTGTGCCGACCCCACTTGGAGTGGGATAGGGGCAGGACGATGATGGATTATTCGAACCCTCGGGGTTAAAATCATCTACTTTGAGAGCAACTGGTTTGTCATATATGCTAGATATTAAAGAAATATTCAATTCTTGAATTTAAACTATCGTGAGTGGAATTCATAATTAATGTATAGAAACCGGCTATACTCACGTGTTATTTTTCCCGCCGTTAAGTTCCCGCCGCGACAACGCCGCGTAAAGATCTCATAAATAAGAGCCCCGTATGGGCTTGAAACTAGTCGGGCTCATCCGATAAAATAACACGTGAGTATAGCCGATTTCTATACATTAATTATTCAATTCATTCGTCAGCGAAGATCACTCCGTCGATTTTCTGGTCCAACTCGTTCATAGGAACTTCGTCCATCACTTGGCAATTGAAGGCAACAGCTATAACCTAAAATAAACAGTATTGTTAGGAATCCGGATTTTTAAGCTGTGACAATCAAGTGAAAAATTAAGTTACGGCCTGTTACTGTTCCACTGCTTGGCATAAGCCTCCTCTCTCCGTTTTTGGGGAGAAGGGTAGCTAAGACCTACCACGCTACTCCAATGCAGATTGATGGGTTACACGTATCCCAGAATTCGAAGCGGACTGGATATGCTAATCTTCTAATATATATAAATGAATGTTTGTCTGTATGTCCTTTATATTCAGACAAATTAGAATGACCTAGCAGATGATTCTGTAAAGTTTGGTGGCGATTTTTTTAACTATTGAGTTTTGTTTCGAAGTGAAATTGAAATCAGACAGTATTTTAACTGGACGCGGATGAATTCGCGCCTACAACTTGTCGTTACATACTTTAGTACACGTGTGAGTAATTGCGAATATCAATATATGCAGTAATGCATTTCAATTGACACTAATGAAATGTTCAAGCATCATCCTTGCCATGTATTCTAGTTTAGGATGTAAATATATTTGTAGTTTAACGATACAAAAGTAATTAATTTATAGCATTAGGAGTTACTTTGCGGAGATCCATAATACAAAAGTAATGAGAATATTATTTTGCTATCATCCGCGATAAAAGGAAATATATGTATTGCTAAATGTAGAGTGTACTATTCGTTCTCATACCTGGTACATGCAGAATTTGTAAGTCTATCTATCTATCGCGGGCGGGGCCGCTGGCAATTGATAGTAAGTAATAATTGTGCTAAATTTCATCGATATTGGTTCAGCGGATTCGTCTTGAAAGTGTAAGAAACATACTATCATAGTAAGAAACTTTCGTATTTATAATTAGTAGGATAGGATAGGATAATAGGATACGATTAGTAGGAAGTAGGATTAGAGTCACATCTTTATCGTTTACTTTACTTTATTTTCTGAGAGTTTAACAGTTTTTAATCTTTCCACGCGAGCGGAGCCGGTGGCGATTACTAGTTACTAATAAACTTGTTAACCCCTCCGGCTAAGCTAAATGCTTGTATAAGGAGTGAGTTCACGTAGGTAGTATAATGGCGGGGATTTTCATTGTTTTTTGTTGATTGTTACTAATTTAACTTTACTAATTTTTGCAACTACACCCTAATTACCTACCAACTGGTCACAAGAAACACTCGTTTGTAATCCTGATTGAAAAGTTGTCCTAACAATAACTTACCTTGGGCGCAGTTTCTGGATTCGCCCGTAGATTGGCTATATATCTGTCATAATATCCACCACCGTGGCCAACCCGGCCGCCATTCCTCGAGAATGCAACTCCTGGAGCTATGACGAGATCTAATCCTGGATAGAACACAACCTGGTTAATCTACAGTGGTTATAATAAAACTACATGTACCTACTATTGAAGGGTAGATTTCGGAATTCTGGTCCCTAAATTTTCATATCTACAATTAACTCAAATATCATCAGCTTTCTACCCTTACCCTAAGTTGTGGTCTGTGCGATATGTTTTTTCTTTCATTCTTTCCTATCATTCATCAACTTTGGCGTTACTCCTTTTATACATATCATACTTCGCACAATCGAACCAATTTTGCGGCGTACGTCTAGTCACATATCCATCAACATTCATATTTAACACTTGTCTAGTTACATGATTTTCATTCCTCATCTTTTTTTTATATTAAACTTAAAATAAATGACTTAAACAATAACTTGCTGATTGTCGTTAGCACTAAGTTTTTAGTTAAACTTAATAAAGAAAAGGAAGAAAGCGTTAAGATCTGCTGAGCTGGAAATTGACAAAAATGGAAATCGAGGCAAGAATCCTTGTCTCAATCTCTATTTTAGTCTCAGTCTTCTATTTATAGAGGTAGCTTTTGAATCCAAAACTCGCCTTACTTGACCTTCCTCATATTTTCTCGCAGGAGTCATTCAGGTAAGGACTCAAAAATACTGACCCATTCTAAAGCCAGGAAAAGAAACTCACTGATCCGACTGTTTTTAAGGCAGGCAGAAGGCAGATTTTAGGCTAATGGGGTGGGATAAGTTACGAAGATATCTACGTACCGAAACACGAAAAACCTCTTTAAACTTTGAACTCCATCAGCTAAGTACAAAAAGGTTTCATATGCTCCTAATTTATGATACTACGCAGTAGGTGATATTAGTACCAGTAAAGCTGTGACTTGCCTTTATCCAAAGCATCCTCTCGCTGCTGTTCCTTCGAATGCTGCTGTATTCCATGCCTGGTTATCGGCATGGTTTTCTCGTCCCCTTGTTCCAGAAGAAGCATCTTCATCTTACCACCAGCGTACTGAGGAACAAAGGCACTAGCACCTTTCTCCTTGATGTGAGCGATGATGGGCATCGTATCGATCTCCTGGTCGGTGCTCATGAATATGGCTATCCTTTTGGCTGGTTTGTAGGCAGGATGATTTATGATCTGAAATAATAAAAAGTGAGAGAATTAAACTAACCACCCACTATATTACGATAAAGTTAACGTTACTATCCCACTGTTGGGTATAGGCCTCTCTCCGTTTTTGGAGATAAGGATTGGAGTTAGGTATATTATTTATTATAAGACGAAATTCGATGTATATCATAGACATACGAGGGGTCACAGAAAGTTTGTGATACCTGTGTCGCGACTCAGCACAGTAAACAACTCATTCGATGGTCTCGGTATTCGTTTTTACAATAAAATTCCGCAATCAATACTAGATCAGTCTAAAGAAAGGTTTAAATTAAGTATAAGAGATATGCTTATACTTAAAGCATATTACAAAATTGAAGATTATTTGGATGATAAAAAAGCCTGGATTTGAAAATCCTTTCAGCTTCATACAAGACTGCGTATTAATAATGTAAAATTCAAAATGTTTAAAAGATTGACCGCCGAGTATCTTGCTGGCTCTTCTCGGTAAGAACAGCTTTCCGAACCAGCAGTAGAGTTGACGATTCAAAAGCACTTGTTTACAAGTTTATTTGAATAAAGAATATTTTGAATTTGAATTTGATATTGGTTCAGCGGATTCGCCGTGAAAGAATAACAATTTCGCATTTATAATATTAGTCCTTAGGGACCTGACTTAGATAAGGGCAGGAGGATATATAAATAAAAATTATTAAACTAGTCCCATTGATTACTGGTTGTCCGTTACGTCAGAATACACTGCAGTGATAAACTTTAAACCTCTGCCAATCTTTTCAATATCTATTTATAATACGTAGAATGTATTTTTATGGATTCTACCATTAAGATTATTCGCCGTTTATTACGACGCATCAAAATAAGTTAATTGGTAGATAACAATATAGGATGTTTTTTTGTTTTTATCAAGGCCTAAACTCGCGGTCCATTACCAATGAAATGAAGTTAATTTATTACTAGCAATCGCCAACCTTCACCAAAATACATTGCGAGCCAAATAAAAGGTTTTTCAAAGGCATCAATAATAAGATGGAAAGAAGCGGATAGACGCTCTCGAGATGTGGTGCTAGAGAAGGATGCTCGGAGTTTCATGGACTGAATTTACAACTAACGAGTCCATACTTCGAGAACTTGGCATCAATCGTTTATCCTCCATCGTTTAAGGTCGAATTCTCACTTTTTTTCTGTCACGTGTCTCGGGGAGATGCCTCTGTAGAACGCCTTGTGGTACAGGGGAATATCGAAGGCACAAGACCGCGTGGTAGATTACCAATGCGATGGACGGACCAAGTGAAGGCTGCCTTTAACGGTCCTCTGCATAAATGAACCAGGAAGGCAGCCGTCCGAAAAGAATGGCGTCGAATGGTCAAGCGCGCCACCAACCCTGAACTGACGACCACGACCGCTCTGCCAAGAGTGTAGCGACCAAGAAGAAGAATAATAACAGCTCTTAGTACCTTGTTATAGACAATTTGCGATTGCCTTTTCTTCTCATCATCGGACATTTGGGAGATGCGGGTCGCAATTTTCTCCCTTAGAAGCAGCTTGGCAGGGTCCGGAGAGCGACTCATTCTTATGGTGGTGCTGGAAGGGGAAGGGGGAGGGGTAATAAAAAATTATTACCTATGTAATGGTAAGTGCTTTTACGCCATAATATCAGGTTTTGATATATCAAGGAAGACACCAAAAAGTATAAGGTTGAGTAGAATATAGAGAAATGAAGGTGCATTTCTTACCGAGGTGTCGTAAAAGGCGACTTAGGTAAATCGACCCGCCGTGTGGTATCCGACTGAGTAGAATAGACCACCCTCATTTCCTATCGAGGTGTCGTAAAAGGCGACAAAGTTAAGTTGACCCGCCGTGTTGTATACAGTTGAGTAGAATAGACCACCCTTATTTCTTACCGAGGTATCGTAAAAGGCGACAAAGTTAAGTTGACCCGTCGTGTTGTATTCAGTTGAGTAGAATAGACCACCCTCATTTCCTACCGAGGTGTCGCAAAAGGTTACTAAGGTAAGTTGACGCCAGGCAGGCGGTCGTACAATACGTAGAAAAATTATGTTACAACATGTATATAATATGATGACCCCACTTTGAGTAGGATAAGGGCAGGAGAATGATAATCACGAAAGATACCTAAAAGGGCGCCCAAAAAAACATTTAAGTTTAAGAAAACGCGCCTTATTTAAATTATTGATGTATTTAAAACATGACGTTTTTATTTTTAAAAAATAACCTTCCTAAATACTTCGTAAGTTAGCCATAATATATTTATACCAAATTTTTCTGTATCAAATATTTATCAAATGCTTAAGGAATGTAAAGCAATTGATAACTATTACTCCATAATGGATTCAACTGTATCAATTAAGTGATACTATGGCATCGTTTACTACTATATTTGTATAAACAGTCAGGGTTTACACTTTATATTAAGCATTACATATAGATATTTTTCTTCTATCGTGGATTAATGGAAATTCTTTGCACTCCATATTTTTATTCTCACACTATTTTAAAAAAATGAAATAATTGGTATGTAAAAATACAGTAACTAGGTGACCGAGCTTAATCGGCAATTTTTAAATTGATTAAAATTTTTTTTTTTAAAAATTGAAAAGAAAAATGGAAAAATAATAGGGCAGGTAGGGCTAAATCCTAGGTATTTTCACCTCTTACCCAAACGAACTACCATGCTTTGCGTTTGACGGCGAAAAATTGTGATTGTATTCAACGTAAATTCCCAAAAAAATTTAGATCCCGAAAACTATTTTTTTTTTAATAAAACTTATCTAGATCTATTTTTCTCCCCCAAAACCCCCTACGTTCTAAATTTCAGGAAAATCGTTGGAGCCGTTTCCGAGATTCCGAAAATATATATTTATATATACAGAAGATTAACTCATTTAAATATTAAATATTAGTAAATTATATGGCATATTGTATTTATAAATATTAATAGAATTCATCCGATAGATGTCGTTCAGAACGGAGAGCTAAATTAAAGTTATATTATTACTACAAAGCTACTACTGAAACGTGGTGACTATTTAAATAACTTTATTCTAAATATTAAAAGCGGTCTTACCAATAACAACGTATGAGATTCCGCACCGACATGCACTCACTGTATGGTTAATAACGTAAGTAAAACGTGGAATCATAAGCCATCTTATCATTAATGTGTTGATGCTCGTAATATAAACATTTTACGTGAGCACAGTAATTTACTGTGATAAAGATTTTCGGTTACAGCGTTACCTATAATATATTGTTTGAATTACGTCATAGTGCGACATCGTAGTACAATACTAAGTAACTAGATGGCGCTGTAAAACTACGACACCGTAGTAAAATAATTCACAACTAGATGGCGCTGTACATTAAATCAAAGAATGCAGATAATTTATCTCAATACTAACCAGCGGCTTTGACCGCATGAATATCAAATCCCGCAGAAATTCTAGGACAATAAGAAACTTATAAGTTGTTCAACAACCTCCTTTATCTTCCAGTGAAAGATCTATCAAAATCGGTTAAGCCGTTTTGGAGAATGTTCTATTCACCTAAACATTCCTAAAGAATTATAATAAGTTTTAGTTAAAAAAGTACATAAATCGGTTCAGTAGATTTTGAGAAAATCGATCATAAACAGTCATCTTTTGAGGACTTAATTTGAAATTAATAAAGAAAATTCCAACTCTATGTAGTAGTACATTAATAATAATTTCTTGACTAACATCATCAGATGAGAAAGCGAGAAAGCGAAAAGGCTTTGCGATTTTGTCGTGGAGTCTATCTCCTGATGATGCTTCGGTTGCGGGGCGAAACTATTGTTGAGTTTGTGATAGTGAACGTGTGTAGTGCTTGTGTATTTTGTTGGCGGTGGTGGACGTTTGTGCATGTATTACGAATCCTGCATATATCAGGTATGTCCATTTTACATTTAGCATTATATATTTTCAATTTAACTTCTTCGCGGATTACAGCAAAATAATTTTATTACCTTTGAATTGTTACCTTGTTAAAAATATATGTACTACTAAGGCCAACAACAATCATCCAACTCCACGACAATGCTTTGCAATTTTGTCGTGGAATGTATCTCCTGACGATGCTTCGGGTACGGGGCGAAACAATTGTTGCGATTGTAGTGGTGAATGTGTGCAGTGCTTGTGTATTGTTGTGTCATCGGCGTCGGGTAGCGCTTGAGTTCTTACAAATTCTGCATGTATCAGGTATGAGAACGAATAGTACACTCTACATTTAGCGTTACATATATTTTCTTTTATCGCGGATTATAGCAAAATAATATTCTCATTATATTTGTATTATGGACCTCCGCAAAGTAACGCCTAATTCTATAAATCAATAGAATTTACCTAATGACCGTATAACGTATGCTTTTATGAAGAATGCTAAACATTTCTGGTGTAATATTACCCTGGATTTTAGTGTTTTATGACAATAATCTTATCTTAAGAGATAACGCCCGTCGGATACCAATTAAGGCGCCTAAGATTAATTGTTAAGGCAACAAACCTTGGTTTCTCGGAAAATTATGATTAAATTCAAAATTCTACGTTACTTACTAGACATCATTCTTCTGCACGTGTTATATATATGCTGTCACATGATTCTACTATATATTTTACGACTGGCCGCCTGCCTGTCATCAACTTACCTTAATCGTATTTTATGACACCTCGGTAAGAGAGAGGGTTGTCTATTCTACTCAGCCGGATACTAGACGGTTTTTATTTATACAGGAATAAACCCCTTATGGGTACCGCCGCCCCAATAGGACAGGCGGTGCTTATGTCGGACTCGCACCGACTAAAACGACCTGTGTGCTCCACAACGCTGTTGATGGCAAAGACAGGGTATCATTGTACACAATGCCGCCATCCGACAGTCGCACTGATCCCAGAGACACCTCCTTCGGGTAGGGACCTATCAAAAGAGAAGCCCTTCTCCGCTAACCGCTGCATCGGGAGCACCAGATGCACCGATCGCCTCGGGGTCCTGTAAGCGAGACGTTCGATATACCGTTCGGAACGTATGAAGGTCCCCTGACAGGTCGCTACCACCTGGACTCGGCGGCAGCAGATTGGATTCAGAACAAAAGTTCCCGGAACCGCTCCACCGCCCCCTGAAAGAGGAGGCCACCGCTGCCCGCGATTGCTCCCTGCCCACCGTGTTTACTATGTCATGGTCGACAGGGAGAAACCGCGCCCCAAGTAGGGGTTCCGTCGCCTTGTTGGGCGATTCCGCTTCTTCCGGATAATTTTTTATAGAGTTTTTCTTCCTCGCAACCCGAACCTCCCCATTTCCATTGCTGGGCTATGGGTGGCCAAAAACCATATCCAGCCAGACTTAATCACTTAATCAAGCCTAACTGAACCCGTCGCTCATTAAGGACTCCACCCCCAGAATCCCCGGCCCGTCCAGATTGCCCTCTGCTAATCAGAGGGTCAACTGGATTGGCCACCTCATAGTGGTCCGTTCGCCAAGACTAAGGAGTAAGAGTATTCCGAGGAAGCCGACCACTTTGACACTGTGACGGTGGGGCAACTCATAATAACTATTTTTATGTTCAAAATCTAAATTTAATACATTTATTTTCACGCGGGTGAAGCCGCAGTCGTAGGCACAGCTGGTTTCTTTATAATTGACATCGAAATTAACCGATGTATCTCTAATAATTTTGTAACAGTGAAGAAGACAATATTAAAAAAAAATTAAACCTAGCTAAAACGATTTATCGCCCCAGAAACCCTACATACTGAATTTCATGAAAGTCGTTGGAACCGTTTTCGAATAAGCTCATTTAAAGATTAAACATAATAATTCAAATTCAAATTTAAAATATTCTTTATTCAAATAAACTTGTAAACAAGTGCTTTTGAATCGTCAACTCTACTGCTGGTTCGGAAAGCTGTTCCTACCGAGAAGAGCCAGCAAGAAACTCGGCGGTTGCTCTTTTAAACATATAATTCTTAATACTATTTACATTCAGTCGTTACTGTGTTGTACAGGTTCAAAGAGAGCTATATCCACACATTCTTATGTTCTAAATAATCTTCAAGAGCCTAGCCATCAGCCTATTTTGAACAGTGTTTTTAAACTGCTGTAATGGCAAAGCTGAAATTGATTGCGGAATTTTATTATAGAATCTTATACCAAAACCCACAAATGACTTACGAACTTTTCTTTTTGCGCGGCGCAAAGCAGGAGCCGCAAGCTTATGTCGGTTCCTGCTTTGTCTATTGTATACATCACCTATCGTTTTATAATTCCTTATATTTAAGAAAAACGTGTGCCGTGAGACAGGGAATAAATTGTGTAAAATACGCTAGTAACCTTATACTATACAATTACTATCATAATATAGGCCGTCGAAAACAGGGCGGACGCAATTTGTCAAACAAACCAGTTCTTTTAGATTTCACCCTATCCATTGTAATTCCTTTCCGATCTGAAGGTTTGCGGTTTCGCAAAATTAAAGTGCTCCGGCGCGTTTTGTACGCTCGTATTATTTATAGTTCAATGTTTCTTTTGTAGTTATTTATTGTTAAAGATCAAATGAAAAAGGTATATTGGCGTCCAACTGAGCGTTTTCAAAGCTTTTGATAAACTGTATTGTATACTAGCAATCGCCATTGCGTGTAAAGGTTAAAACCGTAATACCTATAGTATTTTGATAGCCATAAAAATGGTTAAAGTGGGTTAACCTTAAAAGCAAGGTGTATGCTGTCATTGACCTTTACTTAGAACTTTTAAAGGGGAACAATTTTGTAATAGATAATTTTTGAATAACTTTCACCGTTTACAGTTTTTAATTTTGGCGTTTTCGTAATATTTCATATTACTGCTCTTCTTTTCATCTTAGCGTGATGTTATATAGCCTTTCTCGATAAATGGACTATCTTACACTCAAAGAATTTTTCAAATCGGTCCAGTACTTCCTGAGATAAACGCGTTCAAACAAACTCTTCAGCTATATGAGCTGAGCTATCTTACACTCAAAGAATTATTCAAATCGGTTCAGTAATTCCTGAGATTAGCGAGATAAATCATCGAACAAACAAACAAAGACAATCTTCAGCTTATTATAATAGTATACATTACAAAAACCTTTTAGAGAAGTTACAATAGAAGTATTTTGCAGTAATCTGAGTTTGTTAAGAGAATCAATGTAACAAAACTATGTACAAATTACGATTTTGTCGTGGAACCTATCTTCCTGATGATGCGTCGATTTCGTGGCAAACGATCATAGAGATTGTGGTAGTGAGCGTGTATAGTGCTTGTGTGGAGTGTTGGTGTCCTGCGTGTATAAGGTATGTAAATGTTACCTGCTTATATTCTCTTAAAAAACGCGGACTACAGCAAATAATTCTATTGTAACTTCTGTACTATGGAATTCCGCAAAGTAACACCTGCTTCTATAAATCAACTACATTTTATATTTTTCTAAGTAACTCGCAATGCAAGCGACCTAAAAACGGTTTATAAAAGCACGCATTCTTCTGCCCTTATTCATTTCTAAGTGGGGTCGGCACAATTTTACGACCAGCCGCTTCCCTGACGTCAACTTACCTTAGTAGCCTTTTAGGATACCTTGGCAAGAAAGAGGGTGGTCTATTCTACTCAGCCGGATACCACACGTGTCGATTGCCATAAATACATAGGTACCTATATGTTTTAATATTATCATTTTTTATGTTAAAATACAAATGAAAATATATATTGCTCATGGGCTTGAATAGTGGCATAATGATTGAGTTTACTTTGAGTTCACATGAACAATATAGTATAATAATATAGCCATATAAAGCCATATAAATAATATAGCCATATAGTAAAGAAGCCAAACTAAAAAGTTTCCATCGAAAAAAATAAATCAAATAGTTATGTTTCTCTTTTTATATGTGATTAGACAAAGATAAGAGACAAGATCTCGCATCTTCTCTCTCTCATTATTAGTTCAACAATCGCACTTACAATCATCTATATACAATGTACCTAATCTAAATACTATATACTGTACAATATTTATAACTCTTATAACCAGCAATGAGTATTATTTACTATTATTACTCTTTTTTCACCGAGTTATTTTATTTTTCCTAAATAAAACAAACGTTTTAATATAACAACAACAAATATTACTTATTCAGGAGTTAATTCTTCAGTAATCAATGATGTATAAAATATTTTCAGCTTAAAATTTAGCAAAACAACCAATTAAACTCAAAAATCATGTATTATCGACTCTATCAAATATTAATGCAGTACATATGGAAAATATACTTACCTGTTTAATAACTTGTACTATTATATATAAAAGTCTTGTTTTAAAACACGTTAATAGGTTTAAATAGCTTCTTTACCCCATCAAAAGGTTATAATTACAGTTAATGAGGTGTGGCGAGGGTCTACACCGAAACGTTCTTTGTTTGAAAAGGCCGCCGCAGGGAGCGTTTGCGTCAGCCGGAGCCGACCCATGGTCGTCGAGGTCGCCGCGCCAGTACAGCTCCGGTCGCGACCGCGTGTGTACGTGTTTCCACGCCGCGTACACCCAAAACTTTCTTACGTCAAATGGATATAACCTAATATTGAAGTTTGCCACACAATAAATAACACCTAAAATGTGATTAGAGTGCATGGTACCAGATAATATGGGCTACTAAATTGTGTTTCAGTGTTTTCGTGACGTGATTTATCAATGATGTGAATTTGTTAGTGTGAAAACCTAGTTATGAGTATCCAAAAGTGTCTTCTGGATAACTCTAGCAGGATGATCAAGGCTATGTCTACAGCGAAATCGTCTAATAACGAAGTGAAAACGGTAAGTGAAGTGAAATTTGTACGCGTTAAACAAAGGCGTTAAAACGGTTCAACTTATAGGTTATCTTTTACAATTCTCGTTTATGGTTAAAAATAGAGTAAGTTAGTCGATATTGTTGCGTTCATTAAGTTATATTGCTGTTAATTAGTTCTTGATATACAATGCAGCTGCATTTATTAGTTAATTACGGAGAGGAGGCTATTTTAAATAGATTCTAGACGCTTTCTACAATTCCGTTTCCAAAATTCTTTGGTATTTGGATGATTTTGAGTGAACGCATATCTTTACTTACCTAAGATCAGCGATTGTAATTTATTTATGTACGCCTTTGAATAAATTACATTTCAAATTGATTTTAATTAGTATTTTCGCTCTAATTATTCTAGGTTGTATATTTGTAATATACAATCAAAATTCTCGACAATATGTTCGTAGTATGTAATTATATTATATAGTTTAGGTTTTAGAACTTAAAACTTTGGTGAAGAGTTTCAGCTCTATGAGTAGTAGGACCTAATACAAATATGACTTATTCCTAGGAATATATCTACGTATATTTGCAACTATTGAATCAAAATCAACTATCATATTGTTATATTGAGACGGTTCCGGTTATTTTACTATTATATTACTGATAAGGGATGTTTCGGAGTTACAAGATTTCGAAAGAAGGGACTTCCGGTAGCATTCGAATTCGTATATTTTTTTTTTCACTTCAGCATCAGTCGTAGTCTCTTCAATAACATTTGACAAAAGAAAATCATGAGAATTTTTATATGAATCTGGCGAAGAATTACGGTCCTTGAGACCACAGCGTCTTTACAGACGAGAGTTCAGTTTTCTCTAGTCTTGAATAATCAAAGACTAGTCTAGTAGTAGTAGATTAGTAGTTTTTTTTTTTCACCAGGCCTAAATAACATTTGGTCCGGTATTGAACGTACTGCTATTTAAGAACAATGTGCTCTGACATTAATAGAGCATATGCCTTCTTCTTCTCCTCGCACTTTACGACCATGGCGATGCTTACGCTCTCGCCCGAACTTCCCAGTGACACTGTAAAGCCGTTAGCATATTGTAATTCATGTCCGCAATATTATGAAATTTATGATGTGTGCTAAATGTAGAGCGCTTAAAAAATATATACTACTGCGACTCTTTTCTAATTATAAATGTATATATAAATAATTAATTAGGGCTTTGTAGTAATTAATTTGCCGTTAAAGTTTCAGTTTCATTAATAATGTAAGTTTTGTATTATATGAAACGAAAATGTACGGAATGCAAACAAAAACCGTTTGCGGCAAGTTGGTCGTAGAATGCCATGGTTTGACCACGACTTAGGGCGACGTGTAGTGACGGGTTGATGGTATGACTAACTAGTTATCACGCTGTTGTATGAAGCTCTACTAGCGTCAGGGAACGTCATCCTAAGGTGGATTTCTGTGAGACCATACCACGGCTTAGGGTGACGTTTAGTGGAGGGTTGGTGGTATGACTGTGACTAGTTATCACGCTGTTGTATAATGCTCTACTAGCGTCGGGGAACGTCGTTCTAAGGTTGCCTCCTGTGAGGACGGACCACGGCTTAGGGCGACGTGTAATAGAGGATTGGTGGTATGACTGTGACTAGTCATCGCGCTGTTGTATAAAGCTTTACTAGCGTCGGGGAAGGTCGTCCTAAGGGTGTCTAATATGAGGCCGGATCGCGACTTAAGGTGACGTGTATTGGAGGATTGGTGGTATGATTGTAGCTAGTCATTACGCTGTTATATGAAGCTTTAGTAGCGTCAGGGATCGTCGTTCTAAGGTTGCCATCTGTGAGGACGGACATCGGCTTAAGGCGACGTATAGTGGAGGGTTGGAGGTATGACTGTGACTAGTCATCACGCTTTTGTATGAATCTCTAATAACTTTGGGGAAAGTTGTCCTATGGGTCTCCTCTGTAAGTCCGGACCATGGATTAGGGTGACGTGTAATGGAGGGTTGGTGGTATGACTGTGACTAGTCATCAGGTTGTTGTATGTCTATTATCGGGGAACGTCGCCTCAGAGTGTAACACTGTCGCTGACGTACTGAGTGTATTATTAGTTGTAGTAAGAGGTCGCCACTGAAAACCAGCGTTCAATTACCCTCTCAAATTAGCTTAGTGGTAGTAAGTAACGGCCTGTTACTATCCCAGTGCTGGGCATAGGCCTCTCTCCATTTTTGGAGAGAAGGGTTGGAGCTAAGACCTACCACGCTGCTCCACGATTGGTAGGTTACACATATCCCCGGAATTCTCTAGAGATATGCAGGTTTCCTCAAGATGTTTTCCTTCACCGAAAAGCGTGTGATAAATTGCAATTATCAATTAGAGACATAAGTTTTAATAGAAAAACTCATTGGTGTCTGCCCGGGTTTGAACCCATGATCGTCTCTAGAGATTCACACGGTCGCACCGCTAGGTCATCATCGCTTAGTGGTGTTCCTATTTAAAAGGTCAAAATTTTCTGCGTATCTTTATCTATTTGTTTTTTGTTTTTGTTAGAACTGAGATTTTTTTATGCTTTATGTACGTTTTCTGTTCTCCTAGTTTAATGTGATTTATCTGTAAATAAAAGATTTTTTGATTTGATTTGAAAGGTTGTCGGTATGACTGTGACTAGTCCTCACGTCAGAAAATTGGGACTTCGTCTTTGCCTCCAAAAACTCGTTGTCTGTATGATGTGTCCGTATATTCCAAGTAATGTTACCGCAATTCAAAATATTTCCTCGTCGAGATACAGTATAGTTACGAACTTCTCTAATTAGAACTTTGCTTCGCTCTTTTTGCATTTAACGACCGTATAACTAACGCTGCAAAGTTACACTGTTGATGTGCAGTTTTGGTTGAACATTTCTCATATCGCTTAGTATTAAAGTGACCTAATTAAAAAAAGTTGGTTTGTGGTATATTGCATAGCGTCATCAAATCTCGTAACTGTTTAACTTGGAAGAGCACAAATATTCGTTTTATTCTGGGGAAGAAATGGGGGTGGTCTATTCTACTCAGCAGGATACCACGCGGCGGTTTAACTTACGTTAGTCGCTATTTCCGACACATACTAATATTATAAATGCGAAAGTTGATGAGTGAGTATGGATGTTTGTTACTCTTTCACGGCGAATTCGTTGAACTAATATCGATGGAATTTGGCACAATTATTCCTTATACACCGGAATAACATATAAGCTATAGAAATCCTATTAATTCTACGGTAAAAGTAGGACTTTGAACAGCGCCATCTATTATCAACCTATCACGCGACAGTCCACGCAAATAAAGTTGCGGGTAAAAGCTAGTCATGAAATATATATTACCCTATATTAAGAAGTTGTGTCTACAGTACTAATAAGTTCAGAATTGTTTTAGTATCACCACATTTTGTATGGTACAGCCTATACATATTGTCGGTAGTACAATAGGCCGAAAGACCAATGAATATTGTTTTGACTTCATGAATCCTTTGTTCTATTGTATTAATAAAAAAACCACATTTGACCCATACTCGTATTGTAAATGCGAAAGTCTGTATGTTATGCTTTCATTGCATTTGCTTGACCAATTTTGATGAAATTTATAGTAGGATAAAAAATATGTACATTGCGCAATATCTTATATCTCTGTCATTCCTGCCCTTATCCCACTAAGAGGGGTCGGTATAACATGTTACGAACATGTTATCACATGATTTGGCTTCGTATTTTACGACCGGCCGCCTGACGTCAACTTACCTCAGTCGTATTTTACGACACCTCGGTAAGGAAGAGGGTGGTCTATTTTACTGAACCGGATACCACACGGTGTGTCAACCTACCTTAGTCGCCTTTTACGGCACCTCGGTAAGAAATTATGGTGGTCTATTCTACTCAGCCGGATACCACACGGCGGGTCGACTTTACCTTAGTCGCCTTTTACGACACCTCGGTAGGTAATGAGGGTGATACTATTCTATTCGGCCGGATACCACACGGCGTAATATCTTATATCTCTGTTTTCTAGATTATTGTGTACAAGCTTTTGCCCCAACTGTTGTCGCGTGATATGTTAATAATAGATGGCGCTGTTCAATGTCATCCTAATCCTGTATAATTAACAGGATTTCTATTTCTATAGCCTATTTGTTACCCCGGTCTATAAGGAATTGTTATCCCAAATTATATCGATATTGGTGCAGAGGATGCGCCGTGAAAGAGGAACAAACATACATCCATACTCACAAACTTTCGCATTTATAATATTACTAGGATAGGATTCTCTTTCGTTAACCCACTCTAAGTGTGGTGAGAACATGTTTTTCTCTACCATTCTCTCCAATCATCTCATCTTTGGCCCCTTTTATACGCATGCCATACTTCACATAATCCAACCATCAATTAGTATTATAATTTCTTGATCTAAAAAAAAACAATAATTAAAATCTAGTAAAAGTCAATTTGAGTTTAAAATTTTCCACTTTATAATTGTATATATCGCACGCTTAGTATTGAAGTGACCTAATTTAAAAATAACAACATTAGACTGGTGCTTGTAGTCCAAGGCAGAGCCGAGGGTACTATGGTGTATAAGGAATAATTATCCCAAATTATATCGATATTGGTTCAAAGGATTCGCCGTGAAAGAGTAACAAACATACATCCATACTCACAAACTTTTGCATTTATAATATTACTAGGATAGGATTCTCTTTCGTTAACCCACTCTAAGTGTGGTGAGAACATGTTTTTCTCTACCATTCTCTCCAATCATCTCATCTTTGGCCCCTTTTATACGCATGCCATACTTCACATAATCCAACCATCAAATAGTATTATAATTTCTTGATCTAAAAAAAAAACAATAATTAAAATCTAGTAAAAGTCAATTTGAGTTTAAAATTTTCCACTTTCTAATTGTATATATCGCACGCTTAGTATTGAAGTGACCTAATTTAAAAATAACAACATTAGACTGGTGCTTGTAGTCCAAGGCAGAGCCGAGGGTACTATGGTGTATAATGAATAATTGTGCCAAATTTCATCGATATTGGTTCAGAGGATTCACCGTGAAAGAGTAACAAACATACATCCATACTCACAAACTTTCGCATTTATAATATTAGTAGGATCTATACCAATATTATAAAGATAAAAACTACTGGACCGATTTCAAAAATCCTTTCACCATTGGAAAGCTGCATCTTTACTGAGCAGCATATTACATTAAAAAATAGGGATCCGTAATGAAAATGTAATAAGGTGTAAAAAATTAGGCATAAAAATCTGTCATCGCATACGCAGCGGAAACTGTTGACGATATATTTAACAAAATATTATAGTCCGACTTAGAAGACTTTCCACTGTCATGAGACCTATATGTACGCGGGTGAAACCGCGGGATATTACTAGTATGTGTTCATCTTAATAAATAAATATATGGTACACTTACACACACAGTCGTCCGTCCCCAAAATAAGTAACTTAATACTTGTGTTGGGGTGGGATGGGTGAGAGACAACTGGTAAATATATCCTTAAATATTTTTTAAAAACATACTTAAATACAAATAGACATCCATCTTAACAATCCAGTAAAACATTACCTACAGCGAGATCTCTTTAATTGTGAAGCACACCGTCGCCAAGCTCGTTACAGGCGCGAAATAATTAATTCCCAAGCTACGACTCCCTTGGCAGTGCGACATCGTGAAAAAGGTACGTTATTTTTATTTTCAGTCATTTCACGTAATATTGTCCATGCAGAGTCTATATTACAGTTAGGTACTACAGAATCTGTAAAATTATCTTGAAGGCTATTTCTGTTGCAAGTATTCTGTTGGAGAAGGAATTTTCTTTTTCTTACGGAAAAATAACAAAACAACAGATGTCTTTGCATTTTACGTCATCACTACATAGTATAAAACAAAGTCGCATTCTTTGTCTGTCCCATATTTCCTATGTATGCTTAAATCTTTAAAACTACGCAACAGATTTTGAGGTTTTTTTAAATTGTTACAGTGATTCAAGAGAAAGATTTATATGTATAATAACATTCAATACGGAGTAGAGAAATACTGTAATTTTTGACGTTTCTAATGTGATGTCGTAAATAATTACATTTTTTCTGCTTACATTGCAAATTATCAAAACATTTATCAAAATGATGTACTAAGTATTTGTACACCTTGAAAAGTCTACAGAAAAGTCCGCGATGGTATATGTCTATCTCTTATGGATAACCCACAATAGCATTTATTGACATTTTTTTTACGAAAAATAATGCCTTATTTTCGAAGCAATTTTGAACAATATAGCATTAATCCTTATCCAATTAAGTACCTTAAATATATTGTTGATTTAATTTAGATCAATATGCCCGTGTACAGCATGTAATTTAAATGAATATTTTCGAAGATATTGCAAATTTAAAATGCAGGGGCACAGCGGTTTTTGTTTTATTCCAAATTAAACGCGCGCGGGCCACGGGCAGTAATGACTAAATCAAACTAATGGATAGATTTTAATCATTTTTTTTCACTGAGTGACATAGGCTATATATATTTTATACCCGTGCGAATCCGGAGCGGTCCGCTAGTTCTGTTATAAAATCATTTTATCCAGCGTTTAAGGTTAACAAGAAAGTCTTTTATAGCGAATTAATATCAATAGGCAGGTACCACGGATGCTAGAAAGCCATGAGCACGTTTTTCATCAGTTTTACGAATTCCAAACCGCACGTTTCACCGTGCCACCTTTGCAAATTCCAAACGGCACCTTCGAGGTGGTTTTTATTCATATTTCATACCACTGTCTATATATTTAAAGTTTAATATGCTTATATGCTTATACGTTAAGCATATTACAAAATTAAACATTAATTGGATGATAAAAAAGCTTGGATTTGAAAATCCTTTCAGCTTCATACAAGACTGCGGTTTAATAATATAAAATTTAACGTTTAAAAGATTGGCCGCCGAGTTTGGTACTAGTTCTTCTCAGTAAGAATAACATTCGTAACCAGTTGTAGCTTCATTAATCATATTGGTCTTTGACGATTCAAAAGTGCTTGAAAGTGCTTATTCGAATAAAGTTTATTTTGATTTGATGTTATGCTGACCTCACGTAGAGTGGGATAAGGGCAGAAGAATGATGATTTCAGGCAATAGAGAAATACGCAATTGATTTAGAGATTTTCTTGCAAATGACTGGTTAGGTAAAGTCATTGGATGACTTTGGACGCGGCGAGAAACACTCAACTTAACATGGCAACACCTTCGGGAACGACAGTGTTGCTAATATATAATCGGTCTGCTGTGTACGAGTATTTACATATACTAACTATCAACGTCTCTACACGGAGCTTCCATGTTTGACTTCGTATTTGCTCATGCAAAGTAAATTGGACTGTTAATTAATAATAATGTGGAGCGATAAACATTTGCCACAGATTATAATAACGTTGACATAGACAAGAGTAAGCGCCTGTTTCACAAGTTACCAATTAACTATCTGTCAGCTTATTTGGAACATATCTGACACATATCTCGGAATTTTGCGTTTCTCAGGTTTCTGATAGGCTTATTCAACAAGTCCCTAATAATTTAACAGGTAGGTCATGAGACTTATTTTGTTTATCTGCTAGATAGCTAATACCTCTTTCAAAATGGCCGCGATTTTATTTTTTTTTAATTTTGTAATATGCTTTACATATGCATGTTTTAAACATGTGGCGATGTCTTTTGGCTAGTTATTTTACGACTGATCGTCTGCCTGACCTTAACTTATCTAAGTCTCGTTTTACGATACCTTAGTAAAAATAAGGGTGGTCTATTCTAGTCAGCCGGATACCACACCGTGGGTCAACTTACCTTAGTCGCCTTTCACAACACCTCAGTAAGAAAGAGCGTGTTCTATTCTCCTCAAAGGATACCACACCAAGGGTCAATTTACCTTACTCGCCCTTACGACACCTCTGTAAGAAAGAGGGTGGTCTATTCTACTCAACGGATACCACACGGTGGGTCAACTTACTTTAGTCTCTTTCACAACACCTCAGTTATGAAGAGCGTGGTCTATTCTATTCATCCGGATACCACAAGGTGGGTTTTCTTAATTTCTATTCTTTACATATATTATTTTTTGTCTGGTTTATGTTCTATTTTAAAAAGGTTTAATAATTAACGTTATTAATGTATAATACTAACGTTTACAGTTAAAACTAACCAACATAGCTTTATCATAGCCATGAATTCCCCATGAACTATGATAAACGTCACAAGCCAGGAAAATAGTTTATGATTTCCCACAATTATTTCAGTTTATTCTATAAATTATTCCACCATAATCTTATCATTTCTATTTTAACTATTTTCATAAATAGTTAATTAAAGTAACAATTAACCTGGTTTCATTCTTTATAGGTAACAAGAGAGCTTTTTACTATTGTCTACGGCCATTGTTCAATACTATATAAATCACTTAGCGCTTTAGGCAAGAGTTAACAAGAAAATTTTACCAAAGGGCCAAGTATTATGCCCTGTGTCGTCCCGCCGTGTGGTATCCGGTTGAGTAGAAAACACAACCCTCTTTCTTACTGAGGTAAAATACTGCTAAGGTAAGTTGACGTCAGGCAGGCGGCTGATCGTAAAATTCGTAGCCCAATTATAACATATTTATAACATTTTGTGTGTTGCGTTAGAATAGACCACCCTCCGAGTTGTTGTAAAAGGCGACTAAGGTAAGTCGACCCGCCGTGTGTTTTCCGGCTGAGTAGAATAGACCACCCTCATTTCTTAAACGCACGGTTTCTGACGTCAGGTAGGCCGCCGGTCGAAAAATACGTAACCAAATCATGTGTACAACATGTTTATAACATGTTGTGGCGACCCCACTTAGAATGGGATAAGGGCAGGAGAAGGATGTCATAATTCACCTAATAACTGCTATTTGCGTGATATTTATTCAAATACCCTCATTATTTCTTTCCACGTAAGCATAAAATAGTACTGACCTGTAAGGTAATATAAAATAGACAGTACCAGGTTGTACGGGCCTTGCTCGGTAATTTTTCAAAATTAAAAAACAATTTAAAAAAAAGAAAAAAAAATTATGTATAGTTGCGATCGATCGAGCTATGTTGACTTGACAGTTTATGGCAAAAATTCAATTCAATATAAATTTTAGTATTTTTTAATGCCCAAAAACAGGGATGGAACGATTTTTTTTATATAAAACCTAGCTAGCTCGATTTTTCTCCCCCAAAACACTCTACATGCTGAATTTCAGGAAAATCGTTGGACCCGTTTCCGAGATTCCGAATATATATATATATATACTGACTTTGACTTGCCCGTTGGAGCAGTGGGTAGTGACTCTGCCTTCAGCTCCACGGGTCGCGGGTTCGATTCCCGCCGACGGCCAACATTTTCTATAAATGAATTTGTTGGTCTTTGAGCCTGGGTGTATATTTGTATTTAAGTTTGTATTTAAAAATATATAAGTATATATTCACCAGTTGTCCGTCTACCATAACACAAGTATTAAGTTACTTACTTTGGGGACGGACGACCGTGTGTGTAAGTGTCCCATATATTTATTTATTTATTATTTATTTATACCATTTAAATATTAAAGATAACTTCTATATTTTCGCTGAAAAAAAATTATACAATATTTGATCGTTATTTAGTATGCGAGTAAATCGGCTTGCTCGTTCAAATAGTGGTATTTGTAGGGATCCGTAATTTAACTTCGTGTTTGCATTCAGAGCTTAAATTGAACTGTTAATTAATAGCAATCTCGACGGCTTTGGCGGGCGATTAAAACCGATAGCTCATTTGCACCTTTGTAAAATATACAGAGAGATGAAGCGACGTACAAAACAGCGTAAAGTATATTCAAATTATTCTTAACTAGTAATCGATAGTGTGGAAAGATTACAAACGTAATATAGTATTTTGATAACCATAAAAATGGTTAAAATGGGTTAACCTTAAAAGCTAAACATATGCTGTCAACTCTACTGCTGGTTCGGAAAGCTGTTCCTACCGAGAAGAGCCAGCAAGACACTCAGCGGTTGCTCTTTTAAAAATACAATTCTTAATACTAGTTTCATTTAATCGTTTCTATCTTGTACAGGGTCGAACAATGTCTATATCCACGCATTCTTATTGTCTTAAATAATCCTGAACAGTATGGTAGGCTTTCTGTATCAGCCTCTCCTTAATAGTGTTTTTAAACTGCTGTAATGGCAAAGCTAAAATTAATTGTGGAATTTTATTATAGAATCTCATACCCAAACCCACAAACGACTTACGTACTTTTTTAAGGCGCAAAGCAGGGGCCGCAAGCTCATGTCGGTTTCTACGTTGTCTTGTCGTGATTCAAAACAATCAATCAAACAAACAATTAAAATCTTCAGCTTTATTGGGTATAAACATCAGTTTTGGAAAACCTCGCATCCTTATACATCATACATCTGACACCAAGTTTGTTTTCACTTACATTATACATTGGTTTAATGTTGATATAGGGTAGTTAGGTAAGGTTTGGGTACACATTTGTTGTTTTAGGTTAATGTATGTATCCAGGTGTTTTTTGGGGGCTTGTTTTACATTGGTATAGGAAGTGGTCTGTAAGATTGAGTGACGTGACAAGGGTTTTTTAATATTTTTTATATCCTGCTCTTATCCCACTATAAGTGGTGTCGGCACAACATGTTATATACTTGTTGTCTTCCTGCTCTTCCAAGTTATGAGTTTTTTTAACACTCACGAGTTTTGTAAGCGCAACGCTTTATTTTATTTTATTTTATTTTTTTTTGCTTTATTGCAATTTGCCAAAAACTTTTTTCGATCTAGGTCACTTTAATACTAAGCGGGCGATATGTATTGTTACCGCACGATTAATAGGAGACTAAGGAGCGGCCTGTTTTTATCCCACTGCTGGGAATAGACTTCTTCTCTCCGTTATAAGAGAGAAGGATTGGAGCTAAGACCTACCACGCTGCTCCAATGCGGATTGGTAGGTTACACATATCTCCAGAATTCTCTAGAGATATGCAGGTTTCCTCACGATGTTTTCCTTCACCGATAAGCGTGTGATAAATTGCAATTATCAATTAGACACATAAGTTTTTTTTTTATAGAAAAACTCATTGGTGTCTGCCCCGGTTTGAACCCATGATCGTCTCTAGAGATAGAGATTCACATGCAGTGTACTATTCTTATTGTATGCAAATCATGGGTGCAACTGCAATTCCAGATGCATCCTAAATCTGATACGGCCTTGTATCAGTTTGTACAAGCTGTGGTAATATTGCTTATTGATGCAACTTATTTGTGCTACGTCGTGTGGTATCCGGCTGAGAATATACCACCCTCATTTCTTACCGAGATGTCATACAAGGCGACTAAGGTAAGTTGACTCACCGTGTGGTATCCGGCTGAATAGAAAAATACACTCAATTCTTACTGAGGTGTCGTAAAAAACGACTAAGGTAAGTTGACGTCAGGCAGGCGGCCGTAGAATACGTAGCTAAATCATGTAACAACATGTTTATAACATAACTTTTTAAACTTCGTAATTTGTTATTTAGATAATAATTATAATTAATTTCTATTGTAAATGTTTCTTACTGTTTTTTATATACTTATATCATGTATGCGTTTTGGCTAGATCTGTAAGTTTACATGTGAAATTTGATAATAAACGTTGTACCGACCCCACTTAGAGTGGGATAAAGGCAGGAGAATGATGCAAGCCATTGGTTCGCGATCCCTGCTCTAGATGCATTTACGTATGACGATTCCTTCGATTGTACTGAGCTTTATTAAATGAAACGTACAGAGGTAGGTCGGTTTAATCAAGCTTAAGACGTATCTGGGTCAGATAAAATGAAATACATCAGCATTTACGTGCATAAGATATTAAAAAAGGCAATTTTATACAATATGCATTAAATAAGTCACATTGAAATATAACAATGTAGGGTAAGCTAACCTATTCTTGACACCTATCCAATTAATTGACACCCTAGCAATTTTCTTCCAAAAATAAGAAAATAACAACACTAAATAGTTCCATTTGTACCAATTTTATTAGATAATATCATAATTTCTTACTTTGGCATCATTAAGTAGCAATGAAAATAATATGGCGACTAAACAGCTGAATGAAAAAGTGCACATAATTAAGTAATGATTTATCGTTTTCTTGAAAATTTAATTGTTTTAGGTATGTAATCGTTTCTTTTAATACATAAAAACATAAATAAGGTACCCATCTGCGTGCTTTACTTAGTTTTCATCAGTATTTTTGAATACTGATGAAAACTGAAGGTTGTCAATAAACTGGAATTTGAATTGTCGATAATAGGGAATTCTGTGTCAATATTGGTTAATAGTAATAGTTAATATTAAATAGTTTTAAATACATAACGCAAGGAGGCAGGAAGGTTTAGCGTATTAATACATTACGGTTTAATGTAAGTAAGAGTTTTTTTACAACGCGATACCGCTTCAACACAATTTACATAAAACGGATTACCGTTTTAATGTAAATTGTTAATAGTACATTAGTACTATTAACCTAAACCTTCCGAAAGAATTGCACTATCTTCTAGTAAAACCCTACTAAAATCTGTTCAATAAATTTTGAGAAAATACATTTGGGGACACTCTTATATAAAAAGTAGTACCTGGTTGTATTTTTTAATGTTTCTATTATTCTTTTTGGTTTTTGTTTTTCTGTTTATTTTTAGGTTTGTAATTGTAGAACTGTTACTAAAGATTTTGTGATTTCCTGTAATTGGTACTACATAATTAATTTAAGACTATTTGGATATTTTTTGGTTAAATAATATTTAATAAATAGTAACACCATTGTACAACTACCACCTTTGTGAAACCGGGATGGTATTAGTCATATTTCGTAGTGATTGATTGACTGTCTCCGATAATCCTATACCGAAATCACATTTCATGATGCACGCTGATCTGATAAGCAGGGCATTATCGCTGCCATTATAAGCTTCCGTCCCGTGAAATTGATTTAGTGACCATTTATAATTCAATACAAATTACATAGACTAGTGATTTTCATTATCATTTAGCATATCTTTAATCTTTAATATGTTTAATCGGTCAACCGAATCGGTTAAATATAACAGCAAGACTCTTTTGCTGTTTTTCGAACTCTAACTAATGCTGTTTGCCCTAGAGGCTTTGACAGCGTCACCGAGAGAGTGGGCGAGTGCAGAAGCATCGCCGGAGTGAAAAACTGGGAAAGCGAGTTTCGAGCAAGACTCGCAACATCCTAGGTGCCTCCTGTGAGGCCGAACCTCGGCTTAGTACGACGCGCTGTGGAGGACTGTATCGACTTTACCTCTTTCGCTATGGCAAGCTCGGCTATTTTATAGACGACTGTCAAGCCCCTCCTTTGCTTGGTCACGTGATTACCGCGTTTTTGGTATTAAATAACTAAAGAGATGACATTGACTATTATTTCCATTTCTAGCAACTTTAAGATGGCGCCACAAATAATGATGTCAAAAGTATCGTATTTACTTATTTAAAGATGCAATAAGTCATAACTATACTTAAGAACAGCTTTAACAGCGTATCACGGATACGTAGCATCCGTCATTCGGTATGGTATAATACTATGGGGAAATGCTAGTGATGTCGATAGAGCATTTATAATTCAAAAAAAGTGCATTCGTGCAATATGTAATAAAGCCCCAACGCAGTCCTGTAGACCACTGTTTCGGAATCTTAAATTATTGCCGCTTCCGTGCATTTACATCTATGAGATAGCATGCTTTGTAAAACAATATAAGACGGAGTTCTTTGAAGTGTGCTCTAACATTGTTTCATTTAACACGCGATATCCCAACAAGTTGGATTACCCATTTTGTAAAACCGCTCTCAGCTCTAAGAGTTGCTATCATATGATGATTCGTATTTATAATAAATTGCCGATTTAAAAATCGAATACATGGCTGGTTAACAGATAAATGTATTTACTCCGTGGAAGATTTTTTTAAATTTAATAAATAAATAAAGAATAATTAAATATTAATAATACATAATAATAAGACAATTTCAATTCAATATTAAAATCTTTGACATAAAATAATTCATAATTTCTAAATGTACCTATAATAATATTTGCATGTCAGCTAAACGTGTTGTTACTATTACTATTTTATTACACCTTTGTTACCATGTTTTTTGCAAATAAAGTAATTTGAATTTGAATTTATATATCATTGATATAAATATTGATTATTAATTATCATACATCACTATGATGTATTCCTTAATCTCCTATTAATCCTGCGGTAAAACTATATAACTTCTATTATATAAAGTAGGGTAAATGTAAAAATCCACCAAATTTAATACAAAAGCTTACAAATATATTCCCCAGCTAGAATATTCTATACAATCGAGAGATCAAAGCCTTTGTTTTAGGCAGAATATCAGCGAAAATAAATTTGGCAGCACAAAGAAATGAGGTTACATGTGTGTCTAGGTATTAGCAGAAATCTCGGCCTATTTCTCTTTATATGTATTCAGATTTATGCTCTCGCGATTTAATACGTTATTCCCTTATTCGTTAATTATTTTAAATGAAATTTGAAACATTGTTTATAGACTTTTATGAGTAACAGTGAGCCATTCATGCAAGACGGCTTTCATCATCCTCCTGCCCTTATCCCACTCTAAGGGTTGGCACAACATGTTAAAAACATGTTGTTACATGACATGGCTACGTATTTTACGACCGGCCGCCTGCCTGACGTCAACTTTTTGTATTTTACGGCACCTTGGTAAGAAAGAGGGTGGGTCTATTCTACTTAACCGGATACCATACGGTGGGTCAACTTACCTTAGTCGCCTTTTACGACACCTCGGTAAGAAATCCGAGAAGTCGAGTCCTTGAATCTGATCCGCCGCAGGCGAGCGGGGTTCAGGGGACTCACTCAAGACCATCGCATGTTGCCCTAACGGGGACCTTGTGGGCGCTCTGAACGGGGTTTATCGGACGTCCACCTGAAAAGGTCCTGAGTTGCATCGCCGATGCATCGTCTAACGGAGGAAAGAGTCACTTTTAGAGAGGCCCCGACCCAGAGGTGGCGCACTCTGGGGGTCAGAGTTGCTGCTGGCGGGGATGGAGGCATTGTGTACAACAGTATCCTGTCCCCGCTATCAGCAGCGTGGTGGAGCACTGTCAGGTTTAATTAGTCCGACATACTCGCAGCTCATCCCCGTCGGGCGGTGACGACCCATAATGGGTTTTCCTGACATAAAAAAAATTCAAATGGTAGGTATATATAGTTCAATTGCGCCTTTTGTTCCGGTCATCGGCTTGTAATTTGATACAGCGACCACCCATTCAGTTGTTTATAAAAAGATATCGACTGCAATAAAAACGAGATAAGACGGCGCGTGCAAGAACACCTGTTTCAAAAACACCATTGTTCTTTGTCATCAATATTTTACTATGTCAAGTCATATAAAATTATTTTACTTGTGATCTGACAGTGATAGTACCTTGGTGACCTTTTTTTAAGGATTTAAAAATGCAACCGTCGTGTGGTGTCCGACTGAGTAGAATAGACCACCCTCATTTCTCATTGAGATGTCGTAAGAGGCGACTAAGGTAAGTTGACCCGCCGTGTGGTATCCGGCTGAGTAGAGTAGACCACCCTCATTTTTCATTGAGATGTCGTAAGAGGCGACTAAGGTAAGTTGTCCCGCCGTGTGGTATCCGGTTGAGTAGAATGGACCACCCTCATTTCTTATTGAGATGTCGTAAGAGACGACTAAGGTAAGTTGTCCCGCCGCTTGGTATCCAGCTGAGTAGAATAGACCACCCTCAATTCTTATTAAGATGTCATAAGAGGCGACAAAGGTAAGTTATCCCGCCGTGTGGTATCCGGCTGAGTAGAATCGACCACCCTCATCTCTTTTTGAGGTGTCGTAAAAGGCGACTAAGTTAAGTAACCCGGCGTGTGGTATTAGGCTGAGTAGACCACCCTCATTTTTTACCGAGGTGTCGTAAAAGGCAACTCCATCCAAATTTATACATTCTTAAAACAGTTTGGAGAATTGGAATACTAATCATAATAAGGTTCTTATAAACATCAAATTACGCATACGTCTGTCTAGTTGTTCTTAAAATAACGCTGGCGATGAATATAGAAATATCCAGATATAAATGAATTTTATTTATGGTGTTCTCTTTTTTTCCCTTTTCCTAGTCACATAAATTTCACGCAATCATTTTTTTATATTACACAGTTGCAAAAACCCTCAATGGTATTACACATTTGACTGGCCCGTTGGCGTAGTGGGTAGTGATACCGCCCTCCGCTGGACGCGGGTTAGATTCCCGCCGAGGGCCAACGTTTTTTATAAAAAGAATTTGTTGGTTCTTTGAGCCTGGTTGTATATTTGTATTTCAAAATGATATATGTGTATATTTATCACTTGTCACCCATAACACAAGTATTCAATTATTTACTTTGGGGAGGGACGACGGGGTGTGTAAGTGTCCCATATATTTATTTATTGGAAACATTAGTATTGTAAAAGTGATTTTTTTCCTGTGTGTCTCTGAAAAGCACATGATGAACTATATATATATATATATATATATATATATATATATTTATATATATATATATATATATATATATACAATTTTCACCTTACTTTTTCCTTCAGTTACTCAAAGGTTGGCTGAAAGAGATCCCTTTCAGGGAAAAGTTTACTATTTAGGTGCTATTTTTTCTTTTCTACCATTTTCTTCATGTAGGTATGCACAATAAGGAGAATAAATAAATAAATGATAAATAATTATAAATAAATATTATATATATATTAAAAATAAATTTATTGATGCCTCTAGATTTTATATATTCTGTGACACCAACTATATCTTCAGTTGGCTCGTAATGCGATAAAGGTAATGGCCCTGCCCTGATCGGCCTAGTTGTGGTTTCGTAATGTAATCCACTCAACCGGCTGATGCTTTGAACTATCTGAGATCAGTGAATATATGAGCAGTGTATAATGGACTTCTGTACCTGAGATGAACAACTTTATCAATGAACGTAAACACGAAACAACTGTTATTACTATCGGGTGACATTCCTTGGTGTGTAGCATTCCTTCCTTTTTTACTGTTTTTGACGTGATAACGTCTTAAATTAGGTTGCGGCTTGGAGTCACTCATGAAAAAGTGTAATGCCCGCTCACGTCTGTTACTATGAGTCACCGAACGAAAGACCGCTTGATTCCCTGCGAGAGAGGTTTAAGGAAACAGGTATTCTTACATTTGCTTCACAGTATATTTTAAGCAATTTAATTTATGTACAAAAAAATATAAAGAATTATAAAACGATAGGTGATGTATACAATAGACAAAGTAGAAACCGACATAAGCTTGCGGCTCCTGCTTTGCGCCTTGCAAAAGTACGTAATTCATTTGTGGGTTTTGGTATAAGATTCTATAATAAAATTCCGCAATCAATTTCAGCTTTGCCATTCCAGCAGTTTAAAAACACTGTTAAAAAGAGGCTGATACAGAAAGCCTACTATACTCTTCAAGATTATTTAGAAGATAAGAATGTGTGGATATAGCTCTCTTTGAGCTTGTACAAGACAGTAACGACATAATGTAAATAGTATTAAGAATTATATTTTTAAAAGAGCAACCGCTAAGTTTCTTGCTGGCTCTTCTCGGTAGGAACAGCTTTCCGAACCAGCAGTAGAGTTGACGATTCAAAAGCACTTGTTTACAATTTTATTTCAATAAAGAATATTTTGAATTTGAATTTGAAAGAGAGGCCCGCCGGACTGGCGAATGCCTTGCGTCTCTGTCCCACTCAAAAATGGTCACGAAAAATCTTTGCCCGTAAAACCGACTTTACAGGCAACCGTTTTTTTTAATCTAAAAATCCGTTATAAGTTACTCGGCTGAATGACTCGATGAGAATCGGTCGATTTAAACTGTTTAAAAACTGAATTATAGTTATTTATAGAATTAGGCGTTAATTTACTAAGATCCATAATACAAAAGTAATAATAAAATTATTTTGCTATAATCCGCAATAAAGGAAAATAGGAAATATTTATAATGCTAAATGTAGAGTGGACTATCCGTTTTCATGCCTGATACGTGCAGGATTAATAAAAACATGAGGTTTTTGGGGAGAAAATTCGATCTAGCTTTGCTTTATTTTTAAAAAATCGTTTTATCCCTGTTTATGAGCATTAAAAAATACTAAAATTTACGTTAAATATAAAACACAATTTTTGCCCTAAATTGTCCTGTCAGCTTATATGGGGAAAGGGCGGTCTCGAGAAATGTAAATACCTCATCGATCGGTCGATTCCCAACTACCCCATTTTTTTCTTTTTTTGAAGTTCCTTTTTTTAATTTGTAAAAAATTACCGAGCAAAGCTTGATTAACCAGGTACGGTTATAACAAAGTTCCAAATAGGAATTATTTTGACTGGCCCGTTGGAGCAGTGGGTAGTGACCCTGCATCTGCACCGCGGGTCGCGGGTTCGATTCCCGCCGAGGGCCAACATTTTCTATAAATAAATTTGTTGGTCTTTGAGCCTGGGTGTATATTTGTATTTAAGTATGTACTTAAAAAATATATAAGTATATATTCACCAGTTATCTGTCACCCATAACACAAGTATTAAGTTACTTACTTTGGGGACGGACGACCGTGTGTGTATACCCATATATTTATATATTTATTTTAATTACTCCGGAGACAGTCATAATAAAACGTCGCAATGATTATCAAAAAAGATAACAAACACTAGCATAGAAAGTGATATTAGTTTTATTAAACTTTTTATTCTAATGCCATGTAGCCGGCTGAGTAGAATAGACCACCCTCTTTCTTACCGAGGTGTCGTAAAATACGACTAAGGTAAGTTGACGTTAGGCAGGCTCGTAAAAGACGACTAAGGCAAGTCAGGCAGGCGGCTGGTCGTAAAATACGTAGCCAAATCATGTGACAGCATGTTTATAAGCGTGTATGTTAAACTCTTTATCCGTAAATTTCTTCATATTCAAGTTATTCCATATGTTCTTATGTTAGCGCACACACTATATACAATAACACGATATAATGGAAATACCACAATTCTCTTTCCGAGATGCACTTCTCTTGAATGACGAACAAAGACTGAATCTGGAAACAACACGACACAGTGTTGCCAACATTTCAGTCAAAATGGCGCGAAACTCTTGTTTCATGACAGTGTTGCTATTGAATACAAAGCGAAAGTCATTGGCGACAATTCTTAGTTATCTATTTTTGCGCTTGACTCATACATTCATTAATCATTCTTCGAAGTAAAATAATGTTATCAATTGCAAACAGTAACCGCGTGTATATAGACATTACTAAAAAAAACCACCAAATTTAAAATATGCCAAATGTGAGCCAATTTGATATTTTAAGTTAACGTTAGAAGTTAGTGTTAGTTAACGTTTAGAAGTGTCTGCACACAGGCCAAATCTCTTCATATTAAAAGTAAAATAATTAATTCTAAAAATAAAATAAAAACTACCTGGAATGTTATTGGAGATGAAACAGGTAGACGTAAAATGCATAATTCTGCCATAGAGCTTAAAATTGGGAATGAACTTATTAATTCTGATACAGCAGTAGCTAGTGCATTTGAGCATTTCTTTCAAAATATACCCATTTCTACCACTAGCTCAATAAACTCATCCCCAATGGAAGCTTTTAATGTTTTAAAGGACAGCGTCACGGAGTGCAGTGTTAATTTTAAATTTCAACACATTTCCCCATACGATATCGTCAAAATTTTTAAAACATTAAATATTAAAAAAACAACTGATCTATGGGGAATGTCCGTAAAATTAATTAATAATATTATTGATATTATCGCCCCGATTATGGCCAAGATCTTTAACAAATCTGTAGATACAGGGATATTTCCCAATTTAATGAAACATAGTAAATTGATCCCCCTTTTTAAGTCCGGTGATAAGAGCGACCCTCAGAACTATAGACCTATTTCGGTCTTGCCAACTCTAAGCAAGATTTTTGAGAAAATCATCCTAAAGCAGCTGCTCCAGCATTTTAATTTTAATAATTTACTTCATCCTGAGCAGTATGGGTTTACTAAGGGTCGGTCTACAACGGATGCGGGTGTGAGGTTGTTGAAGCATGTCTTTGATGCGTGGGAGAACTCACAAAATGCCATAGGGGTATTTTGTGACTTATCCAAAGCATTTGATTGCGTTCAACACGAAATTTTATTGTTAAAGCTTGGCTATTATGGCATTAAAAACAATGCACTTCGTCTCGTTGCATCGTACCTTCACAGCCGGATTCAAAGAGTGTGCATTAATGATGTGCAGTCATCCGGATCGGCCTTAGTTATGGGTGTGCCTCAAGGATCAATCCTTGGTCCCTTTCTGTTTTTAGTTTATATAAATGATTTACCGTATTTTATTCATAATATTTGCGATATTGTACTGTTTGCGGATGATACATCATTAATTTTTAAAGTAAATAGAAATGACGATAATATTGACGAAGTAAACAGGGGTTTATCGCAAGTAGCTCATTGGTTCAGGCTAAATAATTTGGTACTGAACTCAAATAAAACTAAATGTATTGAATTTGCATTACCTAATGCTGCAAAAACAGCAAATAGACTCTCTTTAAATAATGTACCACTAAAAACAGAAAATTCAACTGTATTTTTGGGAGTATCTTTGGATACAAAACTCCAATGGAGCACACACGTAACAACTCTTGCAGGGAAACTGAGTTCAGCGGCCTACGCTGTTCGAAAGATAAGACAATTCACAGACGTCGAAACAGCAAAACTTGTTTATTTTGCCTACTTCCATAGCATTATGTCTTATGGAATATTGCTGTGGGGTAAATGCGCGAATAGTGAAAAAATTTTTGTTTTACAAAAAAGAGCTATACGTGGCATTTATAATTTAAGACCGCGTGATTCCCTGCGAGAGAAGTTTAAGGAAACAGGTATTCTTACATTTGCTTCACAGTATATTTTAAGCAATCTAATTTATGTACATAAAAATATAAAGAATTATAAAACGATAGGTGATGTATACAATAGACAAAGCAGGAACCGACATAAGCTTGCGGCTCCTGCTTTGCGCCTTGCAAAAGTACGTAATTCGTTTGTGGGTTTTGGTATAAGATTCTATAATAAAATTCCGCAATCAATTTCAGCTTTGCCATTACATCAGTTTAAAAACACTGTTAAAAAGAGGCTGATACAGAAAGCCTACTATACTCTTGAGGATTATTTGGAAGATAAGACTGTGTGGATATAGCTCTCTTTGAACCTGTACAAGACAGTAACGACTTAATGTAAATAGTATTAAGAATTATATTTTTAAAAGAGCAACCGCCGAGTTTCTTGCTGGCTCTTCTCGGTAGGAACAGCTTTCCGAACCAGCAGTAGAGTTGACGATTCAAAAGCACTTGTTTACAAGTTTATTTGAATAAAGAATATTTTGAATTTGAATTTGAATAAGTGCTTGTCTGCGGTAAAGGTGAATTATATATCAATCCAAAAGTAATAATACAATTATTTTACTATAATCCGCGATGAAATAAAATAGAAAATCCGCTTTGCGATTTTGTCGTGGAGTCTTTCTCATGATGATGCATCGGTTGCGATTGTTGAGTTTGTGATAGTGAATGTGTGTAGTGCTTGTGTATTGTGGCGGTGATGGAGGTTTGTGCATAGGTTTTTACGAATCCTGCATGTATCAGGTATGAAAACAGATTGTCCACTCTACATTTAGCAGTATATATATTTTCTATTTTAAAAAAAATGTATGAAAAATTACATTACACATATTCACAAATGTATTCTTTTTTCTAGCCGTGTGGTATCCGGCTGAGTAGAATAGACCACCCTCATTTATTACTGAGGTGTCGTAAAAGGCGACTAAGGTAAGTTGACCCACCGTGTGGTATCTGGTTTAGAAGAATAGCCAAGCCTCCTTCTTACCGAGGTGTCGTAGAATACGACTAAGGCAAGTTGACGTCAGGCAGGCGGCCGGTCGTCAAAACGCAGCCAAATCATTTTACAGCATGTTTATAACATGTGCCGACCCCACTTAGAGTGGGATAAGGGCAGGAGGATACTTACTTCATCGTGGATTATAGCAAAATAATTTTATTATTACTTTTGTATTATGGATCTCCGCATATATTAATATTTTAAATGCAATACTACTCACGATAGTTTAAATTTAAAACATTTCTGTTAATTTATATTACATTTGTTTAACAGGGAGTGCAAAGTGGAATCAAAAAGGTCGGCCTGGCGATGCTTTCGCTGTCGATGCAGCTCGATGACAGGAACAAAGTCAGTAGCTCGTGTGGGGCATGGTTGTTAACTTAGAGTATAAAATATACCAGATACCTCATCAATGTTAACATAACTGAAACCAATGACGTCTCAGCCAATTAATAGACTAATATTCTATAGCATTTTGAAGTACCTACTGCCTGTTTTATTCTTAATTCTATTCTACTAATTTAATTCCATTCTTTACTAATATATAAAGCTGAAGAGTTTGTTTGTTTGATTGATTGTTTGAACGCGCTAATCTCAGGAACTACTGGACCGATTTGAAAAATTATTTTAGTGTAAGATAGTCCATTTATAGAGGAAGGCTGTTTGCTATAACATCACGCTAAGATGAATAAGAGAGGAGCAGTAATAAAAAATATTACAAAAACGGCATAACTTAAAGTTTTCCAAAATACTATATTACAGTTTAAATCTTTCCACGCGGGCGGAGCCGCTGGCAATTGCTAGTTGTTATATAAACATACTGGTCACATTAAAATTGAGTTACCTTTGTATAAGATTCGACGTTTCTGCAGAGTTGCATCCACTGTTGTTCACGAAGTTGTGCTGTGTTCACGAACTGAACTGAGTCAGTTATATAGTTATATAGTTTATTGATTATGTTTATATAAAAATCAGTATGAATCGTGAAAGTTTAAAAAACAATTTTAATTCTAAATGTTGAGTTCTATATAAACATAGCATTCAAAAGCGGTAGTACCGTCTAGCCAATTTATAGAGAAATTTGTTCAAAACTCGATTCGATTCGATTTCGATAAGAATTCTTAGTTCAGCAACACAAGTACTTCTGTTTAAATTCAATTTGGACATTGGCAAGTTCTCGCTTAGTAGAAAGTATTCAATGTTTCTTATTTTGTAATGTGTTTACCTGGACAATGCTAATGTATTTCATGAGTAATAATAGTCAATTATAATATCATATCATATTAGAGTCAATATTATTGCGCCTTTATTAAGATACCAAATCAAAATAATCTTTATCTTTATTCAAAGTTTTGGCAAATACTTTTGAATCCAGAAGCTTGAGTTCATTCTTTTGAAAGGAAGTTTTAGGATTTAGTGATTTTAATCTACTGCAAACATTAATTCCCAAAAACCCAAAAAAAAATTATTTACTCAGAATTATGCTGTTTTATGATGTATTAAATTTTGCGGTTTCTGGTATGTTTATATACTTAGGTCATTACTGTCGTCGGTCATTGTGTAATTACAAACCCCAGTTTTGTCGAGTGTGTTAATACCTAAAGCATGATTGTTTTTTTTTAATTTTAAACTTCCCATGAGCGAATAATAACCCCTATTATTATTGACGATGAACGATGTGTCTTTTTTGGGCTGCTTTTGTACTAATCTTTTAACATATGATATCATGGAAGATCGGGTTGCTGAAGATGCTATATTTTATAACCTACGTATTTATAAAGTCCCGACGACGTGTTGCTGCGGCTCAATCTGCTTTCTTGTAATATTTTGCGCGCTTTAATTTTGAGTTAGCGATAACTTCTAAGATATTAATTTTAATCATATCCTATAATCAAATTACCAATATATAGAAGGAATACAAAGGTTAATAACGCTGTCATTTGTAAAGTCAGGGTACCATGAAATACTTACAGTGTGTAACATACTTAAGTTGATAATGATTAATACTGTATCCGTGTAAAAGGCTCTTCAAAACCATCTTATCTATCTATCTAAATGCGGGGCGCCTGTCGGTTCAGGATGAATTAGCTCCTATTCTGGACTTTTCCACCCATTTCCCCGTGTTGGGAAAAGGGTTTCACTGCTGTCCCGACAGTGTCACCTGCTTTAACCTACCTGTTGCTTTTACAAACCTGATAATATCCCTGATGGGGATATTAGTTTGGTTCTCAACTTCCATTTCATCCTTACCTAGTATCTCCCATCTTACCAGCGAGTACATAGGGCACTCAGCCATAAGGTGAACACCCGTTTCTTCTTCTTCACACAATGGGCACGCTGCAACTTCTTTTATTCTCATTATTGACAGGTGTCTGTTTAACAGGCAGTTATGCCTGTTACAATTGCCACATTCTCCCTGATGTGAGACATTAGCTGTTTTGTTTTCATTGTGCCGAAAGATTTGAGAAACAGTTTTGATTGTCTAAATGTTGTGTTCCTACATCTTTTGTTCGATTCTATTTCTATTCTTTTATCTATAACGCGCTTTATTATCGTTTTTTGCAATTGGAAGAAAAGGTTCTGGACCTATAAATGTTTGACTCGCCCCTTCTCATTAACTCATTATGTGCAATTATTAACTTTAAATATTAAGCTATCCTTAACAGTACAGTGTTTAAGTTCTGTCTCATTATTGCTGCATTTAGAGTGAGATCACCTGCTGATATCACAATAAGTGGGGTCGGCAACATGTTTTTCTCTTCCATTCTTTCCTGACATTTGTCAACTCTGGTGCTACAACTTGTATATGCATGTCATACTTCACATAATCCAACTATCTCTTTTTAGGCCTCCCTCTAGTCATATATCCATCCACATTCATATGTAACACTCGTTTGGTTATATATTTTTGTTTACATTATAATTTTATAACTTTTATTAACATAAAATTGTTGTAGTTAATTTTATATATGTTGTTCATTAAGTGTCAAAATCGTGATTGCGTAATTGATTATGCTGTCATTGATGGGTTTTGTAATGATTTATTGATCAAATTACATTCTATATGTAATTGTTAAACTCATTAGTCAACATTCTATCATGGTAAGTTAGAAATTAAGTAATTTAGTGTTTCATCACCACAAACATATTTCTATACTGTTTATATGCGTGTTGTAATAAAAAGTACAGATAATGAAGTCATATAGAAATAATGATGTAACTACATATACAATTTAAGTTAAATACTCTTAAAATGGTTTCTAGAAACAGGCGTTACTTTGCGGAATTTCATAGTATAGGAGTTACAATCCAATTATTTTGCTGTAATCCGCATTTAAGAATTAATGTGTGTTAATAACTAAGTGTATGAAGCAGGCAACATTAATAAACCTTTTACATGCAGGATAAGTCACCACACGTATCACAAAACGCCGCCAACACCAACACTCCACATACGCACTACACACACTCCACTATCACAATCTCTACGATCGTTTCGCACCGAAACCGAAGCATCAAAATTGTAAATATATTAGTTCGACCCCCACTATTGTTCTCCCCTCCAAACTCGTGTAGCAATCTGGAATTGGTCGTTAATTAGGTGACCATTGTTATATTTTATTATCTCAATTTGCCCAAAGCTCCAAAATATTGATTCAGATACCCTTATCGCAGATGTGAAGAATATTAAAGGCATGGCCTTTGATGGACCAAGGCATGGCCAAGGTGTCGTAAAATACGGTTATGGTAAGTTGACGTCAGGGAGGCAGCCGGTCATAAGAACGCAGCCAAATCATGTGACAGCATATCTATAACATGTTGTTCTGACCCCACTTAGAGTGGGTTAAGGGCAGGAGGATGAGGAGTGTATAATATTGTCACCCCATTTTCAATATATTTTATTCTGAATGTTATTCGAACATTTCATGTTTTGCTTTCCACTTTATTATAAATACAATTTTGTTTGTTTTGATTTATATGTACAATTTATTTTATAATTTGTTCTAGAATACCAATTATAAACAGCTGTTGCTTTTAAAAGCAGGGGCACATTTTGGCACGTTTCTAATATATTGTATAAATGGAATATTTTAACAGCCTCTATTTATCAAACAAAGTCTCCCTGTTTTTTCTCTCGTTTTTCTCTCTTCTGGTCTGTTCGTGCTAAATTCAATAAGTACTTAACAGATAATTTATATTTTATGAATAATTTAGTATTGCAAAGCCTTTGTACAGAATCATCCTCCTGCCCTTATCCCACACTAAGTGGGGTCGGCACAACATGTTATAAACATGCTGTCACATGATTTGGCTGCGTTTTTATGACCGGCCGCCTGCCTGACGTCAACTTACCTCTGTCGCCTTTTACGACACCACGGTAAGAAATGAGGTTGGTCTATTCTACTCAGCCGGATACCACACGGCGGGTCGACTTACCTTAGTCGCCTTTTACGACACCTCGGTAAGAAATGAGGGTGGTACTATTCTACTCAGCCGGATACCACACGTGCAAAGCCTTTGTACAGAAGTTACAATAAAATTACTTTGCTGTAATCCGCGTTTATAAAGAGAATACTTGCAATGCTAAGTGTATGAAGCTGGCAACAATCACATACCACATACATGCAGGACAAGCCGCCACACCTATCACAAGACGCCGCCAACACCAACACTCCATACGAGCACTACACACACTCACTACCACAACCTCTACGACCATTTCGCCCCGTAACCGAACCGAACTTCTGTACAATTATAAAAATTATGTGAAGATTTTGTTAAAATCAAATCCATTGAATTTTTGAAGCCTGTTCCAAGATATATATATACAGGATTCAACGGATTGTTTTTTTAAAGAAAATTTTGGAAAATATATTCAACCTTTTTCTTACATACTCTGTATTCATAGAGTAACAAAAATTTGCATATCACATGCATTTTAACACTTGCCGTTGTACTTTCCGCGAAACCACTGCAGAGGTCATAAATATTATGATATGCGAAACAAGCTTTGGAACGGTTTTTGTGTAAAGCTTATTATAGCGTAAGTGCTAAAGTCCTTTCCATAAAGCTTATAGAAAGGTTAGCTCTCTTTTTATGGTTATAAAAAGAAGTTCTTTATAAAAGGCATGAACTGCATGTTAAAGGTATGAGAACGGATTGTGCTTCTTACATTTATTACATAGCAAAATAATTTTATCATTACTTTTGTATTTGCTTGTCGTAAAAGAAAGTAAAGTACCAGCCTCCTATGCCCATTAGTGGGATAATTTCTCTACAATTTTGGACAGAAAGGTTGGAGCTAAAACACCACGCTGCTCCAATGCGGATTGGTACGTTACACGTATCCCCAGAAGCTAGAGATATGCAGGAAAAGCTTGTGATAAATTGCAATTATCAATTAGACATAACTTTTAGCAAAAAACGCATTGTTTTCTGGAGTTTGTAAAGTGCAGTAAAGTATAGGCCTATTACTATCCCACCGCTGAGCATAGGCCACCTCTCTTCGTTTCTGGAGAGAAATGTTGGAGCTAAGACATACCACGCTGCTCCAATGCGGATTGGTAAGTTGCACATATCCCCAGAATTATCTAGAGATATACAGGTTTTTTCAAGGTGTTTTCCTTCGCCGAAAAGCGTGTGATAAATTGCAATTATCAATTAGACACATAAATTTTAGCAGAAAAACTCATTGGTTTCCGGAGTTGGAACTCGTAAAGTAAAGAGCTCTTAATATCCTACTGCTAAGCATAAGCCACCTCTCCGTTTTCTGAGAAAAACATTGGAGCTAAGACCTACCACGCTGCTCCAACGGTAGGTTACACATATCCTTATAATTCTCTAGGGATATGCAGGTTTCCTCACGATGTTTTCCTTCAGCGAAAAGCGTGTGATAAATTGCAATTATTAATTATACAGATAAGTGTTAAAAGAAAACTTATCGGTGTCTGTCCGGAGTTTGTACTCCTGACCCTCTCGAAACACGCGTAAATAGCTTTAAATTAGTGAAATAGCCGAACAATCACTTTTCCCTCGATTAATTGGGCGCCTCTAAGGGCAGATGCTAGAGACTGTCTGGTTTCTTGAACCGTATAAATCTTTATCTCAGAACGCCATAAGTTCAGTGATCCGGTAAAGCCTTATGCGATTATGATCCGATTCATGTGAGTTTACTTTATTCAATCCAAAATTTATTTTACGCATAAAAAATTTGGTAAAGTTTCATCTCATGCTTATGTATTTAGTTTTAATTAAATCATTTGTAGGTAATTTATAGAATTAGGCGTTACTCTGCGGAGATCCATAATACAAAAGTAATAATAAAATTATTTTGCTATAATCTGCGATTAAGTTAAATAGAAAATATATATAATGCTAAATGTAGAGTGGACAGTCCGTTTTCATACATGATACACGCAGGATTCGTAAAACACATGCACAAACCTCCACCACCGCCATCACAATACACAAGAACTACATACGTTCACTGTCACAAACTCAACAATCGTTTCGCCCCGCAACCGAAGCATCATCAGGAGATAGACTCCACGACAAAATCAACTCACCTTAGTCGCATTATATAAAGCCTCGGTAAGAAACTGGGTAATCTATTCTACTCAGCCGGATACCACACGACGGGTCGACTCACCTTAGTCGCATTTTACAAAACCTCGGTAAGAAAAAGGGTAATCTATTCTCCTCAGCCGGATATCACATGACGGGTCGACTTACCTTATTTGTATTTTACGACACCTCGGTAAGAAATCTAATCTATTCTACTCAGCCGGGGAGGAGAATGATGAAACGTAAATAAATATTCTAAAATTTTGATGTAAATATAAATCCACATTGAAAAGCTTTCTCCGATAAACTCACATCGATTTCCGTTAAGCCATTAATATAATGATCGTTAAAGCACCAAGCGTGTGCCACTTTACTTGAAGGACGAAGCTACGTGAACAAATCGAATTTTCCACATATAAAGGATCTCATATGAATTCGCGCCACAAGTTCCACTTTTAAGCTTTATTCAAAGGAAAATATGGAATAACATTTGCCTGATACGAGAAAACCTGTATATTTAAAAATGCTTTACGGACAGATTTAATTCAAACTTGAGAAGAACCGGTAATACAATGAAATGAATAAATAAGTTAATTTTTTTTAAATCTTTTTTTTAAAATTATAATATGTTAGTTTATTATTTCATATTTCAGTATAATGCTCCTTTAAATCATCTATACTTATTATAAAACTAAGTCCTTGAAAGCTGACTGTGAATGATTTTTTTAATGAAACCCAGTTAGATCGATTTTCCCCCTCAAAGCCCCTAAATGCTGAATTTCTTGAAAAACCTTGGAGCCGTTTCCGAGATTCGAAAATATATATACAAGATTTAGGGTCTGTTTTACAAACTACCAATAAACTGTCAGTTAGCTTATTCGGAACATATCTAACACATATCTCGGAATTTTGCGTTTCTCAGGTTTCTGATAGGCTTATTCAGTATTTAAAGTCCCCAATAAGTTAACAGGTAAATCATGTGGTTGTTATTTTGTTTATCTGCTGAATCGCAAATACCTATTTCAAAATGACTGTGATTTTTTTTATTTCTCACTTTTTGGAGACTTGTTACTTAGTTTATTTGTTGGTTAACTATCCGATAATTTATCAGTAACTTGTGAAACAGGCCCTAACTGATTTAAATATTAAAGATTTGGTTTTATTAAGGAGTTTTACCACCGTTATACCGTTCATACATAATACACCGTTCTAACGACTGGCGTTCTCAACGGGGTTTATTGGACGCCCATCTGAAAAGGTCCCTGAGGCGGTCCCAGCACCAGATCCATATCTGATGCTCCCGATGCATTGACTAGCGGAGGTAGGGGCCACTTTTAGAGAGGTTCAACCCAGAGGTGGCGCACTCTGGGGTTCAGAGTTGCTGCTGGCGGGGATGGGGGCAATGTGTACAACGGTACCCTGTCCCCGCCACCAGCGGCGTGTCGGAGCACTGTCAGGTTTTTAGTCGGTGAGAGTCCGACATACCCGGTGATGATACCCATAATGGGTTTTACTGACAAAATAAGGATGGGCTAGCTATAAAATTTTTAAAAGAAGCACAACTTCCAAAATATGTGAGGGTAAGAATATTCCGAACGGTAAATCCATAACTTAATGTTTTAAACGTGCTTGTAAAATTTGAATAAAGTTCAGTACGAGTTTAAGATTTAAATCTAGATTGCCTTTAGAATGTTAAGTAATCTTGGAAGGAGTAATATGTAAATTTTATTTTAGATAGACGAGAAAATTGGATAAGCACTGTCTTCAATTTTATACAAATACTTTTTTTTTAATTTTTACCATTACCATTATTAGAATACCATTTTTTGGAATTTGCCTTACTATCAAACGTGATCATTTTGAAAAAGTTAGATTGGATTTAGTAACTTATTTTTAAGATATGTGATACTGCTTTCTATAGCTTACTGCCCTATAAAAGAAGATTAATCTATCAATACATTGTTTAACTTAAAAACATTAGCCAGCGCTTTCCATCTCAGCTCCCAGATCCATTAACTTCTTAACCATTATTGTAATATTTTAACCAATTAACACAAAGTTCCAAAAATATTCAAATTCAAATCCAGAAAAATCCGTTTAGTAGTTTAGTTAGCCTGACTGACTGACTATGACTGAGCCTCGGTAGTTTTTTAAAAGACGTAAAAAATGCGATAAAAAAAAGAAAAAAACCGGTGTCATGTAGGATTCGATTCCGGACGTTTTAAATCCGCCCGCTACAGTTAGGTTATCGCAACATTGCGTTTGACAGATTAAAATTTCATTTACTTTCTATTCAACATTTTAGCATTTTTTCAATTCCCGTAATCAGGGATAAAACAATTTTGAATGAAACCTAGGTAGATCGATATCCCCAAAAGAAAACAATAGAACAACAAAAACATGCGCTTATTTCTTATATTTTTTTAATTTATTTTAATTAAATATATGATATACATACACATATTTATTCATAAAAATATACATACATATATACTTATTACAAAGTTGGAACCGTTTCCGAGATTCAGAAAAATTAAGATAATATTAGTGATACCGTCAATTCTACCTTTATTGTCGAAATCTTAAAGTTCAAACATACATAATAAACTTATATAAATGATTGCGAAATGTAAAATAAAAGGATACGTTTAAATATCACAAGATAAGGTTGACAATGTCGATCGTTATATACATTCTTCGAATCGCCCTTGAGTTGTGATGCAAATTTAATTTGCCAATACATAGTAAATGGCAGACGATACAAAGTTAAAAAGTACTATACTTTATCATATATTGATCTTTATCTAAAGATATATAAGGAATATAGGTGTGCAAGTCGTTTTGTTTGACTATTTAACAAGAATCTGTCATCTTTTGTACGTGTTTAATGGCGTAAATAAATGCAAACATTAGTAATAGTAACAGATTGGCCGAGCCTTGCACGGTAATTTTTGATAAAATAAAAAAAATATTGGGTAGGTGAGATCCTAGGTATTTCCATTTCTATAGACCACCCGTTGTCCGAATAATCTACGCTGACTTGACAGCTCCCGGATAAAAACAGCGTTTTATATTAGACTCAATTGTATTTTTCTAATGCCCAAAAACAGGAATAAAATGTTTTTTTTTATAATAAAACTTATCTCGATCAATTCAAAAACTTCCTCCATGCTAAATTTCTGGATACGTCCCCGAAACGGTCGATGCATCTGGTGCTCCTGATGCATTGACTGGCGGAGAGAGCGGCTACTTTTAGACAGGTCCCAGAGAGAGCGCACTGTGCTGTTGTTTTAACCATTTTTTAAGATTTGGCTAGTTGTTTTATGAACTTTCGCCCATCTGCCGTCAACCTATTTTAGTCGCCTTTTACGATATCTTGGCAAGTGATAAAGATAATATATAATAGAACCATATTATAGATCCTCAAATCTACCCTCATTTTCTACTGAGGTGTCGTAAAAGCCGACTAAGGTAACATCCGTGTGGTATCCGGCTGAGTAGAATAGACCACCTTCTTATCGAGGTGTAAAAGACGACTAAGGTTGAAGTCAGACTGGCGGCTGGTCATAAAATAACTAACCAAAACATGTACCAATATCTTTAAAAGATGTTACCGACCCCACTTACAGTGCGATAAAGGAGTATGATGACGTTTTAGGCTGGCTCCTATTCTAGTATAATAACTCTATCTACATCCCTGAACAGAGAAATGTATTAATTAAGGTTAACTTCAAAGGATTTATGGAAGCAAACTATATTACGTAATACGAACTAAGTATCTCGAGTTTATCTCTTGCCATAACCTAGGCGTGGTCACAAAATACGCGTGACAAAACTAATAAATCTTAAGTTACATTTCAGAACAGAATAAAATTCTTCATTTTACACCATAAATCTAAATATAAACAAAGTAATATTTTAATACTTTCTGGTGATTGTAATAAGTTTCTCTGAGCTTCTGCGAATTTTAAAATAATGAAACAAGGTGACACTTGCTTGAGAGTTTAATAGAGATTGGTTTAATGGTATACTAAAACATTACTTTACGGACTATATTAATACGAATGTAACATTATGTAACATCTAGTTTCCCATAGTTCTTCAATGGTTGGAGCACATAATTATTACCAAAAGCTTGCGGTTTCCACCACATTATTTTACTTATTATTATTGACCACAATATTTTAGCTTAGCTCATATGTATTTCAAGTTAAAACACAATAATTATTGTGGTGGATACTGTACTGTATATAAAAAAATAACACAAAACCATAAAAAAACATGTTTATAATCGATTGTAAATAAATAACGAAATTATTATAAATACTTCTGTAACATGTCAGTCTGCAAAAATCAATCAAATAGTTTAAAAATCTTCTAAAGAAAGTAATGAATTCGTGTTTTTTACAAAGTTGGTCATCATTATCAGCCCACTTTAGTCCACTGCTGGACATAGGCCTCTCCAATTTTTCGCCACTTAGCGCGATCCTGGGCTTTTTGCTTCCAACCACTGCCCGCTGTCTTACGTATATCGTCACTCCATCGAGTCTCAGGTTGTCCTACACTATGTTTCCCGATTTGCGGTCTCCACTCCAGAACACGTCTACCCCAACGGTCATCGGTTCTGCGACAGATATGGCCGGCCCATTGCCAATTCAGCTTACTTATGCGCTGAGCTATGTCGGTGACTCTAGTTCTCTGACAAAGTTGGTATATTCTCTGACAAAGTTGGTATATGTTATTATTTAATCTATTTAGATTAAATTATAACATATACCAAGTAAATAATTATGATTAAGTAATTCTTGAGACCATTCTACGTGGGTAAAAATTTAATTATTAATACAAGAATTAAATTTTTAAAAGAGCAACCGCCGAGTTTCTTGCTGGCTCTTCTCGGTAGGAACAGCTTTCCGAACCAGCAGTAGAGTTGACGATTCAAAAGCACTTGTTTACAAGTTAATTTGAATAAAGAATATTTTGAATTTGAATTTGAATTAAATTATTTATATGTTGTTTCGTGGCCACACTCCATTAGATACGAATGGATTCGTGTTACGGTATTGTACACCTTTGTATAAATTTAGATATGATAAATGATTAGATATGCTGACGGGCGAGATATTTAATACCTATAATAAACGCACTTGTGCGTTAATCTGTTCGCAAGCTAAGACAATCTAAGTTTGATATCCTCTTGGCTAATCTATATGTACGAGTATTATAAAATAAACTCCCAAAAAGCTGTCCCAAAAGTCTGTCTTTGTGATCGATTTTCTCAAAATATACTGAACGGATTTTTGAAAGGTGCAATTTTACCGGGAGGTTTAAATCAATTATACATTAAGGTTTCCCGCGCATTTATTGAAATACTTGCCTGCTGTCAGCTTTCCTCCCATGCGCCGCATAAAATAATAAAGAAACGCTTACGTAATGTACTAGAGAATTGTAGATCTACCAAAATACTACTAAAAGTCCGCGACAAAATGTTTCTATCTCTTATGGTTAACTTACAATAACTACTTTTACATTTAATTCGGGAAGAAATTTGATGACACTTTTTTTTATTAATATCCACGCGGTCGAAACCGCTGGCATAGCTAGTTAAATACATGATTAATAAGATTTAAGTCTTGATCCTGTGGGAATATTTCACTGTAATCAATTTCCACTCTAAACCTTCATCAAAATTATAATTTTACTTATATGAATACGCCAGATGATAATCTAAATACCTATAATTTAAAAATTCAATATATATCCTCCTGCCCTTATCCCATATGCTGTTATAAACAAGCTGTAACATGATTTGGCTGCGTTTTTACGACCGGCCGCCTGCTTGACGTCAACTTACCTTAGTCGTATTTTATGACACCTCGGTAAGAAGGAGGGTGGTCTATTCCACTAAACCGGATAACACACTGTGGGTCAACTTACCTTAGTCGCCTTTTACGACACCTCGGTAAGAAATGAGGGTGGTCTATTCTACTCAGCCGGATACCACACGGCGGGTCGACTTACCTTAGTCGCCTTTTACTACACCTTGGTAAGAAAAGAAGGTGGTACTATTCTACTTAGCCGGATACCACACGGCTTTATAATTAAAAATTCAATATATAGAATTTATTATATTTGCTAATATGAACTAAACTATTAATAAAACTTAATAATACAAGGACAATTATTAATTATTAACTTCATAGAATGAATTCAGCTTAAATTGGTGGGTTATTCTCTATTCCTTAACCGCATGACTAATTAAGCGAATTATTAATATTAATAATTATAATAAATCTCATAAGTGCCTATAGAAAATTCATTGGTTTTGCAGAACTAAAAACATTTGACCCCATGTTAAGCATCACACGCTCAGACTTTCATAAAGTAACGGCCTGTGACTATCCCACTGCTGAGAATAGGCCTCTTCTCTCCGTTTTTTTTTTTTTTTTTTGGAGAGAAGGATTGGAGCTAAGACCTACCACGCTGCTCCAATGCGGATTGGTAGGTTACACATATCCCCAGAATTCTCTAGAGATATGCAGGTTTCCTCACGATGTTTTCCTTCACCGAAAAGCGTGTGATAAATTGCAATTATCAATTAGACACATAAGTTTTACTAGAAAACTCATTGGTGCCTGCCCGGGATTTGAACCCTAGACCTCCTCGAAAGAGGCGCACGGTGTTACCGCTGGGCTACCACAGCTTTAACAGACTTTCACAGACTTTCATATTACGTACTTAATACTAGAAATAGATAAACAAAATATTTTGATTTTTAAACTATTCCATATTTCCTATTCTAAAAATAAATATGTGGGAAATACTATACATTGTTCTTGAAATATTAATAATGATTTATTTCATAATTTTGATATATTTAACGATTAGATATTTTCTTTTAAGGATGAAATAAAAAAAATATTATATTAAGACGTGTAACACAACGTACTAGGAACACCTGATTCCGCACTCAAAACTAGATGGCGCCACTCGTCGTTTGCTCCGCGCTATCGAAGTGCTTTCATAGTAATATAAGAAGTCCCCATACATTATGTTTAATGAGATTAGATCAACATCGCCTATCAGTTCCTAAGCTTACACAGTGCATCCTACTGGAACACTACGCCTAGCGCAACTGTAAACGGTGCATCTTCTGGTACATCCAATCAAGGAATACTGTGAAGGACCCCGTCCGCGATACTCTATGTAAAAGTGACGATTAAACTCTTGTACTTGTCACCTGCACGTATTCTTTCCCCCTTCCGTCGGGTCGGCGTATTACAGACGCTATATAATTAAGTTCTTAAGTTACTAGTATTTGTGTAACATTTTTTAGTGAAAACTTTACTTATGTAAGCTATATTTAAATATTTATATGTTCATAGAATCATTATTGGTTTCCCAAATAAACATAAAATCGAATAAAAATGAAATAAAACGTTTTTATTATATCAATTAATTATGTCAATATATAAGTATATATTCACCAGTTGTCTGTCTACCATAACACAAGTACAAAAGTAATAATTAAATTATTTTGCTATAATCCGCGATGAAGTAAAATAGAAAATATATATAATGCTAAATGTAGAGTGGACAATCGGTTATCATACCTGATACATGCAGGAGTCGTAAAAAACACATGCACAAACCTCCACCACCGCCACCACGATACACAAGCACTATATACGTTCACTATCACAAACTCAACAATCGTTTCGCCCCGCAACCGAAGCATCATCAGGAGATAGACTCCACGACCAAAATCGCAAAGCCTAGCTTTGAAGTTTGGAGGTTTGTGCATGTGTTTTTTACGACTCCTGCATGTATCAGGTATGATAACCGATTGTCCACTCTACATTTAGCATTATATATATTTTCTATTTTACTTCATCGCGGATTATAGCAAAATAATTTTATTATTACTTTTGTGTTATGGATCTCCGCAAAGTAACGGCTAATTCTATAAATCATAACACAAGTATTAAATTAGTTACTTTGGGGACGGACGACCGTGTGTGTAAGTGTCCCATATATTTATTTATTATTATTTATATTCCTGCACATTTCCGCTGATTTCATAGCCGCGCATATTCAGTTCAAAATGGTTTCCTCTTACGGCATTCTACGCTCTTTCATGATGCTTTTGTGTAAACTTAATATCGCCTGTCTAACAATAAAGTAGCCAATCTGCACATTTAGTGTTTTCTATCATTTTAATATATTTATCTACTAAGTTATTCATTATTGTAGTGTCGACAAAATGTAAAAAAGCAGCCTGTTCCTATCCCACTGCTGGGAATAGGCCTCTTGGATTGGAGCTAAGACCTACTACGCTGCTCCAATGCGGATTGGTATGTTACACATATCTCCAGAATTTTCTAGAGCAGGTTTCCTCACGATGTTTTCCTTCAAAGAAAAGCGTGTGATAAATTGTAATAATCAATAAGACACATAAGTTTTAACAGAAAAACTCTTGGTGTCTGCCCGGGTTTGAACCCGTGACCTTCTAGAAATAGTCGCACGCTGTTACCGCTAGGCTATCACAGCGACAAAATGTAAAGAAAGAAAAATTTGCTTCCTTGTTGATTAGAGGCTGTTACTTTATCTCTATTAGGCAAATGCTGCTAATGTTCTATCTAACAAAAACTGAAAGAATTTTTCAAATCGGTCCAGTAGTTCCTGAGATTAGCGTGTTCAAACAATCAATCAAACAAGTAAACTCTTCAGCTTTATATATTAGTATTGATTATCTTTTATTTCTTATTTTTTTTACTAATATTTATTTTTAGGTATTTCATTATTATACTTATCCCGCCGTGTGGTATCCGGCTGAGTGGAATAGACCAACCTTATTCCTTACCGAGGTGTCGTAAAAGCCGACTAAGGTAAGTTGACCCACCGTGTAGTATCCGGTTTAGTAGAATAGACCACCCTCTCTCTTACCGAGGTATCGTAAAATACAACGTAAAAACGCAGCCAAATCATGTTGCAGGATGTTTATAAAATGTTGTGCCGATCCCACTTAGAGTGGGATAAGGGCAGGAGGATATATATCATTATATTTATCAAAATTAACATAAATCTTATTCTGTACGCTATTTAAACTAGTCCAAATAAGTATTTGTAAGTTATGTACCTACCTACGCTCAGTCGGTTAACTCGCTGCTCTCGTGGCCACACATATTCATATAGCAACAGTTTCTCCTTACCCCATGAGAAACGCCGCCTCGACTTTAGCCACATGACTCCTTTATATCAATATCATCTTCAAATGCGTGTTATATTTACTTTTACGATCTTTATGGCCCGCACAGGGTTCGATGCCGTTATTTATACTAGCAGATATCCGCGACTCTGACATCCTTTAACTCTCCATTATAAACGTCTTTCTACTTGTGTATGTTTGTTCGTGATAAACTCAAAATCTATTAAACTGATATTAATATTGTTATCAGTAATAGATAAAGTGATTCACGAGGAAGGTTTTTATATATTATCTATTAATGTTTTGTGTAAAGGTCACGGGTTCTATTACCGCCGAAAGCCAACATTTTTAAGACCAAATCGTTGATTCTTGGAATCAGCGTGTATATATGTATTTAAGGAATAGAAATCGCCAGCGGCTCCGCCCGCATGGACTGTAATATGTAAACCATAAAAATGGTTAAAGTGGGTTAACCTAAAAAGCTAGACATATGCTATCGCAGACTTTTATTTAGAACTTTTAGAGGGGAACAATTTTGCAATACATGATTTTTGAATAACTTTCACCGTTTACTTAGCGCACGCAAGTAAAGCTTCTTATTTTGCCGTTTTCATAACATTTTTTATTGCTGCTCTTCTCCTATTCATTATTAGCTATAGCCTATAGCTTCCTCGATAAATGGACTATCTTACACTCAAAAAATATTTCAAATCGGTCTGTAATCGGTAGTTCCTGAGATTGCCGCGTTCAAACAATCATCATCTTCCTGCCCTTATCCCACTCTAAGTGGGGTCGGCCGCCTGCCTGACATCAACTTACCTTAGTCGTATTTTACGACACCTCGGTAAGAAAGAGCCACTCTTTATTCTACTTAACCGGATACCACTCGGTGGGTCAACTTACCTTTGTCGCATTTTACGACACCTCGGTAAGAAATGAGAGTGGTTTATTCTACTCAGCCGGACACCACACGGCGGGTCGACTTACCTTAGTCGCCTTTTACAACACCTCAGTAAGAAATGAGGGTGGTACTATTCTATTCCACCTGATACCACACGGCGTGCCGCGGTCAAACAATCAAACAGATCAAACAACTCTTCAGCGTTATATATTAGAATAGATTTAATGAAAATTATATATGTATATACTTTCTGTTTAGCTACTTTGGAGACGGACCGTGTGTAAGTGTCCCATATTTATGATAGTTTATTTATAAGTGAGACACGTCCTATAAATCTAACAATCACGACCACCCTACCGCCAGTAAATATTTAATGTGTCGGCCTCTTGATCAAACAAATTGTCTGATTGTACAGCTCCTATTTGGTCAGGGCTTAACTTATCAAGCCCTCGACAACGGCTTGTCTTTGTAATGGCGTTCAAAATTATATTCTTATTTTGTTCTTCATTTTAATCATATATACCTGGTGTAGTTGTTTTGAACAAAGCTCGTCTGGTTTATTCGTGGATTCGCCGTGAAAGAGTAACAACCGCATCCATACTATCACATTTATAATATAAGTAGGATAGAACTCCTTGTTGTTGATGCGATCTTGTCGTTATATCCCGCGAGAACCTGTCCCAATTATAAGTTACACAACACAATTAATGTTAATAATTGTTTCATAGATCTAACGTTGCTCCGCTGGATTCCACATCAATATCACTACATATTATAAAACAAAGTCCATATTTCCGTATGTACGCATAAAATTTTAAAACTACGCAACCGATTTTGATGCGGTTTTTTTTAATAGATAGAGTGATTCCAGAGGAAGGTTTGTACGTATAATAACATTCAATACGAAGTAGAGAAATACTGTAATTTTTGAGGTTTCTGTAAATAATTACATTTTTTTCCGCTTACATTGCAAACCCTACGAGATTTATCAAAATGATGTACTAAGTATTTGTACACCTTAAAAAGGTCTACAGAAAAGTCCGCGATGGTATATGTCTATCTCTTATGAATAACCCACAATAGCATTTTTTATCATTTACTTTTTACGAAAAATAATACCTTATTTTTGAAGCAATTTTTATACACTACAGCATTAATCCTTATCCAATTAAGTACCTTAAATAAATTGTTGATTTAATATAGATCAATATCGCCGTTTACAGCATGTAATTTAAGTGAACATTTTCGGAGATATTACAGATTTAAAATGCCATGAGGAGGCCGCGCTTCACCCTATAGCACTTCGAATCCAGCAGCTATATCGTTCTTTCCAGAGTTTGTTTAACGACAAGGAAGCTGTGAATGTTGTATATAAAGACAGTCTGTAATTAATTGTAAATATTAAATACATAGGGAAAATGTAAAAGTAAATAAGTAAATAGTAAATAAGTATATGAATTTAGATATTCCAAAGATAGCAGGAAATCTTCTTGGTATAGGGAAAGGAAATTGTTTTTCTCCAAATTTAACGCTTGCGGGCCACGGGCAGTAATGAATAAATCAAAACTACTGGATCGGTTTTAATCATTTTTTTACACTGACTGACATGGGATATATATTTTATACCCGTGCGAAGCAGGGGCAGGCCGCTAGTATTTTATATAACAGTCCTCCATGGCGTTTGTCTCTTTGCGCTTAACTTAAAAACGACTAAAAGGATTTTCACACTACCAAAAAAAAGCGTATAAAGTAGAAACCGATAAAGGCTTGCGACTCTTGCTTTGCGCCTTAAAAAAGTAAATAAATTGTTTGTCAGCTTTGGTATTCCATTCTATTATATAGTTCCACAATCGTACAGTTAGTATATAACCTGCTTTTACAACAATTTGTGAGTATCAAAATGAGGTTGAGACAGAAAAAAACTTACTATAGTATTAAGGACTACATAAGTCATCTTCGACCTTTCACAAGATAGCAATGACAAAATGCAACTAATTATAAGATTTTTAATTTAAAAATAGCCAAGTTTCTTGCTGACTTTTATCTGTAGCAGCAATTGTTGAAACCAGCTGTAAGTTGACGACGAAATTAAATATAGATTTTGATACAATTTTAGAATAATTACTGTATATAATTGTAATGAAGGAACGGAATCTACATTTATTTTAGTTTAAACATGATGTCAAAATTGTCTAGTACTGCATGAGACACAACATTGTTCACTGAAAATGACATTAACATCCCTTTGTCCAATCTCTTGGACATGTATATAATGTGATCTTAAATTTAAACACTGTTTTATTTTTACAGCTTCACCGCGTACTTTCCGCCAACGTTATCTAACAGTCATTAATCTTCCTTTAACAATGTTTTTGTTTCGCTCGGGGTAGGAATTTTCGAGTTAAGTGATGTAAAATTACAAGGTAAACCTTCATGTGTAAATAATAAACATAAAACTGAATCTTAAATACAATCATCTTCCTGCCCTTATCCCACTCTAAGTGGGGTCGGCGCAACATGTTATAAACATGCTGTCACATGATTTGGCTGCGTTTCCACGACCGGCCGTCTACCTGACGTAAACTTACCTCAGTCGTATTTTACGACACCATGGTAAGAAAGAGGGTGGTCTATTCTACTCAGCCGGAAACCACACGGCGGGTCGAATTACCTTAGTCGCCTTTTACGACACCTCGGTAAGAAATGAGGGTGGTACTATTCTATTCAGCCGGATACCACAAGGCGGACTGAATCTTAAATACAATCTGGTTAAAAATATTCTTAGATAATATGAATCTATACATATTATAACAACGGCTTTCCCAAAGGCTGTCTGTCTATAATCGATTTTCTCTGAACGTATTTTTATATGAATTTTGTTAGAGTTATTAAATTACAAACCTAAGTATTGATAAGACAGCAAGAAATTCTACAATATTTATTAAACGTAACTGGTAATTCGGACAAACGGACAAATTACAAAAATACTTTTTCTTTATAAAACTAAAAAGGTCTCACATAATTATATATTATGTAAAATTCATTATTCAATAGATTTTACTAAAATAAAGTGCCAGTTTTGAAGAAGGTTTATAAATAGTAAAATTTCCAGAACGGGTAAAGTGATTTTGATGGAACACTAAAAGATAGAAAAGGTTGGCTAGAGGAAGCTGTTGGAGCTTATATTACAAGGGATATACTTTTTATCTTAGAATTCTCTTAGAGACAGGAGTTACGCGGTAAAAATTTTGTTACACATTGATCTCCACAAGGGCAAAGCCGCGGGTACAGTTAGTATATAGCTTTTCTTATAAAGATAATTGGCTTCCTTTTGTGGATAGCATTTAACTGATTGAGAACACTCACAGCTCACATTTCCGCTACTTACAGAAAATTTAAAAGGTAGGACAATCAAATCAGTTAAAATACATCCATTGAAATAGTGTGCACGATGACAAGATAAAGGTTACGTAAATATTTAAACGTGTAATTATTGTACGCCACTACAAGGTTACATCGTTCTTCAACTAGGTGTTTATTAAATAAAGACATGCGACGCTCCTGCGCATTAGTACGTAATATATCATTTCGCGAGTTTAGTGGTTTATTTTAGTTTACGTGGAAAATTTCCCCTAAATATTGATAGGGTGATTTATTATTAGTCGTTAAAAGTTTCTTTCAATTAAAAAAAGTTATAAATATACATTAATAATAAAGTTTCTTCCAATTCAAAAATAGTTATAAATATACATTAATAATTATAATTTACTTTCAGTGCAGGCTTTTTAATTTTAAAAAGCATGTAAGCACCGCGGTAACATCTCTTTTTTGAAATTCGTAGTGTAATTAATAATTAAAGCTTGCTCATTTGATGCGAAATACCGCTGCGATTTTGAAAAGAAATTTTGATAATTACGGAATATCTGTCTGATTTTAAGACGTATATAAAATTTATATATTATTTCGCATATTTTCTTTTTCATTAAGAGAAAAAGAATAATATTAGTAGCTACAAAATAAATACAAAAAATGTTTTGAATTTAGAACGCTATGTTATTTTTTTATCTGTTTAAAGGACAATAGTTAAAGACATTTATCTTTTTTTACTGAAAAGGACGCATTAAGTGGTCAACATTTTAGTTTCTTTTATGAAAATGGAAATTAGAGAAGTGACTAAATTTTAGTGTTCATGATCTTAGTGCTATTTAGTGACGAACTGCAAAGATGACGTCATTAGGCATTCCTACTGAGGCGCCTGTGCATACCATACTCTACACATCGGCATATCTGCAGAAAACTGTGCAGAAAATTATAAAGGTAATCATTTATAGAATAAATAGAGAAAACATATTAATAACTTTCCGCCGTGTTGTATCCGACTGAGTAGAATAGACCACGACCATTTCTTACCGAGGTGTAGTTAAAGGTGACTAAGGTAAGTTGACCCTTCTTGTGTTATCCGGCTGAGTAGAACAGACCACCCACATTTCTTACTGAGGTGTAGTAAAAAAAACCTAAGGTAAGTTGACGACAGGCAGGCGGCCACTCGTTATGTGCTGATCCCACTTAAAGTGAGAAAAGGGTATTTAAATGATGCTGCATTAATAAATAATAATTAGTTCGCGTGCGCCGCGTAAACCAACAAAGATACACAAAAGTAATGTAGTAGAGAATTGTAGATCTAAAAAAATACGACATAAAAGTCCATAACAGCATGTCTCTATCTCTTATGGTTAACTCACAATAACTACTTTTATGTTCAAAGTTTCAATTAGATACTCTGATATCGGCGCGGGCGACGCCGCAAGCGTTAATTTTTTATAAAATTATCGAGCAAGTAAAAAGAAGCGTTGAAACTTATTAATAATAGGGTAAGTGAGGCTCGATCCTAGGTATTTTCATTTCTCGCGACTGCCAATGCCCCGTATAAGCTACGCTGACTTGACAATTAACGGCAAATAGTGTTTTATATATTCAATTGTTATAAATTAAAAGTAAATTTTAGTATTTTTTTAATGCCTAAAAACAGTCACTAAATTATTTTTCTCCCCAAAAACCAATGCAACCTCCATTTGTTATTGCGCATTAAGCCGGCACTCGGGTGTGTTCGTAGGACGCTCGATGACAGTTAGCCGCGGAGAGTTTGCTATCCATATCAGCTACACTAGTAATACGCACGATAGCAGCGACCTCTAGTAATATCCGTTTACAATACATACAAGATTAACTCATTAAATGACACCACCCGAATTAGGACCACCTGAAGAAGACTTTGAGGTCTGGGAGCTACCATTCCCAGACCTCCCCACCAAACCAGACATCCCTTAGGTCACCTAGGTGACCTGGGCTCACGGCTCAAATACTGACACCCTTAGGTCACCTAGGTGACCTCGGCCCACGGCCGAAACACAGACCGGGCTTAAGTGCCCGCGAGGAACTGCCCGGGTAAAGAGGTACGCCTCGAGGCCCGTACCCCGCCTACCCCCCACCCGGGGAGTCAGCGAGACGACCCTGCTGCTGTCATTTAAATATTAAAGTAATTTAAATATTAAATAAATCATCATCCTCCTGCCCTTATCCCACTCTAAGTGGGGTCGGCACAACATGTTATAAACACGCTGTTACATGATTTGGCTGCGTTTTTACGACCGGCCGCCTGCCTGACGTCAACTTACCTCTGTCGTATTTTACGACACCTCGGTAAGAATGAGGGTGGTCAATTCTACTAAACCGGATACCACACGGTGGGTCAACTTACCTTAGTCGCCTTTTACGACACCTCGGTAAGAAATGAGGTTGGTCTATTCTACTCAGCCGGATACCAAACGGCGGGTCGACTTACCTTAGTCGCCTTTTACGACACCTCGGTAAGAAAAGAGGGTGGTACTATTCTATTCAGCCGGATACCACACGGCGTTTAAATATTAAATAAATAAAGATACATTATCACAGTTTCAGAAACTGTTTCTAAAACAATGGATAAATGGATTGGCTTCGTTGATAGAAACAATTCAATGTCAGAAGTAAACAATCGTCCAATTTTATTGTGATCCGCCGTAAGTTAATCATGTTAGACGGAACCAATCACTTAGCGATTCAGGAAGGTGAACTGAATAAAGTAACTTGAGTTAAGGTGAAACTGCCTACGTGTGATGGATTTATAACACGTGACGCATTTTTAGTATTGAAGAGACCTAACTCAATTTTTTGTTGTTGCGAATTGCGATAAACCGTAACGAGGCACGTACAAAACTCGTGAGTGTGGTATCCAGTTGAATAGAATAGGCTACCCTAATTTCGTACCGAGGTGTCGTAAAAGGCGACTAAGGTGATTTAGTCCACCGTGTGATATCTGGTTGAGTAGAATAGACCGCCCTCATTTGTTATCGAGGTGTCTAAAAGGCGACTAAGATAAGTTGACCCACCGCGTGTTATCTGGTTGAGTAGAACAGACCGCCCTCATTTCTTATCGAGGTGTCGTAAAAGGCGACTAAGGTAAGTCGACGTCAGGCACGCGGCCGGTCGTAAAAACGCAGCCAAATCATATGACAGCATGTTTACAAAATGTTGTGCCGGCCCCACTTAGAGTGAGATAAGGGCAGGAGGATGATGATAAAAAATTACCGAGCAAGGCTTATTAATTTAAGTTGGTTGACTGAGCATTGCTTGGTAATTTTTTACAAAATAAAAAAAAGAAAATAAAAAAAAGAAAGAAATAATGGGCTAGTTGGGGCTCGATCCTAGGTATTTACATTTCTAGAGACCGTCCGTTTCCCGAATAAGCCTCGCTGATTTGATATTTTACGGCAAAAATAGTGTTAACATTCAATGTTAATTTTAGTATTTTTTAATGCCTGAAAACAGGGATAACACAATTTTTTTAAATAAAACCTAGCTAGACCTATTTTTCTCCCCCAAAAACCACTACATGGCGAATTTCAAGAAAATCATTAGAGCCGTTTCCGAGATTCCGGAAATATATATTTATACACACAAAATTAACTGATTTAAATATTAAAGATTCAAATATTATAGGTACTATTTTGGGGTTATTAATCGCGTCATTGGAAAGGTCACCGGTAGCTTTGCTATCTGCCAATAGTCGATATGTTATCTACAATTTGCTAATGCGCAACCCATATTGCCTGTTATCCATTTATCTGTGACATAAAATCTCTGATATTTTAACAGAAATGAATTATGAATAATAAATAAATATATGGGACACTTACACATACGGTCGTCCGTCTCCACAGTAAGTAACTTAATATTGTGCTATGGTGAGACAACTGGTGAATATATACTTATATAATTTTTGACAACAAATATACACCCAGACTTGAAGACCAACAAATAGTTTTATAGAAAATGTTGGCCTCGGGAATCGAACCCGCGATTCAGTGCGCCAACGGGCCGATCGAACCGACATTATTTGTTATACAAACAAAAATATATAATTGACATGTATTTTTGTATTTTTACATACATTGATTATAATAAACTCAATTAATAATAAACAAAAGCAAAATAATAAACTTAAAAAGATTATTAATTATGCATCATTAAAATAAATCAAAATAATATTTATTCAAGCAAGCTTACACACACTTTTGAATCGTCAAGTATCAATATGATTAATGAAGCTACAACTGGTTCGGAATGTTGCTCTTACCGAGAAGAACCAGAAAGAAACTCGGCGGTTAATCTTTTAAACATTTTATTTTACCAGTATTATATGAAGCTGAAAGGATTTTCAAATCCAAGCATTTTTTATTATTCAAATAATCTTACAGAGGTTAAAATAAAATTATTTTGCTGTAATCAGCGTTTGTTAAGAAAATATATGTAATGCTAAGTGTATGAAGCAGGCAACATTCACATACCTTACACATGCAGAACGAGTCACCACATGTATCACAAAACGCCACCAACACCAACACTCCACAAAAGCACTACACACACCCAACTTCTGTACTATGGAATTGTGCAAAGTGACGCCTGCTTCTACAAATAATCTTCAATTGTGTAATATGCTTTACGTATAAGAATATTACAAAAGTAATAATAAAATTATTTTGCTATAATCCGCGATGCGAAAGTAGAAAATATATATAATGCTAAATATAGAGTGCAAAATCCGTTTTCATACCTGATACATGCAGGATTCGTAAAAACACATGCACAAACTTCCACCACCGCCACCACAATACACAAGCACTACATACGTTCACTATCACAAACTCAACAATCGAGATCCACGACAAAATCGAAAAGCGGAGCATTACCCAAACAAGCTTAGTTATATATTAATCGGTTCAACCCCAACATATTATTTTTGTATTACGGATCTCCGCAAAGTAAAGCCTAATTCTATAAATTATCTATAAGCATATTTCTTACACTTAAATTAAACTTCTCTATCGATAAGTCTGATATGGATGAATGAATCTATACTAATATTATAAAGAGGAAAATTTTGTATGTATGTTTGTACTGTTTTCACACAAAAACTATTGGACCGATTTCGAAAATTCTTTTACTATTGAAAAGCTACATCTTTACTGAGGAACATAGGCGTTATTACATTAAAAAAATAGGGATCCATTATAAAAATGTAATAAAATGAAAAAAAAATTACGCAGTTGAAACCGCGGATATTACTTTAATTACAAGTGTCAACCTTACAATTGCCACCCTGTTAACAATAAATGAGTTTCAGTTTGTTTATCGCTACAACCTTCACTGTTCAATATATCACCCACGACATGTCACGACGTCACATAAACAAGCTAAATGTAAGACAGTGTCACGATCCATAAGATTATTATACTGGAGTAGGGGAACATGCCTGTAAGTGAGTGTGTACAATAAATAATGAAAGGAAAGATTGAACTTGTATATTTGTAAATAATTTATAGAATTAGGCGTTACTTTGCGGAGATCCATAATACAAAAGTAATAATAAAAAAATTATTTTGCTATAATCCGCGATGAAGTAAAATAGAAAATATATATAATGCTAAATGTAGAGTGGACAATCGGTTATCATACCTGATACATGCAGGAGTCGTAAAAAACACATGCACAAACCTCCACCACCGCCACCATGATACACAAGCACTATATACGTTCACTATCACAAACTCAACAATCGTTTCGCCCCGCAACCGAAGCATCGTCAGGAGATAGACTCCACGACCAAAATCGCAAAGCAATGCGATTTTGGTCGTGATATTTGTTATTTATTTCGTGATACTTTTGTATATTTGTGTTATCACACATAACAAGTCAAATTACAGCAGTTTAAAAACACTGTTAAAAAGGCTGATACAGAATACAGAAAAAAACTATACTCTTGAAGATTACTTATAAGATAAGAATGTGTGTTAAATTCAAAATATTCTTTATCCAAATAAACTTGTAAACAAGTGGTCAACTCTACTGCTGGTTCGGAAAGCTGTTCCTACCGAAAAGAGCCAGCAAGAAAGACCAGAAGAAGTTCGGCGGTTGCTCTTTTAAAAATATAATTCTTATTACTAGTTACATTTAGTTATTACTGTCTTGTACAGGGTCTAAACGAGCTATATCCACATATTCTTATCTTTTGAGTAATCCTCAACAGTATAGCAGGCTTTCTGTATCAGCCTCTTTTTAACAGTGTATTGGTATATGTTATTTATGCCTGCGTCGACGAATATAAAATGTATTGAAATAAAATATGATGATTGAAGACTATATTTAATATAGTCTTCAATTATCATAAAGATCATAGATAATTGAAGACTATATTAAATATAGTCTTCAATTATCTGTGACCTTTGACTAAGTAGCGCTATTAACAGAAAAACTTGGAAAAAGGAAAGTTGAGGCACGTCATACTAAAATTATAGTGTATCTACGAGTATTTTAAGACTATGATCTAGTCGTAGTGTATTGAACTTTATTAAAAATAAAAAGTGTTTTTTCATCACAAAACCGTGTAACGCAATTTGATCCTTTGTAAGCCGAGCAAATTTTGTTCCTACACAAACGTAATTCAAATTAGAGTTCCCTGAACGCAGTAGGAAAACCTCTCATCGTTCACCTGCTCATATCCCACTCTAAGTGGGGTCGGCATATGTTATAAACATGTTGTTACATGATTTGGCTAGGTATTTTACAACCGGCCGCCTGCCTGACGTCAACTTCCCTTAGTCGTATTTTACGACTCCTCGGTAAGAAAGAGGGTGGTCTATTTTACTCAACCGGATACAACACGGCGGTTCAACTTACCTTATTCGCTTTTTACGACACCTCGGTAAGAAATGAGGTTGGTCTATTTTACTCAGCTGGATACCACATGACATATTTTACTAATATAGATGTTAGGCATATTTAAATGTATTATAGAAAATTAATATTTTGTAGTAATGTACTTAATTTATTAATCACAGGTTATTAATAGAAATTACATGTCATTGTCGACTATCTGTGATGTTTCACTGATAATTCTAAATTCTGTCTATATACTAACTCTATCTCCTTAACTTATGTAATAAATATAAGCCTAAATAAATAAATGAACTTGTTTATAAACCTTAATGTAGCAATCAAAGATTATGCTAAGGACAGTACATTTATCTGTAGATACTGGTCCAAATTCTATTCTAAAAAATATTACCAAATGAATGACAGCACGTTAAGAGAGATCTTTGTCTATCTTTATCTATCTTTCTCCCTTTTTGACCGTTGGAGATTCATAATCTGTTCGTCCATAATATTCTTTCAACGATAATGGATCTCTTAGAAGAGAAGGAAACTGCTATATACATTCATTTCTGTTTGATTATGTATGGAGTACAATCTAAGCTCACATCTATCGCTCTCAATCCTTCAGGCATTATGGATTTTAAACATTAATAGTTCTCATAATTTTCCATTTTTTTTAACTCCCAATTTGGCGTGAAACCCAAGTTATTAGTTCGTCGTGGATAGTACATTTGTTCTTTATGCCTTTACCGATGTATTTTCACCATTAGATGTCAGTTCAACAACACAAAATAAATATGTATATTTAATATTATATCTTAACAAACAGATACAGAACCCTTGCTTTAAAGTAGAGCGGGCTTGACATATTTTTAAATAAACTTTGATTTATGAAGACATTTACGTCATGACAACAAAGTAGGCAATATAAGCTCCAGTTACATACTAATACTATTTAATTCTTAGGCTTTGGTCGTCTGTGTAAATATTTTTGATGACATATACTCGTAAGTTAGCTCTACTTTACTCGAACAAAACTCGAAATTATTTTATTTTACTTGGTTACTACCCATGATTGCCCATATAGATTTTCTCTAAGTGATTTTGTTATCTATAAAGGCTTATAGAATTAGGCGTTACTTTGCGGAGATCCATAATACAAAAGTAATAATAAAATTATTTTGCTTTAATCCGCAATGAAGTAAAATAGAAAATATATATAATGCTAAATGTAGAGTGGACAATCGGTTATCATACCTGATACATGCAGGAGTCGTAAAAAAAAAACACATGCACAAACCTCCACCACCGCCACCGTGATACACAAGCACTATATACGTTCACTATCACAAACTCAACAATCGTTTCGCCCCGCAACCGAAGCATCGTCAGGAGATAGACTCCACGACCAAAATCGCAAAGCAGCTTTGTGATAGTGAACGTATATAGTGCTTGTGTATCACGGTGGCGGTGGTGGAGGTTTGTGCATGTGTTTTTTTTTTTTTACGACTCCTGCATGTATCAGGTATGATAACCGATTGTCCACTCTACATTTAGCATTATATATATTTTCTATTTTACTTCATCGCGGATTATAGCAAAATAATTTTATTATTACTTTTGTATCTATAAAGGCATTAAAAAAACTCACTACAGAATCAAGAAGTGAGATGTTCGAGTGATAAAATCAGAAGTGCAAAATTCCGAAGTGTTTTACTTATTATAAAACATAAGATGTTTCCTCATCAGCCAGACATTTTGATAGTACCAACCCCTTCAAAATAAGCATATACATGCATATACTGCGTCCATCATATTATCAGTCTTTTGACAGCTCACGCTCATTAAGTTTTGTATTGCTTACGTACAAATATCATACAAATAATATTTGTACTTTATGGATGGGTACCGCCCACTTAGTGATGTCACACATAATGGTTTCTACGATTATGCCACAGATTAAAAATAATCGGTAGAAATCGATGTTACGAGTATTAAAAGACATTTAATAACATTATATAAAGTTTTACTTTCTTCTTAGTTAATACATGAATACAAATAAAACAATCAGGATATTTTAATTTATTTTATTAGCACGAGTCGTCGGAATGATAATCAACACTAGACTCCTCCGATGAGGAGTCTTCAGTAGCAGTTATTATTAGCTCTTGTGTAGATAATATATTATCAAACGCAATATCACGTTCCCAATCAGAGAATATTACTCATTTAGTTCTTTCCACCACACTTGCCCAGTTCTCGGCCGTTACGTGGGTGCAAGCATTTTTTAGCAATTGCAACATTTTATTCGCTGTGAATGGGGGGCTTGTATTGCATCTCGCAGCATGCCCTTTTACTTGTGCCCATATAAGTTCTATTGCGTTGTACTGGCAGTGGTATGGAGGAATCCGAAGAACAGTATGGCCATATTCTGCTGCCATTTCATTGATTACATAGCGTTTTGCTCTCTTTTTGGTTTTTAATATTTTTATTAATTCAACTTTTAACATTGAGTCGTCCACATTTTCTCCATTGTCCCGAAGCCAATTAATTATTTCATGCTTTTTATTAGCCTGTGTTGGCATTTTGTCAATTTGACGGGAGTGGTAGGGCGCATTATCAATAAAAATTATTGATGGTTCTTCCAATGAAATGAGCATTTTTTTGAACCACTCTTCATACACATTTGCATTCATCTCTTCGTGGTAGTCATTTGATTTCTTCGATTTAAATGCCAACAGTGCGTCTTGTACAAATCCTTTTGCTGTACCTGCATGGCAAATGATTAGGCGCTCACCTTTTCCCATTGGTACTGAGGAAGTGGAATCAGCAGTATCATCAGTCCAGAAACGAGATAGTGTGTGGTTAGCGTTGAGCCATGTTTCATCCGTGAAAACAATATTTGCCCAATCTTGTATTTTCTTTGCCTCTCTTAAAAAATCACAACGTGCTATAGCTATATCTGTGCGTTCCATTAATAATTTTCTTTTATTTAACTTTTTATATGAAAAGCCAATTGTGTTCAAAACTTTGACCAAAGAAGATTTTTCACCATGAAATAGACCACTACTTTTCAAAGAAACAATAAGTTTTCTCAAAGTTGGAATTTCTTTTCTCAAGTAGTAATCTAGTTTACGTAGGTTATCATTAATCGAATTACTTAGGTACCTAATTCGATTAATGATAGTAGGTACTATAATCGGAATGGTATCGCATACGAGAATCTTTAGGACATCACTATCGTCAATCTGTCAAAAGATGGTTAATATAATGGACAGTGTATTTGCAACATTGAGTAACGCGTATCTCCCAAAGCCACTATGATCCGAATTCCATAATCTACCATCGTTCTTACCTGTGTTAGGAGCATGACAAAATTTCAGCTTTTATAAAATGACGAAGATCTGGAGTTCACAGGCTCTCGATCTATTATGAATGATTGAAAAGAGAGTGACATTTTGCCAAATATTTTTTCTTTACACAGAGTCCAGTTACCGCTTTTAAAATATTTACATTTTATTCACCTTGAACTAATGTGATTTTTTCCAAGCATGGCTTTTATTGCTTATTTTACGACCGCAGTTAAATCGAGCATGTAAAAATTTTCCAGCCTTGATGATTGCTAGAAAATGATAATAAATAACACGAATCTATTATTAAATAATAACCTTATACTAATCTCGATAGAGTACATTTTTCTTTGCAGTTAGAATTATATTTCATATTTAACATAGTTAACTCCATTTATCAGGCAATATGGAAACGTGGCTCTTTCTGAAGTTAACTTTTTGAATAATGATCATCATTCTCATTATACTCCTGCTTTTATCCCATTCTAAATGGGGTCGGCACAATTATAAACATGTTGTCACATGATTTAGCTACGTCTTTTACGACCGGCCGCCTGACGTCAACTTACCTTAGTCGTATTTAACGACACCTCGATAAGAAAGAGGGTGGTCTATTTTACTCAATCGGATACCACAAGGCATTACTAAATAACTGCTAAACATCTTTGATAGATTACCTTCTTTTGACTTCTTTATATAAAAGAACTGAAATTCACAAGCTTTAATCTTATACTATTGTAATAAGCTCAAATTTTCTTTTGTAATTTCTTTTTTCAATTTATCAAAAGCGTAATTCGTTTCAATTTCGCATACAATACGATTTTCACAAAGATAACGTAATATAACTATTCAACAAGCTTATATATTTACAATTGAGTTTAATTTAACGTGTATTATTTTCGATACATACCATTTAATCTTTGAATGTTATAAAAGTCTTTGTTTGAGTTTATATAAATAAAACATATCTCTTTTCTCCCCTCAGATGTCTAAGGCCCTTTGTCATGTCCTTTTCTGCCGTCGACTCTATTGTGTTCCGCCTTACAAATTTAAAAGTGTCTCATAAATTTGTCACGTCATCCTTACATTTACTTCTCTCTAAGCTTAATCGACTCAATATGTTTTAGCGCGAAAATAACGACCCTTATATATTTTAATGCAAAAATTCATTGCGAGCACCCTATTCGTTCTCCCCCTATTTTGAAGATCTTTAATCACGTAGTCGTAACACCGGTGTTATTATTTGTTATAAGTGAAATTATTGTGAAAAATAATAGACAAACTCATTGTCACCATAATAAGTAATTTCATCAAATGATCATTACTGTGAAATAGCAATTATGTTAATCATTCCACATTAAATCATTGGTGAAACACTGTACCAATAATTTATAGAATTAGGCGTTACTTTGAGGAGGTCCATAATACAAAAGTACTGAAAATATTATTTTGCTATAATCCGGACTTCCTTATAATCCGAATTTTGATATATATATATATAACGGATTATAGCAAAATAATAATTTCAATAGTTTTGTTCCGTCACAATAATTAGTAATTTCACAAAATCATTGTCACTCTAAAATAGCAACGATCATTTCATTCTTCTGTCCTTATACCACTCTAAGTGGTCCTGCATGTATAAAGTATGTGAACTTTGTTTACTCCCTGCACTTAACATTACATAGATTCTCTTAGCAAACCCGGATTATAGCAAATTAGTTCTATCATAACTTCTGTATACTTTCTACCTTTAATATTTAAATGAGTTATATATATTATGTAAATTTCGGAAACGGCTCCAACGATTTTCATAAAGTTCAGAATGTATGGAGTTTCGGGGGCAATCAATCTAGCTAGGTTTTATTTAAAAAATGTCGTTTTATCCCTGTTTTCAGACATTGAAATCTGCTAAAATATAAATAGAATGCAAATTTAATTCTGGAAGAATTTGTGACTGATTTCCATGCTGGCGAAGTTGCTGCCACAGTTAGTAAATTATAGGTATAGCAACACTTGCAGAGCTTTTAAGCTATTTATTCCTATCTTAACGGTTAACTCAGCTCGGCTTGCGGTAGTGGCAGTTATAGCACAGCTGTAACCTTTGATTACTGAGATAGAAACAGTTAACTCGATTACCGTGTTTCAACATTCATTTACCAAAGTTCGTAATAACGTTGATTTCTTAGTAATAAAACACTGGAAATTATTTTATTTATTTATTTATTTATTTATCTTTCTTTCTTTATAACTAAACAGTTTTTCTTACATATTTAATCTGCCAAACTGCAAAGCAGTTTGTCGGCAGTATGCTCTCATTACTTAATTAGTTATTTATTATAATAACAACCAGCACCACTGGCACCTGCAATTAATTGCCGTGTGGTATCCGGCTGAGTAGCATGGAACACTCTCATTGCTTACCGTGTCGTAAAAGGCGACTAAGGTACATTGACCCGCCGTGTGGGATCCAGTAGAGAACAACATACCACTCTCATTTCTTACCGAGGCGTCTTAAAAGGCGCTTAAAGTAAGTTGACCTTCCGTGTGGGATAAGGTAGAGTAGAAAAGATCACCCTCATTTCCTAACGAAGTGTCGTAAAAGACGACTAAGATAAGTCAACCCTCTGTGTGATATCCGGTAGAGTAGAAAAGACGACCCTCTTTCCGTGGTGTCGTACAATACGACTAAGTTAAGTTGACGTCAGGCGGGCGGCCGGTCGTATAGTACGTATCCAAATCATGTGACAACATGTTTATAGCACGGTGTGCCAACCTCATTTAGAGTGGGATAAGGGCAGGAGGATGATGAAAACACTGGAAATAAAATCTTATATTAATTAAAATACTATAAAAACCCCTCTTTTTTGTCGTGGAGCTTCAATTAATTGTTAGGATTAATATTTTCTGTAATATAATGACATATACGGAAAATAATAATAAAATTACTTTGCTATAATCCGCAATGAAGTAAAATAGAAAATATATATAACGCTAAAAGTAGAGTGGACAATCAGTCATACCTGATACATGCACGATTAGTAAAAATACATGCACAAGCACTACATACGTTCACTATCACAAACTCGACAATCGTTTCGCCCCGCAACCGAAGCATCATCAGGAGATAGACTCCACGACAAAATCGCAAAGCATACGTATACGGAAATCAATTCTTATTAAATTAAAGCTTTTCCAGGTTTTCTAACACAATAGAGCTTTCGGAAATTGTGGCTTTCAATATTTTCTATTGTTAAAGATTCATTATTTCGTGATTAATAAAATAGAGACAAAGGTTTTGACAATTGTGAATGAATCAAATTTTAGGATAGCGACCTTTGACCCACTTTGGCGGCTTCAGTCAGTCACAACCCTTTTTCATATTTATTAAAAGCTTTTATTTAACTTGCCGTGTATGTATGAGAAAGTGGAATCTTGCAAGTTAAATTTGAACCTGTTCCCGATGTCCAATTGAGCTGAAATGTTACATACTGGCCCAGTCCCGATGACAATGCATGTTTATGATAAGCATGACCTGACGCTCCTGCCAGGCTTGGCCCCAGATAAGGGAAATTCTTATCAGTCATCAGCAGGAATATGAAAATTTGGTAAAAGCTTCTTAACTTGACTTGATATAACGTTGATTTAAATATAGAAACAGTTAAAGGGCTTAAACCTTATCTAATTGAAATTTTGGAAGTTACAGGCGAAAGACAGTCTAGTACATAAGTATGATACGATCATGAAAAATCCATTTTTTTTTAAAGTTAAAACAATTGAAGGACTATTTATATAGCTTTTACCCGCAACTTCGTTTACTTGGGCTGTTTTAGCGTGATAGGTTGATAATAGATTGCTTTTCAATGTCATATTCCTGTAGAATTAACAGGATTTCTATAGCCTTCACGTTACTCCGGTGTATAAGGAATAATTTTGCCAATTTTCATCGATATGGTTTAATGGATTTGTCGTGAAAGAGAAACACACATAAACGTTTGCATTTATAATATCAGTAGGAAGAAGGACAGACACAGTTTACAACCTACTGCTAGTTTGATATATTTCTTTATAACATTCAAATTGCTCCGATAATTTCGTAGGCGCCTGCGAAACGATAAAATTTTATTTAAGGGCATAGCTTGTTCTGTTTTTGCACATCGTCCAAAGCACAAAATGGAGCGTTTAAATATACTGATTAATCAATTTATTAAATACGATATTTTTATTATTTTTTACGATAGAAATAAGAAGCGTTTTTTCGTAAGTCAAAATCAATTTAATTTATTTTTCTTTTTTGACAACATAAAACCTCCGCGCTATATAAAATGTAACAGCGTCTTCTTTAATCTTAAGAGTCAATTTTTGCGACGAGTTACGTTTCGTTCGGACTTAGAGTGAAAGAGATGAGCTTATATAGCTATTTACATGTCAAAGAGAGAGAGAGAGCCGAAGATATAAAGGGTATATTTTTAGTCTTAGTTGCCTTACTCCCTTAGTCTTACTCCCTTCGAGCCGTACTGAGCTAAAAGAGTCAAAGATATAAAAGAGTGATATATATCCCAAGATCGAAAAGATATATATCACTCTTTTCTTCAATTTAATTTATTTTTCTTTTTTGACAACATGAAACCTCCGTGCTATATAAAATGTAACAGCGCCTCTCCGCACCTCACCTCACCTCTCCGCACCGCACCTTACCTCGCCACACCTCACAAATCTTATCCCCATAATTACCTCCGTTACAAATTATTTATTGCACATTCCAACAGTAAAACGGTAATATTAATATAATAGAAAAAAAAAATTACTAGAGATTTCTGACAATTAAGGCGTGCATAAGCGGCTATATTCCTATGAACAATCTCTTAGAGGCAACCATTATAGAGAACTTATTTACAGGAACTTCATCACTCCTGCCCTTATCCCACTCTAAGTAGGGTCAGTACGATATGTTATGAACGATCCCACTCTAAGTAGGGTCGGTACGATATGTTATACCCCGCCCGGTGACGCTGTAAAAGCCGTTAGGGCTAACAGCATATAGTCAATCCGAAAAAAACGATATGTTATGAACGTTTTGTTGAATGTTCTGTAACCGAACTACTCCCTCTGCTGATAACATCCTCGCAGAAAGAGGCCATCGCAGCCCACGATCGCTCCTTGTCCACCATGGCACGAACCACGGTGTGCAGGGAGAGATCGTGCCCCACCTGTGGCAATAGTTTTGCCCGCTGAACCGCCCAAGCTGGACAGTCATCATCTCATTTAACTGCCTATACAGCCTGCAGCCAGGGAAACCTTGGGGCCTTTAGTTAAACTATTTTATATTCATACAGAAATTCTCTCTATAATATTGTCAGTCTATAATATTGTCAGAGTACAAAACTGTTTTTAAATCTCTCAGCCTATGAATTGGTCCACGCGAAAAAATCTAAACAAAATACAAGTACAAGGTCGATTTATTTTGAGGAAATATACTCGACGCGTAAATATTTATTTGATACTGGTCGAGTTTTAAATGTATTCTCATGTATTTGGTTTGGTTTACAGTAATCGCAGGTTACCGGCTGTTACCGGTTTGATGGATTTTTTTAATATAACCTATTTAGGTCGATTTATAGTCCCCATAACCCCTTCCATACTAAGTTTCATGAAAATCGTTGTGGCACTTTCCGAAATTTAGATAATGAATATATATAGGTATATATAATTATAACTCCGCCGTGTGGTATCTACATGAATCGTGGTGATACATGTCGAATCGTTCGTAAATTTTTATCAATCCAAGATTAAAAACTAAAATTATAACAGACTCATACCCATAACACAACCAACACATTACACAATACACATTCATCAAATATTACATAAAGTTGCCCTTTCGTTTGGCTAAAAGCTCGCGAAAGATTAAGGAAATCCCCTGATATGTGAGAAAAATAATAAAAAAAAGAATAATAATAATAATATCATGCACTTTTATAGTAACAATATCTGGGTGACCGAGCTTCGCTCGGTAATTTTTTACAAAAAAAAAAAACTTTAAAAAAAAGAAAAAAACAATTATTTAGTTGGGGATCGATCCTTGGCATTCACATTTCTCGAGGCTGCCCGTTACTCGAATAAGCTACTTCGACTTGACAGCTAATGGCGAAAATTCAATTCAATATAAATGTTAGTGTTTTTTAATGCCCAAAAACAGGGATAAAACAATTTTTTTTTTTACATAAAACATAGCTAGATCAATTTTTCTCCCCCAAAACCTCCTACATGCTGAATTTCGGGAAAATCGTTGGAGCCGTTTCCGAGATTCAGAAAATATATATATATACAAGATTAACTCATTTAAATATAAAGATACTCGTAACTAAGAAACTTACCTACTTAACTATTTTTCTTCAGGATAACACTTCAGTTTACATTATAACAAGCCCACAAGCAATAATCTGTAACGCCACATAATCTCGATCTTCCATCTACGTCAAGACGCAGGAAATTCGTAATCGTAAAGGAAATGTCATTATATCTTGATGGGATATTAACAACCTGAGATGTTGAACTTTGAGATTTGTTTTTAATGTAAGGTACAGTCAAGTTCAAAATTAACTTTATTCAAACTTTCAAATTGTTTTCTATTAACTCTACAACTGATTTCCAAAATTATTCTACTTGAAGATTGCCTTTTTCAAAATATTAATGCAATAACTAATATATAGATATAGACGTTACTTTGAGGAATTCTATAGTACAGACACTATGATATAATCACTTTCTTATTTTTTTTATTTTTATTTACAGCAAAAATGTACAAGTTATATCTATCTTAAATTACTTACACGCTAGGACTATACAAATCATGCCCACGTGGAATGGTCCCAAGAATGCTGGCAGCGTTTCCGCGCTGAATCGCTGCCAGCATTCATTCTTTGTGCGAAAAAGGAGCCAGCCCTCTTTATAATGATATATTTATGATATAATTATTTTGCTATAAACCGTGTTTGTTAAGAAGATCTATGTATTGCTAAGTGTAGGAGGTAAAATCCGTTTTCATACCTTATACATGCAGGATTAGTTGCCACACGTATCACAAAATATCACCACCACCGACAAATCGAAAATTTGTAATAGTTACTTCAAAGTTGTGCTTATACAAAGTTTTTTGTGAGGAAAAGTTATATTATAAAATCAAAAATCCAATCTGTGTACTTTTACGAGGTGCAAAGCAGAAGCCTTAAGCTTTTTAAGTAAAGTAAATCTTAACGATTAATTTACTTTAAAACTGTATACTGGAGAGCGCTCAAACTTTGTTCAAATACTCTTTCGATTTGGCAAAGTTTCGATAAGAAATTAATTAATTCTGGCTCAGAAAGCACTCAATCAATCTATACTAATATATAAATTTGAAAAGTTTGTTTGTTTGTTTGTTTAAACGCAGGAACTACTGGACCGCTTTGAAAATTCTTTATTTATTTATTTATTTATTAGCGGCCTGCTTCGCACGGGTATAAAATATATACCCCATTTCACTCTGAAAAAAAAATGATTAAAATCGATCCACTATTTTGATTTATTCATTACTGCCCGTGGCCCGCAAGCGTTAAATTTGGAGAAAAACAATTTCCTTTCCCTATACCAAGAAGACTTCCTGCTATATCTTATATCTAAATTCATATACTACATACTTCTTTTTACATTTTTCCTTATGTATTTTATTTTTAAAATTAATTACAGAATGTCTTTATATACAAAATTCATAGCTTTATTATCATTAGACAATACAAACATGTTTTCTTTAGAGGTTACTCTTGAAAGAGCGACAGTTGCGCGTCCGATCGCTACTAAATTCGAAGTGCAATAGGGCGAAGCGCGGCCCTCTCGCGGGATTTTAAATCTGTGGTATCTCCGAAAATGTTCATTTAAACGACATTCTGTAAAAGGCCATATTGATCTATATTAAAAAAACAATTTTTTTAAGGTACTTAATTGGATAAGGATTAATGCTGTATTGTATAAAAATTGTTTCAAAAATAAGGCATTATTTTTCGTGAAAAGTAAATGACAATTTAATAATTTAAAATTTTAATAATTCTTTTTTACTGAGTGACATGGGCTATATATTTTATACCCGTGCAAAGCAGGGGCAGGCGGCTAGTTGTTACTGAAAACAAATATGTCAAAATTTTTACAATTCTTTGAGTGTAAGATAGTCCATTTATCGAGTAAGACTATAGACTACATAACATCACGCTAAGATGAATAGGAGAGGAGCAGCAATAAAAAATATTGCAAAAACGGCAAAATTTAAAGCTTTGCTTGCGCGCTAAGTAAACGGTGATAGTTATTCAAAATTTTCTTTTAATTAATTCACGATGATGAATTTTATGTTAAAAATTTCAATTCGGGAAGAAAATTGTGACAGTAATTTTTCATGCGGGCAAAGCTGCTGGCACAGTTAGTATTAAATTATTTATTAAGGGAAGACGCCTTTTTGTTTAAAACCCTTGAAAATATCATGTCTTCCACGTATCCGTCCATCCGTCTTAATTTAACTGTTAAAATTTTAAATTCAGGCTCAAGTTAGTCTCTAAGTATAAGCCGTTGATATCCGGCTGAATAGACCACTCTCATTTCTTACGGAGGTGTCGTAAAAGGCGACTAAGGTAAGTTGACGTCAGGCAAGCCTTTCGTAAAATACCTCGTCGTGTCGTAAATCCAAATCATGTGATAGCATATGTCAAATTAGAGTGGGATAAGGGCAGGAAAATGAATGAATGAAAAAAAAGAAATATTTTCACATAAGATAATATAAAAATAAATCTGTTATTAATAGTCGAATTTTTCGATTCGAGTTACTCGATTTAATTAACGACATTAACTCATTTAAATATTAAAGAGATGGGTATAAGATTCTATAATAAAATCCCTCAATCAATTTCAGCTTTACCATTACAGCAGTTTAAAAACACTATTAAAGAGAGACTGATACAATTCAATTCAATTCAATTCAATTCAAAATATTCTTTATTCAAATAAACTTGTAAACAAGTGCTTTTGAATCGTCAACTCTACTGCTGGTTCGGAAAGCTGTTCCTACCGAGAAGAGCCAGCAAGAAACTCGGCGGTTGCTCTTTTAAAAATATAATTCTTAATACTATTTACATTATGTCGTTACAGAAAGCCTACTCTATACTTTTGAAGATTACTTACAAGATAAGAATGTGTGGATATAGCTCTCTTTGAACCTGTACAAGACAGTAACGACTAAATGTAAATAGTTTTAAGAATTATATTTTAAAAGAGCAACCGCCGAGTTTCTTGCTCTCTCTTCTCGGTAGGAACAGCTTTCCGAACCAGCAGTAGAGTTGACGATTCAAAAGCAAGTATTTTGAATTTGAAAGATTTGTTATCATGGCAAAAACGACTTGAGATAACTGTTTATTTACTTTCGAAGAAACAGTGTTTTTGTGTTGGAAAATATCAATATCTTGTAGTTTGTTAAAGTCTTTGCAGAGATTACATTCTAGCGAAATCCCGGGCGACCGTACGCGACGTTTATGGAAAAAGTTTTTTTCATTTGTACTCGTTGAAAGCTTTTCTATTATTATTTTCGTGGACACTTTTGCGAACAGTTTAAGTAAAAGTTCTCATTCGAGTTTTAATATTGTTTGTTTTATTACAGTTTGCAAGGTTGACGTTTGTTTGCCATATTATGTTGAAATCTGGTAAACCACTTTGTACATAAAATGAACGTGCAAATATATTAAGTTAAACGGTTTTATTGTAAACAAAACGCCGTGTGGTGTCCGGCTGAAACGTATAGACCAACCTCATTTCTTACCGAGGTGTCGTAAAAGGCGACTAAGGTAAGTTCAGCTGGATACCACACGGCGGGTCAACATTATTATTTCTACATTATTCATACAGAAAATACTGTCTAAAAACATTCATTTTTAGAGTATTAACCCAACATGACTGACAAAAATAATGAAAATATTATTTTGCTATAATCCGTGATAAATGGCGGTAATTTACTATTTTTTTTTACTTACAACAGAAATGTACAAGTTATATCTATCTTAAATTATACGCCAGGACAATACAAATCATGCCCACGTGGAATGGTCCCAAGAATGCTGCCAGCGTTTCGTGCTAAATCGATAAGCTGATTCTTTATGCGAAAAGGGAGCCAGCCCTCTATTATTTTCTACTATTTGATTGATATTTTCATTAATTTTGTATTATAGACCTCCGCAAAGTAACGCCTAATTCTATAAATAGCCTCCATGTCTTTTTAAGTTTCTTATATACATATTACGTTTCTATTTCTATCAGCATGTTGAAAATAGCTCACTCCGCGAATAAACATTATTATGCAGTGTATTCGCGCAATTTGAGTGTGTAATTGAAACGAGTACACTTGAATTTAAATTGATAATAACCAGTGTTGGAGTCGTTTATTGATTATTTATTAAAGAGGAATCCGATTGTCTTTCTTCTTCTCAGTCGCAACACTCTTGACAGAGTGGTCGTGGTTAACACTAAGTATTTTTATGGGTGGCAGATGTTGCTCGCCTCACGATGTCTCGCCATTTCTCCCTGTTCCTGCTCATTCTGGTGCACTTGTGTACAGGGCCGCCTACCATTGCCTTAACTTGATCGGTCCATCGCATCGGAGATCGTCCACGCGGCCTTGTACCTTCCACTCTGCCTTGGACAACAAGACGTTCCAAGGAGTCGTTGTTTCGCCTCGAGATGTGTCCAAATAGCTTTAAAATGCGAGTTTGTACTAAAGTCGATAGACGCTGATTTATGCAGAGTTCTTGCAGTATGGAGGTATTAGTCCTAAACTCTGTCCATGACACTCGGAGCATCCTTCTCCAACACCACATCTCTAGAGCATCTATCTTCTTTTTCTCAGTATCTCGCAGCGTCCACGTTTCTGCGGCGTACAAAAATATTGTCTTTATAAAGATACAAATAATAAAATATTGTTAGGATCCAAAGTAGGATTTATAAAAAGAGAACAAAATTAATACATCTGTAACCAAATAAACAAAATGGCTGACGTGAACAGATTAAATACAGAGCTTTCGCGCGCAAGTACCAATCGTCAAAGAGACCTCTGTTCTTGACCTGACCACTTTTATACTCTAGATGAGAGTGAATTATGAAGTGTTGCTAGCAACAATAAATTAAAACACTGATTAAAAATGTTGCTGTCTACAATATATATCATCATCATCATTCTCTTACCCTTATCCCACTCTAAGTGGAGCACAATATATCTTCTTCTTCCATTCTCCTCTATCATTCGTCAACACTGGTGTCACTCCTTTAATATGCATATCATTTTTCACACAATCCATCCATCTTTTTTCGGCCTCCTACTAGTCATACATCCATCCACATTCATATTTAAAATTCTTTTGGTCACATGATTTTCATCCCTCCTTATTACATGAACATAATAATAAAATATATCTAAAAGCTTTTAAAAGGCTTTTCAAAATGTCATATGCTTAGTATTAATTGTTGAAGAGTTCCTTCGTCTGGAGCCAATCCTAGCAGCATCAGGTCATGCTTATCATAAACATGCATTGTCATCAGGCCTGGACCGGTATGTGAAATTTATGCGAGACCTCGGTAAGAAAGAGGGTGGTCGATATATATATATGTATATATATATAGATCAAGCAAGGTTTTATTTTCAAAAAAATCGTTTTATCCCTGTTTTTTGGGCATTAAAAAATTCTAACATTCGTATATTAAAACGCTATTTTTGACGTCAAGTCAGCGTAGCTTATTCGGGGAATGGGTCGCGAGAAACCTATCCAATTATTTTTTCCTTTTTTTTCTTTATTTTAAAAATATTACCGATTAAGGTTCGGTCAACCAGGTACTCCCCTTTAAATAACCTAGAACTATTGAAATATCCATACATATACTTACGATTTCTAACTAAAGCTACTGACAAAAGTAAGAATTAAATTATTTTATTACCTTTGTATGAAATTCCGCTAAGTAACGAATATTTTATGTAATCAATAATTATGGTGCCGTTGTTGCATATAATTATTTCCAGTTGCTCTAAAATATTAAAGCGGTGACATTTTATCGCAGGTGTGCAGTACAAAACAATGGTCTTTTTTTTTTTTTTTTTTAATTGGGTCTTTAAACCTCTTAGAGGTTATGTCAGACCCATCGTACCCTAATAATATCTATTTTTACACGAATTTTTATACGAATTGTAGTCTCTGTAACACGGTTGAGGATACATTTCATCTGTTAGTGGAGTGTGCTCGGACCGAAGTCATGCGATCATCTTGTGTTAACCGATTCAAAATCGATATAAAACAATTGGGTGCTATACAAATTATTCTTGAAGTACCGACATCAGAGCAAGCACAAGTATTGTTTAGAAGTCTCGATGCGATAATGTAAAACAATGGTCGCTAGGTATTTTATGATTTTTTTTTCAACCAGGTCCTTTAAATAACCTAAAACTATTCAAATATCCATACAGATTCCTACGATTTTACTTTACTAGCAGTGTGTGAAAAGATTACACGTATAGAAATAACCTCAACAAACTTACAATAATCGTAGCATGAGTTATAATACTGTTCGGCTTGAATTATCGCCAATCTCTATTGCAGACAGGAATAGATTCGGATTATGTTTTAGCGAGAACAAAAACGAGTTTCTATATATATGTCTTTTATTACTATCAAAGGTAATGATATTATTATTTTGCTATACAGTAATATCCCGCTTTACGCGACCCCGTTGTACGCGGTTTCACTATAACGCGGATGCAAATTTCGCGTTCAAATGCCTCGAATTACGCGAAAGAGTGTGTATATGTATTGCAGAGTATAGTCAATAATGATGACTGTGTCTTGACCATCTGTCAAACAATTAAAAACAGTGTTGGGTGTTATGAACGTATTTTACAAGATCGTAAACAAAACGTTACCCAAAAGACAATAGATGTATTTTTCCGTAAAAAATAAGAGTATTTATTGCATAAAGTTGTTTCTAGAATTAAAGTGATTGATTAAAATGATTTGTAATTTTTTGTAATAATCTTTGACTATGTTTTATAATAAACCTCGTTATACGCGAATTTCGGTTAACGCGATTTTTTTGGAACGTATTCCTTGCGTAAATACCCCGCTATTACTGTAGTCTGCATAGCAGTATAAACTAAATAATTCAATAATTACTATTTTATTTGGTATTAAAAAATGAATGGCCTGTTTCAATCTCATGCTGGACATAGGCCTCTCTCCATTTTTGGAGAGGAGGATTGGAGTTATATGTATGATATCATTGAAATACGGATGACAATCTAAACTAATTATTCTAATTTTGAATTAAGTCAGTTTAATACTAAGCATTGAAGAAAACAGGAAATAAAATAGAAAAGAATACTCGGATTAAAATAAAAGACGTGCACTCGGTGTGGTGTAGAAAGGATTAGCCTTTAATGCAGTGTTGCTAATATTAAAATATTTCGTTTTAAAACATTTTTACGTGTCTTTAACTAGCGTGGTAATGACCTGCAATTACTACTTAACTTAAATACGTATGACTAATTTCTAAAATTCTTCAAAATTTATTATTTTTATTCTACTAGCGGCTCCGGCTTCGCACGGGTATCAAATATATAGCCCATGTGTCAATGAGTGAGAAAAATGATTAAAATTGATCGAGTAGTTTTGATTCATTTATTACTGTCCGTGGCCCGCACACGTTAAATTTGTAGTAAAACAATTCCCCTTTTCCTATACCATGAAGATTTCCTGCTATCTTTGGAATATCTTAATTCATATACTAAATTTTTAATTATTTACTTTTTATATAGTTCAAGTTTTTTTTTACAATTAATTACAGAATGTCTTTATCTTTATATACAACATTCACAGATTTCTTGTCGTTAGACAATACTAACATATTTTCTTTAGAGGTTACTCTTAAAAGAGCTACATATAGTTGGCCATGTGAAAAAAAAACGCGTCCGATCGCTGCTCAATTAGAAGTGCTATAGGGCAAAGCGCGGCCTCCTCGCGGCATTTTTAATATCTTCGAAAATGTTCATTTCAATTATATGCTGTAAACGGCCATATTGATCTATATTAAATCAACAATGTATTTAAGGTTCTTAATTGGATAAGGATTAATGCTGTATTGTTTAAAATTGCTTCGATAATAAGGCATTATTTTTCGTAAAGAGAAAATGACAAAAAAATGCTATTGTGGGTTATCCATAAGAGGTAGGCATATACCATCGCGGAGTTTTCTGTAGACCTTTTCAAGGTGTACAAATATTAAAAAAAAAAAAAAAACTAATGAGAATATTATTTTGCTATATAGCAAAATAATATTCTCATTACTTTTGTATTATGGACCTCCGCAAAGTAACGTCTTAATCTATAAATTATGTACAAATATAATATTATTAAGTATATTATTTTGAAAAATCTCATAGGGTTCAGCCTGCGTTTGCAATGTAAGCGGAAAAAGAATAATTATTTACGACCTTACATTAGAAACCTCGAAAATAACAGTATTTCTCTTCTCCGTATTGAATGTTATTACATATAAATCTTCCTCTTGAATCGTTCTATCTATTTAAAAAAACCGCATCAAAATCTATTGCGTAGTTTTAAAGATGTAAGCATACATAGGGATATAGGGACATAGGGACAGACTGGGAAAGCGACTTTGTTTTATACTATGTAGTGTTTCAAGACAACTCGCACATTCAAATAAACATATTCATCACTCAAATGCTAACTATATCACATTCATGAAGGCTATTGATGATTTTGGACCAGTAAATATCCGTTTTAGCATTCAGCCTGCGTGAATCACACCCGAATCGGATAATTTTCATTTAGATGCTGTATATCTTATTATGATAATGCCTAAACCGCCTCTATTTCGATATTATCTTTGGCATCCGTCAGTCTGTTTTGGTAACTTAGCATGCAAGCAATATTGAATACTATGAAATACGTTGCCAAAATAACAGTCATTGTCTTAAAATATCATGGAATACTGAATTTTTAGTCGAAACAAATGATTGTGAGGTTGGTAATTTAATTGTTTTGGATTGTTTTGAAGTGAGAGTGTAAGAGGATGGAGATGAGAGACCGATTATCTTTAAATGAGTTAATCTTGTATGTATATTTATATTTTTTTTCGGAGTCTCGTAAACGGCTCCAACGATTTTCCGCAAATTTAGCATGCAGGAAGGGTTTGAGGAAGAAAAATCGATCTAGCTAGGTTTTATTTAAATAAAAGAATCGTATTATCCCTGTTTTTGGACATTAAAAAAATAATAAAATTTACATGAATATGTAAATCACAAATTTAAAAAAAAAATGTTGTAGTTAAATGTTAGATTTGGAGTAAAATAATTCTCCTTTCCCTATATCATGAATTTCCTACTATCTTTGGAATATCTAAAATCATATACTACATGTACTTAATTACTTTTGTTTACGTGGAGTTTTGTGTAGACCTTTTGTATCCCTGTTTTTGGGCAAGAAAAAATACTAAAATTTACATTGAATATATAAAACACAATTTTTGCCGTAAATTGTCAAGTCAGCGTAGCTTATTCTGGGAACGGGCGGTCTCGAGAAATGAAAATACCTAGGATCATGCACCACCTACCCAATTGTTCTTTCGTTCTTTTTTTCTTTTACTTTTTTATTTTCCCAGTGTTCCATATATTTATTATTATTATTATTTACTGTTTACTTAGCGCACGCAAGGAAAGCCTCAAATTTTGCTATTTTTGTAATAATTTTTATTGCTGCTCCTTTCCTATTCATCTTATCATGATGTCTATAGCCTTCCTCGATAAATGGACTATCTTACACGCAAATAATTTTTTTTATCGGTCTATCAGTTCTTGAGATTAACGCGTTCAATCAAACAAACTCTTCAGCTTTATATATTAGTATTGATTGCACATTTTGGACTGGCTTTCCTGCTCTAGTATTATAACTCTATGGTTTCAACCCGTTACGAAATGACACTTGTGACTCGCCTCATTTCTTTGTGAAATACATTTCTAGGTGCCATCACCTCATGTCATTTTCTCTAGGGTTTTTATTTGCGTATTGCAGGCGATAGTGAACTATATCTGTACAAGATATGATCTATATTCCTTTGAGTGGAATATAACAATTCTTTGCACAGGTAAAGAAAGACGTATAGTATTTGTAAAGGTTAGAAAAATCTATCTGGAAATCTGTCGAGAAGGGTTTTGTTTTGTCATTGAAATATTATAACGGTTCGTTTTTTTGGTTATTCCATAGATTTTCCAATTCGAAGCGTGTAGAGCCTTTCTATTCTAATGTTATTATTAAAAATACGTAACTGGATTTTTTAAATCAAGTATTTTCAATTTTCAAGGATAAAATGTTAGGAGGTTTAATTATATTTTTATGAAATAAGTAAACTGAAGATAAGTTGTCGCTTCAAGATTTATTTATTTTGTTATTGTACATACATATTGTTAGAAAAGAGGGGAGGGAAAAATATCACATGTACAAAGGTGGACTTATCCCTAAATAGGAAAAAAATAAATAAATAAATGAAAAATAACGAAAAACTATATACCTAGATTAATATCTGCACATGAGATAACACAAAAGATTAAAAAAAGATTTGTTAGGTTCCCATCATCATTCTCCTGCTCATATCCCACTCTAAGTGGGGTCAGAACAATATGTTATTAACATATTGTCATCTGATTGGGCTAGATATTTTACGATCATCCGCTTGACTGACGTCAACTTACCTTAGTTGCCTTTTACGACACCTCGATAAGAAATGAGGTAGGTCTAATCTACTTAGCCGGATACCACACGGTGGGTCAACTAACCTTAGTCGCGTTTGACGACATCTCGGTAAAAATGGGGTAGGTATATTCTACTCAGCCGGATACCACACGACGGGTCAACTTACCTTAGTCGACTTTTACGACACCTCGGTAAGAAATGAGAGTGATCTATTCTACTCAACCGGATACCACACGGGAAATATAATAAAATGGTATATGCATTAAAAAAATACATTTTCACGCTATAAAGTGAAATTAACGAAAAATATAATTATTATTGTGAAAAAAGCGTATGGTAGGGTTAATATAAGATATATTCCGATTTTTATAATAATTTTTGAAATATGTAAATTAACCTCCACTTTTATTTTCAGGTAAGCGAAATAGTTATCATCAGATTGTAAACTGTAAGTATGAATAAAGAAGAGGAAAGCTTTATTTAAACTTACTAGTAATTGATTAGTACATTATTATGATAGATCTAGTAGGGTTTAGCCTGCGTTTGCAATGTAAGCGGAAAAAAATTTAATTATTTACGACATCATATTGGAAACCTCAAAAATTACAGTATTTCTCTACTCCATATTGAATGTTATAAAAAAATAATCCTCCTGCCCTTATCCCACTCTAAGTGGGGTCGGCACAACATGTTATAAACCACCATGCTGTCACATGGTTTGGCTGGCGACGACCGGCCGCCTGCCTGACGTCGACTTATCTTAGTCGCCTTTTACGACACTTCGGTAAGAAATGAGGGTGGTACTATTCTATTCAGCCGAATATCACACCGCGTATTTCTCTACTCCATATTGAATATTATTATACATATAAACCTTCCTCTTCAATTACTCTATCTATTAAAAAGCGCATCAAAATCTGTTGCGTAGTTTTAAAGATTTAAGCATACATAGGGATATAGGGACAGATAGATTATGCGACTTTGTTTTATACTATGTATTGATTATATAATACTATTGCCCGCACCTTTTTTACTTTCGAGAAAATCAATGCATCACAAAGTTTTCCCCGCGTAAATCCCGATCCCGCGGGTTTCTATGATAAAAAATATGTTGATTCACACCCTCTTCTTCTTTTGGTGAAAGTCCTATCAAAATCGGTTTAGCCATTCCGGAGAAAGTCTTAACCTAAACCTTCCTCAAAAATTGTATCTTTTAGTAAAAACCTTACAAAAATCGCGCCTAACACTCCCAATTGGCGAGTTTTTTTTATAACTGCGACCTCTCCAACGAACATAAGGAAATTTATGAAGTAAATTCTATGTCGGAAAAAATTAAAAAGCCACGTAAATCAAACATTTTATTTATTTAATGTGTTTACAAATTCCATAACGCGAACTAAACTATAAGTGCTGCCATCTGTTGACGAAAATAACACGTTAATATTGTATAATAATACCTTTTAATCACAATAAAAGCTTCTAGACAGTTTACGTAATACTAATAACTTAATTATAGTGATGCTTAGAGACTATTTTTATATTTCGACGTTTTAATGTTTTAAACAGTTTTTCTCCAGATAACTTTATGTTAGCATGTACCTAACATAATCTATTCAAAGATAAAAGATCCAGTTTTCAAATCAAAGATTAGCAATCTTTTTGTATAAGTACCTTATTTGAAAAGTAATAGATATTATAAGCTTTTTTATGAAGATGAAACATCAATTTTTGTACTAATATGAACTTGAAGTATTTTATTTTAGTAATGGTATGTTAAAATATAATTAATCTTTATCTTTTATTCATTAAAATAGTTAAATAACATTCTTTTGTTTATCAATTAAATCAATTACCTTATTACCTAATACAGTTTATATGTTTTGATATATCAAAGTAGGTCTTAATATTTCATTATTTCAGTGTATTATCTCATTCATTCATAATATTTATTATACGCATTAAATTATACATTAAATATAACTAATATCTAACAAAAGTAATTAACAAAATTATTTTAGGGACGGTCTACATTACACATTGATTAAATAATAATAATTATACTCTAATTACCACAGGGACTGTAAAATAAAGGCTAATTAATTAATAAGAAAATTAAAAATAACACACGTTGAATGGTACGAAGCAAAATGAAAGGGAGTCTTGAAAGTTGCACCCATTATAGAAAAGACGAAAAGGGATGAAAATGATGTAACCAAACGAATGTTTATATTAGTAGTACCTATTAGACGTATTGTACTGATCACTTTTAGAGTGGGATTACATACTTGATAAGTGAAAGAAATACTACAGTTATGACCTTTATAATATACTAGCGGCCTGCCCCTGCTTCGCACGGGCTATATAAAATATATAGTTAGTCACTCAGTGATTAGGGCGAAGCGCGGCCTCATAGCGGGATTTTAAATCTGTGATATCTCCGAAAATGTTCATTTAAATTACATGCTGTAAACGGTCATATTGATCTATATTAAATCAACTTTATTTAAGGTATTTAATTGGATAATGATTAATGCTGTATTGTATAAAAATTGCTTCAAAAAAAAGGCATTATTTTTCGTAAAAAGTAAATGACAAAAAATGCTATTGTGGGTTATCCATAAGAGATAGACATATACCATCGCGGACTTTTCTGTAGACCTTTTCAAGGTGTACAAATACTTAGTACATCATTTTGATAAATCTCGTAGGGTTTAGCCTGCGTTTGCAATGTAAGCGGAAAAAAATGTAATTATTTACAGACCTAAAAAACATTTTTACACCTCAAAAATTACAGTATTTCTCTACCCCGTATTGAATGTTATTATACATACAAACCTTCCTCTTGAATCACTCTATCTATTAAAAAAATTCGCATCAAAATCTGTTGCGTAGATTTAAAGTTTTATGCATACATAGGGATATATGGACAAACAAAGAATGAGACTATGTTTTATAATATGTAGTGATTTCAATATATAAAATTTTTACTTTGCCACCTGCCTATTACCTATTACCGAGGAAGGATCGGTCACCCAGGTAATAAAACATTATATCAGTTAACGCCCCGCTCATATAAATATTCTGTTAGACGGACAAATAATGCGAAAGCCGTTAGGGCTACGAGCATGGAGTCCATTCAAAAAACCGGCAAATAATATGCGTTTGTACAAAAAATACGCAAGCGAACCAGTGAACGCCCGGATTAAAATAAGTTTTATTATACCGAAACATTACACGAGCGTGTTTTTTTTAAATTTTTATCATTTAACAGAAATCCACAAAAAGAGGCGAACAAAAATTAATTTTTATATTTGCCATTCGACAGCGGCGCCATTTTGAATTTGTGATATGACATACCTAGACGAAATGGCACTATTTACTCTGTATCAAGATGGCGGTGCATTTTCATTTGATGCACACTTTAAAATTTTAATTCTTATTCATTATGAGGTATCATATTATAATTTTATGCGTCAGAATTATTAAAATGAGATTAATGTTTACACGGCTTCTGTCTGAAGTTAAGTGCTATAAGAAAATGGCGACCCAATAAATTACAAAATGGCTTCAAGCGAAGCGCAGAAAATTTCGAACGGTAAACCTAATATGGGTTCTTTTGCATATTAAATAGATTGAAAATTTCTTCAATCTTATTGAATTTTACTCAAACCCACGTTCTGGAAGAGACATTGAAATTTAATATTATTTTAAATGCAATTAAATTTGTAACAACCGATATATTGTTTTTATTCCTGTATATTTTGTTTAAGTACTATTTTAAAAATTCGTTGCTAAACCTAAAACGCTTTTCGTATGCATAAACAACAGTCATATGTATTTAAATAACTTAATCACAAACATTACTCTCTATTCATCAAGCTGCTTTTACATTGATTATTTAAAGTATATTATTTAAAACAATTTCAGTAAAATTTGAGTAACTGAGACCACTAGGACGAAAGAGACTAAACTGTTCGCGGAAGATACAGGACTTGGCGGCTTATAGTGTGCCGAAATTATGGGATTCCAGAAATCTGTGCTCTCCCTGTTGATATTCACAAGAAACTCCTCCTTGAAGATTGAGAAATTTGCAGCGGTCTCACCACCACTCATCAGTAAAGTTGGGGTCATTTGAATGGTGATGGGATCCCATAGGGTAGCCATTTCAGGGAGCGGAGGTGTTGGTGTCCTAGAAGTAAATAAAATACAAGTAAATTATGATGGCCTTATAATTGAATCCTATGGTGAGTTCAAACCCTAGCAGGCACGAAAGAGTTTTCTCAATTTATCAATACTATTTAATTTAGTACATTGTAAATGCTTAAAAAAATAGCTATATAGTTTGGTTATTCTTGGGAAGAGCAACATCCCAGAAGACGGTTTAAAAGCATTTGTAAAGCTTACTTTAATACGTGATTTGTAACTATTAGTATACTACAAATTGTATCTAGAGAATCAGTGAATTGACAAATACACTGAAAAAGTGTGTAGTTCTAAGAAAATAATTATGTAGTCATATTATTTTTTAGTCCGTTCAGTAGCGGAAGTGGCGCTTGCATGTTTTTTTAAGTAACAGAACTTGCCATATTTAAGTGCGGCTCGTTGTAAACGTTGAGTCAATTGGACTATTAGATAACCCAAATTAAGGTCGTACCTATTGTAGATATCGCTACAAACCCGACTGGATTTGTATTGTCAGTTACGTATGTGTTTCAGTTATTTGTTCATTGGATAGATTTGCTTATACACATTAAGCGTTTTGTTTCTTTTTCCTACATATATTTGTTACTGATTTTATTTAAACTTACCCTCTTTGAGCAAACCAAACTAAACGGTTGGTTATTGCTGAAGCGGCAGCGTCATCTATCGGCCTCAAATCGTAGTTAAAGAGGAAGTTCAGGATGCCGCCATGTCGCACTCCGGTCAAAGGAATCTGTGGATATGTCCATTCAAAGTTCTTCGTCCCTCTAAAAGCAAATTTCAACAGCCAACAACTAGCTTGGGACGTCAGAGCCCTTTCTTTTGCCCCCCTTATAACAGGTATCAGTATTAAAGTGTCGCCTTGATAATCGAGATAATCCTCAATTGTTTCCATATTGATTGTTCTCTGGCTAAAGTAAAACTGGCGTATATTTGCAGTAACAGCCGTTCTGTTTGCTTCGGATTCAAAAGCCAGGTCAGGCTGTATGAAGTCTCCAAAGTTAGCCTCCATTTTTCCAAGCCAATTGTTAAACGCTGCTTGTGCAGCTCGTATCGTGCCCTCCCTATCAACGTAACCAGTTATATATGGAATGTGACTGTAGTTACCAGATCTTAATATATTGATCGGGGCATCGGGTAGGAATGTCCCATTTAAATTAACATTTTCAATGCAAGGCCCAAATAGTGGTGTATTATTATAAAATTCGAAATCGCCAAGAGCGCCTGACAGTAAGCTAATATCAGTAGATGCTAGCTTCCTCGCTAATTCGGCTGTCGTTTTCCCTGAGTAACCCAATTTTTCTCCGACTCGATTAGCGTAGCCTATAGGGTCATAAGACACAGCCCAAGGAGCCAAACCAGATCCACTCAAGACTATAGCTTTGTGTGTCAAATTCTGAGACATTGGCGACAGTGTAATTAAATCCACCATAGCTGCTCCGGACCCATGACCAAGGAGAACAACGTTATTAGGGTCTCCACCGAAACCGGCTATATTCTGTTTAATCCATTGTAACCCTTGGATGATATCCTTCAAACCGGCATTACCTGGAGCTTCAGTGACACCGAGGCAAAGAAAACCGAAGATTGATAAGCGATAGTTGATTGAAACTACAACCAAATCTTTTTCCACTAGATTTTTGAATGAATACATCGTCGTGCTGGTAGATTCGTATTCCTCTCCTTCAATCCATACAAGAACCGGTTTAGGTTGGTCTACATTCTTCGTACGAATGCTGAGTACCAGACAATCTTCGACCCCAATAAGCCCTCGGGTGCTTGGTTGGGCACATATTATGGTATTATCGACAGCGAAATATTCTCCGGGGTAATTTGGTGGCGGAGTTGGTGCCTGGAAACAAAATACAGTCTTAAGTTAATATTTACTTTATAACTGGGTGTAGTATGTTCGTTAAGCGAAAAAAAGGCTTGGTTGAATAGTGTTGACCTTTATTTATTTTTATATTATTTATAGGGTGGTAACGCGTCGATGCCATGGAGTTTTTTGTTATCGAAATTAAAATACCGAGGGTCAGGCCAACCCTTCTCGTGATAACATCAACGCGTTACGACTAAGTATTTTTGCTGGGTTTTGAAATGGTTTGTGGCAACCTGATGACTTGACGTGACGTGATGTGATGACGATGTATAAAATGTAAGCCTTGTCGTATTCTCGAGTTTACTTTGGATAGTACTAAACTAAGACCTACCACGCTGCTCCAATGCGGATTAGTAGGTTACACATATCCCCAGATTTTTATGGATATATCAACGAAAACCGTGTGATAAATTGCAATTATAAATTAGACACAAGTCTTAAGTTTTAAGAAAATCTCATTGGTTTCTGCCGGGTTTGTACTTGTGATCCCCTTGAAAAAGTCGCACAGTCTTAATGTTTGGCTTTCACAGCTTGACATGAACGAAATGAGGGAACAGTTTGTTATACAGTTGTTATATTTATAATCCATAACTCTGAACCGATAATCTGGATTATTGTTTACTTTAAACATATAACTGTTATCTTTTGAACTGTAGTCGATCCTATTCTTGGAAACAATGTAGGTATATACATTATCAGGCGTCGGCCATTATCTGATTGCACAACAGATATATTGAAGTGGTCAAGTCATTTATAAACTGGATATAGTTTGTTAGAATCTATTTTACGTGGTTAATATACTGCAACTAGTGATAAGTCGTTAGTTTTTACTTATTTTTATTTATTTTTACTTATTGGGATAACCAACAAGACTTACATTATTTATACTATAAAATACTCTACAAACTATTCAATTAAATGTAATCTTAATTATAGGTTACCACGGCATGTAATAGGGACGCGTACATTATTTAAATATATTATATCAAAATAAAATTATAAAATACAAAATGTAACAATGTTTTAAAAAGGCTATAGGAATCCTGCATGTATCAGAAATGAAAACGGATTGTCCTCTTTACATTTAGCATTATATATTTTTTCCATGTTACTTCGTCGCGGATTATAGCAAAATAATTTTACTATTACTTTTTTTTATTATCTCCGCAAAATAACGTCTACTTCTATAAATTATTTCATGTTCCTTAAGTAATTTCAAGGCATTATCTATTCAAAAAATTTTAAAGAGTGCTTTATTTTACCCATTTTAAAAATCCGTCGAAGTAATAGACAAGAAGTACAAATATACTTTTTTTTATTATAAAACTACGGGAGCCGCTTGCAATTATTTAACGATCTTGTTTTCTATTTTGAACCTTATCATTTAAATAATAAGGATTGTAATCTTTAATTTGTACACCTCATTTATCTCTTGGGACTGGTTTTTGGATCACTGCCACAAACATTAATAACGGAACTCATTTCTGATAAAAATGCAACTACTGCAATTACGGATGTTTTATTGATTTGAATCTTATTTTCTAAATTATAAGACACAAAATTGATTAAATTAATATGTTTACGATTTAACAGTCAGTTTATTGTGTACTTTTCATGCGTTTTAACGCATTTTGTTGTTTACGGAGGTATTAATGGGTTCATCACTCACTATTTTACAATTCATATTAAATTCAATCAATTCGTATTAAAAAAGATTGTGATATATAAAAAAAATCCTTAGCTTTAAAGCGGTGTAGTGTCGTTGAGTTTGAAAGATTTATATTTAAACCGGGGCACCATATAGACTAGTTTAAGTCCATTTATTGAGGAAGGCTATAGGTTATATAACATCACGCTAAGATGAATAGGAGAGGAGCAGCATTAAAAAATATAACAAAACGGAAAATTTAAAGCTTTCCTTGCGTGCGCTGAGTAAGTGGTAATAGTTATTCAAAAATCATGTATTACAAAATTGTTCCCCTCTAAAAGTTCTAAATAAAAGCCCGCGACAGCATATGTCTAGCGTTTAAGGTTAACCCACTTTAACCATTTTTATGGTTATCAAAATACTATATTATGGTTTTAATCTTGCCACGCGAGCGGAGCCGCTGGAGATTCCTAGTAATATATATAAAGCTGAAGAGTTTGATTGTTTGAACACGCTAATCTCCAAACCTACTGGACCGATTTGAAAAATTCTTTGACTGTAAGATAGCCTATTTATCGAGGAAGGCTATATAACATTACGCTAATATAATAGGAGAAGTGTAGCAATAGAAAATAATGTGATAGCGGCGAAATTTAACGCTTTCCGTGCGTGTGCTTAGTAAACGGTGAAAGTTATTCAAAAATCTGTTATAATTAACTCACTATCACTAATTTTGTTAAAAATTTTAAAACAAACGAAACAAATTTTAATATTTTTTTGTAAATCATTGATTTCCATTTGGGAAAGCTGCTGGCACAGCTAGTCTATACTAATATTATAAAAAGGAAAAATTGTCTGTATTTTTGTAATGTTTTCACACAAAAACTACTGGACCGATTTAAAAAATTTCACCATTGGAAAGCTGCATCTTTACTGAGCAACATCATAGGGTATATTACATAAAAAATAGGGATCCATGATAAAAATGTAATAAGGTGTAAAAAAATTGTCATAAAAATCTGTCATCACATGCGTTGCGGAAACTATTGATAATTAATTATTAGTTAATTGAGTAACAAAAATAAATCAATAGTCCGACTTAGTAGACTTTCCACTGCCATGAAATCGGTATGTACATGGGTAACACCGCGGGATATTACTAGGATTCAATATTTTGCATGTAGGCGTCCCTTGCATAATTCTTGAATTGTTCATCACTGTTCTTAATTCTTATGTAGCAGAAAAAATTACGTAAAGGTCATACGGTTAACAACAATTGTTATTATGGTGAAGCGTGACAAATTCGATTTTATTCTTAATTCCAATCGTGATAAGGTCCAAATATGAATATAGTGAACATAATCACGTACATAATTTAATTCGTGACGCTTTTTATGGTGTTCATCTCGTAATATTATAAATTGGGATAAAGTTCTAGAAAATTGAATATTTTAATCCAAAGAAATTTTTTTAAAATTAATTTACCTTGTATAAATACTGCTTTCGTCCTCTGCAGGACTTATTTCGTAATCATTATTTATTTATTATTTATAGTCTAGAAAGGAACGGAGGTGTTACTTTGCGGAACTTTATTATACAAAAAAATAATTAATGTATAGAAACTGGCTATACTCAAGCCCGTACGGGGCCCTTATTCATAAGCTCTTTATTATAGGCATTTTTTGCACTTATCGTCTCAAAGTTTCGGAATAAATACAACATGCTTCCAGTTTCATTCATCATTCTGCTTCCAGTAACTAATTATTGTAAAGAACAAAAAGTAATGACAAAAGTTATAATCTATAAGTTAATTTTTATATTTATTATTTTTTTTACTGACAATATTATTACTTAAATTATTTAAGTTACAATCAATAATAACTTATCTTATCATTAGTGGATTACATCGTCTGACAGTTTTAGTTATAATCCATAAGTTAATTTTTATATTTATTAATCCACAATAAAGAATTAATCCGTATGAATGTAAAATTTGTAGACAGACAGTCAAATTTGTACTTTATTTTTACTTTGCGGAGGTCCATTATACAAAAGTAATGAGAATATTATTTTGCTATAATCCGCGACAAAAGAAAATATATGTAATAGCAAGGGAAAATTTTGTTTTAAACTTTATTTAATCACAAAATTCTATGTAAAAAGAAATTGTGTAAATTGTGTTCTAATAAATATTTTCTTCCTTTCTTCATTCCAATGATAAGAGCAAAGCCGCAGCCAAATCCTATCGTATACAGTTGTTCAATTACCCTACGTATGTTGTCTGAAAAATCAATGGCGAATCCAATATGGCGGACTAGACCAGCTGCCGCGTCTCGTGGCTTGAATGCCACGTGACAACACCAGAATATATACAACTAGTAATAACCTGCGGTTATACGCGTATTTTTTTAATTTTTACACCTTATTTACATTTTGACGTGACAGCGTCTTAAATTAGGTTGCGGCTTGGAGTCACTCATGAAAAAGTATAACGCCCGCTCACGTCTGTTACGATGAGTCACCGAACGATAGAGGCCCGCCGGACTGGCGAATGCCTTGCGTCTCTCTTCCACTCCAATCCATCACATTTAAAAAGACGTTGTCACGTAAAATCTTTGTCCGTAAAACCGACTTTACAGGCAACCGTTTTTTTTATTACCCTTTGATCATCCTCCTGCCCTTATCCCACTCTAAGTCAGGTCGGCACAATATGTTATAAACATGCTGTCACATGATTTGGCTAGGTATTTTAACACCGACCGCCTGCCTGACATCAACTTAGATAAGAACGATAAGAAAGAGTGTGGTCTATTCTACTTAACCGGATACCACACGGTGAGTCAACTTACCTTAGTCGCCTTTTACGACACTTCGGTAAGAAATGAGGTTTGTGAATTCTACTCAGCCGAATTAATAATGTATCGGCAATACTAGGTCTAAACTACCTCGGATAAATTAGGTTTATAAATTCAACCAATATATGTTTACTCGACGATGTTTTTATTCACCTAAAATTATTACGTCATTTATTAACAGCCGAAACCGATTAATGTTATGGTAGCTTCATAAATGGCAGGCTAAATTGCTCTTTCGATAAAGTTTAATTTGAATATAAATAGCTTGGTTAAAAATTGAACAGTTAAAATAAGTAACAAGTGAAATATAAGAACGTTAAAAATGCACGAATCGTGGAACGTAACTTTTTCAAAATGGCACGTTAATTTACTTTTATTATTACGATAAACTAAGTTGAATATACTCGTAAATAGCTTGGTTACAAAATTGGACAGTCAAAATAAGTAATAACTTCAATAAGAAACGTTAAAAACGCACGAATCAAAGTACATCGTAACTTTTTCAAAATGGCACGTTAAACTGCTTGTATTCTTTCAACAAACTTTAATTTGAATATAGCTTGGTTAAAAAATTGAACAGTTAAAATAAGTAACAAGTTGAATATAAGAAACGTTAAAAATGCAGCGTAACTTATTCAATCCAGCGATAATAAGGAAAACAAATACTACCTTGAACCTGTTCTCGCCAGCCGTGCTACCGCCATAATGGATCCCATAAAACACCGTATAATTCCCATCAGTTGCACGAGATCCGACAACAACACCTTGTGTTGTGTTCACCCTGATGTTATCGTTCTGCGCGTACGCAGCTGCACACAAACACAATAATAACCACATTTTAACTAAGTCACGTTCCGCAACGCACGTGCGCTCTCGACGACGAGCCGGCGCAGAATGAGCTCAGTGTTACTCGACTCGACTATCACAGATATAGTATCAATGAGGTCACCACTTACCTAATAACGTTAACGTTATGTGAATTAAAAGAAGGTACACTTGAAATTTCTTCAAGTAAACGCTTTACTTATTAGTAGTTTGATGTTATGATTTGTTTTATTAAGGGCCTGTTTCACAAGTAAGTGATAAAATGTCGAATAGTTAACCGACAAATAAACTAAGTAGCAGATAAATGTCTCCAAAAATTTAAAAAATAATCGCGGCCATTTTGAAACAGGTATTTGCTATCCAGCAGATAAACAAAATAACAGCCACATGATCTACCTGTTAACTTATTAGGGACTTTAAGTGCTGAATAAACCTATCAGAAACCTTAGAAACGCAAAATTCCGGGATATGTTTGGAATAAGCTAACTGACAGTTTATTGGTAACTTGTGAAACAGGCCCTAAATGTACGTTTAGTCACTGTCATACTTCTTTTTCAAATGAGTTATCCTAGACCTAGGGAGCTTAAATTTTTTATCGGTTGGACAAAATTAACGATACTTAAATCTTTGGCGGCCAGTCGTAAAATACATAGCCAAATAATGTGACATGCTTATAACATGTCGTGCCGACCCCGCTTAGAGTGGGATAAGAGCAGGAGTATGATATAATTGAAATACAGGGTCAACATATAAGATAAAAAGTCGCGTTTTCGTTCATTAACAACAAATTTCAATAACAAAAGTTTAAGTAAGTTTATATATTTTAAAAGCAAGTAAGTTTTTATATTTTAGTTTTCTTGGTACAACTAGTTTTTATTTTTTATTTTTCTTAGTACATTAGTGTTTATTTTTTACTTTTGTTGGTACATTAGTTTTTATTTTTTACTTTTCTTGGTACATTAGTTTTTATTTTTTACTTTTCTTGGTACATTAGTTTTTATTTTTTACTTTTCTTGGTACAACTAGTTTACATAAATCTTTGGCGTGCCGCTATTTATATATTTTCTGTACAATTCATTCTTTATATCAATCTATGTTATTTATTTAGTATGAGGCGTGGAATAATCTTTTTTAGATTTTGAGAACTTTCTGTTATTCGTAGGCCATTCCAAAATCTTCAGCGGACCACACCTTGGCCAGCGGGCATAGGGTTGAAAGGCCTGTCCTAGACGAATAATTTATTTATTTTTAAATTTAAAATTGCAGTTATATTACTTATATTAAATTTATTTTTCTATTTAATAATTCAGATTACTTGAATAAACGAAATACGTGAGATATACTAAATTACTCATCATCCTCTGGCCTTTATCCCACTCTAAGTGGGGTCGGGACAACATGTTATAAACATGTTGACACATGATTTGGCTGCGTATTTTACGACCGGCCGCCTGCCTGACCTGTGAAATTACCTTAGTCGTATTTTAAGACACCTGGGTAAGAAAAAGTGTGGTCTATTCTACTCAGCCGGATACCATAGTGCGGGTCAATTTACTTTACCTTTTACGAAACCTCGGTAAGAAATGAGGGTGGTCTATTCTACACAATTGGATACCGCACGGTGGGTCGATACCACATGGCATTTAAGTGTTTTAAGGTAAGCCATGAATTTAGCTCATTTTTAACTTGTGTAATTTCATAGTAAATTAATTTTTTTAATCATTTGGTTCACTTGTTTATTAGATTAAATTTCAAAATGTCAACTAGCAACTATTAACGCGATAGTCGTCACACGCCCTGGTCATAACATAACCAGGTTATCAAAATAGAGTGACTTATTCGACTGTGAAAGTAAATACGATATTCTTGACATCATAATATTTCTTTTGGACATGTTCGAGACAGGTAATTCATCATGAATCGATGTTTGATAACAACGTCACACTTAACGATAACATAAACACCATTTCAGTTGTTTTATTTACGTTCATACAAAATTCCTATAATAAATGTCTTTTAGATAAATTGCTTTGATAGTTGTTGGTCAAGTTATGATATAATTATTTTGCTATAAAAGTAAAAGTAAGTAGCGGCCTGTTATTATCCCACTGCTGAGAATAGGCCTCTTCTATCCGTTTTTGGAGAGAAGGGTTGGAGCTAAGACCTACCAATGCGGATTGGTAGGTTACACATATCTCCGGAATTCTCTAGAGATATGCAGGTTTCCTCACGATGTTTTCCTTCACCGAAAAGCGTGTGATAAATTGTAATTATCAATTAAACAAATAAGTTTTAACAGAAAAACTCATTGGTGTCTGCCCGAGTTCGAACCCGTGAACTCCTCGAAAGAGTCGCACGGTGTTACCGCTGGGCTACCACAGCTTATTATTTTGCTTTTTGCTTTTTGGATTATTTTGCTATAATCCGCGTTTATTAAGAGAATTTATGTAATGAAATATATGCTTTTCCTTAAAGAGATAGGAGCCTTTTTTTTAGGAGTAAAATTACTTTTTTAAGATAAAGATAATTTATAGAATTAGGCGTTACTTTGCGGAAGTCCATAATAAAAACTAATGAAAATATTATTTTGCTATAATCCGTGATAAAAGAAAATATATGTAATGCTAAAAGTAGAGTGTACTATTCGTTCTCATACCTGATACATGCAGAATTTGTAAAAACTCATGCACTACCCGCCACCGATAACACTACAATACACAAGCACTGCACATATTCACCACCACAATTACAACAATTGTTTCGCCCCGTAACCGAAGCATCGTCAGGAGATAGACTCCACGACTCCTCTCTTCACATACATAGTACACTTTACATTTAGCATAACATTAGTTTTGTAAAATAAAGATTGAAACCATCTCAGGTGAAATAAGTTCTTAAAAATGTCTTCCTGACCTCATTTGTGCTCAAAAAAGATTTTTTTTGGAATTTCTATAGGAATAAATTTTAATTGGAAAGCTTTTTCTCCACCGCAAGTATCTTATTTTATTTTAATTTGACACCGAAATAATGAGTCTTCACACCTCTAACGAGATACCGAAGTAGATAGTCTTTTGAATTATAGAGTTGACAAACTAAACCAGTATAAGTGAAAATAATTAGTGTACCTAAAAAACCTTGACGGTTTGACTAAGTAAGTCCAGTTTTGAGAAAAAGACCAGTGTAACATAACAGCCAGCAGGGTCGTCTCGCTTACTCCTTGGGAGTAGGCGGGGTACGGGCCTCGAGGCGTACCTCCTCGCCCGGGCAGTTCCTCGCGGGCACTTAAGCCCGGTCTGTGTTTCGGCCGTAGGCCGAGGTCACCTAGGTGACCTAAGGGATGTCTGGTTCGGTGGGGAGGTCTGGGAATGATAGCTCCCAGACCTCAAAGTCTTCTTCAGGTGGTCCTAAGTCGGGTGGTGTCATGATCGGGGGTGTCAAATCCGGTGTTTTCGCCCTCTCGCCCATCGCGTCGTCCTCATCGTCGCCGTCGTCATCCACATCGAGCCGCGGAGACGGTGACCGCAGGAGCTCGCGAGGCAGGGAACGTCCATCGGGTGGTCGCGCATGGAGTGGCGCGTAACATAACGTACTCGTAATCCATATAATTCTTCACTGAATCAATAGATGGCGCCACTAGTCGTTTACTCCGCGCTATAGATGTGCTTTAGGAATATGAGAAGTCCCCGTAGTACTAAATGATATTAGTCAGGAAGTAGCGGTGTGACTTCGAATTCAAAAAATCGATTAATAAATAATCGATTTGAAAAACGATTTTTTCGTATCAAAAAATCGATTAGTAGGTAATAAGCGATTTGTTTTCTGATTGTATGAAAAGTTTCCTTTTTTAATATAAATAATTAATTTCTTGGCTTATTAAAGTGGACAACTATCAAGAAATAATATCAGATGCGCTGTTTGTGAAATTGGGTTAAAATGTGTAGTTTGGCTAAATTGGTTTAATCCAACAATGCATATGTAATCTTAAAAAACAAGAAAAAGAGTATAAAAGAAAAAGGGGACCCCATAATAATTCATTTTGAAAAAATCGATTTGTGATGAAAAAATAATCGATTATTAAAAATCGATTATTTTGAAATAATAATCGATTATTTTTTCACATTGCTAACGTCATGTGCACGTATTACTTTCCCGTCCGTGCATCCATCCCGCTCATCGTCTTACAGTTTTAATTTATAGTTTTCTTGGTATAACTAGTTTTTAACAAAGATTAAATTACACACAAGGAAAAAAGTATAAACATAGTCATTTGTCAATTTTAAGGTTACTATTAGTAGAAGTTATGACAATAAGGGATATTACATATACCACAATTATAGTTAGTAATATTTCTGGAAAATACGAAGTTATTTACCTTTCATAGAACACTTAATTTACAGTCATAGTTAACGATAACGCCACGTAATCGTAATTGTTACTAATATATCCCTCCTAGTTAGTAAAGTAACGGCCTGTTACTATCCCACTGCTGGGCATGGGCCCCCTCGCTCCGCTGGAGAGAAGGATTGGAGCTACGGGCTTTATCATCATACAATACCGACATAAGCTTACGGCCCCTGCTTTGCGCCTTGAAAAAGTACGTAAGTCGTTTGTGGGTTTGGGTATAAGATTCTATAATAAAATTCCACAGTTAATTTTGGCTTTAAAAACACTATTAAGGAGAGGCTGATACAGAAAGCCTACTAAACTGTTGAGGATTATTTAGACGATAAGAATGCGTGGATATAGATATTTCGACCCTGTACAAGATAGAAACGATTAAATGTAACTATTGTAGAATTGTATTTTTAACAAGAGCAACCGCCGAGTTTCTTGCTGGCTCTTCTCGGTAGGAACAGCTTTCCGAACCAGCAGTAGAGTTGACGATTCAAAAGCACTTGATTACAAGTTTATTTGAATAAATAATATTTTGAATTGAATTGAATATAAGATAAGTATATCTTCTGCAAAAATATTAAGCAAAACTTGGTCATCGAAGTACTATATATTTATATGTCGCAATAAATCCATTTGGCTTGCATCCAAAACTGAGCCATTTATCCCCTAGCGGGTTCATAGGGCGTGCACTTAGACAGAAATATTTCGCTCTTTCGCAATTGACATACAAGCAAAATGAAATGTGTGTCTACGACTGTAGTTTCCTCTTTAAGTACATTTGTCTTTGAATGCAAAGAAGCTAAAAACGATTTAACGAAAAAACTTATCTACTAACACTAATTGTGTGTTTATGAACCTGTCACCATATCGAGAGAGTCGCACGGTCTCACCTCTGGGCTATTACAGCAAGCAAATCAAATTAAATCAAATGAAAATATCTTTATTCAAATAAGCTCTTTCAAGTACTTTTGAATCGTCAAGGATCAATATGATTAATGAAGCTACAACTGGTTCGGAATGTTGCTCTTACCGACAGGAACCAGAAAGAAACTCGGCCGTCAATCTTTTGAACATTTTCAATTTTACTATTAAAATTTTCATATACAGGCTTTTTTATCATCCCAATAATTTTCAATTTTGTAATATGCTTTACGTATAAGCATATCAAGCTGTGATGGCCTAGCGGTGCGACCGTGTGAATCTCTAGAGACGATCATGGGTTCAAACCCGGGCAGGCACCAATGAGTTTTTCTATTAAAACTTATGTGTCTAATTGATAATTGCAATTTATCACGCTTTTCGGTGAAGGAAAACATCGTAAGGAAACCTGCATATCTTTAGAAAATTCTAGGGATATGTGTAACCTACCAATCCGCATTGGAGCAGCGTGGTAGGTCTTAGCTCCAACCCTTCTCTCCAAAAATGGAGAGAGGAGGCCTATGCCCAGCAGTGGGATAGTAACAGGCCGTTACTTACTTACTATAAGCATATCTCTTATACTTAATTTAAACCTTTCTGTAGACTGATCTAGTATTGATTGCGGAATTATATTGTAAAAGCGAATACCGAGACCATCGAATGAGTTGCTAACTCTGCTAAGTCGGGACATAGGTATCACAATCGTTTTGTGACCTCTCGCATATCATAATAGCATAGATTAGAGGACGATGTAAAATTATTTAAAGCTAACAAAACTTTATCATTCAAAAAACAAAAAAGAACTGAATTCGGAGAATAAAGCCAGTTTAATCCTTTTAGTGGGTATATGCAAATATTTCGAATGCATGCATTGTATGTTAAATAAACGATTGCTACACGTGCCTCTGTATTTTCGAAAGAGTATAAAAAATAGTGATATAAACTTTATCCTTTAACGCCGTGTCGTATCCGGCTGAATAGAATAGTACCACCCTCATTTCTTACCAAAGTGTCGTAAAGGGCGACTAAGGTAAGTTGTCCCATCAAGTAGTATCCGGTTAAGTAGAATAGACCACCCTCATTTTTTACCGAGGTGTCGTAAAACGCGACTAAGGTAAGTTGACCCGCCGTGTGGCATCCGGCTGAGTAGAATAGACCACCCTCTTTCTTACCGAGGTGTCGTAAAACGTGACTAAGGTAAATTTTCCCATCGTGTGGTATCCGGTTAAGTAGAATAGACCACCCTCATTTTTTACCGAGGTGTCGTAAATCGCGACTAAGGTAAGTTGACCCACCGTGTGGTATCCGGTTAAGTAGAATAGACCACCCTCTTTCTTACCCAGGTGTCGTAAAAGGCGATTAAGTTAAACCGACCCGCCGTTTGGCATCCGCCTGAGTAGAATAGACCACCCTCTTTCTTACCGAGGTGTCGTAAAATACGACTAAGGTAAGTTGATGTCAGGCGGCCGGTCATTAAATACGTAGCCATATTATGTGACAATATGTTTATAACATGTTGTGCCGACCCCACTTAGAGTGGGATAAGGGCAGGTGATGTTAAAGTTTATCCTTTAGAGCCATCCATTATATTTTAGAGTAACTTGAGACCATTATACATGACAATGACCTCATTAACGATCAGATAAATGTTTCTAGTTCATGTGTAAAGTGTTCGAAGGCAAAATAAATGGTGGGGGTTGAACTAATTAGTATATAACTATGCTTGCTTGGGTTAAGTGTCTCGCTTTGCGATTTGTCGTGGAGTCTATCTCCTGATGATGCTTCGGTTGCGGGGCGAAACGATTGTTGAGTTTGTAGTGTACGTATGTAATGCTTGTGAACGTGTTTTTACTGATCCTGCATGTATCAGGTATGAAAACGGAGAGTCAAATCTACATTTGGCATTATATATATTTTCAAATTCAAATTCAAAATTCAAATTCAAAATATTCTTTATTCAAGTGGACTGTTTACAGTACTTTTGAATCGTCAAATGTTTTAAAGAAGCTACCACTGATTCGGAAGTTTGCTCCTACCGAGAAGAATCAGCAAGAAACTCGGCGGCTAATCTTTTAAAAATTATTACAATTTGAAATTATTATTTCAATTTACTTTATCGCAGATTATTAATTACTAGTAAAATCCCGCGGTTTCACCCGCGTAATTTTTATTTTTTTTACACCTTCTTACATTTTTATAATACATTCCTATTTCTTTAAATGTTATATAGCCTATGTTGCTCAGTAAAGATGCAGCTTGCCAATAGTGAAAGAATGTTTGAAATCAGTCCAGTAGTTTATGTGAAAACATTACAAACATACATACAAATTTTTCCTCTTTATAATATTAGTATAGAAATTTTCTATTAATTTTATAAGCTTTATCGGTTTATCTTAACAGATTTTACCATAGTTTAAGTTATATTTTACAAACTCTATTCAAGATGGCGCTCGATGAACAAGACGTGGTTTCAGAGCATGTAAAGTCTGGAAAGTTTATATAATTTATATTAATTAGTATCCAACAGGGAACGATGGAAAGCATGATAAATTGTAAGTAGAAGAGTAATGTTTTGATTTATTTAGACAATAAATTCAGCGTTGTCTGCAACAATTAATAAGGCTTTCAGAACGTTTAATATTACGCGAGAATTGTCCCTTTTAAATATTGGGTTTGGCAACACTTGTAAATTTTGATATTACATTGCGTATGACAATATCATCATCTTCCTGCCCTTATCCCACTCTAAGTGGGGTCGGCACAACATGTTATAAATATGTCGTCACATGATTTGGCGTATTTGACGACCGGCCGCTTGACTGACATCAACTTACCTTAGTCGTATTTAACGACACCTCGGTAAGAAAGAGGGTGGTCTATTCTACTCAACCAGATACCACACGGTGGGTCGACTTACTTTAATTACCTTTTATGACACCTCGGTAAGAAATGAGGGTGGTCTATTCTACTCAGCGGGACACCACACGGCGGGTCGACTTACCTTAGTCGCCTTTTACGATACCTCGGTAAGAAATGAGGGTGGTACTATTCTACCCAGCCGGATACCACATTAAATGTGTTTATTAAATCACTCACTAATATCTTTTGACTCTACTGTTCCTATATTCGTCGTCAGTTCTATGGGATACAGTCTCGAAATGGTTAAATCTATATATATAAAAATATACTTAGTCTTTAATTAATCTAAGGTCGCTAAATATACACATACCAGCTTTTACCTGCAACTTCGTTTGCGTGGACTGTCGCGTGGTAGGTTGATAACAGATGGCGCTTTTGCATATTATCCTATTCCTGTAGAATTACCAGGATTTCTATAGTCCATATGTTATTCCGTGTATAAGTAATAATTGCGCCAAATTTCATCGATATTGGTTCAGCGGATTCGCCGTGAAAGAGTAACAAAAATACTTGTACATAGATTTTTTTTCGAATTGACTGTATGATGTTAGCCCTAACGGCTTTTACAACGTCACCGGGTGGGACGGGTGAGCGCAGAAGCACTGTCGAGGTTGCGAAATGCGGAGAGTAGAGCGCAGAAGCTCTACTAGCGTCGGGGAACGTCGTCCTAAGGGTGCCTCCTGTGTGTGACCACGGCTTAGGGCGACGTGTAGTTGAGGGCTGATGGTATGACTTTGATAAGTCAATACGACGACGGATGGGTGGCAAGAAGTCATGACCAACCGACGTCAGAAATCTGGGACCTCGTCTTCGCCGGCGAAGACGCTGTGTGTATTACGTGTTTCTGTGTTTGTGATCGTTATTTGATCGTCAGGGTCATATAGGACGCTTTTTGGACGCCTATATTTTCGACGGTCAGACCTAACTGGGATCAGGATAGGATATATTAATTATTATGAGCAAAGAAACCATAAACTTAAAAATTGAGGAGCGATAAGTGAAATTCGACTAAGTTTACCGTAACATCTTAAAGGGTCACATAAATTGAGGTTGAAATATTCTCTGAAAAGTTTTTCGGTTCACTCCATTAAGTACTTTGGGTCGAGTGGTTTGGACGATGTGAAGACCGCGCGAAGGAACCGTCATTAAGGGATCTCAGATTCGACCTTAGTGTTGTTGATACTTCCGTTTTTACGCTCCACTGAGCCGTTACGGTTTATGGGATCCCTTCATCTTATTGAATTTGCAAGGTTTGTCTATACTAATGTCTGATATATTCTATAGAACTGTTAAGGGTTTCGATTATTTAGGTATACGAATACCCGTGTGGTATCTGGCTGAGTAGAATAGATCGCCCTCATTTCTTACCGAGGTGTCGTAAAAGGGACTAAAGTAAGTTAAAGTCAGGCAGGCGGCCGATAGTAAAATACTTAGCGAAATCATGTGACAGCATGTTTATAACATGTACCGACCCCACTTAGAGTGAGATAAGGGTAGGAGAATGTTGAGGTACGTTCTTACGAAAACAATTAAAGTAAAAGTAACAATAGAATTCGTTTGCTGTAATCGGTAGCGTGGGTGTAGACCATCACGGAATTTCAATCTTAGACATATATATACGTCAACTAGGGGACAATAGGTGTTTCTGGAACTTCAATAAAACTTTTAATAGGGTCCTGTGCGACGGCTAAGGAGTGTTCGAGGGAATAGCTTGTTACATGTCCAAAGTACTTCTGCTAATAGGTTGTTACGAACTAAAACTTTATCTTACTTATCAAGCTGACGTGGTTTTTATTTCTATGTACATATATTCGTGAGCTGGGAGACCGATCTTTTTTTATAGGGTTCTAAACCTCTTAGAGGTTATGTCAGATCCATCGTACCCTAATAATACCTATTATTGCATAAGATCAAGCCTTGCTTGGTATTTTTTTAAAGGTATAAAAAATACAATTTAAAAAAAAAGAATAAAAGCGCTGGCGACATGTGGGACTTGAACTTGGGTTTTGAACGTTAGGCTATCATAGCATTACGTTTGACAGCGAAAATTTCATTTAATATCTATTCAACATTTTAGCACTTGTTTCAGTGTCCAAAAACAGGGATAAAGGGATTTTTTTAATATGAAACCTAGCTACGTCGATTTCTTCCCCTTACATGCTGTATTTCATGAAAATCGTTGGAGCCGTTTCCGACACCTCGGAAAGAAATGTCTTACCGACTTGTCATAAAAGACGACTAAGGTAAGACGACCCGCTGTATGCTATCCGGTTTAGTAGAATAGACCACGCTTTTTCTTACTGAGGTGTCGGAAAATACGACTAAGGTAAGTTAAAGGTAAAATACGTAGCCAAATCATGTGACAACATGTTTAGAACATGTTAATATAAGGGCAGGAAGATGATGAATGAGACATGCATTCATTAAAAATATTGGCTGGCATTTGGAACTCTTCCAAGTTAACTGGAGGCAATTTATTCTCAAACTTATATTTGCACAGCTTTTGAATCCACTTGTGATATCGAGCTTATAATGAAATCACACGGTTCTTGCTTTGCGTCTAACCAATACTATACTAATATATAAAGCTGAAGAGTTTGTTTGTTTGAACGTGCTTATCTCAGGAATTACTGGACCGATTTGAAAAGTTCTTTCAGTGTAAGATAGTCCATTTATCGAGGAAGGCTATAGGTTACATAACGCTAAGATGAATAGGAGAGGAGGAGCGATAAAAAATATTACGAAGACGGCAAAATTTTCAAAAAAGCTTTCATTGGTGTACTAAGTAAATGGTGATAGGTTTTCAAAAATCATGTTTTACAAAATTATTCCCCTTTAAATGTTCTAAATAAAAGTCCGCGACAGGATTTGTCTTGTTTTTAAGGTTAACCCACTTTAACCATTTTAATGATTATTATTATGGTTAGATTTTAGCATTTTTTAATATATAAAAACAGACAAACAAAATTTTTTTACAATAAAACCTAGCTAGATCGATTTTTCTCCCCCTAAAAAATCCTGAAATTTATAATGTAAGGGGTACATTATAAATTTCAGGAAAATCGTTGGAGCCGTTTTTGAGATACAGAAAATACATTTATATATACATGCAAGATTAACAAGAGGGCTGGCTCCTTTTCGCATAAAGAATCAGCTTAGCGATTCAGCGCGGAAACGCTGCCAGCATTCTTGGGACCATTCCACGTGGGCATGATTTGTATAGTCCTAGCGTGTAAGTAATTTAAGATAACTTGTACATTTTTGTTGTAAAAAAAAGATTATCTCATTTAAATATTAAAGATTACGCAACCAAGTCAATCAATAACAGCCTATGTCAAAATTTAACCCGGTCATGCACTCAGCGAGTTTTAGTATGACCTTTCCAAAATTTTAATTCATTTACTAACAATTTTTCATGTTCACTTTTGACGGGAGGGGAACTTTTTTGTTAGTCATGACGTACCACGGGTTGATCGTTTTTACGAGTTTGCGCGAAAATAAATTTAAAATAAAGTGAACTTATTTATCCATGTAATACGTTATACTTCACAATACCTTCGAATTAGGTGTGATCAGTATGTACCAAATCTTTACTACATACTACTCCATACTATATATATCTACGATAAGTATGTACTAAATAAGTGGTACTTAAATACAACAATGGTCACATTTTTGTATTTTACTAATTATGCCAGCAAACAATAAAAGGGCAGCTGGGGCTCGATCCTAGGTATTTTCACCTCTCCAGAACGCCCGTTCCACAAATGAAACGTTCTATAAACAACTTACAACAACAAAGTAACAGTCACATGATCTACTTGTTAACTTAATAGGGACTTTAAGTGCTGAATATTCCGATATATGTGTAATAATTCCGAGATATGTGTAAGATATATTCCGAATAAGCTAAGTAAGTAAGTAAGTAGCGGCCTGTTATTATACCACTGCTGCGAATAGGCCTCTTCTCCCCGGTATTTGAGAGGTTTGAAGCTAAGACTTGCCACGCTGTTCCAATGCGGATTAGTACACATATCTCCAGAATTCTCTAGAGATATGCAGGTTTCCTCACGAAGTTTTTCTTCACCGTGTGCGTGTGATAAATTTCAATTATCAATTAGACATACATATGTATTAACAGAAAAACTCATTGGTGTCTGCCCGTGTTTAAACAGATGACCTCTACGAAAGAGTCGCACGGTGTTACCGCTGGGCTACCACTTATTTTAAGTAAAGTAAAGTAAGTAGCGGCCTGTTACTATCCCACTGCTGAGAATAGGCCACTTCTCTCCGTTTTTGGAGGGAAGGATTGGAGCTAAGACCTACCACGCTGCTCCAATGCGGATTGGTAGGTACTTGTGAAACAGGCCCCTAATATCTTAATTCCTTCGGGATAGTGATAATCGCTTATCGATAAAAAGTCGCTTAGTGGTGATTTTATCGGTAATTGACTTTGTTAATGGCGCTTTAATTACTGTCAGGTATTTCAATATAAATTTATAAGTCGTATTTATTCATATATTGTAGATATTTCCATTAAATATATCACTTACCATATATCAAATGTATTATAATTGCAATCAATTAGAAACATAAGTTTTAAATAGAAAAACTCATAGGTGCCTGACCGGGGTTTGAACCCGTGACCCCTCGAAAGAGGAACATTAAAATTGCGTATGAACACACGAGCACAGGCCGTGTGGTATCCGGCTGAGTAGTACCACCCTCATTTTTTACTGACGTGTCGTAAAAGGCGACTAAGGTAAGTTGACCTACCGTGTAGTATCTCGTTGTCTGAATAAGAGGGTAGTCTACTCAGTAGAGTAGACTACCCTCTTATTCACCGATGTTTCGTAAAATACGAGTAAGGTAAGTTGGTGTAAGGCAGGCGGCCGGTCGTAACAACTTAACCAAATCATGTGACAACATGTTTATAACAGTTTTTTTTTTAATATGTATTAATCCCAGGTCGAGTTATACTGCGTTTTCCGCAAGACTTGAATATTTTAAACGTTTTTAAACGGTTCACTCATGGTTTACCATCTCCGGACTTTACATAATTTAGGCGGAAACGGATTTCAAATTTAGAACGGAAAAACTTTTTTAAAAATCCCGAATATGTGATATTCATTTGTTATACCATTTTTAAAGTGAGTAATAAAGAATTGAATATTTTAGGTTTAAACTTAGGTTAAAGGGAAATAATCTATTAAAAATGTTATTTATTTCACTTTGTAAACATTAAGTTAACAACTTTTGTACTTTTAAAAACAATTTACATAAAACGTTAATGCACTATCAACCTAAAACTTTCGGAACAATTGCGCTATGTTTTAGTAAAAACTTTATAAAAATTCGTTCAGTAAATTTTGAGAAAATCGATCACAGACAGACGGCTTTTGGGAACTTCGTTACTATATTCAATGATTTTTTTTAACTTTGTGTCATATGGAACCTTATGGTTAAAATATATAAGTTAATTATATACTGTTTATATTTTATCTACTGTCTACTGTTATCTTTAATATTTAAATGAGTTAAATACAGCATGTAGGGGGTTTAAGGAGGGATAAATCGATCTAGCTAAGTGTCATTAAAAAAAAAGTCATTTTAATCTTGTTTTAGTGCACTGAAAATTGCTAAAATGTTGAATGGAAAGTAAATGATATTTTAACTGTCAAACGTAATGATGTGATAGACAGATAGCAATGATAATTGGGGTGGCTAGAGACGTGAAAATACCTGTTATTATGTATTAAATAAAAAAAATAATAATACAAATTTAATAGTATACAGAAAATAATAATTTTGTTCTCCTAACATGTTCATTCAATATAACCATACACGCACACTCACACTCACACTCACACTCACACTCACACTCACACACACACACACACACACACACACACACACACACACACACACACACACACACACACTCTCACGGACACGCATAATCACGCACACAATATATACAATACGCTTAAAGGTGTTAACGCCTTTTTATTTATTAAATTGATTTTGTTATAACATTACATGTATATATAGAGCTATGGAAGGATGGAGGCTCCAAGCATAGGCATTTCTTGCTTAAATGGAGCTTCTAATCACTAGTTAAGTTTAAATAACATGTAAATTGTTTTTAAAAAAAAAGTATGAATATTTTTTTTTATTATTATTTTTATAATTAAAATAAATAACCGAGAATGGCTCGATCCCTAGGTAGTTTATATAAACGTCCAATTTTAGCACATTGTTATATACTCTTTTAATTTTATAGGTTACATGATAAATTCATACAGCGCTGCGAAACTCGCGGTTAGACGTAATATACTGCCGCCGCAGTATTTCGCGAGCGTAGCAGCAATAAACTCAGTTTTTAGGATGTTATAAATGTCTAATTATATAATTCTTACTTTACATCGGTCTTATTTAAATGTATGTGGTGATTTGGTGAACGATAAGTATTTTTGCCAAAGAAAACTCTAAGAATTCTCCTTCTCCTTTTCCCACTCTTTGTGTGATCGGCATATCATCTTTTATCATCACAAACGACTTACGTACTTTTGCAAGGCGCAAAACAGTAGCCGCAAGCTTATGTCGGTTTTGTCTATTATATACACCGCCGATCTTTTTATATGTAGATTCTTATGTAAATTATTTCTTATAATTTTGTAACAGTTTTTCATTGCCAGAAAGACATTTTTCAATGAAACCTAGCTAGATCGATTCATCGCCACCGAAATCCCCTACATTCCGAGTTTCATGAAAATCGTTCCAGAAGTTTTGATTCATTCATTACTGCCCGTGGCCCGCACGCGTTAAATTTGGAGTAAAATTTCCTTTCCCTATACTATGATCATTTCCTGCTATCTTTGGAATATCGAAAATGATTTACTACATTTTTACTTTTTTAGTAAATCGTAGAGTTCAGCCTGCGTTTGCAATGTAAGCGGAAAAAAATGAAATTATTTACGACTTCACATTAGAAACCTCAAAAATTACAGTAATTCTTTACTCCATATTGAATGCTATTATACATATAAACCTTCCTCTTCAATCACTCTATTTATTAAAAGAAACCGCATCCAGATCTGTTGCGTAGTTTTAAAGATTTAAGCATACATAGGGATATAGGGACAGACACAGAAAGCGACTTTGTTTTATACTATGTAGTGAAGAGTTAAATTTATACTTACTTATACTGATATTTAATTAGCTAATGCAGTTTTACAAGAGGGTTTTTTTATCGTAATAAAGTCTTAAAAGATAAAAAGGTCAACCGTGTAGGTCAACATTTAAAGATAAAATATAGTAGCGCGGGTTTTGTGTGAGTCACATCTATTCTAATATATAAAGCTGGAGAGTTTGTTTGTTTGAACGCGCTAATCTCAGGAACTACTGGACCAATTAGAAAAAAAACATTGATGGGACGTATATAATATTAGATATTTATTCGTTTTCCTAAAATTAAACCATCGTACAAATCAGTATATACACTGTTAAACATGTCATGCCTTTTGCAATGTAATTCACTGGTCGTCACGCAAACTGGATGATTCCCATCGTAAAACACATCATTATATAATATCTGATACTTTTTCACTTCATCTAACACTTCTCTAAGACACGAACATTGCCAGGGGTTCTGATTAAAATAAAACTTTGACAACATCGCGCCAGAGTTCCTGAGTTCCAAACAAAAGTTATTCGTCAAATAAGTGATTCTATTGCTGGCCAAGTTCAAATTCTTCAAAGATGTTCCCCGGAAAGCATTTACTGGAACATTTGTTATCTTATTGTGAGATAGATCAATATTTCCTAAACTTTTCATATCCTTAAACAGAGTGTCAGGTAATTCTGCTAATTTGTTGCCTCGCAATATAATCACTTTAACTTTCTTCAAAGATTTAAATACCATAGCGTCAATTGATACTAAAATGTTATTAGCCAAATTAAGAGTATTCAAATTTTCTAGATTAATAAACGTCGTTGCATCATCGAGTGTTTTTATTTCGTTTGAAGATAAAATTAGTTCTCTTAATGACTTTAGGTTGTTCTTAATTGCAAACTTAGGCACTCCCTTAAGTAGACAACCGTCCAAATTCAAAATATCCAATGTTTCAAAAGCGTGTAATAAATTTTCAGGAGCGCCATTCATGTTATTTCTTGCTAAACTTAAAAAACGTATTTTTCTGCTCTTATCAAATATGTAGGGATTAAAACCTTCACCTTTCAACACGTTATTCGATAGATCCACCCAGTTTAATTTAGTTAGCGGATCGAATATACCTAACTCTAGATCATTTAATTTATTCCCATGTAAATCCAATACAGTCAAGTTGGGTTTTTCATCAAATAAACCAAGTGGGAATTCAGCGAGTAAATTATTCGATAGATTTAAGTTTGTGACTTCGTGAGTGCCATCTAGGACGCCTAGTTTTAGTTCGGAGATTTTGTTTTGCGACAAATCTATGTTTTGTAGAGCGAATAAGTTTTCAAATGCTTCGTAATCGACTTTAGATATTCTGCAGTTACGTAGGGTTATTTTAGTAGTGTCGTTGTTGTCTGAGACTAGTCCTCTTTGTAGATTGTAGTCGAGGTCATCGGTTGGAGTGCATGTGATATGTGTGCGATCGTTCTTAGTACTTTCACATTTCAATGTCGCGTCACCTTTATTTAAGACTAATAACAGCAGTAGAGTGGCGCTCTTCGTAAATGTCATCTGGAAATTAAATTTACATTAAAAACAATGTTTGTGCCATTCAACAAAAAGTTATTTAATATCCCTTCATGTCTTTTTGGCCTGGTAAAAGCGCGTAACCCTTACTAAATAGTCACGAGTTTATACCTTGGAAATACCTATAAGTTTTTCATCATCATTCTCCTGCTCTTATACCACTCTAAGCGGGGGCTGCACAACACGCTGTAAACATGTCACATGATTTGGCCAGGTTTTCTACAAGCCTGCCCTGACCTGACGTCGACTTACCTTAGTTGCTTTTTAAGTAAGTCGGTATGTAATAATGGTGGTCCATTTTACGCAGCCGGATATCACACTTTGGTTCAATTTACCTTAGTCGCCTTTTACGAACTTCAGTAAGAAATGTGGGTGGTTTATTCTACTTAGCCAGAGACCAAAAGGCAGGTTATCTATGAGTTTTTATAAAAATAATCAAAATATTAAGGAAATACGGCCAACTTTTCGCTAACTCTTAAGAAATCCCTGCAATGTATCCTGGCCATTGGTATTAAAGTAACGTGGTGAGTCAAGCTTCATTCGTTCCAACGAAAAAAAGATACCATAAAACCTAGAATCCAGTCATAGCCACTACCTCTGACTGGCCTGTTGGCGCATTAGCAATTAACCCTTGAGCTCCATGGGTCGCGGGTTCGATTCTCGCCGACATTTTCTATAAAAAAATCTGGTTCTGAGCCTTGGTATGTATTTGTATTTAAGTCTGTATTTAAAATTATAAAGCCTACTATACTCTTGAAGACTATTTGGAAGATAAGAATGTGTGGATATAGCTCTCTTTGAACCTGTACAAGACAGTAACGACTTAATGTAAATAGTATTAAGAATTATATTTTTAAAAGAGCAACCGCCGAGTTTCTTGCTGGCTCTTCTCGGTAGGAACAGCTTTCCGAACCAGCAGTAGAGTTGACGATTCAAAAGCACTTGTTTACAAGTTTATTTGAATAAAGAATATTTTGAATTTGAATTTGAATATATAAGTGTATATTCACCAGCTGTCTGTCACTCATAACATAAGTTAAGTTACTTACTTTGGGGACGGACGACCGTGTGTGTAAGTGTCCCATATATTTATTTATTATTTATTTTCTATAAAAAAAATCTGGTTCTTCGTGCCGTGTATTTGTATTTAAGTATGTATTTAAAATTATATACCTATGTATATATTTACCATCTGTCACACATAACAAGTATTAAGTAAATTAATTTAGGGACGGACGACCGTGTGTGTGTAAGTGTCATATATTATATTTAATTTATTTATTTGTAATACCTCTAAGATGTCAAAGTAAAAAGTAAAACGCGACCTTAAAAATACCTAAAAAATAAATATAATATAATATAACTTATTATATGTATGTATATCTATTTTTAAAAATCAACCTATATATTTTATTACATTGTCCCATCGAATTAAATCTGTCCTCTCAAATTGGGACAAAATATGTTTCAATGGAGTCACATAGAGATAAAACTAATGTAATATCTAAATTATGTAAAAATAATAGAAATTAAATCATTCCAAAAAAATTCTTACCTTTAATTAGACACTACGCTTTCGTCTTGATGTTTACATCTTTCATCACTTGTTTAGTTAAAATTCATTTTCTTCTATGAATGCTTTGGTGCGATTATAACTTAATTTGCAAATATCACTTAGACTATACATATAATACAGGAACTATCGTAGACTATATTTATTTTTATTCTAATAATACAATCCCACAGTTTTATTCTAATAAAGTAAGCGCATTACAAAAATACTATTAATATAAATTAACGTGCGCTCGCGCTGGGTTTTCTTTACAAATGTAAGCGAATCCTGTTAGCTCAGACTGGATTTGACGTCATATATTCAGCGAGCATTGAAAAATGCACTCTAAATCTAATGAGATTAAGTCGATATCTATTTGAAACAAGTGCTTATGTTTTTTTTTAATCGTCGAAGCTCAGACTGTTTATGCCACAGAGTAATTTAATAGACTATTTTAATTGAATCTCTCGCCTATCGATAAATAAAAAGTTTATACCGGGAATTTTTATCGTATAATAATGTAATATCTGGGTGACCAAGCTTCGCTCGGTAATTTTTTACAAAAAAAAAAACTTAAAAAAAAGAAAAAACAATATTGAGTTGGGGATCAATCCTTGGCACTCACATTTCTCGAGGCTGCCCGTCACCCGAATAAGCTAGGTCGACTTGACAGTTAATGGCGAAAATTCAATTCAATATAAATGTTAGTGTTTTTTAATGCCCAAAAACAGGGATAAAACAATATTTTTTTTACATAAAACCTAGCTAGATCAATTTTTCTCCCCCAAAACCTCCTAAGTACTGAATTTTAGGAAAATCGTTGGAGCCGTTTCCGAGATTCGGAAAATATATATATATATACACAAGATTAACTCATTTAAATATAAAATATACAATCAGGCGTTACTTTAGGGAGATACGAATTTAAAAAATGAAAATATTATTTTTGTACATTAGACAAAATTCGAATTCATAAATGTTCTTTATTCAATTAAACTTGTAAACAAGTGTTTTCTAATCGTCAACTCTACTGCTGGTTCGGAAAGCTGTTCCTACCGAGAAGAGCCAGCAAGAAACTCGGCGGTTGCTCTTTTAAAGATATAATTCTCATTATTAGTTACATTTAGTCATTACTGTCTTGTTCTGGGTCGAAGAGTAGCTACATCCACATATTCTTATCTTCTAAGCAATCCTCAACAGTATAGTATGTTTTCTGTATCAGCCCCTTTTAAAATTGTTCTTTAACGACTTCCCCTGAAATGTAAATGTATGTAATACCAATAAATGTACATATAAATAGTAATGCATAAAAAAAACTATCATTTCAGTTTCCTAAATGAACAATTTAGTCTTTAACACTGTGTTAGATTATTCAAAAGTAGTTGTAAAGGATGTCATTTTAATTTGAGATTTAAAAAAAATTTTAATATATTAATAAGGGACTCATATCCGCTACATGCTGTTTGGTATCCAGCTGAGTAGAATAGACCACCCTCATTTCTCACCTAAGTGCCGTAAAAGGCGACTGAGGTAAGTCGACCCGCCATGTGGTATCTGGTTGAGTAGAATAGACCACCCTCATTTCTCACCTAAGTGCCGTAAAAAGCGACTGAGGTAAGTCGACCCGCAATGTGGTATTCGGCTAAGTAGTATAGGCCACCCTCATTTCTTACTTCTTGTCGTAAAAGGCGACTGAGCCAAGCTGACGTCAGGATGGCGACCGGTTGTAAAAAAGCTAAATCAAATCACAACATGGTTACAATATTTTGTGCCGACCCCTGTGCAGTGGGATAGTAAGTAAGTAAGTAACGGCCTGTTACTATCCCACTGCTGGGCATAGGCCTCCTCTCTCCATTTTTGGAGAGAAGGGTTGGAGCTAAGACCTACCACGCTGCTCCAATGCGGATTGGTAAGTTACACATATCCCCGGAATTCTCTAGAGATATGCAGGTTTCCTCACGATGTTTTCCTTCACCGAAAAGCGTGTGATAAATTGCAATAAGTTTTAATAGAAAAACTCATTGGTGTCTGGCCGGGTTTGAACCCATGATCGTCTCTAGAGATTCACACGGTCGCACCGCTAGGCCATCACAGTGGGATAAGGGCAGGGGAATGATAATGCTCATATCCGGTAGGTATTTTGCATTCGGTTAATACCCTATATTATAATTGATGACGAATCCCTGATTCAACAATTCAAAAGCGATATAACATACTGATTACCACGCTATGTCTAGGTCATATAATAGGTCATAGGTATGTAATACTGAAATCAAAATCATGATCATTTTCCTTCCCCTATCCCACTCTAAGTGGGGTCGGCATAACATGTTACAACATGTTGTCACATGACTTGGCTATGTCCTTTACGACAGGACGCCTGCCTGACATCAACTTACCGTAGTCGTATTTTACGACAGTCGTATTTTTCTAAAGTAATATTTCATTTCGCAATTACGACGAAATGTTGCGAAATTCCGTAAGTTCATGTCCGCACATCTTGAAAAGTAGTTAATTATATGACCGATAGTTAATGACGTTTTATTTTTATATAAATATATTTTTGTAGACAACATGTTTATGACATGTTTTGCCGACCCCACCTAGAGTAGGATAAGGGCAGGAGGAACCAACTAGTAAACCACAGAACCCTGGTTGTTGAGAGTTGATAATTCTTTTTGGGTTGGTAAATAATTAAAATCCATAGTTAGCGTGTTTTAATGTAATCGCTTTTCGACGTAACACGTTTCTAACCTAACTATAAAATAAAATGGTTATTCCATTGTTCAAGTCGCACGGACACGCGACTTGTCGTGACGTACGGTGCGATAATATTGTAATAATACTGTAATAATTGGGTCAAGAACCGTGACAGCTGAGTGCTGAAACCACGTGGCTCTGATTATGAGGGTGGTGAATTCAAACTCCGATAGACATCTGTATATATCTAATGACATTAAACCGCAGGTATATCTAAAGACTTTATTTCTTACATACCAGTTTGTCCAACAATCATTATAAACTAAGGTTCGTATATAAGTCCATTACAGGCATAAATATAAATCACAAACAATTTCTAACTTAATTTAAATTTAAATATATATTATATCTAAAATAATTATCCAAAAACTTAAGAAAAATGCATTAAAGTAACTAATAAGCTATAAGAAAGTAAAATCAGGTTTTTTTCAGACTTTAAACGATGAATGCTTTTATATATCACACACTTAGTATTAAAGTGACCGAATTTAAATAAGTTGTTTTTTCAAAACTTGTGAGCGTTAAATAGACCCTTAGGTTGTAAGTTGTTCGTAGCGTAGAAAAAACGGTAGAAAGAAAGGGGGATACTTCCTCTCCTACGCTGCGCCGGCGGTCTACTCTCCCTCCGTCTTACGAATTTTCTATCAGGTCCCTTGTCCCGATGCGAGTTTAACATTTTATACCTATTGCAAAAAGTGCACAACATTGCTAAAGAAGTTTTAAGTTCAAAATTGTAATGTTTATATAAAGTTAAGGAAAAAAACATTAATAAAAGTCAATAATATTTCATTTACTATAATCGACAATATATAATTTAATTCTATTAGTAATAAAATAAGTACTATATTAAAGTTACATTTTACGACTAAACGTGAAAATTAACGTATCACAAATATGCTTTTTAGTCAATTTATATTAAACCGTAATATACTATTAACCTAATAACCTACCTCTTGAAGATTATTAGAAGATGATAATGTGTGGATATAGCTCTCTTTAAACCTGTACAAGACAGTAACGACTAAATGTAAATAGTATTAAGAATTATATATCTAAAAGAGCAACCGCCGAGTTTCTCGCTGGCTCTTCTCGGTAGGAACAGCTTTCCGATACAGCAGTAGTGTTGACGATACAAAAAGATTTGTTTACAAGTTTACTTGAATAAAGAATATTTTGAATTTGAGAAAAATAAAATCTTTTCGTAAAAACCGTACAAAAATCCGCTATGTAGATTTAAAAAAAATCGATCACATACAGCTTTTGGGGGCTTTATTTTATAATTAGTAAAGAAATATAAAACTTTAGGCTTATAAAAAACCTTGAAAAGTAAAAATCTGAAAAAATGATTATTATAGCTTTAACATAAGTCATTACTTAACAATTAAGATCAAAGTTTGTCTACTTCAAGACAGCTCTTTTCCAAATTTCCGTTTTATAAACTCTCTACACTTGTGGTCTATACTTAAATATATTGTGATATTGTCTTACAAAATCACTACAATACAGCTAAAATAACCAAAACAGTTTTCTTTAGATAATCTTAGCAATATTATTCAGTCGTAAATTTCGAATTGTAAAAAATAATTTTAATTGATGACAGAAAGTAAGCAAGATAAAAAATTCTTTTCTTTTTCAAACCCGACGAAGGTTCTTGGATAGAATCTTTTACATTGTTCCCTTTAATTACGTAGTTAACTAAAGAAAGTCTTATTATAAAACTGAAAAGCTGAGGAAATGGGAAATCTTGAGCATCCTTGTCGGCTTGTCATTCCTATTATACTGCAGTAACAGCAAATTACAATTTTAAAATTTCTGAATTACTATTGTCATAATTTAAAAGGAATGATCATATTAAAATGCTACTAGCTTTTACCTACGACTATGTTCGCGTGGACAGGTTGTCGTATGAGAGGTCGATAATATATAGCGCTTTTCAATGTCATCCTATACCTGTAGAATTAACAGGATTTTAATAGCCTATATGTTATTGTATTGTCAATTACAAAGTACCACCGTATTTATTCTTTAAATTAAAATTTGCTAGAGATTACAAAACATTGCATGAAACTAGAGGACATTCATATAAAATACGTATGTCTAGACACCATACTGCCTCTTTCCATGGTAGCTTTAAGTACAACGCAACGAAGTGTTGGAATAATCTTCCACCGCCTCTGCGCAATCTAAAGTCGTTAGAGCAATTTAAAAGAAAATATAAACTATACTTAATAAATAAGCAAAAACAAACTTAAAATATGTACTTTATTAGAATTTAAAGAACCTACACAACGTTGTGCATTAGGCTTTTAAATATATTAATCTACATACAAATATAAATAAATAAAAAATGATGTTTAAAATATATAGTTTAAATTAATTAATTAAAGTTTTAAGTTGTACATTTTTTCACCATGTTATAAATATATTTATACTTACATATACATAGTAAATTAGTTTAGCTTTTATCTGTTGCTGACGTCCGTGCGTAAAAAAAATGGCGGCCACTGAAAATCGGTGTTCGGATTCAAATTCGAACCAGCCGAGTGGTTACCCATTTTATGGCGTCACACCGCGCCCTTACAAATAATTTATCATAATTGTTGTGTCCTTATATGTAAAACTTAGTGGTGTACGTTATAAATAAAGTTTTTCTTTCTTTCTTTCTTTCTTTATAGTGTATAGATAATAATTGTGCCAAATTTCATCGATATAGGTTCAGCGGATTCGCCGTGAAAGAGTAACAAACATACATCCATACTAACAAACTTTCGCCTTTATAATATTAGTAGCATAGGATTAGTAGGATGCTATAATCTGTGACGAAAGATTATCTAAAAAGCATTCATATTTAATGCTAAATTCAGGTTTTACAATCCGTTTTCATACTCCATACATGCAAGATTAGATCGCCATATGTACCACATACCACTATCAGCACTGCACACTTTCACTAAGACAAACTCAAAAATCGTTTCGTCCCGAATCGTACCCATACTCGACTTATGTATACCCTTTTCCGCTATAAATAATTGAAGTTAGATATACTGGAAATTTTCTCAAAATGGTTAGCCATCTTAAGAAAACTGGGATTAATTATAGATAGCACTAAAGCACAAAACCGGCACAAAGCACACTAAAGCAAAATCGGTATTAGTTGATGACCAAGATAATTTTTCGTTACAATCTTAGAAAGCTAGGTAAAGCACAATAGAACTGTAAGCCTCAAGGTCATCATGTTCTTATGGAACCTAATTTAGTCCTCCCTCTGGTATAAAATGTGAGGACGGGATTACGGAACGTAATTGGGGATCGGACGTCGGAATCTAGTGCGCCTGTTATTTTTCTTTCCTTTGATATTTTATCATTGTCCGGCAAATAATGATCCAAGTTTTTACACCATAATTTGACATTGTTACATTTTTACAAACACTATACCCTCATGATAGATAATAGCTGTGGTAGCCCAGCGGTAATACCGTCCGCCTCTTTCGAGGAGGTCTAGGGTTCAAACCCCGGGCAGGCACCAATGAGTTTTCTAGTAAAACTTATGTGTCTAATTAATAATTGCAATTTATCACACGCTTTTCGGTGAAGGAAAAACATCGTGAGGAAACCTGCATATCTCTAGAGAATTCTGGGGATATGTGTAACCTACCAATCCGCATTGGAGCAGCGTGGGTAGGTCTTAGCTCCAATCCTTCTCTCCAAAAACGGAGAGAAGAGGCCTATGCCCAGCAGTGATCCAGAGGGTGGTAGACACTCGCCTGTAGATGTTTGTTTAATATTTTTTATTTAATAATTTATTCTGAAGTCTATCATCATCATCATCGTCCTGCCCTTATCCCACTCTAAGTGGGGTCGGCACAATATGTTATAAACATGTTGGCACATGATTTGGCTACGTATTTTACGACCGGCCGCCTGTCTGCCCTCAACTTGCCTTAGTCGTATTTTACGACACCTCGGTAAGAAAGAGGGTTGTCTATTCTACTAAACCGGATACCACTCGGCGGGTCAACTTATCTTAGTCGCCTTTTACGACACCTTGGTTAGAAAAGAGGGTGGTACTATTCTATTCAGCCGGATACCACACGGCGGAGATACTAAATATACCCACTTGTTATTGTCTATTCAATCTTCTTATTTATAAAAATGCCCGCCGTTTGGTATCGGGTTGTGTAGAATAGACCACCCTCATTTCTTACCGAGGTACCATAAAAGAGGACTAAGGTAAGTCGACCCGCCGTGCGGTATCCGGCTGAGTAGAATGAACCACTCTTTTCTTACCGAGGTATCGAAAAAGAGGACTAAAGCAAGTGCCGTAAGGTATCCGGCAGATTAGAAAAGACCACCCTCATTTCTTACCGAGGTATCGAAAAAGAGGACAAAGACAAGTGCCGAGTGGTATCCGGCTGAGTAGAATAGATTATCCTCTTTCTTACTGAGGTGTCGCAAAATACGAAATAACACAAATATACTAAGGCAAATTGAGGTCAGACAGGCGGCCGGTCGTAAAATGCATAGCCAGATCATTTGACATGTTTATAACATATTGTGCCGACCCCACTTAGAGTAGGATAAGGACAGGGTGATGATGATGATGATGATTTATTAAAATTAAAGTTTCGTGAATTATTAGTAAGTGTTAATGTGTGGCCGCCAAAAATTTTAAAATTCGTTGTATAAAATGGTTGCTCACCCCTGGTTTAAATTGATAAAACTTATCTAAATACCATAAATATCGTCAATAAGATCGACCATTTAGTTTCATACTAGTCCTAAATAACGATAGATTTCTTCTAGCAATTCTTATAAAATATAACTGGACTGGAATATAATTCAATCCGGTATCTTCGATGGACACAAGTCTTAAAAAAACAAACTGGGGTTTGGTATACAAAGAAATTCATTTCGGTATCAAAAACAAACAACCTTTGAATGATCGATCTGAAAGAACCTCTGCTTGAACCATTTTTGATTTCCATATTTTGATCAAAGTAATATGGAATCGAAGATAGTAGAATTATATTTGTATAGTTTCATACGGAGAATTGGGTTCACACATGTGTAAGTTATTTCCTTACGGAGATTGCCATATTGAAGATCTGAACGTAGACTCGTGCGGCTATTAGATGTCCTATTGTCTAGGTCTTGGTTAGTGTTGTCATTTATCATGTTTAGATCGTAGATGAGATCCTAATCTTTTGACGTAAGTTGGTCGTGGCTTTACGTCACTTATGCGATTGCGTGATGCTTACCCACAGTCATACAACTAGCTTTCTACGTCGTCCTAAGTTGTCTGGGCTATATAGAAAAAACCCTTAAGACAATATTCCCCAACGTAGAGCTTTTACGCCCTACTTACCGCTTGTTGCCCCCTAGTAAAGCTTTTGAGACTGTAAAGCCATTATGGCTAACAACATACAGTTAGTTAAAAAAAATTAGATACCATACGGTTTGGTTTGAATTCAACTGAACCCACAATGAGTTAAATATATATAGTGTTGTTTGCTTGGGTAGCGTTTGACTAAAGACGCCGTGTGGTATCCGGCTGAGTATAATAGTACCTCAATGCTTACCAAGGTATTGGTTAGGTTAGAGGTGACTAAGGTAACTTGACGTCAGGTAAGTGGCCGGTCGTAAAATACCTAGCTAAATCATCTTACAACATGTTGTGTCGACCCCAATTAGAGTGGGATAAGGGCAGGAGGACGTTGATAATGTTTGACTAAAGCCACGACAGTTATAATCGTAAATATAACACTACCTCTACTTTTGGACATTCCAAAAACATACTAACATGATAAACTATGAGCTATTTATTTCATGTATGATAACGATAACAAATATCTAGCAAAAAGTTCCAACAGTGAGTTAAATAATGTTTTATAAGTAAGCGAAATGAACAAAGTTTTATTGTTTGAACATATAGTTTATTGCGTGGGTTTTGCGAAAACGTAGGACGTTTAACCGAGTGTCCCTGCGAGAATTGACATGTTTTTATGCTAAACATTGTTATTATTTTGTTATTAGTTTATGTCGGTTTCTAGTACGTCTTTTATATCTATCACTATTTTTACTATACAAATAATTGACTATATAACATTAACATAGTATATTACTACAGATATATTGTAAATCTATTGTAATTACATCTATTTTATTAAATTTCTCCCAAAGAGAATGAGTTTTTTTATATAATAAATACGAATAGTGGTATTCACATGGTCTTTGTAAAACAAAGACTATGTGAATATCAGCTGATGTACCTTATAGCATGGTTCTATATGACACAATGCTATGAAAATAGGACAAATAAACAAGTCTTGCTGTTTCAAAATTAGCTAATTGTCTTATTTTCCTAACAGCACAGGCAGGAGAACTGAGTTTTCCGCAAAGGTATGATATAAAACCCCATGGATCTTTCACGGTCATTCCTAAAAATACAGTTATATCTTCTTTATACCGTATAGTATCCGGCTGAGTAGAATAGACCAACCTCATTTCTTGCCAAGGTGTCGTAAAATGCGACTAAGGTAAGTTGTCCCGCAGTCTGGTATTCGGCTGAATAAAATAGACCACCGTCTTTCTTACCGAGGCGTTTTACGACTAAGGTAAATTAGTCGTTACATACGCAGCTAAATTATGAAACGTTTACAACATGTTGTGCCGACCCCACTTAGAGTGGGATAAAGACAGGAGGTGATGACATAATTGAAAGGTTTTTAAACCAAGTTGATGCCTACAAGATATCAATAAATAATAGAATTCTACAGTTTATAACGTAGCTATATAGATTTAAGTTCGTTCTCATATTTTAGTGTGTAAACCCCTTCAGGGTCATACTTCTCCAGAAGCTGTTTCCAGTAATCCTCCTCGTGCTTCACCAGATGGCCGATGACTTTCCTGGCTCCATCTTTTTGAATGTCGGTACAACTTTCGCAACCGTTTTGTAGCTCGTCGGATATGTGAGCTAGAATCGAAAAAAAAATTAGTTTATCTAGTATGTGTTCAAAAAGTGCTTTATGTTTTTTCTTGGATTGATTGTCTGCTGTTAGCCCTAATGGCTACAACGTTATCGGGCTAGATGTGCGAGCCCAGAGGCATCGTCGAGGTTGCAAAATGCGGAGAATAGAGCGCAGATAGTGTCCGGAAACGTCGTCCTAAGGGTACCTCCTGTGAGGCCGGACCGCGGCTTGGGGTGACGTGTAGTGGAGGGCTGGTGGTATGACCGTGACTAGTCATAACGCTGTTGTATAAAGCTCTACTAGCGTCGGGGAACGTAGTCCTAAGAGTGCCTCCTGTGAGTCCGGACCACGGCTTAGGGCGAAATGTAGTGGAGGGATGGTATGACTTTGATAAATCATTACGACGACGGAAGGGTGGCAAGAAGCCATGACCAACCGACGACAGAATACTGGTACTTCGTCTTCGCCGGCGAAGCGCTGTTTGTATTACGTGTTTCTGTGTTTGTGATCGTTATTTGATCGTCAGGGTCATATCAACAATCGTTTCGCTCCGCAACCGAAGCATCATCAGGAGATTGACTCCAGCCGTGTTGTTGAGTTTGTGATAGTGAACGTGTGTATTGTGAACCGATTAGTATATAACTAAGCTTGTTTGGGATTACCCAAACAAGCTTAGTTATATACTAATCGGCTTTGCTTCGCGATTTTGTCCTGGAGTTTATCTTCTGATGATGCTTCGGTTGTGGGGCGAAACGATTGTTGAGTTTGTGATAGTGAACGTGTGTATTGCTTGTGTATTGTCGTGACGGTGGTGGGTCATTTCTTACCGAGGTGTCGTAAAAGGCGACTAAGATATATTGACCCACCTTGTAGTATCCGGTTGATTAGAATAGACCACCCTCTTTCTTACCTCTTTCGTACCGAGGAGTCGTAAAATATGATTGAGGTAAGTGAACGTCAGGCAGAGGCGGCCCCGTTGTAAAATACGTAGCCAAATAATGTAACAACATGTTGTGCCGACCCCACTTAGAGTGGGATAAGGGCAGGAGGGTGATGTTTACTTACATTTCAACTCCTTACCCTCCGGTGTACATCTCCCTTTGTCCAACACGCACTTGATGTAAGCAGTCAGCAATCTCTTATTAGACAGTACTTCATCTATATTCACTGAGTTAAATCTGTCTGCGCTGTTTTGTGCTTGGGTTTGTATTGTTAAAGATACCAGGACCACGATTGTGAGGAGCTTCATCCTGAAAAGAAACACTATACTACTAATATTCATCATCTTCCTGCCCTTATCCCACGTGTTATAAACATGTTGTCACATGATTTGGCTGCATTTTTACCACTGGCCGCCTGCCTGACGTTATTTATCTGAGTCGTATTTTACGACACCTCGATAAGAAAGAGGGTGGTCTATTCTACTTAACCGGATAACACACGGTGAGTCACTTACTTTAGTCGCCTTTTACGACACCTTGGTAAGAAATAAGGGTGGTACTATTCTACTCAGCCAGATACCACACGGCGGGTCGACTTACCTTAGTCGCCTTTTACGTCACCTTGGTAAGAAATAAGGGTGGTCTATTCTATTCTGCCGGATACCACACGGCGGACTATCCTACTAATATTATAGACTAAAATAGATATACAGAAATGTGACGTTACGAATTGGAACACAATTCAGCGTAAGTTGAGGAGTGCCTCAACGTTGGTTTTCAATGGCGACCATTGTTACTTAAATTTAAAACTTGATCTAAAAACAGTAAAAACGACAGTGACAGACAGTTACGGGTATAAATGTTTTCATATGCAACATACTCGTAATAAAAAAGGAAAGTTGCACTGAGGGAAACATTTCTTATCCAGAAATGTGAATGAATATAAAGTTATAATAACTAATAATCACTTTGTTTTGAATATTCGACTATATTTGACTGGCCCGTTGGAACAGTGGGTAGTGACCCTGCCTTTAGCTCCGCGGGTCGCGGGTTCGATTCCCGCCGAGGGCTTACATTTTCTACAAATGAATTTGTTGGCCTTTGAGCCTGGGTGTATATTTGTATTTAAGTATGTATTTAAAAAATATATAAGTATATATTCACCAGTTGTCTGTCCATAACACAAGTATTAAGTTACTTACTTTTCGACGGACGACCGTGTGTGTAAGTGTCCCATATATTTATATGATATATTTATCTAAGCCTTGTTTTGTGCGTATGTTGATATCTTTAATATTTAAATTAGTTAATCATGTATGTACATATATTTTCGGAATCTCAGGAATGGCTCCAACGATTTTCCTGAAATTCAGCATGTAGGGGGTTTTGTGGGAGAAATATCAATCTAGCTAGGTTTTATTTAAAAATATCATTTTATCCCTGATTTTGGGCATTAAAAAATAGTAAAATTGAATTGTCAAGTCAGCGTAGCTTATTCGGGGAACAGGTGATCGCGAGAAATGGAAATACCTAGGATCGTGCATCACCTACCCTATTATTTTTTTTCGAAATTTCTTTTTTTTATTTTGAAAAAAATTACAGTGCAAGGCTCTGTCAACTAGGTACTCTTATTACATCCGTTGAGTAGTTTTTGAATTTATCACGAACAATCAGAAGAACTGATGCGATGGTATATATTATTTGATAATACACAGTGATATAAGTTCCAGCCTCATTTCTTACCGAGATGTCGTAAAAGGCGACTAAGGTAAGTTAACCCACCGTGTGGTATCCGGTATAGTAGAATAGACCACCCTCTTTCTTAACGAGGTGTCGTTAAATACGTCTGAGGTAAATTGACGTCAGGCAGGCGGTCGTAAAAACTCAGTATGCTTATAACATGTTGTGCCGACCCCACTTAAGAGTGGGATAAGGGCAGGAAGGTGATGATAAGTAATATTATAACTTACGTGTCAATTTCAGTCCTTTATTCACCAAGACACTATTTTCCTTAAGAGGTCACTCAGAATAAAGAGTCATTACAATTTTCTCTTCTTTTTATACTTAACAGTGATCCTTGTCATAATTTACTGTAACAATTTACATCTATTTAACTATTACAGACACGCAGTTGTTTTAATTAGATAAAGACAGTTTCGAGAGAACGGTTACATAGATAAAATAAAGATAAATATCAAATTAAATTATTCTTTATTCAAGTGAACTTGTAAACAAGTGCTTTTGAATCGTCAATTCTACTGCTGGTTCGGAAAGCTGTTCCTACCGAGAAGAGCCAGCCAGAAACTCGGCGGTTGCTCTTTTTAACATAATACTTATAACTAGTTGCATTATGTCATTAATATCTTGTACAGGGTCGGACAGTAGCTATATCCACGCATTTTTATCATCTAAATTTTTTTCTTTTAATTTATTTCAACCAAAGAAACACAATTATAACAGAAAATACAAACCTAAAACCAAAGAGGTTTGTCTGGTATGTGACATAGTTAGTTAATAATTATCAACAGTACTTTTAGGCTTTTACGTGTATATAGTGCGCCGTGTGGTATCCGGCTGAATAGAATAGTACCACCCTCATTTCTTACCGAGGTGTCGTAAAAGACGACTAAGATAAGTCGACCCGCCGTGTGGTATCCGGCTGAGTAGAATTAACCAATCTCATTTTATACCGAGGTGTCGTAAAAGGCGACTAAGGTAAGTTGACCCATCGTTTGTTATCCGGTTTAGTAGAATAGACCACCCTCTTTCGTACCGAGGTGTCGTAAAATACGACTAAGGTAAGTTGATGTCAGGCAGGCGGCCGGTCGTAAAAACGCAGTCAAATTATGTGACAGGTTGTTTATAATATGTTGTGCCGACCTCACTAAGAGTGGGATAAGGGCAGGAGGATGATGAGCCTAGTAGGCTTTTTGTATCAGCCTCTTTTTAAATAGTGTTTTTAAACTGCTGTAAAGACAAAGCTAAAATTGGTTGCGGAATTTCATTATAGAATCTTATACCAAAACCTACAAACGACTTACGTACATAACAAGGCTCAGTTACCCAGTTAGTGGTATTTAAGCAGTGCAGATCTAAAATCAGAAGACCGATGTTGTCACTATCATCATCCTCCTGCCCTTATCCCACTCTAAGTGGGGACGGCACAACATGTTGTTACATGATTGGGCTGCGTTTTTACGACCGGCCGCGTGCCTGACGTCTACTTACCTTAGTCGTATTTTACGACACTTAGGTAAGAAAGAGGGTGGTCTATTCTACTTAAACGGATATCATACAGTGGGTCACTTATCTTAGTCGTTTTTACGACACCTCGGTAAGAAAAGAGGGTGGACTATTCTACTTAACCGGATACCACACAGTGAGTCACTTATCTTAGTCGTTTTTACGACACCTCGGTAAGAAAAGGGGGTGGACTATTCTACTTAACCGGATACCACACAGTGAGTCACTTATCTTAGTCGTTTTTACGACACCTCGGTAAGAAATGAAGGTGGTCTATTCTACTCAGCCGGATACCACACGGTGGGTCGACTTACCTTAGTCGCATTTAACGACACCTCGGTAAGAAAGAGGCTGGTCTATTCTACTTAACCGGATACCACACGGTGAGTCACTTACCTTAGTCGCATTTAAGGACACCTCGGTAAGAAAGAGGTTGGACTATTCTACTTAACCGGATAGCACACGGTGAGTCACTTACCTTAGTCGTTTTTTACGACACCTCGGTAAGAAATGAGGATGGTCTATTCTACTCAGCCGGATACCACACGACGGGTCGACTTACCTTAGTCGCCTTTTACGACACCTCGGTAAGAAAAAAGGGTGGTCAATTCTACTCAGCCGGATACCACACGGTGGGTCGACTTACCTTAGTCGCCTTTTACGACACCTCGGTAAGAAATGAGGGTGGTACTATTCTATTCAGCCGACTATCACACGGCGTCGATGTCGTCACTATCATAAACCATAAAATGTACTTTATTATTGTATTCAATGTTCACTGTTATTTAGCCTTATTAACACAGTATTAAGAGAAATATTATTTCTAGAAACATGACTTTTGTGGTAATTGGGGAGCTTTTTATACATGTTACTAGTTTTCTATATATTATATAAATATTCTATACATTATGAAAATATCCTATTACTATTATAAGTGCGAAAGTTTTGTGAGTATGGATGTATGTTTGTAATTCTTTCAATGCGAATCTGCTGAGCCAATATCGATGAAATTTGGCACAATTATTCTTTATACTCTTCTATTTTTGAAGCTGTGATGGCCTAGCGGTGCGACCGTGTGAATCTCTAGAGACGATCATGGGTTCAAACCCGGGCAGACACCAATGAGTTTTTCTATTAAAACTTATGTGTCTAATTGATAATTGCAATTTATCACACGCTTTTCGGTGAAGGAAAACATCGCGAGGAAACCTGCATATCTCTAGAGAATTCCGGGGATATGTGTAACCTACCAATCCGCATTGGAGCAGCGTGGTAGGTCTTAGCTCCAACCCTTCTCTCCAAAAATGGAGAGAGGAGGCCTATGCCCAGCAGTGGGATAGTAACAGGCCGTTACTTACTTACTTTATTCTTTATACACCGAGATAACATATAGGCTATAGAAATCCTGTTATTCTATACGAATAGAATACACTGAAAAGCACCATCTATTATCCTATCCACAACAGTTCACGCAAACAAAGTTGCGGGTAAAAGCTAGTTTATTCATAAAAACTAATTTCGAATGTATGCCACGTGTAGCTGATATATTTCTACTAAACTCCAGGTGGTCAGAGTTCAGTTAGGCACAGAATGGCCCTCCTGGGAGACTTGCAATAATAAATTTTCCCGTAAGCTCCTAATAGAGTGCGCTGCGGCCGGCCAAAATGTATTCCCAAATAGTTATTTCCAAATAGCTTCCAAGGCGGCTGTATTCACGGGCATTTGTTTTTCCCGTTGACAGGTTTCTGTATTATCTGTGTTATTTATGCTGTAGAACTGACTTGTAGATGAATGTTAGACTTCAGATGAAATATAACTCAGTTAATCTAGACAAACGCAAGAATTATGGGTTTAGGTCGATTGATTACATAATGTATATATTTTAGAGTTTATTAGTTAGTTTTTTATTAATCTACAGCAAAAATGTACAAGATATATCTATCTTAAATTACTTACACGCTAGGATTATACAAATAGTGCCCACGTCGAATGCTCCCAAGAATGCTGGCAGCGTTTCCGCGCTGAATCGCTAAGCTGATTCTTTGTGCGAAAAGGAGCCAGCCCTCTTGTCACCTGAAGAGGCAATTAACCGAGGTGTTAAAACTGATAAAAAAATTTGAAAATTATTTGTTTGTTAGAGTTACATTTTCGAAAACACTCAAAAACTAATAGAAATAAAATGATAGGACCTATAAAAAAACAATTAAAAAAATATTATATCATTTTATATTTTATACCTAAATATTATTCTATACTAGGTATATATATATATAGACTTGACTGGCCCGTTGGAGCAGTGGGTAGTGACCCTGCCTTCAGCTCCGCGAGTCGCGGGTTCGATTCCCGCCGAGGGCCAATATTTTCTATATATAAATTTGTTGGTCTTTGAGCCTGGGTGTATATTTGTATTTAAGTATGTATTTAAAAAATATATAAGTATAAATTCACCAGTTGTCTGTCTACCATAACACAAGTATTAAGTTACTTACTTTGGGGACGGACGAACGTGTGTGTAAGTGTCCCATATATTTATTTATTTATTTATATTTATATATATATTCGGATTCTCGGCAAAGGTTCCAACGATTTTCGATCTAGCTAGGTTTTATTTAAAAAAATTGGTTTTATCCTTGTTTTTGGGCATTAAAAAAATACTATAATTTATATTGATTTGAATTTTTGCCATAAACTGTCAAGTCAGCTTATTCGGGAAACGGGAAGTCTCGAGAAATTTAAATACCTAGGATCGAGCCCCACCTACCCTACTATTATTATTTTTTTTTTAAGTTTTTTTTTTATTTTGTAAAAACTTACCGAGCAAGGTTCGATCAACCAGGCACAATATTCTAATATAACTACTTGCTTGTAATATCATTTTGCAACGGCAACGCGCTGGTAACTTCAATTTAATTCAATTGTCGTAGTTTTACGGCTCTCTAGTGAGCAAACATAGCACAAAATACTGCCAACGTCGCGCTGAACAAAGAAGATGCCGACAAAATTGCTTACATTCAAATTTTTAAACTTTTGCAACTGAAATAAAAGAAGTCGCTTTTTATGACACATTGGTAAAAAAGAGGGTCTATTCTACTTGACCAGATACCACACTGCGGGTCGACTTACCTCATTCGCCTTTTACGACACCTCGGTAAGCAATGAGTGTGGTCTATTCTACCCAGCCGGATACCTCACAGCGGGTCCACTTACCTTAGTCGGGTTTGACGACACCTCGATAAGAAAAGAGGGTGGTCTATTCTGCTAAGCCGGATACCATACGGTGGGTCGACTTACCTCAGTCGCCTTTTACGTCATCTCGGTATAAAAAAGAGGGTGGTGTATTCTACTCGGCCGGATACTACACGGCGGGTCAACTTACCTCAGTCGTCTTTTAAGATACCTCGGTAAGAAAAAAGGGTAGTCTTTTCTGCTCATTCGGAAACCACACGGCGGGTCGACTTACCTCAGTCGCCTTTTAAGATGACTTGGTAAGAAACAGGGGTGAACTATTCTACTCAGCCGGATACTATACGCGGGTCGACTTACCACGGTCGCCTTTCATGACACTTTAGTTTAAAGGAGGGTGGTCTATTCTGCTCAGCCGGATATCACACGGCGGGTCGACTTAACTTAGTCGCCTTTTAGGACACCTCGGTAAGAAAAGAGTGTGATCTATTCTACTCAGCCGAATACCACACGGCGGGTCGACTTATATCAGTCGCCTTTTACGACACCTTGGTAAGAAAAGAAGTTGGTCTATTCTACTTAGCCGAATACCACACGGCGGGTCGATTTAAATCAGTCGCCTTTTACAACACCTTGGTAAGAAAAAGAGTGGTCTATTCTGCTCAGCCGGATACCACACGGCTGATCGTCTTAGTTCAGTCGCCTTTTACGACACCTCGGTTAGAAATGACGGTGGTCTATTCTACCCAGTCAGATACATAACATAACTATATGATATAAACTATATATGCTTTAAAGAAAATGTTAGTAAATGTTCTATGTTCCTCAATTAATTCCAATGTCAAACTTTATCTATGAATACAGAATTAACATTAGACCTTAGATGTTAACTTAACTTCCCCCGGCTTAAATTATTAACAACGAAAGCGAACATTACCGTTAAGACTACAGCTCCGGTGTCCGTAACGAGATAATATACGGATTCTGGGGCTTGAAATTCTTTGTATGTTTTACTTAAGTCTAAACAAAAACTAATAATAAAACTATTTTGCTATAATCCGCGATGAAGTAAAATAGAGAATATATATAATGCTAAATTTAGAGTGGACAATCGGTTATCATACCTGATACATGCAGGATTCGTAAAAAACACATGCACAAACCTCCACCACCGCCACCACAAAACACAAGCACTATATACGTTCACTATCACAAACTCAGCAATCGTTTCGCCCCGCAACCGAAGCATCATCAGGAGATAGACTCCACGACCAAAATCGCAAAGCGATTTGGTGGTGGAGGTTTGTGCATGTGTTTTTTACGAATCCTGCATGTATCAGGTATGATAACCGATTGTCCACTCTACATTTAGCGTTATATATATTTTCTATTTTACTTCATCGCGGATTATAGCAAAATAATTTTATTATTACTTTTGTATTATGGATCTCCGCAAAGTAACGCCTAATTCTATAAATTATATAAACTTTAAGTAAGCTAGAATGAGAGTAAGGGCCTGTTTCACAAGTTACCAATAAGCTGTTAGCTTATTCGGAACATATCTCGGAATTTTGCGTTTCTCATGTTTCTGATAGGCTTATTCATCACTTAAAGTCCCTAATAAGTTAACAGGTAGATCATGTGGCTGTTATTTTGTTTATCTGCTGGATAGCAAATACATATTTCAAAATGGCCGCGATTTTTTTTTAATTTATCACTTTTTCGTTTCTTTTTAGAGACATTTATCTGCTACTTAGTTTATTTGTCGGTAAACTATCCGACACTTTAAACCAACAAATATACACTAAAGTAATGTACTAGAGAGTTGTAAATCTGCAAAAATACTACAAAAAAGTATGCGAGAGCATGTCTCTATCTCTTATGGTTACTCACAAAAATTACTTTTACGTTAAAATTTCAACTAAACTGATTTCCACGCGGGCGAAGCCACAAGCTTACATTCCATATGAATTAAGTATCTTTATCTTCCTGCCTTTATCCCACTCTAAGTGGAGTCGGCACAACATGTTATAAACACCGGCCATTTTACGACCGGCCGCCTGCCTGACGTCGAATTTTTACGACTCCTCGTTAAGAAAGAAAGAGGGTGGTCTATTTTACTGGTCAACTTACCTTAATGGTCTTACTTTCAAATGGTCAACTTACTTTAATGGTCAACTTACCTTAGTCGCCTTTTACGATACCTCGGTAAGAATCAGGTTGGTCTATTCTACTCAGCCGGATACCACAGGCGGGTCGTCTTACCTTAGTCGCCTTTTACGTTACAGCATCCAACAGGATATAGCAAATATCATTATTTTGCATTTCCTTTATTCTAGAACAATTCCAGCTATACCTTACCGCTAAGCAGCCTCCGAATAGCACTTGCGACCTAGTTTTAAGATATATAGTTAAAGTTACTTTATTCTCTTTTGACTTTAATACTAGTGTAATGGGAAAAAGGTGTACAAAGAAACCAAAATAGTTTTATGAAATATCACAGTTAGTGAGAAACTTATATTTTTACTTTATATGTGATTTTGTCTATTTTGCGGTCTATGCTAAACTCAGAAAACGCATTTTTACTTTACTTTGAAATAGCATCACTTATATTATTAGCATATTTTTTTAAATGAAATTGGTCAATATACTCGCTTCGGAAATTTTAATTTAATAGTTTCAATAATACTGTTAATACATTGTATGCGGTACACGGACTAGTACGTTTTCTGACGAGTTATACTTGAGCGTGTAACTCGTACCAGTACGTTTTCTGACGATTGATACTTGAGCGCGGAACACGTACCAGTACGTTATCTGACGATTGATACTTGAGCGCGGAACACGTACCAGTACGTTATCTGACGATTAATACTTGAGCGTGGAAAACAGTTCTAGTGCGTTTTCTGACGTTACTATAAGTATAAATCATACTTTACCGCGCGATTCGTACAAATACGGGTGTAACAACATGGTTTGTTTGTGGGTACAAAAATAATAAATAACGCCCGCTACGGTTCAAAATGTATCCTCGAACGATGTGTTAAGCTAAGCTGTAAGTGATTAAGCCAGTATCATTCTGAATACAGATTCGATGCAACTACCAGATGCCCTATCGTCAAGGTTATGCTTAGCTATTTTGTTTAGACATATTATTATCTTATTTCCCGGCTAGATTTATGCTATTAGTCACATGGTATGTAGTCATAATAGTTTCATATATAAATAATAAAAGCTCCGCGTGGTATTCGGCTGAGTAGAATGGACCACCCTCATTTTATACAAAAGTGTCGTAAAAGGCGACTAAGGTTAATTGACTTCAGGCAAGTGGCCGGTTGATAATATGTGGCTAATTCATGTGACATATTTATAACATGCTGACCAACTTAGAGTGGGATAAGAGCAGGAGGATGATGATATGATTTAAAGAAGTAGGCTAACTTTGCGGAGATCCATAATACAAAAGGAATAAAACAATATTTTGCTATATTCCGTGATGAATTACGGAAAAACGGATTATAACAAAATAATGTTGTTATTACTTTTGGATGCTGATATGCTTACACTGAATCAATTAGTTACCTTTAGTTATACTGGCATCTAGATTACAGCTACTTGCCAGCTCGCCACAAATTTAGATTGCTCGGAAACTTTGTTAAGTTTGCAAAAACAGCCTTTATCTTTATCGGTGTTGAACGATCTTCCTCGTTTGACTCAATCTGTTATAGTGTCGTTCAGATTGCGAACTTTTTGATAGCTTCAAACAGTTTGTAACAAATTTATTAAAAGTTGAATTCAACGTGGAAATTTAATAAAGTGCTTTTTGTTTGGCACAAAATTTACATTTTTGTTAGTAATTATGTTCAAATTCAATTTAAACTGAATAATTGAAAGATAAAGGAATGCGTTTAGAGAATCATGCCGGACACTTTAATGTGTACTAACACTTTTAACTACAAAATCCAACGACAGAATGATTCTACCACCAGTTCGTCACACTAATTCACTCGAGAAGAACTGGCAAGAAACTCAGTGGTCGCTCCCATCACGAATAGCGATTATTTAAGGTTAGATTCTAATAATATAAATAAATAATACGAAAACAAAAGAGATCGCCCAAACACGTCTACCTCCTACGAATGCCGCACGTCAAAAGACAGACGTCAAAAGAATGACGTCAACCGTTGTCTTATATAGGCTCTAATAGCTTAGAGATCTGGATTCCTAACATTATATGTTCAACTAGACGTGCTTGCGGCTTAGTCCACGTGATAATCAGTGTATTTAATTGAAATTGTAAACATAAATTTTATGTTCAATTCTATCTGTCAAAGAAAAATTGATGAACTTTGGTACAATTGACTGTTGTCGCCAATGACTTCCGCTTTGTATTTTATAGAAACACGGTCATGAAACAAGAATTTCGCGCCCTTTTTGATTAAAATGGTGGCAACACTGTGACGTGTTGTTTCCGTTTGAGTCTTCTTATTGATAAAACGTTTCAGTGACATTCAGTCTTTGTTCGTCATTCAAGAGAAGTGCATCTCGGAACGGGAATTGTGGTATTCCTTTCATATTGTGTTATTGTATATAGTGTGCGCTAACATGACCAAACTCGATCAATATTTTTCTCACAGATTAGCTGTGAAACGGAGCCGTAAAAAAATATTTCAACGTAATTTAAAATTTTCTTTATTAAAGTAAACTGCTTTTGAATCGTCAAGTCTACTGCTGGTTCGGAAAGCAACAGAGAAGAGCCAGGAAGAAACTCAGCGGTTGCTCTTTTAAACATAATACTTATAACTAGTTACATTATCATCAGCTTTTTGTATCAGCCTCCCTTTAACAGTTTTTTTAACTGCTGTAATGGCAAAGCTATTATTATAGAATCTTATATCCAAACCCACAAACGACTTACGTACCTTTGCAAGACTCAAAATAGGAGCCGCAAGCTTATGTCGGTTCCTACTTTATCTATTATATAAATCACCTATCGTTTTATAATTCTTTATACACCGTGTGGTATCCGGCTGAATAGAATAGTACAACCCTCATTTTTTACCGAGGTGGCGTAAAAGGCGACTAAGGTAAGTCGACCCGCCGTGTGGTATCCAACTGAGTAGAATAGAACACATTCTTTCTTACCGGTGTGTTGTAAAATAAGACTAAGGTAAGTTAACGTCAGGCAGGTGGCCTGTCGAAAAATACGTAACCAAATCATGTGACAACATGTTTGTAACATGTTGTGATTATTATGTACAAAAATGATATTACTTAAAATAATGATACACTTTTGCATCAATAATATTATCATGTTATAAAAGGGAACGCAGTTAGTTGCCGGCACATATAAAGAATAAGTGACGACGCGCATTTGTCATAGCCGAATAAATTACACGACTCTCTGTGAGATATTGCTCCCCGGAGTTTTATGTATGAGCAACATAATATACTTATAAGAGCAAAAGCCGTCTGTTTGTGTGTAATCGATTAGCTATAACAAAATTTCATACAAAACGGTCACTACTAGTCATATTCAAATTCAAAATATTCTTTATTCAAATAAACTTGTAAACAAGTGCTTTTGAATCGTCAACTCTACTGCTGGTTCGGAAAGCTGTTCCTACCGAGAAGAGCCAGCAAGAAACTCGGCGGTTGCTCTTTTAAAAATATAATTCTTAATACTATTTACATTATGTCGTTACTGTCTTGTACAGGTTCAAAGAGAGCTATATCCACACATTCTTATCTTCTAAATAATCTTCAAGAGTATAGTAGGCTTTCTGTATCAGTCTCTTTTTAACAGTGTTTTTAAACTGCCGTAATGGCAAAGCTGAAATTGATTGCGGAATTTTATAATAGAATCTTATACCAAAACCCACAAACGAATTACGTACTTTTGCAAGGCGCAAAGCAGGAGCCGCAAGCTTATGTCGGTTCCTACTTTGTCTATTGTATACATCACCTATCGTTTTATAATTCTTTATATTATTTTTATGTACATAATTTATATTGCTTAAAATATACTGTGAAGCAAATGTAAGAATACCTGTTTCCTTAAACTTCTCTCGCATACATGGTCAATCACTAGTGCACTTACCTAACATTTCTAATTTTGAATTGTGAAAAATAATTAAGAGAAACTTCCTGCATCAGCGCGTTCATTATAAACTGACGATTCCAATGTAAAAGCCTATTTGAATAAATACTATTTCGAATTTGAATATCTAATATCCTTAATACTCAAGTGGAATTCGAACCCGCCAACCTCATTCGTAAGTCGTGACATTAATTTTCGTTCGTAATAAAGTGCTAACTTGATTACACCTCATCCTCGACAATTTATTTGGGTCATTCCCAGTTAGGACTACCATAAAGATATGAGTCCTGGATACTTTAACTGAAGGTAATAAAAAAGTTAAATACCGGTTTCATGCTATCTGTCTCGTGGTCGAAGGCCGCGTCACTTCTTGGAGAGTAAGATTTTCAATTTTATTCCTGTAGAATTAACAGGATTTCTATAGCCTTTATATTATTCCGGTGTATAAGGAATAATTGTGCCAAATTTCATCGATATTGGTTCAGCAGATTCGCGTGAAAGAGTAACAAACATATATCCATACACACAAACTTTCGCATTTATGATATTAGTAGGATTATGAATTGCAAAAATTATATAATCACGTACGCCGTGTGGTATCCGGCTTAATAGAATAGTACCACCCTCATTTCTTACCGAGGTGTCGTAAAAGGCGATTAAGGTAAGTCGACCCGCCGTGTGGTATTCGGCTGAGTAGAATATACCACCCTCATTTCATACCGAGGTGTCGTAAAAGGCTACTAAGGTAAGTTGACCCACCGTGTGGTATCCGGTTGAGTAGAATAGACCACCCTCATTTCTTACCGAGGTGTTTTAAAAGGCGGTTAAGGTAAGTCGATCCGCCGTGTGGTATCCGGCTGAGTAAAATAGACCACCCTCATTCTTACCGAGGTGTTGGAAAATACGACTAATTGACGTCAGGCAGACGGCCGGTCGCAAAATACGTAGCCAAATCATGTGACAACATGTTTCTAACATGTTGTGCCGACCCCACTTGGAGTGGGATAAGGGCAGGAGGATGATGATATAATCATATAAGTTTTTTATATAAAACACAACAGTCTGCTTATATACTGTTAGTTACTTATTACGTGTTGTTAGTTACTTAGTATATAGTTTAAACATCTTATGATGTTCACTCGCAGAGTTTAATAAATTTCTTTCTAAAGAAAACTTGATTTTGTTCTATAACTAGTTATTTATATTGAATTGTCTTTCTGCGTTGTACAGTTATTTCGATAAAATAATAAAGATTTATTGCTATACTCTCATCGACTGGCTATCATAACATGACATCAAATAAATAACATTCTATATGAGATATCTTATATATATAAACGTTCCTAAATTTGGGACATCCTAAAACTTTCTTTATAAAATGGATACCCTAAAACAGGCATTTAGCGAAACTGGAAAAAGTTAATTATGAATTAAAAGGTTGACGTAGGTCCTATGGTTTGTAACAACCAAAATGATTGTGCAATTATGTTCAAGGTCTTGTTACAAATGGCAGACATAACTCAGATTAGGGTGTTTTGTTTGGCGTTTCCCCGAATTTATTTGTGGGCCGTTTTAGTTGAACCATTTAAATTTGACAGAAGTGAAAAGTAATTATAAAATTATTTTGCTATAATCCGTGTCGAAGTTAAATAGAAAATATATCCTCCTGCCTTTATCCCACTTTAAGTGGGATCGGCACAACATGTTATAAACATATTGTAACATGATTTGGCTGCGTTTTTACGACCGGCCTGACGTCAACTTACCTTAGTCGTATTTTACGACACCTCGGTAAGAAGGAGGGTGGTCTATTCTACTAAACAGGATACCACACGGTGGGTCAACTTACCTTAGTCGCCTTTTACGACACCTCGGTAAGAACTGATGGTGGTCCATTCTACTCAGCCGGATACCACACGGCGGGTCGACTTACCTTAGTCGCCTCTTACGACACCTCGGTAAGAAATGAGGGTGGTACTATTCTACTTAGTCGGATACCACACGGCTATTAAATAGAAAATATATATAATGCTAAATATAGAGGACAATCCGTTTTCATACCCGATACATGCAGGATTTGCTCCAAAAAAATTGCTCCAGCGGTTGAGCCGTTTAAAAAGATTCGCATTTATACTATTAGTTATTGGCAATTATAGACATTCCTAAGGGAGGTTATCCTGCGGGTTGCCTTATGCCAATGTTGGTCTCAAACTTAAAAATTTATAGAAGAATGTTAAAATACCTGCATACATGTTTTTTATTAAATATATTAGTTTATTCAATAAATAAAAACAGTTTTCCCAGAGTCAACCCATTTACTCTTTCTCAACAACTTAATGACACATATGACAGCCACAATGCTTTTTCATATTAATGACCAACTCCAAGAAGGAGGTTGTATTAAAAACATGTTATAACACTATTATTTTGATAACTGTCAAATTTTTTTCCATACTAAATTAAAGACAAAATTACGTTTAGCTGTCATTTATGTTTTGTTATTCCACTGAAATTTGCGTTTTATTATTTTACTGTCATAGTCGTTTTTGTTATACCACGTTTTATAGCGACTTGACGGGATAAAATAAATGCGGTCGAACGGGATAAAAAGTATCCTATGTCCGTCTCCTGGTTCTAAGCAACCTCTCCACCAATTTTCAGCCGAATTTGTTCATCCGTTCTTGAGTTATAAATAGTGTAACTTAGACCAACTTTCTTTTATATATATAGATTAGCCCGATATATTAGCTTCAGGTGCTCAAAATTTCTTTAAAATTGCTCCAGCGGTTGAGTCGTTTAAATAGACTTACGCATTTATACTATTAGTGTAATAAAACTATATTATTAACTTTCCTTAATTATATTTTCGTACACTTTAATTAGTACTTTACTTTATAAAAGATCCCATAATCCTATTCATCGCTGTATTATTATTCATTTCCATAGACCACATCCTTCTTGTCGCTCGCCGCCATCTTAACTCCTCTCCCCGCTCAGTGTTGCCGACACAAAATATCCTCAATAATTGGTAACTTTACATTAGTTATTGGCAATTACAGACATTCCTATGATCCTGCGGGTTGCCTTATGCCATTCACATCACTAACGAGCTTTGCCACCCTCTGCTCGAACTAGGTCACTGCCGGGGTGCGGACAAAAATATACGTTTACTGGAAGTGCTATATGTACTAATATCATAAATTTACTAGTGTGTCTTTCGCTCCTAATCCACTGCTTTAATAATCATTCTCCAGCCCTTATCCCACTCTAAGTGGGGTCGGTACAACATGTTTTAAACATGTTTGTCAGCGCACACACTATATAATAACAGGATATACTAGAATACCACAATTCCCGTTTCGAGATGCACTTCTCTTAAATAACGAACAAAGACTGCATGCAACTGAAACGTTTTAGTCATATATAGGAAGACTCCACCGGAAACAACACGACACAGTGTTGCCACCATTTCAGTCAAAAGGGTTTCATGACGGTGTTGCTATAAAATACAAAGCGAAAGTCACGATTTTTACGACTGGTCGCCTTCCTGACGTTAACTTACTTAAGTCGCCTTTTACGACATCTTAGTAAGAAATGAGGGTTGTCTATTCTACTCATTACGTCTGCTTAGCTGATAAACATGTGACTTTCACTAAAGGATAAGAGAGGTTCGGTATTTACGCGGGAAACTTTGATACGCACTTATTTCTTTCTAGCTTGAAACTTCACATTAAACTTACTGTGTATCTTGGAGATTATATAAGAGACTTTTGAATAACTTTCACCGTTTACTTAGCGCACGCAAGTTAAGCTTTAAATTCTGCCGTTTTTGCGATATTTTTTATTGCTGCTCCTCTTCTATTCATCTTAGTCCGATGTTATACAGTCTATAGCCTCGACAAATGGACTATCTTACTTTCAAAGAATTTTTAAAATCGGTCCAGTAGTTCCTGAAATTAGCGCTTTCAAACAATAAATCAAACAAACGAACTCTTCAGATTTATATTTTACTATAGATTAAGTCCATATGGTATTGGATAACAACGATTTTCTTAATTTTTAGCCGCAACAAATAAATAAATATATGTGACACTTACACACACGGCTGTCCAACCCCAATATAATAACTTAATACTTGTGTTATGGTAAACAGACAGCTGGTGAATATATACTTATATATTTTGAAATACATACTTAAATACAAATATACACCCAGACTCAAAGACCAACAAATTCATTTATAGAACATGTTGGCCATCGGTGGGAATTGTACCCGCCACCCGCGGAGCTGAAGGCAGGGTCACTACCCATTACGCCAACGGGCCAGTCAATAAATTGCATAAAGCAATTTAAATAATTAAATGCTATTATAGACTTAAAGAATAGTTTATAACCGGCTTATAATTTTGACTGGCTCGTTGGAGCAGTGGGTCCCTGCCTTCGGCTCCACGGGTCGCGGGTTCGATTCCCGCCGAGGACCAACATTTTCTTTCAAATGAATTTGTCGGTCTTTGAGCCTGGGTGTATATTTGTATTTAAGTATGTATTTAAAAAAATATATAAGTATATATTCACCAGTTGTCTGTCCATAACACAAGTATTAAGTTACTTACTTTGGGGACGGATGACCGTGTGTGTAAGTGTCCCATATATTGATTTATTATTATTATTTATAATATCTATGTAGGATATATTAAATACCATATCTAGTTATATTAACTCCTTGCACAGTATGCAGGTGGTACATGTTATAGTTTATACTATTTATACGTGATAGTGCACGTTAAACTATTCGGTTAACTACTATATGTATTGCTATGAAATGTACAACAAAATATTTCAAAATACAGATGCCGGGTGTATTTTAAATCCATACTACAATGTATTATAATTTATTATAATATTAGCCAATGTATTATAATATTAGCCGTGTGGTATCCGGCTGAATAGAATAGTACCACCCTCATTTCTTACCGAGGTGTCGTAAAAGGCGACTAAGGTAAGTCGACCCGCCGTGTGGTATCCGGTTGAGTAAAATAGACCACCCTCTTTCTTACCGAGGTGTCGTAAAAGGCTACTAAGGTAAGTTGACCCACCGTGTGATAGCCGGTTTAGTAGAATATACCACCCTTCTTCTTACTGAGGAGTCGTAAAATACGAATAAGGTAAGTTGACGTCAGGCAGGCGGCCGGTCGTTAAAACGCAGCCAAATCATGTGACAGCATGTTTATAACATGTTGTGCCGACCCTACTATGGCCGGCACAACATGTTATAAACATGCTGTCACATCTGGTCTATTCTACTAAACCGGATACCATACGGTGGGTCAACTTACCTTAGTCGCCTTTTACGACACCTCGGTAAGAAAGAGGATGGTCTATTCTACTAAACCGGATACCACACTGTGGGTCAACTTACATAAGTCGCTTTTTACGACACCTCGGTAAGAAATGAGGGTGGTACTATTCTACTCAGCCGGATATCACACGGTGGGTCAACTTACCTAAGTCGCCTTTTACGACACTTCGGTAAGAAATGAGGGTGGTCTATTCTACTCAGCCGGATACCACACAGCGGGTCGACTTACCTTAGTCGCCTTTTACGACACCTCTGTAAGAAATGAGGGTGGTACTAATTTATTCAGCCGGATACCACACGGCGGGTCTTTAAATGTCAAGTTAATGCGAAAGAACATTACTACTTTATTCTTCTGATGGGGCGACTATACATTTAAAATTAGCTATTGTGGTGATAAGATAAAGGTTTTCTCGCGCCACCTTTACTTTAAAGTGAAAATTTCCCACCATTTTCTTTATATTGATTAACATAACCACATAAAGACATTACGCCCACCCGTTCAAACAGCCGAGTGCGCGCCATCTTTATGTTAAAGGCTTTATTAAAACTGGAGTTTTATAGTTATGGTTTTACATAAAACAATCATAAAACAAAAACAAGGGCATGTCAAAGATCTTTAACCCAAATATTGGTTGTAGAATGACTTTATTCACAGGCAACAAGGGAATATTATCACAAGATTTACTGCTTTTATCATAAAAGTAATAATAAAATTATTTTGCTATAATCCGCAATGAAGTAAAATAGAAAATATATATCTTTGTATATAGGTATATCATCTCCTGACAATGCTTCGGTTACGGGGCGAAACAATTGTTGAGATTGTGGTGGTGAATGTATGCAGTGCTTGTGTATTGTTCTATTATCGGTGGCGGGTACTGCATGAGTTTTTACAAATTCTGTATGTATCATGTACGAGAATGAATAACACTACATTTAGCATTACATATATTTTCTTTTATCGCAGATTATAGTAAAATAATATTTTCATTATTTTTGTATTAGGGACCTCCGCAAATATATATAAATTCTATAAATTATTTAAAAAACGATATTGTTTGGTATTATCAAAATAAAACAAATTATGTTGAAATCAATATAATTATTTACTACTTTTGTAACAACAAATTTATAACGTCCACAAATAACCCTTAAGTTAAAGGACAGTCTCAACAAAGCCTTTTTATCACTTGAAGCTTCCCAGGCAGTCTTCATAGTGCAAGTGCTCGCTACAATGTACCAACCAATTTATTTTAGTGCTTACGTTACTAGGGAATACATTAGTTTCGATTTTTCTGGATGAGTCCTTAAAATAGTTTCGGTAAATAAAATAACAAGGGGGGAAAGCTCATTTATATCTACTCAGAATTTCTGGAATATTTGTAATGTAGCATCGCATGGGAGCATTGTGGTGGATTGCAACTATTCCCTCCATTAGGAGTGAGAAGACATGATCTGTGTGCTTAGTACGAGTTTTTTTTAACTTACTCGATCGAAAAGCGTAACGCCAATTTGTATGGTGCCGGAATAACGGTCACTAGATGACGTTGTTGCAGCGTCATAAAAGTAGACGTTACGCTAACGCGATCGAGTAGGTTAAAAAACTCAGACTAAGCATACGTAACAGTACGGTAATGGTTTTGGTACGGTTGGATGATTTTTGTATGATGTATTTTATTAAATCCTTATTCACGCTCTCAACTTCCGTATTTGTTTTTAAAATTGAGAGCGTTATTAAATCTAGAAATTGTGTTATACTGCACGTAATACGCCTTTTTTACGTCACACGATGGTTTCTTTTTTCTTCAAGAGGGGCCTTACTTTTCCTTTCTAAAACAGCCCTCAACCCATTTTGTGTTTTGTGTTGGCGGACCAAAACGCCACCTATAAGCTAAACCGTAACAATTTAAAAACATAATGGTATTATTTTGTTTTATTATTTACTAGCAATTGCCAGCGGCTCCGCCCGCATGGAAAGATTAAAACCGTAATATAGTCTTTTGATAACTATAAAAATGGTTAGAGTGGGTTAACCTTAAAAGCAAGACATGCTGCCGCGGACTATTACATAGAACTTTTAGAGGGGAACAATTTTGTAATACATGATTTTTAATAACCATTATCGTTTACTCAGCGCACGCAAGAAAAGCTTTCAACTTTATAATGCTGCTCCTGTCCTATTCATATTAGCGTGATGTGATATAGCCTATAGCCTTTCTCGATAAATGGACTATCTTACACTGAAAGAATTTTTAAAATCGGTCCAGCAGTTTCTGAGATTAGCGCGTTCAAACAAACAAACAAACAAACAAACTCTTCAGCTTTATATATTAGTATAGATTTGATCTGTAGGTAGTCCTATTGGAAAGTCGTGTGATCTCTAGTTACCGTCCGTAGATTGTTATTTACTTTATTACAGATGACTGAGAGTGATATAAACGTAGGAGTAGACAAATATAACCAGAAAGCTTCGAACTGTTAAGCTATCGGGAGTTACACGTGTTATTGTGAGTCAACCATAAAAGATAGACATATGCTGTCGCGGGATAGTTTTTATATAATTTTAAGGAGAACATTTCCGTCATACATGATTTCTGCGTAGCTTTAACCATCAAGGTTGCACACGCGACGGAAGCTTAAAAAATGGAGTAACTTCTCCCGTTTTCCCAACATTTCCCTTCACTGCTCTGCTCCTATTGATTGCAGCATGATGAAAAGTATACTATAACCAGCCCAGGAGTATGAAAAAAAATTGTATCGAGTTTCGTTAAAATCCGTCGAGAAGTTTTTGTTTCTATAACGGTTATACAGACAGACAGACAGACAGACAGACAGACAGACAGACAGACAGACAAAAATTTTACTGATTGCATTTTTGGCATCAGTATCGATCCCTAATCACCCCCTGATAGTTATTTTGGCAATATATTTCAGTTACAGAATTGACCTTTCTACAGATTTATTATAAGTATAGATAGTTAACCTTTTCTGTATCTTTCTTAACATTATATCTGTGCTACAGTTTCTATTAAGAAAATAATCATCATCCTCCTGCCCTTATCCCATTCTAAGTAGGGTCGGTACAACATGTCGTCATATGATTCCGCTAGGTATTTTACGATCGGCCTGCCTAACGTCAACTTACCTCCTTACTTACGACACCTCAGTAAGAAGTGAGAGTGCTCTATTCTATTCAGCTGTATACCACAGGGCGGTCTCTTAAGAAAATAAATTGTCTTTAATTTCATGTAAAGTAAAAAAAAAACTCAAAGAATTAAAATTATACTAATTTTAATTCTTTGAGTTTGAAAAACCGACAGACTTTAGATTCTCATGGTGTTGAAAGTGAATATATCGCTTTCGTAAAACGCAACGGTCAAAAGACAATCTAAACAATTTACATTTTCTAGATCCAATAGGCATTAGTAGATTATGGAAACCTCTTCAAGACACCGGCAGACATGTCCTGTAGCCCGTTCGTCGTTTGAAGAGCCTATCTAACACCATACAAGCTATAAGATGAGCTAAGATGTCAACCATTTAAGAGGTACTTCCTTCCAATACATCGCCTCTGCGCTCCACAGTACACCAATTACTTAAATGCTACGTTAAAAGGGCTTCCATAAATTTTAGAATCAGCGGACAAGGCTCAAAACTTTAGATACTTTAGAAATATAGTTAAAATTTTATTTTAATATAACTAAAATATACAAATATATCTTTTGAATAGCTAATAAGCTGTTGCTGTAAAAGTAACGAATGAATAGTGCCAAGAATGCTGGTTATGTTACATTTATGTCATGTTATTATTATGTCATGTATGTCGTATGTTCATCAATATTGCCAAAGCGAATTAGCTATGAAAGTGTGACAGACAGACAGACTTTCGTATTTATTTTATTTATATGTAAATTTAAAAAATCATGAAATTTATTGTAACAGGTTGTATTTGAAACATGTTGTAACAAATGTAGAAGTGAATAGATTTGTATTAAAACTAATGAGATATGTTACAATGAAAGATTAGTAAAGTGGCCGTTTATTTAAAAACTATCTTATACCCGCGACTTCGTTCGCATGGACTATTGTCTCGTGATAGGTTGATAATAGATGGCGCTCATTCTATTCCTGTAGAATTAACAGGATTTCTATAGCCTATATGCTATTCCGGTGTATAAGGTATAATTGTGCCAAATTTCATCGATATTGAATCAATGGATACGCCGTGAAAGAGCTCAGAAACTTTCGCATTTATAATATTAGTAAGATAAAATAAGATATCTGCTTACGAGTCCAAGGGACTGTTTCACAGTAACTGATAAAGTGTCCGATAATTATCCGACAAATAAACTAAGTAACAGATAAATGTCTCTGAAAAGAGACTCTAAAAAGTAAAAAATTAAAAAAATATTATAATCGCGCCCATTTTGAAATAGGTATTTGCTATCCAGCAGATAAATAAAATAACAGCCACAGGATCTACCTGTTAACTTATAAGCGACTTTAAGCGCTGAATAAGCCTATCAGAAACCTGAGAAACGCTAACTGACAGTTTATTGGTAAGTTAAACAAGCCCTAAATCGTATACTCAAGTTAAGGTTCTAAATTACTTGATGTCACTGGCATTAACCTCTCGTCTCGGTGTTGAACCGAGAAAGCGCAGTTAACGTGTCACTCAAGAGCTTTAACTGAGCAGGGAGCACTTTACGGTATGTAGTAATAACGAGCCTTACTACTAAGTGACTCAACGCCGTGTGGTATCCGGCTGAATAGAATAGTACCACCCTCTTTTCTTACCGAGGTGTCGTAAAGGCGACTAAGGTAAGCCGACCCGCCGTGTGGTATTCGGCCGAGTAGAATAGGCAAACCTCATTTCTTACCCAGGTGTCGTAAAAGACGACTAAGGTAAGTTGACTCGCTGTGTTGTATCCGGTAAAGCAGAATAGACCACCCTGTTCGAGCCATCGTAAAATACGACTAAGATTAGTTGACGTCAGGCTGGCGGCCGGTCGTAAAATACGTAGCCAAATCATGTGACATGTTTATAACATGTTGTGCCGACCCCACTTAGAGTGGGATAAGGGCAAGATGAAGACGACTACTAAATGACTCATTAATTCGTCGGAATAACTTAATGGTGAATAAAAATAATTTGTGAGCTTTAGTGTTAATAATGTATAGAAACCAGCTATACTCACGTCTTGTTTTATCAGATGAGCCCGACTAGTTTCAAGCTCATACGGGGCTCTTTCATGAGCTCTCTATGCGGCGTTATCGGCGGGAACTCTCTGAGAAAATAATACGTGAGTATAGCCGGTTTCTATATATTAATTATATAAGAATACCAATCGCGAGAGCTTTAGTAAAAAAATTATTAACATTTAAATTTAATATGAAAAACTAATTTAGGATCAAGCTCCACCTACCCAATATATTTTCTTTTTTTGAAGTTTGATGTTTTATTTACAAAATAATTGTAAAAAAAATACCGATCAATCCTCGGTCAAACAGTTACTAAAATTTATATATATATATATATATATATAGATATATATATATATATATTTTTTTTTTTTATTGCGGCCCGTTCAACGTCCAGTATTGGACGTAGGCCTCCTCCATGTTCCTCCACTCCTGACGGTCTTGGGCTTTTCGTATCCAATCATGGCCTGCGTGTCGTACGATGTCGTCCTTCCATCGTTTTGGCGGTCTACCACGCGGCCGGGCATGCGGTCGTGGTCGCCACTCCTGCAATTTCCGCGTCCAACGACCCGTATTCATGCGGGCTATGTGTCCCGCCCATCTCCACCTGCGCTCGGCAATCAATGTGACTACGTCTTTGACCTTGGTCTTAGAGCGTATCCAATCGTTTGTTTTCCTGTCGCGTATGGTTATGCCGAGCATTGCTCTTTCCATCGCTCTTTGGGCAACACGGAACTTCTCAGTGGATTGTTTGGTCAAAGTCATTGTCTCTGCACCGTAGGTGAAAACAGGCATGACACATTGCTCGAAGACTTTCTTTTTAAGGGGGATACATAGTTTTCCGCGTAGGACTTTGCTATTGGCGCCAAATGCAGCCCACGCCCGAGCGATACGCCTCTCTACCTCTGCGGTTTGATTCAGGCTACCCAGTGTGACTTTATGCCCTAGGTAGACGTATTCCGACACAATTTCAAATGGTAGGTGATATGAGGACACATTCGAAATGTTGGTCATGATTTTGGTTTTAGTTGGGTTAACCTTGAGGCCTACTTTAGCGGATTCTCTCTGTAGGTCCATAATCATAGTCAACATATCTCCTACGTCCTCGGAAAAGAGCACTATGTCGTCTGCAAAACGTAGGTTTGTGAGATTTTCCCCGTCGACGTTTATACCCTTGTTATGCCATTCAAGTTGTTTAAAAACATTTTCGAGGGTGGCAGTAAATAGTTTGGGGGAAATTGTATCACCTTGGCGTACTCCTCTTCCTAGGCAAAACTTATCAGTCTTCCTGTGCAATTTTACACATGCCGTTGCGTGTCTCTGGAGATATTTAAACATGGCTATGTACCGCTCATCTATCCTACAGTCTGCCAATGCATTTACGACTGCCCAGGTTTCAATGGAGTCAAACGCTCTTTCGTAATCGACGAATGTAATTATAATTGGCTTTTGGTACTCGTTGCACTTTTCGATGAGGGTTTTAAGCGCCTGCAAATGGTCACTTGTGCTGTAGCCAGCTCTGAATGCAGCTTGTTCTTGCGGCTCATAAGCTTCCATTTTATTCTTAATCCTATTCAGTATGACTCGCGTGAATAGCTTGTATAAATGTGACATCAAACTGATTGGCCTATAGTTTTCAAGCCGTTTTATATCTCCTTTTTTGTGTAATAAGGTGATGATAGCATTATTCCAGCATTCAGGGACGTACGTTTCCATCAGGCACCTTGTGAATAATGTTGCCAAACCTACTTTAAATGATTCGGATGTGTGTGTAATCATTTCCAGGACAACGCCGTCTTCACCAGGGGCTTTGTGGGGTTTCATTTGTTTGAGCGCATATTTGATTTCGTCAGAAGTGACATCTGGCAGCTCTTCAGAACCAACATTCATAATTGGTGCTCTCTGATAATGTTGTGATGCGGGTCGTGGATCATGGACTCTGCTTTTGTAAACGTTTTTGTAATACTTTTTAGTAATTTCTAGGAGTTCACTGCGGTTCGTTACAATATCACCATATTCATTTTGCAGTTTGAATATTTCTTTTCTTCCTAGACTTAAGCTTGCCTTCATTACCTTTCTACTGCTATTTTTCTGTAGAGTTTTTTCTATTAGGTGTTCTTCGAAGTTTTGTAGATCTCTTTTAATTGCCCTTCGTATATGACGTTGTAATTCGAAATATTCAGCAGAATGCGTTTTCCCTTCTGCTCTTAAATTCCTTCTTTGCTCTATAAGACTTATGGTTTTAACAGAAAGTTTTTGGCATGAAAGTTTTGGAACGCATGGTGTAATAGCTTCAGTAGCAGAGTGCATAGTTTTTACTATATGATCATTGAGTTCATCTATAGTCATCTCGTCACTAAACCTATTTTGAAACTGAGCTTCAATGTGGTCTTTGTAGAGATCTGAGTATTGTTGAATAATCTCTATTTTATCGTCGTTTGGCAAAAAACTTTTACTTATGAGGCTTCGTCTTTCTTTTTTAAGATTATAGGAGCAAAAAGCCCGGACAAGACGATGGTCGCTACCAGTAGAAAAACGGTTAAGCACAGATACATCTCTTACTGTACCCATCTTGTCTGTAATGATGTAGTCATATTCATTTTTGTTCTTGCCATTTGGGTGTATCCAAGTCCATTTGTACTGGGGCTTTTTAGCAAAGAAAGTATTCATAGCAAATAGTCTCTTTTGGTGGAGAAAGTTAAGCAGGGTTTGTCCTCGACTATTCCTTATGCCCAATCCATAATTTCCAATACAGGTCTCATGACGAGATGAAATTCTGCCAAGTTTCGCATTGAAATCTCCCATTAAGACTGTGAAATGGGTTTTAACGTTGTTTAGTACGCTGGAAATGTCATCATAAAAGGAGTCTATTTCTTCATCATCATGGTCAATTGTTGGAGCATATACTTGGATCACCTTCAACTCGTACATAGATGATAGCTGTACTCTTAGATATGCTACTCGGTCTGAAACACTTTTGACATCTACAATTTGATGAGTTAACGATTTGTTTATTAGAAATCCTATACCTCCTATTCCAGGTTTAATTCCTTCTCTGTAGTAAAATTGATTTCCTGATTTCAGTGATATCAACTCCTCGCCCTGTCTTCTAATTTCGCAGATTCCAAGGATGTCCCACTTGATTTTATCCAACTCATATTCCAGTTCCGCAAGTCTGTCATCAGACGACAACGATTGGATGTTATATGTTGCAATATATAATTGTTTACGGTAGTGTGTCATCTCCCAGGGATTCCTTCTCGCACCCCTGCTCCGTGTCTCCTGACCACTACCTGGGTCGGGGAGGGACGGCGCGCTGGGAACTCGGGGTCGATTTATGTTTTTGTCTGTCATTTTGGTTATTGGAGGGGGTTTTAGCAATAATCGCCACGCCAGCAACGACGGGTTGGCGATCGCAGTACTATGGCCGGTGATAACGGTTTCCGTAGCCGCCCATAGGTGTTCTCTAACTCCGGCCGTTCGCCTCACTGTGAGGTCCGCCCGAAGAAGGCTGGCAGGCTGCTTCCCTCTGCCAGGGCTAAGCACTTATTTGATGGCGATGCTAACTCGCCATGTCGCAGTGTCGTCTTAGGATTTATGCGAGATTTTCATGAAAATGCCTGTGCCACCAGACATTCCGCCCGCATCCTGTTGACCCTGCCGCCTCGGTCCGGGACTGCTTATTCGGAAAAAACCTTATTCGCAGCTTTCCTATATATCTATAGGAATACTCCACTATCCGCCACCTGTGGACCCGGTAGTTAGCTGAGGCTTGCCACTACATATATATATATATATATATGGGACACTTACACACATAGTCGTCCATCACCAAAGTAAGTAACTGAATACTTGTGTTATGGGTAACAGAAAACCTGGTGAATATATACTTAGGATATATTATTTAAATACATGTTACAAGCTGTGGTAGCCCAGCGGTATGACCGTGCGCCTCTTTCGAGGAGGTCAAGTGTTCAAACCCCGGGCAGGCACCAATGAGTTTTCTAGTAAAACTTATGTGTGTAATTGATAATTGCAATTTATCACACGCTTTTCGGTGAAGGAAAACATCGTGAGGAAACCTGCATATCTCTAGAGAATTCTGGAGATATGTGTAACCTACCAATCCGCATTGGAGCAACGTGGTAGGTCTTAGCTCCAACCCTTCTCTCCAAAAATGGAGAGAGGAGGCCTATGCCCAGCAGTGGGATAGTAACAGGCCGCTACTTACTTTTTTTTTATAGAGGTCCAATGAAATTAACGGTTTCATTATCAAAATAGCTTATTCTGAACGGATATTAGAATTCTAATTTCCTCAAGTGCACGATTTTAACGAGTATCTCTCGAGCGGACTAATATCCTTTATTAGCACCCTTTTTATACTAAAATTAGCATTTTTCCGCGCGATAACGATTTTTCCGGAGCGAGTGATGTTTGCGAGTTTGGGTTCGACGTAAAATCTCCATATAAAACTCGTACATTCTCGTCGACCTCGGATCGTGTATTGTTGATGAGTTTTTATACTTGGTGATATAAAATTACTACTTAAAAATATACCTTCAATTTAAATACAATTTAATTACATACAGACGCATCCATCAACAGACATGCTTGCATCTTCACACACACATCACACATACATACACAAACACGCGCCCACACATAATCACACACACAGACACGCGCGTGTGCACACACACATACACAGCAATACATTATGTAACAGTTTATTTTTATTTTTCCTATTTTATTAAGTTTTATTTTAAATTAATGTCAACAACCCTACCTAGTAAAATGACTGTCAATTAGTATGTAGTTATGGAGGAGCGAGAACTCCTAACACGAGTATCTTTATACTTAAAAGGAGATCTCAAACTCGTGTGTATTTTAAAATATTGTGAAATGAAATAAAATATTTTTTTTTTTATTGATATAGTACTTAGGTGACCGAGCCTTAAGTAATTTAAATTTAAGTAAAAAAAAACCTTTGCTTTCAATTCTACACTTTACTTTTTTTTAATTCACGATAAAACGATTATTTTTCAATTAAACCTAGCCAGATCAATATTTCTCGCCCAAATCTATCTCGCCTACATGCAGAATTTCACGAAAATCGTTGGAACCGTTTCCGAGATTCAGAAAATTAGGAATTATGAATTTTGGAAATGACTCGAACGATTTTCATGAAATTCAGCATTTAGGTATGGCGTTTTGGGGAGAAAAAATCGATCTAGCAAGGTTTCATTAAAAAAAATGTCGTTACTGTAAACAATAAATAGAAATCCTATACCATGTCGCATCTAAAACTTTCTCTATTCATGCAATAACCAAAGTTTGGAGGTAAGTCGCAGTTGTACCAATTAATAGCATGTCATAACTTATAGAGTGGATCGTCCGAAGTAAGTCTCAACTTTGAAGACTTTAGCAACAAATATTGTTGCCCAGCCTCATCATCATCTGTCCTTATCATTCATCATTTATCAACATGTTATAAACATGTTGACAAATGATTTGGTTACGTATTTTGACGTACGTACGACGTACGTATACGACCGGCCACGTTCCTGACGTCAACTTACTTTTGCCGTATCTTACGACACCTCTGTAAGAAAGAGGGTGAACTATTCTACTCAGCCGGACACCACACAGCGAGTCAAATTACGTTAGACGTCTTTTACGCTACCTCGGTAAGATATGAGGATGGCCTATTCTACTCAGCTGAATATCACACGGTGAGTCGACATACCTGAGTCGTATTTTACGACACCTTGGTAAGAAACAGTGTCATTTATTCTACTTAGCCGGATACCACACGTTCGGTCAAGTTATGTGATTCGCGTTTTACGACACCTCGATAAGAAATGAGGGTGGTCAGTTCTATTCAGCCGGATACAACACGTCGGACATGTTACCATGTTACCATATACAAATGGGACGTAAACTCCCTTAGCCTCTAGTATTTTTCTACAGCCTGAATATTTCCAAAATCTTCAATTACTCTGAAGTATTGTATATACCAATGAACAAGTGTAACGTGTGCGTTGAATAAATTATAGCAGCATATGTAAAATCTCTGTGTCTGACGGATACACTGAATATAGAAATCTGTTTATTTACAAGTAAAGTTCAAAATACTTTGTTACTCTTACAAAGGCAGTTACAGTTGACTGTGTCAAACTCCTGCATAGTTAATGGACTTGCAGAGGTGAAGATGACATCGCTATAGTTTATTTTTCGTTATTTCATACAACGCGATGACATAACGATGAGAACGTACTTCTTAGGTCTTCTGCAATTGCTTGAATCCTTCTTTCACAATAATGCTTTAATTATTCTTGACTAGCGATAGGTTGATAATAGATGGCTTTTCAATGCCTATTCCTGTAGTATTAACAGGTTTTCTGTAGCCTATATGTTATTCTGGCGTATATAGAATAATTGTGCCAAATTTCATCGATATTGGTTTAGTGGATTCACCGTGAAAGAGTAACAAACATACACTTCCACGGGTAACACTCGACTGATATTGATGGAATTCATCCCTATTATTTTTTATTTAATGTTATGTATTACAAAAGTAATAATAAAATTATTTTGCTATAATCCGCGAAGAAGTAAAATAGAAAATATATATAATGCTAAATGTAAGTGGACAATCGGTTATCATACCTGATACATGCAGGATTCGTAAAAACACATGCACAAAACTCCACCACCGCCACCACAATACACAAGCACTATATACGTTCACTATCACAAACTCAACAATCGTTTCGCCCCGCAACCGAAGCATCGTCAGGAGATAGACTCCACGACCAAAATCGCAAAGCGAAGCAAAGCAAAGCGAAGAATGTATTAGTCGGGTGTATAAGAATTCTAATCCTATATTATAGGACATAAAAATCCTTTTTTTACTATAGTATAGGAATTACTTTAGCCCGGAAAAAACTATCAAAAACTTAGGTTAAAGCTGTATTTAAATAATTCTAGTAATTAAATAATAATGAATTGTTATCAACTTCAATAACTCTGGCGAAACATTTAATTAAACCTTAAAACTCAAGCGGCATAAATCTTAGTCAATAAATGAACTTGAACTGGGAATATTAATTAATTGTAGAAACTAAACAACGGCAAGATATTGTTATGAATTTATAATTTTTTTTATGAAGTACTTAAAAAACCGGCCTTCGTAAATAAAAAGTTAGGAGTTTGCCGCTTAAGTTAATCTTGTCTTTTAATATAAAATGACATTTAAAAGTATTTATAAAATATGGAGAGAAGGGTTGGAGCTAAGACCTACCACGCTCCAATGGATATAGGTTACACAAATCTCTAGTTCTCTAGGGACATGCAGGTTTCCTCACGATGTTTTTCTTTACCGACTTTAACGTGTGATAAATTGCAATTATCAATTAGAAACATTATCCCTTTTTTTGGGCATTAAAAAAATTATTAAAATTTACATTGAAAATATAAAACACTATTTTTGCCTGGTCGTGGTGGTCGCGAGAAATGAAAAAACCCGTTCAGTCTGAACCAGTGACTTTTTTGAAAGAGTCTGAGCTATCACAGCTTAAAAAGAACCGAGAGAGCAGGCCTATGACCAGCTGTGGAATAGTAAAAGGCTGTTACTTTATTTCTTTTATTAAATGCCTTAGACTACTATTTAGTTATTAGCACAACATGTAATGAACAACAGGGACATGAATGTTGCTCTTACCGAAAAAAAAACAAAAAGAAACTCGGCGGTCAATCTTTTAAACATTTTCAATTTTACATTATTAAACCGCAGTCTTGTATGAAGCTGAAAGGGCGTTCAAATCCAGCCATTTTTATCATTCAATTTTGTAATATGCTTAACGTATAGGCGTACGTATAGTATATAACGTATATCTCTCATATTTAAATTAAGCCTTTCTGTAGACTAGTCTAGTATGGATAATGACACATTTAAATACCTACTCATTTTTAAAATTTCGGTTTTACTTTCAATAGGAAAGCGACAAACCCACAGTTACTATTTGAACACTTAAGTTGATGCGAATGGAGTCGCCGATGAAGCTTGTATTAAATAATCGATTACTTGAAAAGTACTGTACTGCTGTGCAATTCCACTCCATATAATATTTCAGCGCCATTTACCCGGTCATAATTTACTATATCAATAATTAAATGAACATGTAGTGTTATCGGGTAATTAACAAGCTAACTTGTGTACGCCAAAATGAGATATGAAACGCCATTAAAATTTTTAATTACACTTGAATTGAATACATAAAATCGACGAAAACCCCATTATTATCAACGTGTATTTATCCACTGCTAGACCCTTTTAAAAAAAAACACACGTTATCCTATGACTTCCTTTTACTGCAGCCGCTTACTTTGAGTCGTTGGTCCAACCGCTTCAAGGTAACTGCCAAACTTACTAGTGGCATGTTGATCAGCAGGTTATATAAACTTGAACATACGGCGCTTAAAAAAATATAATAAAAAATTCTGGCCTCATCAAAACCAAAATATTTCTGTAAAACTCTTTTCTGATTCAAATTGAATGAATTGTTAATTTTTTTCTCCATTCTCACTATACATTCGGTTATCTAATACCGCTCCTCTTGTCAGTTAAATATAATTACGAATTAAGCTAGAGGTGACAGAGTCGCTTCGACACTCAACGGACTTGCTACACGCTCGCTACGTATGCGACGTATACCCTACGCGGCCGCAACGACATACGACGCTCACGCTACGCCATGCGACGGAGTCACTACGCACCCTCTTCGACACTCGACAGACTTGCTACGTACCCGCTATGACATACGACGGCCACGCTATACGATGCGACGGAGTCACTACGCGCCCGCTTCGACCTGCGACGGAACCGCTACGCGCTTGCTATGACGAGCGACGGTTTCGCTACGCGCCCGCTTCGACATGCGACGGACACGCTATGCGTCCGCTACGCCATGCGACGGACTCACTACGCGCCCGCTTCGACATGCGACGGACACGTTTCGCGTTTGCTACGACAAGCGACGGATGCGCTACGCGCGCGCTGTGACGTGCAAAGGACTCTCTATGAACCCGTTGCCACGTGCTACGGACTCGCTACGCGCCCGCTACTATGCGTAATGAACTCGCAGCCATAGAGATACTTTAAGTGGAGAGCCATAGGCAGGCTCATCAGTGACAGTGACACAATTAATAATGAGAGGGAAGATGAAATCCTTTCAACTTTGTCTAATCACAGATAAAAATGTAAGACGCTGATCACCCTCATTTGCTTACTCTTTATTGTAATATGTCATATTTTAGGCTGGCTTTTCTAGCCCTTTACGAGGCCGCTGCGTCACACTACAGTCATGCCCATTGATTTTCGTGATGGACTGCAAATGACTGCGTTAAGCTTGAAGGAATACGTTACGTCACAATAATATAACTGAGTATATTACGGTGGACTCGTTGTGATACACTAGGTCGTGGAAGTGGTTCCTTATTATCGCTGTTACGAGACGCCATTTCGCCGTCAACATTTCCGTAATATAAATAAAACATGTCTTGACGTGATCATAATATTTTCTAAGCGATTCGAGTTCACACAATGGATGGCGGAGTAACGAAATTTGCCAACGTCAGAATATTTATTGGGATATCATATTCGATTTATTACTATCTCATCTCAAGTGTTCGTAGATGTTTTACTGATATATATATTTTTAGGATTCCAAGGAAATTGCATAACCTTAAGCCTTGGATAACACCAGGTCTTTTACGATGTATACGGAATCGCGATCGTTTGCATATAAAATCAAGAAAAGATCCTAATAATAGTATTAAAAGACTTACATATTCACGATATCGCAACTTTTGCAATAAAATATTAAAAAACCTAAAGATTAGCTATGAGAGGCACGAACTCCTACTTGCTAAGGGCAACACAAAAAACACGTGGAAAGTTGTGAAAGAAATAACTCATCTCCAATCGCGTGCAAACATCCCTCCTAAAGAGCTCTTATGTCTTTCTAATGATCCTCAAACATCAGTAGATAAAGTTAATGAGTACTTTGTAGGTATAGGAAAACAACTGGCACTACCCCTATTGGAGAAAAAGGCACTAACAGAGAGAGTTACTGTTACAAAACTCTCCCAAGGTTACAATAATGGTAGATCTCTCAACTCGATGGTATTACTTAATACATTTGAGGCAGAAATTGACACTATAATAGCAAGTCTTAGAAATGATAGTGCAGTTGGAGGGGATTATATTCCAGTTAAGATTTTAAAAGATGCTCGGTATGCCATTATCCCAGCTTTAAAGCATGTTATTAATTTATCTTTGAATCAGGGTGTGTTTCCGAATATTCTTAAAAGGGCTGTAGTTCATCCTGTTTACAAGAATGGAGATAGAGACATCGTATCTAATTATAGACCCATATCAGTACTACCCGCAATTTCAAAAGTTTTTGAAAAGATATTAAATGCCCGATTAGTTTCATATTTAGAAAAATATAATATTGTATCTCCAAATCAATTTGGTTTTCGACGTGGCAAATCCACAGAAGACGCAGTGTGTACTCTAGTAGATAACATTATTAAAAATGACGATTGCAAGAAAAAAACTATTGGTGTTTTTCTCGACTTGACAAAAGCTTTTGATACTGTCTCTATTCCAGTACTTGTAAACAGGTTAGAAGAAATAGGTATCAGGGGCAAACCACTTCAAATATTTTCTAGCTTTCTGATGAATCGGAAGCAATGCGTTAAAATAGGATCCTACGTTAGTTCTTATGAACAAACGAGCTATGGCGTGCCGCAGGGGAGTGTGCTTGGTCCAACGTTGTTCACAATTTATATAAATGAGTTATGTAGTATGCATATTCCTAATACTAAAATTTATTGCTATGCTGATGATACAGTACTACTAATAGAGGGGGCAGATTGGGAACAGGCACGTGAAAATGCGGAACATACAATAAAAATTATTATAGACTGGTTGACGCAGAATTTATTGACATTAAATCTTGATAAAACTAACTTTGTTACTTTCTCTTCAAATAATAATTCCCAACCTACAAACATCATTAACTTAAGAGCTCATGTTTGTCAACCAGTTAGTGATACCTGCTCATGCCCACAGATATCCATGAAATCCGAGATTAAATATTTAGGAGTTGTCATAGATTGTACCTTGTCGTGGCGTAATCATATTGACTTACTGGTCAAACGTGTCAGAAAGCTAACATTTATTTTTAGAAAATTAGCACCTGTTGCAGATTTTTCTACTCTGAAAACAGTATACCTCGGTCTTGTCCAATCTATATGTAGCTATTGTATTTCTGCGTGGGGTGGTACGTTTGTTACAACCATGCTTCGTTTGGAGAGAGCCCAGCGAGCCGTATTAAAGGCAATATCGAAAAAGCCTATGAGATATCCAACTCATCTTCTTTTTAAAGACTGCTCTGTTTTAACTATTAGACAATTATATATTTTAAAACTAATACTGAGGATTCACGCTGCTACACCCTTTCGTCACACATCTAAAAGAAGAAGATGGGTTGTTTGTCAAATTACAAGGCATAGATCAGCTCTCGCGGGGAGGCATTGCTGTGTCCTTGGCCCCAGGTTATATAATAAAATAAATCGTAAAATAGGTATTTATTCACTTCCTTTCACAAGAGCTAAGAAAGTTCTCACAAACTGGTTAAAAGAAAAAACTTATTCCGAAACTGAGGATCTACTTAAAATAAATATTTAAAAGCCCACATATCAACGTATCAAAACACGCACACACACACACACACACACACACACACACACACACACACACACACACACACACATACATAAACGTACGCACACAGTCACACACACACGCATGCTCACAAATACATATATATATTTTATTTTATTTTTTATGATTCCGATATGATAAATTATATCTGGTATACATATCATAATTAATTTTCGTTATTATTATTGCATGTTAATAATTAATTAGCACTGTAAAGAAATTTTTGGAAGGTTGATACTCGCGATACAGGGCGACCTAGTGCGAGTATCAATAGATCTCTGCCACAATATACCACAATGTATTAGTTTAATTTATTAAATTTAAGCAGAATGATTTGTACTTTATGGAATGAAATGAAATAAATTATTTATTATTATTATTATTTTTGTTCATCTGCAGTTTTATCCCTAATATACTGATTTTGTGAAAAATAAGATGGAAATAGATTTTTCTTTGGATTATTTTACCGATATATAAGTACTGGAAACCTAATGTTATTTCAGGTGTAGATCTATATTTACGCAATATTATGTTAAAGTTCGATAATTGATAACTAACGACGATATTTCTCCTTTATACTTATTTAATAAATAAAAAGCAATTTTCCCAAAGTCAACCTATTACTTTTTCTCAACAACTCAATGACACATAATGACGGCCACAAAGTTTTTCATATTAATGACCAACTCTATGAAGGAGGTTGTATTAGAAACGTGTTGTAACAAATTAGAGCTTTAAATTGGTATAAACACACACCCTTACAAACAAAGCTGTACAAACACACGCACTCACAAACAAAGCGGTACAAACACACGCACTCACAAACAAAGCGGTACAAACACACGCACTCACAAACAAAGCGGTACAAACACACGCACTCACAAACTTTGGGGTTTGTATTATTATTGTGTAAACCGACGGTAAAGTTTAAAAATCCAACAATGTTTTAATAAAACACAAATTCAAATTTAAATTCAAAATATTCCTCATTTAAATTAGCTTGTAAAGAAGCAACAATCTTTTAAATTGTCAACTCTACTGCTGTTTCGGAATGCTGTTCCTACCGAAAAGAGCAAGAAACTCGACGGTTGCTCTTTTAAAAATATAATTCTTATCACTAGTTATATCTAGTCAGTACTGTCTTGTACAGGGTCGAAGAGTAGCTATATTTCCGCATTCCTATCATCTAAGTAATCCTCAGTAGTATAGAAAGCTTTCTGTTACATTAATAGGCACATTTAATGGGAATATCTCAAGTGATATTATTTAACATAACTACCGATTACTATGTGTCAATAGGTAACTATAATATTATAATAAACGACGATATTTCTCCTTAATACTTATTCGATAAATAAAAATCAGTTTTCCCAGAGTCAACCCATTTACTCTTTTGAAAAACTCAATGAACGACACATAAAATATCCTATATAGTGTATTATCTATGCATAAAAATATGACAGCCACAATGCTTTTTCATATTAATGACCAACTCTATGAATGAGGTTGTATTAAAAACATGTTGTAACAATATATAACTGATAAAATTCATGTGTTTGTTGCAGAAAACTACCAGAAGTTGGATCGAAACAACATTTCAGAAGCGGGATTGCAAATGCTTCGTGCCCAGCGCTAAAGACGAACATGTGTAAGTACCTGATATTGAATGTCTATGTTAACACTTACATTTAGATAACACAATCATCATCCTGCCATTATCCCACTCTAAGTGGGGTCGGCACAACATGTTATAAACACGCTGCCAAATGATTTGGCTACGTTTTTACGACCGGCCGCCTGTATGACGTCAACTTACCTTAGTCGTATTTTACGACACCTCGGTAAGAAAGAGGGTCTATTCTATAAACCACATACCACACGGTGGGTCAACTCACCTCAGTCGCCTGTCACGACACCTCGGTAAGAAATGAAAGCGGTATATTCTACTCAGCCGGATACCACACGCTTAACTTAGACAAGACAATCACTTCGTCATCATCATCTTCCTGCCCTTATCCCACTCTAAGTGGGGTCGGCACAACATGTTATAAACATGCTGTAACATGATTTGGCTGCGTTTTTACGACCGGCCGCCTGCCTGACGTAAGACAATCACTTCGTCAAAATAGTATTTTTTATTTTAGTTCTATGGAAAGTAACACTTGATTCTATAAATTATACATTGACAGTTTCAAAATACAATTTACAAAAGATCATTTACACAATACAAAATTATCAATTTTCCCTTGAGATCCTTTTAAAAGCTATTGATCCATATTGCCAATTTGCCAGGTCCCCAGACATTCAGAATTACTGTCTTCTCGTTTATTCTAAATTTCATTTCGTTTATTTTAGGTATCGAATATTCATATTCTGGAAAGAGTATTTATCTTTTCCCATACATTTTTAATATTTAACTCATCTTTTATATATATATATATATATTTTCGGAATCTCGGATACGCTCCAACGATTATCTTGAAATTCAGCATGTAGGGGGTTTTGGGGGAGTAAAATCGATCTAGCTAGGTTTTATGTAAAAAAATCGTTTTATCCCTGTTTTTGGATATTAAAAAATACACAAATTTATATTGGATATAAAACAATGTTTTTGCCATAAACTAACAAGTCAGCCTAGCTTATTCGGGGAACGGGCAGTCTCGAGAAATGTAAATATCTAAGATCGATCCTCAAGTACCTAATTATTTTTTGTTTTTTTTTTTTTTTAAATTTTATTTTATAAAAAATAACCGAAAAAGGCTCGGTAAACCAGGTACTAATACTTATACTTTACTATTATTAATATATTTACATTTTATACTTATTATATTATACATTACACTATTTAAGTAAGAGTTGATTTTTCTTCTGTTCATTGAGATATGAACTGACTGTCTTAGTCAAATTATGCAGGTTTGGTGTAGTGTGCTAGTGTGTTTTTAAAATCTGTTAACGCACACTATATACAATAACACGATATAATAGGAATACCACAATTCCCGTTCCGAGATGCACTTCTCTTGAATAAGGAAAAAAGACTGAACGCCACTGAAACGGTTTATCAATAGAAAGACTCCACCGGAAACAACACGACAACAGTCAAAAGGGCGCAAAACTCTTGTTTTATGACAGTGTTGCTATAAAATACAAAGCGAAAGTCATTGGCGACAAGAAATCTATGGTTTATTGAACCTATTAAAGCAGTTTTACAGGCTATCTAAAATTATGAAGAAAAATTCAGATGGTTTTAATAATAGCAGTAATTTTTTATTACTTTTTTAATACAAGCAACCACCTGTTACCGTCGGGGTAAACTTGAGGGATGAAATGCAGAATATTTTAGCATAATCTTCGCTATACTGCCATCTGACGGTTCATACAAATTGCTGCACTTTGAATCTACTTTAAGCTGACACTTAATAAGGTTTTGAACTCCACATGTTTAAACTGGTTGTGTAAAGAGAAGCTAGTCTCAGTTTTATCTCCATTCTTTTATTTATTTATAGTACATGCATATAGAGAAAGAAAAAGGAGAAAAAAGAACATGAACAAAGGCGGAATCATCCCTTAAAATGTATCTGTTTCAACTATGGGACCTTTGGGCGTTCCGATCGATGATTATCGGACGCCCATCTGAATAGGTCCCAGAGGCGGCCGATGCATCTGGTGAACCCGATGCATCGATTAGCGTAGGTAGGGGCCCTTGTTAGAGAGACCCCGACCAAGAGGTGGCGCACCCTACGTTCAGAGTTGCTGCTGGTGGGGATGGCAGCAGGGTCGTCTCGCTGACTCCCCGGGTGGGGGGTAAGCGGGGTACGAGCCTCGAGGCGTACCTCTTTGCCCGGGCAGTTCCTCGCGGGCACTTAAGCCCGGTTTGTGTTTCGGCCGTAGGCCGAGGTCACCTGGGTGATCTAAGGGTGTCGGTATTTGGGCCGTGGGCCCAGGTCACCTAGGTGACCTAAGGGATGTCTGGTTCGGTGGGGAGGTCTGGGAATATTAGCTCCCAGACCTCAAAGTCGTCGTCAGGTGGTGTCATAATCCGTGGTGTCGCCCTCTCGCCCGTCGCGTCGTCCTCGTCGTCGCCGTCGTCATCCGCATCGGGACGGGGATGGGGGCAATGTGTACAACGGTACCCTGTCCCCGCCACCAGCAGCGTGGCGGAGCACTATCAGGTTTTCCGTCCGTGCGAGTCCGACATACCCGCCGCTCGTCCCTCAGGGCGGTGATGACCCATAATGGGTTTTACTGACACGAAAAAAAGAATATTTTCTTGAACTCTTTTTTAATCTCCTAAACTTATCTACTTTAAATTAATCTTATGTCTAAAGTATTAGATGCATTAGAAGTAGCGTTCACATACGGCGTAGCTCGTCTTGCTACAAAGTTTGCAAACTATGCTAATTTGTAACACATCCAGTTATCCAGTTAATCATAGTTCTCGCGGATTAATAGGTAAAAGTTGTAACACAGTTAAAATAGTTTTACGTGCTGTTCCCTAGGCAGATGCTAAGAAATTATATATTACTGCTATGTTGTATGTACCCTACCAACAATTCTAAAACTATTATAGTCTGATAAATGCAAGATTCAATCGGAACTGAAATCGCAGAAGATAAATTCAAAGTGCAGCCCTGTCAGAATAGTAGTCGAAAGCTTTATAACGTCCCTAAATAACAGTCTCTTTGTATATTATAACAGACTTTCTCCCGAAATTGTCGGTTGATGACTCGTCTTGGTCCTGAAACATTAAATATGATTGTACAAACTTATTTTGTGCTTTAAGCACAAATTAATGAAAAAATATATATAGTATACCAGCTGACTCGGCAAAAGTTATTTTGCCGCTAGTAGCCGATTCTCAGACCTATGCATATAAAATTACATAAAAATCGGTCCAATCTATTTCGGGGGAGTATGGTAAGTAACATTGTGACACGAGAATTTTTTATGTAAGATATACCTACATTAACGATTATATCGAGGAGTATACTTAGGAGAAAAAGAAATCTAGTTTAGCCTTATTTGTAAAAAAAATAATTGTAAAACTTCAAACAATTTATAGAATTAGGACCCACAACACATCGCCTCAACACATGACCTAGATATCCCGAAATCTCATAGTCAGAATCATCTTATACAAATGGACAAGAGATCGAAGGACCTTGCAATTTTTTTTTCTCACGGGTCGTCACCGCCAGACGGGGACGGGTATGTCGGACTTGCACCGACTAAAAAGCTGACAGTGCTCTACAACGCTGCTGGTGTTGTTGGCAGGGTACCGTTGTACACATTGCCCCCATCCCCGCAAGCAGCAACGCTGAACCTCAGAGCGCGCCACCTCCGGGTCGGGGCCTCTCTAAAAAGTTTACCCTCCCTCTGCTAATCTATGCATCGGGAGCACCAGATGCATCGACATATCTCCAGTGAGCGTCCGATAAACCCCGTTCGGACCGCTCGGAGGTCCCCGTTAGGGCGGCATGCGATGGATTTCGGCGAGTCGCCTGTGCCCCGAGGAACTTGCTATGAGCCAAGCAAGCACAAAGTACTGTGTAAATGCTTATCATTAGGGATTATATCCGCCGACCTAAATCATGAGATTTATGTCCATTGATTGAAGAGAGATCACTCCACACGTCGTCGTCATCACTGAGGATCGTGATTCCCTATTTGTGATCTGGTTCAACTAATTTCGCACCGTCATCTTGGTCTTTTGCCGTCAACCTTCCCACTAAACATGGGTTGTTCGAGGTTCTATCCTTGTTTTCACGTGATAGGACCAAAGAACTCAATCACTCTTTGCAAGCGGAAAGAGTGGAGTCTTCACATTTATATAAACTAAACTGTTTTCAGTCGTACCTTGACTTCCTTTTTGACGATAGGCTTAAGTGTATCGGCGTACATTTTCCAAAATAATGTCACGTGGTTCTTTGTGAGCTTTCGCTTCTCAAAGATTTTGTAGCTGAGACTCCAAGTTCCGTTCGTACTTTGACAGGCTATACCTATGAATAAAACAAAAAAAGAATCACTGAAATACTTTTTTAAGACTTTAGCATTTCATTTGATCTATAGTCAAGTCAGTGAGTTACAAAAGTAATAATAAAATTATTTTGCTATAACCCGCGATGAAGTAAAGTAGAAAATATATATAATGATAAATGTAGAGTGGACAATCCGTTTCGATGGACAATCTGGTGGGGTTGAACCGATTAGTATATAACTAAGCTTATCTGGGTATTGCTTCGCTTTGCGATATTATCGTGGAGTCCTATCTCCTGATGATGCTTCAGTTGCAGGGCGAAACGATTTACAAATCCTGCATGTATCAGGTATGAAAACGGAATGTTCACTCTACATTTAGCATTATATATATATTTTATTTTACTATATCGCGGATTACAGCAAAACATTTTTACTATTACTTTTGTATTGATCTACGCAATGTAACGCCTAATTCTATAAATTATTCAGTGATGTACTTTTAATTTACATTTAATTTTGTTTCACGTAATAGTGTATTTCCAAGATATTTAGAAACCTTATGCTTACCTGTCATAGCAGCAACATTTAGCTTCTCAGTGAGCTCTACCAAAAGAGCTTCCCTGTTATTGTTTACGGGAAAATTTTGCTGAAATCAATTAAGTTAAGCTTCAAAAAACTTAATCTATTAATATTTCAATTGCTCATACCCTACTCTTAATATGATGGGCACGTTTTATCTCTTTCATTCTCTCCAATCATTCATTAACTGAGCAATATTTTTATATGCATGTCTTACTTTACAATCCAACAATCTTTTTTAGGCCTCCTCCTAGTCATATATCCATCCACTATGTTATTTAACACTCGTTTGGTCACATGATCTTCAACCCTCCTTATTATATGTCCATACCATCTTATGCTACTTCTTACCGCTGGTTCCAAGCGGCACAAAATCGTGGGTTGTGGAGATTTAAGGTCCTTAAGGAGACATATCTTCAGCAGTGGACGTCCACCGGTTGAGAAAGAAGTGAAGAAAAAAAAGACCATCTTAATCTTGAAACATAAAACGGTAATGCACTTATAACCTTAACCGTCCGGCAGAACTAAACTATATTTTAGTAAAAGCCGTTCAAAAAGTCGTTAAGTAGATTTTGAGAAAATTGATAATATACAGATAGACAGCTTTTAGAGATTTTGTTTTGTGATAAACTTGCTGTGACAGCTGCTTCGTCCGTATGGAAATCTGTGTGTCATAATTTTTTTCATAACATAAAAGTAGTTATCGTGTGTTGTTATAAGAGATTTTTGAAAACCTTTCACCGTTGAGTAAGCGCATGCAAGGAAAGCTTCAAAGTTTGCCGTTTGTATTTTTATTGCTGCTCCCCTCCTATTCATTTAAGCTTTATGTTATATAATCTACAGCCTTCCTCGATGAATGGACTATCTTACACTGAAAGAATTTTTCAAATCAGTCCAGTAGTTCCTGAAATTACCGCGTTCAAGCAAACAAACTTCAGCTTTACATATTAGTATATATATAGATAATATTATCATTACTTTGTACATAAAGAGATGTTTTTCTCTTAAAATAGATAACTCTATAAAATACGAAAGAAACGTTGCGGAAACATAATATCCTAATTGAAACATGAATAAAGTACTTGACGTCTGCGGAGTCATAAATCCACTAAAGCGGTTTATGTAACTGTTGTGGAAAATTCGGATACAATTTCGTATATCATAGCTTATTTATGTATAGCCCTAGTATTTTTTACAGGCGACTTAAGTAACTTCAGTACAAATATAAAAAAGCCTTATGACTCTCATACCCAAAACTAATAATAAAATTATTTGGCTATAATCCGCGATGAAATGAAATAGAAAATGTTTATAATGCTAAATGTATAGTTGACAATTGATTTGTAAAACACATGCACAAACCTCCACCACCGCCACCACAATACACACATTCACTATCACAATACTCAATAATCGATTCGCCCCGCAACCGAAGCATCATCAGGAAATACACTCCACGACAAAATCGCAAAGCAATTTGCGATTTTGCGGTTGTGGAGGTTTGTGCATATGTTATTGTTGCATGACAATAATTTGGATTGTCCACTCTACATTTATCACTATATATATACATATTTTCTATTTTACTTCATTGCGGATTATAGTAAAATAATGTTATTAATACTTTTGTATTATGGATCTCCCGCAAAGTCACGCCTACTTCTATAAATTACTCTCATACCCTTTCGAAAATTACATCGTCAACGGAATTTAATTCCAGCACCTTAGCAACCCAAATTCTACACGTTCTTTGTACATATGGCCTGCCTATTGTCACTTCATTTTTACGACTTCTGATCTATAATATTAATGTTTGTTCTTCCGTGGATCTCTTTTCTGATTTAATCACGTAGAAATATTTCGATTCTCAATATATTTAGATCACATAAGCATAGCTCGGCCCGGTCTATGGTATGCTGTGCTTATAGTCAGTTAACCAATATTCGGGTACATACATATGACATTTTATTTTTATTTAATTTTATTTAAAGTATATCAAGTTGGTATGGCAATGTAATCAAGAGGGATGAAAATCATGTGACCAAAAGAGTTTTAAATATGAATGTGGATGGATGTATGGCTAGGGGGAGGCCGAAAAAAAGATGGATGGATTGTGTGAAAAATGATATGCATATTAAAGGAGTGGCACCAGAGTTGACGAATGATAGAGGAGAATGGGAGAAGAAGACATATTGTGCCCCACTTAGAGTGGAATAAGGGTAAGAGAATAATGATGATAAAGACAAAGCAGCAATCATACTCATTACTACAAACATGCTTTAATTGATTCAATAATTTTAAATTAGATACAAATGCAATATTAATACAAAAATGAAAACTTATACAATCAAAAAAACATCGGAAATTATTCACTTTTCTTATAGCAATAAAAGAGGAATTCGAATACAATAACAGAATCAAAAGAAATTATAAAAGTAAAATTTAATAGAGAATATTTGAATTTGAATGTGTACCTAATGACTGTTAAACCCCTAAATTAATTAAAATTTGAAATCCCAACTAATTTTAAATTTTCATTGTTGACGCAATGAAAACGTTGGAAATTAATTGGCTACTTAGTTGAAAATAGGGTAAACATATTTAAGAAATTACCCGGATGTGTTCCGAATGCACTGAATATTATTTACCTCTAGCACGTGACTCTAACCAGACCATCACAGGTACATATTTATAAGTTTTCTATGAAAATATTTTATACGTATTTTTCATTACTTAAGTCGGAAAAGCAATTTAACTTGGGTTAATTTCTTGATCCATAGATTAATTTAATTTGTCCGCTTGATATTTGCGATTGATAAGGCTCTTTTTGATGATAAAATTTAAAAAAATATATGCATAGGTCAGGAAAATTCGTCAAATAGATGACTTAATCTCCCGATTTGGTAATAAAACACGATACGATCTTTATCCTTTATCTCTCCTCTCTTTTTCTTAATACTTTTTTTACCCAAAAATGAAAATCATGTGACCAAAAGAGTTTTGAATATGAACACATAAGCATAGCTCGGCCCGGTCTATGGTATGCTGTGCTTATAGTCAGTTAGCCAATATTCGGGTACATACATATGACATTTTATTTTTATTTAATTTTATTTAAAGTACATCAAGTTGGTATGGCAATGTAATCAGGAGGGATGAAAATCATGTGACCAAAAGAGTTTTAAATATGAATGTGGATGGATGTATGGCTAGGGGGAGGCCGAAAAAAAGATGGATGGATTGTGTGATTGTGTGATGTTAAAGGAGTGGCACCAGAGTTGACGAATGATAGAGGAGAATGGAAAAAGAAGAGATATTGTGCCGACCCCACTTAGAGTGGGATAAGGGTAAGAGAATGATGATGACTTTTTTACGCAATCGCTGTTAAAACTTATGTGTCTAATTGATAAATGCAATTTATCGGTATGCAACGAAATATGCAACACGCTTTTCGGTGAAGGAAAACATCGTGAGGAAATCTTATTTCGTCCGAGCCTCGATCGCGCGTGGACGTGTCGTCGGCGAGCAAATGCAACAGCGATAAGCCAGTACGTGTGTGTGAGTCACCGACAACCGTTCACGCATACAGTTGCAGTTCGGTAGTATAGTCAAAAGGATCAGATAAAATGCCTAACAGTAGTCACGTTTCCGAAGAGAGTTCTATGGGGTTAGATTCGACTAAAGAACAAGACTCTCCAACAAATTATGTCACTTTTCGGAACAAACAACAAGAGTCTGGAAAACGGAATGATACATTTCAAACTATTGTATTGAGAATGCTAAGCGAGATGCAACTCCAACAAAAACAACAAGAAAGTCGAATGGACAACATTGTAGCGACACTTGCGGATATAAGAAACGAAATAAACAAGAATCAGAAAGCTCACAAAGACCTGGAAAGAGCGGTCCTTGATATTGCAAAGGAGCATACAAGCATAAATACAAAGATTAAGAATATGGAGGAAAGACTAAATGAGCAACTAAAAGAGCATGACGTCACATTAGATAATGAGCGTATATCAGTAATGGAAGAAAAGGTAGAGGAAATGATGAGAAAGCAAAGAGAAACCTGTGTGGAAATTAAGAATATACCTTATAAACGAGATGAACAACTTTTACAAACAGTCCGAGAAATTTATCTTAAATTATCTATTCCATACAATGAAAAGGATATAATAGAATGTCATCGTATTTTTTGCAACGAAAATTCAAAACGCCACATAATTATTAAATTTCATTCGATTATAAATAAAAAAAACTTTCTGCGTGCCTTGAAATTATTTAATAGAGAGAACAAAAATGAGCCACTTAGTATCAACAGCATTGGTTTCGTTGGAGAAAACCAACCCATTTATGCTTCTCACTACCTTACACCCACTGGCACTAAACTATTTTATCTTGGAAGACAACTAAAGAAAAATTTTGGGTATAAGTATTGTTGGTCTAATTATGGTAAAATATATGTTAAGAAGGAAGATAATTCTGCTGCCATTCTTATCAAAAACCAATGTCAAGTCGAGAATTTGATGAAAACTGACAACTTACTTCCAAATAACTAACTAATAAACTAATAATAATAACTACCAGTATTAATTCTTAAATAATGTTATTAGGTGACAGTATGAGTGCCAAATTAAATTTTTTCTTTGTGAAATACAGTGATAAACTACGATGTACCGTGTGATATTAGTATTGTTTAAGTCTAAATTTTCCTTTTTTTCTCTTTAAGTAATTGTTTTTATTTTTATTAATGTATGCAGTCTTGTTGTTTTATCTCGGTGGGTGAGTTTTCTTATTCTGCATTCATTTTAAAATTCATAAAATTAATAAAGTACTTATTATACATAAAATAAGCCGAAATATAATTTACATATAGATAATATACATGTATAAAAATTGTAAAAATAACTTAAAGTATTTAATACTTTATCAGCTTCTAAAAACTGTACATATACTGCCGCATTGACTATGACATCCGCGCAAGCAACGGTCGATGGTCGTCAACTGTTTTTCTTACTTACCCACCTACATAAAAAAAATAACTTAGAAATTAAATTTATTTAGGTTCGGTCGAAAGTCTGGCTTCCCATAGCACAGGGAATCCTAGTTTGGGGGACAGGATTTCGCTATATGTTTTAAGTTGTATATTATTGAGATATAAAGTTATTTAAGCATGTAACAAGTTATTGTAAAGTTAAAGTTGAATAAATGAAATGAATAATCTGCATATCTCTAGAGAACTCTGGAGTTATGTGTGACCAACCAATACGCATTGGAGAAGCGTGGTAGGTGTGAGCTCCAATCCTTCTCTCCAAAAACGGAGAGAAGAGGCCTATTCCCAGCAGTGGGAGAGTAACAGGCCGCTACTTACAAAGTATCTCTTGTCCTTCATTGTAACTTTATATGGTGACCCTAGTAAACTAATTAAAATTCGTAATATCCTCGAAAGATTCGTTCTGAAATAAAAACCATGATGACAAGCACTTAGAAAACTCTATAAATGTTGATATTATTCAAAATTATGTTAATGTTTATAAATACTCTTCCAGGTATAATGCTTTACGTTTAGGCCAAAGTATTATTGATTCTGTTCGCATTCACGGCTAATCCGCTGGACCAATATTAATAAAATCTAGCGCAATCAAATTTTAGCACCTGAATGACCTTGCTCGGTAATTTTTAAAAGATATAAACAAATGCAATAAAGAAAAACAGCGCCGGTGACATGTAGGATTCGAACCCTAGGTTTCGAAATCTTTGGTCCACTCGTTACCATTAGGCTATCACAGAATTACGTTTGACAGCTAAAAATATCATTTGCATTTAAGTCAAAGTTAAATTTTAGCATTTTATTAATGCTTGAAAATAGATGTAAAACGACATTTTTTTTAAATGAAACCTAGCTAGATCAAATCCCCTCCCCCCCAACCTATAAACTGAATGTAATGAAAATTAAGTCATTTAATTATTAAAATTTTAAAGATAGACTGGAGTAACATATACGATAAAAAATCCTTTTTTTATATCAAAGCAGCATGGGGAGCAGGGAAAAATAACAAAAAATGTATAATTTGCCAACTTAAACGTTTAAGTTGGCGTAAACGAAGTCGTTGGTTACTTAAATCAATAAAATGGTAGTATCAAGCGACGACGCGAATAACTGTTTTTATGTATTACACAAATACAATGCAAATATAAACTAACAACGAGGTAATCTAGAATAGAGGTTATTGGCACGCCCTGTTTCCACATGGTAAGCTTGCATAAGGCGTCGTATATCATCTCTGGAGTTATCTGTAAGGATAGTAAAATTTTTAACAAACAGTTTTTTTGTACTTGCCCTCTAAATACCCCGAATTTGTAAAAATCCTCCTCTTTTGAAGGTAAGAAGGCGTTAATTATCTCAGGAGTTATCGACAGGAATATCCAGAGATACGCAGATATTTTCTCGTTGTTTTCCTTGTAAATAATATATTGCAATTGTAAATTAAGGAAAACCTTTTTTCACTTATGAAAGGTTTTGCCGGGTTGGGGCCTAAAAGTTTATTAATATTATAATAAACCATCACATGACCATGCATGAGGACTTAAACTATTTTAATTACAACTTAAAATATTTAACTAATATTATAAATGGGAAAGTTTGTAAGTATGTATGTATGTTTGTTACCCTTTTACGGCGAATAGGCTAAGGAATGCGAATAGGATAACATTGTTGTGACGCTAACACATTGAAAAACGCTCACTGGAAGGAAGGATTGGAGCTAAGACCTACCACGCTGCTCCAATGCGGATTAATAGGTTACACATATACCTAGAATTCTCTAGAGACATGAAGGTTTCCTCACGATGTTTTCCTTCACCGAAAGGCGTGTGATAAATTGCAACTATCAATTAGACACAAGTTTAAACATAAAAACTCATTGGTGCCTGTGATTTGAATCCGTGACCCCTTTGAAAGAGTCGCACGCTCTACCGCTGGGCTATCACAGCTTATATTACATTACATTAATTTTTTACGGCGAACCCCGAATTTAATGTAGCAAGAGATATGGTTACAATAAAATAGAAAGAACGATTGTTCGCAGTAATTAAAAAAATAATCGCAAATTGTTCTCTACAGGATAAAGAATGGAGGTTGCGATTTGGGTGTTTTTAGGGTACTCTCTTTTATTGTGTTCTGTCGACCGAACATTAATTTAAGTACATTGCAAATTATTTTTATTCACCAATTATTTTCATTCTCCATATTGCAAATTATTCACCACATTGCAAATTATTTTTATTCGCCAATTTATCTTTTTACTGCACTGTTAAAAAGAGGATACAGAAAGTATACTTATACTGTTGAGAATTATTTAGATGATAAGAATGTGAGGATATAGCTACTATTCGACCTTACATAAAACAGTAATGACAAAATGTAACTATCACCCACGAGTCGCGCCCAGCGAGCTGCTGGACGCAGTTCCCGCCGCGATAACGTCGTGTAAAGAGCTCATGAATAAGTGCCCCGGATGGGTTCGAAACTAGTCGGGCTAACCCGATAGAATAAGACGTGAGTATAGCCGGTTCTATACAATAACTATAAATGTAACTAATTATAAAAATTATATTTTAAAACTAATAACCGCCGAGTTTCTTGCTGGCTCTTGTTAGGAAAAGCTTTCCGAACCAGCATTAGAGTTGACGATTCGAAAGCACTTGTTTACAAGTGTACTTGAATAATGAATACGATTAATATACGATTACTTTTTATTACGATTACGATTTATTTAATACGATTTTGTGCATATATCGATCCCCATCTAACAATAATGCCGATAATTTTATAAACTCTCTAAGTGCCCACTTGGACAATATAAATACGCATAAATCTATTATTATTGCAGGGGATATAAATATAAATATAAGGCCTAAAATTAAGGAATCTCCACGAGAAAACAAAAATAGGTTAAACTACCTTAATATGTTATCATTATATGGTATTCTTGCTGGACACTATTTACCTACGAGAGAATTAAATTGCCTGGATCACTTCATGCTAAAAATAAATACGAAAAAGTCGTCAGCATTTATTGCAATTTTACATACTACCACTACCGACCACTTTACCACTTTTCTTTCCTTATCGAAAATGCAAGATAAAAATATTATATCTAACAAAACTGATATTACTATAGATTTTGAATCTGCTTTGCAATGTCTGAAGAAAAGTAATATAGGTGATCTGCTTTTCTGTAACGACCCATATAAAGTGATCAATGATTTAACACTTGCTCTTACAGAATCTATAACGCAAAACACTATTATTAAAACCATTCCACGAAGCAAACGGCTTATTAAACTCTGGATGAGTCCTGGCATTTTGAAATGTATTAAAAATCGGAACAATTTACAAAAAAAGTTACGAAAAGATCCGTTCAATGAATTACTAAAAATAACATACACCCGATATAGAAATTACTGTAATAATTTGATTAAAAAGCTAAAAAGAAAATATCAAATGGACTTGCTTGCTAAGTCAGTAAATAATAATAAATTACTTTGGAAAAACATAAAAAATATCACATTCACTAATAAGTTGAAAAATCAAAGCACAGAGTTACTAAATTGTAGATCCTCTCCCAGTGAAGCCATAAATTATACTAATGAGTTTTTTGCTAGTGTTGGCAAAAATCTTGCACATAAAATTCAAATCAACCCAATATCTGGCGTTAACAAGTTGGTTGATAATATACCAACACATTCGCAATCTTTTATGTTACTGGATACTGACCCGATAGAAGTAGAAAGTATCATTATGGGCTTAAAAACTAATTGTGCGCCGGGATGGGATAATATTTCCACTAAGTACATTAAGTTTGCTAAGAATGAAATTGTAACTTTGGTAACACATTTTGCTAATCTCTGCTTTCACAAAGGTATTTTTCCAGATTCGCTTAAATTGTCAATCATTATCCCAGTATATAAATGTGGACATAGAGACGATGTAAACAATTACAGGCCTATTTCAATTTTACCTGTAATTTCAAAAATACTTGAAAAATTAATAAATACTCGTATATTAAATTACTTCAAAACATTTGATATGTTATCAGATTCTCAATTTGGTTTTCGACATGGTACATCTACTGAAGATGCTGTAACTGAACTATGCTCGGTGGTTACAAAGGGTCTTGATGCAGGACATAAATGTTTATCGGTGTTTCTGGATTTAAAAAAGGCTTTTGACACTGTTTCCCATGACATCCTTTTACACAAACTCGAAAAGTATGGGATACGAGGAGTACCTCTACTTTTGTTCAAGGACTATCTTTCTAATAGAAAGCAGAGGGTAAAGATAGGAGAGCATATTAGTGAAGATATTGAGGTGTCTTACGGTATACCTCAAGGAAGTGTGTTAGGTCCCACGCTGTTTCTCATTTATATTAACGATCTTTGCAATATGAAAATAAATAATGCTAAAATATTATCGTATGCCGATGACACTGCAATCGTCTTCACTGATTCAACTTGGGATGCTGTTAGGGATACTGCAGAGAATGGTTTGAGACGGGTTGCAAAGTGGCTAAATAATAATCTCCTTACACTGAATACCACAAAGACGAAATATATTTGTTACAGTATTTATGACAACAGACAACCTAGTTGCAGTTTTAATATTAAAATACATATATGTGATGCCAATGGAGACAATATCATCTGTAACAACTGTGCTGTCATTGACAAGGTGAGCAGTACTACATATCTCGGAGTACGTGTAGATCAAAATCTCTCTTGGTATCCCCACCTTGATAATGTAATCAGTAGGGTTAGAAAACTAAGTTGGATATTTAAGACACTTAGATATGTCGTACCTAAGGCAGCCAAGGATACAACAAGGAATCTTCTTAATGAGATATATATTTCTCTTGTTCAATCCGTGTTACTGTATTGCATTCCGGTATGGGGAGGTTGTTCAAAAACCAAGCTTTTGGAGTTGGAACGCGCTCAGCGAGCCTTACTTAAAATTATGTATTTTCAAAGTTGGAGATTCCCTACTAAACAACTTTATGTGGAATCTAAGGTGTTAAGTGTTAGAAAACTTTATATTTTTCAAATTGTATTAAAAATACATAAAACACTGCCGTTTAACCCAGAGATTCTAGTAAAAAGAAGAAATTATTCTGTAGTGCAAGCTTCTAAAGTCACGACTGCATTCGCTACTAAACAGTATAAAACTAGGTCAGCTTATTTGTATAATAAAATTAATAAACAAATTGACATATATTCCGAAAATTATTATCACTGTAAAAAAAAACTGTATGAGTGGTTAGGAACCTTAAGTTATGATGAGACCGAAAACCTATTATTATGTATTAAATAAAAGAAAAATAAAAATAAAATAAATAAAAATATATTAGTATACAGAAAATTATATATATATTTTTTTTTCTCATAACATGTTCATTCAATATAATCATACATGCACTCATAAGCATGCACACACACACACACAGACACACACACCATACCACACCACACACACACACACACATATGGATACACACACGGACACGCACACAATTTTATTTATTAATTTGATTTTGTTAAAAATTACATGTATAGATAGAGCTATGGAAGGATGGAGGCTCCAAGCACAGGCATTACTTGCTTAAATGGAGCTTCCAATCACTTGTTAAGTTTAAGTAACATGTAAATTGTTTTTGAAAAAATAAATGAATTTGAATTTGAATTTGAATTTGAATAATATAAAATTGATATAAAAAAATATTGTTAATAAATTAGTAATCCATCTCGTTATGGATTATTGAGCAAATCAATCATATGCCTTCGCCGACACATCATAAGTGGTTCTTCTGATTGATCGATACACTAATCTAAACTGTTATAGCGAAAGGTACGAATCAAAATCAAAATGCTTTCATCATCCTCATGCCCTTATCCCACTCTAAGGGGTGCGCGCAACATGTTACAAACATGTTGTCGCATGATTTGGCTACGTATTTTACGACCGGCCACCTGCCTGACATCAACTTACCTTCGTCGTTTTTACGTTACCTCAGCAAGAAAGAGGGTGGTCTATTCAACTCAACCGAATACCACGGTGGGTCAACTTACTCGCCTTTTACGACACCTCGGTAAGAAATGAAGTGGGATAAGGGCACGAGACCGCTGGGGTAGACGTGTTCTGGAGTGGAGACCGCGCCTTGGCAAACGTAGTGTAGGACGTTCTCCGGCTAGGTGGAGCGACGACATCCGCAGAGTGGCTGGTATTGGCTGGAAACAGAGAGCTGAAGACCGAGCTCAGTGGCATGCATATGGAGAGACCTATGTCCAACAGTGGACAGACACAGGTTGATGATGATGATGATGATGAAGGGCATGAGAACGATTAGGATGTTGATTATCTGAGGGGCCATGGGCCTTTTTATCCTCCTCGGTAAGATTCGGTTAGGAAAGGTTGACTGGAAGAGATCCCTTTTAGGGATAACCCTAAAAGGGATCTCTCCCAGTCAACCTTTGAGTAACAGAATGAAAAGGACAAGAAGTGAAGAAGAAAGAGAATACGGGTAATATAGAGAGAAAGAAAAAGTTTACCTATGTTAATTTAACTAATCTTTAATCTTTTAATGAATTTTGGTAAAATAAATAGATGAAAAGATGCTATTAATATATAATTACTTAAGATAAATATTTTCTAGTCTGTAACTTAAATACCGAAAGGGAAAGAGATTTGCGGATTGATACTGGTAAATCATTCCACAGCTTAACACCTTGAAAGCTAAATGATATCGAGTAAGTCAGTGAGGAGCATTTAGGGAAAGCACCTATATATATATTTGGATGTTTACCTATGGTAAATTATGATATATTTGTCTCACCTTGCTGTATAGTGTAATTGGTTCGTTTGATTCCTCGACAAGTTCATCAGCATTAGAAGTGACGTATAGTGATGACAGAATATTACTTCTTGACCCAATCTGTACAGCTTCTATAGAAAAGTATTGCAAACGTTATATTGTAAAACCGCTGTGTGGTATCAAGCTGAGTAGAATAGACCATCATCATTTTTACCGAGGTGCCGTAAAAGGCGACTAAGGTAAGTCGACATTAGGCAGCGGCCGGTCGTAAAATACGAGACAAATCATGTGACGACATTTTTATAACAGGTGCTCCCACTTAGAATCGGATAAAGACTGGAGAATGATGACGTTATATTGCAACAACGGTTTATAAAACGGTCATAAGACCTGGCGTATTGTATAAATCAAAATGTTGGCTAATGAAAAAGACGGATGAGTGCATGCAAATAACATGATGTTAAGATGGAAGTCGTACGGGCTACCACGTACATTTGCAACATTGGCATTTACGCCATATTTTAAATATTGTATCAATTGGAAATCAGTACGACGTTAGCGGCCGCACGTGCTCAACATATCTAATTTATATCAAAATAATATATCATATAATCATTATCATTATTATAATAAAAAATAAATCTATCAAATTTAATCTATCAACCAAATATCGTACAGGGTAGTAGCAGCCCGTGCAGACGGTGTGACAGAACTGGATAAAATACGAAATGAGTATATAAAGGGAAGTCTGAAAGTAGCGCCTATTATAGAAAAGACGAGATTAAGATGGTTCCGTAGTTTATGAAATAATTTATATTCATGAAAAGAAAATACATCTTTTGTCGGACAAAAGTAATGATAATAAAATTAAAGCTTGAATAATTTAGTTATTACTTAATAGTGACGAATTAAATTAAAGTCTGAAAGTTGCGCCCATCATGAAAAATACGAGAAATGCAAGATTGAGATGGTATGGACGTATAATGGGGAGGGATGAAAATCATGTGACCAAACGAGTGTTAAATATGAATGTGGATGGATATGTGACTAGAGAAAGACCAAAAAAGAGATGAATGGATTGTGTGAAGTATGACATACATATGAAGGAAGTGGTGCCGGAGTTGAAAAATGACAGGAGAAGAGAAAAACATGTTGTGCCGACCTCACTTTGAGTAGGAAATGTGCAGGAAAATGATATGACGCTATATTGCAAAAGTGAATAATGAAGTTATATTTTTATTCCAGGTTGTATTTATAGTTGTATAAAGCTTACCTGATTTCATAACTTTGGAAGCTATATTTCGATTTAACTTTCTAGATTTTCGAAATTTCATATAACGTTGCCTCATTTTTTTTCTGCATTTGGGACAATATCTTTGTATTAGGTCATGTTCGAATCTGCTGAATGTTAACTTATTAAATAAAAAAGTACTAGTTAAATAAAACTGTTAAAAGATTTATGAAACACTTGCAATCGCCAGCGGCTTCGCCCGCTTGTAAACCGTAATATAGTATTTTGATAATCATAAAAAAGGTTTAAATGTTTTAATCTTAAAAGTTAGACAAAAGTTAGAACAATTTTGAAATAAATGATTTTTTAGTAACTTTCACCGTTTACTTAGCGCACGCAAGGATAGCTTTAAATTTCGCCGTTTTCGTAATATTATTTATTGCTGTTCCTCTCCTATTCATCTTAGCGTGATGTTATAGCCTATATATTATTTCATCATCTTCCTGCCCATATCCCACTCTAAATGGGGTCGGCACAACATGTTATAAACATGCTGTCACATGATTTGGCTGCATTTTTACGACCGGCCGCCTGCCTGACGTCTACTTACCTCTGTCGTATTTTACGACACCTCGGTAAGAAAGAGGGTGGTCTATTCTACTAAACCGGATACCACACGGTGGGTCAACTTACCTTAGTCGTCTTTTACGACACCTCGGTAAGAAATGAGGTTGGTCTATTCTACTCAGCCGGATACCACACGGCGGGTCGACTTACCTTAGTCGCCTTTTACGACACCTCGGTAAGAAATGAGGGTGGTACTATTCTATTCAGCCGGGTACCACACGGCGTAGCCTATATATTATTTATATACATTAATAGCATATAGTAGTATATAGCTTCCCTCAATAAATGGACTATCTTACACTCAAAGAATTTTTCAAATCGGTCCAGTAGTTTCTGAGATTAGCGTGTTCGAACATAAGGCGTACCAAGCGGGAGCAGCGTATGTTATTCGCGATCTAATATACGCGGTGTAAACTCTCAGCTTTGTCTTTATTGGAAGCCTGGAGGTAAATATAGTGTGCAGCTCTGACCTCGCTGCAGCCGCATGGCTCACCAGGGTATTGACCGTGGGAAGCATCTTCAGCGAGCGGTCTATGTTGCACCCAAGGTACCGAACAGAGGGCTTATACTCCAATTCAATACCTCAAACAGGTACTGGCATTCTCCAGCCCTGCATATATCTCCATTGGTTGATAATAGATGTTGCCTTTCAATTTTATCCTATTCCTGTACAATTAACAGGATTTCTATATTCTATATATTACCCTGGTGTATAAGGAATAATAGTGCCAAATTTCATCGATATAGGTTCAGCGAATACGTCGTGAAAGAGTAACAAAAATATATCCATTCTCACAAGCTTTCGCATTTATAATATTTGTGGGATATTTTAGGACCAATACGATACGATGGTGAACTCATAATTATTAGTTTTCTGTTCAAAATTAGATTTCAAAGCGGGCGAAGCCGCTGGGTAGTTATTAGATAAATATTACCTCCGTCGACAACATCGATGGCCGCAACAAGCTGGTGTTACAGAGCTCGATAATATTGTAAATATACTGGATGCTGAAGAAGATATTGATACTTTAGTACTTTCTCCGTTTCTCCAATAACAATCTCCATATACGTGATTGCTTTCTTCGTATTTTTTCCTTTTTGGAATAAATTTATTTTTCAGCATATTGTTAAAACATTATTATCCTCTGAATTTAGATGTACTCACCAAGTAGGTGTTACAAGACCTATTAAAGATTAAAGTATTGATTTAGCTGCAGCAATATATTCATAGTTTACTATTAGTCTGCTTATATCTTCAATAATATTAGCTTCGCTCGTCGCTTATCATTTTACATTTATGGAATCTGTTTTCAATATATAATTGATTTCCAAATAACTTACACATTCGTGGTGTCTTATTTAAAATTACTATAATCTACCTTTGTGGACAACTCAAATATATGAAGTATAATGATTTTCAACATAAATCAGATATCACAAAATTTGGATTATTTATATGGATGAATTTAGATCAAATAGATGTCATATAATATTTTTCATAATGTCCATTATTGACAGAGTATTGTTTCTTCAGTTTTGTCAAGCAGTTCAGGAAATGAGTTATTATATACAGTGTTCAGAGTAGTGGAGCCAGCCTAAAATGTGTCTCTATACTTATTATAAAACAAGGTCCCCAAAAGGTGTCTGTCTGTATATATTTTCTCAAAATCTACTGAACGGATTTTTGTACGGTTTTTATCAAAAGGTAGTGCAATTCTTGCGAAACGTTTACATTACAGTTTTATGTAAATAGTTTTGAAGGGTTGTAAAAAAACTCGCCTGTTGGAAGTTTTAGCCGCGTGCGCTTCGTAAACCAGCAGAGATACACTAAAATAATGTACTAGAGAATGGTAGATCTACAAAAATACTACAAAAAAGAGTGGAACACCATGTGTCTATCTCTTATGGTTAACTCACAATAACTACTCTGTGTCTTTTGTCACCACGCCAAGCGGACGATGCTGCAGGCACATCTATTTGATCATAAAACAAAGGGTTCATAAATTCCATACCAATGTGTATTGAAAAGTCCTTTTTATTACGAATACAATGAAAAATATTCAGCAATTTTGCTCAGATCCAGTCCGAACAACATAAACAATTTGCAATCGAATGAATCAATCGAAATAAATTACTGTACAGTTGCCTTTTAAAAGCTGAAAGCTGTTTAATCAAACTTAATCATTCATAAGCTCGTTCTGGCTACTGTTTGCAATGTGATTTTAGATTCACTGAAATCTCGCTTACTTGGAAACCTCGCCAATACAGAAGGCGAGTTTGTTTGTCTTGCTTTGACGGCCAACGAATTTGTTTGTAATTTACTATTTATGTTTTATACTGTAGTTTACATTATCTTTAAAATTTAAATGAGTTAAGTTTGTATATATATTTTTTCCAAATTTCGGAAACGGCTCCAACGTTTTTCATGTAATTCAGCATGTAGGGGTTTCTAGGGAGAAATCGGTTTAGCTAGGTTTCATTTAAAAAATGTCGTTTTAGTCCTGTTTTTGGGCATTGAAAAAACGCTAAAATGTTGAATAGAAAGTAAATGATATTTAAGCTGTCAAACGCAAAGCTGTGATAGCCTAATGGTAACGCGCCGACGATAAAAATTCGACACCTGCGATCGAATCCCACATGTCAACACACTTTTTTTATTGCACTACACACTAAATGATCCCCATTTCTTAAAAATTTGTCGTAAAAGGTGACTAATGTAAGTTGAACACAGGCAGGCGGCTGCTGGTAAAATACCTAACCAAATCACATCACAAAATAATTAAAACATGTTGTTCCGATCCTTGTTAAAGTGGAATAAGGGCAGGAGTATGGTCATTTTCCACCGGAGATACAATAGTAATGATTCCGTTATTAAGGCATCCTTTGACTAAACTGCCCTTTTCAACAGATGCTGGTGCGGGCTCAGCAAAACAGCACATGGTACCAACATTCCAACAGCACCACCGGGTGAAGCATGGGTGCCAACACGACACACCCAGTCAGCACCCACTGACGCTTACGGCACGGTTGAATTTCAAGGTGGACCACATCCAACTAAAGCACAGGTTTGATTTGTTAATTATTAATTTATAGAATTAGGCGCTACTTTGCGGAGATCCATAATACAAAAGTAATAATAAAATTATTTTGCTATAATCCGCGATGAAGTAAAATAGAAAATATATATAATGCTAAATGTAGAGTGAACAATCCGTTTTTATACCTGATACATGCAGGATTCGTAAAAACACAAGCACTACACACATTCACTATCACGAACTTAACAATCGTTTCGCCCCGCAACCGAAACATCATCAGCAGATAAGCTCCACGCCCAAAATCGCAAAGCGATGCTTGCGATGAATGCGAGCTTGCGAGGTTGCGGGGCGAAACGATTGTTGAGTTTGTGATAGTGAACGTATGTTGTGCTTGTGTATTGTGGTATCGGTGGTGGAGGTTTGGGCATGTGTTTTTACACTTGCACAAACCTCCACCACCGCCTGATCCTGCATGTATCAGGTATGATAACTGATTGCGCACTCTACATTTAGCATTATATACATTTTCTATTTTACTTAATCGCGGATTATAGCAAAATAATTTTATTATTACTTTTGTTAATTATTTTCCAGTAGTATCAATGGTTTAATCGAGAGTTCACTTCAATTATGAGAGTACCTTAGCTGATTCATTTAAGGGTTTATTTCGATCAAGAGAAACCCTTTGCTTTCACATATTCTACTAAAAGTCGAAAACCAAAATCAGCCAAAATTGATGGATGGCATAGTTAAGGCTTCAAGGCTCTACGATGTCGTTTCTTGTTAACTAATTTGTAAATTTGAAATTGTTTTTTGTCAGTATTCAGTGTCAACTTAAGTTACTTATCAAGACAGTGCTAATATTAATGACTAACTGTGACAGCAGTTTCGTCCGCATGGAAATCAGTTTTCAATTAAAATTTTGAACATAAAAGTAGTTATCGTGAGTTAATTATGAGATATACCTTTCACCGTTTACTTAGCGCACGCAAGGAAATGTTTAAATTTTGCCAATTTCGCAAAATAATAAAAAATATTTTTTATTGCTGCCCCTCTCCTATTCATCTTAGCGTGATTTTATATCGTCTATAGGCTTCCTCTAATTTATTATCTTACACTCAAAACATTTTTCAAATCGGTTCAATAGTTCCTGAGATTAGTGCGTTCAAACAATCAAACAAACAAACTCTTCAGCTTTATATATTAGTATAGATTACTTTGTTTCTTCGTTTAATTATTCCGTGAAGAAAAAATTTCTTTAGAAAAGTTCCGTTTTTTATTTTTCTTATTTGTTTACTGATCGCCTAACAATTCAAACCGTCTCAGATAAAGCCCTCATTACGAAAACTTTGTTAAGATTAACCCGTATTCAAACTAATGATCGTACGGTACTGGAAAGTTTTAACTGCTTTTATAAATTTACTCACGAAGGTTTAGAAACGATTATGGCAGGTTGAACATGGTTTTGAAGTCTCTTGATGAAGGCACGTGAGCCTAAAAGTTCGCGGGTTTGAACAGGAAAAAACTTATAATGAAATTTATATATCTACATAATGCTATACTAATATGATTCTAAGCTCCAATACAATTCCAAAAGACTTTCGCAAATGTAGGATCTTGCTGTTTCTTACTTTTATATCTTGTTTTAGTACGTGCGATTATCGCATGACACTCGACCAGACTTAATAGTCCAGCTATTGACGCGAGAATGGGCTCTGGACCGGCCGAAGCTACTCATCACGATACAAGGCGGCAAAGCCAACTTTGATCTGCAGCCCAAATTAAAGAAGGTCCTCAGGAAAGGATTGCTAAAAGCGGCAAAAACCACAGGAGCATGGATCTTTACAGGCGGGACAAACACTGGTGAGAATAATTCTTGCATCCTTCTTACACAGCATGATCTTGTACCCCTTGAATCTAGTCCAGTCCATGCCAGTCCAGTTGAACGATATTCCACAACGTTACTGATAGCGGGGACAGGGTGATGTTGTGCACATTGCTTCATCCACGCTAGCAGCATCTCCGCAAAACCATCAGAGTTAAACGTTAACTTGCTCTAGCTTGGAAGGCTTATTATATACTCTCCTGCCTTTATCCGACCCTAAGTGAGGCCGGCACAACATGTTTTTCACTTCCATTCTCATTATTTGTCATCTCTGGCGCTACTCCTTTTATATGCATGTCATGCTTTAGCAGCATTAGTGTAACAACAAACCGCTACATAGATGTTAGAATAGCTGAGATAGTCTAGCGACCATACGACTCTTTCGTAGGGTCACAGGTTTGAATCCATCCAGGCAACAATAAGTCTGCTGTTAAAACATACGTGTCTAATTGATAATTGCAATTTATCACACTTTTTCGGTGAAGGGAAACGCCGTGAGGAAACCTGCACATCTCTCCTCAGAGAATTCTGGGAATATGTGTAACCTACCAATACGCATTGGAACAGCGTGGTAGGTCTTATATAATCCAACCACCTCTTTTTCAACCCTCTTCTAGTAATATCTACATTCATATTTAACACTCGTTTGGGCACATGATTTCCATCTCTCCTCATAATATCGCCCTATCCGAAGAATAAAGTCACATGTCCCATGTATAAGCATAGGAAATGTGACTTTATTCTTTGGATAAAGTGATAAGTCCATCATCGTCTTTTCTATAAGGGGCGCAACTTTCAGACTTCCCCTTATATAAGTCCCGTTGTACTATGCTTGATTTAATTGCTTACATTTCCCATGCCAGGTGTGACCCGGCAAGTGGGCGACGCGCTACAGCTGGAAAGGTCCCAGCGAGCTGGTCGAGTCGTCAGTATAGGCATAGCGCCTTGGGGAATCGTGGAAGGGGCAAACGAGCTGATCGGACGCGGAAGAGATGTGCCTTATCACGCAATAGCATCACCCAGGTATTGACAGAATAATTGCAATTTCAGAAAATAAACACTTTCCCTTTTTTTGAATTTTTTTAATTTGCTTGCTCGATTCATGTAAACTTGTAAACATTGCCTTTGAATCGTCCACTCTATTGCTGGTTCGGAAAGCTGTTCCTACCAAGAAAAGGCAGCAAGAATCGCGGCGGTTGCTTTTTAAATGGTTATTGTTAAATGCTCCAATTTTGAATTGTTCTCTCAGCCGGGATCGCACCCAGCGCATATTATTATTCTATCACCCGGTTGTAACTCTATACTTACGACGTAACTAGTGGTTTTCTTTAATATGGAATTGATATTTATTCACATCGTGCGCTTTGCGATAGTATAAAGATCGTAAAAAACGACAGGAAATATCAAGGGATATAAAAATGCCAAGTTCGTGGGTCATATATTAGAGAGTAGGCTTTCCCCTTTTGTCGATATTTCTCCATAAATTTAGTATTCCTGTATCGGGAAAGAGTATGAAGGGTCATTGTCGGTATTCACTTCTACAATAAAATTCCGGTATCGATAGACTGTAGACCAGTCTACAGAAGGTTTAAATTAAGTGTAAGAGATGTACATATACGTAAAGCATATTACAAAATTGAAGACTACTTGGATGATCAAAATGGATTTGAAAATTATTTAAGCTTCATACAAGACTGCGGTTTAATAATTTGAAATTGAAAATAATTAAAAGATCGACCGCCGAGTTTCTTGCTGCTTCTTCCTTCTTCTAGAGCATAGCAATTCCGATCCGTATCTTCATTAATCATATTGATCCTAGACGATTCAAAAGTGCTTGAAAGAGCTTATTTGAATAAAGATTATTTTGATTTAATTAAATAATAGGATGATCTAGGTGTCTAGTGAACATTGATCTCCATAGAGACCTCAACTTTTCTACCTTCGCTCATCTTATCAAAGGCTTAAAAGTATAAATTCGTAGTAAACTTATAAAACACTATGTTTAAATGGATCTCCGGTAGATATGACGCTCGAGGAGTTAAGACTATTCATCTGAGCCTGGTAAAGCACGTCGTTGATCAGCTTCTCAGCTAATATACTCATATTTGGTGGTAAGCTTCTTAGTTTTGCTGCTACATTTATACCTGTAAAAAATTATCTTGTTTGTACAGGGTTATTAACAGAGTAAAAATGGTATGAAAATATCCCTGGCTTAGTATTTAAGTGACCTTATTCAAAAAAGTTGTTTTGTGACAGAGTGACGTAGAGCCTACAAAACTCGTAAGTGTTAAAGTGACCCATCACTTTAAAGAGCAAGAAAACACTAGTTTTTCAGTTGTTCGTAGCGTCATAGAAGGCGTTTAAATAAGGATTACAATGTATCGAACCCAATGAAGCCAAATTCTGAATTAGTCACTTTAATAATAAGCGTGCCATCTATATTTTTACGAGTCAGAAACCGTAGTATCCATGAACCAGTCGGAGTATGAAACGTTCATTGAAAACAATTAGCAACTATCTATACTTATAATAAATCTGTAGAGAAGTCAATTCTGTAACTGGAATATATTTCCAAAATAACTATCAGGGGGTGATTAGGGATCGATACTGATGCCAAAAATGCAATCAGTAAAAAATTTGTCTGTCTGTCTGTCTGTCTGTCTGTCTGTCTGTCTGTCTGTCTGTATAACCGTTATAGAAACAAAAACTACTCGACGGATTTTGACGAAACTCGGTACAATTCTTTTTCATACTCCTGAGCTGGTTATAGTATACTTTTCATCACGCTACAATCAATAGGAGCAGAGCAGTGAAGGGAAATGTCGGGAAAACGGGAGAAGTTACTCCATTTTTTAAGCTTCCTTCGCGTGTGCAACCTTGATGGTTAAAGCTACACAGAAATCATGTATGACGGAAATGTTTTCCTTAAAATTATATAAAAAATATCTCACGACACCATATGTCTATCTTTTATGGTTGACTCACAATAAGACGTGTTACTCCCGATAGCTTAGCAGTTCGAAGCTTTCTGGTTATATTTGTCTACTCCTACGTTTATATCACTCTCAGTCATTCCTAAATAAAAAAGTGAATAGTATTAACCATTGTATAAAAAAAGAATCATTGAAATTGGTATAGAAACACCAAAGTTATACATGAAATACGCTAATAATAAGCCATCGCGCGTGAATACTGAATCATGCTATAGGGATTATCACTACATAGTATAAAACAAAGTCACATTCTTTGTTTGTCCCTATATCCTTATGACTGTTTAAATCTTTAAAACTACGCAACAGATTTTGATGCGGTTTTTTTAATAGATAGAGTGATTCAAGAGGAATGTATAATAACATTCAATATGGAGTAGAGAAATACTGTAATGTTTCTAATGTGATGTCGTAAATAATTACTTTTTTTTCTTTAGAATTAATAATTACTTTGATGTTAGACATAGCAGGAAATCTTCTTGGTATAGGGAGAGGGGAATTGTTTTTCTTCAAATTTAACGCGTGCGGGCCACGCGCAGTAATGACTAAATTAAAACTACTGGATCGATTTTAATATTTTTTTTCACTGAGTGACCTAGGCTATATATTTTATACCCGTGCGAAGCAGGGTAGGCCGCTAGTTTAAAAATATACTAGAAATATTTTTTCCCGAATAAAATCGCTTGCAGTCGAAATTCTGTTTCAATATGCGTATATCCTCGTTTTTAAATCCTTCGTAACCGCTTTAACTTCCAAATCAGAACTAAACAAATAAGATAGAACCGTTCGCGCTTAAACAAATTTTTGGGAAGCACTATGAAGGTCAGAGCCCTCGTTTTAAGGCCGCGGTCAGTAGGACCCGTCCTTGTGAACAAAGGAACCATAAATATTAATTTCAATTAATATCTTATTAGTTATAAAAAAATTAGACTCAATCAAAGCATAATCTTTTATAGAATAATAATGGCACTAATTCACATGTACTTAAAGCTGTGATAGCCCAGCGATGACACCGTTTGACTCTTTTAAGGGGGTTACGGCTTCATACCGCTATTCAAACCCCGGACAGGCGCCAGAATAGTTTTTCTATTTCAACTTATGTGTCTAATTGATAAATTAATTAATCACACGCTTTTCGGTGAAGGAAAACATCGCGAGGAAACCCGCACATCTCTAGATAATTTAAGAGATATGTGTTACCTACCAATCCGCATTGGAGCAGCGCGGTAGATCTTAGCTCCAATCCTTCTCTCCAAAAATGGAAAGGCCTATTCCCAGCAGTGGTTAAGTAACAGGCCATAAAGTTTCACAGTCACAGTTACTAGGCTATACGTTCTTGTAAACTTACCAATCGCATCATACTCATCATCTACTTCCGTGCAATGCCTCTTAGACTTATCTTCATCGAAGGTGTAGGATTTTTGCATTGGAGACGCACGAGATTCTGCCACACTGGGACCTACGTTGTATTCTTGTTCATAATTATCTACTAGTTCATACGAATTTTCTTCTTGCTCCGACGTATCATTGCCGTCATCTTCTTGCTCCTGAAATGAATGGAGATTATTAAAATCCTCATCTCGAAGAATCTCTAATATTTAAATGAGTTAATCTTGTATATCTATACTAATATATATAGCTGAAGAGTTTTTTTTATTGTTTGATTCGCTGGAACCATTGAACTGACATGAAAAATGCTTTCAGTGTAAGATATTCCATTTATTGAGGAAGGCTATAGGATATAACATCACGCTAAGATGAATAGGAGAGAAGCAGCAATAAAAAATAGAACGAAAGCGATGACAGTTATTCAAAAATCATGTATTACAAAATTGTTCCCTTCTCAAAGTTCTAAATAAAAGTCTGCCACAGTATATGTCTAGCTTTTAAGGTTAACCCTTAACCATTGTCATGATTATTAAAAGACTATATTTTGTTTTAATCTTCCCACGTGGGCGGAGCCGCTGGCGATTGCTAGTATTTAATATTTAAATGAGTTAATCTTGTATACATATATGTATATTTTCAGAATTTCGAAAACGGCTACAACTATTTTCGAGAAGTTTAGTGTGTAGAGGGTTTCGGGGGTGAAAAATCGATCTAGCAAGGTTTCATAAAAATGTTGTTTTATCCCTGTTTTCGGGTATGAAAGAATGGTAAAATATAGAATAGAATGCAAAGGTTAATTGTAACATTTGTAAAGTTATAATAAGCTCAGTGGGGAACGGACGAGCTAGAGAAATCGAAATACCGCGGGATCAAATCCCAGACATCACCAGTACTTTTTTTTCAGTTTTTTATTGCATTGTTATATATCTTTTAAAAAATTACCGTGCTAGATTTGGTCACCCAGTTACTATATCTAACTGAACAGAGGTGCATTTTTAGATTGCTTTTTAGCAAGAGATTGCTTTTTAGCCATAACGCCGCTACAGTATGCTGTACTGTTAAATAATTTATAGAATTACTTCGCGGAGCTTCTTAAAACAAAAGTGATGATATTATTCTTGAAAGAAAATTGCATGTCTAAAGTATGAAAACGGATATTGCACTCTACATTTAGCATAGTATAGATTTTCTGTAGAGAGAAGGTTAAGAGGTTAAATTTTTATAATAAAACTAGCTGTGCTTGCAAGATTCGCCCGCGTGGAAATCAGTGTATTTAATTGAATTTTTGAACATAAAAGTAGTTATTGTGGGTTAACAATAATGTTGTCGCGGACTTTTTTGTCGTATTTTTGTTGATCTACAATTCTCTAGTACATTATTTTAGTGTATTTCAGCTGGTTTAGGCGGCGCGTGTAAAGTTCCTAGCGATTTCTTTTACAAACGCGCGATCTCTTCAACACAATTTACATAAAACCGTAATGCATTACTTACTTGAACTTTCCGGAAGAATTGCACTTCCTTTTATAAACCGTACTCAAATTCAATCCAAGCTGTGAGAGCCCAGCGGTGCGACCGTGTGAATCTCTAGAGACGATCATGGGTTAAAACCCGGGCAGACACCAATGAGTTTTTCTATTAAAAACTTATGTGTCTAATTAATTGCAATTTATCACACGCTTTTTGGTGAAGGAAAACATCGTAAGCAAACCTGCATATCTAAAGAATCCTAGGGATATGTGAAACCTACCAATCCGCATAGATCTTAGCTCCAATCCTTCTCTCCAATGTGAGAGGAGACCTAGCAGTGGGATAGTAACAGGCCGTTACTTACTTTTGCTAAAATCCTTGTAGTAGATTTCATGAAAGTCGATCATATACAGACAGCTGTTAAGGACTTTGTTTTATAATAAGTATAACCAAGTTTCGTTGTTACAGATCAAAGCTAGCAGTACTAAACAATCGGCATGCCTATTTTCTTCTGGTAGACAACGGGTCGGTGGGGCGTTACGGCGCCGAAATAGTGCTGAGGCGGAAGCTGGAAAAGTACATCGCAGCACAGAAGCTGCACCCTTGTGAGTTTCTATTTTATTCTATGATTATTTACAGCAATGACTTTGTACCCGTATAATTTCTTTTTTACTCAATATTAACATACAGCAGTGAATTTTCACTCTAGTGAGTTCATATTTCATTCTATGTTTGCATACAGCGATGAGTTTGCACCCTCGTGAATTTTCATTTATTTCTATGTTGATATACAGCTATTATTATGCATCATTTTGACGCCGTGTGGTATCCGGCTGAATAGAATAGTACTACCCTCATTTCTTACCGAGGTGTCGTAAAAGTGTCTTAGGTAAGTCGACCCGACGTGTGGTATACGGCTGAGTAGAATAGACCACCCTCATTTCTTACCGAGGTGTCTTAAAAAGTAACTAAGGTAAGTTGACCCACCGTGTGGTATCCGGTTGAGTAGAATAGACCATCCTCTTTCTTACTGAGGTAACGTAAAATACGACTAAGGTAAGTTGCGTAAAAACGCAGCCAAATCATGTGACAGCATGTTTATAACATGTTGTGACGATCCCACTTAGAGTAGGATAAGGGCAGGAGAATGATGATTATGAATCATATTGAGTTCCTATTTTATCCTACGTTTAGATATAGCCAATGACTTTACACAATTAAAACTTCTTATTTCATTCTATATTTAAATAGAGCAGTGACATTGCACTCTTGTGAGTTCCTATTTCATTCTATGTTTACACACAGCAATGACTTTGAACTCTTGCTAGTTCTTATTTCATTCTAATTTTAAATATCAATGGCTTTGCACACTTGTGAGTTATTATTGTTGGTATATAGCAATGACTTTAAACTCTTGTGAGTTTTATTTGAATGGATGAATGAATGATTTATTACTTGGTACTAAACACTATTTAAAGTATTAACAAATAAATTAAAATAAACTATTATTACTTAGTCAAACTATAAACTCTTAAAACTTATAATTCTAAATATAATGCCCAATACGTTTCTATATCTAGCGATGTGTAAATTTCGCAATGTACAGTGCTACGATCCATCAAGCAGAATGAAATTGATTCTCGGCCTTAATTGATCAACCATCTGTCCGTCCGTATGGCGTCCGTGTTCAATATACAATTCTTGAATATAGCTTCCTACCGCGAATTTGTCTGAGTGAACTCCAGTAAAGTAACGGCCTGTTACTATCTCACTCCTGGGCATAGGCCTCCTCTGTCGTTTCTAGAGAAAAGGATTGGTAGGAAACTTCAGTACCGAGATGAAAATCATATGAAAAGTAAGGATAATATTATTTTGCATTATTCGCAATTAGAGAATCAATAAAACTGTTTCTAAATGAATGAACCAAATTGATTTTCTACTACCTTACCAGAATACATAAAACTTTCAACTTGCTTGGGTAATGCTTTGCTTTACGATTTTGTCGTGGAGTCTATCTCCTGACGATGCTTCGGTTACGGGGCGAAACAATTGTTGAGATTGTGGTGGTGAATGTGTGCAGTGCTTGTGTATTGTTGTGCCATCGGTGTCGGGTAGTGCATGAGTTATTACAAATTCTGCATGTATCAGGTATGAGAACGAATAGTACACTCTACATTTAGCATTACACATATTTTCTTTTACCGCGGATTATAGCAAAATAATATTCTCATTACTTTTGTATTATGGACCTCCGCAAAGTAACGCCTAATTCTATAAATTATTTAATAATCAAGTATTCTGAAGGAGAGTGTGGTCGATGCTTTAATAAAGGTATAAGGAATGCTTCTTCCATTCGGAGTTAAAGTCAATTGAACTGCGTTCAAACGCTTACAGATTCATATTCAAACGCTGAAAGATAAATTGCGGTTACAGGACGAGATATATTAGAATTGAAAAGATTTCAAGATAATCCTGATCCTAAAAAAGATTTTACCGAAAAATGTAATAAAAGCTGATATCCGGCTGAACAGAATACACCACCCTCATTTCTTGCCGAAGTGTCGTAAAAGGCGACTAAGGTAAGTTGTTCCGCCGCGTGGTATCCGGCTAAGTAGAATCGACCATCTTTCTTACCGAGTTCTCGTAAAAGGCGACTAAGATAAGTTGACGTCAGGTAAGCGGCCGGTCGTAAAATACGTAGCCAAATCATGTGACAATATGTTTATAACATGTTGTGCCGACCCCACCAAGAGTGGGATAAGGACAGGAGAATGATGACGGGTAAAAATATAATGAAATGTTTTTATTTAATTTTATTTTACCGTAGAGGTAAGGGATAATGTATTTCATTTCGTAACAAAAAGTTGAATACTTAATTGAATATTGAATTTAGTATTCAATTATTGAAGTAATTGAAAGCTAACAATAGCATCAACTTTCAATTAAGTAAGAATCAAAAATATTTTTTGTTCTCTCTTTTCGCGATAAATTCAAAACTACTTAAGATATTTTCATACGCGTTCCTGAATAGACAAAGTGCTGAGTGTAAATTTGTTAAATTATTATTTAAAGAGGTTGAATAAAGGGTTTTTGTTGTTCGGGAAAAATCAATCAAATCAAAATCTCATAAACTGTCGTTTTTCAGTTTTTGTTAACATTTGTTGTCGCTTACCCGTGGAGGTGATTCTTGTTTCTCTTTAGCACACCCTTCCTCTCCAACCACGAACGACAGCAAGTCATAGTACCACAAATGTGGTGAATAAACTTCCTCTGGGGTAGAAGTCTGCGATCGACTATCAAGCACTTTCTTATGCTCGCGCCTTATGCACGCGCGCATGCTTTCTATCTTCCTCAATACATGAACTCGAGTCGCCGTCGGCTCATATTCCTGCACCATCTCCGTTAATTTAGTTATAGCTTCGTGCCGCTTTTGCCTTTGTTTGTATACTAGACATTTCCGATTCCACAAACAGGGTAGATCCTTGTACATAAGGATGAATTTCCTTAATAGTTTGCGCGGGAATACGACGTTATTGTCCGCCATCTTGTGTGCGTCGAGCGGCGCGGCGCACAGGTCACTGCGCGTGCTGGCCCGTTCGCTCGGCCCCCGCCCGTCCCCGCTCGCATTGCCCCTCGATACTAGCGTCTGCCAACATGTGCGACGCACTCGCTCTGTAATACGCTCGCTCCTTCAAATCTTTAATATTTAAATGAGTTAATCTTGTATGTATATCTATATTTTTTCGGAAACGGCTCTAATGACTTTCCTGAAATTCAGCATGTAGGGGGTTTTGGGGGAGAGAAAATCGATCTAGATAAGTTTTACTTTAAAAAAAATGTCGCTTTTTTTTTGTTTTCGGGCTCTAAATTTTTTTTGAAATTTCAATTTTTCGCTTTCAAACATAAAGTCATCGTTATTAATTTTGGGAACAGGCGGTCTAGAGAAGTGAAAATACCTAGGATCGAGCCCACCTGGCCTATTATTTTTCATTTTTCTTTTAAATTTTTTTAAATTATAATTTCTTTTTACATCATTTTCAAAATTACCGAGCAAAGCGCTGGTTACCCAGGTACTAGTTCTATTAATAATCTAACACTGTGTGATTCAAAAGAATGTCAAGGAAATATACGTATGTAGGTTCACACACCAAATTCACCATTTTTCTATATTTTGTGGTGTAAGAATGTACAAGTTGTATCTATCTTAAATTACTTACACGCTAGGAATATACAAATCATGCCGACGTGGAATGGTCCCAAGAACGCTGGCAGTTAGCTGGCGTTTCCGCGCTGAATCGCTAAGCTGATTCTTTGTACAAAATGGAGCCAGCCCTCTTGTCACCTGAAGAGATAGACAGACAGAGGAGACAGTATATGAATTTATTATTCATAGCAATACACTTCAGGGACTAAAAATATAAGGAATTATAAAAAAAAATTACGACTTGAACAAGCGCGCCACGTCAGGTCATTCATTAATTTTTTGATAGCCAGATCTTAATTAAATTAATTTTTTTTTTCAAAAATACATTGTTTGAAACGATATTTAAGAAGATTGAACTATGCCAAAGTTATCTTATACGTTTAAGTGATCAGTGGATTCATTTACTGTCACATAATATATAGCGTAATGGGTAACGAGCGAACCCAATAAGTTCAAAACCTGGGATATATTATATTCCCATGTCACCCGCGTTTTCTTTCTTTTTTTTAAATTCATTTATTTCATCTGCCCTTATCCCACTCTAAGTGGGGTCGGCACAACATGTTATAAACATGTAGTCACAGAATTTGGCTACGTATTTTACGACTAGCCGCCTGCCTGACATCAACTTACCATAGTCGTATTTGACACCTCGGTAAGAAAGAGGGTGGTCTATTCTACTTAACCGGATACCACACGGTGGGTCAATTTACCTTAGTCGCCTTTTGCAACACCTCGGTAAGAAATAAGGGTGGTCTATTCTACTCAGCCGGACACCACACGGCGGGTCGACTTACCTTAGTCGCCTTTTACGACACCTCGGTAAGAAATGAGGGTGGTACTATTCTATTCCGCCGGATACCACACGGCGTTTTTAATTGCATTTATCTTTTAAAAAATTACCAAGCAACCCTCGGTCGGTCAGATAAAATGATTTGATGTGAGCGACTTACAATAACACTGTCTATATTGGCCATAAAAGATGTTTACAGACTCCCGCCCATTGTTCGGACAAATTGAAATATATTTTTTGTTGATACTCCATCCGAAGCTCTCGTGGGGAAAATTAGTTTTTCGCTTGTCCATTATCAATAGTTATTCCAGTGGAAATTCAATAATATTATATTGTTTTTTTAATATTATCGTTGTAATACATCTTCTCGGCCTAATTTCGTATATTTAGATTGTGTATTTAACGACATAAGCAGTCATTTAAATGTTTTTGAAAACTAAATTACTTTAGAGTTTGCGGATTCGATATCAGCGGAGTCGAAGGCCGACATTTTCTAATATCAATTTGTTGGTTATTCTAGTCTAAGTCTTCTTCTTATTCTTCTTCAACTGATGGACGTCCACTGCTGGACATAGTTCTCTTCATGGGATCTCCAGAACACAGGATTTTGTGCCGCTTGTAAATATATATATATATATATATATATATATATATATATATATATATATATATATATATATATATATTTAAATCGCAGAAGACTTCTTGCGTCATTTTAAACTCGAACCCTGTTGCGTCTACCATTCCTGAAGGGATTTTTAACTAAATTAAAGCGTATACTATATCTTTAAATCTGTATTATTTCATTACACATCTTTAAATTCCATTAAAAAGTATTATACCGATATTCAATTTTAAAGATTTCTCAATCACTTAGCGCTTCCGTTCGTCGTCGAAATAATGTGGCACATTGTATATTTTTGTATATACTTCGTACACTGTTTAGGCTTTCACGCTTCCTACTTAATTTATATCTAACTTGATTCTGTATATTATTCAATATATGTTATTGATATTACATTGACATTATTACATCCATTCTTTGTTTCAACTAAAATGCTTCCGAATATTGATGCTGTATGAATCTATGCGTAACATTGACTTAACGGCTTCCATTGACTTCATCAGATGTCTAGTACTTAAATATGGCACGTGAGTCATATTATTAAATATTTTTTTTATAGCCGTTTACTTATTACTAAGTGAGCTTTTATGAACAGGTAAGTAACTTAGTATCCTCGTCATTCATTTAACTAATAAAGTAAGGTTTTATAGGCAGGTAAGTGATGTTACTAACCAAGAAAAAACTTGAAGTACAGGGAATTAGTTGAGATTATTAGCTGAATGTGCGTATTGTATTTGTGTGTGCGTGTGTGCATCCGTAGGTGCGTGGAGTCCATGTGATGTGTGTGTGTATATATTATGTGTGTAAGTGTGTGTGTGTGTGCATTTTTGTTGTGTTGTTTGCTGCGTGTGTGAGCGTGTATGTGTTTCAGCTATAAATACCCTGCCTTTGTAACAACGTTTTAGAAACTACCAGTGTGTCTCCGTGGGTTGCGTATGTCGTGCTGAAAATATCTACATGGTATACCCTAAAGGTGGTATTAGTATACGCGCTCACGGAGTCATAAACGGATTCGGAAGTGGAAACTCTATATGAGGATATAACAAAAGCCTTACACCATACCTCTAGAGCCCACTTCAACGTTGTTATGGGGGACTTTAAGTCTAAAGTGGGAGTAAAATTGTGTTGATTTGGTTGTAGGACCTTATGGTTTGGGTCGAAGGAACCAGTGCGGACAAATGCTTGTCGACTTTCTCAAAAAGGAGGGGTTGTTTTTGATGAATTCTTTTTTCAAGAAACAGCCCCAAAGTAGGTGGACTTGGCGAAGCCCCGGTGGGCGGACGAAAAGTGAGATTGATTTTATTATTACGGACAAGAAGCGTTATTTATTTAGGGATGGAACGTGTCCGTTTGATGAAATCAACAGTCCGTCTGAATATTCTCAGTAATTGGATCTGTAACATTCTAGAAACAACTTAAAACCAATTCACTACTCTGGAAACCACGGATGACGTAGACCAAAAACTCGATCGAGTAGTAAAAGTCCTTCGAAATGAGGGCACAAAAATTTGCGAAAGCCAACGTAAGGGCATGAAGTCAAAGCTTTCGGGAGATACTCTCCTATTAATGGCAGAGCGACGAACCCTATGCTAACTTCGTGAGAAGTAGAGGCTTTAAACAAAATAATTACCAAGATGGTTAACGACGCGACCTCTGATTAGCTAATACGCTCAAAAATCAATTGAGCAGAATCGGGGTCTAAAAGTGTTTATTAAGCCTCTTGGAAAAAGTCACCTGACGAAGTTAACCACATTAAAGGGAAAGTCATTACTTCCAAACCAGAAATCCTCTCGGAAGTAGAAAGCCACTACGCCGAATTTTACGCATCGCATGCTACCACTGCACACAGAGGAGAAATTAAGCCGCCACTATACGGAAGAACTGCCTGATATCCATCTAGATGAAATTGTTTTAGCCCTTGGACAGCATAAACAGAAAAGTCGCGGGTGAGGATGATATTACAACAGAGCTGTTAAAAGCTGGTGGAACTCTATTGGTAACAGAGCTTCAAGAGCTGTTTAATACCGTTCTCTTTGCCGGGAGAACTCCAAGGGCATGGCACATAAGTATAGTGTTATACAAAAAAGGAGATATAACACTCTTAAAGAACTATAGGCCAATATCTCTTCTGAGCCATGTCTATGAGCTGTTTTCAAGGGTTATCACAAACCGCCTCGCATGATGACTCGACGAGTTCCATCCCCCGAACAAGCCGGGTTTCTAAGCGGGTACAGCACGATAGATCATATCCACACCGTGCGGCAAATTGTACAAAAAAAAAATTGTAAAAAAACAAAAAACTAAAAAGTACAATCGACCACTATGCCTAGCGTTTGTGGGTTATGAAAAAGCTTTTCACTCGGTCGAAACCTGGGCTGTTCTGGAGTCTTTACAGAGATGCCAAGTCGATTGGTGATATATTGAGATGCTGAGATGTCTGTATGAAAACGCAAGAAAGGCAGTCCGAGTCCAAAACCAGCAGACAAGGCATATCCATCTGCAGCGAGGCGTAAGACAAGGGGACGTCATTTCCTCGAAATTGTTTTCAAACGCACTAGAGGATATGTTTAAGACGCTGAATTGGACTGGACATGGCATAAACATCAATGGCGCTCATCTCAGATTCGCGTAAGATGATATGGTCTTAACGACTGAATCCATAGAGGATTTGCAATGAACGTTGCATGGACCGGCTGTTTCTTCTCAAACGATCGCTCTCCGGATGAACTTGGGTAAATCCAAAATCATGTGCAACGAGCACGTTGCTCCGGGACCGTTTTCCTTAGATGGGGTCACTCTCGAAATTGTTGACAAGTACATTTACCTAGGACAGTCGCTCGAACTAGAAAAAAACAATTTCGAGTGTAAGATTATGAGAAGGATACAGCTAGGCTGGGCAGCATTCCGCAATCTACGTTGAGTCTACGGCACCCATCCCGCAGAGTCTAAAGACTAAAGTATTTAACCAGTGTGTCCTACCTGTCTTGACTTACAGTGCCGAAACGTGGACACTAACAGCTAAGGCGGTCCACAAGCTTAAAGTCGCTCATCAGGCTATGGCAAGAGCTATGCTCGGGGTTTCTCTGAGAGATCGTATTCGCAACTAAGTAATCCGTCAGAGAACTAGGGTCACCGACATAGCTAAGCGCATAAGCAAGCTGAAGTGACAATGGGCCGACCATACCTGTCGCAGAACCGATGACCGTTGGGGTAGACGTGTTCTGGAGTGGAGACCGTGAATCAGGTAACGTAGTGTAGGACACCCTGAGACTCGATAGAGTGACGATATACGTAGGACAGCGGGCAGTGGATGGAAGCAGAAAGCCAAGGATCAGACTAAGTGGCGAATAATTGGAGAGGCCTATGTCCAGCAGTTGACGAAAATGGGCTGATAATGATGATGCCACGTAATCCGGCAATCTATATGCCTTTTTATGCACATCACCGGTATGGCCCATAAACGTAGCTAAATGTTTCATATCATTCTCAGTTATGCTAAATATTTGTAAAAAGGTTGCTAAATATTTTGTGAGTCGCGTAGACGAAATTGATTTTGGGTTTTTGGGTCCAGATAATCTTGGGTATCCCTCGAGAACTTTGTAATAATAATAAAACTTTGCAATAAACGGTTTTTTAATAACTAAATATACGTTGCAACAGTAGTACCCTGATTTGATTTTGGCTGCAGCTTCATTGGCTAACGGGACTATAGTGACTTTATTCCACTTCTTTTTGTTTAAATCTGTTGCAGCTTGACTGGAGATGACATGTCGCCAAATTGCATCTATAAGATGCATTAATATCTTAAGATCTGCTTCTGTTTCTGCGGTATTGATTTCATTGTAAGGACCTTGTTTTTTCCATGCAAAAATAATGGCTATATTGCAGCATTGTTTAAAGTAAATAAAGTAGTTGAAACATTCATAGCAAAAGAAGGTTTCGAATCTATCCTTTTTGGCATCACAGTTATCTACAACTTTAGTTGCCCCTGCCATAAGATCTTAATTGAATGGTTTTAAGGCACTCAATAAATTGATTATAGAATTGTTAATTTTTTAAATTTCGATTAATAATTTTGCTAACTCTCTTACTTTTCTTGAAACCTCATTAATAAAAAAAATTTCCGAACGACTTTTTTAATATTGGGATCCGTAAGCACAAATAAGAAGATCTGATTTAGCAAGTAGCGATGTCTTATCCGCTCTCTTCATATTTACAGTTTTACAATATTAATAATATACGCAATTATGAGTACAATCACTTTGCAAATTAAAACGCGTCCTAACGGCTCAATGTTTGTTTATTAACAAAACGCAGGACTCGCGTGCGCACCCCTTGGGCCCCCGCATCACTTATTAAATCGATTAAATTGGGAAAAAATTTGGACGCAAGATAATCCTAAATAAAAATTGAAAAAAACTTTTTTAAATATACGTCGGAAGCAATAGAATGCTTCAATCTAGCTAGCTTCAATGCTAGCATCAAAAATATAATATACGTGCCCAAATATACGCGAGCACGTAGCGACCTCCAAATTGTGCGCGGCAACTCGCTGAACTAATAAATACATCGGAATTCATTCCCGCGATAAAATAACGTCCCATCCAATATTTTGCCCACGCATTATATATATAAAAACAAGTCCCCTGACAAATTTTTAGGGTTGGTTTACCCTGCGTCCGTATACTGGATGCAACAAGTCAGTTGGACGCAACAAGATCGGTAAAAAGCGCCATGTAGGACGCAACATGATGTGCAAGATGTATATATATATATATATATATATATATATATATATATATATATATATATATTCCAGCTATTGTATTGTATTCATTTAAAATTATTGCCTTTAGTTTTATAACATTTGCATATCATTAACTTTGACGGTCACGTTAGCGCAATGGGCAGTGATCCTGACTTCAGCTCTATAGGTCGCGGGTTCGATTCCCGCTGAGGGTCAACGTTTTCTTTAAAAAATTGTTGGAGCCTGGGTGTGTGTTTGTATTTAATTATGTATTTAAAACTATATATGTATATATTTAGTTGTCTGTCAACCATAACACAAGTATTAAGTTACTTTAGGAACGGAAGACCGTGTGAGTAATTGTTGTCATTTATTTTATGCTTCTCCTCTTATCGGTTGGCACAACATGTTATAGACATGTTGTCACTGGGTTTGGTTACGTATTTTACGCCCGGTCGTCGCTGCCTGACGTCAACTTAACTAAGTCGCATTTTACGACACCTCGGTAACAAAGACGATGGTATATTCTACTCAGCCGGATACCACAATTATTTATTTATCGATCTAAAAGTTCCACCACAAAGTACATAAGTCAAAGGATGTTCGACATTATCGCAAAAGCCATAAAAGATATAAATGGCCTCTATTGTGCTATAGATTCGATTAAAATACCAACATCACATATATATTAAAACCTTACCCGCATTTTGGTTCACGTTAAATTAAATATTAAAACCTCAGTTATGTATGCTCTGGTTTTTTTATTATTATTATTTTATCCCTAATTTCAGGCATGATTTTTTATTGGAAATTAAAAATAAAATAAAAAGCAGAAAAAGTAAAAAAAAAAAGTAAGTAGCGGCCTGTTACTATCCCACTGCTGGGCATAGGCCTCTTCTCTCCGTTATTGGAGAGTAGGATTGGAGCTAAGACCTACCACGCTGCTCCAATGCGGATTGGTAGGTTACACATATCTCCAGAATTCTCTAGAGATATGCAGGTTTCCTCACGATGTTTGCCTTCACATGCGTGTGATAAATTGCAATTATCAATTAGACACATAAGTTTTAATAGAAAAACTCATTGGTGTCTGCCCGGGTTTGAACCCCTGATCGTCTCTAGAGATTCACACGGTCGCACCGCTAGGCCATCACAGCTTATACACCGAGTCAAAAATAATGCAAACAATATTAAGTGTTCAGCAAGACGATGTGCGTGTTATGTCCACCAAAGTCGGATTAAGCGACATGTTATAGGAAGAGCGCAGTGGCGTATAATTTTAATCTATAATGTCTTACAAAATAACGCCGTGTGGTTTCCGGCTGAATAGAATACACCACCCTCATGTCTTACCGAGGCGTCGTAAAAGGCAACTAAGATAAGTTGACTCACCGTGTGGTATCCGGTTTAGTGGAATAGACCACCCTCTTTCTTATCGAGGTTGGTATGTTACACATATCTCCAGAATTCTCTAGAGATATGCGTATGCGGAGGGTCATCTTACCTTAGTCGCCTTTTACGACACCTCTGTAAGAAATGAGCGTGTTACTTTTACTAAAATATAAATCTAACTAAATAGCATTTTGCTACAATTTTTTAATGTCACCAACACCAATATATTTCAAAGTTTATGTGATTTCGATTTCATTGACAGTCGTAAAAAAGGGATGTTAAAACTAGGTTTTTTATGTTGCAGTAAAAAAGGTAGTACAGGTGATAAAGGCTGCTTTCAGTTTTATTGGGCGATATAAACATAAATTACTGTATGTTTACAATATTATCTTTATGATGTTTTTAGGGGGGGTTGTTTTGAAATTCTCACGTCACTAAATCGTATTTGGAATGTTGGTTTTTTATTCACGTGAAATAAAGTTCAGCGGCCATAAAATAATATTAAATACAGTCTTCTTTTTCTTTCTCAACCGATGGACGTCCACTGTTGGACATAGGTCTCTTTAAGGGATCTTCACACCCCACGCTTTTGTACACCATAAAAGAAGTTAGAAAAACACTCATCATCCTCCTGCCCTTATCCCACTCTAAGTGGGGTCGGCACTACATGTTATAAACATGCTGTCACATGATTTGGCTGCGTTTTTACGACAGGCCGCCTGCCTGACTTCAACTTACCTTAATCGTATTTTACGACTCCTCGGTAAGAAAGAGGGTGGTCTATTTTACCCAACCGTATACCACATGGTGGGTCAACTTACCTTAGTCGCCTTTTACGACACCTCGGTAAGAAATGAGGTTGGTCTATTTTACCCAACCGTATACCACATGGTGGGTCAACTTACCTTAGTCGCCTTTTACGACACCTCGGTAAGAAATGAGGTTGGTCTATTTTACCCAACCGTATACCACATGGTGGGTCAACTTACCTTAGTCGCCTTTTACGACACCTCGGTAAGAAATGAGGTTGGTCTATTTTACCCAACCGTATACCACATGGTGGGTCAACTTACCTTAGTCGCCTTTTACGACACCTCGGTAAGAAATGAGGTTGGTCTATTTTACCCAACCGTATACCACATGGTGGGTCAACTTACCTTAGTCGCCTTTTACGACACCTCGGTAAGAAATGAGGTTAGTCTATTTTACCCAACCGTATACCACATGGTGGGTCATCTTACCTTAGTCGCCTTTTACGACACCTCGGTAAGAAATGAGGTTGGTCTATTTTACCCAACCGTATACCACATGGTGGGTCAACTTACCTTAGTCGCCTTTTACGACACCTCGGTAAGAAATGAGGATGGTACTATTCTACTCAGCCGGATACCACACAGCCAAAGTTAGAAGAACACTGTTAATGAAAAAAAGTGTACAAAAGTGTTTATTGTACGTCAGGAAAATACACTGCTTTCTCGAAGTTAAGATATAAACATTAAATATTTATAACTTTTATCTGAGAGGAAAAGTTACTAATTAAAAATTCCAGAAATCTCTATATTTTTATGAGTTTAATAAAAGCGAGGGAAAGTCTTGTCGCTAGCCTAATTTACGTTTTATAAATGTTTTTTCTTGTGAATTGTTTTAATTTGAAATACCAAGAATTCCGAATTTAATGAAAAAATACATAATAATTTCATCATGCTCCAGCCCTTATCCCACTCTAAGTGGGGTCGGTACAACATGTTATAAACATGCTGTCACATGATATGGCTGCGTTTTTACGATCGCCGCCTGCCTGACGTCAACTTACCTTATTGGTATTTCACTACACCTCGGTAAGAAAGAGGGTGGTCTATTGTACTAAACCGGATACCACACGGTGGGTCAACTTACCTTAGTCGCCTTATACGACACCTCGGTAAGAAATGAGGATGGTCTATTCTACTCAGCCGGACACCACACAGCGGGTCGACTTACCTTAATCTCCTTTTACGACACCTCGGTCAATAATGAGGTTGGTCTATTCTACTCAGCCGGACACCACACAGCGGGTCGACTTACCTTAGTCGCCTTTTACGACACCTCGATAAGAAATGAGGATGGTCTATTCTACTCAGCCGGACACCACACAGCGGGTCGACTTACCTTAGTGGCCTTTTACGACACCTCGGTAAATAATGAGGTTGGTCTATTCTACTCAGCCGTAGACCACACGGAGGGTTGACTTACCTTAGTGGCCTTTTACGACACCTCGGTAAATAATGAGGTTGGTCTATTCTACTCAGCCGTAGACCACACGGCGGGTTGACTTACCTTAGTCGCCTTTTACGACACCTCGGTAAGAAATGAGGGTGGTACTATTCTACTTAGCCGGACACCACACAGCGGGTTGACTTACCTTAGTCGCCTTTTACGTCACCTCGGTAAGAAATGAGGATGGTCTATTCTACTCAGCCGGATACCACACGTCGAGTCGATTTACCTTAGTCGCCTTTTACGACACCTCGGTAAGAAATGAAGATGGTCTATTCTACTCAGCCGGACACCACACAGCGGGTCGACTTACCTTAGTCGCCTTTTACGACACCTCGGTAAGAAATGAGGGTGGTACTATTCTACTTAGCCGGATACCACACGGCTAAAAATATACTGTGAAGCTAAAATATGATAAGCATCTAAGGATTCTTGCAAAACCTCATCCACTTTCTTCAAATAATCAAAACCGTATAATGTTACTTACATGTTTTAATTAACTTTACCTTTGAAGATTCGGAATTTGTTTAAGCGATTTTGTACACAACAAATAGAAATTTGAGAAGCTCTCTGAGAATATTTTAATTAAGAAAATATGTAACACATTTTCTTAATTAAAATATTTCTCATACTTTGAGTTACTGGAATATTTTCGTTTTTATATGAAACACCTAAAGAGGTTTTTTCGAGTGGATCACGGCTTCAAATCCTGGGCCGGTATCAATAAGCTTATCTAATAAAACTTCTGTGTAATAAATATACATATTACGTAGGTATATTATTTTTTACAAACATTTTTATTACAAACACATTTTTATTACAAACATTTTTTTCATGTTTTCATTGCAGTTGATTTATTGTTTTTTCAATTACTTTTATTCTGGATTCCAGTTACTGACTAAATTACAATTAATTAATTAATCTGTTAATTTGTGTAATTGATATTTGCAATTTATCACACGCTTTTCGGTGAAGGAAAACATTCAAGGTAAAACGCCAAGGATAAGCTGTGCTCATACCTTATCTATGCAGGATTAAATTCAAATTCAAAATATTCTTTATTCAAATAAACTTGTAAACAAGTGCTTTTGAATCGTCAACTCTACTGCTGGTTCGGAAAGCTGTTCCTACCGAGAAGAGCCAGCAAGAAACTCGGCGGTTGCTCTTTTAAAAAATATAATTCTTAATATTATTTACATTAAGTCGTTACTGTCTTGTACAGGTTCAAAGAGAGCTATATCCACACATTCTTATCTTCTAAATAATCTTCAAGAGTATAGTAGGCTTTCTGTATCAGCCTCTTTTTAACAGTATTTTTAAACTGCTGTAATGGCAGTGCTGAATAATACGATTCGACCCATAATTATAGCATAATTAGGAGATAGGCTCCGTGACAAAATCGCAAATTATTGTGTTAGCATACATTTTTTTTTCTGCTGCTGGCTGTGGTAGCCCAGCGGTAACACCGTGCGCCTCTTTCGAGGAGGTCTAGGGTTTAAACCCCGGACAGGCACCAATGAGTTTTCTAGTAAAACTTATGTGTCTCATTAATTGCAATTTATCACACGCTTTTCGGTGAAGGAAAACATCGTGAGGAAACCTGCATATCTCTAGAGAATTCTGGGGATATGTGTAACCTACCAATCCGCATTGGAGCCGCGTGTTAGGTCTTAGCTCCAATCTTTGTCTCCAAAAAAAAAACGGAGAGAAGAGGCCTATGCCCAGCAGTGGGATAGTAACAGGCCGTTACTTAATTGCTTACGACATTTTTTTTCAATCAATTAAAGACTATCACTCTGTTCCAGACACACACTCATCGACGCCAGTCGTGTGTCTAGTTATAGAAGGCGGTACGAACACAGTGCGGGCGGTGTTGGAATACGTGACCGACACACCGCCCGTGCCCGTCGTGGTCTGTGATGGAAGCGGCAGGGCAGCCGACCTCATCGCCTTCGTGCACAAGTAAGTTACACGTACTGCAAACGTAATTCGAATTCAAATTCTAAATAGTCCTTATTCAAGTGGACTGATTCCAGTTTTTGAATTTAAACCATCGTCAGTAGTATTCATAGTTTATTTAAACCGACTATACTTGCATATTATTCTATCTAGTTAGCCCGGCTAGTTTTAATCCGTGGCCCTTATTCATGAGCTCTTTATAGGGCGTTACCGCGGCGGGAACTGCGCAGCTAGCTGGGTGATTCTTGAGTCATTGGGGTAGGGGGAGGGATAAGATAAGAGATCTGTAAAAAGACTAAAGTGATGGACATAGCTAAAATGGCAATAGATGTGGCACATAGTTGTTAGACGTTGTGAGCTCAAGGTGCGATAATGGTGACGCCGCACCGGATAATGCAGTAAACGGCAGACGTGGACGATCGCAAAAGTATCTGGTAGCCGCTGGATGCAAGCACAAGATCATGTGAAAGTCCTTTGAAGCGACTTACAACAGTGGACGCCTATTGGTTGACGAAAGAGAGAGTAGTAGCTGCAGAAGTATACTTCTTCAACAGGTACGCGTCGGAAAGTGGAGAACAGACTGTGCTGGAGTCCATGAGGGACTACTTGATCAACACCATCCAGAAGACGTTCGAAGTTGGTCTGCAGCAAGCGGAGTGTCTGTACGGCGAGCTGTTGCAATGCACGCGGAAGAAGAATCTAGTAAGTCCATACTATTAAGTTAGAATAGATACTCTAGCATAGCTATACTCAAACTGCAGCACATGGGCTTATGGCCCCTAGATCTTGTAGTTGGCTCATTTAGTATTTTATTTTTGTTCCATTTTTAATTTCGTACCCATAAGAAGAATACAGTGCACCTTCACATTCTTCATTCGCTCCTGTCTATATTGCATTTATCCCATTCTAAGTGTGGTTAGCATAACATGATTTTCTCCTCCATTCTCTCCTATTATACGTCAACTCTGGCGCTACTCATATTATATGCTTGTCATATTTCACACAATTCTAACATCTCTTTTATGACCTTTCTCTAGTCACATATCCACGTTCATCAAAACTCGTTTGGTCACATGAATTTTATCCCTCATTGTATGTACGTGGAGACTGTCAGTTATGTTATCTGATAACTTTGTTGGCTTAAGCATTTGAGCTTTGTTTAAAAAACTAGGCGGGATTGTGGAGATCAATATCTCCCACCACCCAACTATGTATTGTCTGTAGTCCGCACCAATCTGTTTTTGTTGGAACCTTTTTCTTTTTCATTTTCACCCCTCGCCTTTTATAGGTCCGATCGAACCGCTAGTACGTCTCTTTTGTACGCAAGTTCTGAAATTCATTCTAAAATCTAAAGTATTCGTTCAGAATCACCTCTAGCATGAATTTAGTTTGTAGTTTTTTTTAGATTTTCACTTTTTATAGGCATTACTGGAATCCCGTTCGAGCCATGTTTTATTTATTTATCAGGCGCTTTTAAAAAAAATATATTTGAGATATTAAAGTAAGCAAATATGCCGTGTGGTATCCGGCTGTATAGAATAGACTACCCTCATTTCTTACCGAGTCGTCTTAAAAGGCGACTAGGGTAAGTTGACCCGCCGTGTGGCATCCATCTGAGTAGAATATACCACCCACCCACCACGTAGCGGCGGCGGCAGTCGTAAAATACGTAGCTGAATCATGTGACAACATGTTTATAACATATTGTGCCGACCTCACTTAGAGTGGGACAAAGACAGGATGATGATGATTAAAGTAAGCAAATGTTATCTGTAGTAATAATTTGTTTGTGTCAATTGTTTTATTCCTACCATTAGGCCTTTTATAGAAGTCATTCGAACACGGGTTTGAAGGCGCGTTCTGAAATATTGTAAAATAATTATTGGTTCAAAAATCACCTGTAACACAAGTTTCTTTTGGAGAGATATTTATCTGTTACATTTGAACATTTATATAGGTGTTGCTTACAGCATAAAAATAGTTTTACAGATTGTTTTAATAACCACCTTTTATATGCCTTTTAAATCCCGTTTGCCAAATGATCAAATTTGAAATAGGTACCTAATAATTAATTAGTCACGATGTTTTGCTTCGCCGAAAAGCGTGTGATAAATTGGAATGGAATTTTTAATTTTAAACTATCGTGAGTGGTATTCATAATTATTGTATAGAAACCGGCTATACTCACGTCTTATTTTTTCGCCGTGATAATGCATGAGTATGGCTAGTTTTTATACATTAATTATTTACAAGTTGTACAGAAAAAACTCATTGGTGTCCGCCTGGGGATTGAACCCGTTATACTCGTCGAACCGTTATAGTCGTCACATATATTATTCTAGTTGAACTCTGAATGTAATAAAACGTTCAATTTTCCGTCCCAGTTGTTTCAATTAAGCTCGCCATTGCATACAAATCTTCTATAAACACAAATTGGATTCACAGATGATGAAACAAGAGAGTTTGCAGAGTGGCTATAACTCTAACTGAAATATTGCTTCTGGCTAATGAATTCTGTTTCAACTACCCTCGTGAAGATACATTTGACAGTATTTTTATTAGCTTTTGCGATGACCTGTCCGACGCACTGCGATTTATCCGAACTAGTCTAAACTAATATTATAAAGAGGAAAAATTGGTGTGTATATTTGTAATGGTTACACACAACTACTGGACCTATTTCAAAAATTCTTTCACCATTGAAAAGCTGCATCTTTACTGAGCAACATAGACTATATTATATATTATATTTTCAAACAAAAATAGGGATCTGTAATAAAAATTGTAATAAGGTGTAAAAAATTAAAAATTACGCGGCTGTAACCGCTGGATATTACTAGTATCATATAGCACTAGCATGCTTAATATTAAAGTGCCCTTATTCAAGAAAGTAGTTTTGTGGCAAATTGCAATAGTGCCATGTGGTATCCGGCTGAGTAGAATAGACCAACCTCGTTTCTTACCGAGGTATCGTAAAAAGCGACTAATATAAGTAAGTTAAGTTAGATATAAGATAAGTTCTATAAAATACGATGTAAAATCGTATAATATAAGACATACTATCATATTTTTTGTTTTTGAAGTAAAAAAAAATTAGCCAGTTTGGTAATCTCAAATCAGATCTTATTCTAATCAGCTCTTTCAAGCACATTTGAATCATCAAGGATCAATGTGATTAATGAAGCTACATCTGGTTTGGAATGTTGTTCTTACCGAGATGAACCAGAAAGTAACTCGGCGATGATTCTTTTAATAATAATAATAATAATAATTTATTGATTACAGATCCATTTTGTTAATAAAAAATAAATCTTATAGACTATGACTATTATGACTATTATGTACTAATTAAATTATTCGATACCTTCCATTTATGAAACACTGGGACTTCGTATGCATTCGAATCCAGTGCTTCATAAATGGATTATCAGGTTTTTCACTCAGTACTTTCAGAATACTGTTAGAGCTTCCCCGTATTCTGTTCATCACTGATGCTGCTCTTATCCTCATAATACCATAAAAATCATTTATACGAGCTTCAGCAAACATCAGTGACGCACTGCAGTAACGTGGTAGCCCCAACAGCATTCTGAACCCATTGTTATATTGGATACGCAGGTCGTTGTAGGCCCTCTGCGTATATGTAACCCAAAGACTGCACGTGTAAAATGATTGGCAATATGCCTTGAATAGAATATGCTTTACTACATTGTTGCAGCGTGCAAATCTTCGGGCCAACATATTGCATCGGACCGCCATCGCCCTCCCTTTAAACATTTTCAATTTTACATTATTAAACCGTAGTCCTGTATGAAGCTGGAAGGATTTTCAAATCCAGGCTTTTTTTATCATCCAAATAATCCTCAATTTTGTAATATACTTTACGTATAAGTACATCTCTTATACTTAACTTAAACCATTCTGTAGATTGGTCTAGTATGGATTGCGAAAATCTCTTTAGAAATGAACCTACCTGAACATAGCTTACGAAAAATCATATTATTTTTTAAAAGGTATTGTTCAACGATAACACAAAGGTATAATCGAATTAATATGCCCAGACCCAAGTAATTGATAAAGGTTTTAGCGGTACAAAGGCTACGTGCAGTGAACCAGAGAGTCCTAGAGTGAAGGCAGACTGTGAGGTTCAAAGATCCTTAAATGGATCCCAAATGTCAATTATAATTAGATAGAGCCCCTGCCTTTGTGGTATTTAAGACGAAATTTGAATATACTTCACACTTAAATATATTTTAAATCATGCGCGGTCATTTTTTAAAGATAAAAAATGGAAATAAAAAAAAAAAAAAAAAAAGTAAAAAAGGGCTGAAGACACCTGAAGATCTGGAGACACCTGGGGCTGTTGATCCTAGATATTTTTTTTTTATTTTGCCCGTTCCCCACTGGGCTTTTGAATTGTCTAGTATCTATATTTAATGCTTAAATTGTTTTTCAATGGCTGAAAACAGTGATAAAAAGACATTTTAATTAAAACCTAGCTACATCGATTTTTCCCTCCCCCAAAAACCCTCTAATTGCTGAATTTCATGAAAATCGTTAAAGCCGTTAGTTCATTTAAATGAGTTAATCTTGTGTGTGTGCATATTCAAATTCAGATTCAAAATATTCTTTATTCAAATAAACTTGTAAACAAGTGCTTTTGAATCGTCAACTCTACTTTATATATAGCTAGGTTTTATATAAAAAAAATCTCGTTTTATGGCACTACGCCCTGTTTTTGGGCACAAAAAAAACTACGATAATAGGAATAGATAGAAACTCTTAATTTGAGCTGTCAAATGCAAAGCTGTGACAGCGTAATGGTAACATGCGTTTTTTGGTATCTTTTAAAAAGAAATTACCGATCAAGGCGCGGTCACCGTGAAATATAATGTGAAATAAATTAGCCACTGAATTTTTGTGCACAAACACGGTGTTTTTTTCATCATCATCTTCCTGCCCTTATCCCACTCTAAGTGGGGTCGGCACAACATGTTATAAACATGCTGTCACGTGACTTGGCTGTGTTTTTACGACTGGCCGCCTGCCTGACGTCAACTTACCTCTGTCGTATTTTACGACACCTCGGTAAGAAAGAGGGTGGTCTATTCTATTAAACCAGGTACCACACGGTGGGTCAACTTACCTTAGTCGTCTTTTACGACAACTCGGCAAGAAATGAGGTTCGTCTATTCTACTCAGCCGGATACCACACGGCGGGTCGACTAACCTTAGTCGCCTTTTACGACACCTCGGTAAGAAATGAAGGTACTATTCTATTCAGCCGGATACCATACGGCTAAAACACGGAATTTTTCTATATAATCAAAAAAGTTTCGTTGCTGACAACAGACAGACAGATTTCACATTTACAATATTTTAATGGACGAGTTGAAATCGCAAACTTTTATTTTCGGATGTAGGTTTAAAACATTCGCATTATATCATTAACATAAACCTCGACCGTGTAACAAGCTTTGAGCAGTACTAATGTTTAATTTAAATTTGTGTTTGCAAGTTTAATACGAATTGCAAATTTTTGTCACAGACGCGGACAACACTAACGATGTTTTCAGAAAAGCAATATCCATTACAGCAAAATCGTAGCAATTAATTTCTGATGCTACGCGCACGTACATGCAATATTGGTATTATATAAAAGTTCAAAAAGAGGGAATATAGTTTTAATTTTAATAAATATATTTATTAGTATGGTGTTTGTCATTATAAAATCAATAATAAAGTCAAATACATTCATGATACACGCCAGTAATGCGTGATATACATAGTCCCGTGTATCCAAAGACAGGAGCTAGGTAGTCAGTTGCACGAGAGACGCACAATAGGGTGGACGTCGTTTTTGTAATAGTGTACATTTTTTTGAATTTAAACTATCGTGAGTGTTATTCATAATTAATGTATAGATTCCGGAATTTATACATTAATTATAATAGTGTACATCTTGGATAAATATTTGTTTATCGTTGCACCACTTATCAGTAGATATAGAAAAACAATTACTTATTTACGTTTTTATTTATTCTTTTTTACGTATAATGTTTTCATACAGTAATAATTTAATTTCATTAGTTGTAGCTTACTGTGAAGTTTGTTATCACCTAAAATTAAAATACTTAGTTTTTATTTGTTTGCTGTTTAATGTTAATGTTGTATTTAGTTGGTGAAATTTATTTATTTACAATGAAAATTTACGTAATATCTATCTCTATATTCTCATATTCTACTGCTCTTATCCCACTCTAAGTGTGGTCTTATATCTTTGGTGGTATTTTTTCTGTCCTATCATTCGTCAACTCTGGCACTCCTCCTTTTCACCATTCCTCTAGTCACATATCCATCCGTATTTGTAGTGTATATAAACTAATAAGCTGTGATGGCCTAGCGGTGCGACCGTGTGAATCTCTAGAGACGATCATGGGTTCAAACCCGGGCAGACACCAATGAGTTTTTCTATTAAAACTTATGTGTCTAATTGATAATTGCAATTTATCACACGCTTTTCGGTGAAGGCAAACATCGTGAGGAAACCTGCATATCTCTAGAAAATTCTAGGGATATGTGTAACCTACCAATCCGCATTGGAACAGCGTGGTAGGTCTTAGCTCCAACCCTTCTCTCCAAAAATGGAGAGAGGAGGCCTAAGCCCAGCAGTGGGATAGTAACAGGCCGTTACTTACTTTTTACTTTTATAAACTAATGTTGTATGAATATAGCAAAGGCTCAAACACGCACTAACAAGTAACCACATGTCACTTCACGTCCACTCTCACCAATGGCTCACGTGTTACTAACTTGGTGCATTCTGAGACCGTGTATGTCCTTTTGTACATCAGTATTAGTGTGACTATGTTCATGTATGTATTACATATAATATGTGTCATGTATATAACTATACAAGGTAAGTTACACATCTCAACCCGCATAAACTACAACATTCATTCATTTCGGTCACTTTACCCTACATTGATTCAGTTCGGTCACATTATTGTCATCCAACCTCGTTAGATATCCATACGATCTTAATCCTGCACTTCTCGTCTTTTCTATAATAGGTACAACTTTTTTACTTCCTCTTATAAACTCATTTCGTATTTTATACAGTCTTCTCACATCACACATCCATCTTAACAAAACTAAAGTAAATGATTTACCAGAGCGAGTGTAATTTAATTAGGACTTCAATAAAAAGCGGGTAGTTGTAAAACACTTGCTTACTTTACAGTCACGACTGGCGGCGGGTAGTAAAACTTGATGAAAGAACTTTCAAGAGTTAATTTGCCGCTGGAAACAGTGAGAGAAATTTTTCTTATTGGGTAATTTTAAATTCAAAAGTAATGACAAGAAATATTTAGTATTATCCGCGAAAAAACAAGATTTATTTAATTCTAAATATAGTGTTTTTGTCGTTCATATTATACTTACTAATATTATAAATGCGAAAGTCTGTTTGTGTCGCCATGTAATGTCTGGTTGAGTAAAATATACCACCCCCATTTCTTACTAGGTGTCGTAAAAGGCGACTAAGGTAAGTTGATCCAATGTTTGGTGTCCAATTGAATAGAATAGACTACCCTCTTTCTTACCAAAGTGTCGTAAAATACGACTCAGGTAAGTTGACATCAGGCAGGCGGACGGTCGTAAAATACATAGCCAAATCATGAGATCACATTTTAATAACATGTTGTGCCGACCCCACTTATAGTGGGGAACGAAGGAGGATGATTATTTGTTACTGTTATCTCTATATTGTAATGTGCCACACAAATTAACTAATTCTTATTCTTTCCACTAATTTTATATACAGCAAAAATGTACAAGTTATATTTAATCTTAAATTCCTTACACGCTAGGACTATACAAATCATGCCCACTTGGTCCCAAGAATGCTGGCAGTGTTTCGGCGCTGAATCGCTTAGCTGATTATTTGTGCGAAAAAGGAGCCAGCCCTCTTGTCACTTGAGGCAATCAACCGAGGTGTTAAAACGGATATTTTTTTGCACTTTGACTCCATGGCCCTAGGGTCTCAAATATATAACTCGATTAGACATGCATACTTCCGTCGTTTGCCGGATTTCCACTAATTAAACACCACCAAAGCAAGCTGTGGTAGCCCAGCGGTAACACTGTGCGACTCTTTCGAGGAGGTCACGGGTTCAAACCCGGGCAGACACCAATGAGTTTTTCTGTTAAAACTTATGTGTCTTATTGATAATTGCAATTTATCACACGCTTTTCGGTGAAGGAAAACATCGTGAGGAAACCTGCATATCTCTAGAGAATTCTTGAGATATGTGTAACCTACCTATGGAGCAGCGTGGTAGGTCTTAGCTCCAAACCTTCTCTCCAAAAACGGAGAGAAGAGGCCTATTCTCAACAGTGCGATAGTAACAGGCCGCTACTTACTTAAACACCTCTTTCACAGATTACCGTATTCCGAATACAAGAGCGTGCGGAAGGGGGCGAGGTTCAAGAATTAGATCAGGTCATACTGACAGCACTGTTCCGAGCCCAGCACCTTTCACCTAGCGAGCAGCTTTCCTTAGCGCTCACGTGGAATAGGGTGGACATCGCCAGATCTGAGATCTTCGTCTACGGACAGGAGTGGCCTCCAGGTATGTCCTGATATATCACTGGTAAGCTGAATAAACATGCTACGGGTCCTTTGATATTCCACACTCCAAGTTCTTGCTTAATTTAAAGTTTTTATTCAACTTGTAATGTATGTGTGCGAAGGTGGAATCTTGCAAGTGTTACCGCACGATTAACAGCACACTAAGGAATACGTCACATCTAGTGATCTATAATAATTAATAATCAATATTTATGTCAAGTGCTATAGTTATGACTTATTTCATCTTTAAATAAGTACAGAGACTCTTTTGACGTAATTATTTAGGCGCCAGCGATTGTGGCGCCGTCTTAAAGTTATAAGAAATGGAAATAGACAAATGTCATCTCCTTAGTTATTAGGTAACAAAAACGCGGGGATCACGTCTTCAAGCAAAGAAGGGGTTTGATAATTGTCTATAAAGTAGCCCAGCTTGCCATAGCGAGGGAGTCTTGCTGTAATATTTAACTAGAACGGTTATTATACTGTTACGCTGCTGGATAGTGTCATCATTGTACCATTATTAAACACCCACGTGTTTTCACCCCATCCACCCAAGTCAAGTTACAACATTTCTGACGGAGTTCTGTTCCTGAGGTAAAATCGAGCTAGTTTTTAATATTGGACCTCGGGTTCTTTTTCTTTTACATAACCCAAATTGGCTTCTTAACCTATGGATACCAATCCAAATGTCCAATCAAACAGATCTTGAATTCAGAGCTCCATTAAAGAATCTTATAGTAGTACATATAAACCAAAGTAACGTTTAATTCTATTGATTATGAAAATTCTACTGTTTAATTCGATTTTCAATCATCGATCTCTTGAAACGTGATTCACTCTACGTTTCCGATTTTGTTATTTGACACTTCTGAAACCCGAATTCGCGCTAGGTAAATTCAAGAATTGATTGAACGTTGATTGAACGCAAACATTATTTCTTGCGGATCCACTTCAAATGTTTTTTGACCGTGTTGAATCTAATAACAAATTTATCACAACCAGATTTTATACAGCTATTTGCTGTGTCGGCGGATTAGCCCGTGAAAACAAGTGTCACACTTGACCCTGCGGAAATTTTATTGTAACATAGTTTAAAATTTTAAATATATATTCCGAATCTCGGAAACGGCTCTAACGATTTTGCTGAAATTCAGCATGTAGTGTGTTTTGGGGGAGAAAAATTTTGGGCGTTAAAAAAATACTTACATTTAAATTTTAATACATATTACATGTAAGTACGGGTTATTTACTAAAATTATCATATTAAGCTCTTGATCAAACGATAAATCCCTCTGATTCTTCTCGGATCGGTTTGATTTTTGTGATGAAGATATTTGAAGGTTTGGATGGTGACAGAAGCTACTCCTAATTTCAAGACTACAGTCCACGCGGACGAAGTTGCGCGGGTAAAAGCTAGTTTGATATAAAACACTATTTTTGCCGTAAATTGTCAAGTCAACGTAGCTTATTCAGGGAACAGGTGGTCTCGAGAAATGAAAATACCAAGGATCGAGCCCCACCTACCCAATTATGTTTTTCTTTTTTTTGTTTCGTAAAAAATTATCGAGCAAGGCTCGTCATCCAGTCACCCAGGTACTCAAAATTTAAGAGGGGAAGCCGAAAACAGACACGGCTAAACATGACCGCGTCTGCTAGTTTAGTATATCTATATGCCATTAAATATTTATTTGAGTTAGGTCTGGCATTTAATACACTATACCACTTTCAGTGATTTCGTGAAGATCAAAGAGAGTGCGGTCATTTACTGAATCGTTTACTAAATAAGACATTGACAAAGCTCGAAACTTTACTATTTGCTCTTAACTGATTGCTGAGTTAGGTTTTGAAAGGGAGAAATGGGTGGAATATTCCAGAATAGGAGCTGACCACCCGTCCTGCAACGACGGGCGTCTCCGCAATTAGATAGATAGGTTTGAAAGTCGAAACTGAAATTCTTATTAATATATGTAGGGAATAACATAAAAAACAATTTGACCTACACCCAAGATTAAAACAGCATTTATCCTGACATGAATCTTGCACAATAGTTTTTGCAATCACTCACTTATCATTTGCACGTTTCCATACAGTGTTTTCCATGAACGTAACGCGTGGTATATTGTAAATTATACATGCACAGGGTTTAAAACGTTGGCTCCATGACAAGTTTTTATTATACAACCAGTCTATACAATCGGTTATCACGGATTATAACAAAATAATATCACTGTTCAAGCAATTCTGCGTGAAACGATAAAACGGAACGTCAAACCGCCAGTTTCAAATTCAAATTTGACAGATACGCTAAACATTTCGCAATACACTGTACTATGAATTATCGAAAATTAACGCCTTATTCTATAAATTACTTTGAAGAGAAAAATTAATTAACTATGTTACAGAACTTATTTTACAGAAAAAATTGCGTTAATTTTTTTAATCCGCCGAAACGAGCGTCTGTTTGACGATAAAGAAATAATGAAGGGCCAATATTTGTCAAAGGAAATTATTAGAGCTCCATTGAACAATATTATATGCCTTTGTTCTCATAGTATTTTTCACAGGAGGTTATTAAAAATATCTTAGACGCTTACGCCGTGTGGTATCCGGCTGAATAGAATAGAACCATATAGTGTTTGTAAGACAAAATATACATCTTTTTAATAAAAAAAGTGAAAAAAAGTGAAACCAGGAACCGAAATAAATTAATAATACCCAGGATACGGACGGCTTCAGAAAGTTCGTAGATCGTTTGTGGGCCTCGGTATACATTTTTATAATAAAACTCCACAATCTATTTTGGACTTGCCTTTAATTAAAAAGACACTGATTCATAAAGCTTATTATACTGTTGAGGACTATATTGATGATAAGAAAGCTTGGTTTTAAATTGCGACTAGCTACGCACTAGATTATATTGTAAATTTTTTAATTTGTTTTTAATTAAGCCATTATTGTAAAACTCAATTTTGAAAAGAGTGACCGCCGAGTTTCTTGCTGGTTCTTCTCGGTAAGAGCACCTTTCCGAACCAGTGGTAGCTTCATTGTAATTTGACGATTCGAAAGTGCTTGTAAAGGCCAATTTGAATAAAGAATTATTTGAATTTGATGTCAGGCTGGCGGCCGGTCGTAAAATACGTAGCCAAATCATGTGACAACATATTTGTAATATGTTGTGCCGAGACCACTTAGAGTAGGATAAGAACAGTGAATGATGTATCTGTAGCTGCAACTTCATTTGAAAAACTTGTTCAAGTACTCTTAATTATAAACTGTTTTTTTTTAATATTGTATTTTTTCCAATTCCCAAAGGAAGTAATGGATTTTGGATACTCTAATGTTGGTCCGATATGTAAAAAATTGTACCAATTTGCAATAAATCAATATTGTTCTAGCGGATAAACAAAGATTCGTTTACTATCCAAGAGCTAGATGATAAAATATCTAATATCTATGGGGTAAATTTATATTACAAAAAAAACAAAATTTTTCCCTCTTAGTGTATAATATATTATATTAGTATAGAGTATAGATAAAGAAGGAACCGAAATAAGCTTACGGCTCCTGCTTTGCGCTTTACAAAAGTCGTTTGTGAGTTTGGGTATAAGATTCTATAAAAAATTCCGCATTCAATTTTAGCTTTGTCCATTACAGCAGTTTAAAAACACTATTAAGGAGAGGCTGATACAGAAAGCCTACCATACTGTTGAGGATTATTTAAGACGATAAGAATGCGTGGATATAGATATTGTTCGACCCTGTACAAGATAGAAACGATTAAATGTAACTAGTATTAAGAATTGTATTTTTAAACTCGGTAGGAACTGCTTTCCGAAAGAGTTGATGATACCAAAGCACTTGTTTACAAGTTTACTTGAATAAAGAATATTTTGAATTTGAATTAAAAAAATCTTTCTTCCAGGTGCTCTCGATGAGGCGATGATGCAAGCGCTGGAGCACGACCGCATAGACTTCGTGAAGTTACTCCTCGAAAACGGGGTCTCAATGAGAAAGTTCCTAACAATTCCTCGACTAGAAGAGCTGTATAACACCAAGAGCGGTCCCAGCAACACTTTGAGATACATCCTGAGGGACGTGAGGCCTCATCTGCCCAGAGGATACGTGTATACGCTGCACGATATCGGTCTGGTGATTAATAAACTAATGGGAGGTGCTTACAGGTAGGACTTTGTATCTTTAATATTTATACACTGTCCATTATATTAACCATCTTTTGACAGATTGACGATAGTGATGTCCTAAAGATTCTCGTATGCGATACCATTCCGATTATAGTACCTACTATCATTAATCGAATTACGTACCTAAGTAATTCGATTAATGATAACCTACGTAAACTAGATTACTACTTGAGAAAAGAAATTCCAACTTTGAGAAAACTTATTGTTTCTTTGAAAAGAAGTGGTCTATTTCATGGTGAAAAATCTTCTTTGGTCAAAGTTTTGAACACAATTGGCTTTTCATATAAAAAGTTAAATAAAAGAAAATTATTAATGGTTACAGTGTGCGTTACAGATATAGCTATAGCACGTTGTGATTTTTTAAGAGAGGCAAAGAAAATACAAGATTGGGCAAATATTGTTTTCACGGATGAAACATGGCTCAACGCTAACCACACACTATCTCGTTTCTGGACTGATGATACTGCTGATTCCACTTCCTCAGTACCAATGGGAAAAGGTGAGCGCCTAATCATTTGCCATGCAGGTACAGCAAAAGGATTTGTACAAGACGCACTGTTGGCATTTAAATCGAAGAAATCAAATGACTACCACGAAGAGATGAATGCAAATGTGTATGAAGAGTGGTTCAAAAAAATGCTCATTTCATTGGAAGAACCATCAATAATTTTTATTGATAATGCGCCCTACCACTCCCGTCAAATTGACAAAATGCCAACACAGGCTAATAAAAAGCATGAAATAATTAATTGGCTTCCGGACAATGGAGAAAATGTGGACGACTCAATGTTAAAAGTTGAATTAATAAAAATATTAAAAACCAAAAAGAGAGCAAAACGCTATGTAATCAATGAAATGGCAGCAGAATATGGCCATACTGTTCTTCGGATTCCTCCATACCACTGCCAGTACAACGCAATAGAACTTATATGGGCACAAGTAAAAGGGCATGCTGCGAGATGCAATACAAGCCCCCCATTCACAGCGAATAAAATGTTGCAATTGCTAAAAAATGCTTGCACCCACGTAACGGCCGAGAACTGGGCAAGTGTGGTGGAAAGAACTAAAAGAGTAATATTCTCTGATTGGGAACGTGATATTGCGTTTGATAATATATTATCTACACAAGAGCTAATAATAACTGCTACTGAAGACTCCTCATCGGAGGAGTCTAGTGTTGATTATCATTCCGACGACTCGTGCTAATAAAATAAATTAAAATATCCTGATTGTTTTATTTGTATTCATGTATTAACTAAGAAGAAAGTAAAACTTTATATAATGTTATTAAATGTCTTTTAATACTCGTAACATCGATTTCTACCGATTATTTTTAATCTGTGGCATAATCGTAGTAACCATTATGTGTGACATCACTAAGTGGGCGGTACCCATCCATAAAGTACAAATATTATTTGTATGATATTTGTACGTAAGCAATACAAAACTTAATGAGCGTGAGCTGTCAAAAGACTGATAATATGATGGACGCAGTATAAATGAGTTAATCTCAGTATGTAGGGTAGCATAGCTTTTGGGGGAGAAAAATGGATCTAGATAGGTTTTTTTTTTTTGCAGTTTGTTTCTTTTACTTTGTAAAAAATTTGCGAGCAAAGCTCGGTAAACTATTTACTACTTAGTATAAAACAAAGTTCTTAAAAGCTGTCTGTCTGTGATCGATATCATTAAAATATACTGAGCCGATTTTTATACTGTTTTCACTAAAATAAAGTGCATTTTTCCGGAAGGTTTACGTTATAAGAACATTACGGCTTGCTGCTAGTCATAGCCCCTAAAAACAACTCCGCCTAAGTTATTTTTAAAATCTTTTATTTAACTTGCCGTTTATGTATTGTATGTGTGTAGTGTATATGATTGTGAAATCTTACAAGTTAAATTCGATCAACTTCCCGATGTCTAACTTGACTTGACGGGTTTAACTTGACTTATTTAAACCAAGCCTAAAAATAAAAGCCTATAACGATTAAGATCTCTGATCACAATTTATCACTTTACTATGCCTATCTTATTTTATCTCTGACTCTTTATTTAGACTCACCTTCTTTGACTTCAAAGACACCATATTTTATTTTAATTTCTCCTTTTCACTTGAACTAACGTATAATCAGAGGCTGCGTGCTGTATAAAGAGGAGAAATGGTCTATTTATTCCTTCGGAATCGCATTTTCATGAGACCAACAGTCAGTGATGGATCGCTCTTTGTGACTTACAAAGGAAGCTCATATCGCGAACAACGCTGCGAGTTTCAATGTAAACATTGTAAATGATAATCGCCTCACGATATTCTTCTTTGTATAAAATTTCATGCTTGAACACGCAATAAAATGGAATTTACTCGTATACAGTAGAAGCTCTTTATTCGCGGGGTATAAGTTCCGTAAATAAATAAATATATGAGACACTTACACACACGGTCGTCCATCCCCAAAGTAAGTAACTTAATACTTGTGTCATGGGTGACAGACAACCGGTGAATATATACATATATAATTTTTAAATTATATATTTATATATTTATATATAAATATTTATATATTTATAGTATATTTGTATTTTAGTATTTAAATACAAATATACACCCAAATACAAATATGCCGCGAATACAGAAACCGTGAATATGGAATGGTAAATTATATAGAGTTATAGGGAAAGTTCCTACGCCGTGTGGTATCCGGCTGAGTAGAATAGACCACCCTCATTTCTTACCGAGGTGTCGTAAAAAGCGACTAAGGTAAGTTGACTCACCGTGTGGTATCCGGCTGAGCAGAATTGACCAACCTCATTTCTTACCGAGGTGTCGTAAAAGGCAACTAAGGTAAGTTGACTCATCATGTGGTATCTAATTAAGTGGAATAGATCATCCTCTTTCTTATCGAGGTGTCGTTAAATAAGTCTAAGATAAGTTGACGTCACGCAGACGGCCGGTCGTAAACTACGTAGCCAAGTCATGTGAGAACATGTTTGTAACATGTTGTGCCTACCCCACTTAAAGTCGGATAAGGGCAGTAATTTGATGATGATGGGATAGTTCCTAAGCGACGATATAAAAAAAGCAAACATGAAAATCAGTTTCATTTAAGTTTTTGACTTTACATTTTGATAAGTTACATATTATCTTTAGATTTAAGCAATGGTTTAAAAAATTTAGTAATTTTTCTCGCTTGGCTTTAGTAATATTTTGAGTATTAAGTTTGTTTTATCAAAATATTCTGTTTGTTTACAAAAACAGCGACCACGGCGAAAGCGGCTTACCTCAAAAGAACCGCCAAACAAAACAAACGACGCCAATAGCTTTTGAAAACGCTATTTTACTCTTCTTTCTTTCTGTTTTATTTTTCATTAGTCCTCTTGACGAGGCGTTGACAAAGGATACCGAATGCTTTTATTTAGGTACATATGTATATGTATGTACCGATGTACAAATTTGATCCGCGAATAAAGAAATCTTAGACCGCGAATATAGGACTTGAGTCGTATTTTTTCAGTCCGCGAATAGTGAAAATGCGAATGAAGGAAGCGCGAATAAAGAGCTTCTACTGTATAGTAAAACTATCGTCAGCTTCATCTTCCTGTCCTTATCCCACTCTAACTGGGCAAAATATGTTTTAAACATGTTGTCACATGATTTGGCTACGCATTTTACAACCTGCCTGACATCAACTTACCTTAGTATTTTACGACACCTCGGTAAGAAATGAGGGTGGTCTATTCTACTTAACCGGATACCACACGGTGGCTCAACTTGCCTTAGTCGCCTTTTTTGACACCTTGGTAAGAAAGGTGGTCTATTCTATTCATCCGGATACCATATGGGTAGTTGACTTACTTTAGTCGCCTTTTACGTAGTCTATAATAATATATCTTTTCGGAATCTTGGAAACGGCTCCAACGATATTTCTTAAATTTAGCATATAGGTTGTTTGGGGGAGAAAAACCGACCTAGCTAAGTTTTATTTAAAAAAAAACGTTTTATCCCTGTTTTTGGGCATTAAAAAATATAAAAATTTATATTGAATTGAATTTTTGCCACTAACTGTCAAGTCAGAGTAGCTTATTTGGGATCTACGCGAGGGGTGGTCGCGAAAATGAAAATACCTAGGATCAAGCCTAGGTACTCCTAGGTACCCTATTATTTTTACTTTTTTTTTGTAAAAAATTACCCAGATATTTATTTATTCAGTGACCTACGCTCCGAAAGATTATATAAATTACAAATGAGTACAACTTTTCTAGATGCTACTACACTCGTCGCAAGTTCCGTCCAATCTACGCTAAGGTGATGAACAAAAGCGTCAACGTTCACCGCAACAGCGCCTCCTTCACCCGCCACAACGCCGGCGGCCTGTCTCTCATCACCGGCTTCATGCCTGTCACCACAGAGATGGCACTTTTCGACTACCCCTTCAATGAACTATTGGTAAGGTAGCATGATGATCCTCCTGCCTTATCCCACTCTAACAGGACAGGACAGGAAAATGATGAATCATTATCATAATCATCATTACCATTACGATATATCATATTACATTGATAATGCGCATCGACTTTATTTTTCATTGGTAAGTCATCATTATCCTCCTGCCCTTATCCCATTCTAAGTGAGGCACATGTTATAAACATGTTGTGACATGATTTGGCTATGTATGTTACGATCCGGCCCCTGCCTGACGTCATCTTACTGTAGTCGTAATTTACGACACCTCGGGAAAAAAGAGGGTGCTCTATTTTACTTAACCGGCTACCACACGGCGGGACAACTTACCTTAGTCGCCTTTTACGACAACTCGGTAAGAAACGAGGGTGGTCTATTCTACTCAGCCGGATACCACACGGCGGGTCGACTTACCTTAATCGCCTTTTACGACAACTCGGTAAGAAATGAGGGTGGTCTATTCTACTCAGCCGGATACCACACGGCGGGTCGACTTACCTTAGTCGCCTTTTACGACAACTCGGTAAGAAATGAGGGTGGTCTATTCTACTCAGCCGGATACTACACGGCGGGTCGACTTACCTTACTTACCTTACTTAGAGACCTTTTACAACACCTCGGTAAGAAATAACTCAGTAAGGGTGGCTTACTCAGCCGGATACCACACGGCAAACTATTTTATTTTGTCTGTGATTCTTTATTTCCTTTTTTTTTATTCTTTTTTCTTTATTTACTCTCACCTTCTTTGACAAAAACTTTTTCTCCAAAAACGGAGAGAGTGGAGGCCTATGCCCAGCTGTGGGATAGTAACAGTTCATAACTTTATAACTTTTAGCCTACCGTAGATTCTGGAACTGTTTGTAGTCTGTATTATATTAATTGCTTAATGACTTATAATAAAATCATCCGATAAAATAACACGTGAGTATAGCCGGTTCTATACAATAATTATGAATACCACTCATGATAGTATGAATTAAAAAAATAATTAAGAATTTTAATCTTTCAAATCAAACTATAAAAAATACTTCAATGGTATACTAGTATGTTATTAGATTTTATCTATAAAATATTCACATTATTAAATTAAACCCATGCGTCAGCTTTGATATCTAGTACAAAATATCGATGAAAATATAAGTTTCAAGGTGAAAACGTAATTTTAGTCAAACAAAATTCCCGAGGTCGCCATATAATTTAGTAAAAATTACTTTTACCCGTTTCAAAAGTTTATTATAACATGTATAATATGAATTTGCGTGTCGAATTTACTGGGCTCGACACGCAAACTTAATGTGAAAAATAATATGGTGTAAATTTTACCTTTGCCCTGATTTACTATATTTTTAAAGCGAAATAGGAGTACCCTCTTATCACGCAATATCAGATATACATAAAATATTTTAAAGAATTAGGCTTTACTTTGCGGAGATCCATAATGTTAGAAAGTCCATCTTCTCTCTTGGTAGATATAGTACAATACGTCCAGCTTTGTATTATTCATTTTATTTAACTTTATAATACATACAATTTAATTTAAAATACAATATCTATCATTTTCTCGCTTTTACGTATATTCCTTTTGGCAGCTCGCGCAAGCATGGCCGCCTCTCGGCTTTTCCATAGTCTCCTCTATTATTTTGGGTGTAGTTATAGACAAATATACAAAGATTAGAATAGACAAATATTGGAATAGCTAACAATAATACAAAAGTAATAATAAAATTATTTAGCTATGATCAGCGGTGAAGTAAAATAGAAAATATATATTATGCTAAATGTAGAGTGGATAATCCGTTTTCATATCTGATACATGCAGGATTCGTAAATACACATGCACAAACCTCCACCACCACAATACACAATCACTTATATTTTTTTTATATACATACCTATATCTACACGTATTTTCTCACGCCGTGTGGTATCCGGCTGAATAGAATAGTACCACCCTCATTTCTTACCGAGGTGTCGTAAAAGGCGACTAAGGTAAGACGACCCGCCGTGTGGTATCCGGCTGAGTAGAATAGATCAACCTCATTTCTTACCGAGGTGTCGTAAAAGGCGACTAAGGTACGTTGACGTTAGGCAGGCGGCCGGTCGTAAAAACGCAGCCAAATCATGTAACAACATGTTTATAACATGTTGTGCCGACCCCACTTAGAGTGGGATAAGGACAGGAAGATGATGATCTACACGTATTTTCTCAATAAATATATTTGTTCTTTACCTACTGATTTTACAGACTTTAAACATAAAATCAGAAACAACCATGTAAGTTAGACTAGGCCATAAAATCATGTTTAACTCACGCCACCTAGTCATACTTAAGAACTCAACTCCTGCCCTTACCCCGCTCTATGTGGGGGCACAACATGTTATAAACATGTGGTCAAATGATTCGTCTAGGTATTTTACGACCGGCCGCCCGTCTGACATCAACTTACTTAAGTTGTATTTTACAACACCTCGGTAAGAAAGAGGGTGGTCTATTCTATTAAACCGGACCCACATGGTGGGTAAACTTACCTTAGTTGCCTTTTACAACACCTCGGTAAGAAATGAAGTGATATAAGGGCACGAGAATGATTAGGATGTTGATTATCTGAGGGGAACAGCCATGGGCCTTTTTATAAATGAGCAATCCATCCTCCTGCCCTTATCCCACTCTAAGTGGGGTTGGCACAACATGTTGTCACATGACTTGGCTGCGTTTTTACGACCGGCCGCCTGCCTGACATCAACTTACTTAAGTTGTATTTTACAACACCTCGGTAAGAAAGAAGGTGGTCTATTCTACTCAACCGGACCCACATGGTGGGTCAACTTACCTTAGTTGCCTTTTACGACACCTCGGTAAGAAATTAGGTGGGATAAGGGGCATTTTTATAACTGAGTCATTTACCTACCGTTTTTTTGGGTACAACCCGCACTGTGAAATAAATTTGACGGATAAGTTCATTCATTGCATTTCATTGTTTCACAGCATTCTCTCCTTTCATCGGACAGCCTTTTTGAAATGATTTTTGGTTTATTAGTGAAAATACTGTTTGTTTTGTTTACAAATAAATGTAGACTAGAAAATTAATTTATTTCGAAGTCCATTGCCCCGTTATTTACCTCTGCCGTCTGAGCTAAGATCATTGACCTCAGTCACTTCTGAATTAAAAATAAATACTTAAAGCGTTCAATTAAAATTGCAATTTCTATTCCAATTTACTGAGAGATTACTCCCAGACTAGATGTTTTCATGATTAAATCTTTTCATAGTTTACCTCTAATAAGAATTAGAGGCATGTTTTAATGAAGCAATTAAAGTAATCTTTTGGCCTTAAGAAATTAAATTGCAATAACTTAAAGTTTACCCGTAGCATCTTATTCAGAATCTCATAACTTTAATCCATAGTTTTATGAGTTATTTTTTACTTTTTTTACAACACCGTTTATTTATTTATACAATAGTAGCTTTGATGTTAGTGTTTCTAGAACAAAATGATATTTAATTTTTGAGGTTCATTTAAATTAATTTGTATCATAATATTAATTTGCTAAAAATTTATTTTATTATGAGAATAATAAAAATATTTAATGTCTATGTTATATACCTCAAACATAATGAGACAAATTACTAGAGTTATTTTTAAGTATTTGTACAACAACGTGTATTTTTTAGCACAATAATTGCTTTGATGTCATTGGTTTTAGAACAGAATGATATTTAATTTTTGAGGTTTATTTAAATTTATTAGTATCATAATATTAATGAGCAAACAATTTATTTTATTATGAGAATAATAAAAATATTATCTATTATATATACCTACCTCAAATATAATGAGGCAAAAGAAAAGAATTCAAAATTAAGCCGCAGTCATTTTATCCTAGTCTACTTAATCATTTCATACAAGTTACTTAAGTACTACTTATTAATAACTGATTTCTTTGACAGATGAATAGATCAGCAATGCATTTACCCATTCAGAATGATAACTTAATTTATATAAAAGTTTTAAATTTAGTTTTCTAACTTATTTATAAGAAGATAATATTATGCTAAGATTAAAAGCGCGCGCCTCATGGAAAGCAAACGATGCAGCCTAAGGTAGTAAGTTACTAAGCCTTACTAACCCGAGTAGTGACTATAACTATTAACTAAATATATAAAAAAATTAACTAGTAAATTAAACTAGTAACTAAATATATAAAAAAAAAAGGGTGTGTTGGAAAACCTTTAAATTAAATTTAACTCTTTTTATTTTACGTTTTTACATTTTTTAATGATCATAGTTTATATATTTTTTGTAGTTTTCAGGATATAAGTATAGTTTTTTTTTTTTTTTATATATTAGTATAGTTTGCATCAATTATTGTTTGAAGTCATAAATAAATGCTGTGCGTACCTGTAATTTAGAAACATATAGGAAAGATGATGTATTGTTAAAATTAGTTTCAAAAGTGTATGTATATGATTTCTAGTTGGTAAGCCTTATAAATAAATAAATAAAATAAATAAATAAATACACTCTTATCATCTTCCTGCCCTTATCCCACTCTAAGTTGGGTCGGCACAACATGTTATAAACATGCTGTCACATGATTTGGCTGCGTTTCCACGACCGGCCGCCTGCCTGACGTCAACTTACCTCTGTCGTATTTTACGACACCTCGGTGGGCCAACTTACCTTAGTCGCCTTTTACGACACCACGGTAAGAAATGAGGTTGATCTTCTACTCAGCCGGATACAACACGGCGGGTCGATTTACCTTAGTCGCCTTTTACGACACCTCGGTAAGAAATGAGGTTGGTACTATTCTATTCAGCCGGATACCACACGGCGTAAGAATAACTCATTTAAATATTAAAAATAATATCATGCTAAGAATAAACGCCTCATGGTAAGCAAACGATGTAGACTAAGGTAGTAAATTACTAAGCCAGACTTACCCGAATATTGACTATATAGTCAATATTCGGGTAAGTCTGGCTTAGTAACTAGTCTGGTTTAGTGGCTTAGTAAAATACAGTGTATACTGTATTTTTTTTTTAATGATTAATAGGCGAGCGCTTGACTGCAATCATGCCTGATGGTAAGCGATGATACAGTCTAAGGTGGAACGCGCATGCCTTTAAGATGCCTACTCACCCTGGCTTTGAAATTACCCTTATTATAGGTGTTGGGAAAGATAGATGCCGGGAGAGAATTCCATTCCCATGCTGTGCGTAATAGAAATGACGAAGCGAAGCGCTCCGTGCGCCTTCGAGGGATGTCAATAACGTAAGGGTGGAACTTCTCCCGGCGCCTAGCGGTCCGATAATAAAAAGGCGATGGTGGAACATTAAGAGTATTTTTTTAAATTTTCCTGATCCCTGTTATATTTACTAATTTAAAAAACTAGATGTGGGCAGTGCTAACGAAGAGGCACCAAATGGCGCTGCTAATGTGGACCCATGGGGAAGAAGCTCTCGCCAAGTCTCTAGTGGCATGCAAATTGTACAAAGCGATGGCGCACGAAGCAGCTGAAGATGATATGGAGACTGAAGTGTATGAAGAACTAAGGCATTACGGCAAGGAATTTGAAACCAAAGGTAATGAATACGATGCTATTGAACTTAAAGCTAAATTATCTTAATAAGGAATCATTATTATAATTAAAAATAACAATATAATTATTTAGAAGATAAGAATGTGTGGATATAGCTCTCTTTGAACCTGTACAAGACAGTAACGACTTAATGTAAATAGTATTATGAATTATATTTTTAAAAGAGCAACTGCAGAGTTTCTTTCTGGCTCTTCTCGGTAGGAACAGCTTTCCGAACCAGCGGTAGAGTTGACGATTCAAAGGCAATTGTTTACAAGTTTATTTGAATAAAGAATATTTTGAATTTGAATTAAAGCGTTAATTTAAAAAGTAGGTGGTTTATAGAAGCAGGCGTTACTTTGCGGTATTCCATAGTACAGAAGTTACAATAAATTTTTTTTGCTGTAATCCGCGTTTGTTAAGTGAATATATGTAATGCTTATTGTTACTTCTGTTAAAAGTAGGAATTAATCTCAGGGATAATACCTTATAGAATTATGAAATGATATTACGCTGTTAAGTCTTCTTTTTGAGTAATATAAAAATAATTATCCTTATCAGAAACCTTACCTTTTTTAACTGTTTAAAATACAACCAAAATATAGATAATTGTACCACTGACATGCAAAGTAATAAATAAATAAATATATAAAACAATTGCACACACGATTGTCCGTCCCCAAAGTATGTAACTTAATACTTGTTTTATGAGAAAAACAATTTGAAAATATATACAACCAACAAATTATTTTTTTAAAAACCTTTTCCGAAATCTCATCCTCGGCCCTCGGAGGAAATCAATTCCGCGACCCGTGGAGCAGAAATTAGGGTCACTCTCATATGCGCTAATTGGCTAGTCATGTCAAATGGTTGTAGAAAATCATAATCATACTTATTATAACGAGTTCACGCAATATTACTAACATTGCGTGAAGTGGGGTCAAGAGTTTTTGACACACCAGCAATATTCTAATTACTTTAACTAAAATTCGGTTCATTTTTTGTATCACCTTTATTTGCAATTCTTTTGCATAAAAAAATTGCAGCAGATTACGATGAAATTGAATCTCTCTGTGCGCTCAAATTACATGTTGAATTGTTTGAAGTAATTTCTTCTACTAAATGCAGAGCGTACTATCGAATCTCTTACTTACACACTCTTACTAACATGCAGGATTAATTAATGGTATCAAATCAAAATAATCCTTATTCAAATAATCTCTTTCAAGCATTTTTGAATCTTCAAGGATCAATATGATTAATAAAACTACAACTATAGGTATATTCAAGAACGGCCACATATTAGCTCTGCAAAAATTTAATGAGACACTCAAAGTGAGCTTGGCATATTTTCTGCATCTAAAGCATAATGAAAAGATTCACTCCACGTAACCTAAAAATTCAAAAGCTGACTGTTACACTCATAACATACAAATAACAAACAATATTCTTCCAGCACTTGAATTATTAGACTACTGTTACCGTCAAGATGACGACCAAGCGCAACAGCTGTTAACATGCGAACTCCAAAACTGGTCTGGACAGACTTGCCTAAGCCTTGCCGTTGCTGCGAATCACCGCGCCCTTCTCGCCCATCCCTGTTCCCAAATCATCCTCGCCGATCTCTGGATGGGAGGTCTCAGAACTAGAAAAAACACCAACCTGAAGGTGATGAATATTTCATACAGTTTCCTCAAATCTTTCTTTCATCTTATTAACGCACAGACTTGTATTGGCACGTAGTAGTTTTTAGAGAATAACAACGCTCCATCGTAACGATTGGTTACGACATAGATGTCTGTGTGTCAATGAGTCGCTTAAAAAGCATGCAATTGACGTCGATTATTCCCACAAAATTTTTGAATTTTGAGATTACTAAAGATATAATATCACTAGAACAAAATTCTGTCAATAAAATAAATATTGCATTCAGTAGACTTAAATTTACAGATGGCAATAATTTGAAATCTTTTCCATCACGTTGATAACGATGAGATATTGGCAACACTGAAGTAGTTTGTCTTATTGTATTTAAATAAGAATATCGTTGATATTATGTCTTTAAGTACGAATGTTGCTCGTATTGATCAATAAGTTAAAATCATCGTATATACAGAACTATAACAATTTAACGATTCGGTATATTTAAATTGGTTACTTCAGCATAATCGGCGTCGAAATCTTTTTAAATAGTTGAACTTAATTGTGGCATGTGATGCTTAAAGTCAAAGTGATAGTTAGCATCGATCGAGCAGCGTTTCCTTTGCCACATCGGCTTTGTCGTGATCTCAAAGGTAATTCTGAGCCTGCTGTGTCCGCTGTACATTCTGCAACTGGAGTTCAAGTCGAAGGAGGAGCTGCAGTTGATGCCGCAAACTGAGGAGGAACATCTTGAGAACGAGTCCATCGAGGACGACAGGAGTACAAAGGACCCCAACGACGCTGAGGTAATGTTTCGTGTTTAGTTGCTTACCATTGTCGCTTGATACATCAGTATTAGACGATAACGTTTTTTTATATTAGTTTGTTTCCAAATTAGAAGCCTTAATAACTTCAGAATTAATCAATTGTCATTTAACAGCACTGATAAAGGCGAAATTATTAATCTCATTATATATATATATCATAACAAAATTTACACAAATACGATTTTATTTAACATTAACAAATTCTAGATGATAATAATGAAGAAATCATTGCTTGTATTTATAACTTACCTATAAACACAGAAAATCTGCTCTTGGGAATCAAACAAAGTAACTAAATATAAATATATGGGACTAAGTTACCAAAGAAACAGTGTTATCTGCTATTAATTCAATAATCATAGTTGACTCTGTATTGAGTAATCACAGTAATGTGAGCAAATATTTGTTTATTTTAAGTTATTTGTGAACTCGACGTGGACAAGTGGTTAAAGTTTGGTCCTTCTAGATCTCATGGATCATTTGTACCAGCCTTAAAGTACACCTTAACTTAAGTGTTCCAATCCGTAACGTCACATTTCTGTACATTTATCCTTTTATTTTTACTGTAATCTATTTTAATTTTTTAACGTGACGTTATTAATACAAGGTTTTTGATTTGATTTAGTTGTCTTTTCGTAGATAGTTGTAGGAAACGATAAACCTTCCTGAACTCTTTTTTACTCCAATGACCTAGCTCTTACAGTTGAGGAACAACATTATCCTTGTTTTTACCACTCTTTCCAATTATTGCTTTAAATATATACAACTAGCTTTTACCCGCAACTTCGTTAGCGTAAACTGTTGTAGTTTAATAGATCAATAAAAGTTGGCGCTTTTCAATGTCATCCTATTCCTGTAGAAATAACAGGATTTCTATAGCCTATACGTTATTCCGGTGTATAAGGAATAATTGTTTTAAATTTCATCGATATTGGGTCAGCGGATTTGCCTTGAAAGAGTAACAAACATACAGCCACACTTACAAACTTTCGCATTTATAATATTAATATTTATGTCCATATTAGAAGCCCTACAATCGAGTAATTTTGCTATAACCACTACTAAGATGTAGGAACGAGGTTTCTCAAATAAGTGGTCATTATCCATAAAGGTTTATCCAGTTTATTTGTGCTTAACCAGTTCATAGCACATTTAACTTATCTCATTAGGGTCGTTGCCGATAAAGCCGTTGCCCATTGCCTTAGATAAGCATCTTGGGTCAACATTTGGATTTGCCCCGTCGTTATTTGGCATTAATATGCTTTTGGTATTAATATGGCTGCTATTAATCAATTGCAAAAGTCTATTGTATTTGGGACGTGCGTTTGACTGCGGCATTTAGGGCAGAACCCTTAAATATATATTTACTTCAATATATACTTGAAACTGTAAATCTTAAATTTATTAGTACCTTATAATTACAAAGAATCTTATATAAAATATACGGTATTTTATGAAAAAATATATTTTAATTGCAATGAACACAAACTAAATTTTTATCCGCGTCTTAAGCCATGATATAATAGCCACTAATTTTGTTTTATGGAATTCCGTAAAGTATAAATTTGTAATTCTGAATTCATCTGAGGATTAAGAAGTTTCGATTAGTATTGTGACGAAATAAATCGTTAGCAATTTTAAGAAATGTTGAATTATTCTGGAGTGAAAGACTTGAAAGACTTTTGCAAGTAGATCCTGTTCAAGTTTCTTAAAGGAGAGAAAAAAAATATTTATTCTATAACTTGATACAAAAAAAATCGTTATCACAACGATTTTAAAACAAGTAACTTTTAAAATCTCGTGTGTGTTTCATCCAAATGGTAACCCCTTTGTAATTTAAAGTTAATTCGCTTAATTAAATTCCTTGATCGAGAATCATATTAATTCGAAAATCTTATATTAAAATAAATTATACACAATTGTTTATCCAAAAAATAACATATTATTTATAGAATATAACATATTATACAAAATGCGCCAAAAGGCTACTGCATTCTGACATACTCTGGTTAGATATCCGCAGAGAAGGAAACTGGGGCAGGAATAAAATATAACTTATTTGTAACCAGAATATACGGCCGCGTTTTGTAGCATACGTGATATAACATGTACAGAAAAATTAACGTTATTTATTATACACTCTTTTTATAATAAATGCACAGTTTTCTCATTAAAACGCAATACGCCTTAGTCTTTGAAGTAAATTAGTAAATTTTTTATTAAGATCGTAAGTGTCTAATATAAATTATGGGACATTTACACACACGGCTGTCTGTCCCGAAAGTAAGTGACTTAATAGTTGTGTTATGGTTGACAGACAACTGGTGAATATATACATATAATTGTATATAATTTTAAATACATATATACACCCAGTATCGAAGAACCGACAAATTGTTTGTAGAAAATGTTGGCTTTCAGCGGGAATCGAAGCCCCGCCCCACGGTACCTGAAAGTATGGTCACTACCAACTGCAACAGCGGGCCAGTCTAAATAGTTAAAAAAAATCAAATCTAAATCTATTAAATTGAAATAACGAAGATTTTATCTAATTATAATTAATTTACCTTGACATCCCAGAAAACGACGTAATGCTTGGATATAAAAATCAATTCAGCATCAGATATAAAAATCATAAAAGTAAAAGTAAAGTAACGGCCTGTTACTATCCAACTGCTGGGCATAGACCTCCTCTCTCCGTTTTTTGAGAGAAGGATTGGAGCTAAGACCTACCACGCCGCTTCAATGGTAGTTTAGAATTTCTTTAGAAATATGCAGGTTTCCTCACGATGTTTTCCTTCACCGAAAAGCGTGTGATAAATTGCAATTATCAATTAGACACATAAGCCTTAACAGAAAAACTCAGTGGTCTCTGTCCGGGGTTTGCACCCGTGACCCCTTGACAGAGTCGCACGGTCTCACCGCTGAGCTTCCACAGCATGTCAAAAAAAACCATACAAGTAATTAAATAATATAAAAATCATACAAGACTGCAATATAAATGTTAAATAAAAAATGTTGTAGAACCGCCGAGTTTCTTGCTGGTTCTTCATAGTAAAGGCACCTTTCCGTGCCAGCTATAGCTTCATTCCAATTTCACGATTTAAAAGTGCTTGTAAAAGCCAATTTGAATAATAAATATTTAGAATTTGAATTTTCATACCAAAATAAACTTTGAACCAGTTCTTTTGTAGTAAATTCTAAACCATTACGTGCTAGGTCGGTGCAGCGAAACGGCGCACTATCTCTATTAAGAAGATTATACCGCCCGGACAACAGATCACTCGTAACGACACAAAGGTATCTACAGCATACAGTCACGGCTATTATTGTGCTTTTAGCACGTATAAGCAAATACAACAATGCGCTGCAAACTTAGCACCTTGGCATCACCTTTACGAGCGAGTTTATCGCAATATTAGTATCCACGTGTATTCTATTTGAATAAACGTTACGTAGCGCTGTGACGAGTGTCAACTAACAAAACTTTAACGCTATTGGCGATACACTCGTAGCGAATGCGACAGACTGCAGCGGGTGCAAAAGACTCCTAGCGATTGCGTTAGACTCGTAGCAAGTGCGGCAGACTCGTAGCGAGTGCGGCAATTCACAGCGATTGTGACAGACTCGCAGCGGCTGTGAAACACTCGTAGCGATTTGGGCTAACTCTTAGCGATTGCAGCAGAGTCATAGCAATAGCGATAGACTCGTAGCGATCGCGGCAGACTCGTTGGGAGCGCGGTAGGCTTGAAACAAATGCTACATTCTCGTAGCGATTGCGGCAAACTCGTAGCGAGTGCAGCAACTCCTGGCGATTGCGATAGACTTTTAGCGAGTGCGGTAGACTCATAGCGAGTGCGAATGTGACAGACTCGCAGTGAATGCGACAATATCTTATCTTTCGCCCTATAATTTGCTTCCACTCCTTCCTGTTGGTCGTTATTCAGATTTTTTGAGCGGCGAATCACATAGGTGATTGACAGTGAGTTCTGGTACCGCTAAATTTTCCCTCTTCGTCAATGGTCTTTTAGTTTCCGCACGAGGTTAAACTAAGGTATTTTAAAATACGCGTTCGGCCTATATACGTAGTTCAAGATCACCTAACGATGATTAAAGCGGATTAAATGCGATTAACTCGCTCGTTAAGATCATAGTGATCCCAGTTTTCAGATGAGTGTTAAAATTTCACAACGCCATGGAAATATGACTAGAACGTTCTTATCTGGACGTTCCTAAAACTGGTCGATAGTGATAGTGAAAGTTTAACACCGCTCTTTATCGCGGCAGCTGTGTTTTAGAAAGTAGCAACTAAGTTACTTTGCAAAATTTACCATTTCCAGATTAATATCTGGAACAAAACGCCTCCATTTCGCTTATATATTTACGTTGCTGATTTTCTTATATTTTGTTTATTTAAGAAAGCTTACAGCTATATACAAAAATTTAAGGCTAAATTATAGTTAGCTACAAGCTAATTACAAGCTTCCACAGATTAGTAAACCAGTTAAAATTTAGATACCAGTAAATATTACTAAAAGTTGTAGTAAGGTACATGTAAGTAGCATTAACGTCAAAATTTGCCTGTTAAACCTTTTTATAGTTACCTTTTCATAATTTCATATATAATTTTTACTTCGATATTAAAAGCTATTTGCTTTTTATGGTTCTAAACTCAAAGATACCATGGTTTGCCTTAACTCAAATTAAAAATACCTAGGATCGAGTAATTAAATTCATTTATTTTTTCAAGTTAATCTTTAGTTATATAGTTAAAAAATTACCGAGGAATGTCCGGTTACACAGGTACTATATATAAAAGGAGATGTGGCAGTTGGTTCGAACACTAAGGTGATGAATTATTGAACAGCAGTATATTATTATAGCCTGACCATTAAATCTCTAACGGCCATCATAAATTCAAATTGAATCAAGATAAACAACGGTCCATTTTTCGAATTTTTTCATAAATGAAATTCATAAATTCTTAATGGTTTCGGTTTGAATTGGAAATAGTAAAAATTTTCTTCAAATAATGTGATATTTAGTATGGATTTTAGTGTAATTCTGTTTACTCGGTATTGATTTTGTCTGACCTTTACATTATGGACATTTTCTGTTTTGTCTTAGAGAATTTCATGAATGTTAAACGCAGTTATAATAATATATGGGTTTCTTATTATCCTACTCATTTGTAAAGTTTAGACGCTCATAAATATAGCGTTACAACAAATCACCGTCATACCACCTGCCCTCCACTACACGTCGCCCTAAGCCGTGGTCCGGCCTCACAGGGTGTACCCCTAGGACGACGTTCCCCAATGCTAGTAGAGCTTCATATAACAGCGTGATGACTAGTCACAGTCATACCACCATTCCTCCACTACACGTCGCCCTAAGCCGTGGTCTGGACTCACAGGAGGCGCCCTTAGGTCGAAGTTCCCCGAAGCTAGTAGAGTTTCTTTGTTTTCTTTGTAAACAAAGAAAATAATTAATCTTCCAACGGGTGACTCTTAAATAACTAATAATGATACAATCCTATTACTCATATTAAGATTGATTTTTTTATAAATAAGTAGGTCTAACTTCAAATAACACAAGCTTTTATTCCGAAAAAATACAAAAAAATATATTTTTTCTGGTATAATTAAAAAAGTAATGTACCTTTATTTATTTATTAAATTTAACAACCTTGTTGTTTGTAAAATGAATAATATATTATTATCAAAATATATTAGAACTCCTGTGATGGACCTGTAACCTATATTTTTTATTACATTCAGCAAATTCATTAAAATTTTAAATTATAAAAGTCATTTAATAGTAATTTTTAACACGCCTGAGCTTCTTTTATTTATTTTTAATTTTTTATTAAATGTTCATACTTCAAATTTTTCTCTACCCATATTTTACTATTATACTATATTTTTATAAACTTTTTTATTAATTCTACTTATTACTTTGTCTTTTAAGATAATTTCATTGTTTCTTGTAGTAGCATTGTTGCTTGAGTGTAGATTCAGTGGCAAAAGTAATATTTCATTTAGAATTTAAAATATATTTCACCTTAAGACTTTTGTAACTGACAAAATCTATTTTAATGTTTTTATATCTATGAATTCAAAAGTGTTGCTTAATCTGTTGTTTTCTCTGTAATTTCTAACTAATCTGTGCCTGAGAATTCCAATTTTAAATTTACACCTTTGTCTCTTATATTTCTCTCTTGGTAAGTGTCGTGGTAACCTTTATACGATTTTCTTTATACTCAAGCAGGCGTTGATTGGCTCAGGGGCCGAATGTGAAACCAGGGTCGATCAGAACGGGAAAGTTGGTAAAATTGGTTGGGACCCGACGTACAGGGACCTGCCGGAGTACCACGCGCCTGAGGACAAGAGGATGCGGCCGCTAAGGTTGCGGAAGAAGATATACGAGTTTTTCACGGCGCCCATCACTAAATTTTGGGCGGACTCGGTGAGTACATTGTTACACTAGACTGGATACTATACACGATACTAGATACTATAGACTAGACTGGAAACTACAGACTATACCATATATATTATTGACCTGACTAGACACTACAGACTAAACTAGAGACTGTACATTAGACTAGACACTATAGATTAGACTAGAGAATATACACTAGACTAGACACTATATTAGACTTGACTAGACACAAAAGACTAGACTAGACACTTTAGACTTGAATATACACTACAGACTGGAATATTCATTATATACTTGATTAGAGACGATACACTAGACTTGATTAGACACTACAGACTAGATTATTCATTATATACTTGAATAGAGACTATACACTAAACTAGATACTATATATTAGACTAATGGAGACATTATAGACTAGACACTTTAGATAATTAAACTATAGACTATTCGATATAAAAAATGCTTAATATTATTCACACTTGTTATTAAAATTGGATGCAATTAAAATGTATATCTTATATGGATAGCTTAATATCAAGATTTTTTTATATTTAGATTTTATTTCTATTTCAGTATCTACTTCTAATTTAGTTAATTAATGCACCTGGTTGACCGAGACTTACTCGGTAATTAAATTAACTTAATTAACTCGGTACTTTGTTTAAAGATATAAAAAAAGTGGAAATAAAATTTTTTTGGGCAGGTGGGTCTCGAACCTAGGTATTTTCACCTCTTTAGACCACCCGCTCCCCAAATGGGCTACCATGACTTTAAGTTTGACAGCGAAAATTGTCTTTTGAATTCAATGTTAATTTTAGCATTTTCCCGAAAAATAGTATATATTTCCCTCCAAAACCCATTTGAATTTCATGAAAAGCTTGAGTTAGAAAGTTCAAATTGAATTTATTTTTAAAGTTGAAATTAAAGTACGGTCATAAAATGAAACTTATACAATTCGTTCCAAATAGAAAGGTTGTTTTATATTTAGCTACCGTGTTCTTGTGAATAACTAATCACTTGATCGCGTGGAATTCATTAGAAGCACGTGCGGCTTTATCTCTTAGCGATATATGTTCTGTGGTAGAATCATGGACTAATAACTAGCTTTTAACTGGGTCGAATTAAAACTTGACCTGTACTAATTTATAGAATTAGACGTTACTTTATGGGCTCCACAGTACAACGAATAATGAATTAGTTTCCTATAAATCCTCAATTATTTTATTTTCTTATTTTGAGTTTTATTCCTTTTTCCTAAGGACAATAAATTTTTTGTATCTTCATTAAATCTAATTGATCCTTGACGGTTCAAAAGTACTTCTAAAAAGCTTTCTTGAATAAAGATTATTTTGATTTGATTTAAACCTTTATATTAGGCCGCTGAAGCTTTATTTTACCAAATTTCATTAATGTGAGTTAAATACAGAGACTTTCTCATCTATACTAATCAATAAAGCTAAAAAGTTTCTTTTTTTTAATAGTCGAACGCATTAATCTCAGAAACTACTTTGAAAAATTCCTCGAGTTTAAGATAGTTCATTTATCAAGGAAGGCTATAGGCTATATTTAATCACGCTAAGATGAATAGGAAAGGAGCAACATTAAAAAATATTGCGAAAACGGCAGAATTTAGTTTTATTTATTTAGTTATTTATTTAGTTTAATTTATTTTTCAGAATTTTTTCCTTGCGTGCTCTGAGTAAACGGTGAAAGTTATTAAAAAATCTCCTATAATTAACTCACGATAACTACTTTTATGTTCAAAATTTCAATACGGGAAAAAATTAGTGACACAGCTAGTTTATAATATAACTTAGGATTTTCATTTTTATATTTCAATTTTGTTCCAGATCGCCTACATATTGTTCCTACTGATGTTTACGTATACAGTATTAGTCAAGATGGACCTGGTGCCGTCTTGGCCGGAGATTTACTCCATATGTTATATACTCACGTTTTTGTGTGAGAAGATTAGGGAAATTATTACGTCCGAACCTGTTGCTATTAGGTAAGTAACTTTATTGTTTGACAATCTGACCCTGCAGATGTCCTGCTTTGACTACATTTTTTCAGAATGTTTTCTTAAATTTTCTAATGAACTTACATAAGAACATTGTTTTAGTCGTCGTCTTACTGTCAGGATCTCCTGACTAGTCTATCTAGACTATCTATCTAGTTTATCTAGACTCCACGACAAAATTGCAAAGCTTTGCGATAGACTCCACGATGAAATCGAAAAGCTTTGCGATAGACTGCACGACAAAATCGCAACGCTTTGCGATAGACTCCATGACAACATCGCAAAGCTTTGCGATAGACTCCGTGACAACATCGCAAAGCTTTGCGATAGACTCCACGATGAAATCGCAAAGCTTTGCGATAGACTCCATGACAAAATCGAAAAGCTTTGCGATAGACTCCACGATGAAATCGTAAAGCTTTGCGATAGACTCCACGACGAAATCGCAAAGCTTTGCGATAGACTCCACGATGAAATCGCAAAACTGTGTGATTTTGGCTTGAAGTCTATCTCTTAACAAATCTTGCGAAACTTGTTAAAATTGTGGTGGTCAATGTGTGCAGTGTTTGTGTATTATTATGCTATTGGTGGTGGGAGGTGGCTGGCATGAGTTATTACAAATTCTGCATGTATCATATATGAGAACGGAAAATACACTCTACATAGCATTACATATATTTTTAGTTTTATATAATGGACCTTGACAATAATCGTCTAATTCTATAAACTATTAGATTCTTCTTTCGTTCTTTCTTTCCTTCTTTTCTCCCACCAGACATAAGTTCAGCGTGTGGGCATGGAACATGTGGAACACGTACGACGCGGGCTTCATCATTTTCTTCCTGGTGGGGTTGACGCTGCGCTTGCGCGCCGGCTCTATGGACGTGGGCCGGGTGATCTACTGCGTCGATATCATTTACTGGTACTTAAGGATACTCAATATATTGGGCGTCAACAAGTACTTAGGTAAGCTATCGTCCGTTTATAATATCACTAGCTTTTATCCGCAACTTCCGTGGACTGTAGTCTTGGAATAAACCAGTAGCGTATGTCATTCTCCAACTTCGGTTACAGTGGTCTAAATTATGGAAAGATAAATTTGTATAGATAATAATAATTTTGAAACAAACATTTCGGATAAAATTAACTATTTAACATTAGGAAGATTTATAGATCTGTCACTTTGAGGGTTGCCAGCTTTTTTTACAAGAAAGAAAGTATATATTAAAATAAAATAAATATATATTAAAATAAAGAAAGTATACAAAATACTGTTTATAAAATGAAAAATATTAGATATACTCATAATATAATATTTAAAAATATGAAAACATTTTATGTTTTTATTATTTTGAATACAATTTTACGGAGCTTATAACACAATTTATTAATTTCTTCTCTAGTTTTTTCTTTTTTTACTTTGATCTTTGTAAGGAAACTCAATTTTAAAAAAAATGTGTTTGTTGATAATAATATTTTTCTGTCGTTTATACTTATGTAAGAATGTTGTTTTTTGGATTAAGATTTGTAATAAAGATAAAGTTAAGCAGCAGCAAGGTCTTCTCGCTTACTCCCCTGGTGGGGCTAAACGGGGTGCGGGCCTCGAGGGAATCCTCTTTACCTGGGTATCTCCTCGCGGGCACTTAAGCCCGGTATGTGTTCCGTGGGCCGAGGTCACCTAGGTGACCTAAAGGCGTCGGTCTTTGGTCCGTAAGCCCAGGTCACCTAGGCGACCTAATGGATGTCTTGTTCGGTGGGGAGGTCTGGGAATGTCATTGCAGCAGGGTCTTCTTACATACTCTCCTTGTGGAGAGGTAGGTGGGGTACGGGCCTCGAGGGAATCCTCTCTACCCGGGCATCTCCTCGCGGGCACTTTAGTCCGGTATGTGTTCCGTGGGCCGAGGTCACCTACGTGACCTAAAGGTGTCGGTATTCGGGCCGTGAGCCCAGGTCACCTAGGTGACCTAATGGATATCTTGTTCGGTGGGAAGGTCTGGGAATGTCATTCTCCAACCCTGTAAATACCTCCATGGATTTATAACAGATGGCGCTTCATCCTATTCCTGTATAATTAACAGGATTTGTATAGCCTATATGTTTTACCGGTGTATAAGGAATAATTGTGCCAAATCTCATGGATATTATTGGTTCAGCGGATTCGCCGTGAAAGAGTAACAAACATACATCCATACTCACAAACTTTCGCATTTGTAATATTCGTAGGATTTGTTATATAATGACATAGGATGATAATTATGTGACTAAATGAGTCACATCTTCCTGCCCTTATCCCCCTCTGAGTGGTCAGCAGAACATGTTATAAACATGTTGATACATGATTTGGCTACATTTTTAGGACCGGCCTACCGGACGTCAACTTAGCTTAGTCATATTTCACAAACCTCGGTAAGAAAGAGGGTTGTCTATTATACTCAACTGGATACCAAACGGTGGGTCAGCTTAATTTAGTCACCTTTTACGACACTTCGGTAAGGAATGTGGGTGGTCTATATATTCCTCCATATTATTTTAAATACTTTATTGAAACAAACTTTGTGAACCACAATATTATATATTTGTAATCCGTTTGTTATGTTTTTAGTTTGTTTCGAAATTCATAATCCACGTGTTTTGCTTTTGGTTTGAAACTTTCTATTTAACATTGTCAGGTCTTTCGTTGAATATTAGTTTAGTCCCAAAAGTTTTATACCAATACATCATATTTAGGCATTTCAAACAAGCATTTCGGATAAAATTAAGTATTTAACATTAGGAAGATTTATAGATCTGTCACCTTAGGGTTGCCAGCTCTTTTACAAAAAAAAAAATATTAAACAAAATACTGTTTTAAAAAATGAAAAGTATTAGATATACTCGTAGTATTTAGAAATATCAAAAATATTTTATCTTTTTATTATTTGAGTACAATTTTGCAGAGCTTATAACACAATTTATTAAATTCTTGTCTTGTCTTTTCTTTTTTTTTACTTTGTTCTTCGTTGTGAAACTTAATTTTAAAATAACTGCTTGCTGTAATAATCTTACACCTCTTATATTATAAATGATTTAACAATGTGGTATACGGTTGATAGAATAGACCTCTTTCTTATCGAGGTGTCGTAAAATACTACTAAGGTAACTTGACGTCAGGTAGGCGGCGGTCGTAAAATACAAATCTTAATCATGTAACAACGTGTTTATAACATGATGTGCCGACCCCACTTAGAGTGGGATAAATGTATGTACATTTAAAACAGCATTTTCTATACTTCGTGTGTATACAACAGTAAAAAATATGATGTAGTGAACGACAGTATAATGCTGTTTTAAACGACAGTAGATATAATGCAATTTTTAATTACAGCATAATGCCGTTTTTAATTAAAATAAAATGCTATTTTTAACGACAGTATAATGCCGTTTTTATCGAAAGTATAATACCGTTTTCAATGACAGTATAATCCCTTTTTTAACCACAGTTTAATGCCATTTTTAACAGTTTTGACAACCCTAGTATTTCGAACCCGTAAAATTGAAGGCACTATTTAGACGATGAATATCCAAACTTATCGGCTTTCCGCTTTACAAATCAAAATCACGCGGTTTTGTCGACAGGTCCTCTAGTCACAATGATGGGTAAAATGGTTAAGAATATGATATATTTCGTGGTGCTTTTATTGGTTGTGCTGATGTCGTTTGGAGTAGCGCGACAAGCAATTTTATACCCCGACGAAGAAGCAAGTTGGTACCTAATCAGAGATGTAAGTATTGAAAATTATAATTATAATGACTTTTTTAATTTGGTTTTTTTATTTTGCCAACAACTGGCACACAATTTTGTCCTATAAGCAGTATTAAATAAGTTTCGTAAGTCCATTACAGGCATAAATATAAAATACAAACATTTTCAAGACTAACTTAAATACAAGAATTTTAGTAGGAAAACAAGGAATTTATAAAATAATTATCAAAAACTTAAGAAAAAAAATTAAAATAACTAATAAGCTACAAGAAAATAAAGTCAATAGTTTTTTTACAAATTTAAAATTAATAGTAAAAAATAGTAATAAAACATTGTCAATGATCGTTGATGAGGCTGTAGGATCACTATTATTACATTAATGTAGGCCCTAAAGGTCTCTATCTGCAATACAATTAAAAACAATCATATACGACTTAGATTGTAGACTGATTTATTGACTACATCAGTTTGCGAAAGACGTGGAGAAAATAAAACATAATGAGAGAGAAGAAAAAACTAGAAACAAAAATATATTAAAACGCAAGCAAGAATCAAAAATCTTAAAAACAATTTAGACAATACGCTCTCAGTTGTTAGAAGAAGTTTAGAATATAGAGAAAATAATATAGCTTGAGACGGAACATATTAAGAGAACATTCCTCACTTTGGAATTCTGTAGCTAAACAGCTTTGGTCTTTTTTTCCGTTTGTGCAAAATTATTGTATTCAAACTATAACTTGGAAAAAATGTAGACTTACTAGATTTTATTCCGGTAATATTAAACTAAATAAATTAAATTTTGCTTTAATACCATCAAATGTACATTATATTGCCGTGGAAACTTACCAGACAGACTTTCGAATTTTTAAATATTTTGTTGTAGAAATATTAATTTCTCTACCGATTAAGATAATTCGTTACCCAATATTTGAAACTTGGTGAAGATAATGGCCATCTTGTTATTTTATTCCACAATAATTGGACAAGTTGTTTTGTTGAACGAATTATTTGCGAATTCTCTCGACCAATACCTCAAGAGACTCTTATCTTATTGAGAGTAATCTCTCAAGAGGCTGTGTTGGAACATATAGTATACCGTAGCACCGGCGATGAAATTATTTGTTATAGAATTGAAATGATGTGCAATTTCTATTGTTATAACATAGATGTGGCGCACAGCTCAACATTGCCGCATAGGATTGCTGGAGTAATGCAACATGGCGTCGTTAAACTTTATTTAATTATCTATATCTACTAATAAATACAGCTTTTCTTTCAGCTGTACTTCATATGAATCTAGATAAAAGTTTGAAAGTTTTTAAAGCTGTTATTGTCTATGTGCACTAATAATTACAGATTTTCTATTAACCACACTTCATTTATAACTAGATTAAATCTAGAAACTGTTGAAACGTTATTCTATTTTATACATCTATTAACTGTTACAGGTTTTCTTTCAACCGCGTTTCATTTATAATTATAGTTTTATGGTTGAATGTTATTCTATTGTCTATGTGCAATAATAATTACAGATTTTCTTTTAACGTATTCCATTTATAATTGCACTAAAATTTGAAGCCGGTTGAACATTAGTCTATTTGTTCTATTCTATATGTTTATTAAAAATAACAGGTTTTCTTTTAATCGTATTTCATGTATAACTAAATAAAAGTTTGAAGTCACTCAAACCTTATTCTCTTTTCTATGTTTACTAAAAATTACAGCTTTTTTTCAACCGTACTTCATGCATCATTAAAGTTTGAAGGCGGTTGAACGTTATTCTATTGTCTATGTTTATTAAAATTTACAGATTTCCTGTTAACCGTGGTTTATGTACCACTACATTAAAGCTTAAATCCGCTTTAACGTTATTCTATTGTCTATGAGTATTAACTATATAGGTTTTATTTCAACCATACTACACTAAAATTTTAAGCCTGTTGAAAATTATTCTATTGTCTATGTTTACCAACAATAACAGGTTTTCTTTCAACCGCACTTCATGTATTATTAAATTTTAATGCCAGTTGAACCTAATTCTCTTTTGTATGTGTACAACACATACAGGTTACAGGTTTTCTATTAACCAAACTTCATGTGTTTTCTTTCAACCATACTTAATATATAAAGCTTGAAGTTGGTTGAACTTTATTTTACTGTCTATGTATACTAACAATTACAGGTTTTCTTTCAACCGTACTTCATGCTGTACGGGGAGGTGTTCGCCGAGCAGATGGCACCACCTTGCGGTCTCCCAGGCCTCAAAGAGTGCCGGGTCGGTCACTGGGTGCCGCCCGTAGTGATGAGCATATACCTGCTCATAGCTAACATATTGCTAGTGAACCTACTGATAGCCGTGTTTAATAATATCTTCATAGAAGTCAACGGAGTGTCGCATCAGGTTCCTTCATCTTCAATTGTAGACGTTGTTTCGTAGTATATTTTGTTGCGATTTTATTTATTCGTGGATCATATCGTTTTATTTTAAAAACTTATTTCATTAAATGTTATTTTGAGCTGAATTAAGCGCCCTATCCAAATTAAGTCACATGTCCCATCTATAACCATAGGAAATGTGACTTTATTCTTCGTATAGGGCGCAAAAACGTACATTTTTCAACGTGTCACAAAGATTTTCCAAAGATTAAAATTGCTGAGGCTTTGGATACCATAAACGCCTACTCTTCTAGAAGCAAAACTAAAATTACGTTACGTAGTTACATAATAAAAACTAACGATATTATTTGCTATATAAAGTTAGTAATTGCAGACAAGAGCAAAAGAATTTTGTGATTGTTTTAGATATTTTGTATTCTAAAATGTATTCGAATATATTCTCCTATTTACAGTATGAAAAATGGATAATATATAAATCTCATTTAATGAGAAAATTTTAAATTTTTTGTGATAGATTTTTTTGTATTATACCCATTTATACTAAACCAACTACAACTTCTTTTGAGTCTACTAAAGTTTTCAAATATCCCAAATTATTTGCTTTTTCTCTGTTTTCTTTTTTTTACTATTTGCCCAATCAATATGCTTCAATTGTAACAAATTTTATCAATAATTCTTCAGCGGGTTAGCGAAAAAAGTAACAAAGAGATTTACAAATTATTCATATGTATGGGACACAATCTCGGTATGATCCACAAGTCTAGACTTGTTAAGCGTTTGATAGTTGCCTGTTGCGAGATTTGATTAGCTATAGAATGGGTTACAGAGGTTTTGTATTTATACATATTTTTTAATTTCTGGTAGTTTGTGTAGTTTAATTCTGTAGATATGTATGTAGTTACGTTATGTGCCAGTCCTATTTTGAAAACGTTTTGTATTTTTATTTTAGTTTGCTGTTAAATCAATTTTTAAATTTACATTATCTATATCTATTTCGTTTTTAATTCTAATATTTTTAGAGTGTCATCTTCTTACGAATTAGCTATCATTAAAGCAACCTGAGCTTTAATGACACGATTCTGTGTAAAAAAATGCGTACTTTTATTTAACGTAATTTAATGTAAGTTATAAAGCTAGGATATTCTCGTGATAGTCCCTATTTTTTATTGTTTTTTGTCCTACAATTGCAGCAGAATCTTTTATTTCGTTTGCTTCTTTGACCCCGCCTGTTGTTTGTAGGTGTTCTACCAACCGTACTTCATGTTGTACGGGGAGGTGTTCGCGACAGATATCGACCCCCCCTGCGGTATGGATGTTGGCAACCAGAAGTGCGTGACCGGTCGCTGGATCACGCCCATCGCGATGACGGTGTACCTCCTCGTCGCCAACATTCTCCTAATAAACCTCCTTATCGCTGTTTTTAACAATATCTTTAATGAAGTCAATGAAGTCTCGCATCAGGTTTTATTTTGCTTTTTATTTTATTTTTTTAGCTTTAAGTGTTTGCATGGCCATTACAATTCATGTTATTTGATTTGCGATATTATTGTTTCATGTTAAAATTTCTTTAGCTGTTAGGCTTAGGTTTAAAATATTAAAAGTCCTTTATTTTCGGAGGATTAAAGACAATAAAATCATCATACTCAATTCGACGATGCTAAACCGTGTACATTTCAAGAAATAGGTTTTCGTTCCTATTATTATCCATAAGTATTATATGATACATTTTAAAAAAAATTATTATTTATTTTGATTCTGTATTAGTAAAAACTCGTGAGTTCCAATGAAATAATTACTAGAACAGAGATTATTCTCCTTCGATCTACGTTTTTTACGGTTTTGTAAGTCTCATTGGCCTGTTTTAGTCCTTAACTATGACAAGATCAATGGTTAAATAATTAATTATAGGCCGTTTAGTTGTAAATCGTATAATTGGTTAGTAATTATGTTAATTGAGTAAATAAACAAATTATTTTAATAGTTTTTGGATGTGCACTGCTAGAATTAGTTATATTTTGTCAAATCTAATGTAATAATTAGGTGTGATAAAATCGCATTAATATGCGAACTTTTAGTTGCCAATATAATTTGCTGGTCGTTAAGTTAAAGTAGTGAGAGGACTAGCCCTACTAAACTAAAGTCGTGTTTCGGTCGTTACATTAACCATCCACGATAATGTCACTATTACAATCTATATTAAATTTTCACAAAGCATTAGCCAGTATTTAATCTGTTGTAATTTTTACAACGCCAAGGTGAGGTTGGCAATTAAATACTCTGTTTATTAAAGAAATTAAGAATTTGATAGTGAAATTGCTGTTAAAGCTCTCGCTATAATACATTAAGCTAACAAAATAGAACACTCAAAATCATACATTGTAAACTCGCAACTTAAGCTTAGCGCAGTTCTGAATTAAACTTTGACGGTTGGATCTGACACGTTTTATGGTTTCGGGAACAATGGTCTCGACGTCCGGCCAAATATATTACAATTTGCATACAAATTGGAATGATTTTAGATAATGGAGTTTCGGAAATGTTCGGAAACCTAGTTTATGAGAAATTAATCCTTTGAGCACGATTGACAATAATACGTGATTTTGAAGGCCGAAATTGAGTTGAAAGTCAGAACAGTAGAATAGTGAGCTCGCGTGAGCTTTTTAAGGGAGTTAATGGTTCTGTGCGGGCACATATGCATTTTTCATTCGATATAGATTTTCTTTCTGTCAACACAATATTGACTACTTGACTGATGTAGAATGCCATTTTGACACCAAATATAATGCAATACTGACTAATTCATGTCATTTTGACAACACTTTTAATACAATATTGACTTCTTCATTAGTATAGAATGTCATTATGACAACAAATGTAATGCAGTATTGGCTAATTGATTAACGTAAAATGTCAGTCTAACAACATGTCAAATACAATATTGACTTATTGATTGATATAGAATGTCATTATGACAACAAATGTAATGACTGACTAACTTATGGATGTTGAATGTCATTAAAATTTATAATAGTAATCGTAATAGACTAGCTCATCAGTGTTGCAACATTTTTATATTATTTTAAATAATACTTTACACTCCTAGGTGTGGATGTTCCAAAGGTTTACGGTGGTGATGGAGTACGAACAGAAGCCAGTGTTGCCACCGCCGATAATAATATTTTGCCACATTTACGCCACTTGCAAATGGGTGACCCGGAATGTGTCACACAAACGGTTCCAATACGACAACGGACTGAAACTTTTCTTGGAAAAAGAAGATATGGAAAGGCTGTACGACTTTGAAGAGGAATGTGTGGAAGGATATTTTAGGGAACAAGTGAGTAATGATAATTTATTCTATTTTATTATACTGACAAAGTAGCCCAAAGTAAATGACCCAGTTATGTATATACGAGCTGTCTTAGCAAGTTTGTTTGCATTAACTAAGTGATAAAATACACTCTACTATGTACTTTATGCTTTTTCCGGTTCCTGAAGGAATAACAGGATTTCTTAATACTAAATGTTACCAACATATATGACTTGATTAATTTCTTAGGCCTGAATAATCTTCCCAAATTACTAATTTTATATATATCTTATCGCTGTAACAGGGTTTTTGACAACATTTTGGTAAAATAGCCATATTGCTTAGTATTAAACTGACCGAATTGAAAATTTGTGTTAATCGATTTAGATACATTATAGTCCTTATTTTAATGCCTTCTGCGTCATCACACTATGAACTATTAAAAATGCTGGTGTTTTCTTGCTCCTCCACGTTATGGGTCTCTTTAACTCTCACGAGTTTTGTAAGGGTAACCCTTACAAAACTGAGTGTTAAAGAGGTAAGCTACGCTTTATTGCAATTTTCCATAATACTTTAATTTTTTTATTTGGTCACTTTATATCCTAATTGTATAGGTAGGTAATATAATGCAATACTTACTAATTCATGTCATTTTGACAACACTTTTGATACAATATTGACTTCTTCATTGGTAGAGAATGTAATTATGAAAGCAAACGTAATGCAGTATTGACTAATTGATTAACGTTAAATGTCAGTCTGAAAACAGGTTAAATATAATATTGACTTATTCATTGATATAGAATGTCATTATGACAATAAATGTAATGACTGACTAACTTATGGATGTTGAATGTCATTAAAATTAATAATAAGTAGACTAGCTCATCAGTGTTGCACCATTTTAATATTATTTCACTTATAATTTCACTTATCTTCATTTGCATTAGCTTTCAAATGAAACTATGTAATCATGTAGTAATAAGATCCTTTTTCCAGGAAGTTAAGCTGTCAAATTCAATAGAAGAGAGAGTGAGAAACACGACGGATAGAGTAGAACATATCACGACCAAAATGGAAGACTTGAATCAAAAAGCAATATGCCAAATACAATCAATACAGGTAATTTTGAATATAACTTTTATATCTGTAATACTAGTAATTAATCTTTTTATTGTAAGCAAATATTTAATTTAATAAGATATAATTTATAGAATTAGGCATTACTTTGCGGAGGTCCATAATACAATAGTAATGAAAATATTATTTTGCTATTTATTTATTTAATCGTATGGCATTTATGTCAGTAAAATATAAGTCAAATATAACTATAAAATAATAATAGAATGTGAAATATAAAATAATAATAAAAATGTTAAATATAATATAATAATAAAAGTGTCAAATAAATTTGTAAAATTAAAATTGAATCATATTATATTTATTTTCTATTATAAGTCAATGTCCAAGTCTTCTAAACAATTTCTGAAAGAAGTAGGATGATCAAACAAGTAAATTTTGCTATAATCCGCTATAAATCGCATTAAACATTGTTAAAAGAAGTTGTTATTTGAATTGCATAAACGAAGTTTCGGTTAAACATTTTGACGAGATAATGAAATAAATATTGATAAAAAAGATTGAAATCTGTTTCGACAAGTGATTTTTAACTCCACAATTCAGAAAATTGATCCCATCGAGAATGATTGATATGCGTTCAAAATGAAAATCTTGTTATATTCGTCTAAGGTTACGAAAATGTATAATAAATCCGTCGTCAGCGAGTCGTGATAAGTTAAGGGAAGTCATCGGAACACTGGATTACTGAGAGCGTATTTGCCTTTCATGTCAACCCTACTCTGCGCCGGTCCATTGAGTTTCCAGATTGTTTCATTCACTTTAACCTTTTCTATATCTTCCACTTGTCGTAGCATATTTTCAGTTTTTATTTAACGACTGCACTATTTTCTTTTAACCCAGATTTCGGATTCTGTTTCGTTTGCGAACAAAACGTTCAAAGTAGCGTGATTCTCTTCACTTTTTAAATCTTTTCTATTTTAACTATTTGTTAGTCAAACGCTTAAACCATTGTATTTTGGCATGTACTGTCAATGATTATCGATGCATAGAGATAATTTATAGAATTAGGCGTTTTTAGGCGTTACTTTGCGGAGATCCATAATACAAATATAACAATAATGTTATTGTTAAGTTTGCGCTTAGCATTATTTTTATAAACACGTAGTTTAAATAAATTTTGAGTTTTAAATAAAAGTATTACTTGATAATTTTATATTTATTGTATGGGAGCACGTATTGCTTGTTAAAGGCCGTTATGCGAAAGAGAGCTGTCAAACATGACAGTTGTCATAGATTAATTATAACATAGATTACTTTTTATGTCTCTAACATAAATTGCGTCAAGCAAAATAAATAATGATAAAAGCAAATAGAAAATATATCTAGTGCTAAATAATATTCATTTTGATACCTAATACATGTAGGATTCGTAAAAACGCATTAATTACCAACTTCACCACCACAAGCACTGCACACATTAACTATCATAAACTCAACAATCGTTTCGTCACTTAACCGAAGCATCATTAGAAGATAGACAACTACGGCAAAATGAAAAAAGGACACACCCAAGCAACCATAGTTATATGTACAAAATATCTGATATCTGATTATCTGAACAGACAGATAGAAACGTTTAAACAGTTCCAGCTTCATCTGTATAGTACAGATAACCCCCTCCTTCAGGCGTGTGCTGCTGAGCATCGTGATGGTATATATAATACAATTAATATGGTGCTAATTTCTCTTGCAGAGTGTAGAATTTAGGTTACGCAAGTTAGAAGATGTTGCAGAGCAAACCATGAATCATCTGGCTGTGATACATCGGTTCATGGCGACGCATCCGTCCCTCGTGAACAGAGGATCGACGGATACCTTGGGACCACCTCCACCGAGTTTCGCAGCTGGTGGACCGAGGTTAAGAACAGCCAGCGATAGATCTGAGGTATGAGCTATGTCCAAATACCACCATTTAACTTTGTCAGCCGTTTGACTAATATTTGAGTTTGGCCAGGTCGTTTAATAATCCGTAGATTTTCGAGTAAAAAACCTAAGGTCAAACGTACATTTCCTTATGCAACCAATTTATTCAGCTTTCAATTTAGTTAGTACTTCCCCGTAGCTAAGTTTCTAAGGTCTACCAACGAAAGTCAGGAGTTTTATCCAACGTAACCTTTATTCTAATAAAGAAACTAATTTACTTGGCCTATTAGAGGGCACTTTGGCCTCTGTTTCACTGCGGCAACCTATATAATTCTAAGATTTATCAGCAAAAGACTTGGGTTATGCCCTGACGATAACTTATATGAAAATATACAATCAATTTACTTGGCCCTGCATTTTGGCCACTATTTAAGCGAAGCTAAGACGATGTAGAATTCCAAGATTTCCCAGCAAAAAAATTAAGATATGTCCAACAATGTTCTATCAAACACACAGCTTTTTTTACTGAGCCTTAGGTTTAGTCACTATTTCGGGTTAATTTTGGTCATTGAAGAAGTATTAGATCTACCATCGACAAACCTAAGGTAAGTACAACTAACTAATTAGTGATTACAGTGATGGGAAAACACGTGATAAATTGAGAATATCAGAATATAAAATCAGAAGCCATTATAGAAAAATTATAGGGTCCTGAAGTACCTAATACTTGCAGTTTTATCTCGCAACCACTAACTAATGGTTTCAAATCAAATCAAAATATCTTTATTCAAATAAGCTCTTTCAAGCACTTTTGAATCGTCAAGGATCAATATGATTAATGAAGCTACAACTGATTCGGAATGTTGCTCTTACCGAGAAGAACCAGAAAGAAACTCGGCGGTCAATCTATTAAACATTTTCAATTTTACATTATTAAATCGCAGTTTTGTATGAAGCTGAAAGGATTTTCAAATCCAGGCTTTTTTATCATCCCAATAATCGTCAATTTTGTAATATGCTTTACGTATAAGCATATCTTTTATACTTAATTTAAACCTTTTTGTAGGCTGATCTAGTATTGATTGCGGAATTTTACGTGACCTAACTGTTTAGACAATCAAGGTTAATTTCGATAGGTTTTGCTTAGATAATAATATAACTTTGTAACTAAAGTTTTCAATAAAAATGTCCGATCGTCATGACCTATATTATCAAAGCAAATTAAATGAAACCTAATTAGAGCAACAAAAAGTTTGAAGTCCCAAATGACCCTAGTTAATTAAGTCTAATTGCAGACAGTTTACTTAAAGTGCCCTCTTATAAAAAGTAAGTAGTTTACTTACTAATTTAGTCACCAGAAAAGCGTCGTTAAAGTTTTTCAAGTAAATGTAAAAAGAAAACCGCGCTATATACCAATTTGTGCTAAAAATTGTGTATAATTAGTTTAATGTACTTGCGACTTTATTCGCGTCAACACAACGCAATACGCGATTTTTCGCAGTTCGCTAAAGGAAAACTGGTTTTTTTAAAATTCTTTATGTTGTGTGTTAACAGATATTTCTAATTTATCTGCTCTTTGCAATATTATACATGGGAAAGTCCGTTTGTTTATCTGTTATACGTTCGCACGCTGGAGTACTATTATTTTTGCAACCATTGAAGCTTTTATACCGGCATATAATATAAATATTAAAAGTTCGGTTTTTTTTTCGGGAGTTAATAGCGCATAATTGAGTCTAGTATAAATTAATAAATTAGCGCTAACAAAATCGAATATTACTAGTAAGAATCTCTCTTAGATTTTCTCTTATTGTGAAATACAATATCGTAATGCAATTTCATAACGTTTGCCGTTTTATTCAAATTATGATAAAACAGCCTTCCTTTGATAAATAATAAATAAAACCGCAGATAATATAATATAAAACAGCAAAATAATTTCATTATTACTTTTGTTTTATGGATCTCCGCAAAGTTTCGCCTAATTTTTTTAAATTAAATAATCTATCAATTCAAACATCAATCATTTCATGTCGATGTTTTTAATGTTTGTTACGAATAAGTTTAACATTCCTTTGCTCGTGAAAACATGTTATGTCTCCTCTTCATAATCGGTGATTACAAACGATTAAGCGATCATGTAAAGTGCATATTTGGCTGTAGTCGTCAATCATAGTCTGTGATCGCATACGCAATCGCAATCGCGTCGCAATCGAAATACATATGATCGTATGTGTTATGAGTATCTGGGTAACGTGTGAAATTTTTGAAAGATATAAAAAATGCAATTAAAAAAAGAAAAAAGCATCGTTAACATGTGGGACTCGATCCCACGTCTTGAACTTTTTTGGTCCGTCGTTAACCTTTAGGCTATCGCAGCATTACGTTCGACAGCTAAAAGATGATTTGCTTTCAATTCTACATTTTAGCATTTTTTCTATGCTCAAAAACAGGGATTAAAGACCATTTTTTAAATAAAACCTAGCTAGATCGATTTTTCCCCCCAAAAGTCCCCTACATGCTGAATTTTATGAGAATCATTAGAACCGTTTCCGAGATTCAGAAAATATGTACAAGATTAACTCATTTGAATATTAGAGATACGTATGATCATGTGATCACTAGCACGATGATCGCGCCAATCATAGACGATCACACGATACACAATGATCGCCGATATTGAAGAGCAGGCATTACATTTAACATTGTTTATGTGTTTCTTGCAACTTTGTTTATTTCTTTCATGTTAAATGTTTGAATGGTTATCCGAAATCGAATTTGTTTAAATTTGTAATCTATTTGCAAACAGACATACTTCAATTATCGGCTTAATTCATAAAAAATATATCTTTAGAAAATATATCAGTTCCAATTTAAAATATACAAATTGTGTTTTTGTGAATGCGGCCATATTTGTTTATTGTATTTCGGATTTCCATTAATGCTTTGCGCAATTTGTGATCTGTTTTTCGGTGATATCATTCTAACTCAAAATGCGATTGAATTCAAATTCAAAATATTCTTTGTTCAAGTAAACTTGTAAACGTGTGCTTTTAAATCGTGAATTCTATGGCTGGTTTGGAAAGCTGTTCCTACCGACAAGAGCCAGGAAGAAACTCGGCGGTTGCTCTTTGCAAAATATAATTCTTAAAACTATAGGCTAACCGTTTAACCCAGACCTCGCCTGCGAGGTATATGCGCGCGGAGGTCAAGAAAATGGTCATCTCTTGTATATATGTACGGATGCTCGCCGGTCGCGATGAGATAGTTATATTTAAAAAGAAGAAGAACATAACTTTATTGCACAAATAAAATACAAAGTGAAAAGAACAAGACACATAAATAATAGAAACAGTTAAATGTGCAAAGGGCCGTTTTATCATACTGTTGTGATCTCTTCCAGACAACCCGTTAAAAGAGGAGATTTTATATATAATTCCAACCCAAATCTACGGGTTACCAAATGGACAATTATGTAAAAGAAGAGAAAATAAGTAGTAAGAAATAAATATAAATATGAGTATAAATAAAAACAAATAAATAGAGAAAATAAACCAAAAAGAGAATAAAGCAAAAAAAATCTTAATAATGCCAATGAGAATCATAATCATTAATAACTTACATTTAATTGTTGTTATTAATCATAGATTATAGAAATAGACTACAGATAATAAAAATCTATCGGCAATAATAAATAAATACTTTTCCTTTATACCTAAAAAATTCAACCCCAATATAATAATGTAATATAACTTGATTTTGCTTGTAACAAAATTTTAACTTTCCTTACGTTTTGAATGAATACTTATTATGTAAATACACTTAGAAATTCCGCCTTGGAAACAATAGGATATTTTCTTTGCGCAAACTCAAGAGAAAACTGACCTGAAGGCTTACGAAGTTTTCCTTCTATTGCAACAAAAACCATTTCACTTTTATTAATAAAATAATAACGCTTTGTACTAACATTAATGTTTTAACTTGAAACAATTAATAATTGTTTATATCTATTTATTTTTGTGGATTAAAATGCAATCTTCGTAGGTATTAAGAGTTTAGATATTGATTCCTATCAATATCTAAACTCTTAATACCTCATCATGATTTCATTTCATCTGGCCTTATCCCACTCTAAGTGGGGTCGTTACAACATATTATACACATGTTGTAACAGGATTTGGCTTGGTATTTTACATCCGGCCGCCTGCCTGACGACAACTTCTCAGTCGCCTTTTATGAGACCTCGGTAAGAAATGAGGGTAGACTATTCTACTCAGCCGAATACCTCACGGTGGGTCGACTTACCTTAGTGGCCTTTTAGACACCTCGGTAAAAAAAGTAAGAGGGTCTAACTTATATAAACTTCAATTGTAGCACAATTACATCAAAATTACTTGGAGGATTTACCGTGAAAGAGCAATGGATAGAGAGACAAACATACTTATAGATTTATAAGTATGGATTTCATTACCGCCGTGTGGTATCCGACTGAGTAAAATAACCCTCATTTCATACCGAGGTGTTGTAAAAGGAAATTAACGTAAGTTGATCTCAGGCAACTAGCTTGTCGTAAAATACCTAATCAAAAACGTAACAACATGTTTAAAACATGTTGTGCCGTCCCCGTTTAAAGTGGAATAAGAATGATGAAATATCGATTTCATTAATATCAATATTTTAATTGGATTATAATAAATTTGTTAGAACTAAATGTGAGAAAACATATATCTTCAAACACTGCGTTAAAAGCGTACAACAAAAATTAATAAACCAATATATAAAAAATAAAGAAAAACTTTCAAAAAACTTTAAATTTGACAAGTCAATTATTAAAATAAGTTCTGGTAGTATCCGAAACTCCTAGAGTCCATTAATAAAGTTAGTTTCAAAGCAACTGAAATCGAGAAAAATGACAAATAATTTGAAAAACTTTTCTCATTTCCTAATATGAATCACAGATAACACGGAATACAGATCACAAAATGCGCACTAGATGTACCTTCACAAAGCCGGGCACAGACTACGACACAAATATCAAATAACTTATGCTTTTGGAAATTCTATACCTGTTTATTATTATAAAATTCTGTTCTTTATCTAATTGTAGATATATAAAATTGTAGTTAATAGATAGAAACAGCAGATATTTATTATATATATAATTAAGAATAACTTTTAGATACACATATACGTTTTAAAATTCAGAATGTTTTAGCAATTTAATTATACACATCAATTGAGTATAACTGTTCTTTTTAAGCTATTTTGAATCAATAGACTTAATTTTGTCGTGACCACTTCCTATATTTGTGTATACTTCTTTGTATATATCAACAAACTATTCACCTTCATTAAATAAAATAGAATTTGTTTAATGCATTAATGTATAATTAAAGACATTGGTATATATGTTAATTGAATAAAGCAACTAACAAAAACGTTATTCGAAATGACGGCTTTGTTTCTCTTCCATATTAGATTTGAGCATTATTAAGGCACATAATTTATTTCGGTGAAACAATTAAACACTTAAAGTAAATAAGGCACTAAAAGTGCCTAAAAATTAAAATTCGAACTAAGTATGCAATATGGTTCTAAAAGGCTTTTAGAACCAAATTGCATACTTAGTTCGAATATTAATTTTTAGGTACTTAGCGCCTTATTTACTTAAAGTGTTCATGATGTACAAGTTATATCTATCTTAAATTACTAACACGCTAGGACTATACAAATCATGACCACGTGGTCCCAAGAATGCTGGCAGCGTTACCGCGGTATCTTTGGTGTTGTTTTAATAAGAATTTCCAAAAGGCAACTACCTAAATCCTTCGGGAAATTTATATTGTGTCATACGTGTCGTAGTGTTTACCTTGGTTTGTCGTGGTCGCGACAGGTGCTGTCTGACAGCGACACTGGCGCCGCGCGCTTCGCTGTTCGCCCCGTGCAGGAGGAGGACGAGCACGCCTCGCAGGCCTCCGAAGTAAGCCCTTCCATACGATCTTATTCCGCGTTCTATTGACACGTTCACACCACTTTAAATAATTCGTTTTTTACTGCGAATTTAATTGAATAAACATTTTAAAAAAACATTTTATTTATCGATCAAGAGATTTTCTTATAATTGTTATAACAAAGTTAATCTTAGTACCTGGTTGACATGGTTGTTTTTACGAAATAAAAAAAGGACTTATAAAAAAGACAAAAATAAATAAGTCGCTGGGGATCGAACTTAGGTATTTACATTTTTTCTGCCCGTTCCCTGAATAAACTACGCTGACTTGACAGTTCATGGCAAAAATAGTGTTCTATATTCAATATAAATTTTAATATTTTTTAATGCCCAAAAACAGGGATAGAACAATTTTTTTTGACATAAAACTTATAAATAAAGCTAGATCGATTGTTCTCCCCTAAAACCCCCTACATGCTGAATTTCACGAAAATCATTGGAGCCGTTTCCGAGATTTCGAAGAATATATATATATATATATATATATATATATATATATATATATATATATATATATATATATATATGTATATAGATAGATCTTAGGAACATGAAAGTATATAAAACTTTGCTTTTAATATAAGATTTTGTTTTAAATAAGTAGTTATTGTGATATATATTTAAAATTAGCATATTATTTATTTGTTTATTGTACATACATATTGTTAGATAGAAAAAAAAATAGCACATGTACAAATGTGGACTTATCCCTTATAGGGAACTTTTTCAACCAACCTTTGAGTATCAGAAAGAAAAAGATAAGAAGTCAAATAGAAAGAAAGAAATAGAAAAGTAACAAGAAATAGTTTCGTATTACTTCATACAAAGATGAATATTTGCACTCGAGATAACACAATAGATAAAAAAAAGTGATGCAGTATAGACAACAGTAAATTTAACTATATAATTTATAATGTAATTTTTCTTAAGCATAAGTTAGTTAAAAAGAATATTGCCAGAACTTTAAACTGAACCACGAACAAATTTTAACTAAATTATTCTTGCGTTTATTAGGGGACGATTGTGGAAACTGTAAGTAGATTATACATTTGGTGACTTTTGCTTGAATAACGTAGAAAGCTACTGAGTTCATATACCACTATCACTGGCCGAAGCTCTAAGTTGGCTGCCACCAGTCACCATTTTAATTCACTTCAAAGATTTATATTCTATTTTACCTGACTCTGCTTATATTAGTAAAACCTTTATATAGAAACCGTTAATAACTATAAAATAAAATCACTGACAATCTCTGCCTTCTAGATTAGATATGCCTTAGACCGTCATTTTATAAATGAAATATTATTTTGCTATAATCCACGATAAAAGAAAATATATGTACTTCTAAATGTAGAGTGGATTATTCGTTCTCATACCTGATACATGCAAAATTTATAAAAACTCATGCACTACCCGCCACCGATAACACAACAATATACAAGCAATGCACACATTCACCACCAAAATTTCAACTATTGTTTCGCCCTGTAACCGAAGCATCGTTAGGAGATAGACTCCACTATATAATCGCAAAGTGAAGCATTACCCAAACAAGCAGAGTTATTTAATTTATTAATTGTTGAGATTGTGGTGGTGAATGTGTGCATTGCTTGTGTTATCGGTGGCGGGTAGTGCATGAGTTTTTATAAATTCTGCATGTATCAGGTATGAGCATGAATAGTACACTCTACATTTAGCATTACATATATTTTCTTTATCGCGGATTATAGAAAAATAATATTTTCATTAGTTTTGTATTATGGACTTCCGCAAAGTACCACCTAATTCTATAAATGTTACAATATAAAAGTATATTTATACGAACAACTTTAACAATCTTTAAATATTTTATAAACACTTTTTCTATTATATTATTACACTAAGTCTCAATGCATAACTAATTAAAGTCAAACACCAATGCAATAGTAACTTAAAATTGTAAAAAATACAATAGTAATTAAAAGAATGCATCTTACAATTGATTGAAGTAACAGTTTAATATAGGACTTAACTAACTAAGCTAAGTAAGTACAATAAGATTTCTGTTTATATTTTTTTAAGATTTTCTTTGTAGCACCCAAAACACTAACATTAATATAATTTTGGGAGTCTTATTAATTTTCATTTAAATTCAATAATTAATTTATTAATAAAAAAATAAAAAAATTATATTATTGGTAACAATAAAACGCGGGAAATTAGATATAGGTCTCTTTGGATTTAGGTTTCTCTAAATAGATACTATTTTAAATAAAACGCTTCTTGTCGCAAGAGATGGCACCGATTCGTTTTTGTTTTTTAATGTTTTCAATATTTTTAATATACACATTGCTTTTTACACATCTTTTTTTTAACAACACTTATTCATTGTTGTTTGTCTGTAACGTACCATGCAAGTATATTTGCTAATATCAGAAGTGGCATTTAATAAGTTATTAGGGATTTATTATGAAGATATCATGTATTTGTAAAATATATCAAACCTTTTTTATATTCATATAAAATCACGTTTCATTTGAGTTAAGGATATTAATTAACATTTCTAAAGCTAATTTCTTTTGTTTTTCCTTTAAAGGGACTTTAAAAATCCTAAATTTTTAAAGTTTATCGTTACCACAGACCATAAACAATCTGTGAAGAATAAAAATATATTAGAACATATATTTATTAATGAAACTGTAAAGTTGAGCTAACATATTTTCAGTTTTAATAATAAAAAGCATCGAGTAAAAAAAGTATCTAACGAAGCTTGTTATTCCATGCTAGTTATAACAATGTAATACCTTAGTTATTACAAAAAAAAATGGCGTATTATCCAGAAATTTTTCTAGTTAAATATAGGAAATATATGATATTTTCATAATAAGTCACTATATTCCTATACACGCATGTTTCAATCGACACATCACATGTTAGCTGGGATTCAATATACGAGTGTGTGCGAAATTTTTCAACCTACTGCAAAGTAAATGCGTAGCGCGCTCGCAATCGAATGCGATTATTATTTGAAGACGATGTGTACTTTCGATGCTAGCTTTAACTTATTCTTCTTATCCATCATTCTTATTAAGTTTATATAACGCATTAAGCTAATCTTTAAAGATAAAATAAACGCATTCAGAATTTACAAGAGCGTAACGCAGTGAACCCTCTTTCTTTATTTCACGCATTTATGATTGAAGCAATTTATAACATAAATAGATAGACGATTAGTACGTATTTATTAAGCATAAAGCTACTTTCCTGGAAACTATAGCTTGATAATCATTGAATTTTTTCGTATCTCGCAAGTACAAAATTACATATTGCATCAGATGTTACATATTCAATACAATTTTTTATTATCTGGAAATTAGCTGTATAAATTTCCACAATGTTCATATAAACCGAAATCAAAATAAATTCTATGATAAAAAAAATCATCAACGTAACAATTAGAGTAACTTTAAGAAGTCTTTATAGCAACAATTATAGAGTGGTGATGGTATTCGTTTTAATTCTATCAATTTTCTCATCACATTCACTTTTATAATGGAACTGGATATGATGAAAATATATCGCATGCTTAATATTAACTCTTGATTGTTAAAGACACCCATAACTTGGAAGATCGTGAAACCAGTACCCTTTTTTTTGTACTCAATTAAGATAAATTTCGAATTCAGTCGGTTTAATACTAAACGTGCGATACGATAAAACACTATTCACGTTGCTATTTTTTCTATGCTTAACTCACTTTCATTAAACAAATCTGTTTTCTGATAAATGTCAATAGAGCCAAATATTGGTTCAACTGACATTTTCTTTTGTTATTCTTCCCAAAAATTTAAGACAAAGCACATTTTAGTCTTTAAAAGACGCAAAACGTTATCCTTTGTAGGCATGTTGGATTAAATATCTATAATTCAATGGTTTCTCTGACTCTATAATTTCAGTTACTTGATTTTTGCCTTTTAATAGTATACAATAAGCATCCTTGAGTCTTAGAAATTCTGATCGACGTGATCTAAGCGCTTTTATGATTACATAGGATGAGTTACCTCAGTCGGGCCCAGATGCAGGTGCTGAAAAGGAACCGGAAGCAGATTCTATATCAACGTCATCAGGCGGCAGTGTTGCTGGTCCTGATGTAACGGTCATCAGACCGACGGCACCAGTCACACCAGCGAGACAACGATCGTCAGATAGCAACAGGACTGAGCCTAGTGATGAGAAGAAAGGTATAGGTGTTGAAGATTTAATTGATTTTGACGATGATTCTAATGATTTGGAAGATATAGAAATAGTTAAAAGGAATAGTGTAATTAACGGTAATATTTAACAATGAAATTGATAAGGTGATACGGTTTAGTTAGCTGTGAACTACAATACAAAAATAGTGGTATTATTTAAACATATACCTTTGGATTATTGCATAAATTTTGATTATGATAATTCTGCCAACTTATTAATTTTGAGATTTACTAATAAATTAAATTAAAGCATTCATATAAAATAAAAAGATAATGTTACATTATAGTATATTTAACATTAATATGAATTAAAAGAATAAGTTTAAGACAGTGTTATTGTAATAGAAGTATGTACAATTACGTTCTAATTAAAGTAATCTGTGATAAATTTAAATATTAAAAAGGCAGTTATTGAGATTTTGGACAATGTAGTGTCATCGGCGGCTGACGACGCATTTTTACCGGAAATGCGAGAAGTACCATCAGATACCCACAGCCTGCGACCACGGACCACGTCTGCAGGGACTCGACGTACAGCAAACACTAGAAGGTAAGTTAACACATACAAACTTTAGCTATATAGCCTTTAAAGAAGCTGGAATAGATAGCGAAGCTTAAAAGATACGTCTAAAGATAAGATAGGAATAATATTCTTTAGTAATAGATTTGCAATACAATGATTTATCGAACAAACATTTACAAAGAAGAACTGCGTTAAATCATCTCTCGATTTATTTGAAATAACCTGATAATTATTGATAGATTGGTATGGACATGTAATGAGAGAAGACAAACATGTTAACAAAAGAGTTTTAAATGCGAATGTGGATGAATATATCGCACTCTTAGTATTAAAGTGACCTAATTCCATAAAGTTGTTGTGTTGTGTGCAATTTGCAAATTACAAAACTCGTGAGTATTAAAGCAACCCCTAAACTTGAAACAGCATGAAAACTAGCTTTTTTAATAGTTCATAATGTGATGGCATTAATATGAGGTTTACAATGCCAATTAAGCTTAATTTTGAATTGGGTCACTTCAATACCAAGCGTGCGATATGAAAAGAGAGAGTTTGAAGATGATATAGATGGATTATGTGAAGTATGACGTGACCACCCTCATTCCGTACCGATGTGTTGTAAAAGGCGACTAAGGTAAGTTGACCCACCGTGTGGTATCCGGTTCAGTAGAATAGACAACCCTCTTTCTTATCGAGTTGTCGTAAAAGACGACTAAGTTAAGTTGACGTCAGGCAAGCGGCCGGTCGTAAAATACCTAGCCGAATCATATGACAGCATGTTTATAACATGTTGAGCCAACCTCACTTAGAGTGGGATAAGAGCAGGAGGATTTAACGTGAATATAAAAGGAATGGCGCAAGAGTTGACGAATGGTAACATATTACGTCGACCACACTCAGTATGGAAAAAGTATAGGAGAACGATAAACATGGAAATTACAAAATTAATTACCGCTTTATAGGATCTAGTGATATCCACAAGGAATTTTTGTTTGTAGCATATCATCCATTCATTTCCCAAAAACCCAATATTTTTTTGTCGTCCACGAAATTGGTGAAGATCGCGCTCGCACGCGAACACAAAATTTACCATCGCCATGATTGTTTTTTTAATTTTATTTTTTGTTATTCTTGCATCTGTTAGAAGACGGTTGTGGAAACAGTAAGTCAAATAGTCATTTGGCGAATGGCTTTGCTTGATATAGCGATGTAGTTAGAACTAGAGCATATTTTAACGTTGATCTATAGCTAATAATCACACACGCATATCTAGTTATGTACATTAACAGTTGCACAATTTATTTGTACATACACAATAATTGCACCGGCACACACAAATTAAAAAGTGAAATTGACCTGATCGATCTATGGATATTTCGATCCACTGAATTCGAATCTAAGGTCAGTTTGGACCTATTCTTGACCTTCAAAATTTAAAACCTTTATGTATGTGTAAATTGTTTACAATTACAAATACATGAAAAAATACATATTGAATGGTATTATACATATAAACCTTTCTCTTGAATCACTGTATTAAAAAACCGCATCAAAGTCTGTTGCGTAGTTTTAAAGATTTAAGATTATATAGGGATATATGGACAAACAAAGAATGTGACTTTGTTTTATACTATGTAGTGAAGACATTATTGTAATCCTTAATTTTGAAAAGAGTGAACGCAGAGTGTCTTGCTGGTTCTTCTCGGTAAGAGCACCTTTCCAAACCAGTCGTAGCTTTATTGTAATTTGATGATTCAAAATGCTTGTAAAATTTGCCAATTTGAACAAAGAATTATTTGGAAGAATCTTCTTTTATTTAAAACGGTTTATGGTCTTAACAAACTATACATTAGTATTTAGCGATTCAAAAACATGAAAATCATGCTTGATTTACAAGTAGTTAAACAAAATTTTTATGTCATTGAATTGCCGATTTTTCTATCCAAGCCAATCCACTGTTTGATTAAGTATTTTCGAAATTTTGAGGATGTATAGGTCAAACTGACCTTAAATTCGAATTCAATGGGTCAAAATACAAACCCATAGATCGGTCCGTTCAAATGCACTTCACTTTTTTTGAGTCGGTGTTGTCTATGGAATTTGCAACAAATAGCTAATTTGCGTTGATTAAACAAACTTTCTTGTCGTAGTTTTTATAATATTTTAAGGTGTTCTTACGTAATTGGATCTATACTGATTTTAATATAACATAATTGTTAAATTTATGATTGCGGTTTTATTATTTAATATAATATTACTTCGAATTTAGTCTATTCTCTGTCCTTCTCTCTTAATATACTATCAATTTCTTCTGTAATTATGCAGTAATTAAAAATATTAGTAATGAAGTTGAAATTTATCTTAATATTATTTCACATTTTTTTATATATTTATCAATATAATTGATCAATAATTATTAATATAAATTATAACACTAAAAGGTAAGAAAAAACTTCAAATAACTTTTTCAAATTATTTACTTGGTCACTCTTGAAAACTTAGCAATATTTGTATTATATCACTGTTATAGCTGAAATTTAAACTAATATTTTTAAGTTTCAAGAAACATTTGTAATCTTACCGATCCCAATGTTGGAAAGTGGATATTAAAATTCACTCGAAAAATAACTTTTGAAATCAGGCAACCCAGAATTTTAAGTCCACCATGGTTATCTTTCCCCAATATAAGTTTCGGTTATTGATAACTAAATAGCTATGCCGAGTACCATATTAGAGAACAAACTACATTCTCAGATAGCTCTTGCGACCTCATCAATTAAATTTTTAATAAATCGATTGTTTTTTATACCCACTGGCTTTATTGTGATACACAATATCCCTGATAAAAAATTAATAAATTGGACACTTCACAACAAATATAATATTACTGCAAAGCGTTGATAATAAACATACAACATCTGAAAGAAAGCAAACAGAAATTAATAATACGAAGCAAATTGGCCACAAGCTGCCGTAAGCGAATTCACAAATAATACAACATATCGTTAAAAAACTTAACAGAACTTACAATCATAGAGTTATTTTATTTTTATTATATATATATTTAAAATAGTAAGCTCTGTGAATGCAAGAGTCGAACAAATAATAAGAGATGGAAGATGAGAAAACCATACTTATCTCTATCTAATCACACATAAAAAAGCAAGATAGGTAGTTCCATTTGCTTTCTCTTTTTTGGATGGATCGATACATTTCAGGCTAGCTCTCGTATTCTAGTATAAAACGTAACTGTGTTTATAATACATGGTATTAAATGGTCTTTAAGTTTCACGCTTTCAACGTCTTTATGTGTAATAATGAGGCAATTGATGGTAGAGTTAATCCAACAGGCGCTCGGAAGGTGGCAATGATTGTGGTATGGGTGGTCACCACTCGGCACAGCATCTTGCTCCAAGAAGACAGCACAGTCAGACACACTCAGAGCCTGATAACTCAGCAGTGGACGCAAGTTCGTTGCACAATTCTGTTACAGGTAATGGAAACTTCTATGTTGGATATAACAAAGCTAATTGATATGTTTAGTTGGTAATGCCAGGTCATAAAGTGAAAATATCATTAAATTTAGGCAAAGGCGTGTACGTAAAAAAACTATAATAATCAAAATATCATCGAAGGTAATCAATGGAACAAACACAACTCAAGAGAATGTCATAATTTTGTCAGTAAAATCATCATCGTAATGCGATCTCCATTTTAAAATATCTAGGCTCCGATGCATTTTGAAAAAAGTTGTTTTAGGAGAAAATACTTGCCTTGTTTTATTTTTTCGAATAAAAAAGTTTCATCAGTAGCCACGGACATAATAAAATCAAGCCACTGTGAGATTTACTTTAGAAAAAACTTGCCCCTACAATCAAATCAAAGTAACCTTTATGCAAATAATCTCTTTCAAGCACTTTTGAATCGTCAAGGATCCATATGATTAATAAAGCTACAACTGGTTCGGAATTTTGCTCTTACCGAGAAGAACCAGAAAGAAACTCGGCAAACTTTTAAACATTTTCAATTTTACATTATTATACCGCAGACCTGTATGATGCTGAAAGGATTTTCAAATCCAGGCTTTTTTATCATCCAAATAATCTTCAATTTTGTAATATGCTTTACGTATAAGCATATCTCTTATATTATCTCTTATCTTAATTTAAACCTTTCTGTAGACTTGTAACGCATTAACTAGCTTACTCAAGCCTATGTAAAGAAGTATTACTTCAAAAATGATAGCTTTTTGAAGGAACTGTGTGTCTCAGGAACAGGCCCTCAATCTGGATGGGAGGCGACTGGAGGTGCAGCTGGAGTCACCACTGGCAGGACTCGAGTGGGTGGTGCTCCAAGATCGCTGCTCCTGGCCATGCACGAGTACACCAGCATCACCGATGAACTGGAGACGGTGTATGGACTCTTCTCACCACCGCACACACCTAGGTAACATTACCTTCCAATATGTTGTAATGCATCGCCGTATGCCAAGCCAGCTAACTCAGCCAAGTCAGCCAGATCGATGAATCGGTCAGTTGAGCGGCATAACTGTCAGCCAAAGCCATGCCGCCTCAATGATACTTCCATACAGCCAAAATGAAACGGAGATGACGGTAGCCGTGCCGCCATATTATCTAGTCTTTTAATAAGTAAATGTGAATAATACGTTACGTTAATAATACGCGGGGAGCCGCTGGGTCCAAGCGGCACAAGATCCCATGAAGAGACCTATGTCCAGCAGTGGACGTCCATCGGTTACAGAAAGGTCTAGAAAGAAGAAGAATACGTTACTCTATTAGACATTTATTTTATTGCCATTACAATGTACAAGTACTGTTTCATAAATTCGATGGTGTCATAATGTGACTGTATATGTAAGCTGGGTACATAAACCTTAATGTAACGGCCTGTTAGTATCTTGCTGCTGGTCATAGGCCTCCTCTCTCTGTTTTTGGAGATAGGGTTTGGAGCTCATTATTGTCAACTACTCACGCTGCTCCAAATGTGGATTGGTAGGTTACACATATCCCAGAATTCTCTAGAGTCTAGAGATATGCCGGTTTTTTAAAATAGAAAAGCGTGTTGTAAATTATCGTTATCATATATAATTATCTCAAGTACTCGTATTCTCAATTCTGCTTAATCTTTTGTTCCATTATCATCATTCTGCTTCTCTTATCCCACTCTAAGGGTGATCGGCACAATATGTCTTCAACTTTCATCCGTCAACTCCTTACTCATTTTATATATATATCATTCTTCACACAATCCATCCATCCTATTTACGGCCTCGCTCTAGTCATATACATTTTTTTCTCAATGCGTTATAATCTTTCAATTAGGATTTAGGATCCGCTTAGGACATTACCCTGGTAAAAATTTTGCACATCTAATGAGAAAAGTTGATTCCCCAAGCTGTATTATATGTAACAAATTAGATGATGTGTACCATTTACTAATGAAATGTGAGCGAATCAACGAAAGGGAGTTATTGATGCGACGCTACAATTTGTGCTAATCCAATGTTGGTGACATACAGTGTGCTTTAAATATTCCCAATTCCTTTATAGAATTAGGCGTTACTTTGCGGAGGTCCATAATCGCGATAAACGCGGATTATAGCAATATAATATTCTCATTACTTTTGTATCCCCAATTCCGTCTATCCAAGTTTTTTTTTTACATCGATTTGTACGAATTATGACCATGACTCCCTTTCTGCTTATCCCTTAAGGCAGTTACTATTTAGGTTAGAGTACAATGGGACTGACATGTCTGAACAGACAAAAGTCCCTTATAACAGATAATAAAACAAAATCTTTCAATTCGCTTACACAACCATTCTCATTTATACTATTAGCAGGGATTTCTTAGACAGTTTAGACACGTCACGGCATGTTTTAATCTAGAACGCCGATCACGACCCGTCTCCTATCGCCCAACCGAGCCGCGTCGCCCTCCAACCGCCGCAGGCACGCCAGTGAGATGTCCAACCCTGAGTTTGCACTCTTCATGGAGAAGGAGCATCTGCGAGGGGCAGAGGAAGATGACTACATCATCATGGAGAACCTCATCCAGCGACGGTATGCTATTTTATATAATTACAACGACGTTTTTAGCTGAAGTTTTTATTTAATAAATGTGAGAATGGAACGTAAAAGGAAATAGTGGAACGGAATGCATGGCCGGAAGTAGGATAGTATGTGAGGAGGGGAGAGAAAAGGGAAGGATGAACGACGGAGGTCGGTTGGAAGTTAGTTGTGGAGTGAAAATAAATTAATTAAACTAATGAAGTGTTTGCTTGACACCGATAATCCCAATTACCACATAAATGAAAAACTTTTTCTGTAAAAAATACAAAAGATTCTCTTTTTTAATCTATATCTGTAAAAAAACATTAAAATTATAATAAATTTCACAGTCAAACACCAATCCTGTAATATTATAGCATTCAAAATGTTTGTTGTCTATGAACTATATTTGTTCTATTTTATTTGTGATGAGATTTTTACTGAATTGTTGCACACCAACCCATTCTTGAATTATGATCAAATCAAATGAAGAGATCACCCGGTACCCCGATCAACCCGGTATCCAGCTGAGAAGAATAGACCACCATCATTTCTGTGTCGTAAAAGGCGACTAAAATAAGTTGACCCACCGTGTGGTATCCGGCTGAATAGACTACCCTTATTCCTTACCTAGGTGTCGTAAAACGCGACTAAGGTAAGTTGACCCGCCGTGTAGTATCCGGTTGAGTAGAATAGACTATATTTATTCTTAACGAGGTCTCATAAAATACGACTAAGGTAAATTGATGTCAGGCAGGCGGGCGTTTGTAAAATACGTATCCAAATCATGTGACAACGTATTAATAACATGTTGTACCAACCCCACTTAGAGTGGGATAAGGGCAGGAGGATGATGATGTGTCTACGCTAGATTCATTTACCCAATGTCTTTCTAAAAGCATTTAGGTATATCAGAATAAATCTTCATATATTGCCTTACTCTTATGTAATACTTAATATGCACGATATTAAAGCGACTTGCCTTTATACCAAGTATATGAAAGCTGCTTTAGCAAGCTCGGAACGTAACTCTATTCCAGACAAAGACATTTCCGCTTCGTTATTGTCAAGCCTTTTAATCCTATGAGCCGAATACGAAATATCCTTGAGCATTTCTAAGGGTACTGAGTTATACGTAAAGGTTAGCTGCGACCAGATTACAATCCATAAATCCTGACTGCTTATGCGAAGAAAACTAGGTCTCAGAAAGCTATGTACTGATATATACAATTCTAAATTTCTTTTGAACTCATTATATAAGTTGTCATATATTTATTCTCATTGCTTTTAATTATGTTTATGTAGTAGTAGTAGTGGCCTGTTACTATCCCACTGCTAAAAATAGGCCTCTTCTCTCCGTTTTTGGAGAGAAGGTTTGGAGCTAAGACTTACCACACTGCTCCAAGGCGGAATTGGTAGGTTACACATATCTCCACAATTTTCTAGAGATAAGCAGGTTTCCTCACGATATTTCCCTTCACCGAAAAGCGTGTGATAAATTGCAATTATCAACTAGACACATAAGTTTAAACAGAAAAATTCATTGGTGTCTGCCCGGGTTTAAACAGGTGACCTCCTCAAAATAGTCGCACGGTGTCACCGCTGGGCTACCACAGCATGCTATCTATGTTTATGTATTTGTGTATATATATTTGTATTTACATAAAAGTAGCTAGGTCCATTACTTTTAATTTCGACGCAAAGTTTGTCCAAGAACTAAAATATTAAACGATACTGAGCTACGGACGATCTTCTTTTTTATCTCTGGGGTCATGGCTTTTTTGGAATAAAAAGAAAGTTAAACGAATTTTGTACAAATCCCACCCACACACACATGTGCGACTGTATATTTAATTTAGTGTAAGAAATATGCCTAATACGTAACAATTGAAGATTATTTGGATGATAAAAAGCTTGGATTTGAAAATATTTTTAGCTACATACAAGACAAGACTGCGGTTTAATAATGTAAATTGAAAATGTTTAAAAGATTGACCGCCTAGTTTCTTTCTGGGTCTTCTCTGTAAGAGCAACATTCCGAACCAGTTGTAGCTTTATATATTATTCTTATTGATGCTTGACGATTCAAAAGTTGATTTGATTCGAAACTTAATTTGACTTGATCAGTATATCTCAATAGTAATTAAAAATTGCATGAGCCTTGCTTAGGTTTAAATTAATCCATAAATACAAACACACCAGGCTTTCGACGGTTCAAATGAGCTCGTAAAAGTACATTCGTGTGATAAAATTTAATATTCGTATATTCTTTTCGGTTCTGTGATACAAATCTGATACGAATCCGCCATAAATATTTAGCAGGGTGAAAAAATCAGGTAGGTTTTATTACGGTGCGACTCCGGTGATTTAATAAATGTGAGAGATGGAGTAATATAGTAGGTCCTTTGTTCAACAAGGGATCGTATTGAAGAATGTTCCTAATAAATCTTAATAGGTAAATAGGGCAGCTTTTGTTCAATAATTTTATAAAGCCTAAAGTATTTGTAGGAACTGGCAACAGTCAAATGGCATGTGTGTTACTTTTGTTTTTGACGTGACAACGTCTTAAATTAGGTTGCGGCTTGGAGTCACTCATGAAAAAGTGTAACGCCCGCTCACGTCTGTTACGATGAGTCACCGAACAAAAGAGAGGCCCGCCGGACTGGCGAATGCCTTGCGTCTCTCTCCCACTCAAACATGATTGGTCCGCCGCGCGCGCAGCACTAAAGAATTAGGCGCGTTGAATCGGCGCGTGCTTGTGTCTCTGTCTTTCTCTAAATATTCTACTGAGAAAAAGACGTTGTCACGTAAAATTTTTGCCCGTAAAACCGACTTTACAGGCAACCGTTTTTTTTTAAAGAGATAATGGGAATTGCAATTTGCATATTTCAATCAGTTTTGTTGTGAATGATCCCTAGCGTCCTGAGTGATGTTTATGTTGGTTAGACAAATAGTCTTAGACTAGACTCATAGAATTAACTAACATTGTACAGTGGAATACCATCAGCACACCATAGTTCGAGCGACAATTCCTTTTTCGTCTAATTCAATTTTATAGTATTGAAAGAATTATATTGTTATTAAAAGCTTTTTAATTATAAAATTCTGCAAAATATTCCCAACACCTATGTATATCTTGCGTTTGAATATTTTTCTTGTTCTATAGAAATTATAAAAGATAAAATGGACAAATATTGTATATTTATATTCCCCTGCATAAGAAAGCGTAAACTAATTTTATAAGATATCAACTTTGAAATTTCCCTAAGATCTCAAAAAAATTCAAAGAATTCACTTGTACAGTAGAAGCTCTTTCGCGGGGGATACATTCCGTAAATATGCCGCGAATACAGAAACCGTGAATATGGAATGGTTATTTGTATAGGGTTATATGGGATAGGTTCCTAAGCGACGAAATAAAAAAGCTAAAACATAAAAATCAGTTTAAAATAATATAAGTAATTGACTTTACATTTTGATAAGTTACATATTATCTTCAGATTTAGGCAATGGTTTAAACATTATACGAATTTAATAATGTTTTGAGGAACAAGTTTGTTTTATCTAAATATTCTGTTTGTTTACGACAACACGCAATCTAGGCGTTGTTTTAATAAGATCTATTTTATGTATGTACCGATATAGTATATGTATGTACCGATTCGATCCGCGAATAAAGAAATCTTAGACCGCGAATATAGGACTTGAGTCGCAATTTTTCAGTCCGCGAATGAAGGAAGCGCGAATAAAGAGCTTCCACTGTATATACTCAAACTAAAAACTCATACTAAATGGGATTATACACGGGATATATCTGAACTGTAGCCTAGAAATGGAGTCTGTCCTGGGCAGATACGATGAGGATGAGGCGGTGGAGGGAGAGGTGACCGGGGTCAACATCAGCGTCTGCGTCAACACCAGCGCCGAGGACAGCCCGCAGCAGAGCACCACGCTGCTCACCGTCACCGACAGACGACTGCCGCACCAGAGGTAACCTTGATAGCGTAGAGTGGGGAAATCATAGGGAAGCTTGTGATCGCGAGTGTCCAATAATTATTAAGAGAGGTTGGATGAGACACATATTTATCTTTGTCTAACAACACATGAAATAGATACACAGATAGATTGCCCTCTCTTTTCTCGATGGTCCCATTTTAGGCTAGTATATGTACCTGGGTGACCGAGCTTTGGTAATTTTTAAAATGATGTAAAAAGAATAAAATATATAAAAGAAAAATTAAAAAATAATAGGGCAGGTGGGGCTCGATCCTAGGTATTTTCACCTCTCTAGACCGCCCGTTCCCCAAATGAACTAACGTGACTTTACGTTTGACTGCGAAAAATTGTGATTGTATTCAACGTAGGTTTCAAAACAAATGTAAAAATGTGTAATCTACTCTATTCACACACAAAACTTATGCTGCAAAAGTAATAATAAAATTATTTTGCTATAATCCGCGATGAAGTAAAATAGAAAATATATATAATGCTAAATGTAGAGTGGACAATCGGTTATCATACCTGATACATGCAGGAGTCGTTAAAAACACATGCACAAACCTCCACCACCGCCACCACGATACACAAGCACTATATACGTTCACTATCACAAACTCAACAATCGTTTCGCCCTGCAACCGAAGCATCTTCAGGAGATAGACTCCACGACCAAAATCGCAAAAGCTTTTGCGATTTTGGTCGTGGTTTGGGTTTTTTACGACTCCTGCATGTATCAGGTATGATAACCGATTGTCCACTCTACATTTAGCATTATATATATTTTCTATTTTACTTCATCGCGGATTATAGTAAAATAATTTTATTATTACTTTTGTATTATGGATCTCCGCAAAGTAACGCCTAATTCTATAAATTACTTATGCTGCAGTCAAGATTGGCTCCAGACGAGAGAACTCCATAACGGTTAACAGTAGGGACATCAAATTTTGTTAAAGCGTTTTTAATAACCTTTCATTTATACTATTTCTAAAAATCCATTTCAACTCTTCACTTTTTTTTATCAAACAGTACAGTATATTATTATTTTAGGCATTCTCTGCGAAGATCGTCTGCTATCGACAGTCGCGAGCTACCGTCGCCTTTACTGCCGCTGCTCGATGATGATACTTGCGGGGAAATACTGCTTCCTGTTCCAAGACAACCTTCAGGTAAATATCTCTTAAAAATCGATAAAATAACCTTTTTTAAAAAATTGTTTAATTTGATTACATACGTACTTTTTCGTAAACTCTTCAGAGTGTTTTTGGTCATTTGTGCGCTGTGACTCGCTTAACAATTCGCCTCCATTCATTTCTTACAATTGCCTTTTTGAATACACCATGTCTGGGCATATTTGCCGCCGAGGTCCAACATTTTCTATAAATGAATTTGTTTGTCTTCGAGCTTGGTAAATATTTGTATTTAAGTATATATTTAAAAAATATATAAGTATATATTCACCAGTTGTCTGTCACCCATAACACAAGTATTAAGTTACTTACTTTGGGGACAGACGACCGTGTGTGTGTGTGTTATTTATTTATTTATTATATAATCTTGTCACTTATATAAGTCACAGTTAAGGGCGTCCCTCAAGGCAGACTATTAAGCCCTTTTCTATTTCTTATGTATATAAAGTAAAAAAATTAAAGTACAGGACTAATATAAGATAAAAACCTATTTGTTAACTGTTATCTGGTAACTTAGTCCCACCACGCTGTTACATTGTGATTAGAAGATTCCAATTTAAAGTTATTCAAGTTTCATCGCGATATTGATTTACACGTATAGCGCGTGGTAAAATTTTAAGCATACAAGTTTTTATAGAAAAAACATAGTTAGGGATATAACCTGCGGTAACGGTTTAAATTAGTTGTAAGAGATATGCTTATACGTAAAGTATATTACACAATTGAAGATTATTTTGATGATAAAAATGCTTGGATTTCAAAATCATTTCAGCTTCATTCAAGACTGCGGTTTAATAAAGTAAAATTGAAAATGTTTAAAAGATTGACCGCCGAGTTTCTTTCTGGTTCTTCTCGGTAAGAACGACCTTCCGAACCAGTTGTATCTTCATTAATCGTATTGATCCTTGACGATTCAAAAGTGTTTGAAAGAGCTTATTTGAATAAAGATTATTTTGATTTGGTCTTATGGTATGGATCCGGCGATTTCACCAATCTGTCATTATGACTTTTATCTTAATTAATTTCAATCTTATTAATTGGAATTATTTTATAACTTCCATGCCGGTAAATAATTGTAATTTTAATTTGATCATTCACAATATAACTTTAAGTAATATAGATTATTGAGGCATAGAGAATAGAGTTAATAATATCAGAAACAATTATACCGGTAGCTAATAACGTTACCGATAGACGGGCGTATGGCGTAACGTTATATCAGTAATTACGTTATCGATAAAATGGACTTTAATAAATAGGTTTCTACGATGCTAAAATACTGTTCAGATATTAAAAAAATTAAAGAAAAATATTTTCGCAAAGGTTATAGACTATGCTAAATAATAATTTAGTAAAAATATGATATTATAAAACCTGAGTTAGGACTCCACCATGTAGTACCCGGCTGAGTAGAATATACCACCCTCATTTCTTACCGGGCTGTCGTTTAAGGCGACTAAGGTATGTGGACCCGCCTTGTGGTATCCAGCTAAGAAGGATAGGCCACCCCCTTTTCTTACCGAGCTGTCGTAAAAACCGAGTAAGGCAAATTGACGTAAAGTAGGCAGCCGATCTTAAAATAACTAGCCAAAACAAGTACCAATATGTTTAAAACATGTTGTCCCCAACTTAGAGTCGGATAAGAGCAGAATAAAGATCATGAAGCTTGAGTTAGGAATGTTAACAAAGAAGTTTATATACTTTATAAGTTTTTTTTTATATATATTTACCAGTCATCACTTTTCTTCCTTTTATTTTATAAATTTATACCAGCGTAGCGAAAAACCTTTGTCAGACGTCCTAGATTGGTGAAGTGGCCAATTATATTTCAATGGCCGCACTTGTCGGTGTATAAAATAGTAGCAATTTGTGAAACAAGGCAGCGTGCAAGCAAAGGCGGAATAGAAGTTAAAACTCGCTTACATTTAATAGCTATGTCGATATACCCGTGGCTTAGTTTGCGTCTATCTCAATGTTAAAGTACCTTCAATTCTATACTGCGTTTATTTCCTGTTCTTAATGGAGAAGTGGGTTTTTTTCTATAAAGTAACGGCCTGTTACTATCCCACTGCTGGGCATAGGCCTCCTCTCTCCATTTTTGGGAGAAGGGTTGGAGCTAAGACCTACCACGCTGCTCCAATGCGATTTTTAGGTTACACATATCCCTAGGGATTCTCTAGAGATATGCAGGTTTCCTCACGATGTTTTCCTTCACCGAAAAGCGTGTGATAAATTGCAATTATCAATTAGACACAAAAGTTTTAATAGGAAAACTCATTGGTGTCTGCCCGGGTTTGAACCCATGATCATCTCTAGAAATTCACACGGTTGCACCGCTAGGCCATCACAGCTTTTTCTATATTATACATTAATCCAGTATTTAAGTCCATTTTGCCAATTCTCATTAATATTCCAACGTATTACCTATAGCGTCACAGACACATAGACAGACTTTTGCGTTATAACTTTAGTATGGTAAGAATCTGTGATTATCCAGCGCTGAGATTGTACGACTCTTTCGAGGGGATCACTAGTTTAAACTCCGGGCAGTCACCAATGACGTTTCCTTTTAAAGCTTATGTCTCTAATAGATTTTTGCAATTTATCACACTCTCTTCGGTTAAGGTTTGTTTAAAACATCGTGAGGAAACTTGCATCTAGAGAATTCTGGGGATATATGTAACCTACCAATGTGCATAAGCAGTGTGGCAGGTCTTAGCTCCAACCATTCTCTTCTAAAACGGGAAGAGACCTATGCCATATATTGATGTTATGTTATTATTATGAAACGCTGCCAGCATTCTTGGGACCATTCCACGTGGGCATGATTTGTATAGTCCTAGCGTGTAAGTAATTTAAGATAGATATAACTTGTACATTTTTGCTGTAATTAAAAAAAATGTTAGTATGGATGTTAATATAATTCAAATATACGTAAAAGTTTTTCATTAAGAAAACCCTAAGTGTCTACAGATTATGATTTTGAAAATGCTTGTTGCTCATGGTGGTACCCTACGCATTAAAAACCTGGTCGTTTGCTTAAGGCCTAATAACGCTCAGAGTTATTCATCCAGCAATGATAAGAGCTATCGTTCAAAGTATTAATAGACATGGAGATCTTTAGCAAACTTAGGAGAATCCTAGTGTAAGCTTAACGCAATTAGTCGTGAACCTGAAGTGGTGTTAGGGGTAGCTGATAGTTAGTAGATCGCGTAACCACAAATTCAAATTCAAATAATTCTTTATTCAAATTGGCCTTTACAAGCACTTTCGAATCGTCAAATTACAATGAAGCTACCACTGGTTCGGAAAGGTGCTCTTACCGAGAAGAACCAGCAAAAAACTCGGCGGTCACTCTTTTCAAAATTGAGTTTTACAATAATGGCTTAATTAAGAACAAATTAAAAAATTTACAATATAATCTAGTGCGTAGCTGGTCGCAATTTAAAACCAAGCGTTCTTATCATCAATATAGTCCTCAACAGTATAATAAGCTTTATGAATCAGTGTCTTTTTAATTGCTATTTTGAACTTGTGTAAAGGCAAGTCCAAAATAGATTGTGGAATTTTATTATAAAAATGTATACCACAATTATGAATAGGGATGATATTTAAAGCTGAATCTTTAGGCACCGCTAGGTACTGCTGCAAACAAACACTCCTATTAAAGAGAAAGTTTGGACTAAAACTACCAATGGGTTAGTATGTTGCGCATAGCTCAAGAAATCAATCATGTTCCTGCCCTTATCCCACTCTAAGTGGGGCACAACATGTTATAAACATGCTGTCACATGATTTGGCTGCGTTTTTACGATCGGCCGCCTGCCTGACGTCAACTTACCTCTGTCGTATTTTACAACACCTCGGTAAGAAAGAGGGTAGTCTATTCTAGTAAACCGGATACCACACGGCGGGTCAACTTACCTTAGGCGCCTTTTACGACACCTCGGTAAGAAATGAGGGTGGTCAATTCTACTCAGCCGGATACCACACGGTGGGTCAACTTACCTTAGTCGCCTTTCGTTTCTTCACCTTCTTCGTTCACCTTCGTTCGACCGAGGTGTCGTACTTTCACGACACCTCGGTAAGAAATGAGGGTGGTACTATTCTATTCAGTATCCACATGGCGTAGCGCAAGAAATCAATATTAAAAAAACGGTTGCCTGTAAAGTCGGTTTTACGGGCAAAGATTTTACGTGACAACGTCTTTTTAAATGTGATGGATTGGAGTGGGAGAGAGACTCCCTCTCTCTTTCGTTCGGTGACTCATCGTAACAGACGTGAGCGGGCGTTACACATTTTCATGAGTGACTCCAAGCCGCAACCTAATTTAAGACGTTGTCACGTCAAAATATACTGCCGTGTGCGATGTCGCTTGGATAGCTTGTGATAAATATTATATAAGCTCTTTAATAACTACGTAGACGACGTCCCATATGTCTGATCCTTTATTTCTAAAGCGTGATTTTGTTCAAAGGCGACACAAACGCCTCAAGCGAGCTGTCCCTCTCTCATATGGTGAGCGAGAACATGCCCCCGCGGCCGTCTATAGTGCTGGACTCATCGCAGCTGCCTCGCCAACGCTCTGCTGAACAGCCGCCGCCAGCACCCGCCGCGCCCCCCGCCCGACCCGAGACCATGTGCTGAGAGGAACTGGAGACTGGGTGAGGATATCCTAATTGGACTTTAATGTACCGTCTATACGATAAGGTTACTTGAGGCCCCCTGTCAGAATCTCATATCTGTTTATTTTGAACACGGACTTTTTAACCTTTTTACCTTCACCTCCCCTCCACCGATTTCAAGTGTTTCTCAAATCCGTGTATTTTGAACAAGGACTTTTTAACCTTACTTTACCTCCCCCCCACTAATTTCAAGTGTTCCTCAAATTTGTTTATTTTGAACACGGACTTTTTAACCTTACTTTACCCTCCCCCCCCCATCAATTTCAAGTGTTTCTCAAATTTGTTTATTTTGAACACGGACTTTTTAACCTTAGTTTACCCTCCCCCCATCAATTTCAAGTGTTTCTCAAATCTGTTTATTTTGAGCACAGACTTTTTAACCTTACTTTACCTCCCCCCCACCAATTTCAAGTGTTTCTCAAATTTGTTTATTTTGAACACGGACTTTTTAACCTTAGTTTACCCTTCCCCCTCTAATTTCAAGTGTTGCAATGACGCATGGGGTCCGAAACTAAATCCCCCATCTCTAGGGTCTTAAGGGAAAAACTTATAACCTAACTTAACCCTATCTGAGCTCAATAAAGGTACACGAGAGCCTCTATCAGAAGGGACACCTAAAACAATATAAAAGAAAACATATATGCCTAAAAAGTCTTTTTAATTTTAATACCTATTAAGAATTGCTGTTTACATTTCCAAAATCCTTTCTTTGAAATTATAATTTGAAACTTAATTAGATTAACGTATTGTTTGTATTATACACTCATTTCGAAATATGTTATTTCATTACGTTTTTAATTTCCAGGTAAAATGTTCCAGACAATTATCGGTTTGCCATTTGTAAGATGCGAACCAAATCAACTGACGACCAAAAAGATATAAACATATATATGTTATACTAAAAGAAACACCAAAAAACGTTCAAATTAATAGTTAACACTAGACATCTTATAGACACAATTAAATAGATTCTAAGTTAATTAAAGACATCGTTACTTAAACTAGATTTGAAAAGAAAACTCCATTATTATTCCTTAGATACAGATTTGGGCATTCTTTTAACAAAATATTTATGGGAGACTAATATTTATACAAAAATTCTCGAAATTTATAAACAACTACAAATTGCTAAATAAGTCTCTAATATTAACCTAGTTAATGTATAGAAACCGGCTATACTCACGTGTTATTTTATCGGATGCGCCCGACTAGTTTCAAGCCCATACGGGGCTCTTATTCATGAGCTTTTTACGCAGCGTTATCGCGGCGGGAACTAACCGATAAAATAACACGTGAGTATAGCCGGTTTCTATACATTAACTATGAATTCCATTCACGATAGTTTAATATTAACCTAATATTGATAAAAGTTTTATACGACTTAAGATTTAGTAATTACCAGTCGAGAATTTTATTTTATTTATTTTATTTATTAACGTATCACAAATAATAAATAAAATTATGATGCAACTAATATAACATATATTATCATATAGTTTATAAGAAATTCATTTCGGTTTAATAAAGAAAAAGAAATTTTCCCGCGACAAATATTCAAAATATAGCAAAAAGTAAAAAAAAACGCATTGTCTATGATATAAGAAAAAAATATATATATGAGGTTGTAACTTCCCTTAAAGGCCATTATAAAACCCCTTTCCCAAACTAAACCTTTTAATTCGGTTTTTTGAAAATTTTATTTTATTTATTTTATACATTAACATTACACAAACAATAAATAAAATTATGATGGAACTGACGATTATATATAACATATATTATCATATAGTTTATAAGAAATTCATTTAGGTTGAATCTATTAAAAGAAATTTGCCCGCGACAAATATTCAAAATATAGCAAAAAGTAAAAAAACGCATTGTCTATGATATAAGAAAAAAATATATGAGGTTAAACTTCCCTTAAAGGCCATTATAAAACCCCTTTCCCAAACTAAACCTTTTAATTAGGTTTTTTGAAAATCTTTTGTATTTTCACAAAGACCATTTGTAAATCACTTATTATAATTAACAATTTGTAAAGTGAAAATATATTTCAGGGTGGAAATTTTATATTAATAACTGCCCAGTATTTATTAATTATTTTAAAACCCAGCCTTGGCGCTCTTAAGAAAATCAACTTCTTTAAAATGTTCTATTTACCTTCAGATCAGCGCATTTTGAATACAATACATAAAGCATCTGTCAAATATGCATTTGACATTTTCTAATTTAAAAAAACAACAATTTAAGTGTTGCAAAACTTTATTTAAAAAAAACTTTACTGACAACAAAAGTCAGCGTTTAAAGAAGTAGTTAATATTATTACTATAAGCTGAAAAAATAATTCTGTGTACTAAAATAATAACATTTATTTAATATAATAGAATCTTAAATATACATATCATCAAACACCAATCAAATTCGTGTAAATAGAAAAGAAAGTTTAAAAACGTTTTAGTATAGTGAGCTAAAGATTATGTTTAATAATTCATTTCTAAAAACGCGCAAGGGTAACAAAGGGACTTGCTATATGTCAAGGTGACAGTTGACGTTAATTCCCGCGGGAAAATATATGCCACGTTTAGAAAAAGTATAAAACATTCTGACATAAAATATAGACTTGTAATAATAGAGGGAATGCGATACAATGCTTTTCCTTTACATTAAGCATTTATTGTAAATTCTATAGTCTATAATTTACAAAATGAATTAAATAGGTAAAATGGAAAAATAGCATTTGGATGAACTCCACACGTAGCATACGTGTTTAGATTACGTTCACAGATAAGAGATATAGTAAAACTGTGATAGAGTTATTATACTCTATGCATAAAATAGTTACAATATTCAAGTTATATCGTTATTCGTTTTAACGTTCTGAAACTGGTATTATGAATTTTATTGAAATTATGTAACGATAATAAGATTATTATTGTATTATTTTTAAAACTATACATTTGATTATTTTTTTCAAAACACGTGGCATGACGACGTAAAATGATATAGTGATACAGTAATGAAATAAAATGATACAGTAATGAAATAAAATAGTGTGCTAATTTGTAAATATTTTTTTCTATACCATGGCTTCACCATAAATTTTAAAATATATAATTTTATACTATTTACAAATTATTTGATTGATAAAATAATTTATTTAATTATTTTAAAAAACTTTTATTATAAAACTTTGTTTAAATGACGTTTGTGACGTTTAACAGAGTAGACACATATTACAAGCTCCAGTTAATTTAATTACAGAACAATTAATTTATCACAACAATATTTATAAAAGTGCAAGTGCATAAAGTTAAAGCGTGGTGCAGTGTCGTGAATAATTCTTTTCATATTTTACTTGTCGAAAAACTTGTATAATCAACCAATTAATGTTTTTATTACAACTGATAAAACAATCTTATATTTTAACAAAAGGGTAAGAGAATAATTAATTTACGTTACTTTCAACCATCATTCAAAGTAACATAGTTATCTTTAAATTCGATTCAAATGGTAACTAAAGCGTTGGTGTATTGGTCAACGCGTCGCATCGCCGTTCAAGGCACATAGTTCGAAACCCACGTCAAGAGAATTTTCTGACTAAATTTTATTTTCAAGTTGAAAATTTGAAACAAAATATTAAAATGGTTGGAACTTGCGAGGCATGCAAAGGGCACATCACCGTGACAGTAAAACGTATAAAGTGCAATAACTGCAACTGCATATATCATTCTGAGTGCGTAGGATTTACTAATGATTCATCGGCCGCAAGAACGCAATGGCTATGCCCTACTTGCGTGGCGGCTGCGCGCAGAGGTGGCGACAACAGTAATACACCAGTACGAGCGGAAAAAGCGAGCAAAAACCCGCGCACAGCAGCTTCTGATGTACCCGACGACTCGACATCTAAATGCGACAACCCTGCTGACATTACCAAAAATATAACCCTATTTAGTCGTTTTGAAAAAATTTTAGATACTAAATTAAAAACCATTAAATGCGAAATTGTTGAGGATTTAAAAAATACTGTCTTCATGGAACTAAAAAATGACATAGCAGCCCTGTCTTCGGAGTTTTCCCAATTGCAAACCTCTTACAGTCAGCTGCAGCTTGAAAATGACCTCCTCAAGCAAGACTTACATAAGCTGCAGGAACGCGTCACGGCATCTGAGGATCAGGTGTCAGAATTGCGTTCTCAGTTCGGCAGACAGCAGCAGCAGGCAAGAATCAACAATTTGGAAATAGTAGGGCTACCACAAACTAGCAATGAATCGCCTACTGATATATTAATAAAAGTCGCTCGATACTCTGGAGTCGAAATTAAACACGATGACATTGAATTTGCGCATCGTGTTCAACCCCAAAAAACTATTGTAGGAAGACCCAAACCTATTGTTGTGAAATTAAAAGACCGACTTTCTAAGGACAACATCCTTTCAGGTTTAAAAAAGAAAAGAGGAATTTGTACTAGAGACATAGGCATTGAAGGCGCAGACAAGAAATTTTTCGTCAACGAGCATTTAACCCCTGAAAACAAGTATCTATTAAAACTGACTAAGGACTTAGCACGAGAAAAAGCCTTTAAATTTGTCTGGGTTAGAAATTGCAGTATTTTTTTAAGAAAGAACGAACAATCACCTGCTATAAATATACGTGTCGTAAAGGACCTCGCAAAGATAAAATAATCTTGGAAGTACTAATTAATAGTTTTATAATTTATTTTATTACTGTCTTTATATTACTGATCGTTATTATCATTTTTTGTATATATTCACACCACGTTCTATACACATGCCGTATTTCACTCACAAATTCACCAAATCAAACTTTCCATTCAGTGCAGATATCTCTCTTAAAATTAACTAATCAACAAATGAAGTCGAACAACTTTTGTGTTGCGCTTTGCAAAGTATTCAATTTAGCCATATATCAACCCACTTGTAACCGAATTATATTAAACATAAATTTCCACATTGATAATATTCTTACAAACAACACCTTCAGAGGCAAGCATATTTTGGTACTAATCACTTCTTCGCCGGTGCTAATTCAATAGAGATTATATACCAAAACGTACGTGGTCTTCGCACTAAAACGACCGAACTTCGGCAAAACATTTTGAATCATGACTACAGTTTAATTTTAATCACAGAATCATGGTTAGCGAGCAGTATTTACGATAATGAAATATGTGACGATAGATACGATATATTTAGGTGCGATAGAAGTTCTGAAACTTCAAGAAAGAAGTTGGGTGGTGGAGTGTTATTATGTGTCTCAAAAAAACTGAATGCAAAACAATACAATATGATTTGTCGGGGAGTTGAATCTCTGTGGATTACTATACCAGCAGAGTCTTTAAAAACCCAAAGAAACCGTAATATACATATCGGGTTAATCTACCAACCACCAGACAACCAGTTACCTGCTCGTCTTGAATCCGTGTCTGCGTGTCTTGCTGAATTAGTTTCCAAACACCCAAATGACCACATTATCCTAGCCGGTGACTTTAATCTGCCATACCTTACCTGGTCCGACTCCGGTCCTATTATCCAAAAGCGTGGGTCAATAGAATTACAAAATGCATGTACCAAGTTTATTGATGTATGCAACCTATCCGGTCTGAGACAACAGAATACAATAAGGAACAGCGCAAACAACACCCTTGATCTACTGTTTAGTGATATCGACTTTGATGTACTACGAGTTCCCAGCCCTCTTGTTTTCGAAGATAAATACCATCCCTGCCTAGAATTTGATCTCACCAATTTACTTGAGCACGGGTCTTGCCAGAAACTTAAAAAACGACCTAACTTTTTCAAGGGAAACTATTCAAAGATAAATGAAAAACTTTCGGACATTAACTGGAATGAAGTGCTGTCAGGTGAATCAATAAACGAGATAACTGATAATTTTTACTCTATTTTAAACGAATCGATACGTAATTACGTGCCGTTAAAATCTCATTCTAATCTAAACTTTCCTGTATGGTATTCCAAGTCCTTAATCCATATAATAAAAGAAAAACGACAAAAGCATAAGAAATGGAAAGAATACAAAAATCCCCGTGACTACGACGAATTTGTGCTATTAAGAACAAGACAAAAAATTGTTCAAGCCAACTGTTTTGTGTCTTACACCCAACGTATGCAAAGTTTCATTCGTAGAGACCCTAAACTTATTTTTTCTTATTCAAAATCGCTGAGGAATAACAAAAAAGGATATCCCAAAAAGCTTACTCTAGGGTCAGATACCTACGCAGACGAAGCTACTGCATGCATAGGTTTCAGTAAATATTTCGAAAGTGTTTTTGTTAAGCCGGCCGTTTCGTATTCTGCATTAAATCTTCCAACCACGACACATAACGAAATCATTAGTAAAATCATTGTTGACGAAAGCGAAGTCTTTCAATTTCTAAAAACACTGAAGACCAATAAGGGCGCCGGTAGTGATGGTATTCCCCCAATATTTATTAAAAACTGTGCAGCTACTTTAGCTAAACCACTATCTATTATATTTAACCTCTCGATTAATGTTTTCTGTAGTTTCCCAGATACATGGAAGGAGGCACTCATAGTGCCTATTCACAAAAACGGAACAAAAACACGAATCGAGAACTACCGGCCCATATCAATCCTAAATGTGATGAGTAAAGTGTTCGAAGCTGTTGTTTATAGGCACGTAAACCCAATCATTGCCATGTCAATACCAAATGAGCAGCATGGATTTACTAAAAATCGGTCAACTGTAACTAATATGGCTGTATTTACCAACTACGTGCTAAAAACATCGATAACAGACTCCAAGTAGAAGTGATCTACACGGATTTCGAAAAAGCATTCGACCGAGTAGATCACACAATTCTGCTTCGTAAACTAGACATATTAGGCATAAGCGGAGACTTGCATCGATGGTTCACGTCATACATAAGAAATCGTATGCAGGCTGTTGTGATTGGCAGTGCCAAAAGTGATTACGTTACGGCACCTTCAGGCGTTCCTCAAGGTTCTATTCTAGGCCCACTTTTATACAATGCTTATTTATTTGATATAGGGAACTGCTTCAATCATGCAAAGTACTTAATGTTTGCAGATGACAAAAAAGTATTCTTCAGTGTACGTACTTTGGATGACTGTTATAAATTGCAAGAGGACTTGAATGCTTTAACGGAATATTATATTACGAATCGAATTTCTGTGAATGCTGGTAAATGCCATCATATTTCTCTGAACCGTAAATTAAACCCAATAGTGTACGATTATAAAATTAATGGGGTACAAATACCAAAAGCCAGGACGGTTAGAGATTTAGGGATTAAAATCGATACCAAGCTTTCCATGCATGAGCATATTGACGTTGTGGCAGATAAAGCATACAAGCAACTGGGTTTTGTCAAGCGAGTGTCTAGCGGTTTCAAAGATGTAGAATGCATCAAAATACTATACTTTGCATATGTGCGCAGCTTACTCGAATACGCATCTAACATCTGGTCACCTCAATACACTACACATATCCAAAGGCTAGAATCTATACAAAGGCAGTTTCTTAAATATTTAGCATTTAAAGAATTTAAAAACTTCAGCAACTATCAAGAAGCTTGCAGTCACTTCGCGATAGACTCTCTAGAACAAAGAAGAAAGCAGAGTGATATGATGTTATTACAAGCAATTATAACTGGTAAAATCGACTGTCCCAACTTACTGTCCGCCTTTTCACTAAGTACCCCACCCTTCAGATCCTTTAGATCCCAGCACAAGCGTCTACTGAGTGTGCCCAAATACAAAACTAATTATGCCAAGAACTCCATTATAACACGCCTGTCACAAACTTACAACAATTTATATTCTAACCTAGACTTATTCCATTTGTCCAAAGCACAACTAAAAAAAGAGATCATCAAATTTCATCGAGATAAATAACGCACTGACACACAAAAGCACGCACATACACTCTCTCTCTCACACACACTCACACACACACACGCACACAAACGCACACACACACACGCACACGCACTCACACGCACGCACGCACACACACACACACACACACACACGCACAATATATACGTTCATATATGAGTGTTGTGGATATCTTATTTTTATTATTATCCACAATTTTTATTTCATGTTTTAACTTTTATATTTTACTTTTATATTTTATTTTTATATTTTATATTTTGTTCTGTAACCAGGCATATTAATATTATACTTACTCTGTTAATGTAGATAATCTATTCATAATTATTGTAATCTAGTTTTGGCCTTATTGTAGTGTTTGAAATTTCCTAAATAAGAATTATCTGTAACGCTGTTGATTGCAAAATAAATAAATAAATAAATAAATAAATTTTATTTAAATTGACGAATAAAAACGCTTACAAACGACGAAAACATTTAAAAAGTATATAAAGTATAATTTTAATGTGACTTAAAAGTGGATGTATCCACATCACATTTAAATAAAGTAAAATTAAAAAAGAATCGTAGAATAACTGAAAATACTAAAATCAGGATTTGAAATAAATGAAATTCAATAAAACAAATAATCGTCGAACAAGCGATTCGAGCGAGGCGCTTGATTTCCATTTGTAAATTGAATTATGTACTTCCCAACGTTTCTAAATGGAATTTGTCAATAATCTAATTTCCGTTGAGATTTCATTTAAAAAAATACATTTAGAAATATTCAGTGTTGAAATGTAAATATACATACAAAAGTAATAATAAAATTATTTTGCTATAATCCGCGAAGAAGTAAAATAGAAAATATATATAATGCTAAATGTAAGTGGACAATCGGTTATCATACCTGATTGTGGTGGCGGTGGTGGAGGTTTGTGCATGTGTTTTTACGAATCCTGCATGTATCAGGTATGATAACCGATTGTCCACTCTACATTTAGTATTATATATATTTTCTATTTTACTTCTTCGCGGATTATAGCAAAATAATTTTATTATTACTTTTGTATTATGGATCTCCGCAAAGTAACGCCTAATTCTATAAATTATTTAAATATACATAATTAAATTATTGAGTATTTTTATGAATAGGTTATATTATAACACCAATTCTGCTGTTTGAAACTAATTTGACTGAATTAATTAAATCGACACTTTATTTTGTGTTAAAATATAACCGAACTAAATATCGAGTCAGTTTAGTTACTTTAGTTTAGTCAGTTAGTCAATCCAAATTTAACTGCATAAAATATAACTCAATTAAATATTGTCTATTCTCTGCATTGTTAAATAAATTGTCACAAATTCAAAATCAGTAATATTAATTAATTAACTTAAACTATTATTTTTATGCTTCCCAACCCTACTGGGATGGTAGTATAATAAAGAATTAATATAAAACTTCCTCAAGATCCTATCTTTTAGTAGAAACTATGTAAAAATCAGTAGATTTTGAGAAAATCGATACAGACAGCTTTTGGGGACTTTGTTTTATGATAAGTATAGATATAGATATGTTCAGTTTAATTTTTTTATCCGAAATTGGTAAATTCAATATTTTTTTGGTTACGTTAACCTATTTTGACGCGAAATTTTGAATTTGAAATCCCAGCGTACTTTTGCGCAGAAAATGTGTCAAACGCTTAAACAACTTCACTTTGCACAAATAGTAGAAGTACGTTATTCGGAAAACATGTTATACACGTTTTTAGGGCCTGAATGCACAGACAGCTGCGAAATTTTGAATTTAATTACTAGTATGTTAAGCCCGCTTCCCCGTTTAACATCATTCTCCTGCCCTTATCCCACTCTAAGTGGGGTCGGCACAACATGTTACAAACATGTTACAAACATGTTTGTAACATGTGGTATCCGGCTAAATAGAATAGTACCACCCTCATTTCTTACCGAGGTGTCGTAAAAGGCGACTAAAGTAAGTCGACCTGCCGTGTGGTATCCGGCTGCATAGAATAGTATCACCCTCATTTCTTACCGAGGTGTCGTAAAAGGCAAGTAAGGTAAGTTGACCCACCGTGTGGTATCCGGTTGAGTAAAATAGACCACCCTCTTTCATACCGAGGTGTCGTAAAATACGACTTAGGTAAGTTGACGTCAGGCAGGCGGCCGGTCGTAAAAACGCAGCCAAATCATGTGACAGCATGTTTATATGTTGTGCCGACCCCACTTAGAGTGGGATAAGGGCAGGAGGATGATGATGATAGATGTGTAACTTTACTTGATACACCGACTTTTATACGCTGTGTGTGTATTTACCCTAAAGAGTTTGACTCAAATTAATTGGATTGCAAAGTGTTTCTACATACAGCTTAAAGCTCGTTTATTACCCATTAGCTTGGTGCTTTTAGAAGCGCTGAACCGATCAGTTAAAATTTAAATTAAACAATTTATCGACTAAAATAATGTAAAGTAAGTAGCGGCCTGTTACTATCCCACTGCTTAGAATAGGCCTCTTCTCTCCGTTTTTGGAGAGAAGGTTTGGAGCTAAGACCTACCACGCTACTCCAATGCGGATTGGTAGGTTACACATATCTCTAGAATTCTCTAGAGATATGCAGGTTTCCTCACGATGTTTTCCTTCGCCGAAAAGCGTGTGATAAATTGCAATTATCAATTAGACACATAGGTTTTAACAGAAAAACTCATTGGTGTCTGCCCGGGTTTGAACCCGTGACCTCCTCGAAAGAGTCGCACGGTGTTACCGCTGGGCTACCACAGCTTCTTATAAAAATAATGTATTTCATGATTTAACACTAAACCGTGACGTTAATCGTTTTAACAGAAATACGGTTCTGAAACGTTCCTTTGTATTTACCTATCCTATTTTACTCATATTATAAATAAATAATAAATAAATATATGGGACACTTACACACACGGTCGTCTTTCCCCAAGGTAAGTAACTTAATACTTGTGTTATGGTAGACGGACAGCTGGTGAATATATACTTATATAATTTTAAATACATAATTAAATACAAATATACACCCAGGCTCAAAGACCAACAAATTGATTTTTAGAAAATGTTGGTTCTCGTCGGGAATCGAACCCAAGCCCCCTGGAACTGAAGGCAGGATCACTACCCACTGCGCCAACGGGCCAGTCAACGGAAAATTGTGAGTTTGGATGTTCTTTGTTACTCTTTCACGGCGAATCCGCTGAACCAATATCGATGAAATTTGGCACAATTATTCTTTCTACACCGGAATAACATATAGGCAATAGAAATCCTGTTAATTCTACACACGACAACAGTCCATGCAAACAAAGTCACGAGTAAAATAATAGTTAATTAAGTTGAGTAGCGTTCATGATTAGCCCACAACTGGGCAAAGTACTTCGGTCTTTGACGCTTTTATAACTGATCTTAACCCTTGTATAAATATTTTGATAATTTATTAAGTTTTAATAAAATAAAATTCATGAAATTATACCTCACAAAACTGATTTGTCATTTTCATTTGATTGAATTAACTTCGTGACAATGTTTTATATAAACTGACGATCTATAGAAACTATCTTTTACCAATTTAAAATAAAATTATTTAGTTTTCTTTTGGAACGATCTTATTATGATATTAATGAATTTTTATTTAATTGTGATATATAATGTATTTTATTTCACATTTTTAATTTTAATTTATATGACATTATAATTTTATTCGGACTAGTTACATACATAAATTTATATTGTTTGACATTTGGACGCCACTTATGGCAGTTTATGGCTGTATTTAATTAATTTTAAGACCTTTATATGTACCCATAGTCTGCAAATAAAGATGATTTGTAATTAATGTATAGAAACTGGCTATACTCACGTGTTATTTTATCGGATGAGCCCAACTATTCTATACTAGTTTCATATCGCTGCTACACGCAGTTCCCGCCGCGATAACGCCGCATAAAGAGCTCATGAATAAGAGCCCCGTATGGGCTTGAAACTAGTCGGGCTCATCCGATAAAATAACACGTGAGTATAGCCGGTTTCTATACATTAATTATGAATAACACTCACGATAGTTGAAATTCAAAAAAAGATGTTTGATTCGATTTAATTTAAAACTCTGAAACTATTAATATTGATGCTTCTTGTACAAAATATTACATAATCTAAACGATGACAATACAGTACTTAGTGCTCATGATGTAAATAATATCATTATATCAGATTATAGAAGGTATAATTGTAAAATTATTGCGCATAAAACCAGGTAATTGGTTTAGCTTGATTTTATCTAATTAGTCCTATAGGATTTGTATAAAGTACTTAAGCTTTTTCCTAATATAATTATGATAAAATGTTTTCCACTCTTTAAATTAGGATTTTTATCTATGAATATAGCTTTTGAAACTATCACTTTTTCTAAAACTTTAAGGGCCTGTTTCACAAGTTACTAATAAACTGTCAGCTTATTCGGAACATATCTGGCACATATCTCGGAATTTTGCGTTTTTCTGGTATCTGATAGGTTTATTCAGCACTTAAATAAGTTAACAGGTAGATCATGTGGCTGTTATTTTGTTTATCTCCTGAATAGCAAATAACTATTTCAAAATGGCCGCAATTTTTTTTAATTTTTCACTTTTTAGAATCTCTTATTAGAGACATTTATCTGCTATTTAGTTTATTTGTCGGTTAACTATCAGACACTTTAACAGTAACTTGTGAAAATGGCAACTGTAACGTACTTAATAAGTCTTAATACTTTACATATCGATAATATATCTGTACAGCTTTTGGAATTAGTGCAATTGTTAACATAATCATTTTATTATTGTCTATGAATGTTAAATAAAACTCACGACGAGGAAAGAAAAAAAGTTGAAATAAAAAATTAAATTGAATTTTCGGCATTATTGGTAAAGAAATTTGAATTATATATAGTACTGCGATGTTACTTTAATTTGCAATATATCGCGCGCTTAGTTTTAAAGTGACCTAATTCGAAAAGTTGTTTTCTGGCAATTTTAATAAAGCATATCGCCAACAAAACTCGTGCATGTTAAAGAGAGCCATACCTGGGAGAAACACTAGTTTTTTTTAGTTCGTAGCGTATATTTGAATATTGGATTAGGCATTGATATAAGGATTAGGTACAATGTATCTAACTCAATTGAGCCTAATTTTGAATTAGGTCAGTTTAATACTCATCATCATCTTCCTGCCCTTATTCCACTCTAAGTGGGGTCGGCACAACATGTTATAAACATGTTGTCGCATGAATTGGCTACGTATTTTACGACTGGCCGCCTGCCTGACGTCAACTTATCTTAGTCGTATTTTACGACACATCGATAAGAAAGAGGGTGGTCTATTCTAATTAAGCGGATACCACACGGCGGGTCGATTTACCTTAGTCGCCTTTTACGACACCTCGGTAAGAAAAGAGGGTGGTACTATTCTATTCAGCCGGATACCACACGGCACGGTCAGTTTAATACTAAGCGTGCGAAATATTAAAAATAAAAAAATTATTATATCTTTTACATTATAAGGTTTCAAAATTACATTAAACTGAAAAGTGTAATTATATATATAACGAGTACTTTACCCCTATCATCTGTCTGTAAGACAGTGGCTTATAATCCAAGTTCATTTATAAATATTTCATCACAATGTGTTCAATTATACCAAATATTTGTACAAGTTGTCCATATATGACATAATAATTTGTTTATAAATATTGAACGAGTATTACATGGGTTATGTATATTTGTTAAACTATTTTTTTTTAATTAAACCATTTGGATGTACATCAAACGTCCCTTGTATTAATTTTAATTTTTTATAATACAATACTAGTATTGTATTATTAAAATTTAAAAAAAAAACTTATTTTGTAACATTTGAATAAAGAATAATTAATTTACCAATAAGTTTTACTTTAATTTATACAAAATATCTTCAAAATCTTTTTATATTAATATCATAATATATAAATCCATTTTAAAACCGGTGCTTTTAAAATATCAACAATTTAAATGTAATTTTAACGTCATATAATATTTCCCTCATAAATAATATTAAATGGATTTTGAAATAAAAAATTATAATGCAATAATTACGACTAGTCCGTAATAATTAAATTAAATACATATAATTATTGCGTATTTTAAATTAAGGCAGAAACGCAATTTTCGATTTAATAAATTAAGTGAAATATGAGTTTTGATGTATATAATGTAATGTAAAGTAAATGTGTTTTATACCAAATGAATTGATTGGGTCAAGTTGACTTTCATTATCTAACGAATACAGACAAATCGAATAAATACAAGCTGAAGAAACTATATTATAATATCATTTTATTTCATAATTAATTAAATATTCAGTTGAGGTGGCACATCATCAATCAATGCATCTAAATAATTTAAAAAAAAACCACTTTCGTTCTAAAACAGTTTTTGTTTCAATTGCAAATCAATTTATTAATAAAATCGATTAATAGCTATGTCTACCAATGGTTAAATAAATTTTTCAAAAATATTTGTGCAATGAAGTAGTAAACATTTAAAGAACAAACTTATGAAGCTTTTTTTTATTTGAAATTGTCGTGAATTCTATAATTTTTTGATGAATTAAATTATAATATAAGTTTGAATAATATTAGAAAGTTATTCCCTTATATTTATTGGTTCTTATGACAAGTTGCATGCATTTAATAAATTTATATATTAACAAACTCGTCTAGAAACGTCACATTTCTATGTCATCTTGATTAAAAATAATACAATACATACATATGAAACTGTCATCAAATTAATTACGTTTTAGAGTGGAATTATTTCATTTGTAATTTTTCATATGTTAAAATTTAATTTAAAACACAATTTCCGTGTATCTAGCGTGTTTTCTTTAGAAGTAAATAAATTATTGAAGTAAAACTTCTTTACGCATGCTTGACATGCGGAATGCAGGTGAAGCAAAGCTAAGCTGGTGAAATGTGTTAAAATAATATTACGAAAAGTGTGATCTGGAGGGGAGAATGGAAGTTGATATGTTAGTGAAGATTACTTTAGGGGCAATAGAGAGAGGTGCATGTAAACGAAATGCGTGACATTTCATTTAAGTATTCAAATTTGCCACGTATATAGAGATATTTTTGAATTTAAACTATCGTGAGTGGAATTTATAATTAATGTATAGAAACCGGCTATACTCACGTGTTATTTTATCGGATGAGCCCGACTAGTTTCAAGCCCATACGGGGCCATACAAGTCCCGTATGGTCTTAAAACTAGTCGGGCTCATCCGATAAAATAACACGTGAGTATAGCCGGTTTCTATACATTAATTATATAGAGATCCTGTAACGCTTCCTTTACAGTATCCCTATTAAGCCAATTTTGAATTATGTCACTTCAATACTAAGCATGCGAAATATAGATGGAGTTAAAGAAGTTTTATTTCAACCGTGTGGTCGGTATAAATTATAACAAACGATATTTTTCCTTTATACTTATGCAATAATAAAAAGCAATTTTTCAGAAGCCCAACCCATTTAATCTTATTCAAGAACTCAATGATACAATGACGGCCACAATGTTTTTTCATATCTACCAGCTCTATGAATGAAGGACGTATTAGAAACATGTAACAAAATTGTTACAACATGTTTTTAATACGACCTCCTTCATAGAGTTGGCGATTAATATGAAAAAGCACTGTGGCTGTCATATTTTTATGTGTCATTCTTTGAGTTGTAGCGAAAGAGTAAATGGGTTGACTCTGGGAAAACTGTTTTTTATTTATTGAATAAGAATAAAGGAGAAATATCCTCGCTTTGTTATATTCAGAAGGGGATGTAACCTAAACTCACAAATAGAGTGGACATAAGGAGTATCTGGAAATTTAAAGAGTTTAAAGAAAAGACAAATGACGATCAATATCTTGAGACGACACGGAGAGTGCGAATTTCGTTAATATGAGAGATAGCTGCGATATGCGATGCTATGGAATAAAAAAATGAGAGTTTTTATTTCAGAGATTATTGATGGTAATTGGTATTCGGTTAATTAATTCTGTGAGATCAACGTGACGATGTGCTATGTGAGGCCTTAGACGCGCCCGTGACTTTTGTTCGATGGAACTGTCAGCTAGAATGACGATTGTTCTCTGGATCTTTCTAGTTGTAACGATTGTTTTCTAGACTGTGGACATCTGCAACGACTGTCAGCTAGGCTCTGCCTAGAAGTGGTGATTGTTCTTTGAGCGTTATCATTTGCGAGTCTGTTTACGTGTGTATCTGCTGAGTTGGTTGCCACTAATTGAGCTGTGTTATGCCATGACAGTGATTGAGGGTGAGCTTGAGGTGCGAAATGCTTATGGTGCGAAAAGCTTAAGGAGTTGAGGAGTTGAGCTTAAAGAGTTGAGCATAAAGCGTGAGCTTAGAGTTGAGCATAAAGCGTGAGCGTAGTCCTGTCATGTCATGGCATGTGCGGTTTTCTTTTACAGATGAAAAGAGCATGTATTGAGTTTCTTGCCGATTCTTCTCAGTACAATCAGCATTCCGAATCGGTGGTAGATTCATTCCCAGAAGTCAGCTTATGAGATTTGCGGGGTCGCAAATGTTGTCAGGATGGTCGACTGTTACAACATGTTTTTAATACGACCTCCTTCATAGAGTTGGCGATTAATATGAAAAAGCACTGTGGCTGTCATATTTTTATGTGTCATTCTTTGAGTTGTAGCGAAAGAGTAAATGGGTTGACTCTGGGAAAACTGTTTTTTATTTATTGAATAAGAATAAAGGAGAAATATCCTCGCTTTGTTATAAAATAATATGACTCAATGAACACGGCGTATTGTATTATATATTTTATTCATTGACATGGATCCTTCACATTCCTACAATATAGAATCATTTTCAAGTTGCAAAATTGTCCTAAAATAAAAAAAAGTATAACTAAGTAGCGGCCTGTTACTCTCCCACTGCTGGGAATAGGCCTCTTCTCTCCGTTTTTGGAGAGGATTGGAGCTAAGACCACGCTGCTCCAATGTGGATTTGTAGGTTACACATATCTCCAGAATTCTCTAGATATATGCAGGTTTCCTCACGATGTTTTCCTTCACCGAAAAGCGTGTGATAAATTTAAATTATCAATTAGACACAAAGTTTTAATAGAAAAACTCATTGGTGTCTGCCCGGGTTTGAATCCGTGACCTCAAAAGAGTCGCACGGTGTTACCGCTGGGCTACCACAGCTTGTCCTAAAATGTCTTCGCACAATTTTATATAATTACTTTTAGCACATTAACATCTAAGGCGTATCAAACCTGTTCGTATTGAAGTTTTTTGATAGACAAAAGTATCTCGGAGTGATAGTACTTTATCTGTTATAAATATTGTACAATGATTACAATAAAGTATATTTGTGATAAAATAGTTGTTTTATTTAAACTGTGCTAGTGTTTTTATCCCACTCTAAGTGGGGACGGCACAACATGTTGTATCAAGATTTGGTTAGGTATTTTACGGCCGGCCGCCTGCCTAATTTCAACTTACCTCAGTCGCCTTTTGCGACACCCCGGTAACAAATGAGGGTAGTCTTTTTTACTCAACCGGATACCACACGGTGGGTCAACATACCTTAGTCGCCTTTTACGACAACTCGGTAAGAAAAGACGGTGGTACTATTCTAAGCCGGATACCACACGGCTTATCTTTTGACGTTATTTATGGTATTTAAATAAGTTTTATGCAATTAAACCAGGAGTGAGCAACCTTTTTCATCAACGGGCTAATTTTTTTTTACGTGTCGCATATTAAGTAACACTTACTAATAATTTACGAAACTTTAATTTTAATAAATCATCATCCACCTATCCTTATCCCACTCCAAGTAGGGTCGGGACAAGTTATAAATATGGTTATAAGTTATAAATATAAATTAAATGATTTGGCAATGTATTCTACGACCGGCCGCCTGCCTGACGTTAACATTCCTTAGTCGACACCTTGGTATAAAATAGCGTTGTCTATTTTACTCAACCAGATACCACACGGCGAGTCAACTTACCTTAGTCGCCTTTTACGACACCTCGGTAAGAAATAGAGGTTGTCTTTTCGACACAGCCGGATACCACGCGGCTATAAGGATCTTATACTAACATAAGCTTAAATATATCTTTCCATAATTTGCTGTAATATCCTTTACAGCAAATTCTGGAAACACTTTCATCATAACACCCTCCTATATTAACTATTATAGATTATGAAAAAGTAAACGACGGTACACAAAATAAGCGCGCAAAGTGCGTACTGTATGGGTGTTTTCCATTCCCTTGATGGCCCATTTGCACCATCCTCTGTAAATATTTTCCTTAAAGCCTGGGAGCGAGAATTAATGGTTGACTATTACCCATATAATTTTGCAGATCATAAAAGACTAATACACTCTAATATGCTTTAAGAGCTATGCGTACAGGAAAATCGTTACTCGCAGTATCTCTCACACTCCTGTTACATAGATAAAATATAGTTAATAGTCTATGGTCTTTGGCGGCGTCCCTATCTCTTGTCTACTACCTCCAATGGCGCACGCACTGATTATTGTAATATTAAGATATATAACAAATCTCTACCAGACAACACGGCTTTTTAATAACACATGGTGTCAGAAGTGGGATCCAACCAATTGAACCAATTGATTGAATTGTTCAAACAATTGAAAGGGATTGGACAGTGTTACCAATTTTATTTTATTTATTTCTTTTTATACATATATTTAAAAAAGAGAAACAAAAATTAAAAAAGCACATGTATAAAGGCGGACTTATCCCTAAAAGGGATCTCTTTCAGTCAACCTTTGAATAGTAGAAGGAAAAGGACAAGAATTGAGTAATTACTGATTTAGTAGTTTTTAGTCTTAGATCAATTAAAAGAGGCGGGTAACATTTCTAACAGGTGACGTTTCGGGCGTGGTATAACTCACTTCTCGTTTGACCATGCAAGTAAGAACACGATAAATTCGTTGTAAGCAGTAAATATCGTTTATTATTTTCTACAAGCTAACACAATGGACGTCCACTGTTGGACAGGTCTCATGGGATCTCCACACCACACGATCTTGTGCTCCCTGCAACCTTTTTGAGGTCATCAATCCACCTCGTAGGTCTACCGACGCTGCGTTTTGTGGTGTGAAGTCGTCATTCTAATACCTTTAGACCCCAATGGTTCTCCGCATTATGTGCCCCGCCCTTCGCCACTTCAGCTTTGTGACACGCTGAGCTACATCGTTGAGTTTGGTTCTTCTACGGATCTCCTCATTTCTGATTTGATTACGTAGAGATACTCAGAGCCCGCTCTATCACCAACCAACTGGCAGTATGAAGATTGGAAATAAACAGTATTTTAACAAAAAAGTAAAATTCATCGTTGAGTCTAGTCTAGTTCGTAAAGTTGCATCGGAATGTTCGTAATGTTCGCATAATGATGTTAACTTTACAAACCGACAATTGCTACACTTCATGAAAATCCTACCCAGCCAACCTCGCATAGCCCAGCCATGAGGGTTCAAACCCCGAGGGCAGACACCAATGACTTTTTCTGTCAAAACTTTTGTTTAATTTATAATTGTAATTTATCCCACATTTTTCGGAAGGAATATATCGTGGGGAAACCTGAATAAAAATTAAGTAAGTAGCGGCTTTTTACTGTCTCACTACTGAGAATAGGCCTCTTCTATTCGTTTTTGGAGAGAAGGATTGGAGCTAAGACCTACCACGCTGCTCCAATGTGGATCGGTAGGTTACGCATATCTCCAGAATTCTCTAGAGAAATGCAGGTTTTCTCACGATGTTTTTCTTCAGCGAAAAGCGTGTGATAATTTGCAATTTTTAATTAAACACGAAAAACTCATTGGTGTCTGCCCGGGTTTGAACCCATGACCTCCTCGAAAGAGTCGCACGGTGTTACCGCTGGGCTACCACAGCTTCTTATAGCCTTCTTATAGAAACCTGTATACCTCTAAAGAATTATTGGAATATATGTAACGTACAATACGTCCAATCCAATGTGAAGGTTTCTGTAGATACCATTCTCCTTAAGTTCTCTCTAATCCTCGTTTCTGACATAACCGCATTCATCTTGAACGAAGAACGCACCTTCTTGCTCCTATACCGAAGTGCAGGAACACTTGAACGAGTTTTAGCACTTTAGCTAATGTCTAGCCCTAGTATTAATGAACAAATTCCGCAAAAATACCAAAACAATGTTGAGAACTCAAAGTAAATGTTTCTATAGATAGGATTCTCCTTAGGTTCCTCTTAAACTTTTTTGACCTAACCGCCTTCTTCATATAACATGATCGCATAGATTTTTGCTTGTATCCCTAAGTATAGGTGACAACACTTGAACGAGTTTCCCTGGTCTTAATTAAGAAAATTCGCAAAAATACCAAAATCACCGATACTTCCTTTCATCAGCCGAAATTAATACCATCGTATCGTTAAGGTGCGTTGTGTTGGGGAACTTATTGTGAAGAACCAACGGGTGAGGCCCATATTGCGACGCAACTATTGCTGTATTGGCTTTTAGCTGTTAAAGTACTTAAATTGATAGCCCTTCTTGAAAACAAAACAAGCAGAGGCTGTATTCAAGCGACACAAATTTGAATAAAGTATATCTCACCAACATAAAAATAATAAACTTGAATGATGAATAACTTTATTTGGGTAAACGAAAATTTGGATAATACGTTAAATTACTGGACATTTGACATTAAATCACTAAAGGGACATTTCAAATTTTAACAATCACAATAATGTGCGCAATGGTTACAAACAGAACTCGATGTGAACGTTTCTGTAGATAGCATTCTCCTTAGGTTCCTCCTTAACCTTGTCTCTGACCTAACCGCCTTCTTCTTAAAAGACGAACGCACATTCTTGCTCCTATGTTTAGGTGTGATGCTTGAACGGTCACGTTTTGCCATCGCCCTTATCGATTGTCTAGCCTTCCTCTTGGCCCTTCTCGGTATAATCGTTCGGGCCCTCTCATATAAACGTTTCCCGAAACGTTTTTTAGCTACCGTAGTGCTGCTTGTGTGTGGTGGTAAATTAATTTCGCTGGTACTTGCATTTTCTTCAATGATATCGTCATTAGGGTTTTCTTGTACGCCTGTTTTAGTTTGGCCAACCTCTATTATAGCCACATCGTCTCCGTTTTGAGAATCTTCATTATTTTTTGATACTGTACCCAAATCTTGGTTATCTTCTGAGTTTCCCATTTGTAAGATTAAATTTTCTCAAAAACACAAATATATAAAAACAAGGCGAATGTAAACTAAAATCAAATCAATCTTTTCAAATTATCAATAGAATTCTTTGATACTGTCAATATGTCATTTTTTTGCTTTTTATAGCTACGCTTTCTAGCTAGCTTAAATTATAATTATAACGTTATAATTATAATATTTTTAAAAAACAATACATTGATTGACAAATGTTTACGTAAGCATGGGGGAGGGGGTAAGAGGGGGTAAGGTCAAAAAGATTTATAATAAATCTGCTTACGTAATACTTGAACAGCCCCTAATTAAGGGTGTTCAATTAAGATGATGATAAAATATATTGCGGTTACTCTTTGTAGGGGTATAAAAATACAACAAAACATACAAATAGTATATTAATATATTATATTTCCCTTAATCTTTACTATTTTATCACTCGTTTATAAATATATTGTTACAACATGTTTTTAATACAACCTTCTAGAGTTGGTCATTAATAATGCATTGTGGCTGTCATATTTTTATGTGTCATTCATTGGGTTGTTGCGGAAGAGTAAATGAGTTGACTTTGGGAAAATTGTTTATTTATTGAATAAGAATAAAGGAGAAATATCGTCTGTTTGTTATAATATCTAGTATGCCTTCTTGACGAATGACGTCGTAAATCATTAAAACTGACAAAAAGATCATCAAGAGTAATTCATACTTTTAGTAGAATAACAAATAAAAAAATGTCCTATTCTATAATTTTTTAACTAAAATGCAAGTATTGTTCAACAATTTTTTAAAAACAACCAAAGAAGACTTCCGTACTATTTTAGGCCCAAGATGTAAAAAGATGAAAATGGGTCCAATTAATAGCGTTTTTATTTCTAAACTATTACTCAAAATTTGGCTGATTTAGTCAAAGTTAGCAGAGTCATAAAAGATTTAGTAAAAGTGAGGTTATGAAATTGTTTTTATGATTTCGGAACTATAACATATTTTTTGCATAGATAAAGCAGCATAAGACACAATAGTGATGAACCAAACAATTAATCGATTTTTGAACAAGAATCACCTTTAACGTTAATTTCTTTATTGTTTAAAATACTTAACATTAAAACATTTAAACTGTAACAAATTTTATATGGTTATTTAATAATTATTTTCGCTTTTCGGTGAAGGAAAAACATCATGAGGAAACCTGGATGTCTGTAAAGAATTCTGGGAATCTTAGCTCTAAATCCTTCCCTCCAAAAACGGAGACCTATGCTCAGCAATGGGATAGCTTTTAGTTACACAAATATATCTAATATTTGTATGATTGTGTATGCCTCAACATTTTACAATTGTGCCCAAAAATTTGTTTCCTTCCAACAAAATCAGGGTCTCAGGGCATTTAATTGAATATTTTTTCTTTAAATTTATTTTGTTTACAGTAAGATGAAAGAAGATTGGTTTACATTAAATAACTTGACCACGAGATGCAACTTGAAGCAGACAGTATATAACAGTTTACAACTATTTAAAATTATTTATTTAACTATAACTATTTCATTCATTATTTATTACTTAATAAAATAATGCATCTACTTAGATGCATTTAAAAAATTTAACACTAATAAATGACATTATATGAGTGTAATTTTATTTTACTGTTGGCACAACTGTTGACAACACACGTGTTCAAAACATTCCTAGATTTGCCCAAGACTAATAACTAAAGATAGATAAAATCGTGATCCACATCCAAATAGTTCTTCTTGATCGTTGAAGGTAGTTCTGAGACGATGTTAGTAGGTATTTTATCTGAAAGGAAAAAAATAATTTAAATCCTAATTTTTGTTAGACGATTTCGAATATAAAGGTATATAAAAGCAGATACTATTAGCTATTCATATTATAAAACAGAGTTCCCAATTCTGCGTGTCTATGTGATCGATTTTCTAATAATCTTCTGAACGGATTTTTGTACGGTTTTTACTAAAATTTAGTGCAATTATTTAAGGTTTAGGATAAAACGTTATGGTTTTACGTAAATCGATTGAAATATTACGTGGGAAAACTTTATACATAAGTCTGACTCTCTGTCTGTTTTTCCATTTGTATCATTTTCAAGGCTAATTCGCTGCAGCAATAAATACGAAATTTTGATACAATTGAAACGAGACATTTAAAAATGTATATGCAAAGCGACGCCTCATCGCCTGGCGTTCGGCCTTTGGAGTGGGATGGCATATTTGTTCGGAACAATATTAAAGCTGAGAGCTCAATGGCTTCGCCGGTAAGTTGGTCGAGCGCAGGAGCACCATCGGGGGAGAATAAATGAAAGCATGACGCGGAAGACAGACCTCCAATTATTTCGATATCGATCAAGCTATCGATGACCTCATTGGAGGTCTTCATTGGACCTTGGTTTAATGTGAAGTAAAGTTGGCGCGCGCAGGTCGTTTAAGAGATTCTGAGTTGACGAAATTGTTTTATAGAGTGCGAACCATTAGCGATTATAGCGATATTGTGCTTTATCATGCCAAAATAAGATTCGAAGTTTAACGCCGATAGCTTTAATATCTTCACCATTAGACTAGGCTACAAAGGTATAGTTAGATTAAAAAATAGTCCAAACTTACCATTACATCTATAGACAAGGTTCGACCAGATAATCATTTCTTGTGAGAAGCAGAACACGCCAAGTCGGCCACCTTTCAGAGTAAAGTCATAGACATTGCCAGAATCCGCCACCAGCCGGTTGTTCTCGTACATCTTGAGCCGAATGAGGCCGATCTTGGGACGGTGGAGGAGTCGCCAGCGGTAGGCTGTACGCTCTCGCCACCCAACGTTACGAGGGTCCTTCCAGAGCAACGTTACCTGAAGACAGGGGTCATTGTGTTAATAAATTCATATGGGAACTGATTTTTTTTCCTTTACTGATAACACGACAACTGTCTAATTACACTCTTGTGTGTAATTGGACTCTTCTGGACTGGATTGACTGGATTTGGATTGGATCTGGATTGGACTCTCGACTCTCCGCGATCTTTTTGAGGTCGTCAGTTCACCTTGTAACGGGTCTACCGACGCTGCGTTTTTTTCGATGGATAAATTCCAAAAATACGAAAATATCGCAACATGACGAAAGTCACTACGACTCGACTTGTCCAAGCACTTGTTTTACGCAGAGACGTGGAAAGTACTTGAAAGTTGAAAAACGAATAGATGCCCTCATAACGTGGTGCTGGCGAAGAATGCTTGGTTTATCCTGAAACCGGTCCTAAATCTATCAAGAATTTGGCATAAAACAACATCTTTCCAGCACTGTTGCACTTACTTTACCTTCAAGTCTTTTTTCCGACTATGGAACCATTGTAAAAGCTGTTAAAACTAACAGCATTAGTTAATTCGATAGCTTAGCCATTAAATACTCCTGAAATAGACCTATGCTTATTGTTTACCTGTCCAGGGGTAGACTCCGTATTCCAGAGGGAGTTCCTCAAAGTCTTCCCGGGGCCGGTCTGCGAGTTGACCAACTTGAGCTGAATGCCAGGCTCGGCGACAGCCCTGAACGGCGTCGTCTGCCAGTATGTCTGCGTGTTCTTCTTCCACATAACCACGTAGAAACGCTTATTGTTTTGATATCTGATATTAATAATTAATAAGCATAATAATTTATTTAAATAACGACCTTTTCTTAAAAACTGCTGAACGTTCAACGCGCTTACATTTTTTTAAAGCTAATTACGAACATATAATCAATGATATAAACAGTGTTGCTTGGGATAAAATATTGAATAGTTGCAATAATGTGAACGAAATGGTTTCTAAGTTCTATAGTTACATTTACAAATTTATTCAGGATCGAGTCCCAAAATCAGTTAAGAATAAAAACAAGTATCCACCCTGGTTTACTCCTAATCTTATTAATCTTCTGCGTGAAAAATATAAGTATCGAGCAAAAATAAAGAAATATAATGGTAATCCTCGCGATATAATTAGTTTTGAAATCCTCAAAAACAGGTGCCGGAAAATGCAATTAGTTTGTTACAATGCATATTTAAGTCGATTAGAAATGACACTGAGGTCCAATCCCAAGTTTTTCTGGTCGTTTTTAAAAACTAAAAGAAATGGTAAGAGCTTATACCCGAGCGAAATGAAATATAATAATATGACTTCCTCAGATGCACATACTATTTGTGGGTTCTTTGCTTCTCACTTTTCATCAACCTTCACTTCAGCATCATCTGTGCAAGACTTCTCTCAGTCGACCAGCAAAAAAACATTTGAATTTAACAGCTTGAGCAATATCGTATTGGACATAGAAACCACATTTAAAGCTTTAAAAAGACTTGATCCTAATAAAGGAGCTGGCCCGGATGGCATTCCTTCTGTATTTGTGGTAAAGTGCGCTTCAGCTTTAGCACGGCCTCTTACAATTATCTTTAATACCTCATTGAAAGAAGGCACTTTTCCGCAAATTTGGAAGGAGGCACGAGTGGTTCCGTTATACAAAAGTGATGAGAAAAGTTTTGTAAAAAATTACAGACCGATTTCTATCTTATCGACATTTGCAAAAATTTTTGAGCAAGTGCTTTATCCAGTCCTTATTTCTTACTTTAAGCAAAAATCACACCATTTCAGCATGGTTTTGTAAAAAATAGGTCTACCACTACTAACTTGATTTCTTTTGTGGAGTATTTATCCCGCGCTGTTGACTCACGTGGTACAGTGGATGTGATATATATGGATTTCGCAAAAGCGTTTGATCGCGTTCCACACCATATACTATTATATAAACTCGAGTCTCTTGGTATAAATGGTTTATTTTTACAATGGTGCAGGTCTTACTTAAATGCGAGGACATCTAAAGTAGTCATAAATGGTCAAGAATCAAATATATTCTATAATTCTTCCGGTGTCCCACAAGGTTCACATTTAGGGCCTTTATTGTTCAATATCTTTATAAACGACATTACTTTGTGCCTCAGACATTCAAAAGGATTGTTATTCGCAGATGACTTAAAAATTTATAAGTCAATAAAAAATTCTTCGGATTCACTGATGTTACAAGAGGATTTACATAATTTGACATATTGGTGTAAAGTCAATGGGATGGATCTGAATGCCGACAAATGTAGTTATGTTCAATTCACAAGATCACGCAATTCTATACAGAATTTATACCGTATTAACAACACACCATTGAAAAGAAATCAATCCATTCGTGATCTGGGTGTAATTTTGGACAGCAGCCTCAGGTTCAATATTCATATAGACCACATAGTTAAAAACTCTTTAAGAACTCTCGGTTTTGTGTTGCGGAACACTAAAGAATTTAAAAATCCACAGACTAAAATTGTAGTTTTTAATTGTCTTGTCCGTTCCAAAGTCGAATACTGCAGCGTCGTCTGGAATCCTTTTTATGAAGTGTATGCGAAACGTATTGAGTCGGTACAAAAAAGATTCCTTTGGCATCTTGCATATCAATATGGGTTGGCAAAAAGACTCAAAAGTTATGACGATAGACTGACGCACTTTAATTTAATATCACTACGGAATCGAAGATCTCTCTTAGACGGTATGTTTCTGTTGAAATTGCTGAGAGGTGTCATAGATTGTCCATCCCTATTAAAGCAAATTAACTTTGCAATACCAAATCGACTACCTCGTGCCCAAATACGGAAGTTGTTCGCGGAATGGCCTATCTAGGACAAATCTAGGACACAACTCTCCCTTAAATAGACTTATGCGTCAATATAATAAGCTATCGAAGGGTAATAATATGTTAGATATAATGCACGATTCCGAAACAATGTTTAAAAAATCCCTTCTAAAACTTTTATAATCTGTGTTATTGTCACCTTTTTATATTTTAATATGAATGAATGTTTGTTATTTTTTGTAAATGTTGTAGCCGTCTTTAATTAATATAGCATTTAGTTTTTATTTTTAAGGTATCATGTAACTTTTCAACATGTTAATAATGTATATATTGTTGATGGCCTAATAAAATAAAATAAAAATAAAAAAAATAATTAATCATTATATTTTTGGTCATGGCGACCTTTTCTTCTTGATCTTGCTGTGCCAAATAAATGTTATTTGGCGCAGCAAGATATGCAATCACCACACAAAATCTCAGCATACGACCTAGATATCAAGACATTTAATACGTTCGAGTATCTTAGCATGAGATTGGAATTCTGAAAATTTACACCATCTTGTATACCTTTTCCTTCTCTAACCTATATTCCATTTATTTTTAGATTTTGTAACTTCATTAAAAACTGTTGTAAAGGTAGGTAAATTAAATGAGTATTCAAATTGATTTATTTATGTACCATAAAAAAGTTGGAAAAACACTATTGATAAAAAAGCGTACTAAGGTCAACTTATCCCTAAGACTTTGGAACTTGAATTTCGCTGATACGTTTGAATCGTCGACTATACTCAAACAAATTTAGCTAATTTAGCTAGCAAAGAAATCAGCGGGTGCTCTTTCCGAAAAAATTCTACATACATTTCGCCATTTGCTTATCAGGAATATTAATTGCTCACCCGAAAATAAAGCCCACGTAATCATCATCTATTTGCGAGTCAACAAAGAGAGTTCCCTCGAAATCAACTCCGCCGAATCTGTCGAAGCCAACAGCAAGGCCTGGATCAGAGTTTAAGGTCTGCAGTATCTCCGCTCCTTTATCAGCGATCTCCCAATTCGGATCCTGTTGCGATGTGCCTTCGGGGTCCAGACGGACTGTCATGTAGTTTCTAAATAAAAAAATTATAAAGATAAATTTATGGATTTTATTAAAAAAAAAAACATAGTTCTTTTATTTTGTATTTTGGCCCGTTTATTTGCAATAAACTCAAAAACGAGTGAACGAATTTTAATACTGTTTTGCATTGTTGTAGTTTTAGTCTCAACATTATTGCGTGTAATTCCGTTTTTAATGAATATTAATAAGCATTGGTTCGAAAAATTAGTAGTATTACTTATTAAATTAGTACTAGTATGATAAAAAAATAAAGTCCACCTGAAATCGGTCCGGAATATTCTTGAATTGTTCGGGCAGTTGTCCATTGCGTCGGTCACGTTGTCTCCGTCAAAGTCGTTATCACAAACGTTGCCGATGCCATCAGCTGCAATTTTTATTTCACATTTAAGTACCAAAATTGACATAACAAACTGTTACCATCCCACTTCGGAGCAAAGAAATTTGTTCTTTTGACAAGACACACAAATCCCAGGAATCCTTTAGATATATAGGTTTTCTGTCGATGGTATACTGCCCCAATGCAGATTGCCAATGCTACCAATGTAGGTTACATGTATGCAGGTTTTCTTACGATGTTTTCCTTCATCAAAAAGTGTGTGATAAATTGCAAATATTAATAAGGCATATAACTTTTAACAGAAAAACTCATTGGCGCCTGCCCTGAGTTTGAACCCGTGACCCAAATGATCTCACATTCGGCTATCACAGTATTATTTTGTCTTTTTATTTTAAACATTATTTTAACATATCACGTAAATAACAATTACTTAATATATGTAATCGATTCAAATCATGATAGATCACAGAACCATATCCTCCAAAGGCTTAATTAATGATGATAAACGACATTTTAGACCCAATATTGTCTACTTAATATAAATTAATGTACTGGAAAATGTATAATACTTATAAGAAAATGTATAAATAATTTTACTTTAATCAATAACAAAGGAATTTATATGGGTCACCTTTTTGGCATTTTATAAGTCGTCACCTCAACCAAAGGTATAAAATCAAGGGATTTCAAAAGACTAGGTCATAAGCCAGTTGAAAGTTTCTCTTTGATCCTCTAAAGCTATTGGATCTTCCGATGCGATATCCCTGTTCCGCAAACTTGCGATTCAACCCAACATCATTCATCGTCACCTCATGGCTTAGTCATTTATTTAGCAATGTCAGTGACTTGGTCTCATTTCAAATTTGATCTGATAAGTACAAATCGAGTAGAGCTTTATTAGTACCTGGGTGACCGAGCGTTGCTCGGTGATTTTTTAAAAGACCAAATAAAATACAATATTAAAAGAAAAAAGCACCGAGTGTGAGAATCGAACCTAGGTTCCGAACCTTTTTTGGTCCGCGCGTTACTTTATCATTTGAATGCCCAAATTATGAATTGATATCTATTCCTATTTCCGTAGTTTTGTAAGTTAAATAAAACCTAGCTAGATCGATTTTTTTTTCCCCAAACCCAAAACATGCTGAATTTCAGGTAAATCGTTGGAGCCATTTCCGAGATTCAGCAAATATATTTATATATATACATACAAGATTAGCTCATTTAATATTAAAGATTCTTCAAGTACAACATTTAAACAAACAAACAAACGATTAAACAGCTACTCAGCCTAGTTTGAATCATCGATTTATTATTGAACTTGATTGATTGAATAAAAGCAAAAAATAAAAAAAATCTGTACTTAAAACTCACAATTAGAATCAGCCTGGTCAGGATTATATACTAAGGGACAGTTATCTTCTATATTAGGAAGGCCATCTCCATCGATATCATCATCGCAGGCATCACCTTTACCATCGTTGTCTATGTCTTGTTGGTCACTGTTCGCCAAATTCCGACAATTGTCCAAACCATCTTGTATACCATCTCTAAAAAAATCACTTACTGAAACACTTAATTTAAAAGAATATATAATAATATGTCGGACTTCCGTTAAATTAGATCTGCCTTAATGAAGATGTGGCTGAAGAAACAGTACAGTGATGGTAGGTTTACAACAGCAGATTAAGTAAGTCAAAGAGATCTATCATCACTTAGTTTAGTACGTTGCCATTAAAAGGAACTATTGATTGTAAGATACTGATTTCACTATGTTATAAATATTTTATAAGGAAGTTTTAAAAACTTCCTTATTATAAAAAGCAAAAGAGACCACTATAGAAATAATGAAAGAAATATAATTAAATACTAACTAAACAAAGAAACTGGTGGAAAGAAAGGAAAGTAAAGAAAAAAAAGAAAGCTTTTAAGTCTCCTCACCAGTAGCTAAATAAATATTAAAACTTTTAATCAAACTAAACTAATAAACTCCAAAATAATTTATCAGGAAATCCGACCTCGGCCTTCAACTTGTGTTAAACTTTACTGTAGCGACGTTAACTGCGGCCTTGAAAAGTACGTCCACGCTTTGAATTGACCTTAAATTATTCTTTAAAGTTAGAAAAAATTCTAAATCAAAGCGACAACGTGGAGACTTGAAAATGAATACAGGAGAATATTAATAATAAATTTTGGACACCAGCGATTAATTCCTCTAATCCGGCACATATTGATAATATATCTTAATATGTTGAAGCTTACTGATCCCTGTCGACGTCGCTGTCGCAAGCATCTCCAACATTGTCTTTGTCAGCATCGTCTTGTGATGGATTACGGACACGCGGACAGTTATCGCAGTGGTCACCTATACCATCGCCATCTATGTCCTCTTGCTCAGGATTGTAATCGCGGGGGCAATTGTCTTGATCGTTTGGAATATCTAAAAAAATTTAATTTAAGGTTAGAAATTTATGTTGATCCGTTATCTCTGTTATGGAATTTAGAATTACAAGAAGCGATTTAAGAATACGATGGTTTAACAAGAGGAAACGAAGTTTTTTTTTTGTTCTACCATATCTAGAAATAATTATATAAACGGCGACAACATCACTGCAATTTAATGACTTATATTATAGCGTATTATCTATGCCTTAACAGTTAGAAGAAACTGCTTTTTTATAGACATAATTTTATCAAAAAATAGGAGTAAATTTTGATAAGTGACTTATAATAAACGTATTACAAAAGGTCAATTCCTTATATATAAAAAATGGTTTTATTTAAGAGCTTCTCAACGTAGTTCTAATTTAAATCTTCTTAAATTTATTCTTATATCAGTTAACTAGCTATTGCGGAATGAATGCAGAATAGTATCAGTTAAATTTACATACTCAGTTATTGCAATGGTATCCTTAGTATGATAAAAGATATCAACAAATTGAAGCTTACTAATGTATAGAACCAGCTATACTCCATAACGCCTTATAAAGAGCTCATGAATAAAGGCCTGTGAGGAACTGAAAGTAGGCGGGCTAACCTGTAGAATATGACGCGAATATAGTCGGTTCTATTGATTAACTATGACTATTCAAGATACTCTAAATTTTAAAAGTGGATGCTTCTTACTATGCTCTACTAAAAATCTTATTGACAAACTTACCATCGTTATCCATATCAGAGTCACAAATGTCTCCTATATTGTCCCCATCCGCATCTTCTTGTCCGGGATTAAATTTCCTAGGACAGTTGTCGCAAGCATCGCCTCGTTTATCACTGCGATCGGCGTCCCGATCCAGTTGATCCGGGTTGGCTATCAATGGGCAGTTATCCTGGATAACAAAATTCAGTCTAAAATTTGATAACTTCACCTACAAAGAGCCTCATCGCGTGTTACAACTTGTCATGGTTAAACAATGGCACCATATTGTTGGGAAGTTACTGCCGTACTAGCATCATTACTTATTGTATTGGTTAATATTGGTTAGATAGATCCGTAACTAAACTGGGTGTTCTTTGTTATTAGAATCTAGCCTAAAAAATATTGGTGATAAGAACAACCAATGAGTTTCTTGCCAGTTGTTCTCAGTGGGTTAGGTTAGTTACTGGCCTAACTAGCATCATTACTTATTGTTTTGGTTAATATTGGTTGCATAGATCCGTATCAACACTGGGTTTTCTTTGTTATTGGAATTTTAGTCTAAAAAAATATTGGTGATAAGAACAACCAATGAGTTTTTTGCCAGTTGTTCTCAGTGGGTTAGGTTAGTTACTGACCTAACTAGCATCATTAATTATTGTTTTGGTTATTATTGGTTAGATAGATCCGTAACTACACTGGCTGTTCTTGGTGATTAGAATCTAGCCTAAAAAAATATTCGTGATAAGAACAACCAATGAATTCATTGCCAGTTCTTCTCAGTGGGTTAGGGTTCTGAACTGGTGGTTTAATCGTTCTGATAATATCATACTATATTATAATTAATTGAACCGTCTTAAGGCTTTCTCGGCGTTGTTTTATATCGTATCTACCGAATTGAATAATGAATTTACAATACATAAATGAGAATTATTAGTTATATAAGAAATATCTAACGTCAGGTCACGTTAATTGTATATAGAACGCTGTGTACAGAGAAAAATCTAACACGTTTGTATGTCTACGATAAAATCAAAAACTAATAAATCAATTTTCATGAGCTTTTCTGGTATAGACAAACCAATTCATGAGTAATCATTGCGTTTGCGCAACACTTTGCGATTTTATTATAGAATCTACGAGTTGATGCTTTTCTTGAGAGGTGAAACGATTGTTGACATCGTGATAGTGAATGCAGTGTTAGTTCTTTTACAACTAAATCGCTCACTCACTTTTAAAGTTAAACTTACTGGTATATTAGGTATCCCATCGCCATCGGCGTCGGCGTCACACGAGTCGCCTATGCCATCTTTGTCCGCGTCCTCTTGTCCTGAATTGGAGACATGAGGGCAATTGTCTTTCTTACAATGGTCATCGGGGCAAGGTAACTGATCGTCAGGGTACCCGTCTAAATCGCTATCAGGCCCACAAACAGTACCATTTCCAGCCCAGCCGGTCTGTAAGTATTAAAGAATTTCTACACTCAAGCTTATAGTCAGTGACTTTTATTTACACAATATCATATTTATTTATTTTTATATATATAGTTAGAAAAAAGAAAGAAAAAGTAAAAAAGCACATGTATAAAGGCGGACTTATCCCTAAAAGGAATCTCTTCCAGTCAACCATTGAGTAATAGAAGGAAAAGGACAAAAATTGTAGAAGAGAGTACGAGCAATATAGAGATAAAGAAAAAGGTAATATAAATTTAACTATTTAATCTATTAATTAATGTTGGTAAAATAAATATATTAAAAGATGCTACTAATATAAATAAATAATATTATCTTTTTATTTATTTAAATAAAAAAATGAACACCACTTACAGCACAAACGCAGTTGAGTCCGAAACCGCAAACTGCGTTGCTGCGGCGACAGCGCGCGGGATCGCATCGCTGTCTTAGCGAGTTCGCCTCGTAGCACGTCCGCGAGGTGTTCACATAGAAGTGACCTCCGCATGGCACGCACGTGAACGAGCCCTAAAATATATCCACACTTATATTATAAAGGCGAAAGCCTATCTATAATGCTTATACTTTGAATCCGCTAAACCAAAATTGATAAAAACTTTCACAATTGAAACGGGTTTTTTTTGAAAACAGGGAAACATATAGAATTACTTGATTTGACCTAAATGCTGGCGCGAACTAAGTCGCATGTGCTACTAATATTGTATTTATATTGTAATGCTGACCTCTTGTCGTAAAAGGCGACTAAGGTAAGTCGACCCGCCGAGTGTTATCCGGCTGAGTAGAATAGACCAACCTCATTTCTTACCGAGGTGTCGTAAAAGGCGACTAAGGTAAGTTGACCCACCGTGTGGTATCCGGTTTAGTAGAATAGACCGCCCTCTTTCTTACCAAGGTGTCGTGAAATACGACAGAGGTAGGTTGACAGAAGAAGTGCGGCTGGTCGTAAAAACGCAGCCAAATCATGTGACAGCATGTTTATAACATGTTGTGCCGACCCCACATAGAGTGGGATAAGGGCAGGAAGAAGAAGATTATAATGCTGACCTATTTGTTTCCTATTAAGTAAAGGGAAACCTTACTCCGGTAAGAGCCCATATCCTCGATCGACGTCAGGAGGTCCCCATCAGGATCATAAACAACGGTTATAAGCGAGCTGCCTTCAACGCAGTAACTTGTGATCGGATGCAAAATTATAATCCCACAAATGCCCTCCGTTGTCGACATTACCTCTTTGCAGAAAGAGGCCATCGCCTAAGCCTTGGCACTAAACAACGGATTTTACAGCAGTGCATGTACCATGATATAAACACAGCCAACCCCTGAACAGAAACCGTACCCGTTAAAATACATTATTTCACGTCTAAATCATCTCTCATAATTACTTATCACAGAAAGAGGCCATCAACAATGCCCAGACACTACCCAAAATTGTTTTTTCCATAGTAGAATTCGTATACTGACGTGTTGACCCACAGCCAGCCTCTGGGATACTCGTTACCACATGCCTGCGACCCACTCCCCACTCCCATCCTTTTGTATAGTTACGTAGAGTAAAGAGGATTCTTTGTTCATGTCTTTCCACTACCTACCAAGTTTTACAGCATAATCCCATGTACTAACCATAGTGTTAACACACAGCCGTCCCCTCGGACAAACGTCGCGGCCCTGCGAGCACTCGTCCACGTCGGTGCAGGTCTCCCGACGCCTGTCATCTCCCGCACCCTGCCAACCCGAGCTGCCCGCGTATCCCGAGGGACAGGCGCCGCATATAAAACCACCATCAATGTTCCTGCACGACACCAACTCGTCGCAGGGACGGATCAAATCGCATTCGTCCATATCTACGCAGGAGTATCCTGTAACATTACAAAAGGGAGTTAATTTACGGTCTGATGTTACAACAGCTCTGAGCGAAAGTCGTCTAGGTAAATTGGAGTTGTGGTTGACATAACCCAAGAACTCTTACGTAAGTAGGAACTCTTATGTTATGGAGGTTTCTTTATGGTGTTTTCCTTCACAAAGAACCACTTATATGTATTTGAATGTATTCTTTTGGATAGTATATTCTTTTGAATGATGCATTTTGCTTATGGAAGATACGAGCTTTGAATGCTTGCTACCGTTTATAAGCAAAATTATCCTCTCTACTTTTTTAAAAGAAGGGTCAGAGAATAGAATAATTGGTATTGACTCTATCGCCGATGCGTGATCAAATTAAATCAAATCCAAATATTCTTTGTTCAGTGTTAAGATTAATCATTAAGGTTTTATCATTTACACAATGTTCAATTGTCTAATATGCTTTACGTATAAGCATATTCTTTACACTTAACCCCTTGTGTAGGCCAATATCATCATATCATAAATATCGGAATAATTTATAATTGACTAAGATTAAATTAGGCTCTGCTTTAAAAGTTTGTATTTTTCTTCCCTATATAGTCCCTAACTATCGGAATCTGCTTGTAGACTACAATATTTTGCCATACCTAATCTTAAACTTAATGTTTAAGATTAGGCATGTTCTTATATTGTCATCATAATATATGATGGTAGCAAGGCGTAAAAAGTTGGCAATAAATGACTGTTACACCATATTTGAGCAAGAATTCTGAAAATTTGTTTACCGTTCCACTCATACCCTTTAGGGCATTCTTCGCATTGGTAGTAAGGGTTGTTTGAAATGAGTGTGCAAGGTCTTTCGCCGCAAGGCCGTCGCGCCTCGCATATAGTCTGGCACCGCTGGCCGTCTCCTAGATAACCGCTGGGACAAGACCCGCAACGAGGACCTGTTGTTGTCTCGTGACATTCAACACCTGAAATGAGTAGGAAAGCTACACTTTGCCGTTGCTACACTTTATTGACTTTGATTTCTTAATTATTTCCGCCTATTATTACTTTTCTACTTCTGTTTGTTTGCTTACTGCACCTATTTAAGTTTTCCGTCTAATCCTAAGGTTGACTGGTAGAGAACGCTTAATTGAATGTCAAGTCCGCCTTTTGTACTTTTATATCTAAATAGTACAATAAATTTTTTTTTTAAAAATCTAGAATCTCTGAAGTCCTTTTGGGAACGTTTTAATTTCAAATGATTTCGTATCAAGACTTAGATCTTGTACCTTACAACTTTTTGGAAGTTTTTAATCTATCGTTTCTGCATACAACTATGGGCCTTGTCGATTTTCGTATACATTCTGCAACAATTTTCCTGCAGAATTCTGTAATTCTGTTGTAGATATCTTAATTACCAATGTAATCGCTAAAACTAAGGTCTCGGCACATGTGTGAAGAAATTCTAGTAGTTTCTATAAATAATGAACGATGAAAAGTCTAAAGCTCAATTAATTCTGTTTTTTTTTTAATTAGTTACTTTAATTTAAATGAATTATTTAAATATAACTTAGTTTTTAATATCATTTTCAAACTTTCTGAATGAATTATTGATGATTGTCAAAATAATATTAATAAATTCACTTATACGTTTTCAAAAACTGCTGTAGTTTACTTTGTTAAACATACCTGAAAAGCATGAATCCGGTCTACACCCGAGCTTGACACACGATTCGCCATTACCGGTGTATCCAGCGGGACAAGACCCACAGCGGTGTCTGCCGTCAGCAAAGTCTTCACACAGCACCCCTAAAATATAATTTCAAATCAAATCAAAACCATTTTTTTTAACCTCACATTAACAATTTAAAAGAAATAACAGAATAGTAATAGGAACAATGTATAAAAATGTGACATTATGAATTGGAACACCAATTAGCTAAGTTGAGGTTTACGTCAATGCTGATTAAATGGCTGATTCAATTTCAATGGCAACCCCATTGAATATTTTGTTGAAATCAGGCTAATATTTCACTATAGCTATAAAAAGTCCTAAGCAAAATATAATAATGTTAACTGACTGACTGGCAATCCCAGATCACAGAACAAACACTATACAATCAAACGAAGAAATTGCTTCCGTTTGTCTTTTGGTATCGTCCCTTAAATGAGGGAGTTAAATTTGAACGTCGTGTAAAAATTAAGAATATAAGAGCTTACTGAATTGGATCAAATTTTTGATCATTAATTAAGTGTTTTCGCAATATAATATCTAAATGTGCAAAAATTTGCACCATTTTTTTCACCTCTGCAGATTGCGCTTATATGGCTTGGCTGGTCACTACAGTGGCTACAATAATTCGCGTCAATATCCTATGCGAATATTTTGTTTGACGCTTCAATGTATTTCGACTCTGAACTAACATACCCTGGCATTACTCTAATAGCTTACAGCGTAAATAAATCCCAAATTAGGTGGGTGGTGGTGATAATATCCCATAGCGGAAACCCTCACCTGTTGTGAGTTTTGCCTAACACACGGTTAATATGGTTCTCTCCAATTTTCTTCAAAGAGAACAATGGAACAAATAGGGAAAAATAAGACTCTTACTCGAAGAACTTGCGAGTTCGTTACTTCATTCATATTTATCGAGACACTGTTTTAGTTTGATTGACAAGCAATAATAGCGTACTAACCTGGAAAGCACGTGCCTGGTCGGCAAGCGAGTCTGTCACACTGCTCGCCGTTCCCAGTAAAACCAGCAGGACATGATCCACACTGGTATCTACCGTCGGGAAGATCTTGACATTGGACGCCTGGAAGAATGATTTGTGGAAGGTATATATTAAACAAAAAACGCCGTGTGTGGTATAAGAAAGCAGATTTATTAGGCCATTATACATGTAGAAACAAGAAAGAAATAACAAATAATAAGATTAATACTTAAAAAAACAAACTATCCTAAATACATTATATAAATAAAATTAAATATTATGGTTGTGACGCAAAAAGGATCACAACTCAGACTAAAATAGTCCCCCAAAATGAGGGGAGTTGCCCCCAAATTTTTAGTTGCTCCTTTGAATCGTGCGCGCGACAATGTTTTATATAATGTCTGGCGGAGTACAATAGACCATCCTCATTTCCTACCGAGGTGTCGTAAAAAGCGACTAAGGTAAGTTGAACAGCCGCGTAGTATCCGCCGGAGTAAAATAGACCTCCCTTATTTCTTACCGAGATTTCGTAAAAGGCAGGCAGGCGAACGGTCGTAAAATAACTAACCAAATCATTTAACGACATATTATATTGTGCTGACCCCACTTAGAGTAGGATGAGGGTAGAATGATAATGTACATAGATAGTTTTTTCTTTAAATTCAAACGATAACCTTCTGAAGCTTATGAAGCTACTTAGTTGTAAGGTGGTTAAACCAAGCAGTTTTGGCAACCGAAGTTAATATAACCTTTCATATAATATTTTATTTAATAACTCACGTCCTCCAAAGCAGGGGTTAGAGCTACACGAGGATCGGCAAGTTTGGCCGTCGCTGGTCTGCCTGCCGGGACACCTTTGACATCTGAAGCCTTGGTCAGTGTCGACGCAATATTCAACTATAAAAAATAACATTATGCATGAATACAAAGATAACTGAACTCCACGATCGTGGTTGGATAGACCTTCTTACCAGGGATAAGGGTTCACAACTTGGACTGACATTGGTGGCAATAATTTTTCCGTAAAAACTTATATATAATTGTCTTCAACAATTTATCAGGTAGTTTTCAGTCAAGGTTGAACTTGAGGAAACCTGAACATCTATTAAGAATCTATGTAAGCCTACAAATCTACATTCGATGGTGGATGTCATGATGGGTCTATGTTGCAAAGAGAAGGCTTTACCCATCAGTAGTCGGATGCTACTCTTATAGAAATAGGCGATCGAGATTTATTCATGAGCTCTTTAAACGGTGTTATCTCGGCGGTAATAAGACATGAGTACAACAGGATTCTACATAAATTAAAAATACTACTTACGATAGGTTAAATTAATTCTAAACTTTTACGGCACGGTATGGCACTAATACTTACATAGGGCATTGGCCTGCTCTCTCCGTTTTTGGAGAGTAGGACTGGAACGCTAAGACCTACCACGCTGCTCCAATACGGTTAAGTAAGTTACACATATCCTCAGTATTCTCTAGGAATATGCAGGTTTCATCACGATGTTTTCCTTCACCGAAAAGCGTTAATTAAATTAGCAAATATCAATTGACACATTCAATGTTCAAGTTCAATGAGTTTTTACAGAAAAACTCATTGAACTTGTTAGAACTCGGAAAGAGTTGCGTATTCTTGGTCAAGGCCATAGAAAATTTAGTTTATTCAAATAGACTTTTTACAGATTGTTCAAGTCACAATCTCTACTCCCGTAAAAAGCTAGCATGTAAATCCGCGATTAATTTATTCCAAAATGTTTACAGCTTAAGTAGCTGTAAGCAGTTCTTGCGCTTTTTATGGTCCTTAACTATAAGTGACTTTCAGTACAAGCATCTTTTAAACATTTATTTTAAACCAATATAAAGGGAAGGCTAAATTGTGGCGAATTCACCATAAGCATAATTGAAAATTAAGTTAGGCAAGTCAAGTTAATTAGGTTTTTAACAAAAAAATCAATAGAATTTCATGTCCCTACTATTAACCGTTGAGGAGTTCCCTTGGAGCCAATCCTGGCAGTAGCATCAGGTCATGCTTATTATTAACATGCATTGTCATCGGGACTAGAGCTGTAAAATTTTCTGATCAATTGGACACCGGAAAGTCGGTCAAATTTGACTTGCAAGATTACACCTTCACATATATACATTGCAAGATGAAATTCCTTTTAAAAAGCCTTACCTTGTGAACAAGGTTTCCTCCTGCAGGATATGGGTCTGCAGCTCTTCCCGTCGCCCTTCATACCTTGGGGGCAAGGACCGCATTCCACGCCGCTAGCGGTATTGCGGCATTCCACTCCTGTTCAATAATCCTGATATAAAGGTAGTAAAAAAGACCCCACTTTCCTGTATCGATTATGGATGCAACGGTACTTATAAAACCGTGTGAATCTTTAAGGTTATCTATAGGTAGAACTTTTCATAGCACGGATTAGTTCAGTTGTTAGCATACGTTTTCTGGCCATGAGAAACTCGAACGGTCGATTTTTTGTACATAGACACGGTAGTTAGAATTGTAAAGAGGACTATGTTAATAAAAATGATGACATTACGGCGCCTTGTGAAATCGTATTTTAACATGGCAAATCCACCGTATTTGCCATGTTAAAATACGATTATCACTGTTATATAGAGCACTATAGAGCCCGCTCAACCCTATGTTGTAAGTGTTACGATTTTTGGAATGGCCACTTTAAGAATAATTTACATATTAAAAAAAAAATTAAGCCACACCTGATATTAAATTGATATTAAATTGAGATATAAAGAATGAATTGCACAACAAATAGGTATATAAATTATAGCCCGCCCAAGATTTATGTTTATTTGGCCCAACCGATAAAAAAGTTGAGCACTTTTGCTATAGAGGTATGTTAACAGACAATGTCAATACTGCGCTAATGCTGCATGAATCGGTTGATTCGTCGTACTTAGAAAAGGTTCAGTGTTGTATGGAGCACTGTGGAGATATTTTAATGACACTGCGGCACTATGGCATGGTACTCGGACCGTCGCCGTGTAAACTACGGTTGATTCGCCGTACGTAGGGGGTCTGCCTGCGTTATTTCGGTGCGGTGGTCGCCACTCTAGGACCTTGAGAGTCTTGCCTGGAGAGAGAAAATATAGGCGCCGCCGATCGCCACATCATCTTCGCGGCCTGTTGAGCTATTTCGGTCACTTCGGTCCTTCCACAGACCTTCTTATTTCGGATTTGATCACGCAGAGATACTCTGAGCAAAACTCTTTCCATCGCTGAGCGACTCTAAGCTTTTTTATGAGGACCATAGTTAGCGACCGAGTATCACATCCGCGGATAATAGCAAAATTTTTACATTTGTGTGATGTATTCAAAGTAATTACTAATTCTATATGTTATTTAATTACTATTTATGTTGATTGTATTGCAAAATTATATCCTCTGTCTTGACATTGTCGATGGTAAACCAACATCAAGATACAAAGGACTTTCATGAACAGAGTTTCCCATCCCATCGATTAATTCACAAAACTAAATATACATTTTGATACCGGACATTAAATTGAAATCAACTACCTCGAGCTGCCCTAAAAGGCTCTGCGAAGGCTAATCAAGCAACTTATCTAAAATGTAAGTGGGCGGAACTTGAAACTCTGTCATGAATAAACAACTTAAGGTTCTCGTTACGAGGGATAAAAAAATAAACACCCGTTTAATTTTCTAACGTTTAATCAAACCCACACAGTTGCTTGATTTACCTTTACTAAGACTAATGTTAATATACATTGGATCGATTAGATTCAATTACACTGAAATTAAAATAATAATCATTATTAAAACTCTGATTTTTAAATGAAGGACCAAACTTATCTATTAAGCTAATAGATTGTCATGATTGTTATTTCATAATTTAGTTTAGTAAAAGTTATGATCAAATTGTTATGCTATAATCCGCGATATCTCTCTCTCTCTGCGAAATCTCTTTATTTACTTATCTTCTCTTTATAGCGAATTATGGCAAAATATATTAAATTATTTCATGATTGTTGGTCATTGTTTTTTGTAATTTATTAAGTTGTGATATAGGTCCATTAATTTTAAACTCTTGAGGGGTTTTATATTAACGACAGAGTATAGCCGCTATTAGCTCATATAAACATTTAGAATTTAACATAATAATGTACATTTCTGATTACTAGCTAACCCAGCAAAGTTTTCAGTGAACATGATAAAAAATAATTGTCCAAAAAGTAAAAAACAAAATGTTAGGGTTAGACAACCTTTATCACTTATGACAATGTAAAACAGATAGAAGCCGATTCTCCGATCTATTGAATAAATATATAAAATTTCATAAAAATTGGTCAAGATTTTTGGAGGAGTATGGCAACTAACCATTTACCATCAACTACCATAAAAAAATTATAAAATATTTTAAAAGTTTTCTTAATTTTCTGCAACTTATAAATGTCTCTTTTACGAACAATTTAGCTTTAAAATACTACTTTTAAAGGGTTTCTGACTTCTGAATATTAAATTTGACAACGTTATTGCGCTGTTGATATTAATCCTTCATTAAACATCAGAGTTTAAGAAACTATTGTCGATGGTTAACTGAGGTTAAATGGTAAACGATGTTAAAACAAATATCAGTAACCAGGATAACATGAAGAGCCAGAGCATCTTTCCACTGGTGGCGAAGGTATGCGAGTACAGCAAATATGCAGCTGATTCCGGAGTCCATCTATAGTTCCTTTTTGATCGGCTAATTCTCTTCTCAACAATTCTATGGTCTGATGAAGAATTTTCAATTGACGAATCACCTCGTCTGCAAAAGCAAGACAATAATGATTAAAATTTATTTCGTATATATATATATCCTCCTGCCCTTATCCCACTCTAAGTGGGGTCGGCACAACATGTTATAAACATGCTGTAATATGATTTGGCTGTTTTTACGACCGGCCGCCTGCCTGACGTCAAATTACCTTAGTTGTATTTTACGACACCTCGGTAAGAAATGAGGGTGGTCTATTCTACTCAGCCGGATACCACACGGCGGGTCGACTTACCTTAGTCGCCTTATACGACACCTTGGTAAGAAATGAGGCTGATACTATTCTATTCTATAATTTCGTTCAAAGTCTCGACTAAAAATTAAGCATAGACTAGAAAAATGAGCTAAGCCGAAGGGTAAGACCGTGCAACTCTTTCAAAGTCATGTGTCTAATTGATAATTGCAATTTATCACACGCTTTTCGATAAAGGAAAACATCGTGAGGAAACCTGCATATCTCTAGAGAACTCTGGGGATATGTGTAACCTACCTATCCGCATTGAAGTAGTGTGGTAAGTCTTAGCTCCAACCCTTCTTTCCATAAACGGTAGGAGTAGTGGAGTGAAGGACTGTAGTGGAATAGTAACAGGCCGTTACTTTACTTTTTTATACATAAAAATTGTCCAATCACATATCAGTTTAGTACAATTTTGAAATCAAATTATTTGTGCAAATCTAAAAAATTTCGCACGAAAAATTTTAACGTTAATTAACGAGATGTATGGAACATTTCGTTAACTTACAAAGATTTAGAATTTTTGAGATATATTAAAGTAAATTTCATAAAAATATTGCATTAAGACAATTTTGTGTAATTATGGAGCAAGCATGTATCATTATCATCATCCAACTGCGAATCTATCCTGTCGTTAATTCATCTTCCAATAAATTAACACAAGCTAAATAATAGCTATATTGATAAATTTTAGTAACGTTTATTAAGTAGTGATCACCTCTTTCATGTTGAATACGTGTTTAAAGCAAAATTAAAGATTTACTAACCATCACAAGATAATATATCTATAGAAGGAACATCCCCTCTTTGCGTCGTGGGCATTGGTAACGGAGGATATATGTTAGGGTCTATATAATTATTCCTAGGATCATCTCCTTGCATTTGCTCTTCATGTTTCAATCTTTCCTCTTTTTTCATAAAATCTTTCACTTCTTCAACATCTGAATCTACAGTGACCAGAGTGGGTGGTTGAAGCTTATATTCATGATTGCAGTTTAATGAGGTAAATGCTGATTTTTCGCTTTCGTATACCTCTATTGGTGTATTGTCTTCACGATACTGAAAATATTGTAAAGTTTAAATTCTTTATGACAATCATAAACATCAAAACTTAAGAGTTGTTCATTTAGTACACATGTAATGTAATCTTTCTTATCGTTATTCTTGCTTTATTATTGTTTCTAATCCACTCCATTGTTCAGATTTTGTAAAGTTTAAGGAGCCCTATTATTTGAGAGCTACTTAGACAGGATATACGTTTTTTCAAAATATACTTATTTAAGATAATCAAAAAATTTGCGCATGCCAAAACTCCAGATTATATCAATATAATTTATTATGTTTAGCTGATCAGGTTAAGATGAATATGTATGAGTTACATCTTGAATGATTCGCTTAAACAATGTAAAATAAAATTTGATATCTTGACTGATTGGCTAAAGACTATGAAATGATTTATATCGCACAAACATATAACTTTCAAAACTTAAATATAAAAAACCAAGAAGTATAATTTAACTCACCAACTTTAGTTTCTCACTTGCCAAAAGAGTTAGGACATCGTGTATCCCAGACATAGGATGCCAATGTAAAGACTTGCATCCTACATAGATCTTTACTCTCGAATGTGTAACCACTAGGAAAAGATTATCGTGTGGTTGAGAGCCTAAACTCCACGATACTGATTTGATATGACCTCCGTTTAGACACTCAAGAGATACTGAAACAAAAATGTATAAAAATAAAGTGTAGTTATAATTAGCCTACGATGAATCTATAAAGGTTGGGGTCTCAAAGTATTGGAATGGCGACCCCGCACCGGAAAGCGCAATGTCGGTAGACTCCCTACTAGATGGACAGACGACGCGAAAAGGGTCGCGGGGAGCCGTTGGATACAAGCGGCACAAAATAGTGTGTTGTAGAGATCCCATAAAGAGACCTATATCCAGCAGTAGACGTCCATCGGTTGAAGAAGAAGAAGAAGAAGAATCTATAAAACATGTCTATATTACAAAAAAGAGAATGATGGTCAAAAATGATATCCAGAGTTGATGATGGTCCGTATAAATCATTTTTAGCTATAATTTAAGTATTGAGGAGTTTATAAATGACATAACCAAGCCCCAGTTGGATAACAGGATATAATAACTTACTTTAATTTCTTTTAAACCTTATTAGTATATTAATATTGTAAATGCTAATATTTGTCTCAGAATAGAACAAACGAGAGGAGAAAGAATGGGATAGCATGGACATGTAATGGAGGGATTAAAATCATGTGACCAAACAAGGGTAAATATGGATGGATTTGTGACTAGAGGAAGCCTAAAAAGAGATGGATTGTGTGAAGGATAACATGCATATAAAGGAGCAACGCAAGAGTTGACAAATGAAATGAAAGAATGAATGCAAAAAACATGTTGTGCCACACAAAGTAAGATAAGACGCAGGTCAATCATGATGGATGATTTTATATCTTTACAAAATTATGGTAATATGTCAAAAAATCTCACCCTTATTGCTTTTAGAATTATAATATAGTGAGATAGAGTTGTCTTCAACTCCCTTTGCATGTAAAAGCTCCTCGCGGCCCACACTTTTTCCAAGAGATCCTCGAACCAATATAGCGATTTCACCGTCTTCTGAAGATGAAGCTGCTGCTATAACATCGTCTGTAGCTTCTGAAACAGAAGAAAAATTTTATTGTGTTATTTTTTAAAATTAACTTGTTATTGCCCTAACGCTGGTCAAAGTGCACACAGCTTGAAAAGTTTTCCTTTCGGAATAAAAGTGGTCAGAGCTTACACAAAAATCGCAGAAATTCAAGACCTATTGGTCATGAAGATGGATTTTCTATTACTTTAAATTTCAATCTATACTTATATACAAAGCTGAACCGTTTGTTTGTTTGAACGCTTATCTTAGGAACTACAGGACCGATTTGCAAAATTCATAAATTGAGTGTAACATAGTCCATTTATCGAGGAAGACTATATAACATCACGCTCAGACGAATAGCAGGAGAGGAGCAGCAATAAAAAGTAGTACAAAAACGGCAAAATTTAAAGCTTTCCTTACGTGTGCTAAGTTTAAGTTAATTTTTAAAAAATCAATCATCAAAGAAATACAATAAAAAAATACAATATTGTTCCCCTCTAAAAGTTTGAAATAAAAGTCCGCGACAGCAAGTCTACCTTTTAAGGTTAACCTACTTTAACCATTTTTATGGTTGTCAAAATACTACAGGTATTACGGTTATAATCTATAAAGACCTTCTAGAAATTCTATAAAGATCTAAAATAGGTTAGGAAAAGTATAAAAAAATCTTATTCCAAATCACAGTGAGGGCGTTAATCGTGAAATTGCTGCCGGTGTCATAGTTCAAGACGATAACTGTTGCAGTTAAGAATTCGTGAATAGTTACAGATAAACGTAACTTCGACCTACTGAACTGTTACTCTACAGATATCAAATCTAACTAAATATATTATAACTCTGGTCAGTTTTAACTTCCTAATATTGGCGAGCGTTAATTTTAGTTCTGCGCTAACTCATAATCATCTTTTATTTGCCATCATCCCACTCTAAGTGGGGTCTAAGGTATGATTTGGCTGCATGTTTTACGACCGGTCACCTGCCTGACGTCAACTTACCTTAGTCGTCTTTTATGGCACCTCGGGAGAAAGATGGTGCTCTATTTTACTCAACGGATATCACACGGTGGGTCAACTTACCTTATACGCCTTTTAGACACCTCGGTAAGAAATGAGGGTGGTATCCTCTATTCGGCCGGATACCACACGGTGGGTCGACTTACCTTAGTCGCCTTTTACGTCACCTCGGAAAAAAATGAGGGTGGTCTATTCTACTCAGCCGGATATTTATATATTTTCTATTTACTTTATCGCGGATTATAGCAAAATAATTTTATTATTATTTTTTACAAAAGTAATAAGGATATTATTTAGCTATAATCCGCGATAAAATTTAAATCCACGATTTTAATCCGCGATTAAATTTTATCACAGCAGCATATTAGAGAGGCCCCGACCCAGAGGTGGCGCACTCTGGGGTACAGAGTTGCTGCTGGCGGGGATGGGGGTAATGTCTTCATGGGTACCCTATACCCGCCACCAGCAGCGTGGTAGAGCACTGTCAGGTTCTTAGTCCGACATACCCGCCGCTCGTCCCCGTCGGGCGGTGACGATAATGGGTTTCCTGACATAAAAAAAAGGCATAGGATTATAGCAAAATAATATTCTCATTACTTTTGTATTATGTACCTCCGCAAAGTAACGCCTAATTCTATAAATTATTATTTTGTACATAGATTAGAAGTAGGGTAAGCTAACCTATTCTCGACACCTATCCAATTAATTGACACCCTAGCAATTTTCTTCCAAAAATAAGAAAATAACAACCTTAAATAGTTCCATTTGTACCAATTTTATTAGATAATATCATAATTTCTTACTTTGGCAACATTAAGTTGCATTAAAAATAATATTGCGACTAAACAGCTGAATGAAAAAGTGCACATGATTAATTAAGTAATAATTTATCGTTTTCTTAAAAATTTGACAAGGTTACTATCTTACAATTATTTTTAAAACATTCTGTATTCAGTCTGAAATACATCGCTTATAGTGTTATTGTGGTGTTTATAGTCCAAGTTAACTAATCGATAAGATTTATTTCAAAATTTTGATGTAATTGAGTTTTTTTTATGGTGTCAACATATGGTTCACTGATAGTACATGAATACCAATATATTGACATCCAATGTCAATAATTGGGATTTTGTAAAACTAAGTTTACAGAATGGTTAAAGTTTTGAATTGCTATTTCTAAAACTTGTAAACACATGCAACTACTGATATAGCTTGTATAGAACTTCGTTCCAAATTTGTGTCAAGTTGGAATTACCAGTTATGGACATTAGTGTCGATTATTGGGTATTGCCATGTCAATAAATGGTCAGCTTAAATGGGTCACTAAAATTAATTTCGTTAAGATTATTTTATGCTGCAGAATTGAATTAAAATATGAAACCTAGAAACCCATCTAGAAATATTCGATAGATAATATAAGTAAAGACCTAGATGCAATACACAATGTATGTGTCGAAAGCTAGCAGCAAAAACTTTTCAATTGCCCCGTACAAAAATTAATTTACAGACTACAAAACCCTCAGCATAATTTACGTCCAGGGCCTTCTGTAGTACACACCGAGGATGAAGAAAGACATTTTGATGGGACTGGATTAATGTATGCTGCAAAAAAGGTTTTCCGAAACGGAAAGATGATGTTATAAGCAGAGTTAGTGTTTATTTAACTAAGAAGAAGAGACTCGGCAGATTCACGAACGGCGAAAAATGGTTCAAGCTATTTTTGCAGCGTCACACTAGTCTTAGTTTGCGAACTCCTAAAGCAGTCACAGTAGCTAGTGCGTGAAAGCGACGTGATGTGATAAATATAAGAGAGGACATAGGGCTAAAAACAGATCCACAGCATGATTACAACAAAATATAATCACTTGAAGATACTGAAAACCCTTTCATTCAACTTTCTACAAAAAAATTTTTTACTTGTACCCCTTTTATTTTACAATAATTACAATACATTCTTGTAATACCAAAGATGCCAAAAAAAAGAAACCAAAGATTCCAAAAGGGCTTCTTTTGTTTTAACCTCAGCTAAATGGAAGGCACAGGAATATCAAACAATATCAAAATCAAAAAATTAAAATTAAAGAAGAATAAGCTGAAGGGATAAGACAAAGAAAAGAAGAGAGAGAAAAAATGAACGAGTAAAAAAATGTAAATAAGACCCAGAAGAAAGCAAAGAAGCCAAAACATAAAAAACAGACTCAACTGAAGTCAACGTAATCGTTTCTTTTAATACATAAAAACATAATAAGGTACCTCTTCTACGTGCTTTACTTAATTTTCATCAGTATTTTTGAATACTGGTGAAAACTGAAGGGTGTCAATAAACTGGAATTTAAAATGTCGATAATAGGGAATCCTATGTCAATATTTGGGTAAACCACTGCAATTCGAGAAATATCATAAATTCAATAACAAATAATATCCTAATTAGAATTTGATTTTACTGCCAACATCTTATAATAGTTGTTTATATTTATCAATATTTATCGTTATTTGGAAACACTGTGGAACGCTTATATTTATTTCTTTTTATACGCTCGTTCTTAAAGTGTCAATAATTGGGCGTTTTACCCTATATATTGATATTTTTTAAATAGAAATCTAATGAAATAAAAGAATACAAAGATTATACGAAATCGAGATAAAGTTAAAACTGACTGTAACATCGAGACACGTCAGGGCGTTATCCGAAGTTATTTCTGTACCTAACCACACAAACACGATGTTTGACTCACGTGAACTCGCCGATTTTGTTTTAACATCTAGTTTAACTGTGATACAAGACAGCCAATATATGTTTTACTTGAAAATAAACCGGTTTTTTTAGACTATCATTCGCCAGCGGTTCCGCCCGCGTGGAAAGATTAAAACTGTAACCGTCTTTTGTTAACCATAAAAATGGTTAAAGTGGGTTAACCTTAAAAGCTAGATATAGGTTGTCGCGGACTTTTATTTAGAACTTTAAGAGGGGAACTATTTTGTAATACATGATTTTTAAATAACTATCACCGTTTACTCAGCGCTAGCAAGGAAAGCTGTTAATTTTTGTAATATTTTATATTGCTGCTTCTTTCCTATTCATCTTAGCATGATGTTATATATATTGCCTATAGCCTTCCTCGATAAATGGACTATGTTAAACTGAAAGATTTTTTCCAATCGGTCTGGTAGATCCTGAGATTAGCGCATTCAAACAAACATACAAACTCTTCAGCTTTATATATTAGTATAGATAAAAGACCGAAGTCTTCATGACTTCATTATCCTCCTCCCCTTATCCCGCTCTAAGTGGGGTCGGCACAACATGTTATAAACATGCTGTCACATGATTTGGCTACGTATTTTAGGACCGGCCGCCTGCCTGACATCTACTTCCCTCAGTCGTAATTTACGACACCTCGATAAGAAAGAAGGTACCGTGGTCTATTCCACTCAGCCGGAAACCACACAGCGCATCAACTTACCTTAGTCGCCTTATACGAAACCTCGGTAAAAAACTGAGTGGTCTATACTACTGAGCCCGGAAAACACACGGCGAGTCAACTAAGTCACCTTTAACGGCACCCCGGTAAGAAATGAGGGTGGTCTATTCTATTCAGCCTGATACCACACGGCTCCTTCACCTATAATTGTTACGAAAAAGCGGCTCATTGTAGAAAATAGAGAACAAGAAAGACTTTTAGCATTCCTCAATCAGCAGTTAGGACATTGTAACCTTTAACTACACCTACACTAATATATAAAGCTGAAGAGTTTGTTGGTTTGTTTGAACGCGCCAATCTCAGCAACTACTGGACTGATTTGAAAAATTATTTCAGTGTAAGATAGTCCATTTATCAAGGAAGGCTATAGGATATAACATCACGCTAAAATGGATAGGAGAGGAGCAATAAACCCTATTACGAAAACGGCAAAATTTAAAGCGTTCTTTGCGTTCCTGACTAAACGGTGATAGACTATTCAAAAATCATGTATTACAAAATTGCCCCCCTCTAAAAGTTCTAAATAGAAGTTCGCGGCAACATATGTTTTACCCACTGAATTTCTTATCAAAATACCCCCTTTTTACCCCTTCCACGAGTGCGGAGCCGCTGGCAATTGCTAATCCCGAATAAGGTGTTACAAACGGTATATAAAGTAGCAGTATATGTCATTATATCTTCTCTAGCACAGCTTCGCTTGGTCCAGGAAGACCTTACATGGACCGCTTTTTATCTCGAACCGTTACGTTTATATCAACGATGCCGATATTGCTTACACCGTTTTTTATATCTAATTTCAAATACATACCTTTTTTACTTTATCTATGATTTAATAATATATATATGTTTATCATGAAATTGAGCATGTAGGGAGTTTTGGTGGGGAAAATTAGCTAGGATTCATTTTTTTAAATCTTCTTATCCCTGTTTTCAGGCTATGCTAAAATGTATAATAAAATGCAAATGATATGTTAGCTGTCATTTGTGAAGTTGTAATAGCTTAGTGGATAATGGGCGGACGAAAGAAGTGAAAATACCCAGGATCGAGCCCCACCGGGTCAATTATTTTATCGTTTTTTTCTCCAAGTTTCATTATTTTATATCTTTAAAAAAATACCGATGAAAGATCGGTAATCCAGGTGCTTATCAACTAACTGTACAAGCGGATCTCCTGCCCTTATCCCCCTCTAAGTGGGGTCGGCACAACATGTTATAAACACACTGTCACATGATTTGGCTAGCTATTTTACAACCGGCCGCCTGCCTGATGTTAACTTGGCTTAGTCGCTTTTTACGACATTTCGTTAGTAATGACGGTGGTCTATTCTACTCAGCCGGATCACACAAAGCGGGTCAACTTACCTTAGTCGTGTTTTACGACACCTCGGTAAGAAACTAGGTGGTCTATTCCCCTCAGTCGGACACCACACGACATAAAAAAAATAATTGTGAAAAACAAATTCACTCATAAATTTTTGTGACAAACCGCCCAAATAATTGTACAGTCTGATTCGTGATACTATGCTTGCAGATGTTACTTTATAAGGCCAAATCCACCGTCGAATGATTGTTTCAGCCCACGTAATACATGCCGGGTTTCGAGTCACATTCATACCTTTTATTTACATATTTCAAATAACTTATGTAGATCTAAAGCTGTTTTTGAAAGGTATTTAACTTTTTTTATGTCAGGAAAACCCATTATGGGTCATAACCCGATGTTCAAATTCAAATTCAAAATATTCTTTATTCAAATAAACTTGTAAACAAGTGCTTTTGAATCGTCAACTCTACTGCTGGTTCGGAAAGCTGTTCTTACCGAGAAGAGCCAGCAAGAAACTCGGCGGTTGCTCTTTTAAAAATATAATTCTTATGATTAGTCTAGACAAGACTAATAATAGTTTATTTTAATTTATTTGTTAATAGTTTAAATAGTATAGTGTTTAGTACCAAATAAATCATTCATTCATTCATTCATTCATTCATTCATTCATTCAACTGTACAAGACAGTAATGACATTTAGTCATTACTGTCTTGTACAGGGTCTAAGCGAGCTATATCCACACATTCTTATCTTCCAAGTAATCCTCAACAGTATAGTAGGCTTTCTGGATCAGCCTCTTTTTAACAGTGTTTTTAAACTGCTGTAATGGCCAAGCTAAAATTGATTGCGGAATTTTATTATAGAATCTTATACCCAGACCCACAAACGATTTACGTACTTATGCAAGGCGCAAAGCAGGAGCCGCAAGCTTATGTCGGTTCCTACTTTGCCTCTTATACACATCACATATATATGTGTAGGTATGTCGGACACTCACCGACTAAAAACCTGACAGTGCTCCACCACGCTGCTGGTGGCGGGGACAGGGTACCTATAAAACATTGCCCCATCCCCGCCAGCAGCAACTCTGAACCCCAGAGTGGGCCACCTCTGGGTCGGGGTCTCTCTAAAAGTGGCCCCTCCCTCCGCTTAATGATGCATCGGGAGCACCAGACATTGTGAGACAGTATATTGTGTATTTGTAGCTAGGTATGGTGTTTATATTGTTGATGGCCTTTTTAAATAAATACATTACTTAGTTATTACTTAATGCCTATTAGTAATAGTATATTACATAGTTTTATGTAAGTAAATTAAGTAAATAGCGGCCTGTTACTATCCCACTGCTGAGAATAGGCCTCTTCTCTCCGTTTTTGGAGAGAAGGATAGGAGCTAAGACCTACCACGCTGCTCCAATGCGGTTTGATAGGTTACACATATCTCCAGAATTCTCTAGAGATATGCAGGTTTCCTCACGATGTTTTTCTTCACCGAAATGCGTGTGATGCAATTATCAATTAGACACATAAGTTTTAACAGAAAAACTCATTGGTTTCTGCCCAGGTTTGAACCCGCGACCTCCTCGAAAGAGTCGCAAGGTGTTACCGCTGGGCTACCACTTTCTTAGTTAAGTAAAAAGTTTTATGTAAATTGACCGAAATACTGATTTCCACGCGGACGAAGTCAAAGGCACGGCTAGTTACAATTATATGTTGAACGTAGCATACACGTTGGTACGACAGTTTGTTTTTAGAAATATGCTATAAATAGACGCCTTGTAATGGCGCTCTAAGATTGTATCATTCCATTAGCACTGGAAAACAGAGAATGGTTCTTTGTCTTGTATTATACGTTAATGGATTCAGAGTTTGTTTCAGGTTATAATTAATAAGGATTCATTATACATCTTTTGGGGGCTTTCCGTTGATAATGTCATATCCTCCTCCCCTCTTACGCATCAAGTATGAAAACGGATTATCCACTCTACATTTAGCATTATATATATTTTCTATTTTACTTCATCGCGGATTATAACAAAATAATTTTATTATTACTTTTATAGTAATATACTATTCGTACGGAAAAATAATCATATGTATAAGGCAAAGTTTAATGTATATCATAGACATCTAGAGGTTACAAGAAGCTTGTGATACCCGTGTCGCAACTCAGCAGAGTTAGCAACTCATTCCATGGTCTCAGTACTCACTTCTACAATGAAATTCCGCTATCCATGCTAGACCAGTCTACCTGTGTCGCGACTCAGTAGAGTTAGCAACTGATTCGATGGTCTTGGTATTCGCTTCTACAATAAAATCCGCAATCCATACTAGAACAGTCTACAGAAAGGTTTAAATTAAGTGTAAGAGATATGCTTGTACGTAAAGTATATTCCAAAAATGAAGATTATTTGGATGATAAAAATGAATGGATTTGAAAATCCAAATTAGAATTAAATTCATACAAGACTGCGGTTTAATAATGTGATATTAAAGATTGATCGCCGTGTTTCTTACTGGTTCTTCTCGGTAAGAGCAACATTCAAACCAGTTGTAGCTTCATTAATTATATAGATTCTTGACGATTCAAAAGTGCTTAAGAGCTTATTAAAATAATTATCATTTTGATTTGATTTGATACGATATTAATTCCAGGTACCTCACACCATAGCAGTTGGCATAAAAAATTTATCAGCCACAATTATTTTAGGTTTTTTTTAAGATACATGTTATAAAAGGGTGAATGACCTTACCCCATTTCATATGTAATGCATAACCTTGACCGAGTGTCCAGATACAAATCTGAGTTAGACAGAACTATAATGTGATTGTTGTAGGTGTAGCTTTATTTATCATATTAATCCTTGATGATTCAACAGTGCTTGAAACAACTTATTTGAAAAATTATTATTTTGATTTGAATTGATAAGCGTAAATACTGCGTAAAGCCACGGGTACGACGTATAATATAAACTTTGATACAATTATATTCCGACACGCTCGAATATTGTCTCGGGAATGATCGAACAACTCTGTCATTGTGAATTTATGAATAAATGTATATCATTCGCAGTTAATTTACGAGGTGTGGGAGTTAGTGTAAATTGCGCTGATGTCACACCTCGGTGACCGGTTGCATTGACTAACGAGGCCTAATAATCGAATGCATATCCTTGACCGTCAACACAATTGGTTAAACTAAAAATAAGATTAAATTTACCTAATAATATGGAAGCAATAACATTTGAACACTTGAAGTAAATAAGGCACTAAGTACCTAAAAAATAAAATTCGAAGTAAGTATGTAATTTGGTTCTAAAACCAAACTAGAACTAAACTGCATACTTAGTTAAAATTTTAATTTTTAGGTACTTAGTGCCTTATTTACTTCAAGTGTTCATTTGTTAAGATATATAAGGTGGTACCGTAAACGCCCTACATAAAAAAAAAATTAGTTGATTTATCGAAGTATTTTAGCCACAGAAATTATGTCTCGTTTTAAAAAAAACACTATTTATAGAGATCAATAACCGTACACGCTATTCAAACCTTAGCCTAAAAACTAAATACAGTACACCGTACAACTAAAACTTTTCTAACACCTATAATCATATTTAGTTTTAGTCTAATGTTTTAATTCATAAATTCCTGAGTGAATTAGCTCTGCTTTAACCCAATAATTGAGGAACGGCTCTCAGCCCCTGACGTCATATAATTTCCTATTCACATCTGTTGTAAAGTTTAACACGTTTCCCAGACTCCGTTACGCAATCCACTTACCATGATATTAAATCTTGTTGATTCAAACTTTGTTTTAGCTATCAGATAAATATGTATAAAGAGAATCATGGTAAAGTAATATTTATTGCAGATGTTTTGAGATTTATGAGCATCTTTATGTTTTATGCTCATTAATCCAAGCTTTAATTGACTCTTATTTTAAACAATATAATTAACTAGCGGCCTATATAAAATATATCACTCATTGAAACTCAGTGAAAAAAATGATTAAAATCGATCCAGTAGTTTTGATTTATTCATTACTGCCCGTGGCCCGCACGCGTTAAATTTGGAGAAAAATAATTCCCCTCTCCCTATACCAAAAAGATTTCCTGCTATATCTAATATCTAAATTCATATACTACGTATTTATTTTTACATTTATCCCTATGTATTTTATTTTTAAAATTAATTACAGAATGTCTTTAAATACAACATTCATAGCTTTAGTTTCAACATTAGTCAATACAAACATGTTTTCTTTAGAGGTTACTCTTGAAAGAGCGACAGTCGAGCGTCCGATCGCTGCTAAATTCGAAGTGCTATAGGGCGAAGCGCGGCCTCCTCACGGCATTTTAAATATGTAATATCTCCGAAAATGTTCACTTAAATTACATGTAAACGGCCATATTGATTTATATAAAATCAACAATGTATTTAAGATATTTAATTGGATAAGGATTAATGCTGTGTTGTATAAAAATTGCTTCAAAAATAAGGCATTATTTTTCGTAAATAGTAAATGACAAAAAATGCTATTGTGGGTTATCCATAAGAGATAGACATATACCATCGCTGACTTTTATGTAGACCTTTTCAAGGTGTACAAATACTTAGTACATCATTTTGATAAATCTCGTAGGTTTTAGCCTGCGTTTGCAATGTAAGCGGAAAAAAATGTATTTCTTCAGTATTTCTCTACTCCGTATTGAATGTTATTATACATACAAACCTTCCTCTTGAATCACTCTATCTATTAAAAAAAACCGCATCAAAATCTGTTGCGTAGTTTTAAAGTTTTATGCATACATAGGGATATATGGACAAACAAAGAATGCGACTTTGTTTTATACTATGTAGTGATAAACACATATTTATTCATAGGTCTTTTTTTGCGTCAAAAGTCGTTCCAAATTTGAAAAACCCTTTCCATTAAAAAGTGACAATTGTGTTAAGGTGAAGCCATTCATTGAGATGGAATTTCCGAAACTGATTCACATTGCTTGCGCAAGTCCTCCCGATATGGCCACCATCCGCTCCGTGACCCACTGACTCCTGCCATCGGCTAATCAATTGTAAATCACACATTGGACTATAAAAATATTATATACTAATTTCTACCCGCAACTTGGACTATTGTCGCGAGATAGGTTGATAATAGATGGCGCTTTTCAATTCAAATTCAAAATATTCTTTATTCAAATAAACTTGTAAACAAGTACTTTTGTATCGTCAACTCTACTGCTGTTTCGGAAAGCTGTTCCTACCGAGAAGAGGCAGCAGGAAACTCGGCGTTTGCTCTTTTAAAAATATAATTCTTATGACTAGTTACATTTAGTCATTACTGTCTTGTACAAGGTCTAAACGAGCTATATCCACACATTCTTATCTTCTAAGTAATCCCCAACAGTATAGTAGTAGGCTTTCTGGATCAGCCTCTTTTTAACAGTGTTTTTAAACTGAAGTAATGGCAAAGCCAAAATTGATTGCGGAATTTTATTATAGAATCTTATACCCAGACCCACAAACGACTTACGTAATTTTGCAAGGCGCAAAGCAGAAGCCGCAAGCTTTTGTCGGTTTCTACTTTGTCCATTATATACATCACCTATCGTTTTATAATTCTTAATATTTTTATGTACGAAAATTAAATTGCATAAAATATACTGTGAAGCAAATGTAAGGATACTTATTTCCTTAAACCTCTCTCGCATTCCCGCGGCTTTAATTAAATTAAATCGTAAATACCACGTATGGCTTTGTAATGTCATCGTGTTCAATTCAATATATCAAATCTAGTCATTCGGTCAAGGGTATGCATTACATATGAAATGGAATGTAATGGGGTCGGTCATTCACCCTTTTATAACATGTATCTTTTAAAAAAACTTAAAATAATTGTGGCTAAATAACTTCACAAAATTAACTGATTTTTTTATGCAAACTGCTAAGGTGTGTGGTACCTGGAATTAAAATTAATGTCCTAGCAAATCCAATCAAAATAATCTTTATTCAAATAATCTCTTACAAGCACTTTTGTATCGTCAAGGATCAATATGATTAATGAAACTGGTTCGGAATGTTACCGACAAGAACCAGTCAGAAACTCGGCGGTCAATCTGTTAAAAATTTTCAATTTTACATTATTGAACTGCAGTCTTGTATAAAGGTAAGAGGATTTTCAAATCCAGGCATTTTTATTATATAATCTTCAATTTTATTATATACTTTACGTATATATGACTTACACTTAATTTAAAACTTTCTGTAGACTGTTCTAGTATGGATTGCGGAATTTTATTGTAGAAGCGAATACCAAGACCATCGAATCAGTTGCTAACTCTACTGAGTCGCGACACAGGATAAGGAGGAGGATGACACAGGAGGTATGAGAAATAATAGTGCCAAATTTCATCAATATTGGTTCAACGGTTTCGCCGTGAAAGAGTAACCAACATACATCCATACTCACAAACTTTTTAAGTTCACCACGCGCTTTCACTCGCGATACAAAAGTATACCCCAAAAATATAACCAGTATAAAAAATACCTAGGTACGTTTGTGTCTAGTTTTTTTTTAATTCTTAAGACAACGCTTCGTGCCAACCTTGCCATAAACAACCATTCATAATCTATCTGTTACAGTTAGTTATTCAGATAATGGTTGCGTTCCGTGTCAGAAATTAAAGCAGACGTTAGTTGTTTTTTTATTTTAGTTATTATACCTAATATCTGGGTGACCGAACCTTGCTCGGTAATTTTTTACAAAATAAAAAAGACACTTCAAAAAAAAGAAAAAAATAATAAGGTGGGACTCGATCCTAGGTATTTTCATTTCTCGCGACCACCCGTTCCCCGAATAAACTACATTGATTTAACAATTAATGGTAAAAATTCTATTCAATACAATTTTAAGTATTTTTTAATGCTCAAAAACAGAGATAAAATGATTATTTTTAAATAAAATCTAGCTAGATCGATTTTTCTCCTCCAAACCCCCTTGATGCTGAATTTCAGCAAAAATCGTTGGAGCCGTTTTCGAGATTCCGAAAATATATATATATATATATATATATATATATATATATATATATATATATATATATATATATATATATGTGTGTGTGTGAGTGATTGTGTGTGTGTATATACAGATATATACACACACACATAGGTATATATACATATATTATTTTATTAAAGATTAAAGATATTTGTGGCACATCCAGATAAAGAACGTATTCCGTGTAATTTTATATACACACAAATAAAAATCTCTGTTACTGATGAAACTTTTATCACGTTTGAAATAAGAATAAGCCTGTATAGGTTCTTTAAAATATGCAATGCCGGAAAAAATTGAATTTAGAACATGATTGTTTTTAAAGTAATTAAAAAGAATGCAACTATTTGCGTAGTCATTAGTGAAACTTTACTCTAGAGAAGGGACGGAAACTAAAATAAAAAGAAAAAGAAACGAAAAAACAAACAAGCTAGATGACAAACGGCCGTAGCGGAAGTCCGGAAATGTCTTTCATTGGGTTAGAAGCAAGGGAAGGGTTGCCACCTTTTTTTTTTGAAGAAAAATAGTATCTTTCTTTTTAAATCAAAAAAATATAGTACTTTTAGGAAATTCAGGAAAAAAAATAGTCCACATCTATTTTCAATCATTACCTATTTATGATTACTTTTCGCTGGACAATGACAAAGGAGTTAGAGTAACTAACTAACTAAGCCCCGTAAATACATGAATGAGTTTCGTTCAAACATTCCCTATGCAGTCCTGCGGGTGCGTTCCATTCACAGTTGATTCAAAAAAAGCGCGACAATTGAACTAGTGATAAAAATATAGTATTTTTCATTCTATATTGTTTTTCTATAATATATAGTACAATTGACCAAAATATAGTACAATACTATATAATATAGTACGGGTGGCAACCCTAGGCAAGGGATTAAAATACAAATTTATTTATTATTATTATTATTCATTAAAATTAAAATCAGTGATCTTGTTTTGTAGATGGAATGGTGCGCGGAGTGCGAACCTTGCCACATCGATTGATGATATTTTTTACAGCCCTCCATTACACGTTGCAATAACGTTATATTATATTCACTGATATTAGTAAAGCTTCTAGGCTCAAATCATAATAAAGTAAGTACATCATTTATGTATATTATAGTAGATTTTAAACGTACAATATGACGAACATTATACAAAGGTAACTCGATTTTAACGCGATGTTACCGTATGTTTATTTAATAATCTGAAATCTAAATAGTTATAAGAATTATATTTTGTAAAGAGTAAACGTAGAGTTATTTGCTGGCTCTTATCATTAGCAGCTATTTTCCTAATCAGTAAAGTTGAAGATTCAAATATTACTTGTTTTAAAAGTACATTTGAATCTTCAAATTACAATTGATTTATAGAATCAGGCGTCACTTTGCGCAGATCCATAATACAAAACTAATGAAAAAATTATAGCAAAATAATTTTTTCAATAGTTTTGTTTTTTTACCATTGATTACCAAGTTTATCTCTATAAAAAATATTTTGAATTTGAATTTAAACTTTAATAATAATAAATAATTATAATTTGCAGAATATTTTTGCTCAAAAAATAATATTAGACACGTCGGTCTCTATTCAACTGTAGTATCAAAATGTTCAAAAAACTGTATTCTCAAAAGCTAGTACGTAAAAGTCAGCGAAAACTCAAAATGTTCCCATTTAAGCTTTTTACAAAACACAGACTTCATTTAGACTTTTATGACGAGAAATAGAGAACTATAGAAATAAAAAGACAATTGTGAACAAGTGAAGGACTGACGGAATATTCCTTAACATATAAGAGATAAAGACCATAATGTCATGACACTAACCTTCGTCCAAAGTGAGCGAATTTGAAGCGGACGCAGCAATGAGAAGCACTAACGCTCCGCATATGGCTTGCGAAGCCATATTTCCTGTGTAAAAAGGAAATTTAGAGAGTTATTACGGCTATTTAAAAACTTTTTGTATAATATTAAAACCAAACATATTTGTAAATATATATTTTTTATCGTTAACATGCTTGTGATTTGCATTTCGGTGTACAACACTATTAAATAAAAATATATTTGTCTATGTTGATTTTTATAAAAAATATTTTTAAACATCGAATGTTTGGGGCATGGGTCATTAAAATAAAAGCGTATTATTACAATATTCAATTATTGATTGTTACTTTAGGCTAGATTTTATAAATGAATTATACCCCTTTTATTTGTACTAATTTTTAAGATTAAAAATTCCTAGAAGCGCGTTTAAAATTTAATTATATTGAATTGCATTGCTTTAAGCTTTTTGGAACTATACAATTAAAAAAATAAGCATTAAAAACATTCGGTATTTAAAAAATGAAATATGTTTCGAAATTTAAAAGTTATAAGATCTGTTTAAAATATAGTGCGTTTATTTTAGAAAAGATTTTTTTAAAACTATATCAAATAAGATTTTTAAACTAATATTAGAGTCATAATATTTGAATAATAAAAATCCTACAGAGGCGTTCAACCAACTTTTTCCAAGGGGAAGAAAGCATCAAATGACGATAAGAATGAATTTCAGTATATTCATATTTATATCACAAATGCGCACTAAGAGTAGTAACTCTTAGTAAGTAAAAAGTTTGTAATTAGCGCTTTATAGGGAACTTTACCATGACATTCACTTACAATAATCTAGATATTCTTTTAAGCTTTCTTTATATTTCCTTAACTTAATCATATTTTTTATATTCTAACGTATTTAATATAAAAAGCCCTTTAGCTTTTTTAAGATTAACGAAGCGGATTAGTTTAAAAATATTATGTAGCACTTTCCTACTAAACTGCAACATTATTTAATTGCTTTACATTTCAAATTAGACAAAATTATATATGACAAAAAAGTTAGTAAGCATGAAGTAGAATAATAAAGAATAAGAAAAAACCCTTAAATCAGTTTCTTAATAAAAAAATATATATTTCACTTTTGAAGAACTTAACAATACTTATATTAACGTCTTTGCAAAATTAACATCAGAATATGTTTATAATATTTAAAAAATTGCGCTTAAAATTTACATTACCTAAAATTACGATTCTTATGCAAATTTAAATTAAGTATAAAGAAAAAACAATGTAATACAAAAATAATGAGAATATTATTTTGCTATAATCCGCGATAAAATCGCGGTTTTAATATTTTATCGCGGATTATAGCAAAATCCTATATTATTCTCATTATTTTTGTATCATAGATTTCCGCAAAGTAACGCTTAATTCTATAAATTATTTAAAAAACAATGTTATATTATAATCTGTTTAAAAATAAATCTTAATTATCTTTAAAATAAAAAAATACCTTATTCCTAAACCACAGACTCTATATTGAATTTCAACTTTTTTTTAACAACAATCACTATTTCCCCGTAGCGATTCGAAATTCAAAATTAACAAGCTTTTCGTAGCTAATGCGCGTGCGCGAAGTGCTTACGCGCATACACAACTGGATGATACGGTGCGTAAGTGCCAACTATATTAAGAGCAATACTAACAATTATTAATGATATAACTTAGAATCTTAAGGGCCTGTTTCACAAGTTACTGATAAAGTGTCGTATAGTTAAACGACAAATAAACTAAGTAGCAGATAAATGTCTCTAAAAAGAGACTCTAAAATGTGAAAAATAAAATTAAAATAAAATCGCGGCCATTTTGAAATAGGTAATTGCTATCCAGCAAATAAGCAAAATAACAGCCACATGATCAACCTGTTAACTTATTAGGCACTTTAAGTGACTAATAAACTTATCAGAAACCTGAGAAACGCGAAATTCCTAGATATGCGTCTGATATGTTACGAATAAGCTAACTGACAGTATATCGGTAACTTGCGAAACAGGCCCTAAGCCGTCATATTTTTCAGTGAATCAATTACTGACTGGAAGAGATCCCTTTTAGGGATAAGTCCGCCTTTATACATGTGTTTTTTTTTAATTTTTATTTTTTTCTTTCTCTTTTCTAAATATATGTGTAAAAAGAACAATAAATAAAATAAAAAAAATAAATAGCGTTGCCGTTATTTGAATTAACAGTTTGAAAGAACTTTTAAAATTATGTTGCTACAGAAAGTTTTATACTAAAGTAGGTATTATGTAACATTATATCAATTATAAAAATGTGTGAATCACACTCATCCGACCTTGTACATGATAAAAATTATAATAATAATAAAAGTAATGTAACTAGTTCCAAGTATTATCAAAATCAGCTGCCGAATTCATTGCTGGCTCTACTTCAAAGTAGCAAACTTTCATGACTTATAAGTAAAATATTTAAAAAAATTAAAGTAAATTTATTTAGTTTAGTTTTTTATTTTACACCCGTGCAATGGATAATTCAACTATATTTCTCAAAATATAATTATTAAAAATATGGTCAAAGTAAATTTTAATGATTTATTTTTCAATTATTATTATTACGTATGAATTTGCGCTTTTTTTATTTAAACTAATCTATACTCTAATACTTCAAGGTCATGTGGTATCCGGCTGAGTAAATAGACCACGCTCATTTCTTACTGAGTTGTTGTAAAAATGACTAAGGTAAGTTGACCCATCGTATGATATCCGGTTGAGTAGAATAGACCACCCTTTTTCTTACCGAGGTGTCGTTAAATAGGACTAAAGTAAGTGGACGTCAGACAAGCGGCCAGTCGTAAAATACGTAGCCAAATCATGTGACAACGTGTTTATAACATGTTGTGCCGATCCCACTTAGAGTGGGATAAAAGCAGGCGGATGATAATATTCTCTAATGTTCGAACGTATTCTTCAAAGTATATTTTATATATACTGAAATCTGTTACGATTAAATAAGAGTTGTGAACTTTGTTAACTCGCAATACTTTGTTTGAGGGTAGATTGCTAGCTTGTCGTAATCAAAGACTTTTAAGACTTAAGAGCCAAGCGACAATTTTAAAAAAATATCCCGATTTTAAAAACTTCTTTTTAACTTTAAAAAAAATTTGAGGAATTATAATTATTGTCATCCAATTATATTTATTTACATGACAATATTTTAGTCACAAAACAGCATAATTTAATAATATTAAATTATATTAATTGAATAATACCTGAAATTTACGGGTATGTATAATAATAATTTGAATAAACAGGAATTTTATAATCGTCGTTTAAATAGTCGTTTGCTAAATTAGTTTAAATCATACTCTATATGAAAACTCTATGCTAAACAAACAAGGTATTGATAAACAAACTTGCTTTTTTAAATTTATTATAATCTGTGAATAAATTCTGCTGAGTAACCGTTCATTGCATTTGTGTACACATACACTTATAGATACATTAACTCTTTGGTCAATTTTATAAAATTTTAGTATAGCAGCACATTTTTTCCGTGTCTATGGCTAATGTTTGAGAGTGATTTGTCTGCAATCTAAATGTCATCTTATTACAAGAGTAGTATTTTCTTTGAGTATTTTTGAGCTCAACATTATCACAATGGCTGAAAACAGGGAAGAAATTCTTGCAAATTTTCAGGTAAATACATTACCTATGTTTTATAATCATATCCGAGCGCCTGAATAATATTTAGTTTATAAAATGTGCAGGTTATGTACAGAACAAAAACAGTGACTGTTAATTCTATACAATCTCTTTGTGCTACGTCTAATGGAATATTTTACTGTTGTTATCTACATTTAATATAACCATTTAAATATTATATAGCTTTTCCAATCTCAAAAGTACGTTTCCATTAGTGTGACGAATATTTATCGTAATCTATAAGAATTGATTCTTTGTGCAGGAAATTGTAATTAAAAATTTGAAATTCCAAGGTAATGCTTGAAATATTTTCTGCATTACTGCATTGCTGGTAAAGCCTTTTTTACAAAGTGCCTATAAGTCTTTGTCTTTGTTGGAACAATGGAAACCAAGCCTGATATTGTGTAATACATGTTTACAGGGAATCACAAATATAGAAGATGTGGCTGAAGCAATATACCACTTAGATGAATCAAATTGGGATCTACTAGTGAGTATTAGTAATTAATCATAATATAGTAAGTTAGTTACCTTATTTATATTATAAATTTTCTTTTAAAATAAACTTCCATATTAGTATAAGATGCTGTATTACTAATTATGTTGAAGATATACAGATTTTTATCATTATTGTGCTGTTACATACATTGGTATGGTCATGTAATGAGGAGGGATGAAAATCATGTGACTTAAAGAGTTTTAAATATGAATGTGGATGGATGTATGGCAAGGGGAGGCCGAAAAAAAGATGGATGGATTGTGTGAAAAATGATATGCATGTTAAAGAAGTGGCACCAGAGTTCATGAATGATAGAGGAGTATGGAAGAAAAGACATATTGTGCTGACCCCACTTAGAGTGGGATAAGGGTAAGAGAATGATCATGTGCTATTACATACAATATTTAAAAAAAAAGATATTTTTATAATACTATATCTGTTCTATTCTCTTTCGCAGTCTGCAATCAATAGAGTAATGCCTCAAGATAGCAATAATTCAACATCATCTAATGACACACATGATGTGGAAATGATAGATGATGATATATCTGTGATAACTCCAAAAACTCACCCACCAGGTAAACCGAACATGTTTTTTTTTCCAATTTTAAGTGGGTTGCTTCTGAATTTTTATTCGATGCACTGCTGAGAAACGCCCCATTTGGTAAAACTCATCCAGGTCAAGGGTGGTGGCTTCCACGATTGGATATGACCACCGCCACCCTGTCAGTTCACTAAACGTAGTACACAGTCTTTATAACTTAGAACTAAAAATCTTAAACTATTATAATCAACGCTAAAAGAAAGAACACTCAACTTACATAAGTCGTATTATACGACATCTCGGTAATAATAGGAGTGTAGTGTAGTGTAATATATTTGTATTGACCATTTCGCTCAACCATAAAAAAAGTTGAGCGCAATTGAGCTATGGGCCGCTTTCCTGACATCAACTTACCTTAGTCGTATTTTACGATATCTTGGTAAGAAAGAGGCTGGTTTATTCTACTTAACCGGATACCACACTGTGGGTCAACTTACCTTAGTTGCTTTTTACTTTTTCGACACCCCGGTAAGAACGGTGATACCACGAGAAGATACCACACGGTGGATTAATCATCACACTGCCTGACGTCAAGTTACCTTAGTCGCCTTTCACACTTCGGTGAGAAATGACTGTGGTATATGCTACTGAGCTGTACCACACGGTGGGTCAACTTACTTTTGTCGCATTCTACGACACCACGGTGAGAAATGAGAGTGGTCTATGTTACTCAGCTGGATACTACACGGCGGGCAGTTATTATGAAAATATTGACATGAAATTTTTATGTTTCTATTATTATTTTTATAACATTGTACCTATCTTCTTATTTAATTCATATTTAGTTTAGGCCCAGTGAAGAATGGCCAGGATAAGTAGGTAGACATTAAAACTGATACCGCCTTGCTCCTGCTGCTACCTTAAATTTAAATCACTGTAGTGTTACATACATTTTTAACTATTAAAATTAAGTTTACTTTTGTATACTCACCTATGTTAGCACATTTGTAGAATAAAAGATTTTCATTTCATTTCAAATTAGATATATCTCATATCATCGTCTTTATTTATCCCACTCTAAGTGGGGTCAGCACAACATGTCATAAACATGTTGTCACATGATTTGGCTACATATTTTACGATCGGCCGCTTGCCTGACGTCAACTTATCTTAGTCGTATTTTACGATACCTCGATAAGAAAGAGGGTGGTACTATTCTACTCAGCCGGATACCACACGGCGGGTCCACTTACCTCAGTCGCCTTTTGCGACACCTCGGTAAGAAAAGAGGGTGGTACTATTCTATTCAGCAGGAATACATACAATACATGGCGTAAATTAGATATATCTCATATCCAAACGAAAAATTCAAAAAAACTACAATGTACAGTGAAACCCAATTACCTTCTTCCTTTTATTAATTTTTTTTTTTTTAATTATGATCTGCACCTAAGTTAAACCCAATTATTGTATCTTCCTTTTATCATTATAATTTTTTTTAATCAAAATCTTTTACTTTTATTTTATAATCAGCGAATGAAATCATTGTTTCAGATAGGGAAGAAAGTAATCAAGCTTCGACCTCTTCACCTAGAAATAGTTCAATTGGTTTAGTAGAGCTACAAGTTCACTTTAATAATAAGATACATGAGATAAAAATGTCCGCTTCAGCAACCGTCAGTAAGTGATTTTATATTAAGTACCTAGATGGCCGAGCCTTGCTTGGTAATTTTTAAAATGATGTGATCTTAGGTAGGTTTAAATTAAGTATAGGAGATATGTTTATAAGTAAAGCATATTACAAACTTGAAGGTTATTTGGATGATAAAAATGTCTGGATTAGAAAATCCTTTCAGCTTCATACAAGACTGCGGTTTAATAATGTAAAATTGAAAATGTTAATAGATTGACGATTAAACAATTGTTGAGTTTGTGATAGTGAACGTGTATAGTGCTTGTGTATTGTGGTGGCGGTGGTGGAGGTTTGTGCATGTGTATTGTGGTGGCGGTGGTGGAGGTTTGTGCATGTGTTTTTCACGAATCCTGCATGTATCAGGTATGATAACCGATTGTCCACTCTACATTTAGCAATATATATATTTTCTATTTTACTTCATCGCGGATTATAGCAAAATAATTTTATTATTACTTTTGTATTATGAATCTCCGCAAAGTAACGCCTAATTCTATAAAAGAAATTTCTTTACTAAAAATCGTTTTACAGATGATCTTAAAAAGCGGTTAGAGTTAGTATGCGGTGTGCCAGTGTGTCGGCAACAGATATCAGGTCTCGGGGGGTCGAGGGCGGCGGCGTCCGCTGCGTTATCCACTTTAGGGCTCTCCCGTAACGCAGTGTTGCGTTTGAAGGCGGCCGACCAACTTATGGCCGATGATGAGTAAGTTTTAAGTAATTTTTACTTTAGCAGGCTCTTACAGAATGAAGAATTCACCTTATGATTATATCACCATTATTCTACTGCCCTTATCCCACTCTTAAGTGGTGTAGGCACATGTTATTAACATGTTAATTATTTGACTAGGTATTTTACGGCTGCTTGACGTCAACTTACCTTAGTTGCCTAACATGTTGTAACATAATTTGGCTACGTATTTTACAACCTATCGCCTGCCTGACGTCATCTTACCTCATTCGCTTTTCACGCCTCGAAAAGAAATGAGGATCGTCTATTCCAGTGGTTCTCAAACTTTTTTGGTGACGGAACCTTTTTGGGAAGCTAAATACTTGATTGAACCCTACAAGAAAACATCATCATCATCCTCCTGCCCTTATCCCACTCTAAGTGGGGTCGGCACAACATGTTATAAACATGCTATCACATGATTTGGCTGCGTTTATACGACCGCCCGCCTGCCTGACGTCAACTTACCTTAGTCGTATTTTACGACACCTCGGCAAGAAATGTTGGTGGTCTATTCTACTCAGTCAGATACCACACGGGAGGTCAACTTACCTTAGTCGCCTTTTACGACACCTCGGCAAGAAATATTGGTGGCCTATTCTACTCAGTCAGATACCACACGGGAGGTCAACTTACCTTAGTCGCCTTTTATGACACCTCGGCAGGAAATGTGGGTGGTCTATTCTACTCAGCCGGTAACTGCACGACGTTAATAAAATTCAAAATCATCATTTATGAAAAAATGTAATAAACTTTTAGGAGTTGGAGTTTTAGTTCCGAATAAATGAATAAAATAAAAAATAATACTTGTTTTTTAATATTTTCTTGTTAATTAATAATAATAATAATAAATATATGGGACACTTACACATACAGTCGTCCATCCCCAAAGTAAGTAACTTAATACTTGTGTTATGGACAGACAACTGCTGAATATATACTTATATATTTTTTAAATACATACTTAAATACAAATATACACCCAGGCTCAAAAGACCAACAAATTCATTTATAGAAAATGTTGGCCCTAGGCGGGAATCGAACCCGCGACCCGCGGAGCTGAAGGCAGGGTCACTACCCACTGCTCCAACGGGCCAGTCAATGCCAAATGTCAAAGCCAGTCAAATTAATATGTTCTTGTTTTTTAATAAGTTTAATAAAATTTGTTACCAGGGTAGCAGAAAGGCTAACAACCACATACATACTTCGAGTGAAGAACGATGAGAGGGAGTACACACTGAAGTATCCTGGCACGAAGACGGTCCAAGAGGTCAAGAACGATCTGTACTCCCTCACAGACATACCTGTTCGACATCAGGTGATTAAGTTTTTTATTTATTGTGGAGTCTATCTCCTGATGATGCTTCAAATACTGTCCAAGTAAGTAACAGTCTGTTACTATCCCACTGCTGGGCATAGGCCTCCTCTCTCCATTTTTGGAGAGAAGGGTTGGAGCTAAGACCTACCACGCTGCTCCAATGCGGATTGGTAGGTTACACATATCCCCGGAATTCTCTAGAGATATGCAGGTTTCCTCACGATGTTTTCCTTCACCGAAAAGCGTGTGATAAATTGCAATTATCAATTAGATACATAAGTTTTAATAGAAAAACTCATTGGTGTCTGCCCGGGTTTGAACCCATGATCGTCTCTAGAGATTCACACGGTCGCACCGCTAGGCCATCACAGCTTACTGTCCAAGTGGACTAATATTTTTCAAATTCAAAATATTTTTTAAAATCAAAATAATCTTTATATTTAAATGAGTTAATCTTGTATGTATATACTATTTATTATTAATGTACTATTAATAATTAACGCGACTTTGTGTCTGCTTCCCTTAGCTATATAATGCATTTTCCTGATCACCAATTAAAAAAAATATATTTTAATAAAAGTAAAAAGTTATACATATTATATCATTAATTTTTATTAATATTATTAATGTATGACTGGCTCGTTGGAGCAGTGGGTAGTGACCCTGCCTTCGGCTCCACGGGTCGCGGGTTCGATTCCCGCCGAGGACCAACATTTTCTTTAAAATGAATTTGTCGGTCTTTGGGTGTATATTTGTATTTAAGTATGTATTTAAAAAATATATAAGTATATATTCACCAGTTGTCCGTCTACCATAACACAAGTATTAAGTTACTTACTTTGGGGACGGACGACCGTGTGTGTAAGTGTCCCATATATTTATATTTATTTATTTAATGTTTAATATTTTTTGAATGAGTTAATCTTGTATATAAAATCTCGGAAACGGCTCCAACGATTTTCCTGAAATTCAGCATGTAGGGGAATTTTGGGGCTGAAAAATCGATCTAAATAATTTTTATTTAAAAAAATGTCGTTTTAACCCCGTTTACGGGCTCTAAAATATTTTTGATATTTACGTTGAATACAATCACAATTTTTCGCTGTCAAACGTAAAGTCATGGTAGTTCATTTGGGGTAGGGGCGGTCTAGAGGTGAAAATACCTAGGATCGAGCCCCACCTGCCCTATTATTATTTTTTTTTTTACATCATTTTAAAAATTACCGAGCAAGACTTTATTCGAATAAGCTCTTCCAAACACTTTTTAATCGTCAAGGTTCAATGTGATTAATGAAGCTACAACTGGTCCGGAATGTTCTCTTTCTGCTTTTCTCTCCTGCTCTTACCCAGAAGAACCAGAAAGAATATCGGCGGTCAATCTTTTAAACTTTATCAATTTTACATTATCAAACAGCAGTCTTGTAAACTGTTCAAATCCACACATTATCATACAAATAATCTTCAATTTTTTTTAACGGTATGATTTTCAGAAATAGTGTTGTTAATTATTTTTTTCTAGGCCTTAGGTATGGAATAGTTGTGTTAACTGTTTTTTTCTGTTAGGTATGGACTGGTTGGCCCACGGTGACTGGTTTGGATGACACAGTACTGGCTATGGTAGGCCTGGACCTACCTCAGCACGAGTTGAGTGTTAAACGAGCCCCGAACAAACAGAAAGAATATAAAAGAGTAAGTATATTAAGTACCTAAACTTACTGAGTATATAGTATGTATAAATAAAATAGATGGATAGATTTTATTGCACTCCAGCCCTGCAACAAAATAATTATGAATAATATCAGTGGTGAGGTGTACAAAATAATTATGAATAATATCGGTGGTGAGGTGTACAAAATAATTATGAATAATATCAGTGGTGAAGTGTACAAAATAATTATGAATAATATCAGTGGTGAGGTGTACAAAATAATTGTGAATTATGAATAATATCAGTGGTGAGGTGTACAAAATAATTATGAATTATGAATAATATCAGTGGTGAGGTGTACAAAATAATTATGAATAATATCAGTGGTGAGGTGTACAAAATAATTGTGAATTATGAATAATATCAGTGGTGAGGTGTACAAAATAATTATGAATTATGAATAATATCAGTGGTGAGGTGTACAAAATAATTATGAATAATATCAGTGGTGAGGTGTACAAAATAATTGTTAATTATGAATAATATCAGTGGTGAGGTGTACAAAATAATTATGAATTATGAATAATATCAGTGGTGAGGTGTACAAAATAATTATGAATAATATCAGTGGTGAGGTGTACAAAATAATTAGGAACTAAATAATTGTTATACTATTAAATAATAATTATACTATCAAATAATAATAAAACAAATAATTAAGTAAAGTTCATATGAACAAAAAGGTAAAAAAATTGTGAGAAAATATACTACAAAGTTAGAAGGAAATATCAATAGGAAGAATTTGAATAGTCTTATACTATTATTGTAGTATAGTACTAAAAGATAATAACGCCGTGTGGTATCCGGCTGAATAGAATAGTACCACCCTCATTTCTTACCGAGGTGTCGTAAAAGGAGACTGTGGTAAGTTGACGTCAGGCAGGCAGCCGGTCGTAAAAACGCAGCCAAATCATTTGACAGCATGTTTATAACATGTTGTGTCGACCCCACCTAGAGTGGGATGAGGGCAGAGAGATGATGATTTAAATGACCTAATCTTTTATATATATAATCTGAAAATGGCTTGAAATATTTTCATAAAATTCAGCATGAATGTAGTTTCGGGACCGATAAATCGATCTAGCTAGGTTTCATTAAAAAAAATGTCGTATCCCTGTTTTCAGGCATTTAAAAACTGCTAAAATATAAATAGAATACAAAGGTTCATTTTGCTGTCATTTATAAGGTTGTGATAGCTCAGTTGGGAATATCAGATAGAGCCCCACCTGAATTTTTTCCTTTTTTTTTCAAGTTTCATCTTTTTCATATCTTAAACTCAGTATAGTTTCATAAAAAAAACACTGTGTGTAATCCGGCTAGATAGAATAGACCAACCTCATTTCTTACCGAGGTGTCGTAAGAGGTGACTATGGTAAATCGACCCGCCGTGTGGTATCCGGCTGAGTAGAATAGACTAACCTAATTTCTTACCGAGGTGTCGTAAAAGGCGACTAAGGTAAGTTGACCCACCGTATGGTATCCGGTTAAGTAGAATAGACCACCCTCCTCCTTACCGAGGTGTCGTAAAATACGACTAAGGTTAGTTGATGTCAGTCAGGCGGCCGGTCGTGAAATACGAAGGCAAATCATATGACAGCATATTTATAACATGTTGTGCCGACCCCACTTAGAGTGGGATAAGGGCAGGAAGTTGATGAGTAATGAGCTAATACTACTACTGTAGTTAGGATGTGACTTGGAGTAGAAATATCGATTAATAAGTAATTGATAAGAAAAATCGATTTTTAAAGGGATAAAAATCGATTTTCTGATTATTTCAAAAGTTGTCTTTTTTAATATTAATAATTAATTACAATAAAGGCTACTGATAATAACTAACTGGTACAATTGGTAAAGTGACAACTAGTGACCAAGAAATAATATCAGATGCGCTGTTTGTGAAATTTGATTAAAATGTGTAGTTTGGCTAAACTGGTTTCATCCAACAATGAATATCTAATCTTTAAAATCAAGAAAAATAGTAAAAAAAAAAAGGGATACCCGAAATAATCAATTTTTAAAAAATCGATTTTTGATGAAAAATAATCGATTATTAAAAATCGATTATATTGAAGAAATAATCAATTATTTTAAAAATCGATTTTTTCTCACATCGCTAATTGTAATTTAGTACTAAAGCTTTTGTTCATTTTTTTCCAGATACTATTGGAAAGCTCGGACAGTGATAACAGTTCTGTAGAGGAGGTGGAAGACGGCGACACGTTTCCAACGGAGGACGACATGTTTGTTGATGTACCCTCTGAACGGTTGCAACCTCTCAGTGAGTCACCAATTTTTTCAATTTTTAATAATAGTTTCACATTTTAATAAACAATGGCCCGTTGGCGCATTGGGTAGCGACCCTGCCTTCAGCTCCGCGGGTCGCGGGTTCGATTCCCGCCTTTGCTTTTTCAACATTTTCTATAAATCAATTTGATGGTCTTCGAGTCTGGTTGTATATTTGTGTTGAAGTATGTATTTAACAAATATATAAGTACATACTAATATATATATATATATATATATATATATATATATATATATATACACCAACGCCACCACAATACACAAGCACGACAAACATTCATTATCACAAACTCAACAATCGTTTCGTCCCGTAAACGAAGCATGCAGAGATAGACTGTCCACTCTACTCACTAGAGAGATTGTCCACTCTACATTTAGCATTATATATATTTTCTATTATACTTCATCGCGGATTATAGCAAAATAATTTCATTATTACTTTTGTAAACACTTGTTTACTTGAATTGACAATTTTTTGAATTTCTATTAAACATATTTTTGATATTTTAGTATGATGTGGTATAAAAGTGAGTTTTTATAATTATTTTTTAAATATATTTTTAAATTCTCCAGTGTCAGAACATGTGGAAGACGAAGCTTTGGGTTGTATTGAATTCGCCCAAAGATTTCGAGCCCGATACGGACCAAACACTCCCAGCTTCTTCGAGGGAACCCTACAGGATGCTATTAAGGAATCTTGCCTCAAACCTGCAAAAGAGGTTAGTTCTTTGGCTTAACATCATCCTCCTGCCCTTATCCCACTCTAAGTGGGGTCGGCACAACATGTTATAAACATGTCACATGATTTGGCTACGTTTTTTATGACCGGCCGGCTGTCTGACTTCAATGTACCTCAGTCGTATTTTACGACACCACGGTACGAAAGAGGGTGGTCCATGCCACTTAGCTGGGTACCACGTGGCGGGACAACTTACCTTAGTCGCCTTTTATAACACTTCAGTAAGAATTAAGGGTGGTCTATTCTACTAAGCTGGATAACACACGGCGGGACAACTTACCTTAGTCGCCTTTTACGACACCTCAGTAAGAAATGAGTGTAGTCTATTCTACTCGATCGGATACCACACGGCGGGTTAACTGACCTAAGTCGCCTTTTATAACACTTCAGTAAGAAATAAGTTTGGTCTAGTCTACTCAACCGGATACCACACGGCGGGTTAACTGACCTAAGTCGCCTTTTATAACACTCCAGTAAGAAATAAGGGTGGTCTATTCTACTCAACCGGATACCACACGGCTGTTTTAGATATATAGAATGCTTTCAGTAAATGGAAATCCACTGGCCTGTTGGCGCAGTGGGTAGTGACCCTGCCTTCTGCTCCGCGGGTCGCGGGTTCGATTCCCGCCGAGGGCCAACATTTTCTAAAAATGAATTTGTTAATCTTTGAGCCTGGCTGTATATTTGTATTTAAGTATGTATTTAAAAAATATATAAGTATATATTCACCAGTTGTCTGTCACCCATAACACAAGTATTAAGTTACTTAGTTTGGGGACGGACGACCGTGTGTGTAAGTGTCCCATATATTTATTTATTCAAATACTAGCCGTGTTTGTAAATCAGTGTAAATAGTAAAGTGACGGCATGTTACAATCCCACTGCTGGGCATAGGCCTCCCCTCTCTTTACCTGGAGAGAAGTTGAACACATATCACATATCCCCAGATTTCTTTAGAGATATGCAGGTTTCCTCACTGAAAAGCATGTGATAAGCCTACTATACGGTTGAGGATTACTTGGAAGATAAGAAAGTGTGGATATAGCTCGCTTAGACCATGTACAAGACGGTAATGACTAAATGTAACTAGTCATAAGAATTTATTATATAAGTGCAACCGCCGAGTTTCTTGCTGGCTCTTCTCGATCGGAACAGCTTTCCGAACCAGCAGTATTATATTCACCAGTTGTCTGTCACCCATAACACAAGTATTAAGTTACTTAAATTGGGGACGGACGACCGTGTAAGTGTCCCATATATTTATATATCTTTATATTATTTACTTAATTCCAGAGAAAACTCCTTGGTGTGTACCTTCATCATGAACAGTCGGTGCTGTCCAACGTGTTCTGTGCCCAACTGCTGGGCTGTGAGACTGTCCTGCAAACACTCGCAGCCAACTTTGTCCTATATGGATGGGACTTGACGGATCCACACAATAATAACATGTATGATTCAGATTCAAATAATTCTTTATTCAAATTGGCTTTTACAAGCACTTTTGAATCCAAAAGTAATAATAAATTTTTTTTGCTATAATCCGTGTAGAAGTAAAATAGTAAATATATATAATGCTAAATGTAAGTGGACAATCGGTTATCATACCTGATAGTTGCGGGGCGAAACGATTGTTGAGTTTGTGATAGTGAACGTATGTAGTGCTTGTGTATTTTGGTGGCGGTGGTGGAGGTTTGTGCATGTGTTTTTATGAATCCTGCATGTATCAGGTATGATAACCGATTGTCCACTTACATTTAGTATTATATATATTTTCTATTTTACTTCTACACGGATTATAGCAAAATAATTTTATTATTACTTTTACATATATTTAGAAAAGCTAAATGAGAATAAGCTGTGGTAGCCCAGCGGTAACACCGTGCGCCACTTTTAAGGAGGTCAGGGGTTCAAACCCGGGCAGGCACCAATGACTTTTCTAATAAAACTTATGTGTCTAATTGATAATTGCAATTTATGACACGCTTTTCGGTGAAGGAAAACATCGTGAGGAAACCTGCATATCTCTAGAGAATTCGGGGGTTATGTGTAACCTACCAATCCGCATTGGAGCAGCGTGGTAGGTCTTAGCTCCAATCCTTCTCTCCAAAAAAAAAAAGGAAAGAAGAGGCCTATTTCCAGCAGTGGGATAGTAACAGGCCGTTACTACTACTACTACTACTACTAGAAAAGGGAAAGAATTTTTTTATAAAAATACACATGTAAAAGGCTAATATATTTCATGTTATTAATATCTCAAATAATATCTCAGGTTATTAGCATCAATAGCGAGTGCACTTGGTCCGGTAGCGAGCATGACGATCCGCAGCATCCCGGTGGAGCGGTTGCCCGCTCTGATCATCATCATGAGAGTGAGGTCCAATACGGAGATATATTCAGTGATTAATGGTGAGTTTGGACACTTTTTGACCACTCACTCTGTGGATATCTACTCATGGTGTTTGTGCATATCTACTCATGGTACTTGTGCATATCTATTCGTGCAACTTGTGCATATCTACTTGTGGTACTTGTGCATATCTACTTATGGAACTAGTGTATATCGATTGATGTATAATTGTGCATATCTACTTATGGAATTTGTACACATCTACTCATGGAACTTGTACATATCTACTAATGGAACTTGTGCATATCTATTTATTGAACTTGTGGATATCTACTGATAGAACTTGTGCATATCTATTTATTGAACTTGTGGATATCTACTGATAGAACTTGTGCATATCTATTTATTGAACTTGTGGATATCTACTGATAGAACTTGTGCATATCTATTTATTGAACTTGTGGATATCTACTGATAGAACTTGTGCATATCTATTTATTGAACTTGTGGATATCTACTGATAGAACTTGTGCATATCTATTTATTGAACTTGTGGATATCTACTTATGTAACCTGTGCTTATCTACTTATGGTATTTGTGCATATCTGCTGATAGAACTTGTGCATATATATACTTATGTAAACTTATGCATATCTATTTATGGAACTTGTACATATCTATTTATGGAACTTGTACATATCTATCTATGGAACTTGTACATATCTATTTATGGAACTTGTACATATCTATTTATGGAACTTGTACATATCTATTTATGTAACTTGTACATATCTATTTATGTAACTTGTGCATATCTATTTATGTTTCTTGTGTATATCTACTTATGGAATTTGTACACATCTACTCATGGAACTTGTACATATCTACTAATAGAACTTGTGCATATCTATTTATTGAACTTGTGAATATCTACTTATGTAACTTGTACTTATCTACTTATGGTATTTGTGCATATCTGCTGATAGAACTTGTGCATATATATACTTATGTAAACTTATGCATATCTATTTATGGTTTTTGTGCATATCTACTGATAAGACTTGTCTACTAATAAGTAGACATACAAAAATCTTATCAGTAGATATACCATAATAATGGTACTTGTGCATATCTGCCTTTGGGCTTTAGAATATCTACTGATAGAACTTGTGAATATCTACTTATGGACCTTGTGAATGTGCACTGAAAGATATCTCTTTATAAACTTGTCCATGATTAGATATGCCCAACATGTCTTTTGTTTCATTCTAAAAGCGAACAGAATTTCCGATATACCTGTTATGTCCAGCATTTCATGCTTTTTGCTTAATAATGCTCATATTTTTAGCTATAATTCACTTCTTAGTTTGTTATTCTTAGTTGTTATTGTACGTGGGTGTAGGTAACGTGGGCGTGTCTGAACTGGTGGGAGGGCTGGTAGAGGCGTTGGAGAGGTTCGCGGCGCAGCGCCAGGAGGACGCGAGGGTCGAGCGCGAGAGGGACGCGCGGCAGAGGGTCAAGAGGGAACAGGACGAGGCCTACCAGCGGAGTCTGGAGGCGGACAGGTGAGGGCCAAAACACTCCAGTGACCCCCCACCGTCTGTTGATGTTAAAACGATAGTTCATGTACCTAAATTAGTAGAAATATTTAAAAAATCATTTTTTGTAATAATCGATTTTTTTGATAATCGATTTTTTAATAATCGATTATTTTTTCATCAAAAATCACTTTTTTATAAATCTATTATTTTTTTATCAATAATAATCGATTTTTTAATAATCGATTATTTTTTCATCAAAAATCATTTTTTATAAATCTATTATTTTTTATCAATAATAATCGATTTTTTTGATAATCGATTTTTAAATAATCGATTTTTTAATAATCGATTATTTTTACATCAAAAATCATTTTTTTATAAATCTATTATTTTTTCATCAAAAATCGATTTTTTCTATTCCAAATTACATCCCTATATATCAGACAAAGTAGGAACCGTAAAAAAATCAAGCTTGCAAAGGTACGAAATTCGTTTGTGGGTTTGGGTATAAGATTCTATAATAAAATTCCGCAATCAATTTTAGCTTTACTATTACAGCAATTTAAAGGCAAGGCTGTTAAAAATCCCTACTATACTGTTGAGGATTACTTAGATGATAAGAGCATGATATAGCATAGCTACATTTCGACCCTGTGCAAGACAGTAAGGACTAAATGCAATTAGTAATAAGAATTATATTTTTACATAACATATTTTCTATATCCCAATATTTTTATAGAGCAAAAGAGGAAATCAAAAAGCAACAAGAACTTGAAAGAAATCAAGAATTGGAGAGAGCAGAATCCGAAAGACTTGTAGAAGAAGCCAAGAAAGAGGTATGAATATATCGCCAATACATAATATTGTAATATATCACCAATGCATAATATATATAAATGCTGCTGAAGCTGTGGTAGCCCAGCGGTAACACCGTTCGCCTCTTTCGAGGAGGTCTAGGGTTCAAACCCCAGGCAGGCACCAATGAGTTTTCTAATAAAAAAAACTTATGTGTCTAATTGATAATTTCAATTTATCACACGCTTTTCGGTGAAGGAAAACATCGTGAGGAAACCTGCATATCTCTAGAGAATTCTGGAGATATGTGTAACCTACCAATCCACATTGGAGCAGCGTGGTAGGTCTTAGCTCCAAACCTTCTCTCCAAAAAAAAAACGGAGAGAAGAGGCCTATGCCCAGCAGTGGGATAGTAACAGGCCGTTACTTATACTTTTTTTATAATATATATATATATATCTGTTCGTAAATCATGGCTAAACTGCTTGGTCCTTAATTTCCCATAGTAATTCAAGTGGACCCATAGTAATTCAGGTGGACCCTCAGAAATATACGGGAGACTCGACAGGGATCTACGTTTACGTGACAAAAAATGGGGGTACAAAATTAGGAAATGTAATTTTTTTGTTAAGTACCTAGGCCCTAGGGTACCTAGGCCCATAGTGATAAAATTTGGTACAATTAAGACACATATATTCAACTAGCATTTAAGATAAAAGAAATCTCGTTTTTGGAAAATTGGAAATGTAATTTTTTGTTAAGTTATGGGATATCTGGGTACCCTAGGCCCATAGTGATAAAATTTGGTACAATTAAGACACATATTCGACTAGCATTTAAGATAAAATAAATCTCGTTTTTGGAAAATTGGAAATGTATTTTTTTGTTGAGTTATGGGAAATCTGGGTACCTAGGCCCATAGTGATAAAATTTGGTACAATTAAGACACATATATTCGACTAGCATTTAAGATAAAAGAAATCTCGTTTTTGGAAAATTGGAAATGTAATTTTTTGTTGAGTTATGGGAAATCTGGGTTCCTAGGCCCATAGTGATAAAATTAATACAATTAAGGCACATATTTTCGGCTAGCATTTAAGATAAAAGAAATCTCGTTTTTGGAAAATTGGAAATGTAATTTTTTGTTGAGTTATGGGAAATCTGGGTAGCTAGGCTCATAGTGATATAATTTGGTACAATTAAGACACATATATTCGACTAGCATTTAAGATAAAAGAAATCCCGTTTTTGGAAAATTGGAAATGTAATTTTTTGTTAAGTTATGGGAAATCTGGGCACCTAGGGTCATAGTGATAAAATTTGGTACAATTAAGGCACATATATTCAGCTAGCATTTAAGATAAAATAAATCCCGTTTTTGGAAAATTGGAAATGTAATTTTTTTGTTAAGTTATGGGAAATCTGGGTACCTAGGCCCATAGTGATATAATTTGGTACAATTAAGGCACATATTTTCGGCTAGCATTTAAGATAAAATAAATCACGTTTTTGGAATATTGGAAATGTAAATTTTTTGTTAAGTTATGGGAAATCTGGGTACCCTAGGCCCATAATGATATAATTTGGTACAATTTTGGTACAATTGGCTAACACAAGACAAAATAAATCCCGTTTTTCCTTCAAGAACTGGAAAAATACACACACATTACATAAGTGAGTGTACTTTAATATTAAAGTTGACTTGGAGTCCATGTTATCAGTCATATATGTGTTACCCAGGAGTTGAGGGCGGGAGCGGAGGCCCGTGTGCCAGCGGAGCCCCCCGAGGGTGCTGCGGACGTGGCGCGGGTGAGGGTCCGCCTGCCGCCACCTCACCACGAGTGTTTCGAGAGACGGTTCCACGCTCAAGACACCCTCGCCGTAAGTCCATTACACTCTCAATAACCTTATTTCACCCTAAATATTGACCCTATTTCACGCTGTATAACAGCCGTATTTCACCTTGAATATCGGCCTTATTTCACTCTGAATATCGACCTGATTTCATCTTGTACATTAACATAATTAAACCTAAATTAAATATTAAATACATGGGACACTTACACACACGGTCGTTCGTCCCCAAAGTAAGTAACTTAATACTATTATGTATTATGGGTGACAGACAACTGTTGAATATATACTTATATATTTTTTAAATACATACTTTACAAATATACACCCAGGCTCGAAGACCAACAAATTCATTTATAGAAAATGTTGACCCTACGCGGGAATCGAACACGTGACCCGCGGAGCTGAAGGCAGGGTCACTACGCACTGCTCCAATTGGCCAGCCAGGCCAAACTTATTTCACCCTAAATATCAACCCTATTTCACTCTGAACATTGACCAGATTTTACCTTGTACATTAACCTAAATTCACCCTGAATAATAACCTTATTACAGCCTGTATAATAACCTTATTACAGCCTGTATAATAACCTTATTACAGCCAGTATAATAACCTTATTACAGCCTGTATAATAACCTTATTACAGCCTGTATAATAACCTTATTTCACACTGAATATTAACATCATTTCCCTCTGAATATTAATTGTATTTCACTTTGAATATTAACTTCATTTCACACTGAATATTAACCTCATTTCGCCCTGATTATAAACCTCATTTCATCCTGAATAACAACCTCATTTTATAATAAATATTAAATTCTGAATCTTAATTATGAATTTTATCGTATTTTTTATGCATTTTCATTTCTTTTACAGGCGTTATTAGATTACTTAGCATCGAAAGGTTACCCACACGAAAACTACAAGGTCATAGCTAGCTGGCCTAGAAGAGACGTGAGTAGAAATAAACTTATACTATTTAATAATAATAAATATTAAGTTTCAGCATTCTCTTGGCTTTATCCCACTATAAGTGGGGTCGGCACAAAATGTTATAAATATGTTGTCATATGATTTACGACCGGCCGTTTAACTTAGTCGGTTGTTACGACACCTCAGTAAGAAATAAAGTGGTCTATTCTGCTCAATTGGATACCATACTGTGTCAACTTACCTTAGTTGCCTTTAACAACACCTCGGTTAGAAAAAGAGGGTCTATTCTACTCAGGCGGATATCACACTGCGGTATAATAAGTATTAAGTATATGAAAACTAAATGATTAAATTTGGGTGCAATAGTGCCATACTAACATTATAAATGCAATAGTCTTTATAATGGAAAGCTAACAATTGTCTCAAGCGTATCATGTCAGTAGCACCATAGCTGTGGGCGGGAGTGGACGTGTGGCGACATACTATTAATGCGTTTCTTTATGTTATTCAAACATTTTATTTGAATGTTATTTGAAGTAGAATTCTCCGTCCCCAACTTAAATACACTTTTAGACCTAGGGCATTTTACAGCATATATATCCAAAAGCATCGGCGATGAAAAAGTAGGATAAAAGAACCATAGAGTTATTATAGTAGAGTAGGGGAGCCATAGCCTGTAAGTGAGAGTGTCACAATAAATAATGAATGGGAATGAAACTCGTATACTTATCTTCATCTAATCAAATATAAAAAAATATATAAAGCTAAAGAGTTTGATTGTTTGAACGCGCTAACCTCAAGAACTACTGGACCGATTTGAAAAATTATTTCAGTGTAAGATAGTCCATTTATCGAGGAATGCTATAGGCTATTGAACATCACGCTAAGGAGCAGCAATAAAAAATATTATGAAAACGGCAAAATTTAAAGCTTTCCTTGCATGCGCTAAGTAAACGGTAACAGTTATTAAAAAATCATGTACTACAAAATTGTTCCCCTCTAAATGTTCTTAGTAAAAGTCCGCGACATATGTCTAACTTTTAAGGTTAATACACTTTAACCACTTTTATGGTTATCAAAGTACTATATTACAGTTTTTATCTGTCTGTTAATGTTAATAAGAAAATACACTACATTAACTAATTTAAATAATACATTTTTTTTGTTAATTATTAATAATATTACATTATTTACTTATTAACATCTGTATCGTGGTGGAACACCTGTATCACCTATATAACTTGACTTTTTCAATTACAGCTCACAATGGAATCTCGCAGTAATACGCTCAAAGCACTTAAGCTGTACCCACAAGAGACAGTGATGCTTGAAGAGCGGTGAATATACGTCATAAGACACCGCGGTATTTATTAGTTTCACGAGCGAATATCAAACTACCCTCAATTAAATTATTTTACACGCATTTCTCACCTTTTATCGTCCACTTTACATTCCTTTACCCTCCTTATCCTTATATATTTTATAACAACGATATTTCTCCTTTTTTATCTAATAAGTAGGTAACTAAAAAGCAATTTTCCCAAAGTCAACTCATTTACTCTCTCAACAAGTCAATGAGACATAAAAATATGACAGCCACAATGCTTTTTCATATTAATGACCAACTCTATGAAGGAGGTTATACTAGAAACATGTAACAATTTATTTTGTTTTCAAAATGGATTTTTTTAAAAAGCATTTTATAAAAATCAATATATTTCTGTATACTCTAAATGGCTTGTTATGAAATTTTTGTTGGAACATTCTTAATTTCAGAAGTGGGATTAATTTTCGCAAAATTCCAATTTTCGTTTAAAATTTATATAATCTAAATTTTGTATTGAACAGTAGTGTTTTCAATTTACAAAATTTGGAATTTCGTTCAACACTAATGTGACTTATTCCGAAATTTCATATTGCGCAATAGAAAATTGGTTCTGTAATTTGGGTTTTTTTTAATGAAATTTGAAATTTGTACAATTAAAGAAATAGAAAAAAAAAGTATTTATCATGGCTTAAAATGATAATAATTGTTTAATTACACTTTAAATTAACAGTGAGCTTGCAAATATATAGTATTGTCTATTATCTCATAGAGTTATAGAGTAGGAAAAGACAAGAAGGTCTGTAAGTTAAAATGTCACAATAAATATTACAAGGAGAGAGGAAACTTGTACTTATCTTTGTCTAATCTCATATAAAAAACAGAGATAGATACACTCTCATTTATATTCTCTTTATTTTAATATAGCACATTTAAGGCAGGCTTTCCTACTCTATAATAAATCTATGATTGTGTTTGTTGCAAGCAACTATTTATTTTGACCACAGACAAGAATAAAGTAACCTAAGTAATAAGAACAGTTATAACCACGATATTTTTACTTTTTATTCAATAAATAAGAAGCAATTTTCTCAAAAGTCAATTAATTTATTCTTTCCTTACAACTTGACGGCAGAATTTTTTTTATATTATTAATCCAATTATTTGAAGGAGGTTGTTTTTAAAACATGTTGTAACACTTGCTATCTACATTGTACCCGCATCCTTAGGGTTTTTAACCTACTCGATAGCGTTAAAGTAACGTCAATTTGTATGACGCTCGAATAGCGGTCACTAGATGTCGCTGTTACGCACAAAGAATATATAAAAAAATTCGTTATTGAAAACCTTTGAAAAATTCTACACATAACACTACTATATTTTAAAATAAAATCTATAGAGTTTTTCTCCCTCCAAATCAAAAATAGTTTATTTTCAAATTATTTTCAATATTAAAAAGTAATACCCGTGTGTATAACTGTTAATTTCAATTTAAAAAAAAGCGTGTATCGGTATTTATTTATTGTTTAATTTCTTTTCCCTGTTAGTAGGTTTGATTATCGTCGTGAAACTGATAATGTTGCGGTCAATATGTATTCCAAACTGCGTAATACATTTATATATACTGTTTTAATAGTAGCACAAATATGTAAATCTGTCAATTTTTAAATAATTACGTCTATTTCATAAAAATATTTGGGATTATCACATTCTATAAAACTCCTTTTGATATTCCGTGTTATTTGATCTTGCTTTTAATTTTTTAATCTGTAAAACCTGTAGTAGTAACCTGTCTTAATCATTTCGTTGTAAAATAAAAAAAAATAAAGTCAACATTCAATTTAAGAACTACAATTAAAAAAAATCAATTTTTTTTATTTGCTTTGGACACCTCGCCCGATCCTTCTATATTTTCATAACACACTTTTTTTTAAGCGGAACTTTGTATATGTAGAGCTTACATGCGTCTTGATTATCTATTATGGATATTAATTAATTGATAAATAAGTACCTTGTTCAAACTCTCGGTATTCTATACATTACATATTTAGACTGGCCCGTTGGAGCAGTGGGTAGTGACCCTGCCTTCAGCTCCGCGGGTCGCGGGTTCGATTCCCGCCGAGGGCCAATATTTTCTATAAATGAATTTGTTGGTCTTTGAGCCTGGGTGTATATTTGTATTTAAGTATGTATTTAAAAACTATGTAAGTATATATTCACCAGTTGTCTGTCACCCATAACACAAGTATTAAGTTACTTACTTTGGGGATGGACGACCGTGTGTGTAAGTGTCCCATATATTTATTTATTTATACATCCTAACATACTATTCAAATTGTCTTGTGTTGCAATTATGAGTTTAGTCTTAAACCGTTTGAATAATTAAAAACATATATATTTCTTTTTTTTATCAACTTCCATGCGCTGTCAATTACTCGTGCGCTCGCGTTATTAACTTCTGTAAAATAATTATATTGGCTATGGTTTAAAAAATCTTATCATTTGCAAATCAAATTTAATTGGTTAATCTTTCTCCATCATTTATATTAAAGTCTAGGTTACATTAGGAACTTCCATCTATCATTATGAACGAATAATACAATCAATTCCAGAAAACGCCTTAATTTACATATATATGTAAATTAAGGAAATTATTTATATATATTTAATTTACATATATTCATACAGCTAAAATATAGAAAAATATAAAATTTAATAAAACAAATTTAAAGGATCAGTTGCGATCGGAGCTTTTAAATTAAAATAAAAAAAACTTGACAGTCTATGGTTTACAATTTGTGTTACCTATTAATACCTAGGTTTTATTTTCTTTGTAAACAATTCCTGGCTGAATTGTCTACCTCAAGAGAGTTACATGTTTAATGGCGGCTATATTAATTCTTGAATTATATTTGTATAAATGGTACCGTGAAATTGATAAGCGATTTTATTATGTACAATATTTAGTTAATTGCGAGGTTTAATAATAAATGTTCTAAGAGTGGTATTAGTGATGTAGCTTTTATTGTAATACTTAGTTAATGGATGAATGCTAAAATGAATGCTAGGTCAGTTTTAAGTTTAGTCGCTTGATGCTAGAGACCGTTGGCGTGGATGGATTGGAGCTATTGTAAAATTTAATTTAAAAAAAATCACAAATTTTCAGTTGCTGAATTCAACTAGACATCTTTTGGAATTTCATGCGAAATTATTTTGTTTCAAACGTATAGAGTTATTATAAAAATAAGGAAGCCATTGTCGAATTTTACGCGATTGAATTAACAATGTTACACCCTAAAATGTGCTATATTACAACAATAAAGAGACAGCAGATTAGAGTGTGTCTATGTGTTTCTCTTTTTTATCTGTGTTTAGACAAATTATATAATCAAATCTGATCAAATCCTTCCCTAATTGTTTATTGTGACACTGTCACTTACAAGTCTGTCTATGGCTCTCAAACTCTAGCATGACTTTATGGTTTATATAGATATAAAAAATCGTACATTGAGTGTTGCTAACATAGAGTTATTAACTATAGTAGAGGAGCCATAGACAGGCCTCTGAGAGTGTCACAATAATAAATGAGATTCGTATATTTATCTTTGTCTAATCACACATGCGCAGAAAAATGTTTATGGCGCGTTCTTAATTTAAATACTTAGAACATTTTTAGTACACCTTCAAAATGACGTATGCTGACTAAGCACGTGCAATAAATAGATAAATGATAAACATTTGCTTTCTCTTTATTGTATATTTTTGGCTGGCTTCTCTACTCTTCTATAATAACTCTATGGTTGACGAATTCTTTAAAAAACAAAGGAGTGGTACGCGTTGTAAAGCTGAAATGCCAAATGGCGGGCGGGTTACAACGAACTAAAATAAAATAAATCCTCCTGCCCTTATCCCACTCTAACTGTGGTCGGCTCAATATGTTATAAACATGCTGTAACATGATTTGGCTGCGTTTTTACGTTTTGACGTCAACTTGCCTTAGTCGTATATTACGACACCTCGTTAAGGAGGGTGGTCTATTCTACTAAACCGGATACCACACGGTGGGTGAACTTACCTTAGTCGCCTTTTACGACACCTCGGTAAGAAATGAGGGTGGTCTATTCTACTTAGCCGGATACCACACGGCGGGTCAACCTACCTTAGTCGCCTTTTACGACACCTCGGTAAGAAATGAGGGTGGTACTATTCTACTTAGCCGGATACCACACGGCTAAGGGGGTTACAACGAACTAACTCTTCGAATATTATATATATGTCTGTTTGTCCTTATTTAACATCCAAACAGAGGTACAGTGATATAATTTTTTATATTAAAATAGTTCAAGGGCTGAAGATTGAGAGAGTATTTTATCTTGATGCTGGAATATGTAAACAAAGTCGCGGGAAATAGTTGCAAAACACTTCTCATTATTTATAAATTTAGATTTATTATTCCATAATACAAAATAGTAATAATATTGTGATATAATCCACGATATTATTATTACTTTTGTAAAAAAATGAATTAAGAAACTGGTCTGACAACTAAATTTTTCGCTAGCATTATCAAATACAAACGACACTACCAAATGGAAAGCATTGCCGAGACACGGAATTAAATTTATAACTATAATAGTAAGAATTCATGGTTTTTTTTGTTTTTGTAATTTTTCACCGAACATGGATGTAAGTGTGTCGAGAAGAATTTATGTACTCCAATAAATAAACAGACAGATGGATTTTATCTTTTATTTATTTACAATAGTTTAAAAGTACTGCAGTTAATACTTTGTCTATGGCGATTGCGCACAAATTCGAAATTTAAATTATTCTTTACTCAAGTAAACTTGGAAACCAGTCCTTTTGAATTGTCAATTCTACTCACAGATTAAATAGACAATTTATTATTTTGAAAAAATAATCGATTATTTTTTCACATCGTTACTGTTCCACCATATTATGTGGAAAAGAGAAACCGCCGAGTTTTTTGCTGGCTCTTCTCGGTAGGAACAGCTTTCCGAACAGCAGTAGAGTTGATCCAAAAGCACTTTTTTATAACTTTCTTTGAATAAAGAACATTTTGAATTTGAAAGCCGTTAATAAAGTAGCTGTGTCATTAAAAGGCCGTGTTGTCTGGTAGAGATTTATTATAGAACTTGACATTACAATAATCAGTGCATGCGCCATTACCGGTAGAAGACAAGAGAGAGGGACGCCGCCAATGACCATAGACTAACTATATTTTATCTATGTAACAGTAGCGTGCAAACGCTAGTGATTTACAATTTCTAGTGACGAAACTCTATCGGTTTCTCATTGTGCTTGTAATATAGGATTTCGCCTATTAATATAGCAACTGCTAGAGTTATTCCTAATGAAAGCAGTATAAGAGCACTCGAAAACTCTCTTAATGATACTGAGAAGATGCTGGTATCTGGCGTGTGAACGCACGGCGGCTTCGGTTCATCCCACGTCGATTTTAACCTATGCATTAAACCAGCTTCGTAAATTTTGCGGATTCTGGAAAATATTGTTTCGTATATTTTTCTCATTTCCTTGCTCTTATTCCACTCTAAGTAGGGTCAGCATGTATTATAAAAATGTTGTCACATTTAGCTACGTATTTTACGACCGGTTACCTGCCTGACGTCATCTTACCTTTAGTCATCTTTAATACCTCGGTAAGAAAGAGGGTTGTCTATTCTACTCAATCTGATATTGCACGGTGGGTTAACTTAACTTAATCGCCTTTTACGACACCTCGCTAAGAAATGAGAGTGATCCATTCTAGTCAGCCGGATACCACAAGGCGGGTCAACTTATCTTAGTCGCCTTTACAACACCTCGGTAAGAAAGAGGTTGGTCTATACTACTCAACCGGATACCACACGGTGGATCAACTTACCTTAGTTGCCTTTTACGACACTTCAAATCAAATCAAAATAATCTTTATTCAAATAGGCTCTTCCAACCAATTTTGAATCGTCAAGGATCAATATGACTAATGAAGCTACAGCTGGTTCGGAATGGAAAGATTCTCGGCGATCAATCTTTTAAACATTTCCAATTTTACATTATTAAACCGCAGTCTTGTATGAAGCTGAAATGATTTTCAAATCCAGACATTTTTATCACCCAAATAGTCTTCAACAAAACATATCTCTCATACCTAATTTAAACAACGGTGAGAAATGAGGGTGGTCTATCCTACTCAGCCGGATACCACACGACGGATGACGTTACCATGTTACATTATAAAATCCCCTCACCCAATAGCCACGTGTTCTCTATAAGGAGAGTGCTTAGTCAACGCCGCGGCCATAGTTTGGGGAGGGTACAGCTGTATCTCATGAGCGTCACATATCTCCCTCTCGCTGAAGGTCCTCTTCATGATGCGGTATGCAGTGATACTATCCACGTGGAAAGCAAAGCCACCGCGTTTGACCATCCTCATACCGTCCTCTGGCGTGAAGAAATTGTAATGGCGGCTCGTTACTATCTTCCGATGGTAGAGTTCCAATGCAACTGGGTCTGTTGTTCGCTAATAATTATACAGATTATACCAGAATAAAAGAATATTATTCGGATTTCGGTTTAAAAGTTGGCCTACGTAAAATTCTGGAAAAATTCCACATATAGCTAGGGATGTGACTTGGAGTAGAAAAAAATCTATTAATCAATAATCGATTTTTATCCATTTAAAAATCGATTTGTTTCTGACTATTTCAAAAATTGTCTTTTTTAATATTAATCATTAATTACAATATACGTTAATTGAAGTGGACAACTACCAAGAAATAACATCAGATGCACTGTTTGTGATGTTGGATTAAAATGTGTAGTTTGGCTAAATTTATTTCATCCAACAATGCATATTTAATCTTAAAACACAACAAAAAGAGTAAAAAAGATAAAGGGTTACCTAAAATAATCGATTAAAAAAAAGATTTTTGATGAAAAAATAATCGATTATTAAAAATCGATTATTCTTTCACATCGCAACTTATAGCTGGTTGGAAAGGTACACGTTTTACTGAAGTAAAAATCTTTACAAACGGACCATTTTTTAATATTATAAATGCCTGTGTCTAGTATAGGCTAAACTGCTAAACCAATAGTGATAGAATAAAAGAAATAGTAGAAAGCAACATCCGGTATAATTGCTTTGTACTATTTCTTTCTTAACATACGAGTATAGGATAAAAAAAGTCTTTTTTGGGAACCGAAATAAGTAAATAGTACATAATTTAGGTTAATGTAAGTTATGTCTTGTTATGGAAGCTGAAGTGGTGATGGACGGAACACATGCTGGACTGGCGACGTCGACAACAATCCTTATTTATTTATGGTTAATATTTAAATGAGTTAATTTTGTATGTGTAAATACCTATATATATATTCGGAATCTCGGAAATGGCTCCAACGATTTTCCTGAAATTCAGCATGCAGGAGGTTTTCGGAGAGAAAAATCGATCTAGGTAAGTTTTGTTTAAAAAAAATCGTTTTATCTCTGTTTTTCGACATTAAAAAAATACTAAAATTTACATCACTACATATTATAAAACAAAGTCGCATTCTTTGTTTGTCCATATCTCCCTATGTATGCATAAAACTTTAAAACTACGCAACAGATTTTGATGCGGTTTTTAATAGATAGAGTGATTCCAAAGCAAGGTTTGTATGTATAATAACATTCAATACGGAGTAGAGAAATACTGTAATTTTTGAGATTTCTGTAAATAATTACATTTTTTTTCCGTTTACATTGCAAACGCTGGCTAAACCCTACGAGATTTATCAAAATGATGTACTAAGTATTTGTACACCTTGAAAAGGTTTCTCCGTTTCTTTCTTGTTTTTCTCCAAATTTAACGCTTGCGGGCCACGGGCAGTAATGAATAAATCAAAACTACTGGATCGATTTTAATAATTTTTTTTACACTGACTGACATGGGATATATATTTTATAGTTTTCAATTGTTCTTTTTTGCCGCTTTATTGTATTTATATTTATATTTAGATCTTCTTTTTTCTCAAATTTATTACGTAGTTTATGTTCATTGTCACTTTATATAGTTGTTGTCAATCTGCGCATGCTGTTGCCATCTATAATTAATATAGCACTTAATTATAATAATCGTTGTACATTGTGTAGTTGTATCTATGTATGGTGTTTATATTGTTGATGGCCTTTTTAAATAAATAAATAAATAAATAAAATACCCGTGCGAAGCAGGGGCAGGCCGCTAGTTGAATATATAAAACACTATTTTTGCCGTTAATTGTCAAATCAGCGTAGCTTATTCGGGGGACGGGTGGTCGCGAGAAATAAAAATACATATCGAGCCCCATCTACCCAATTGTTTTTTCTTTTTTTTATTGTGTAAAATGTTTCCGGTCATCCAGCTACTATACTTCTTTAAGAATATTCTTCAAGAGAGTAAGGACAAAATTAAAGGCATACTATTATTAAAAAGCTGTGGTAGCCCAGCGGTAATACCGTCCGCCTCTTTCAAGGATGTCTAGGGTTCAAACCCCGGGCAGGCACCAATGAGTTTTCTAGTAAAAACTTATGTGTCTAATTGATAATTGCAATTTATCACACGCTTTTCGGTGAAGGACAACATCGTGAGGAAACCTGCATATCTCTAGAGAATTCTGGGAATATGTGTAACCTACCAATCCGCATTGGAGCAGCGTGGTAGGTCTTAGCTCCAATCCTTCTCTCCAAAAACGGACAGAAGAGGCCTATGCCCAGCAGTGGGATAGTAACAGGCCGTTACTTACTTACTTACTTACCTTGAAATAATCTGTATTGTACAATACATTTTCAACTCCAGCTTTTAGGTTGCTGTTTAGCAGATCCTTTAGATTCCTGATGCTTTTCGGCGGTTCACGTAACAGAGTGGACACGACAGTAGCGTTGTAATACTGATACAGAGTCAACGAGAATATAAACGTTATGAATATTATGATCTTCATTGATAAAGAACCTCCGGTAAGAGTTGTACCTGTCAAATAATATCTTTGATAATTAAATGATTTAATAATCTTGTATATATCCCGAATTTCGGTAACTGTTCCAACGATTTTCATCAAATTTCGGATCGATCTAGCTATGTTTCTTTAAAGATATATCTTTTTATCCCTGTTATCGGGCACTGAAATGTTGCATAAAATGCATATGATATTTTTAGCTGTCATTTGTAAAATTGTAATAGCTTAATGGTAACGGGCGGACTAGAAAAGTACTAAAAAACCTGGGATCGGTATTCCTACATATCACTTTTTTATTGCATTTTTTTGTGTTATCAGTGACGGGTAGTGCATGACTTTTGCATTAATTCTGCATGTATCAGGTATGAGAACGAATAGTACACTCTACATATATTTTTTTCTATCGCGGATTATAGCAAAGTAATATTTATATTAATTTTGTATTATGGACCTCCGCTAAGTAACGCTTATTCTATAAATTGCTTTAAAATCGTCAACTCTGAAGCAGTTCCTACTGAGAAGAGCCAGCAAGAAACTCGGCGGTTGCTCTTTTCAAAATATAATGCATTATGTCTATTGGCGTATTCTTATCTATATCTATATATATATAAAAGAAAGTTGGTCTAAGTTACACTATTTATAACTCAAGAACGGACGAACCAATTCGGCTGAAAATTGGTGGAGAGGTTGCTTAAAACCAGGAGACGGACATAGGACACTTTTTGTCCCGTTCGACCGGATTTCCGTCAAGTCTCTATAAAACGTGGTATAACGAAAACGACTATGACATGGAATAACAAAACTCAAATAACAGTGGAATAACAAAAAATAAATGACAGCTAAAAGTAATTTTGTCGTAGTATATTTTTTGAATTTAGATATTCCAAAGATAGCAGAGAATCTTCATGGTATAGGGAAAGGGGAATTGCTTTTCTCCAAATTTAACGCGTGTGGGCCACGGGCAGTTATGAATAAAACAAAACAACTGGATAGATTTTAATCTTTTTTTTCACTGAGTGACATAGTAGGCTATATATTTTATACCCGTGCGAAGCCGGAGCGGGCCACTAGTTATTTATATAATCCTTAAGAGTATTCTGTATTTGGCTTTCTGTATTAATCTTCTTTGAAAATAATTTATAGAATTAGGCGTTACTTTGCGGAGGTCTATAATACAAAAGTAATGAGAATATTATTTTGCTATAATCCGCAATAAAAGAAAATATATGTAATGCTAAATGTAGAGTGTACTATTCGTTCATACCTAATACATGCAGAATTTCTAAGAACTCATGCACTACCCGACACCGATGGCACAACAATACACAAGCACTGCACACATTCACCACCACAATCTCAACAATTGTTTCGCCCCGTAACCGAAGCATCTTTAGGAGATAGACTCCACGACAAAATCGCAAAGATTGAGATTGTGGTGGTGAATGTGTGCAGTGTTTGTGTATTGTTGTGCCATCGGTGTCGGGTAGTGCATGAGTTCTTACAAATTCTGCATGTATCAGGTATGACAACGAATAGTACACTCTACATTTAGCATTACATATATTTTCTTTTATCGCGGATTATAGCAAAATAATATTCTCATTACTTTTGTCTTCTTTGAAAAGTTGTTTTTGTGGACGACGGTACCCTGTCCTCGCCGTCAACAGCGTGGTGGAACACTGTCAGGTTTTTGGTCGCTATGTCTGGCACTGACGAGCTATATTTTTATTTTATTTTATTTTACTAGACACACAAAACAGTTCACAACACGATAAAACTTAAAATGTATACATATTGTTAATATTTAGAATCTAGTTGCTCACCAAAATATGCATGTACAAAAGAAGAAAAAGAAGAACATGTTGCAGTATAATGGAGTTTCCTGACTTAATAAAAAGCCAAAGAACTTACCTTGCTGACTGACCGCGCTAAATATAAATATAAATGCCATGGATGCTGAGGCGTCCTGACCATCACCAGGTTCTTGGAACATCTTAAGCTTTAGCATCACGACCAGGGTTATCCCAATCGCTGTCAATATACCTATGATATAGTACCATACGATGTCGGTGAGAGGACGCGTGTATATTGTGGAGAAACCGCCAGGATATTTTGGATGGCGTAGAATGAAACACGGCCTGAAATGAAGTAAAGACCACCCTCATTTCTTACCGAGGTGTGTAAAAGGTGACTAAGGTAAGTCAACCCGCCGTGTGGTATACGGCTGAGTAGTATAGACCACCCTCATTACTTAGCGAGGTGTCGTAAAAGGCGACTAAGGTAAGTCGTGTGATATCCGGCTGAATATAATAGACCATCCACATTTCTTACCGAAGTGTCGTGAAAGGCGACTAAGGTAAGTCGACCTTCCGTGTGGTATCCGGCTGAATAGAATAGACCATCCACTTTTTTACCGAGATGTCGTAAAAGGCGACTAAGGTAAATCGTGTGGTATCCGGCTGAATATAATAGACCATCCACATTTCTTACCGCAGTGTCGTAAAGGGTGACTAAGGTAAGTCAACCCGCCGTGTGGTATACGGCTAAGTAGAATAGACCATCCACATTTCTTACCGAAGTGTCGTGAAAGGCGACTAAGGTAAGTCGACCTTCCGTGTGGTATCCCGTTGAGTAGAATAGACCACCCTCTTACTAACCGAGGTGTCGTAAAAGGCGACTAAGGTAAATTGATCCACTGTGTGGTATCCGATTTAGTAGAAAAGACCACCCTCTTTCTTACCGAGGTGTCGTAAAATACGACTAAGGTAAGTTGACAACAGGCAGGCGGCCGGTCGTAAAAACGCAGCCAAATCATGCGACAACATGTTTATAACATGTTGTGCCGACCCCACTTAGAGTGGGATAAGGGCAGGAGGATGATGATGATGATGGAGCAACCGCAGAGTTTCTTTCTGGCTCTTCTCGGTAGGAACAGCTTTCCGAAACAGCAGTAGAGTTGATGATTCAAAATCACTTGTTTACAAGTTTATTTGAATATTTTGAATTTGATATTGATGATGCGTGTGGTCAGAGCAAAAATCTTCTATCCAAGCCGCTGTTTAGCGGACTGTATTTAAAATTATTAAAAAAAGGGTTAAATTTAACTTGCAAGATTCCACCATCACATACATACATCGCAAGTTGAATAAACGCTTTTAATAATTACCTCGATTGCCATGTTGGGGTTATATAGTCTATAAACTTAGCTCTGTCTGAACGATAGAATATGGGGGTACCACCGATATCCGCCTCTCGACGTTGTAGCGAACCCACCATGCCATCAAAGCTGCCATTACGTAAGTAGCCCCATGAATTCGTCCTTCTTAGTTCGTAACTAGAGAAATAAACACATATACGTACATATTGTTTTAGTTTTTGGTTATAAATATTACTATTTCCTTAAAATCTATACTAAGTAATATATAAAGCTGAAGAGTTTGTTTGTTTGATTTCTTGATTGATTATTTTAACGCGCTAATCTCAGGAACCACTGGACCGATTTAAAAATTCTTTCAGTGTAACATAGCCCATTTATTGAGGAAGGCTATATAACATCACGCTAAGATGAATAGGAGAGGAGCAACAATAAAAAATAGTAAGAAAACGGCAAAATTTATAGCTTTCCTTGCATGCTCTGAGTAAACGGTAATAGTTATTCAAAAATCATGTAAAATTGTTCCCCTCTAAGAGTTCTAAATAAAATTCCGCGACAGCATATGTCTAGCTTTTAAGGTTGACCCACGGTATATTATATTATATATATTACGGTTTTAATCTTTTCACGCGGGCGGAGCCGCTGGCGATTTCTAGTAATTTATAAAATTAAATATATGACACTTACACACACGGTCGTCCGTCAGTAAATAACTTAATACTTAATACATACTTATACACACCCAGGCTCAAAGACCAACAAATTAATTTATAGAAAATGTTGGCCCTCGGCGGGAATCGAACCCGCGACCCGCGGAGCTGAAGGCAGGGTCACTACCCACTCGCCAAAGGGCCAACCAGTTTTATTATTACTATTTAATTATCATATTATAGCACGCCTACATACGCTCAAAACTTAATATGCTCAGCTGATTCCGTCTTTGTTTTTAAATCTGTGGGTCAAACTAAATTATAATTCGTTGGTTGTAATAGCAGTATATAAAGCTTACCTAAAATTGAATATATGCGCCAAATACTTCACTAAAGTATAGAACTTCAATTTATGCAGAGAATCAACGAGGGAATCTCCCGGCTTAGTATACTCTAAATAGTGCTCAAAAGTTTGATTAACAATAGGATCGACAACCACCACGACACATTTAAGCACAACCCCTGTTAAATCTGTCCTTCTATTTCTTCTCAAATGCAATTTCGAGTCCCAAAAACCTAAACCAGCAACCACAAACGAACCTTTCGTGTAAAAACCTTTGTTATAAACCTCATATAAGTTATACACATTCGGTAAACCGCTTTTCGATACGAGAATAACATCGGAATTCACTTCTATAGGATACTTCGATAAATATTCTACGGTGGACCCAATATTATCAGTTTTAATGATCCAAGTGTATGAGCTTCGGAAATACGTCTCATCTATTAAATCAAACGTCATATTCCAAAATGGACATGAGGCATCGGAAATTATACCAATTTTAGAATACCCGACGTGAGTTAAATGCGCAATGTCCGTTCTAAAACTGGATACTTTAATATTATGCTCGTTAAAAACCTTTTGAATGGTAAAAACGTTATAATTATCGTTACAGTTTAAAATGACGCCATTTTGTATATATCTTAATTTGAAAATATCTAAAATCATCGATAGTGCGGACACGGGCCACATGTTCACGATATATATTATAAATAAGTTCATTTTTGTAGCGACATTTGAATTGAAATGCATACGAAAGTATCTTCAATCTACTATGAAGTTCTAAATGACAGTTAAATTGCATAACAGTTATTACTGTCAGCGGAAAATCATTTTAATTTATAATAACTCATGATGGCCTTTTGATTAATTTTGTTTACAAGTTTAATCGATAGTAAGGATTTACTGACAACATTTAAGCTCAGATTTGATACAAAAATTTTTTTTAAACATATTTGGTATTGGGTATCTTGTCTTATGACCATAGATTTTTTATACGTCGGAAACCATCCTAAAATTTGCCCTAGTACAATAAAGAGAAAGCAAATGAAGGTATATCTGTCTCTCTTTTATATATGTGATTAGACAAAGATACAGTAAGTTTAAGCATTTCATTTCTCTCATTATTTTTATTGTTACACTCTCATCTACAGTCCTACTCCTCTTCTCTAGTTAATAACTCTATGCTTGTAACACTCCAAAAAGCCATAAACCCTATAATTAATTTGAAATATCTATTGACTAAGAACAGAAGAACGAAGTGTCTCCTATAGTAAGAAAGACTAAGATAAGTCATTGGACCTGTTCTTAGTTAAAGTTAATTTATAAGTTTAGGTTAAAATTAAGTTGCTTATTAGCCTTAAGGCTAGATTGTGACTACAATAAAGTACCTCCATTGTAATGTACTTTATATTAGGAAAAAAAATCTATTGACTGGCCCATATGATTCGTGCAGGTGGCAGAAACTCATTATTAGCTATGTGGGTCCCTGGTTCAATTTCCTACAGAGCATCAACATTTTTTTTAAACAATTTGTTGTTTCTTCGAGTCTGGTTGTATTGTTATTTATTTCAAATTATGTATGTATATTTATCAATTCACTTTCACCCATAATACAAGTTTTAAATAACCTTCTTTGGGGAAGAATGACAAATGATAAAAAACTATTATATTACTTCAAACAACTAAACCATGGTGTAGAAATACATATTAATTATTATCATAACACTCTTTAAAAAATCTTAAGTACATATTTAAATTAATAAATATTTAGTTTAAAAAATTTACTATTCTATTTGTTAAGTCATTTCAATTTTTTAATAAAACATAATATTGAAATTGAGAAAATTTATTGACTCAACTTCACATCACAATAAAGATATCAAATCACAAATATTTCATTAGCATATTTATATGCAATTTAGGAGTATATGTGTTACCTATGTTATTTCAATTTAGAATTACAACACTGGTATGATGTAGAGAAAATTGCATCTCTATGGGACTACCCAAACTTCATGCACAAACACTTTCATCACTCAAAGAGGAAGCCTAAGAAATTGTGTACATTACATATAACACTATTTGTACACAATATATTTCATAGACAGATAAGTTTTACTAAATCCATAAGTGATATAAAACAAATAAATTAGGAAAAGACGTCCTGAAATGGGAATTCTGCCTTATCTGGCACCAGTAGGTCTGCTAAAAAGCATACAGTCCCAGCAGTGCCTTCATAAAGGCTCTCTGGACTATCAGGGAGTCTCGCATCTCTCAAAAACTCCTCAGTATTCATGAATTCCGCAAATAATCTAGCTCTGTGAAGATATTTTTCATCTCCGGTCAATCTGAATAGAAGGAGGAAGACATAGCCATTGCCAGCTACACCATGACAAATTCCTGGTCCCTTTCGGAGTAAACCTTTGCTCCAAACAACTTCACCAGCTTTAATACAAGCATTGAGAAACTTTTGATCTTTATACACCAAGTATGCTTTGGCCATTAAATATATAGTACCTGGAGCTCCGTGACACCAGTGGATAAGCTTATGGTCAGATAAACCTATCTCCTCCATACAACAAGGCCAATTTCCTTCGTCTGTCTGCAAAGAGGCTATGAAATCTACTGTTGACTTTATATCATGTCCAGCTGACTTATCATACTCTATGTACCCAGGTATGGATAACAGCATTTGTAAGATGAAGCTAATACCGTGCGCTGCACCTAAGTACTCAGTGTTATAATAATGGTACATCAGAGGGCATGGGCTTCTATGCTTCATGGAATATTCGCGACCGGATGTAATCATCATATCACATATCTTATAAAGCTCATTGTTGGTAAAGACCTGTGTCTTTATTTCGCGAGCTAACCACAGTGCCCCAGCCAAGTAACCAGCTCGGCCGACAAAAAATTCATCTCCGCCGCATTTTAAAAATTTAGGATTCAAATAATGGCTATAGAGAGATTTGTACAATTTAAGGCTCTCTGCAAAGTTCTCGTCGCCCATTTCTTTCTTTAAAACAGTTGCTAACGCGTAAGTGCCGGCATCGCCGAGCAGAAACGACGTTCTGTCGCCAGCCGAAGTCTCCAACGCAGGCGAGAGATATTCCATAGCTTTTTCTATGTAACTACTTTTATTGTCTGATAAAAGTGGGTTTTTTGACAAATAATAGAACATGAACGATACGCCGGTTACACCGACATAAAATCCTCCATCAACATTTTTGTGGTTCGGCTGTAGACGTTTCGTTATATTTTTAGTGTGTTCATTTATTTGAGATATTATCTCATTTTTTTCTAATGCTAAGCTTGTACCTGGTTTATAATCTTCGTAAGGGTTAGGGAAAAATCGGACCATTTTAAAACCAAACGGTATTGCAGTGGATAAAAAATTACGAAAAGACCGAAACGAAAATACCTTTTGTAAGAGTTTACTCATTAAACGCCTCAAAAGATTTCTTTATTATTAAAATTCAATTTCACTGTAAATAAATCACACGATATAATGCGTTTCTCTATATTTCTGACTTCTGTATTATTTGACTTCTGTAACGAATAACAAATGAATAATGGATTTGTATTGAACTTTTAAATATTTACTTTTTTACTGCAAGTGTACTTTGAGTCTGAAATCGTTATTTATATGTATTATGTACCTACTACCTAGTTTATCTCTTTTTTTCATTGTTTTTGTTTTCTTTTACAAATTGAAGATTAAGGTGAGAACAAAGACAAATAACTCTACAATACAGATAAAAAAATTACCTACAATATTACTATTTCTGTATGTCTGTTCACGATAAACTTAACAACTGCTGAGTCTGAGTGCTGTACGGATTTTCAAATTAAATCACGAAAAAAGTTTGTGTAAAATTGACACTTAAATGAAGTCCAGAGTTCTCTTACTTTTTTCAGCACCTAGAGTCCGATCTTTCTTTGTGAACTTGTGAAGACGAAGATCAGCAGTGACTTATCTACATATAAGTTTTGTTACAATTTTTGTTTTATTTATATTTTGTGTTTACGTTAATTTATAGTACCGGCATCTCTATAATACTTTGAAGACTTCATGAAATACTTTTTCTGCTACACGGGTATCTTTTAGGCAAAATTCTTTTAGGAATCTTCGACTTTGATATCTTATAAAGGACGGATAAAATAAAGGACGGAATATTTAACTGTCGTAAGTATAAAAGTTTTTATTAGGGTAACTATTAGTAAGGGCAATTATGCAATATGTATTATGAAATGTGCCTAATTAAATGGCAGGTCTAGAGGTACAAATTTTGTAAATTGTCTGTGGACGTATGATGTAGGTTAATTATATTTCGTATTGTTTTCCTCCTTGATTTCTATTTTCCATTACTTTAGTTGTTCACCTGTGGCGATAAATCGGCCTTATCAGAGGAATATCGTTATACTTGAAACTATTGAGATTTTAAGTACCCTTCAAAGTACTTTTAGACTATAATAAGTAATTAGAAACGACGTGGCAAAGTATAAGTATTCAAAACCTAAAACAGTAAAGTAAAAATGACTTCAATAAAACTTTATCATTTTCCTGTTAGTTCGCCGTCACGCGCCGCAGTTTTGGCGTCGAAAATAATAGGGGTGCCAGTAGAGATTGTCATAATTGACTTGATGAAGAAAGAGCAATTGAGTGAAAGTTTTATTAAAATTAATCCGCAACATTGTGTCCCAACCCTTGATGATGACGGCTTTGTGATATGGGAAAGCAGAGCTATAGCTTGCTATTTGGCTGATAAGTATGGAAAAGATGACAATCTATACCCGAAAGATTTGCAACGCCGCGCTATGGTTAACCAAAGATTGTACTTCGATAGTTCATTTTTATACCCAAGGATAAGGGCTATATGCGTAAGTTACACAAATTGCAAGAATATGATATCATCCTCCTGCCCTTATCCCACTCTAAGTGGGGTCGGCACAACATGTTACAAACGATGTCACATGATTTGGCTACGTATTTGGCGACCGGTCACCTGACGTCAACTTACCTTAGTCGTATTTTACGATATCTCGGTAAGAAAGAGGGTTGTCTATTCTACTGAGCTGGACACCACACGGCGGATCGACTTACCTTAGTCGTCCTTGACGACACCTCGTTTAGAAATGAGGGTGGTACTATTCTATTCCGCCGGATACCACACTGCATTGCAAAAATATGATAATGACATTAAATATTTTCAAAATATTGGGAAAACTTATTGCATTTTTTTTTTGCTATTTATGACTTAATTTGCAACTGGTAAACAATATAAACATACAGTTTTAAAATCATACTGAAATACATATTAAAATCCAGACATAAAGACAATGAACTGACAAATTCTTTATTGAAAATGTTGAAAAGGTAGGAATTGAATCTGCGACCCTCTGAGCTGCAGTCAGAGTAACTGCCAACAGGCCAGACATTTATTGGAATATTTTAAGTAAATTGTAGTTATCAAATTATTACATAATATTTGCATTTTATGCATTTATAGAGTTGAATGTTTATTTAGGTTTAATATTATCAAATATTAAATGGATAATAACCAATTTTAATTCTGTACACTCGATTTCCTTTTTCCTTCCTCATGGTTATGACCCAAAAACCATTTAATACAATTTAGTAATATTTATTTCAGTATCCAATCATATTTGAAGGGGTTACAGAGATCAAGGATAAACTGAAAGATGAACTAAATGCAACTCTTGGCTTCCTCAACCAGTTCTTGGATGGTAACAAATGGGTCGCTGGGGATCATGTGACCATAGCTGATACTGCTATACTAGCATCTTTAACTTCAATAATTGTAAGATATTTAATATTTAAATGAGTTAATCTTGTATGTATACATATATATATTTTCAGAATCTCGAAAACAGATCTCTTCGGGGGAGAAAAATCAATCTAGCTAAGTTTTATGTAAAAAAATTCATCCGTTTTTGGGCATTAAAAAGTACTAAAATTTATATTGATAAAAAACACTATTTTTGCCATAAACTGTCAAGTCAGCGTAGCTTATTCGGGAAAGGGGCAGACTCGAGAAATTTAAATACCTAGGATCAATCCCCAACTACCTAATTATTATTTTTTTTTTTTAAATAAATTAAGGCTCAGTCATGATACCTGCAACTTTAGTTCATGAACTTTAATGTAAAATGACAGGCCCATTGGCGGAGTGGTAGTAACTAGTAACCATGCCTTTAGCTCCGTGGGTCTTGGGTTCGATTCCCGCCGATGGCCAACATTTTCTATAAACAATCTGTTGGTTCTCCAGGCCTGAATGCCTATTTGTGTTGAAGCATGTAAGTTAATTTTAACTTTAACCATCAGTATTAAGTGAATTTGGGGATATACGACTGTGTGTGTAAGTGCCCCATAAATTTATATTGTTTATACCACATAAAATACCCTCATTTATGTAATATATTGTTTTTCTTGCTTTTTTTCCTTTCTTTTATTTTTACTGTACTTGTTACATGGCTGAAATGTAATATTACTTTCAAACATTCTGCTTTTGCTTTCAGGAAGTTGGATGGGACATTTCCCAGTTTCCCAATATTCAGAAATGGCTTGATGGCTGTCAATCTTTACCTGGCTATGAAGAAAACTTGGAAGGTGCTAAACTGTTTGCTGGAATTGTTAAGAAAAATTTAAAAGCTTAAATTTTAAAAACATATTTTATTATACTTTTACATTCTTACTTCTAAATATATTTTTTTTAATATTGTTATATTCTGAATAATATACTCTTTCTTACCTATAAAACTTTAAAACAAGTTGTTGTTCATTCCTTACTTTTCTCCTAATTACAGTCTCCGACCTGTAACCATGTTTGGACATAATTTGAACAACTTCAAGTGGAATGTTCTCTTCAATAAGCAGGAGGTAGAATATGCCATTTTTTGTCAGAATCTTTGGTATCATATTGAGGAGCCTATCTGTTATCTCTCTACCTTTCTCACCCCCTGCCCAACTTGCTTCAATACCACAGCCTCTGCATTCATTAGTATTGGTCACCACATACGGTGGATTAAAAATTACAATATCAAATAAATTATCAACAAAGCAAGTTACTAAATCCATATTGATTGCATTGAGTAATACATTGTTTTTTATTGCAGTGCTCTGTGACATGACGCATGCTTTAAAATTTATATCAGTGCTAAAACATAGCGTGTTAGGGAATACCATACCAAATGCTGTAATGACAATACCACTGCCAGAGCCAACTTCTAAGCAAAATGTAGGATTTTTCGACTTTATATATTCCATGTCTTTTTCCAATGCATCAATTAATAAGAAGCTATCCTCAGCTGGTTCATAAACATATTCAAAGTCCGCTTTATTTATATGGTCTTGATATGGAGTTTCCATTTTGTCAGTTAATACTGCCATGGTCTAGGACTGTGCTACTTGTACTCTGCTGTGGTTCTTGAGGTGTGGTGTTGGTGACAGTAAGAACACTTTTTTCTTTTTGAATCATGCGCCTTATATCATTTAATCGATCCTGAAAATTTTCATGTATATACAATTGTGTAGGTTTGATAGTCTAATTGTGTAACCTCAGTAACTTCCTAAGGGGTCTCAGACCAGAATAGGTGATGTGTAATCAAGTAGTAAGAGCAGCTTCTATACTGTATGTATGGTGAACTGAACTGTTTAATTTTATTAAAAAACCATAAATACTAAAAATTTCTATTCTAATTATTATTATAAGCATAACTAAATTAATCTTTATAAATGTAACTTTTACAAATTTATAAAAAATGCCATCAAGTCATATTTTGTAGCATGTATAACAAACAAAAAAGGTGAATTAGTGGTAATCTGGCATTAACAATAATAAAGTAAGACTCCTCAAAAATATTGCCATTTTTTATAGTTTTTTCTGTAGTTTGTTTGTTAAATGAACAATTAAATAATAAATATATGGGACAACAGCATGCCATTAATATTGACGTGACAATGTCTTAAATTAGGTTGCGGCTTGGCGTCACTCGTGAAAAAGTGTAACGTCCGCTCACGTCTATTACGATGAGTCACCGAACGAAAGAGAGGCCCGCCCGACTGGCGAATGCCTTCCGTCTCTCTCCCACTCAAACATGATTGGTCCGCCGCGCGCGCAGCACTAGAGAATTAGGCGCGTTGAATCGGTGCATGCTTGTGTCTCTTTCTCTAAATATTCTACTGAGAAAAAGACGTTGTCACGTAAAATCTTTGCCCGTATAACCAACTTTACAGGCAACTGTTTTTTAAATAATAATAAATAAGGATTTACTATAAAATATTTCATTATACCTACTTGTGAAACTTGTAAGACATTGAGCACAACAGTAACTTTATGTTTACAAGCAATCAGTTTCTTGACATATGGGTCCAAGTCAGGATGGTTGTTTAACGCTTCTCTTACTTTTAGTAGCTCTTCATTCAATGATTCTATCTGTTGTTTCAATTCCAGTTGCGATATCCTGAACAATAATTATTAAAATGTTGTGAATAATAGAATAAATTGAGAGTACCCAACTGTTTTCTTAAGAATATTATCTTTTAAGATAACATTGGATCTGCAAAGGTGAACCAAACATACAAAGAAGATTCTTTTGATCTTAGTGGCCTAAATACATACAATATAATTGGTAAGATGTAAAATGTAATTTTATTTAGGTGGTACATCAAAGAGAACATTGATAAGTAAGGAACGTTAAACTGACCAAAAGTGACTTTATAAAAAGCAAGTGCAAATAACACATTTTTCTTTTTTCTTTACTAAATACTGTTTTTCTGAACTGTATTTATTATTATTTATGTACCACGAAAATCAAAGGTGATAAAAACATTAATCAAATAAGTTTTTAAAGGCCAAGTTATCCCACACAGAAATATCTGCCAGCTGACTTGTGAAGTGACATAATTCTCCTAAAATATTGTTTATTTTTGCAGTATAATTCTATTATTCTGGTGACTTTAAGTGTCTTTACTGTTTATAAGTGTATTTTTACTGTCAATTATAGTAGGGATTGAAACCAGAGTGACCTTGGTATATAATAAATGGTATCCCACATCCAAAAGACTCCCTATTGATTATATTGTCTCTCAACTACTAGTCTGTTTATTTTTTTTTTGTTAAAAACGCAAATGTATGTAATTTTATAAGGGTGATGGCATTCAGATTTTTATTAAACCTTATGTGTCGACACTGAACGCCGTGTGGTATCCAGCTGAATTGTATAGTACCACCCTCTTTTCATACCGAAGTGTCGTAAAAGGGGACTAAGGTAAGTTGACCCACCGTGTGGTATCCGGTTTAGTAGAATAGACCAACCTCATTTCTTACCGATGTGTCGTAAAAGGCGACTAAGGTAAGTTGACCCACAGTGTGGTATCCGGTTTAGTAGTATAGACCGCCCTCCTTACCGAGGTGTCGTAAAATACGACTAAGGTAAGTTGATGTCCGGCAGGCGGCCGCTGGTTAGAACGCAGCCAAATCATGTAACAACATGTTTATAACATGTTGCGCCGACCCCACTTAGAGTGGGATAAGGGCAAGAAGATGATGAAGTGTCGACTGTACTCATGAATTTCGGAATAGGATATCCGAAATGTTTGCCATGAACTTGATAAGGTTTTGTGTATACTTATCTGTAATCAGTAAAAATTCCAGTTGTATATGTAAATATGACAAATTACCTAGTGGCCCGAACTCGCTCATCCAACTGGTCCACAGTAGGTTTAAGAAGGCCCAACAAACCCTCAGCTAATGTATCTCTAGTTGGATTATCACATAAGTTTCCAGTGTTTTCGTCAGCAGATGTAGTAGTGCTTTCTGTGTCATCCATGTTTTGTTATATACTAAACATATTATCAATTAAACAATCATAGTGTTTTATATACTCAAATTTGAATAGATATGTAAGGGAAAGAGAAATAGAGGAAAAAAACTACAATTTCAAAGTTACAAAATAGGTATTTATATCTTATTAAAAATTAAACCACAAAATCTAATAATTTATTATTTGTCTGTGGTAATTGTTTACTCTGTTTATATCTGATTTATATGATAGTGGGTTCTAGTCTTTTGTATATGCATGTTATAATATACATGTCTGAATCCTTTGCAACTTACAACAATATCGATGCTAATTAACCTACTCACTTCTGATAACTTAAATTCAGAATTTTAAATTTTGATTAATATGTGCTAATTATCTTTGTTCGTTAAGATTGATTTTATTCATGGGTTTTGCCTGGTGATTCTTACTCGCTAATTAACTCGTGATAGGTAATTAACAAAAACAAAGTTTGAACAAATACATTTTTATTTCTACATAACACAATAATGTATAATTAGTTTCATACTTATTTGCTAACTTAGTGAATTCAAAATATGTTTTTTAAATTGGCTATTTTTCTTGCACTAAGTATATCTTAATACTATTGAGCAACTATGTGAAATTATGTATCAGTTCTGGAAATATGAACTAGATATATTCTAACATTAATAAGCCATTTTAGTATATTAATTAAATTCGCTGGAAAATATTTACGTCGAAGAACAATGTTTTTTAACAAGAAATAAATAAAAATTGATAAATTAATGAAAAAAATATTTTGATGCGGTATTAATAGTAATTAAACTATGCAACTATGTCTTTTAAATAATTAAATTCTATTACTAACTTTTGTACACAAGTATTTCGTTGAGTATATAAATAATATATAATTATAATATAATGGCGGTTGATCTCTACTCTATTTCCTTCGAATGTTGTGTAACACGAATATAAATCTGGATTTACTTTGTTATATATACAGATTATCAAATAAAATAATGTTTTGTACAATAATGTCAAAAAGTGTTGTCACAATTGATCAACTAGCTGACGCATTTGTTCTTTCACATGATTTTCCATATCAGCAAAGTCCCTTAAGACGTCTTCAATCATTTCCACAAAGATAGTGGGCCATAGAAGTTCAAGAGTCCGAAGCCGTATAGCGGCACCACACGCTAAATCAATGGCATGCGACAATTGACCTCGCCCTCGTACTCTCCAACTCATATCCTCCTAGAACATCATGAAATGTTAGCATCATTGAGCAAAAACAACAACAAACATTTTTAACTGTACATCATCCTTTTCCTGTTGGAGATAAGTCTTTCCGATAACAGGCCAGTAAGCTCGATCATATGCTCTTTGTTCCCACCGATGCTAGCTACTTTGCAGATATCGTCACTCCACCTAGCTAGAGGACGTTCCACAATTCGTAAGCCAAGACGGTCTCCACTACAGAACACGTCTACCTTAGCGGTTGTTGGTTCTGTGAAAAATGTTACTAGTCCACTGGGACTTTTCCTTGGTCCATTATTTAAGTTTTTGGTCTGATTACTTCATACCGGATACAATCCTTCAGAGAAGCTCCGGGCATAGGTGTCACTATAGCCCGCTGTGAGATCTTAAATTAGTGGACCAATCGTGTCGGTAAAACGTCGAGACTCGTTAAAAACATTTGTCTTTAATTATCATTTATTTGTACAATGATAAAATATGGCAAACAAATGTGTTGATATCGTCTTTAACACAGGAAATCGCGTGGAGTCTCACTTCATCGCGGACTATAACAAAATAATTTTATTATTACCTACTTTTGTATTATGGATCTCCGCAAAGTAACGCCTACTTCTATAAATTATCTAGAACAAGCCTAATTAAAAACTTCATAGTGTTAAGTTTTTGATTTTTATAAAAGTTACCTGTGACACATGTCCTTTTTTATATTGAAGAGCTTCTTTAGCTATGACATCACGTAAAGCTGGATCCGCAGATCTTAGCCATGCCTTGGCACTAACATTACTACTTCCACTTTTTCCTAATCTTGTCAATAAAGGTTGTAAAGGAGCATCAGGCAGCGCCCGAAGTACTATATCGCTTAAGCCATTGTACGTGTTATTTGCTAGTTTTACCTCTTCTTCCGTAATCTTTAAAAATAACAAAAGGTTAATTCAGTAAAACACGAAGACTTTGTTTCATTACTTAAATCAAAAGACACACCGGTTCTTCGTTAATTTCTTTGAGACCCCAATGAGCAAGTCTGTATATTGTGTATTCCCGCCAAATTTTCATACATATTGGGTTTCCTTCCGGCACTATATTCAAACCAGTTATTCCCCGCAGTTCAGCTAACGCGTGCAATTGGCCCAAATGTTGCAATCCTGTTGCACGTATAGATATATGTGTGACGTTAGGAAATCTGAAATTGAAAACCTCTAATTTGAAATCTTTAATATTTTTTAAGTGGTCTTATACGATTAATTAATTAAACAACAATTTACTTTGCTTTGAGTTCGTGTAACGATTGAGCGACAGCAGTAAAATGTACGTAGTGAAATGCTGCACGAGTTACAGCGCGGGCTTGTTCCCAATCCCAATCACGAGCCAAACGTCGCACTGCGCCAGCACCCCAAGCACTAACTAGACCATCACTAACTTCAATGAGATAATCAACACCTTGTTCTCTATCTTTGCACTGAGGCAGTGGCTTACAAACAGGCTCGGACGATTTCAGGCTTGCTAAATTCTTACTTGGCTTTGCTTTAGCAGTCGATGCTCTGTGAGCTGATGAAGCTCTTTCGTGTCTTCTTGTGATAGTCGCGCTACGAATGTTTCTAGTATTTGATCTACTATTCAGAGAGCCCTGTCTTTTTAAAAATTTACTACTGTTATCACTTCCTGATGTTGATGATGTCACTACAGATCCAATATTTGTGCTGCAAGATATATTACTAGCATTTTCACTGTCAGAAACCTTAGTGATTACTTTCGCCCTACGACTTTCGAGATCGCAGACAGATTTAGATCGCATTGTGGTAAATTTTTCACGACGTCTTAATACAGTCGGCATTCTTCGTAATTGTCCTTTATTATTCTCTTCTTCACTATCACTAGATGAAGAAGGCATTGAACTAACAGACGATTCCCCTATGGGTTCAACACTTGATATACTTTCCCATCTTTTTAATACTGGTTCTGTACTGTCATTCAATTTGACATTTTCTAGTGATGAAATTATTGGTATTAAAATTGGAGGCAACCTAATATCATTACTTGTGGAGGTAGAATGTGAAACGTCCGTATCCTGGGAAGCACTGCGTTCAGAAAAATTTACACGACGTTCAGAAGGCTTGCGCGCCGTTGAACTTCTTTGCAACTTATTTGGCATTGATTTTTGATTGCAACTATCAGAGAAACCTTGAGCATTAGTTACAATACTCTTAACGTTGTCGTCCACTTTCTTTGTTTGGCGTGTAGATGCTATTAAATCAGGAGTAACAGGGGTCTCCACAGTTTGAGTTCCACCACATTGAGTAAAAGCTACAGGTGAAGATTCAATTTCAATTTCCTTTTCAATATCGTTTTGTTTAACTTGGTTACTAGTAGATGTTACAAAACTTTTGTTTTCTGATCTGGAAAATACACGTAAATACAATTTAAATACTTTTCACGTTAACTACTTTACTTTTCGAATAAAAGGAATGTAATATTAACTGGTTGGAATCATTGGTACATTAAAATTAATGAATATGTAAACCTTAGTAGTTCCCAATTGGTACGCGCGTTGTTTATTATTTGATCTCGACGAGCAGCTTGTTGAGCAGAACCACTCAATGCACAGTATGCTGCATGGGCTGCTTCTTTATTATCACGCCAGGCCATAGCAGCGTGACGTACCTAAACATATGACAATTTGTAACAATTTGTATCTGTTTCAGCAGCATTTAATTTATTTGCATCGAATAAATAGCCTTACCTGATCACTAACGTGCATGTTTGTTAATGTAACAAGATTTGGAAGATATGATACTAGAAACGGAGTACAGTCGCCACCCAAAGCTACCGGATTACCGTCTAAAGAAACTTCCATTAGAGAGGAAGCCTCAGCTAGTGATGAGACATCCTCAATACTGCAAAACAAAGTAAGTCAAATATTTTCAAAAATGTAAATATTTTATTATTCCAACTAACAACGCCAATTTTACCTTTGCAAATCATTGTTTCCAAGATACAATTTCTGTAACTTCATGGTATTTTGAAAACCAAGTAGTTTTCTTAAACGATTACGCTTCAGATTTAATTCGCGCAATGATATTAATCCCTGAAGATCCATGGGTCCTACATATTTTATTTGATTACCCGCCAAGTTCAGTACTTTCAGCTCGCTCTGATTGGACAAGCCACCAACCTTTGCTATCCTATTGCCGTGTAAATCCAACACCTCTAATTTAAGTAAGTTCGATAAACCTTCAATTCGTTTTATTCTATAAATAATTACATTCAATTAATATTTGTTTCAATAACAATTTTCTATGAAATGGGTATTCCATGGACGTTACCTGTTTTTGCCCATTAAGAGCACTCTTAAACTGAATAATTTTTCAAGAGATGTAATTTTATCAATTTGATTGTCATACACGTCAAGGAACACAAGTTTACTTAAATCAAGCGGTGAAAGTCCAGACAAAGTGTTGATTAAATTGTGTTGCAACGATAAAAGACGTAAGCCTGGTTCACCGACGATATTAGGTATAGAGGAGAGTCCACGCCTGTAAATTATATGTATTTTATAAATAATTTAAAGTATAATTTTTTTGATAGTCTTTTTTAAATACCTACCTGTCTAGATTTATCCTGTCGGGTAAACGGTCTTTTTCTTGTGGGGTTCTAGATAATTGCACCTTACCCTCTCCCACAGCTTGCAAACTAACAATATCATCTTTGACATCATCTTTAGGTGTATAATTGTTCCTGACACATAATATTTGTTAGAATAATTATAGTTTAATTATACAAGTTGATTTGTGGCTCATTATAATCTTTAATATAATCATAATAACGGATATGAGTTTTACTAGTAAGTTTCTTTAAATAGCGGAGATTTCTATATTGATATTGGTTTCGTTTTGAACACAGATTCCAGCGAATTATTAGAATTCCTGCAGCTATATCGACTATTATGCATGAATATCAAATAGTCTATCGAGTCAACGATCGCAATGAGACCGACTTACAAACTCTCTTTCCGCTAATAATCAAAAATATAGAAAATATGAAATAACTTGATTATAGACTTCACAGTTCAACAAATAATAATATAAATATATTTACCCCGTGAGTGTGGTATTAGACCGTTGTAATGTTCCCCTAGTATCAGCCAAAGCCGGTCGTATATGTAAAAATTGTCTGCCATCGCCCCCTGCTCCTGTTTCCACTCGCGAGCGACTTACGTCTAATGATTGTGCTGAACGTCCTCTAGCGCGAAAAGCAATTTTTCTTACCTTATAAATTAAAACACTATTTATATTATTATATAAAGCCTATTGAAACTTTTCAAATAAACATAAGCTTACATTCCCACGATTGTATGTAGTAGGCATTAGAAATAAAAACGGTATATATGTTAATACTTAATTGGCCCCATTTCACATAACTTTCGTTTTATGAAAATAATAAATTCGTACAAAAGGCAGCTTTGGTCCATTTTATCACATTCACGAACTGTTGCTAAGTAACTAACAAAAATATAATATGTCAAATCAGGAGTTACTTTTAGTTCAAGTGATTTAGAGCTTCGAAATCGAGGATAAAAATTCGTTTTCGTGTTCGTTTTTCTATATAGATTGTTTTATTATTTTTTAAAACAAGGAATGTTGTAACTGTAATGCGACATAAAAAGCCTTAAAAGACTAGATTCCACATCATTCCAGAACGTTAATAAAACTATAATATTAGACAAATTATTGTTTTGACTTTTGATAACAAAGTTTCGAATTTCGATACAAGTTAAACAAGCGAAAAATAATTATAATGAACATTGATAAATGTAGAATTTGTTTAGAGAACACAAATTTATCAATAAACATATTTAATTGCTCTATAATTATGTCTAAAATTATGAGACTTGCTAATATTGAAGTAAGTATTTCTAATGTTGTCTTTAAAATAATCTTGTAAGGTGGTTGCTTAAATGAGACTCAAAAGCCAAGTATACCCTTGATTATTTAGTATTTACCACAAATACCGGAAGCTACGGGCATTTATTGTCTCGAATAAATTTACGCGATCTCGAGATCAAGTGCTAAAGAGAACATTTCTTTTAGGCAACAATGCCCTACATAGAACCTGTTTTATTGGTTTTTTAAAATTGTGTTCGTAAGAAATGAAATTGCTTGAAAATATATATATTTTGAATCATTAAATACATTTACGCCGTGTAGTATCCAGCTTAATAGAATAGTACCACCCTCTTTTTTTACCGAGGTGTCGTAAAAGGCGACTAAGGTAATTTGACCCGCCGTGTGGTATCCGGCTGAGTAGAATAGACCACCCTCATTTCTTACTGAGGTGTCGTAAAAGGCGACTAAGGTAAGTTAACTCATCGTGTGGTATACGGTTAAGTACAATAGACCACCCTCTTTCTTATCGAGGCGTCGTAAAATACGACTAAGGTAAGTTGACGTCAGGCAAGCGGCCGGTCGTAAACACATGTAACAACATGTTATAACATGTTGTGCCAACCCTATTTAGAGTGGGATAAGGACAGGAGGATGTTGATGTAAATACATTTTTTAATTAACTTCATATAATGTTGCAGATATATCCCAATGATGGTCTTCCTGCTTCAATATGTACGATCTGTAATAAAAAATTAAATGAGTGCATTGAATTTATTAATCTATGTAAAGAATCTGATTACAATTTGAGAAAGTTAATAAATAAAACAAATGAAGTTAGTATACAAACTAGTATAGTTGCTCAAAAAGATGAAATACAAACAAACAAATTAGCCTCCCATGATTTAAACACAGATATTGAAAAAAAAATTGATGATAAAGCTGAAATTAGAGATGATTTAAGTATAAACCAATACAGATTAGACGAGAAAAAGCTGTCAGACAAACAACAGTGCTTCACATGTGGCAAAATCATGTCATCTAGGTATTTTCTGTTTTTACATTTCAAGGAATATCTTTCTTTGTTATCGTTATAAATGATGATTTTACAATTGTATATCACATTTGAAATTTTTCATTATTTATAGAATTAGGTGTTACTTTTTAGAGATCCATAATACAAAAGTAATAATAAAATTGAAATTATGATTTTTAAAATTTTTTTTTTTCAGATTATAGCAAAATAATTTTATTATTATATTTGAATATTTTCAATTCTTGTTTATAACATAAATATTTATTTTTTATTTATTCTTTCTTTATTGCCTATATTTAAAGATACAAAACAAAGATGTGTCAATCAGTTTTTCTATAACAAGTTAAAATCATTGCAAAGCCATAAAGTAACCTTTAATTTTATAAATGCTTGCTTGCTTAAATGGTGCTTTTTTTTAATTATATGAAGTTTTAGAATTCCAAATTGAAATCCATAAAATGTAAGTTAATATTAGATAGACATACAATTAATTATTAAGATTCTACCTTTAACTAATATAAAATAATTATACTTATAAAATATAATAATACTACTATTTTAAATAAAAAAATTAAGTAGACTTTCACAAAGTTTTCTAGATTTGATGAAAAAATAACTTTATACAGATAGAGAACAAAAATTTTTTTTTAATAATATATTTCTAAAACGCCAGCCTAATTCCTTCCACTGATCTATTTTATTCTTATTTTTTCTCTTAAGTAGATTAGATATTTGTAGCTCTACATAGTGTGTATATTGTTGATGGCCTTTTAAAATAAATAAATAAATAAAACTTCTAGGCTAAAGAAAAATATATTTTTCAGGTTTCGCCTTAAAACACATTTAGCAACACACCAAGAAAAACAACATTCATGTCTGTATTGTGAGAAAAAGTTTACTATTGCAGAGAATATGCAGTCGCACATGAGAATTCATACGGTAAAAAATATTAATATAAATCTTTGATGGAATAATTATATACAAATAGTTTATAATGCTTTCAAATTTATAGAAACAAGTAAGCTTTGATCAATCCTTTTCGTAAATATACAACTCACCCCCTCTTATTCAACACAAATACTAGTTTGCTAACTAGTCTGGCTCATCTGATAAAATAAGACGTGAGTATAGCCAGTTTCTATACATTAATTACAATAATACCAATATTTTTCATTATTTTTAGATTTAGATAGTCTTTTAGGTTTTTTTTATCTATTTCTTTTCCACTGTTTTATGTAATTGATTATTACATTTTAAAAATTATTTTTAAGTTATTTCTTTAATTTATTATAATGTCGCTGATTCTCACTTAATATATAAAATTTAAATAAAACCTGTCCACTCCAAGTGGATTAAAATTGAGTTAATAGGAATCAGTTATATACAGAGATAAGAAACTAATTCATATCCTCCTGCCCTTATCCCACTCTAAGTGGGGTCGGCACAACATGTTATAAACATGCTGTCACATGATTTGGCTGCGTTTTACGACCGGACGCCTGCCTGACATCCACTTACCTTAGTCGTATTTTACGACACCTCGATAAGAAATGAGGGTGGTCTATTCTACTAAACTAGATACCACACGGTGGGTCAACTTACCTTAGTCCCCTTTTACGACACCTCTGTAAGAAATGAGGGTGGTCCATTCTACTCAGCCGGATACCACACGGTGGGTCGACTTTACTAAATCGCCTTTTACGACATCTCGGTAAGAAATGAGGGTGGTACTATTCTACTTAGCCGGATACCACACAGCTAAAATAAGAAACTAATACAACGTAAAAATAAACCAGCCTGTTACTGTCGCTTCATGTGTAGTATTGTTTTCTAGGGTGAAAAACCATATACATGTTCTGAATGTGGGAAAACATTTGCACAATCGTCAGGATTAATTGTACACAAACGTAAACACACTGGTGAAGCACCTTACAAGTGTGTACTTTGTCCAAGAAGTTTTCAGACATTGGCAAACTTTAAATATCACGTCAGGTTGGTGAGTGATCTAAATATGTATGCATACAGAGTGGTACCGACGATACGACATTAATTTTAATCCTAGATATCGACGCACCTTAGCAGCCTATATAAAAATAAGGTTATTCAATAAAGTACTTTAGCCATAGGATATTATTTCTCATTTTGAAATTAAACTTCATGATGTATATGGATCAATGACCGATGGCAGCATGCCATACAAAAATAAACCCTATAAACAATATTATACTCCTCTGTATTTATAAATATAAAAATGTAAAAATGGCCTTGGCCTTGGCCTTGGCCTTGGCCTTGCGGTCACCGCGCCGCGATCTTTGTATTTCACCGCTGCGTTTGATCTTCGCGGCGATCGTCATATCTATACTGAGCGCCGTACGCTCGCACTACAAGGTGAGTGAACCCTAATGAATGAGCGTGTTTCGCAATTTCAACGTATTTAGTTTGTTAGAATATATATTTTTCTTAAATTCTATATTTAAATACATTGACAAAAGTAATAATAAAATTATTTTGCTATAATCCGCGAAGAAGTAAAATAGAAAATATATATAATGCTAAATGTAAGTGGACAATCGGTTATCATACCTGATACATGCAGGATTCGTAAAAACACATGCACAAACCTCCACCACCGCCACCACAATACACAAGCACTATATACGTTCACTATCACAAACTCAACAATCGTTTCGCCCCGCAACCGAAGCATCGTCAGGAGATAGACTCCACGACCAAAATCGCAAAGCGAAGCAATACCCAAATAAGTTTAGTTATATACTAATCGGTTCAACCCCACCCTTTATTTTATTTTGCCTGCAAACAAGTGTAACAAGCTTGAACTAGAAACATTTATTTGCTCGTTAATGAGGGTGCCATTGTTATGTTTAATAATCTCAAGGTTTTCCAATAGGCTCAACTTAAGTCCTTTATTAGAACACGTGTGCAATAATTCGAAACTATGGTCATTAGGAACTTTATGACCGCTTTCTATCAGATGTTTAGCGAAATTTGAATTTTGTGGTTTGTTATTCCTGAACGCGGCCATATGTTCTTTAAAACGAGTTTCAAAATTACGACCAGTCTGACCCACATATGTATCATTGCATTCAGGACATTTTATTTTATAAACACCACACTTTTTCGCGCTTGGTAATTTATCTTTATTATTGCACAGAATCTTTTTTAAAGAGTTATTACTTTTAAAACCTAATTTTATATTTGATTTGGATTTAAATATAGCTGAAATTCGTTCTGACAATGCTCCAAAATAGGTCAGACTGGCTTTGCACTTATTATCTTTGTAATGTGGCACCGCGTACAAGTGTTTTGCCAATTGCAACTTCTGTTTATTTTTTAATATGTTATGTACTACTTGCTTATCATAGCCATTAGAATGCGCCATCTGGCTGATTATTTGAAGCTCTAAATAATAAAAATAATAATTATAAATAAAATAAATAATAATTAATAAGAATAAGAATAATAATTAATAAATAAGAAATAATTTTATTATTACTTTTGTATTATGGATCTCCGCAAAGTAACGCCTAATTCTATAAATTATTTAAATACATTGAATTATACCAAAGTAATGTAATACTTTCAAGTGAGCAGTGAAGTTATTTAATGTCGTATCGTCGGTACTACTCTGTATATGGTTAGGAGAATTAGTATTTTTCTGTTTTGTTTGTATGATAATGTTCAAAATGCCCAGAATAAATTAATATTTCATCCATATTTGCCTATTGAAAATGTATTGTATTATATTAAAATAGTATGCATTAATAAATTCTATTTATAAATATTAATATATGATATGTATATGTAATAATTTGACATAAAATTTTAATATTAAAGAAATGTCAATTAAAATAAAAAAAGTTAATTTAATTTATAAAATTTAACCATGTTTATTAGGTATCAAGAACTAATTTAGAGTGTATTAAGTAGTGTAATAAATAATGTCTTTGGTATCAAAGAGTTTAACTAAGGTTAGTTTAAGTTTAACATAACTAGATTAGTTAATGTGTTCCGTAATTATGGTATTTTCTACTTTAAAATTCCTGTATGTATTGAAATTTAAAAATAACTGTAATTTTTGGCTGGCAACACTGTAATTTTACTTGCAATCTGAAAGCACTAAAGATCTGACGAGTCTAAAGTGATTTTTTATCTACTCTCCCTTTAAAAGATATAAGTTTGATAGGAAAAAAAAGTATTCAAGATGCATTTAACTCTTTAGTCATATGAATAGTACTCAGAAAAGGTATTCTAAAAATTTCGAAACTTATTTATATATTTTTATATAATAATAATACTGATTGTATTAAAATTATAATTAGTACGAAATTTAAATTATTGACAAATCACAGTTATTTATTCGTTACATTTTCTGTTTTTAGGGTTCATACAGGCGAAAGGAAATACAACTGCAGTATATGTGGCCGCGCTTTTATCACTAGTAGTGACTTGAGGCAGCACTTAGTCACTCATAATGGTGAAAAACCACATATTTGTTGTGTTTGCGGCATGAGATTTTCTCGTGGCTCCAACTTGAAACGTCATGTAGGCTACGTACATACAGAAAGAAAATCGTTTCAATGCGAAGAATGTCCATCGAAATTTATGCGAAAATGCGATCTTGTTAAACATGAACGTACTCATAAAAATAAATCGACCAAAACATGAATTTTTAATTTTTATTTAACATTTATAATATTATTATGTCCCCTCAACGTCTAAGGGTATGTTGACTAAGAATCGATAATTATTGTTAGTAAACATATATATTCTATAACCTATTTCATGGCATTATTGAGTAAAAATTTTAAGAAAACGCGATGAAATCCGATCTGTTTTATCAGTATTTGTGAAGTTGTTAACAAATAAGCGCACGCAGAAGTTTTATATAGGTGTTTCTTTCAATAAATCTAAACAATTAAAAAATAAAAATTATATATTATAAACTAAAGTAGTAATAATAGAATCATTGTAACATTAAAAATATGTCTAAGTTTTGTAAAAACCTCTGTGTGAAAGGAGCTTCTTAAGACACGGTATCAATTACCTGGCAAGATAAAAATATTCTACAAGTGAAAAATAATATATACATTTATATAAGGAAAAACTATTTTTAAGTAGGTCAGTTCCTAGCTCTTGGATGTATAAACCATTTAATAATATTCACTAGATATAAATTTATCATTTTTTTTAAGTCCAAGTAATTTTTGTAAGTAGTCTGTGATATATTCTTTTTTATTATAGGTTGAATGTGCACGTGGAATTATAGACGCCATAATATATATTTTTCACTGGCAACATTATTCGCATCACGTTGATCGCCGTCAAAAATTCAAATTTTTAAATTCGTTAACGATCCGTCGAGTTGTGACATTCACTTGTATTCTTTGTGTTGTGAATTTTATTTAACTATTTGTGTTCAAGAAAAGGATTCTTATCGTTTTTCATCGGGTTCGGACACTAGCATAGTTTATTATACAAAAGATAATAAAAATATTGAAATATGCCCAGAGATATTTATTATTCTGAAAAATACTACGACGAGGAAAATGAATACAGGTTTGACAAATTTTTGTTTCCTCGTTCAAATATTGATTCGTTTACTAGTTTCTCAAACTAAGAATATTGTGACTAACAATTTAATAATTGCATAAGTAAAATATTAAACAACAATATTCTTAGAAATATTTAACGTTATTATATTCCCGATATGATGTTTTGCATAATATTTTATCCTGTATTGGGAAAAATATATCATTTATTGTATGCATTTCTTCCTTGCTTTATTATATAGGTATTATTTAACTATTACATTAGTATATTTATCTATACTCTCTATTATTTTTAATCACGAAAATGAGCATACTTTGTACAATATACTCATGCAGTTATCCAAGTCTCAACAATTGCATCTGGATAAGACAAAAGCATTCAAATCTTTGCAGTCAAAGAATATAATTATTTGTGCTGTGTATTTAATATTGGATATTATTCTGTATCTTAATAACATGTTTTATGTTTCCAATATATTGTTCTAATATATAGTTTATTACTGTGAATACTTTATGGGCCGCTGTTTTTACAATAACATAGCCCCATTGATGTTTGAGATAAATCTCTAATTTAAATAATTATTTAGTGAACAGCTGATTATCTTGTTAAACTTTAAACAAAAATAGAAGATATAAATTAGATTTTAGACTATTTATAAAACAGGTAAATAAAAAAAGGGACCAAAAACTACAAACAAAACAACAACAGATCCAAAATTATTGTTGTTTCTGTGACAGAACTCCAAAGGTTGACTGGAAGAGACCCCTTTTAGGGATAAGTCTGCCTTTATACATGTGCTTTAATTTTTCTTTTCTAACTATATGTATAAAAAAAAGAAATGTATATATAAATAAATCAAAAACAATATAACTACTATATTTGCAATTAACAATATTAGCAAAATACAATACAAAGTATAAACTTCTTAATTTTGCCAAATTAACTAATATATATGACATTTCCAGGCATGTTGTCTTGCCTAAAGAAATGGTGAAGTTGGTGCCAAAGAATCATCTAATGTCAGAGCAGGAATGGCGTAGCATTGGTGTTCAGCAGAGCCAAGGATGGGTACATTATATGACACACACACCAGGTAAGAATGGAAAACCTTTCTTTTTTATTAAATGGAACATTTTGTATGGCTGTGGACCATACATCTTTACTTGTTTGACATCTAATTTATAGAATTAGGTAATATATGTGGGCATGTCGTATGTAAAACCGATTTATGTTCGGGCTTTATGGACATGAGTTGCACTGATGACCTCAGAAAGGTGGTGTACCTTGGGGATCCAGGCAACTCAAAATTGTGTGGTGTGCAGTTCCCTTATAAACCTATGTCCAACAGTGTACATTTAATTGTTGAAGTGGAGAAAGATAAAAAAAAAGGAAAGTAGCAGCCTGTTACTATCCCACTATTGAGAATAGGCCTCTACTCGCCGTTTTTGGAGAGGATTGGAGCTAAGCTACCATGCTGCTCCAATGCAGATTGGTAGGGTACACATATCTCCAGAATTCTCTAGAGATATACAGGTTTCCATACAATGTTTTCCTTCACCAAAATGTGTGCGAAAAACTCATTGGTGTCTGACTGGTTTTGAAACCATGATATCCTCGAGAGTGTCGCACAGTGTTACTGCAGGACTATCACAGGATAAGGATAATGTTATTCTGAAATCTCTAAGCATTGCAATTTTATTGTGGAATCTATATCCTGATAATTTTCTCTTTGGTTTGGTTTTCTAAAGCTATTCTGTAGAATATAATAGATTATAATTTCTGAGCATAAAATGTGACCACAAGAAGCAACAAATTCAAAGTCAAAATTTTATTTATTCAAATAAACTTTGTAAACAAATACTTTTGACCCATCAATTCTACTACTGGTTCTCCAAGCTGTTCATACCAACATAATAATTATAACTAGTTACATTAAGTCATTACTGTCTTGTACGGGACAGTTGCTATATCCACGCATTTGTATTGGACAGTTGCTATATCCACGCATTATTATCATCCAAATAATCCTTAACAGTATAGTAGGCTTTTCTTATCAGCCTCTCTTGAATAGTGTTTTTAAACTGCTGTAATGGCACAGCTAAAATTGATTACGGCTTTTTATTATAGAATCTTATACCCAAACCCACAAACGAATTTCGTACCTTTACAAGGCGCAAAGCAGGAGCCGCAAGCTTATGTCGGTTCCTACTTTGTCTACTATATAGTCAATAATTATATATTGTTACATTATTATATGTTATATTATCAATATCATTTATCTGTTCCAGAACCCCATATTTTGCTATTCAAACGTAAAAAGACAACAACGGAAAAGAATGATAATAACATAAGAATGTTGTGATCTAAGCTTTGTATATTGTAAAGGTCATAATACTGTAAACTTTGGTGGTGACATTGTCAAAATGGAATTGTAAGTAACGTTTTAACATCTAACATCACTAAATACTCACAATGGTCCTATTTGTTATGAAATAAGGTTTTTTGAGATTTGAATAAAGACTTAGTGTTTACAACTTTAAGCCTATACTAATATTATCACTATCGATTCTTGCTCATTATCATTGTTAGAATAAATCTATTATTAATGTTTTGTTTTAAAATATAATGTTATATATAATGTAAAAATGTCAATAGAACAAATGAATTCAAGAATAGATTTGTGTAAAATTTTTCAATCATAAATTCATGTAATATTAAAACTTATTCCTAAAAAATATGCTGTGTAAAAATTAAAATATAGCACACGCTTATTATTAAAGTGACCTAATTCAAAATAAGGCTTAAATAAGTTTGATACATTGTAATCTTTATTTCAATGCCATCTATGACACAATAATTACACTTGGTTCTCTTTATCACTCACAAGATTTTTAGGTACTGTTCTCTATTTGACACAAAACACTTTTAATTGGGTCACTTTAACAATAAATGTGCGATATATATTTTGCACATTTCTTCAATATATAGTTAAGTGAAAATAAAACCACCAATTTCAATCCCACCAATTATATATATATTCCAATAAGGGGTCTAAAAAGACCTAAAAAGTTTTAGTAGGAGTCAGCAGATCAAATTCTCTTTTACGCAGGGTTCATAATGGTTTTTTGTACTAGCTTATGATAAGTTATATGGAAACAGTTTATGTTAGCAAAAATGAATACTGTTGTACTCCATGATAAAATAACTGAAATGAATGCTTTCAAATTCAAATTATTCTTTATTCAAATAAACTTGTAAACAAGTGCTTTTGAATCGTCAACTCTACTGCTGGTTCGGAAAGCTGTTCCTACCGAGAAGAGCCAGCAAGAAACTCGCCGTTTGCTCTTTTAAAAATAAAATTCTTAATACTATTTACATTCAGTCGTTACTGTCTTGTACAGGTTCAAAGAGAGCTATAACCACGCATTATTATCGTCCAAATAATCCTCAACAGTATAGTAGGCATTTCGTATCAGCCTCTCTTTAATAGTGTTTTTAAACTGCTGTAATGGCAAAGCTGAAATTGATTGCGGAATTTTTTAGAATCATATACCAAAACGCACAAACGACTTACGTACAAGGCGCAAAGCAGGAGCCGCAAGCTTATGTCGGTTCTTGCTTTGTCTATTGTATACATCACCTATCGTTTTATAATTCCTTATATTTTTATGTACATAAATTATATTGCTTAAAATATACTGTGAAGCAAATGTAAGAATACCTGTTTCCTTAAACTTCTATCACAGGGAATCACGCGGTCTTAAATTATAAATGCCACGTATAGCTCTTTTTACTCACGTAGCGTAGCGTAGCTCACGATACGCAGAGGCGACGAAAGTTTGGAGAAACTTATATTGGTCGGGAACACCGAAGGAAAAAGATCACACGGTCGTTCCCCAACAAGGTGGACCGACCAAATAAGAACCTCGTCGTCCTCTAAATTTCACACGATCGTAAGAGAGGCAATGGATCGAAGCAGATGGAGGCACATCATCGACGCCAGACACAACCCTGATGTTGACCACGATCCTCAGACATGAGGGACCGACTTTAGAGAGAGATAGCTCTTTTTGAAAACAAAACATTGTACATGAAGTATGTATAATTTAAAATGCATCAATCAATCATTTAAAATTGAATGATTAAGTTATCATGACTATTTACTCAAAATTTCTTATTTCACTTGATATATTTGCAAGTTACAAATAAAAATTTAAAATCGAGATATAAATTATATTTTTTACCTCAAACATTTAACATATTCACTTAACACAAAATGTTCAATTATTTTTATTCTAGTTTGCTACTAAATATCATACCTGATGTGCCTTGATAAGAATCATATCTTCATTTTAAAGAGAAACCGTCGCTTAAACTAGAGAATTAAAAAAATCCTCATGTGACAAAACATATGACAATCAACTATGCCTTTTAAGCTAAAATAAGATTTATTTATTACGTTAATAGCTAAATTGTATGATATACAAATAAAAACTCAAATATATATTCAAACAAGCTCTTACTTGAAAGTGTATATAGAATAATGAATTAAAAAAAGCTGGCTGGTTTATAACAAAACCTTATATAGGATCATGTTACTGTAATAAAGTTTAAAATATTTTAAGTGCTGTGACAGAATTAAGGGGTTCCTATTGAATAATGTTTACGATAATAAGTTAAATTTTTTACCATAATTTTCAGAATATATTTGTTAGTGGCAAAAAGATTTTCATTCTGTATTCTTAAGATTAAATTTAGTCATTATTATGTAAGTTTGATCGACATCTCTGATGAAAGGTTACACTTACAAAAATATTTTAATGAATATTAACTATAAACTTTTTTTTGTCTGTAGCAAGTGTAACCTATCAAAAAAATGTAGTGTAACCTATCAAAAATTTTAATGAATTAATATGACACTTAGACTTTAAATTACATATAGACATCTAATTATTATTAATTATTTTATCATGTGACAATTGTGTAAGAGTAACCAATTACTAACATTAGCAATAAATTGTCAAGGAATTTATTTAACACAACCTCAACTTGAATTAATAAAGTTAGGAGGTAATGGATTCTTTGTGATATTAAATTCTCTTAAATTGCGCTGATTTTGAGTTATTTTATATGCAGCTATCCATTTGACAATATTTGTATATATGCGATTTTAATTGATAAGCGCTTTTTTTAATCATTGTGTCATTTTCTGGTATTAATGAAATCAAATTTGGTACAAATAAATTATTCGGTGCTATGTTGAACAGTTGTTTTATTTGTGTTATGCAATTCACTAACTTTAACTCTATATATATTTAGTATACTTAAATTTTAACATTTTATTAATTGATGGACATGCATTATGTTACATAGTCCAGTAACTTATATTTAACAATCTTTTCCTGCTGTGTAGCCAATGGTTGTCTGTGAACTTATCAAGGCAATAAATAAGAAACACCTATAATTTAAATCATTTATAGAAGTAGGCGTTACTTTGCGGAGATCCATAATACAAAAGTAATAATAAATTTATTTTGCTATAATCCATGATGAAGTAAAATAGAAAATATTATAATGCTAAATGTAGAGTGGACAATCTGTTTTTATACAATGCACAATTAGTAAAAACAGCATGTATCAAATTTTAATATTTACAAAATAATGAAATATTAAAATCGTTCTGGTCATATATTCTAAATATGAGCAAATTATGGGCATGTTTATTACAAAAATTATTTACATATTTACATCACGAAAATTCTACATTTTATAAGATTCTTAATACAATTAGAACATAAGTAAGATAGTATTTTGCTACAATCTGTAATAAAAGTATTAAAGCATATTGTAAGTCAAAGCCAACATTTGACTACAACTACATTGAAATAAAATACTAATTAAAGTATAATTCGTTTATATTGACAATTTTTTTTTTTTTACTACTTATTTCCTTTTCTTTTTAGCATTAGGTGATAATGTTGGCAGTTTGGTTGTTTCTGTTTGTGAAAAGTCCAGAGCTTCTACTTTTATATCATCTGCAGTTACTGTATCTAATAGATCAAGCCCTTGAAGCTGCTCTTGTTCTAAACTATGCAGCATTTGAAATCCTGGCTCTAGAGAAGGTGTAAATGCACCATCTAATGCTGCAGGGAAATGCAGTTCTGGTACTTCCTCAAGTTTCAATTGTGGAGCGATGTCACCTATTGCTAGAGCTTCACAATGATTTCTCAGATCTTCACATCTATTTTTGACTATAGCATGATATCTAACTACCCTGTTTTCATAAAATTCATGAAGGTTACCAACATTTAGATCTGCAAAAACTTTAGATACGACATCTGGGAAGCCAGATTTAAGGTTGCTCGCTTCTCTGTCTACTACAGTTCTCATTAATTTACACATGTTTGTCATATAAATATCTAAAGCATCTGCAACTGAATCTAATGCTGTATTTGTGCACATAGCGAAGCCAACATGGCCTATACCAATAGCTGCACATTGGCGTAAAGCTCGCTTATGACTTTCTGGAGTGAAGGGCAGAATTAAAGGTCCCTTTCCAAGAGAGAAGTCACAATATTCTTTTGGTAAAAAATTTATAGGCGGTTTCACTTCGTGTTCCATTTTTAAAACTGGTTCTGGCGGGATGATTGGCAAGCTTAAAACGTCTAATCTTGCGCCCTCATAAACTGCGTTTTCTGTTTGATCGATTATAGCTTCTAGCTGTCTGGTATAGGCATGTAATTGTATTGTGTGGGTAATTAAATTTGGTATTGGCAGTTCAATGGGTGAAGTTTTTACTGTAATAGGTATTTCAGGAATGTTTTGCAAACCCAATTCGATGATAGGACTAAAGTTTACATTTTGCATTATTGTTTCGTCGCTTTCTTCACTTTCAATCTCGCCCCATAGTTGATTTGTAGCCATTGTTAGAATTTATTTTTGCGATTTTGTTGATTTCATTGATAAAAACTGAAAACTATAACAAGTAAATATTTGTTTTGAATATTTCAACCATAGACTAAACATCGAAAATACAGATTCAAACATTCACAAATTATATAATTAGCAAGCATACACAGATAACGCAGATACACGGAATATTAAGAAATCGTTATTTTTGAGAGATGAGATAAGATAAAGGTAAATCATAGCATAAAAGAAATAAAATTTGCATGCTGCGAGAGAAATTAATTTTACATAAAATCATTGATACAAAATATCAACGCATTAAATGGATAGACATTTTAGTGGCATGTTAATTAACCTAGAGAGATAGACTGAGAAGTTTGTCTTTACGGTATGCAACTAACTTAATCGTTATTATGAACCTTTTTGATCCCGGATCTCGGTCCATGCGGTCAGGAACCAAACCAGCGAGTCTACACATTATAGTTACGGCTTAAATACTAAACGCTCTATCCAAATACTTTTTTTTCCTCAGATAAGGCGTAATATCGGGTAAAAGCTTCGGTGCACTAATGTTGGTATTGCAGTTAACAGCCATAAAGTTAAGCGTGATAGTTGTTAGCATTAATATCTTTTCAAAAATAATATCTTTAGAAAATATTTATGTTCTACTTTAAATCGATTAAAATATAGAAGCCATTTAATCATCTACAAAATAACGTTATGTTTTATGTTATTAAATTTACTCGAATAATCTTTGAAAGCCAATTTCAAACTAATATTTTCGAAGTCTTGGTACATAGGGATAATGACTACATATTTTCTAAATACGACATCTTTCTGAGTGTAAATATATGAGATAATAAATATTTTTCAATTGAAAAGTTATACGTTCAGTTCTTTTTGACACGCAAAAACTTTCTTTCTATTCTTAATTGATTAAAAAGCCTATTCTTAATTGTAAAAAAATTGAAGATTTTTTACATTGCTTACATTTTTTGGTACATTGCCTACATTTTACACAACATACAATTTACTGTACAAACTATATCCGCCAATATAATGAATGGCGTCGGATGTGGTAATTGTCAAAGGTCGGAATCATAAAATACGTTAATTATTTTAATCCGTAGGCCGCTATTTGGTGCGAGGCTGTTATATAATACTGAAATAATTGCTCTTTAAAACTACCTATACTTTTGGGGTAATAGCATCTACAGATAAATAAATATATGGGACACTTACACACACGGTCGTCCGTCCCCAAAGTAAGTAACTTGATACTTGTGTTATGGGTGACAGACAACTGGTGAATATATACATATATAATTTTTAAATACAAATACACACCAAGGCTCGAAGAACCAACAAATTGTTTTATAGAAATTGTTGACCCTCGGCTGGAATCGAACCCGCGGCCCGCGGAGCTGAAGGCAGGTTCGTTACCCACTGCGCAAACGGGTTAGACTAATCTATAACAGTTAAAACATAAATGTAATATTAAATAAATATATGGGACAGTGTGTAAGTGTAATATATTTATTTATTTATTTAATTACATATACGTTCGTTTGTGCTTGACTTACGAGTCATCATCTTCCTGCCCTTATCCCACTCTAAGCGGGGTCGGCACAACATGTCATAAACATGCTGTCACATGATTTGGCTGCGTTTTTACGACCGGCCGCCTGCCTGACGTCAACTTACCTCAGTCGTATTTTACGACACCTCGGTAAGAAAGAGGGTCATCTATTCTACTAAACCGGATACCACACGGTGGGTCAACTTACCGTAGTCGCCTTTTACGACATCTAATTAAAACTAAGGTAATTAAAACTAAGATACTTAGCTAACATAAAAAGAAAAAATCGCACTGTTAATACGGGAAAACTTATAATTTATGAAATCATCAACATTACTTTTATTGTCATTATTGCAGTTTGTGTACACATCTTGATGAACGAAGTCACGGGTAATAGCTATTTTAAAATATTTTTTGTAAAAAACTGATGATAATAAAATATATACGGTTTAAGTGTACTTTTACTTTATTTATTTTACAGTTAATTTTCTTAAAAGAAAAACGTTATTTGTAAATTTTTTAAACAAAAGATATTATGCATATTCTCTCACGATTTTTTCAAAATCCTTTGCTACGCCGTAGACCTTTTATACTACGGGCAAATTAATACTTATTATAAAACAAAGTCCTCAAAAACTGTCTATCTCTAAATTACAGAAGTCGCTGTCGGAGGATTCAAGAAAACCCAAAATAACTAATACTAATTTATTTTATATAAAAACTACAAACTAATTACAAATTAAAAAGCATCTTTCCTAGCACGATGCTAAGGAAAGAATATTTTAAACTAATTTATTTTATATAAAAACTACATTCTAACTATAAACTAAAAGTGTCTATCCTAGCTCGATGCTAAGGACAGAATGATTAAATTAAATAGCTATTCCTAAGGGCTGGCGGCAACATATCCGATTACAATGATTTGCCGCCCGGTGACGGCGTCCTATGGTCCAGTTACGCCGACGATGTAAATATCCGCATGGACCCATTATTTATTATAGCAACTATAGAACACCATTGTTACTTCTATAACATCTATATGATTGAGTTTCTCAAAACCTACTGAACGGATTTTTGTGTGTGTACTATAGGGTAGTGCAATTCTTCCGGAAGATAGGTAAATAGTACAATAGAAGGTTTTCTGTAAAATGTGTTGAGGTGGTTGCGCAGTATAAAAGAACTCGCTTGCTGTGAGGTTTAGACGCGTGCACATAAACCAACAGAGATACTATACTAGACTATATTAGAGAATTGTAGATCTACAAAAAAACTACAAAAAAGTCGTCGACAGCCTGTCTCTATCTCTAATGGTTAACTCATAATAACTACTTTTACGCACATCTATCTATACGTTATAAAACAAAGTATAAAAAGAAGCCGACAGATTTGCTGGAGCAAAACAGTTTGCTTCTTTTTAGTTTGCTTTTTTCTTTTACAGTCACAATCCATAGATTATAAATATAAATAAAAACAATATGTTCGTAACTTTAAATTAAGATTCAAAACACTTTATACTACAGCGTAGATGCCGTAGAGCTTCATACTATGAGCAAAGATAAGTAACGGAATATTTAATTATAAATTATCATAGACAATGATAATTTATTTTATAAAACTTTTTATTGGCCGAATAACATCCTAAAAAACTATTGATTAATTATTATTTAATATATGAATTTATAAACAAATTATATACTTTTTAACCTTTTCCGTAGAATCCTTTGCTACGGCGTATATTTCGTAGAGCTTTCTTGTTGCGTGCAAAGAAAAATAAAGAGATATTTATTACAGTTTGAGAAAAAATGTCTGGACGACTGAGTTTTTCTCGGTAATTTTTTACATAATAAAAAAAAGAAACTTAAAAAAAAAAGAAAAATAATAGGGTAGGTGGGGGCTCGATCCTAGGTATTTTCATTTTTCGCGACCATCCGTTCCCCGAATAACGTACGCTTACTTGACAATTAATGACAAAAATTCCATTCAATATCAATTTTAGTATTTTTTAATACCCAAAAACAGGGATAAAATAATTTAAAAAAAAATTAAACTTAGCTAGATCGATTTCTCTCCCCCCAAACCCTCTACACTGAATTTCAAGAAAATAGTTGGAGCCGTTTCCGAGATTCCGAAAATATATATACATACATACTCATTTAAATATTAAAGATAAGTTGGGATTTTTTTATCCTGTTTCGCGCGCTTAGTATTGAAGCGACCGAATTAAAAATAAATGCCATTTTGTCGTGGAGCCTATCTGCTTATGATGCTCGGGTTGCGGGGCGAAACGATTGTTGAGTTTGTGATAGTGAACGTGTGTAATGCTTGTTTATTGTGGTGGCGGTGGTGGAGGTTTGTGCATGTGTTTTTTACGAATCCTGCATGTATCAGGTATGACAACCGATTGTCCACTCTACATTTAGCACTATATATATTTTCTATTTTACTTCATCGCGTATTATAGCAAAATAATTTTATTATTACGTTTGTATTATGGATCTCCGCAAAGTAACGTCTAATTCTATAAATTATTTTAAGGTGTTAGTTTTTTCACACTCGATAGGTATTGATTTGAACTGCGAATAGTAAACGCGTAGGACGCTCCACGCGATGCTTTTCATTCAGGACATGGGACGCCGGAACTCGGATCGCAGATCAATTGTCCCCCCCTACCGTGCCCAGCCTCCACAGGATCCGAGGATGTCCAGACAGACTGGCTTCAGTCTTCTGCGAGCAGCCAACGAGTGCACACGGTCCGCTCGCTAACAATACACGTCATAGTTATGCAGTGAATGTTTCGTACGAAGTGATACGTATTAAATTCCTGTATTTATTTATAACGGTGAGTGATAAATATTATTTTAAGTGACAATACGCAATTAGCGTTTACTTGTTGCGTTTTAAGATTTACCAATTAAAACTAAATTCCAATCTAAAATGGCAAATCTGAGGCGTTTAGTTTTACTTGTTGAATTATTTACAATATTACACAAGGGAAAGCTTATTTCTGAATATAATCTGTATTGCTACGAGATATTATTTAGACGTATTAATTCCGATAATAAATTAACAATTACCATAAATTATTATTTGACTTTTTTGTCTATTTCAATTTTTTTTCTTTTCTGTTTTTTAATGACAGATTAATTAAGTTTACAATAGGCATACTAAATTTTATTATCTCTAAATTTACACCGAAAAACAGATGTAAAGATTTACTGACTATTACTGTCTTATATGATTTTTGCATTCTTAGAAGCGTTTTCAGAAACGTTTGCCAAGATTATTTTAATATAATTAACTTATAACCCATTTACAGGTACAGTTAATACTTTTTTTAAATAATTAATTATAATGAAACATTAATTTATCATAAATATCACGTAAAAAGTTTTAAGAAATTTCCTATTAAAAGACTAATTCCGATCTAACGAGCAGTATCAAAGGTTGTTAGAATTTTGTTTATCGCGTCATTTTTATCTAAGTTTTTTTCCTATAATAATATTCAATGGTATGACTATTGTAATCTAAACAAAATTTTGAAATTATCTACATGGGATGACTTTATCTTTTGGTATATAACCCATGTACTATTGGGTATTTTGTAGTTTAAATTTTTTGACTTCGAGCGGTTAGAGTAAGCAGGTAGAATAACTGCTTTATAGTATTACATTATTGGGCATAGGCCTCCTCCTTTTTGGAGAGAAGGATTGGAGCTAAGACTTACCACGCTGCTCCAATGCGGATAAGTAAGTTACACATATCACATATGTGTTTTTACGAATCCCGCATGTATCGGGTATGAAAAGATAGTCCACTCTACATTTAGCATGATATATATTTTCTATTTACTTTATCGCGGATTATATCAAAATAATTTTATTATTACTTTTGTATACACATATAAAAAGTAAGTAAGTAACGGCCTGTTACTATCCCACTGCTGGGCATAGGCCTCTTCTCTCCGTTATTGGAGAGAAGGATTTTAGCTAAGACCTACCACGCTGTTCCAATGCGGATTGGTAGGTTACACATATCTCCAGAATTCTCTAGAGATATGTAGGTTTCCTCACGATGTTTTCCTTCACCGAAAAGCGTGTGATAAATTGCAATTATCAATTAGACACATAAGTTTTAATAGAAGAACTCATTGGTGTCTGCCCGGGTTTGAACCCATGATCGTCTCTAGAGATTCACACGGTCGCACCGCTAGGCCATCACAGCTTATTTAATACACATATATAACATACAATCTATTCAAAAGTATTATATATCAAAACGCATGAATTATTCATATTTTATCATAAATCACTAACAATGAGTAAAGCGCAAGGTAATTGTGATCATAATAAATTAATCGGTTCATGCCATTGTTTTGGTTTATAATTTAAAGCAATCGCCAGCGGCTCCACCCGCGTGGAGACTTTAAAACCGTTATATAGAATAGAATACACTTTATTGCACACCAAAACAGTATATGAAATTAACAAAAAAAAGTATTAGTACAATAGACGGCCTTATCGCTAAAAGCGATCTCTTCCAGGCAACTTTAGGGTAGAGGATTTAATGACTGGCCCGTTGGAGCAGTGGGTAGTGACCTTGCCTTTAGCTCCGCGGGTCGCGGGTTCGATTCCCGCCGAGGGCCAACATTTTCTATAAATGAATTTGTTGGTCTTTGAGCCTGGGTGTATGTTTGCATTTAAGTATGTATTTAAAAAATATATAATATATATTCACCAGTTGTCTGTCACCCATAACACAAGTATTAAGTTACTTACTTTGGGGACGGACGACCGTGTGTGTAAGTGTCCCATATATTTAATAAAAAAAAAAAAAATATAGTCTTTGATAACCATAAAAATGTTTAAAGTGATATAATAAGCAGATAATAAAACGTGAATTTTATGCAATTTTGTTTATTATTAATTCCTAATGCATTGGGAAGTCCCTACATAGACCTGTTAAAGAAAATTTCCTGAATGTCATGCAGAAATAAACCTAGACCCGAATGCATTTAACAAATGTTACGTCATCATATACTGATAATAATTGTTTGTTGCATCGCTTTTAATATAACTGATGTACACTATAGCCTCAATAAAGGGTTAGTAAGGTAATTAATTGTTAGGGGGCGAAAACGAAATGGCGATGTAAACATCAAAAGCAGTATAATGTTTATTAACTTAAAATAATTTGTAACAAAATGTTTCTAATACAACCTCCTTCATAGAGTTTGTCATTAATATGGAAAAAGCGTTGTGGCTGTTATATATGTATGTGTCATTGAGTTGTTGAGAAAGAGTAAATGGGTTGACTTTGGGAAAATTGCTTTTTATTTATTGAATAAGAATAAAGGAGAACTATCGTCGTTTTTTATAAATTTATTGAACTAGGCGTTATTTTGTACTATGACAAAAGCAATGTTAATATGAATTTATTAGTGAAATTTACCGAGTCGTCGTAAAAGGCGATAAAGTAAGTTAAGCCGCCGTGCGGTATCCTACTGAGTAGAATGGACCACCTTCATTTCTTACCGAGGTGTCATAAGAGGCGACTAAGGTAAGTTGACCCGCACTGTGGTAATTCATGGTCATTCATGGTGTGGTCATTTAAGTAGAATAGATCACCCTCTTTCTTACCGGGGTGTCATAAAATACGACTAGAGTAAGTTGACGTCAGGCATGTGGCCGGTCGTAAAATACATAGCCAATCCCACTTACGAGTGGGATAATGGCAAGAGGATGATGAAGTGAAGAACTAAAATAACGTTTAAAGAAAATGTTAGCCCTTGCCGAGAACCGAATGTCACTAGCAACTGCGCCAGGCCAGGCATATATGAATTAGGGCCTGTTTCACAAGTTACTAATAAACTGTCAGTTACCTTATTCGGAACATATCTGACACATACCTAATTCGAAATTTTGCATTTCTCAGGTTTCTGATAGACTTATTCAGCACTTAAAGTCCCTAATAAGTTAACAGGTAGATCATGTGGCTGTTATTTTGTTTATCTGCTGGACAGCAAATACCTATTACAAAATGACCGCAACGTTTTTTCAATTTTACACTTTTTAGAGACATTTATCTGCTACTTAGTTTATTTGTAGGTTAACTATCCGACACTTTATCAGTAACTTGTGATACAGGCCCTTAAGAGTCTCTTTTTAGAGATATTTATCTGCTATTTAGTTTATTTGTAGTTTAACTATCCGACACTGTATCAGTAACTTGTGAAACAGGCCCTTAGAATCTCTTTTTAGAGACGTTTATCTGCTATATAGTTTATTTGTCGGTTAACTATCCGACACTTTATCAGTAACTTGTGAAACAGGCCCTAAATATTTAAACTCTTTAAACCCTGAAATATTTTGTGAATTGTCTCTTTACTCTGACAATGTTCGAGCTAGTAATATCAAAGCTAACGTCCGAACAACGCATAAACACGTAAAAACAAGTAACAAATGTGTCGAATGCAATTTCCGTAATTGACTCTTCCGCGGTGTCAAGGATCATAATGATAATCTAAACTTAACAGCATGCTGATTTGAATCTCGTTAGATATTTTTAACTTATTTTGTGACAACCAAAAAAATATATAAAAATAATAAATTTACGATTTGTATTTAAGCTGTGATAGTCCAGCGGTAACACCGTGCGACCCTTTCGAAGAGGTCTCAGATTTAAACCCAGGGCCGGCACCAATGTTTCTATTAAAACTTATGTGTCTAATCGATAATTACAATTTATTACACGCTTTTCAGCGACGGAAAACATCGTGAGGAAACCTGCATATTTCTAGAGAATTCTGGAGATATGTGTAACCTACCAATATGCATTGGAGCAGCGTGGTAGGTCTTAGCTCCAATCCTTCTCTCCAAAAATGGACAGAAGAGGCTTATTCCCAGCAGTGGCAGAGTAACAGGCCGCTATTTACTTACTTTGCGTTACGTTACATTACGTTTTAATGCAATTTGCAACAAAACAATTTTTGTGAGTTAGGTCACTTTTATACTAAGCGTGTGATATGTTTGTCCTGCCTTCGCGTTTAATATAGCAGCGAATGATTAATAGAATTAGGCGTTACTATGCCGAGGTCTAAAAGTAACAAGTCAAGCTAAAAAGCTTTTAAAAAACTTAACAACATACCCTACTAGTAACCCTTAAGGAGTTCCCTCGTCTGGAGCCAATCCTGGCAGCATCAGGTCATGCTTATCATAAACATGCATTGTGATCGGTACTGGACCAGTATGTAAAATTTCTCAATCGGACTCCGGGAAGTGGGTCAATTTTAAATTGCGAGATTCCACCATTCCATTGATTTGGACATTATTTGTATGGTCCTATCGTGTAAGTTATTTAGGATAGACATATTCAAATTCAAATTCAAAATATTCTTTATTCAAATAAACTTGTAAACAAGTGCTTTTGAATCGTCAACTCTACTGCTGGTTCGGAAAGCTGTTCCTACCGAGAAGAGCCAGAAAGAAACTCGGCGGTTGCTCTTTTAAAAATATAATTTTTAATATTATTTACATTAAGTCGTTACTGTCTTGATATGTCATAACTTGTACATTTTTGTTGTTGTTAAAAAAAGTATATATAATAAATCGATGATATACCGAGAGGCAGCTTTAAGGGACTTTGTTTTGTAATTTTATAATATAAGCTTCGCCCGCATGTAAATGATTGAGTCACAAATTTTTCCCGAATTGAAATTTTGAACATAAAAGTGTAAATTGTGAGTTAATTATTAGAGAAATTTGAATAATTTTCACTGTTTACTTAGCGGACGTAAGGAAAGCTTTAAATTGTACCATTTTCGCAATATTTTTTACTGCTGCTCCTCTCCTATTCATCTTAACGTGATTTTATATAGTTTATAGTCTTCCTAGATGAGTGGACTATCTCACACTTGAGAATTTTTCAAATTGATCGAGTAGTTCCTGAGATTAGCGCGTTCAAACAAACAAACTCTTCAGCTTTATATATTAGTATAGATACATATAATACATCACATATTTTTTCTTTAATATTTAAATGAGTTAATCTTGTATGTATAATATATACAAATATTATATTTTTTGAATCTCGGAAACGGCTCCAACGATTTTCCTAAAATTGAGCATGTAGTGGGTTTTGGGGGAGAAAAATCGATCTAGTTAGGTTTTATTTAAAAAAAACTCGTATTATCTGTTTTTGGGTACTAAAAATCTGCTTAAATAGGAATAGAAAGTTAACAAAATTTTTAATTGTCAAATGCAAAGCTGTTACAACGTAATAGTAACGCGCGGACCAAAAAAGCTGGAAACCTAGGTTCGATTCCCACATGTCACCCAGCGCTTTTCTTTATTTTTTAATGAAATTTTTTATCTCTTTTTTTCATTTCTGAGCAAGGCTGGGTCATCCTACTTTACTGTTATTAATTTTATAATCAAATACAATAGATCATTTATGAATTAATTTGATAATTGTATAGAAATAAACAATTAATTAATATTTACATATACAGTTTATTTATAAAGATCGTGGAACGTGTAGATGAAGTTTATATCAGTTTCTAAGGGAATTAACATTAACTTGAATTATTTATATGTTGATGTCATTGTATTAACAATTTATTACTGAGAAATATATTGTTGGTTAACATTGAGAGAATCATTACGTTTGTTTGTTGAATAGTGGAATGGATGTGGAGAACCAATTAAATTTTAGAATAAGAAATCGCAGTGATTTTAATGCTTAAACACACATCGGGTCGACTTACTTTAGTGGCTTTTTCTTGTAATGATGTCGGACTGTATTGAAAATACAGCGACGGGACGGTATCTGATTGGTTAAAGACTAAAACAATCAGTTTAGAGTAAAAAATTGCTTAGTTTGAAACACGTTCCCCGTAACACACACACACACATTGGGTATAAGATTCTATAATAAAATTTCTCAATCAATTTTAACTTTGCCGTTACAGCAGTTTAAAAACACTATTAAGGAGAGGCTGATACAGAAAGCCTACTATACTGTTGAGGATTATTTGGACGATAAAAATGCGTGGATATAAATATTGTTCGATCCTGTACAAGATAGAAACATTAAATGTAACTAGTATTAAGAATTGTATTTTTTAAAAAGAGCAACCGCCGAGTTTCTTGCTGGCTCTTCTCGGTAGGAACAGCTTTCCGAACCAGCAATAGAGTTGACGATTCAAAAGCACTTGTTTACAAGTTTATTTGAATACACACACACACACACATACGAACTCCAACACACACTCATACACACGCAAATAATGCATTTACATAAAACCGAAGTACACTATTTAATCTAAGGTAAGTGCACTAGTAATTGACCATGCACTAGTAGATGACCGTTTTGTATGAAATTTTAAATTATAGCGTTTTGTTTGTTGTAGCTAATAAAAAATATTGATTAATAATATTAAATTTGAAATATTAAACAATGGGCTACAGTTCTGAGGTTTTAGCCTGTTGTTAATAGATGGCAACAGGTAATTACATTTTTTTTATTAGCAACAACAAACAAAACTCTTACTATTTAAAATTTCATACAAAACCGTCATCTACTAGTACATGGTCAATTACTAGTGCACATACCTTAAACCTTGCTCAAGAATCTTTTAGTAAAAATATTACAAAAATCCGCTGAATGGATTTTGAGAAAGTCGATCATATACAGACACACAGACCTTTAGATTTTGTTTTATAATACTCCTATGTATAGATTAATCTTTAATATTTAAATAATAAAGTAATTTTGTATATATACATGTATATTTTCTTAAATGAGTTAATCTTGTATATATATATATACATATATGTATATTTTCGGAATCTCGGAAATAGCTTTAATGATTTTCCTGAAATTCAGCATGCATTAGGTTTTGGGGGGAAGAACGATCTAGCTAGGTTTTATTAAACAAAATTCGTTTTATCCCTGTTTTTAGGCATTAAAACAAAATACAAAAATTTACATTGAATATTACACTATTTTTTCGAAAACTGTCAAATCAGCGTAGCTTATTCGGGAAACGGGTGGTGTCTAGAAATGAAAATACCCCATCGAATCTCACCTACCCTTTTTTTAAGTTTTCTTTACCGCAGTTTTTTTGTACTATTGATTTAAATTAGCACGTTAGGAAAATATAAGAATACCCTCGTATTGAGTATTCGTTCCCAAGGTAAGCCGCTATCGAGGTTTAATAAAGGCAGTACAAGTGTAATCCGCGATGTAGAGAGGTATTTCTTTTCAACGATCCGACACGAGTGGGGATAAAGCGGCTCGCTCGTGTAGTATTTACATCGGTGGTTCCCAAACTTTTCAGTTAACGAAACAGAATATCCTTTTTTTTATAATATAATCTCTTTCCCTTTCGGTCTTTAAGTTACAGACTAGAACATATTAATCTAAGTAATTATATATTACTAGCATCTTTTCATCTATTTATTTTACCAAAATTAATTACCAAAAGAACAGTCGGCTTGAGGCTGGTTCCTTGGGAACGGGGACGGGCCCTAATGTGGGACGCAACATGCGTTGATACGTTAGCCTCGTCCCATATCAGGGAAACAGCGTCAAGACCTGGAGCTGCGGCGAAAATTACCAAATCGGGCAAACGGCGTAAGTATGCATCTCTCATAGAGAGTTATATATTTGTGCCGTTTGCAGTTGAGACCCTACAACCATGGAGTCAAGTGCAAAAAAAAATCGGTTTTAACTCCTCGGTTAATTGCCTCTTCGTGTCACAAGATGGCTGGCTCTTTTTTCGCACAAAGAATCAGCTTAGCGATTCAACGCGGAAATGCCAGCATTCTTGGGACCATTCCACGTGGGCATGATTTGTATAATCCTAGCGTGTAAGTAGTTTAAGATAGATATAATTTGTACATTTTTGCTGTAAATAAATTAACCATTTATACGTATAATTTATCTATTATACCCAAAATTAATTGATATATAGTAAAATTTATATAAACTTTTTCTTTTTCTCTATATTACCCATATTCTCTTTCTTCTTTAATTCTTGTCATTTTCCTTCTGTTACTCAAAGGTTGACTGGAATCCCTTTTAGGGATATATCCGCCTTTAGTACATGTGCATTTTTTACCTTTTCTTTCTCTTTTCTAACTATATATATATATATATAATGCTACATTTTATAACACAGATTTTATTCAAAGCTTGTTCGCGTGGACTGGAGTTATGGCATTAACAGTAGCTTCTAACACTCTCCAACCCAGCAAATATGTCCATCAAAAAAATCAGATCGATCAGGAGATTAAAAATAAATAAAATTAAAAAAATATAAATAATTAAAATGTGGTATCCGGCTGAGTAGAATAGACAACCCTCATTTCTTTCCGAGCTGTCGTAAATGGCGACTAAGGTAAATTGACCTGCTGTGTCGGATCCGGTTGAGTAAAATAGATCTCCCTCAGTTCTTACCGAGCTGTCGTAAAATGCGACTAAAGTAAATTGACATGCCTTGTGGTATCCGGCTAAGTAGAACAGACCACCCTCATTTCTTAGCAAGCTGTCAAAGGCGACTAAGGTAAGTAGCCCCGCACTGTGGTATCCGGCTAAGTAGAATAGAACTATAATTCATATACTATACTAGTTTTTCTTTCTTTTTTATGCTAGTTACATCTAGTTATTACTGTCTTGTTCAGGGTCGAATTGAAATTCAAATAATTCTTTATTCAAATTGACTTTATAAGCACTGTTGAATCGTCAAATTACAATGAAGCTACGACTGGTTCGGAAAGGTGCTGTTACCGAGAAGAACCAGCAAGAAACGCGGCCGTCACTCTTTTCAAAATTGAGTATTACAATAATGGCTTAATTAATTAAGAACAAATTAAAAAATTACAATATAATCTAGTGCGTAGCTGGTCGCAATTTTAAACTAAGCTTTCTCATCATCAATATAGTCCTCAACAGTACAATAAGCTTTATGAATCGTCGAAGAGTTTTATCACACATTTATTGTTGTACCACAGCTTTTATACGTAGTTATTCTTATAGTAGGCTCATTAAAGTTTGCTGATGTCATGCTATCAAATTAATTAACGTGTACAAAGTTTAGTAGCACCGGAGTGTACATTTCCAGCCAGGTAGGTCGTTAGCTGGTTTGCGGTGCGTGTGAGCGAGGGGGATATGAACGCGATACTAAATAAAGATTTCCGCGATGACATCCGCGCGGGGCTGCGCGTGTGATCCCACTTTGTTTGCAATGGTACATTTTGTTTTTTTTTGGACGAACGATAGGCAATCTCTCTCTTTTCTCTCACTTTCGCAACTGATGGACGTCGACTGCTGAACATAGGTCTGTTAGGATCAATTACTTATTGTAATATATTCACAATTCATATGGATGGAGTATGAGTTATAAAAACAGTATTTGACTACGAGCGCCAATGGCTAATCTTCCATCATCTTCCTGCCCTTATCCCACTCTAAGTGGGGTCGGCACAACACGTGATAAACATGTTGTCACATGATTTGGCTGTGTTTTTACGACCTTCCGCCTGCCTGACGTCAACTTACCTCTGTCGTATTTTACGACACCTCGGTAAGAAAAAGGGTGGTCTATTTTACTAAACCGGATACCACACGGTGAGTCAACTTACCTTAGTCGCCTTTTACGACACCTCGGTAAGTAATGAGGGTGGTCTATTCTACTCAGCCGGATACCACACGGCGGGTCGACTTACCTTAGTCGCCTTTTACGACACCTCGGTAAGAAAAGAGGGTGGTACTATTCTATTAAGCCGGATACCACACGGCGTCATTACAGTATTAAATACCCTTAGTATTAATTACCACCGCAAAGACTAACATTGTTGCAAAAAAATGTTTACTGCATGACAATAACATTATATAATAAGCTCTCTGACGATTTAAAGAAACTACCTTTTACCCAATTTAAAATTAAATTATTTAATTATCTTTTGGAACAATGTTATTACGATATCAATGAATTTTTAGTTAATTGTAGTATATAATGATTTTCTTTTTGACATTTTTTATTTTAATTTACATAATTTTATAATTTAATATTTGGACTGAACTATTTATATTTTATTATATTTCGACTGATTTTTTAATTTAAGTAACTTATAAATTTATATTTTTGACATTTGCACGCCACTTATGGCAGTTTATGGCTGTATTTAATTAATTTTAAGACCTTTATATGACCCATAATCTGCAAATAAAGATGATTGGATTTTAATTTGATTTATAAGCAGACAGTACTGTAAGCTACCATATAAGGTACAAAAATTCCTTCCGCCAACTGTTATAACTTTAACTTGATTGCGGTCGCAAAATGTTATACCGACCCCACTTATATTGGAATAAGGGCAGGAAAATGGTAATATATATATTGCCAGTGTTACGGACTTTAGTAATAAATAAAACAAGCGAGGTTTTAAACACAGGCTAGGATTAGTGCGTCGAAAGCTTTAAACAGATTTTAGAAATAATAACGAGAGGCTTTTTTGAATTGTATGGGCGTATGTCAAGTTGACGTATGTCAAATTTTAAATTACCCGTCCCGCGAACGACTCCCGACGCACGTTCCTTTCTACCATTATTTATTGAACATATACAATTTACAATTATTTATTTAATTATAATTGCGTCGCTAACATGCCCCACCCCAGTGCTGGGCTCAGCACTCATCTCCATGAGGTAATTTCGCGACGCATATCTACGTCCCTGTCCGATGCCCCAACTTCGTTCGCGCAGGTACAACCCGCGCGCGTCCTCGTCCGCCAGGCAGCGATGACCCTCGATCACGCCAATGGCCCCGACTGCATCGGAGACTACAATTAGGCCACCATTGGTAGTGCGTCTTTAAAGATTCTCGGCCAGCTAATAAAGAAACACCTGTCAAATAATTAAAGAGAAAAAAATTATTTGTCGCCCCTGTGGTCGCAGGCTTGTCTAATATTCTGTCGGGTCTACTAGGAATAATTTTCCGCCATTTCCATGCCCCACGCCAGTGTAAACTATAAGCACCACTTCTCGGGTTATGTGTTCCGTCATAATATTGCGGCGGCCGATATGCGACAGCGCAACTCTTTTGCGTGAATGCATCGCCGATAACATTTGCTTGCGAGTTATTACAGTCGCTGATTCTTGCGCCGCTATTCAGTGCGCTCGGTGCATGTTCTATCTCGATCGGGCGTGTTGCCGTTTCTCTCTGCGGAAAATATGAACGGGTCATTTGTGTACGCAGGTCTTTAGATTCCGTGCATAATGTAGTTACACCGACGAAGTCTGAGGGAGAACTATACATTTTTGCATCGAGAAGCAGGGTGGAGTGCACATTTTGTGCAGATGATTGTGCACCATGTATGCACCATCCGAGTGGGGTAAGGGTAGCAAATGGTTCCCCGGGCTTGCCCTCTAAAACTTGAAGCGGTAACAACAAGTTATAATTGTCCTGGCCTATTAATATTTGCGGTTTTAATTTACCGAGACTCATGTTATCCCGCAATTCAGAGAGATGGTTATATTTAATTATGGATGTAGCGGACACCTCTTGCGCAGGTAAATTTAATTTCTGTACGCTGTTGGCGGTGCAGTTAAACATCTGGCCGTCTTTGTTTGATAGCGTTAAGTCCACTATCTCACTGTCGCGTTCTAATGCATTATTGTCCCATGCGCCGCACACACGCATTGGTTTTTTATGACCGCGCAGTCCCACTCGCGCGGCGAGCTCCGAGTCGATGAGTGTCACAGTTGACCCATCATCTAATAACGCGGCAGTTGTCTCGGTTCCCTGCGGTCCGTGTATTTGTACGATTACAATTTTTAACAATATTTGGTGATTTTTGCCCGATATGTGCGTAATCTGTTGCGAATTGCTATTCGGTTCGCGTTCCGTCGGTTCGGTATTCGCGGTATGGCTTTCATTTTGCGGAATATTGAATTCAAAGTGCAACAAAGGGTGATGTGCTTGATCACAATTATTTTTGTTACACACCGGTGCCGGGCAAGTGTTTCTATTATGCCGCGATAGTAGGCACTTATAGCATAAGCTATATCGCTTGACGTGACGCCAACGATCCCTCCGTAGTGCCTTTTTAAACAACTTGCATTCCGGTAAATTATGTTTCGCCCGTCGACAAAACCGACATTTTGTTTCTTGCGCGTTCCATTGTTTGTTTACAATTATATTACACGATTTGCTCGCGTAACTATCGGGATATTTTTTTCTGTGTAATATGTTTTTGTTGTTTTAATAGCTTCCGCGCTTAGAAAATCGGACAAAATTTCTAGTTTTGATTTAGTGCCTTCGATAATTAGCGGATAACTATAATCCGTCCATTTTGATAGTAGCACCGTGGGTAACTTTGACAACACGGCCGATATGATGTTCATGCATTTCAGGTACTCGTCTTGACCGATAGCACGAACTGCTGCGACGAAATTCTTTACCTTTACAGAAAAAGTTATGATGTCTTTATGATATTCCTGTGACATACGTGGTAGCTTGCAAACATCATGTATAATCTTTGAGATAATTGTGTCTGGATTACCAAACTGAAGCTCCAGTGTTTCCATTACAACATCAGGTGAGGCGGCGCTAATTAATAGTGCCGTGACGGCTTCCTTGGCCGAACCACAAAGACACCCGCGTAATCTCCACATATTTTCCTGAGGGGTAAAATTGCATACTTGAGTGGACTCCTGATACGCCTGTTTAAACTGTAACCACTCCATGGGGTCACCCGCAAACCTCGGTAGGTCCCGTGGGGTGCTCATACGGCTTAGAATATTAGCATGAGGTGCGTTACCTTTTGAGGCGGCTGCTAAATCTTTTAGTGCGCTTGCTAGCATCTGAACAGTTCCTTCAGTGCCACCGCCAGTCGCGGCGGGCGGACACAGCTCGCCTAAATCTAGACCGTCTTGCTGAACGGGCTGTGCTAACTGATCTTGATTGCTGCGCTCTAACCACTTTTCCACACTATTACAATTTGTACGCACCTCTTGCTCCTCCGATTGTGAACTGTATTCTTCTTCCTCTAATGCCGCCATATCAGCTTGTAACCTTTTCTCTATGAGGTCCATCTCTATGCGGGCCTTTGCTTCCGCTGCCTCTAGTTCCAGCCGCTTCTTCCTTGCCATTATAGAAGCAGAACTTGATTTCTTTGACCTATGCGTTGTAGTAGACCGACTAGGTGCCACCTTCTGGCAATTATTATTAAAACTACTACTTGCGGTTCCTGCTTCTACATCGTCAAAAAGCTTTTTACTGACCTGCACATCCTTCTCCTCGCTAACAGTCTCAGTTTTAGGTGGTTCATTATCTGCTAGTGATTGCTGTTGATGTTTCTTGTCCTTTAGCTCCTGCTTTCTAACAGTGCTCCTTGTGTTTACCATTCTTGGTGTTGGAGTACGAAACATTCCTTCTAGGTCCCTTCCGAAGATTACTTCAGACGGGTAAAGCAATCGATATTTCGATCCGGTTCGAAGACCACTTGTTACGGACTTTAGTAATAAATAAAACAAGCGAGGTTTTAAACACAGGCTAGGATTAGTGCGTCGAAAGCTTTAAACAGATTTTAGAAATAATAACGAGAGGCTTTTTTGAATTGTATGGGCGTATGTCAAGTTGACGTATGTCAAATTTTAAATTACCCGTCCCGCGAACGACTCCCGACGCACGTTCCTTTCTACCATTATTTATTGAACATATACAATTTACAATTATTTATTTAATTATAATTGCGTCGCTAACAGCCAGATATGAACAGTTTGGGATGCAGTGGTGAACAAGAAACGTATTTCTTTTTTTAGTTTTGTTACAATCTGGATTCAAGTCCTTTAAGGTACATTTCTTTTACGTTCATGTTACCAGAGTTAAAAAACAAAAGTTAAATATTCAATTATTGTATGGCTGTAGTCACAACATCTTTCGCGCCAATTCACTAGTATTCTGAAATTTTTAAAATCCCGAATGCTTGTAGTCCGGCGTAGAGGCTTTAACTATAACTTAAATCTAAGCGTATATCATTTTAACTAAATTGTTTTTCAAATATATATAATTAATAGCTTTTACCCGCAATTACTAGCTTATTATTATTTAATTACAAGCTTTTTTTCGTTTGGGTGGACTGTTGTCGCGAGATACGTTGATAACAGATGGCGCTTTTGCATGTCATCCTATTCCTGTACAATTAACAGGAATTTAGTCTATATGTTATTCCGATGTATAAGTAATAATTGTGGCAAATTTCATCAATAATGGTTCAGTGGATTCACCGTGAAAGAGTCTCAAACATACATCCCTGCTCACAAACATTCGCATTTATAATATACTAGCTTTTACCCGCGCAACTTCGTTCGCGTGGACTGTAGTCTTGAAATTAGGAGTAGCTTCTGTCACCATCCAAACCTTCAAATATCACTATCACAAAAATTAGATCGATCCGGGATGAATCAGAGGGATTTATCGTTTGATCAAAAGCTTAATATGATAATTTTAGTAAATAACCCGTAAGTAAGTAAGTAACGGCCTGTTACTATCCCACTGCTGGGCATAGGCCTCCTCTCTCCATTTTTGGAGAGAAGGATTGGCGCTAAGACCTACCACGCTGCTCCAATGCGGATTGGTAGGTTACTCATATCCCTAGAATTCTCTAGAGATATGCAGGTTTCTTCACGATGTTTTCCTTCACCGAAAAGCGTGTGATAAATTGCAATTATCAATTAGACACATAAGTTTTACTAGAAAACTCATTGGTGTCTGCCCGGGTTTGAACCCATGATCGTCTCTAGAGATTCACACGGTCGCACCGCTAGGCCATCACAGCTTACTTACTAACTTAATAACCCGTACTTACATGAAATATATATTAAAATAGCGCAGTAAAAGGAGTACAAAAACTTTATATATATGAAAAATTCATAATGTTTTCTGGAATTAAATATCTCTATCAATATTATAAGATTTGGAAACGTGTTAGAAAACTTATTTAATAATAACATTAATACGTAACGAATCAACTGTCAAATTGTTTTTTTTTAATTACCTATACGTACGGCGCTGGATTCCAACGTTAGATTAGAGTGTTAGTAATAAACAGCGTCAATCACAATTGGCATACTTTCAATTGTTGGCAAAAAGTGCACAAATTCGTCTATGAATTAGTATGTTTTATTTTAGGACTAGTTGGAATAACATATAATTAAGATTAAAAATAAAATTTAATTCGGAAATAGGAAAATACATAGTACATATCATAATACTCCTGTCCTTATCCCACTCTAAGCGGGGTCGGCACAACATGTTATAAACATGTTGTCACATGATTTGACTACGTATTTTAGGACCAGCTGCCTGACGTTAACTTATCTTAGTCGCCTTTTATAAAACCTCAGTAAGAAATGAGGGTGGTCTATTCTTCCTGCCCTTATGCCACTCTAAGTGGGGTCGGCACAATATGCTTTAACCCTATTGTTAGATGACGTGGCTTTGATTTACGACCGGCCGCCTGCCTGACGTTAACTAACCTTAGTCGCCTATGACACCTCAGTAAGAAAGAGGGTGGGCTACTCAGCCGGACACCACACGGGGGGTCAACTTACATTAGTCGTCTTTTACGGCCTCTCGGTAAAAAAATAGGGTGGTCTATTCTACTCAGTCGGATACCACACGGCGGGTCGACTTACCTTAGTCGCCTTTTACGACACCTCGGTAAGAAATGAGTTCAACCTCATTTCTTACCGAGGTGTCGTAAAATACGACAGATGTAAGTTGACGTCAGCCAGGCGGCCGGTCGTAAAAACGCAGCCAAATAATGTGACAGCATGTTTATAACGTATCGTACCGACCCCACTTTGAGTGGGATAAGAGCAGGAAGATGATGAATTTATTATGAAAATTGAAAATACCTATATAAGTATATTCACCAGTTGTCTGTCACCCATAACACAAGTATTAAGTTACTTACTTCGGGGACGGACGACCGTGTGTGTAAGTGTCCCATATATTTATTTATTTTTCTATTTATTTCAGAAACGACGTCATCTTATCAAGATGCCGCTTCAAATAAGAAGAAACGGATGTACTTTATTCCTCCGCGAGAACCTTCTGACCATTCTGACTGTTGTCGGAGTGCTTTCCGGCACTCTCCTCGGATGGGGCCTCAGAGTGTCAGGTCACCAGTGGTCGCGCCGAGAGGTCATGTACTTCCAGTACCCAGGAGAGCTGTTCCTTAGGATGCTGAAGTGTTTAATAGTGCCATTGTTAGTCTCATCAATCGTGTCTGCCATAGGCTCACTGGATCTTAGCTTATCTGGCAAGTAAGTTCGTATTGTATCTTTATCTTTAATATTTAAATGAGTTAATCTTGTATGTATATGTGTGTGTGTGTGTGTGTGTTTGTGTGTGTGTGTATGTGTGTGTGTGTATATACCAACGATTATTATGAAATTCACCATGTAAGGAGTTTTGGGGAAAAAAAGCGATCAAGATAGGTTTCATTAAAATCGTTTTATCCATGTTTTTGGTCATTAAAAATCTTTGATATTTACATGAGTTAATCTTGTATATATATTCGAAATCTCGGAAACGACTCCAACGATTTTCCTGAAATTCAACATGCAGAAGGTTTTGGGGAAGAAAAAACGATCTAGTTAGGTTTTATTAAAAAAATATATATATATGTAATAAATTATATGTGTAATGTGTAAATATTTTCATACAAATTTAATTTTTTTTATTCAAATAAACTTGTAAACAAGTGCTTTTGTTAAGCTGTTCCTACTGAGAAGAAGAGCGAGCAAGAAACTCGGCGGTTGCTCTTTCCAACATAATACTTATAACTAGTTACATTAAGTTATTACTATCTTGTACAGGATAAATACTAAATAATCCTCAACAGTATAGGTTTTTTGTATCAGCCTTTCTTTAATAGTGTTTTAAAACTGCTGTACTTGCAAAGATAAAATTGATTGCGGAATTTTATTATAGAATCTTATACCCAAACCAACACCATTACCATAAACCATTAGTGTTTGTATTATGGATTTCCGTAAAGCAACACCTGATTGTATAAATTATTTAACTGGTTCAATTTATAGGGTCGGACTCCGAGCCATCATTTACTACATGACGACAACGGTGTGCGCCGTGATGCTGGGTATAGCTCTAGTTACCACTATTAAACCTGGAAAGTCACCGGAAACCTTCACCACACCTAACGCTACTAAAAAGCTGGTCACAAAGGAGACCCTCACTTCGGACACTTTGTTGGACTTAATAAGGTGATATATTAACTCATCATCATCCTCCTGCCCTTATCCCACTCTAAGTGGGATCGGCACAACATGTTACAAACATGATGTCATATGATTTGGCTACGTATTTTACGACCTTCCGCCTGCCTAACGTCAACTTACCTTAGTCGTATTTTACGACTCCCCAGTTTGAAAGAGGGTGGTCTATTTTACTCAACCGGCTACCACACGGTGGGTCAACTTACGTTAGTCGCCTTTTACGACACCTCGGTAAGAAATGAGGTTGGTCTATTCTACTCAGCCGGATACGACACGTCTTTCCAATTTATAGTATTAGTTAAGGTGATATATTAACTAATATTATAAATTGGAAAGACTGTCTATGTCTGTGTTTGTTTCGCTTTCACAGCTAATCCGCTGGACAGATATTGATGAAATTTGGCACAGATAAACTTAATAAACCAGGTTAACTAATAAGATAACAAAACTCCCGTTTTTTTCGGAAACAGGGAAAATACATACTAGGTTCATACTTCGAGTGGGCAAGTTATAGGCTAAGTGATGGTATCAAAACAAATGAGAGGGAAGAATAGATTCGTATACTTTATCTTCGTTATCATCATTTGCTCTCACATTTTAGGCTGGCTTCCTTTATTTAATTCCTTGGCTTTTTTCATGTCAGGAAAACCAATATGAATCGTCATCTCCCGACAGGTACGAGCGGCGGGTTTGTCGAACTCGCACTTGACTAAAAATCTGACGCTCTAAATATAATTACTCTATGACTAAAAATGTTTTAAGTATTTTTTAAATTAAGACCGTACCATGAATATTTCTCTGCGCACGTGTGATTTAAAGAACATAATATACGAATATAGATTTGTTCTCTAAATTCTACCTTCTTATTTGTTGTGACACTATTACTTACAGGCCTGCCTATGATACCTATTCTAATTTAATAACTCTATGCTATCATCTTTCTTCTTTGAAACACGCGGCAATGACTCAAAGGTTAACTACCATTATTCCTAACATGCCCTTAAATGATTCAACTAAAGGAATATCAAATATCCAGATAATACTGTTCTACATCTCGCTAACAAATGCGCACAATTGTTAGATGTAATATCACACGTATTTTACGTGTGCAAACTAAACGATTGGCTTAATTGACTTAATTCCGGCATCCGGATGAAATTGGTGAAAAATGTTAAAAACAATTAAATTGATTAACTTAACATAAGGCGAATTTAAATTTTTATTGTTGGACATCATTAAATTTTTGAACAGGAAAATCCAACAACGTTAAACTTCATAGTGATGAGTGTCACAACATATTTCAAATACAACCTTCTTTAAATAGGTCAATATATAAAAAAAAAACATTGTCACCGTCAATATCATAGATAATATGTTACATTTTATACTACTGAGGACAGGATATCCTATGTAGTGAGGATATCCTATCCTCACTATATACGATAGTCAATATGTGACAAGTTGTTAAGACAGAATCAATTAGTTGGCTTTTGAGAAAATTACTTCTAATTTATTGAATAAGAGTAAAGGAAAAATATCGTTGTTATATGTGTTTGTCAAAAATATTTAACACATTTAAAAATCTCCGCCCAGGATTTTTTTTTACATTAATCGCTAAGCAAAAATAAGAGGAAAAAAAAGAAATGTAATCTCTTGTTGCTTGTCCTTGACTTAAAAAAAAACCTTGAACTTCTACTATAAAGATGCTTATTACGTACTAGCGGCCTACCCTGCTTCGCACGGGTATTAAAATATATAGCCTATGTCACTCAGTGAAAAAAATGATTAAAATCGATCCAGTAGTTTTAATTTTAGGTATTCATTAGTGCCCGTGGCCCGCACGTGTTAAATTTGAAGAAAAACATTTCCCCTCTCCCTATACCAAGAAGATTTCCTGCTATATCTAATATCTAAATTCATATACTACATATTTACATTTTACATTTTTCCCTATATATTTACACTCTATCTATTAAAAAAACCCCATCAAAATCTGTTGCGTAGTTTTAAAGATTTAAGCAAACATAGGGATATAGGGACAAACAAAGAATGTGACTTTGTTTTATACTATGTAGTGATAATCCTTATAGCATGATTCAGTATTCACGCGCGATGGCTTATTATTAGCGTATTTCATGTATAACTTTGGTGTTTCTATACCGATTTCAATGATTCTTTTTTTGTACAATGGTTAATACTATTCACTTTTTTATTTAGGGATGACTGAGAGTGATATAAACGTAGGAGTAGACAAATATAACCAGAAAGCTTCGAACTGCTAAGCTATCGGGAGTTACACGTGTTATTGTGAGTCAACCATAAAAGATAGACATATGCTGTTGTGGGATATTTTTTATATAATTTAAAGGAGAACATTTCCGTCATACATAATTTCTGTGTAGCTTTAACCATCAAGGTTGCACACGCGACGGAAGCAAAAAAAATGGAGTAACTTCTCCCGTTTTCCCGACATTTCCGTTCACTGCTCTGCTCCTATTGATTGTAGCGTGATGAAAAGTATACTATAACCAGCTCAGGAGTATGAAAAAAAATTGTACCGAGTTTCGTTAAAATCCGTCGAGTAGTTTTTGTTTCTATAACGGTTATACAGACAGACAGACAGACAGACAGACAGACAGACAGACAGACAGACAGACAGACAGACAGACAAAATTTTTACTGATTGCATTTTTGGCATCGGTATCGATCCCTTATCACCCCCTGATAGTTATTTTGGAAATATATTCCAGTTACAGAATTGACCTCTCTACAGATTTATTATAAGTATAGAAGATTATTGGAGGTTCACTCTTAGGCATAATATCTCATAAATTGTGTCAGGACATAACCACTCCATTAATAAGCCAAACAAATCTACCTAATGGACTATTAAAGAGGAATTTATAAATTGAACTTGGTAAATCAAGACATTTAAAGACGTGTCCGGCTTAGAGTGCAATAATAGTTTGTTGGTCTCTGATTGGTCTTTTATAGTACACCTGACAGGTTAAATGCTTTTTAATCTGTGCAGTTTAAATTAGTCGCTCTTGACATCGTAATGTCAAGCAATTTCGTAGTCAAGTTCACTGAGCTAATTTTATCTTCGGCTAGTGTTTGTATTATTTGTTTTTAATGTTTTATTATTATCTATTTATTATTGTTATACTCAAACTAAAATTCAAAATACACAACATTTTTTTTAAATAACTGTTTAAGGCAATGGGCTATAAGTTTGCGCCTTGATAATATTTAAATTTCGAATTCGAAATGTTGTTATACTAGCTTCAATTTATTAAGCGTTGCAAACATTTGTGCAATATTAAATTTGATGGTGGCTTATTTAGCCGTTAGTTAGCTCATTATCTCGAATAACTAAAGTCATACATGACTAATAAAATTCGCTTGTAACTTGTCGCTAAACTTGTAAATTTTGAAAAAAAAATTATCGTACAGTAAAACATTGCACAATTCATCTAAAAAAACGTACTATATTATGATTACTATATTTATTGTTACAATAAATAAACCTATTAATTTAATTTTTGTCGATTGTGGAAAATTTTTATGAAGTGGAGAATAGCTTGGATTTTTCAAATTTTATAAATCATAATATAACTCAGGTATATTTTGAATGAAAATATATAAAAGTTTGCAAAAGTACTACCTAAATAAATTAATTGTTAAAAGAACAAACTTTGTGATTTAGTATGTAGGTACGTTTATTTTGCTGGCTCTATGCACATAGATTCTGAACCTCAAATTAATGACGATTAAAAAATTATATTTGTCAAATTTTCCAATTGTGGCGCCAATGTTCGCGCCAAGCGTAGTGCCGTGTAATTGTCAATTGTGAAGAGAAGCAGCGCAAGCGTCGGTTCCCTGCTCGTCAGTCTTCATCAGCATGCGCTATTTATATTGCGCCCTAGATACCGCATTATTAGGGCTGTCGATCTCTATAATAAGAGTTCTATAAAAAATTAATATCTATGGTTTTTAAATCGTCCATGTTTTCTTTATTTATAATTCAAAAGTGGACATTATATATACACAAATATTTGTATATATAAAAATACTATTCATTCGAAAAGACATGCTCATTTACATCGTTGAATATGACTTTTAAATTAAACCTTTGAAACGTTCGATAAAACCAAACAAAATTGCAAAAATATAGCAGTAATTTTGTTCCCTTTTTTAGCATATCAAAAATTATTTTCGGACGCTCAAAAGTTGAGTGAAAAAGATTTTCTAATGTATTAGAATTCATTTGTATTATTTTATACTTTCCAAGGTTAAGGGAAAAAAGCAAGAGTTTTATTAGAAACCTCTAAGCAGTATTACTGTAGCAGTAGGGACTGTTTTAGTAATACACGTCATTCTTTTCGTCAATCCAGATATATAATATTTTTTTAACAATCGCACCATATTACGATGTTGGGCCGCTAACTATGGGCCTTATAAAAAATATAGTCGCTCACAAAACTAAGGGAAGAGCTATCCTTGGAGTATTGGAGGAGTAATCAATTTATTCCTATCTCTGCGCGATCAGATCAGAAATGTGAAGATCCGTAGAAAAACCAAAGTGACATAGCTCAACGGGTTGTGAAGCTTAATGGGTGGGGCACATAGTTCGAAGAAATGATGGACGTTGGGGTCTCAAGGTGGCGACAAAAAACGTAGTAGACGGACACAAAAAGGTCGCGGGGAGCTGGATCCAGATGGCTCAAGATCCTGTGGCGTGGAAGTTGAGGCTCTCCATAACCTTGTTCCTCCATTGCTTTTCTATTATCGGACTGCTAGACACCGGGAGAATTTCCACCTTTACATCATCGATCTCTCACGAAGGCGCACGGAGTGCTTTGCGTCCTCGTTTTTATTGCGTACAGCAAGGGAATGGAATTCTCTCCCGGTATCAATATTTTCCAGTTCTTTCGATATGGGTCTCTTTAAAGCAAGAGTGAATAGGCATCTTCTAGGCAAGCTCCATCTTAGACAGCATCATCGCTTACCATCAGGCATGATTGTCAAGCGCTCGCCTATTCAAATTCAAATTCAAAATATTCTTTATTCAAATAAACTTGTAAGCAAGTGCTTCTGAATCGTCAACTCTACTGCTGGTTCGGAAAGCTGTTCCTACCGCGAAGAGCCAGCAAGAAACTCGGCGGTTGCTCTTTTCAAAATATAATTCTTAATACTATTTACATTATGTCGTTACTGTCTTGTACAGGTTCAAAGAGAGCTATATCCACACATTCTTATCTTCTAAATAATCTTCAAGAGAAAAGTAGGCTTTCTGTATCAGCCTCTTTTTAACAGTGTTTTTAAACTGCTGTAATGGCAATGCTGAAATTGATTGCGGAGTTTTATTATAGAATCTTAGTCAGCAATAACAACAAAAAAAGTCCCTTGAAGAGCAGAGTGGTGGTGGACTTATCCACTCTCGGAAGCCACCCTTGACCTGGATGAGTTTGGCCAAGTGGGTTTCTCAGTAGCGCCGAATAAAAATTCATTAGCGACCCATTTAAAATTTCTTGGAAAAAGTCCTTGGAAGAGACCTATGTCCAACACTGGCCGTCTGTTCGTTGACGAAGGATATTATGATGTGATGACCCTACGTTATCAATAAAGCAAAACAACGTGACAGATCGACGTACAGATTGCCAGGTGACATGGGTCATTTGTTCACAACGCTACGCTAATTTGATATTGGCAATTGTAAGAAACTCAAGCATTTGAATCCGATAAGAAATTTAACCTCACAATTTATATTATATTATGTACTTCTCTTTGATTTTAATATTGTTTTCATCAATTTCCTACCCTTATCCAACGCTTAAGTGGGGTCGGCTCAACATGTTTTAAACATGTTATAACAAGATTCGGAAATACCTAATATTGTACGACCGCTTGCGTGACGCCAACTTACCTTAGTCGCCTTTTACGACACCTAGGTAAGAAATGAGTGTGGTCTATTCAACTCAGCCGGATACCACACAGCTAAAAAAATAATAAACAAAAAAAGACCCGATCTACGCGTATAACAAGATCTCTCTAATGTAATTTATAGTGAAATACACCATCAAATTGCATAGGTTTTTAGGTTTATATGTTTTACAAACAAAAAAATAGTTTTAACTGAAATTATTTCAGTGTCCTCTACACTTTTATTATATTCAGTTAAAAATAAATTGTAAAGAAAAACATTCATCTATGTTATTTTATCCTAAGATTTTTCTTAATTCTAACTCTTACACAATTCATTTATTTGTATTTTCTTTTAATTGCTAAAATGGCTTTGCGCGAAACACTAGTACGAAACCGAGAACGAGAGGTTTAAATATATTTGTTTTCTATAGGAAGTTAACTATGCTATTAGGCATTACTTTTTTTTATGTATTCAATGCAATCTGTTCTCTATAATGAACATTCAGCAAAATGTTGTGAGATTGTAATGTCTTGAAGAGCGATCAGTCCAGTGACTTGTGCTCTTTTAGTAGCTTTGCACAGAACAATACTGTTAGCTCAAAAAGGGATTTTCTTTTCAGTCTCTTGAATGACGAATTGGTACTCATCAGATTTGCAGCTAGTGCATTTGGATGACAGTCCAATCTATTTTTGTATAATAGCATTGAGTATTTTTGTTGTTGGCATTACTAACATTAAAAATTTGCTTGGTCTAAATTAGCTGAAATTACAGTAAATACCGGAAGTTTATGACCTTGCATTTGAACTCCATTCTATTTGAAAGATTTAACCTTCTCTAATAAATGGTGGCTTATTAATCTGTGTGGACTTCAGTTCTATTTAAAATTTAAGATTTTGCTAATTATTTTTAAGACTTAGTGTAACGTAGTTCTTTTAACTAACTGCATATGGTTTTCAAATGTTTGTTGCACGTCACTACATTTTGTCATAAAAATACTAGCTTTTACCGCGACTTCGTTCGCGTGGACTGTTGTCATGTATCGGCGAATCCGCTGAACCAATATTGATGAAATTTAGCACTATTATTTCTTATACACCGGAATAACATATAGCCTATAGAAATCCTGTTAATTCTACAGGAATAGGATGCCATTGTAAAGCGTCATCTGTTATCAAACTATCACGCGACAATAATTTACATAAACGAAGTTGCGTGTAAAAGCTAGTCTGCTATATGCGTCTCATACTTCACACAATCCAGCCATCTCTTTTAGGTCTCCCTCTAGTCCTATATTTCATCTACATTCATATTTAACATTCATTTGGTCATATTTTAATCCCTCCTAATTATAAATTTATACCATCTTCATCCTTTTCTGTTTACAGGAACGTGTTTCCAGAGAACATAGCGCAGGCAACGATCGCATCCTACAGGACGCGGTTGACCTACGATCCGAACGACAACTCTACCATCCCAGGTCTCTCAATTTCGTTCACTATACAGCTTTCAACTCTTTGAACTTGTACAACCTGACACGATTTCACAGTCCTGAAGATAAAGTAACAATAGGGTGGAGGGTAAACCGTAAACAGCTCGGGGTATCAATGTGTTCAAAATCCTATGTAATATTAATAATAAAATAAATATATGGGACACTTACACACATGGTCGTCGGTCTCCAAAGTAAGTAACTTAATATTTGTTTTATGGGTGACAGACAACTGGTGAATATATACATATATAATTTTTTAATACATACTTAAATACACTCTCAGGCTCGAAGAACCAACAAATTGTTTTATAGAAAACGTTAGCCTTCGGAGGGAATTCGTCGCCTTCGTTAGCTCACGGAGATGAAGTCAGGATCACTACCCACTGTGCCAACAGGCTAGTCGATATTAGCGCGTATATTAGCCCATACACTGTTGGATAGAACAGCTCAAAAGGGCTAGTCTAATTTAAAATACCGCACCCCACTATTTAACTAAATGATATAAATGTGTGAGTGCAAATGTTTATAATGATATTATGTCTATGTGAGAGCTATCAACGGTTGCATTATTTACGATCTGTATGTGAAAGTGGTCGACTTGTCGCGAGATAAATCTGGCAACGCTCTCTATTTGAAGTAGTGCTGGCTTATTGTATGACACAAGACATCCGCCTTCACGCGCATTCGGAGAAAATTAAAAAATTCAAGAACAACTGTTCCTTAGCAAGTAATTTGTCCTTACCAACTTATTGAGCAATACAAATTGTATTTTTATGTGTGTTTCGTACATATTTTAAATTTGCTTGAGTGGGTAAATACTTTATTTTAGCTAAGACGAGCTCTCGCAATATGATGTCTGGTTTAAGTTCAAACTATTGTTATAACTTAAAACAAATTATATATAAAGCAATTGAAAATTGCCTTTATCATTTCAGGTCGCCTAGAAACATATAAAATTGAAGGTGAATACCAGAGTGGCAGCAATGTATTAGGACTGGTGTGCTTTAGTGTAGTTCTCGGCATTACTCTTGGAAAGATGGGAGAGCAGAGTCGACCACTGCAGAACTTCTTTCATTCCCTTTCCGAGGCCATGATGATTATCACTGGATGGGTTATTTGGTAACACTTTTTTATTGCCGACCATTGTTATTTGACAGTGACTTTGTAAAATGAAAATAAAATATGAGCATTAAAGGTATAGTGTAAATGCGATAGTCTGCCTTTCTGTCTTATCGCTTTCGCGGTAAAATTCACGGAAATGAATGAATTCAGTTTTACCATCGAAACTTATATAAGTTAACGTATATATTAAAAATAATCTGCTCTTCCTTCGGGATCAGAAAAAAGCACATTTCATACGGTTCTGGATAAAGGTCTCATAAAAGGTTTTCAACGCAACTCGTATGCTTTAACTGCTTGGATCTAGCTGCTCGACTCTTTGCAATTCTTTGCGACCTTTTAGAGATACTCTGTCCACCTAGTAGGGACTTAACGAAACCCTCTATTTTCATACACGCACTCGCAAACACGTATGCATATACTCACAGACACGCACACTCAACGTGGCGCGTAAGAAAACAAAGGTCTAAGTAGATTTATTTTTTTATTTAATTTTGTGAGTAATGTTGCTGTTGTAAGGTTTTATCTTCAAGTAAAAAAATTATAAAAAGTATACCTTATTTTTGGTTTACAATGAATTAAATGAAATAATAATAATAAAATATACTTGTTTGTTCTTCCAGGCTGTCGCCGTTGGGCGTGTTCTTCCTTGTCACTGCCAAGATCATGGAGATACCCTCTTTCGCAGAACTTGTCGGCAGACTAGGTTTATACTTTATGACCGTGTTATTGGGCCTCTTTCTTCACGGTTTTGGGACCCTGAGTATTCTATTTATTTTGGCCACAAAGAAATTGCCGTGCAGGTATATCGCCAAGATGGGCCAAGTTATGGCGACAGCGTTTGGTACTGCTTCCAGGTAAGTCTGTGATGATTTTTAGTTAAAAATGTAAGCAATCATTATTACTATCAAAGAATATTTGCTAATTTTTTTTTTAATAGTATCCGCCAAGTTTCTGAGTGTTTCTATTCGGTAAGAGCAAACTGTTTAAAATTAGCTAAAGCTTTTTTTGAAAACATTTGAGGATTCAAAAGTACTGGAAACAGACTCTTTAATTAAGAATATTTTGATTCTGAATCTTACAATTAACGTTTAATTTTCTATTTAAGTTCAGCAACGATGCCGATCACGATCGGATGCTGCGACGACATGGGCCTTGACCCTCGCATCACTAGATTCGTGATCCCTATCGGCGCTACAATCAACATGGATGGTACAGCTCTATACGAAGCAGTTGCTGCAATATTCATAGCTCAGCTCAGGAAGGTTGATATGTCGTTTGGGAAGATCGTTGCTGTGAGGCAAGTCTTAGTACCTAGTACTCTTATATATAACTAGCTTTTAACCGCAACTTCGTTTGCGTGAACTGTTGTCGCGTGATACGTGATAGGTTGACAATAGATGGAGCTTTTTATGTCATCCAGTGTTTTGGGAACCTTATCTACACTTATTTAATTTTAATATCTATGTATACGTATTAGACAAAAATCGAAAGCTGTCTAAATACAAGCATATGTGATGGATTTTATTAAAATCTATTGAACGGATTTTTGTACGGTTTTTACTAAAAGATTCCTGATGAAGGCTGAAGTAGTTTAGTAGTATATTACGGTTTTATGTTGACTGAAATGTCCATGTGGGCACTATTTATATTTTATTTATAATATTGTTAGGAGTCCAGATTTCTAAGATGTGACAGCCTATATAAGGCAAGGCAACTTCTCAAGTGGATTAGTTTTCCGAACTGGTGGTAGAACCATTCTGTCGTTAGATTTTGTAGTAAAGAAGTGTTGGTGCACAGTAAGGTACCCGGCGTGATTCCCTAAAAGCATTCGTTAATGTTTTTATTATTCATTTTAAATTGAATTTAGACTTTATTTGTAACAATATATTTATTTTTTCTATAAATATTGTACTATGGATGATATAAGAGAGATGTTATAATTGCAGTGTGACGGCCACGGCGGCTAGTATAGGCGCGGCAGGTATCCCACAAGCAGGGCTGGTCACCATGGTGATGGTGTTGGATACCGTCAACTTGCCTGCTGAGGACGTCTCCATTATCCTCGCGGTCGACTGGTTACTGTGAGTTTGCATGGAATTTTCACTTCCAATCTTCTAAATTTGCTCATTACTCAACCCCATATATAATAAATCTCAGATCAGGAATCAACGACATTTTTAGGCCAATGTTAAAGAACCACTAAAAATTCGATGTTATTATGACTCAATATTTAATTTGTAATAAATGATTGATTGAAATATTAGTTAACGTTATGAAATATTAGTTAACGAAAAGTGGGTCTCTTCTGAAACGACGATCATTCCATATTAGCTTTCATATTTGAAGCTTGCTAGTCTGTAGTTTGTGAAGCTGTAAGTTATAAGGGCTAATTGTATGTAACCAATTCGAAATAAAAACATTAAAAAATAGAGATGGAGCTCAAAGCTCTAAAAATAAAGCAATTTAGCCGACTATTTGATTAAACCGGTATACTAGGCCTCATAGGCTTAGTAGCTTAGCAATCGCTGACATGCAAGTAAAGTTTAAATTTGTTTCGAATAATCGAAGAAAAATTGAATATAGATATAAAGAAAATTTATTAATTAATACATATTAATATATGTATTAATTAATATAAGTGTAAATGATAATAATTGTATCAATATGTACTTACTCATTTTCATTTAATATTATCACTACAAATACGTTTATATTTGATTAACATTTTTATATTTTAGTGATCGATTCCGTACAACCATCAACGTGGTCTGCGACGCTCTGGGCGCCATTATAGTGACGTCACTCTCCCAAGGCGACATAGACAAATCGCGCGCGTTACAAAACGACAGGGAGCACGCGCCCGCGCACGAATTAACTGATCTAGAGAAGGGCGAACGTTGAATATATATCGGTTATAACGATAATAATAACGTTACGTTCTGTGTTCAATAACGTTACTCCGTGTCAGGACTAGATAGTTTTGTTGTGATTAATTTATTATGTTGTCAAATTAGTTTTTTGTTTTGGGTTATGACGGTGAATTTGTAAACTGTATCTACTGTAGAGTTATTATAAGAGAGTAGTAGAGTAAAAAAAAACAGCAAAAAAGAGTTAAAAAAATAAATAAATAAACTGAAAAATACTAGTATTTTTAAAATTAAAATAAAACCTAAGTTTAAGTTACCCACGCATAAACGCACGCGTATAAACTAAGGGGCGTTTAGCAGTGTTGCTAGACACAAGACAATTTAATTTAACAAGATTACACCAGCAGTAGTAGAGAAAGTAGAGTAGAGAACCTAAAATATTACCATCGACAATAATGGGATATGGAATAGCAAATGAGTTTATGATTAATATGAATGAGTGACTTTTTTTATCTGTGATTAGACAAAGATAAGAGTTTCATCTTGCCTCTTATTATTTGATGCGTCCCTACTCCCTACATGCCTATGACTCCTCTACTCTAGTTCAATAACTCTATGGTATTTACTTATTTCGTGAATTCGTTTTTTTATTTAATCAATTGATCTAAGTAACGGACGTGGATATCATGTCAGTGAGTACATTCTGTTGTTTTAATTATTTTTGTTGAAAATTTGTTGTTTTATAAATATAAAAATGTATATAGAATTTATATCTGGTATCTATATAATTAACATTGATGGAATAAAAACGTTCAGACATATTATTTATTTATATAAAAAAAGTGAAATTATTCATTATAATAATTAAATATAGCGCCACATAGTATTACTGAAATAATATAATCATATTAAAATATTTTTAGATGATGTACAGTTTCTAGCAGTAGTGTTTGTTGTGTCATATATTTAGTAGTAAATTATATCGTACGCTTGGTATTAAACTGACTGAATTCAAAATTAATTTCATTGAGTTAGATATTTATTACAATTATTACAATGTTAACTACAACATCAGACTATGAACTTGATTATTAAACTGAATATTAACTATATCTTCCTGTCCTTATCCCACTCTAAGTGGGGTCGGCACAACATGTTTTTCTCTTCCATTCTGTCCTATCTTTCGTCAACTCTGGCGCCACTCCTTTTATATGCATATCATACTTCACACAATCCAACCATCTCTTTTTATGAATATTAACTATGATTAATACAACTTGTGTTTTAGTGCTACAAGATATGGTACTGGAGTAACACTCACGGGTTTTGTAGGCGCTACGCTTTATTGCAATTTTCCAAAATAACTTTTTTGAGTTAGGTCACTTTAATACTAGCCGTGTGGTATGTAGTTTGACGTTTTTACAAACTGTTTCACAAGATTCAGACATGTACGTGTATGTACAATTAAAATATTTATGGAATTTCGTGAAACTGGTTTCAAGCAAAATATTATGACCAAAATATTAGGAACATATATAGTTCTATGAAAACTGTTTTATATATAGAAGGCAGTTTGCATTAGTTTTTCTGGATAATAACCGCCTTTTTAGATTTCTAACAAATAAGCTATTCAGCTATTTTTGTATGAATGTATTCTATTTGCGATTTTCTACAACTGTGTATTTGTACAAGTAGATCGTTATTTTAGTAAATATTATACTTACATATAGTTATTGTGCCATAATGTGTTAAATAGTTGTTTAATGTTCATATCTCCAGTGCATTCCAATTAGAAATCTATATTATTTATTTAGCGCACCCAGCCTACTTCCCTGGGCTTTATTTAAAGATATCAGTAGTAAAAACATGGTCAGTTATAAATACTTTGATCGCCACCAAATTTTACAAAAACATACGCTAGGTCAGTCTAAAGATTATCTGAAAATTCCATAAAAATCGATCGTCATTACGGGGTCTAAAAAGGAAATACAGACATTCATTTGCATATATAGATAAAACATTGTGTTATTTGAATCTTACATATCTAAATTATCGTGTTTATTGATTTCAAAAATCGTTAAAATACATACCTTTTTAATTCATTTCTTTTGTGCGATGATTACATAAAATAAGTTAAACATAATAAAAGCTTTTAACAAAACTCATATCCCTACTGTTGACCTTTAAGGGGTTCTATCGTCTGGATACAATCCTGGCAGCAGCAATCTGCTGCCGTTGTTTATGATAAGCATGACAATTCATGCTTATCATAAACACGCTCTATACTCGGAAACGGAACCAGTGTATAAAATTCCAGCTCAATCGGACACAGTAACCAACAGAGATACACTATAGTATCTAATATATTAGAGACTTGTAGATCCACAAAATTACTAACAAGAGTCTGTATTAGCATGTCTCTATCTCTTATGGCTAACTCACAATAACTACTTTCATGTTAAAAATTTCAATTCGGGAAAATTTTGCAACATACTGATTTCCAAGCGAGCGAAGTAGCTGGCACAGCTAGTCTATAATAAACAAGTATGTTAAAAAAAGCTTTAAACAAAATTCCATGTCCCTACTGTTAACCGTGAGGAGTTCCCTCGTCTGGAGCTAATACTGGCAACAGAATTTTCATACTTATCATAAATACGCTCTATTCTCGGAGCTGGACCAGTGTATAAAATCTTAGCTTAATCGGACACTGCGAAGTGGGTCAAATTTAACTTGCAATATTCCACCTTCACGCGGCAAATTAAAGCTTTTAATAATAATGTTGTCTGTAGGCAAAAATTAACCAAAAGTGGCCAAAAATTAGTGTTTAAGGTAATTGTTTATTAGTTTAAGTACAGGGCAATAGAGCTCAGTAACAGATTTTATTCTACAATATTATTTAGCTGTATTATAAGAAAAAATCATCATCTTGTCATATTAATTTATTTAAACGATCATTTTATAAAAATTGTTCACATAAATTCTTTATTAAATATATCTAATTGTCATAAGTATATACAAATCTATATTTTTAGTAAAAAATATAAAATCTGAGTACAATCGATGCAGAAATACGTGTTATATCTACGTTTGTAATTTTATTGTAATTCATACAACTTAGTTTTTAAGTCGTTATTTTAATAAATACTTACTTACTGTAATGGCATTTTATTTTGTACAAGCTTTTGTACACGACTGTACTTGAGTACCACAGATAGTAATTAGCTTATGATACTTTCAACCTTTCAACCATTTTCATAAAAAAATCACATCAATTTCTTGCTTTATTTGGGCGTGAAAAAACGTACAAACTTGCACACTTTTGCTTTTATAATATTCAAATTCAGAATATACTTTATTCAAATAAACTTGTAAACAAAAGCTTTTGAATCGTCAACTCTACTGCTGGTTCGGAAAGCTGTTCCTACCGAGAAGAGCCAGCAGGAAACTCGGCGATATAATCTGGGTGACTGGGCTTTGTTTTTTTATTTTGTAAATCGTGATTTGGGAAATTATATTTAGAGACAAATTACATTAATTATTACCTAAAAGACGGAATTTGAAAAATAGGGCAGATAATAATCAGACTGGAGAAATATGTCTTTTAGTTTAGGGACTATCCAATTTTTCACTGAGCTAATATGGTTTTGGGAATGTGGTGAAATTAACCTTTGTATTCTTATTATATTGTACCAGTTTTTCATCATCTAAAACACGGATAAAACGACTTTTTATAAATATAAAACCTATCTAGATCGATTTATGGTGACTAGACCGGATCGTGCTGGGTAATTTTTGGTAATTGTTAAAAAATATATAAAAAAGATGAAACTTGAAAAAAAAAAGAAAAAAATATCAGGAAGGTGGGGCTCGATCTAGGATATTTTCACTTCTTTGGTTCGCCACTGAGCTATTACAACTTTATAAATTACAGCAAAATTAACGTTTGTATTTGTTTGCCTGAAAAAGGTTAAAATTTTATTTTAAAAAATTAAAACCTAGTTACATCAATTTACATAATTATTTAAAAGTATTACATGAAAAATGTATTTAAGGTAGAAATGAAATAAAATTTATCAAAGTTACATTTTAACAGTCAATTTACCTTGCACTTTTCATTAACGCTTAAGTTGATATATTTAGTTTGTTTTGAACTCATTATCATTTCACAGCCCGAAGATACTTTACACTACCACTATCAACATTAAGTGAGTAAGTTGAAATTAAGTAAGATTAGTGTATATAGTAGTATTTGAGTTCTTCCGTCCGTGTCATAACAGTGTCATAAATATACACAATTTACATGTAAACATAACACGTAAAAGTTATTTCAGGAATGTTTATTTAAAAGTAACAGTTCATATTAAAGGAATGTCACAATCACTTCATAATATAACCGCCTTTCGAAAATACCCTCTTAAGTAATTCGAGTAGTATCGAAATAATGGGGCTCGACAATTATCTGTGCCTAAAATCATCATCTTCCTGCCCTTATCCCACTCTAAGTGGGGTCGGCACAACACGCTGTCACATGACTTGGCTGCGTTTTTACGTCCGGCCGCCTGCCTGACGCCAACTTACCTCAGTCGTATTTTACAACACCTCGGTAAGAAAGAGGGTGGTCTATTCTACTAAACCGGATACCACACGGTGGGTCAACTTACCTTAGTCGCCTTTTACGACACCTCGGTAAGAAATAAGGTTAGTCTATTCTACTCAGCCGGATACCACACGGCGGGTCGACTTACCTTAGTCACCTTTTACGAAACCTCGGTAAGAAATGAGGGTGGTATTATTCTATTCAGCCACCACACAGGATAAAATATAAAAAAAAATATTGAAAATAAATCTAAAAAAAAATGCCACCATACTCTGATTTTACCACACTCACACTATTTGGTTTTATATCACAAATTGAAAATATCTTCAACTATATACAAAAAATAACTTAAAACTACAATTCACTACAATAGATATGTATAAAGACCTTTAAAGCTCGATCATAAATATATTAAAAACAACATTTTGTATTTTTTGTAGCTTGCACTAAAATATATTCATATATCATTCACTAATTTATTGATTTCGGCGTTACTTTGCGGAGATCCATAATACAAAAGTAATAATAAAATTACTTTGCTATAATCCGCGATAAAGTAAAACAGAAAATATATATAATAGAGTGGACTATTTCGTACCTAGTAGATTTCATATTTATTAGCATTTTTTACGCATCCTGCATGTATCAAGTATAAAAACGGATAGTCCATTCTACATTATATAAATTTTCTATTTTACTTTATCGCGGATTATAGTAAATAAATTTTATGATTACTTTTGTTTTTTTATCATTCACTCTTTAGAGAGAAATCGAGAAATTTGCAAAGTTATTTATAATTTCAAATATATCCGCATTTATTTTTAATAATCCAAACAACCTTTCAACACAACAAAAATTTTCGTACCGTTATTTTTGTACCGTGAATTCAGAAATAACGATATTTACTAATAACGTTACAAGTCCGTAGTTACACAACTCCACTAATATTATTGTTGTTATTTAAAATATGTTTCTGGGATCCGTTGTGAATGAAAGCGGAATCTCTTCTGCTATGGCGATCGTTGTATATCGAACTTCTAGCACGAGCTAGCGTGGCGGCTGATATTTCCATGGAATCGCCATGGGGAAATCTAGAACCTCTTCTCCATCCATATCGACATCGCGAGTTCTGAAACGAATGAATACAATATAATCTTTAATATTTAAATGAGTTAATCTTGTGTGTATATATATATATATATATATATATATATATATATATATATATATATATATATATCTAGATAGGTTTTGTCAAAAAAATCTCGTTTTATCTGTGTTTGGGCATTATAAAATAGAAAAAATTACATTGAATATAAAACACTATTTTTGCCGTAAAATGTCAAGTCAGCGTAACTTATTCGGATGAACGGGCGGTCTAGAGAAATAAAATACCTAGGATCAAGCCCCACCTACCCAATTGTTTTTCTTTTATTTTTAAGTTTCTTTTTTTATTGTAAAAAATAACCGAGCAAGGCACGGTCAACCAGGTACGCTATATTATAAAACAAAGTCCCCAAAAGCTGTCTGTATGTGATCGATTTTCTCTAAATATACTGAACGGATTTTTGCTAATTTTTTACTAGAAGGTAGTACAATTGTTTCGGAAATTAGTAAAAGTTCACTTAAATTGTGTTGAACAGGTCGCGCAGTAATAAAAAACCTCGCCTGCTGGTAACTTTAGTCGCGTAAACCATTAGAGATGCATTAAAGTAATGTACTCGAGAATTCAAGATTTACAAACCTACTACACAAAAGTCCACAATAGCATGTCTCTATTTCTATCTATATGTTAAAAATTGCAATTAAATACAATGATTTTCAAGCGGGCAAAGCCGCAGACAAGTATTAAAAAAACTGATGTTACACAAACGTGATGAGGTAAAAGACATGTTTACCAAAATGTCAGTTATCAATTCATGCTTACATGTCCCGTACGCCAGCTCCAACGGTTTCTGTAAAAAACCCCATAGACTATGGGGTTCGCGCAGGAGTTGGTACAAGAGAACAGCCACATAGCCCTTTGAATGGCAGGATCGAGGTTCTCCACCAAGTCTTTGTCAATCCAATACCTGTAAAACATTGTTTATTAAGAGGGTTGACATTTGTCATATTTTTTACTTCTTGACAAAATTAACAGCTTTATATATTACTAGCAATCGCCAGCGGCTCTGTAATATAGTATTTTGATAACCATAAAAATATTCCGCAATTTCGCAATCAATTTCAGCTTTGCCATTACAGCAGTTTAAAAACACTGTTAAAAAGAGGCTGATACAGAAAGCCTACTATACTCTTGAAGATTATTTAGAAGATAAGAATGTGTGGATATAGCTCTCTTTGAACCTGTACAAGACAGTAACGACTTAATGTAAATAGTATTAAGAATTATATTTTTAAAAGAGCAACCGCCGTGTTTCTTGCTGGCTCTTCTCGATAGGAACAGCTTTCCGAACCAGCAGTAGAGTTGACGATTCAAAAGCACTTGTTTACAAGTTTATTTGAATAAAGAATAATTTGAATTTGAATTTGAATAGTTATTGTATAGAACCGGCTATACTCACGTGTTATTCTATCGGGTTAGCCCGACTAGTTTCGAACCCATCCGGGGCACTTATTCATGAGCTCTTCACACGACGTTATCGCGGCGGGAACTATACAATAACTATGAATACTACTCACGATAGTTTAAATTTAAAAACTATAAAAATGGTTAAAGTTGGTTAAACTTAAAAGCCTTATGCATAAAAGACTTATGCTGTCGCGGACTTTTATTTTGAATTTTTAGAGGGGAAAATTTTTATAATACATGATTTTTGAATAAATATAACCGTTGACTTAGCACACGCAAGAAAAGGAATCTCAACGACAAAACTGCAACATGCGGCTTTGCGATTTTGTCGATTGTTGTTGTCCGTATTCAGACAGAAATCTCCTATCCTTGGAATAGGAAATATTAGAAAAGTCAGCACCGATAGATGTGTCTATTGTGAAGCAAAAGATACACCTAGACACACTATCTTTGAATGCCCAAGGTGGGATAAAAAAGTCAAATAGTAGTCAATAAAACAGAGGCGACATTTTCACCCGAAACTTTTATACCTTTTATGCTCCGTGACAGAGATAGCTGGAACTTGATGCTTAACTTTGTCACGGACATAATGGGAGAAAAGGAAACGGAGGAACGGGCTAGAAAGGCCAACCAATAGACACCGACTACGGTGAAGCAATGCCGAAAGGTGGTCCTGCCGTAGAAGGAAGAGGAAACGAGGAGGGGTTTTAGTCCGTGGGAGTCGGACACTCCCCTGTGAGACAGTCCGCAGGAAGTCCATAATGGATTTCCCCTCCTCTAGGGGAAAAAAAAAAGGAAATATTAGAAAACTTTACATCCGTGTGTTTTAAATTTCGCAACATACGGAATACAAAAATAATTTATATTTATACAAAATACTTACCAAAACGCCATGTGGTATCCGGCTGAATAGAATAGTACCACCCTCATTTCTTACCGAGGTGTCGTAATAGGCGACTAAGGTAAGTCGACCCGCCGTGTGGTATCCGGCTGAATAGAATAGTACCACCCTCATTTCGTACCGAGGTGCCGTAATAGGCGACTAAGGTAAGTCGACCCGCCGTGTGGTATCCGGCTGAATAGAATAGTACCACCCTCTTTTCTTACCGAGGTGTCGTAAAAGGCGACTAAGGTAAGTTGACCCGCCGTTTGGTATCCGGCTGAGTAGAATAGACCAACCTCATTTCTTACCGAGGTGTCGTAAAAGGCGACTAAGGTAAGTTGACCCACCGTGTGGTATCCGGTTTAGTAAAATAGACCACCCTCTTTCTTACTGAGGTGTCGTAAAATACGACAGAGGTAAGTTGACGTCGGGCAGGCGGCCGGTCGTAAAAACGCAGCCAGATCATGAGACACTTAGAGTGGGATAAGGGCAGGAAGATGATGATGAAGATGATGACTAAGTACTTACCACACGCAATAGAAGTAGTAGGGGGTCCAACAAGTGAAAAATACCACGACAATAGTGATTGTCATCTTGAGTGTCCTTGCTCTGGCGCGGCCCAGGATACCAACTCCACTCCGGCGCATCTTGTCTGTAACATAACCATAATAATTAGTGTAAAGAGTCCACAATCCGAACTCTAGAAGGTTCTGTGGTTTCTTCTTATAAAGGCATGTAAAACCTACTAAAACATGCCACTTAAGCCTAGCAAAAACTTGAGCAATGGAAATCGGTGTGTCACAAAATTATTCCCAGATTGAAATTTTTAACATAAAAGTACTTATTATGAGTTAACGATAAGAGATAGAGACATACTGTTGCAGACTTTTTTGTAGTATTTTTGTAGATCTACAATTCTCTAGTACATTACTTTATCGGATTTTGACTGGTTTACGCGGCGCACGCGACTAATGTAACCTTAATGTACTAACCTAAACTTTCCGGTGTAATTGCACTGTACAAAAATAAGACAGCTGTAGGAACTATTTCATATATAAGGCAAAAGGCTTTTTCTTTTATCTAAAGTGATTCTTGATACATAAAATAATGGAATGGTGTCGAATATAACCCGCAAGTTGATTCCATAACATCTGTACTAATATATAAAGCTGAAGAGTTTGTTTGTTTAATTGATTGTTAGTTTAAACGCGCTAATCTCAGAAACTACTGGATCGATTTGAAATTTTTAATGTAAGATAGTCCATTTATCGAAGAAAGCTATAGGTTCACATCCTTGATATAACATCACGCTAAGATGAATAGGAGAGGAGCAGGGATAAAAAATGTTACGCAAACGGCGAAATTTAAAGCTTTCCTTGCGTGCAGTGAATAAACGGTGCAGGTTATTAAAAAACCATGTATTATAAAATTGTTGGCCTCTAAAAGTACGAAATAAAAGTCCGCGACAGAATATGTCTAGCTTTTAAAGTTAACCCATTTTAACCATTGATTATCAAAATACTGAATTACGGTTTTAATCTTTTCACACGGCCGGAGCCGCTGGCGATTGCTAGTCTTATATAAACGCAAGATTTGCATTTAAGTCTATAACGGGAAATATATTCCTCCTTATTCGTCCGATCCATCAATATTCTACGTCGAGGCTTAATTGAAGTGGGTGTGAAACAAATTACAAGATATTTCTTGTTTGTTATTAACAGGAAAACGGAAAACAAAAATATTTTTTTATAAAAATATTCATATATTCTCCTTTAATATTTAAATGAGCTAATCTTGGATAGATTTTGAATTTCGGAAACGGCTCCAACGATTTACATGAAACTCAGTATGTGAGGGTTTTGAGGGCGACAAAACGATCTAGCAAGGTTTTAATTTTTTTTTAAATGTCGTCCTGTCCCTGTTTTATGACACTGAAAAACTGCTATAATATTACAAAAGTAATAATGAAATTATTTTTCTATAATCCGCGATGAAGTAAAATAATAAATATATATAATGCTAAATGTAGAGTGGACAATCTGTTTACATATCTGATACATGCAGGATTCATAAAAACACATGCACAAACCTCCACCACCGCCACCACAATATACAAGCACTACACACGTTTACTATCACAAACTCAAACTCAACAAAAATCGCAAAGTGCACTTTAAGTGGGGTCGGCACAACATGTTATAAACATGTTGTAACATGATTTGGCTGCGTTTTTACGACCGGCCGCCTGCCTGACGTCAACTTACCTTAGTCGTATTTTACGACACCTCGGTAAGAAGGAGAGTGGTCTATTTTACTAAACCGGATACCACACGGTGGGTCAAGTTACCTTAGTCGAATGTTACGACACCTCGGTAAAAAATGAGGGTGGTCTATTCTACTCAGCCGGATACCACACGGCGGGTCGACTTACCTTAGTCGCCTTTTACGACACCTTGGTAAGAAATGAGAGTGGTACTATTCTACTTAGCCGGATAACACACGGCTAAACGTGACAATATAGAGGTAATTTTCAAATATACATAAAAGACAATATCTGACGTAGAATTGGCATCTGTACGTGACTTGGGCCGACAAAAGCTTCTCATTTTGCATGCGGATTCATCATAATTTGGAAAACGACATGAATTCGGAACTATTCAAAGATTGAAACATGGTAATGTAGTAAACAAGTATATATAACATTTTTTATAGCTGTGCTTTAAAATAGATTACTTGGGTTAAAGGAAGGAGGAGGCCTTAACGCCCAATTGCAAAAGATTTAAGTATGGCTTGTTAAAAGCGGTATATTTACAAGATATTCTTTAAAAATTAGTGCAATTTGGAATTGAAAATCTTTGAAAATAAAAAGAGTTAGTTAATAAAAGAAAATGAAATAAGTCTGTGGCACTAATAAAATATGTAATCGATTAACAAAAACCTATTAAAGTAAATGAATTATTAAAGATGGCGTTGATTAAATGACTATTGATTGCATTATAAATAATTGTATAAAATAATCTTTAAAAGCTAAAATGTTTTATTGTTAAATGTGTTAAATAATAAAGTATTGAAAATTGATTCTTGTTCAGAAATCAATTAATTGTTTGGTTTATCACTATTTTGTTTATGCTGCATTATCCAAAAAATACGTCATAGTTCAAAAATCTGCTTCTTAACATATAAGAAGTTCATAACCTTACTTTTACTAAATCAAATAACTTTGCTATTAGATTGACAAAATCAGCCAAATTTCGAGTAATAATTAACGAATAAAAACACCATTAATTGGAACCATTTTCATCTATTTACATCTTGGGCCAAAAATTTTAAGATTCCTTTATTTGGTACTTTATTTGTAACGTATACTAATAGTTATATAATTACTTGCCATTAGATGTGTTCGCGCGTCGAATTATTTCACGTAGCGCTGCAATGGAACAGTACACTGTGAAGATTAGTGGCGCGATGTACATCAGGAGCATATTAATGACGAAATATGCCAACTCGTGCTGCACTTTCGGCAGGGAACCGTATGAGACGCATTGGTAGTACCTTTAAAATAAGACCGTGGTTTATTAACATCATCATCTTCCTGCCCATATCCCTCTCTAGGTGGGGTCGGCACCACATGATTTAAACAAGTTGTCACATGATTGGCTTTTGGTATTTTACGATCGGCCGCCTACCGGACGTCAGCTTTTTATCTCAGGAAAACCCATTATGGGTCATCAACGCCCGACGGCGACAGCGGCGGACTCTCACCGACTAAAAACCTGACAGTGCTCCACCACGCTGCTGGTGGCGAGGACAGGGTACCGTTGTACACTTTGCCCCCATTCCCGATAGCAGCGGCTCTGTACCCCTGAGAGCGCCACCTCTGGGTCGTGGCCTTTCTAAACAGTGGCCCCTCCCTCCGCTAATCAAAGCATCGAAATCACAAGATACATCGACCGCTATGAGGAACTAACTCTAGCGTGATTAACATAATTCTGCTGCCCTTATCCTACTCTAAGTGAGGTCCATGTTTTTATCTTCCATTCTCTCCTATCACTCTGGCGCTACTCGTTTTATATGCATGTCATACATAACACAATCCAACCATCCCATTGTAACCGTCCCTCTAGTCATATAGCGCTGTGTGTAATCCAGCTAAGCAAAATAGACCACCCTCTTTCCTCATCACGGTGTAAAGGTAAATTAAATGCCACAACGCCTCAAGACCTCAACGTCACTGCTGTCCTACCGGATAAATTAGGCCGAAACTATTCTTAAGTAGGGTTGACGTTAGCCAGCGGCCGGTCGTTAAATACTTGCCACATTAATCGATTCGCCCCACAACCCAAGTACCATCAGGATATGAACTCAACGACACAATTACAAATATTTTTATTTTTACTTTGGATTAAAAGAAAAACTTTCTTAAATTATGTTTATTATTATATTTTAAAAAATAATTCATCACTTATATTCTCAACATATCCTCTGAAGCAATGTAGATTAAATTTGGTATAATTGAAGGTCATACACCACAACAGGTAACATATGGGACACAAAATTGAGGGAAAAAACTTAAACTTGTTTAGATTACTAGAGCAGGAAACTTACCCCTTAACTTCAGGGTGCTCGCCTAAGTGGAAAATAAAACTTTGGGGTAAACTCGCGACGCCAGCGCTCACCCAGGCTATTGTTAACGCTCGACGAATCTGAGCCTCCCATGTGACGTTAAGAGGCTTAAGAATGGCATAATATCTGGAACAGAGGAAGACAGTTAGTACCTTTTATGTATACTACAACTCTACTACTACTGCACACATTCACTATCACAATCCCAACAATCGTTTAACTCCTTGTCTGTACCTGCGTTTAGCATTTAGAGACTCCGTTTTTATTATTAAAAGCCTTAAGAATACAGTGTTAATATTTTAACACTGGGCGGCGCAATATTAGTACGTTAAATTTGATAAACGCTAAATGACAACATTTATAGACGTCGGTGAAAAATATGTCTTTCTTAAAACAAGTGGTTAATGCTGAATCTTCTACCAATTCCTTCAAACCACATCATTACGCCCTATTACTTTGTTTTTTGACTGATTCGCTTTTTAACTTCGGCTCGCCCGTCCCGCCCGGTGACGCTGTAAAAGCCGTTAGGGCTAACAGCATATAGTCAATTTAAAAAAAAAACTGATTCGCTGAAAAGAAGTTGTTAGGTCCGTGCAAGTCGGGCACTACTTATCAGTACGGGCTGATAGACCATCAGGAATTGGATATATCTTTAGGTTCTTACCTGTCAATCGCGATGCATATGAGAACGAAGCTGGATAGATACAATCCAAAGGTCCTTGTGAACATCATCAGGCGGCACATGATGTCTCCCGCCAGCCACTGCACTGTCCCTGCCCACGCGATCTCCAACGGCATCATCAGGAATGTAACCTGGACACAATCACTGTTGCAGTTCAACCAAACAGTACAGAAAGAGCAATCTCTAACTAGCACTGTGGTATACTGGCTAACATCTGTCGGTTCTCATACTATGTGCATTAGTAGTAACGGCCTGTTATTACTCCTACTGCTGGGCTTTTGGCCTTCTCTCTCCGTGTTTGGAGAAAAGGGTTGGATCTAAGACCCACAGGTCCAATGCGGTTTGGCTTGGTTACACATATCAACGAAAAAACGTATTTTAACGATGTTTACGATCACCGAAAAGCGTGCGATAAATTACAATTATCAATTAGACATAAGTTTTAAGAGAAAAACTCATTTGTACTCGATCTGAGTTTGAACTCGTCACACTCGAATGAGTCGCTGTTTAGGCTATAAAAGCTTACATCTTAAGACCTTAATAGCGTTCCTTTCCAATATAAATACGAATTGTCTTTTCTATACAATAGACTTAAAATTGTGTTTATACAAATTGAAGCAAACAAACTCGCAGATCCAGTTTATATTAAAATATTTAGAGTGTTGGATTAAACCATCGTGTTGTGTATCACAGAAAACTTTAGCCGTCGCGTCTTGGGTATTATCACTTAAATCTCAAGTTAATTGGATTATAAAGTACACGATCACGAATATCTTAACATAACTTTGTAATGAGGCAATCTCAAAGGGCCAACTTGATCTAATAACAAGAGGCTAGCAAATATAATTATTGTTACTACAAGATATAGTAAGTTAAACATAATAAAGAGTTCTTAATAAATAAAAGTAAAACTTCTTTACACGGTAGGCTTTTGGATGGAGCTTTGTTGAAATTAACCCCCTAACCTTATGTACAATTGACAATAACTGCGACTGGTTGCTAAAATAACACGTTCAAACAAATAGCAAGAATTTAGCAGTCCAAGATAATATGTTATTTCCTTTCTTCAGCTTCGATGGGGTCCCTTTAATTTTTTATTTTAGGTGTTATTAAAAACTTACCATAAGATCGGCCATCGCCAAATGCATGAGCAGTATATCTAGCCGGCTCGCTCTTCTCTTTTTCCTTCTCCTTATTAACTGACACAACACTGTTATGTTCCCCGTCGCCGACACTATCATCAGCACACTGTATACAGTAATGGACACCAAGTGGCCGTGGTTGAACCTCATGTTGAGCGGCAACTCATCGGTTGCGTTTAAGTGAGTCCAATTTTTCTGGGAGGCACCTCCGGGCCCCGACACTTTCTCGACTATATCCATTATTTTAAGTTATACACTGTACTATTAAACTAAATTGTCCATAGATGCCTGATGTTTACTTTGATTTGAACGTTGCATTTTCTGCGATGTTAAATTACCTGGAACAAAAACAATTTAGTTCAATTCAATTCAGAATATTCTTTATTCAAGTAAACTTGTAAACAAGTGCTTTAGAATCGTCAACTCTACTGCTGGTTCTAGCTGTTCCTACCGAGAAGAGCCAGCAAGAAATTCTTCAGCAAGAAAGTTGTTACTCTTTTAAAAATATAATTCTTATTACTAGTCACATTTGGTTATCACTGTCTTGTATAAGGTCGATGAGATGTCCAGGCATACTTATCATCTAAGTAACCTTTAACAGTATAGTAGGCTTTCTATATCAGTCTGTTTTTAACAGTGTTTTAAACTGTTGTAAAGACCAATCTAAAATTGATCGCTGAATTTGCTAAAAATATACTGTGAAGTTCCTTAAACTTTTCTACAATGCCAATTTATATTATACTACTAATTCTTTGTTACTTTGTCTTCAAAGTTGTCAGACGGGCTAAGTTATAATTTTGACTGGAAACCGCCATCAACTGAATGCGAATACAAATCTTGTGTGAAAGGGATATTTGAAACTATCAATTACATAAGATTTATCTAACCTCTGGCATTTATAAACGAAACGATTAATATAAGTTTGTTTGGAAGTAACTCATCCGTGTGATTTATTATAATGACATGAGTTTTTACTATGTAAAACAACATTAAATAAAGTATATTTATTTGGATCTCCAACAGCATTAAATATAAAAAAATTAAAAATAAAATTATTTTGCTATAAACCGCGATAAAGTTCAGTAGAAAATATAGCTAATGCTAAGTGTAGAGTGGACTATCCGTGTTAACACATGCACAAACCTCCACCAACGCCATCAAAACACACAAGCACTTGACACGTTCACTATCACAAAATAGCAAATCCTTTCGATTTTGTCGTGGAGTCTGTTTTCAGATGATGCTTTGGTTGCGAGGCGAAACGATTGTTGAGTTTGTGATCGTGAACGTGTGTAGTGCTAGTGTATTGTGGTGGCGGTGGTGGAGGTTTGTGCATGTGTCTTTATGAATCCTGCATGTATCGGGTATAAAAACGACTCCACTTTACGATATATATATTATCTATTTACTTTATCGCGGATTATAGCAAAATAATTTTATTGTTACTTTTCCACCACTTTACATTTCATCCATAGATATATACATCTTAGAATATTGAAAAGTTATTTTCTGTTCAAACTGTCATTACGTTGAAGAGATCAAAGTATATAATTTTCTTTGTTGTAGACAGTTTTATAAGCTCGATAATTCACGTTATACGATAATACCGTAGCTATCATTAGACTCTTTAATTATTTTCCTTTATCGGAAAATCGGGGCTTATCGCTTTTTGAAACAGTAAAAGAATAAAAATACCTTACTAAAATTTGTACGGGCAAAAAATAAGGTCCGTGTGGTATCCGGCTGAATAGAATAGATCATCCTCCTTTCTTACCGAGCTGTCGAAAAAGGCAACTAAGATAAGGTGAACCACCGTGTGGAATTCATCTGATTGAACAGATCACCCTCGTTTCTTCCGGAAATGTTGTAGCAGGAGACTAAGGTAAGTTAAAGTCAGGCAGGCGACCTGTCTTGAATAAATATGTTGTACTGGCCCCAATGGGAGTGGGATAAGGCTGCTAATGCTGCTGGGATAAGGAATGATGATGATAAAAACATAAGGTTGTAACTTAACAATTGTAGCGACACTACGACTTTTTTTGATGAGGCCCATAGCGACCAAATTTCGGATTCTTTAGTCCCAAATGTAAAGTCATCATCATTCTCTTGCCCTTATCCTACTCTAAGCGGGGGCGGCACAACATGTTTTCCACTTCCAATCTCCTATTACTCTTCAAATCTGGCGCAACTCCTTTTATCTCCAGAAAAGGGTCAACCACATGGCTTTACGGGATTGAAATTCGATTTTAGACATTCTGGATAGTTTATAAGTGACTTTGGTCACAAAAAGAAGTTTTTTGTAATTGCTGTTGAATTTCGCGAGTTGGAAGCCGTGTGAAGGTATAGGAACGGGTAGAGGGGATAATGGACGGTAGTTCCCATTTAACAATAAAATCTGATTCTTGAAACCGATTGGATACTTTGACTTAACAATATGGATGTACTTCACACAATCCAATCTCTTTTCGGCCTCCCTTTAGTCACATATCCATCTAACTTCATATTAAACATTCGTTTGGTCAAATGATTCTCATCCGTCCTCATTATTTAAACAAAGAGATCCCGCGTAACTTCCCAATCTATAATTAACTATTTATAACACCAAAACTGTAATCCGTTTCGGACGGATCAGATAATATCCTTTAACCGAGGATATTTGAACTAAACTTATTTCGATATCTGATGTAAATAGACGATTATTTGTCGTTTATATTTGTGTACCCTTTACTTTGAAGTCGCATCAAATATCTTTTGATATGACTGCTCCTTTTAGTTTGGAATTTTCGCGAGGATGGACTCTGCAAATATTACTTTCGTTGCCCTTTTTATTGAATTCTGAGCTCGATATAAAATTTAATCTTAAATTTTTTTGACGTGACAACGTCATAAATTAGGTTGCGGCTTGGAGTCACTCATGAAAAAGTGTAACGCCCGCTCACGTCTGTTACGATGAGTCACCGAACGAAAGAGAGGCCCGCCGGACTGGCGAATGCCTTGCGTCTCTCTCCCACTCCAATCCATCACATTTAAAAAGACGTTGTCACGTTAAATCTTTGCCCGTAAAACCGACTTTACAGGCAACCGTTTTTTTCTTTTAATTTTCTTGATATATTGCCTGATGTACCTGGCCAAGTTACGCTTACTAACTGATATCGAAGGTATACAATAGGCTTAATAGCACTAACAAGTACTTAACAAGAGTGGGGCATAAGTGGTATATACTTAAATAATTTATAGAATTAGGCGTTACTTTGCGGAGATCCATTATACAAAAGTAATAATAAAATTATTTTGCTATAATCCGCGATGAAGTAAAATAGAAAATATATATAATGCTAAATGTAGAGTGGACAATCGGTTATCATACCTGATACATGCAGGAGTCGTAAAAAACACATGCACAAACCTCCACCACCGCCACCACGGCTTTTTACGACTCCTGCATGTATCAGGTATGATAACCGATTGTCCACTCTACATTTAGCATTATATATATTTTCTATTTTACTTCATCGCGGATTATAGCAAAATAATTTTATTATTACTTTTGGTATATACTTATAATTAACTAGCTTTTACCCGTGCAACTTCGTTCGCGTGGACTGTAGTCTTGAAATTAAGCGTAGCTTCTGTGACTCTCCAACCCCGCAAAAATCAGATCGATCCGGGAAGAATCATAGGGATATATCGTTTTATCAAGAGCATAATTTGATAATTTTAGTAATTTACCCGTACTTACATGAAAAATAGCACAGTAAAAGGAGTAAAAAAACTTTATATACATCAAAAAATTCATAATGTTTTTCTTGTATTAAATATCTCTATAAATATTATAAACTTAAATGGAAACTAGATAATTTATTTAATAATAACATAACATTTATACGTAACGAATCAATTGATGGAATTAACGAATCAATCAAATACATATCTCCTTTCTATTATCACTGCTCAATATACCAAAAACTTCGTAATTCTGATACTGAAAAATCTGAACACAAATAAATTTGTGAGATATAATGAATAAAGGAGTTTGGGTATTTCTTACGAAATTCCATTTCACCACACTAATAAGTAAAACTCTTATCGAACGGATTCTAGCGGGATTCTGCAATTATTTAAGGCCCAATAGTTTATCTTAGGGATTACAGGAATTGTGGAGGTAAATAGCTCGAAATAAATCAAAGGTTAATCAATCTAATTAGTTAAGGATTGCATTAGAACATTTAGACTAATCTACAGAAAAGAGTAAATAAAGTTTAAGAAATACGTAACATAATAGACAATTGGTGATTATTTGGATGATAAAAATGGTTTGAAAATCCTTTCAGCATGCATTCAAAATGAAAAAGATTGACCGCCGAGTTTCTTGCTGGTTTCGGCAAGAGCAACATTCCGAACCAGTTGTACCTTCATTAATATTTTTGACCTTTGACGAAACAAAAGTGCTTCAAAAAGCAATTCAATAAAGATTATTTTTATTTAATTTTATTTGATAATGTTTTGGTGCGAATAGAATTGTTTTCCCAGCGGCTGGAGAATTCTATAGGCAAGTATTATCTTCTGTACTAAAACCTACGCAATGAAGCCTCCAAACTATTCCAAACTATTTGTGGTTGATTCATTTCTAGTCATTTCTAGAAAGAACTATTGTGTATCCGGCTAAGTAGAATAAACCACCCTAATTCCTTACCAAGATGTCGTAAAAGGCGATTAAGGTAACTCGACACACCGTGTGGTATCTGGCTAAGTAAAATAGACCATCCTCTTTCTTACTGATGTGTAAAATACGACTGAGATAAGTTGACGTCAGGCAGGCGGCCGGTCGTAAAGTACGTAGCCGAATCATGAGAACATGTTTATAATATGTCGTGCCGACCCCACTTTGAGTAGTACTTAGATTATATGGAGGAGGATGATAGTGTAAGTAGCGGTCTGTTACTATCCCACTGCTGCGAATAGGCCTCTTCTCTCCGTATTTGAAGAGAAGTATTGGAGCTAAGACCTACCACGCTGCTCCAATGCGGATTGGTAGGTTACACATATCTCCAGAAATCTCTATACATATGCAGGTCTCCTCACGATGTTTCCCTTCACCGAAAAGCGTGTAATAAATTGCAATTATCAATTAGACACATAAGTTTTAACAGAAAACTCATTGGTGTCTGCCCGGGTTCGAACCCGTGAATTCTCGAAAGAGTCTCACGGTGTCTCACGCTGGGCTACCACAGCTTGATCATGATAATAAAATATTGAATTTAATCGTATAAACTTCATATTTAAATGTTAAGTGAGATTATATTCGGGTCTATTCTATATGGAAATTGTACCGCGTGACCATATATTTTAGGTTATGTATATAAAAGGGCCTTCGATAAGAAATAGATGATATTTTTTGATGCGTAAGGAACTAAGGGCTGGATATTTGCAATTCGATAGTAAATTTTGAATATCTAGATAGGAATATGATATTTATAATATTATTTATTTATTTATTAGTTTTTATTCTTTAGTTTTTTTAAATTCTTTACTTATATTTAGTTGATTTTAATTTGTTTTAAGTTTTTTTTAATGCTTGTTTTTGTAAAATAGTTTAGTTTTGTTTAGTATAATAATAATAATAATAATAATAGTTTATATAGTATATATTATGTAGTATTAGTAGTATTAAGTATAATAATATATATTATAATAGAACATAATTTTTTTTTTTTACAGCAAAAATGTACAAGTTATATCTATCTTAAATTACTTACACGCTAGGACTATACAAATCATGCCCACGTGGAATGGTCCCAAGAATGCTGGCAGCGTTTCCGCGCTGAATCGCTAAGCTATATAATATGAAATGAAATGAAAATGAAATGAAATGAAATGAAATATATATGTAAGTAATAATATTGAATATATATATGTACGTATGTGTAACGTGACTTCGTTCATACCTACAATTTTATAGACCACCCACATTTCTTACCGAGGTATTGTAAAAGGTGACTAAGATATTATGTAAGTTGACGTCAGACAGACGGCCTGTCGTAAAATAACTAGTCAAAACATGTACCAATATCTTTGAAACATGGTGTGCCGACCCTACTTCGAGTGAGATAACGGCAAGAGAATGATGATTAAAATTGAAAGTAAATAAAGAGACTTAAGAACAAAAAAATAAAATTTTGTTTCCAGATTACAAATTCATATTACAAATATTCTTTAAATTGGCTTTTATCAATTTTTACCACTTTCGAATCATCAAGAGGTACTCGCCAAACGTTTTTCAAAAATAATGATATAAAAAGTTTAACATAATAAAAGCTTATAAGATATTCCATATCCCTACTGTTAACCTTCGAGGAGTTTCCTCGCCAGCAGCATAAGGTCATGCTTATAAACATGCATTGTCATCGAGACTGGACCAGTATGTAAAATTTCAGCTCAAGCACCATGAAATGGGTAAAATTAAACATGATTCCACCTTCACATACATACTCTCTCTCTCTCTCCAGTAGCTTCTTTATTACTGAAGAGCGTGGTCCTGGCTAGACTCCAATCTCGAGTGGATTAATTTTTTCCATTGGCTTCTATTAGTGGCCACCATTGCTACCTCATAAAAGTGTTTCGTGCTAGACTGGCGCAATTGGTCAGACCACGTAGTCGGCGAGCGGCCTCTTGGTCTTTTTCCTTCGGTGTTGCCTGTCACTATGAGCTTCTGAAGGGCATCGTCACCACACCGCATGATATGTCCGAAGTATTCCAGAAGGCGTTTATAGCATATGGAGGAGAGGCGCGTCTTTATTTTGAGCTGCGAAAGAATAGATGCATTTGTGCGCTTGGCAGTCCACGAGATTCGCATCATCCGCCTCCAGCACCACATTTCGAAAGCATCTATTCTTTGCCTTTCTCTCGCTTTTATGGTCCATGTTTCCACTCCATACATGAAGATTGGGCAGATTAGGGCATGCACAAGCCGACTCTTTGTTGTAAGCGAAATACCTCTATTCTTCCACAATCTTGTTAAACGAGTCATGGCACTTTTTGCCATTGCAATGCGTCGCTTAATTTCTGGAACACAACTACCGTCGTTACAGATTTGGGAACCGAGATAAACATAACTCTCCACAACTTCAATAGAGCGTATTATGTTGGTGTTGGCAAACTTACATACATACATTGCAAGTTAAATAAAAGCTTTCCAAAAACCAAAAAATTAAATACTTCTGTTTTTTTATTATTCCATTTTTTTAAAGGGCTTGTTCAATTATGAACACGCCACTCTTAACATGACATTTTACAAAATCCTACCGTCTATGTTTTAGCCAATTATCAACTAATATGTATAGCATTCTTGCTTGTCATGATAAAGGAAAAGCAAGTTAGCAATTAAAATATTTGTTATTTATCTGCATCGCTCAAATTCTGATTTAAATTTGTCAGTTTATTGAGTCCCGAATAAGAGGATCTTAGGAGATTCATTGAAGCGAATTTGGTATCGCTTCAACGGTTTTTAAGGACCTTGTATATTTTGATTAAAGTAATTGAGTCGTCTCTTTGAAGAATGTTATGGTTTCGTGATACATATTAATTTAATTGGTATCTTCATAAATCTATACTCATCCTCCTGCCCTTATCCCACTCTAAGTGGGGTCGGCACAACATGTTATAAACATGCTGTCACATGATTTGGCTGCGTTTTAACGACCGGCCGCTGCCTGACTTCAACTTACCTTAGTCGTATTTTACGACACCTCGGTAAGAAAGAGGGTGGTCTATTGTACTAAACCGGATACCACACGATGGGTCAACTTACCTTAGTCGCCCTTTACGACACCTCGGTAAGAAAAGAGGTTGGTCGATTCTACTCAGCCGAATACCACACGGCGGGTTGACTTACCTTAGTGTCCTTTTACGACACCTCGGTAAGAAATGAGGGTGGTACTATTCTACTCAGCCGGATACCACATTCATAAATCAAATACTAACGTAATTTATAGAATTAGGCGTTACTTTGCGGAGGTCCATAATACAAAACTAATAAAAACATTATTTTGCTATAATCCACGATAAAAGAAAATATATGTTGTAGGGAAATGTTCCCTAATTAAAAGTAACCTGGTCCCTGGACCCTAGGTCGCTGGTAGGTTCTTTAAGTGGACTGTATAGGGGGGTTCAGGGCGTTAACTATTTTCTATCTCTCTGGGCAATGCGTAATTTATTACCGATACGTAGTAACAACTTAGCACCACCTACCTTTCGATGCCTTTGTACTGCCACCGTGCACTGCAAGGTTCGAAGTCCTCGAAATGCGCCGGCGGCCGGCCGTTTCTTGTGACGCCAGGGGAATTGTTACTAGCACGAACAGTAACACTTTTACGAGTCCGCAACTCGACACGACACTTATTGTTAGGCACTGCACTTAGGTAATATTGCAGACGAATTGTTTAATGTTCGACAACGAATTTAATACGAATAATGTATAGCGATCGAGCGGCCATTAGCGAAGGTTCCGCGCTCACGTAGACACTCGCACGGCGACAGACGAACCGATCGGCGAGTGGCGTTTTATTGCTACCCACATATCGGTGAATAAAAATATGACAATTGCCCAGAGACAAAAAGATATATTAAGAAATAAATTAAATTATGAAATATTTACGAACACCGCCCACCGTTAAAATGTAATTTTAACCAGGCTCAAATTACGAATGCAACTGTCAAATTATTTAAATGAAAGAAATTAAAATACGAAATAAAATACAAAAACGAAACTAAAATACTAATGAAAACTTTAAATTAAAAACTAAATAGGCAAGGGAGATAACCTGTGGACAGGTCTCTTTAGAAAGCCTTGCTGAGTTTTGAGTGTAACAGAACGAATGCCACCATCTTTTGACGGATAAATTTCCGATACACGGCCTAACTTCCATTGTAACGGAGGTAAGTTAGGATCGTTGACGAGAACTAATGTACCGACGCGAATATTTTCAATCGATTTCGTCCATTTTCCCGTTTGTTGCAAGGTGTGCAAATATTTATTGTGCCAACGTTTCCAAAAATCCACGAAAAAATTCAGATGACGGTTTGAATGGGTTAATCGACCGCCCACCCTGATAAGACCCTGCTTATCCAGAAATGGACTTAAACGCTGTAACCGAGTACTGCAAATTTTACCCGATTCGAGATTTTGTAAATCTTGCGCAAACGATAATTTTTTAACAATACCTACTAGACGAAGTGTTTTAGATTGAAGTTCTGATACTAAGATAGGACCTGTCAACTTGCTACTCTTAGATCGGTTAGAATAACGATTAAAAAACGAAGGTTCCTCTCTGCATTCAACTGTAAGGACAGTTGACCTTTTTGAACTACAACGTTCAGGAATATTTGTACTGTCTGTATCAACATTGCTTAGAGGCCATTGGTCCTCTGGTAATAATAACCACGATGGACCGTACCACCAAATAGTATGGCGTTCTATTTGAGAAGGTGAGAGCCCGCGCGAAGCGCAATCTGCGGGATTGTCGATTGAACGAACATGTCTCCATTTGTTAGGAGCAAGAATATTTTGGATTTCGACGACCCTATTTGCGACATAGGTTAACCAGTTATGTGGTGCAGCACGTAACCAGCATAAAACAATGCTCGAATCAGTCCAAGCCACCTCTTGAGTGATACTGATCTTGGAATCAAGTACACGACGAACGAATGTGAATAACGAAGACAAAAGAGAAGCGGCACATAGCTCTAATCTAGGTACCGACAACTTCTTTAATGGTGCGACTCGAGATTTAGCAGCAAAAATGTTAACACTAACATGTTGATCTGGATGTACGACTCTTAAATATATGACAGCAGCGTACGCTGATTCCGAGCTGTCACAAAAACCATGAAGCTCAACATAACAAGATTGAGTAGGTACGAAACGACGAATTTGAATGTTAGACAACTCAGCAAATTCAGAAACAATACGCAACCATCTTTGTTTGATATCACCTGAAACCTCTGCATCCCAATCGAGCCCAGCTAACCAAAGCTCTTGAATAAGAATTTTGGCAGCAACGATAACAGGGCATAAGAAACCGACAGGATCAAAAATACGAGCAATTTCAGACAAAATTACGCGCTTTGTCACTCTGTCATGCAAAGGTTTCACGTGATACGAAAATATATCTTTGACTGGCTGCCATGCCAAGCCTAAGACTTTAACCGAATGGTCTTCATCTAACGAAACAGTACATGCGTCAACATCTTTCGCTGTATCTGGAAGACACTGTAAAAATTCCGAACTGTTCGAACACCATTTACGAAGTTCGAATCCTCCGTCTTTAAGTAAATTCAAAAGCTGATTTTGGAGATGTATGGCAGATTCTACCGAATCAGAACCGCTTATAACATCATCCATATAAGTATAGCGACGAATAACTTCAGCAGCTTCCGGATAATCCGATTGATGATCCGAAGCTAACTGTTGAAGAACACGAATTGCTAAGAATGGTGACGACGAAAGACCGTAAGTCACCGTTCTTAGGCGATAAACTTGAGGCTCATTCTCACAGTTTGTGCGCCACAAAATTAATTGGTAATTTTGATGATTCTCACTAACTAGAATTTGCCGGTACATTTGTCGAATATCGGCAGTAAAAGCGATTTTATGGAAACGAAAACTACAAATAAGTTCACCTACATCTTTTTGTAGCTTAGGCCCGATAAGTTGGGTATCATTCAAAGAAGCACCATAACCTGCTTCAGCAGATGCATCGAACACTACTCTTAACTTAGTGGTCGAGCTTGAAGGTCTAAGCACTCCATGATGTGGTATAAAGTAGTGAGGTTCTTTAACTTCACCTGTGATGAGTTCCATATGACCGGATTCCAAATAATCCGACATAAATTCGAAATATAATTTTCTAAAATGCTCATCACGAGCAAAACGACATTCTAAAGAAAGCAGGCGTTTTAACGCTAACGAACGCGACTCACCAAGAGAAGGCTCACCATCCCGAAATGGAAGTGAGACTACGAATCTTCCTGACTCCAACCGCTTATGTGATTGAACGAATATTTTTTCACACTGTTCATCGTCAGGAGAGATAATTAATTTTTCTGGAATCGACTCAATCTCCCAGAATTTACGAATTGCATTATCAAGACGACTTTCTTTATTCGAAACAACGAAAGACGAAATATTTTTATTAGTATTATCATTACGAACGAACTTGATCGATCAACTTTCCCGATTAGAAGCCAACCAAGTGAACTTGAAATAGCCATTGGTGTTCCCAGAGGGCCACGAATAGTTTCACCAACGAAAATGTCATCGTAAATATCTCCTCCGAGAAGAATATCTACTGAAGACGGTAAATTATAATTTGGATCAGCAAGAAGCAAATGTTTAACATGAGACCATGATTTTTGGTCGATAAAGTTCGAAGGTTTATTCGACGTTATATGATTCAAAATCAAAGCACGAAGGGTAAACTCTGATCCCGAATTAATACGTGATTTTATAACTGTTGTTACACAGCCTTTTGAGCATGTAGTCAAATCACCGATGCCTTGAATTGGCGTGCCTACTTTGTGACGAGACAACCCGAGGCGAGATACTAAGTCCTCAGTAACAAATGAAGCTTCAGAACCCGGATCGACTAGAGCTCGAGCAGTTACAAATTTACCCGACGAATCGCGAACTAAAACAACGGCTGTCGAAAGTAACACCATATTTTGTTTAGCCGATTCTGTTGAATATAATGAGACGACATTAGCTGACTCATCCGAATTTACATTTGTCTCTGGACTAGTATCTTCAACGTTTTTAGGATTTTTCGCGAAATGTAAAAATGAATGGTGATGTGTTGCATTACAAACCGAACAACAGATTTTTGCACAAGCATCGTCAGTACCATGCATTGGCTTTAAACATTTCAAACAAAGCTTCTTCTGCTTAGCAAATATATAACGATCATACGATTTTTTCTGTTTAAACGAATTACACGAAAATAACGAATGAGATCCCTGTTTACAAAATAAACAATTATAGTGCGATTTAGAAGCACCCAAATTCGAATGCGACGAATTACTCAAATTTGGACAAGTAACGAAGGTTGAAGTAGCGCGAGTACGATCTATCTGCGTAGAAGAGTGACACGATAGTGAACGTGACGTTGGGCGAGAACTTTCCCAAGCAATGATTTCACGATTCAAGAATTCTTGAAGTTCAGAAAATTTAGGAATAATATTGGTCGCAATTGATTTGTCGAAATCACGACGAGTGTTAGGATCGATTTTTCGGTAAAGCATGTAATATAAAATAAAATCCCACTCATCAACATGGAACCCCATAGACTCTAATGCACCAATATTTTCTAAGAATCCGCTAAGGATAGTACGAAGTCCTGTAGCGGACGGCGAATTTAAATTAGGTAGCTTATATAAAGCATCCATATGTTGCATGGCTATGAGACGTTCATTTTTATAGTTGTATTCTAAAACGCTCCATGCTTTTTTGTAATTGCTACCAGTGATCGGCAAACCCCTCAGCAACTTACTCGCGTCACCACGAACATATGATAGTAAATATTGAAATTTAGCTACGTCTGATAGATTTTTGTTTTGATCAATTAACGAGATAAATAGATCACTAAACGAATTCCACTGTTTATAATCTCCAGAGAATGTGGGTACGAATAATTGCGGTAAGTGTACAGAAATCTTTGCCGATTTTTCATCAGTATCCAAATTTCGATCAACTTCGGATTTCGCATTCGAATCTTCGAAACCGAATTTGATTGCCAGTATATCTCGAACTAAATCATTAAATGCCGAACGAATGTTGCTATGATCAGGACTCAAAGTGTTTGTATCCTTAAGTTCCAAACTTTCAATGGACGATTGAATTTGATCGAATTGATCTTGTATCCGTGTAAGTCCGATACAAGAAACCATAAATTTGCGATAAGAATCTCTATTGTTATTTGCATCCATTCCTAGTTGAACAATTGTGTCTAACTCATGCTCTAAGCAATTCCTTTTATGCATCAGAGAAATAAATTCACTCGACTCGGCCATTATTTAAATAATCCGAAATGAAAAAAAAATAATAAAAATAAAAAATAAACTTGGCTTAATCACTACCGTGCACCTAAATGGTTACACGTAACAAATTTCGAAATAAAAATTAAAAATTAATCGAAATATTAAAATTTAATATTTTTGTAAAAGTCGAATGTCGTGTCGTAGTCGTGACATATAAAAACCACTTTTGCCGCTCGATGCAACTACGAAGTGTAACCTACCGTCTAAGTTTTTAGAAAAAATATAATATTATCATCGAATGATTAACGAACTGAATGTTTTGTTTAATATTACGAATACTTTGTTCGAACATAAAAGACGAAAATAATTATGTAAGAACAATTTATTAACAACGAATAACGAATACGAATAGTACAAATATGTAAACGAAATATCGAAAATTAAAAATAGTAGTAACCGATTATTACACACTATTTCTAATTCAGCTGAATATTAAAACGAATAGATTTTAAGTTAATTTAACGAAATATAAATTAACCTAATATAGTATACGAAGTTACGAACTAGTAAGGATTTCTTACTTTATTTACGAATTAATGGAATACGAAACGAATGGCACTGATAATATTTATTATTAATTAAACGGTAGAAATTTACGAAAGCGATTAAGTTGATTATTAGAATATAAACGAATACGAATTATACGAAAGACAAAATGGCGTCACTCAAAACTGCTTTTTAATCTTTTAAAAAGAATAGAAAATAAATTGCATCCGGCTCGAAGGACCAGATTAATGTAGGGAAATGTTCCCTAATTAAAAGTAACCTGGTCCCTGGACCCTAGGTCGCTGGTAGGTTCTTTAAGTGGACTGTATAGGGGGGTTCAGGGCGTTAACTATTTTCTATCTCTCTGGGCAATGCGTAATTTATTACCGATACGTAGTAACAACTTAGCACCACCTACCTTTCGATGCCTTTGTACTGCCACCGTGCACTGCAAGGTTCGAAGTCCTCGAAATGCGCCGGCGGCCGGCCGTTTCTTGTGACGCCAGGGGAATTGTTACTAGCACGAACAGTAACACTTTTACGAGTCCGCAACTCGACACGACACTTATTGTTAGGCACTGCACTTAGGTAATATTGCAGACGAATTGTTTAATGTTCGACAACGAATTTAATACGAATAATGTATAGCGATCGAGCGGCCATTAGCGAAGGTTCCGCGCTCACGTAGACACTCGCACGGCGACAGACGAACCGATCGGCGAGTGGCGTTTTATTGCTACCCACATATCGGTGAATAAAAATATGACAATTGCCCAGAGACAAAAAGATATATTACGAAATAAATTAAATTATGAAATATTTACGAACACATGTAAAGAAAAAATATGTGTAAAATATATTACTGTGTTTATTAGGAAATACGTAAGAAACGATCATAATAATTTATAGTCCAATTAATAATACAATAAAAATACATTTAACAATATTTACAATCCTCTTTGAACCCTTCGTCACCTCGAATTATGTACATCGCAATAAATAAATCGTAAAATGTTGTTATCATTGAAAAACAAACCAAACAACACTCATTAGTAGAAAATAAAGAAAAAAACAAAATACGCAGTGAAACGGTATGTCGGACAAAATGACAGTTGTTTTGACATTGGCGGTAGTTTAACACTAACGATGTCGACCGACCCACGATATTCCTCAACGTTTTATTGAAAGTGGCCTAAACGAAAAATTCTTATTTTTCAGTCATTCGAAACCTACAAAAACTTGTGCCAAGGATTTTTTTTTGGAGTTTACGTCTTAGTAAAGTAAAGTAACGGCCTATTACTATCCCACTGCTGGGCATAGGCCTCTCTCGGATTTTGGAGAGATTTGTTTGAGCTAAGACCTACTACATTGCTCCAATGCGGATTGGTACGTTACGCAAATCTCCAGAATCTGTTATGTTTTATGATTTTCACTGTCTGATTTATCATGCTTGCTATGATGTTTTCGTTTTTAAATGTAACATAAATTATGTAAGTACGACATGTTTGTTATTTACACGTATAGAAATTTATGCTATTTGGTATTATTAGTCAACATCTTCCTGCCCTTATCCCACTCTAAGTGGGGTCGGCACAACATGTTATAAACATGCTGTCACATAATTTGGCTGCCTTTTTACGACACCACGGAAAGAAAGAGGGTGGTCTATTCTACTATACCGGATACCACACGGTGGGTCAACTTACCTTAGTCGCCTTTTACGACACCTCGGTAAGAAATGAGGTTGGTCTATTCTAGTCAGCCGGATACCACACGGCGGGTCGACTTACCTTAGTCATGTTGTCAAATGATTTGGTTACATGAGTAATTTAACATTGGCATTTATAATAATAGAATTATTAAAAATCAAACCAATAAACAAACAAACCAAACAAAACTTTTTCAACAAAAAATTTGATCTTTGGGTTAGGCCGCTTTATATTTTCAAGCGGAATCATTGAAACTTGAAGACTGTCTTCAAGTTTCAATGATTCCGCCGGTAAGATTTTGCGATATGGAGGGTTCGCTGACCGTATTAAGCCCTTGTTTAATATTAATCGAATATAAATAATCGATTTTTTCGATTATTAATAATTATTCTGGTTCATCGTATATTTTAAAGGTAGAAAAAATGGTTATTTATTAATCGATTTTTTCCACTCTAAGTCACGTCCCTTGAAACTCTTAATAAATATTCAGATCAAAGCAGCCAGAGTTCAACATAAATTGCAAAATTATCATTAATTAAACTTCAGTCATTCAACTGGAGCAGTTGAATGGCATGGCTAATAAATGGGAAAATATGTTTGTTTGACCTTATTTCACTTGCAAAATGGAAATCGATATATAGTATATAGTTGATAGTCTGAAGGAATATTACTCTTCACAGGCTACTCTAAATCTTAACACTTCGAGAGGAACATGTTTTCACATGTTTGTTGTACGACATTACATTTTCTCGTCCACACTACATAATTATTATAAAACTAAGTTTGCTTTGCGATTTTTTCGTGGAGTCTATCTCCTGATGATGCTTCGGTTGCGGGGCGAAACGATTGTTGAGTTTATAATAGTGAACGTGTGTAGTGCTTGTGTATTGTGGTGGAGGTGTTGGAGGTTTGTGCATGTGTTTTTACGAATCCTGCATGTATCAGGTATGAAACGGATTTTCCACTCTACGTTCAGCCGCGGATTATTGCAAAATAGTTTTATTATTATCTTTGCAAAGTAACGCCTAATTCTATAAATTACATAAAACTAAGTCCCCAAAAGTTTTTGTCATGTCATTATCATTGACTATTTGCAAACATTGTCAAATTCTGAATATTACAACTCTTTCTCTTCATTGCTACCATAAATTTATACTAATATATAAAGCTGAAGAGTTTGATTATTTGAACGTGCTAATCTCAGAAACTAATGGACCGATTTGTAAATTATTTAAGTTTAAGATAGTCCATTTATCGAGGAAGGCTATGTGACACACGCTAAGATGAATATGAGAGGAGCAACAATAAAAAATAATGCAAAAACGGCAAATTTTAAGGGTTTCCATGGAATCTCTTATAATTTACTCACGATAATTATTATTATGTTCAAAATTTTAAATAAGGGAAGAAATTCCAAACTGATTTACATACGGGTAAAGCTGCTTGCACAGTTAGTTTTAATATAAATATCGGAAACCTACGAAGAGTTAATACAACGGATTAAATTTGCATACCCTTATTATTCTTGGGAACATTGTTATGCGTTACTTTGGGGCAAACTTGTACTGGGCCAAACTACAAAGCTACCTATCTACCTCTAATATCTAAAGCTACCTATAATAATATTTTAATATCGTATGAACAATATTTGCTTTGGATTTATGTTAGAGCTTGTAAACAGGAGTATGTGATTCCTGTACTGCGATAACAAGAAGAGAGAAAGCAGGGTTAGCGTATATATAACGAAGCTGGTGCCCTAGTATTATTTTAAGAAATATTAATCGGTGCTGCCAACGTAATTACCATCATTATTAGAAGGAAAAGTAATAGAGGTTTTGTAGTAATAACGCTGCAGTTAAGAATGTGAAAAAAATACCACTGTGACAGATGAAAAAGAGAAAAATAAAGACCTTAACGTTACTGAAGACTTGCTTTAAATAATGATAATGATCCATAATTGAAAATCATGTGATGCTATCAATGATTCTGTTGAAATTAACAATACTAACAAACTAACTAAATGATGATTAAAAGCAGAAACAAGAAGAGCCACTTAATTTTCACGATAAATAGAAAGAAATTAATGAAGAAAGTATGTTTGACACTTGTTCCAGTGTTGTTCGTAAGAACGGGATCCATCCATCCATCAACTTCGTACGTTATTTTTTAAACTAAAATTCTTTAGTCACCAAAATTAAAGTCAACTAAAAAAAACAAATTTTCGTCCTAAAATGCTATTGAAATGAAAAATGAGATGAAAGCGAAACCAAGATGTATTAATAATAATAACACCAATAATAGTTAATCGGACTATTAAAAAACAGGAAAAGAAAAGAATATTGTACAAAATTAACAACATTCTTCACAAAATTATGAGTTCTGTATATTATGTGAAGAATTTTATGTGAACCACACTCAGAAGACTGGGTGCAATGTGAAATATGTACCTATTGGTTTGGCATATGAATTATCTAGCGTTACAGAAAATACGGTAAGGAGTTTTATGCGCATAAACTTGTAAATGTAGTTTATTCCAGAACATTCCATCTTGCCCGAACAAGCTTTCCATCATGCCCTCAGGGTAAGGGCAAGATGGAATTTTGGAAGTTATTTTTTAATGACTCATTAAAGAAAATCTACTTATTATTAATAATTTTTGATTGCTAAATTGGTTAATTGGATAGTATCACTTTCAAGACAGGACAAAATTAAAGTTGCATATTTCGTTGTTTTATTTTTTTATACATCATAAAGTTAAGTCTTCCATCCTGCCCTCCTTTCCCCTACATCAATAAAATTGTGACAAAAAAATCACGCAACAAATGCGATATCTGGGGTCAAGACCTCGACCTTCCGAGTAAGAGATAATTGTGTTTTATCCTACCGACTTGTTTTTCAACTAATTTATTCGATAAACTTCATACATATTAACTGGGACAGTGACCGCTTGTTTAACTGTGTTAGCTTTGATACCTTATGTGACGGGAGCAGAGCGGGTAACCTTAAACGCACAAAACTTGGTACCCCGGATGCTCGCAAGTGAAGAGTGGCACAAACAAGAAGATGTACTCCGAAAAGAGGCAAAGTAGGAACCGACATAAGCTTGCAGCTCCTGCTTTGCGCCTTGCAAAATCGTTTGTGGGTCTGGGTATAAGATTCTATAATAAAATTCCGCAATCAATTTTAGCTTTGCCATTACAGCAGTTTAAAAACTCTGTTTAAAAGAGGTTGATACAGAAAGCTTACTTTACTGTTGAGGATTACTTAGATGATAAGAATGTGTGGACATAGCTACTCTTCGACCCTGTACAAGACAGTAATACTAAATGTAACTAGTAATAAGAATTATGTTTTAAAAAGAGTCACCAGCAAGAAAGACTTTCTTGCTGGCTCTTCTTAGTAGGAACAACTTACCGAACCAGCAGTAGAGTTGACAATTTAAAAGCACTTGTTTACAAGTTTATTAGAGTAAAGAATATTTTGAATTTGAATTTGAATTGCCCAGCTCACGCCACTCTGGCGGAGCACTATCCAAATGTTAACAAAAAATACGATTAATTACTCATTTAAATTGAATATTCCATCAGAAAACTCTTGAAATTAATTTCAAATGCTCTAGATAAGCTTGTAGGCAGTCGCTATTATTTATTTATCTTGTATATTAAATAGATCTTGTAAATTAAACAAAGTCTAGAAAGTCCTTGTTACGTAAATGAAAGTTTTTTACAATACCAACCATGAAAGATGAGACAGAAGAATGAAATTTAACTGTTATAACGTATAATAAGCTTTAAATAAATAATAAACTTAAATACATAAAAGTTTTTCCATTTAAAGCTTGTTTGAGAAACTGCGTTAATGTGTAAAACGGAATGAATTTTGAGTCGGCGTTTTAAATTGTGACAGATTAATCTTTAATTTTGTAAATATTTATTTTTTAATTTAAATGAGTTTATATATATATATATGTATATATATATATATATATATATATATATATATATATATCTCTCTCTCTCTGTGGGTGTGTGTATGTATATATAAATTTTCGAAATCTCGGAAACGGCTCCAACGATTTTCCTGAAATGCTAACTAAAAAATTACCGAGCAAAGATCGGTCAATAAAGTACTTAATTTTAAATTGATATAACAACAATTATAACAAAAATTAAACAGTCAATATATTATAAATTTCTATTACTATCTCCATTAAGTAAATATATTTATTAGAATTAGCATTCTATTTCGGCAGTTTTTTAGTGCCCTAAAACAGGGTTAAACGTCATTTTTTTTAATGAAACCTAGGTAGATCGATTTCCCAAAAAACCTCCTACATGCCGAATTTTATGTAAATCTGAAATTACTAAATAAATTAATTAAATATTAAAATCGTAGGATATACCAAACACTTATTTTATTATTATAATTTATTATACATATTTACATTGTCTTCGTGTTGTAGCTAGACTTGAAGATTAAATGACTTGAACCAGTTATTATTTTCATTTTTAAATGACATATTTGTTGAGAGCTGTATAAAACTTAATAACGAACATTAGTTAAACATTTTGATTCAATGGATTCTGTGGTGATTTCAACCATTCCTTCCTCAGCATCTGTTTCAGTTGTGACAGCCTGAGTTATTGGATTTTCTGCTTTTAGTCTTGGTAGGGTGACTTCTTCGAATGCAGTAAAGGCTGCCTTTCAATGGCAAAGACGCTTTTCAGTCTTCACTTCTGCAGATTGTATTCATCGTTTTAACGCGTAATTATTTTGAAGTAAATAACCTAATGACCCCAGGAGAATCGTGTCATGTGAGTTTTGACTACGAACTATCATATTACTAATAGGATTGAGTTATCTTCTAAAGTTAAAATTACTCAATCACTGCGTTTCGCACTTAAATTGGCAACCAAGGGCCTCGTGAGAATGCTTTTTGGAAAGCTTTAGACTACCAAATCTGAATTGAGAGCCAGTGTTTGAATTTACACAATTTAGTGGCTTTGCGATTTTTTCGTGGGGTCTATTCGGTTGCGGTGCGAAACGATTGTTGAGTTTGTGATAGTGAACGTGTGTAGGGCTTGTTAATTGTTGTGGCGATGGTGGAGGTTCGTGCATGTGTTTTTACAAATCCTGCATGTATCATACCGAAAACGGAGTCTACTCTACATTTAGCATTATGCATATTTTCTATTTACTTTACTTTATCGTAGATTATAGCATACTAATTTTATAATTTAAAAAATTATGCTAGAATTATTTTGCTATTTAATTAATTATTAAATAATCCGCGTTTGTTGAGAAAACCTATGTAATGCCAAGTGATGGAAGCAAAACCGTTCTCGTACCTTATAAATGCAGGATTAGTTACTACACGTATCAGAAGACACCACCGCCAGCAACACACTACACACGCACTACACACATTCACTACGACAATCTCAACGATCACCTCGGTAAGAAATGAGATTGGTCTATTCTACTCAGCTGAATACCACACGGCAGCTTTGGGTTCTGCTGAAAGGAAAAATAGATCAAATTCAGCTCTCACAATTCCGAGGTACAGAATAATGACGACAAAGTTCCTTATCGCAAAAATGAGACGGATTTTACGACAAACAAGTTGACGGTTACGCCATTCAAGTTTTATGTCGGTAAAATGTTGTTGGCTAACGACAAACTTTAGGTGCGCAAAATTATTATTGACAGGTGAACGCCCCGATGAAAAAGAAAAAAGGACGGGGTCAAGAAAGTTCGGGTGGATTATTTATTTATTAATTTTTATAACAACACTTGTTGAGGGGTTTTTTATACTGGAAAAAACCCCTTATGGGTACCGCCACTCGAGGGGGACAGGCGGCGGTTATTTCGGACTCGCACCAACTAAAACCTGTGTGCTCCATCAAGCTGCATTTGGCAAGGATAGGGTATTGTTATACATATTGCCCCATCCCCGCTGACAGCAGCTCTGATCCTAGAGTCACCTCATCTGGGTAGGGACCTCTCAAAAAAGAAGTCCTCCTCCGCTAACCGATGCATCGGGAGCACCAGATGCACCGACTGCCTCGGGGACGTGTAAGCCAAGCGTCCGATATACCCCGTTCCGAATGCCCGAAGGTCCTCTAGTAGGGCAGCAGACGATTGGCTTGGGCTCACCAGCAGCAGATTAGATCCAGAACAAGAGTTCCCGGAACTGATCTGCCGCTTCCCTCCGCAGAAGGAGGTCATCGATGCCCGCGATCGCTCCCTGCCCTGCCTGTGTTGAGCTGGAGTTAAGCTGGATTTGATCCGAGTAATGTGAATTCAAGTTCACCCGCTCCCATTTGAGCTATTAAGACTTTGCAAACAAGCGTATTTAGGTTAGTTTATTAATTTAAAAACCTTTGTTTTCTTATTATATTATAGCAGTTTTTTAGTGTCTAAAAACAGAGATAAAACAAAATTTTCATCAAACGTAGCTAGCTAGATCGAATAATCGCGCCGAAACCCCTACTTACTTAAATTTCAAATTTCATCAATCTTTGGAGCAGCGAATTCAGATTATTTATATATACAATCATCACCTTCCCTTATCCCACTCTAAGTGGGGTCGGCACAACATGTTATAAACGTGTTGTCACATGATTTGGCTACGTTTTTACGACCGGCCACCTGCCTGACATCAACTTACCTTCACTAAGACTTAAGACCATACAGTCGTATTTTACGACACCTCGGTAAGAAAGAGGGTGGTCTATTCTACTTAACCGGATACCACATGGTAGGTCAACTTACCTTAGTCGCCTTTTACGACGCCTCGGTAAGAAATGAGGGTGGTCTATTCTACTCAGCTGGATACTACACGGCGGGTCGACTTACCTTAATCGCCTTTTACGTCACCTCGGTAAGAAATGAGGGTGGTACTATTCTAACCACCCGGATACCACACGGCGTTATTTATATATACAATATTAACTCGATTTAGGATAAAAATAAGTTCCCTGTAAAACATATTTTCTTTCCACTAAAAGTATTGATTATGTGTGAACCTTTTCATTTATATAAAAGGATGTATATCCTGCTTATTTGGGCCTTTCACAAAACTGTATAATCACATCAAACATCCCAAAAATATTACCCGTTCAATTTAAACTCCGAGTCGTGTCTCAGACGTTTAATTATAAAAGTTCGTGGAGGGGTTAGGAAATAAGAAATATACATGAGAGGTTTATCAAAACAGCTCACAGAACACATTTTAATTAAAATTCATCATAAATGAGATAAATGCGCTGATTGGCAAAAGTCTTTGTATTGCAAAAAAAGTCATATTATTAATTTCAGCCCGCGAGATTCTCTGCGAGAAAAGGTTTTCATTCGATGGTTTTGGTATTCGCTTCTGCAATAAAATTCCGCAATCCGTACTAGACAAGTCTATGGAAAGGTTTAAATTAAGTGTAAGAGATATGCTTATACGTAAAGGATATTATAAAATTGAAGATTATTTGGATGATAAAAATGCCTGGATTTGAAAATCCTTTCAGCTTCATACAAGACTGCGGTTTAATAACGTTAAATTGAAAATGTTTAAAATATTGACCGACGAGTTTCTTTCTGGTTCTTCTCGGTAAGAACAACATTCCAAACTAGTAGTAGCTTCATTAATCATATTGATCCTTGCCGATTCAAAAGTGCTTGAAAGAGCTCATTTGAATAAAGATTATTTTGATTTGAAATATACCTATATGGAAAAATTTACACACGTGGTCGTCCGTTTCCAAGTCTTAATACTTGTATTAAGGCTGGTAAATATATTCGTAAATTAATTTTATATACAAACATCTATGTATTTAACAAACGAGTAGTACCTGGGTTTAATTTTTTAAAAGATAAAATAAAATGCAAGTAAAAAAAAAGAAAGAAAGAAAGTGTTGGTGCTATCTGGGACTCGATCTAGGGTAATTCCACTTCTTTAGTTCCCGTTCCCAATTGAGCTATTACAACTTTACAAATGACAGCAAAAATATCCTTTCTATTCAATTTATATTTTAGCTTTTTTTTATTGCCTGAAAACAGGGATAAATTATATTTTTTAATGAACCTGTCTAGATCGTTTAATCGCCCCCCAAACCTTTACATACGTTCACTATCAGAAACTCAACAAGGGTTTGACCCACAATCGAAGCATCATCAGGAAATAGACTACACGACAAAATCGCTAAGCTTTGCGTGTAGCTATGTGCTTGTGTATTTTGGTGGCGATGTTGGAGGTTTGTGCATGTTTTTACACATCCTACATGTATCAGGTATAAAAACGGGTAGGCTGCTCTACATTTACCATTATATATCTTTAATATTTAAATGAGTTGCTCTTGTATGTATATATATTTTTCGGAATGTCGGAAACGGCTCCAACGATTTTCCTAAAATTCAGCATGTAGTGGAGAAAAATCGATCTAGCTGGGTTTTATTCAAAAAAACCTAATTTTATCCCTGTTTTTGGGCATTGAATAAATCCTAAAATGTAGAATTGAATGCAAATGATATTTTAGCTGTCAAAAGAAATGCTGTGATAGTGCAATAGCTAACGGGCGAATCAAAAAACGAATCATTTTATCCCTGTTTTTGGGCTCTAAAAAAACTACTAAAATAGATATTTGAGCTGTCAAATGCAAAGCTGTGACAGCCTTATGGTAACGCACAAACCAATAAAGTTCAAAACCTGAGATCAATTCCCAAATGTTTTTTTTTATTGCATTATCTTTTAAAAATTACCATTACACTATTACTTATTACATTATTACTTTTGTTATGGATCACCGTAAAGTAACGACTAATTCTATCAATTATTTGTCCCACATATTTAATTATTCTCTGTTAAACTAATCTACCGTTTATTAGAGCAATTGATTACAATATTACGCTTCCATTATACTGACCGCGTTCCTCGTATAGCGTAGGCACAAAACTTATCTTCAAAGGGTAGTCACGTCACAATGGGCTGTGGCTTTACGTAGATATATCGTCATTCACTATTATTGTTACGTAATAGGCCTACATTTGACAAACTTGTGTGTTTATATTGATACTATCAGTGTCAGTGGAAATCTCTAAATTTTGGTCACTGCAACATAAAAGTAGTTATTGCGAGTTAAGCATAAGCTATAGAGAAATGCTCTTGTAAACTTTTTTGTAGTATTTTTATAGATCTACAATTCTCTAGTACATTACTTTAGTGTATCTGTGCTGGTTTACACAGCACATTAAGTAATATAAAACAAAGATAATAGTAAGATATTTGCGTTACACATAAACGTTTCCTGAAATGAAAAAGAATTCAAATTCAAAATATTCTTCATCAAGTAAACTTGTAACAAGTGCTATTGAATATTTAGAAAAGTCGGTTTTAGAATAAATTTAAACAATTATTTGTCTATTTATAACAGTTTAACTCGGCTAGATTATATTAAGGCTATTTACCGAAACTACTTTAAATTTTAAAATATTAAAACTTTGCATCATTTAAAATAAATACTAATAAAGTTTAACGGTTGAACTTCGCTGAATATACATATCTTAGCAATCTTGAGATCCTTTTAATCAGTCGCCCTAATGTATAAATTAGGGTTGTACATCGTCTGCTCTTAAATCTAATTACGGATATATCAATATGTGAAGCTTCACACCCCTTTTACAACAAATTGCGAGTAAGACAATGTGTGAGAATTGACATAATTAAATTGATTAATTACATTGAGAAAAAGACTAAGCTGTGATTCCATGCGAATCATTAAAGGAGTCACGAGTTAAAACCCATACACGAATGAGTTTTTCTGTTAAAAATTTTGTGTCTAATTGATTTTTTTATCAGGAAGAAAATCCTTATAGATCCCGCAAGAGAAGCGATGAGCGCGGGAATGTCGGACTGACTTCCACGGACTAAAACCAACCAAACAACAACCTGAGTGCTCCACCATGCTGCTGGTGGCGGCGACAGGGTACCGTTGTACACATTGCCCCCATCCCCGCCAGCAGCAACTCTGTATCCCAGAGTGCGCCACCTCTGGGTCGGGGCCTCTCTATAAGTGGCCTCTCCCTCCGCTAGCCAAGATCACAAATACAAAGCTGAAATAAAGAATCCCTATTATAAGGTAACGGTAGGCTTTAATACCCCTACAGGTCCCCGAGGCGGTCGGTGCATCTGGTGCTCCTGATCCACCGGTTAGAGGAGGGGGGTTTCTCTTTCGCAGGGTCCCTACCCGGAGGAGGTATTTTCGGGGATCAGAGATGTCGGCGGAGATGGGGCAATGTGTACAACGATACCCTGTCCTTACCATCGGCAGCGTGGTGGAGCACACAGGTCGTTTTAGTCGGTGCGAGTCCGACATAAACGTCTGGCCCTGTCGGGCGGCGGTACCCATAAGGGGTTTTTCCCTGTATAAAAAAAATGTTATAATCCCATTGCTGGGCATAGGCCTCATCATTTTTGGAGTGAAGGGCTGTAGCTAAGACCTACCACGCTGCTCCAATGCGGATTGGTTACACATATCCCCCAAATAATCTAAATCTATGGGCGAGAGTATGAAAATTGACAATAAGTAAAAAAATGTTGTGATATTGAAATTCCAGAGCCTCTAGAAATTTCTACAGCAAGTTAATTAAAATTGAATTCATTAGCCGTTCCTGCTTTCGCATATATTAATATTGATTCTCCAAGTCAGAATTCCCACATAATGCTTTCTGACGAATTTCTATAACGCTTCGAATGTCTGGCTTGGCATAGCACAGGGAATCTTTTGTTTGGGAATGTTTTACGCTATATATTGTGATGAAAAGTTATCCGCCGTGTGGTATAGACCATCCTCATTTCTTACCGTGGTGTCGTAAAAGTCGACTAAGGTAAGTCCACCCGTTGTGTGGTATCCGGCAGAGTAAAATACACCACCCTCATTTCATACCGTGGTGTCGTAAAAGGCGACTAATATGAGTTAACGGCAGTCAAGCGGCCGATCTTAAAATACCTAGCCCAATTATGTGACAACATGTTTATAACATGCTGTGCCGACCTCATTTAGAGGGGGAGAAGGGCAGAAGAAAGATGATGTTAAAGTATCGTATACAAACATGGTCTATTCTATTCAGCCAGATACCACGCGGCGAGTCGACTTACCTTAGTCGCCTTTACGACACCTCGGTAAGAAATGAGGGTGGTCTATCTACTCAACCGGATACCACACGGCAATTGGTTTTACATTCTACAGTATAGTTAAAATGTCTTCATTAGCACACCGACGATCTGTTCAGCAAAAGAAGACAACTTTACGAGTGTCGTTCGTTAAAATACAAGGTAAGCATTTACCGACATTTTGATTGACAGTTTTTTACGGTAATCCTGCGAACAAAATGTTTTACAAATGAGACACTGTTACGTATTCTTTTTGAAAAATGAGACTTTTGTATTAAGAAAATGTTATTTTTCATGCTTTTATCTGTTTTTTTCTCAACTAGTTTTTATAACCTAGATATAGGCTTTTTCAAATTGTTTCTACGACATTTGATCCTTTATCATTTTAAGGTCGTCGACTTTAGCATGTGAAGAATAGCAATTTTAAGATAATTTTGAATATGTTTATCGTTTAAACATATAGTATTTCGATCAAAAGCTGAGCTGAGCAAAAGCAGAGACAGACTAAGATTTCAGATGAAAGTTTACTAACAACCAAATTTTTTACGAATCCTGCATGTATCAGTCCACATTTGGCATTATGTATATTTTCTATTATACTTCATCGCAGATTAAATTAGCAAAATAATTTTATTATTACTTTTGTATTATGGATCTACGCAAAGTAACGCCTGTTTCTATAAATTATTTCAAACGAAGTCACTGTTACCCGAAGGTCTATACATGAAATTTGTACATAAAATTTTCAATGGAAAAATATATAACCATCAACTGTTAAGTAGATTTAATATTAATGTACTTCGTAAACCTCTTCGATTTCCATGTCTGTTTATGGAATATCTTTAACACAAAGTTTGCTAGAACGAAACAGGGGCAAAATTCACCCAATATCACGTATCTCGCGATTATATAATAGCTGCACTATGGACGAATTATCAACGGATATAGATTGCAATATGCTTCATTTATGAGAAAATGTACTAAAATTTTAACTTCAGAGTTGTAATATTTGAATCTTAATGTTGTTTGTGTGTTCTGTTAATTTTACAATTAAAACTTAACAATATATTTTTAGGTTTTAATTGTAAAATTGTAATTGTAACTAAGAATGATTGAATTTGAATTTGAGACTCTATATGATATTTTTTTGCTTATATAATATGTAATGCTGTTTTCAAACATATTTATTTACAGAAAAAATGTACAAGTTATATCTATCTTAAATTACTTACACTCTAGGACTATACAAATCATGCCCACGTGGAATGGTCCCAAGAATGCTGGCAGCGTTTCCGCGTTGAATCGCTAAGCTGATTCTTTGTCCGAAAAAGGAGCCAGCCCTCTTGTCACCTGAAGAAGCTGCTGGAGATCCGTATAAAAAATTAATAAATAAATCTGTTCTTTAAAATGTGCGTTTTATATTGCTAATTCGTCGCAATGAGGATCTCGATTTCTAATTTAATAATAAACAAGATAAACTTAAAAAACTAAGATTGTTGGTCGGAACGGCTGAATATGCAAAATTCTGTAGATAGTTTGTTATTTAACCGGGTACCAACAAAATACAAGTGGCAGTTACTCACATAAATAAATACAATATTAACTTCATAGTTTGATACATAACCGGATAAAAACAGAATACAAAAAGTCGAAAATAAAGTTTTATTATTTTATATTCGACTAAAAGCGTAGCTCTGGGCGCTTTTAAAACTAAGCCACTATGTATGTCAGCCCTGTACAAGACCCATTTCGTTCGCTTTGCCCTTGGAATTCGATTAAATTCTTTGTCAATAAGATTGAGATATTGGATAAAAAAGGACCACAGTCCTTTCGTATCAAATATACTAATTGTATTGCTATACTTTTATATACTCTTATATAAGAAGCTGTGGTAGCCCAGCGGTAACACCGTGTGCCTCTTTCGAGGAGGTCTAGGGTTCAAACCCCGGGCAGGCACCAAAGAGTTTTCAAGTAAAACTTATGTGTCTAATTGATCATTGCAATTTATTACACGCTTTTCGGTGAAGGAAAACATCGTGAGGAAACCTACATATCTCTAGAGAATTCTGGGGATATGTGTAACCTACCAATCCGCATTGGAGCAGCGTGGTAGGTCTTAGCTCCAATCCTTCTCTCCAAAAAAAAACGGAGTAAAGAGGCCTATTCTCAGCAGTGGTATAGTAACAGGCCGTTACTTACTTACTCTTATGTAAGGTAACATCACGCGACACGATGTTTTCTTTGGATCTCGGGCATTGAAAAAATCCTTAAATGTAGAATTGAATGCAAATGATATTTTAGTTGTCAAAAGAAATGCTGTGATAGCGCAATAGCTAACGGGCGGATCAACAAACGTTGAAAACCCGGGATCGATTCTCCGACGCTTTCTTAATTTTTTAAATTGCATTTTATACCACACCCAACCAGGTACTATCATTTTAAATGAACATTTAAATACATATACACCCAGATTCAAAGAACTAACAAATTGTTTAAAGAAAATAACCTTCGAAGGGATTCGAACGGAAAACCTCGACGCTGAAGGCCACTGTCACCTGCGCCAACAAACCAGTTAAATTGTCGCTTAAATCTTTGATATTAGTTTTGGTCTGCGGTTACAGATCAAACAGAGGCTGGGTCTCTGATCTGTGTGAAGATAAACAACCCTGTAGTAGTTCGATACAACCACTGTTAATTGAATAAGTTTTTCTAAGCGTAAGAAATTTCTAATTAACATGATAGATGATATATTATAGCCTATTTGTCCTTACTTATATTAGAAGGGGGTAAAAGGGTCACGGGTTCAAACCAGGACACCAATAAGTTTTTCTGTCAAAACTTATGTAACTAACGAAAGCAACAAATAGGGGAGGGAAGATGAAACTCGTATACCTATATCATATATATACATATATATATATGTCTTAACACACATAAATGAAAGAGACATATAAAGTTAGTTACTTGGTGTCTATTTATCTGGAGACCACAGAAAATCAGCAGTGAGGCTAAGGTTTCCAGCCTGAGTGGCCATCCTTTTCGACTTTTCACACAGCTGTACTTGGTGTTTACTTTAATTATTAGGTTTATACTCAAATTTACATTTATGTATAATTAATAACTTGTAATGTGTATTTATAAGGTGTATACTTGTAAGGTGAAAGTCGAATAAAGATCTTCTTATTCTTATTCTAAAAAGCCGCATTTGTTTTTACACGTTTTAAAACATTTGAGGTTAACTCTCCTACTTTAATATAATAACTCTATGGTAGCAACACTGATATCTAAAACTTGTTTTGATCTCTCATATTGGTTAGTATTAAAGTGACCTAAATCAAAATTAGGCTAATTGAAATAGATACTTTGTAATCCTTTTTTCAATACCATCTACAAGTATGACATCACGCTACGAAATACAAAAAAACACTAGTTTATCCATCAAAAAGAAGTGCACAACTCCACTAAGGAAATTTTGACTTCAAAAGTCCAATTGAGAATATTACTATAAACTAGCTTTTATCAGCAACTTCGTTCGCGTGGACTGATCTCGCGTGATGATAGGTTGATAATAGATGGCGCTTTTCAATGTCATCCTATTCCTGAAAAATTAATCGGATTTCCATAGTCAATAAGCTGTAGAATTCCTGTTAATTATACAGGAACATAACACAGGAGTATAACATTGCAAAGCGCCATCTATTATCAACCGATAAAGATATTTTTGCAAGGTTGGAGAATGACAGAAGATACTGTTTTAATCCAAGACTACAGTCCACGCAAACGAAGTTGCTGGTAAAAGCTAGTGGAATATATCGACGTTCCGGTAATAATGCATATAACAGAGATTATTGTCAAAATAGAAAATAGTCATATCTTATTTGTATCTATATTGAAATATCGGACGTCATTTGTTATCGCCATAGGTCAAAGTTCAGTCACGGATCTATCGAATATTTCCATTAATTTTTTTGTCGCAGGACGAGGGCTATTTTTAAGATCCATTATCTGTGGGATATTGAAAATCCTTCACTACATAGTATATAACAAAGTCGCTTTCTCTGTATGCCCTATACATAGGGACATAGGGACATATCCCTATGACCTTATGTCCCTATGAAAGCCTACTATACTCTTGAAGATTATTTAGAAGATAAGAATGTGTGGATATAGCTCTCTTTGAACCTGTACAAGACAGTAACGACTTAATGTAAATAATATTAAGAATTATATTTTAAAAAGAGCAACCGCCGAGTTTCTTGCTGGCTCTTCTCGGTAGGAACAGCTTTCCGAACCAGCAGTAGAGTTGACGATTCAAAAGCACTTGTTTACAAGTTTATTTGAATAAAGAATATTTTGAATTTGAATTTGAATATGTATGCTTAAGTCTTTAAAACTACGCAACAGATTTGGATGCGGTTTTTTAAATAAATAGAGTGATTGAAGAGGAAGGTTTATATGAATAATAACATTCAATATGGAGTAGAGAAATACTGTAATTTTTGAGGTTTCTAATGTGATGTCGTAAATAATTGCATTTTTAATTACACGGACGGAGCCGCTGGCGAATGCCAGTTTAATAATACGGAGAGTATCAAATTTATTTAATTTCTTACAATTTGATTTTTAGCCATTCGTTCGTTTTTTGTAATGAAAGTGACCTATATAATATCGATAAAAGTTGGTAAAATTTTAGTTTTAAAATTTTATTATACAAAGCTCACATATACGATACCAAAATCCTGCATTCATCATCCTCCTGCCCTTATCCTACTCTGAGTGGGGTCGGCACGAAATGTTATAAACATGCTGTCACATGTGTTGGCTGCGTTTTTATGACCAGCCGCCTGCCTGACGTCAACTTACCTTAGTCGTATTTTACGACACCTTGGTAAGAAGGAGGGTGGTCTATTCTACTAAACCGGATACCACACGGTGGGTCAACTTACCTTAGTCGCCTTTTACGACACCTCGCTAAGAAATGAAGGTGGTACTACTCTATTCAGCCGGATACCACATGGCGGACTAAAATCCTGCATTATCTTCGGTTATAACTAAAGCATATACATTTTACATAACCGGAAAATTTTACTTTTTGACGTGAAAACGTCTTAAATTAGGTTGCGCCTTGGAGTCACTCATGAAAAAGTGTAACGCCCGCTCACGTCTGTTACGATGAGTCATCGAATCGCCGCCGGACTGGCGAATGCCTTGCGTCTCCCTCCCACTCCAATCCATCACATTTAAAAAGACGTTGTCACGTAAAATCTTTGCCCGTAAAACCGACTTTACAGGCAACCGTTTTTAATTATTTAAAAAAGTTTAATTAATTATTTAAAAAAGTAAAATTTCGTATTATATAAAAAAGAAAATACAAAATCAATGTCTTTACAATTTGAACATGTATTGTATTCTCTTTGTGAAAGAGGGTAGGTATATAATAAGGGTCGCCATTCAAGTTTCCGAAGGCATCACAAGTCCGCACCATTAGCGAAAGTTCGTTCTTGTTAGTCACGAATTATTCACCATTGTTATTAAAATATAGCTTTTAGAACATTATAAACTTAAAAACAAACTTGTAAAAGTTTTGTTTTAAAAGTAGAATCTATTAGTAAGTAAAGGAAAAAACCGTTACGCAAAATCACACATTCCGTGAATGGAATTCCGTAGACATCATAGACTGTTTTTAGTTTAAATCCAACTTGACTATAAAATATGCATATTGTTTTTAATGTTGTCTATGGCTATTTATATATAGCACTCTTTAAAGAGGAGTTTATCGCGTGATTCTATGAAGAGAACCATCAACGATAAACATGTATTTCACGCTTTGTCATTCTAAAATTATCTATATACACTTATATTTAAAGCTGAAGAGTTTGTTTGAACGCGCTATTCTCAGGAACTAATGAACCGATTTAAAAATTATTTCAGTGTAAGATAGTCTTTAGGCTATATAACATCACGCTAAGATGAATAGGAGAGGAGCAGCAATCAAAAATATTACGAAAACGGAAAAATTTAAAGCTTTCCTTGCACGAGCTGAGTAAACGGTGATATTTATACAAAAATAATGTATTACAAAATTGCTTCCTTCTAAAAGTTCTAAATAAAAGTCCATGATAGCATATGTCTAGCTTTTAAGGTTGACCTACTATAATCATTTTTATTATTATCAAAATACTATATTGCTAGTCTATTCTATCCAAGCGGGTGAAGCCGATGGCGATTGCTAGTAATTTTATAAATGATCTCATAACCTCATTGCCCGCGTTTTAAACACACCGCGATCACGGCGTACAAATAGGTAAGCATATAGTCTCGCTCCAGAGTCCGCATACTTACCCTGTGACCCTCTTATCTGTTGTTTCGAGGAGTTAATTAGCGACTAATTAATGTGCCTACTGTATTTTCTAGTTATATTAACTGCGAATCTGTTTTTAATCTCGCCGTAGCATTTTTTATAGGGCGATAATACGACTAATATTTTGATTATTAAAAGCGAACTTCAACTAGCATTGAATGTTTACGAAGGGGAAAAGCAAGAGTTTAAATTAAGTGCATTGCAATTGAAGATTATTTAAATGATTAAAATTCTGGGATTTAAAAATCCTTTAAAAGTTTTCTAAAAAGTTGCTTTATTAATGTACTTTCAAGTTGCTCTAAAATATTAAGTTAGACGCTTTTATCACAGGTGTGCAGAATTTCGAAACAAAGATTATTGTGTACTTTATGACCGTTTTCTAGCAGACATAACATACTCTATGTATAACTCTCTAAATCTGTTCGTAAGTTTCATTGTCTTTTACGCTTTGAAAGCTAAACCACTGGACCAATTAGATTATATTTGGTTCAATTGAAGGTTAACTGAATCTAGAATAGTAAAGCTTGCACAAAATGTGCCATATTAGAAAGAGAGAGCAAATGAGGTTTATCTCTTTTCTTCTTCTTAAAGATTAATGGCACTTTTACTGCTTCTGATGTTAGCAGTAATTCCGCCAATGTCAGCGTAGTGGAAAAAACAACATGAATGAGTTAAAATATCTTTTTATAGCAACTTTTTGTAGAAATTGTTCAGGGAAATTATTAAACCTGCATGCAAACACAAACATATGCTAGATATGGACATAGGTTAAATATATCTATCATAGACTAAAGCTATCATAATTATGTATGTTATGTTAGTATATATGTATTAAAATAAGAGACCAAATAAAATACCAAACCAAACGTCATTATGAAGATATATTAAAAATAACAGTATTTTTTAAATAAAGAACGAGCCATAAATATGTCTCTGCGCATGTGTGATAAGAAAAAGACAAGATTTTTTTTCTGGTAGGAGCAAACTTCGGAATCAGTGGTAGCTTATTAAAAATATTTGACGATTCAAAAGTACTGAAAACAGTCCACTTGAATAAAGAATATTTTGAATTTGAATCTAATCTTCCTCATTATTTATTGTGATACACTTACAAGTCCCAATACTCTAGTATAATAAACTTTATGGTAAAAATTATCATTTTTCCTATGGGAATAAGCTGTGATGGCCTAGCGGTGCGACCGTGTGAATCTCTAGAGACGATCATGGGTTCAAACCCGGGCAGACACCAATGAGTTTTTCTATTAAAACTTATGTGTCTAATTGATAATTGCAATTTATCACACGCTTTTCGGTGAAGAAAAACATCGTGAGGAAACCTGCATATCTCTAGAGAATTCCGGGGATATGTGTAACCTACCAATCCGCATTGGGGCAGCGTGGTAGGTCTTAGCTCCAACCCTTCTCTCCAAAAATGAAGAGAGGAGGCCTATGCCCAGCAGTGGGATAGTAACAGGCCGTTACTTACTTACTATGGGAATAGAGATAAATACAATACAGGCATTTTAAAAACTCAAAGTGAAGCCGATGAAATCGCGGTTATAATAAGTGCAGTGTAATTGGAATTTACTATCAAATTTGTTAATCTAACACTGGTACACTTAGATATTAAGTTTATAATGAGATTTGGCAGTAAATAAAGTTTTCGTTGAAGAACCCTTAACAGTGTATCGACTTTTTGGGTCATGACTCCATGCCACAATAACTGTTGTAAGTGACACTCGAAGTGAAATTTTGTTTTGGCAATTTGATAAAAAAAGTTAATAAGTTTTATATATTTCAATCTAACTAGGTCTTTGTTATTTATTATTAGTACAATACTAATTTAAGTCAAAATAATTGATAGAATTAATTTGCTATAGTCTGCATTTGTTAAGAAAATATACGTAACGATAAGTTTAGGAAGCAAAATCATGCTTTATAAATGCAGAATCAGAAAACACCACCACCAACAACACACTATACAAGCACTACACGCATACACTACCACAATATCATCGAAGCATCTCCAGGAGATAGATTCCATGACAAATAGCAGAATGAAATATAGCAATTGGTATATTTTGGACTCGTGTTCGAAGGCAAGATTGAGATTGTGCTAGTGATTGTGTGCAGTACTAGTGCATTTTATCAATCAATCCTGCATGCATAAGCTATTAACATGAACAGTGCATTCTACTTTTAGCATTACATAGTTTGTCTAATCACGGATTGTAACAAAATAATATTATTACAATTTATTTATTACATCATATCAATATCATTAATCTATTAGACAAAAAACATTGTTACACAAAACCATACGTGGTATTTACAATTTAGGTCCGTGTGATTCCCTGCGAGAGAAGTTTAAGGAAATATGTATTCTTACATTTGCTTCACAGTATATTTTAAGTAATTTAATGTTTGTACATAAAAATTTAAAGAATTATAAAACGATAAGTGATGTATATAATAGACAAAGTAAGAATCGACATAAGCTTGCGGCCCCTGCTTTACGCCTTGCTAAAGTACGTCAGTCATTTGTGGGTTCGGGTATAAGATTTTATAAAAAATTTGGCAATCAATTTGCCATAATATCAGTTTGGAAAACAATTAAAGAGAGGCTGATACAGAAGAAGAGCCTTCTTACTATACTGAGGATTTCACAGATGATAAGAATGCATGGATGGTGAAATTTAAATAGTTATAAGAATTATTTTGAAAAGAGCAACCGCCGAGTTTCTCGCTGGCTCTTCTCTGTAGGAACAGCTTTCCGAACCAGCAGTAGAGTTGTCAATTCGAAAGCACTTCTTTACAAGTTTACTTTAATAAAGAATAATACTTGCTCGTTAATTTTTTTTAAGATAAAAAAAATATTTAAAAAAAGAAGGCGCCTATAACATGCGATTCTAACCCGGGTTTAAAACATTTTCGTCCGCCCGTTACCCATCGGCTATCGCAACATTACGTTTGACAACTAAAAAATCCTTTTCAATTCTACTTTATACCATATTTTTAATGCTGAAAAACAGGGATAAAATTATTATTTTCTTAATAAACCTAGCTAAATCGATTATTCTCCCTGAAAACCCCTACATGCTGAATTTCAGGAAAATCGTTGGAGCTGTTTTCGAATTCAGAAACTATATTATATACAAGATTAACTCATTTAAATATTAAAGATTTTGATATGATTTATTAGGTTTCTAACTTAACGTTAAATTGTTCTAAATAAAATATATTATCTTACGCTATCGAATGTATATCTAACGTGTTCATTTAACTTAACGAAGTATTCTGGAACATTCCAGAATAAACGTACATAGCTGGGTGGTTTTGTAACAATGTCGTATATTGTATAGAAATAATCGGAGATTTGTGGTCCGTTGTCGGGGAAACGCTTTCAAGCCGGTGATGCCTAAAGAAAATCACTGAATATCTTGCTCGAACTTATACGGTCGCAAGGGAGCGAAACAAATTGAAGCTTCAAAATGGCAACTCATGAGATACTTTCCAAATAAATATAATACTCCATAGATATTTTATTATGATTGAAGTAATTGCTTAGAAAATGAAAACGTGATTTTTCCAAATGCTGAAACGATATACGGTTGAGTAGAATAGACCACCCACATTTCTTACCTAGGTGTCATAAAAGGCGACTACGGTAACTCGACACGCCGTGTGGTATCCGACTGAGTAGAATACCACCCAATTTCTTACCAAGGTGTCGTAAAAGGCGGCTAAGGTAAGTTGACCTACCGTGTGGTATCCGGTTAGTAGAATAGACCGCCCTGTTTCTTACAGAGTTGTCGTAAAATACGACTTGTAAGTTGACGTCTGGCAGGCGTCCGGTCGTAAAAAAAATAGCCAAATCATGTAAAATCATATTTAAAACATGTGCCGACCCACTTCGAGTGGGATAAGGGCAAGAGAATTATGAAATATTCAACAAATCAAAAGAAACTTACAATGCATTTAAAATATTTTCTTCTACCCGCGTTTAACAAAACAATCTTATCCCTTCTTTTTACTATCAAATTCTTTAGTACGACTTTTCTATTCACAATACACAAAAGTCCTAAAATATATAACAAAGGGACTTTACCTTTATACCTATTGTGAAGTTAGTTCATAACAAGAATGTTAATCCGAAGTTAGAAAAAATAATTTAGCCAAAGGCAGAAGTTGGAATGAATTGGTTTATTAATTTTATAATTTGCGACACGCCCCCGAGGGTATTCTTTAACAAAACAAGTCAAAATATCATTAGACGCGAGCGGCAAATTGTCTTTTTTCTTAGCATACAATTCAGTGATTAATGATAAGAAAGCTTGGATTTAAATTGCGACCAGATACGCATTATTATATTGTAATTTTTTTAATTTATTCATCATCTTCATGCCCTTATCCCACTATAAGTGGGGTCGACACAACATGTTATAAACATGCTGTCACATGATTTGGCTGCGTTTTTACGACCGGCCGCTGGCCTAACGTCAACTTAGCTCAGTCGTATTTTACGACGCCTCGGTAAGAAAGAGGGTGGTCTATTCTACTAAACCGGATACCACACGGTGGGTCAACTTACCTAAGTCGCCTTTTACGACACCTCGGTAAGAAATGAGGTTGGTCTATTTTACTCAGCCGGATACCACACGGCGGGTCAACTTACCTTAGTCGGCTTTTACGACACCTCAGAAAGAAATGAGGGTGGTACTATTCTATTCAGCCGGATACCACACGGCGTTTTAAAAACATAATATTGTAATACTTAATTTTGGAAAAGAGTGACCGCCGAGTTTCTTGCTGGTTCTTCTCGCTAAGAGCACCTTATTGAACCTATCGTACATTCATTGTAATCATTCATTTAATTTCTACACGCCTTAGTAGCATACATAAAAAATCAGATAATTTATTAAGTGATTTAGCCAGAGGAGTTATTTTACGTTTTGAATAAAAGATACATTATATAGAAGGGTGAATGACCGTACCCCATTCCATGTATATAATGCATAACCTTGACCGAGTAACTAAAGTGTGTACAACAAGTTCGAAAGAGACAAAACCATACTGTTATTGTTTTCTCCTGATTTTAAATAATCGTGCCATGCCAGGTTAGTCAGTCGTTACTAAAAAGCGAGATATCAATTAAATTATGTTTATTTTGTTTGAAAATACATTTTTACTATACTTAAAACGATGGAATTATAAAGTTATCTTACACGTTTAAATGTTAGTAGTATAGTCAGTACGTTTAAATGTCAGTAGTTCTGCGTGTTTTAGTATAAACTGGTGTTTTATGGATATAGCATAGGCATGTCTATGTCACTACACGTCCACTCTCGCCCACGGCTCTGGAGTTACTAACGTGTTGCGCTTAGAGATAGTGTGAGTTTTCTTTTGTACACTAGTATTAGTATGTTTATATATTGGTATATTCATGTATTATAATGTTCTGTGTTGTATTTATAAATATACAAGGTAAGAATCACATATTGCAACCCACGTAATTCTCTAGAGATACATAGGTTTCCTCACGATGTTTTCCTTCACAGAAAAGCGTGTGATAAATTGCAAATATCAATTCCCCCCTCCTTGCATCGTTCTCCTCATTACTGAGGGTCGTGATCCCTAGTTTTGAGTGATGATCTTTTGGACAGTTGCTCGCCATTTGTTCCTCGCCTTGGCCGAATGAAGAGCAACGTGTAGATTTGTGTCCAAGGCGGTTCTAATCTGGTCTGTCCACCGAATTGGGCTGCGTCCTCGAGGTCTTCTACCGTCTATCTTGCCAGTGACCATGAGTTGCTCGAGGTTCTTGCCTTCTTTTCGAGCGATTTGACTGGCCCGTTGGAGTAGTTAGGGTAGTGACCCGGCCTTCAGCTCCGCGGGTCGCGGGCTCGATTCCCGCCGAGGGCCAACATTTTCTATAAATGAATTTGTTGGTATTTGAGCCTGAGTGTATTTGTACTTAAGTATGTATTTAAAAAATATATAAGTATATATTCAGCAGTTGTCTGTCACCCATAACACAAGTATTAAGTTACTTACTTTGGGGACGGACGACCGTGTGTGTAAGTGTCCCATATATTTATATTATATGGCCAAAAAATTCTAGCACTCTTCGCAGGCATATAGATGAGAGTCGTGTCAATTATCAATTATCAACTAGACACATAAATTTTAATTGAAAAACTTATCGGTGCTTTCCGGGGCTTGAACCCATGACCCCCTCAAAAGAGTCCCACAGTTCACCGCTGTTTTGTGATAGCTTTATGCTATAGGGTCAAATCTAATTAGCATTACGAACTGAAAGCTCCATACACCTCTATCAATCTAATTTGCCTATACAGGAGTTGTTTAAGTGCTATTAAGATCTTTTGCGTTGCTAACTTTATCAACCCACGCCCGTCAACCGCACCATTCTAAATTTTCTTCGTATTTACCGTAAAAACGATTTCTGGTTAAATTGGGACGTCGGTCAAGTGGCTATTAACTAATAAAAATCCGTCAAGTGGTTATCCGAACGGCGAGTTACGTAAATCAAATGTGATTTATATAATTTTACGATCATCATCTTCCTGCCCTTATCCCACTCTAAGTGGGGTCGGCACAACATGTTATAAACATGTTGTGACAAGATTTGGCTGCGTATTTTACGACCGGCCGCCTGCCTGACGTCAATTTACCTTAGTCGTATTTTACGACACCACGGTGGTCTATTCTACTAAACCGGATACCACACGGTGGGTCAACTTACATTAGTCGCCTTTTACGACACCTCGGTAAGAAATGAGGGTGGTACTATTCTATTCAGCCGGATACCACACGGCGTGCTAACAGACACTATCTGGAAATATATGTGAGAGATACCATACGAATTATTAGACGTCGTAAGCGTTCAAGTAATTAAATAGTTTACAGACAGGATTGGAGCGAAAGGAATTTTGTTATATCACACTGCATAGAAAGGAAATGTTGTGTTAGGTTAAACGCAGTAGTTGCCTGTAATATATCCTTCCTTTATCGTATTGGAGAGAGGAATCGTAGCTTAGACGAACCACACTACATAACCAAACACATAGGGTCATCTATCCCCAAAATAAAAGTGGGATCGGCACAACATGTTATAAACATGCTGTTTATAACATGTTGTGCCGATCCCAATTAGAGTGGGATAAGGGCAGGAGGATATATAGTGTTCTGTTAGCATTGTTGCGGTAATAAAATAATTTATTCATAACACAACATATCTACATAACATAATATGCCATGCCATATTATAGTAGGAGAGCTATAGGTAGGCCTGTGAGTGAATGTCACAATAAATATTGAGATCAGATCTAATAAATCTTTGTTTCTAAAAAGTTGTTAATTAAATCTTTGTCTAATATATAAAGCTGAAGAGTTTGGTTGTTTGAGCGCACTAATCTCAGGAAGTACTGGACCGATTTGAAAAATTCTTTGAGTGTAAGATAGTCCATTTATCGAGGAAGGCTATATAACATCACGCTAGGATGAATAGGAGAGGAGCAGCAATAAAAAATATTACGAAAACGGCAAAATTTAAAGCTTTCCTACTCTGCCGGATACCACACAGCGGGTTTATATGATAATTAAGTGATATTTTAACACCAATTAGGTCGTGAACCTTTTACTAAACAATAAAATTAACTACAAATGTTTAATATTTTAAGATTATAAGTGAGCCATACCATAGTATATTCTATTATGGTTGGCGCAAATGGGACTAACCATGCCATCAACTTCGTAGGTCGCACTTTCACACTCAGAGATTTAAATCCCTTAAGGCAAAGAGATAAGTGCCCAATCGTGGGATAGTATAATTAATTATATAATAATAATATCTATCAAAAGAGTTTTAAATATGAATGTGGATGGATGTATGGCTAGAGGAAGGCCGAAAAAAAGATGGTTGGATTGTGTGAAAAATGATATGCATGTTAGAGGAGTGGCACCAGAGTTGACGAATGATAGAGGAGAATGGAAAAAGAAGACATATTGTGCCGACCCCACTTAGAGTGGGATAAGGGTAGGAGAATGATGAATATCTATCAATATATATAAAAGAAAGTTGGTCTTAGTTACACTATTTATAACTAAAGAACGGATGAACCAATATGGCTGGAAATTCGTGGAGAGGTTGCTTAGAACCAGGAAACAGACATAGGACACTTTGTCCCGTTCGACCGGATTTCCATCAAGTCACTATAAAACGTGGTATAACGAAAACGACTATGACATGGAAAAACAAAACGCAAATGACAGTGGAATAACAAAACATAAATGACAGCTAAACGTAATTTTGTCTTTGGTTAAGTATATTTTTTGACAAAAGTAATAGTAAAATTATTTTGCTATAATCCGCAAAGAAGTAAAATAAAAAAAATATATATAATGCTAAATGTAGAGTGGACAATCGGTTATCATACCTGATACCTGCAGGATTCGTAAAAAACACATGCACAAACCTCCACCACCGCCACCACAATACATAAGCACTATATACGTTCACTATCACAAACTCAACAATCGTTTCGATTGTTGAGTTTGTGATTCGCGATTACTTTGCGATTTTGGTCGTGGAGTCTATCTCCTGACGATGCTTCGGTTGCGGGGCGACACGATTATAGTGCTTGCTAGAATTTGTTATTAATTGCTAGAACGTATATAATGCTTGTGTATTGTGGTGGCGGTGGTGGAGGTTTGTGCATGTCTTTTTTACGAATCCTGCATGTATCAGGTATGATAACCGATTGTCCACTCACCATTTAGCATTATATATATATTCTATTTTACTTCTTCGCGGATTATAGCAAAATAATTTTACTATTACTTTTGTATTATGGATCTCCGCAAAGTAACGCCTAATTCAATAAATTATATTTTTTGAATTTAGATACTCCAAAGATAGCAGGGAATCTTCATGGTATAGGGAAAGGGGAATTGTTTTTCTCCAAATTTAACGCGTGCGGGCCACGGGCAGTAATGAATAAAACAAAACTACTGGATAGATTTAATCATTTTTTTCACTGAGTGACATAGGCTATATATTTTATACCCGCGCGAAGCCGGAGCGGGCCACTAGTTAGTAATAAAGCATACATTAACTAATTTATAACGCTCGGATGCATGTTGGCAACTCCTGGAAAAAGCCGACAAAACATTCGACGCAGGGTTTGATCGATTGAGTCGCAAGAAACGGAAAAGTTACTTTGACCTTACTTTTGGCCCTAATTTGGTCACGTATATACTACCTGTGCCAGCAGCTTCAGCAGCAGCAGCAGGAAAATAGTGTCATAATTTTTTTCCCATATTGAAATTTTGTACATAAATATAGTTATTGTTAGTTAATTATAGGAATTATTTAATAACTTTCCGTTTACTTAGCGCACGCAAGGAAAGCTTTAATTTGTGCCGTTTTTTCAATATTTTTATTGCTGCTCCTCTCCTATTTATCTAAGCGTGATGTTATATAGACTTTCTCGATAAATGAACTATCTAACACTCAACGATTTTTTTAAATTGGTCCAGTAGTTCCTGAGATTAGCGCGTTAAAACAAACAAACAAACTCTTCAGCTTTATATATTAGTGTAGTTACGAGTGATATCGATAGTGACTCTTTCGAAAGGGTCACGGGTTCAATCAACCAGGTATCAACAATAGAAAAATCTATTAAAACTTGTGTCTAAACCTGCATATCTCTATAGAATTCTAGGGATATGTGTAACCTAACAATCCGCATTGGAGCAGCGTGGTAAGTCTTAACTCAAAACCTTCTCTCCAAAAACGGAGAGTGGAGGCCTATGCCTAGCAGTGGGATAGTAACAGACCGTTACTTCACTTCACTACTGTATTATATAAACACAATGTTTTGTATTCAAATTTTAATTCAAAATATTTATTCAAATGTTTTAAAGAAGCTACCACTGATTTGGAATTTTGCTCCTACCGAGAAGAACCAGCAAGAAACTCGGCGGATAATCTTTTCAACAAAAAAAATAATAATTACAATTAGATTAATTGACATTAAAAAAAAAAGCTGTGATGGCCAAGCGGTGCGACCGTGTGAATCTCTAGAGACGATCATGGGTTCAAACCCGGGCAGACACCAATGAGTTTTTCTATTAAAACTTATGTGCCTAATTGATAATTGCAATTTATCACACGCATTTCGGTGAAGGAAAACTTCGTGAGGAAACCTGCATATCTCTAGAGAATTCCGGGGATATGTGTAACCTACCAATCCGCATTGGAGCAGCGTGGTAGGTCTTAACTCCAACCCTTCTCTCCAAAAATGGAGAGAGGAGGCCTATGCCCAACAGTGGGATAGTAGCAGACCGTTACTTACTTTAATTGACAAGTTAATCGTTGCAGCTTGGTGCGTAGCTGACTGCAGTTAAGATATGCTATCACTCAAATAATCTTCAATAGTATAGTAAGTTTTATGTAGCAGCATCGTTTTAAGATAATTTCTAAACTTGTGTAAAGGCAAGTCTAGATTTATGTATTGACGACTGGATAACGTGAAAAATACAAAATGGCGGTTCTCTTAATTACTGAAAGCTATTACGTCTGATGAGTCGAGTGATTAAGGTCTAAGATGAATTCGTTTTACTAAATTAGGTCTCTTTATTGTCGCTTAGACGTTTAATTACAGCATCAGGGTGACCGAGGCTTACTCGGTAAAATGAAGAATTAAAAGATCAAAAAATACAATAAAAAAAATAAAAATTAAGAAAGCGCCGGTGATATGTGGGAATCGATCCCAGGTTTTGGACTTTTTTGGTCCGCTCTTTTCCCTTTATCACAGCTTTGCAACTAACAGCTCAAATATCATTTGCATTCAATTCTACATTTCAGCATTTTTTTAATGCCCGAAAACAGTAACCTATCTCGATTTCCCCCCCCCCCCCCCCTAACTTCCTACATGCTGAATTTATATATATGATGACAAGATTGACTCATGTAAATATTAAATATATCTGGGTAGTTTTAGACAATTTTCTGCTTTATGTAACTGCTGATTGAAGCTCCGTTATATAGATATACATATTATAAAATAAAGTCCTTAGAAACTGTCTGTGTGGATGTGGTCGATTTATGGAAATACTAAACCAATTTTTATACGTTTTTTACTAAAAGTTAACAAGCTTTATAAATATACTAGTTACAGGACTAAGGGCTTGTTTCACAAGTTACCAATAAACTGTCAGTTAGCTTATTCGGAACATATCTGACACATATCTCGGAATTTTGCGTTTCTCAGGTTTCTGATAGGCTTATTCAGCTTAAAGTCCCTAATAAGTTAACAGGTATATCATGTGGCTGTTATTTTGTTTATCTGCTAGATAGCCAATACCTATTTCAAAATGGCCGCGATTTTATTTTATTTTTAATTTTTCAGTCTCTATTTACAGACATTTATCTGCTACTTAGTTTATTTGTCAGTTAACTATCTAACACTTTATCAGTAACTTGTGAAACAGGCTCTAAGTATATTATAAAGCAAGAATGAACAACAAATTTGTGAACTGGGCGTTTTAAATTAGATTTTTTACACAACGACTAAAGATTTACTCACTGAAGCAAAAGTGTTCATTATTAAAATGAAAATTCTTTCCATTTTACTTTTCACGTGGAATTTAATTCTGTTTAAAATTTCATCTACGCTCATACAATAGAATAAAATAAAAAAAACAATTTTGCTGTGCGCAATTATTTTTTAATCATGTTCACATTTTCATTTATGAGTCAATTTTTTAAACAGTAATTAAAATTTTATGATTGTAACGTATTTGGTGGTCGAAGAAAATTTTAGGTTAGCATTACTGGACATTTTGTCTATGGGTTGTTCAATGGGCATCAGTTTGGTAAATAAAGTGTATCATAGACATAAGAGAGGTCACAAAAATATTGTTTATGCCTGTGTCACGACTAAGTAGAGTTAGGAACTCATTTGATGACCTCGGTATTCGCTTCTACAATAAAATTCCGCAATCCATACTAGACCAGTCTACAGAAAAATTTAAGTATAAGAGATATACTTATACGTAACGCATATTACAAAATTGAAGATTATTTGGATGATAAAAATGCTTGGATTTAAAAATCCTTTCAGCTTCATACAGGACTGCGGTTTAAAATTGAAAATGTTTAAAAGATTGACCGCCGAGTTTCTTTCTGGTTCTTCTCGGTAAGAGCAACATTCCGAACCAGTTGTAGCTTCTTTAATCATATTGGTCCTTGACGATTCAAAAGTACTTGAAAAAGCTTATTTGTAAAAAGCTTTAAGTTGTAGAGTTTTACTCGTAGCTCCAACCCTTCTCTCAAATATTGAGGAGAAGAGAGGAGGCTTTTTTTTTGTTTACACCCCTTAAAACTCTTGCCAGATAAAAAATTATAGAAAATAATAGTAAGATCGAGGACAACCTAAATTAAGATGAATGAACTTAAATAGTAAGGATACAAAAACTATGCGAATGATAAGGAAGACATTTGATAAGTTAAGCTAAAAATTGAAATAAATTGTTTGCAGTTGGACAAGTTACTTAAAACCCATGCCAGATATCACGGTTGACAGCCCTTTATTTATACCTTTTTATATGTATGCCATTATCAACATTCGTGTTTTTCTTGGGGATAAGCAAATTCAGGAAAGGAAAGGCGATTAAGCTAAGTTGACGTTAGGCAGGGGGACGGTCGTAAAATAACTAGCCAAAACATGTAACAACGTGTTTGAATTATATCTCTTCTTAGAGTTGGTATAAGGGAAGGAGATAAATGAAAATTTAACTTGTATATTTCTGTTGTCAATAAAGTATAATTTATAAAATCTAAATATTAAATTAATTTTCCTTGTATTTGCATGTTTCTTTACAAATACAAAAGTTCAACACAAAGCAACAATTCGTTGTACTATAAGCTTACCAAAACATCGTCTTAAGAATTAATTAATTAAATTGTATATGGAATGTTTTAATAGAATGCTGAACGAATTAAATTAACTAAATTTCGATACGATCAAAGGAAAACTTTTCATGTAGGTTTTAAGAGATATATTTTGTATTCGTTTGAATTTTTAAAGATTGTTAACCTTTATTTTATAAGAAAATTTATATAGATAAATATTCATTTCTTTATTCAAATATATTAATAGAAAAGACCAAAAAAATAGCACCTGTACAATGGCAGAGTTTTCCCTAAAAGAGCTGTTCCAGTCAACCTTTGAGTGACAGAAGGAAAAGGACAAGTAGTAAAATACGTTTAATATAGAAATAAAAAGAAACACCGCGTGGTATCCGGCTGAATAGAATAGTACCACCCTCATTTCTTACCGAGATGTCGTAAAAGGCGACTAAGGCAAGTCGACCCGTCGTGTGGTATCCGGCTGAGTAGAATAGACCAACCTCATTTCTTACCGAGGTGTCATAAAAGGCGACTAAAAGTATCCGAAAAGTATCCGGTTTGGAGAATAAGACCACTCTCTTTCTTACCTTACAGGTTTCGTAAAATACGACAGAGATAAGTTGCGTCAGGCAGGCGGCTGGTCGTAAAAACGCAGCCAAATCATGTGACAGCATGTTTATAACATGTTATTCCGATGATAGAAAGAAAAAGAAAAACAACGAAAAACTATTCATGAATAAAGTCGAAGCAGACGAAGCTAGTCAGTGTTATAAAATAATATGTTATGTAATACATTTACCTAATATCAATTGCATGCCGCGGAAAGATATGACGGACTTCGTAATTAATTTATCTTGAATGATTATATTCTAAAATCAATTAGTGTGATCCCGTTTGAACTAAGACAATCATTAGGTATTTTCAAATGAAATTTCCCGCTAGCTAATATTAATCATGTTAACATTAGTCAATGGGGAATTTCATGCGTACCTAAATCCATGCATATAAGGTATTTACTAAACTATTTTTCAAAAACAAGCATTTAAAAAACTTAAAACAAATTAAAACTAAAGAATAAAAATTAATAAATAAATAAATACATATATGTATATTTACACTAAAACTAAACCATCGATTCCATTGCAATGGGGTAAAGTTTCTAAAACTGGCAGCGTTACCCCTTTGTATGCCAAATATTGTATAAATTCTATATCTATTCTTCTATCTATACATAAAATAAAATCGTTGAGATGTCAAATCTCTGTGCGTTTGTTCCCGCTAATCTCAAATACCGTTGATCCGATTTGGACGCTGTTTTTATTCATATGTAGTGAAAAGCCTCACTTAACATATATGGTATGTTTTATTTCAATCGGTCAGCAAATAAAAAAGATATGACAATTTTAAGTTGAAAGGCCGTATACTACGATAGTGGTACTTGGATTTTTTTTCTCTATTCCTATTAAAGGATTTTGTCTAATCAAGTTATAATACCGTTCGTAAAGTAACGGCCTGTTACTATCCCACCGCTGGGACACTTCGTCCTCTTAATATGTGAAAAGATTTAAATTAAAAAGTTAATAAATCTTGAAATTAAGCACGGCAAAGCGGGCTGGACATACTAGTCTTAGAATATCTTCTCTATTACATGAATATCTTATGATCTTAGAATAATAACACTTCAATTGACGTGAACGAAGTCGCAAGTAGAGCTTGTATAAGTAAGTAAGTAATAAGTAAGTAACGACCTGATACTATCCCACTGCTGGGCATAGGCCTCTTCTCTCCGTTTTTTTTTATGGAGAGAAGGATTGGAGCTAAGACCTACCACGCTGCTCCAATGCGGGTTGGTAGGTTACACATACACCCAGAATTCTCTAGAGATATGCAGGTTTCCTCACGATGTTTTCCTTCACCGAAAAGCGTGTGATAAATTGCAATTATCAATTAGACACATAAGTTTTACTAGAAAACTCATTGGTGCCTGCCCGGGGTTCGAACCCTAGACCTCCTCAAAAGAGGCGCACGGTGTTACCCCTAGGCTACCACAGCTCTTGTATAATACAAACAAAAAATCATTTAAAAGCTTTAGCACCCTGAGGCAATTGTGAAAATATTTAGAATATTTTTTACTGTTAAAATATATTCTAACGCCATTTACAGAATAATGGACGATCAATTGAGTCTATTGAACGAAGGTTATTTATTATCAAATGTTATTGAAACATCACAGCATTTTATGTTCGCTGGAAAATAAATGGCGGGTTAAGAGTTCACGCACATTTTGAAATTAATATAATTGTTGATGAATGAGACAAATGGTTTTATCCTTTACTGTTACATTTTTAGTTTTATGAAGATTTATTTTTTACTGTTCAGTTTCACCTTCTTTCTGAACCGATCGACCTCTAGGTGTCACTAGAGATTTTCTGCAGACATTGGATCCGTAAGTTGACCTGTCGTGTAATATCCGGCTGAGTAGAATAGACCACTCTTTTCTTACCGATTTTCATATTGTCATAAAAATTGACGTCAAACAGGCGGCCGGTCGTAAAATACATAGCCAAATCATGTGATAACATGTTTGTAACATGTTGTGCCGACTCCATTTAGAATGGGATAAGGGCAAGAAGATGAATTATAATATTACTTATGTAAGATAATTTGATGTTTTTCTTTTTAAAATGCGTCTATCACATCTTCGGATCGATCCTGTCGTCTAAATCCAGATTATAGAAATGGAGAAATTTTAATAATGCGTATATTTGCCAGTGATATAGACGTGGGCGTAACTTCGCGGAATTCAATAAAACAAACCGTAAAGGAGTTATATTTTACGTCAAAATCACAGGAATTTGCTGGATTGAACGAATATTATGTAATCCAATTGAAGAATATAAGCATATAAAACAAACCAAAGTTTCCCAAACTCTTTTATAGCCATGCCCTTTTTAAATTCTAAGTCCCCCTAATATACATAACTTTTCAAAAGTAATAATAAAATTATTTTGCTATAACCCGCGATGAAGTAAAATAGAAAATATATATAATACTAAATGTAGACTGGATAATATGTTTCATACCTGGTAAATGCAGGATTTGTAAAAACACATGCACAAATCTCCACCAACGCCACCCTATACATGCTTTGAGATTTTGCAATTTTATCGTAGAGTCTATTTTCTGATGATGCTTCGGTTGTGGGACGAAACGATTGTGGAGTTTGTGATAGTGAACGTGTGTATTGCTTATGTATTGTGGTATGTGCATGTGTTTTTATGAATTCTGCATTGTTATTTTTCGCTAAAATCGCCCCCAAAATCTAGCATAGCACTTAAATAGCCCGAAACAAAACTTGTTAAACTTGTGTAGAGTTAAACGTGTGTAGAGATTAGACCAGGCAATGAAATTGCCCCTTTATGGGACGTGGGGCCCATATTGGGGAAACACTGAAATAAACTTTCCATCTCTACCCTTGCCAAAAAAATGAAATCTTGCTTAACGAAATGTCTTGAGAGTGTCTTGTGGTTTCAGAGGTTGTTGTATGCATCAGTAAGTTTTATGAGGAAAATACCTAATATTATTAAACATTAAGGGCCTGTTTCACAAGTTACCAATAAACTGTCAGTTAGCTTATTCGGAACGTATCTGACACATATCTCAGAATTTTGCATTTCTCTAGTATCTGATAGGTTTATTCAGCACTTAAAGTCCCTAATAAGTTAACAGGTAGATCATGTGGCTGTTATTTTGTTTATCTGCTGGATAGCAAATACCTATTTCAAAATGCCCGCAATTTTTTTTTTAATTTTCACTTTTTAGAGTCTCTTTTTATAGACATTTATCTGCTATTGGTTTATTTGTTGGTTAGTTATCCAATTCTTTATTAGTAATTTGTGAAACAGGCCTTAATTATACTGTTCGTTTTGATACCTATACATACAAATAAAACAACCACTATCATAATAAACTGACGCTGCACACATTTACTAAGTAACAGAAGCATCATCAGACTCTACGACAGAATTGTAAAGCTTATAAAAGACAAGCATTTTCAGTAGATATTGTGAGTGAATGCGTGCGTGCGTGCATGCGTGCCTAAGTGTCTGCATATCGCATTCGTTTGTAACAATATATTGTCAGTTAATTTCATTTTTCAAGAAAATTTCAATTTTCTCAATTTTCAAGAAAAATTATCATAGTAAAAACTTGTTCGATCGAAATATAGATTCCAGATAAACTTCGCAGTGGCCCAGCTCTTCCCTCGTAATAGATTTAACTGAATCTAACACAATTACGTGGGCTGACAGGGGCTAATTTGACATTGGTCTATTGATGACGTCACGAAACTATTGCGATTGGTCAATGGGAATGTAGATTTAATGTAATTTTAAAAAGACTACGTTAAACAAAAGTAATACAAATAGAGATTTATCTGAGAAACTCTGAGTGAAAAAAATAAAGGTACCGAAAAATTGAAAATATGTTTTGTTATCTGTACTTAAGGGCTGCAACATTCACATTATACTGCATTACATATATTCTCTTAACAAACGCGGATTACAGCAAAATAATTTTATTGTAACATCGATACTTTTGAATTCAGCAAAGTAACGACTGCTTCTATAAATCAAGAAATATATAAGTAACCAAATAAAACCCAATAATAAACTTTCCCGGTAACATTGCGTCATACATCGCATTATAACAACGGGAATTTCAACATCAAAGTTGTATGAATCAATAAATCAATCGGCGATTATGTAAATCCGAGTGCAATAATCACTCAATAAAATTATAGCACGAAAATCGATGTTGGTACTTGTATTTCAACCGAGATGTTTTTAAACATAGATGTATGTACATCTATGTTTAAAAACATCTTGAAAAATGGGTTACAGAGCAAAACTAAAGACCAAAGTCTTCAAACAGTGCGTGTTGCCAATGATGACATACGGATCCGAAACGTTCGCTCACTATGGGCCTCGTAAATCAAATCAAAATGATCTTTATTCAAATAAGCTCTTTCAAACACTTTTGAATAATCATGGATCAATATGATTAATAAAGCTACAAGAAAAAAGCAATAATAAAATTATTTTGCTATAATCCACGATAAAGTAAAATAGAAAATATATATAATGCTAAATGTAGAGTGGACAATGACTGATGCAAGATTCGTAAATCATCAATCAAAATAAAGTCGCAGAGCCTAGCTTTGAGATTTTGTTCTAATCTCCTGATGATGCTTCGATTATGGGGGAAACGATTATGAATTTCGTGATAGTCAAGTGTGTAGTGCTTGTGTATTGTGGTGGCGGTGGTGGAGGTTTGTGCATGTGTTTTTACGAATCCTGCATGTATCAGATATGAAAACGGATTGTCCACTCTACATTTAGAATTATATATATTTTCTATCTTAATTTACCGCGGACTATAGCAAATTAATTTTATTATTACTTTTCATCATCTTCCTGCCCTTATCCCACTCTAAGTGGGGTCGGCACAACATGTTATAAACATGTTGTCACATGATTTGGCTACGTATTTTACGACCGGCCGCCTGCCTGACATCAACTTACCTTAGTCGTATTTTACGACATCTCCGTAAGAAAGAGGGTGGTCTATTCTACTCAACTGGATTCCACACGGCGGGTCAACTTACCTTAGTCACCTTTTACGACACCTCGGTAAGAAATAAGGGTGCTCTACTCAACTCAGCCGGGTACCACACGGCGGGTCGACTTACCTTAGACGCGTTTTACGACATCTCGGTAAGAAATAAGGGTGGTACTATTCTATTCAGCCGGATACCAACACTGCGTAAGTAAAGAGATGTAATGTAAAACGTTTCAGTATTCAAAAAATGAAATTATGTTATATTTCAAAAGTGCAGATTATATGAAATACAAAAATACTTTCAGATATAAAAGCGATCCACTTAAATTTAATAAACGATTTATTTTACAGTGAAAGGATTATGTATAAAGATAAATCATTGCTCCCGAGGTAAATAGCCTTAATATTTTAAATTGCAAGTTATAATCGCGACTTTATTCGCAACACTTAAAATATTAAATTGCCTACAAGTATCTAAAATGGAAAAAATATATTTATTTTACTGTTCTAGTGAAAGAACACAACTTCGGTGAAGGAAAACAAAAGGTGTCGTAAAAGGCTACCAAGATAAGTTGATCCATCATGTGATATCCGGCTGAGTAGAATAGACCACCCTTTTTCAAACTCAAATTCAAATTCAAAATATTCTTTATTCAAATAAACTTGTAAACAAGTGCTTTTGAATCGTCAACTCTACTGCTGGTTCGGAAAGCTGTTTCTACCGAGAAGAGCCAGCAAGAAACTCGGCGGTTGCTCTTTTAAAAATATCATTCTTAATACTATTTACATTAAGTCGTTACTGTCTTGTACAGGTTCAAAGAGAGCTATATCCACACATTCTTATCTTCTAAATAATCTTCAAGAGTATAGTAGGCTTTCTGTATCAGCCTCTTTTTAACAGTGTTTTTAAACTGCTGTAATGGCAAAGCTGAAATTGATTGCGGAATTTTATTATAGAATCTTATACCAAAACCCACAAACGACTTACGAACTTTTGCAAGGCGCAAAGCAGGAGTCGCAAGCTTATGTCGGTTCCTGCTTTGTCTATTGTATACATCACCTATTCTATTGAGGTGTCGTTAAAGGCGACTACGGTAAGTTGACCCGCCTTGTGGTATCCGGTTGAGTAGAATAGGCCACCCTCTTTCTTACCCAGATGTCGTAAAATACGACTAAAGCAAGGTGACGCCAGGCGGCTGGTCGTAAAATACATAGCCAAATCGTGTGACATGTTGTACCGACCCCACTTAGAGTGGGATAAGGTACAGGAGAATGATGAATGATGAAGAAAATAATTTAGTTTAAAAAATCGTCATAATTGTAGGCACCATTATGACCAGGGTTTTAAACAGTCCAACGGCCATACCGCTGGGCTATCACAGCCCGAAGAAATTTCGGTCTATCATCAATTTTTGAATATGGTCCTTCTGAAAGGATCACGTGCCTCTCAAGTCCGGTTGATCCCTGCGACCTTTTTCAGATCGATTATTTACCCTTTCTCTACCAATAATACTTTTTCCGGTGTTGGGTGAGATTCAAACACCCTGGAATCCCAATACATATTGCTCCTTCAAACTTAATACTCTACCCGTTAGCACTTCAGCTTTACGAGAAAAATATCGCGATACTATCCAAATAGTAATATTATAAACTAGCGGCCCGCTCCGGCTTCGCACGGGTATAGAATATAGTCCATGTCACTCAGTAAAAAAATAATTAAAATCAATCCAGTAGTTTGATTCATTCATTACTGCCCGTGGCCCGCGTTAAATTTGGATAAAAAAATACCCCTTTCCCTATACCATGAAGATTTCCTGCTATCTTTAGAATACCTAAATTCATATACTACATTTTAACTTATTTACTTTTTACATTTTTCCCTATGTATTTTATTTTTACAATTAATTACAGGATGTCGTTATATACAACATTCACAGCTTTCTTTTCATTAGACAATACAAACATGTTTTCTTTAGAGGTTACACTAAAGCTACATATAGTTGGCCACGTGAAAAACAAACGCGTCCGATCGCTGCTAAATTCGAAGTACTATAGGGCGAAGCGCGGCCTCCTCGCGACATTTTAAATCTGTAATATCTTCAAAAATGTTCCTTTAAATTACATGCTGTAAACAGCTATATTGATCTATATTAAATCAACAATGTATTTAATCTCTATTTAACTCAATGTATTTATGTCTTTTTCCAACAGATATCTTGCAATATTCGAATTTTGCTGTTTGTGAAATTGAAGCTTACATGCTACCTAACATTTTATTTGATAATTCCCATGTTGTTTTGATTGAAACAAAAAGCTTTTAACAAAATTTGTTGTCCCTACTGTTAACCGTCGAGGAGTTCCCTCATCTGGAGCCAATCCTGACAGAAGCATCCAGGACATTCTTATCGTAAAGATGCATTGTCATCGGGATTGGACCAATATATAAAATTTCAGCTCAAACAGACCCAGGGAAGTGGGTCAAATTTAACTAGCAAGATTCCACCTTCACATACATACAATGCAAGTTGAATAAAAGCTTCTAATAATGGTGCATTATTGACAGTCTTTTTATGTATCGAGCTATTCTTCTCACATTTAAGTAATCCAATAAACTTTGTCCGGCAAAAGTTTGTAATCCTGACTAACTTTCAGAACGTAAGAAATATAATTTTTTCTACGGGAAAAGAATAAATTAGATTATTATTTTTATACATATTCTAATGTGAGTGGCTAATATATTTCATTCTTTTTACATATACAAATAAATAATTTATTTAAAATTAGGGGTTACCTTCAGAAATCCATAGAAAAGGTAAACTAAATAGCTGAAATCCGCAATGAATGTCTCTAATGTAGAGTGTACTCTTTCCATTTTTATACCTTATTCATAAAACGTATGCATAAAATACCACCAACACACTACAAAAGCACAGCACACATTGATTACAATAATATGAACAAATTTTTCGCCTCGTAAACGAAGCATCATCTGAAAATGGATTTCAAGGCAAATTCGCATAAAAAAGGAAATCTAAAGTAAAAGAATCTTCTGAATTCTTTAACAACAATTTATTTAATTAAGAATTTCGATTTGAGTAATGTTGTTCAGAAATTTACTTTCACTCATCATCCTCCTGCCCTTATCCCACTCTAAGTGGGGTCTGCACTACATGTTAACATGTTGTTACATGATTTGGCTGCGTTTTTACGACCGGCCGCCTGCCTGACGTCAACTTACCTTAGTCGTATTTTTACGACACCTCGGTAAGAAAGAGGGTGGTCTATTCTACTAAACCGGATACCACACGGTGGATTAACTTATCTTAGTCGCCTTTTACGACACCTCGGTAAGAAATGAGGTTTATCCATTCTAATCAGCCGGATACCACACGGCGGGTCGTCTTGCCTTAGTCGCCTTTTACGACACCTCGGTAAAAAATGAGGGTGGTACTATTCTATTCAGCCGCATACCACACGGCGGACAGAAATTTACTTTCACTCTTTGTTATTAAACTAATTTAAATGAAATGAGTGTATTTAAGTTATTTCTGAGTTTAGTCATGGATGAACTTTAATCTGAATGAAAAGTCCTAAAGGTTCAATATCCCGAATAGAAGTTATAATGCATTAATATTTATTCACATACGTCGCGCGGATCGTTTTCGCAATCTTAATATAAATTTACGTAGTCGACAAAAGTCAATTTTGTAATATACTAGCAATTGCCAGCGACTCCGCCCGCGTGGAAAGATTTAAAACTGGTATATAGTTTTTTGATAACCATAAAAATGGTTATAGTGGGTTAAGTTGTTTTTACTTTATTTTTTATTTTATTTTTTTACAGGTTGTTTAATTTTCTTTTTTATTCATTCTTTCTTTTTTTTTAAACTTTATGATTATATAAAATTACTGTAGTTAAATTATATCTCTCAGTTGTCGTAACTTAGTTTGAAAGTTGTTATTACCTTTAATTAAAATACCACTTATTTTAAGTTGTTCAATGTATTAGAGTAATGTGAAGTGTGTATTTTGTTGGTGATCTATAAATAAATAAATAAATAAACCTTAAAAGCTAGACATACGCTGTACAGGACTTTTATATAGAGTTCTATATAAATCTTCAATTGTATAGCAAGACTAGCAATCGCCAGCGGCTCCGCTCGCGTGAAAAGATTAAAGCCGTAATATAGTATTTTGACAACAATAAAAATGAAAATGGTTAAAGTGGGTTAACCTTACAAGCTAGACATATGCTGTCGAGGACTTTTATTTAGAACTTTTAGAGGGGTACAATTTTGCAATACATGATTTTTTATTAAATATCACCGTTTACTCAGCGCACGCAAGGAAAGCTTTAAATTTTGCCGTTTTCGTACTATTTTTTTATTGCTGCTCCTCTCCTATTCATCTTAGCGTGATGTTATATAGCCTATAGCCTTTCTCAATAAATGGACTATCTTACACTGAAAAATTTTTTTCAATTGGTTCTGTTCCTGAGCTTAGCGCGTTCAAACAATCATACAATCAATCAAACAAACAAACTCTTCAGCTTTATATATTAGTATAGACTAGCTATTCTGGGTGGTTTCGCCCGCGCGAAATAAGTGCAACACAAAATTAAATAATTTTCTAAAGTATATTTAATTCATATGATGTAAAGGAAATTTAGCCGTGTGGTATCTGGCTAAGTAAAATAGACCATCCTCATTTCTTACCGAGTTTTTGTAAAATACGACTAAGGTAAGTCGACCCGCCGTGTGGTATCCGGCTGTGTAGAATAGACCATCCTCATTTCTTACCGAGGAGGCGTTAAAGGCGACTAAGGTAAGTCGACCCGCCGTGTAGTATCCGCCTGATTAGAATAGACTATCCTCATGTCTTAACGAGGTGTCGTAAGAGGCGACTAAGGTAAGTAAACCCGCCGTGTGGTATGCGGCTGAGTAGAATAGACCATCCTTATTCCTTACCGAGATGTCGTAAGAGGCGACTAAGGTCGACCCGCCGTGTGGTATACGGTTGAGTAGAATAAACCACCCTCTTTCTTACCGAGGTGTCGTAAAATACGACTAAGGTAAGTTGACGTCAGGCAGGCGGCGGTTAGGCGGCGGTATAATACGTAGCCATCATGTGACAACATGTTTATAACATGATGTGCCGACCCCACTTAGAGCGGGATAAGGACAGGAGTATGATGATTAATTGGCAATGATAACGAAGGCATATTTATAAGACATTGATTGACTGAACAGAAGAAAGCAGTCTCGAAAATAACGTCATACTTGTAATCGAAATTTTAAACATAAAAATTTTAAGTGAACCATAAGAGATAGAAACATGCAGTCGCGGACTTGTTCGTAGTATTTTTGTAGATTTACAATTCTCTGGTACATTACTTTAGTGTATCTATGCTAATATACGCGACGCACGCGAGTACTTTATCGCGGATCATATTAATTCAATCATATTATTTTAAAAGGCTTCATGTTAGGTTTAAACTGATTTTAAAAGCTATTAATTTCAGACTTGTTTCAATATCGTTAAAGGGATAAAATTAATTTGATGTTATCGGATTTATCGAGGAAAGTAATTTATCGTTTCTTTGTTATGGAATTCCGCAAAGTAACTGTTACTATAAATATTAATTATTAATTTTTTTAAATTTTATTACAGCAAAAATGTACAAGTTATATCTATCTTAAATAACTTACACGCTAGGACTATACAAATCATGCCCACGTGGAATGGTCCCAAGAATGCTGGCAGCGTTTCCGCGCTGAATCGCTAAGCTGATTCATTGTGCGAAAAAAAAGCCAGCCCTCTTGTCACCTGAAGAGGCAATTAACCGAGGTGTTCAAACGTATAAAAAAAATTACACTTTGACTCCATGGCCCTAGGGTCTCAACCGCAAAGGCACAAATATATAACTCTCGATGGGAGATTCGGCCTTTTCCGCCGCAGCTCCAGGTCTTGACGCTGTTTCCCTGATATTGGACGAGGCTAACGTATCAACGCATGTTGCGTCCCACATTAGGGCCCGTCCCCGTTCCCAAGGAACCAGCGTCAAGTCGTCTCAAATTTTTTTTATATAATGTACGGAAAAATTTATAATTTAATAATTTATTTAATCTCTTGCCATCATCCCGACATATCCCCGAAGGCTCGAGAAGAGCAGGAATGTCCATGGTGGCAAGAGATTAAATAAATTATAAAATTATGTATTTTTCCGTACATTATATAAAAAAAATTTGACGCAAACTAAGTTATTGCGCATTGCAATTCCAGAAAACAAGTATTGCAATCTTCCTTGACCTATGAAGTTATCCGTTATTATATTTATATAATTATTATTTACGATTATATATGTAATTATGAACATGTTTTTTTAAACCCCTACTATATATTTGTGTGCTTAATTTACTATTAAAATCATCACAATTATCAAAAGAAGAATTATCAACTCAAAAGAATTAAATAGTTTAAGTTTAGAATTAAATTAGACATATTTAACGATAGTATCCATAATTTTTGTGAAAAATATGATTAAATTTAAAAACAATAATAAATAATATAACAAATATATAATTAATTTATTTAAACAAATTAATTTTAATGTTATAGTGTGGTACACATATCATTTTTTTTTGTAATATATTTAAATAATGAACGCGTCACTATTATATGCCGTGGTAACCTATAATTAAGATTTCATTTAAATAAATAGTTTGTAGAGTATTTTATAGTATTAATAATGTCAATCTTGTTAGTTATCCTAAATAAATAAAATAAAATAAATAAAATTTATCCAATTTTTTTTATTAAAAAAAATTAAATACTTACCGGTAATATGTAACATCCGTTAAAGTTCACAACAGTTCACTATCACCTCACTACGATTCACCCCAAAATCGGACAATAGAGGCGTTAGGAAAGTACGCGCGTTAGTCCCTTACTGCGAGCCAGAACACGCCGCCCGCCCTGATGTTATCAGAGGGTGGGTGCTAATTTACAAGCGTTCGGCGTATTATATCTTTATACAGACTAATTGGCTCATTAACGATAAGTTTCCGTTAAAAAGAAATGATTAATTTATTTTGTCGCTCAATTTATACTGAGCTGTTGCCATTTTCATTTTCTTGTGTTATCCAGTATATGTTATTGTTCCATTTAGTGTTATGTGTTAAGGTTTAGTTAATTAAACGTGAAATAAACGTTCTTTCTTTCTATTTTAAATGGTATCTTGTTTTATATTTAACTAAGTTCTTAATATTAATCTTAATATTTAAGTAAAATTAATTAAAAAAAATATGAAACTAAACTAGAATTTTGCAACTTTCGGTTTTTATAATTGTATAATTTAAATTATGTATTTTGTAATGTAATAATTTACGTATGGTACCCCATGTAAGCATGCTAGGTTCACATCTAGAAGACAACAATTATTGTAAGCCAATTATTATGTTGATTTTTTGATATCCTCAATTGTATATCAGTTTTGGGAACTAAATAAAAAAAAAAACTAACTGTGCCTACAGTTGCACCTGCATGGAAATCAGTGTATTTAATTAAAATTTTGAACATAAAATTAGTTACTGTCAGTTAACTATAACAGATAGAGACGTGCTGTTAGGGACTTTTTTGTAGTATTTTTATAGATCTGCAATTCTTGACTATATTACTTTACTTTATTTCTGTTAGTTTTCGCGGTGTAAGCGACCATAGCTCTCAGATGTACAACCGCTTGACCTCTTCAACATAATTTACAAAAAAGCGTAATGATTATGCGTAAGCTTTCGGAAGAATTACACAAAAAAAATTTAGTACTCAAACTGTACAAAAATCCGTTGAGTAAATTTTGGAAAAATCGATCAGACAGCTTTTGGGGACTTTTTTCCCGTTTTAAGTGAAACTCTGATGTGGTATTTTATTAACACTAGACATTTTCTGTCGCGGACTTTTATTTAGAACTTTTAGAGGGGCACAATTTTGTAATATATGATTTTTGAATAACTATCACCGTTCACTCAGCGCACACAAGGAAAACTTTAAATTTTCCCGTTTTCGTATTCTTTATTGCTGCTTCCCTCCTTTTCATCTTAGCGTGATGTTATATAGCCTATAGCCTTCCTCAATAAATGGACTATCTTACACTCAAATAAATCAAAAATTATGAATAATTTTCTTTATGATATACCAATATCACTTTTCGAGTTTCCATGACTTTCGACCAGCAGATAGGCGTGGTTTGGCTGGGTAGTGCAATAGATGGAGCCAATTATTACTACAAGATTAACTCATTTAAGTATCTCTTTTATATTATCTCTTTGTTATGATATTTAATTGTTTGTGTGCATGAAAGTGTTATATGTAAATAAATGATGTTTGATTTGATTTGATTTGATTTGAAATAATAAAGATAATAAGAAAAATCGCACTCGCTCACAAATTCCGCCATGCGCCATCCCAGAGGACTCCCTGTTGTCATCAATTGTTTCAGTTGGAAAGGCTCGTAAACACTTACTGGACTTAATGATGTCTGCATTAATGTTAGACGTTGCACTACCAGTCAAGTGCATGCCTCGACAATTGCATATTATTGCATATTTACAGCTGTGATAGCCCAGTGATGGGAGCGTGAGACTTTTTTTTTCGAATTGACTATATGCAATAATAAGTAATAATAATATAAGGGTTAACAAACCCTTTTGCTTTTACAGCGTCACCGGGCGGGACGGGTGGACTACTAGCTATGGGGAACGTCGTCCTGAGGGTGCCTCCAGTAAGGCCGGACCACGGCTTAGGGCGATGTGTAGTGGAGGGCTGATGGTATGACTTTGATTAGTCAATACGACGATGGAAGGGTGGCAAGAAGCCACGACCAACCGACCAACTCTTTTAAGAGGGTCAGTGTCTTAACCGGTCAGGTACCAATGAGTTTTTCTCTTAATAACTTATGTCGTTCTTCTGCCCATATCCCACTCGAAATGGGGTCGGCGCAACATGTTATAAACATGTTGTTAAATGATTTGGCTAGGTATTTTACGACCGGTCGCATACCTGACATCAACTAACTCATCTTAGTCGGATTTTATGATATCTCGGTAAGAAATGAGGGTGGTCTATTCTACTCAGCCGTATACCACACGGCGGGTTAACTTACCTTAGTTGCCTTTTACGGCGCCTCGGTAAGAAATGAGAGTGGTCTATTCTACTCAGCCGGATACCACACGGCGGGTCAACTTACCTTAGTCGCCTTTTACAGCACCTCGGTAAGAAGTGAGGATGGTCTATTCTACTGTGGCAAATGTGTTACTTAGTATCACATAATCATCACATCATGACTTTATTAAAAAAAAAAGATTAAAATTTCCAGAAAGATTTAAATATTTTTTATAGGCTTTTTAAATATAAAAGTGATTCCTACTTCGCCAGTCACATTGCTATCAGCAATGACCCGACGAACATGTCAGGTTATCGCACAAGTCGTAGCGACCCAACAAATCTTTTGGGTGGCATCACTCGCTAATTAGGATGTTAATTGAGAACGAGTCAATTGAACCGACATTTAAAGGTACCGAAAATGTTGACAACTTAAAATATATTTTATATACATACGACTAAGGTAAATTGACGTGAGGCAGACGGCCGGTTGTATAATACGTAGCCAAATCACGTGACAACATGTTTATAACATGTTGTGACATGTATACAATAGACAAAGCAGGAACCGACATAAGCTTGCGGCTCCTGCTTTGCGCCTTGCAAAAGTGCGTAAGTCATTTGTGGGTTTTGGTATAAGATTCTATAATAAAATTCCGCAATCAATTTCAGCTTTGCCATTACAGCAGTTTAAAACACTGTTAAAACGAGGCTGATAGAAAGCCTACTATACTCTTGAAGATTACTTAGAAGATAAGAATCTGTGGATATAGCTCTCTTTGAACCTGTACAAGACAGTAACGACTTAATGTAAATTGTATTAGGAATTATATTTTTAAAAGAGCAACCGCCTAGTTTCTTGCTGGCTCTTCTCGGTAGGAACAGCTTTCCGAACCAGCAGTAGAGTTGACGATTCAAAAGCACTTGTTTACAAGTTTATTTGAATATAGAATATTTTGAATTTGAATTTGTGCTGACCCCAGCACAATAGCAGAATAAGGGCAAGAGGATGAGTATTGAAGTAACCTTATAAAAAAAAATAGTTAAGTAAAAGCATAGCGCCTACAAACTCGTGAAAGTAAAGACCCAAACTTAGAAGAGCAAGAAAACACTAGCTTTTTAATACATCGTAGCGTGATATCATATATAGCTTTGAAATAATGATTACAATGAATCTAACACAATTAAGCTTAATTTTGAATTAGGTCACTTTAATACTAAGGGTGCGAAATACAATCGCGGAAGATCGTGCAGCTGAATCATATAGTAAACAAGCAATAACATGTAATCATTTGATGGTTGCAAATACCATTAGATTCAAATTATAATGAACTCACTTAAGCAAATTGCGTTTATACAATACTAGCGGCTCGCTCCGGTTTCTCACGGGTATAAAATATATAGCCCATGTCACTCAGTGAAAAAAAAATGATTAAAATCGATCCAGTAGTTTTAATTTATTCATTACTGCCCGTGGCCCGCAAGCGTTAAATTTGGAGAATAACAATTTCCCTCTCCCTATTCCAAGAAGATTTCCTGCTATCTTTGGAATATCTAAATTCATATACTACATTATTTACTTATTTATTATTTATTTACTTATTTATTTTTACATTTTTCCCCATGAATTTTATTTTTACAATTAATTACAGATTAACTAAATGACTAAATTTTAAATGCGAAGTGCTATACGTTTAGCGCGGCGTCCTCACGGCATTTTAAATCTGTAATATCTTCGAAAATGTTCATTTAAATTATATGCTCTAAACGGCCATATTGATCTACATTACATCAGCAATGTATTTAAGGTACTTAATAAGATAAGGATTAATGCTGTATTGTTTAAAATTGCTTCGATAATAAGGCATTATTTTTCGTAATAAGAAAATGACAAAAAATGCTATTGTGGGTTATCCATAAGAGATATACATATACCATCGCAGAGTTTTCTGTAGACCTTTTCAAAGTGTACAAAAACTTAGTACATTATTTTGATAAATCTCGTAAGGTTCAACCTGCGTTTGCAATGAAGCGAAAAAAATGTAATTATTTACTACTTCACATGAGAAACCTCAAAAATTATAGTATTTCTCTACTCTGTATTGAATGTTATTATACATATAGACCTTCCTCTTGAATCACTCTATCTATTAAAAAAAACCCCATCAAAATCTGTTTCGTAGATTTAAGCCTACATAGGGAAATAGGGATATGGGGACAGACAGATATTGCGACTTTGTTTTATACTATGTAATGGAGTGATGTTTGTAATGTAAAATATATTCAAGATTATATTATTTCCTCTAGATTATTATTAGCATGTGAACAATTTTATTGCATCAGAAAGGTTATATCTGTTTGTATATTTAGTGACCATATCTAGTTTCTCTTGAGTGATAAATCACTATATACTTTGAAAGATAATAAAAATAATAGCAATGCTATTATAAGATGTATTCGCTATTACTTATACGTAATGCATACACGCCGTGTGGTATCCGGCTGAATAGAATAAACCACCTTATTTCGTACCGAGATGTCGTAAAGGCGACTAAGGTAAGTTGATCTGGTATCCGGATGAGTAGAATAAAAACCACCCTCTTTCTTACCGAGGTGTCGTAAAAGGTGACTAAAATAAGTTGACCCGCCGTGTGGTATCCGGATAAGTAGAATAGACCACCCTTATTTCTTACCTAGTTCTCGCAAAAGGCGACTAAGGTAAGTTGACCCGCCGTGTGGCATTCAGCTGTGTAGAATAGATTACTCTTTTTTATTGAGGTGTCGTACTTCGTGACTAAGGTAAGGTGACGTCAGGTAGGCGGCCGATTGTAAAATACTTAGTCGATGTAAGAATATGCTTATAAAATGTTGTATCGACCCTACTAAAAGTGGAATAAGGGCAGGATGATTATGCGTAAAGTTTACAGAAATATTTTGATGATAAAAATGGATTTAAAAATCCTTTTACCTACATACAAGAGTAAGGTTTAATAATGTTTGGCGGCAGAGTTTCTTTCTGTTTCTTCTCGGTAAGAGCAACATTTCGAACCAAATGTAGCTTCATTAATCATGTTGATCCTTGACGATTCAAAAGTGTTTGAAAGAACTTATTTGAATAAAGATTATTTTGATTTGATTGATTAAAATAATTCCTTATTTATTTGTCAAGTTAAGTTATCCTATTTAAGTAATAGTACTCAAAATCTTCTATAGTCTTCTTTTCTAAATAAAAAAATTATAGAATTAGGCGTTACTTTGCGGAGATCCATAATACAAAAGTAATGAGATTATTATTTTGTTATAATCCGCGATAAAATCGCGGATAAAAAAAATTTATCGCGGATTATAGCAAAATGATATTTTCATTACTTTTGTTCTAAGTAAAAGTAAATATGTATGTTCCTAGACTCAGAAACGGCTAGATTTTAATAAAATTGAGAAAATCTGTAGATCATCCCAGCAGATAATGCTATAAAGTTTAGTGGTGATCGATGCACTTTAGATTGTAGTGTCAATAATAAATATATGGGACACTTACACACACGGTCGTCCATCCCCAAAGTAACTTAATACTTGTGTTATGGGTGACAGACAACTGGTGAATATATACTTTCATATATATTTTTTTATATACATACTTAAATACAAATATACACCCAGGCTCAAAGACCAAAAAATTAATAACCGAAGGCAAGGTCACTACCCATTAAGCCACAAGCCATTCGCCAATGACAGTTATATGTCGACATCAGATTTAGCAAAAACTAATGTGTAGCCAAATTGTTACTAAAGTTATAGAAATTAAAGGATTCAAATTAAAATACAACAAACATATTCAAAAACAATATTATTCCTTAATTTTCACATTTTCCAGATTAACATTTACACCTATATTGTTTTGTTCGAACATTTTACCAAACAACGAACTATATAATTCATTAGTGCTTTCATCGTTCCATTTCAAAGACTTCTCTGGTGCCATATAACTAACGAGCTTATTATGAACCACATATTTTATTTTGCGTCCCTTCGTTGCCCTTGTGTCAACTTTCCTTTTCATTTTACTCCGCATCTGTTGCAAAGCGATCCATTGTCGGCTAAGCTGAACAGGGTCCGATATATCTGCTGATTTACATTCGATAAGTTCTCTTAACAATTGATGATAGAAATCGCTGTCATCAAATATTTCTGGTATATATTCATCAATATCTTTCCTGTCGTTTAACGGATTCAATTCGGTCTCATTCTGATCATCTTTGATCTGTGATCTTTGATCATTCTGATCATTTTTGTATCCAATAATGTTGTAATCAGAACGTTTTAACTGTGTGCGACGTATAAGTTTGTTTTTATCAGATAAAATATAAGATATTTGTTGTAGTACTGTATTTGTTGGTGCATTTTTTACATTAGCTGTAGCTAATCTCGTTTTTTCATTCCACTTCTGAATTGTTGTATCTCTAAATGTCTTAATACTTTTGTGCGTTTTTAATATATCACTCTCATAGTCTTCAAGTTTGCGTTTCTTTTGACTTTTATTTGTTTTAATTTTATCTGTACTATTTCTTTCTTGCTCTGTAATATCTTCTGCATCTGTGTCTGAAGGTATTTCTTCATTGTCTGTATCACTTGGAATTTCTTCGTCACTCTCTTCTTTGAGATTCGGTTGAAGCTCTGTTTGTTTAGTATTAGACAAACTTTTAGTTTCTGGATATTTTTTCAATAGTAAATTTTGTAGTGTCAAAAACCTAAAACAAAAAACATAGTTCAAATTAGTTTATTTATTAGTATTACTAAATCAATACAGTGCATAGAATGGAGATTGAATGCAAAATAAATTCATTTTATCCACAACTAGCAATAGGATCTGAAACAATAATTTTCTCATAAGGGGCCATGAAATACACCACGCTAAAATAAGTTTTTTTACCCCTTTCCTCCCCCTCCTACAGTTATGCTGTGTCACACTTTGCACTTGCACACTTTGTTATCTCGAAAATATATGTCACAAAAACTAAGACCATAATATCATAAATTTCAATGAATGGTAAAAAAATTATATTTCATTAGTTTTAATAAAAAAAATATCAATAAATCAATAAAAATAGATTCAAAGATAGAAATAAGCAGCATTTCTGATGTGGTTAATACTTTTATAAGGGCTATTTGATTAAACAGATCTAGATTAACCTATTGCAAGCCAGATGACTTTTAGGTTTACAGAGGGGTTTACACTGAAAACACTACAATAAATATTAACATAAATACTATAACTATATTATTAATATATTAATATTAACAATAAATACTATCTCATATATTATATACAACTGGGACTTTTACTTTTTACTTTGCACCATAACAAAGTTTCATCCAGATACTTATTAATTTATAGATTCTGGCTATACTCACGTCTTATTTTATCAGATGAGTCCAACTAGTTTCAAGCCCAAATGGGGCTCTTATTCATGAGCTCTTATTGATTGAGGGTATGAGTATAGCCGGAATCTATACATTAATAATGAATAACACACACAATAGTTTAAATTCAGATCATACTTATCTAGAAGGCTAGCAACATTATTCACAGTGGTATTGGTCTCTCCAACAAAATCATTATAACTTTTTAATTCCCCATATTTATCAGGCATTGGCATCATGTTAGCTGTGCTTATACATCTTTGCAGATGTATTCTCATTTCAAGCAAGCTCTCCCAGATTAATAACTGATTACGTACACAGACACCTTTTTTAGCTTCCTCTGAAATATTTTGCTTTTTGACATGCTTAAACTCTTTGACTGGCTCGTCAAGTTGACTAATATCATAACCTTCATCAATATCTGAACCAGAATTTTCATCAGAAATATCATCAGAACTTTTACGTTGCGTTTTAGTTATACTATAATTATCACTTTCAATACTGTCTCCATCACTTGATTCTGAATTTGATTTACTTGATATATCTTTTTCACTACCACTCAGGCTTTTAGTATTATCAATTAAGCAGTCTTTGATAGTATTAAAAAGCTTTGAAGAGAAAAGATTATTTGAAGATTTATTATTATCGCTTTCAACACTAGATCTTTCTTTCAATTTATATGATGTCGCCTCTGTTGAACTATCTTCATCGTTTAAACCTCCGGAACTGTTTTCGGAATTATATTCAAGATCTTTCCTAGAAACAACTGTACCATCATACTTTTTACTTATATCGCTTAGCAAATTTACATTTTGTTTTCGAAAATCACTGATCGCTGCTTCATCTTCGCTATCCGATGAGTAATCTGCACGCGAAACTGTATTAGGTTTTGTATTGAATATGTTGTCATCTTCAATGTCTGGCCTAGGTTTTACGGTGAGGGCATCTGCAATTCTGTCCGATAAAATCAGTTGTGACGATTTCTTTTGTTTTAATTTCATTTCTTTCACATATATTACTATATTTACCAGAAAATAACCTAAAAAATTAACACATCAAACCGATTGCGGAAACCACAGACTATTAGCTAAGTTTATTTTATAAACTAATATGCAGTAAAAAATAAACTACGTCAAGTAAGATTTTAGATGTGCGAGATATATATTTTTAAGGTCTCTATCATTATACAGATATATTATTGTTATATTGTTATAAATAAAGTCACAAGATAAAAATTAACTACCTATATTTCAGATTATAAATAGAACAAATATTATTGTCTATAGAATGATGGTTATTTGTCGATGACTCAAAATTTAAAAATCAAAAACGGCGCGAACGGCAAATTTGTCAATAAACATAACCTACACCGACTTAAAAGTTTTAATGTATTTTTCTTGATAGTTTTAATTAATAAATAAATAAATAAAAATTTACAAAAAATGCATAGAAGAAATGCCGTTAATAAAAACGTGACATGGACGAGTGAGGAAATATCTAACGACAAAAATTTCTCCAATTCCTTTCATTATTATCAGTAATTAAGTTCATACATGTTATAGTTGATATACTCTTTCATCTGTCTCGAGATTTTTGTAATCTAAACTACGTAATATTTTTAGGAGTTTTCGACATAAAGATATAGTTGGTGCAGTTGGTGATTATGTCCTCATATCAAATGCTGACGCTGCAGACCCTGATACAGAAGAAGGTTGTGACGCTGCAAAAATATTGGTGCTCTATGAAGACCAGTCAAATAAACGAGATCCCTTTAGAGCAAAAGTGTTATGGTATTCCAGACCTTCTGACTTGCCTAAAAATTGTTATAACCTATCAGATTCATTTAATTTTTATCAAAATGAGGTAAGTATATCCAATTTAATATTAAAATTCCATGGTATTGTATTTCCTTTTTCCAAGTTGGAACATAGTAAGAAGCGTCCGTAAGTAGCGTAGTAAGAACCTCCGAGCGGTCCGAACGGGGTATCGGACGCTCGCTGGAGTTAGGTCCCCGAGGCGGTCGATGCATCTGGTGCTCCCGATGCATCGATTAGCGGAGGGAGGGGCCACTGTTTAGAGAGGCCCCGACCCGGAGGTGGCGCTCTCCGGGGTATAGAGCTGCTGCTGGCGGGGATGGGGGCAATGTCTTCATAGGTACCCTGTCCCCGCCACCAGCAGCGTGATGGAGCACTGTCAGGTTTTTAGTCGGTGAGAGTCCGACATATCCGCCGCTCGTCCCCGTCGGGCGGTGATGACCCATAATGGGTTTTCCTGACATAAAAAAAAAAAAAAAAAAAAAAAATAGTAAGAAGCATCAAGTAATGAGATTATTACTCAAATTCAAAATATTCTTTATTCAAATAAACTTGTAAACAAGTGCTTTTGAATTGTCAACTCTACTGCTGGTTCGGAAATCTGTTCCTACTGAGAAGAGCCAGCAAGAAACTGGTGGTTGCTTTCTTAAAAATATAATTCTTATTACTAGTTCCATCAGTTATTACTGTCTTGTACAGGGTTGAAGAGTAGCTACACATTTTTATCATCCAAGTATTCCTTAATAGTGTAGTAGGCTTTCGGTATTAGCCTTTAATTAATAGTGTTTTTAAACTGCTGTAATGGCAAAGGTAAAATTGATTGCGGAATTTTAAATCAAATCAAATCACCTTTATTTATTATAGAATGTTATACTTAATATATTTATAATATACTATAACAAGATTAGATATTATAGAAGATTCGATATTCAAGAAGAATATTATAATATTATTTTAAAACAAGAGTTAAGTTAGTGATGTAGGGTTCTTTTTATCATCTACTCCATTCCATGATGTTGAAGTTTCAGCATGTTCAAACAATATAACAAACACTTCAGCTTTATATATTAGTATAGAAATATAAATTAGCCTTTATTAACTGAAGCTTTTACAATATGTGTACATTTTACATAAATATTTTTAACTTATTTTATCTTCAGTTTGTCCTTGTGATATAGACCTTTTCCAAAGTCTTTAAAAAAAATTCTGTTGCCAGCTTTCTGTCTCCACATCTAACCTGCAACCATTTTTTATATTGCCTTCTCATCTTAAGTCAGATCTACCCCTTTTTCAAGTACTTTCCTGTACTCCTCCTACTTAAAATAGAATAGCGCCATAGTAGACTGATACATGCCATTCTACTGTGTCTCTTATTACATTTTGGCAAAGTATATCTCATCATAAAGCAATATATGCTGTTCATAATATTGTTTTTGGCAATTTGTGTTTTAGGTAATAGAAGATCACCGACCATTTGACACAGATGTCTCTATTGAAACATTTTTTAAGAAATGCTCAATTATATTAACTGTAACAAAAGAAACAGATGAAGTACTAAAAGGTGCACCTTTGTATCATTACATCTGCAGATACAGGCTCGTAGCAGCTAGCAAAAGAAAGACTTACATAGAACCTGTACTAGAAGATGAGAGAAAAGCTCTACAACTTTTATGTACTCCTAATAAAAATATTACACAATCCAATACACCGAAAACACCTAGTAGCCTAGTGAAAAGGATGAGCAGAGTTTCGATAACAGAAAAAAATTGGAGCATCAGCAAGAATGATGGCACTAAATTACTTCTAAAACGTGCGATACTGGCAGATAAAAGTGAGAAAGATTCTCCCAAAAAGAATACCCCAAGAAGGTCTAGGTCCAGTTTAAGTACATCAACAGAAACCCCTAAAAGTTCTAGGAAGTTAAACAAAAACAATATCGAAGAGATCCTTTCAATGGAATTACAAGAGAATTCAGAGGAGGAATTACCAACACTTATTATAAGACAACATATCGCGACAACACCAAAAAGAAAAACTCCACAACGTAAAGTTAATGAAGAAACTCCAAAGAAAGTTCTCATTTTTGAGGAAGAAGATAAGGAGTTTCACATCACTCGCTCGGGGAGAGTAACTCGGCAGCCTCCTTGTTATCGTGAAGAGGAATTATCTCCTGTGAAAAGAACTCCAAAGAGAGGTGTGCGGAAAAATAGTTCTGCGAGCGAGGATGACTTTAAAGCCACACCCAAAACACCTAAAGCTTTGAGAACTCCAAAAACTCCTAGGACACCGAAGTCTAGAACTTCATCGATAGCAAAAACTCCTAAAAGTGTCAGTAAAAGAATATTAACAAGCGAGCTCACACCAACATTACGTACTAGGGCACATTCTGTAGACAATATTGACAGTAAGTACAAACATTGCTTTATCTTTATTGATAGTATAAACATAAATACAATATCCGCCATGTGATATCCGGCTGAATAGAATAGTACCACCCTCATTTCTTAACAACGTGTCGTAAAAGGCGACTAAGGCAAGTTGACACACTGTGTGGTATCTGGTTGAGTAAAATAGTACCACCCTCTTTCTTACCGAGGTGTCGCAAAATACGACTGAGGTAAGTTGACGTCAGGCAGGCGGCCGGTCGTAAAATACATAGCCAAATCATGTGACAACATGTTTATTACATGTTGAGCCGACCCCACTTAGAGTGGGATAAGGGCTGGAAGAAGATGATGATATCATTAATTTGTATTTATTATTACTAGTAAAATGATACTTTTTAATATGTCTAGACAATTTTGGTAGCTATAATTTTTTTTTTCTATTTTCAGAATTTTTATCTGAAAACAAATCACTGCCGGGAAGAGAAAATCAAATGCATGAAATATTATCTTTTGTTAAAAGTAAACTTTTACATAATATGAGTGGGTAAGAATTTAATGTTTACATCTTTAGTATAGAAAATAATTATCTACAAAAATAAATTAAAATTCACTGTCAAAACCCAAATTAAATTACATTTGTACCTTTATTAATAATTTCTAGTAAACCACTTAACTATATTTCTATCACTTAGTTATAATTAAAGATATTCCTTAGATGTTTTGGTCCTTCAAGCCGGATAACTTTCGTAAGTAACAGTTCTGTAAGTTACAGAACTGACTTATTATAATAGTTATTCTATATTATTATTTTATTATATTACAAATTTTGTTTTGTATGTTTGGATTTTTAATCTTAAATATGGAATTGTTAACTACAAAAAGTAATGAATTAAAATTCACCCTCAAAACCGAAATTAAATTACATTTGTTTCTTTATTAATAATTTCTAGTATACCACTTAACTATATTTCCATCATTCACTTAGTTATAATGAAAGATATTCCTTAGATGTTTTGGTCCTTCAAGCCGGATATATCTCTAACTTACAGAACTGACTTATTATAATAGTTATTCTATATTATTATTTTATTATATTACAAATTTTGTTTTGTATGTTTGGATTTTTAATCTTAAATATGGAATTGTTAACTACAAAAAGTAATGAATTAAAATTCACCCTCAAAACCGAAATTAAATTAAATTTGTTTATGTATTGATAATTTGTAATATACAACTTAATTATATTTCCATTATTCACTTAGTTATAATGAAAGATATTCCTTAGATGTTTTGGTCCTTCAAGCCGGATAAATCTTTAACTTACAGAACTGACTCATTATAATAGTTTTATAATATTTTTTTAATATATTATAAACTAGCTGTGCCAGCAGTGTGTCACAATTTTTTTTCGAATTGACATTATGAATATATAGTTATCTTGAGTCAATTATTAGAGATTTTTGAATAAATTTCACCGTTTACTTTAAATTTTTCCGTTTTCGCAATATTTTTTTTATTGCTGCTCCTCTCCTATTCATCTTAGCGTTATGTTATATAATCTATTGCCTTCCTCGATAAATGGACTATCTTACACTCAAAGAATTTTACAAATCGATCCAGTAGTTCCTGAGATTAACGTGTTCAAACAATCAAACTCTTCAGCTTTATATATTAGTATAGACTTTGGTTTGTATTGTATTAATAATTATTAATATTGTAGGTGTATGTACATATCGGGAGTGCCGGGCACTGGTAAGACGGCTACTGTGAACTCTGCGCTGAACGTGCTCAAGGAGGAACCGGATCTGCCAGAGTTTCAGCTGGTCGAGGTGAACGGCATGAGGATCGCTGAGCCTAGACAGGCCTACGTACAGATATATAAACAATTAACAGGTAAAGACATTTTCCTTTTTTTACCTATTTATAGAATTGAGCGGTGTACTGTAATACAATAAATACAGTAGACGCTGTTTATTTGAGCTACCTTCATTTGCGTTTTCACTACAAACACACAACTAAAAAAATAAAAATAATTTGAAAAAAATATTAACGGTTATTGTGAAATAAGCGTGAGGTGATCCATATAAATAACGAAACGAATGTCATAAAGCATCCGAAGCTTTTCTCAATTACAGTATAATCTCACTAATCCGGCACTATTAAAAACCGGAGGATGCCGGATTATTGTAATCTTCGGATTACTGGATTATAGTGAAAGCGTCATAAGTAATTAATAAAATAAAGCATTTCATAGAAGAAATAAATTGTATGTAATATATTAAAATAACATGTACATATGTAATTACACAGTTTTAAAATAATCCTTATTTGAGGTCTGCTTTTGTGCACTTGCAGTCCTTGCTTAAAAATCTTTTATATACTCTTATACTATAATACAAAGATTATAAAACTGAAACCAAAATTCTTATGACAAACATTGCGTACAGGCTAAATATAATTAATAAAGTTTTATTACAATACAGGTCTTGTATGGACACCTGTATCATAATATAACTTTTTAATCATAACGATACACCTATACAGCCTCCAGCTGGACCGAGGAGGTTTAACCTCTACCTTAAAAAAAAGGTTTCAATGAACTAGTTCGCAGCGACGCATACGCAATCGATGTTTGCGCCTTGGCGCCAACATTTGACATTTAAAAAAACTTTTCAATATTTAAACAAAGTTTTGTTTTTATTAATATTGTTTTACGTATTATAGTATGCGAGTAGATGAAGTAGTGTATGACACTGTACATAACTTGGTCTTATAACACTCGTGTGATACTATAAAACACAGTCGTGTTATAAGAATTATTATGCAACAGTATCATAATCTACTATTCTCGCATTTTGCGAAGAATCATAATATCTTTGGCAGATATGCCGTTTTCTTCTGCCGGAGTATTGGACATGTCGATCTATGTAAGTGACGAATTAGTGAATATATACTGTATTATTACTTTTCAGGCAAATCCGTGGTGTGGGAACAAGCTTGCTCACTGCTGGAAAAGCGTTTCACGAATCCTGGTCCTCGACGGACACCAACTGTTTTAGTTGTTGATGAGGTAATTTATATACCTTTTTTTTCAATATTTTAATTTACTCACACTGTTACTATTTATTTTTAGGTCAAGGTTAATTTTCCTTTCGTGTGTCGTAATAGTGTACGGTCGTTGATCTATATAAATCGTGTTTTCATTCTCCTATCCTTACCCCACTCTAAGTGGCGTCAAGACAATATGTTAAAATATGTAACATGATTTGAATTCGTATTTTACGACCGGCTGCCTGCCTGACAACAACTTACCTAAGGCACGTATTGTAACTACCGAGAGCTTTGGTCCTTTCTCCCGTAGATCTGGCTTTTTTATTTATTTTTTTTTTTTTTTAAATATTTGAAAATGTATTTAATTCTGTATATAAATCATCATCCTCCTGCCCTTATCTCACTCTAAGTAGGGTCGGCACAACATGTTACAAATATGTTGTAACATGATTCGGCATCATATTTGACGATCGGCCGCCTGCCTGACATCAACTTACCTTACTCGTATTTTTCGACACTTCGGTAAGAAAGAGGGTAGTCTATTCTACTCAACTGGATACCAGACGGTAGGTCAACTTACCTTAGTCGCCTTTTACGACACCTAGATAAGAAATTAGGGTGGTCTATTCTACTCAACCAGATACCACACGGTGGGTCAACTTAATTTAGTCGCCTTTTACGACACCTAGATAAGAAATTAGGGTGGTCTATTCTACTCAACCAGATACCACACGGTGGGTCAACTTACCTTAGTCGTCTTTTACGACACCTAGATAAGAAATTAGGGTGGTGTATTCTACTCAACCAGATACGACACGGTGGGTCAACTTACCTTAGTCGCCTTTTACGACACCTAGATAAGAAATTAGGGTGATCTATTCTACTCAACCAGATACCACACGGTGGGTCAACTTAATTTAGTCGCCTTTTACGACACCTAGATAAGAAATTAAGTGTGTCTATTCTACTCAGCCGGATACAATACGGCGGTCAAATCTGTAAATAAATAGTTCAGTCGTAGAGGCTAGTTCAAGTATAGAAGCAAGCTAGGTATCTGACGTATATGCTACAAAACTTGTATGTAATTGTTCAGACCCTTAATAAATGATACAAGGTCATTACTATTTTATTTAGTCGCCCTTCACTCTTTAACCAAACCCTGTGGAAATCAAAATCAATCATTTGTTACAGCTCAGTCGCCCTTCGCTCATTAACCAAACCCTGTGGAAATCAAAATCAATCATTTGTTACAGCATAGTCGCCCTTCACTCTTTAACCAAACCCTGTGGAAATCAAAATCAATAATTTGTTACAGCTTAGTCGCCCTTCACTCTTTAACCAAACCCTGTGGAAATCAAAATCAATCATTTGTTACAGCTCAGTCGCCCTTCACTCTTTAACCAAACCCTGTGGAAATCAAAATCAATCATTTGTTACAGCTTAGTCGCCCTTCACTCTTTAACCAAACCCTGTGGAAATCAAAATCAATCATTTGTTACAGCTTAGTCGCCCTTCACTCTTTAACCAAACCCCGTGGAAATCAAAATCAATCATTTGTTACAGCTTAGTCGCTCTTCACTCTTTAACCAAACCCTGTGGAAATCAAAATCAATGATTTGTTACAGCTCAGTCGCCCTTCACTCTGTAAACAAACCCTGTGGAAATCAAAATCAATCATTTGTTACAGCTCAGTCGCCCTTCACTCTGTAAACAAACCCTGTGGAAATCAAAATCAATCATTTGTTACAGCGTAGTCGCCCTTCACTCTGACCAAACCCTGTGGAAATCAAAATCAATCATTTGTTACAGCTCAGTCGCCCTTCACTCTGTAAACAAACCCTGTGGAAATCAAAATCAATCATTTGTTACAGCTCAGTCGCCCTTCACTCTGTAAACAAACCCTGTGGAAATCAAAACAATCATTTGTTACAGCTCAGTCGCCCTTCACTCTGTAAACAAACCCTGTGGAAATCAAAATCAATCATTTGTTACAGCTCAGTCGCCCTTCACTCTGTAAACAAACCCTGTGGAAATCAAAATCAATCATTTGTTACAGCGTAGTCGCCCTTCACTCTGACCAAACCCTGTGGAAATCAAAATCAATCATTTGTTACAGCTCAGTCGCCCTTCACTCTGTAAACAAACCCTGTGGAAATCAAAATCAATCATTTGTTACAGCTCAGTCGCCCTTCACTCTGTAAACAAACCCTGTGGAAATCAAAATCAATCATTTGTTACAGCTCAGTCGCCCTTCACTCTGTAAACAAACCCTGTGGAAATCAAAATCAATCATTTGTTACAGCTCAGTCGCCCTTCACTCTGTAAACAAACCCTGTGGAAATCAAAATCAATCATTTGTTACAGCTCAGTCGCCCTTCACTCTGTAAACAAACCCTGTGGAAATCAAAATCAATCATTTGTTACAGCTCAGTCGCCCTTCACTCTGTAAACAAACCCTGTGGAAATCAAAATCAATCATTTGTTACAGCTCAGTCGCCCTTCACTCTGTAAACAAACCCTGTGGAAATCAAAATCAATCATTTGTTACAGCTCAGTCGCCCTTCACTCTGTAAACAAACCCTGTGGAAATCAAAATCAATCATTTGTTACAGCGTAGTCGCCCTTCACTCTGACCAAACCCTGTGGAAATCAAAATGGGCACTACCCTTAATCTGTTACAGCTGGACGCGTTATGCAATCGCAGACAGGACGTACTGTACAGCATCATGGAGTGGGCTGGACACAGCACTGCCTTGCTGACGGTGCTGGCGGTGGCCAACACCATGGACCTGCCGGAGCGAGCGCTGGCCGCCCGCGTGGCCTCCCGCCTGGGCCTCACCCGGCTGACCTTCCCCCCTTACACCCACACCCAGCTGCAGTGCATCGTGGCCACGAGGCTGGCCGGGGCCAACGTCACACCCGATGCCATACAGCTCATCGCCAGGCAAGTTCCTCACCCATGCTTCCTTTAGCTAACAATTTTAATAAATTTGAATAATTCGTTAATGATACATGAACACTGACATAGTAAAATAAAATAAATAACGTCAATTGTGCCTTAATTTAAAAAATTATATTACATACAACTATATTTTTTGAAGTTGCATTTAAAATAAGTACAAATACTGCGAGGCTGGTACTAATAGATTTAATTTCATCATCTTCCTGCCCTTATCCCACTCTAAGTGGGGTCGGCACAACATGTTATAAACATGTTGTCACATGATTGGCTGCCTGATGTCAACTTATCTTAGTCGTATTTTACGACACCTCGATAAGAAAGAGGGTGGTCTATTCTAATTAACCGGATACCACACGACGGGTCGACTTACCTTAGTCGCCTTTTACGACACCTCGGTAAGTAATGAGGGTGGTCTATTATACACAGCCGAATACCACACGGCGGGTCGACTTACCTTAGTCGCCTTTTACGACACCTCGGTAAGAAATGAGGTTGGTCTATTCTACTCAGCCGGATACCACACGGTGGGCCGACTTACCTTAGTCGCCTTTTACGACACCTCGGTAAGAAAATGAGGGTGGTACTATTCTATTCAGCCGGATACCACACGACGTCCTCTAGTCACATACATACAGTACATTCATATTTACAACTTTTTTAGTCACTTGATTGTTATGCCTCCTCATTACATTACATCGATCGACATAGAACTATGGATGTATGGTTAAGCTCTTGTCTCCAAACAACAACAACAGATCTGCACCCAGCATCCGAGCCCCCACGCCCTCCCAGGCCCAAGCCATATGTGCCAGGCTCGCGGCCCTCAAGCTGCTGCTGATGGAGCCCAAGCCGGCTGAGCCCAGACTACTGCTCAACGTCAGCGCTGACGACGTCCATTACGCCACCAAACAGATTACTACGTGACGACATTTGGCCAAACATTTGAGCAAACCTTTGTACGAAAATTTCACCTAACATTTGTGAAAATATTTAGCCAAACATTACATAAAATCTTTCAACAAACCTTTGGACAAATATTTTACCAAATCTTTGGACAAATATTTTACCATACCTTTGGACAAATTTTTAGATAAACATTTCATAAAATCTTTGAACAAACGTTTGACCTAACATTTGTACAAACATTTGGCCAAACCTTTGAGCAAACATTTAAGCACAAAAAGAGGATCTTTGGGACCTTTGGGATGATAATTAGCCGGTAATTTACTTTACTTTTTGCAGAAAAGTGGCCGCTGTATCAGGCGATGCACGACGGGCTCTTGCGCTTTGTGGACGAGCGCTTGAAATAGCGTCACCTCATTGTGCTGGACTCAAAGAGGTCCAGCTGGCTCTGGGAGAAGCAGCCTCCAGTGCCACAGTACGGGCCATAAGGAACTGTTCCCCAGCCGAGAGGCTTATGTTGCGAGCTACAGCAGCTGAGGTATGTACCTACGGCCTGCCCAGCGTCGTCTTTACCATAAGGTTACAGGGGACCTGGCCTCATAGAACCTGCGTAAAGCTAATAAATACGCTAATACGAAAAAATGGACTATTATATATACCATTATATACTATATTAGTAGATTATGATACTGTTGCATAATAAGGGTTCTTATAACACGAGTGTGTCTTTATAATATCACGTATCCTCCTGCCCTTATCCCACTCTAAGTGGGTAGGCACAACATGTTATAAACATGCTGTCACATGATTTGGCTACGTTTTTACGACCGGCCTGACATCAACTTACCTTAGTTACGTATTTTACGACACCTCGGTTAGAAAGAGGGTGGTCTATTCTAATTGACCGGATACCACACGGTGTGTCAACTTACCTTAGTCGCCTTTTACGACACCTCGGTAAGAAATGAGGGTGATCTATTCTACTCAGCCGGATACCACACGGCGGGTCGACTTACCTTAGTCGGCTTTTACGACACCTCGGTAAGAAATGAGGGTGGTACTATTCTATTCAGCCGGATACCACACGGCGTTGTTTTTATAGTATCACACGAGTGTTACAAGACCAAGTTATGTACAGTGTCATCCAGTACTTTATCTACTCTCATACTATAATACGTAAAACAATATTAATAAAAACAAAACTTTGTTTAAGTATTGAAAAGATTTTTTCGATTTCAAATGTTAGCGCCAAGGCGCAAACATAGATTGCGCAAGCGTGTTGCGTCGCCGCGGACTCGTTAATAAAATTCTGTCATCGCATGCGCTGCGGAAACTATTGATGATATATTTAACAAAAATAAATGTATAGTCCGACTTAGTCTTTCCACTGCTGTGAGATCGGTGTGTGCTCGGGTGAAACCGCGGGATATTACTAGTAAAGAATAAAATTAAAGTTGTCGTTTCATTTCCGGTCGTTTTTAAGGTGGAACGCACCGGTTCGGATGAAACAACGCTCTCGCGCGTACTAGCGACTGCAGCGGCTATAGTAGCTCTCGATGGGCGGCCGTACAGATCTGCGCCCAGCATCCGAGCGCCCACGCCCTCCCAGGCCCAAGCCATATGCGCCAGGCTCGCGGCCCTCAAGCTGCTGCTGATGGAGCCCAAGCCGGCTGAGCCCAGGCTATTGCTCAACGTCAGCGCTGACGACGTCCATTATGCTACTAAACAAATTACTACGTGACGACATTTGACCAAACATTTGAGCAAACCTTTGGACAAATATTATACCAAACATTTCATCAAATATTTAAACAAACATTTCTTAAAATCTTGAAACTAACATTTGACGGAATCTTTGTACTAAAGTTGGACCTAACATTTGTACAAACATTTGATCAAACCTTTGAGCAAACATTAAAGCATATTTGGGCATATAATTCTGCCAGGTAAGTTATACTTGTCATACAGCTATATTTGGACAAATATTGAAGCAAATAATTGATCAAATATTTGAGCAAATGATTTGGCAAATATTTAAGAAAACGTTTGAGCAAATATTTCGCATTTTAATCTATGTTTCATTACAGACTTTTTCTTATTAAAAACTGACTACAACCCATTTTTAGGGTAAATAATAAAAACGGTTACCTGTAAAGTCGGTTTTACGAGCAAAGATTTTACGTGACAACGTCTTTTTCTCAGTAGAATATTTATTGATATGAATATTATTAAATTGCACAATAGGAACAAGGAATTGAATGAAAATAAGAATTGCACAAATTTTAACTATAGAAATATATTGTGTTTACTAAAACATAGTGCTGCGCGCGCGGCGGACCAATCATGTTTGAGTGGAAGAGAGACGCAAGGCATTCGCCAGTCCGGCGGGCCTCTTTCGTTCGGTGACTCATCGTAACAGACGTGAGCGGGCGTTACACTTTTCATGAGTGACTCCAAGCCGCAACATAATTTAAGACGTTGTCACGTCAAAAATGATACATATATACCATATTTTAACTAAACTGACAACTGTCAATTATAACAAACATATATAGTTAATTAAATATAAATGTTACTATAAATTGGAATCCATTAAAAACTTGAATAATTCGTTAATGATACGTGAACACTGATAAAGTAAAATAAAATAAATATCGTCAATTCGATTGTGCCTTAAATTAAAAAATAATATTACATTATACAACTATATTTCTTGAAGTTGGATTTAAAATATTATATAAGTACAAATACTGCGAGGCTGGTACTAATAGATTTAATTTCATCATCTTCCTGCCCTTATCCCACACTAAGTGGGGTCGACAACATGTTATAAACATGCTGTCACATGATTTGGCTGCGTTTTTACGACCGGCCGCCTGCCTGACGTCAACTTTCCTCTGTCTGGGTGGTCTATTCTACTAAACCGGCTACCACACGGTGGGTTAACTTACCTTAGTCGCCTTATACGACACCTCGGTAAGAAATGAGGTTGGTCTATTCTACTCAGCCGGATACCACACGACGGGTCGACTTACCTTAGTCGCCTTTTACGACACCTCGGTAAGAAATGAGGGTGGTACTCTATTTTAGCCGGATACCACACGGCGTTATTAATAGAATTAATTTATCTTTTATATTCATAACCTGTTGTGCCGATAGCCGCCGAAGGGCAGGAGGATTAGAGCTATTTTAATATATATTGATTGATGGTGTTGAAATTTACCTCCGTACTCTAATTGTATTTTACCAGTTTTTAATGGCCTACATTTCCAAAAAAAAAAACATCTATTTTTCACCTTCAAATTCTCTATATACTTAATTTTATTAAAATCGTTGCAGTCGCTGATTATAATATGATCCAAAGCAGTAGCGAAAACCGTTACAGACAGACTTTTCCAATTATATTATTATGGATAGACCATTTTTGATGCTCCAAAAATGAATTGTTTGTGATGTTTATAAATTTTTTTTAATGGACTCTAGAAGAACGCTATTCAAAATGGCGATTTGACTTGTGTCAATAAGTGATTTGAAATTTATTAAGTTTAAGGATTTCAGTTTATTTATATTATCATTTATTTCAATTTGTTTACTATATTAAAATATATGATATGACTTTTAATTTTATTCATAAACAAGTTTTTAAGTTGTCGCAATTGTAATAGAAGAATATGAAATGACAAGTTAAGTTTATTTAATTAAGTTTATTTAATTCAATGTGTTAGTGTCGTAATATTTTATTTAATATTTTTTTTTTGTATTGATAGAAATGATCTGACAAAGTACTTAGTGTTTTATTAGACATCCCCAACTTGAAGTATTTTCACGAGCGCCTCTATATTGTTGTCACTAACTGCCTTTCTGCATGCACTCACAACCGCTTTGCTGTATTTTCCCACTGGAAAATGAAAATTTCAATATAAAATAAACATTGCTTCTATTTCTACTAATTTTTATATAAGTTACATGTTTCAAAATAGTTGGGTGGATAATATAAAAAATATTGTGGCCGCCAATACGAGTCAAGTTGTTAAAGAAGTATAACAGGTTGACTTTTGAGAAAATCGCTTCTTATTTTATTGAGCAAGTTTATTTTATATATGTTATTACTAAGTAAGTAAGTAGCGACCTGTTACTATCCCACTGCTGAGAATAGGCCTCTTCTCTCCGATTTTTGGAGAAGGATTGGATCTAACACCTACCACGCTGCTCCAATGCGGATTGGTAGGTTACACATATCTCCAGAATTCTCTAGAGATATGCAGGTTTCCTCACGATGTTTTCCTTCACCGAAAAGCGTGTGATAAATTGCAATTATCAATTAGACACATAAGTTTTTAACAGAAAAACTCATTGGTGTCTGCCCGGGTTTGAACCCGTGACCTCCTCGAAAGAGTCGCGCGGTGTTACCGCTGGCTACCACAGCTTCTTATTACTAAAAATATTAAAAAAAAAAATTATTTCATTCTAATAAAGCATTAGTCTACAAATCAAGCCAAAATAGTCGAATGTAAGGCCTTTTTGTGCTTACTAAAAGTTAATGTATTAGGTACTATTTTTAAAAGTTGAAAAGGATATGTATTAACATTTTTAAAATTGAAATCTCAATAATTCCCTTAATTTTAATTTTTTTTCCAAGCACTGGTCATTATAATGATAAACTATTCAAAAACGTTGAACTATGAAAATAACAAAGTAATCTAAATATAGTTGAAAAGCAACTGCATCCATAGAAAAATCAGTTAAATCAGTGAAATATAGCAATAGGAATTATTTTAAGTTTCTTAGAAAGAAACACGCTTTATAGAGATCAATGACTGTAACCTAACACGACATTCCAAATAATGTAATACGATCTTGACCTAAAAACTTAATAGTAAGGTGCGAAAGAGACACAACGTGAATTTTATTATCTCTATTGCGCGCTGCTCCAGGTCAGTGAACCATTATTAACAATGCCAGTTCCCAATTAAATTATTTTTATTTTGTTCAAAAATACATTTTTTTAAAGTATATTTCTTTCTTCTTCTTCTTCTTTCTCAACCGGTAGACGTCCACTGCTGAACATAGGTCTCCTTAAGGGATCGCCACAATCCACGATTTTGTGCCGCTTGGATCCAGCGGCTCCCCGCGACCTTTTTGAGGTCGTCAGTCCACCTCGTTGGGGGTCTACCAACGCTGCGCTTTCCAGTGCGAGGTCGCCATTCCAGCACCTTAGGACCCCAAAACTATATTTAAGAAGATTGAATTATGCCTAAGTTATTTCATACATTTAAGCGATCAGTGGATTCATTTAATGTCGATGCCAATCTGCATGGACATGGCGTGGCCCTTAAAAAAAAAAAAGTAAAGTAGCGGCCTGTTATTATCCCACTGCTGGGAATAGGCCTCTTCTCTCCGTTATAAGAGAGAAGGATTGGAGCTAAGACCTACCACGCTGCTCCAATGCGGATTGGTAGGTTACACATATCTCCAGAATTCTCTAGAGATATGCAGGTTTCCTCACGATGTTTTCCTTCACCGAAAAGCGTGTGATGAATTGCAATTATCAATTAGACACATAAGGTTTTTTTTTTATAGAAAAACTCATTGGTGTCTGCCCGGGTTTGAACCCATGATCGTCTCTAGAGATTCACACGGTCGCACCGCTAGGCCATCACAGCTTTGGCGTGATGGCCTATGGCGTGGCCCTTAATCTCTGATAATTTACACAATATTTACCTCTCAGTCGTGCTGCCTGTTGTAAAATTGTATGTAGGTTTTTGAGAGAGGTTACCGCTTGCTCTTGAGTAGCGCGGCGTATATGACAACTAGTTAATAGTTCTTCATTCAGCAGAATTACTTCTTTATACCTGTTTAACATCTCTTTCCTGTAAATATTTTTTTGGTATTTATTTCGAGAAAGTGGTCATTACCATAGCCAAAACAAGCCAGAGGAGACTTGCTGCAATTAAGAGGCACTTGAAATTTAAATAAACTGAAATTTATTATAGGAACAGTACAAATAGTAACTTAGTACTTTATAGAAGTAGACGTTACTTTGCAGAGGTCCATAATACAAAACTAATGAGATTATTATTTTGCTATAATCCGCAATAAAAGAAGATATATGTAATGCTAAATATTGTATTCGTTCTCATACCTGATACATGCAGAATTTGTAAAAACTCATGCACTACCCGACACCGATAACACAATACACAAGCACTGCACACATTCACCACCACAATCTCAACAATTGTTTCGCCCCGTAACCGAAGCATTGTGAGGAGATAGACTCCACGACAAAACTTTTTGTAACTTAGTACCTTAGTTTTGGGTTATCTAAAATTTAGAGAAAATCGTTATCACACACAATCATATTTTTGATAATATAAAAATGTTAAATTAATTAATATATATTATTATAGCTTGAATTCCTTACAAAGATTTATCACGTATTTTCATTACTTTTGTATTATGGATCTGTGCAAAGTAGCACCTAATTCTATAAATTATTTGCAATTTTTGATTTCGACAGATATAGAATTTTTTTTATTATAAAATGCAAACAATTTTTGTAACTTAACAGTCATGTGTAACTGACAGTGTGTAAGATATTTAGTGAATAAATAAATAAATATATGTGCACTTTACACACACGGTTGGCCCGTCCACCCAGTAAGTAACTTAATACTTGTGTTATGGGTGACAGACAACCGGTCAATATATACTCATATAATTTTTAAATATGTACATACTTAAATACAAATATACACCCAGACTCGAAGACCAACGAATCGAACCCGCGACCCACGGAGCGGAAGGCAGAATCACTACCCACTGCGCGAATGGCCCAGTCAATTTGTATATAATTTGTATATAGTCGTAAATAAAAAAGACATCCTAAATATGTAACGCACAGATCATAAGCCGCAGCATCCTGTGCAGCTGGGAGTAATGCAGTTATAAGTTGAGCTTTCTCTGCAGTTTCAGCAGCTAGTCTATATCTGGTGTCACCCACTGCAGAAACTATATTCATCTCATCACACAATTTTTCTTCGGCTACCGGAAATTGGGCAGTTGACTAGAACATAATGATACTAACATTAAGTAAAAAAAAGTAAGTAGCGATCTGTTACTATCCCACTGCTGAGAATAGGCCTCTTTTGTCAGTTTTTGGAGCTAAGACCTACCACCCCACTCCAGTGTGCATTGGTAGGTTATGCATATCTCCAGAATTCTCTAGAGATGTACAGGTTTCCTCACAATATAATAAATATAAATATATGGGACACACACACGGTTGTCCATCCCCAAAGTAAGTAACTTAATACTTTTGTTATGGGTGACAGACAACTGGTGAATATATACTTATATATTTCTTAAATACATACTTAAATACAAATGTACACCCAGGCTCAAAGACCAACAAATTCATTTATAGAAAATGTTGGCCCTCGGCGGGAATCAAACCCACGACCCGCAGAGCTGAAGGCAGAGTCACTACCCACTACTCCAACAGGCCAGTCTAAATGAATGGCTAAATGGCCAGTCAGAAAACAATGTTTTTCTTCATCGAAAAGCATGTGATAAATTGCAATTATCAATTAGACACATTATATGTTTTAGAACTAACATAATTAGATCAATGTATATAGAAATATTTCAAAACTTTTTAAAATTTTTGTATCGTTTTCAATTTTTTTAAGTAAAAGAAAAGGCCATTTTAGTCTTAAATTATGTTATTTATTCATTTAGTTAAGTTTACAAATAATAAGTCAATATTTACTGTCCATATAATTCTACGAATCCAACACATTTGACAGGGTTAAAGAAAAACATGTTATTATGCGGGGGTTCTCTTTGGCTTACAGCCTTCACCACCTCTTGTCCAATAACTCCTCCTACCACCGCAGCCGCACCAGAAACCACTCCAAAAACATCTGTCAGCAGAGCATTACTTATAAATCCAGAAGGGAGGGATAGTTCTTTGACAAGCTCATCACGCATACATAGCAAAACTTCTGTATCAGCTTTACGTTTTGCGGGATCAGGATTTCTATTGTACTCATCCCTGAACCTTAATAGAACCTTCATGACGAAATATGATGGATCTCCGCGACGCAGTCTCGAACGTAGCTCAGGTTTCGACCAGTCAGCGGACAACGCGTTTTGTAGTGGTACATATATGGCTCTACGCTTCACAGTGATGCTGACAGTCTCTCTCGCATTCTTCTCAGTATCATCTGGACCGCGTTTCACGGCTTTATGTTGTACTATTTCTTCGGAATACTCGTGGTCAATTAGATCAGCGAACATGTAACCGAACATACCCCAAACATCACCACACAGAAACTTCTTATTGCTATCGCGACAAATGTTGTTAATGCGCTCCAACTGCTCCTGTTTCAAGCCAGTCGCGCAAACAATGTCGAATGTACCAAAATAACTATCAGACAAGTCATCCACAGCCTTGGTTTCCGCTGTAACGTCAACCATGGGGTTTAAAGCCCTCGCGCGTTGTAAAGAACTTTCGGCTCTATTTTCACCAATCTTGTCGGGCGGAGCTAAAAATTGAGAGTATAGATCGGTTTCTTTCAGTTTCTCACTATCCAGTAGACATACGCTCTTTACTCCAGACAGAATAATGTTCTTAGCAATTTCGGCACCTAAACCGGACAAGCCTATGATCAAAACTTTAGACGCGCGTAACCTTTTCTGAGATTCCAGTCCCCATAAACGAATTTGACGATCATATTGTTCTGCTTCCGCTTCAGAGAGTTCAAGTTCATTATTTTCAACCATTTTTAATATTATTTCTGTTATGTAGCACCGCCAATTATAAAAATTATGAATATACACACACACGGTTCGCCGCAAATGTTTGACGAATTGACATTCATCGACGCTGCTAGATAGCGATGTGAAAAAATAATCGATTAATATAAAAATAGCTTTTATTTAAATAATCGGTTAATAATAATAGATTTTTTTACTTTAAAAATCGACTTTTTTAATTATCCTCTCTTTATTTTAAGTTGTTTTTTAAAATAAGATATGCATTGTGTTGAATCTAAATCAAATCTTAAAAACAAGTATTTATTTTAAAGAGAAAAATATCGATTATTAATTAATCGATTTTTCTACTCACATCCCTATTAAGTATTAGTAGACGCCAAAATTCGGATACATGCAATAATATATTATAATGAATGTTTGTTTTCCATTCGTTCAGAAAAGTAAAAAAATCAGTTACTGGAATAATACTATAATCAGTAAATTTCACTTGTCAGTAATGAAAAGGAAAGAGCAATTCTACAAATATCATACAAATCAATAACGCAAATTATCGCTTAGAATATGTTTTAAAACCTTGAGTACTTTAAAACTCATCTCACTATTTCATATAAACTTGCATAAACTTACCACTATTAATATATTATACCAATATAAATTCACAAATTAAGATTATACTTAAAGAAAAAAGCGCTGGGGTCACGAAAATTAAATTTAAATACGATTGAAAGAAGTTTTGAAAGACTGATCATAAAAATAATAATTTCAATTTATCATACCTGTAGGTCACTCAAATTAAGATATAACGCTAAACTCTGAATCAAATCTCCTGCGAGACCCATATTGGGAGTCTTGAAACTGACTTTGCCATCTGCATTAAAATCCATTTCTAAGTGCGACATGTCTCTAAGACACAAGAAGTTTATATTTAAGTTTTTTGAATCCTCATTGTCTAACTGGACTTCATCGTCTAGTAAAAAAATCTGATTTATCCAAATACAAATCCTTTGTATTCTTTCAGTTATACGAAAGGTAACATAGCTTTCATTATTCATTTCTACTATGGAAGAAGGTACAACTGTATACATTGAAAATCGAGGCAACTGTTTTGTGAGCTCAAAAATATGAAATTGTTCACTATCTGGGTAACCAACTAAAGCCTGAAAACAAAATATTTACAGAAATATCATTTAATCAACAAATTTAGTTTTAATGAATAAGATTTTCCATGAGTCTATTTTTAATGTGTAATTTGCTGAAATAAAAATAAAAAATATTTAAAGATCTATATATTGTTAAGTAGATATTTCACTATTATACTGAATTCCATATTAATAATAATATTAATATGCATTAAGTGTTCGAAGTAGTGCAACGTTTGTATTAATTACCTTAATATGAATATCAACTGGAACATCTCGCGGAGGTTTCAATGGAATGTACAAAATGGATTTCAATTGTGATTGTTGCGGATGGCTCGCTAACGTTTCTCCCGAGTCGAAAACACCTTCTGCTAGGACTAACGCTACGCGTACGACTGTGTCATTGTTTGTGGATACGACCAACTGGAGACAACTCTGAGAAAAAACAGTTTTAGGAAAAGGTTATTTTTTTCTTATGTACAAAACTGTTTATTTTAAACCGAACAAATGTTAATATTAAAGTAATATAGTTAATTAACAACTTACTTCTTCAGAGTCAGCTGCAACAGCAACTTGTAATCTTGTATTTGTTGGCATTGCTGTCGACGGTTTTTCAATATCCTGGTTTAAAATAGACGAGGCATTTGCTTCGTAATGCTTTAACTCGACCATTAATGATTGTTTTTTGTTCAATAACTCAGTGATGGCCAATCGATCTTCTTCTGAAGGGAATCTTTTTGATGCAGTGTTTATACCAACATTTTCCTGTATTGATGGATAACCTAATACTAAATAAATAAATGTTAGTTTTTAACTCAATAATCTTATTTTATACGATAAATTGTTAGTTTATTTTTTAATCATGAATTGAACCTTAAAATATTTCCTTCAGAATACAATGGTTTTGTAGTGTTTTAAATTAATGAGAGAGAGATTAAGACTTTATTTGATTTAGCATTTAATTATAAGGTAAAGTGGTAGTATAGTATTTATAATATTCATTACCCTCTCCCTTATCGGAAACACATATGAGATCTGGTGCCCCAATACAACGGTAATCTGCAAGCAACATAGCTGCTGCGTTAGACCGCATTTGTACACGCCGAAGTACTCGTCCGCTCCCATCACGCCAGTCTATTCTGCCATTGGCCCAACAACAAGCTAAATTTTCTCCCGAGCGTTGTAGAGAAATTGCATTTTGCTTAGACTGCAAGATTAATGTAAATTAATTAATACTAGGTACAGTACCATCAGCATGTGATAATGTGATCACATGCTGATGTTACTGTTACAACTTATGTTATTTAATTTGAGCTAAGAAAAATCCGGCTATCCGAGGGCTACTATGTAAACTAATTTACAGTAACATTTTACATGAAGCAATTAAGCTTAGATAATAGTATTGCATTTAATTGTGATAATTATCTATGTGATATTATATAGATATATTTGTGATAAATAATATTGTACCTTTACTCTCCACAATCTAATGCCTTCTTCGTAGATTCCAATTGTGCCGTTTGCTAGACCGTAAGCAAACCTAGCATCGCTTATTTGAGATAAACAAATAACCGAACCTGTCTCAGCAAGTTCCACGATGAATTGGTTATTTTTTAATACCTTGATGTAATTATCTTCACATCCAATAAGAAGCTAGTCAAATAAATTAAATTTTTTAATATAACACAAATGTAATGATTATATTATTCTGTTATAATCCGCGATAACAAAATATTTATATATTCTAACATCTTAAATCATAAGATACGAAATACTTGAAGAATAATGAATTATAATTAAAATTAATTTGGTTCAATCTAAATGATAAATAATTAATGACGTATGATTAACTTAATCACTTGGAATTAAATATGAGAAATTAGTCGTTTTAAAGTAACATACCTCATTTTCACCATCTTTATCAAAATCAAATGTGATCATCGAACACACTTTTCCGCCTACCACATTCCAAAATAATTCAACTCCCTGCCAATTGAGGGCTGTTATTGAGCTATTGCCTCCAACGATGGCTAATGTTTCATTATATTTACCAAAGTGACCCACAATAATTACATTGACGCCATCGGGAACTTCTTTGAAAAATAGATCTGAGTTGTCGTGAACGTCGTACGCTAGAAATTAAAATACCCGAGAATAATGATTGTTCAAATGGTTGTAGATAATTATTTTTAATTTTATTACGCATAGAACGTCGTGTGGTATCCGGCTGAATAAAATAGTACCACCCTCATTTCTTACCGAGGTGTCGAAAAAGGCAACTAAGGTAAGTCGACCCGCTGTGTGGTATTCGGCTGAGCACAACAGACCACCCTCATTTCTTACTAAGTCGTCGAAGTGTAGTGTAGTGTCGAAGTGTGTGTGGAGGAGGTGTAAAATACAACTAAGGTTAGTTGATGTCAGGTAGGCGGCTGGTCGTAAAATACGTAACCAAATCAAGTGACAATATGTTTATAACATGTTGTGCCGACCCCACTTGGAGTGGGATAAGGGCAGGAAAACGATGATTTGATAAGGCATAAAATTATATACACCTAAAATTTGTGTTGGAGAACCGATTAGTAGCATGTCTCTTGTACAATCAACCTTAAGAGCTCCAGCTGCTAGCGCTATTACTGCTTGGCTAAGATTTAATTCAGACACCTCTCCATGAGATTGTGATCGCTGAGCTCGACCGCTTACCACGCTACCATGAGGATGATGGATAATAATCTGAAAAATATGAATAAGTTACTTTAAATATTTATAAAAGTGTGTTGTTTAACCACCAGAATAAAATAAAAATGTACTTTATCATATCCAGCACATGCCGTAAGACAAGGATGAGTACCATCATACTTTGCTATAGTTACTATTCCCGATGTCACTTTATGGTTTAACTCTAATTTAAAAACAGGTTGTGCAGTAGATGTTTGCATTTTTAATCGTTTTTTGTTTTCATTTACTTCCAAATGTTGTTTACATAATTATTACCTAGACAACGGCATTTGGTATTCATTGGGTATTTTTTCAAACTACTCTCAAAAACGTATAAGTTTAAGTTATAAAGAAAAATCATTTTATTAATACAAGCATGTCTTTTGTATTCATTATTTTTATTTCACTAGTTATTAAAAGATTTATATGTGAATGATTCATTTTCATTCATTCATTATATTATAAGTAATTAAGTATGTATTCGAATGTTCTCGCATATCAATAGAGATTGCATTGATTTGTTTTTGTATGTAGTCTATGATAGAATTGTCAGTTGTCAAAAAAGCACCAAAGTTGAATCACGAATTTAATTGTCATTTTTAATTTAAAAACACGGTAGACATTGCTGCTACACTAAGAACAAATATATTTTATAGAGATATTGATATGTTTGCATTTTATTCAAAAAATACAGATGGAAAGTGAATTAACTACCGACACGACACGATCCAGGTAAAACTACCTCAATAACTTACAATTATTATTTAAAGTTATAAATTTTAGTACTATGGGTGTATTGCGCAATTGTTATAATTATTGTTGTCTGTCTTTTTCACTGTATTATTTTAATCACGCTTACGCTTTAACATGTTGGCTAAATAATAAACTCGCCTATAATGCTTTCATAAGTTTAATTTAAAAATATTCGGAACAATTACGTTTTACTTCTTATTCATCTTGTCGTTAAGATTAGTAAATATAAAATTTTATTGACTATTCTGACCTGTACCTTCAATTTTTTTCACAAATTCCTATGTTTATATTAAATTTTGAGTGAAATAGTTTAGCACACTTTAAACTTATTTTCAGTTATCTATTAAATACTAATCTCAAAATAGTTTAAGCATAACTTAAATAACCTAATAATGTTTTACAAATGTTTAAAACAGTCTTAATAGAATCTACAAATACAAGCCAACATTTTTCAATTATGACATACCAAATATGTAAAAATTTTTTTAACAACAGTTAGCAGGAAAAATTGCAAGTTGTGATGACACTGATAATAAATGTTTGAATAACTTTATTTTTTACTGTAGTATCCATATATTAATAATATTAGAACTGTTTTGAAATATTTAATCAAATTTTAACCTAAAGAATTTCATGATTTTTGTTATATTTATATATATATTTTTTTTACTTTTTACAAGTTTTATTTTGTACTTCACAGATATATGTGATATATTTTTTGAATAGAAGACACAAATGGGTTTCGACAAGCAAGTTTTTTCTATTTTAGCATGACAATGTTTTTTTTGCATGTATATTACAATTTGAGTACTTGATTTTATTGTATAGTGTATTCATTTATAATAAGGGTAAATATAAAGGTAAACCAGGTCTGGCTTATAGTCAAAAGGGAAGTTATAAATAGCAGTGTAGCAATCATGCGAAGACTTGAAAAATAATTAGATTAATTGTCATTTAGGTTGTGTAGTGAGGTATAGCGATGGTGTTAATTATGCTAACTAGATAAATACTGCTATTGCTTAAAATTTTTAGATGTGGGCATTACTTTTTATTTCATAATAAAAAAATAATGATTTATTTTGCTCTTAGCATTGATTAAGAAAATTTTGTCTATAGTTGAAATTTATTTCATGCACTGCACTCACTCTCTATGTTAACATAGTGAATGTGTGCAGTGCTTGTGTAATTGTTGGTGGTGGCGTCTTGTGATATGTGCAGTAACTAATCTTGCATGTGTAGGACAAGGCAATGGTTTTTGCTTCCTAATAATTTTTCTTCCTAAAAATATTTAATATCTTATGATAAGCGATATAGATTTTCTTAACAAACAAGGATTATAGCAAAATAATTCTATCATTACTTTTGTACTGCTATCACTAAAAATTTTAAGTGTCTTATTTATTTTATTTATTTCATCATCATCATCCTCCTGCCCTTATCCCACTCTAAGTGGGGTCGGCGCAACATGTTACAAACATGCTGTCAAATGATTTGGATACGTATTTTACGACCGGCCGCCTGCCTGACGTCAACTTACCTTAGTCGTATTTTACGACTCCTCGGTAAGAAAGAGGGTGGTCTATTTTACTCAACCGGATACCACACGGTGAGTCAACTTACCTTAGTCGACTTTTACGACACCTCGGTAAGAAAGGAGGTTGGTCTATTTTACTCAGCCGGACACCACACGGCGTATTTATTTTAATTTAAATAGATTTTAATTAAGTGTCTTAATGCTGCGCTTTAAATCTTACATGTTTCAGTTTTTAGCTTAAGTTACTATTTTGCAACTAGATGTGAAATTTGTTTGAGAAATGATTTTATTAATGTTAAATAATGTAATAACTAAAGAAGCTTCTAAACATCTCAAATATACATTGTATTGTACATGTATTGGATTGTTTATGCATTTCTTTATTTATTTCACTATACTAGTTGTTGATATTGATACAAAGAGAGATGACATCTCATAGGGTACAAAATATAGATACAAACTGGTGTAGAAAGTGGTGTAGGTTGTCAGAAATATAGTCTTCTGTGGAGATTTGTAAAACAGATGAAATGAATCTCCGCAAAGTAACACCTAATTCTTTAAGTTATCTGTGAAACAATTAGATAATTTTATTTTTATTTTTTTATTTCATTTTATTAGGCCATCAACAATATATACATTAAATATAGATACATAACTATACATTAAAATAGCAGAACAATATATACATCACTACATATTATAAAACAAAGTCCATATTTCCGTATGTACGCATAAAACTTTAAAACTACGCAACCGATTTTGATGCGGTTTTTTTTAATAGATAGAGTGATTCCAGAGGAAGGTTTGTACGTTTAATAACATTCAATACGAAGTAGAGAAATAATGTAATTTTTGAGGTTTCTGTAAATAATTACATTTTTTTCCGCTTACATTGCAAACGCAGCCTAAACCCTACGAGATTTATCAAAATGATGTACTAAGTATTTGTACACCTTAAAAAGGTCTACAGAAAAGTCCGCGATGGTATATATCTATCTCTTATGGATAACCCACAATAGCAGTTTTTTTCATTTACTTTTTACGAAAAATGATGCCTTATGTTCAAAGCAATTTTTATACAATACAGCATTAATCCTTATCCAATTGAGTACCTTAAATAAATTGTTGATTTAATATAGATCAATATGGCCGTTTACAGCATGTAATTTAAGTGAACATTTTCGGAGATATTACAGATTTAAAATCCCGCGAGGAGGCCGCGCTTAGACCTATAAGCACTTCGAATCTAGCAGCGACCGGAGGCGCAACTAAATGTCCTTCTTTCAAGTTTATATTGTCTAATGATAAGAAAGCTATGAATGTTGTATGTAAAGACATTGTCTAATCAATTGTAAAAATAAATAATATCACTATATAGTATAAAACAAAGTTGCATTCTCTGTCTGTCCCTATGTCCGTATATCCCTATGTATGGTTCAATCTTTAAAACTATGCAACAGATTTTGATGCGGTTTTTTTTAATAGATAGAGTGATTTTAGAGGAAGGTTTACATGTCTAATAACATTCAATATGGAGTAGAGAAATACTGTAATGTTTGAGGTTTCTAATGTGATGTCGTAAATAATTACATTTTTTTCCGCTTACATTGCAAACGCAGGCTAAACCCTACGAGATTTATCAAAATGATGTACTAAGTATTTGTACACCATGAAAAGGTGTACAGAAAAGTCCGGGAAAGTATATGTCTATCTCTTATGGATAACCCACAATAGCAGTTTTTGTCATTTACTTTTTACGAAAAATGATGCCTTATGTTCAAAGCAATTTTTATACAATACAGCATTAATCCTTATCCAATTGAGTACCTTAAATAAATTGTTGATTTAATATAGATCAATATGGCCGTTTACAGCATGTAATTTAAGTGAACATTTTCGGAGATATTACAGATATAAAATGCCGTGAGGACGCCGCGGCTTGCCTTCGACTTTAGCAGCTATGTCCCTCTTTCAAGAGTTTGTTTAAAGACATTCTGTAATTAATTGTAAAAGTAAAATACATAGGGAAAATGTAAAAGTAAATAAGTAAAAATGTACTATATGAATTTAGATATTCCAAAGATAGCAGGAAATCTTCTTGGTATAGGGAAAGGAAATTGTTTTTCTCCAAATTTAGCGTGTGCGGGCCACGGGCAGTAATGAATAAATCAAAACTACTGGATCGATTTAAATCATTTTTTTACACTGACTGACATGGGATATATATTTTATACCCGTGCGAAGCAGGGGCAGGCCGCTAGTTAAAATATATGTTCAAAAGATACATGATACATTACAAATAGAAACTAAATGCTATATTAATTAGTGATGGCTACAACATTTACAATAATAACAAACATCCATATTAAGGTAGAAAAAGCAAAATAACAATTTAAGTAACGTAAGCAAAAACTGGTAACAATAATATAAAACTAAGTTTCGGTTAAAAGTTTTAGAAGGGATTTTTTAAACTTAAGATAACTTAATATATAGGTTTTGTGCTGAGCTGTGTGTTGTGATGTGGTGTGGTCATAAATCATTCAGTTTAATATAAACAACAGAAAATACATCCCCAGTATTTTCTTTCAGTGTTCTAAGCGGAACATGGATTGGGAATGTCTTAACATTTGTGTGGAAGTAAGATTAATGGGTCCATTTTTGCTATGTTGTCTGTGTTTTTTTTATTATTTGCTAATTAATTTTCAGTTTTTTTGAACAACCTCTGCTATTTTTTTTATTCTGCATGATTGTGTTATGTTTTTTATTCCTCATAAAAATTGAACTACTAGTTTTCTACTGTATTTTTATATCTAAAGAGATACTGTTCTTCTTTAGGAGAGGACTGGTTTTATTGAATGCCTTATAAACCTCCTAGATCATATTCTATTTGAGAAGAATCTAGAATAATGTATATCATTAGGCATTATTTGTTGTGTCTGTTTTCATGACTGATACATGCAGGATTCTTAAAACCACTACCACCACAATACTCTAGCACCACATACATTCATTACCACAATCTCAAATAAAAATATAAAAATATGATAAAAAAATTTTAACAATAAATCGCACTGAACAGGTGTCAATAAATTGTTTAAAAAATTATTGCTTCGTTCTTTTCGTAACGCTTTCTTAAGAAAAAACTAATATTTTTCTTTATAGTTTAAAATATTTTTTTACTTATTTTTACTGTTTATTATTTTTTATGCTTTTTAGATTGTTTGATGTAAATAAACGTATTATTTTATTAATGCTTGTTTTAATTTCCAGTTGGACCGGCGGTTGGTTCAGCTGGAGTCGCCAGTCAGATGTGATGTTACGTAATATTGAACAGAAAATACTCTCATGTAAGTTTCCATTGGATTTAATATTCTTACTAGTCTGTATTTAAATATATAATGACTTGAAGGAGGGACTCGCTTTCCCCACACGGTACCTGTGGTGTAAGATTCCATGCCAGGGTAAGGAACTTCGTCCAACCCGGCGTTTTTCGCCCCTAACATAGGTGGGATCCAATAGTGGAATGTTTCCTAAATTAATCTCGTAGGGATTCTTTCCTCTCGCATGATTTTTCTCCATTACAAAGTAACGCCAATATTATTTTGTTAAAGTCTTCGATGATTCAAAATAAAAAAAATTAACTTAAAAAAAAAGAAAAATAATAGGGTAGGTAATAAATAATAAATAAACATATTACACTTACACACACGGTCATCCGTCCCCAAAGTAAGTAACTTAATACTTGTGTTATGGTAGACGGACAACTGGTGAATATATACTTATATATTTTTTAAATACATACTTAAATACAAATATACACCCAGGCTCAAAGACCAACAAATTAATTTTTATAGAAAATGTTGGCCCTAGGCGGGAATCGAACCCGCGACCTGTGGAGCTGAAGGCAGGATCACTACCCACTGCGCCAACGGGCCAGTCAGTAGATGGGGCTAGATCGTAGATATTTTCATTTCTCACGGCCACCCGTTCCTCGAATAAGCTACGCTGACTTGACATTTCATGACAAAAATTGTGTTGTATATATTCAATAAATTAAAAGTAAATTTTAGTATTTTTTAAATGCTCAAAACCAGGGATAAAACGATTTTTTTATAAAACCTAGTTAGATCGATTTTTCTCCCCCAAAACCTCCTGTGTGCTGAATTTTGGGGAAAGTAGTTGGAGCCGTTTCCGAGATTCCGAAAATATTTATATACACATACAAGATTAACTCATTTAAATATTGAAGATTTGAATATATATAAAGACTTAGTGACCGCTTAGTTCCGGGAAGTCGGATCGATGTTGTGGTACAAAATTACTTGAGGGGTATATAATGATACAAAAATTGGACGGACACTATTAAATACAATGACGACGCTGTGAACTTTTTGTGCTATTAAAATGAAATAAAACATGAGTCAATACGTTAGGTATATATTTGCAGTATGACCATTGTGAGATTGATCACTATAAATACGGTAATAAAAGTTCAGTAATGGCCTGTTACTATCCCACTGCTAAAATTTTTGAGAGAAGTCTCCTTTTACAGCACAACGGTAAGAAATAGGGTGATCTATTCTACTCAGCCGGATACCACACGTTGGGTCAACTTACCTTAGTCGCCTTTTACGACACTTCGATAAGGAATAAGGGTGGTCTATTCTACTTAGCTAAATACCACACGAAGGGTCAACTTACGTTAGTCGCCATTTACGACACTTACCTTAGTCGTATTTTACGACACCTCGGTAGGGAAGGAGGGTGGTCTATTCTACTAAACCGGATACCACACAGTGGGCCAACTTACCTTAGTCGCCTTTTACGACACCTCGGTAAGAAATGAGGTTGGTCTATTCTACTCAGACGGATACCACACGGCGGGTCGTCTTACCTTAGCCGCCTTTTACAACACCTCGGTAAGAAATGAGGGTGGTACTATTCTATTCTGCCGGATACCACACGGCGCATATTGTTTTTAACTTAATAAATATCTATAAATAATACTGAGTATAAATTGGCAATACTTTTATAATCTTTGTATTGTTGTATTTTGCCGATGTCATTGAAGATAATGCAACCTTGACTCATTGCTCATACTAATAGTTGCTCAATTGTAAACTGTTTTTATCTTTGTTAAACGTATGTACGTTTCTTTTTTGGACATTGTTCGGACCAACTATTGAAAATTGATTCAAATTATACTAATTGTTTGTTTGTATCTAATCATTACTCGGTTTGATTTAACGTTAGTTAACTTTCTTTTCTTCTATTCCCGATAGAAAAACGATTATATAATATATATATTTATTATAATATTTATTTAAGGTACTTATTTGGATAAGGATTAATGCTCTTTTGTATAAAAATGGCTTTGAACATAAGGCATTATTTTTCGTAAAAAGTAAATGACAAAAAATGCTACTGTGGGTTATCCATAAGAGATAGACATATACCATCGCGGGCTTTTCTGTAGACCTTTTCAAGGTGTACAAATACTTATTACATCATTTTGATAAATCTCATAAGGTTTAGCCTTCGTTTGCAATGTAAGCGGAAAAAAATGTAATTATTTACGACATTACATCAGAAACCTCAAAAATTACAGTATTTCTCTACTCAGTATTGAATGTTATTATACATACAAACCTTCCTCTTAAATCACTCTATCTATTAAAAAAACCGCATCAAAATCTGTTGCGTAGTTTTAAAGATTTAAGCATACATAGTGATATATGGACAAACAAAGAATGTGACTTTGTGTTATACTATGTAGTGATTCCGAATCTCGGTAACGGCTGCAGCGATTTATGTTTTGGAGGGAAAAAATGGATTTAGCTAGGTATTATTTTAAAAAAAGTCGTTTTATACCTGTTTTTATTCACTAAAACAACTGCTTTAATTTTATGAGAAAGCAAAGGATACTTACACAAAGTCATGATAGCTCAAAGTAACGGGCGGTCTCGAATTCTGAATACCAGGATCGATTCAATATACATTTTTTTTTATATATTTAAAACAATTATCGAGAAAAGCTTGGTCACCCTGGTACTTATCTTAAATTGCCCGATATGACGAATTAAAGATAAGATAAAGATAACTATACTTATATCTTAAACTTAAAGATAAGTACCTGGGTAAAAATTAAAATGATGTAAAAAAAAATTGAAAGGAAAAATTAAAAAAGTAATATAGGGCAGGTGGGGCTAGATTCTAGACCGCCCGTTCCCCAAATGAACCACCATGACTCTTAAGTTAACGGTTACGAACCCGAAAACAGGAATAAAACAAATTTATCTTGATCGAGTTTTCTTCCCCAAAACCCCCTACATGGTGAATTTCAGGAAAATCGTTGGAACCGTTTCCGAGATTCCGAATATATATATATATATATATATATATATATATATATATATATATATATATATATATATATATATATATATTCGGAATATATATATATATATATATATATATACACAAGATTAACTCATTTAAATATCAAATATAGAATTAGGCGTTACTTTGCGGAGGTCCATAATACTAAACGTATGTGAATATTATTTTGCTATAATCCGCGATAAATTTTATTTCATCTAATTTAAAATTATTGCGGATTATAGCAAAATAATATTGTCATTAGTTTTGTTTTATAATAAGAACCATATATCATCTATTTATTTCACACTAAAATTACGGTCAAAGGATGTAAATGGTTTATTATTATTTCCAGGTGTTAAGACGGCCTACAAGCGATTCTACGTTGACATAGGCTCAGTTGTCGGGCAGTGCGACAAGATATGGACCATCTCTCTGAACGACGAGTCTACCAAGACCCCGCTGGTGTTACTGCACGGTATGGCGGCAGGGGTCGCTCTGTGGTGCCCTAACCTGGACGCGTTGGCCGCTACACGCCCCGTCTACGCCATAGATTTATTAGGTACTAATTATAACCGTGACCTTATCCATACACTTAATCGTTAAATACCCTCAGGAGTTACAGTAAAATTATTTTGCTGTAATCCGCGTTTTTGTTAGGAGAATACATGCAATGCTAAGTGTATGAAGTAGGCAACAATTGACTGGCTCGTTGGCGCAGTGGGTAGTGACCCTGCCTTCAGCTCCGCGGGTCGCGGGTTCGATTCCCGCCAAGAGCCAACATTTTCTATAAATGAATTTGTCTTTCTTTGAGCCTGGGTGTATATTTGAATTTAAGTATGAATTAAAAAAAATATAAATTAAAAAAAAATTCAAAATTCAAAATATTCTTTATTCAAATTAACTTGTAAACAAATGCAAACAAATAAAACTTGAATCGTCAACTCTACTGCTGGTTCGGAAAGCTGTCACTACCGAGAAGAGCCAGCAAGAAACTCGGCGGTTGCTCTTTTAAAAATATAATTCTTAATACTATTTACATTAAGTCGTTACTGTCTTGTACAGGTTCAAAGAGAGCTATATCCACATATTCTTATCTTCTAAATTCTTCAAGAGTATAGTATGCTTTCTGTATCAGCCTCTTTTTAACAGTGTTTTTAAAATGCTGATATGGCAAAGCTGAAATTGATTGCGGAATTTATATGCATAATATTCTTTTTTTACCGGTTGCGTAAGAAAAAACGAATTTTTCTTATCATATATCATATATTAAAGCTAGCAACTTAAAATATATGAATAGATTCCGGCTATACTCACTTCCGGTTATACGCGATAACGCCGCGTAAAGAGCTCATGAATAAGAGCCCCGTATGGGCTTGAAACTAGTCGGGCTCATCCGATAAAATAACACGTGAGTATAGCCGGAATCTATACATTAATTATAAATAACACTCACGATAGTTTAAATTCAAAAATTAAAATATATGATAAGAAGATATCGGATCTTGTCAGGTTTCGGGCGTAGTTCCCGGCCGAAGTTCTCTACGGACGCGGCCAAGGTGGAGGCGCAGTGGGTGGAGTCGGTGGAGGAGTGGCGGCGGGAGGTCAAGCTGAAGGAGTTCATCCTGCTGGGGCACAGCCTCGGCGGATTCATCGCCACCGCTTACGCGCTCAAGTACCCCGAAAGGTATATGCTAGACATACTGCGAAGATTTCTGGGTTTTTGGCGTAAACTAACTTATCTTGACGCTTGACTTGAGTAAGTTGATGAATGAGTAACGAGAACCCAGTGGCGTAGCTATCAGACCTCAAGTTCGTTGAATCAAGAACTCGAACTACGTAAGAAATAGTTTTTTTTAGTTTAGTTTAGGGCCCTAGTTTATTTTTTGGCTCAGGGCCGTTCATTACCTACGTACGCCACTGCAAGAACTTTACGAAAAGTATGATCGAGCGAGGCGTACAAATGTTGAGAGGGAGATATGTTAATAAATAATAATAAATAAAATGTACTAGTAGTTGACCGTTTTCTAGTTGTAGCTAATAAAAAATAAATTTGTAATTACCTGTTGCCATCTATTAACATCTGCCCAAAACCTCAGTGCTGTAGCCCATTGTTTAATATTTAAAATTTAATATTATTAATTAATATTTTTTATTAGGTAAAACAAACAATACGCTTATTATTTAAAATTTCATACAAAACGGTCAACTACCAGTACATGGTCAATTACCAGTGCACTTACCTTATATGGGAAATATACTCAAAGTAAAAATAATACTTGTGTTATGGGTGACAGACTTCTGGTAAATATACATAATTTTGAATACATATATTATATACACCTAGACTTGAAAAACCAACAAATTGTTGTTAGAAAATATTGGCCTGGGCCATCCACCAGCTCTTTCTATAGGGCACGAGTTGATATCGGAGATGTCTCCATGGTTTAGAGTAAATATTGGCCCGGGCCATCCACATGTTCTCTCTATATGGACATGACTCTATATCGGAGATGTCCGTGGTTCAGGGTCCGTCACCTGGTGCTCGCGGACCCGTGGGGCTTCCTGGAGAAGCCGAGCGACGTGTACGAGAAGTACCAGGTGTCGCTGTGGGTGCGCGCCGTGGCCGTGGCCGTGCAGCCGCTCAACCCGCTGTGGGCAGTGCGCGCCGCGGGCCCCGCCGGCCGCTGGCTGGTGGGCAAGGTGCGGCCCGACATCGCGCGCAAGTACGCCGGCCTGGTGCCCGCCGCCGACCAGGCCATCCCCGACTACATCTACCACTGCAACGCGCAGACGCCCAGGTACGATGCCGCACACAGTATTACCACGCAACATTGATAACACACAACATTATTACCACACAACATTATTACAATACAACGTTATTACTACACAACATTATTACTGCACAATGTTATTACCACACAACGTTATTACCACACAACATTATTACCTTTCAATTATTATTACCTTACTATATTAACAACGTTATTACTACACAACATTATTACCACACAACATTATTACAATACAATGTTATTATCTGGCAATATTATTACCACACATTATACCATTGTGTGGTATAATGTTGTGTGATAATTATTACCATACAACATTGGTACCACACAACATTGTTACCTCACAATATTATTACCTCACAGCATTATTACTACACAAAATTATTATCACGCAACATTATTACCACACAAAATTATTAACACATACAGAAAGTATGTGTGAGACCGTGCGAACGCTTTGAGTTCCAAACCAATGAGTTTAACTAATGAGTTTTCCCATTAAAACTGTAATGTATCTAATTGATAATTGCAACGCACACTTTTCGCACTCATTTCTTACCGAGATGTCCTGAAATGCGACTAAGACAAGTTAACCGACCGTGTGGTAACCGGTTGAGTAGAATAGAACCACCCTTTTCTTACCGTGGTGTCGTAAAATACAACTAAGTTGAGTTTAGGCAGACAGCCGATCATAAAATACGTATGAGGGGCCGTTCAAGTATTACGTAAGCAGATTTATTATAAATATTTACACCCCATCCCCCTTGTCAGCAAAAGTAAACAAAGCTTTTACCCCCTCCCTCCATGCTTACGAAAAAATTTGCCAATCAATGTTTTGGTTTTTCTAATATTATAATTATAATTTGAAAAATAAGAAAAAAGATTTAGGATACAGATTATATTTTACTGATACGGTATCCAACATAGAGTAAATGACAAAAATATTATATCTTACTAACATAACAAACAATTTTAAATTTTTGATACACATATTAAATTCAAATTAACAGTCTTCAGTCCGTGTAACCCGAATCCATGATTCTAAGTTTTTTAATGCGTTTCTTTTTAAGCAACGACAATGTGACGGTTGCCATTCATTTAGAAAAGTAAATAACTACGATGCAATCATCATCTAGACTCCCCTACCCCCCATGTCATCCAAAATAAGCAAAGCAAAGACCAATAGTGCTCACGTAATACTTTTTTTCCTATTTTGAGTGGATCTCTGTTGCGGTGTTTTGTTCCACTGGCGAGAAACGCCGAACTTGTGGCCAAACTCGCTACAGGTCAGGGATGACGTCTTTCGCTATTGTATACATCCACCGCCGCCCCGCCTGTGCTTTGGGGATGGACAGACCATTTTGCGCTGGTGGGAAAAGGGGTAAAGAGAGAGGGGAATTCTTACAATCAATCACTTAAATCTAAAAGCTTAGCCTTTCATAAAACGCCTATCGCCTATATAGCCTATCTCGTAATACTTGAACGGTCCCTGATTTACTTATCTGTTACTCTAGCGGCGAGAGCGCCTTCCACACGCTGATGGACGTGTTCGCCTGGGCCAAAAACCCGATGGTCCGCCGCGTCAACCAGCTGGACCCGACGCTGCCCATCACCGTGCTGTACGGCTCCCGCACGTGGCTCGACCGCAGCACGGCGCAGCTGCTCACCGAGCACAGGACCGCCTCCAAGACATACGTACAGGTATCAACATCCTCCTGTCCTTATCTCACTCTAAGTGGGGCCGGCACATGTATAAACATGCTGTCACATGATTTGGCTAGCGTCTTTGACGATTTTAACCGACTGCCTGACGTCAACTTTACCTTAGTCGTATTCTACGAGACCTTGTTAAGACATGAGGGTGGTCTTTTCTACTCAGTCGGATACCACACAGGGGGTCAATTTACCTTAGTCGTCTTTTACGTCAAGAAATGAGGTTGTTCTATTCTATATGTCGGGAATGGAAATATACATACTATAAGAAAGTAAAGTATCAGCCTACTGAGCGTAACTCGTATCTCGCCACGCTGCTCCAATTCGGTTTGATTACATATATCCCTAGAATTCTCTAGAGATATGCACGTTTTAGCACGATGTTTTCGAAGGAAAACATTCATAGACAAGCATATGATAACTTGCAAATATCAATTAGACAATGTTTTACCAGAATAATCCGTTGATGCTGGTCCGGGGTTTGAACCCGCTACCCCTCCAAAGATCCAGATCGGATTCGACTGGCGTGTAGGGCCGACATCTCTAGACAAATAAAATTGCTTTATGGAGTTAAAATTACAAAAATATTCCTAGGTAATCAATGGCGCCGGTCATCACTTGTACGTTGATAAGCCGGAGCAGTTCAACAAGTTCGTTTTAGAGGCGTGCACTCGGGCGGACAATGAACCCAGGACCTCCACAAGCACGACAGAGACCACTAAACCCATAGAGAGTTCCACAACCCCGACAGAGGACACTACTCAACCCACGAAAAGTACCATAACCCCTACAGAGAAAACAACCCATCCCACGGAGAGCTCTACAACCCCTACAGAGAACACTAATCCCACATCAAACCCCACACCAATCCCATAGCAAAAACACAACAATGACAACATACACCAAGCGCACACGTCTTGATAACGTATAGCTAAGGTATGAAATTATTTTAAATACCGCTAATGTGCCTAATAGGTTATAAAGTATACAGAAAAGTGCATAATATTTACAATAAACATCCACTTATCCATTTATTATGACTGGAAAGTGCTTAATATTTAAAATAAACATCCATTTATTACGACTGGATTTACCAGAAAATTCAAATTTATTTATTTTCAAGCAACAAGGGCTCATAATGTTGAAACAGACTTATAACAAAGTAACTTATTATCTACGATTTTACAAATAAACACAAAAATTACAAAAAGACACAGAAATTTAATAAGACGATTCATTTTTTTAAATTTATTATCCAATATAATAAGACATAATATAAACATTTATAAACACACCTTTCGAAAACCACGCAGGGTTTATATGAAGGTGTGGAATTCGCATTATTTATCTATATTTATGTCTAATACACATTTTTCAATGGCTATTGAAACTTATTTAGTTAACATGCAAGTTAACAAGAGTTTAAAATAAAAACAGTTATTTGTATTAAAACTCTTGCACACCTGCATGTTACCTTTAAATTTATACAATAAAACAATATTTGTCTACTTCAAGATATTTATGAATCGTGCATATGTGGGCGACATCTTACACACTAACGTATTTAGGATACTGTTAGGGCACTAGCGAAGTGTTGCTAGCAAGGATACGGCCTTTTTCCTTATGATAGTGTGAAATTCGTCTGTTCAAGTGTTAAAAAAGCAACCAAAAGTAGTATTTTCTTTTGGTTTTCTTTCATTTTGGTATAACATGGTTGAAGTATGCACGCATACGTGCGTATACGCGCACGCATGCCCGTTGTCTCGTACGTAGACTTTTCGACATAGTTTAGTTATTTAAAACCTTTATGGGCCAAATTTTTGGGTAAAATTAAAAAAAAAGTGTTAGAACGAAATTATACTTTGTTCTTTGATGACTCTACAATCATAAATACTAATTCTGGTTGTGTTTATAATATCATAGAGTTATATTTCCGCGCCGTCGTATTTCAAATGTAATTATTTTACTAAAATGCCGATAAATTTAAATATAAATTGTAAGATATACGGGCCTATAGAAGGTTAACCAGATTCCTCTTGGCTTTTTTTGGTTGCTCGTTTTAGCTTCTTCCGACAGCTTGATGCTTTCACATTCATACCACCAGCTCTCTGCTATATGTCCTAAGCCGTGCACAGCTAAAACAATTAGACCACTTTCTCCAACGCTAACAGACCTTGTACTACCTTATTCTACTCTCCCCATTGCAGTCTATGGTGGTGTTGCAAAAGCCCCTAAGGCTTTTGATTCATTTATCTAGCTCATACTTAACATGTTGCTAATTTAAACTCCAAAGCTATTTTCATCTGGTTTTAACATTTTTGACCTAAAAATTACATGCATTAATAATAGGTAAGTATTGCATTCGCTAAGCTTAAACAGAAACCTATTAAAATTCGGTATTCTTAACATGTATCCCTTCTACTTGCAAATAAGAGATATCACGATCCGTCATTAGCGTTACTCATCTAAATATTTTAAGACGACCAAACTACTTATATTAACTTAAAGCTCACGGTATGTGTTGATACCCTATAAACTCAAGAAAAATCTTTTGGCAATTTTTTTCTAATTTATAGAAGTAGGCTTTACTTTGCGAGATTGACTTTACTTTATTTGGCTTTACTTTGAGATCCATAATACAAAAGTGATATTAAAATATTTTGCTATAATCCGCGATGAAGTAAAATAGAAAATATATATAATGCTAAATGTAGAGTGGACATTTAAACATTAGCATTATATATAGCAAAATAACTTTATTATTACTTTTGCATGTTTTTTCTTTTCGAACTTCATTTTCCAGATTGTTCTAGTAACATTCATTTTCCAAAAAAAAATTATAGTGCAATGTTTTACGTCTAGAATATTATAAATTTTTTGAACATTAAATTTATTGTTTATTTTATACTATAAAAGTTCCTGATATACCCACAATACTATACATTATTTTGATACACTTTTCTATTTAATATATTTAGCTGTCTCATTTTTTAGTAATCCTAAAAATCAATGTTGTGGTTTATAAGTTTTTTTATAATAAAAATGTTGCCAGGTAGAGAATGTGTTAAGTTTGAATTTATTGTTTCACCCAGCTTTAAATAAGCAAGTTTTAAGTTACTGTAGCAGAAAATTAGAAGAATCCCTATGTAATCTTTACCCATTACTCTTTTCATTACACTCTGTGATACACTTTTGTTATGTTTTTCATAATCGGGCTGTTAGCTAAAGCACAATTACATAATTTAAAGTATTGTAGCAAAATATAATTGTCTGTTGTTAAACTTAAGGTTTTTATATGAGTTACTTATTATGTAAATAAAGATAATTTATTAAATACATTTGAGTTTTATTGTAATCCATCGTTTCTTCAAGCTTTAATTTATAATCGTGTGAACAGGGACTTGGCTAGACAAAAAATAGGTCTAATATTTTCTAATGAAAATGTGTGCTTGAAATGGTTTTAATTGGAGAATTTTAACAACAGTAAAATTTTGCACACATTGCACGGTTGCACGAAATTTGCATCATTCAAATTCAAATTATTCTTTATTCAAATAAACTTGTAAATAAGTGCTTTTGAAACATCAACTCCACTGCTGGTTCGGAAAGCTGTTCCTACCGAGAAGAGCCAGCAAGAAACTCGGCGGTTGCTCTTTTAAAAATATAATTCTTATTACTAGTTACATTTAGTCATTACTGTCTTGTACAGGGTCGAAGAATATCTACATCCACATATTCTTACTTTCTAAGTAATCCTCAACTGTATAGTAGTAGGCTTTCTGTATCAGCCTCTTTTAAACAGTTTTTAAACTGCTGTAATGGCAAAGCTAAAATTGATTGCGGAATTTTATTATAGAATCTTATACTCAGACCCACAAACGATTAACGTGTTTTACGTGATGAGTTTTATAATTTCGAAGAAACCGCTTTTTAGTGTTTAACTGAGAAGTGAGAAATTTTATTCTTATAAACTGTCGAGGTTAATAAAAGATCATTACAAAATACAGTTTTAATTCTATAAACACTAAATAACTATAAACTTAAACAAAAATCTTTCGTAAGAGATATGAAGTTACAAATGCGTTTTTACGTTACTTACTTACTGTTACTTAACCTTTATTTATTTTCTTTTAGTACATACATATAGAAAGAAAGAAAAAATAAAATGTACAAAGGCGGACTTATCTCTATAAAGACGTCATCAGTATAATGAAGAATTATGCGTACAAAAATGAACATAATCTTTATTGCGAATTTTAAAATTTAAAATTATTATTTGAAAAACAATTATAGAACTAAATTTAATTAGTACATACCAATACCTCACTTTGCATCTTTGTTACGTTCCGAAAAACACGACGCAAAATAATTTTCTACAGCAAACCATGTAAAGATCGAAGATAGGTTCCAGGGTTTCGAAAATACTACTTTTAAGTAAGGTAAGTGCACTAGTATTTGACCATGCACTAGTAGTTGACCGTTTTGTATGAAATTTTAAATAATAAGCGTTTTGTTTGTTGTAGCTAATAAAAATGGGATGACCTATTATTTTCAAAAAGAGACTCAAGTTTTGATACCAAATGAACCTGATACTTGCAGGCTAGACTAGTAAAAAAATTAGCCTAAAACTCAATTCTTTGTCTGTTCACCCCGTTGACTGTAAATATTTTTTCAAAATTATTAATTGGCAGAATTGGCATTAATGTATAAGGTATGTGCACTAGTAATTGACCATGTACTAGTAGTTGACCGTTTTGTATCAAATTTTAAACAATAAGCGTTTTGTTTGGTGTAGCTAATAAAAAATATTAAATTTTAAATATCAAACAATGGGCTACAGTTCTGAGCTTTTGGGCAGTTGTTAATAGATGGTAAGAGGTAATTACAAATTTATTTTTTTATAGCTACAACAAACAAAACGTTTATTATTTAAAATTTCATACAAAACTGTCAACTACTAGTACATGGTCAATTACTAGTGCACTTACCTTATACATTAATGCCAATTAATCATTTTGAAAAATATTTACAGTCAAACGGGGTGAACAAAGAATTGAGTTTTAGATTAATTTTTTTACTAGTCTAGCCTGCAAGTATCAGGTTCATGTTGGTTTCAAAACTTGAGTTTCATTCTTAAGTTTTTTTTAGAACTTCACACGTAATTATGTTAAATACATAGTTTTACATATTTTTGAAAATAATAGGTCATCCCATTTTTATTAGCTACAACAAACAAAACGCTTATTATTTAAAATTTCATACAAAACAGTCTCCTACTAGTACATGGTCCATCACACTAGTAAGTGCCATTACCTTAGTTTGTATTAAACATTACGATATGATACAAATCACGGTATGTATGTTTCTTATAAACTCCGAAACGGCTGGACCGATTTTAATGAAATTTTTAGACAATCTTTAGATTGATCCAGCGGACATCCCTGTGAAGTTTAGTGGCGATTGGAGTATTTTTTTGAGCTAGACTAAATCACAGCAACGCGTGGCTGTACCGCTAGTACTTTATTAAACTTAATTATAACAGATTGGAATATTAACAAAGTCTTAAATGTGTGTGGCTGACGATCACAACTTTCCCTTCATCCTGGAGATCGCGTAACGCTTCATCGAGATTTTCTCGAGATACAGTCTGAAACAAAAATATATATAAAGAAATATTACACACGGTTGTCCGTCCCCAAAGTAATTTAATACTTGTGTTATGGGTGAGAGAAAACTGGTAAATATATACATATATAATTCTAAATACATACTTAAATACAAATATACACCAAGGTTCAAAGACCAACAAATTCATTTATAGAAAATGTTGGCCCTCGGCGGGAATGGAACCCGCGACCTACGGAGTCGAAGGTAGGGTCACTACCCACTACGCCGACGGGCCAGTAAATACAGTAGAACCTCGACAAGTTAAAATCCAAGAGAAGCACAACATATTTTAAGTTATAAAGTTTTTAACTTATCAAGGGAAATCGATCTTGCTAGATTTAATTTTAAAAAGTCTTTCTATTTCTGTTATCGGGCATTGAAAAAATGCTAAAGTTTACATTGAATAGAAAATACTGTTTTTGCAGTCAATTGTAAAGTCATGCTAGCTCATTTGGGGAACGGGCGGTCTAGAGATGTGAAAATATGTAGGATCGAGTCCCACCTGCCCAATTATTTTTTCTATTTTTCAAGTCTTATCTTTTTTGTCTTTAAAAAAAGTTACTAACCAAGTAGCTAACCCAGGTACTAAATACATATATATCTATCCCATATACTAATATTATATCTATAGTAATATTAAAAAGAGGATTTTTTTATGTATGTTTGTAATGTTTTCACACAAAAACTACTGGACCGATTCTAAAAATTCTTTTACCAATGGAAAGCTGAGCAACATAGGCAAATATTACATTTTCAAAGAATAGGGATCCGTTATAAAAATGTAATAAGGTGTAAAAAAATAAAAATTACGCGGGTGAAAGTGTATTTAAAAAATATATTTAAGTATATATTCACCAGTTGTTTGTCACCCATAACATAAGTATTAAATTACTTTGGAGACAGAGACCGTGTGTTTAAGTGTCCCATATATTTATTTATTTAAAAAAAACCGTGGGACATAACTAGTTTACTATATGTTTAAACTCTAATAATACTTACAAGCTGCGAGTTGGTATTGACATCCTGTAAAAGCTTCGCATGGGTTGTGGTGTGGGGCTTGTTGTAGGGTTTGATGAGGTCCTTGAGCGCGTGCACCAGGTCCGCCCGACGCCTCCGGGCGGCCGCGCCCAGCCCGGTGGTGAGGATGCCCACGTCGATGCGACCCGATGCCGGGTCGGTGGCCGACTGTTTCAGCGCTTCTCTGTGCAATCTATATGATGGAATATGGCTATAGTTGATTTAGTTGCATCAAAATCTATGAATCTTTAAGCACTTATTAATCACTATTCCAATACAGTTATTAATTTTCGATTTTTCTTGTTTCATCATCATTCCGAAGTTAGTAAATTTAACTAATAGTTTAATTAAACTTTATTGCTAAATCTAGGCAGGGCGTATATATCGCACTCTTAGTATTAAAGTGACTGAATTCTTTCAAACTTTTCAAAAAGAGTATAAAGAATGAAGAGACCTAATTCGAAATTTTTTTATGGTAAACTTAAATAAAGCGTATCGTAGCGCCTACACATCTCGTGTTAAAGAGACCCATAACTTGGAAGAGCAAGAAAATGCTAGCTTTTTCAAAACTTCGTAGCGTGATATCATACATGGCATTGAAATAATTTAATAAAACTAGAACTAATTTTGAAATTCACTTTAATATTAAGCGTGCTATAAAAAGGTGACATTTTGCGTCACTGGAACGTCAAGGTGGTCGCTGAGTATTCGCTAAGCAAACTATATTTTATAGAAATAGGCGTAAAGGATGATTCACGCTACACCGTGTCGCGACCGGGCCGTGCCACGGCCGGGGCACGGCCACCGTGCGCCGGCCGTGGCAGTCATTCATGTTACACCGGGCTGTTTGGGTTTATTATTTGCACGACTTATATCTATGTTAAGTAGCTTTTGTCAGCAAGTGATTTCATCTATCGATAGACTTGACGCCTAAGTAAATATGCAGTTTCACAATTTGAATTAGCAGCTATTGCAATTGCCATCGATGATGAAGTATTGGAAATTATTTTATTTGTTATCTAAATACTTAGGATGGCTCATGTCGTAAATCACAGAGCAAATTACACACATTCTAAACAATTTGCATTGTCCATTTTGCTGTTAAGCTGCTAAACTCACTAAGATTTGACGTTGACCGCTCTGCGGGCGCCCGGGCGCATATGTTTATGTTACAACGTGTCGGGGCCGAACCGTGCCGGAGCCGGGAAACAATACCCACCGACATTTCAACGCCGTGCCGGACACGGCCGGGGCACGGTTAGGCATGAATCACTTCATACCAAAAGTATACCATAATGTTCGACCGTGCCCCGGACGGGGCACGGCCCGGTCGCGGCACGGTGTAGCGTGAATCATCCTTTACTTTGCGGAGATCCATAATACAAAAGTAATAATAAAATTATTTTGCTATAATCCGCGAAGAAGACTTCGCGGACTACTTCTTCGCGGATTATAGCAAAATAATTTTATTATTACTTTTGTATTATGGATCTCCGCAAAGTAACGCCTATTTCTATAAATTATTTAAAGACGGTGAGCTTGACCGTACAGGCTAAACTCTACATTAAATTAACCAAATAACATCGCGTTGCAGTCCAAAATATTTGGTTCAACCAACAATGTAAGTCTTCTTCGCGGATTATAGCAAAATAATTTTATTATTACTTTTGCAAACTATATTTATAGATTTTGGATATACCAGTACGTACCTGGCCGCTTCGTCGACGTCGATAACTTCTACTATTGATGAGAGCCGCATCCTCGCGTGCGCCTCCCCCAGCCGGATGAGCGACTCCAGCTGGCGGGGGTAGGCGGAGATCTGGCCGCGGCCGCTACCGACACGTCTGCACAAGTATATTACACTAGTTTGTATGTTAATTTACGACCGGTCGCCTAACTGACGTCAACTTACCTTAGTCGCCTTTTATCACTCGGTAAGAAAGAGCCACGAGAGACACCACACGGCGGGTCAATTTACCTTAGCCGCATTTTACGACATCTCAGTAAGAAATGAGGGTGGTCTATTCTACTCAGCCGGATACCACACATTGGGTCAATTTACCTTAGTCGCATTTTACGACACCTGGGAAAGAAATGAGGGTGGTCTATTCTAATTAGTCCGATACCGCACAGCGAGTCAACTTACATTAGTCGCTTTTTACGACACCTCTATAAGAAATGAGGGTGGTCTATTCTACTTAGTCAGATACCGCACGGCGAGTCAACTTACATTAGTCGCTTTTTACGACACCTCTATAAGAAATGAGGGTGGTCTATTCTGCTTAGCCAAATGCCACACAGCGGATCAATAAATATTTTCACTTTCATTCTTCTTATAATATTAGGATTTATTACTCAATATACTAAAATACAAAAGTAATATGTAATAAAATTATTTTGCTATAATCTAATAAACTAAGATAGAAAATATATATTTAGTGCTAAATGTAGAGTGGACAATTCGTAAAAACACAAAGCAGCGATTTTGCCGTGGAGTCTATCTCCTGATGATGATGCTTCAGTTGCGAGGCGAAACGATTGTTGAGTTTGTGATAATGAACGTGTGTAGTACGTGTGTAGTGCTTGAGTATTGTGGTGGCGGTGGTGGAGGTTTCTGCATGTGTTTCTATTATACTTCATCGCGGATTATAGCAAAATAATTTAACTATTACTTTTGTGTTATGGATCTCGGCAAAATAACGCCGAATTTTAGAAACTATATTAAATTACCTCATGTCAACATAAGCGTCTATGAGTCTCTGCTGCGCCGCCTCTGAAAGGACTGGATGCACGTGCTCCTTGGCGAACGCTATGTAGTCACGCATTAGGCTCATGCACTGAAAAAAAAAACAAATTAAGGTAAGTGCACTAGTAATTGATCATGTACTAGTAGCTGACCGTTTTGTATGAAATCTTAAATAATAAACGTTTTGTTTGTTGCAACTGCCCAAAAGCTCAGAACTGTAGCCCATTGTTTAATATATATAATTTAATATTTTTTATTAGCTACAACAAACTTGGTATGAACATGTATTGAGAATAAATGAATATAAATGTGGATAGTATAAAAAAATGAAAATATTATGTACCTAATTAGCAAATAGCGATGAATTCAAATTCAAATTTTTGTTTATTAAAATAAACTTGTAAACAAGTACTTTTGAATCGTCAACTCTACTGCTGGTTCGGAAAGCTGTTCCTACCGAGAAGAGCAAGCAAGAAACTAGACGGTTCTTCTTTTAAAAATATAATTCTTATGACTAGTTACATTTAGTCATTACTGTCTTAAGTAATCCTCAACAGTAGAGTAGGCTTTCTGGATCAGCCTCTTTTTAACAATGTTTTTAAAATGATGTAATGGCAAAGCTAAAATTGAATTGAATTGAAAACCCACAAACGATTTACGTACTTTTACAAGGCGCAAAGCAGGAGCCGCCTATCGTTTTATAACTCTTTTTTTTTTATGGAATAGGAGAGCAAACGAGCATGCGGTCACCTCAAGTGATCACCGCCGCCCACGACCTCTCGCAGAGCGAGTGTGTTGCTGTCCTTTAAAAAGGTAGAAAATACGCTTTTTTAAGGTACTTATATCGTACCGATCCGGGAACACCGCTAAAGGGAGATCGTTCCATAAAATGGTAATGAAATTATTTGAAAACCGCATTGTGTTGGATCGCCACGCTAAAGAATCCAGCTGTTTGCTAATCACCTTGTCCCCAATAGTACGAGCTGCTCTGCGCTGTATGCGATCGAATGGCTTAAGTTGGTACTGGGGTGCACCAGCCCAGAGATGAGAACAGTACTCCATGTGATGCCGGACTTGTGCTTTATACAGCGCTAGTCTATGTGCCAGCTTGTAGTACTGTCTCGCTCTATTGATAACACCCGATTCTTTATATTTTTATGTATGAAAATTAAATTCACATTACGTAAACGTTAAATTCACTGTACGTCACAGGTTAAAATATCATCCTCACCATCTGGATGCTTGGCGATACAGTACAGTGCGGTTTTCAAATAATTTCGCAGCACCACCATTTTATGGAACGATCTCCCTTTGGCAGTGTTTCCGGATCGGTACGACATAAGTACCTTCAAAAAACGTATTTTCCACCTTTTTAAAGGACGGCAACGCACTCGCTCTGCGAGAGGTCGTGGGCAGAGATTACTTTAGGGTAAACAGCATGGTCGTTTGCCATCCTATACCATAAAAAAAACATTCTTCTCATCTAAACAATCCTCAACAAGTAGACTTTCTGTATCAGTCTCTCTTTGGGGGAATGGGAACCATACACGAAGTCTAAAATACCTTACCACAATGTCCTCGTCGTCCTGCGAGCTGGTGGGATCTTGGTAGTATAAAGACACGAGGTGAGAGGCGAGGCGCCGGTCAAATAGTTCATCTTGAGGATCCAGCACCAAGAATATTAGATCGAATCTGAAACAATTACAACTATGTCAAGCACGTAAGCAAGCAAGCAAGTGCACTAGTAATTGACCATGTACTAGTAGTTGACCGTTTTTTATGATATTTTATATAATAATTTTGTTTGTTGTAGCTAATAATTATTTTATTTTACTTTACATTAGTTATAATCGCTATTACAGTTACAGTTTGTATAAGGGTATCTTAAATTTCTATCATCTTTATGTACGTATAGATATTTACATTTTTTTTTATAGTTATTCTATCATTTAACATTTTAGTGATTATTTTGCTTTATTTCTTAATTCGTTTAGTGCGGTTTTACTTAATATATACAATGTGTAAAATCCACTTAATTAAAAAAAAACTGTACACGTGTTGTTATGGTTTTAGTAGTGTGCAAGAGTTGTTATAGTTTTAGTACTGTGCAAGTGTTATTATGGTTTTAGTAATGTGCAAGTGTTGTTATGGTTTCAGTAGTGTGCGAGTGTCGTTATGGTTTTAGTAGTGTGCAAGTGTTATGGTTTAAGTACTGTGCAAGTGTTGTTATGGTTTTACTAGTGTGCAAGTGTTGTTATGGTTTTAGTAGTGTACAAGTCTCGTTATGGTTTTAGTAGTGTGCAAGTGTTGTTATGGTTTTATTATTGTGCAAGTGTCGTTATGGGTGTAGTAGTGTGCAAGTGTTATGGTTTAAGTAGTGTGCAAGTGTTGTTATGGTTTTAGTAGTGTACAAGTGTTGTTATGGTTTTAGTAGTTTGCAAGTGTTATGGTTTTAGTACAGTGCAAGTGTTGTTATGGTTTTAGTAGTGTGCAAGTGTTGTTATGGTTTTAGTAGTGTGCAAGTGTTATGGTTTTAGTACAGTGCAAGTGTTGTTATGGTTTTAGTAGTGTGCAAGTGTTGTTATGGTTTTAGTAGTGTGCAAGTGTTATGGATTTAGTACTGTGCACTAGCACGTACCTGGACATGAGTGTGTGAGGCAGTTGCACGTTCTCCACGATGGTCTTGTTCTTGTTCCACTGCGACTCGGCCGGGTTGGCGGCGGCCAGGATGGACGTGCGCGCGTTCAGCTGGCATATTATACCCGCCTTGGCTATCGACAGCGTCTGCTGCTCCATAACCTGGATAATAGATAAACTAATCACATCACGGAAAACTTTCCATTTCAGAAACGAGAAAACGACAACCATTTAAACAGCGTAATTAGTCAAAGCTCGAACTCTATTATCATCATCCTTCTGTCCTTATCACACTCTAAGTGGTGACGGCACAACATGTTATCACATGATTTGGCTACGTATTTTACGACCGACCGCCTGCCTGAAGTCAACTTACCCAAGTCGCCTTTTACGACACCTCGGTAAGAAATGAGGTTGGTCTATTCTACTCAGCCGGATATCACACGGCATAATATAAATATGAAAATTAGATTTAATACTACAAAGCTAGTAAAGTTTTTGTACGGAACATAAAGAGCAGTTACTTTTATTAACACACCTTTGCTGATTTATAGAATTAGGCGTTACTTTGCGGAGATCCATAATACAAAGTAATAATAAAATTATTGATATGATAGCAAAATAATTTTATTTAAACTTTTTTACACCTTTGCTGCTTTATATAATAGTTGAATATGTACTCACTTCGTGTAGGACGCTGCGTGTCGAGTCGTTCATCTTGTCAAACTCATCGATACAGCATATGCCGTTGTCAGCCAACACTAACGCGCCTCTACAACATGACAATCAACAATTACTTTACCCATTTATTTTGTTCACTTATTGTATCTTAAAAGCTGTTATAGTTTTAATTACTTTTTATAACACAATCTGTCTATGGGGAATTCTTAAGATCTTTTAAGCCTACTAATCTGCTTTGGAATAGTGGTGGATCTAGCGTGGCGAGACTATGCCCAGCAGTGGGATAGTAACAGGTTGCAACTTTTTACAAGATTAATTAAAAGGATGTGATGTGATGTGATGGCCTAGCGGTGCGACCGTGTGAATATCTAGAGACGATCATGGGTTCAAACCCGGGCAGACACCAATGAGTTTTTCTATTAAAACTTATGTGTCTAATTGATAATTGCAATTTATCACACGCTTTTCGGTGAAGGAAAACATCGTGAGGAAACCTGCATATCTCTAGAGAATTTCGGAGATATGTGTAACCTACCAATCCGCATTGGAGCAGCATGGTAGGTCTTAGCTCCAATCCTTCTCTCTTATAACGGAGAGAAGAGGCCTATTCCCAGCAGTGGGATAATAACAGGCCGCTACTTTACTTTTTTTTTTTTTAATTAAAAGGAAACCTTTTTCATATGATGGGACACTTACACACACGTCCCTTGGTATAGGGAGAGTTGAATTGTTTTTCTCCAAATTTAACGCGTGCGGGCCACGGGCAGTAATGAATAAATCAAAACTACTGGATCGATATTAATCATTTTTTTCACAGTGTGACAGAGGCTATATATTTTATACCCGTGCGAAGTAGAGGCAGTCCGCTAGTAAGAAATAATATAATGTATAAATAGTTAAATTTGTTAAATCTTTTGTTGTTTTTTATCTTTCCTAAATATTACTTTTAATTTTAACTTTTTACATTTATATTTATTTACCATAATATTATTACTATCATATTTATATTATTCAATTAGCTTTATTTATTGCATTCTTTTTGTGGAAAATTTGTTGGCATGCATGTTAATTGTTCTGATATAATTTTATGTGATAATTTAAGTGCTATTTGTTTCCCAATTAAAAAAATAAATATGTGCCAGCTGTGGTCATTCATCGGTTGTTCAAGAATGGGCTATACTCACGTTTGTAACACCAGCTGCCGTGTATCAGGGTCCTTGGTGACGTACGCCGTGAGTCCCACCGCAGAGGAGCCACGCCCAGAGGTGTACTGCGCCCGCGGCACCAGCGCGTGCACCCAGCGGAGCAGCTGAGACTTACTGGTGCCGGGGTCTCCACACAGCAGTATGTTAATTTCAGATCTGCAAGTGAAAAAAGGTTAAGTTCACAAGTTACTGTGTCGGATAGTTAACCGACAAATAAACTAAGTAACAGATAAATAAAGTAAGTAAAGAAACTGTCTGTTAGGTCTCCTCTCTCCGTTTATGGAGAGAAGGATTGGAGCTAAGACCAATGGAATGAGTTTTTCTATCAAAATTTATGTGTCTAATTCATAATTGCAATTTATCACATGCTTTTCAGTGGAGGAAAACATCGTGAAGAAACCTGCATATATCTAGATTATTATAAGTTAATTTGGGTATATGTGTAACCTACCAATCCGCATTGGAGCAGCGTGGTAGGTCTTCGCTCCAACCCTTGAAAGAAGAGGCCCAGCAGTGGGATAGTAACAGGCCGTTACTTTTTTTCTTTGTATAGAAATGGCTACATAATTTACAGAATAAAGCGTTACTTTGCGGAGGTCCATGTCAATAATAGCAAAGCAAAGCATGCTTTGCGATTTTGTTGTGGAGTCTATCTCCTGACGATGCTTCGGTTACGGGGCGAAACAATTATTAAGATTGTGGTGGTGAATGTGTGCAGTGCTTGTGTATTGTTGTGTCATCGGTGTCGGGTAGTGCATGAGTTCTTACAAATTCTGCATGTATCAGGTATGAGAACGAATACATTACATTACATATATTTTCTTTTATCGCAGATTATAGAAAAATAATATTCTCATTACTTTTGTAGAAATAACTACCTAAAGTGTGTTCGTCCAGCAGCGTTGAAGTTCTTCTTGGTCCCGCCGAGAAGCTGGAGTAATACTCCCTTCTTGATGTCCAGGTTTTCGTAAATGGAGGGGGCGATGGCTCGAGCCAGCCGCTCGTAGCAGTCCGGCTGGGAAGACAGCGCTTTGAAGAGCTCAATGCGCTCTGGAGGGAACTGGTGTTCTTTGCTGGAATACAAATATAACTTAAGGATATGTTATATGTAGTTAAGTATAAAAGAGGCAAATTTCAACCAGTGGATGTTGGGTATAATATCTTCTAGAAATATTTGTTATCTTAAAGGTTATTGAAAAAATAATAAAATACAATCAGTCCTTATATTTAGGCATGTTAAGTTCAGAATCAATGATGCGACTATTTAAAGAAAATTGGTGAAGAGAGAATAGAAAGTCGCTGGTTTGTTCAGTATTTAGTATAATTTTTTAGAGTGTTTTACTATGCAACATTACTTGACAAGATACAGGAAGAGAAGGGAAGTTACACAGACAAAAAACTTAGCTATACATCAAAATTAGCACAGAGTATTTAACAAAAATTCTATCATTTATATTTAATTGTTTTAAGTTTAAAAAGAGTATTGGTAATTTTTTGTTTTAGCCTTTTGAAATAAATATGTGGGTTTCCTAGTGTAGTCCGGTCAACACAGTCCACATCCATTCCAGTCTGATATGCTAGCTGGTGCGGACATCGTAATAATGCCTAGATGCTGACATTGCATTCAACCTGAAGCCACGCACACCACGTGATTGCATTGAGTATTTTACCCGATCCAGTGATACTTACTCCTTCTCTGTCCCCAGCAAGTGGTCGTTGTGCATATAGCAGCAGTCCACTGCATTCCTGTGCTAGACGCTTGACGATGCATTCCACTTGACGCTACGCACTCGTGACCCTCAAGACCCGGTATAGTGACACGTGACCCCGGTGACACCCCTATGATCCACAGTTAGTACTCACTCCTCCTTCATCTCCAGCAGGCGGTCGTTGTACGTCTAGCAGTAGTCCAGTGCATTCCTGTGCTAGACGCTAACGCTCCAATTCACTTGACGCCACGCACTCGTGACCCTCGACACCCGGGATCATGACACGTGACCCCGGTGACACCCCTACAAATCCACTGTTAGTACTCACTCCTTCTCCATCTCCAGCAGGCGGTCGTTAAGCATTTAGCAGTAGTCCAGTGCATATCTGTGCTAGACGCTGACGACGCATTCCACTTAACGCCACGCACTCGTGACCCTAGTGACCCAGTATCGTGACACGTGACCCCTACGATCCAGTGTTAGTACTCACCCCTCCTCCGTCTCCAGCAGGCGGTCGCTGTGTGTCTTCCGGTAGTGCAGCGCGTCCAAATGCGTGCGGTGCAGTGCGCGTAGTGTGGCTCGGCGCGGGTTGATGGCGGCGGGCGCGGCGCGGAACACGCCCGTCACGGCCACGCGCTCGCCCGCACCCACCCGCTCTACCAACGCACCGTGCGCCATCACACTAACCGTAGCCGGCGTGCGGCCCGCGGGCATGTCGTCTGCGAACAGAACAAATAGTTAATCTTTTCAGTTTTTATTTATTTAGTTTTCTCATACTTAGTTTCTAATTTAAAAAATATAATGTCATCGTACATGTTTAAGTTGCATGCTGTGTCTGCCTATAAATGGCATTAGGTGTAAACTTATAAACCCTAAGTTGTGTCTATTTTAATATTTAAATTACACTTAATTCTGTTGGCGGACCTAATAAAAATAAAATAAAGCACACAAGTGAAATAAAATATTATTCTGTAAATGAGGTCGAAACTAAAAAAATCCTGACTGACCCGTCTTTACCCGTCGCCCGTGCCCGTAACAGGCGAAACCGATAAAGAATTCTTGATATATATCAGACCTCCTGCCTTTATCCCACTCTAAGTAGGGTCGGCACAATATATTCTTCTCTTTCATTCTCCCCTATCATTCGTCAATTCCTTCGCTACTCTTTTCATATATATGCCATTATTCACACAATCCAACCATCTTCTTTTCCAGCCTTCCTTTACTCACATATCCATCCACATTATATTTAACACTTTTTGGTTTTGATTTGCTCGTTTGATCACATTACTTCTATCCCTCATCAATATATCTCTCCATACCATCTTAATCTTGCACTTCTTCTTTTCTCTTACGTGCGCAAATTTCAGATTTCCTCTTATATTTCTTATAATATTAAAATGTGCTAATTCAAAATTATTATTATTTCGTTATTTTAATGCCATCTATGATATCACGCTACGCACTTTTAAAAGTTTTTGTGTGTTTTTGCTGTTCCAAGTTATGGGTGTCTAACTCGTTTTGTACACGATATGCTACGATTTAGAGCAATTTACCACAAAATACTGCTGTGATGGCCTAGCGGTGCGACCGTGTGAATCTCAAGAGACGATCATGGGTTAAAACCCGGGCAGACACCAATGAGTTTCTCTATTTAAACTTATGTGTCTAATTGATAATTGCAATTTATCACACGCTTTTCGGTGAAGGAAAACATCGTGAGGAAACCTGCATATCTCTAGAAAATTCTAGGGATATGTGTAACCTACTAATCCGCATTGGAGCAGCATGGTAGGGCTTAGCTCCAACCCTTCTCTCCAAAAATGGATAGAAGAGGCCTATTCCCAGCAGTGGGATAATAACACGCCGCTACTTACTTTTTTTAATACTAAGCGTGTGAAATATGAAAGGAGCCATACCGGGCGCCTCCTGCAGCTTGACGAGCTGCTTGTCGCTGAAGTGCGAGCGGTTGTGTATCAGCTGGAAGCTGTGCGCCGTGTTGCAGTGCGCGCAGTGCGCCGGCTCGGGCACGCGGCCGCGCGCCAGCTCGCCCGCCGCCGCCGCGCCGCACACCGCGCACCGGAAGTGCGCCTCGCGCATCTCCGGCACTATGCCCGACGTGCGGATCACCATGCCGGATATGCTCACCAGCTGGTCTATGTCTGAGGCAAACGGAACACATCATATGGCTATTGTGACTAACTTTATCTTTAATGTTTAAATGAGAATATCTGGGTGACCGAGCTTCGCTCAGTAATTTTTTACAAAAAAAAAAAAAACAATTATGTAGTTGGGGATCGATCCTTGGCATTCACGTTTCTTGAGGCTACCCTTTACCCGAATAAGCTACGTCGACTTGACAGCTAATGGCGAAAATTCAATTCAATATAAATGTTAGTGTTTTTTAATGCCCAAAAACAGGGATAAAACAACATTTTTTTTACATAAAACCTAGCTGGATCAATTTTTCTCCCCCAAAACCTCCTACATGCTGAATTTCAGGAAAATCGTTGGAGCCGTTTCCGAGATTCAGAATATATATATATATATACACAAGATTAACTCATTTAAATATAAAGATAAGCTTATATACAGAGTGGTACCGACGATACGAAATTAATTTTAATCCTAGATAGCTACGCACCTTAGCAGCCTACATAAAAAAATTCAGTTAATTCAATGAAGTACTTTAGCCACATGATATTATTTTTCATTTTGAAATTAAACTTCATGATGTATATGGATCAATGATCGATGGCAGCATGCCATACAAAAATAAACCCTATAAACAATATTATACTTCTCTGTATTTATAAATCTGTAGGTGAAAGGTAAAGAACCGTCAGTCCAACGTAGTTTCGTTTAACATTTTATTTTAGTTTTATTGATTAAAAATAGTAAACAATACTATGTGATCATACGACTATGTAATTATAATTTTATGAAATTAGTGGCTGTAGGACTTAATGCCTTTTATAGTTTGATAAATACGAGTATACTGACTAAGAATCATTGGAAATACAATAATGTAAAAATGGCCTAGGCCTTGCGGTCACCGCGCGGCGAACTTTGTATTACACAGCTCCGTTTGATCTTCGCGGCGATCGTAATATCTACACCGAGCGCCGTACGCGCGCACTACAAGGTGAGTGAACCCTAATGAATGAGCGTGTTTCGTTATTAATCGCAATTTAAACGTATTTAGTTTGTCAGAATATATATTTTTCTTAAATTCTATATTTAAATACATTGAATTATACCAAAGTAATGTAATACTTCCAAGTGAGCAGTGAAGTTATTTAATGTCGTATCGTCGGTAACTCTCTGTATATAAATTGAAATAATCTGAATATTTATGAAAAATTATCGAAAAAAACCTTAAAAGGGGAGGTCTAGTTTAAATATTTTCTTTTTATTTCATTTTTAATTTTTTAGTATCGATGTTATTGGCTCGATTTAGATTCTGTTTGATATTCCTAAAAGTTTATTAAGTACGTTAATTATTTACTCAAAATTTACAAACAAAAATTACATACCTTCTGGATTTAGATCCCTCATGTGTCGCTGCGGTGCATTGTACGGCCGTACTTGTATCTGGTGCTCCAGCACGGCCGCTGGATACTTGTCGAAGAACAACTCGTTGACGGCTGCGTCGAATGCTGGAATAACCTGCAAACATTTTTACACACTTTTAGAAGCTGTGACAGCCCAGCGGTGGGACCGTACCAAGAGTGGTACGGTACGAAGATACTATTCTGCTTTCCAAAAACGGAGGAGGCTTTTGCCCAGCAGTGGGATACCGTTACCTTTCTATTAGTTCCACATGTATGTATTTTTAAACTCAATTTTGACCCTATGAAAGGACAGAATAGGGACAAAGGCTTCAAGACGTTTCCGTCGTTCTGCTTATTCAAATTATCGTCATATTTTAACCAAATTACACAAAAGGAATTATAAATCTTAGCTCGTCCTTGATTGTCCCTCCATGTCTTCTCTCGATTGTCCCTCCCTGTCAATGAAGGCAATAGCTCCAACAGTACCCTGTCCCCGCTAACACCAGCGTGGTGGAGCACTCAGGTTTTTTTAGTCGGTGCGAGTCCGACATGCCCATAAGGGGTTAAAAAAAATTGAGTTTATTGGTTACAAACAGAACGATAGATGTATAGTAAAAGCAGAGTACTATGTTTTACAATATGTTGTGATTTTGAACTTGTTTCTTTAACGTAGTACGTTATTTTATACTTAAATGTTATTTATAAATAAATTTTTAAAATGAAATACATTATAATATTAGTAATATCTCCTTACCTCTTGAGGGTAGCACACAAGTTGTCTGTGCAATTTAGCGTCGAATATTTTAACATGTTCGCAGTCCAGGTCTAAAAACGGCTCTTCGAGAGTGTGAATCTGAAAGAATAATGATTGTCTACTTAAAAGTTTAGACGGAAGATGATAAATAAATAAATAAATATATGGGACACTTACACGGTCGTCCGTCCCCAAAGTAAGTAACTTAATACTTGTGTTATGGGTGACAGACAACTGGTGAATATATAGTTATATATTTCTTAAATACATACTTAAATACAAATATACACACAGGCTCAAAGACCAACAAATTCATTTATAGAATATGTTGGCCCTCGGCGGGAATCGAACCCGCGACCCGCGGAGCTGAAGGCAGGGTCACTACCCACTGCGCCAACGGGCCAGTCAAGATAGATATAATGTTGCTGTCATCCGCAATAACAAATTATATCTAGAGTTTAGAGACTTAATGCAGAGTGTGTGAGAGACACAAACACATGCACTAAAAACCATCACCAACAACGCAACACAAGCACTGCACACATTCACTACCACAATATTAACCATCGGAGATCCAAACGTTGCGGACTCGTGTGATCTTTAAGACAAGATATATGAATACAAGTAAATTCAAATTCAATAAATAATATATATCTTCCTGCCTTTATCCCACTCTAAGTGGGGTAAGACATGTTATAAACATGTTGTCGCATGATTTGGCTACGTATTTGACGACCGGCCGCCTGCTTGACATCAACTTAAGATAAGTTGACTATGATATGACTAAGATAGTCATATTATACGACACCTCGGTAAGAAATGACGGTGGTCTATTCTACTCAGCCGGATACAATATGTTGGCTCAACTTACCTTAGTCGCCTTTTACGACACCTCGGCAAGAAATGGGGGTGGTAATATTCAATTCAGCCGGATACCACACGGCGTCCAACCCAAATAAATAAGAAAAAATACATACCTCCTCTAATTTAGTTTCATACAATGGTTCTGTAGTATCAGCTGTGGGTTCGATGAACCTTTGTATGAATTTGATGAACTTCTCCCTGCACTCGGCTATCGCTACATCAGTGCCCCACACTACCAGCTGAGGCTCGCTAGACTGTTCCACGTCTCCTGTTGCTGTCTAGAATAAAAAATTGTCATTATCAAGTCTTCCTGCCTTTATCCTACTCTAAATTGGGTCGGCACATGTTTTAAACATGTTTTCACAAGATTTATAGGACCAGGCGTTACTTTGCAAAACTCCATAGTATAGAAGTTACAATTAATAAAATTATTTTGTTGTAATCCGCGCTTGTTAAGAGAATATATGAGAATGTATGAAGCAGGCAACAAACAGGTAATTGTTGCGTGCTTCATACAACAATCAGGCGCTGTCATCCTATTCCTGTAGAATTAACAGGATTTCTATAGCCTATATGTTATTCCGGTGCATAAGGAATAATTGGGCCAAATTTCATCGATATTGGTCCAGCGGATTCGCCATGAAACAGTAATAAACATACATTTATACTCATATTAGTAGACCAAAAATAATTCTTATAACTTCAAAAGTTCAAAGTACGTTTAAGATTATTTAGGAACTTTATTTAGAAATTGTGTTATGTATCATACCCATAAAGTTATTATACTATACTATATCGATTACAGTACTTAACTAAATGTAAACTCGTCCGCCGTGCGGTATCCAGCTGAGTAGAATAGACCACCCTCATTCGTTATCGAGGCGTCGTAAAAGGCGACTAAGGTAAGTTGGCCTGTCGTGTGGTATCCTGCTGTGTGGAATAGACCACCCTCATTTCTTACCGAGGTGTCGTAAAAGGCGACTAAGGTAAGTTGAACAGCAGTATGATATCCGGCTTAGTAGAAACTTTAAAACAAACATTTTTTTTTGTGCGGATTATTCTGTTGTATGGAACAGTTACTTACTTATATTAGTTTAATATTTTGGCTTGAGAAATTGTAAAAAGGGAGTACGACTGAAATAAATAAAGACTATTAACATATAAGAATAAGTCGGGTGTTTAACTGTATACTATACAAGTGATAATAAAATTATTTTGCTATAATCCGCGATGAAAAGGCGCATTATAGCAAAATATTTTTTTTTCATTTTTCATCGCGGATTATAGCGAAATAATTTAATTATTACTATTGTATTATGGATCTCCGCAAAGTAACGCCTAATTCTATAAATTGTATACTATACACTCACCCTCCTGGTAGGGGTCGGAGCCGGTACATTGGGGCCGCTTTGTTGTCCCCTCAAATCAGCTCGCTGCCTGGCCGGGGTCATCGCCCCTCGCAGCAGCGACCGTGGTGTGCTCAATGAACTAGGAGTGCCGTAGTTTAAAGGAGAGCTCATGTCTATGTCAGTTCCTATAAAAAAAACGACCATTTAATATCCCACAACGGACTTAGTCTTAAGGTTGGATATTTTATGTCATCATCCTCCTGCCCTTATCCCACTCTAAGTTGGGTCAGCACAACATGTTATAAACATGCTGTTAGATGATTTGGCTGCGTTTTTACGGCCTGACGTCAACTTACCTTAGTCGTATTTTACGACCCCTCGGTAAGAAAGAGGGTGGTCTATTTTACTAAACCGGATACCACACGGTGGGTCAACTTACCTTAGTCGCCTTTTACGACACCTCGGTAAAAAAGAGGGTGGTCTATTCTACTAAACCGGATACCACACGGTGGATCAACTTACCTTAGTCGCCTTTACGACACCTCGGTAAGAAATGAGGTTGGTCTTTTCTACTCAGCCGTATACCACACGGGCGGGTCGACTTACCTTAGTCGCCTTTTACGACACCTCGGTAAGAAAGGAATGAAAATATTATTTTGCTATAATCGATAAAAGAAAATATATGTAATGCTAAATGTAGAGTGTACTATTCGTTCTCATACCTGATACATGCAGAATGTGTAAAAACTAAAGCACTAACCGCCACCGATAACACTACAATACACAAGCACTGCACACATTCACCACCACAATCTCAACAATTGTCAAAAATATCAAAATCCCAAAGCCTTACGAATTTGTCGTGGAGTGTTATCTCCTGACGATGCTTCGGTTACGGAGCGAAACAATTGTTGAGTTGGTTACATTTAGTACACTTAGCATTACATATATTTTTTTGATCGCGGATTATAGCAAAATAATCCCATGCATCGGAGGTCTGCATCGACGCAGTCGAGGAGTGAGGTCCAATGAGGAGTCTAAACTCACGATATTTTCATGCAACGCCATACCAACACCATCGGACCTCAATATCTACTATTTCTTCCATCTACGCGATAATCCCTGCTTATTAAACTGGTTTTAACACATTTCCTGTATCACGCAAAGTCTCACTCGCTTCACCTCCATCGGTTTTGGTAAGTTATTTCATTTTAAACACATTTTTACAAAATTTAACTAATAAATTACCTGCAGCAACTAAAGCCTCGTATGGAATAAACATCATAAAACGTTATTAACAATAAACAATAACCATTTGCGTCATAATTTGCAAATTGCTAAACGTGTTATATACACGGGTTGAATTCACTGTAACGCGGACTTTTTGCTATTCAGCGATAATAATTTGTGAACGTATGGCTATTCTTTTAAAGTTCTTTGACCGCTACTGCTGGACCTTTTAAACGCGTTAGCATTTTTAGGACAACACGAGTAGCTACTGCTCCATTAAGTAATGGTATCTCTTTGTTCACTTGTTTAAATTTTATTAACCCGCCAAAAACTACATTTATTTGGCCATGAGTGGACACTTCTCGTCATCCATCCCACAGAGTCTAAAGACTAAATTATTCAACCAGTGTGTCCTACCTATCATGACTTACGGTGGCAAAACGTGGACACTAACAGTTAAGGCGGTCCACAAGCTGAAAGTCGCTCAGCGGGCTATGGAAAGAGCTATTCTCGGGGTTTCTCTGAGGGATCGTATTCGCAACGAAGTAATCCGTCAGAGAACTAGGGTCACCGACATAGCTCAGCGCATAAGCAAGCTGAAGTGGCAATGGGCCGGCCATATCTGTCGCAGAACAGATGACCGTTGGGGTAAACGTGTTCTGGAGTGGAGACCGCGAATCGGTAAACGTAGTGTAGGACACCCTGAGACTCGATGGAGTGACGATATACGTAGGACGGCGGGCAGTGGATGGAGGCAGAAAGCCCAGGATCGGGCTAAGTGGCGTATAATTGGGGAGGCCTATGTCCAGCAGTGGACGAAAGTGGGCTGATGATGATGAGTGGACAGGGTCGTCAGTGTGTTATAAACCACTATGGGAATATATTTACAGATATATGGCAGTTAGTATTAAAGTGACCTAATTTAAAAAAGTTGTTTTGTGGCAAATGTCAATCAAGCGTAGCGTTGCCTACAAAACTCGTGAGTTTTAAAAAGACCCATAGCTTGGAAAAGCAAGAAAACACAAGCACTTTTAATAATTCATAGCTGGATGTCATAGATGGATGTCATTTGACTGACTCGTTGGAGCAGTGGGTAGTGACCCTGCCTTTGGCTCCGCGACTCGCGGGTTCGATTCCCACCGAGGGCCAACGTTTTCAATAAATGAATTTGTTGTTCTTTGAGCCTGGGTGTATATTTATATTCAAGTATGTATTTCAAAAATAGGTTTAATTCACCAGTTGTCTGTCTACCATAACACAAGTATTAAGTTACTTACTTTGGGGACGGACGACCGTGTGTGTGTCCCATATATTTATTTATTTAAGATAACATTGAAATAATGATTTAAATGTATCTGACTTAATTTAACCTAATTCTGGATTCGGTCACTTTAATATTAAGTATGCGATATAGATTTAAATTCTGAGTTAGTGATGCAGATTCAATTCAAAAATTTCAAAATGGGAAAAGCTCTACAACCCCTAGCATGGAGAACTTACCAAGTGGACTGGATGGAAGAGCTCGTGCAGGTGATGTCCCAGGAGCTTGGCGACTTGGTGTGCGTGGGGTTTGACGAGGAGTACCAGGGGTGCCATCTGTGAAAAGTCCAACATTATAACTTGTTATAGCAGAATATTGTTTAAACATATATTGCCCCATCCAATGAATAAAAATACATGTCTCATAGGAAATGAGACTTTATTCAGATGGGACATTACTATTATTATTATATTATTTGCCTTAGCCGTGTGGTATCCGGTTAAGTAGAATAGTACCACCCTCATTTCTTACCGAGGTGTTGTAAAAGGCGACTAAGGTAAGTCGACCCGCCGTGTGATATCCGGTTTAGTAGAATAGACCACCCTACTTCTTACCGAAGTGTCGTAAAATACGACTAAGGTAAGTTGACGTCAGGCAGGCGGCCGGTCGTAAAAGCGCAGCCAAATCAAGTAACAACATGTTTATAACATGTTGTACCGGCCCCACTTAGAGTGGGATAAGGGCAGGAAGATGAATTGTTATCAAAATTTAAAAAATTAGCAGCAACAGCTTGGTTTCCCCTCTCCCCCCTTAGTAAACCTGCACCTCCCAGATTCTTTCAATGTACATGAGCCACTCAACATCAGGACCCACCCAACATCCAACCATTCCTGAGACAGAGATTAAATGATTTTCCCATCCAAAGGCAGGGCGGCGGTGGACGTATCCAATAGCAGAAGCCGTCACCCCTGTAGCGAGTCTGGCCACGAGTTCGGCGTTTCTCGCCAGTGGAGAAAGACTAAACAGATCAGAGACCCACTCAAAAGAAGAAAAAAAAAATCCAACCATTCACTATACTCAGCTCCTAGAAGCTAGATTATGGGAGACAACACAGTCACACTTAGAAAGTACTTTAAGGAAGAGTTGCAAAGAATGTCACTTAAATACAAAAACCATCTTCTCAATCATTCCAATAACTTGGCCAATAAATAATCTTGGAATCTATTCCCGACCTAGATAAACAGACAAACTACAGATTGACAAAACACATTAGTAATGTCTTTTGAATTTTCCAATTAAGCATAATTAATCTAGTTAACATTTATTGCAGTGCCAACGACCTACTGATTTATATATGAGATGATTATAACATAAAAATATAAAGAATTATAAAACAATGATGTATACAATAGACAAAGCAGGAACCGACATAAGCTTGCAGCTCCTGCTTTGCGACTTGCAAAAGTACGTAATTCGTTTGTGGGTTTTGGTATGAGATTCTATAATAAAATTCCACAATCAATTTCAGCTTTGCCATTACAGCAGTTTAAAAACACTGTTAAAAAGAGGCTGATACAGAAAGCCTACTATACTCTTGAAGATTATTTAGAAGATAAGAATGTGTGGATATAGCTCTCTTTGAACCTGTACAAGACAGTAACGACATAATGTAAATAGTATTAAGAATTATATTTTTAAAAGAGCAACTGCCGAGTTTCTTGCTGGCTCTTCTCGGTAGGAACAGCTTTCCGAACCAGCAGTAGAGTTGACGATTCAAAAGCACTTGTTTACAAGTTTATTTGAATAAAGAATAATTTGAATTTGAATTTGATGAGACTAGCTTTTACCTGCAACTTCGTTTGGGTGGACATTTGTTGTGATATGATTATATAAACATCATAATACTCATCATATAGTGTGAAAACCAGTGTATGCATTACATTATCTTGAAGAGATCATTATTACAGAAATTTTCTTTGATACTAATCAAAGAAAATTTCTATATATATATATATACTAATATATTACCTTATTGCAAATACATATAGCATTATACGAGCCATATTTTTTTTTTTAAACTTATTAAAATTGACTAATTTTGTAATAGATATCATCATAAACTGGAAACTTAGCAAGGAATGCTCATATATTTTGGTACGGACATTAAAACTCCTTCTATTACAATTTTTACATCAATTAACTTGGTCCATAGTCAAGTAATACTTTGCTTTCATAACAATGGTGTATTACTTGACTATGGACCATTTTTAAAATAATAGTCTCAAACCTTTAGAAGGAGTCCCTGATTGTTGCGGTGTTTCAGGTACAATAAGTTGTTGCGACGATCTAGTTCCGCGAGACGGTGTGGCAGCATCAGACGAGGCCTGAGAGGAAGGTGTTTTCGAAGGTGTCGACATTTTCTACACCTATTCACTCTTTCAATAATAATTTTCTTAATTCGTTTTACACATAGCATTAACAACCTCAAACAACAAAAAAATTGGCGCGAGATTATTCACAGACAAAAAATAAAAATATCTGTTATAATTTGTATTCTTAAATGTCAAACTGATAATGGCAAAGGATTAAAGAAATAGGTCTTAAGAGGTCAATGACTTTTACGTATATAAGTTAAAAAATAACGAAATTTGATTTTAAGAGTAATATTCTAAATGAATATGTTAATAAATATATAAATATATTTCGTGTTTTCAGTATCGTTCTAAGATTGATGATATGATATTCGGATGATTACTTACATTTTTCATTTTTACGTTTTCGTTAGGGTAAAATATTACTTTAATTATATTTAATAAAATTTATTAAAATTAAAATTATACGGTGTTTTACCCTATAATTTTGTATAGTATAGTTTTATAATGATTAAAATGTAATTAACATTCATATAACTTAGTTATCATAAAATACCGTTTAATAGTGAAGATTCTTATAAAAACGATACTTAATAAATTCATAGCCAATATTTAAATTTTTAAGAATTTTATCTGTATTCTTGATGAAATTCAATAGACAATGAGTTTATTTTTAAATCAATTGATCGTTCATTCACCGCTGTTGTTTTCGTGGTGTTTTATGATAATAATAAATAAATATACGATTATTGCGGAATTATAATTGAATTATCGCGATGATTAGCAGTATTTTAAACTAGTGCAATATTTAATGTATTAATCAAAGAAAGACTCCTAATTTGGGCACGTTTATGAAAGCTAACTTTGTGCAATCTACCTGCATCGTCGGGCATATTTTCGTAAATAATTATTGTGACTCGTAGAAAATCTTTTATTTTAGATGAACCTACACGTAGCGAACACATTGTGATGCGTAAAATGTGCGCTTCCTTGTGAATTGGCTATTATTCTAGCCAATATTTGGATTATTTTCGGTGAGTATGAGCAAACACATAATTAGTTATTATAATTTGTGATTCACCGCCTTGTGCACATCCATTATGTAGGGATCTCTGAGACAAACAGGAAGATACTGGAATATCTCATTATCATGGTATTTTGATGTCAGTTATTTATTGTAATGTCTCTTACAAGTCATCTATAAATAAATATCTTTTACTTTTACCACAGGAAATCTCTTTGTTCTTTTTAATTTTATTACGCGTTTAATTTCTCCCTAAGCAGTTAAACTTTGTTATATTGTAATTTTTAAAATGCCTTAAACATCCATTAATACAGTTTGTCACTTTCTTTTACTTTTCTTTCAATTGGTTTTATAGCTAAATATGTAACATACAAAATGACACAGCTGAATTATTTTTTTAAGCATAAAAAATATGATTCACTAGAAAGCATAAAGAATAATTTGTTATTGTGGCAAATAAGATTAATTTAGAGGTTCTCATCTCATATTTTTTATATCATTTGTTTCTTGTTGAAGAACAGGTAGAAAATACAAACTCAAACCATTGTATTTAAAGTAACATAGAATAGGAGGAATTGGAAATGTTATCACTAGAATAGAAAATACTTAAGATACCTACTTCTAGAATGTTCCATTAGTATATGAAAAGTAAGGCAGCAAAGTTATATGTTAATATGCAATTCCATATTTACATATAACTTCTCTTCCATATATGATATATTTTCTCAAATCATTATTATAAAGTTTATTAATTATTTTTATCTGTATCAAGTCATACATATGTAAATTGTTGGTAGCATTGTTACTTTCTTTTTTTTTTTTGGTAGAGAGCTCCAACTGTGGCTAATTAATGATATATTGACTTAACTATAATGCCAATATATTTAATTCTATACTGTAATGTAGTGTAGACACTGTTTATAAGATGTGCTTATTACATAAGTTTCTACTTTAAGTAGTAATGTTTTTTTTGTTACTTAAGCTTTAGCTCAAACTTATTATTCTTTAAAGTCTTAAATTGAAGTCATAGACTTTATTTTTAATCATTATTAGCTTAAATTAAGGTCAACAAAAAATAAAAAACAGATCATTAATTTCATAGAATAATTATATTGATGTAATTAACATAAATAGCATGACATATGTTATGTGTGGCAATGGTAATAATATAGAATTCAGCATCTAAATTACTATTTTAAATTAATATAATTAAAATAAATTAAAAATAAATTAAAATAAATAATTAATAGTAGATATATAAATTATTTAATTAATTTATATATCCTTTCTCCTAAAGGACAAGGCAGACTTTTTCCCATGGAAACATGGATCATAACAAGCTGCTGCTATCTGTAGATTTGTATTTCTAGATTTAAAATTATTTTTGATTAGCTGTTGGTGACAAACCACAGAATAATTAACAATGTATGGAATTAAATTTTTCATGTATTTATTGTGTAAAAATGTGTATTACATAATTATATGATATACATGAGATACATACAGTTATGGCTATAGTATTGCAATTATAGAAATAAAAAGAAATGTAGTGATATTACCATACAATCATTTAGAATGAGAAATTATGTGACAATAATTTTTTATTTTACTTTTGCTAAGATCTAGTCCTACAGAATTGGCTTCTTCTTCTTCTGGGAGTAGTGACTTTGCAGGGCCCGAGGGCCCAGTATCATTTTGACCATTACTGATCTATTGTGATCGCCACTGACTACAGTTTACTGCCAATGCAGGTGTCCTCCAGAAATTCCAGGATCTTTTTGCTAGCAAGATCTTTCACCCCGTTTGGGCATAGTTTATGCGAGCCTAGGAGAGAGTATAGAATGTGAACCAGCACAGGACAGTCGCACAGGATATGCATGGGTGTTTCCTCTGCCTCTAGGCAGAGTCTGAACGATCCTGTGTCTTAACAGCTTCAGGTTGTCAGACACAGGATTTGGAATTGGCTTACACCACTGTAGTTTACATTATTATTATTATTATTATTAGCCTTTATTTCTGAAGCATAGTATTTTTTTTTACATAGTATTTTTTTTTTTTTTTTTTAACTTTTACAAAACTTTTTTTTTTGCGAAATCCAGCCTGTTCTCTTGGTTGGTTTTCATCTAATATATTTAATAAACGCCTCAGTATTAATTTTGAAAATATTTTATATAGGTTAGACATCAAGCTAATTGGTCTGTAGTTGTTAATCTGGCTCTTGTCTCCTTTCTTATGTAGCAGAGTAATAGTTGTTTTAGTCCATTGTATTGGAATGATTTCTTTTTCTAAAATATCATTGTACAAATTTGTTATGGGATCCAGAATAACATCTAATGTTCCTTTCAACAATTCGTTTGTGATTTTGTCTTCACCTGGGGTTTTATTATTTCTAAGGTCTTTTATAGCATTTTCCACTTCAAACTTCAAAAATTTAGGTATATTTTCGGTATATTCCTGTTGATATTCTTCAACATTCTCTTCTCTGTCTATATCATCATATAATTCTCGATAGAAATCTGTGGCTACATCCATAATTTTTTCTCTTTTTGTCATAGTGTTATTCTTCTTATCTTTTATTTGTGGCATCCATGGTCTAACGATTAAATTCTTAAGTGGCTTTTTTATTCCCCCTGTCTTATCTAGATAGTATTTAATTTTTTCTAATCTACTTGTATGTTTATATTTTCTGATACTTATTTTAATTTTCTTGCTAATTTCTTTTATCTTTGATTTGTGTTCTTTCTTTTGTATCAGTTTTTCACGCTGCTTCAAGAGATCTCTAGCTTCTTGCCCTAGCTTATCCTTGGATTTTGAGTTACCAGCCAATTTGTTTGCGAAGCTTTGGAGTTCTTTCTCAAGATGGTCATATTTTATTTGAATACCTTGTATATCTTTCATATGTTGCAGCGATATATTTAATTTATTCAATAATGGTTCTGGAATTGGAAGTGTTATTTGGTTCACATTATTAACAAAATTTTTCCTTGACTTCTTTAGTTGATGACTCAAAATTTCACCACGAACCAATCTATGGTCTGAGTTAAAGTTCATGTTGCTTATTACATTTATATCTTGAAATTGTAGTGGCTTATTTGTTATTATAAAGTCTCTTTCATCTTTTATTCCTAGGGGTGAGATGTATGTCCATTTTTTGTTGAATTTCTTTTTGTAGAATGTATTAACAATATATAGTTGGTGTTCGATTGCAAAATCAATTAATCTATCTGCATTATTATTTCTTTTTAATCCAGTAGTGTATTTCCCATATACTTTTTCCCCAGTGTTTGTTTTGTTTGAGGTTGTTGAGTTTACATTATTCTAGCCAAAAATTAAGATTTATTGAAATATTTTGTACTACAATGTTTTTGAAATAGCCTGAATCTATATTAATATGTTTTTTAGACAGCTATTAACTTAATTTATTGAGAAACCAAAGTTACATAATTTATTAAAATCATAATCTTACCCACTCTAAGTGGGGTTTGCGCAATATGTCTTCATCATTCATTCTCTTCTATTCTCTGTCAACTCTCGTGCTTTTATATTCACATAGTTTTTTACACCACCTAACCATCTTTTATTGGCCTCCCTCTTGTCATATATCCATCCACATTCATATTTCAAAGTCTTGGTCACATGATTTGAAATAATTTATCAGAATATTGAAATTTTATTTAGTACCTTCATTTTCTTCACAATTTTGGTCGATTACAAGGTCTTATAAAAATAAACTTTTGCATTAAAAAATGTTTGTTTATTTGCAAAATATACTAATTATTCCTTAATTAATTAAATAATATTGATCTCAATATTTTAACAGTAATTTATAAATTCAAATTCAAAATTCAAAATTCTCTTATCATCTAAATAATCCTCAACAGTATAGTAAGCTTCTTGTATCAGCCTCTCTTTAATAGTGTTTTTAAACTGCTGTAATGGCAAAGCTAAAATTTATTGCGGAATTTTATTATAGAATCTTATATCCAAACTCACAAACGAATTTCGTACCTTTGGCTAAATAAGGCTAAACATATACTAAAACAAGATATAGGTTTCTGTATATGTAATAGAATGGTTAATATAAATGGTATATAAATTAATAGAAAGCTTTTAACATGCTCTTAACAAAATTTTTATGTCCCTATTCTTCATTTAAAACTATCTGAGAACTATCATGTCAGAGAAACTCCAAGCATAGTATATTCCTCGCAAATCTATCGTTGGACGTGTATCTTAGACTTGCGTTCATCATCATCCTGCCCTTATCCCACTCTAAGTGCCGGCACAACATGTTATAAACATGTTGTGCCGGCACGGCCGCCTGCTTGACGTCAACTTACCTTACTAGTATTTTACTACACCTCGCTAAGTAATGACGGTGGTGTAATCCACTCAACCGCATACCACACGGCGGGCGGGCTTACCTTAGTCGCCTTTTACATCTCGGTAAAAAATGAGGGTTGTCTATTCTTCTCAGCCGGTTACCACACGGCTTTTGCGTTATGTACCAACAATGTTTTAAATGTTGAGGTTTTTTTTACATATTGTAACAATTATATGAATAGGCTTAAATTTTCTTTTCTAGCCGGTTCCACTGGTGTACATATTGTGCTTGGTAACTGTTTTCCTTTGTGGTACTTGCAAATTCGTTTGAGCCAACGTAATCATTACGTTGCCTTCAGTAAGACCTTAAGGCCTCCTCGAAGTCGCACGGTGTCATCGCTGAGCTATCACAGGTTAACCCGCCAATACTCACATCTTATTCTATCAGATGAGCCCGTGGTCCATATTCATGAGCACTTTTTGTGGCGTTATCGCGGCGGAAAACAAGGCCAGGCTTACCCAGTACCATAATCCACCAGCCATTATCCCAATCATGTGGGGTCGGCACAACATGTTGACACATTAATGGTATTCTACGCCCGGCCGCCTGCCTGACGTCAACTTACCTTAGTCGCCTTATGTGACATCTCAGTATGAAAGAGGGTGGTCTATGCTACTCTGACGTATATCACACAGCACGTCAACTTACCTTAGTCGCCTTTTAACACACCTCGGAAAGAAATGACGGTGGTATGTTCTACTCGGCCGGATACAACACAGCGGGTCAACTTATCTTAATCGCCTTTTACGACACGTCGGTAAGAAAGAGGGTGGTCTATTCTGTTCAGCCGGTAATCACACGGCGGAGTCTTACCCACTACCATTTCCGCTATAAACAGAATTGCGTTGGAGAAATGAAACAGAATCCATTCATAATAGTCACAAAACGAACAGGAACAGTTCACAGTAATTTTACTTACATAAAAACAGTGTAAAATAATTTCTCGTACGCATTTCCGTCACTTAGTTAGACATTGTTGCAGCAATCTGCATTCTGTCGTTGTAGAGTCGCCGTAACGCATTGTATAAAACAGGGACACGAGGTTATAAATAAAATAAACCCGATATATAAGAATTTTTGGTATTAAATTACCCTTTTTTATGCAAAAAAAAAATAAGCCAGTTTAAATCATTTTTACTTTACTTGTACAATATATTATATAATTTATAAGACCTAAATTTTATTGTATTCAATTTTAATCCACGAATAAAAAATAATAATAAAACCGGGACTGGAATAAAATTAACCTTATTTAATTTTTTTAATTACCACTTTAGTGAAGGAAAACATCGTGAGGAAACCTTCATATCTCTGGAGAAATCTGGGGATATGTGTAATCTACCAATCTTGGCTTATGTCTAGTAGTGAAATATCAAAAGACCGTTACTTTACTTTACCTTTACGGTATGTTTACGTTGAAATGTGTTGAAATTAAGTAGTCATTTTAATTTATTTAAGTTACAAATTCGCATGCTTTTCTTATGAAAACATTTATAAAAAATTAGTTATTATAAATGATTTTTGAAACAACAAACGGTCTTAACAGTTGAATTCAGGGAAATACTCTTTATTCATTCACTCACATTTAAATATAGAAACCTACAAAAATATACCATGATGATGTTTTCCTTGACGAGGCGGTCAATGGTGACGCCTTGGCATACTTACAATGTAATGTGTAAAACTTACTTGATATAAAATTTCATTGTAACATCGTAAATTAGTTGGTGTACGTAAGTTTTAAAATAGAAAGTGATATAAAAATGTAAATTATGAGATTATTTATAGAATTAGGCTTTACTTTGCGGAGGTTATAATACAAAACTAATGAAAATATTATTATGCTATAATCCGTGATAGATCCGCGATTTTATCGCGTATTATAGCAAAATAATATATTTATTAGTTTGGAAATTTTAGATCATTTAAAACAGCAGGATGGATGTGTGGTGTGACAAAACTGGATAAAATACGAAACGAGTATATAAGGGGAAGTCTGAAAGTTGCGCCTATTATAGAAAAGACGAGAAGTGCAAGATTGACATGTGATCAAACGAGTGTTAAATTTGAATGTGGATGGATATGTGCATAGAGGGAGACCTAAAAAGAGATGGTTGGTTTGTGTGAAGTATGACGTGCATATAAAAGGAGTGGCGCCACAGTTGACGAATGATAGAACAGAATGGAAGAGAATAACATGTTGTGCCGACTCCACTTAGAGTGGGATAAGGACAAGAAGATATATAAAAACAGGACCGTCCTGTGAAAAAGGAATGTATATGGCTATCGTATTTTACGATGACCGCTCGCTACAGAAGTATTTGAAAACAATGCCTTTCGAATAGTAACAAATGTTGGTCTTTTATGTTACAAAGCATAGTTTTGGAGGTACGTCAGGAATTATGTGATAAGGTATGACACATTGAAGGCATTTCAAAGTTTTAAGTTAGTGTCGTGCGATAAATTCTCTAATAACTTAAATTGTGTTGTATAGGAATATATTAAGCGTAAAATTTTTAATGAACTAACTTATTCAAGTTGTTAAATTACGCCGTGTGGTACCCGGCTGAATAGAATAGTACCACCCTCATTTCTTACCGAGGTGTCGTAAAAGGCGACTAAGGTAAGACGACCCGCCGTGTGGTATCCGGCTGAATAGAATAGTACCACCCTCATTTCTTACCGAGGTGTCGTAAATGGCGACTAAGGTAAGTTGACCAACCGTGTGGTATCAGGTTGAGTAGAATAAACAATCCTCTTTGTTACCGAGGTGTCGTAAAATTCGACTAAGTTAAGTTGACGCGAGGCAGGTGGCCGGTCGTAAAACAAGTAGCCAAATCATGTGACAACATGTATATAATAATAATAATAATAATAAATAATAAATAAATCTTTATTGACTCCAAAAAATATAACATTCCAACTTTAAACTATACAATTTAAATCGAACTTACAACAAAACTAAAATTACTTGAGCACTAGCGTCTAAACTAGGCGGAGCCTGTATCTTAGACACTAGTCTCTTCCAATAACACTAACTTAGATATAACATGTGCTGACCCCCACTTAGAGTGGGAAAAGGACAGGAGAATGTTGACATTTTAAATCACAGTATATAAGTCTTTGTTCCAATGGCATTGTACTTAATTGTATACTTTACTACAGACATCTCACAGTCGAATGATTTTCTTCTCGAATTTCGTGTCATTGACCTCTTATTTTGTCCGATGTGAAATACATTCCGCATTTATACATACACTAGCAAACGCCAGCGGCTCTGCCCGAGTGGAAAGATTAAAATCATAATATAGTCTTTTGATAACCATAAAAATGGTTAAAGTGGGTTAACCTTAAAAGCTAGACATATGCTGTCGCGGACTTTTATTTAGAACTTAGAGGGGAAAATTTTGTAATACATGAATTTTTAATAACTAACACCGTTTACTTAGCGCGCGCTTTAAATTTTGCCGTTTTTAGCAATATTTATTATTGCTGCTCCTCTCCTATTATATATTCATCTTAGTGTGATGCTATATATAGTGAACAATAAAATACAGCGACGAAAATGTAATGTCTTAATATATAAGAAAGCATGTACAACATTCGCTTCAAACCAATTTTCTACACAAGCTACTTTATTATATAATAGAATAAATAAAATAATAGACATATATCCAAAAACATATTATGAATGTAAGAAGAAAATTACTGCTTGGATGAAAACATTAAGCTACGAAGACACGGAAGAATTATTAACTTTTAGATTTTAACACTTATAAGGAAACATACACATTAGGCTTATTTAAATACACATATATACACACACATTCATGATTAATCTTACATACTAAATTACCTGTTATAACACATATTTATTTATTTTATTATATATATCTATATATCTTATTAATGGTTATATATATGTATTTATTTATACATATTTATTTAATTAATATATATTAAAATATACTTAATTGTGGTAGCTCAGGTGTTACGGAAGAGTGAGGACTTCTGAAACAGGCTTTATTAAGCTTAAAAGAAGTCCTCAGCAATATATCATACAAAATGTAAAAATTGTTACTGTCAATAAATTTTATTTTATTTTTATTTATTTTATATAGACTTCTTCGATAAATGGACTATCTTACACTGAAAGAAATTTTCAAATCGGTCCAGTACTTCTTGAGATTAACGCGTTCAAACAATCATACTCTTCAGCTTTATATTATTAGTACTAGCTGCTTCGCCGCATTGTGTCAAAATTTTATTATTGCGTAAAACTGGACACGTGGGAATTCTACTATAAAAACTAGCCTATGTGTTGCTCAAAAGTAATTTTTTTTTTGCTATAATCCGCGATACTGTAAACAGAAAACATATAAAATGCTAAGGAAGAGTGGAACGCCGTGTGGTATCCGTCTGAATAGATTAGTACCACCCTTATTTCTTACCAAGGTGTCGTGAAAGGCGACTAAGGTAAGTCGACCCACCGTCTGGTATCCGGTTAAGTATAAAGAATAGACCACTCTCTTTCTTACCGAGGTGTCGTTAAATACGACTAAGGTAAGTGGACCCACCGTGTGGTATCTGGTTTAGTAAAGTAGACCACCCTCATTCCTTACCGAGGTGTCGTTAAATACGACTAAGGTAAGTTGACAGACGGGGCGATCGTAAAATACGTAGCCAAATCATGTGACAACATGTTTATAAAATGTTGTGCCGACCCCACTTACGAGTGGGATAAGGGCAGGCAAAAAGAAGTAAATGTAAATAAGTAAAAGCTAAATGTAGAGTGGACTATCCGTTTTCATACCTAATTCGCTTAAACACTAGCAGTACAAACGCCACTACAATACACAAGCACTACATACATTCAATATCACAATCTCCAAAATGGTTTCGCTTCGCAACCGAAGCATCATCAGGAGATAGACACCGCGACAAAATCGCATAAAATCGTTGCGATTTTACATTAAGGGCATGTTTCACAAGTTACTGATAAAGTGTCGGATAGTTAACCGACAAATAAACAAAGTAGCAGATAAATGTCTCTAAAAAGAGACTATTAAAAGTGAAAAATTAAAAAAAAATAAAATCGCAGCCATTTTGAAATAGATATTTTCTATCCAGCAGATAAACAAAATAACAACCACATGATCTACCTGTTAACTTTTTAGGGACTTTAAGTGCTGAATAAGCCTATCAGAAATCTGAGAAACGCAAAATTCCGAGATATGTGTCAGATATGTTCCGAATAAGCTAACTGACAGTTTATTGGTAACTTGTGAAACAGGCCCTAAGTATATCTAAATTAGATCTGAATTATACATTTGGCATTATGTGTATTTTCCATTAACTTAATCGCGGATTATAGCAAAATAATTTCATTATTACTTTTCAAATACATTGAACAAAAGGTGTGCTTTAAGCTACAGTCTTATCACTAGCCAACCTTGAAAAGTGCAATGAACAATGCATATCTGCGAATAAAGTTTATTATTTAAATATATTTCGAAGAACCGTGTCGCAGGTCGGTATAATTACTTGTGAAGCGCGCTACGAGACTGTCGCTTCGATTTCCGGTGAGATAAAGATTGCTAAATCTTGTTTTCCAAATTCCTCAACCAATCAGAATTTCTTACTATAAAGGCGTGTGGTATTCGACTGAATGGATAGACAACCATTATGACAGTTTTGATTATATATGCTGCTCTTAACTTCGTTTGCGTGGACTGTTGTCTTGTCACGTGATAGGTTGATAATAGATGGCGCTTTTTTCTTCCTATTCATGTAGAATTAACTAGATTTTTATAGCTTATATTAACATATAGGCTGAGGCTTAGGTAACCCTCGGTGTATGAGGTATAATTGTGTTAAAGTTCATCGATATTAATTAAGTAAAAGAGCAACAAACGTACATCCACCAACTTTCACATTTATAATATTAGTGGGATTAACTCATTTAAATATTAAAGATAAAGGTAGTATGTAGTATTGAAGAGGAGTCAATAAAAAATTGACATTCATGTCGGTACATGTTCATTCCCTGTAACAGGTAAAATGTATTGTAAGTATTCAACGAAACAATCCTCAACTCGTAAAGCTTTTTTTTACACAATACCCGAGTCCTTTTGTAATAGGCTTTCTTATCTATACAACCGTTTGCTTGCGACTACGCTTGTTTCCTTGCTTGCTTGTTGTAAAAAAAAAGGGTCGACGCCTTCGAGATGTGGTGTTGGCGTCGGTTATTGAGAATCTCCTGGACAGCCCGTCGCACTAATGTCTCCGTCCTAAAAGAACTAAGAATAGATGAAACAAAGCGACTGTCCTGTGTTTGCTTGCAGAAGATCCTGCGATACTTTGGCCACATTGCTCGTAGGTCTAGCGACAATTTGGAGCGACTGATGGGAAAAGTAGAGGGAAAGAGACCCAGAGGTCGAAGTCCGAAACGATGGGCAGACCAAATATCCCTACAACTGGATATACCCATCAGCACCGCACTATATCGAGCTGCCGATCGCAACTCCTGGAAACGGGCAGTTGACAATTTGACTAAGAGTCACGATCCTCAGTAATGAGGGAACGATAACGAACGCTTGTTTCCGTATGCTCTTCACTATAAGCTATAATTGATCGTGTGATCGTCCATAATCGGCACAATCATTGTGCAAGTGTAAGCACGATCGTCCTTATTAAAAGCATTTATTCAACTTGCAATGTATGTATGGGAAGGTGGAATCTTGCAAATTAAATTCGACCCACTTCCCGGAGTCCGATTGACCTGAAATCTATACTAATATATAAAGCTGAAGAGTTTGTTTGCTTGTTTGATTGTTTGTTTGTTTAAACGCGCTAATCTCAGGAACTACAGGACCGATTTGATAAATTCTTTGAGTGTAAGATGTCCATTTATCGAGACATCACGCTAAGACGGCAAAATTTAAAGCTTCCCTTGCGTGCGCTGAGTAAACGGTGATTATTATTCAAAAATCATGTATTACAAAATTGTTCCCCTCTAAAAGTTCTTAATAAAAGTCCGCGACAGCATATGTCTAAACTAGCTTTTAAGGTTAACCCACTTTCACCATTTGGTTAACAAAAGACGTTATAACGAAAGTAATAATAAAATTATTTTGCTATAATCCGCGATGAAGTAAAGTAGAAAGAATATATAATGCCAAATGTAGAGTGGACAATCGGTTATCATACCTGATACATACCTGATACATGCAGGAATGCAGCAAAATCGATTTTGTTCTCATGCATCATGCATCTCATGCGTCATTTGTGCATGTGTTTTTACGAATCCTGCATGTATTAGGTATGATAACCGATTGTCCACTCTACATTAAGCATTATATATATTTTCTATTTAACTTCATCGCGGATTATAGCAAAATAATTTTATCATTACTTTTGTATTATGGATCTCCGCAAAGTAACGCCTAATTCTATAAATTACTATATTACGGTTTAAATCTTTCCACGCGGGCGGAGCCGCAGCGATTTTAGTTCTCTAGTATATATTGTTCTAGTCTCAACGACAAAACCGACAACTCCCGTGGACTGTTATCCCGGGTTGGGGTAACAGTCCACGCAAACGAAGTTCCGGGTGAAAGTTAGTTTGTACTATAAAACGCCGCGAAGTAACGCCTAATTCTGTAAATTGCGTTCAGAAATAATACAGAAGGGATATGTGTCTCTGGTCCGCCCTTAGGGATAAAGGGCAGAGGGAAAGCATCGATTTTCGGCACCCTTCACAATCGGCACGAGGCGGGGGCGCGGCAAGATGGCGGAAGGGTCCCGGACCTACCTCACGCGCGCTCACCGCCCAAGGTCACGAGCGCCATGTGCTTCCCGCCGCGTCTCTACGAAATACAGCATCTCGTGGGTGCTATGCCCTCTCTTTCACACCTACACACACAGCTACGCCACTCGATACAGAGTTCAATACGGATAGGGTTGACGTTGTAACGTGACTTTTTGCGTATAACGTTATGGAGATCTCATATTGTTAGCGACATTTAAAAAGGTCACTGGTATTTAGAAAAATAATGTATAGGCACTAATACAAAAGTAATTATAATATTATTTTTCTTCAATCCGTAATTAGACCAAAATAATTCTAAATAATTACCTCTCTTTCACACACCTACGCACACAGCGACGCCACTCGATACAGAGTTCAATACGGTTAGGGTTGACGTATCGCGGTGACGTATTGTAACGTGACATTTCGCGTATAACGTTATGGAGATCTAATATCGTTAGCGATGTTCGGCATTTAAAAAGGTCATTGGTATTTAAAAAAATTACCATTTATAGGTATTAATACAATAGTAATTATCATATTACGCCGTTTGGTAACAAGCGGAATAGAATAGTTCCCCCCTCTTTTCTTAACGAGGTGTCGTAAAAGGCGACTAAGGTAAGTCGACCCGCCGTGTGGTGTCCGGCTGAGTAGAATAGACCAACCTCATTTCTTACCGAGGTGTTGTAAAAGGCGACTAAGGTAATTTGACCCACCGTGTGGTATCCGGTTAAGAAGAATAGACCACCCTCTTTCTTACCGACTTATCTTAGTCATATTTTACGACTCTGACGTAACGTGACGTCAGACTTAACTTACTGACGTCAACTTATCTTAGTCATATTTTACGACTCCTCGGTAAGAAAGAGGGTGGTCTATTTTACTTAACCGGATACCACACGGTGGGTCATCTTACCTTAGTCACCTTTTACGACACCTCGGTAAGAAATGAGGGTGGTCTATTCTACTCAGCCGGATACCACACGGCGGGTCAACTTACCTTAGTCGTCTTTTACGACACCTCGGTAAGAAAAGAGGGTGGTACTATTCTATTTAGCCGGATACCACACGACGAATATTAAGAATTTTAATATGAATATTATTTAGAGAGAATTTAACACTATGATGTGTATTTAAAATTAATAAATTATAAACGCGTACCAACCCTAATCATAGGGAACGTCTTTTATCTAAATTATGGAAAATTTTGGAATGTGCCGTATTGGACGGCGGGTTTCACGCACGCACTATTATCCGCTAGCTCCGTCTCGCTCTCACTTCCTTACCTATTAACACGAGGGTTGGTGGTAGGGAGCTCACAAAAGTTTTTGGGATAGATTTTTTTCGCAAACTGCACCATTCCAAGCATCCCCATAGTACCAATGCAATATCCAAGACTTGAGCGCGTTTTCGTGCGACTTATATGGAATGTTTATGTGATTTTGTTAAGTTGAATTTTTTTTTATTGTGCGACCATCCGGTCAGTGATAAACGCGCAGTCGGGTGTCATGTTGTTTTAGTTGTAAGTTTATTTGGACCTGTTTGTTTTTTGTTGTTTTTTTAGTCAAATTAATATCGAGATATTAAATGACGTTTATCGGTATTTTATTTTTTTGTCTGTGGTGTTTATAAAGATTGTTGTTTTTGTGCAATAGACATTACATTACTCTACGCATTATTGAATTTCATTAAGTGATAATGATATTTGTTTTTGTGTTATTTTACTAATATAATAAATAAAAGTTACATTTATAAACATGTTACAAACATGTCTTTTGTAACTCAAATAGAGTGACAATTAGTGAAATGTTATGTTATAGTTTTAAAAAACTATGAGCCAAATATACATATATCTACTGCATGTATTTTATATTATTGCTTACTTCAAATAAAAACGCGGATTATAGCAAAATAATTCTAACAAAATTTTTGTATAATGGAATTCCGCAAAGTAACGTCTATTTCTTTGAATTATTTTTATTGTCATTTTTTCTTGCTCAAAGGTAAATTGATATAATTTATTAGATTATATAATTTTTGCAATAAACTGAAAGAATAATGTAAAAATTATTAAACCGCAGTCTTGTATGAAGCTGAAATAATTTTCAAATCCAGACATATTTTATCATCCAGATAATCTTCAATTTTGGAATATGCTTATCTCTTACGCTTAATTTAAACCTTTCTAATAATCATGACAATCTATTAATGATACAAAATGCCTGGATTTGAAAATCATTTCAGCTTCATACAAGACTGCGGTTTGATAATGTAAAATTGAAATGTTTTAAACGATTGAACGCCGATTTTCTTTCTGGTTCTTCTCGGTAAGAGCAACATTCCGAACCAGTTGTAGCTTCATTAATCATATTGATCATTGACGATACAACGATACAAAAGTGGTTGAAAGAGCTTATTAAATAAAGATTATTTTGTTTTGATTTGATACTCTTGATCCACATTAGCCATGCATTCGATGAAAGTAGAGCCACGGGATGCAGCAAGTCAGCAATATTAATACGTAGATATTAGTTGATGGAATAGCATCTCTGAGATGCGACGTCTTGAATAATAAGGAGTCTTTGATAAGGTGCTCTGCAGATAATACGTACAGCGTTGTTACGTCTCAACACCCAGCTGTGGGATAGAGTTAGGTCAGATTTAAGTTGGTGAGAGTCCCACAGTACAGAATCTCCTCTAGATTTATTTACTTCCACACTGCTGGGTTTATCATACTATATTTCGCGGCTTCAAAATTAGATATTATTTTTTAATACAATCATGTATGTATAATAATAACTGGTACCCGCGATATTGTCTGCGTCGATTTAAATGTTAAAATTTAAATGTGAAAAACTAGATTTTTTATCCATATGCTAGCGGTGTATATACTATATAATATTATTTGTGCCAAATTGAATTTATATTGGTCCAGTGGATAACTGTGAAAGTGTTACAGACAGACAGACTTTCGCATTTATAATATTAGTATGGATAAGACATGTAATAATTTGAAATCACATACAATAATAATTGTTTGAATTGCGTTTGGTTTCAGATCTAATGACTTGACGTGCGCGTCACAATGACGTCGTTCGCAAATATGACGCAGTCGCTGGCGGCGAGCCTGCCCGCCACCTCGGCCGCCGCCACGGGCTCCAGTCACGGTTCCAACGAGCCGGAGGACCCTATGGCGATGTCTCATATCCTCTGCAATCTCCTCGAGAACATGAACAAACCTTCCAGCTTGCAGACCGGCCCGTCCACGTCGTCGACCGTACCGTATGACATTTGGGCGCTGCCCCCTTGTGGCTCCTTACAGAACCCCACCGGACCCAGTATTCGTGAGTACAGTAGTGTATCTAATAATAACAACCAAAACCATGCCAAGGAAGACAACTCCAGCGGATCACCGGGTACTTCGTCTTCCGTCTCCATCACCTGCTTCCGCTGCGAAGAACGAACCCCGACGACTCGATGTCTGGAATGTAATGATCTCTTTTGTCATGAATGTTGTCACAAAGTCACCTCGGACTGCCAGCTCAGGGAGCACACATTGCTGCCCATCCACCAGATCTCACCTATCGGCGCTAGACCTAATTCTGTCACCAACGACAAGGAAGTCATGTACTGCGAGCTACATGGCGATCCAGTTAGATTTTATTGTGAAGCTTGTATTATTTTTATTTGTCAAGAATGTACGTTATGGGTTCATAAAGATCATTGTTTTACTCCCATAAAAGGCGCTCTGGATATGTGTAGAATTGGTGTTTTTAGGGCCATTGAAGACACCAAAACTGGCACAAAAGCAATCAAAACCGCTATAGATCGTGCTGTTGCTATGTCCAAGGCATATGAGAAGGAAACCGCGGAAGCTAATATGAAAATAAGGAAAGCTATGCGATGTTTCGCTCAAGCAATAGAAGACCGTGAGAAGTATCTGTTAGACAAAGTAGAGAAAATGCGCCAAGCCAAAATGAGTGAATTGACAGATCATATGAACACGCTCCGCGGTATCCTCGCCGGACTAGCACATACAAATGAAACTTTAGTACGCAGTATGGATTCCGAAGGCATTGATTTATTTATGGCCAAAGAGAAAGGACGAGCTCAAGTAGACTACTTTTCTTGTATGTTTAAAAATATGTATATAACCGAAGAACGTATTATGTTTATACCGCCAAATTATGATTTAGTTGACCAAATTAAAAGACAGTGTGACGTCCAACCTGCTCCTGCGAATGCATTACACGCATTGAATTCATCATCTTCTCTTCAATCAAGGCAATCTTTATTACATTCGTTGCAATCAGCTCAAACTTTTTCGCCGTTATCTTATCAAATATCTGCTACTAACAGCTTAAGATCGTTACCAGATTACACCAGCCACACGCGATCCACTAATTACTATGACCATAGCATCTCATCTAGTATTTCTCTAGATGTGAATCCAGCGCGTGGTATTGGTCAAGCAATACCTGGGTATTGGATGTCAGTATCTGTAAAGCCTGCAAGGAGTCCAGTATCCGGTGTACCAATGTTTTCTTTCGGTAGAGAAGGGCAAGATGAAGGCCAGGTGTCCAGACCATGGGGATTATGTGTAGATAGAGAAGGAAACATAATTGTTGCAGACAGAAGAAATAATCGTATTCAAATATTTAACGGTCGAGGCGAATTCAGGACCATGTTTGGTTCTAAAGGGACGGGACCTGGCGAGTTTGATCTTCCTGCGGGTATAACTACGGATACTTATGGGCGTATAATCGTTATTGACAAAGACAATCATAGAGTGCAAATATTCACATCTTCTGGTAATTTCATCTTAAAGTTCGGTTCATTCGGAAAAGAATGTGGCCAATTCCAATACCCGTGGGATGTAGCTGTTAATACTTTAGGCAATATAGTTGTGACAGACACTCGCAACCATCGTATCCAGTTATTTACTAGTGATGGTACTTACATAACCAAATTCGTCTTTGAAGGGGCTAATCCTGCTAAAATGCTCAAAGGGCCGACGACTCCCAGAGGCGTATGTTTTACAACTTCGGGAAATATCATAGTATCTGATTTTGAAAATCATCGATTGCTTATGGTGGATCCAACGCTTTCAAAAGTTTTACACTGCGTAGGTCGTGAAGGATCAGGAATCGGTGAACTTAATCGCCCGTCAGGAATCGTCACTGATGATGACGGCCGGATAATTGTTGCAGATTCGAAAAACCACCGTGTACTAGTATTTACGTCAGAGTTACGTATTCTATGGGCTGTAGATTTAAAGAGTCCAGGTTTAGATGATAAAGATCGCCCTAGCGATGTAGCTCTTACTCCTGAAGGGTTCCTTGTAGTATTGTTTGAAACTTTACCTGACACCGCCCGCGACATCACTTCTCACGGAAAACAATATATTAAAGTATATTGAAAAAAAAGACTACTCTAAGTGTATTGACAAATGTAAAACGCCAAGTGAAACTAACGATGTGGGCCGAAGGTCCGTCAGATTTTATGTTTATTTAATTTAATTTGTGATTACTTTCATAATGTGCCAATTTTATTATTAATGTTTGGAATCTGATTCGAGCATAGCTTGTACGGAGAATTGCCGTTTGATGTTGACAATTTGTTATGCGCGAACGAAATTCTCTTTAAATTAAAAAACTTTTGTTACCATGTTATTTTGATTTCAGTTTCACGTGGAACTAGTCTTTAAAGACCAAACATCTTATACGATGTTAATTTATAAAGTAATTTTGAGACATGCAATAGCTTTCACCAGATAGAAATTGAACCAATCCATACAGTGATCCACGACTGTCGACTGTTTTTAGTTTTATGCATTGCATAAACAAATATTTTAACATTTCAAAATTATTAGAGATAAAAGATCACATTGTGATTTAAAAGATGTTTTTATGTGAGATAATTTAATACTAACTTGAAAAGTATTTTTTTTTCAAATGTTACTTTTGCGTTTTTTAACTTGGTTAAATTTAATAATGCACGCGTTGATACGTATTCTTATATTAAGTTATTTTTTCATATTAATTTAGGTATTATAAATTTTAATATGGCAATGTTGGCTCCATGCCATAACTTAGTTTGTTGCTTTTGCTTCGTTTACATTTTTTATTTGTTTGAGACTTGGGCGTGGAAGGAGATAAAGTAACTGAGCTAAGAAATTAATGCAATAAAACTTGGAGACTGACTTTAGAAGACTGTCTTAAAGACGTGATTCCGAAGCGGGCGGAGACAGGTATCGCGGATTTATCGCGTTGTGTTAAATGCAATTTTTTATTACCAAAATATAGGTATTATAACATAATATTTTGATGATAATTTTATTGGCAGTGTAAGGTTTTTTTTTATTAATGTTTTATTTTAAATTTATATAAATTGACGTCTTTATTTTTTCTTGTCCAAATCGCTGTAGTTAAGTCGTATTACTTTGGCGAATTTTTCATTTAAAATCAACTGAATGTTCGCCAAAATAAGTATAGTAATATTATTTCGGTATTTCTTGATGTAGTGCTATAGATGCTAAATGAACTAATCACTAGCTAATTGTAAGATCCTATAACATTATAATCTACGTATATAAATTAGTAATGGTGACGCACTCGTATTTAAATTTAGCTAATTAATAGATATTCTTCTATATATTAATTTTTTTGATTAGACGTAACGTGTCGTTTTGTATACAGGCAAAATTTGTGTTAGTCGAAATATTTTAGCAAAATTGTTTCTCCCAAAATTATATGAATTATCGCATAGTCTATTTTTTAAATGTATCGACCTACGAGTCGATCGTATTAGATGTAATACACTGTGTTCAGTCAATATGTGTTCACTATTTTAGTATAAGTTTAGCATAATACGTTCGATTCGAGCGGTTCGGATAGCGTCTTAATATCTAGTTTAATTGCGTGTTGTAGTTTTTACTCACGTTAAGGTTTCGCTTCCGATCTAGTTAATAATTGTATGCTAATAATATTGTAGGTTGCATTTACAGGCTAAAATTGGAACACATAATATGGTAAGCTTTTGAATAACTATAATATAAAATATTAAACTCAGCAGACTTCCTTGTGTGATCCTTCACAAGAAATCCCTATTTATAGATTGTTCTAGAGTTACGGCCCCAGTATCATATTTAAACAAGCATTTATTCATATTCTATCGGAACTTCTAAGTACCAAAGTTATAACTTGTATATCGACTGTAAGTTCGCGCTTTTAACAGAATTAATATTTGATCAAATCTAAGTGCTTTATAAGTGTAACACTATATCTATTAGATTAGTCGACTTATCAATACATTTAAAACACAGATTTAATCCATCAGTAAACTAGATTGTAGCTTTTAAAGATGTAAGGTAAAGCAATGTTCCCAATAATAAGATTATAAAGTTTGTAATGGAAACTCTATTAGCTAAAAGTATGAGTAGAATAACGTTTTACATTTACGTACTTAGGCTAAGTCTAGTGTAAGATATTTTTAAAGTCTCGTTCAATGCAAAAAAAACTACAAGGACTACGCAGAACGTCCAGCTGACAGCCTTATGTGGTAGAATGGTAGAAATTTCCAGAAGTGGGTATTGAAAAACTAGCTGCTTTGTGTACAAGCATAAGGATCTTTTAATTAAAATTAAATAAGACGTTTCTTTTGTCTCTTGAATAAAAATTTAAAACTGTACTCAATATAATCTTTAAAATACCAAGGATGACAAATCTTTTGTTTACTAGAAATTAGCTTGATGTTTTCTTCAACCAATTAATTCTTGCGTAAACGATTGCGCCGCGTTTTTTCAGTTATGCAATGACCCACTTCTGAAAGTTTCAATTTCAGGATTTATAAATTCTAATAACAATCAACATCACATGCTGTTAAGTTATATAGTCGCGTCTTTGGTAATACAATTTATGAATTGCATTGAGTTATATAAAAAATACGAAGACTAGAATTGTGAGTGGTGTTAATTCCAAATGCAAATTATTCGTCGTCGAAAAGGTTGCATTGAGCATCGTTCCATCTGTCAGATGCTTAAGTGACTTGCTATTGTCGGTTTCGGGAAGGCATTCCGATTATTTTAACTGAATGCTGTTACATGAATATCATTACTGCTCACCAGTACATGGCTAAGACGGTTTAACTCTTCTGTAGTATTAACTATTTGTTACTTGAAACAAAAAAAAATTCTCGTAATTAAACTTTTAGATTTTACAAAACGAACTGATTAATATGAGTTGAGTATAGTCTGAGATAAAATAAACTATCAGTTAAGTCCGGAAAATTGTTGTTTGAAGTCTTGGGTGAGAATGACTGTGTAATTTTGATCGTGCGATTATTTAATTGGCGCTATGTATTTGTGAAATTTGGTAGTATCTGATTAAAGGCTTGTATATTTCAATTACGAAATTGTAAATTCAACGATAATTATGATCTATATACGTTTATATTAATAGTCGTAATAGATATTCCTCATCAATAAGCTAATTTTTTTTTATTTGTTAGTGCGTTTTCTAAAGTTCTCGACAAAAACTCAAGCTCAATTCTTTTTAATTTGTTATTAAATATATCAAAGCTTAGCTCATTGGTACTGTTAGGATTTAATATTATATTTACAACAGAAAAGTAATAAGAATATCTATTATGTCGATTTAAATTAACACATTTTTTTAAACTTTTGTTTTGGTTTTTATTAAAAATTATTGTGTGAATGCGAAGGAAAGCAAATGCAGTAGAAAATTATCTAAAATACTTGTGCGTGCAGTTTTTTGCGTCTTGACTGTCAATTAACAAATTCCGCGTTAATATTTATATATTACTTTTATTAAATTTTTTATTTTAATTTCTTCAACAGATTAAAAAGGTGAATTTGACTTACTTTTGTTCAGTGCCATTTTAAAGTATTATATTATTTTTATAATAAATTTGGTGCATCAAATGCATTCTTTTATTCGAAATGTTTCAAAGTTATCGTAAAGTCCAATCAAATCGACATTCTTTTTGTATATTAGCGAATCTCAGAGTCAATATTTTGTCTAAAATTTAATGAATTTCGGTGATTTTGCAAAGCAAATTACTCAACGCCAGCCGATCGATGTATCCAACAGAATGTTACCAGTTTGAAATTTATTTTAGAAACTTTTTGTCAACGATGAACTCTCTCTGATGACTTGATAGAAACTAGATTGATATTTACCTTATTTTGAACATTTATGATCCATCTTCACATTAATTTTATTATTTTGCTTTACAACCTGAACAAATTGGATTTCGGAGTAAATTTTGCAACTTTTATTTTTAATATAAATACAAATCATTCTATATAACTTAGCAATTAAACTCGACATTAAGGTTTTTTTATAAAATTTAAGATTTATAGATTCGTCTGTCATGTTTTCTATCATGTCCTCAGATGTAAGTTACTCTAGTAGTTCTTCATTTATAATTAAGTTGGCTCTAAGCAGCTTAAATATTACTTAATTTGGTAACCGCATTTAATTCGGTATGATTTGGTTATGTTTCTTAGATTTATTTTGTTACTTGGTTTGATGGATGAAATGAAAGCGATTTAGGTTGGCTACCCACTACGCGTTAATGGCTAGGATTCCTAGAGTACCTACCTAGAGTAGAAGGAAAATTCATTGACGCTACCGTACGGATTTGTAACTACTAAGTCCATCCATATGACTTATACTAAATACGCGGTTAAAAACACATTATTTATTAAATTAAAATATTCAAATATTCAAATCTTGCTAAAGTTATGATTCTAATGATATTTAAAGCTAGAAAATTCTCGTTCTTTTAGTAATTTTGGAATCAATAGTACATAAAATCACTGTTATATAAAAATTATAAGATAATCTATAGCGTAATTTAAGAGTTTTCCGAATAAAACATACTACATTTTCATAAATTAAGTGTTTAACACTTAACTTTTTTAAGAATTCACTATTTTGCAAGCAAGCCTAGCCTAGCCTTGTCTTGTAATTATTGGTCAATATATTGTGCATGAGTATTATCCTACTAAAATACTAAAGCTACTTTGGCCTAAGGTACTTTTGTACTTTGGCGCTCCAACGGGCTAACGTATTTATACGAAATTTTGAGCAACTGTTGAATGGAACTTAACCTAACCTACGCCTATAGGCATCTAGTGAAAATTGAAAATAAACTTAAGTATTATAATATATAATAAAAACTAGAGATAATAAGATATAAACTCAATTTTCGTCTATAACACTTGGTTAATCAGATACTTTTAACATACCTTTGCGCCACAGATAAAACTATAACCTTAACTAATTAATTAAATTTATAATAACTTAATTTGTCAGGTAACAAAAAACTCGGGTATGTCGATAGCCAATCTAACACGCTACCACTTTGTAAAAGTGAAACAGATTTCAGAGCATAAACAAAACGATATTGATATAATCACGAAGTCAGATATGATCGCCAGTAATGAACTATGTGAGAGCTGCTAGTTGCTAGCAGTAAAATTGTAGTTTTGTGATAGGTACAATGAAATTGAGAGCATAATATTTGCGGTAATTTTGTACAAGTTTTATGAACATTCAATGTATTGTCTGCGAGATATGATTGCCTGGTATGTCGTGGGTGAGACGCAATGTAAACTGCATAATAATATAAGATTGTAGGTGATTGTATTTGAGCCATTCTATTTGTGCTATTTTTAATGTTAAATAAGCGCTTGTGTTGTGTTAGTGTAGTGTAATTTTAACATTCATCTCCCCTTAGCGCCTAATGGTACACATCACTGTTCAATCCACTATGAAGTACACGCAAGTTTTGGAATTATTTGTCGGTTGTTTTTACCAAATTATATTGTTTGATTGAATTAAATAAATAAGAAGATTTTAAACTTGCGATTCATCCTAATTATTATGTAAACAAACGGGTAATATCTCGTAACGTCAAGTTACCTTTTTGTAAGGCTCGACGTTTCGGCAGAGTTGCATCCACCGTGGTCACGAATTGTCTGGAGCGCCGCGGCGTCTTCGTTCCCGAGTATTACAGTCATTATTTTCTTCATCTACCCTCATCGAACCTTTTACAAAGGTAACTAGAGGTTATCGCGATGTGACCCGTTTGTTTATATAATAATTAAATGAGCATAGCAATTCAATCAATCTATACCTGTAATTAAATCAAAATATTTGATTTAATTCACTTATATATAATTTATTTTCTGCCAACAAAAAAGTATTGGATATTGAACGATGACGCTAAATCTCTAAACCGTTTTAAAACTGATTCTAAAGATAAAAATGGCGAATCAGTTCCAGCGTACGCATTAGAATTAATTGTTAGAAATAATAAGCGGAATTGGTATAAATAATTAATATCTGAAAGTGATAAATTAATAGTTTAAATTATTATAATCGTATGATAATTATCATAATTAAAACATATACTTCACGTAATGGGCATCACAATTAATTGTACATTAAAGGAATACGATTGAAGGGGCGATGAATGGTTAGTATAGTATATAGTTGTAGTATATTTATACGAACCTCGTTGTAAACAGGTCTATCGACCTGCAGACGCGAGGACCAACGTGTCTAGAAGCCGCGACACACCCCTTATTGTAACAATACGCCTAGTTTTGCGACCGATTTACCATCGACCAAGTAAATGTTAAATGGAATCAATGATGTAAACAAAAGTGTATATTAGTGACCGATAAACATTGACGGATAACTTATTGCGACCGGTAGATGTCTGATCTAGACTAAAATATATCTGATTGCGACTGCGATTATGGTTGATTTAGACTGACATATAACGAATTGCGACTCGTGGGTTCTGATTTAGAAGTAACTAATTGCGACTGATAGATAGTTAATTTAGACTGACATATATCGGATCGCGACTCGGAGATTCTTGATTTAGATTTAACTAATTGCGACTGAATCATCGAAGAGTCGATGTCGAGTCAAGAAATAAGAAGCTAGAGAGCTTCTTATTTCTTGATTATAAATAAAGGCTTTATTATTATTATTAATTGCGATTGAAAGATGGTTGATTTAGACTGACGTATAGCGGATTGCGACTTGTAAATGTCTGATTTAGACGTAACTAATTGCGACTGATAGATAGTTAATTTAGGCTGACATAGCGGTTTGCGACTCGGAGATTCTTGATTTAGACATAACTGATTGCGACTGAACGATGTTCATTTAGACTCACGTTTAACAGATTGAAAAATGGTTGATTTAGAATGACGTATAGCGGATTGCGACTTATAGATTCCTGTTTTAGAAATAACTGATTGTGACTCAGAGATGATTGATTTAGACTAAGATAGCGTCAGATGCCTGATTTAGACTGACGCGAAATTGATTCTGACTGGCAGATGCCTGATTTAAACTGACGGAAAACTGATGAGACTAGCTGCTTTAGCTTATAATCAATTTCGATTTTTTTTTGTTAACGTTACTGGCCTTGTTTAAAAACAAAATTTCCTTTATTTTTATATTGTCATTATAAAATTCTCTTGAAATTAGTACAATTTATATATTATTTTATTTAATTAATTAATTTAAACTGTAATAATATTTTTTTATAAATTAATATCGTAAAGCATATAAAGTCTTATTATGATTTGACTTAGGTCTGATTTATTTAAACTTTATTTAACATCACAGAGGGATGACTCAATAAACTTGTTGGTTTTTGTTTTGACTAGCACATAGCAAAAGCGTACTTTAATACGCTGATTTTCAATTTTGACTTAAACGGTGATAACTAAGCTTTTGTTTTTTCATTTATAAAGTTTATCATTTACTTGACTCCGTATTTCGATTTACACATTAAGCTAACGGTTCTGGTTAATATTACTAATAGATGATGCAAATCGTTATTTTTATCGGATTGCATAACTCATATCACACGCTTAGTATTAAAGTGACCTAATTGAAAAAAGTTAATTTGTGGCAAATTACAATAATGCGTAGATCGTACAAAGCACATGAATGTTAAAGAGACCCATAACTTGTGAAAACAAGAAAACACTAACTTTTTTAATAGTTCGAAACGTAATGTAATAGATGGGATTGAACTAATGATTACATTGTATCTAACTTAATTAAGCCTAAGAACCTGGGTGACCGAGCCTTGCTCGTTAATTTTTAAAATGATGAAAAAAAATAAAATTAAAAAAAAAATTGAAAAGAAAAAGGAAAAAATAATAGGGCAGGTGGGGCTCGATCCTAGGTATTTTCACCTCTATAGACCGCCCATTCCTCAAATGAACTATCATGACTGACATGACATGACATTTGACAGCGAAAAATTGTGATTGTATTCAACGTAAATTTCAAAAAAAATTTAGTGCCCGAGAACAGTGATAAAACGACATTTTTTTAAAATAAAAATTATCTAGATCGATTTTCTCCCCACAAAACCCTATATGCTGAATTTCAGTAAAATCGTTGGAGCCGTTTCCGAGATTCCGAAAAAAAATATATAAATATACATACAAGATTAACTCATTTTTAAAATTAAAGATATTGACTTCTGTCACTTTAATACTATGCGATATATTTATTTAAATCCTGGTTAGATTATAATACCAATGCAATACATATAGTTGATACTTTTCGAAGTTTAAAGTTGGCACCGAAATCTAGCATTGTATTTAAATGACCCGAAACGGAAGGGTTAGCTTGTGTCGAATCTATTTTCGATGAGCCCCTACTTAACAATCAAATTGCCCCCCCCCCCCCCTTTGGGACGCGGACCCCTCATTGGGTAGCACTGATTTAATCTAATTAATTTCTAATTTATGCGGTGAACGAAATATCATAAGAAAACCTAAATATTTTTAAAGAATTCCAAGAGCAATATGGACGGTCAAACTTGCTACTCTTCGATCCCATCGGTGGGTCACGTCGACCCACAAAACTATGTAGTGACCCACCGGTGAGTTATGTCGCCGCACTGAGTACTCAAGTGTGACCCACCTGTGAGTCACGCCACGTAGAAGTCAAGTGTAACCCACCGCAGGGCTACGCCACCCCACGTATTGGTTAAGTGTGACCCATCGGTGGGTCATGCCACACAACGGTATCACGGTTCCGCCGGCGTTGACGTGATAAAAGAATCTGAATTAGTATTTATTCAACCATAAAACTAACGATAAGACTCACAAGTGAAATCGTTTAGCGAGCGTGCCCAAGCCAAGTTATTAATTAAGTGAGCTAATATTTGATCAAGAACAGTAATCCCCGGCGGTACTCTTATAACGCGTTTTCTTATTACGTGATCTCAGACCTTGCTATAATGCGTGTTTATTTGTGTTCCATATTTACGTATTACAAAATTAAATTAATTTATTCCTTTAAATATTTTTGCCTTACCTTGCAATATATATACTGAAGGTGTACAAATTTTGTTTCTATAAATCTTATTTTAAATAAAATATTTATTTCTCAGACATTCTTAAAAACGCACATATTTCGTTTATAATTTAGTTTTATCTTAATTTTCGTCTGCGTGGAAATAAGTGCGCCACAAAGTTTTTCCCAAACCCGCCGGCATTCTAGTATAATAAAGTATTAACCTAAGCCTTCCTCAAGAATTTCACTATCTTTAAGTAAAAATTGTATTAAAATCCGTTCAGTAGATTTTGAGAAAATCGTTCATACGCCTTCAGACAGCTTTTGGGGACTCTCTGTTTTATAATAGGTATAGATTACATTTGAACTTCCTTAACAAGCGCCATACGAGAATATAACGCGGTATACGTTTCCCTATAACACGGAACAAATTTACCGCGTTATAGAGGGATTACTGTACTAAATTGTCATGCTTTATTTTTCTCTCATAAAATCGGTCCCAAGCGTTGGTTAAATTATGTATATTTAATACAAAATCATAAGGGGTTGTCTAAATAAGACTTCTCACGTTGGTGTTAGTTGTGTTCAATGTTTAAGTAACCGCATCTACCTCACTTGTAATACATTAAAGACTGATTGGAATTAATGCGATGGTGGTCTGATCACCGCTTTAGAAGTCTGTTGTCTACTAGAATAAGCAGAAATCCTTACGGAATTCTTTTCTCTCACACTAACGTCCGTTGTATCACGAGGGTGTTTCTTTTACGTTTCGTTTAACGTTTCTGTTGCACGAGTCGACAACAGTACTTTTCATTTCGTTTTATATTATATCTTATGTTACGCTCCTGTAATATTGTTAAAAGAAGACTGATATTTTATAAATGTTCCTATATTTTAATTTAGAATATTTTTACTGCCTACCTAATTATTTTTCATTTACCTTATATTTTTTTTTTATCCTTTCGGTAATAATTACTTTGATTCTTGTAATCTTATAAACTGTGCGTGACGCTATATATGTCATGGATTTTTTGAAATTTTTAATGGAATTTTGTATGAAAAATTAATCAAGTGATTGATAGAAAATGGTGTTTTATTTGCTTGACCCGTTCCTTACCTAATTTTCATGAATATTACTGTAAGAATTGTAAATGAGATTCAAACTTTCATAGTTTCAAGTGTTAAGGAATGTACTTATAGCACCAACAGCTTTAACTTAAGGATCCGAAGGCACGTTATTAGGCATAACATAAAGTGTACCTACCCAATGACAGTCCTACAAAAGTAATGATAATATTATTTTTCTATAATCCGCTTTTATAGCGGATTATAGCAAAATAATGTTTTCATTACTTTTATGTTATGGACCTCCGAAAAGTAACGTCTAATTCTATAAATTATCTAGAAAGTCCTTCGTTTTTGTCGTCAAAAAATTCAAATTGTTGAAATAAAATTGAAGTAACGGGCTGTTATTGTCCTACTTCTGGGCATATGCTTCGCTGGCTGCGTTTTTACGACCGGCCGCCTGCCTGACGTCAACTTACCTTAATCGCATTTTACGACACCTCGGTAAGAAAGGTGGTCTATTCTACTAAACCGGATATCACACGGTGGGTCAGTTTGCTTTAGTCGCCTTTTACGACACCTTGATAAGAACTGAAGGTGGTCTATCTCAGCCGGTTACCACACGGCATTTTCTAGTAATTAATGAATAAGCTGTGGTAGCCCAGCGGTAACACCGTCCGACTCTTTCGAGGAGGTCACGGGTTCAAACCCGGGCAGACACCAATGAGTTTTTCTGTTAAAACTTATGTGTCTAATTGATAATTGCAATTTATCACACGCTTTTCGGTGAAGGAAAACATCGTGAGGAAACCTGCATATCTCTAGAGAATTCTGGAGATATGTGTAACCTACCAAACCGCATTGGAGCAGCGTGGTAGGTCTTAGCTCCAAACCTTCTCTCCATAAACGGAGAGAAGAGGCCTATTCTCAGCAGTGGGATAGTAATAGGCCGCTACTTACTAATGAATATGATAAAACCTACTTGTACATAACCTCTTTGCACTCCTACAAGTAAGTAGCCATTAAATAAAAAATATAGAACGCATTTGGCATAATCTTTCTGGCTACATGTCAATAATTGTCCAGTAATCTCTAAAATCTAAATTAAACTACTAAACTCCAGGCTATAGTGTTTTCCGGTACAAGTATCGAAATATGGGACACCATGTCAGCGCCCTCGTATCAAGTTTAGGTAGATTCTTCGAATATCCCGTTAAGAGGAAACCAATCTGCTTTTACAGGCAGGAAGATTTCACTGCCACAGGTTTGTATTGGGTCATTGGAAAGCTGTATCTTTACTGAGCAGCATAGCCTATATAATATTAAAAAAATAGGGATCCGTAATAAAAATGTATTAAGGTGTTAAAAATCTGTCATCGCATGCGCTGCGAAAACTATTGATGATATATTTAACAAAAATAAATCTAAAGTCCGACTTAGTAGACTTTCGACTACTATGAGATCGGTAGGTACGCGGGAAAACCGCGGGATATTACTAGTAGATAATGAATAGGAAAAAAATCATATGATTTCGCAATAGTAAGTAAGTAGCGGCCTTTTACTATCCTACTGCCGAGAATAGGCCTCCTCTCTCCGTTTTTGGAGAGATGGTTTGGAGCTAAGACCTACCACGCTGTTGCAATGCGGATTGGTAGGTTACATATATCTCCAGAATTCTCTAGAGATATGCAGGTTTCCTCACGATGTTTTCCTTCACCGAAAAGCGTGTGATTTCGCAATATTATTTTGTAATCATAATCTGATTTAGGAGAGCCTCAGAGGAAAGCATCCGATGTACCGAAAGCAGCAATGACCGATTATGATAAGCTGGTCGATCAGTTCTACAAAAGACTCGCTGAACAACGCCAGTATAATCAGGTATGTGAAACCGGTCTTAAATAACCAAAATCTATGAATAAACTGCTATTTCGCCATATGGTTTCTGGCTGAGTAGAATAGACCATCCTCATTTCTTACCGAACTGTCGTAAAAGGCAACTAAGGTAAGTTGAATCGCCGTGTGGTATTCAGCTGAATAGAATAAACACCCCTCATTTCTTACCAACATGTTTTAAAAGACGACCAAGGTAAGTGCCGTATAGTATCCAGCTGAGTAGAGTAGACCGCACTTATTTCTTACCGAAGTGCCCTAAAAGGCGACTAAATAAGTGCCGTGTAGTATCCGATTGAGTAGAATAGACACCTCTCATTTCTTACCGAAGTGTCCTAAAAGGCGACTAAAGTAAGTTGACGTCAGGCAGGGGCCGCTCGTTAAGAAACTAGCCAAATCAACTTACCTACAATATGTTGTACCGACCCCACTTAGAGTGGGATAAGATCAGGAGAATGATGATGTATTATAGAACTTCATAAGCATATAAGTCAAATCTAAATAAATATTTGTAAATAGTAAAATACAGAAATTATTTTCTTAATCGATTCCGGACTTTAAGTCTGAGATGATTATTCATTCGGAATCGAAGTCAAAGCTCGGTAACATCCTACTAATATTATAAATGCGAAAGTTTGCGAATATGAATATATGTTTGTTACTTTTTCACGGCGAATCCACTGAACTAATATCGATAAAATATACCACAATTATTCCTTATACACCGGGGTAACATATAGGCTATAGATTCAATTCAATTCAAAATATTCTTTATTTAAATAAACTAGTAACCAAGTGCTTTTGAATCGTCAACTCTACTGCTGGTTCGGTAAGCTGTTCCTACCGAGAAGAGCCAACAAGAAACTCGGTGGTTGCTGTTTTAAAAATATAATTCTTAATACTAATTACATTAATAATAATAAATAAATATATGGGACACTTACACACACGGTCCTCCGTCCCCAAAGTAAGTAACTTAATACTTGTGTTATGGGTGACAGACAAATGGTGAATATATACTTATATATTTTTTAAATGCATACATAAATACAAATATATACCCAGGCTCAAAGACCAACAAATTCATTTATAGAAAATGTTGGCCCTCAGCGGGAATCGAACCCGCAACCCGCGGAGCTGAAGTCATGGTCACTACCCACTGCTCCAACGGGCCACACATTAAGTCATTACTGTCTTGTACAGGTTCAAAGAGAGCTATATCCACACATTCTTATCTTTTAAATAATCTTCAAGAGTATAGTAGGCTTTCTGTATCAGCCTATTTTTAACAATGTTTTTAAACTGCTGTAATGGCAATGCTGAAATTGATTGCGGAATTTTATTATAGAATCTTATACCAAAACCCACAACCGAGTTACGCACTTTAGCAAGGCGCAAAGCAGGAGCCGCATCACCTATCGTTTTATAATTCTTTATATTTTTATGAACATAAATTAAATTGCTTAAAATACTTAAAATAGAAATTGTTAATTCTACAGGAACAGGATGACATTGAAAAGCGCTGCCTATTATCCAATCACGCAACAACATTCCACGAAAACGAAATAGCGAGTAAAAGCTAGTTCCAAATAAATACGATACTATTGCAGGAAATGAAAGAGCAAGATCGACGTTGGAGCATACAGAAAGTGGTTCGCCGCTTCCCGGGCTGGAACGAAACAACCATTACTAACCTACACAGCCTGTTCTTGCTCTTTGACAATCAGTCGAACGGAATGCTAGGTTTCGACGATTTGTTAGTACCATTTGTATGTAAAAATCAGTCAAAAGAAAAGATCAAAATGATGACGTACTAATTTTTATGTCATGTTTTAGTTCATTAAAATCTTTTAATTAACTTCCATATCGATGAAAAATGAAGATATACGTTATTTATATCATCATCCTTCTGCCCTTATCCCACTCTTAAGTGGGTTCGGCACATGTTATAAACATGTTGTCACATGATTTGGCTAAGTATTATACGACCGGCCGCCTGCATGACGTCAACTTATCTTAGTCGTATTTTACGACACCTCGGTAAGAAAGAGGGTGGTCTATTCTACTAAACCGGATGCCACACGGTGGGTCGACTTACCTTAGTCGCCTTTTACGACACCTTCGTAAGAAATGAGGTTGGGCTATTCTACTCAGCCGGATACCACACGGCGGGTCGACTTACCTTAGTCGCCTTTTACGACACCTCGGTAAGAAATGAGGTTGGTCTATTCTACTCAGCCGGATACCACACGACGGGTCGTCTTACCTTAGTAGCCTTTTACGACACCTCGGTAAGAAATGAGGTTGGTCTCTTCTACTCAGCCGGATACCACACGGCGGGTCGTCTTACCTTAGTCGCCTTTTACGACACCTCGGTAAGAAATGAGGGTGGTACTATTCTATTCAGCCGGATACTACACGGCTTATATCCGTTATTTATATATTTTAGTTAATTTGTTCTTTGTATTGTTTTAGATTGTTAATAAATACGTTTTAAATAATTTATAGAAGCAGACGTTACTTTGCAGAATGCCATAGTACAGAAGTTATGATAGTTTTGCTATAATCAAAGTTTGTTTACTATAATCACTGAAAAACAGGTTTGGGGGCAACTCCCCCCAAAATATCTTGAATGGATGTATGTATGTTGACCCACTTACCGGTGTTAAATTGAGGTGAAATTTTACACACTGGTCCACTCCTCATGACGATGCATGTTTATGATAGCGTAACCTTCTGTTGTCAGGATTGACTTCAGACGGGAGAACTCCTCAACGGCCAACAGTATGGAAATTAAATCTTATTTAAAGCTTGGATTAAACCTTTTTTTAATTAACTTCTTTTAGTTCGACTGAGACTTTGTGTAGTTTATATAACTAAACAAAGTCCTAAGTCGTAAGTAAAATAGAAATGTTGACTTTTGAGGAAATTGTATTTAATGTATAGAACCGGCTGTACTCACGTTATTCTATTGGATTTGATATTATTCAATAAATTTAAGAATAAAGTTTGACAAATTTATTCTTAAATTTCATTCTTAAAACGGACAAAACTTTCCGGTAATATTGATTTTGAAAAATATGAAGATAATTTCGATTAAACGTATTCTTTTGTTGCCTAGTTGTGCTGTGTTAGAGAGTTTGGGCGACGAAACCTCTATGGAGGTGAGAAAGGAGAAGTTCAACGCGGCCGACACGGACAACGACGGCTGGGTCACTTACGATGAATTTTTATCGGTATTCTGATTAAACTGTTCATCATTATCTTCCTTCCTTATCCCACTCTAAGTGGGGTCGGCACAACATGTTAAAAATATGTTGTAACATGATTTGACTGTGTTTTTACGACCGACCGCCTGACGTCAATTTACCTTGGTCGCCTTTTACGACACCTCGATAAGAAGGAGGGTGGTCTATTCTACTAAACCGGATACCACACGGTGGGTCAACTTACCTCAGTCGCCTTTTGCGATAGCTCAGTAAGACAGAGGCTTGTCTATTCTACGATACCTCGGTTAGAAATAAGGGTGGTCTATTCTACTCAGCCGGATACCACACGGCGGGTCAACTTACCTTAGTCGCCTTTTACTATACCTCAGTAAGACAGAGGCTGGTCTATTCTACGATACCTCGGTTAGAAATAAGGGTGGTCTATTCTACTCAGCCGGATACCACACGGCGGGTCAACTTACCTTAGTCGCCTTTTACTATACCTCAGTAAGACAGAGGCTGGTCTATTCTACGATACCTCGGTTAGAAATAAGGGTGGTCTATTCTACTCAGCCGGATACCACACGGCGGGTCAACTTACCTTAGTCGCTTTATACGACACCTCGGTAAGAAATGAGGGTGGTCTATTTTACTCAATCGGATTCCACACGGCATTAAAATTATTCAGGAACTTTAATTAAAATTTGACTTCATTTTTCAGCTGGTGTATAACTTCAGTCCGCAAGAAGACGGCGTGTTGTCCGGTTTAGCCAAACTGTGTAATGAAGTTGCTGACAATATCCAATTTGTCAGCAATCTGACTGTGGGTGAGCAGTTGGAATATGGACTGTTCTAAACAACGACGGATTTGAAGATAGTATATTATGTTTTTGCTGCCCTCAAGCATGCAAAGAGTCTAGATTTTTTATAAATAATATTAACATTAGTAGTAAGTAACTGCCTGTTACTATCCCACTGCTGGGCATAGGCCTCTTCTCTCCGTTTTTGGAGAGAAGGATTGGAGCTGAGACCTACCACGCTGCTCCAATGCGGATTGGTAGGTTACACATATCCCCTGAATTCTTTAGAGATATGCAGGTTTCCTCACGATGTTTTCCTTCACCGAAAAGCGTGTGATAAATTGCAATTATCCATTAGACACATAAGTTTTACTAGAAAACTCATTGGTGCCTGCCCGGGGTTTGAACCCTAGACCTCCTCGAAAGAGGCGGACGGTGTTACCGCTGGGCTACCACAGCTTATATTAACATTATCTTGCTCTAATCCACGATTGCATCTAATAATAATTATAATTTTTTTTATATTAAAAAACTCTGCTTTTGAGTCGATGCGAGAAACGGATTCTGAGTAATTTTTTGTGAGCTGTAATAAAATTAATTAAAAATTGGTCAATATAAGAAAAAATTGTTTTGTTTCTTTTGTTTTAACGATGTTTTGTAATACGTACAGTAATTAATCCTGCATGTGAAAGGTACTAGCTTTTACCCGCAACTTAGTTCGCGTGGACTTTTTTCGCGTGATAGATTGATAAAAGACGACGCTTTTCAATGCCATCCTATTCCTGTAGAATTAACAGCATTTCTATTTCCTATATTAAGCTGTGATGGCCCAGCGGTAACACCGTTCGACTCTTTCGAGGAGGTCGCGGGTTCAAATCCGGACAGACACCAATGAGTTTTTCTGTTAAAAACTTGTGTCTCATTGATAATTTCAATTTATCACACGCTTTTCGGTGAAGGAAAACATCGTGAGGAAACCTGCATATTTCTAGAGAATTCTAGATATGTGTAACCTACCAATCCGCATTGGAGCAGCGTGGTAGGTCTTAGCTCCAACCCTTCTCTCCAAAAACGGAGAGAAGAGGCCTATTCTCAGCAGTGGGATAGTAACAGGCCGCTACTTACTACTTACTTACTATTTCCTAAGTGTTACCCTTGTGTATAAGGAATAATTGTGCCAAATTTCATTAATATTGGTTCAGCGGATTCGCCGTGAAAGAGTAACAAACATACATCCATACTCACGAAGTTTCACATTAATTTTGCATAATATTAGTAGGATGAGAACGGCTTTAAAACCTTTACTATTTGATTAGATTTTCTTAACAAACGTGGATTAAAGCAAAACTATTCTGTAATAACTTATGTACTATGGCATTCCGCAAAGTAACGCCTACTTCTATAAATTATTTAAATTAAAAAAAGATTATCAACTATCTAAAACAATACAAAGAACAAATTAACTAAAACTATATAAATAACGGATATCTTCATTTATTCAAAATTTATATCTCATTACTAACACCGTACATTTAATATCGCGGTGGATTGTCGTCACTCATAGAGTCAATGTCACTCAGTTCAGCGAGCGCTGGGTCGCAGGCTAAGCACTGGGAGCCCACTTCTTGCCAACACTCCTCGCAATATACAAATGGGCATCGTGTTTTTGTACAAGAATGCCATTGTATCGTGTTGATGCCTGGAAAAAGTAATATATTTTCCTTTTTTTTTTGCTCTCGTTTAAAGGGCTGAGTTAAGTGAGTATACAAAAGTAATAATAAAATTATTTTGCTATAATCCGCGAAGAAGTAAAATAGAAAATATATATAATACTAAATGTAAGTGGACAATCGGTTATCATACCTGATACATGCAGGATTCGTAAAAACACATGCACAAACCTCCACCACCGCCACCACAAAACACAAGCACTATATACGTTCACTATCACAAACTCAACAATCGTTTCGCCCCGCAACCGAAGCATCATCAGGAGATAGACTACGCGACCAAAATCGCAAAGCCTTTGCGTTTTATAGTGCTTGTGTTTTGTGGTGGCGGTGGTGGAGGTTTGTGCATGTGTTTTTACGAATCCTGCATGTATCAGGTATGATAATCGATTGTCCACTTACATTTAGCATTATATATATTTTCTATTTTACAATTTCGCGGATTATAGCAAAATAATTTTATTATTACTTTTGTATTATGGATCTCCGCAAAGTAACGCCTAATTCTATAAATTATTTAAGTGAGTATGTTGCTCTGGTAGGTGTACTTAAACTAAACTCACAATACTTTCTTTACATTAATTATATATACGCTTACCTAAATTATAGCTATACAGGTATCTTGCCACATCAAAAGTTGGAGTCGCCAAGCTAATGTTACACGATCCTAGTGCTCTATCTGTCTTAAAATGTACCTTTCCAATATATTCCACTAACATATTATGCTTTCTTATATGTTATAGGTTATCGGTGTTCCTCGAATTGTTGGGAAATGTTCCCTAATTAAAAGGAATCTGGTCTCTCGACCCTAGTTCGCTGATGAGTAATTTAAGTGGACTGTATAGGGAGTTAACTATTTTCTATCTTTCTGGGCAATGCATAGTTTATTACCGATAATAAGTAACAACTTTGCACCACCCACCTTTCGATGCCTTTGTACTGCTACCATGCACTGGAAGGTTCGATGTCGATATGCGCCGGCGGCCGGCCGTTTCTTGTGACGCCAGGAATTTGTTACTCGAACGACAGTAACACTATTACGAGTCAGAAACTCGACACGACACTTTAAATTTCGGCACTGCAATTTGTATTGCAAGTCCTAGACGAATTGTTTAATGTTTTATAATGAATTTGATGCGAATTATTTATAGCGATCGAGCGGCCATTGGCGAAGGTTCCGCGCTCACGTAGACACTTGCACGGCGATAGACGAACCGATCGGCGATCGGCGTTTTCATTTCTACCCACATATCGGTGAATAAAAAAATGACATTGCCCAGAGACAAAAAGGTATTACGAACTAAATAAAATTTGACATATTTACGAACACGAATAGTCAAGGTACAGCCACATGTTGTAAAGCACTCTTAGCATCTGATAATGTAATAAATTTATCATATTTTATTACAGGGTACAGTACGCAATACAGTTTTCTGTAATAAATTGGCTGAGAAGTCACTAATGTTCAAGTTCGAATGTAAAGCACTAATGTTCCTGAGAATCATGTTAAAATTACCATAGTGTTATTATACTAGAACAGGAAAGCCAACCTAAAATGTACCATACTACGGTTAAGAGAAAGCAAATGGGGATGATCTATATCAGACAAAGACAAGAGTACGAGTTTCATCTTCCCTCTCATTATTTATTGTGACACTCTCATTTCTTCTCACTTCCCTACTCTAGTGAAAATTATAGTGCAACATGTCAGTATTTAAATTACCTATCAAATGTCAGAATCGTGTTGAAATGACACTTACATGTCAAAACGGCGTTGAAATGACACTCATCATCTTCTTGCTCTTATGCCACTCTAAGCGGGGTCGGCACAAGATGTTACAAACATGTTGTTACATGATTTGGCTGCGTTTTAACGACCGACCGCCTGCCTGACATCAACTTACCTTAGTCGTATTTTACGACACCTCCGTAAGAGAGAGGGTGGTCTATTCTACTAGACCGGATACCACACGGTGGGTCAACTTACCTTAGTCGCCTTTTACGACACCTCGGTAAGAAATGAGGTTGGTACTATTCTACCGTGTTGAAATGAAACTATCACAAGTCATAATCGTCTTGAAATGTCACATGTCAGAATCGTGTTGAAATGACACTCACATGTCAGAAGCGTGTTGCAATGACACTATTAAACGTCAGCGTCATGTTGTAAAGACACTATCACATATTAAAATCGTGTTCAAAGGACACAATCGCACGTCAAAATCGTGTTGAAATGATACTTTAACCAATTATATCAATATTCTAAAAGGTTTAACAAAATCTATATAAATGGACAAAACTTAAGAGTTTACTTGCATTGGTTACAAAGATTACACATACGATTATAGTTCCTTGGGGCAGTCTCTTCACAAATCAGACACTTCATCCTGGCGACCGGCAATGTCTCGAGCCATCCTAACATCGCAGGGAATCGCATCCTCAAACTCAACAGGTTCTCTCCAGACAGATAATGAGCGCGGACCGCCTGTACGGCCTTCCTGCGCAACGTCTTCTGCATTCTCACACGTTTCTTCAATATATCATTATAGAGATGTAGAATTCTTTGCTTTTCACGTACAGGGTAAAAGTAACTACAGATTAGTCTGAAATATTTCGGCACAATAGTTAAGATAAAGTAATTTTTATAACTCGACGTTACTTCACCACATTTCATTTCATAATAAAGTTACTTTGATTAAACAGATCAGGTAATTTAGACTTAGGTTAATTCCCAAGTTTGTGCGGCACCGAGTTCTATAGATGCTTCACAGGCTCGTAGACTGTCCAGTTTGGGCGGATCAGCTGGTAGAGCCCGTGGGAGAGATGGGACACGATCTCTCATTGCCCGTGGTTAGTGCCATGGTGGACAGCGAAGGATCGTGGGTTGGGGTGGCCTTTCATCTCCTATCTTATATCTGTTATAAGGAGGCGGTGGGTTGGGTCCAGAAAGTCAAGTCCTTGGGTCCGATCTACCGCAGGCGATTAGGGCGCAGACGACTCGCCGAAGCCCTTCGTATGCCGTCCTAAAGGGGATCATCGGGTGTTCCTGAGGCATCGATTTATCGGAGGGAGGGGCCACTTTTAGAGAGGCCCTAAATCAGAGGTGGCGCACTCTGAGGTACAGAGCCGCTGCTAGCAGGTATGGGGGCAATGTGTACAACGGTACCCTGTCCCCACCAGCAGCGTGGTGGAGCACTGTCAGGTTTTTAGTCGGTGCGAGTCAGACATAAGGAGTTTTTTTCATTGTCTTTCATTTATTATATCGATGTCATTTATAATATGGTTATATTTAAAGTTCCTTAGATTTACAGAGACTAATTTTATTACGTCCTAAGTCCACGCAAAACAAAGTCGTAAGAAATGAATATAAAATAATGTTGAAATGTACGTTAAAGTACACGAGATCTAACCTTCGAAGTCTCAACGTGTAGGGGTTAATATACAGCAACAGGAGTATCCAAATGTATCCACCATAGATTTTAAAGTAGAACATGGTGGGCATAGCGCGCGGACGAGGCAGACACTTTTCATTAGAAACGGTGTTATTATATTTCGTAGAATTCAGCTCTCTAAAAACTTTGCCCAACATACTGGATAGAAAACCGTTGCTTTCAACCTGGTTAGACAAAATTTTACAATTTACTATCTGTGCCAGTAGCTATGCCTGCATGAAATCAGTGTCTCAATTTTTTTCCCGAATTGAAATTTTTGAACATAAAAGTAGTTATCGGGAGTTAATAATTGAATAATTATAAAAGATTTTTGAATAACTTTCACCGTTTACTTAGCGGACGCAAGGAAAGCTTTAAATTTTGCTGTTTTCGCAATATTTTTTGGGACAGCCTAGACAGCCGTCTATCCAAATACAAATAAAAATGCTCCACATATTTATTAAACAAATACATTAATTTTTGAGACTTAGAGGCTGTGTCACAAGTTACTAATAAACTGTCAGTTAGTTTATTCGGAGCTTATCTGACACATATCTAGGAATTTTGCGTTTCTCAGGTTTCTGATAGGCTCATTCAGCTTAAAGTCCCTAATAAGTTAACAGGTAGATCATGTGGTTGTTATTTTGTGTATCTGCTGGATAGCAATCTATTTCAAAATGGTCGCGATTTTATTTTTTTCAATTTTTTCACTGGTGGAATTTCTTTTTGGAGACATTTATCTGGTACTTAGTTTATTTGTCGGTTAACTATCCGACACTTTATCAGTAACTTGTGATACAGGCCCTTAAATACAAAGTGGCAACACATAGACACGACAGAGCTTTATAAAAGCATCAAAATGAATATCAGAGTTTCTAAAGCAAGTAGCGACCTATTACTATCCCACTGCTGGGCATAGGTCTCCTCTCTCCGTTCTTGGAGAGAAGGGTTGGAGCTAAGACCTACCACGCTGCTCCAATGCGGATTGGTAGGTTACACATATCTACAGAATTCTTTAGAGATACGCAGGTTTCCTCACGATATTTTTCTTCACCGAAAAGCGTGTGATAAATTGCAATTATCAATTAGACAGAAGTTTTAATAGAAAAACTCATTGGTGAACCCGTGACCTTCTCGAAACAGTCGAACGGTGTTACCGCTGGGTTACGGGTAATATAGAGAAAAAGAAAAAGCTTATTTAGATTTAATTAGTATTGAATCTATTAATTAATTTTGATAAAATAAATAGTAAAAATATGTTACTAATATAGAATATAATAGAACATTCTTTATTGCACCACATAAAATTACAATATACATTGTTAAGAAAATGATATAATCTAATGCAGATACAGTAAGGCGGCCTTATCGCTAACTAGCGATTTCTTCCAGGCAACTTTTGGGCTAGAGACATTAAATTTAGGGTAATAAGGTAGGTGGTGCAATGTATACAAATTTTAATACATAAATTTACCTACATACATACATATAATAAATTTACCATATATTTATATATATCAATATATGGTAAATATATTAGTAAGTACCTTAATAACAAGATCTTGTATTTCCGATAACGGGGCAGTTTCTAGCGCGTGCTGTCTAACAACGTCCAAGGCCTCGTAAAATAATCTATCCAGCATTACGAAGGTGGTGGCCGTCACCGCTTCTAACATCACTTTGAGGATCTGTGTCAATAGTTTGCTCCTCTCCGACGGTATGTATGAAGCTGAATTTACATCTATATATCTATTTCTTTCCATCTACAATAGATGGAAAGAAAGTTATGACTCCTATCTTTGGACCTTAATTGTTAATGTTGATACATCTATGTATATCTATATCTATCCTTATTATAACACAAAGTCCTCAAAAGCTGTCTGTTTGTATATAATTTTCTCAATATCTACTGAATGGATTTCTTTACGGTTTTTACTAAAAACTTCCTCCTGCCCTTATCCCATTCTAAATGGGGTCGCATATATTATAACATGATGTCACATGGTTTGGCGACGTATTTTACAACCGGCCGCCTGCCTGACGTTAATTTACCTTAATTGTCTTACGACACCTCTGCAAGATAGGGTGGTCTATTCTACTCGACCGGATACCGCACATGGGTCGACTTACCAGCCAAATCAGCTTTGTAATATGTGCCGACCCCACTTAGAGTGGGATAAGGGTAGTGAGGTAATCATAACATAGTAAATAATCGAAGGTTCTTTAACACTCAAGCCACTTAACCTTTAAGGCATATTTTTTTTTTTTTATTGTTTAATAGGCGAGTGCTTGACAGTCTAAAATGGAGCGCGCTTGTCTAGAAGATCCCTATTCACTCTTGCTTTAAAGAGACCCATATTGAATGAACTGGGAAATATTGATGCCGGGAGAGAATTCCATTCCCTTTCTGTGCGCAATAAAAACGAGGACGCAAAGCGCTCCGTGCGCCTTCGTGGGAGATCGATCATGTATGGGTGGAAATTCTCCCGGTGTCTAGCAGTGCGATAATAGAAAGGCGATGGAGGAACGTTATGGAGAGTATAGGTTTAGTACCTTTTTCAGAGGCAAAAGAGCAAATTTCCCCTTCCTCAATCGCTTCTTGTCAATCCTTTTAAATAATCCGGTGATATAAACATTGTCATAATCAATACTAGTCAAATAAAGCTCGTGATAGGTGTGCGAGGCGAAAACAATCCGTAGGAAGAGCATCGCCAAACAAATATTGACTGTTGCTATCAATAATTTCATTATTATGAATTTCTCTTGAAATGCGAATAAAACCCGGTTGCCGGTTTCCTTTGCGTTCTAAAAATGTTAAACGAATGTATAACACGTTCAGATTGAAATATTATAGAAAGCCACTATACCATGACTATCTTGCACTTGCTTTGCGATTTTGTCGCGGAGTCTATCTCCTGATGATGCTTCGGTTGCGGGGCGAAACGATTGTTGAGTTTGTGATAGTGATCGCATGTAATGCTTGTGTATTATGGTGGCGGTGGTGGAGGTTTGTGCATGTGTTTTTAAGAATCCTGCATGTATCAGGTGTGATAGCCGATTGTCCACTCTACAATTAGCATTATATATATATTCTATTTTACTACATCGCGGATTATAGCAAAATAATTGTATTATTACTTTTGTATTATGGACCTCCGCCGATGGTCGATGACCTCGGCCGATGGGCCAATTCAGCAAGAGATGATATTGACATAATGAAGTTTAAGAAATACTACTTCTTAGCACTAATTATGCTACAAAAGTAATAATAAAATTATTCTTCTATATTCCGCGATAAAGTGAAACAGAAAATACCTATATACCTATAGGTAATGCTAAATGTATATTTTCTATTTTACTTTATCGGATTATAGTAATATAATTTTATTATTACTTTTGTATTATGGATCTCTGCAAAGTAACACCTAATTCTAAAAATTACTAATTATGCTCTCTAAAGGGAAAGGGATGGCCTTTGTCCAGTAGAGAAATAGCAATAACCCTACTTTACACTGTTAAGAAGTATAATAATTTTCATTAGAAATTAGAAAAATAGGTACGTGTCTTTTACATGTACCTATTTTTCTAAATTTACCTGAACATCACGGATGTCTCGTTCATACGTTATTTTATGTTGCAATTTGATATCCTTGAGATTTGATATTAATTCTCTTTCCGCTAATTTCAGATAATGGTAACCATATCCTAGACCTGGGTTTATCTAATAAAATTAATTATGATTTATGATATTTATTTTATTAGAAACTAGCGGCCTGCTCCTGCTTCGCACGGGTATAAAATATATATCCCATGTCAGTCAGTGTAAAAAAAATGATTAAAATTGATCCAGTAGTTTTGATTTATTCATTACTGCCCGTGGCCCGCACGCGTTAAATTTGGAGAAAAACAATTTCCTTGCCCTATACCAAGAAGATTTCCTGCTATCTTAGGAATATCTAAATTCATATAGTACATTTTTACTTATTTACTTTTACATTTTCCCTATGTCTTTTATTTTTACAATTAATTACAGAATGTCTTTAAACAAACTCTTGAAAGACGGACATAGCTGCTAAAGTCGAAGTGTTATAGGGCGAAGCGCGGCGTCCTCACGGCATTTTAAATCTGTAATATCTCCGAAAATGTTCACTTAAATTACATGCTGTAAACGGCCATATTGATCTATATTAAATCAACAATTTATTTAAGGTACTTAATTGGATAAGGATTAATGCTGTATTGTATAAAAATTGCTTCAAAAATATGGCATTATTTTTCGTAAAAAGTAAATGACAAAAAATGCTATAGTGGGTTATCCATAAGAGATAGACAAATACCATCGCGGACTTTTCTGTAGACCTTTTCAAGATGTACAAATACTTAGTACATTATTTTGATAAACCTCGTAGGGTTTAGCCTGCGTTTGCAATGTAAGCGGAAAAAATTTAATTATTTACAAAAATTACAGTATTTCTCTACTCCATATTGAATGTTATTATACGTACAAACCTTCCTCTGGAATCACTCTATCTATTAAAAAAAACCGCATCAAAATCTGTTGCGCAGTTTTAAAGTTTTATGCGTACATAGGGATATAGGGACTTTGTTTTATAATATGTAGTGATTAGCGATCGCCAGCGGATCCGCCCTCGTGATATATTATTTTGATAACCATAAAAATGGTTAAAGTGGGTTAAATTTAAAAGTTAGACATATGCTGTCGCGCATTTTTATTTAGAACTTTTAGTGGGTAACACTTTTATAATACATGATTTTTTAATAAGTTTGACCGTTTACTTAGTGCACGCAAAAGCTTGAAATTTTGCAGTTTTCGTATTATTATTTTTGCTGCACCTCTCCTATTCATTTTAGCATGATGTTATATTCTCGCGATGTTATATTATAGCTTATAGCCTTCCTTGATATATGGACTATCTTACACTCAAATAAATTTTCACATCGATCCAGTAGTTCCTGAGATTAGCGCGACAATATAGTATAACAATCAAACAAACTCTTCAGTTTTATATATTAGTATAGATATAGATTAAATTAAAAAATTAAAATAAAATAAATTGTAATATGAAATACTATAAGAGCCATTTTGGTTTCTATTGTGTTCAATGGATATAAGCAGACTATTTGAACTTGGTGTAGAAATTAATTCCGTTTCAAACCTTGACTTAATAACAGTATCAGATACTTTGTCGCCTAAGATTTGCTTAAAGAAGAAACCCCTTAAAGAAACCTATCCTATATAATCATTAAAAGATTGACGATGTACATAATAGACAAAGTAGGAACGGACATAAGCTTGCGGCTCCTGCTTTGCGCCTTGCAAAAGTACGTAAGCCATTTGTGGGTTTGGGTATAAGATTCTATAATAAAATCCCGCAATCAACTTTAGCTTTGTCATTACAGCAATTCAAAACACTATTAATAAAAGGCTAATATAGAAAGCCTACTATACTATTGAGGAATATTTAGAGGATAAGAATACGTGGATTAGCTCTCTTCGAACCTGTACAAGACAGTAATTACTAAATGTAACTAGTGATAAGAATTATATTTTTAAAAGAGCAACCGCCGAGTTTCTTGCTAGCTCTACTCGGTAGGAACAGCTTTCAGAACCAGCAGTAGAGTTGATGATTCATAAGCACTTGTGTTCGAGTTTATTTGAGCAGTGGAAGTTTATCTACTTCAAGAAGAATACACTTTATTGTAACATTCTCATCTCTTTACCTGTTTCTTGCTAGTACACGTTTTGGTCCCAATAACTTGTTTTATGTTACAAATTCTTGGCAACATCAAAGGCCAACATACCATGGTAGCATATGGTGGCGTTTCCGCAATGCATTCGTCGAAAGCTGCCATAAAAGCTCTCATGCATAGAACAATGCTGTGTGATAATTGATTTTCACAACGAATATCCAATTTTCGCTGATATCCTTTTTGATACTGCTCACTTTCATTAAGTTTTACATTTTGCCTGTGAATTATTAACGTACCGCAAGGATTTAAAAAACGAGAAACGCTGCTTTGTTGAGATATCGCAGTATGAAAACAAAAGTGACCTATTACAAAATAAATTAAATGAATATACATTACGATATTTTCATATAATTTCTATGATCTTATTTTGTACCTGAATAAGAGGCCGTATTAGTATTTTTCAAAAGATAGGCTGATAATTAAGCTGTAGTAGCCCAGCGGTAACACCGTGCGATTCTTTCGAGGAGGTCACGGGTTCAAACTCGGGCAGACACCAATGAGTTTTTCTGTTAAAACTTATGTCTAATTGATCATTGCAATTTATCACACGCTTTTCGGCGAAGGAAACATGTGACAACAATGATAAGGGATAAGGGCAGAAAGATGATGATGTATGTATGTATGTGAAAGTGGAATCTTGCAAGTTCAATTTAACCAACTTTTTCGGTGTCCCATTGAGCTAAAATCTTACATACTGGTCCAGTCTCGATGACAATGTATGTTTATGATAAGCATGACCTGATTCTGTTGCCAGGATTGGCTCCATACGAGGAAACTCCTGAACGGTAGAGACTCATGAAATTTTATCAATAGCTTTATTTATTAAAAGCTTTTATGGTGTTCAACTTATTTACTTCTTAGTTTACTTTTGGGTACTGTGCGAAGTGAAAGAAATCTAACTTTTATCCGATGTGACATAAGTTAAATAATTTATAAAAATTATTGCAAACCGAATAACTTTTGGATCTTTTTCTGAGCGACATTCAACATCGAACAAAGCATCGGTCAAATCATTTTCTGCCTTCATCTGTCTCAAATGATCGACGCCCACAATTTCTAAATCAATCGGTGTTATTACATCGCGAATGGACCTGTAGGAATACAGTTTAATCCTGAACAAGGGGTTATTTAAATTAACGTTTATACAGTCATCATTCTCCCACCCTTACCCACTCTAAATAGTAAAGAATCGGCTGAACATGTTGTTGGCTTCCATTCTGTCCTATCATTCGTCAACTCTGGCGCCACTCCTTTTATATGCATGTCATACTTCACACAATCCAACCATTTCTTTTTCGGCCTCCCTCTAGGCACATATCCATTCACAATCGTACTTAACACTCGCTTGTTCACATGCCTCCTCATTACATGTCCATACTACTATCATACTACATATCTAGAACTTCTTTTCAATAATGGTGGCAACTTTCAGACATCCTTGTATATACTCATTCCGCATTTTATTCCATCTTAAAATATTAGTAAAATCATCATTCTTAAGGGCCGGAGAATGAATAGATGACATATAGTTTTCGGGGAATTTATTTTTAAATTATGTATAGAAAACAATAGCGGTAGAACCTTTTTCATAATCTGTATTTGTCAATAAAGTTGTTCCTTCGTTTATTAAGTTACCAAAAAAACTAACCGTATAGTATCCTTTATTCCTTCAACTTCTTTACTCAAACCAAGCAGAGCTTTATTCAGTGGACGATACATACGAACGTGTTTCGTCTTAGAAAGGCTATCAGCCAATTCCGTGCTACAAGCAAATACCCTCACCACTTCTTTGGCATTCAACCCCATATTTGTAATTGGACCTGTAGGTAATTATTTAAAAAAAATTGAGTTATATTTGCCGTATCGTATCCGACTGAGTAGGATGGACAACCCTTATTTCTTACCGACGACTTCTTCTTAAGACGACAAGATAAATCGACGTCAGGCAGGCGGCTTGTCGTAAAATATCTAGCCAAATCATGTGACAACATGATGGTAAGTAACTTAAATTAAAAAAGTTTAAAATATATTAAAAGAAATATTAAAGTAATGTAGCGGCCTATTACTATCCAAATCTCCTTCTGGAGAGAAGGGTTGGAGCAGAAACCTACCACGCTACTCCAATGGGGATTGGTAAGTTACACATATACTAGGAATTCTCGAGCGATATGAAGCTCGTGATAGACAACGTGTGTAGTGTTTGTGTATTGTAATGGCTTTGGTGGAGGTTTGTGCATGTGTTTTAACGAATCCTCCATGTATCAGGTATTAAAACGGGTAGTCCACTCTACATTTAGCATTATATATATTTTCAATTTGCTTAATCGCATATTATAGCAAAATAATTTCATTATTACTTTTGTAAATATTAGTTTTAACAGATATTTCTACGGCGCACATATTGCGAAAATATGGTCCATGGTCTTCACCAGAAGTCTAGGTCTACAGCAGTGGGCATAAAGCTAAAGCCCTGATCTTCGGGCCAAATATCTCTGCTCCATACAGAATATATAGAAAATGCTGTTGATATCTTACCGGCAACTACATAAGTTAGAACCACTGCCTTGAGAACGCCGCGTCCTGCTTTCCCACAATAAGTTGGGAATAGGAGAAGTGAAATACAGCGCATCTGTGTTGACACTGTAACACCTACACCTTAAATAAAATAAGTGTGTTAGTAGAAGATTTTTATTCATTTATATTTTGTCCAAATACCTCAGTGCCTGGAGACCAAGGTCTTCGAACAGTGCGTGTGGCCAGCGATGACATACGGACCTTTTTAATATTTCTAGTTATAAGATAATAAAGATTGTGTACCACCTTTACTGAACAGGAAGGGTGGCGGTGGACGTATCCAATCGCGAAGCCGTGACCCTTGACCTGGAGTTTGGCCAAGTGGGGCATCTCTCAGCAGTGCGTCGAATAAAAATTCATAAGCGACCCACTTAAAATCGAATAAAAAAAGAAAAAAAAAACGACATATCGTGTCGCGAAGCTGAAGTGGTGATGGGCGGGGCACATAGTGTGATTGACGTTGGGGTCTTAAGGTGTTAGAATAGTGCCTCCACACTAGAAATAGCAGCGACAGTGGACCTCCACCAGGTGGTCACGCACTCAAAAAGGTCGCGGTTTTCTATACATTAGCTATAATTATCACATGCGATAGCTTAAGATTGAAAATGTGGCTATTAACGTTTGTAGATGAAGGTGAATATAGGTGGAAAATTGATAGGATATGTTATTTACCACACTGCATGCTAAGCTGTGGTAGCCCAGCGGTAACACCGTGCGACCCTTTCGCACACTGCATGCTAAGCTGTGGTAGCCCAGCGGTAACACCGTGCGACCCTTTCGAGGAGGTCACGGGTTCAAACCCGGGCAGACATCAATGAGTTTTTCTGTTAAAACTCGTGTCTAAATGATAATTGCAATTTATCACACGCTTTTCGGTGAAGGAAAACATCGCGAGGAAACCTTCATATCTCTAGAGAATTCTGGAGATATGTGTAACCTCCCAATCCGCACTGGAGCAGCGTGGTAGGTCTTAGCTCCAATCCTTCTCTCCAAAAACGGAGAGAAGCGGCCTATTCTCAGCAGTGGGATAGTTACAGGCCGCTACTTACCACACCGCATTGGAGCCTTAAGCCTTCTCTCCAATAAACGAGGGAAGAATGCCCAGAAGTGGGATACTAGGAACACTTTCATAATAATAAAGTCATTCATTTAAATGTATATCAAACTTACCTAATAAAATACTCAATATCAAACTTATAACGAATCCATCCATAGACAAAAAAGGTATATCTTTTAGAAATACTGTATAGTAATATTGCCCCAAAATGAATCCAGCTGCAAATCCTAAAACTCTTTTTAAACATCTCTTCTCCTGATAATCGGAGAACATCGCTATGAATATTGGTGGGCAGAATATACGAAGTAAGCAAGTTAAACATTTTTCCAGTTTTTCGAATATAGCCATTTCAAATTAACTATATTGTTTCTCTTTGTAACTACTGATATCCTTAGGAAAGATAAAATTATATTTTAATGTATAGAAGTAGGCATTTACGTAATTGTATAGTACAAAAGTAATGATAAAATTATTTTTCTATAATCCGTGGTTCATCTTTAACCAAAAATACAACAAATTATAACTGAGTTTCACTCACGAGTCTAGAAACTTTTCTTTAGGATTTGTCCTGACGCCCATAGATAATACACTATATAGGATATAGATGTGCAACTCTGTCATTTTTTTGAAGTAATGATAAGGGACTGTTTTCGCTGATCTGGCAGAGATGTCGCTGTAACGTTATCATAATAATCCACTAGATGGCGCTGTACTGCATTCATATAGTGACCCTTATATAAAAATAGTATTTACAAAAAAATAGTTTGGCGCTATACCACTTCAATTTGAACGGACTTGGCATCTCCAAATTCCAGTTCAAATCAAAGAGTAGCACCAAACTATTATTCTAAATAAGGGTAATGAATAAAAGATTAAAGCTATGTAATATTTAATAATTTTTATTTTTTACATCTTTTTAAATAGTATGTCAATTCAGGAAACACTTGAAAAATACTTTTAAAACATTAAAAAAAAATATCAAGCGTATACAAATAACAAATGTTCATCAGTTACACGTTTATTTGTTGAAAACAACTAACTTTGCATACGTACTACACTCTGTAATTAGTTTTCATAATCATAATCTTCATTTGCTGTAAACCTGAAATCACACATTTGAATTTTTGTAGCTATAGTCTAAATCAGACCAAATATTTCAAATGTATACCAAAATAATGTAACCGAAAGTGTTAAAATATAATATTTATTACGAATAACCACATATTTTTTTCTAAAAAACAAAGTTGCGGGTGCTCGTAAAATAACTAACATGCAACAAATTGTTTAAAACCCTGCTTAGAATGGGTTAAGGAGGAGCAAACTTGTTCCTATTTTATTCTTAGTATATTACTTTTTGAATCGTGTAAATATTATTTCTCGTTTGGTTATAAGGCATTTCCTTTTCGCTCGGCACTAAAAGGGTTAAAAATTAAATTTCTGCAGTAAAAATTTCTATTGTTAGGAAAAGGTACTAAATGGTTTCAAAAACATTATAGTAGTTACTTACCAACGTTTTCACATCCAAAATAACACATAAAATAATTTTTGGACGGCATAATTTCCAATATCGACCTTTAAATAAGCAGTGATGCGTTTTTGGCAGAAAAAATTGAAAATTTATGACAGATACTTATATATATTACAGTGTATCATTTGCGACATCTAGTGAATAATGATATAAAACTAATTTTTGTTGTCCAATGCTTGCAATGAGATGACGCTCTCGGCGACCTAAAGAGTGCTTCTTAGAGAGTTTCACCCCCCTGCTGACGCCTATCTCTAATTAATGTTGCAAGATGAAAATATCGTTGAGTGCATCATAGATTCAGTAATACATAATTTTCTTTGCTCGTGGATTATAGCGAACTTTTTTTATCAATACTTTGAAATCAAGAAATCATTTTTTTATCAATACTTTGAAATCAAGAAATCATTTTTTTGTAACATTAAAAAGTATTATTAATAAATATTTATACACAATTGCAGTATTTTGTTCACTGATTTCCATAGACAAATACGATATACACAGATGTCAAATCAATCTATCAGTGTCACCGATAAATTACTTGCACCATAGATTACTAACTAAAATACTTGCACCGTGAACCACAGACAAATTGCACAGATTAACTAGTTTATTGATCGCCATTGAAAAACAATAAAAAATATAAAAAACAACTATATTTTTCCTGTATACCTATACAATAAATAAGCTTTTTTCTCCAAAGTCAACGTCACATTGACGGCGACAATGTTTTTTTTTATAATACTGACCTACCTGACATTAAAGAAGGTTGTATTTGAAATGAAATGGATGTCGAGTTATACAAATTCAAACAAATGTCTTCAAGTTAATTCTTTATTATAATTAGTCTTATAAAAATTCAAAACATTAGTACAGGGAACTTATATAATATCGCTTGAGAAATGCTGAATATTAGCACATTTAACTCCAAATAAGTATTTTCCATACTCTCTTCGCAATATCTGTATGCCGCTTTCTTCTGGTCAATTAATAAAGCTATCTCTTGGCTTGTATAGGAATGAGTAAGATGAAAGATGTTATGAATTTAGGTCATAGTGTTATTATACTAGAGGAGGAAAGCAAGCCTCAAATGTTCTATATTACAATAAAAAGAAAGCAATTGAGGATTAAGCTGTTTCCCCTACTCTAGCACTAATAACTCTATGATTTAGGTACTGTATTTAATAAGATTACCCTAAAACAAAATTGTGATCTTGCCTTTAAAGAATGTAAACTATGTTATAATTTTTTTTTTATAGTTCATATATGAAAGAAGGACTTTTTCTTTAGGTTTTGACTCTTAAAATTAGATTTTTTAGGATTAGGCCAGTTTATTAGTTTTATTTTCACCGAAAATTGAACGTTCAATATTTGTGACAAAATTCGATTTATTCTTTTTCGGTGTCTCTTTTATCTAACTGACATAAGAGAAATAACATTATCTGTTTACTAGCCTAATTTACTTTAACAAGATATCGTTTTCAGCACTGCATTGAAATATTCATTAAAAATGTTAAAATTCTTCTTAGTTAAAAAAGTATTTGCATAAAAAACTTTAAAATGTACTATTATTTAAATGGAAAAAAAACATGGAGTCTTCAGAACCACTAGGTTAGACAATTGTTAAATGTGTTCATGCTTTGACAGTATTATAACAGAAATAATAAATTGTAAAATATACGGAAATAATCCATCTTTTTGGGGTAGTTGTGATGTCACAGCTAGCAGCACTGTAGGATTCTTCGTTTAAGGTAAATTTATATTTCGTGTCGGTGTTGCCAATACAATACAAAATTATAAATTACAATTACAATTGTAGAAAAAAAGGGTTTTATATTATCGTAAATGCAATAAATTTTTATATGAAATTTATACATATATAAACGTAAAAAACCTACTTATATATAGATCTACATAATTATTGCCAGCAACAAGAGTATATTCCCGCATATATAATGCAAATAAATTTATTATTAAACTAACTACTTTGAACTATATTTAGCAAATATACATATTCTGAATTAAATAATTAAAATTTACTAAATATAATTAACTTCAGGAGCAAATAAAGTTATGCATATCAACGAATAATTAATTAATATCAAAGTTAAATTATTTTTTTATAACACTATGAGAATGAAAGTCAGCTAACAGATTTTATAAATACATAATTACACCACGTCAAAATTGTTTAATTCTTTACATTTGTTCTCAGTACATTATACTCTGAAAACAGTCGAAATCTATATTTAATTTTAATCTTACCTGTAAGAAATACGTATTTTTGATGACATTATTAATTGAAATATAATTTTGAGTAAATATAAACCAATTGTATGCGGGACACGTGTTAGTATGTTTTTGGACCATTGATACTAGATGGCGTGTCACGTACTAGTACGTTTTCTGACAATTGATACTTGAACGCGGGACACGAAATTAATACGTTTTCTGACAATTGATACTTGAACGCGGGACACGCACTAGTACGTTTTCTGACCATTGATACTTCAACGCGGGACACGTACTAGTAAGTTTTCTGACAATTGATACTTGAATGCGGGAAACGTACCAGTACTTTTTCTGACAATTGAAACTTCAACGCAGAACACTTACTAGTACGTTTTCTGACAATTGATACTTGAACGCGGGACACGTACCAGTACCTTTTCTGACAATTGATACTTGAACGCGGGACACTTACTAGTACGTTTTCTAACAATTGATACTTGAACTCGGGACACGTACCAGTACGATTTCTGACAATTGATACTTGAACGCGAGATACGTACTAGTACGTTTTCTGACAATCGATACTTGGGCGCGGGTCACGTACTAGCACGGGTTAGTGTAACAAGTTTTTTTGTGGGTACAAAAATAATAAAAAAATGTAGGTAACTAAATAATTTTATTAACGAGCAAAATGCCCGCTCTGCTGTAAAATGCTCCCGCACTCAAGCTTTTATCGAGTAAAGACACATGAAAATGAGCGCACGTCACAAATTCCATGCAAAATTTCCGAACTCAAATAAAACTCAAGATAAATAGAACCAATTACTTAAAAGGAAAGGCTCTTTATTTTTCGTTAGTAGACTTCAAAACAGTTTAGAATAATTGAATTATTATAAAGTGATGTTTCAAAATAATCCAGATACTTTTCCCTCCATAATAGAACAGTGGTATTTGGGTATTAGAGGCTAATTCAAATTAATGATAACGCTATTATACAATTATCTATTAAATAAGGCAAAATAGTCTAACAATCATTTCCACAGCGCAGAAGAAGCATACGGCATGCGCAACTAGCCAGACTTGATCCCTCATTCCTAGAGCCGGAGTCCGAGACGCGGGTCCGGTTTTGTTACGCGAGCGCTGTGGGCGGGTCGCCAGCTGGGTCCTCTGCCACGTCGGTCACCATCGGTTCCTCCTCATCTTCCTGAGGCATCTCCAGTATCTTGGGCCCGTAAAGGAGCAGGTACGCGCAATGCCAGTCACCTGTTAACAATAAGCACATATTTTTCGCATAAGCTTGGCAGCAACTTTGCCTTCAGCTTCGTGGCTTGCGGGGTCGATCACCACTAACTGACCATCCCAAAATGGTGTACGGGCTAACAAATAAATTTGCTTCAACAGCATTTTACGCCATATTTTTATAATATTGGAATCAGTATGTACGTAAGCGGCCGCGTGTGCTGACGCTATTAAATTATGTACATTAATAAATCTATAAATGTCGGTTCTTCAAGTCTGGGTTTATTGATGTATTAACTAGTTATTAAATTATATATAATTTAATAATTAGTTACTTATAATATAATAATGGAGATGGACAACCGTGTTTGTAGCTTTCTCGTTTATTAAAAAAATGTCCTTTTAAATATAACTAGGAGCCTATCCACGTAGTGGAATTCTTCAAAGACTAGCGCCTAGGGCACGTAGTGCCAGACGTCAACGGGTGCCCAGGCCACGTAGTGCCCCGACGTCGACGAGCGCCCAAGCCACGTAGTGCCCCGAACTCGACAAGCGCCCAGGTCACATAGTGCCCCGAACTCGACAAGCGCCCAGGCCACGTAGTGCCATGAACTCGATGAGCGCCCAGGCCACGTAGTGCCCCGAACTCGACGAGCGCCCAGGCCACGCAGTGCCCCGAACTCGACGCGCCTAGACCACGTAGTGCCCCAACATCGACCAACGTCCAGGCCATATAATGCCCCGATGAGAGTCCCCTGAGCTCCACACAGCCATCTCTAGCAGTCCTAGCGGCCTACCTCCCCCGCTGAGCTTGAGCACCTCCTCCTCGGTGACGGGGCTGACGGTGTCGTCGTCGCAGCGCAGCCAGCTCTGCCCGCGCGACACCCACGCCACGTAGTGCCCCGAGGACGACGAGCGGCCGCGGTGAGTGAGCACGGCCTGCAGCCGGTAGTACCCGCTGTTGTTGCTGCCGATGTCTAAGAGGGAACAGAATTGAAACATGTACTGACATATCAAGTAGGGGCAGCCAGTCCATAAAACGTCTCGTTATCGAGGGACATAGAAGGCTCTAGACCGCGCGAAAGGTCGTCAAAGCGATGGACCGACCAGATCAAATCTGTTGTGGGCGGTCCGGTGCATGAGTGTATCCGAATGACCGTGAACCGGAAAAAATGGCGAGGAATTGTGAAGCGAATAACAACATGTCATACCAAAACAGCAACTTGATGGCGACCGCTCTGTCAAGAGTGCCACGTTTGAGAAGAAATAGAAGTTATGATGGAATTATTTTGCTATAATACGCATTTGTTAAGGGAGTCTATTTAATGTTAAGTGAAGGAAAACATCGTTAGGAAACCTGCTCATCTCTGAGAATTCTAATATGTGTAACCTACAATCAGCATTGGAGCCGTGTGGTAGGTCTTAGCTCCAACCCTTCTCTCCAGGAACGGAGGGAGGAGGACTATACTCAGCAGTGGGATTGTAACAGGCCGTTACTTTACTAGGAAGAAAGCCAATTCCGGTTTGCTACAGGTGTTTGGAGGGAATCAATGGTGGTTAAACTATTTGTATATAAAAAATTTTGCTGAGCGGCGCAGCACATTATGATTTTGTCTTGTAGATGTAGCCTGTCCTGATGATGCTTCGGTTACGGGGCGAAACAATCCTAGTAGATTATCGTAGTGAGTGTGTGTAGTGCTTGTGTGGTGTGCTGCTGGTAGCGTAGTTTGTGATACGATTTTTGACTGGTCCTACATGTAAAGGTATGTGAACGTTGCCTGCTTCCTACACTTAGCATTACATAGATTTTCTTAACAAACATGGATTATAGCAAAATAATTCCATCATAACTTCTGTACTAATCAGCATATAATCGCTCAGATCTTCAGTCTGTGATAAGATGAATGACAAGAGGGTCCTTGTGTCATGTTTTTGCTATCATTTTTTTAATAATACTTTTTTTTATTTATGAACTGTATATAGCTAATATAAAAAATGTAAATACCGTCATTAAACCAATATGGCAACACTGCCTTTCTCTTGGACTCCTTTTTGCTGTCACCGTGGTTCTTGTCTTTCGAACTCAATGACGATTCTATGGACGCGTCCTCCAATTGCTAAAATTAAAAAAAAATACACAATTATTTTACAACGAGAGGCTTTATAATACAAAACTAAGGGAATAAGACACCTAGTACTACTCCACTGCTGGGCAATGGTATATATCTATCTCTTATGGATAACCCACAATAGCATTTTTTGTCATTTACTTTTTACGAAAAATAATGCCTTATGTTCAAAGCAATTTCTATACAATACAGCATATATCCTTATCCAATTAAGTACCTTAAATAAATAGTTGATTTAATATAGATCAATATCGCCGTTTACAGCATGTAATTTAAGTGAACATTTTCGGAGATATTACAGATTTAAAATGCCGTGAGGACGCCGCGCTTCGCCCTATAGCGCTTCGACTTTAGCAGCGATGTCGCACTTTCAAGAGTTTGTTTAAAGACATTCTGTAATTAATTGTAAAAATAAAATACTTAGGGAAAATGTAAAAGTAAATAAGTAAAAATGTACTATATGAATTAAGATATTTCAAAGATAGCAGGAAATCTTCTTGGTATAGGGAAAGGAAATTGTTTTTCTCCAAATTTAACGCTTGCGGGCCACGGGCAGTAAAGAATAAATCAAAACTACTGGATCGATTTTAATAATTTTTTTTCACTGAGTGACATGGCTATATATTTTATACCCGTGCGAAGCAGGGGCAGGCGGCTAGTTATTTATAAAAAAATTCGATGATGATAAAAATACCTTAAATTTAGCTCTCATAGGCGCCAATCGTTCTTGTAGTTCGGGCGAGCACAACTCATATACATCTAAGTCCAACGGAAATTTGACATCTTTGAGTATTTTCGCGTTAATGGCCTCTTTCTCCTTGAAGTAGAAGCGCACGAATTGCACTGTGAGGTACGCAGGTAGCCGACTGATTTTACTCTGAAATGTTTAATTTTGTCGAATTAAGGTAAGTGCACTAGTAATTGACCATGTAAGACATTTACCAGTTGTCTGTAACCAATAACTCAAGTATTAAGTTACTTTGGGCACGGACGACCGTGTGTGTAAGTGTCCCATATATTTATAAACTAGGAAAGGTAAGTGCACTAGTAATTGACCATGCACTACATTTACCAGTTGTCTGTAACCAATAACTCAAGTATTAAGTTACTTTGGGCACGGACGACCGTGTGTGTAAGTGTCCCATATATTTATAAACTAGGAAAGGTAAGTGCACTAGTAATTGACCATGCACTACATTTACCAGTTGTCTGTAACCAATAACTCAAGTATTAAGTTACTTTGGGCACGGACGACCGTGTGTGTAAGTGTCCCATATATTTATAAACTAGGAAAGGTAAGTGCACTAGTAATTGACCATGCACTACATTTACCAGTTGTCTGTAACCAATAACTCAAGTATTAAGTTACTTTGGGCACGGACGACCGTGTGTGTAAGTGTCCCATATATTTATAAACTAGGAAAGGTAAGTGCACTAGTAATTGACCATGCACTACATTTACCAGTTGTCTGTAACCAATAACTCAAGTATTAAGTTACTTTGGGCACGGACGACCGTGTGTGTAAGTGTCCCATATATTTATAAACTAGGAAAGGTAAGTGCACTAGTAATTGACCATGCACTACATTTACCAGTTGTCTGTAACCAATAACTCAAGTATTAAGTTACTTTGGGCAGGGACGACCGTGTGTGTAAGTGTCCCATATATTTATAAACTAGGAAAGGTAAGTGCACTAGTAATTGACCATGCACTACATTTACCAGTTGTCTGTAACCAATAACTCAAGTATTAAGTTACTTTGGGCACGGACGACCGTGTGTGTAAGTGTCCCATATATTTATAAACTAGGAAAGGTAAGTGCACTAGTAATTGACCATGCACTACATTTACCAGTTGTCTGTAACCAATAACTCAAGTATTAAGTTACTTTGGGCACGGACGACCGTGTGTGTAAGTGTCCCATATATTTATAAACTAGGAAAGGTAAGTGCACTAGTAATTGACCATGCACTACATTTACCAGTTGTCTGTAACCAATAACTCAAGTATTAAGTTACTTTGGGCACGGACGACCGTGTGTGTAAGTGTCCCATATATTTATAAACTAGGAAAGGTAAGTGCACTAGTAATTGACCATGCACTACATTTACCAGTTGTCTGTAACCAATAACTCAAGTATTAAGTTACTTTGGGCACGGACTACCGTTTGTGTAAGTGTCCCATATATTTATAAACTAGGAAAGGTAAGTGCACTAGTAATTGACCATGCACTACATTTACCAGTTGTCTGTAACCAATAACTCAAGTATTAAGTTACTTTGGGCACGGACTACCGTTTGTGTAAGTGTCCCATATATTTATAAACTAGGAAAGGTAAGTGCACTAGTAATTGACCATGCACTAGTAGTTGACGTTTTTGTATGAAATTTTAAATAAAGCGTTTTGTTTGTTGTAGCTAATAAAAAATATTAATTAATAATATTACATTTTAAATATTGAACAATGGGGTACAGTTCTGAGCTTTTGGGCAGTTGTTAATAGACGGCAACAGGTTATTATAATTTTTTTTTTGTTAGCTACAACATACAAAACGCTTATTATTTAAAATTTCATACAAAACGGTCAGCTACTAAGTACATGGTCAATTACTAGTGCACATACCTTACATTCGACATTGCTTGCACGATGACGAAATATTTAATTAAATCTATCTTTAAGTAAGTTCCTTCCTTATCATCAGTTACTTTAAAAAAAAATAAGATAAGGCAACCTACAAAAGTAATAATAAAATTATTTTGCTATAATCTGCAATGAAGTAAAATAGAAAATATATTAGGTCCTTACATATGAAATTGGTGTTTTCTATGGGAGGAACATAAAGTCGTTTTTTTTTTAATGAAATATATTTAATTAATCAAAGTATGTACCATTGCTATGTATGCACTTTTGCCATCTTATAGGTAGTTCATTGATCCCCTTACTAAAAAAACATTCGGGCGGGAATCAATAAAATCTTTGAAGGCGGTTTGGACTGCCCCATCGGAGTTGAATTTTTTTCCTTGCAAGTAGTTATCCAAATTGCGAAAAAAATCGTAATCTGTTGGAGCAAGGTCCGGAGAGTACGGTGGATGTCTAAGACATTCTAATTGAAGCTCCTCTGATTTGGTAGCCGTCTGTTGTGCAGTGTGTGGTCTAGCGTTGTCCTGAAGCAGCAGTGGCCTAGAGCGATTGACCAGCCTCGGTTGTTTAGCAGCTAGCTTTTCCATCATGGTTTGCAGTTGCTGACAATAGATATCTGCCGTAATCGTCTGGCCAGATTTAAGAAAGCTGTAGTGAACGACACCGGCACTAGTCCACCAAACACTTAAAAGCAACTTTTTTTTAGTCAATTTTCGCTTAGGGCAGGATTTGGCTGGTTCGCCAGGGTTCAGCCATTGCGATGAGCGCTTCCGATTATCGTAGAGGATCCACTTTTCATCACAGGTAATGATTCGATTTAAAATTCCTTCATTATTGTGCCGGTTGAGTAACGTAACGCAGCAGTCGACGCGCGTTTGTCGGTTTGCTTCACTCAATTCATGAGGTACCCACCTTTCAAGCTTTTTCACCTTCCCAATTTTCTTCAAGTGGATTAGAATAGTTTTATCACTAACACCGGAGCCTGCAGCTAACTCGGACGTGGTTTGCGATAGATCCGCTTCCACAATAGCCTTCAATTCTTCATTATCAACTTTGGTCTCCGGCCGTCCACGAGGCTTGTTCTGCAGGTCGAAATTTCCAGAACGAAAAGTTGGAACCAAAAACGCACTGTGTTTTCTTTTGCGACACCGTCACCATACACATCATTAATCCTTCGAGCCGTTTCTGCAGCACTGGTGCCGGTGGAACTCATACTCGTAAATAACGCGATATTTCATGTTTTCCATTTTGTAAACAGAGTGACACAAAGAAAAAAACAAAAGAAGAAAAAACAAATGAATTAGGGGGTTTGAAACACAAATGCATGAGTAAATAGCTGTATGAATTTGAATTTGGTATTCCTAACCATAAAGGTAATATTTGAGATCAAAGTGGCTAGTACGACAAAACGCCAATTTCATATGTAAGGACCTAATATATAATGCTAAATGTAGAGTGGACAATCGGTTATCATACCTGATACATGCAGGATTCCTTCCTTGCATCCTGCATGTGCTCAGCTCAGCTCAGTGGCGTAATATTGAAGAGGCCTATGTCCAACAGTGGACAAGGATAGGCTGATGATGATCCTGCATGTATCAGGTATGATAACTGATGATACATGCAGGATTCCTTCCTTGAATCCTGCATGTATCAGGTCTATCTATAAAAAACTTACAGTTTTCGTATAGACTGCATCTCTTCCTAAAGTTTCAGACATCTTTGTTATTTGTTCTGCCATTTTCTGTAAAAAAAATAATATAACTGTATTTCTATACAGTGTTTTCTTTCTGTAAGTATTATTGTTCTTTCGATGGTGTATTATACATCAAGTGTGTAACCGAGCCTAACACGTTAATTTTTTCAAAGATACCAAAAAAATGCAATTAAAAAAACCGGGAATCGAACATAGGTTACAAACCTTTTTTGCTCCACACGGTACCATTAGGCTGTCACAGAATTGCATTAGACAGCTTAAATTATGAGTTTCGTATTTTCGTAGTATTTTTTAGTGCCCAAAAACAGGGTGAAAGAGATTTTTTTTAAATAAAACCTAGATAGAGCGTTTTTTCTATCCCAAAACATGCTGAATATCAGGAAATCGTTGGAACCTTTTCCGAGATTCAGAAAATATATTTATATACAAGATTCTCATTTAAATATTAAAGATAGTAGACAAGAGGTGTTAACTTGTCAGGTTTTTATATTATTTTTATTTATTTATTTATTTATGTACCAATAACTAAAATATAAAAATAAAATTAAAAACAAAGTATACATACGAAAGCTTATCGCTGTGAGCGATTTCTTCCAGCAGCCCTAAGAGTATTGGGAAAGATAATGACTTATGGTATAGGTTCAACTAGATATAATATAAAAATATTAAACATAATATATATACACACACACACACACATACACACACACACACACACACATACGCACACACACACACACACACACACACATATATATATATATATACTACATAAACAAGCAATATAATCATATTACGTAAACTAGTACATAAACAGAATTTTTAAAGATAAATTTTAAAGAGTGTACCATGGTATGTTATCTTAGAACTAAAGGTCCTGATTCGGTTTTCAGCGACATCAAGAGTTCAGTTTTTGAAACTATGCAACAGTGTTTACATATTTTTAATTAAAGAGTGTAGTGTTAACATATTAAAAAAATAAAAATTTATAAATTTTATATTTGTAATTATTTTTTTAATGTTATAATGTTTTAATTAAATAATTTAACAACAATAAGTAATATTTTATATAATTTAAATAGAATAATTTTTCTACATAAAAAAACTATAGCTAAACTTGTCTTTGACCATAGATAATACACTATAATGAGTGCTTGACAGATATCTGTTAAATTTGAAAAATTACGATGAATATATGTAATATATGGACTTTGATTTGAATATTATTAGTTTTTGTATGTTACGTAGAAAAAAATGTCGCAAAATGTTTTTTGTCCAACAGTCTTTGATAAAGGTGAGCGCTTATTATTAAATTAATCAAAACTCCTGCCGCGTCTATGGCAATGACGTTTATACTTAGATTATGGAATAGTATTAATTTATATCTGCTTAAAATAATTGTTGCAGATCCTCTAAGAATATGGATTTATTCCAAACTTGGGTACGGAGGATTGGAGGTCCGCTAAATATAATAATTTGGAAGCAGATTACGTGTTCAGAAACCGACGTGTTTTGGCGCAAACATGTTTACATATATCCGTTTTTATTTCCTTAAAAATTTTCCATTTCATTTTAATTTGTTCGATTTGTTAATGTTGTTTTGGTGAGTTATTTAATACACAAGGCAAGTAGTAAAGCCAAGACTTTTCTATATGCATCATTGCTTCTAGGTGTAATAAACGATATAATATCAGATAATTTACGTATGACGTTCTTTTGTTAATGTTTAAAGTACATACTTTATTATTAACTGGACTGGCTCCGTGGGTCGCAGGTTCGATTTCCGCCGAGGGCAAACATTTTCTATAAATGAAGTTGTTGGTATTTGAGCCTGGGTGTATATTTGTATTTAAAATTATATAAGCATATATTCACCAGTTGTCTGTCACCCATAACACAAGTATTAAAATTAAGTTTACTTACATTGGGGACGGACGACCGTGTGTGTAAGTGTCCCATATATTTATTTATATTTATAATGGCTTGATTTGTATTTATAACTTAAATTTATAATTTGTAGATATTACTTGTTTATTTTGTACATAAATAATATAATGAGCTTTATATTATAAAGTTAGCTTTTCGCATATATATTTATAAGCCCGCAATACTAAAGTAATTGTAATTTTCGTTATATTCAAATCAAAAGTAATTTATTGTTAAAACGACTGTATTATTTATACAAAATAGATAACTTTTCAATAATTTTGTTTTTTCATTTCTTTTGAATTTATCTTTTGACCTTTTTAGTACAGAAACTGATCTCTAGATGGCGCTATTACGGATCACAAAAAACGACTGCGAGTTACCCATCTATTTCATTATGTACACTGTAATCTTTGGAGTGTACGGAATTTGACTCTTTTGAAATGTTTTAGTCGGTGAGAGTCTAACATACCCGCCGCCCGTCCTCGTCGGGCGGTGACGACCCAAAATGGGTTTTCCTGACATAAAAAAAGACGAGGTACTTACGGATCGCAGTCCAGACTTCAAGTACTTGACATCCTGTGAGATGAAGCAGGACAGTTGCAGGAACGACTCCGTGGACTTGGTGGGCGGTTCATCGGCCTCACTACACACCAGTTCCACGTCCAACGTACCACCGAAGTACTGCTCCACCAGGGATTTACTGGAACACATAGGGTAATGAACATAGTTAAAAGAACAGGCTTTCATAGCATAATATTTATATATTTTTTATCATGTATATGGTATATGGGTATATGGGTGAGTAGAGTAGACCCATTTCTTACCGAGGTGTTGTAAAAGGCGACTGAGGTAAGTTAACCTACAGTGTGGTATCCGGTTGAGTAGAATACACCAGCCACTTTCTTACCGAGATGTCGTAAAATACGACTAAGGTAAGTTGGGGTCAGTTAAGCGGCCGGTCATAGAATAACAAGCCAAATCATGTGACAACAGTTTATGACATGTTGTGCCGACCCCGCTTGGAGTGGAATATAGGCAAGAAGAAGATTTATATATTTTTTATCATACATACATACTAGCCTTATCCTTCTTTAAGTGGGTGGGGTAGGCACGGCATGTTTTGGACATGCTATTAAATGATTTGGCTTGTTATTTTACGACTGGTCACCTGCCTGTAGTTAACTTACCTTAGCCGCCTTTTACGATACCTCGGTAAGAAATTAAGGTGGTCCATTCTATTCAGCCGGATACCACACAGCGGGTTGAATATTTATTTATATAAAAAAGTAACCCTGTTACTATCCCACTGCTGTGTAAAGGCCTCCGCTCTCCGTTTTTCGGAGAGAAAGATTGGAGCTAAGACCTACCACACTGCTCCAATGCGGATTGGTAGGTTACACATATCCCCAGAATTCTCTGGATAGAGGTTTCCTCAAGTTGTTTTCCTTAACCGAAAAGCGTGCGATAAATTGCAATAATAATTTATTTATATGTGTCAACACAAATCAACGTGTTTCTGAATATTATGTCTACACATACGGCACTCAATAATAGACTATAATATTTCTTAAATTACCCGCACTTATAAAAAAGCTACCGCGCATCATCGCATATCTCATCGTGTCTCTCTCAATTGCACCGATTATTTATCGGGCGGGCATCAAGTGTTAAACAGTCGTATATTCAAATTCAAAATATTCTTTATTCAAATAAACTTGTAAACAAGTGCTTTTGAATCGTCAACTCTACTGCTGGTTCGGAAAGCTGTTCCTACCGAGAAGAGCCAGCAAGAAACTCGGCGGTTGCTCTTTTTAAAAAAATACAATTCTTAATGCTAGTTACATTTAATCGTTTCTATCTTGTACAGGGTCAAACAATATCTATATCCACGCATTTTTATCGTCTAAATAATCCTCAACAGTATAGTAGGCTTTCTGTATCAGCCTTTCCTTAATGGTGTTTTTAAACTGCTGTAATGGCAAAGTTAAAATTGATTGTGGAATTTTATTATAGAATCTTATATCCCAACCCACAAACGACTTACTTCCTGTCCTTATCCCACTCTAAGTGGGGTCGGCACAACATGTTTTTCTCTTCCATTGCGTCCTATCTTTCGTCAACTCTGGCGCCACTCCTTTTATATTCATATCATACTTCACACAATCCAACCATCTCTTTTTAGGCCTCCCTCTAGGCACATATCCATCCACATTCAAATTTAACACACGTTTGGTCACATGATTTTCATCCCTCCTCATTACATGTCCATACCATCTCAATCTTGCACTTCTCGTCTTTTCTATACTAGGCGTAACTTTCAGACTTCCCCTTATATACTCGTTTCGTATTTTATCCAGTTTTGTCACACCACACATCCACCTTAACATTCTCATTTCATTTGCATGTACTCTTCTTTCATCCGTCTTTTTCATTGCCCAACATTCTGATCCATACAATACGACAGGTCTTATGACCGCTTTATAAATTTTTTTCACAAACGACTTACGTAATTATAAAAATAATAGTTACCTCTCTGGTTCCGGTGCAATAGGTAACCTCATCCTCAAGGCCCTCACCATCTCTGTCCAGCATTCGGAGGCGTCTTGCTGGGCCAGCTGGCCGCCGGCGCCCCTCTCGGCTAAGCGCGGCGCGGCTGCGTGCAGTGCGTGCAACAGGCGCGCGGCCGCCGCGGCGCACGCGCCCGCACCCCCACCCTCCAGCGCACGCACCGTCTCACTCAACGCCGACGTTAGCCCCCCGGCTGTACCACCGCCGGACGCTGTTGGAACATTAACGAAATTCAAGTACAAAAGTAATAATAAAATTATATTGCTATAATCCGCGATGAAGTAAAATAGAAAATATATATAATGCTAAATGCAGAGTGGACAATCGGTTATCATACATGCAGGAGTCGTAAAAACACATGTACAAACCTCCACCACCGCCACCACAATATACAAGCATTACAGTGGAGTCTATCTCCTGATGAAGCTTCGGTTTCGTGGCGAAACCATTGTTGAGTTTGTGATAGTGAACGTATGTAGTGCTTGTGTATTGTGCTGGCGGCGGTGGAGGTTATGCATGTGTTTTTACGAATCCTACATGTATCGGTATGAAAACGGATTGTCCACTCTGCATTTAGCATTATATATATTTTCTGTTTTACCTCATCGCCGATTATAGCAAAATAATTTTATTATTACTTTTGTATTATGGTAGTATTTAGTATTATTAATTCTATAAATTATTTACAACTCAAGCAAGAAAAAAAGGAATTAGCGGCCTGTTACTATCCCACAGCTGGGCATAGGCCTCTTCTCTCCGTTTTTTGGAGGGGAGGATTTGAGCTAAGACCTACCACGCTGCCCCAATTTGGATTGGTAGGTTACACATATCCCTAGGATTCTCGTAGATATGCACGTTTCCTCACGATGTTTTCCTCAACCGAAAAGCGTGTGATAAATTGCAATGATCATTTAGACATATTATTATGGTTTGAAACCGGGTCTCTAGAGATTCAACCGGGTTTGAATCTCTAGAGACGATTCTCTAGAGATTCACACGGTTGCATCGCTGGGCTATCACAGCTTTCAATTCACAATTCAAATAAACAACAAAATAAGTATGGTATTGTAGGGTACAAGAAAAAAGACTTCCGACCATAATATTAACTACATAAGTAATAATTAATCACATTAATTATTACTTGATGAACCATATGTATGTTATATATTTTTTTATATATAGAGCCTACTTTAAAATATAAAAATCCAATCCGTGGGGTATCCGTTTGAGTAGAATAGACCAACTTGTTTCTTATCGAGGACTCGTAAAGTCGACTAAGGCAAGTTGACATCAGGCAGGCGGTCGTTCATAAAATACGTAGCCATATCATGTGACAATATGTTTATAACATGTTGTACCTACACCATTTAGAGTGGAATAAGGGCAGGAGGATGATGACTTTTAAATATAATAAAACAAACATAAAAGGACATGAGGGAGCTAAGAACCGCTACACTGGATTCACAACCATTAACAAATACAAGATGTTAAAAATTAATTAAAATTATATTAATATATTCAGTTCTTACATTGATCATAGTCAAGTAGTGCATTTCTTAATTCAGGAACAGTTTTCAGGCACTGTACAGTAGCATTCATGTAGCATGTATTTCCCAAATTAATGAGACCTTCTGGTAGATCTAGCTGCAAAGAATATATTTATTATAAAATCCTGTTATTATAAATCACTCGGCAAGTTAAGTAACGTATCGTAACAGCGCGCGGCGAGTACGTTACGTATCACAACGGACGCGTCGCGAGTACTTAACGTATTACAACGGACGCTTCGCGAGTACTTAACGTATTACAATGGACGCTTCGCGAGTACTTAACGTATTACAACGGACGCTTCGCGAGTACTTAACGTATTACAACGGACGCTTCGCGAGTACTTAACGTATTACAACGGACGCTTCGCGAGTACTTAACGTATTACAACGGACGCTTCGCGAGTACTTAACGTATTACAACGGACGCTTCGCGAGTACTTAACGTATTACAACGGACGCTTCGCGAGTACTTAACGTATTACAACGGACGCTTCGTGAGTACTTAACGTATTACAACGGACGCTTCGCGAGTACTTAACGTATTACAACGGACGCTTCGCGAGTACTTAACGTATTACAACGAACGCGCGGCGAGTACGTTACGTATCGTAATAGAAGCACGAGTCCATGACGGGTACAGATCAGATGGGGGGCGAATCTGTGACGTATCGCAACGTTAACGTTTCGTTGTGAATGACTGTTACATCACAATAATACTATCGACACAGTAGCACTAAGCTGTGGTAGTCCAGCAGTAATACCGTGCGACTCTTTCGAGGAGGTCACGGGTTAAAACCTGGGCAGTCACCAATGAGTATTTCTGTTAAAACTTATGTGTCTAATTGATAATTGCAATTTATCGCACGGGTTTCGGTTTTGTGTATGTAAATGCAGGGCAAGAAGATATAATTGTGAAACATTGCTTGTAAAGTTGATGCCTAAACATATATAGAAAAGAATAACTTACAGCTGAAGCCAGTTCTGATTCATTCATGTCCTCAACAAAGCGAGTTTGCTCTACTGGTGCTGCTGGAACATCTTCCTCTTTGCTGCCCATCACTAATACTAGGGCTTTCTAGAATAAATGCAACATAGAAAAGTATTTAGTAGAAAGCCATAACAATATTTTGAATGCAAATGGCCATCTGACCATTGTTTTCACATCTAAATATCGTACAAATAAGACTTATGTACCTGGCTAATATATAGGATAAAATAAATCCTGGACATAGGTCCTATTCATGGGACCTCCACCCCACATGATTTTGTGCTGCTTGGAACCAGCGGCTCCCAACAACCTTTTTGAGGTCATCAGTCCACCTCATAGGGGGTCTCCCGACACTTCTGGTTAGGTCTCGCCATTCCAACACCTTGAGACCCCAACGCCGCTCAATTCTCCGCACTATGTGCCCCAGCCATAACCACTTCAGCTTCGTGACACGCTGAGCTATAACAGTGTCTTTGGTTCTTCTACGGGTCTCCTTTTTTCTGATTTAATAAAGTAGAGATACCCCGAACATAGGTTGCTTTATCGCCCGCTGAGCAACTCTGAGCTTACTTATGAGGCCAATAGGCTCACAAACATACACCTTCATAATATTAGTAAGGGATTAACAAATATCAATAAGAATATGAGCAGTAAGAGACCTACTCTGTACAAAAATACAAAAATTGGAAATAAAATGATATTATTATCATTTATTTTTTTAATCCTAACCCCTAAGTCCTTACATTTTTAAATATTTCTAATTATAAAAAACAAAATAATTAAAAAAAATATTTATAAATATAAAAAATTAATGTATAGAAACCGGCTATAGCCGCTTTCACACACATTAATTATGAATACCACTCAAGATAGTTTAAATTCAAAAATATAAAAAACTGTTGTCCACAATATTCCGCAGTATTCTGAGCTACCAGTGATTAGGGATCCAGAGTGAGGAACTTCTTCACAATACGCACAGTTTCTAGCAATACTTCTTGCCTTCTGCATCCGGCTCTTGATCCAACTGTTAAGCAAAAGCCTCTGCGAAAGCCTTTGATTATTACATTATATTATTATTTTACTTACATTTGTCAATTTGAAGTTCGCCCAATTATCATCTCTCAGAGTGACTCCTTTGCAGACAACCTTTTGCCTCTCCGGTTGCACACCAGTCAGAGCAAATATCTGCGCTTTGAACACCACTGGCTCTTCATCGGTGTTCACCTCCACATCTGGATACATCTCCTTACCCCATTTCACCTTCACTATTAACGAGATATACAATTGTGTAATCATTATAATGTTATTAAATTTATTTATTTATTATTATATATCTTATACGCTATTTCAAATTTTTACTCCTTTTTATGACAATATCTATATAAAAGCAGTAACAAGATTTATAAAAAAAAGAGAGCTGTGGAGCTTGCACTAGGATAACCTGGATAAACATGGAACTAGGATAAATTATTAACTATTGTAAAGTAACAATATACTACAATGCCACAGGTGGGCAAAAAAAAAAGATTCTATCTCCTTATGAAGAGCAAGATTTAGGCTTGGTGCTATTTGCTGATTTATAGATTTCACATATCATAAGAATTCTCAATAGACAGTCATTTTTTCAACATATTTAGTTATCCATCACCAAAAATCTCTAAATAAATATAAAACTAGAAAAATATAAAAACATTAACTAAGACTACATTTCAATTTATTACTCTGGGTTCTGGCAAATGTCACACAGTCTCACTTAAGCAATCTCTACTTGTAGACAAAAACAAGATATAAATATTTAATTTCCAGTTAGTATGAAATGATTATATTTAATTTAGAAACATTGATAGACAGAGATACCATAATAACAATACTAACAAGACTAATTAAACTAAATACTTATCTTCATTCATTAATTCATTGACATGCATGTAATTAAATAATAATGAAATAATAATCTAAGAGTCAGTATTTTTCAAGATATATATAAATACAAATATAGTTTGGCACATTATAAAGAAATATTTCGTTCATATAATATTACAAAATAGATTCTAGACATCGAGATATATGCTACAATTACCAAAATGTATAATTATGCGAAAGTATAGAAAGCCGGTAAAAGTGATAAAAGCATTCTGAATGCTTTAATTGAAATTGTTCGAAATATAATTATATTAATAATGTCAATAGAAACTAATGCAAAAAGAGTTTGTATTACTTTAAATAGAAGTGTATACAGAAAATAAGAAAACTGTTGTAACTGATTTCAAACTAGTTTTCTAACCTATCAAACAGATACAATGAATAAGCGGATTTAATAACATGAAGTATTCAAGTTACCTGACACCTTCGGCATGATTTGGTTTTTCGAATGTCTGTTACAAAATGAATCAAATATAGGAATTGATGATTTACGAAAATAAAGAACTGAAAGTCACGATTAACTTCGTGGATTTCTCGAATAAACGTCAAAACCACAGACAATCGACTGATAAATTGTAGTTGGCAAATCAAAACATTATTATCATAGAGAAATATAATAATAGAATGCGTTTAAAAACTACTTATTCATATAAAATACGAAATAGAAACAAGAAGGGACAGCTAGATTAAGGTAGGAAAAGGAAATTGACCCAAAGGAAAATCTCAAACTATAGCTCAAACGGAATAGACAGCTTTTTAATAATCATACGAAGAGAATGAAACGAAATGCGGTGAAATGAGACCGTTGCGTTTAACCGAATTACTAATGATTTAAAACGAATTTAAACCTACAGATTTATTTTTTACAAATCTCAATTACATAAATAAGCAATAAAAAAAATCATAATGCTTGACTTTTTCCAGTGAGTTTTAACACCTTTATGTATTACAATTTATGTACATGAATAATTTTTTTTAGATAAATACCTACCTTTTGCGAGAATCAGTCTATCCAATAAAAAAACATCTGTCTTTATAAAAAATCGTTCCGTCGTAGGTATTAAATTTATCGCGAAAGACTTTTTAAAAAGCTTTCTTAGGGTAACGTTCTACGTTACAATTATAGCATGGATAATCAACATTTTAAGCAGGCGGGCCAAAGTTTAGACATTAGATTTTCTGGCCAAAGTTTAGACATTAGATTTTCTGGCGGGCCGCTCAACAATTTTTTATTTATTATTCATAACAACTATTTTTTAAAGATTCATTCAATTATTGGCAAAAACTCCATTTTTCCTCTATATAGTACCGAGCTACTGAGATGATAATATTTTGCACGGTACGGTAAAGACAAATATAAAATCCAACAATAAAAAAAATTCGGGAATTAAACCATTGTTCGTTATAATAATGTAAATTCGTATTTGAATGAAACAGCAATAGACATAATGGCACGCCAGACAGCGGTCCTGGAGTCCATTATAAATTCTTCACGCCGCGACCGTACTAAATATCTCACAGGCGAGAATACCGAACGTTTAATATTCTATTGTATTGTTATTTCTTTATTACGGATGTATAACAAGCGATTGTAAACGTGTGCCATGATTTATGTATTGATCGCTTAACCAAAATTCAAGTTTCAAAAGTAATAATAACATTATTTTTCTATAATGCATAAGGTAAACAGAAAATATATATTGAAGTAAATATAATACTGGCTTAGATGAGATAATGGAAACCCGTCGTGTGGTATCCAGCTGAATAGAATAGTACCTCCCTCATTTCTTACCGAGGTGTCGTAAAAGGCGACTAAGGTAAGTCGACCCGCCGTGTGGTATCCGGCTGAGTAGAATAGACCATCCTCATTTCACCGAGGTGTCGTAAAAGGCGACTAAGGTAAGTTGTCGTCAGGCAGGCTGCCGGTCGTAAAAACGTCGCCAAATCATGTGACAGCATGTTTATAACATAATGTGCCGACCCCACTTAGAATGGAATAAGGACAGGAGGATGATGATGATGAGATAATGGAAACATAGTTTTATTGATAAAACTGAAGGTTACTACCACTTTCTTATTGTTATTCATTATTCTTTATATTATTTTATAGATATTCTACCATATTTTATAGAATTAGGAGTTACTTTGCGGAGGTCCATCATACAAAAGTAATGAAATTTTTTTTACTGTAATCCGCGATAAAAGAAAATATATCTAATGCTAAATGCAGAGTGTACTATTCGTTCTCATATCTGATACATGCAGAATACTAGTACAGTTTATTATCTATACTAATATATAAATCTGAAGAGTTTGTTTGTTTGATTGCTTGAACATGCTAATCTCAGGAACTACTGCACCGATTTGAAAAATTCTTACCTGTAAAATAGTCCATTTGTCGACGAAGGCTATATAACATCACGCTACGATGAATAGGAGAGGAGCAGCAATAAAAAATATTGTAAAAATTAAAGCTATCCTCGCGTGCGCTGAGTAAACGGTAATAGTTATTCAAAAATCATGTATCACAAAATTGTTCCCCTCTAAAAGTTCTAAAAAAAAGTTCGCGACAGTATATGTCTTGCTTTTACATTTTTATGATTATCAAAATACTATATTACCTCATCAAAGATACAAAAAATTTTAAAACAACAATTTTTATATCATAAAGTCATTTAGATAAAATGACACTTATGACATCATTTACACTTCTTATATTTTGTAATTCACACTTTTCCTCAGAGCATAAAATGTGATTTTTGCCGAAGTAACTTAAAATCTACATTAAATATAACACCATGAATAAATTTTATTGTAAAGATGATAACTCGGAGGAAGATCAAGAACAATCAACTACAAATAAAACAGAAAACAAAAACGATAATGATTCAGAGGAAGAAAATGATTATCAGGAAGAGCAAGCCACTAACAGTGATAAGACATCGAATTTATCGATGGAAGAAGAGAATAATGGTTGTGTTGGTCTGAAACTCGTAATGCCTAATAAAAGTACAAGAAAATCGGATACTAAAAATCCGGAAAGAAAGAATAGAACAAAGGCAGGACGAGTGGGAAAAAGGAAGCGTCCAGAAGCGAAACGTCAAGCGCTAAGCAAGTCTAAACGCAAGTTTAGACCAAAAAGAAGAGGAAGAGTGTTATCGTTTTCAACTTTAGGTACTAGATCTTCGTCCGAACCAGAACCTCGTCCTTGCAATCGCTGCGGACACCGTTGTTGTCCACGGAAGTGATCTAGAACATTAGTATCAAATCCAAAATTATTTTCATTGTGGCGTTGATGTTTATTCCCAAATTGTTTTAGAAAGAAGTAATACATAAGTATATAAAACTAATGAGAATATTATTTTGTTATAATCCGCGATAAAAGAAAATATAATGCTAAATGTAGAGTGTACTATTCGTTCGCATACCTGATACATGCAGAATTTGTAAGAACTAATACACTATCCGACACCGATAACACAACAATACACAAGCACACGTGGAGTCTATCTCCTGACGATGCTTCGGTTACGGGGTGAAACAATTTTTGAGATTGTGGTGGTGAATGTGTGCAGTGCTTGTGTTTTTTTGTGTTATCGGTGTCGGGTAGTGCATGATTTCTCACAAATTCTGCATGTATCAGGTATGAGAACGAATAGCACACTCTACATTTAGCATTAGGTACATATATTTTCTTTTATCGCGGATTATAGTAAAATAATATTCTCATTAGTTTTGTATTATGGACCTCCGCAAAGTAACGCCTAATTCTATAAATTACATAAGTATATAAAGACATTCAGATCATCATCATTCGCTTACCATTTTCTCAGGTAAGTGAGATAAGCCCAATATTTATTCGTCTTACATTCTCCTCTATCATTCGTCAATTCTGGTGCCACTCCTTTTATATGTATATAGCCCTATCCGAAGAATAAAGTTAGATCTCTCATGTATAAGCACAGGAAATGTTATTTATTGTTCTTCGGATAGGGCGATATCATTCTTCAAACAATCCATCCATCTTTTTTCAGCCCTCTAGTCCTACATCTATCCACATTCATATTTACAACTCTGTTTTTCACATGATTTTCATTCGTCATTACATAATCATACAAACTTTATCTCGCACTTCTCATCTTTTCAATAATACGCACAATTTTCAGACTTCTCCTTACATACTCATTTCGTATTCTATCAAATTTTATCTGACCGCACATCCACGTAAACATTCTAATCTCATTTGCTTGATATATTCAGATATATCAATGATTTTTCGGACACGATCAAATTTAAATTAGATTTTACGGTATATCGACATTGATACAGCCTTTAAAATTATATGTAATATACACTATTGTATATTTGTAATTTAAATTCATTTAAAATTGTTTAAAATTCATTTAAGATTTAAAATTGTTATATTCAGTCATACACATGGTTCATTTTGTTTTTTTAGCTCTGGCTCGTCAAAATTGTTAACAGCATAACAACCTATGGTAATTCTTTGTAATTTTGTTTATTCTTAGTTGAATATTTTGAGATTTTTATTCTTCTTTTTTTATATATTCAAATAAAAATATTTTCTGTTTTACTGATGTTTTTTATTGTATTTGTATATGGTTCTCTTGAGTTTAAACGCATGTATAGCTGTCTTTATCACCCGCTGCATGCTCTTTTTTATTTCATCACTGGCGACGAAGATTTTGTTTATCATGAATTTAATCTTAATTAAATAATTAGAAAATTAATATTAGAAATTAAATAATTAGAATTTTCTATTATGCCATCATAACGAGGTAAATCTGTGTGATATGCTAAGATTTTTAGCTGCAAAGTTTCTATTTTTTTATTATCCTTGTTTCTATTTATTTCTAAAGATATAATTTTTTTATAAAGCTTTAAATTATGCAGTCTTAGTACTATTTTTTATTGCTGCTCCTCTCCTATTTATCTTAGCGTGACGTTATATATAACATAAGAAAGGCTATAGGCTATACCTATAGCCTTTCTCGATAAATGGACTATCATACACTGAAATTCAAATCGTTCCAATAGTTCCTGAGATTAGCGCGTTCAAACAATCAAACAAACTCTTCAGCTTTATATATTAGTATAGATTAGTAATTAAGGATAAAGCATTAGTCAAGTGTATATAATAATCATGTAATATTCCAGAGAGAGAGACGACGTGCGCAGGCGTTCGATGAACTTTCTTTTGAAGCCTGCGGACTGCGCAGTGCGCAGACGCACCCGGGCGGCAGTAGATTTTCTATCAGTCTTTACTTAACCGTCGACGTGATAACACGTGCCGTTTAACTATAAATTTAATACAAAATTTTACCGCGTATATTGTTATTAAATCTAATATTGTGTATTTAAACAGTGCTTGCAGTGAATATTGTAATGTTTGTGTGTATTTAGACTAAAATTGGAACATGGAATTATAAACCGTTGCGGAGTACTACGACAAGAGCTTAATGTGAGTTAGTGAGCTTAAACGTGCTTTGGTTATGATCGAGGAATGTATTCTATAAAATATGTAGATACGGTCCAAGTATGCGATGTAAAGAGGAAAAATGGGTAAAACTATATAACTGTATTTCGTATCTCGTTAAATGAAAGCGTATTCCGAGAGAACGTTATATTGAATATACGTGATTCAAATTTAAATTCATTTATAATAAGTATTTTTAAATGGACAAGTGTACTGCTGGTTGTAAAAATTGCTGCTACCGAGTAGAAGCATTAAGAAACTCGTTGGTTGCCATATTATAAAAATTAAATAGCTTGAAAAAATTTTAAATTAAATTCTTATAAATATAATATTTCGGTTTCGTCTTTGCTATCTTGTGCGCGGTCGGTAGGTGTTTAAATCCACGCATCCTGTTGTATAATTAAGGATTTCCAAAAATTTATTCATTTTCATAAATATTTTAATTTGCTACAACCGCCAGGTAAACTTGCCGTGTGGTATCCGAATGAGTAGAATAGACCACCCTCATTTCTTACCAAGGTGTAAAAGGCGACTAAGGTAAGATGACCGGCCGTGTGGTATCCAGCTGAGTACAATAGACCACTCTCATTTCTGACCAAGGTGTCACAAAAGGCAACTAAGGTAAGTCAATGTCAGGCAGGCGGCCGGTCGTAAAGTACCTAGACAAATCATGTGACAACATGTTTAAAACATGTTATCCCGGACCTATAAGGGCTGGAGAATGATGACAACCTCCAGATAAACCTTTATTTCTGTACGCAATATCAATCCTATAAATACATTGACGTCAAAGCATTTCGATTTTCGATTTCCATCAGGTTTAGGTAAAAACTTATATTATTTGGCCTTACTGTGTTTTTATTACAACGTTTAGGAAAATAAAATATAATGAATGACCTTATTTATCTGATTTACATTATTTATCTTATGAAAATACGCTTAAAGTGTATTTTCTGTTAACTCTTATTAGGTAAGGCATTCTGAAGAAAAACAAGTTTCATATTAGCAATTTTTACCTGTTATTCTCAAATGTCAAAGCTTTAATTGATTCACCATTGAATATTTACTTTATATATTTTTATATGTTTCTATTCTAGGCTTCGTTTGCATTGACTTGAGAACGCAGAGATTACTTGGCCATAGAAAAAAATAAAATAACGGATTTTTTATTTTCTCTATGGACAATTACGTTTTTTAGTTAGACTTAAGTCACAGGGTTTTATTCGACTGTCGAAGAAGACACACAAACAGAGACTTTTTCCATACTAATATTATAAAGAGGTAAAATTTGTATGTATGTTTGTAATGTTTTCACACAAAAACTACTGGACCAATTTCAAAAATTCTTTCACCATTGGAAAGCTGCATCTTTACTGAGCAAAATAGGCTATATTACATTTTCAAAAAATAGGGATCCGTAATAAAAATTTAATAAGGTGTAAAAAAATATAAATTACGCGAGTGAAACCGCGGGATATTTCTAGTAAAAAGTAAACCTGTAGGATGGTTGATAAATATAAAAGTAATATGTCAAAAAGCGCCCCCCGCTTATATCATAATAATATTTATATTTTTCGATATTTTTTTTATTTGTAGTTGAAGATGGCGTTTTTTAATCTTTTTTTAACTCTATTTATTTTACACATCATCATCCTCCTGCCCTTATCCAACTCTAAGTGAGGTCGGCACAATATGTTATAAACATGCTGTCACATGATTTGGCTACGTATTTACGACCGGCCGCCTGTCTGATATCAACTTTCTTTCGTAGTATTTTACGACACTTCGGTAAGTAAGAGAGTGGTCTATTCTACTCAACCGGATACCACATGGCGGGTCAAGTTACCTTATTCGTCTTTTACGACACCTCGGTAAGAAATGAGGCTGTTTTACGGATACACAAAAGTAATTCACTAAAAAATTGTAGATCTATAAAAATACTACAAAAAAATTCCGCGACTGCATATCTCTATCTCTTTTGGTTAACTCACAATAACTAGTTCTTAATTCAAAATTTCAAATAAAAATATTCCTTTTTTTACGCGGTAAAACTTTGTCACACTGATTTTACGCGGTAAAGCCGCAGAGGCATAGCTAGTAAAGTCATAAACTATACAAAAATCTTTTAAAACCACTAATAAACAATCAGACAGTGCGAATCGTAAACGCCGTCCATATTGCGAGTCGATCGTTTCACGCCCATTCGTGAAATTGGAAATACCTTGAATATAAAATTAATCGTGAACGTCTAAATATATTTTTTCAATTTCACGCCATTTTTATGAATTTAAATTCTTGTAATTTATGCCGATCAATGTTGTTTTTATCAAAAATCAGTCATAGACAATTTGATCATTGTGTTTCTATTGTTACGGAAACGAAAACATACATTTTTTATTTATCAACATGTAATTTAACTTATATGTATGTTCTATTTATTCTTTAAGTTTTTTCTTTCCTGTAAAGACTTTTTTGGTTATGTTTTGTTTCTATTATTATTTTGTATTGTATAACTGTTTGTCTTCTTAATAAAATAAATAAATAAATAAAAAGACGTAAATTTAGAAATGTATAATTATAACTGAAATTATCTTTGCCTCACAATTTTTTTATATCCTCAATTACTGTAGTACCATATGTTATTTTTTTTTTTCAAAGAAAAAGCGGTTCTTTTTTCTAAAAGTCAACCGGTTATAAAAATAATTTATGAAGTGTTACTTTGCGGAGATCCATGATATAAAAGTAATAATTAAATTATTATGCTATATAATCCGCGATTAATACAATTAATTTCATTTATTCATCAATTTTATCGCGGATTATAGCAAAAAAATTCAGAATTCGTAAGAATACTTTCACAAACCTCTACCACCACCGCCACAATACACAAGCACTACACACGTTCACTATCACAAACTCAACAAACCCCCAACCGAAGCATCATTTGGCGATAGACAAAATCACAACGCATTTTATCATGCGATTCTTTCCGATCTTTATTTTACATTTAGCATTATCTATATTTTCTATTCACTTTATCGCGGATCATTATATCATTACTTTTTCTAAATATAACGTCAAAAGTAAATTGTAAAAAAAAAAACTAAAAATTATGAAAAGAACAACTTTATTTTACTTTTATGTTCCATTCACCATAGACAGTAGACAATAAAGGAGCAAGGACGTTCAGTACCAACATTAATCGCGATTTGTGACAACCAGTTAATTAACAAGTTCTATTCGCAAAACGGTTACTGTCGAAGCTATACTTTCTCACTCATTAACCGAGATGCACACGTAGTGGCTGCATCGTTTTATCTGATGTTTTTATGACAATGAGAAACATGTATCGTCGTGAGAAATTCTTCTAATAATCTATTTGAAAACGGTAGAATGAATGAACGCTCATCGTTGAATATAAAAATTAACTTTTAATAAAAATAAAAAATAAAATAAAAAAAATAAAATATAATATACGGCTCAAGTTATTTTTTTCTTGCAATTTAAAATATTTTATATTTACGAAGAAAGAAAATTAACAGATTCATGTTGTAATCAAATTAATATAAGATATTTTTTCACAGATAATCAAAAAAAAAGGTTAAATTTAAATTAGAAACATATAAAACAAGAGTAGCACTGTTATTTTTGTTTTGTATCTATTTTTAAGCCCCTAAATATAATTTTGACATTTTATTGATTTATTTATATCCATTTTAATTTAATCCCAAAAATACAGATTCAGACACGATGTTCATTCCTTGACAAGTCCTTAGCAATTGACTGGACAGCCTTTTCTGTTATTAAAAAGCATGATTTTTTTCTCAATTTACAATCTACCATGTTTCTTTTGTCGGTTGTCGCTACCCGTCCATAGAGTTATAATACTAGAATAGAAAAAAAAAGTAAAGTAGCGGCCTGTTAAAATCCCACTGCTGGAAATAGACCTCCTCTCTCCGTTCCTGGAGAGAAGGGAGCTAAGACCTACCACGCTGCTCCAATGCGGATTGGTAGGTTACACATATCCCCAGATTTCTCTAGAGATATGCAGGTTTCCTCAAATTGCAATTATCAATTAGACACGTAAGTTTTAATACAAAAACTTATAGGTACCTGCCGGGGCTTAAACTCATGACCCTCTCGAAAGAGTCGCACGGTTACACTGCTTGGCTATGACATCTGAGTATAGAACACTGCCTAAAATGTGCCCTATTAAAATAAAAACAAAGCAAATGCAAGCAAATTAAATTTTTATTTGTTATTATTAATAAGTTTAATTGTTATTTTATTGTGAGTTAACCATATTGAAAACAAACACTTGTACTTTTCAACTACCATAAGAGGCAGAACATGCTGTCGCGGACATTTTGTAGATCTACAATTAGCTAGTACGTTACTTTAGTGTATCTCTCTTGGTAAACGCAAAACTACTGGACCGATTTTAAAAATTCTTTCACCATTGGAAGGCTGCATCTTTACTGAGCAACATAGGCTATATTACATTAAAAAAGGGCATATAAAGATCTGTAATAAAAATGTAATAAGGTGTAAAAATTAATCATAAAAATCTGTCATTGCATGCGCTGCGGAAACTATTGATGATATATTTAACAACAAAAAAAAATCTGTAGTCCGACTTAGTAGACTTTCCGCTGCCATGAGATCGGTATGTGCGGGGGTGAAACCGCGGGATATTACTAGTAATAAATATAGGCGACGGACACACGGTCGTCCGTGTGCAATTTGAATAGGTGTACTAGTCAATCAATTAATGTAATGGAAGTACATAGCATTGTAATGATAACGGCTATAACAGAGAATGCATATATATAGATGGCTTGGTTATGAATAAAGTATTGACGTGCAAATACGCTACGGCAATGAAACCGCGGGATATTACTAGTTGTAAATAAAGTTTTTCTTTCTTTCTTAAAACGGTCCACACAACATTTGTATGCGCGATGTGATTTCAGTGGGAGATGCGTTAGATATCGTGTCGCGAGGCGTGTACCGTGACGATCTGCGCGATGGTGAATGACCTGCGATCGAGAAAATATATTACGCCATGGATTTCTTAATAAGCCACGAAACTGCGTACATATCCCAATTCAGAGTATTAAAATAAATAGCATTAGGCGTTACATTGCGGAGATCCGTAATACAAAAGTAATAATTATTTGCTATAATCACTACATAGTATAAAACAAAGTCACATTCTTTGTTTGTCCATATATCCCTATGTAATCTTAAATCTTTAAAACTACGCAAAATATTTTTGATGCGGTTTTTTTTAATAGATTCAAGAGGAAGGTTTGTATGTAGAATAACATTCAATACCGAGGAGAGAAATACTGTAATTTTTGAGGTTTCTAATGTGATGTCTAATCCAAGTTATGAGTCTCTAATACACACGAGTTTTGTACGATTTATTGCAATTGGCCATAAAACAACTTTTTAGAATTAGGTCACTTTAATACTAAGCGTGTGATGTGTACTCAGAAACGACAAAAGCAGAGCATGATCACACCTATGCTATGCCGGAATGTTTTACGCTCGCTGAATGGGAACTCGTCGAAAAACAGGTAGAAGGCAGATGTCTACGCACCTGCCGCCCCTGTTTTTCTGTAAATGTCTGTTATACCTTTTAACCGCAGCTATAAATGAAATCATGATGACCTTAATTGATTGAAGGTTTTCATTAATACTAAATCACTAGCAATCGCCGGCGGTTTCGCCCGCGTGGAAAAATTAAAACCGTATAGTCTTTTGATAACCATAAAAATGGTTAGAATGGGTTAACCTTAAAAGCTAGATATAAGCTGTTGCGGACTTTTATTTTTTAGAACTTTTAGATGGGAACAATTTTGTAATACATGATTTTTTAATAACTATTACCGTTTACTCAGCGCACGCAAGGAAAACTTTAAATTTTTCCGTTTTCGTACTATTTTTTAGTGTTGCTCCTCTTCTATTTATCTTAGCGTGATGTTATATAGCCTATATATAGCCTTCCTCGATAAATTAACTATCTTACACTCAAAGAATTTTTCAAATTGGTCCAGTAGTTCCTGAGATTACATAATTGACTGTATTCAAACGACACAAATTATGATAGAGTTATTTTGCTATAATCCGCGTTTGTTAGAAAATCTATGTAATGCCAAATGTAGGAAGCAAAATTGTTCTCATAACTTATACATGCAGAATTAGTTACCACACGTATACATATATGTGTAAACGCAATGCATTACATAGATTTTCTTAACAAACGCGGATTATGGCAAAATAATTCTATCATAACTTTTGTACTATCAAATTCCGCAAAGTAAAGCCTATTTCTATAAACTAAAAGGTATTTAAACGCTTAAGTAGTATGCAAAAAAATAAATTAAGTACGCTTAATGTTGCCATGTCAAAAAAGTGGCCATGAAAATGTCAAAAACAGATTGCTATTTTGGAAAAAGGCCCTCGGCATGATTAATTCATCGCGAGCTGAAAGCAGGATCTTTGTTTAAACGACTGAGTCAAATACAAATGAACTCTATACTGATTTATAAGCCACTGTAAAGCATGTTAAAGCTTTTGTTAATTAACAATACCCGTTAAGAGTAAACCAGAACGGATCAACCATCTTTTGTAACTATTTATGTTAATTTGAGCTAACGGATCAAACTGCTTGAATACTATAATGTAGTATTCAAGCACCTGCATAGTATTAAAATAACCGCATTTATCAGTAGAGTTGGATACATTGTAATGAGGGCTGCCAACTCGACGAGCTAAAAAGTGCTAGATAGTCGTAAATTTCCAAAAAAAGTGCTAGTTTTGGGGAACATGGAATAAATCCATATGTTTAATCAATTTTCATTAGCAAATTTTGCATAACATGTATCTCTATAAAGTCGCGAAGTGAAACTTATATACTTATGTTTGTCTAATCAAATATAAAACAGAGAGACAAATAATTGGTCTCGTTTACTTTTTCTTTATTGTCGATGGACACATTTCAGGCTGGCTTCTCTACTCTATTTAACTATTTAACTCTATGATTGTGGGAATCCCTTACTTAAGCGTGTTGCTAGACTATAAAACTAGTATTTTGTTATAGTCCGCTTGGTATTTTTACACAATGTATATGTACGAGGTTTTATTTTACATAGAAACGGCTGTTGAGTTTGTGATAGTGAATGTATGTAGTGCTTGTGTATTGTGGTGGCGGTGGTGGATTGTGCATGTGTTTTTACAAATCCTACATGTATCAGGTATGAAAACGGATTGTCCACTCTTTACATTTAGCATTATATATACATATTTTCTATTTTACTTCATCGCGGATTATAGCAAAAAAAATTACTATTACTTTTGTATTATCGATCTCCACAAAGTAACATCTACTTCTATAAATTAAATAAATAAAAATTTAATTTACATTTTAAATTTAATTGCATTTCAATTGTTTGTTTGCAAATTTTGTCGCGAAAATTACCTGTAAAAGCGTATTTCAATGAAGAATAATTTGAATTTACCTCTAACATCAAAGTAACACTCAAAGAATCTATTAAAGTCTGTGGGTGCTTCGCACGTAATTCATGGATTTTTTCTGTTGATTGCCTTTTACAAAAAGTAAAAGTTACTTTCACTGTTTGTATGCTTTATAATATGCTGGTATCTTTATCGAATTTTAAAATTGTTTTGACTGTCTTTATGTTATCTTTGTATGTTTCTATTGTTCAGGAAATTTAATAATTGATAAAGATATTGATTATAATATATGTGCCTAGTGGTATCACGATATGACATTTAATGAATCCACTGGTCACAAACGTATAAGATAACTTTTCTTACTGTTTAAAAAAAAAGTATTTTCAAACGAGACAAATATAATTTAATAGCTATTTATAATGGTTGACTGGTCTGGCGCGGTGCGCTTGTTAAAAAACAGGAGAAAACAATCATAGTTTTGTCTCTTTCGAATTTGTTATAACACACTGTAGTCTCTCGGTCAAGGTTATGCATTATATACGAAATGGAATGGGGAATGGTAGTTTACCCTTCTATATCATGTATTTATTCAAAACGTAAATTAATTTCTGTTTCAAAATTACTTTACGAAATTACCAGAAACTTTACAAAAGTAATCATCAAATTATTTTGCTATAATCCGCGATGAAGTTTCAGTTTCATACCTGATATATGGAGGATCGTAAAGCTTAGTCGTGGAGTTTATCTCCTGATGATGCTTCGGTTGCGGAGCGAAACGATTGTTGAGTTTATGATAGTGAACGTGTGTACTGCTTGTGTGTTGTGGTGACGGTGGTGGAGGTTTCTGCATGTGTTTTTACGAAAACTGCATAGTAAGAGTTTTTTAGAAAACTGCAACTGTAGAGTTGATGCATTGTAATCAGGGCTGCCAACTCGACAAGCTTAAAAGTGCTAGAAATTCGTAAATTTCCAAAAATGGTGCTAGTTTGGGGAAACATGGAATAAACCCATATGTTTTGGAGGAGGTTTGTGCATGTGTTTTCACGAATCCTGCATGTATCAGGTATGAAAACGGATACTCCTCTCTACATTTAGCATTATATATATCTTCTTTTTTACATCATCGCTGATTATAGCAAAATATTTTGATTATTACTTTTGTATTATGGATGTCCGTAAAGTAACGCCTTACTCTATAAATTATAGCAATTGTTTGTGTACGTTGGTAAGGTTAGCTAGCCTGGAATTAAAATTAATATCATATGAACTAACTTACATTGTTACTGGTTATTGATAAATGTTACCAAGTTTGAATTATACTTGTCCGTTCTGAATGGATCAAAATTGAGCAAACTAAATGCAGGTGAAACTAAAAACACGTTAAAAACGAAAAACAACTCGTTAAAGTCCAAACATTCTTTACTTACAAAATGAACGACAAATACAGCAACTGGTTTTAGTCATTGGCCGATGGTAGAGCAAATATTGGCCGTAGCATATTTGCACGTCAATAATTTATTCATAACTGAGCGATCTATATAGCATTCTTGCTAAACGTCTGTTATATCCGTTATCATTATAATGCTAACATTAATAAATATATGGGACACTTACACACATGGTCGTCCGTCCCCAAAGTAACTTAATACTTGTGTTATGGTAGACGGACAACTGGTGAATATATACTTATATATTTTTTAAATACATTCTTAAATACAAATATACACCCAAGCTCAAAGACCAAATTCATTTATAGAAAATGTTGGCCCTTGACGGGAATCGAACGGCCCGCGGAGCTGAAGGCAGGATTACCTACTGCCCCAACGGGCTAGTCTGTTATTAATTGATTGACTAGTACACCTATTCAAATTGCACACGGACGACAGTGTATCCGTCGCCTATATTTATTATATATTAGCAATTGCCAGCGGCTCCGCCTGCGTGAAAAGATTAAAACCGTTATATACTCGTAATATTTTTATAACCATAAAAATAGTTATAGTGGGTTAACCTTAAAAGCTAAACATATGTTGTCGCGGACTTTTATTTAGAACTTCTAGTGGGGAACAATTTTGTAATACGTGATTTTTTAATAACTTTCACAGTTTACTTAGCAAACGCAAGGAAAGCTTTCAACGAGATTCAGAATATATATATATATATATATATATATATATATATATATATATGACTAACTAACTAAGTATATATATATATATATATATATATATATATATATATATATATATATATATATATTCTGAATCTCGGAAAACGGGCTCAAATTTTAATACAATAACAATTTTTCGCTGTCAAACGTGAAGTCATGAAAGTTCATAGCCTAACATACCTAACATACATACATACATACATATAGTTGACACTAATATAATGCGTGTAATAAAAAGATATTTTTCAAGTAGAAGAGAGATTTTATAGTGTAATAGCGGAAACATTATGTATTCGCTATTCTGTCTTTCAAAACATAACATGCAGTACGAATGTTATATCACGTATTTCAATTTGTAGCTGACTCCGAGTAATTGTTGCTTCGTTTAGGGATGTGACTTGAAGTAGAAAAAATCGATTTATAAAAAATCGATTATTTTGTTCCGAAATAATCGAATTTTTTAAAAATCGATTTTTTCTGACTATTTCACACTTTTTCTTTTTTAATATTAATAATTAATAACAATAAAGGCTAATTAAAGTGGACAACTACCAAGAAATAATATCAGATGCGCTGTTTGTGAAATTAGATTAAAATGTGTACTTTGGCTAAATTGGTTTCATCCTACATTGCATATCGCATCTTAAAAAACAAGAAAACGAGTAAAAAAGAAAAAGTGATACCTATAATACACGATTTAAAAAATCGATTTTTGAAGAAAAAATTATCGATTATTAAAAATCGATTACCCATTTTGAAAAAAATAATCGATTATTTTTTCACATCGCTAGCTTCGTTTACTTGGAACAGTTTTCCCAACAGAGCGATGAGCATTGTAAGAACATATAATGAGATCGGCGAGACAATGAGTGCCTAACTCTCAAATGTCTGCGGTAGAGGTACTATTATTCTGGAATTAATCGGACATTCAAATTCAAATTTATTTATTGCTAAATGTGGTACACATTTTCGTAACAAATCAATATTGCAGCGTCATATGTCACATGTTTTATAACAATGGTTGCAGAACAAGAAATAGGATAAAGTTACTTAAATAAATGTGAAAGTAAGTCTGTGTCATTGTCAGTTACATTTCACACACGGACATCTTCAAAAATTTATTTTAAATAATTTATAGAATTAGGCGTTACTTTGCGGAGATCCATAATACAAAAGTAATAGTAAAATTATTTTGCTATAATCCGCGAAGAATTATAGCAAATTTGCGGATTATAGCAAAATAATTTTATTATTACTTTGAATTTTTTTTAAGAAAATCACATTTATTACCAAGGTTAGATACTAATATTATAAATGCTATAGTCTGTCTTTCTGTCTGTAACGCTCTAACAACTAATCTGCTGGAGCAACATTGGTGAAATTTGGTGTAATTGGAGCTTATATACCGGTTTAAATGTAGGATAAGTTAATTCCTGTTTTCGTACGGGTATAAGTAATTTACACATCGAACATATTTATGGGAATTTTAACTGTTGACGCACAACATTATTTGACGTCTTTTTTGCAGTAAACGCTACTCTGCTTGACTTTTATTTCATTACCGTTACAATATTCTATTATTTATTGAATTTATTTAACGGTCTGGAATCGAGTGATTAAGGGCTTATCAATATTCGACTAGTATATCCCACTACCCATCTATCCCAATAACTCTATGTTTAATTTATAATAGTAATTAAAATCTTTGGTAGGATTGCTAAATTTTAGATATAATATATGGTAACACTAGTCAGCTGGATCCGAATAGTCCGTTAGAAGGTGACTGACCACCCACGTTCCCAAAGTGGTAATTATGTCCTTTCTTATAGATTACATTAATGGAAGATTATATAAACGTCTAGTTCTTAAGTTTTAGTAGCTTTTAAATCTCGTAGCGAACACTTTTACGACGATGATGTCTTAAAGTTTCTATACTTATTATAAAACAAAGTCCCCAAGCTGTCTGTTTTAAAAAATGTAACATGCAAGATTCCACCTTCACATTGTAAAGCGACGAGATATTTTGTATCGGCAACACTGGGCGGACGGGGAGATAAGATGGCGGCGAGCTACAAGAAGGATGTGTTCGATGGAAATGTATAATAATATAATATAAAGAGGGATCTTTGGAAAGTAGATTACTGATTACAATGTACGGAATTATATTTAAGGAAAGTTAATACTATAGTTTTATTACATTTCAGAAGTGCCAAGAACTTTAAGGTATGTAATGTAAAATGGAGAAATGTTTCAATTTTAATTATTTCATATGTTATTATTTTGCGATAACCATTTTCATCATACCTGTTTTGATATACACGCCTACTGCCTTATTTTCATTAACTTCCTTTAAAAGAAAATAGATGACTGACAGTATTCGATGTAATTAACTTATTGTGTTATTTGTTTAATTTTATTTGTTAAAAAAATAAATACCTGCGCTGTACAGGCCATAAACAAGATAATAATAATAATAAAAATAAATACAACAAAACAAAACAATAAATTTTAAATAATATAAATAATAAAAGTATCTTTAATATAAGTTTAATGTAAAAAGTATTTGTCCTTGCTTTTATATGAAAATAGTAAGAAAAGCATTACGTAAATGATAATTATACCCAATTGGTGTTCAATATTTTGAATTCCTTTGAAATACTTGCAATTTTCAAACTAATGGTTTTAGATCTAACAAGTAAAATATTAATCAATATTTCATTTTCATTATAATATTTAGTAATATTGAGTTTTTAGGATATAAAATATATTATTGTGTATAGTTTCAGCTTGATAAACAGGTTCGAGACTCATTTAGGCTGGTACTAATCCATATCAATACAAATATGCTAAATACTGTGTCTCAGATGCATGGAGATTGAACTGAAAGGGATTAATTCAAGTTGTATTACCCTTCATTGTGTAATTGTGGCTGTGGTGTATGCAGGTGGAGATGTAGAGTGTAATGTACTTTGTATATTTATATACAGGACACATATATGTGATACATGCATGAACATAGTCACTCTAACTCACACTGATACAAAAGGACATATACAGTTTCAGGATGCACCATGATAGTAACATGAGAGCCCTTGGTGAGAGTGGTTGTAAAGTGACATGTTGTTACTGTAGTGTGTGTTTGAGCCTGTGCTATATTCACACAACATTGGTTTGTAAACACTACTGTGGCCGTAGCAAGTGGTAATGCTATGGATTTTGTTATAAATGGTTATACAAAAATGATATTTGATTTAAAGCAATGAGTACTTATACATATATATTTTATTTATTTGTTGCACAAATTGTGTTTGCAGTGCTGGTCTGGTTCTGGGTCTAGATTTTTAATAGACATCAATATTTGGAGTTTATTGATATAATTTACCTGAATCAGAATAAATATTTATTACTTTATTGTACATACATATTGTTAGAAAAGTTAAATAGTACATGCACCTACATTTGAGTACCAGAAGGAAAAGGTGAAGAAGGGAGATATGGGTAATATAGAAAGAAAGAAAAATAACAAAAACAAATGATATATAAAGAATAATAATTGCACACTTTACACAAAAGAAAAAAAAATGCAGTACAGATACAAGTAAATATTTAAATTTTTATAAATTTGACTGTGTAATTTTTGTAAAATAAGTAGATAAATAAAGATGTTAGTAATATATAATTACTTGAAACAAATATTTTCTAGTCTGTGACTTAAATGCCGAAAGGGAAACAGATTTGGTTTGTTATAGATAGCAGTTAGTAGTTCACTTATATGTTTATACTCATAAATTACAGATAGTTCAGTTTGTCTCTAATTCATGTCTTTAAATATTTGATGCCCTTTCCCTATAAGTTCAGTTATGATAGAATATGATTATGATTTATATAAAATAAAGAAATCATTTATTTATTGGAATAAATCCACAGCTATTATTATAACTAAACACTAAAATAAGTCAATTAGAATTTTATTGCTTGAAGCAAAACTGATATTAGTGATTGTTTATTAGGAGTCCATCTTCATTATCAATCATTAGGAATCTTATTATTTATTTATACACTTTATTGTACACCACAACAAATAAATTGGAAGCAAAAAAAAAAAAAAAACAAATTGTAACATACAAGAGCTTAGTAGCGATCTCTTCCAGGGGACCCTTGGGTTAAGTAGAACTGTAACAATGGTGTGGGTGGTGCACTATTCTATAGTTAAATACATACTAATAATACATATGAAGACAAAGACAAAAGATTTACACATCATAAAAACATCTAAAAGTAATATATATGCAATCTATAAACTAATACATATTATATAATGAATACATAACAATGATTTAAATACATACATTAATTATTATTTGACAAGTAGTATTGCTTTACAGATTTTTTAAAAATATGACTAATGATTTGGATTCTTGAATATTTAAAGGTAATACATTCCATAATTTAATCTTAACATTGTATTTATATATACAGAAGTTTTAGGATACTTTTGGATCTGTTTGTATATTTCCCACCTTCTGTAGAAAGTGAGATGTTTATTTCGTTGTTTAATTTCTGTTTTGTAAAGAAAGTAAGGAACATACTTGACACAGAAATACAAATAAAAATACTAATTTCAACAGTCCTACATTTTCCACAAAAAAAAAATAGAATAAAATATTAGTGAATGAAAATAAAATATTAATAATTAAATTAGTATTCACTGGTTAAATAATTTTAAACAGGTCATAACATTTATTAAAGGTATATGAAATCTTTAAAGGATTAAATATGAGGTAAAGTGCCGCATAACTATTATAAGGAGTATTAAACAGTGTATAAATTTATATTTTGAACAACTTGGTTGCATATGGTTTATCCCAGGCACTTTTGTTAATTAGTTTGACAAATTTGTTAAATTAGTTGTTTATATATATGTGTTTTCATTTTTGTGAAATAATTTGTCTTAAAAGGTTTTCTGTATATAATTCTTTTTGTTATGAATAGATTCTAACCAAATACCTTTCTTTGCGAGTTATGTGGAGCATTATGGTGGATGATGGTGATCGCTATCAACATGCAAGCAACCTGAAGGCATTAAATACAAGATGATCGCTATCAACATCTACGGAACCTGAAGGTATTGAACATGAGTTGAAAAAAAAAAGGTAATCGCTTTCAGATTATAAGCAACCTGAAGGGGTTAAGTATGTGTTAATCGAGCCAGATGTTTAAGACATAAAAGCCTATTGCCAGGTATTCGGGCATTTATGATGATATATTTTAAGATGATAATCTCGCTAAAATGTATGGGTTAGCGAATATTGTGTAACTGTGTAGTATTGATATGGACAAACTTGCTAGAATTGATGGGTTAGAAAGTACTATGTTACTGTTAGGATGTTTATATACAATCTTGCTGAAATTGAGGGGTTAGAAAGTATTATATTACTGTTAGGATATGAATAGACAAACTTGCTAGAATGGGGTGGTTTAGTAAGTATGGCCGAACTACAGTAACATATAATTAATGGAGTTGCTTTTTACCCCGACAATATAAAGTATTGTGTCATTCGAATCTAACCTCTAATATAAATAAATTCTTCTGCACAACTAGTACAGCTTAATATGGATGATATATTTGTATGGCATTGATTTTATATTTAGTACAGAAAGAGTTAAGTGTAAGAAATATGCTTATACATAAAGAATATAAAGAAAATATTTGAATATTATTTGAATGATTAAAATATCTGGATTGAGAATACTATCAGCTCTGCAGTCTTGAATGACAAGACTGAGGTTTAATAATGTGAAATTGAAAATGTATAAAGGATTGATCGCAGAGTTTCTTGCTGGTTCTTCTCGGTAAGAGCAATATTCCGCACAAATTGTAGATTCATTAAACATATTGAGCATTAACGATTCAAAAGTACTTAAAAGAGGTAATTTGAATAAAGATTATTTTAATTTGATGAGTTAATTTTGTTAATGCATCATCTACATCGCACTCCGTGACTGAAGGGTGCAGCGTTGCGATAGTCGGTGTCGCAAAATGAATGGTTTGCATACACTATACTCCGTGGACGTTGTACTGTCACGATAGTAAGCGATTTGATGAGTTGATTTTGTTGTTGTACCATCTACATCGCACTCCGTGACTGAAGGGTGCAGCGTTGCGATAGTCGGTGTCGCAAAATGAATGGTTTGCATACACTATACTCCGTGGACGTTGTACTGTCACGATAGTAAGCGATTTGATGAGTTGATTTTGTTGTTGTACCATCTACATCACACTCCGTGACTGAAGGGTGCAACGTTGCGATAGTCAGTGGCGAAATGAATGGTTCGCATATACTGTACTCCGTGGACGTTGTACTGTCACGATAGTAAGCAATTGATGAGTTGATTTTGTTGTTGTACCATCTACATCACACTCCGTGACTGAAGGGTGCAACGTTGCGATAGTCAGTGTGGCGAAATGAATGGTTCGCATATACTGTACTCCGTGGACGTTGTACTGTCACGATAGTAAGCGACTTGATGATGACATCGCACTCCGTGGTTTGGTGCCGTGATGATCGACGATGAGCGATGGCTGCCGGGTGTGTTGACGGCTGCCGGGTGTGTTGACGGCTGCCGGGCGTGCTGACGGCTGCCGGGTGTGCTGACGGCTGCCGGGTGTGATGACGGCTGTCAGGTGTGTTGACGGCTGCCGGATGTGTTAACGGCTGCCGGGCGTGTTGACGGCTGCCGGGTGTGTTGACGGCTGCCGGGCGTGCTGACGGCTGCCGGGTGTGTTGACGGCTGCCGGGTGTGATGACGGCTGTCGGGTGTGTTGACGGCTGCCGGATGTATTGACGGCTGCCGGGCGTGTTGACGGCTGCCGGGCGTGATGACGGCTGCCGGGTGTGTTGACGGCTGCCGGGTGTGTTGATGGCTGCCGGGTGTGTTGACGGCTGCCGGGTGTGTTGACGGCTGCCGGGTGTGTTGGCGGCTGCCGGGCGTGTTGACGGCTGCCGGGCGTGTTGACGGCTGCCGGGTGTGCTGACGGCTGCCGGGTGTGCTGACGGCTACCGGGTGTGCTGACGGCTGCCGGGTGTGCTAACGGCTGCCGGGTGTACTGACGGTTGCTGGGTGTGTTGTTGGCTGCCGGCGACACTTAAGCGGACGCCTATCAGTGATAAGAATGAAGAAGGATTCGGCATGTCCAGGAGTGGAGAAGAGGAAGGCTTGTGGTTTATTCACCGGTAAGATGGAAGATATTGGGTAAGGATAAAACTGAAGTTGAGGCTTAAATAAATATCCCTTTCAGGGATAATATCAGATTTGTAAAAGCGACTGATAGCTTAAAGCAGGTGACACTGTCGGGACGGCAGTGAATCTGGTGGCACTACGTGGGGAAATTTGTCAAGTAGTCAATCACATGAGCTAACTACAAGTCTGGGCGTCTCCAGGACTCAGTAGATGTGTCGTTTAAGTTGTAGTGGTAACTAATTGGACTGATTAGACTTGGATAAAGCATAACAACAGGAGGGATAAACGGTGCCATTGTTACTGTACGATTGTTATTGACTTTAAGTTTCTTTTAGTGTATTTATGATTTGGATTTGTGCTTTTAGGGCATGATATATTTCGCTGTAGGGGCTCCACAACAATAACCAGCAGAGTTCAATCCTGCTGGGGCAGTCGACCGGTTCCGAGCGCTGCGAGTGCGCCGCCTGCAGTGCCGCATGTGACCCGGCCCCAGTTATCAGCGCGCCCTCATTGCGAAGCCACGTCACTGTGCAGTATTTCCCTACTTACGTAGACAACCATCCTACTAATATTGTAAATGTGGAAGTTTGTGAGTATGGATGTATGTGTGTTACTCTTTCGCGGCCGACTCGCTGGGCCGGTATTGGTGGGGTTTGGCACATTTATCCGTTGTACACCGGAGTGACATGTGGACTTTAGAATTTATGTTGGTTCTACAGGAATAGCATGACAAAAAAAAAAGCGTCATCTATTACCGACCAATTACGCGACAGCAGTTTACGTGGGCGGGGTTGCGGGTAAAAGCCAGTATAAATAGTTTAGCCTTTATCACTTGGTTTGTTATAGTTATAATTGAATTCCAATAAACGATACTAATTTAATTAGTATACAGCAGATAACATCATAATTTAATATTGTTTTGTCACCAACGAAATGTACACATAGGTACATTAGTAAACATTGGGAATGTGAAACTAAAGTGATGGGAGTCAATAAAAAAAAATTTCGAGAACACTTAAGTTTTACCCGTAACAGAAGTAGTAATCCATAGTTGCACTTTAAAGTAATGGTCATATGTAAAATTAGTTTAAATTTATTTGCAGGTTCTGAATGTCTTCTTTTGCCGAGTGTAAAGTGGTATCCCGTGCATGAGGACATACACGCGTTCAGGATGGACGAGTGTAAAGCGACGAGATATTTTGTATCGGCAACACTGGGCGGACGGGGAGATAAGATGGCGGCGAGCTACAAGAAGGATGTGTTCGATGGAAATGTATAATAATATAATATAAAGAGGGATCTTTGGAAAGTAGATTACTGATTACAATGTACGGAATTATATTTAAGGAAAGTTAATACTATAGTTTTATTACAACATATATACACGGCAAGTTAAATACAAACTTTTAAAAATAAAGTCTAGGATTTTCTACCAAGTATTAAAACGTGTTTAGTCATTCAATTAAATAAGGTGCCAGTAACACTGTTTCCTGTGGAGGAAGTGATATTATAGAAATCATCTAAACAGGTTCTGAATGTTCTTATAAAATACGTGAATGTGAATAAAGTTTATTTTATACTAGCAATTGCCAACGGCTCCGCCCGCGTGGAAAGAGTTAAACCGTAATATATTTAGATAACCATAGAAATACAAAAGTAATAATAAAATTATTTTGCTATAATCCGCGATAAAGTAAAATAGAAAATATAAATAATGGTAAATGTAGAGTGGACAATCGGTTATCATACATACCTGATACATGCAGGATTCGTAAAAAACACATGCACAAACCTCCACCACCGCCACCACAATACACTATCACAAACTCAACAATCGTTTCGCCCCGCAACCGAAGCATCATCAGGAGATAGACTCCACGACTTTGCGATTTTGGTCGTGGAGTCTATCTCCTGGTGGAGGTTTGTGCATGTGTTTTTTACGAATCCTGCATGTATTAGGTATGATAACCGATTGTCCACTCTACATTTAGCATTAAATATATTTTCTATTTTACTTCATCGCGGATTATAGCAAAATAATTTTATTATTACTTTTGTATTATGGATCTCCGCAAAGTGACGCCTAATTCTATAAATTAACCATACAAATGGTTAAGGTGGATTAACCTTAAAAGCTAGACATATGCTGTAACGGACTTTTATTTAGAACTTTTAGACAATTTTGTGGTACATGATTTTAGAATAACTTTCACCGTTTACTTAGCGCACGCGAGGAAAACTTTAAATTTTGCCGTTTTTGTAATATTTTTTATAGCTGCTCCTCTCCTATTCATCTTAGCGTAATGTTATATAGCCTTGCTCAATAGTTAAGACAGGACAATGTCTGTCGGCCTAGCTAGTATCTATATAAAAAATGAGTGATCCTGTTTGGCATATATCAAATCATATTGCTGCTAATGAAAGAGTATCGCGGAAGTAGATTTTAAACTTTCGCGATTCATTTTGATTATTATATAAACATACGCGTCACATCGCGTTATAATCGATTACCTTTGTATAAGGTTCAACGCTTCGGCAGAGTTGCATCCACCGTGGTCACGAACTGACTGGAGCGCCGCGGCGTCTTCGTTTTCGAGTACTACAGTCATTATTTTGTTCATCTACCCGCACTTGAACCGCACAATTTATGTAAAGTCTGTTGCACACCACACTGATGCAACTCTGCCGAAACGTTGAACCTTATACAAAGGTAATCGATTATAACGCGATGTGACCCGTATGTTTATATAATAATCAGTATCGCGGAAGTTATTGAGATATTGTTGTTATACGAACGTATTGTTTGCAACCGTGTACTTTGTTCACATGTCGGACATTTACTTCGAAGAATACATCAAGTTTCATGTAACTATCACTTGTATATACGGTCATGTTTTTAATTACGAATATAACTAGCTTTTGTCCGTGCTTTTTTATCAACTTCGGCACTCACATTAGATGCCCTATGTCACTTCCCAAACTTTTAATGTGATGAGGCTTTGTGCGGACATGTTATAAATACAAAAAATACATTTTTGAATTAAAACGGTCGTATTTTGGTTAACGACTACGTATATGACAGCTTTTGCCCGCGATTTTGACTGTACTTTAGTAATATTAGAAATTCTATATCAATTTCAAATTCCAATTATCGATCAATCAATCAAATACACTACAATAATAGTTACTATAGTAAAATAAAATTAACATAAAAAAATAATAAAGATAAAAAGCTTTTTAAGCCCAGCCAAGCCTTATGTTAATAAAGCCAAGTCTAATTTAAGCTTCAAGAGATTCATTGCTCTATTCAGACGTAAGAGAAACACAAAAAGTCATCATTATCATCCCTTATCCCACTCTAAGTGGGGTCGGCACAACATGTTATGTTATAGACATATTGTCACACGATGTGGCTACTTACGACTGGCCGCCTGACTGACATCAACTTACCTTAGTTGTATTTTACGACACCTCAGTAAAAAAGGGGGTGGTCGGTGGTCTATTCTACTCGACCGGATACCACACGAAGTGTCAACTTACCGGTAAGAAATAGGGTGGCCTATTCTATTCGGCCGGATACCAATCGGCATAAATAAATAAAATGTTAGTATGGATATAAAAAATAGTATGGATATAACATGAAAGCAACACGTTGCACATAGCAGAGGCTATTATAACAAAAATTACCACGAACGAGGTTGTTCCAAGTTGTCAATATAAATTTCATTTCTAAACTTAGTAATTACTTGGTTCAACGTTGATTTCGTCGAAAGATAACATCAAAGTATAATAGAAATGTGGGAACATTCTCGATAGATCTAAATATGAATGTAACTTTCGGTTAGACGCAGGCTACATGCCTAACAGTATAACTAATTTGATTTCAATTTCTCGACCATAATAATTGCGGTCTAGCCGAATAATTCGACCCGATATTAGTGTCAATCTTCCAACATAAAGTGCCTGTTGATATTAGATACTAAATCATTTGTTAAAAAGTTGTGTAAATTTATTGTAGATAATACGTAAAAGTAATAAGTTAAAGTTGTTACTATTAATCGTTAATTTTATTTTATTCCACAATCATATATATTTCCTACTATTTTAGGTAGTTAGTTCATTTTATTTATTTATTTATTTTATTTATTTATTTAAAAAGGCCATCAACAATATAAACACCATACATAGATACAACTACACAATGTACAATGATTATTATAATTAAGTGCTATATTAATTATAGATGGCAACAGCATGCTCAGATTGACGACAACTATATAAAGTGACAATAAACATAAACTACGTAATAAATTTGAGAAAAAAGAAGATCTAAGTATAAATAAATACAATAAAGCGGCATCATGCATCTGGTGCATTCTCTTCGAGGTAAATTCTAAATTCCATTACTCGTGTGTTTACCATTTTACGTGACACTGGCAGAGTGATTTCCGCCCAATTTGCGCTGTACAGGCCATAAAGCAAGATAATAATAATAAACGTCAATCTTATTGGCATAAAAGTATTTGGCAGTGTACGCGAGACTATAAAATTAAATGAAAATGGTTTATTGCTTCCCCACGCCGTGTGGTATCCGGCTGAATAGAATAAAACCACCCTAATTTCTTACCGAGGTGTTGTATAAGGCGACTAAGGTAAGTCGAGCCGCCGTGTGGTAACCGGTTGAATAGAATAGACCACCCTCATTTCTTACCGAGGTGTCGTAAAATACGACTAAGGTAAGTTGATGTCAGGCAGGCGGCCGGTCGTAAAACACGTAGCCAAATTATGTGACAACATGTTCAAGTGAATATAACTATTCCCCGACGTTGGAAAAATAGAAATAAAGAAATGTAACTTATTTTTTTTAAAGGCGCAACCGCCGTGTTTTGCCGTTTACAGCACTGGCCATTGATAAAAAACTAAACAAAAACATCCAACGAAGCAGTATCTACTTGCAACACCTGCTTTTATAATTAACTAGCGGCCTGCCCATGCTTCGCACGGGTATTAAATATATATCCCATGTCACTCAGTGTAAAAAAATGATTAAAATCGATCCAGTAGTTTTGATTTATTCATTACTGCCCGTGGCCCGCAAGCGTTAAATTTGGAGAAAAACAATTTCCTCTCCCTATACCAAGACGATTTCCTGCTATCTTTGGAATATCTAAACTCATATAGTACATTTTTACTTATTTACTTTTACATTTTACCTATGTATTTTATTTTTACAATTAATTACAGAATGTCTTTAAACAAACTCTTAAAAGATTCGAAGTGCTATAGGGTGAAGCGCGGCGTCCTCACGGCATTTTAAATCTGTAATATCTCGGAAAATGTTCACTTAAATTACATACTGTAAACGACCATATTGACCTATATTAAATCAACAATTTATTTAAGGTACTTAATTGCATAAGGATTAATGTTGTATTGTATAAAAATTGCTTTGAACATAAGGCATTATTTTTCGTAAAAAGTATATGACAAAAAATGCTTTTGTGGGTTATCCATAAGAGATAGACATATACCATCGCGGACTTTTCTGTAGACCTTTTCAAGGCGTACAAATACTTACTACATCATTTTGATAAATCTCGTAGGGTTTAGCCTGCGTTTGTAATGTAAGCGGACAAAAATGTAATTATTTACAGAAACCTCAAAAATTACAGTATTTCTCTACTCCGTATTGAATGTTATTATACGTACAAACCTTCCTTTTGAATCACTCTATCTATTAAAAAAAACCGCATCAAAATCGGTTGCGTAGTTTTAAAGTTTTATGCGTACATACGGAAATATGGACTTTGTTTTATAATATGTAGTGATGGTATAAGACTACTTCAACTAATTATAATTTCAAATATATCCGCTCGATTGAATTTTATGTATCATAAATAACGTGATGGAGCAAGTTGGTTAATAAAATTTCTTAGATAAATCATTAACGTTAAAATGTTTGATAAAAATAAAAGATAAATAACAAAAATATTCGTTACTCAGTTTGATTTGCGAAAAATATACGTAAGGTTTATTTTGTTATAGTTTAATTATATTTATTTTGTTTGTTTATTTTATTTGGATAATGTGCATACGAAGCTTCTTGTCTTTGGCATTTAGTTAAGGCTTTAAAAGACTCGATTCTAGACCGATAATAAAACTAATAAAAAAAAGTATTTACTAATGTTATCTGGACTAAAATATATAGTGTATTCTATTTTTAAAATATTATTAAATCTTGACTTAAAGATTAAAATAAATTGAAACTTTCTTCTTTACTATACGCTAACATTAAAAAAAATTAGAATATTATCTATTGTCTTATCTGTTGTTATAATCTATTGTATTAGAATTACCTTATTACCCTAAATTTAATGTCTCTTGCCCAAAGGTTGCCTGGAAGAAATCGCTAGTTAGCGTTAAGGCCGCCTTATTGTATCTGCATTAAGATTATATAGTTTTCTTTACAATGTATATTGTAATTTTATGTGGTGCAATAAAGATTGTTCAAAATAATTCCTAGTTAACACTGCTAGATTTGTAATTCCCTCTTTATTTTTCTGTGACATGAGGCATCAGAAAAACAGAAGTACATAACTTTACCAGACAATTTTAAACGCCTAGGTAATATTAAAAGTAACAACGCGTCCTAAACTACATACATTTTTGCACGTACGAATTAAACCGGTCATGTACTTGGCAGCTTATTTATCATTCTATATCGGAATTTTGTGAGTAGCTTTAAAACGAGCTTCGGCAGTTTCTTGGTATAGCAACACATAAATATGGCTAGTTCTTACTTATCTTCGTACTGTCATTATCTTTAATATTTAAATGAGATAATCTTGTATATATATAAATATAAATATATATTCTGAAACTCGGAAGCGGCACCAACGATTTTCCTGAAATTCAGCATGTTTGGGGGAGGAAAAATCGATCTAGCTAGGTTTATTGTGTATTTAAAAAAATCTCATTTTATCCCCGTTTTTAGTCACTAAAAATACTGCTGTATTAGGAATGAAAGTAAATTATATATTCGACTGTCAAACGTAATGCTGTGACAACCTAATGATAACAAGCGGACCAAAATGATTTAAAACTCCGAGTTCGAAACCCACATAAAACCCCGGCTCTTCCTTACTTTTTTTAATTGCCTTTTTCTTCTTTTTTTTATTGCATTTTTTATCTTTTAAAAAATTACCGAGGCTCGGCCACCCACTAAGAATGTAATCGCTAAGGGATTTCCACGCCACACGATCTGTGCACTACTAAATAGTGTAATTTGTTTTGTATTTAATATAATCTAAGGGTAGCACTGAAAATATCGGAACAGTGTGACCGTGCGATTATCTCGAGAGGATCGCTGGTTCAAACCCGGGCAGGCACCAATGAGTTTTTCTATTAAAACTTATGTGTCTAATTGTCAATTGCAATTTATCGGTGCCAGGAAAACATATTGAGAAAATCTTAATATCTCTAAAGAATTCTAGGGATATGTGTAACCTACCAATACGCATTGGAGGTGTGGTAGGTCTAAGTTCCAATCCTTCTAACTAAAAACAGAGAGAGGAGGGATGACCAGCAGTGGGATAGTAACTGGCCGTTTCTTTTATTACATTTTAACAAAATCCGTATTATTAACTTAACCTTCCAATTAATTACTATCTTTCAGTAAAACTTGTACAAAAATCGATTCAGTAGATTTTGAGGAAATCGATCACATATAGACAGATTTTGTAAAAGTAAGTAAGTAGCGGCCTGTTACTATCCCACTGCTGAGAATAAGCCTCTTCTCTCCGTTTTTGGAGAGAAGGATTGGCCTACCACGCTGCTCCAATGCGGATTATTAGGTTACACATAACTCCAGAATTCTAGAGATATGCAGGTTTCTTCACGATGTTTTCCTTCACCGAAAAGCGCGTGATAAAATGCAATTACCAATTAGACACATAAGTTTCAACAGATTTTGATTTTGTTAATATAATTATCATAGATATAAATAAATTACATTAAATATCAGTATTTTATTTTGTCTACCAGGAATAAATTAACCGGCCATTAATTTTAAATATAGAATTCATTGTGAACGGGTAATTTACATAAACAAACAAGAACAGTGTTTGCATATTATCTGCAAACACTACAGCGATCTTTTAGCGACAACCTAGTTGTCTACCTTCCTACGCGGACCAAGTTTTTTAACCAGTAAAGTCAACTGGAACTTGCAATGTGAGTCATGTGTTCGAAATTTATGATAAACTAGTGGCCCGCTCCGGCTTCGCACGGGTATAAAATATATAACCTATGTCACTCAGTGAAAAATATGATTAAAATCTATCCAGTAGTTTTTGTTTTATTTATTACTGCCCGTGGCTCGCACGCGTTAAATTTGGAGTAAAACAATTCCCCTTTCCCTATACCATGAAGATTTCCTGCTATCTTTGGAATATTTAAATTCATATACTACATTTTTAATTATTTGCTTTTATATTCAAATTTTTTACCATACTTAACCAAAGACAAAATTACGTTTAGCTGTCATTTATGTTGTTGTTCCACTGTCATTTGCGTTTTGTTTTCCATGTCATAGTCGTTTTTGTTATACTACGTTTTATAGTAACTTGGCTGAAACGCGGTCGAACGGTATAAAAAGTCAGTCAAAAGTCAAGTCAAATATAAACGGTATCCTATGTCCGTCTCCTGGTTCTAAGCAACATCTCCACCAATTTTCAGCCGAATTGATTCATCCGTTCTTGAGTTATAAATAGTGTAACTAAGACCAACTTTCTTTTATATATATAGATACCAACAGTATGTTATTCATATTATAAGTAGTACTTGGTTGATTCCTTGCTCGGTAAATTAAAAAAAAAACTTTAAATAAAAAAAATTGGGTAGGTGGGGCTCGATCCTAGGTATATTCATTTCTAGAGACCGCGCGTTCCCCGAATAAGCTGCGCTAACATGACAATTTATGGCAAAAATAGTGTTTTTATATTCAATATAAATTTTAATATTTTTAATGCCCAAAAACGATTTTTTTTAAATAAAACGTAGCTAGATCGATTTTTCTCCCCCAAAACATGCTGAATTTCAGGACAAATCGTTGGTGCCGCTTTCGAGATTATGAATATATATACATATATCCTAAGCAAGGAGCCAATCCTGGAAGCAGTATCAACAAAAACTTAAAAAAAAAAAAACAAAAAAAATACGCTTTCGAACTAAAATTTTTTTTTTGTTTTCCATTTTTTACCTTATTTAAACTTCAGCAACTGTTAATTTTCTACCAAAAAACGAAACCGATAACTTTTAAAATTATTTTTCAACTCCGTAGCATAAATAAGGAAGACAAACGGATCTACTTTAATTATTAATATCCAAATCTAAATTGAATATCTCCTATAAATACTTTAATAAAAATTAATATTTCCTATAAAATGGATGTAAAAATTTCCATTTTACGTTCGTGGAACAACTTTTCTACTCTCTAAACATGTATTATGTGATCAAGGATCTAATAGTTCCGCGTAGACTTTCACTAAAGTATTCATTAATTATATATTAATAGAAATATTAAAATAACAGGTAATAACAATAAAGAGTGGATTATATAAATAGAAACGACACTCAAAAAAATTGACTATATAATTAATCTTTATCGATATTTTATTTCATTTGAATTGATTATTTTATATCAAATAAAAGTGTGGAATCCGGCTGAGTAGAATAGATCATCCTCATTTGTTACCGAGGTGACATAAAAGGCGACTAGGGAAACTTGACCCACCGTGTGGTAGTCGGTTGAGTAGAATAGACCACCCACTTTCTTACCGAGGTGTCGTAAAATACGACTAAGTTAAGTTGACGTCAGGCAGGCGGCCGGTCGTAAAATACGAAGCCAAATCACGTGACAACATGTTGTGCCGACCCAACTATATTAAAATGTAACATATAAAATAACTTACAAGCATGCCTATAGCTCTCCTATTTTAATATAAACTCTGACGATAATACCTAGTAATTTTCTAAGGAATTTAAATATTATCTGACTCAAAATTACACAGTCTTAGTTTTCCGTTATTACTAAAAGTTTTTTGTTTGTACACATAGAATATAACTCCTTTTAACTCGAGACAGTATATTAAATAGTCAGTAGACTTATAATCCAACTAATTGATAAACGTGACAAACTCAGATTATTTTCGAATTACAGTAAACATAATTAGAAAGAAACCATGAAAGAGAAAAAATAAAGTAAACCTAAGTGCATCTTGACATAATCGTGCCTCATCTCGTCGCATGACACTGCGAATTCTGCTCAGAGAAACGCGTCTTGGTGATAGGGATGTCAGTTGGAGTCGAAAAATTCGATTATTAAATAATCTGCATTAAAAAAAATTAAAGTTTGTAAAAAATCGATTAATTCATATCGAAAAGATCGATTATTAATAATCTTTTTTTACTATGTACTCAAGTTACTATTTTAATATTAATAATTAATTAGAATATCGAGTAATTAAAGAGGACTAGTACGAATAAAAATTGCTGTTTTTGAAATTTGATTAATTTTTGTAGTTTGGCTACATTAGTATCATCTATTAACGCATATTCAAATTCAAATAATTCTTTATTCAAATTGGCTTTTACAAGCACTTTCGAATCGTCAAATTACATTGTAGCTACGACTGGTTCGGAAAGGTGCTCTTACCGAGAAGAACTAGCAAGAAACTTGGCGATCTCATTTTATCATATCTCATTTTAAAAAACAAAAAAGTGAGTAATAAAAGGAGGAAAAAAGAGTAAATAGAATAATTGTTTCTTTTATAAATCGATTTATAATGTTTACAAAAACATCAATTATAATAGTAAAATAATCGATTAATATAAATAAAATTCAATTATTTTTTAACATCCCTGCTTAGTGAGCGAAAGTAAAATTATAAAGATTCAGTAGTTTTTACTGATTTGCAATGCCAATGTATCTAGATGTTTTTCTTTCAGAAATACGGTCGGACTTCAATCAATAAGGCGAACTTTTTGTTTGTTATAAACATTTCTGTAAAAAATATTGTGTAATTTTGCCAATTATAAAATTTATTTTAATATTGACACCTAAGCCGTGTTGTATTCGGCTGAGTAGAATAGACCAGCCTCATTTCTTACCGAGGTGTCGTTAAAGGCGAATAAGGTACGTTGATGAAGTTATTGCATTCAACTTTCATGTAGGTAAATAAGAAGTACCACAGCCAAAAAATATTTTATATTTACGTTTAAGTAATTAGGGATAGATATAACATTATATTTTGGGTGTAAACAAAAATTTCAGAACATCATCATCTTCTTGCCCTTATCCCACTCTAAGTGGGGTCGACACAACATATAATAAACATTTGTCACATGATTTAGCTACGTATTTTACGACCGGCCGCCTGCCTGACATCAACTTACCTTAGTCATATTTTACCACACCTCGGTAAGAAAGAGGGTGATTTATTCTACTTAACCGGATACCACACGGTGGGTCAACTTACCTTAGTCGCCTTTTACGTCACCTCTGCAAGAAATGAGGGTGGTCTATTCTACTCAGCCGGACACCACACGGCGGGTCGACTTACCATATACTGCGTCCATCATATTATCAGTCTTTTGACAGCTCACGCTCATTAAGTTTTGTATTGCTTACGTACAAATATCATACAAATAATATTTGTACTTTGTTCACTCTTCGTGAATTCAAATCTCGCGCGCTTGGTCTTGTCAATAACAACGCTCTGTGAGCATACGGCAGTAACGCGTTACCATTGGCCCCGGACCGAGTTGAGTTGTCGCTGGGAGCGGCTACGCATCAATTCGCGCTCGAAGTCTACTATCGTGTGTGTGAACTGCAAGAAAATCCGAGAAAAGGGACGCTTATTTGTTTTCTATTATCATATTCGTTATAAAACCGTTGTGGCATAGTTGTTATGTGTGTGACAATAGTGATTCATTAAAAGTTCAGAGATATCAGCATAGGGCGTTGCCGCCACGTGCCATCTGCATCGAAAGAAGACTCATCTTCCTCCACCGGAGGCTTCCAGGCACTCGGTCTGGATCGCCACGTTACTGCGGTAAGTGTAATTGTTGTTGTCCAGGCCAAAGCAATTAGGGAACTAACGTTCATCGGCGGAACAGTTCATTTTCGGGGTGTTCCGACCCAGTGTGCCGTTACTGGGCCCCCCACGGCAGGGCCTTTTCGCCACATTTTCTGGTGCCGAAACCCGGGAGTGCCTAATAACCTCACTTTGGAGTGGAATTGTTAAAATTCGTAAATATTGCTGGTATTTTTCGTTAAGTAAAATAGTATTATTTCCCATTAAATTCAACATTATTTACTTATTTAGTGCATATAATTAACTAATCCTAATTAAAACTTATCTAAAAATCATAATATATTACTACATTGAATCATACAGAGTTAGTAATTTTACATTTTTTGTTAAATACGTAAAAGTAATAAACGGCCATTTTGTTACATAATTACGTCTTTCCATTCATAACTTATGCTGTAACCATTCGACCATTTTGCTACTAAGTTTATTATTTAGTTCATTCGAAAATTCATTCGATTAGTTAATTCCAATCTTTACTTTGCACTATATCGATTATTATTTGTCTGTACACTAATAGCTACATTCGTTCTATAATCCTATTCGTATTAAGCGAAGATCGACAACACTTTGACAGTTTGTGTTGTTTTCGTTTATCAAAACCTATAAGCGGCTTTTACTTCGAGCAAATTCATATCTTTGGAATAGTAAAATAGTTGCAGATCACATATAAACAATCTTATTTTTCTAATTATCGGTGTTTATGTGTAATTATCGGCTGTGACTGTTTTGTGTTTCATAAATCGAATTCGGATTACTACAGATCAGGTACGTAAACAATCAAAATATTTTATATTTTTATTATCGGTGTTTGTGTACCTATTTGTTGGCTGTAGTAATTATCATACGTTCATTATTGCAGATCTTATATGAAACAAACTAGTTTGTTTCGCGGTGTTTCATATAATAATAATTATCGGCTGTAATAATAAATAACCCGGTCTTATACAAATATAAGAATCGAAATATAATTATTTCTTATCGAGATTTAATTAATTACTCAAGTTCACACACAAATATTTCTTATTAAACATTCGTTATTTATACGTAGTACATTTTCGTACATATCGCAGCTAAATAGGTATATTATTAATATAACGCTTTCGTGCGGTCGGAACCGCGCGCGCCGCGCCGGCTAGCTTCTATATTCATAAATACGTAATAATATATTTCATTTTTGCGATTTTGTTTTTATCGAAATACCGAAATGGCGTTTAATCCGAAGCGTACTCTCCGTAAACTTAGTGCAACGGGTAAATCTAAATCAAAATCTGCGTTAATAGATAGTTATACAATTCAAGATTTACCTTCGTTACGTAGAAAACGTACTATTGCTTTGAACCGTATGTCTAAAGCGTTAGAGGTCGGATTGCAAGCAAAAACTGATGCCAATCAATGCGATTTGTTTTTTTCGTATTGCGATCAAATAAAAAAATTTACTGCTGAGTTTGAGCAGGCGCATTTTTCAATCCTTGAACTTTTGGATACTTGCGATGAAGCCGTGGATGATGATGATGATATTCGGACTCGTTTTGATGACATTCAGTTTGAAGTTATGTCAATACGGCGTAGTTTAACGAGCAACGTTTTAAATACATCCAGCTTGTCTCATAATCAATCTGATAACACATCATTATCACATATTAGGCTACCGAAAATTCAGTTACCTACCTTTTCGGGTGATTTAAAAAAATGGCCTGAATTTTTTGATACGTACAATGCGCTTATACACGACTGCTCATCTCTTACCGAAGTCGAAAAATTCCACTACTTGAAATCTTCGTTAAGCGGTGATCCACTCGCGCTTATTCGTGCGTTCCCTGTGACGAGTGATTATTACTCTGATGCGTACGCGGCTTTGGTTGCGCGATACCAAGATAAGCGGGAGTTAGCATTTACTTGTTGGAGGGACACTTTAAACGTTAATTTCAACCTTCAAAACACAAGTGCGTTTCGTCGATCGCTGGATTGCATTGATGAAAATTTAAGTATTTTAAGGAAGTTAAAACTTCCAGTCGAGCAGTGGGATTTTGTCATCGTCTATCACGTTCTATCAAAATTAGATACAAAATTGCGCCGCGATTTTGAAGAAAAGTGTTGCAATTCCGAAATTCCTAATTATTCACAATTAAAGGGCTTTTTACATTCGAAGTGTGAAGCACTAGTTCGAGATAGTCATTTCTGCGACACTACTAAAATTAAAAATACGTCAAAAGAATCGACTAAATCGTCTTTAAATTATAATAATCGTTCAAACGTGAATCATACATTAGTTGCAGGTTATTCGAATAAACCAAATAAAAATTTAAAAGACGATGAAAATAATAAAACGATTGTGAAATGTTCTTTTTGTAACGATTTACATACGATTTCACGATGCAAATCTTTTCTTTCGAAATCTGCTGACGAGCGGGTGTCTATCGCGAGCAATAAACGGTGGTGCTTTAACTGTCTTAAGCAGTCGCATCAATTAAAAGATTGCAAATCGATTTTCCGGTGTTTAAGGTGTAAACACAAACATCACACTTTACTTCATAAAGATCGCACTAACAATACGTCGGATACTGATTCAACCGTGATAGCCTCTCGGTCTGTGTCTCTGGTTGCTAAGGGCGCAGGATCAAAATTTAGTAGCAAGAATTCTAATACAACCGTCCTTCTTGCTACGGCTATGGTGCAAATACAAAATGCGAGTGGTCAGTATCATTCTTTTCGCGCGCTGTTTGATACCGGAAGTCAAAACAATTTTATTACGTGCAAAGCAGTTCAATGCTTGAATCTGAAGCCGGTCTCAAGCGCCGTGACTATAAACGGTATCGGAGGCATAGCTGCTGACATATCCGGTGTAGTTCGTTCTACAATCGCATCAAATAGCAAACCGTTATTTAAACTTGACCTTCATGTCATTTCAAATATTTGTGGTGATCAACCAGTAGCTAAACTTAATACCGTAGGTTGGTCACACTTACAATCCCTACATTTAGCGGATCCAGGATTCGACATTCCTGGACCGATTGACATTCTTTTCGGAGCAGACGTTTTTGCCGAATCAGTCCTTAGCGATTGTATCAAGGTTAATGCCCATCAACCACTTGCAATAAATTCGGTATTCGGTTGGCTTTTGTTGGGTAAAACGCCGCTCGTAACTTCACATTCGTTACACGTTTCATCAAAATCGGACGAGCTGGTTTCCATCGTTCAACGTTTCTGGGAAATTGATAACGTGCCACAGGCGTCACCTCTCACACCTGAGGAGCTTGCATGTGAGCAAGCTTATATAACCGAACATTATCGTGATTCTTCTGGCAGGTATGGGGTTCGACTCCCATTCAAGGACAATATAGAACCGTCATTTGACTGTTCTCGCGATATTGCATTAAGGAGATTCCACGCCATCGAAAAGCGTCTTTTACGCGATCCTCTTTTGCATAAAGAATATTCGGAATTTATGGAGGATTATCATCAATCCGGCCATATGTCTTTAGTTGATGCCAAGCAACTAAACAAAGGAAAATACTATATACCGCATCATTGTGTCCTTAAACCTGATAGCGCCACAACAAAGTTACGCGTTGTGTTTGACGCCTCGGCTAAGGATCTTAAAGGAGTTTCCTTAAATGACACGCTGCTAACCGGCCCTAAACTTCAATCCAACATCGTTGAGGTGCTTCTTCGTTTTCGCCTCCACGCGGTTGTGTTTATGGCTGATATACGTCAGATGTATCGGCAAATTTTGATTGCTGATGATCATAGGGATTATCAGAGGATTTTATGGAGATCAGGTCCCGATCAGGTCTTGCAAGAATTTCGATTGAATACCGTTACCTATGGTGTTTCATCTTCACCCTATTTGGCATGTAGAACTATTAAGCAATTAGCAGAAGACGAAGGCTCTCGATTCCCTCTTGCTGAGCAAATTTTATCTACTGATATATACGTTGACGATGTTGTTACCGGTTGTGCTGGTCTAGACGATGCCCTGAAAGCTAAATCACAACTTGTAAAGCTCTTCTCTTTAGGTCATTTCCAGTTAAGGAAATGGGCTAGTAACGAATCTAAGTTTCTTTCGGATCTTCCGCAGGAAGAATGTTTGCGTGATTCTAAACTTTTTTCGGATGGTCAACCTTTTACACTAAAGGTGCTCGGCCTTAAATGGGACCCATCCACAGATGCGTTTTTATTCGATGTGAAATCGTCTAATCGATCGTGTACTAAGCGTAATATTCTTAGTGAGATTGCGAAGATCTTTGATCCGCTAGGATTCCTCTCACCTCTGACCATAAAGGCGAAGTGCTTAATGCAGAGGCTTTGGATCCTTGGAATTTCATGGGATCAAGAACCACCTAAAGAGATAATACACTCGTGGAAAACCCTGTGTGACCAATTATCGGTGCTCAAAGAGCTACAACTCTCTCGTCGTCTTACTGTTGATGGTGCAATTAGGTATGAACTTCAGGGATTCTGTGATAGTTCTGAATTAGCGTACGGAGCAGTGCTATACTTGCGTGCCTTATGCGATGATGGATCTATTAAAATTCGGCTATTATGCGCTAAAGCTCGTGTAGCACCCGTTAAGAAAATTTCGTTACCTCGGTTAGAGCTGTGTGCAGCGGTTCTGCTTACAGATCTTACAAAATTCGTTCTGGATACGTACCTTGACAAGTTAGTCATTCATGCGCTATATTTGTGGTCAGATTCGACCGTCGTCCTATCCTGGCTCCGTTCTCATTCGTCTCGCTGGACCACATTCGTGGCTAATAGAGTAAGTCATATCCAGGAACTATTCCCGGCAGAGTCGTGGTACCATATCGCCTCGCCTGACAATCCTGCGGATGTGTCTTCTCGTGGACAATATCCTCTCGAGCTTTTTCACAACTCTTTATGGTGGTCAGGACCATCTTGGTTATCAGAGCCCTCTGACCGCTGGCCCAATTCTTCTAAATTTCCAATTCCTAGTAGCGATGAGGAAGAATTTGTGCGTACCGAAGAGCGTCGATCAGTAACCTTGGTTGCTGATAATACTGATAATTCGAACTCACCCATCGATTATTTATTACAACGATTTTCTTCACTCGAAAAAATAATTCGTATTGTTTCATATATCAGACGTTTTATGTATAACATAAAAAACTCAGATAAACGTCAATGTGATTCACTTTTGACTGAAACTGAAAACAATATCTCACATTTATTTATCGTAAGATTCGTTCAGAATTCCACATTCGCTAATGAAATTCAACAGTTAAAATCGAATAAACCCTTAGCGAAACCTTTGCGAAAACTTAACCCGTTCTTGGACGAAGAGGGGATTCTCAGGGTGGGCGGACGAATTTCTCGTGCTGGCTTAGCATTTGAACAGAGGCATCCCGCTCTCATACCTAGCGATCATCCGTTCACGACTAAGATCATCGAATATATTCATCGTAAACATTGTCATACAGGACAAAATACTACTCATTATCTGATTTTGCAACGGTTTTGGGTAATATCCGCGAAACGAGCAATTCGACGCTGTCTTTCAAAATGCATTCGATGCTTTAGAACTCGACCTAAACCATTACAACCGTATATGAGCGATCTTCCATCGTTTCGGGTCAACCAAGTCAAACCGTTTTCTGTAGTCGGGGTTGACTTTGGTGGACCTTTTCGAATTAAAATCGGCACACACCGCGGAGCTAAAATAGACAAGGCTTATCTTTGTTTATTTGTCTGCTTGGCTGTAAAAGCAGTCCATCTTGAAGTGGTGTCTTCTCTTTCAACCGACGGTTTCTTAGCCGCATTACGTCGTTTCGTTGCACGTCGTGGACGTTGTAGTGTTATCCATGCGGATTGTGGAACAAACTTTATCGGTGCTAGCAATTATTTATCGTTATTACAAAAGGTTTCACAGACTGAACAAATTAAATTCGATTTCAATCCTCCATCTGGAGCGCATTTCGGTGGGGTTTGGGAAATTCAGATCAAAGCTGCGAAATCACATCTTTATCGAATTGTTGGCAATCAAGTGTTAACCTTCGAGGAACTTACCACTTTGTTTGTTCAGATCGAAGCGGTTTTAAATTCGAGGCCTCTTTATCCGTTAAGCTCCGATCCAAACGACCTAAACGTTTTAACTCCTGGCCACTTTTTAACACTAGAGCCGCTTACATCCGTTCCCGACGAAAATGTAGCTAATAGTAAACTTTACCGACTAAACCGTTGGCAACTAATTCAATCTTTCCTGCAGAACTTTTGGGTTCGCTGGAAGAATGAATATTTAAATTCTTTAACACAGCGTGCAAAATGGACGAATAAATCCGACCCGTTAAAATTAAATTCTATCGTAATTATCAAAGACGACAATCGTATACCGCTACAATGGGCATTAGGGAGAGTTAACAAACTACATTCGGGCCCAGACGGAGTTGTCCGTGTGGCAACTATTCAGACTAAAAATAGTCTTATAATACGACCTCTTGTTAAACTTTGCCCTCTTCCCGTTGAATCGTAATCTAATACTATTTATTATATCATACGTTTTTTAATTATAATTGTAGTTCTTAATCTTTAAGTTTAATTCGCTATCGTTCCTATAGTTTTAATTAAATATATCTTTTATTAATCTTATTTATCCGGAAAATACCAGCTGTATTTTGGTGGGCGGTATGTTCACTCTTCGTGAATTCAAATCTCGCGCGCTTGGTCTTGTCAATAACAACGCTCTGTGAGCATACGGCAGTAACGCGTTACCATTGGCCCCGGACCGAGTTGAGTTGTCGCTGGGAGCGGCTACGCATCAATTCGCGCTCGAAGTCTACTATCGTGTGTGTGAACTGCAAGAAAATCCGAGAAAAGGGACGCTTATTTGTTTTCTATTATCATATTCGTTATAAAACCGTTGTGGCATAGTTGTTATGTGTGTGACAATAGTGATTCATTAAAAGTTCAGAGATATCAGCATAGGGCGTTGCCGCCACGTGCCATCTGCATCGAAAGAAGACTCATCTTCCTCCACCGGAGGCTTCCAGGCACTCGGTCTGGATCGCCACGTTACTGCGGTAAGTGTAATTGTTGTTGTCCAGGCCAAAGCAATTAGGGAACTAACGTTCATCGGCGGAACAGTTCATTTTCGGGGTGTTCCGACCCAGTGTGCCGTTACTGGGCCCCCCACGGCAGGGCCTTTTCGCCACATACTTTATGGATGGGTACCGCCCACTTAGTGATGTCACACATAATGGGTTACTACGATTATGCCACAGATTAAAAATAATCGGTAGAAATCGATGTTACGAGTATTAAAAGACATTTAATAACATTATCTAAAGTTTTACTTTCTTCTTAGTTAATACATGAATACAAATAAAACAATCAGGATATTTTAATTTATTTTATTAGCACGAGTCGTCGGAATGATAATCAACACTAGACTCCTCCGATGAGGAGTCTTCAGTAGCAGTTATTATTAGCTCTTGTGTAGATAATATATTATCAAACGCAATATCACGTTCTCAATCAGAGAATATTACTCTTTTAGTTCTTTCCACCACACTTGCCCAGTTCTCGGCCGTTACGTGGGTGCAAGCATTTTTTAGCAATTGCAACATTTTATTCGCTGTGAATGGGGGGCTTGTATTGCATCTCGCAGCATGCCCTTTTACTTGTGCCCATATAAGTTCTATTGCGTTGTACTGGCAGTGGTATGGAGGAATCCGAAGAACAGTATGGCCATATTCTGCTGCCATTTCATTGATTACATAGCGTTTTGCTCTCTTTTTGGTTTTTAATATTTTTATTAATTCAACTTTTAACATTGAGTCGTCCACATTTTCTCCATTGTCCCGAAGCCAATTAATTATTTCATGCTTTTTATTAGCCTGTGTTGGCATTTTGTCAATTTGACGGGAGTGGTAGGGCGCATTATCAATAAAAATTATTGATGGTTCTTCCAATGAAATGAGCATTTTTTTGAACCACTCTTCATACACATTTGCATTCATCTCTTCGTGGTAGTCATTTGATTTCTTCGATTTAAATGCCAACAGTGCGTCTTGTACAAATCCTTTTGCTGTACCTGCATGGCAAATGATTAGGCGCTCACCTTTTCCCATTGGTACTGAGGAAGTGGAATCAGCAGTATCATCAGTCCAGAAACGAGATAGTGTGTGGTTAGCGTTGAGCCATGTTTCATCCGTGAAAACAATATTTGCCCAATCTTGTATTTTCTTTGCCTCTCTTAAAAAATCACAACGTGCTATAGCTATATCTGTGCGTTCCATTAATAATTTTCTTTTATTTAACTTTTTATATGAAAAGCCAATTGTGTTCAAAACTTTGACCAAAGAAGATTTTTCACCATGAAATAGACCACTTCTTTTCAAAGAAACAATAAGTTTTCTCAAAGTTGGAATTTCTTTTCTCAAGTAGTAATCTAGTTTACGTAGGTTATCATTAATCGAATTACTTAGGTACGTAATTCGATTAATGATAGTAGGTACTATAATCGGAATGGTATCGCATACGAGAATCTTTAGGACATCACTATCGTCAATCTGTCAAAAGATGGTTAATATAATGGACAGTGTATAGTCGGCTTTTACGACATCTCAGTAAGAAATGAGAGGGTGGTACTATTCTATTCCGCCGGATACCACACGGCGAGTAAACAAAAATTTAAGACATTAAAGAAAAAAAAATATAAAATTCAGAAGAGATCGTAAGCCTGGATGCGTAGGTATAAAGAGGATGCGTTTAAGCGAATATTTCGCAAAAAAGGCCCCAAATACTTGGAAAGGATTAGAATTTGACAACATTCGCGTATAAATTTTATCTCAAATGTCATAATATACTCGTAAACTCGCTGCCTTATCTAAATCAGGGCAGCACAATCAACAGAATGTTTGAGACAGGTGTTCGACAAACAGGTTCCCTCGTGACCGCCTACGAGCGTCTACTGTTCAAGTGCTCACCGTCCTAATATAAATTTATTGCCGTAGGAAATGTGCTAAGATCGTTATTCGATCTATAAACAGTAGCTAAGATATTATTTGTTTAGTTGATCGTTCAAGAGATTGTATTTGAAGCAAATAGAGTATTACTTTTCCTTTAAATTTAATAAGAGATGTGTATGTTTGTAATAAAGACAATATAATTTTGAATGTTGATCGTAGGATGAATTGAGATTCATATTATGGTATTATTTGACTGGCTCGTTGGCGCAGTGGGTAGTGACCCTGCCTTCAGCTCCGCGGGTCGCGGGTTCGATTCCCGCCGAGGGCCAACATTTTCTATAAATGAATTTGTTGGTCTTTGAGCCTGGGTGTATATTTGTATTTATGTATGTATTTAACAATTATATATGTATATATTCACCAGTTGTCTGTCACCCATATCACAAGTATTAAGTTACTTACTTTGGGGACGGACCACCGTGTGTGTAAGTGTCCCATATATTTATTTATTATTATTTAAATGACTCGGTAATTTTTTTAAAGATATAAAAAAATACTTTAAAAAAAATAGAAAACGTCTATGACATATGAGATTCGAAGCCGGGTTTTGAACATTTTCGGTCCACCCATCGCAACATAACGGTTGACAGCTAAAAAAATCCTTTGCTTTCAATTATACATGACACCATATTTTTGATGCTCAAAAACAGGAATAAAACCATTTTTAAAAAAAATAATAGCTAGATCGATATTTCTCACCAAAAAACCCTTTCATGTTGATTTCAGAAAAATCGCCGTTTCCGAGATTCTTAAAATATATTTATCTATACATACACGATTAACTCGTTTCTATATTAAAGATTACCATGCAACCGATTGTAAAAATTTCGTAAGTTGATCTAAGTACGCCAACTCAGTTACCTTGGACAAGATAAAAACAATTTCTATGCGATGTACAGCTACAGTAAGCTTTATATCCTTGCAGATAACAAGGCATCTGTCAATCTGTCGGATTGCAACAGAACTAAGCAGATATTGAAAACAAATTTTGTCTCCTACTATTCCAGTCAAAGCAATTACATTGATATTGAAAAATGCTAGATTTGTTATGAATCAAACTGGTTGTTAAATGAACGCGTATTAAAATAAAACATAGAGTATACAAAAATTAATTATTATTTCGCTAAAAGTGAAAAAAATTGCATTATTGGGGGCAAACTGATCTGACTCGACTGGCCCGTTGGTGCAGTTGGTAGTGACCCTGCCTTTAGCTCCGTGGGTCACGGAGTTAAAGGCGCGGGTGCAAGTCCCGCCGAGGGCCAACATTTTCTATAAACTATTTGTTGGTTCTTCAAGTCTGGGTGCATATTTGTATTTAAGTATGTATTTAAAATTATGTCCTACTTCCTGCTAATTATAAATGCGAAAGTTTGTGAGTATGGATGTACGTTTGTTACTCCTTTACGGCGACCAATATCGATGAAATTTGTCACAATTATTCCTTATACACCGGGGTAACATAAAGGCTATAAAAATACTGCTAATTCTACAGGAATAGGATAACATTGAAAAGCGCCATCTATTATCAACCTATGACGCGAACAAAGTTGCGGGTAAAAGCTGGTATGTATATATTTACCAGTTGTTAAAACGCTTATTATTTAAAATTTCACACAAACCGGTCGACTACTAGTACATGGTAAACTACTAGTGCGCTTACCTTTGTTGTATTTCCGATTCCAGAGTCCAGAACTGTGTCACTAATGTTTGGGAGTGCGCGGATGCGGCGAGGATGCGCGAGGAGGAGCTGGAGGTGGCGCTCAAGGTGGTCATCGTAGGCGACGGCGGCGTCGGCAAGTCCAGCATCATCCAGCGCTACTGCCGCGGCACCTTCACCAGGGACTACAAGAAGACCATCGGCGTCGACTTCCTGGAGCGGCAGATCGAGTGAGTACTGTTTCACGGGTGTAGCTGAACATCTTGGGAATGCCTGAGATATAAGTAAGTAGCGGCCTGTTACTATCCTATTGCTGAGAATAGGCCTCTTTTTTCTCCGTTTTTTGGAGAGAAGGGTTGGAGCTACCTACCACGCTGCTCCAGTGGGGATTGGTAGGTTACACATATCTCCTGAATACTCTAGAGATATGTAGGTTTCCTCGCGATGTTTTCCTTCACCGAAATGCGTGTGATAAATTGCACAAGTTTTAACAAAAAAACTCATTGATGTCTTCCCGGGTTTGAACCCGTGACCTCCCCGAAAGAGTCGCACGGTGTCACCGCTGGGTTACCACAGCTATCCTGTCCCGAGATATGTTTAATCTATATTAAATTGGCCCGTTGGGTTAGTTGTCAGTGACCCTGGCTTCAGTTCTACGGGTCGTGGGTTTGATTCCCGCCGAATATGTACAATATATACATTTTCTAAAAATCAATTTCTTGGTTCTTCGAGTTTGGGTGTATATTTGTATTTACGTCTGTATTTAAAATTATATATGTATTTATTTACCAGTTGTCTGTCACCCATAACACAAGTATTAAGTTACTTACTTTTGAGATTTAAAAAAAAAATATCAATCGGCATTGAAGCAAAGTTTAGGTTTTGGTTAGGACCTTTTCTTTAGAATTGTCCTTCCAAAAAGATAAGAATCCAGAGTCTGCGTCCTTTCCTAATAGTAAATTAAAAAGAAACACGGCTAAGAAGGTTTTATTCATTTAGGATTGATGGCGAGGAGGTTCGGCTGATGCTGTGGGATACGGCGGGCCAGGAGGAGTTTGACGCCATCACCAAGGCGTACTACCGTGGAGCACACGCCTGCGTCCTGGCCTTCTCAACCACTGACCGGGACTCCTTTCTCGCGCTTCACTCTTGGAAACTGAAGGTTAATATGACATACATCCTCCTGCCCTTATCCCGCTCTAAGTGGGGTCGGAACATGCTATAAACATGTCATATGATTTGGCTACGTATTTTATGACCGGCTGCCTTTCTGACGTCAACTTACTTTAGTCGCCTTTTACGACACCTCGATAAGACAGTGGTTGGTCTACTCTACTTAACTGGACACCACACGGTAGGTCAACTTGCCTTAGTCGCCTTTTACGACACCTCAGTAAGAAATGTGGGTGGTATATTCTACTCAGCTGGATGCCACACTGCGGGTCGACTTACCTTAATCGCCTTTTACGACACCTCAGTAAGAAATGTGGGTGGTCTATTCTACTCAGCTGGATGCCACATTGCGGGTCGACTTACCTTAGTCGCCTTTTACGACACCTCGGTAATAAATGAGGGTGGTACTCTATTCAGCCGGATACCACACGGCATTACATCTAATACAGTAAAATAAGCATACAAGATGATTATGTTACTTCTTCTCGCTTCGTAGTTCCTGTTTTGACATGTAAATGTGCCAAATATTTTTAAGCGATAAAATTATAGTTTAGCGAAGTGATAAATAATCGTACAGATAAATATGTCACAAGTCGCGACCCGCGACGCACTTTACGCTCAATGCGCTGTAATCTAAAACGTACTCTCACATATCGCTGCGTAAGACCGACAATGTTTATATTTCTATACCTATATTTGGATCCGGCACGTCCACATAAATTACTGCGAAATATTCACCAACATGTCGCGCTTGTTTTACTGGTTTTTTGTGACATATATCATCGTTTCAACCGATATTTATGCTGCGCGTACATCACCTGAAGAACTGTGTATCGACTACTACAAATCCGGTGAAGATTTTGACTTAAACCTGTTAATTGGCGATTGGTATGCTGTTTATTACTGGCCGCCGCTAACTAGGAGGCGTGATAAATGTGAAGTTATTAAATTCAATAAAATAAACCCATCGGAATTGCAATCCGCTTGCGGTAATGCGCCGTACGGTGAGGAAATTTTTAAATCGACGTACAGAAACAACGCTGAGAAAATGCGGAATGTATTTTATTATGGGCAAGGAGAAGTGAAACATCAAATTCGAGATTGCAACCGCGTCTCGAAATATATATTTGTTGACTTGTTCGATGATTATGTTATGGGCATCAATTGTTCTTCTGAAGGCCGTGGAGTGCTTCTAGCGAAAAATCTTCCGACAAATGAAGAGTTACAGTCGGTGATTGAAGACATATCCATTATGACGGGCCGTTTTGGTAGTCCTGATTGTACGCTGGCGGGTTAAATCTTCTGTAGGTATACCAACTGATGATGAATATTCAGTGATACTACGATATAACTATCGTTTTGCAATATATTCGCTAATATTTTCTTGAAATTATTGTTTGTAAACTTATAATAAATAATAACATAACAAAATATCTTATAGTTTTATTTTGCATTGTCCCGCGGGTTTATGCATATATTTATGGTACACTAGCTTTTATCAGCAACTTCGTTTGCGTAGACTGTTGTCGCGTGATAGGATTGAATTGACAGGATTTCTATAGCCTATTTATAATTCCGGTGTATAAGGAATAATTGTGCCTAATTTCATCGATATTAGTTCAGCGGATTCGCCGCGAAAATGTAACAAACATATATCCATACTCACAAATTATCAAATGTATAATATTTAAGCAACATTTTGTTATAGAAGTATTTAAAAAAAATGTTCCGATCGCCACAAAACTTTACAGTTTCATCGACTGGGCAACAGGAAGCAGGCAACATTCACATACCTTATACATGCAAGACAAGTCACCACACGTATCACAAAACGCCGCCAACACCAACACTCTACACACACTCACAACCACAATCTCTACGATCGTTTCGCCCCGAAATCGAAGCATCATTAGGAGGATAGGCTTCACCTGATCCTGTATGTGAACGTTGCCTGCTTTATACACTCAGCACTACAAATATTATCTTAACAAACGCGGATTACGGCGAAATAATTCTGTTGTAACTTCTGTACTATGGAATTCTGTAAAGTAGCGCCTGCTTCTATAAATCTGGTCCTTAAGATAAAATATTATGACAAATATTTGGATAATAGACTTGCTAGTCTTACTTGGTTATAACAGTTTTATTTAATACTCGATGTGTTAATAAACAAATAAAAAATTATTAACATTCAGGTGTGATGCGACCAGTGTCTTAGTGCCTGAAAACTAGGATAAAATGTCATATTTTTGAACGAAATAAAACCTAGCTAGATCGATTTATTACTTTCCAACCCCGTAATAAGTTTCATGAATTTCAGTTCCGAATTTCAGAACATTGAATATTAAAACATATAAAACATTCCAATATATCTTAAATAGCGATTCAACTTCTTGTCGGATGTAGAATGTGGCCGGCTAAGATCCATAAATACCTTAGACCTTGCCTTCCCTAAATGCTCCTCACTGACTTACTCGAGATCATTTAGCTTTCATGGTGCTAAGCTATGGAATGATTTACCAGTATCAATCCGCAAATCTCCTTTCCTTTCAGCATTTAAGTTACAGATTAGAAAATATTTATCATAGGTAATTAATTAATATATTAATAGCATTTATTATTAGCTCACTTTATCTATTTATTTTACCAAAATTATTTAATAGATTAAATAGTTCCATTTATATAAACTTTTTCCTTTTCTCTATATAACCCATATAGAGAAAAGGAAACTCTCTTTCTTCTTCAATTCTTGTCCTTTTCCTTCTATTACTCAAAGGTTGACTGGAAGAGATCCCTTTTAGGGATAAGTCTATACATGTGTTTTATAATTTTAATTTTTTTTCTTTCTCTTTTCTAAATATATGTGTAAAAAGAAAAAAAAAACATTTGATGCTATTATAATATGTTTCAGGTGGAGAATGAATGCGGCGAGATTCCAACTATCATAGTTCAGAACAAAATCGATTTGATGGATCAGTGTGTTGTCGGGCCGTAAGTATTTGATCGATCGTACAAAATCGTCCCCGGGGAGACGATCTCTCGTCGTTATATGTACAAAATTTCAATTGTGGAAATATGTGTGACACACTGACTTCTACGCGGGCAAAGTTCAATGGCACAGTTAGTTATATATGAAAAAGAGAAAAGATATATAGCCTCATTGCTTTATCTTTTTGTCGATGGATACATCAGGCTGGCTGCCCTTAAAAGCAACAGCCTATTGGTATTCCACTGCTGGGCATAGGCCTCCTCTCTCCGATTTTTTAAAAGTGTTAGAGCTAAGACCCACCACGCTGCTCCAATGCGGATTGTTAGGTTACACATATCTCTAGAATTCTCGAGAGATATGCAGGTTTCCTCACGATGTTTTCCTTCAACGAAAAAGTTTGATAAATTATCAATTAGACACATGAGTTTTAATAGAAAAACTCATTGGTGCCTGCCCGAGGTTTGAACGTGTAGCCACCTAACTTACTAAGCTGTGATAGCCCAGCGGTGATACTTAAGATAGGTAATCAGTTTTTATTATAGTCTTTAATATTTTTTTATAGTTCTTATTATAGTCTCTCATTGATGCCTACCCGAGGTTTGAATCGGTGACCCCTGGTCTTACTCCAGTATAATACAATGTCTAGCGACGAGGCGGAGCTGGTGGCGCGCGCGCTGGGCTGCCGGCTGATGCGCGCGTCCGTGAAGGAGGACGTGAACGTGGGCGCCGTGTTCCGGGCGCTGGCGGCGCGCTGCCTGGCCGAGCTGCGGCGCGAGCACGGCGCGGACGCCGCCCCGCCCTGCGCCGCGCCCGTCATTGGTAATTACTTGTGACTGTTTCTTGTGCTTCTGGTTCTTCTCGGTAAAAGCAATATACCGAACCAGTTGTAGCTTCATTAATCATATTGATACTTGACGATTAAAATGTGCTTGAAAGAGCTTATTTGAATAAAAGATTATTTGGATTTGATTATAGTAAGTGTATTTTTTTTAGACAGGAAAAAACCCCTTATGGGTACCCCTTATGGTCGGGCGGTGCCCGACGGGGACAGGCGGTGGTTATGATACTCGCACCGACTAAAACAACCTGTGTGCTCCGCAACGCTGCTGGTGGCGGGGACAGGGTATCGTTGTATACATTGCCCTCATCCCCGCCAGCAGCAACTCTTAACCACAGAGTGCGGCACCTGTGAGTCGGGGCTTTCTAATGGTGACCTCTTCCTCCGCTAGACGATGTATCGGGAGCACCAGATGCATCGACTGCTTTAGGAACCTTTTCAGGCAGGCGTCTGATAAACCCCGTTTGGAACGCCCAGAATGTCCCCGTTAGGGCGGCACTCGATGCTCTTGAACGAGTCGCCTGCGCCCGGCTCGCCTGCGGCGGATCGGATCCAAGGATTCGACTTCCGGGATCCGTCCCGCCGCCTCCTTCCGCGAGATAAAGTGTTCGCAAAAGGAGGCCATCGCTGCCCACGACTCTCCCTGCCCACAATGACACGAACCACAGTGGGCAGGGAGAGATCGTGCCCCACCTGTACCACGAGTTCCGCCCGCTGAACCGCCCAAGCTGGACAGTCCGCGAGCATATGCAGCGCTATGATACTAAGTGTCTAGCGTTATTTGTGAGCTCCATATGTATCGACGAAATTTAATGTATATCATAGACATACGGAGGTCACAAAAGGCTTGTGATACCTGTGTCGCGACAGCAGAGTTAGCAACTCATTCGATGGTCTCTATGAAATTTCGCAATCCATACTAGACCAGTCTACAGAAAGGTTTAAATTAATTATAAGACATATGCTTATTCGTAAAGCATATTACATAATTGAAGATTATATAGATGATAAAAAAGCCTGGATTAGAAAATCCTTTCAGCTTCATACAAGACTGTGGTTTAATAATGTAAAATGTTTAGAAGATTGACCGCCGAGTTCCTTTCTGGTTTTTTTGGTAAGAGCAACATTTCGAACCAGTTGTAATTTCATTCATATTGATCCTTGACGATTCAAGGGGTTTATTTAAATAAACATTATTTTGATTTGATTTGTTACAAAATATAAATAATAATTGCAGGTACATTTACAAATAACAACAGCAACGGCACGATCCTACTGCGGCCTACGAAACACCGGCCCGGCGGGAAGAAGAAAAACGTTCTGAAGAACGCATGCCGTATACTGTGAAATCATTTATTACAAGTAAAAAGACCGTTCTAGAATAATATTGACAGGGATGTAAAAAACATTTTTTACAACTTTAATTGCTAAGTGAATAAGTGCGTAGAGGATTTAAATATAAAAGATGATAAACAATTCGTGAAGCAATTCTTTTTTCTATCCGGCAACAAATGTATTTCCATAGAATTATTATACATAGAGTAGCGCAACAAATAGGAGAGGGAAGATAAGAGACTTATCTTTCTCTAATTTTACTCATAAAAAAGACAGACAGATAGGTAGTTTCATTTGCTATCTCTTTTTTTTCGATGGACACATTTTAGACTGGCTCCCCTGCTCCAGTAGAAATGTATATGTATCTCGCTGGCGTACCATAGACAATTAGGTTTTATGACTATATAAAATAATTAAATGATTAAAAATCTTTTAAATCAAATAAGAATTTGAGTTTTTTAATTGACATTAAATTTTTATGACATTTTGTTTTATTTAGCACTTTTAAAATTTGTTATAGAATAAAGTCATCAACAAAGCACAAAAAACCAAACTCAAGATTTTATTTAAAAAAAACAGTCAAATGTTATTTAGTGTAAAGACATTTTTGTGCATGTAAATAAATTTAATTAATCATTATTTAGTAAGCTGTGTAAAAGTTAGTATGTACTCAAGTTCATTCATTCATCATTTCGCAAGCTTCTTACTTGTCTGTGGTTATAAATTAAAACTAAAAAATACTAAATTATAACTAAAAATTAAATTAAAAGCCTAAAACAGTCGATTCTAGGCCGTTAAATAAAATATTTAAAAAAACAAGAAAATGCATAGTTACCTAAATATTCGAAAAATATAACTTTCCACCACTGGAAATCATTATGTATAATAGTATATAACATACTAAAGGAGGGTTTAATATTTGAAAACAAAAAATATATCAGCAATAATCATATGGGATTTTGTTATATATGTATTTGCTATGGGCTACCTCAGGGAAGTTTAATTTCTTTTAATATTCTTAACATGCCGTAGAATATATTCACATTGTAAAATACTTCGGGAATTTGTTACGTGTATTCGCTATATAAATATTAATTTAATTATGATCATATAATAAAATCATCTTGGACCAACTAACATTTTAATAAATATAATTAGATATTAATTAATGTAAATACTAAGAACTATTTTAATAATAAAATATTGTATCTGTTATAATTTATTTTATTTTACGTGAACCTAATTTTTGACTATTAGACTGGTTATAGCAAAGTCTAGATCTATGTTGGTTGTAGGGTAGACTGAGTTTTTGTTACTAGTCTCCAGGATTTAAATAATGACTAAGTAGTAAAAAGACGACTTTTTGATTATCTTGATTTTTCCATAGTGATTTTGAGTTTCATGTTCTCTCCCATTATTCATTGTGACATTGTCACTTACTGGCCTGCTTGTAACAAAAGTTAGCATCATCTCATCATCTTCCTGCCCTTATCCCACTCTAAGTGGGGTCGCCACAACATGTTATAAACATGCTGACACATGATTTGCCTGCGTTTTTACGACCGGCCGCCTGCCTGACGTCAACTTACCTCTGTCGTATTTTACGACAGAAGTAAGAAAGAGGGTGGTCTATTCTACTTAACCGGATACCACTCGGCGGGTCGACTTACCTTAGTCGTCTTTTACGACACACGGCGTATCGGCCGATGAGTAGAATAGAAGACCCTCATTTATTACAGAGGTGTCGTAAAAGGTGACTAAGGTAAGTTGAATAGAATTCAGCAGAATAGACCACTCTTTTTCTTACCGAGGTGTCGTTAAATACGATCAGGTAAATTGACGTCAGGTAGGCGGCCAGTCGTTAAATAAGTAGCCAAATCATGTTATGTTAATAATCACCCCACTTAGAGTGGGATAAAGGCAGAAGAATGATAACAATTATTAAAATAATTTTTGAAAGGCAGCTTCTATTCGTTTTATAAAGTTTTTGCAAATAAAAATGCGTCTTGAAAAAATCATAATTACTTTATTCTCATATAATTATAATGTAATGCAGACATTTTGTACGTAATATTGTGTAATAATAGCCGTTTTGAGAACTAGCAGATGCCATGGATGTGTGCTTTCTTATATTAATTAGGAAATACAATTAAAATCGTGGACACCTTAACATTTAAAGTGAGATAGTTTTATTTCGTTTTTTAAGTATGGGGATTCCCCGTTAGTGATGCTATGTTATTTGAGGGGATCAGAATCAAAAATAGCTAAATTTTAAAGTAACAATCAAATTCAGGAAACGTAAAAATTGATATTACTCAAATTCACAGTGATTAAATCTGTGTTTAATATTTTTTATTTGTCGAAACTCCAAGAATTAAAAAGATAAAACAAAATTTTCATTTTACTCAATTTTGATTATTTTAGATATAGGTTTGATTCTAACCTCCTCATTTGTCAAACCGTCTGGATATATCGGGATTGTCACAACGCTCTTTATCCTGACTAAATGCCTAAAATATTAAATAACATCTCACAAAATAAAAAGCGAAGCGCGTAACGACTGCAGAAGTTATCAGGGCTAAACAAGCGACAATCTTTATTGAGTACCCTCAAAATACAAAGATCATTTTTATATATTTAAGTCTAATAGATTTCTATTAAATTGTACGCTAGACTTAACATGGTAACCCTTGTCACCGAAAAAAGAAATACGCGTTTTTCAGTTGCAAATTTCAAACCTTGAAGACCCATGAAGACTAAGTAGCCATTGCAAATTCTTTCCACACGTGGCAACACTTGGACAAGCGAGCATGCATGTTCTTTTTTAAAATGATAATAAAAAATGGCTGCCCAGTTTTTCCGCCAATATAAATTCAGCAAAATTTGAAGCAGCTTAAAATCCACTCAAGCTTTACTACACTACGAAATGAAAAAGAATTAAAACAAAACATCGCAATAAAAGCGATTCAATATCCCTAGAGAATGGGACATAAGATGTAATTTTATAATAGATTTTCTTCATTGGACATAGACAACATTTATTTCTATATTTACAAAACCATTTTTAAAAGTGTATGGGGGCTCATGGTGTTGGAATGACATAGTGGCAGTATCAGAAATATCCTTGGAATTTCAAGGGACCCAATCTCATCTTAAGCGGCTAACCGCAACCTTTTTGAAGCCATCCTCTCACTGAATAATTAACATTCTTTGAAGCCAATTTTGCGCATGTCTCACTCGAAAATGGTCCCTAAAGATCTATTATTTTGAAAAAATAATCGATTGTCAAAATGTCAAATTTTTTTGGTAATGGGGAAAGGGATTTGCACAATGTGATGCGATGGGCGCCACAGCATTTTGCACCTGGGCGTCTGTTGTGCTCAAGACTGATCGCGTGTGTATTGTATGTAACAGACGCGCCAAGTATACAAATCTAATACCGTTTCATTCCTTGCCAAAACCTCTGTGCGATTAGGATGATATTCAGTACCGTATAACTTACATCAGTTTAGGATTTATAGATTTATAGAAGCAGGCATTACGGAATTCCATAGTTCAGAAGTGACAACAGATTCCGCGTTTGTAAAACAACGCACAGGCGCACAAACGCGTATTACAGCAAAATAATTCTGTTGTAAACTCAAAAGGGTTACGTGGATTCAAGAAAAGTCTAATAATGGACGAATGAACGTTGGAAATGAATACTAGTTGTGCGCGCGTTACCTTAACAAATTATTGTGGAAAAAACTGTATTGGAAATATATTGGTTATTACAAATCGGTTACAAGGGCAAGCTGCATACGAAACAATGGAATAACTGTCACTCAATTATTTTTGCATCTTAATTTACTTAGAGTATTTATAAGTTTGATCAATGCCGGATTGCCTACCCATAGATATAAGTAACGAATGAAAAATTTCTACTGTCCTTGGAGATAAGAGCTTTAATAAGGCCAAGGAATACCATTTCCCGCCATCTGTATCCAAAAAGCCAGTTTTATTTATTCTACACACAAAAAGATTAAAAATTGTAAACAATAATATGAGATTATTAAACAATTATTAATTTATGACCTCGCAATAATTTTGCGGAATATTATCCTCTTACCTTATGCTAACTTCATGGTGTATTTTTCAAAGAAAATGACTTTATTACATTACCAGTGTCAACTAGTTGAGCTCTAGAGATTTATCCCCACTTATAACCATAATGGTTGATCCTTATCGGATTAAGGGAATTTCACACCATAAAATTCCGCCTTCCATAAGCCTATCCCTTCTTTTCTACACATTTAGGAACCCTCTGTATCAACTAAGCCTAAATTACCTTTACATTCCAAACTAACACAGCCTCGCGCCTCTTTAACGACCGCCGCTGCTCGTCGCAAATAACCATGGATATAGTGAAAGAAAAATGAATATTCAATCAAGATAAGCCAACTATAACATCAGTGTTAAGCTAACAAATACTCATTTTGAGGTAATTAAATAGGCCATAAGTTATATGTGAATCTTTTGATTTAATTTGCCAAAGAGATCGAGTAATATCTGTATAAATATTGCTTGTGAAATCTTTTGCCCTTTTAAAATATCTTAAAATGCGTGTATCAAGTATTCTTCGAAAATCTTAATCTGTTAAGGTCATATGCACTTAATATTGCCTTTAAATTGATGAGCCGTACTTATATTTTTATCTGATAAATGGCGCTGTTTGGTAAGTAGATAATTTAATATTTACTGATCAAAAAGGTTCATATTTAGCATCTATTGTATATAATTATTAGATTATCTGGCCCCGATAGATGGCGTAATCTTGTAACAGAAATAGTAGAAATAATACCGGACCAGATAAAAAATATGCCTATACTTGTATATATTTTTAATTTACCTGAATAATTAAGTAAATCACATTCAGCTTTAAGCTATTATAGACGTCGACAAAGTTCTCAAATAAAAACAGCATTGAAAATCATATTGTTTCCCATTTTTTTGTTAAGAAATTAAGTCGCGTTGTTATACGCATTAGAATATCACCTAACGATAATGACGATCGGTCAAAATGGCCGCTCACGAGTACAACGTGATGTTAAGTTTCGCAAAGTAATCTAGGAGGCCCTGGAGGCGTTTCTTGATCCGTTTCTGGTCGTCGAGGGTGCAGCCGAGGATTGCGGTCTCGAAGTTTCTGTCGGTCCCACTGCTGGGGTCGGGCTGCGAGGTGCACGCGTTCATATACGTCTGGCAGCGAGTGTGCGCGATCACAGCGTCCTCGTGTACCGACATCACTAGCTGATCTATGAACATGTTCACCTTTAAAGAGATAAATTGATTACTAACCACCACATAATTAATATCATACTAATATTATAAATGCGAACGTTTGTGAGTACGAATGTCATCATCTTCCTCCCCTTATCCCACTCTAAGTGGGGTCGGCACAACATGTTATAAACATGCTATCACATGATTTGGCTGCGTTTTTACGACCGGCCGCCTGCCTGACGTCAACTTACATCAGTCGTATTTTATGTCACCTCGGTAACGAAGAGGGTGGTCTATTCTACTAAACCGGATACCACACGGTGGGTCAACTTACCTTAGTCGCCTTTTACGACACCTTGGTAAGAAATGAGGTTGGTCTATTCTACTCAGCCGGATACCACACGATTATGAGTACGAATGTATTTTTGTTAATTAAATAAAAATTGCATTATTGAGGGCCAAAATGAACTGACTTGACTGGCCCGCTGGCGCAGTTGGTAACCCTGCCTTTAGCTCCGCGGGTCATGGGTTCGATTCCCGCCGAGAACGAAGATTTTCTATAAACAATTTGTTGAACCAAAAAATCTGTATTTAAGTATGTATTTAAAATTATATCCTATCCTACTAATATTATAAATGCGAAAGTTTGTGAGTATGGATGTATGTTTGTTACTCTTTCAGGGTGAATCCGCTGAAACAATATCGATGAAATTTGGCACAATTATTCCTTATACACCTGGGTACCATATAGGTTATAGAAATCCTGTTAATTCCACAGGAAAAGGATGGCATTGAAAAGCGTCATCTATTATAGGTTATTATGTATTATAGGGAAAGGTATGTGTTACAGTTGTGAATAAAAAGGATTTGATTTTGTAGTGTTTATAAACTAATGTTGTATGAATATAGCACAGGCTCAAACACGCACTAACAAGTAACAACATGCTACTTCACGACCACTCGCACCAAGGACTCTCGTTTCAGTGTCGTGGTGCGTCCTGAGACCGTGTGTACCTTTTTACTAGTGCGAGTTAGTGTGACTATGTTCATGTATGTATTACATATATGTGTCTTCTTGTATATAAATGTGCAAAGTACACGTCTCTACCCGCATACACTACAGATTTGAATATCAACCTATCACACGACAACAGTCCACGCGAACGAAGTTGCGGGTAAAACCTAGTAAAGACTAATTTATAGAATTAGGCGTTACTTTGCGGAGATCCATAATACAAAAGTAATAATAAAATTGTTTTGCTATAATCCGCGATGAAGTAAAATAGAAAATATATATATAAATGTAGAGTGGACAATCGGTTATCATACCTGATACATGCAGGATTCGTAAAAACCACATGCCTCCACCACCGCCACCACGATACACAAGCACTATATACGTTCACAAACTCAACAATCTTTCGCCGAACCGAAGCATCATCAGGAGATAGACTCCACCACCAAAATCGCAAAGGCTTTGCGATTTTGCGGTTGTGGGGCGAAACGATTGTTGAGTTTGTGATAGTGAACGTATATAGTGCTTGTGTATCGTGGTGACGGTGGTGGAGGTATGTGCATGTGTTTTTACGAATCCTGCATGTATCAGGTATGATAACCGATTGTCCACTCTACATTTATCATTATATATATTTTCTATTTTACTTCATCGCGGATTATAGCAAAATAATTTTATTATTACTTTTCTAGTAAAGACTCTTTTTAGTTTGAGTTTCGATAATATGATAAAGACATTCGAACTGAAAGAATTATAATGAATCGACTTTATAGTGAGATAATAAAAAAAAATTATACCTGATGCAGCGCCTCCTCTTGCTGCGGGTCACGGTCGGTACGCACCGCCACCTCGACGGTCATCGCACGCGCCAGGATACGGTCCGAGTACCGCATTATATCCTCTCTGTCACCTGGCAATAAAGGCCAAAATCGTTCAACGATATCTCCAGCAACACGATCGGAATTAATCGACTGCTTTACATACAATAGCCTGTGTATAATAACGTGCTTTATATTTGACTTTCAAGTAATAATTCATTTTGTTGTGTCAAATCGGTCGATACGATGCTTGCGTTCGACATTAAAAATTCTAGTATAATTCAGATATGTTGCTAGTTAATTAAGTCAATCATATATTTAACTACATATCGCATTATATAAACAAACGTTGCCTTAACCAAAGACAAGAAACTGATTTTTATGATAAATATGGATAAATTTGGAGCACTGTTTATTGTTAAGGAGGCGGGCGTTGACATCTGCAGCGCAGTTTATACTTTTGCAGTGTCTTCGTTGCCATTGTATAAGTGCATTTTTATTGTTCCGAATAAATTTCATTTCAATACTATGTAAAATGTAATGCCGTGTGGTATCCGGCTGAGTAGAATAAACCACCCTCATTTCTTACCGAGGTGTCGTAAAAGGCGCCTAAGGTAAGGTAATACGTCGTGTGTTATCCGGCTGATTAGAATAGATCACAATCTTTCTTACCGAGGTGTGGTATCCGGCTGAATAGAATAGACCACCCCCTTTTTACCGAAGTGTCATAAAAGGCAATTAAGATAAGTTGAAATCAGGCAGGTGGCCGGTCGTAATATAAATAGCCAAACATGTATCAACATACTTAATACATGTTACATGACCCCACTTAAGAGTGGGATAAGGGCAGGAGGATGACAATGTTGCCAGTTGTTGTGTAAAATGTAAATGTTTATTTTATCTGATCATCCTTTTTTTGGGCATTTTATTAAAAAACCAAAAGTATAAATGCAAAAATAACTGTTATAAAGGCATAGAGATGTTTTATTAGAGTAGCCATACATAAAAAAGAGAGACAGACACAATAATTTGCGTTCTCTTTATTTCCCTTATATAGGCTGGCTACCCTCCTTTAAGTATAATAACTCTATGGCAAAAGGATATATTAGAAACTAGTAGCCCGCTCCGGCTTCGCACGGGTATAAAATATATAGCCTATGTCACTCACTGAAAAATGATTAAAATCTATCCAGTAAAAAAAGTAAGTAAGTAGCGGCCTGTTACTATCCCACTGCTGGGCATAGGCCTCTTCTCTCCGTTATTGGAGAGAAGGATTGGAGCTAAGACCTATCACGCTGCTCCAATGCGGATTGGTAGGTTACACATATCTCTAGAATTCTCTAGAGATATGCAGGTTTCCTCACGATGTTTTCCTTCACCGAAAAGCGTGTGATAAATTGCAATTATCAATTAGACACATAAGTTTTAATAGAAAAACTCATTGGTGTCTTCCCAGGTTTGAACCCATGATCGTCTCTAGAGATTCACACGGTCGCACCGCTAGGCCATCACAGCTCATCCAGTAGTTTTAATTAATTCATTACTGCCCGTGGCCGCCGAATATCCCCTAAAATGTTTACTTAAATTATATATGCTGTAAACGGCCATATTGATCTATATTAAATCAACAATGTGTTTAAGGTACTTTATTGTATAAGGATTAATGCTGTATTGTATAAAAATTGTTTTGAACATAAGGCATTATTTTTCGTAAAAAGTAAATGACCAAAAAATGCTATTGTGTGCTCTCCATTTTCTGTAGACTTATTGTTTTTTGTTATTTTTTAAAAAACACTTTTGAATCGGCAACTTTATGCTGGTTCGAAAATTTGCCTCTAACTAGAAAGGCCAGCAAGAAACTTGGCGGTTGTTCTTTTTAAATTATATATTATACCTTTTAATATTATTCGTTATTTATTACAATATTCGAAACTAAAATGTAAAATGTCCGGACTTAATGCATAATATACTAGTTAGCCTTCAATTGGTAAGAAAACAATGTCATAAGTGCAATTATATCAGTCATGAACACATTTTCTTCGTATATAAAAATTTAACTTCCGCATCTTGTTTGTGCGGCTCGAAAAATAGTTTATTGATTTATTTAAAATTGCTACAGATCTTTAATTTTTTTGTATTATTAGTATTAATAACGAAAGACTTATTTCTTAACTCCAACAAAAAAATTTTGTTTGCACCTTAGCACTTCTATGGTTTGTTTTGTTTGTAATCTCTTAATTGCATTAATAAAAAAAAATAAAAAACAACATAATTTGCAATGGCGGGCTTATTCCGGAATCGGAATCTCTCCCACCCAACCAGTCTAAAATTTAAAAAAGAGGTAAATATAAGTACAGTGAAATTAATTTAATGGTTTAATTAGTTCATATTTTCAAAAATCACTTACACACGTGATTAGTGCGACTTTTTTTAATCTACTCGATCGCGTCAGCGTTTTGTCAATTTCAATGACGCTGCAACAGCGACATCTAGTGACTGCTGTTCGTCATACAAATTGCGTTACGCTAACGCAATCGAGTAAATAGGCTTGTTCACACATTATTGAGCATTCGCGCTTTAACGTATATTGAAGTACGTCATTCCACTATATTATTAATGGACTAAGAGCCCGTGAACCCCAGACCTTCATTTTATAAAAGCTCAAAGTTTGTCAGCGCATGCTCCCAACACGGGTAAGAACGATGGTACATTATAAAAATTAAGTCATCGTGGCTTTGGGAGATAAACGGTACTCAAGGTGTGTAAAACACCAATCTAATTTCGCCAAATCATTAGTGTGATTTTTGGTATTAACTGCAGAATAATATTAAATATCACGCCAGTCAATGCCAGACACTAAGCAAAGTGGCAACCCTTTGCGAGACACTTTTAATATTTATGAAATAATAATTGTGTTAACGTCATAGTATAAAGCTGATTTTAATATGTATTACTTGGATAATAATAAGATGATGTTTCCTCGCTAGCCAGAGATTTTTTTTAGTTCCATTTCCTTGCCCGACAAGCATATAGAGTAGCTATAGGAGCGAGCACGAGGTATATATACGGGTAGGTGCGAGCGAGATGGCGAGTTAGTTCGTTATTTACTGCACTTGTACGCGTACACACACTAACACTTACACATACTCACTCTTTCTCTCACACGCACTCAATATATACAATACTCGTATAAGATCAATACTTACATTCCGATATCTCTGTAAGGAGTTCAGAGTGCTTCACACTGTCTAGAGTAGATAACAAAGAGTCCCGATCCTCTTCGATCCGAACAGTGTCACGCCTCAGCCTTTCCACACGCATCTCGACTTGGTCCAGTACAGCTATCAACCTGGTCAAACGGTGAAAATTGACATTTCTATTTGGCAACCTCCACTACTAACTTAGAAAACGGCAAATGAGATTTGACTGTTTCAGATACTGACATAAATAGTGAAAAGTCACTAATTAGTAAATAGAAAATCTTAGGTGTACAACTAAAATACATTTTATTTATGTACCACAAGTTAACAGATAAATTATTTAAATAGAAAGACCTGTAAAAAGGAAAGCTTATCGTTATAAGTGATCTCTTCCAGCAGCCTTAAGTGTTGGGACACATATTTGATTGTGGTATAGGTACAAATATGGTAAAGCAATATATTAATAAAATTTTAATAATATTAATAAAATTTTACATATTAAATATATATAATATCCTCTCCTACTAATATTATAAATGCCAAAGTTTGTGAGTATAGATGTATGTTTGTTACTCATTCACTGTGAATCTGCTGAATCAATATCAATGAAATTTAGCACAATTATTCCTTATATAACAGGGTAACATATAGGCTATAGAAATCCTGTTAATTCTACAGGAATAGGATGACATTGAAAAGCACCATCTGTTATCAATTTAAAACGCAACAACAGTCCAAGCAAATGAATTTACAGGCTTAAAAAAGTAATGTGATAAGGGTAGCCATGTGCAGGCCTGCGAAAGTGAGTGTATCAAATAATAAGACAGGGAAAATTTGAAACCCCTACTTATATTTGTCTAATCTATATACTAAGATATAAAATTAAAGAGTTTGTTTGTTTATTTGATTGTTTGAAAGCGCTAATCTCAGGAACTACTGGACCAATTTGAAAAATTCTTTGAGTTTAAGATAGTCCAATTATTAAGGAAGGCTTTAGAAAAATATAACATGAGGCTAGATGATTAGGAGCAATAAAAAAATATTGCGAAAACGGCAAAATTTAAAAGTGCTAAGTAAACGATGAAAGTTATAAAAAAAAAATCATATATATTCGGGAAAAAAATTATGACACTGATTTCCATGCGCGCGAAGCAGTAGCACAGCTAGTTATACATAAAAAAGAGACAGACATGTAGTCTTATTATCTTTCTCTTTTCTTAAAATGACACATATGAGGAAAAATCCCCTACTCTATTGTAATAACTGTATGACAAACCTAATGATTAGCAACAACTCTCTTTACATATGTGGCTGACTCCCCTACTCTATAATAACTCTATGAGAAACCTAATAATTAGCAACACTTAGTTCGATAACAAACAACAAACAATATCCAAAACAACCACAGTACATCTCTACTTATATTTGCCCATTTTCGACCAATCATAAGATAAGATAAAACAGGTTTTTATTGTGTCAATAATAATTATCTAAACACTAGAGTTTTTGATCATTTGCATCACTAAGTGGTGTGCTATATATAAATAGAAAATTATATTTTCATTAGTTCTTTGTTTGTAACAGATACAGATATATATAGATGACACGCCATGTGGTATCCGGCTGAATAGAATAGTACCACCGTTATTTCTTACCGAGGTGTCGTAAATGGCTACTAAGGTAAGTCGACCCGCCGTGTGGTATCCAGCTGAGTAGAATAGACCACCCTCTTATGCACCGAACCTAGTGGTTCAGTGCATAAATCACATAGTATAAATTTTAGTTACATCTCCCATGTATAAGCATAGAAAATGTGAATTTATTCTTCAGTTACTTGAGTTCTTCAGTTCTTCAGTTAATTGAGTGCAGTGAAATCGGAACTGATATATGACAGTCAAATGTGGTGATTATCAACAAATATTTTAATAAATAAAAAGAATTTATGAAAAAGCATATATCCATGAGATTGCCAACTGAGATAATGCTGGTGTAAATAAAATGAATACTTGACATAGCTTGAATATCAATGTTTTAGAACTTGTTTAATCCATTTCAATATGTAAAGGAAAAAATCTCAATATCCTGCAATTATATTTCTGTATAATAAACTATAATTTTTTGTAGAGACTACAAAAGCATAAATCTTGCATACCATTCTAATGTGGGTTGGAAGCTAACATAATTTAACCATATATGGAATTACCACAGCAATAAAAATTACTTACTAAGAAAATGACTAAGAAATAAATTAGTAAGACTACATTAAAATTCATTTAGTTTTCTACTTTTTCATTGTTTTTAGACTGCTTTTAAATAAATAAATACTCCCGGTGACACTGTAAAATCCGATAGGCCTAATACTATAATGACAATTTAAAAAAAATTACATATTTATTTAAGAAGTGCTTGTGTCCAAATGACTCGTAAGAGTTATGTGGGTGTTACATGAATATTCCTTTATAATTAGTTCAAAAGGCAACTTGTTACACAAATTTGGTACCGAAATCAGATAATAGTTTGGCCGTCTAGTATCCCTTATTGTGGAAATCTGTAAGATATTCTATATATTATTTTTACAATAACAAACCTGTCTTTCGGTGCCTGAGTCCCAAGAGCCGATGTTTCGTCAATAAGGGGTAAACGAGAACCTTCCGAAATAGCACACACATCTACCTCCATTGTTTGTGCTATGTTAGAATCAGTACCAGCCAGCGTTAAAAATTATAAAGTCCACTGCACTATATGAAATGTAAAAAAATACAAAGCTAAGCGAAAACAAGGTCTTCTTGCAATTTACCAAGGGGTAAAAAAATACCACAGACGACTGAATAAGTTTGTGAACAACCTTAAAAAATCAAAAAATGAATAGACATTTGACAGAAGTTTTTTTAACTGCTTTTTGAGTTGCACATTCTAGCTTTTTGAGAAACTAATTCATGATTGATTATGTATTCAAAATGATTCAAAGCAATTCAAAGTTCAACTCGTGACCATAGACAAGTAACATAAAAACCCTCAATTTCATAAAGACAATACTCAATTAATATATTAAAAAAAGAAGTTTACAATTTCGTATTAATAGGATAAAATACATATTAATTATATTATGTTACGCAGATCTTTAACTGCATATATTCTACAGTATGAATTTTATTGCTTCATTGTTTGTAAGAAATAATAAACTTTAATTTTTTTCTGAAGTTACTATTCTTTAACTGAAAGGGATACGTTATTAATAGCGGAAACGGCGTTATTACTTCAGATATTTACATAGTAGATAGAGGCTGTCTATAGAAGTTAATCTCGTTCTAAAGATGACTCACGACAACAAATAGCCTCGTTATGCCACGGTGTCTAGGTCACCTAATTACTAATTAGGTGTTTTTAGACATGTAGATACAATCTAGTTCGATCGTTACTGACCGGACAAGATTTATTTCGGATACATCCCTTAGGTTAATCTATGCCTACCAATGTCAATGTTTTGTCCTTATAAACCATGAAATATTTTAATTATTGTTCTATGAATATAATACCAAATAAAATATTTAAACCAATATAAGAAATAAATTTAAAAAAAAAACTACGACAAGTACTTATAAACGGTTTTATTTAAGTGTATCTAAATTATTACTAACATTTCAATTATCACAACTATCGACAAAAATAATAAGTGATCGATTTCCTTTTAGAAATGGCGTCATCCTGAAATAGTCTATCTTTAAATAAATAATTTATTTCTCATACTTAAACTCGATAATTATATATTAAGATTAATGAATAGAACAGAGTATGAGCAAGACACGTCACAGAGACAATTAAAAACGTTTTTTAGGGTTATAGACTGTTCTCCCTTATATACAAAAACCTTTAAAAAAATAACTAAATTTAGTACATAGTCTTTCTGGTTTTTAAATTCTGAACTAATATTTCCGGGTTCTAAAACAGTAAATCTATACTTCAATTTTATTTTTATTTTTACAATTTTTAGAAACAAACTGTTCCATCCATGACCAAAAAAATAAATATTTAAGTTATAATCTCTTCACTTAAGAATTGCCTTAGGTTAAAAACTTTAAAATAAAATCCATAATAACATAAAATCTATATAGACTGTGATTGACCATAGAGTTATTATTCTAGGGTGAGAAGCCTATAACTTACTCTATAAAAAAATACATGCCCCTTATTCAAAGAAAACCAATCTATACTACAAATTATTTCTTTTCTTATATGCAAAAAGGTTTACAAACAGGCATTACCATTTCCTTTTTGGCTAAAAAAATGAATTACAGACATCTCAGATTCAATATGCAAAATGTATAAAGCATAGTTTTTCTTTTCATTTAATTTTCTATTATTAATTTTATGACGCATATTTCAATATCATTTTAATATTAATATTACATTTAAATTGTATAATCAAGACATGTTAACCACTTAATAACTCAGAATTTTTGGAAGATTTTATATATAGTCAAGTCAAGTCAAAGTCAAAATCATTTATTTGCTTAAAACATGGATACAAGTAGATGTTATAACTAATTTTAGAACATGTTTAGTCAAGTTTGACATGCAAATTATTTAACAAAGTAAAATTAGAGTTCAATTAGAGTTCACTTATTATATTATTATTATATACATATTATTGTTATATTATTATTTATTATATTATTGTTATTCAATTATTTGTTATAAATTATGTCAAGGATATATATATATATTTATTTTTCTTTCATAAAATTTCATGTTCTAAACTGACCGAGTAGGTATTCATTTACACTATAAAAGCAATTTACTAATAACCATTGAAATATTTTTTCTTTAAAAATGTGAAATGACAGGTTATCTATTTTAAAGTTCGATGGTAGTTTGTTATATATTTTTATACACATTGCATAACAATTCCTTTGAAAAAAAGCAGATTTTATTCGGACCGGCAAGACTAGCCTATTTGGATTACGTGTATTTCTGGGGTATACATCACATGCTTTCGTGAACAGCGACTTGTGCTTTTTTATAAATATTACTATTTCATAAATATACATACATGGGAGTGGCAGTATTTTCAGTCTTCGAAAAAGAGGTTTACATGAATCTAAAGGACCAGCACCACAGACGGCACGTACACATTTTTTTTGGGCGATGAATGCTTTATCAATATTGCAAGAGTTTCCCCATATAATTAGACCATAACGAAGATTACTAGATATGTAACCATGATAAGCCATGAGTGCTGTACTTTCATTAACTGTTTTGTAGAGCCTTCGCAATGCATAAATGAATTTATTAATTTTGTTACATATTTTTGTTACATGCGATTTCCAATTACAGTTCCGATCTAGCTCTATTCCTAAAAATGTTGTTACACTATCATGTTCAATTTTTTTATTATTATAATTTATATTAAGGTCTTCTGTGATAGTTGTAGGATCTTTAGTGAATTGAATGTATTTTGTTTTATTTATATTAACTGTTAAATTATTGTCCTCTAACCATTTAATAATATTAGTCACTGTAATATTTAAATTTTGTTCTTCTACTATAACTGATATATCATCCGCAAACAATGTACAGGGCTCTTTAACACAGTTCGGGAGGTCATTTATGTACAGAATAAATAATAAAGGACCTAATACGCTTCCTTGTGGAACGCCACACGGATTATTTTTATTGTGCGATCTATAATTGGTAATTGTGGAGCCTTCTAGTCTTTGGATTTCTACGTATTGAAGTCTATCCTTTAGATAACTTTCAAGCCATTGTAATGCTACTCCTCTAATACCATAATATTCCAATTTATATAATAATAGATCGTGATCCACAAAGTCAAAAGCTTTCGACATGTCAAAAAATAAACCTATGATTGTTTTACGTTTGTCTAAACTATCAATAATATATTTAGTTAAATTAAAACATGCCAAAATCGGTGATTTGTTTTTTTGAAACCCATATTGTTCTTTTTTAATAGCATTATTTCCGGTTAAGTAGTTTAAAAGTCTTTTGTGCATTACTTTTTCAATTATTTTAGAAAATATTGATGTCATAGTTATTGGCCGATAATTATTCATTTCGTAATGGTTGCCTTTTTTAAATAACGGTCTTACAATTGAAATCTTCATAATTGATGGAAATTTTCCATTTTTAAATGAAAGATTAACCATAAACGTCAGAATTGGTGTTAACTCCTTACAACATCTTTTTATAATTTTAGTGAGTATCTCGTCATAACCCACCGACCACGTATTTTTAATAACCATAATTATGTTTTTAATTTCATCTTCCATACATGGTGTTATAAAGATACTTTTTTCTGGGGATATGAACCTACCATATAAATGGTTTTTATTATAGTTTTGTTTTAGGGGGGTATGTGTTGGCCTGTCAGTATAATAGTTATTAAATTCATTAGCAATATCACCTGGTTGTACTACTATATTTCCATCTTTAATTATTTCCTCAATAAATTTACTAGACTTTTGTGGAGCATTTTTTATTAATTTCCACGTAGCCAAGCATATATTTTTAGATTTTGAAAGAAATTTTAGATTATTAATTTTTTTCGACAGTATTATGCACTTTTGTAATGTTTTAGCATAGGAAATGTAATTTTCTCTTTTATATTTTCCTTTGTAGCATAAGAATCGCAATTTCCTCTTTTCTGCAGAACTACTTTTTATACCTTTGGTTATCCAACGAGGAGTCTTACGAGATTGTGAAATGCATATTTTTATAATAGGGAAGCACAGTTTATAGTATAAAGAAAAAGTATCATGAAATTCGTTGAAAGCTTCGTCTATTTCCTCTTTCTCATATATGTTGCCAAAAGAAATTTTACTTAGACAGTACATGAATTTTTTTATGTTATCTTCGGAATAGTCACGTCTATATGCGTAAATATTTTTTGGTGGAATCTTTGATGAATCAACAGTGAAACTGAGGACTTGGGCAGTTTCGTGATCAGATAGTCCAAGTCTAATAATTTCACCTTTAGCATTTGATATATCACTAATAAAATGGTCTATGCAGCTCAATTTTCTGGTAGGTTTATTTATATGCAATACTAAATTATAATTTTTACATAGGTCAATTAACAGGTCTGTTTGTTTACATGTTAGTAACGTATTAATATTTAAGTCACCGGTTATAATAAGTTTATGTTTTATTTTATTTTTATTTTGCAATTGGTAAATAAGTGATTCCAATTTTTTAAAAAATATATCACTATTTGAGTCTGGTGTTCTGTATATGCAAATTATGTAAATTTTGTGTTCTTGCAGTTCTATACCACAGCATTCAAAATGTCTTTCAATACTATAATTTTTAAGGAATGACATTTCACTACTTTTAATACCTTTCCTTGTCAGAATACAAACCCCACCTCTTTTACAAAAAATCCTAGAAAAATGAGCAGCTAGTTCATAATTATCGATGTGTATGTTAATTTCATGTCCAGATTGTATGAAAGTCTCTGTTAAGCAAAGAACGTCCACTTCTTTTTCTAATTCTGCAAACTCATTTAAAATAATTTGTAAACAGTCAATTTTACCCAGCAAGCTTGCAATATTTTGGTGTAGTATCCTATACATTAGTGGTCTGTGATCGAAAAAACACTTGGTTTTCCTTTTCAAGACTTACTCTTATTTTAGAAACCCTTTCTACTACCGGAAAATAGTATGTAATTTTGCTAACATCGTTTTGTCTATTATTAACTGATACTGATTCACGTATTTTTAGCTCATTACAAGTTTGCTTCAATCTATTGAAATAAAATGGTATCGTACCTGGCTTAAAATGTGGTATTTGGTGCACATTTTTTCCATTACAACTTTTATTAAGCTTCCTGCCATGTATGTAATATTTTTCATAATCAAACTTATCTATGAATCTATTGATAATATTATAAGTATCTTTATTTAAATGAATATTCTTATAATTAATATTAGGTAGGTCTAAGTATTCACAATTATCGAAACATTTTACTATGTTTTTTACATAATCATTAAGTTTCTGTTCATTTAGATGTGTATTATGTACTATGCTAGGTATTAGTATTTTTGGTCTATTAAAACGCTTCAAGAAAGCCGAGAGTTCTACTCCTAATTTTACTGGGTTAGTATCGTTTGCTCCGATTCTTAATACTAGCCAATCTTCTTCATTGAAGTCTTCGTTTCTTAATGTGCAATTTGTAGTAATTACACTTGCAGGTGCATGAGGGTAAGTAAATCCAAATACTGCATAGTTTTTAGGATTTTTATAGGTTCCTCGTAACTGTTTTACCGTACTAGCAATGTCTGTACATTGTTGATCCCCCAAGAAAACAATTCTGTTAGGTGGAGTATTGTTTTTTGTTTTAGAAAAATATTTCTGATTCGGTAATATTTTTGGAATAGTCTTAGTTGATTTAATTTTTGCTTGTTTAATTGGGGTTGATACATTTTGAGTGAGTAGTTCGATTTTCTTTGGTTTAGTCATTTGCGAAGTATACTTATTTCTATTGTTTGTAATTGGTGTTGGTGTTTTGACACAAGCTGGTAAAGATTTTTTTGATAAATCGAATTTTTTAGGTGTGGAATTGTTACCGACTGTACCTTCATTAATAATTTTTTTGTAAATTTTTATTTGTTTTCCATTTGCTTCTATAATTTTTTTCAGCTCCGTGTTTTCTTCATTTAGTTTTAATACTTCTTGGTGAGCGCTCTCCAATTGGGAGGTAAGTAGTGTTATTTCGTGTTTGAGATCCGCTATTTGTGTATTGTCCATTATCATTGAGAGATCAGGTAAGCTGGTGTACGTATTTATCTGTGAACTTAATTCGTCTAATGTCAAACTGTTCTGATTGTCTTCTGTTGAATTTCTAGTCGTGTTTTCAAGAGATCTATTCAGATGTCGTGTGCGTTTTTTCCTGAATGTTATACTGTCCCTTATTTCTATGTTCGACTCCATTTTTTTTTTTTTTTTTTACTTTATTATTTATTTATATATATGTATTTTTCAATTTTATTTTATTTATTAATATTATAAATAAATAAATTATTTATTATATTATATATTTATTTATAAATAAATTTAAATTTTGTATTTATTTATTTATATTTATATATAATAATATTTTTGTACACTTTTTTTTTTTTTTCCTTTTTCCTGGGGTTCGAACTCTAAACACGAATGATCATGATAAATTAAATGGGAATCTGTACCACTGCACTGATAATGATATTATGAAGTTGACGTAAATTGTGATCTTACTCCTTTCTTAATAAATTCCTTTGTTCTGTATTCTATTTATGTTATTTCTTAACATGCAGAGACATCTATCGGTATTACGTAGTTCGTTAGTATTCAATGAGTCTGATATTCGATGTAATTATGGTTTATTTGGATAGATGGCGCTTTTTTCCTGTTCGCCGTTATTTTGAATGTGAAACACAAATTTATAAAATGTTTCGTGCTGTATTATCACAATGTTTTCTTATTATTTGTTTATTAATATCACCTCCTAGATCAAAGTTTAAACAAAAAACAGGTATTTATTTGAAAATTCACTCATTTGTTTACTTTTGCACTGTGGTAATCACTCAGGTTCTTTTTGTTTTTGTTTTACATTTAAAATGACTTTAAGTTCTAGAAATGTTTATATAACAATGTCACATAATATTTGAGCACTTTATAATATGTTCACTCAGTTTTAACGTATAATTTTCACTTTTTATATTTTAAAATATTTTTTTACACAGATCTATTGCTTATACTTGTAGCGCCCTCTGCGCACCCCGAGGCATTCGATATATATATATATATATATATATATATATATATATATATATATATATATATATATATATATATATATATATATATATATATATATATATATATATATATATATATCACCACTCTCTAAACAATTTTTTATCCATTAAAATATACAATATATAAAATCATATCGTGAGTAATTTTTATAAAGTTATAAGTACGCATAAACAATAAATTTTAATATTTTAATAATTAACAACATATTTATTATTATTAATAAGATAAATTTGATAATGGAACGTAAAATTAATACTTGAAACGGAATGCAATGCGCGAGCGATAAAGAAGAACAGAAAACATTGACATGAGAGAGAGAGAGAAACACAATTAATGACAAAAACGGCTAAGTTGCAGTTCAAATTAAAGTTCTATTTTTCAGTTAAAAAGTTCGTTCGATTGTTAGGGTTCAAAAAGCAGGTTGAATAGATGCAATTGCATTGAGAAATTTTTAGACTCTATTTTTTAGTTCATAATTATGAACTTCCAATGCAACATTATTTAGGATTAATCTGCATTATAAAATATTATATAAATACTAGGTTACCGGGTAAACGTTGTTTTGCAATATAAATTATTTCTAGAAATTTCTAGTGTACACTATAGTGTATACAATAAAAATAAAAATAAAAGTTAGGAGAGGACAACCCTAGTCACTTATTGAAAAATAGATAGTATCTGATTCTCAGACCTCCTATAATGCTATATATAATTTATATGCATATAAAATTCCCTAAAAATCGGTCAATCCGTATCGGAGGAGTATGGTAACTAACATTGTGACACGAGAATTTTATATGTACGATTTTCATAGACAACAAACTTTTTGTTTTCTAATTTACAATATGCCATATAAGCTGTGGTAGCCCAGCGGTAATACCGTCCGCCTCTTTCGAGGAGGTCTAGGGTTCAAACCCCGGGCAGGCACCAATGAGTTTTCTAGTAAAACTTATGTGACTAATTGATAATTGCAATTTATCGCTTTTCGGTGAAGGAAAACATCGTGAGGAAACCTGCATATCTCTAGAGAATTCTGGAGATATGTGCAACCTACCAATCCGCATTGGAGCAGCGTGGTAGGTCTTAGCTCCAATCCTTCTCTCCAAAAACGGAGAGGAGAGGCCTATACCCAGCAGTGGGATAGTAACAGGCCGTTACTTACATAACATCTTATGCAATCCTCAAAGTGCAGAATACATTTCATAGACAAAGTCCTACTAACTGAACATTCTCTTCAGGGCGTAAACTGTGAGACCAGATTTCCATACTAGCACAGTAAGCTTCATGTAATGGATTATAGCAGCAAAAATCTGTCAGTTGCGAGGAAGAATTTAAGCTAAGTTTTAAAGAAATTTGTTTAAACAAGCTTTTGTATATTATTTATCTACCATTTAGCTTTAACTACATACATATAATACTTCTAATTTCTATATTTTACATTTATTTCTGTTATATATATTTAGGTAACTCAATGGACGTTTGTGTTAATGGTTCTAATTATGCATAAAAATCTTAAAGCACATATTTCTACATTACATAATCTAAGGTAATATGTTTATTTACTAAAACTAATAAATATGGTTTTTAATTTACATATACCATGTAGTCATTCCTAAACTAAGGACCAAAGCGGACGAAAATGTTTCTTAATAGACAAGGTTGCGATTCGGCCCAAGATTTTTATGGTCGCATCTTTATAAAATCAATAATTTTAATTAATAATTTAGAGCTGTAAGCTAATGATTTGCAGTTTCAAATATAATATGTGTGTATGTGTAGATGTAAATCATGAATATCATAAGCTAAAAAATTTCTAAAACTAATGAGAATATTATTTTAGATATGATCCACGATAAAAGAAAATATATGTAATGCTAAATGTAGAGTGTACTATTTGTTCTTATACCTGACACATGTAGAATTTGTAAGAACTCATGCACAAGCACTGCACACATTCACCGACACAATTACAACAATTGTTTCGCCCCGTAACCGAAGCATCGTCAGGAGAGACTCCATGACAAAATCGCAAAGCTTTGCGATATTGATTGTGCTGGTGAATGTGTGCAGTGCTTGTGTATTGTTGTGTTATCGGCGTCGTGTAATGCATGAGTTCTTACAAATTCTGCATGTATCAGGTATGAAAACATATTGTCCACTCTACTTTTAGCATTATTTATATTTTCTATTTTACTTAATCGAGGATTATAGCAAAATAATTTTATTATTACTTTTGTATAATGGATCTCCGCAAAGTAACACCTAAACCTATAAATTTCTTACAGAGGTGAAGTTAAAGGTGACTAAAGTAGTATATATAGTAGATAGTACTCTACATTTAGCATTACATATATCGCGGATTATAGCAAAATAATATTTTCATTAGTTTAGTATTATGGACCTCCGCAAAGTAACGCCTAATTCTATAAATTACAAAAAAAAATCCGTCATAAATTGGAAATCACATATCGCCCTATCCGCAGAATAAAGTCACATGTCCCATATATAAGCAAAGGAAATGTGATTTTATTCTTCGGATGGGGCGATATGACTAAGAATCATATAACAATTCTCAACCAAAAACCCAATTCTAGGCATAAGCCACTAATTTTCCAAAATAATCGTTATTTATTTATTTATGTACCATAAAAAATGTTGGAAATAAAAACATTATTGGTAAAAAAAGTGTACAAAGGTCAACTTATCCCTATGACAGAGATCTCTGCCAGCTAACCTACGAGGTGAGACAATTTATTCGTAGTTATACGTGGATACATAGTTAAAAATTCAAATAAAAGCAATGTTTTTCAGTTAAAAGAATGATATACCGTAATGATAACTTATAAATATAAACGAATACTTTCCTTTAATTATATATTAAACTACATCGCATTAAAAAAATAAACGCTGCCTTAAACAAAGACAAGTAACTATTTTATCATAAATAGTATGATAATGTAATGCTGTGTGGTATCCGGTTGAGTAGAATACATTACCTTCATTTCTTACCGAGGTGTCGTAAAAGGCGAGTAAGGTAAGTTGACCCAACGTGTGGTATCCGGTTGAGTAGAATAGACCACCCACATTTCTTACTGAGTTGTCACAAAAGGCGACTATGGCAAGTTTACCCAACATATTATGGTACCCGGTTAAGTAGAATACACCACCCTCATTTCTTACTGAGGTGTCACAAAAGGCGACTAAGGTAAGTTGACCCAACGTGAAGAATCCGGTTGATTAGAATAGACCACCCGCATTTCTTACCGAGGTGTCACAAAAGGCGGCTAAAGTAAGTTGATCCATCGTGTGGTATCCGGTTAAATAGAATAGATCACCCTGATTTCTTATCCAGGTGTCGTACAACTAAGATAAGTTAACGCTAGGCAGGCGGCCGGTCATAAAATACGAAACCAAATAGTGTGACATGTTTATATGTGCTGGACCCCACTTAGAGTGGGGTAAAAGCAGGAGGACGATGATTCGGGAAAAATATTGTGACACTGATTTCCACACGGACGAAGTCGCAGCATGTTATGAATGTCACTGAAATTAGTATCACATAGTGTTACTTGTCATCTTAAATTCCCAATATCGGCATTAAATAAGATCAAACATATCCCATACGCGACACCAGCATCACTTCCCGTTCCATTCACTTATACGACCGTTCTCGAATACCAGATTCTTCCTTGGCAATGGTACCAAAATACCACGCTTCACGATCCCCATATCTTCACCGGGGTAATACTGGAAAGGAACAGATCATCTGACTTTTATACTGACAATTTGCTGACGGCCCTATCGGTTTTGGCAGCGTAAACGGTGGAGATGAACGAGTACAGAAACCTTATCCCCGTATTAAGTATATTCAGTATTTTCCCAAAGAAGATATCTCCCGGGGTAATACTGTAAAAGTAAGTAAGTAACGGCCTGTTACTATCCCACTGCTGGGCATAGGCTTCTTCTCTCCGTTTTTGGAGAGAAGGATTGGAGCTAAGACCTACCACGCTGCTCCAATGCGGATTTGTAGGTTACACATATCCCTAGAATTCTCTAGAGATATGCAGGTTTCCTCACGATGTTTTCCTTCACCGAAAAGCGTGTGATAAATTGCAATTATCAATTAGACACATAAGTTTTACTAGAAAACTCATTAGTGCCTGCCTGGGGTTTAAACCATAGACCTCCTCGAAAGAGGCGCACGGTGCTACCGCTGGGCTACCACAGCTTATTAATATATAATACTGTAAATGAACTGATTAATTTAGAGATTTAAACTGAAAATACATTGTTTGCGTATCAGGCCTAATACTTTTTGTAGACCAATTAAGCGAGTCGAGTCAGAATAGAAACATTACCCCGTATTCAGTACGCTCAATATTATTAGAAGACATCCTCTCCGAGGTAATACTTTAAATGAACAGATCATTTATGACTTAATAAACGACGATACGCTGTGGACCCTAAAGCTTTCGAAAGGAAGGGCGAAAATCATTGAGAATGTGCTTGGCAAAGAGTAAAAGCTTTAAAAGGGAACCATAGACCTAAGTCCTCAGAATTCAATGAGGCCGAACTGACGAAGACAGTCTTCTTGAGTCCAAGAGCTATTGTAGTACGGGCCTCCAGGTCTCCCTTTTTAGGCTCTCGATGGAAAAACCGGGTTACAAAACTAATGAGAATATTATGTTGCTATAATCCGCGATAAAAGACAATATATGTAATGCTAAATGTAGAGTATACTATTCGTTCTCATACCTGATACATGCAGAATTTGTAAGAACTCATGCACTACTCAACGCTTATAACACAACAATACACAAGCATTGCACACATTCACCGCCACAATCTTAACAATTGTTTCGCCCCGTAACCGAACCATCGTCAGGAGATAATAAACTCCACGACAAAATCGCAAATCTTTGCGATAGCAAAATAATATTCTCATTAGTTTTGTATTATAGACCTCCGCAAAGTAACGCCTAATTCTATAAATAATTCAAAAACCGGGTTATTAATCCAGGGTGGCTTAATTATCCGGTTTTAATTTAGGTTTTGAGCCTAGATCTCCATTATGTAATACATGTACACATAGTAAGTACCAACTTAGTATTTAGGAATCATTTAAAAACTCAAAAGTTCCTTACCTGACACTGTGATACAAATTTCAAAACATCTGTTCGTATAAAATCGTTGTCTTCTTTTATTTTTTCTAACCTAAAACAAGAGATTAACAATTATTATAAGAAAAAAATTACTATAATATTATTTGGCTATAAATAATGACAAATTAAGAAAATACTTACAAATCTGACTTCGCTATCCTCCCCACAATACTGGTACAAACTTTTTCGCACAACACTTCGTCAAACAGTGGAATGCCGAACTGGAGGTCTAAAATTGTCCACTTCTGTAACATAACATGATATATGTATATGCTTATTGTAAAAAAAACTCTTCTTTCTTTCTGTATCTGATCGATTTTATCAAAATCTACCGATCGGATTTTTGTACGGTTTTTACTGAAAGTTAGTGCAATTGAGAAAGGTTTATTTTTTTAGGAAATTAAGGTTAAATTCACGCGGAGTCGGGACATACGCGGGAAAAATTTTGTGATACACTGATTTCCACGGGGAAAACCGTGGGCACAGCTAGTTTTTTGATAAATCTCAGCACAATATTATCCCTAGATAGTGTAAAGTCGCGGGGACAAACCACTGCTTAATTGATATTTATAAACATCCTCAGTTGGTAAAGAAAAATAGTTCTTTATTTGTCCATAAAATTTGGATGTGTATTACCCTTTATTTGAATGAGAAAACCTGTTTGCATAAACTTTAGTATTAATATACCCTCAATTATGCACTGGCAAGGAATAAGATACGGATAGAATAGAATTAGCTTCTATTGTCACAAATTTAGTTAAATATACCCCTTGTACAAGGGATTAGCCGTAAAATCCTAATACATAGACAGACTTACGTATTTAAAATATTAAGTATGGATAACTTGACGCACGTAGATACATACGCATGCACGCATTTACGCACGTACGCACGCATTCTCGCAAGCACGCAGAGCGGGTCTGACTGATAAATAGTTCTTATCCTTAAAAGAGCATGGATATCTTTTTTTAAACTCACCTCTGGTTTACAAGTTTCGTCGTCAGAGTTATTATGCGCAGTGTCGACACCGCTGTCTCCCTCGTTTGTAATCTCGGTCAACTTGTCGGATAACTGAGTGAACATCGATATCGATTCCTCGACAGGACTGAACATATCGCTCAACTGGCTATCCAACTTATCTCTTCCCACTTTATTACTTACAAAATCTCCAAACTGATCGCCCAACTTCATACTCTCTTTATCACACGATAATTCTGTAAACTCGTCTAAGCTATCTGCTTTCTCTTTCACACTCAACGACCGTTCAGATACTCTTTTCTCTTTTTCACTACTGGTCGATGGCGAATGAATCGGAACAAGCTCGTCCGAAATCGATTCTTTACTTCTATAATATTCCTTGGAATGTCTCTTCAAATCGTCAATACTGGCCGAGGAATGTATAGGTACGAAATCGTCGCTAACAATCGATTCTTTGCTTAGATGGGTATCGATATTTAGATTATCGAGTTCCTCACAGAGTAATTTTCCGCCTTCGATGCTAGTGAAACCATTTGCTGGTGAACTGGCCTTACTATCTGTAGTGGGGGTTACTGCAAAGTGAGATTCTATGGGTGACTGTAGGTTGCTGACAGATTTTGTATATTCTGTAGTATCTTTCACGGATTCGTTAGAGGAAATCGATATCTCGCTGACCGGCTTCGCTATGCCAAAAGTATCCTTTCGCTTCCTGGGTATAACTAGACAAAAAAATACCAAAAGTAAATATGGCCATAATAAGACATTAAAATTATTTCAGATAAATATATTTCAGATAGAGTGTTACGTAATATTGGTCTGTGTACGTGATATTTAAAATGTAATTTATCTTTGATCGAATATTTAATCTATTAAAATGTAAAAGCAAAAGTTATATACATTTATCTGCACCTATAATCCATTAACCTTCTGTAATTAGTATAAGTTCCGATGAATTATTGCAACTTCACTCAATACCCCATAGAGATGTTAAGTAAATTTTCTATGCTATCCATCATTTATAATAACCATATACGACAACCGTAGATAGATAGATAGATAGATAAAAACTTTATTGTACAAACACATAAAAATACATACGGACTTAAAGTAAACTTATGTATACGTACAAAGGGCAGCCTTATCACTGAGTAGTGATCTCTTCCAGGCAACCCTTCTTACAGGATTATCAGAAAAAAAAGAAGTGCGTGATAGGTGTGCAAAACGATAATATAAATATACTTAGATAAAACTATTAATCATAATATACATACATGTATATTTAATACATATATTTATTCATACATACACTATATAATATCAATAATAATTTTACTAGAGATAATATAAATACAGGAAAATAGTACATTAAAAGACCAATAAATAAGTGAAGAGAAATGAAACCGTAATGAAGTTTAGTAGTACTTTTAAATCAGTTACACAACTGCTGGGTCGAAAGGTAACTCATACTGAGAAGGGCCAGCAAGAAATTTATCAGTCGTTTTTTTCCAAAAAATAATTGTATAAATTGGATAATATGCATTTTGTAGAAGCCTTTTCTTTTAATAGTAATTTAAAATTGTCAAAAGTTAGACGTACTAGTTAGATTAACCTTAAACTATATATCGAAAACAGGACATTCTAGAACTAATACAATTAAAATGAATCACCAAATGCAACATCACCGGCTATTAGACTCAAACTCATCGAAAAAACCTAGGGGGATCTGTAGGATTCACGACGCTCTTTGTCATCAATTGTAGTAATTGAGATTCAGCGATTAATTCGGGATTCAGGAAATAATAGTCTGCTTTTCATTAAGCAATATCAAAGCCCTTTCCTATTAAAACTTGAGGTGATATCGCACGTACCAAGTTGCACGGCGTGTGGCGGCCGCGCGCAACCAAGGTCGGGCACTCCGATATCGGCCAGCGTGACGTAACCAGCCGAACGCGTCAGCCGCAACCGACGCAGCAACCGCCTTAACCCGGTATGCTTCCGCCATAGGGACTGTAGTTCTAGACAATTATCAACCATAAATAACCTTGTCTACAGAGATCACGAAGAAACTAACCTAAAATTGTTTGTATGCTAGGTTCTTCGTACTCTGTGCATTGACAGATACGATAACATTTATTAATCAATAGTTGTTCCTGGGAATTTCTTTCACGTCAAATATAGTATTACCAAGTAAGCCGTGTGGTATCCGGCTGAATAGAATAGACCACCCTCTTTCTTACCGAGGTATCGTAAAATACGACTAAGGTAAGTTGTTCTGGGTAGAATAGTCCAGAATAGGAGCTGACCATCCGTCCTGCAACGACAGCCAATCCGCAATTAGAGACAGAAGATAAGTTGACGTCAGGCAGGCGGCCGGTCATAAAATACGTAGCCAAATCATGTGACAATATGTTAAAAACATGTTGAGACATGACCCCACTTAGCGTGGGATAAGGGCAGGAGGATGATGAGGATGAGAATTGGTCTTTTTTGTTATTATACCAAATTGCATTAATACTACTTTTGCAGGTTCCTGAAAGCATAACCGACAAACAGTATTTCGCATTAAATATCAGCAGAGATTGTTCGGTTTTGACGTCAAGCATTTCAGTTTGGTGGCATAGTGTTAACATTCAGGTACTTAAAAGGAACAATAAAATTATGAAAACTCTAAATTAGACTATCCAAGATATAAACAGATCAGAAGTTAAGCTTTTTAAAATAAATTAAAGTAATGTTTCTGTTTTAAATTTATCCAACTAATACAAGACAACGTAATTTTGCCATTCCTGGCGAAGTCAATTACAAGAAAAATATTGATATAAAAAGTGTTAAAAAAAAGAGCGAGCACGTGATCACTAACATGTGTACTTTTACTCGCGCGCGTGTGTGTTCTGTTATAACGTATTCCACTAAAGGATTTAAAAAAAAAGGTATTTTGAAAATACAACTTTTATTTTAACTTTGGATAGAAACTTTTTAATAACAGAAACGAAATTAGACCATGTCGCGGTCGAGGTCTTGTAACGACTGGCGCTCCCGGTAACCCGATGAGCTCATCGCTCCAGACAATGCTGATGCAGCGGTAGTGCATCAGCACTTTTACTAGCATTCCTAAGATATAACAGTTCATTTATAGAATTAGGCGTTACTTTGCGGAGATCCATAATACAAAAGTACTAATAAAATTATTTTGCTATAATCCGTGATGAAGTAAAATAGAAAATATACTAATCGGTTCAACCCCTCCATTTATTTTATTTTGCAAAATACCCCACCGTTTATTTTATTTTGCAAAATAAAATAAATGTGGTGGGGTTGAACCGATTAGTATATAACTAAACTTATTTGGGTATTGCTTCGCTTTGCGATTTTGGTGGTGGAGTTTATCTCCTGATGATGCTTCGGTTGCGGGGCGAAACGATTGTTGAGTTTGTGATAGTGAACGCATATAGTGCTTGTGTATCGTGGTGGCGGTGGTGGAGGTTTGTGCATGTGTTTTTTACGAATCCTGCATGTATCAGGTATGATAACCGATTGTCCACTCTACATTTAGCATCATATATATTTTCTATTTTACTTCATCGCGGATTATAGCAAAATAATTTTATTATTACTTTTATATAACATTTTGTTTGTTTGTGTATCATAACTAACGTCAAGTACATTAAAACCGCTCACCATCATCGATCTCTGAAGTGGGCGGGAAAGGCAGGTGCACCACGTTGGGCGCGGTCCTCACGCCCGCCGCCTGCACCAGCACGGGCCCCCGCCGGAGCGCCGAGTTGGCGGCCGCCAGCGCAGCCGCCGCCGGCAGCGAGGTGCTCTCGGACTCCGCCCCCCACCACGACACGGCCAGCCGCGAGAAGCCCAGCAGCGACCGCGGGACTCCTCGGAGGACTGTGCCTGGTGTATTTAATTATTTATTCAAGTTTATACTGCAAAACAACGCGACGATTACCACCTTAACCTAGTAAAAAGGAATAATAACTACCATAATCTATCTATACCAGTGTTTCCTGAGCTTTTGTGGTCCATGCCCCACGTTAAAAAATATATTGCCCCCCTAACATACATAAATTTTAATATTAATTGTCCACTTAAAGAACATAAATAATAGGTTTTAGGAAGAAAAATTGCTTTTTTTGTTAAACTTGGCACCGAAATCTAGCATTGCACTTAAATGGCCCAGAGCAAAAAATTTAACTAGTGTCGAGTTGCCTAATTAAACTAGTTACTAATATATAAAGCTGAAGAGTTTGTTTATTTTTTGTTTATTTGAACGCGCTTATCTCAGGAACTACTGGACGAATTTGAAAAATTCTTTGAGTATAAGATAGTCCATTTATGGAGGAAGGTTATATAACATCACGCTAAGATGAAGAGGAGAGGAACAGCAATAATAAATATATAATATAAAATAACTATACGAGCGCGCGCGATGAATGTGATGTTTTTACTTTTGTAGTGTCTTCGTTGCCATTGTTTAAGTGCATTTGTCCCTATAATAAATTTAATTTCAATTTCAATTAATGTGTGTGAGTGTGAATGTGTGTGTGTTTGTGTGTGTGTGTGCGTACGCATGCGCGTGTACCGAAAGAGTTCACACAAGAGTGCTGCGGGCGTGCGTGCGTGCTGCACGCACTTAATTTTTCTAGTCTAAGTATAAATTTAATTATTAGCTTTTATTATATGGTATTAACTCTTCAGTTTGTGGTCAACATAATAATATACAACACATCCTTTTATCTAATAACAAAACTTAATAAGTTTCTTCTAAATTGCCAACTCCACTGCTGGTTTGGAAATTTGCTCATGCCGATATGGTCTAGCAAGAAACTGCAATTGCTCAAAAAATATCACCTTTAGTGAGAAGCAGCGTCGGCGGGCCATACCCGGCGAGATGATAGAGGTACAACTTCATCCAGGGAGAAGAGGCTTCTGGGGGAGCGGGCCCTACGTGCGGCAAGGACCCGGCCGCGGCCCCCGCACGCGCCTCCCGACTAAGTGGAGCCGTAGATATCGCCAGTCTATCAAATAACAGCCTGTTACTATCCTACTGTTGCAAAAATGCGTCCTTTCAAGGGAGAAGACAAAAGTTTTCCCCCATGCGGATTTGAAGTTGACACATCCGTTACCTAGCCGTCTGGTATCCGGCTAAGTAGAATAGACCGATTTTGGTTTTGTGGCTCAATGGTTATTTTGAATTAATAGCTATATTTTCTAAACATTTCAACTAATATTTGAAGTAACTTACGCTTGGATCAAGAGTAAGGGAATCATTTGTATTATTCTTTTTAGGAATACGAGTCGATTACAATAATAGTTTTTGTGTGACAAAATATACGCCTTTATAATATTGAAAGAGTAATGTTACTAATTGGCAAACCATGAACCGAAATAAATTAATAAAACCAAGGGTATGGCTTCATAAAGTTCGTACATCGTTTGTAAGCTTAGCTATATAATAATTATAATAAAATTCCACTTTCCAATACCAATTACACTTATTTATTCATAAAGCTTATTATACTGTTGAGGACAATGTTAATGATAACAAAGTTTGGATTTGAATTGGGACCAGCTTCAAGAATGTATTGTAATTTTTGATTTGTGAACAATTACAAATACATTATTGATATATTTAATTTTTAAGTGACCGCCGAATTTTTTTGCTGGGTCTTCTCGGAAATAGCACCTTTCCAAATCAGTAGTAGCTTCATTGTAATTCAACGCTACAAAGCTACTTTGAATTTGAGTTATTTGAATTAAGAACGGTAATTTTTTATTTACCTATATTTAGTAGCGAGCAATCTCGTTCGCGCTGGTGCGTCTAGGGCGTGCAGCGCTTCGCAGCGCAGCAGGTCTAACGGCCTCAACTTTGGACGCAGCGTGCGCAGCGCCACGCGCAGACACGCGGCCGCGGCTAGATAACGTCTCGCTTCACCTTCAATTTCCGAATCACCTGCTACCTGAGAATAAAAGAAAATTGAAAGATCTGTATTGCGTATTCAGATTAAGGAACCTTCAAAGCACGATGGGTGATTTGTCCATATCCAACTCTTACATTCAAATAATTTAGAGAATTAGGCGTTACTTTGCGGAGATCCATAATACAAAAGTAATAATAAAATTATTTTGCTATAATCCGCGATGAAGTAAAATAGAAAATATATATAATGCTAAATGTAGAGTGGACAATCGGTTATCATACCTGATACATGCAGGATTCGTAAAAACACATGCACAGACCCCCACCACCGCCACCACAATACACAAGCACTATATGCGTTCACTATCACAAACTCAACAATCGTTTCGCCCCGCAACCGAAGCATCATCAGGAGATAGACTCCACCACCAAAATCGCAAGCAAGCAAGCAGCTTTGCGATTTTCATCCTGCATGTATCAGTTATGATAACCGATTGTCCACTCTACATTTAGCATTATATATATTTTCTATTTTATTTCATCGCGGATTATAGCAAAATAATTTTATTATTACTTTTCTCTTACATTCACTTCAATATAGGTTAAAATGGGTTGCTTAAAAAACCATTGCCAGCTATACAATTGGTTACAATTAAGCCGTGTGGCATCCGGCTGGGTAGAATAGACCAACCTCATTTCTTGCCGAGGTGTCGTAATAACTGACTACGGCAAGTTGACCCAAAGTGTGGTATCCGGTTGAGTAGAATATACCTCTTTCTTACAGAGGTGTTATAAATTCGTCTAAGGTAAGTTGACGTCGTAAAATACGCCAAATCATGTTACAACCAACATGTTTATAACATGTGCCGACCCTACTTAGAATGGGATAAGAGCAGGAGAATGATTTAGTACAATAAGACAATTTAACAAAATTATTGTATTGTAGCCGGTACCTAATAAGTGTACAAAGTTTGAATTAAATCTCCGCTCAAATTTGCCCAAAATAGAGTTCAAAGAAATATGTTATATCGCACGCTTCGTGCAATTACAAAAATACGTACAATGGATTTTCATGCAATTTTCGACAATAGACAAGTCATTCAAGAGGAAAGTTTTAATTTATTAACGTTTCGTGTAATTTTCCTGAAGAATGGCGACATTTTTTGCTAAATTAGGAAACTTCAAACTGTCAGTTTTAATTGGAAAAGCTGCTTAATCTGTTCGAGTGTTCAATATGAATGTGTACGGATATGTTGTGACTAGAGGGAGACAAAAAAAGATGGTTCGATTATTTGAAGTATGACAAGAAAAGGAGTAGCGCCAGAATTAACGAATGATAGGAGAGAATGGGAAAACAAAACATGTTATTTTTATCATATTAATTATTATTATACTACTGTTTATGTCCATAATGTCTATTATCCCTTATCCCACTTGGAGTGGGATAAGGGATAATAGTTATATAGAATTAGTTTTAGATAAATAATACATTAAACATACCTTATCAAGTTCTATCAGCAAACTATCCAAACTCTCGTCGCACAACTTTCCTACTTCGAACAGCGTCACCGCGTGACTTTTAAGATCCTGCAAATATTTATAGAAGAAATTAATATATATGGTTTTGTGTGTGTGTGTGTGTGTGCGCACGGTTTTGTGTCTTTCTTACTCTTTCTTTCTCTCTGTGTGTGTGTGCCGGTGTACGTCTCTCTCTATTTATGTGTGTGTTTGTGCGGGTACGTTTTTGCGTCTTTTTTTCTCTTTCTCTGTGGTGTGTGTGTACGTGAGCCCGCAAGTGCGTGTGTACCGGTTTACATCTCTTTTCCTGTGTGTGTGCGCGCACGTGTTTGTCTTTCTTTCTCTCTCTATCTCTGTGGGTGTATGTACGTGAGCCCGAAAGTGCGTGAGTGCCTGTGTACGTGTCTCTTCCTCTCTCTCTCTCTCTCTGTGTGTGTGTGTGTGTGCCTGTGTGTGTGTGTGGGTGGGTGTGTGTCTGTGCGTATGACTAAATAACATAATAACTCACAGGCGACAAGTTCCCCATCATGAGGTAAGCGGCCAGCGTGGAGTCGAATAGCACGGCCACCCTCCGACCAGCGTTGGAACTCGGTGGCTCGGACACCTCTGGACATCTCTACAAATATAAAAGGAACAGTAAAGTAGAGGCTTGTATCATCCCACTTGTGGGCAAAGTACTCCTTTAATAGAGCTGATTTGGAGTTAAAACGTTGCTCTAATCAAACATTGCTAAGCTATTTATATGCCAGGAAGTCATGCCTGATACAAAAGTAATAGTAAAATTGTTTTGCTATAATCCACGATGAATTGATTGATTGATTTCAACCGCCGAGTTTCTTGCCGGTTCTTCTCGGTAGGAACATCTTTCCGAACCAGCAGTAGAGTTGACGATTAAGAAGCACTTGTTTATAAGTTTATTTAAATAAAGAATATTTTGAATTTGAATTTCAATTTGATGATTGATGAATTTATCGCGGATTATAGCAAAATAATTTTTATAAAATTACTTTCGTATCATGGATCTCCGCAAAGTAACGCCTAATTCTATAAATCATGCCCGATACTTTAAAAGCGAATAGCAGATAAACGGTTCAAGTTGGTAACTAGACGTAATATAACAAGATGTAAGTCTCAAAGGGTGCATATCTCATAGAATTTTTAACTTATAAGTGTAACAACGCCGCCTTGTCGCTATTACAAGCATGCCATGACGTCACATCTTGCCACAGTTTTTCGCGCCATTTTGACGTGGGAGATGTGACAGCCGCTGTCATTAGCAGCTAGCCCGCGAATAGCGAATGAGAGTTTGCATTGATTTCATTTTAGAATTTTTTTATGAAAAGAATAAAACTGATATAGAATACTCCTTTTATTAATACAAGTAGTTTAGTTACATAATTTTTTACAAAATAAGAAAAAAAAACTTCAAAAAAAAAAGCAAAAAATATTGGGTAGTGATAGAATTGAAATAAAGAAGAAATAAAAAAATTATTGGGTAGTGGTGGGTGGGGGTAGAATAGACTACCTTCTTTCTTACCGAGGTGTCGTAAAATACGACTAAGGTAAGTTGACGTTAGGCAGGCGGCCGCTCATAAAATGTTTATAACATATTGCACCGACACCACTTAGACTGGGATAAGGGCAGGAGGATGATGGGGTTTCTTTCCCATAGGGTTCATATCTCGAGGAGGTAAACCCAGATACCCTTGTCAAATGATGTTATCACTATTCTATAATCATGTTTACCTGTTTGGATGTCGAAGGTAAGTCTTTTATCAGCACTGGTTCCATTTGTAGATCTTCCTCCATACTTGGATCAAAAGTTAATGGGGCTATTTGTCTATACCTGTTGAGAACCAAAATCATCATTCTCCATTATTCTACTCTATCCATTATTCTAAGTGGGGTCAGTACATGTTGTAAAATGATCTGGCCCATTGTTTTACAAGTGGCTGCTTGCCTGACGTCAACTTACTTAAGTCGCCTTTTACGACACCTTGGTAAGAAATGAGGGTGTTCTATTCCACTAAGCCGGATACCACACGGCGTGACAAAAAGATACCCACATTATTCATATACATATCTATATCTATACTTAATATATAAAGGTGAAGAGTTTGATTGATTGTTTGCGCTAATCTCAGGAACTACTAGACCGATTTGAAAAATTGAGTGTGAGATAGTCCACTTATCGAGAAAGTGCTATATAACATCATGCTAAGATGTAAAGGAGAGGAGCAGCAATAAAAAATATTTTCCTTTCCTTGCGTGCGCTGAGTAAACGGTGATAGTTATTCAAAAATCATGTATTACAAATACACGCACACACACACACACACACACCCCCGCACAAGATTAACTCATTTAAATATTGAAGATAATAATGTGGGTATCTTTTCGTCATGGACGCATGGACGCACGCACGCACGCACGCACGTCCGTTCGCACGCACTTCGCCCGCGGCAAGGTACACGTACGGCTGGTGGTTGTGGGTGGTGATCGCGTCCCGCCACGAGGGGTGCTGCGGGCCCACGGGCGGCGGCTGCAGGCACTTGGCGAACCCCAGCCGGCAGTACAGCGAGACCGCCTGCTTCACCAGCTCGCACTCCACCTACGGCAAACATCCATTCTAACGTCGGATAAATATTATAATAGTAAATAAAAGATGCCGCCTGTATTATATGTCTAATATGGCCCCAATAAAAAAGGAAGCCGCTTTTATGATATGTGTACTATGAAACTAGTTAAGAAAAAATATAAGAAGCCACTGTATAATGTGTGCTACAGCCCAAGTAAATTAAAAAAAAAAAAGAAAGCGCTTGTATACTGTATCCCAAGTAAAAATAAAAATTGGGAACCGCCAGTACAATATGTGTACTGTATCCAAAGAAAAATTAAAAAAAAAAACCGCCTTTCTATGTGGACTACGATCGAAAGAAATAAAAGAAAAATATGCCGTCTGTATAATGAGTACTGGTGGGCCAAGAAAAAAATAATAATAAGAAGCTGTCTGTGTAATATATATACTTAAGCTAAAGATAAAAAAATAAGCCGCCTGACTAAATTTTACACTACACCAATAAATAAAGAGAATAAGAATTTGACTCTATAATATGTGGACTACGGCCCCATTAAAAAAAAATTAGAAGCCGCTTATGTAATACTAGCTTTTATCCGCAACTACGTTCGCGTGAAAGGTCGATAATAGATGACGCTTTTCAATGTCATCCTATTCCTGTAGAATTAACAGGATCTCTATAGCCTAAATATGTACCCCGGGGTAAAAGTAAGTAAGTAGCGGCCTGTCACTCTCCCACGCTGAGAAAAGGCCTCTTCTCTCCGTTTTGGAGAGAAAGGTTGAAGCTAAAGACCTATCACGCTGCTCCAATGCGGATCGGTAGGTTACACATATCTCCAGAATTCTCTAGAGATATGCAGGTTTCCTCACGATGTTTTCCTTCCCCAAAAAGCGTGTGATAAATTGCAATTGTCAATTAAACACATAAGTTTTAAAAGAAAACTCATTGGTGTCTGCCCGGGTTCGAACCCGTGACCTCCTCGAAAGAGTCGCACGGTGTTACCGCTGGGCCACCACATCTTACCACCCGGTGTGTAATAAATTAATTTTGGAATAAATGTGCTCAATTTCATCGATATCGATTCAGCGGATTCGCCGTGAAAGAGTATCAAACATACATTAATACTCACAAACTTTTCTACATGGATTGTGAACGGATAGCCCCAAATAACCAGGAAGTCAAAACTTTTATTTTCTACAATAAAATACACATTCTTCTAGTAACAGAAACCCTCATAACTGACAAACGGACAATTAAAATTAAAGGATTGAGTGATTTATATATAGCTTTTATGCTACTGAACGTAAATGTCAGCATATAAAAAAATAAAAAAAAAAGTATATAAAAAGGAACATATCAATATCATTAATATAGAAGATTACTTCATCACAGGATGAGCTCAATCCCAACGTCAAAATAAGGACATCATATCTAATTATAGTCTTGAGACTGATCTTAGATAGAAAAAGAAAAAGAGAAAATAATACTCACAAACTTTCACGTTTATAATATTATTAGAATTTAAATTTTAGCCCAAATAAAAAAAGAAAAAGATACCAACTGTATAACATGTACTGTAGCCCAAGCAAAAAAATAATAATAAGAAACCACCTGTATAATACGAGTATTTTAGCCCAATTAGAAAAAAGAGGCCGCTCGTGTTATTTGTATATCAAATAAAAAAATCTGGCTGTATAATATGTGGACTGTGGCCTCAGTATTAAAAAAGGAAGGCCTTACCTGTAATACGGCAGCTAGTTCCGCCACGCTGGTATGCTCGTCGATGGACACGAACACCTTGTACAGCAGCGTCTCGAAGTAGTCGCCGGCGATGCGGTTCATCACGAACCCCTTCAGCGGCGGCACGGACACCTTGTCCGCGGACGTTATCGGCACGTCCACGTATATCAAACCGCGCCTGGAACATAACAATTCCTAATTCAAAATATTAATAACTAGCAATCGCCAGCGGCTCCGCCCGCGTGGAAAGATAAAAACCGTAATATAGTAAGTATCTTGATTGTAGTGTATTGATATATATGTATGTATAATGAAGTATAGTGTAATCTGTCGTCTCGTCCAAGCATTACGCGGCAAGCGTGGAATGAGTCAGTCGTGGACTAGCAAGCGCTGAGTTAAGACGTGGTGCGTGGTAGCGGGCCGATATTATTCAATAGTAATTATAAGTTCTGGTAGTAAGTACACTACACTGGTAGTAAGTACACTACATTGATGACCATAAAAATGGTTAAAGTGGATTAACCTTAAAAGCTAGACATATGTTAAATTTTTATTTAGAACTTCTAGTGGGGAACTATTTTGTAATACATGATTTTTTCATAACTATCACCGTTTATTAAGCGTACAACAGCGTACAGCCATAGCGAGAAAAGCTTTAAATTTTGCCGCTTTCGTAACATTTTTTATTGCTGCTCCTCTCCTATTCATCTTAGCGTGATGTTATATAGCCTATAGCCTTCCTCGATAAATGGACTATCTCACACTCAATTTTTCAAATCGGTAGTTCCTGAGACTCAACAAACTCTTCAGCTTTATATATTATAAAAAGTGACGATATTTCTCCTTTATTCGAATTCAATAAATTAAAAGCAGTTTTCCCAGAGTCAACCCATTTACTCTTTCGCTACAACTCAATGAAAGACACATAAAAATATATGACAGCCACAATGCTTTTTCATATTAATCGCCAACTCTATGAAGGAGGTTGTATTAAAAACATGTTATAACAATATAATATAGATTAATTTTTATTTTCACTAAAATTTGCTTTAAACCGCGACTTCGTTAGCGTAAACTGTTGTAGCGTGAAAGGTTGGTAATAGATGGCGCTTTTAGTTTCATCTTCTTCCAGCAGAATTAACAGGATTTCTATATCCTATATGTTACTCTAGGTGTTTAAGGAATAATTGTGCCAAATTCCATCGATATTGGTTCGCCAGATTTGCAGTGAAAGAGTAACAAACACACATCCATACTCACAAACTTACGCATTTACAATATTTGTAGCATGTACCATTTAATTCATTCAGATTACTAATATTGATACTGAAGTATACTGTGGGTATGAACAGCAACAAACAATACCTGTAGAGGGTCTTAACGAGCTGGTAGTCGAGGGTGCCGGCGGTCTGCGAGCCGCGATCGATCAGCAGGTCTATAAGTTGTTTCTCCTTCTCGCTCAGTGGCTAGGGGAAGAAACGAGATGGAAATTATTAAATGCATTTAAATATTCAATACTTTTGGAACATCATAAAATAGTGGCAATGACTTCTCGCTGTCAATCTTATCTGTTCTAATAGTGGTTCATTTCTATTCTATATGGACACAATGTGGACCAGACCACGTGGGCATGATTTCTACAGTACAAGTAATAGCGTGTTAGTAATTTAAGATAGCGCAGAAGAGTGAGCTTAGCTCGTACTTCCAATGATAGTTATCACACAAAAGAACGGAACTAAAAAAAGACATTTGAACTCGAAAAGAGTAGGTCTGGTTTTGGGACCACCCGATATCCCACCTGAGCTGTTACGACTTTGATGGTGGCGACATTTACATTCGTATTCCAATGATATTGAAGTTTTTCATTACTTAACAGCGTCGATTTATCGTCCCTGAAACTCCTACATACTGAATTTCTTCTCATTCGGACACTGGGGAGTGGGTCAAATTTAACTTGCTAGATTCCACCTTCACATACATACGTTGCAAGTTGAATAAAAGCTTTTAATCACCTTAACGTCCTCCTCCAGCACGTACCCCAGCTCGACCCGCCACCACGGCTGCAGCGGCACGTCGAGCGGCACGCGCGGCAACAGCGAGCGCACGGCACGCGAGCGGCCGCGCCGCCCCAGCGAGCGTGCCTTACCCACTAGCTCTAAGTACTCGTTACGACCGATGCCTAGTAGCCGAAGACCTGAAATCATATCCTAACGTCAATATACCTTAAATCTAAAAATAGAGAAAGCACTTTGGCTCATCTTTTCTTATTTATATCAAAAACCAACAAGTACAAAGTTTGTATAAAATTTGTATGTTCAAGTAAGTAAAAAAGTTAGTAGCGGCCTGTTACTATCCCACTGCTGAGAATAGGCCTCTTCTCTCCGTTCTTGGACAGAAGGATTGGAGATTGAAAATAGATGTGTACCTCTATTTTTCCTGAATTTCCTAAAAGTACTATATTTTTTTGATTTAAAAAGAAAAATACTATTTTTCTTCAAAAAAAGGTGGCAACCCTACCTGTATGTATCTAAGTACTAGATTTTACCTCATGTGGACTGTTGTCGTGTGATAGGTCGATAATATACGGCGCTATTTAAAAAGTAAGTAACTAAGTAGCGGCCTGTTTCTCGTTACTATCCCACTGCTGGGATAGGCCTCTTCTCTCCGGTTTAGGAGAGAAGGATTAGAGCTAAGACCTACCACGCTGCTCCAATGCGTATTGGTAGGTTACACATATCTCCAGAATTCTCTAGAGATATGCAGGTTTCCTCACGATGTTTTCCTTCACCGAAAAGCGTGTGATAAATTTCAATTATCAATTAGACACATAAGTTTTAACAGAAAAACTCATTGGTGTCTGCCCGGGTTTGAACCCGTGACCTCCTCGAAAGAGTCGCACGGTCACACCGCTGGGCAACCACTGCTTGTTCAAACAGTATGTTCAAAGGGGGCCAAAATTGAGCTCCTATAAGTCAGTTACATGTATGTAGCTGAAATAACAGCTAATCTAATATGTTCGGCTCATCTTTAAAATTACTTCATCATCTTCCTGCCCATATCCCACTCTAAGTGGGATCGGCACAACATGTTATAAACATACTGTCACATCATTTGCCTACGTATTTTACGACCGGCCGCCTGCCTGCCATCAACTTCCCTTATTCGCCTTTTAAGACACCTAGGTAGGAAATGACGGTGGTACTATTCTCAGCCAGATACCAGACGGCATTCTTTAAAGATTACTTAATACAGGATGATTTTGTCAAGGTTCATTTGAAACATGTGTATTTACTATATACAGTACAGGCTATACAAGACTAAACATATACAGAATGTACTTACAATCTGCGGCAGTGAAGTTGGGCATAGTGTCATAGCTTTTTTCTAGCTCTATCAGCAGAGCGACCACTTCAATGTAATATATAAATGGAGTTATTCTCAAGCCTATAAAAAAAAGTAGTTATTAAAAAACAAACAAAGTAAATAAATTTGTAATTGGAATAAAATCACAAAATAATTTACTATTATCATGATATATTCATAAAAATATTCATCATCAGTCTCCTGACGTTAACCCACTCTGACTGGGGTCGGCACAACATGTTATAAAGATGTTGAAACATGATTTGGCTCATTATTTTACGGCCGGCCGCTTGCCTGAAGTCAACTTACGTTAGTATGCTTTAACAACAACTCGGTAAGAAAGGAGAGTGGTCTATTCTATTCAGCCAGATACCACACAACACGTCAACTTACCTTAGTCGCCTTTTACGACACCTCGGTAAGAAATGAGGATGGCCTATTCTTCCCACACAGCTTGTGAAAATCTTTCTGCTATGCTGGAAATACAGAGATTAAATTTGGTCCAATTGAAGCTTATAGTCGTAGCTTCAGTTTTATTTTAACGATTCAAAGGTGCTTGTAAAAGCCAATTTGAATAAAGAATTATTTGAATTTATATTATGGCAACACACAGGATAAGAGAATTTCCTCATCAAAGAAATCATGTAACATAACATGTTTTAAGCATGTTGTGTTTCATGAATTGGTAGATGTTTTACGGCTGTCTGCCTGACATCAACTTACATTAACCACCTTTTATGACACCTTGGGAAGAAATGAGGGTGGTCTATTATAATCAGCTGGATACCACCAGGCAGTAATTACATATAACAAAATTAAAATAAAGCATGCAAACCTTTAACAATCATATCAGCCAAGTGATATGGGTAGAGCATAAGTCTCTGTATACTGTTCTGTACCAATGCCTCATAATATTTCCTCTCATCTTTTCTTACTGTCCGCACTAAAAAATTAATAACTATAGATAAATAAAGTCATATATACATATACAGCATTAAAATTATCATACACTCATGCATTTATTTACAAATTCAATTACATTTTTTAATATTTTATAAAACAAAAGAAAACATTTAAAATATTGTCAACTGAGTGGAGAAAGGACCTAAGCTCCCGGCAGTTAGGAATACAGAGCGAGGAACCTCCTCACAATGTGTGCTGTCTCAAGCAACACTGCCTTCTGTATCCTGCCCTTGATCCAACAACTAAGCGAGAGCCTCTTGGAATGTTGGTTGAGGCTCTTTGCTAGTAATCCATTTACCGATACAACAATTGGAACAATTATTGTTGAGTCAATATTCCACATGGCGGTAATCGTAAATACTGTGTTAATTTTTCTTTTTCCACTTTTATGAGATTATTGTCACGTGGAACACTGATATCAGCAATAATTGCCCAATGCTCTGACTGACCAACCAAAACTATATCAGGTTTATAATAAAATTATCATTTTTATTATACATCATTTTGTGTTAATACAGAATTATAGAATTGACTGGCATTGGCACTGATGGCAGTGACCCTGCCTTTAAGGGATTTTTTTCTCTGAAACGGAACTGCTCCTACATACCACAACAATAAATAATTTATAGAATTAGGCATTATTTTGCGGCGATTTCATAATACAAAAGTAATAATAAAAAATATTTTGCTATAATCCGCGATAAAGTAAATAGAAAATATATATAATGCTAAATGTAGAGTGGACTATCGTTTTCATACCTAATTTAATATTTATATAGTATCAAATCTGTAGCCGCGGTTTCGTTAATACGTACGCGCTGAAGTGGCGTTAATACATAATTACCCACAATCACTTAAAAGCAACTTCACCTTCTATATTCTAAGTTAAAATACATAATTCACTTATAACCATAATTTTTTATTCTTATAAGAATCTGATTTGTTGACACTATAACAAAATAGAAAACTTACATATGTAGTGTAATAAATGTTTTGTCTAGTTAATATAACTTACCTAAACTCCCACGAAATCTCAGCTGATTTCTTATACTAAAATCGAATATATATCGCTCATATTCTTTTGGAGAATCGTTTAACAACTGAAACAAATATTTTGTTACTGAATTTAAGTACTAATTAAACTTGATATGTAAAAATATGCACTTCCGATCATAATCAAAAATTCGATAAAATAAAATCGTAATTAGGAAAATATAAACACGTAATTTTTTTAATTTATCACCTTTTTTAGATTTCCTGGTAACTGTTGCCATTGTATCTTCTTTCTTACACATTCATCGATTTCCTCTTCCATTATGTCAATTATCTGCTATTACGTATCCATTAAATCCGAAGAATATTTACAACAGTGCACAATTATAAGACATTCTTCTGGAATTACAAATATTTTGATAAGAAAAATTTATAAGCAAACGTTCTAAAACCTATAAAACAATTTTGTTTTTCGCTAAATTGGTAAAACTATAATACTTTTACAAACAAGCATTTACCTAACATTTGCAGGTTGAATAAAATGACATGAGTTAATTACGATCATTGTAACATGAAGAATGCAATTTAGAAATTAAGTACGCACAATGTATGAAAGGTGAATATTTCAAAACGAATACTTTCACATTGCAACCGCTACTGTCAAATTGACAAAGTGTCACATAACTCTATTTTGTTCAAAATCATAGTCTATCGCATTGATTACTCTGTAGCCTGTGAATACAGATAGCCTATTTTTTAATAAGTAGGTACCTAATACCTATTAGAAGTTAATCATTATGTACACTGTAATCTTTGAAGTTAATATTATCATTTAATACAAGCAAGCCAATTTTAATAACTGATTACTGAAACTGATCAAAATAAAAAGTAAAGTAGTGATCTGTTAGTATACTATTTCTTTTAAAAAAAGACTTTTCTTTTTGCAGAAGGGTTGAACCTAGGACCCACATTCTGACCCCATGCGGAACTTTTGGTAACAGGTTCCCAATTGAGACAAAGTATTTAACGAAAAAAAAACTAACATATTTTTGCTAGAGTATACCTTTAAAATAATTAAAAACTATTTAATAAAAATGTTGAAGTAATGTATAAATTCAAATTATCCTTTATTCAAAATCAAAATATTATAAATACTATTATATAGAACTATTAACAATTGAGTGATAGTCAATATATATTAATTGAGTATTATTGAAAGATACAATCAGACATATAACTACTACATTTATTTCTTATTATTTACTTCCTTAATTTAGTTTTACATAGTTTTATATACTAATGAATTAAATTCTCCTTTTTTTAAGTAAAATCTTAGGAATAAACATATAATTATTCTCCACTTTCATAATATGCTATTCATAGTACTAATAATAGTCAAATGTTAGATCTATTTTTTACTCCCTAGCTTTGTTAATTTTTTTTGCTATGCATGTGATCAACATTAGGGTAGATTGAACAATGCCTATATAATCAACTTAACACAATTTTTATAACACTTTTTACTTTACATTATCACAGAAATAAATCATCAAACGCTGAATGCATTTCATTTATCATATTCGAAGTAATCATACTTCTGCCATATATATTAAAAGCTTTAGAGTTACAAGTTCTTGTAAATTTAGCTGCTGCATAGGATGCCACACTTTGTGCTAATTCTGTTGATGTGTCTGTTTCACATAGATTGGCCTTCAGGGCCCAGTTGAAAAAAGTTCCTAAAGCACCTGCTAAAATATCACCTTGACCACCAACACGTCTACCAGAACCACCTTCCTTTCGAGACCAATCTAAGTTACTGTTACTTGAAAAATACATATCTTTTTCACCCTTTTGCAATACTGTAACATAATGTCCCCAATACTTATTCCATGGTTCAAAATTGTCAGGCACAGCTTCCTTTAACCTCTTATACTCTATGGTGTTGGGTGTTAAGATTATACCAGGACTTGGATAATCTTTTATAATTTGTACATTTTTATAAATAGCATACAGCCCGTCAGCATCAATCACTAATGGTGTACGCAATTCCTTGCAAATGTTAATAACATTGTATGCCAAGTTTAAACCTTCTGTTGACCTTCCTAAACCTGGTCCGATTACAACTATGTGTACCCTGGACAGTAATGAGCTAATATTGAAGGAATTATGTGGAATGACAATAAGATCTGGACTGTAAGCTTTTATTATCGGTGCTGCAGTTTCTGTTGTAATCACATATGCTAAGTCTGCTCCAACCTGTGAAAAAGAAACAGTTTCAACTATAATAACTGCAAAGTCAATGAATATTCTTACCAGCCTCAGTTGTATAGAATTAAACAAGAATTACCTTCAAAGCAGATATTGCAGCAAAGTAAGGAGCTCCAGTATATTCTACTGAACCACCAATGACTGCTATTTTTCCAGCCTCTCCCTTCCTTTTCCCACTTAACTCTGGAATGACTGCTTTGCTTAAATTATTGAGAACGTTGTCATCTAAATTATTAATTCGAGAACAGTCATCTACTATTAAAGTATAAATTTCAAATATTTGTAATGTTATTACTGAAACTATACAATACAACAATTTCATTTTGTTAACGAAATTACGTCAAACTAAAACGGATATATAACAACTTTACACTAATTTTTATTTACTCTTAAATATATAAGTTAAAACAAATTAACTAATTAAATCAATTATGTACAAAATAAAGACTTATAAATAAAAACTTAGTTATTCTATAATTTAACGATATAAACAAATAATTTGATTGTTTTCTGTAAATGTCAGTAGGAATGAGAAAAAATCGATTTTCATAATAATCGATTATTTATTAAAAGAGTTAATATAATAATAAAAACGATTATTTGAAATATCTTCTTTTTGTTTTTTCTTGTTTTCTAAGATTAGATAAGCATTTATTTATTGGACGGAACCAATGTAGCGAATTTCACAAACAACGTATCTGTTATATTTTGTTGGTAGTTGTCCACTTTCTTTAGTCTAATTAATTATTACAAATAGTTACAAAAAAACGATTATTGTTGATTAACTCATATTATCTATTAAGCATATCTATAAAAAAAACTTAACTTAACTTGTCTGTACCGGCTAGATTTTAGGTCAAAAATAAATTAGTTGAATATTTTTTTAGTGTACCTTAGATTAAATTCTACAATATTATAATATGAGTGATTGTATGTACCTATCATTTATTGACTATTTTATAGTTAGTAATCTATGGTATCTATATAGTGTATTATCTATGGTATGTACTTTAAAATAAATAAATTAAATATTTAGTCCATAGATAATACACTATATGATTTAGTCTGTGGTTATTTGTGTGTGCTGTGATTTGCGAATTGCGAGTGTTTTTATATATTTTTTATTAAAACTGAATCGATTTATTCTTTTTCACCGAAATGGATGAACAATATTTAACTAATGTACTAAACTATGCTATATACAAGTATTCCAGTTATTCGGCGAATTATTTGCCAGAGTATGTTTTATATTATGTAAATAAGTTGTTTTCCAGTTAAAAAATCCCGGGCGTTATTACTTTGTTTCACTGTTATTACTTTAAATATAACTCAAGGGGTATTGGCAATGTTATAAAAATATCTATACACTGTCCATTATATTAACCATCTTTTGACAGATTGACGATAGTGATGTCCTAAAGATTCTCGTATGCGATACCATTCCGATTATAGTACCTACTATCATTAATCGAATTACGTACCTAAGTAATTCGATTAATGATAACCTACGTAAACTAGATTACTACTTGAGAAAAGAAATTCCAACTTTGAGAAAACTTATTGTTTCTTTGAAAAGAAGTGGTCTATTTCATGGTGAAAAATCTTCTTTGGTCAAAGTTTTGAACACAATTGGCTTTTCATATAAAAAGTTAAATAAAAGAAAATTATTAATGGAACGCACAGATATAGCTATAGCACGTTGTGATTTTTTAAGAGAGGCAAAGAAAATACAAGATTGGGCAAATATTGTTTTCACGGATGAAACATGGCTCAACGCTAACCACACACTATCTCGTTTCTGGACTGATGATACTGCTGATTCCACTTCCTCAGTACCAATGGGAAAAGGTGAGCGCCTAATCATTTGCCATGCAGGTACAGCAAAAGGATTTGTACAAGACGCACTGTTGGCATTTAAATCGAAGAAATCAAATGACTACCACGAAGAGATGAATGCAAATGTGTATGAAGAGTGGTTCAAAAAAATGCTCATTTCATTGGAAGAACCATCAATAATTTTTATTGATAATGCGCCCTACCACTCCCGTCAAATTGACAAAATGCCAACACAGGCTAATAAAAAGCATGAAATAATTAATTGGCTTCAGGACAATGGAGAAAATGTGGACGACTCAATGTTAAAAGTTGAATTAATAAAAATATTAAAAACCAAAAAGAGAGCAAAACGCTATGTAATCAATGAAATGGCAGCAGAATATGGCCATACTGTTCTTCGGATTCCTCCATACCACTGCCAGTACAACGCAATAGAACTTATATGGGCACAAGTAAAAGGGCATGCTGCGAGATGCAATACAAGCCCCCCATTCACAGCGAATAAAATGTTGCAATTGCTAAAAAATGCTTGCACCCACGTAACGGCCGAGAACTGGGCAAGTGTGGTGGAAAGAACTAAAAGAGTAATATTCTCTGATTGGGAATGTGATATTGCGTTTGATAATATATTATCTACACAAGAGCTAATAATAACTGCTACTGAAGACTCCTCATCGGAGGAGTCTAGTGTTGATTATCATTCCGACGACTCGTGCTAATAAAATAAATTAAAATATCCTGATTGTTTTATTTGTATTCATGTATTAACTAAGAAGAAAGTAAAACTTTATATAATGTTATTAAATGTCTTTTAATACTCGTAACATCGATTTCTACCGATTATTTTTAATCTGTGGCATAATCGTAGTAACCCATTATGTGAGACATCACTAAGTGGGCGGTACCCATCCATAAAGTACAAATATTATTTGTATGATATTTGTACGTAAGCAATACAAAACTTAATGAGCGTGAGCTGTCAAAAGACTGATAATATGATGGACGCAGTATAGTCAAAAGTTAAATCTTATTGGTTTTACAGTATTTAAAATGACAATATTTGTATTAACACTAAAAGATTTTTTACCAAATTAGGCTTTACTAATTATGAATTGATGAATTCAATATCTTAATAGTATTATTAGGTAACCTTTAAAATCTTAGTAGTAATTAATGCCACTTTTAAGTAAACATTATGTGGAAGTTTATTGTACCAAAATAACTACATGCAAATTTATAAATTCAATGAAATTGTTAAATACCAATCAAATCTCTCTATCTAAATCCCACGGCTATCCGATTTTTATAAGATTATTTGTAACTAATGAGGTCTTTATTTTCTCAATTCAGCTTTCTACATCTGTCTACTAAGTCGGACTATAGATTTATTTTTGTTCAATATATCGTCAATAGTTTTATAGCTATTTTTTACATATTATAACATTTTTATTACAGAACCCTATTTTTTTAATGTTATATATAGCATATGACCTCTTTATTAGTGAATATTTATATATAGGCGACTAAAGTAAGTCAACCCGCCATGTGGTATCTGGCTGAGTAGAATAAACCAACCTCATTTCTTACCGAGGTGTCGTAAAAGGAGACTAAGGTAAGTTGACCCACCGTGTGGTATCCGGTTGAGTAAAATAGACCACCTTCTTTCTTACCGAGGAGTCCTAAAATACGACTAAGGTGACGTCAGGTAGGCGGCCGGTCGTAAAATACGTAGCCAAATCATATGACAACATGTATGTAACATGTTGTGCCGATCCCAATTAGAGTGGGATAAGGGTTGATGATTTTTTTGTAATTTTTAAAAAAAATTAATTTAACTTTTGATTTTCAACAGTTAAACATCACTTATACTTTTAATTACACTTTTTAGGAATATAATGGTAAATAATCCTCCAGATCAGCTCTCCAGATGGTTCACAGACAGCACCACTCCATTACAGTTTATAATGCTGAAGTTGCAAACACCCGCCATTGTGGAGACCATAATGTTTGGCAAATATATCAAAGCTCATGTTAGCGATCTCAAAAAGTTTCAAATATATGGTGGTACGGAGGAAAATAATTTGTCATTGTTATTGACTGGGTAAGTTATACTTAATTCTAATAAATTAAGTATCTGGGTGACTGTGCCTTGCTTGGTAAGTTTATTAGAAGATATAATTGAATAAATTTGAACTATTCCATGTACCTTTGTCTAAAACTAAATATGCTGGAAATACTGTAATACATCATTCTAGTAAGGCATATAATGATTTATTTAATGATATTGATATATTTAATGATAATATATTTTCTTTTAAAAATAAAGTAAGAAAAATACTGTATTAAACATTACATTAAATAGTTAAGCTCTTAACTTACTAATATTTTTGTACATCTTTTAGTGGAAACTTTATTGATATAGTTATATTTAAATATTTATTTAGTAATAGAACCATTGTTTGTTTCTCAAATATAATAAAATAAAATAAAAAAATAAAAGTGACAGGTGATATGTGGGGCGTCCCGGTATTATCAGATCAGTCAGATTTTATCTGCCTGTTCCCCATTGAGCTATTAAAACTTTACAAATAGTAGTAAAATTAAGCTTTGCATACTACACACTGATATTACTTGCTTTACACACTGATTTTGTTGGCGCTACCCTATGCTTTATTGCAAGTTGCCACAAATCTGTTTTGAATTAGGTCACTTTTATACTAAGCGTGCGATATATTTTATGTTTAAGTAACACGTTCTTTCAGTGGTCTCAAAAAGGACTGTGCAGCGGAAACATTCAAATTAAGGCACCGTACATCTGATGGCCTGTATCTACCAGTTAGGTACATCAAGATAGTGCCCCTCCAGTCATGGGGTCCAGCGTACAATTACACCATATGGTATGTGGAGTTGAAAGGGAAGAATCATGAGGATTTGATCAGTTCGGCTATGGACACCATAAATCTGGTAATATTTGTACACAGTTATTCATATGTTGCTATATTTTTTTATGTTATTCTTTTCAGTTTCGGTATAACTTTACTATGCAGTATAACTAACGTAACTCATAAACTTTCATATATATAAATAACTAGTAATCACCAGTGGCTTCGCCCGCGTAGAAAGATTAAAATTTAAAACCGTAATATAGTCTTATGATAACCATAAAAATGGTTAAAGTGGGTTAACCTTAAAAGCTAGACATATGCTGTCACGGACTTTTATTTAGAAATTTTAAAGGGGAACAATTTTGTAATACATGATTTTTGAATAACTATTACGTTTACTCAGCGTGCGCAAGAAAAGCTTTAAATATTGCCGTCTTCATACTATTTTTTATTGCTGCTCCTCTCCTATTCAGCTTAGCGTGATAGTTTATAGCCTATAGCCTTTCTCAATAAATGGACTATCTTATACTGAAAGAAACTTTCAAATTGGTCCAGTATTTCCTGAGATTAGCGCGTTCAAACAATCAACCAAACAAAAAAACTCTTTTCGCTTTATATATTAGTATAGATTATTGATTAAAGTCTAAAGAAATACATTGTATGCTAAAGAGTTTGGACATTAAAATTGTTTACTCTCTTAATTACTTTATTATCTTAACATGTACTTAACGATACAAGTGGCCTGTACTTTTAAGTTTATTGACTTCACAGATAAAGGGTAAAGTATTTATAGTCAATCATAAATATTAAAGTATATTTATTTATTTCAATAACGAACAATTATTTGAATGATAAAAATGCTTGGATTTGAAAATCCTTTCAGCCAAAACTGCGGTTAAATAATGTAAATTGAAAATGTTTCAAAGATTCACGAGTTTCTTGCTGGTTCTTCTCGGTAAGAGCTTAAAGCTGATCTTTAACGATTCAAAAGCGCTTGTAAAAAGCGTGAATAAAGATTATTTTGATTTGATTTCAGCGCAAAGAAGAAGAAGCGGTTCGGATATTACTGAAGCATTTACGCCGACGCCGATATAGGGACGCCTTTGAGGCGCTCTCAAGGGAGAGCGGGGTTCAGCTTGAGGGTGCGGTGCAGGCGCGTCTCTGGAACGCTCTAGTGGAGAACGGGGACTATAAGCTAGCTGAGCAAATATTTGACGACGCCGCTAAAGGTTAATATACACTACAGAACTTCCTGGTTCCTCCGTAACGATCGACTCACAGAGAAATTCCACAAAGGAGCACGAAACGCTTTACTTAATCATTTCCCTTGCATTATTTTAATTTTTTTTCCACCTCGACGAATTCATTTACATTTAAATTTGTCTCCAAGTCGTCAAACCGTCAGGCGTAACAACATGGACTATCGTAAGGTTATATGAGAGGAAGAGAGAAAGAAAATATGCGCGCGTAACTTTCTTTTGCCCCTACATTAACATACGAAACTTTACTCTCTCTTCCTATCATCACTAACTTACATTTCCGCCTTGCCCGATCACACTCTTCATATATAATATAGGCAATCGCCCGTTACCTCAAAATTATTCTGCGGCTTAGCTCAACGTATGTAAAAGCACACTCTGCAACGTCTCTCTCGCTCCACTCCGTCTGCTCACTCCACAACTCTACTTCGCATTACTCCCTTACTTCCCTCCAATAGACAGGCAGCCATAAGCGTAAATATCTGAGGTCGTTGTATATTAGAATAGCAATTGCCATCGGCTCCGCCCGAGTGGAAAGATAAAAACCGTAATATAGTTTTTTGATAAAAAAAATGGTTTATCCACTTTGTTAACCTTAAAAGCTAGACATATGCTGTCGCGGACTTTTATTTAGAACTTTTGGAGAGGAACAGTTTTGTAATATATGAGTTTTGAATAACTATCACCGTTTGACTTTCGCTCAGCTTACACAAGGAAAGCTTAAAATTTTGCCGTTTTCGCAATATTTTTGCTTGCTACACCTCTCTTATTCATCTTGGCGTGATGTTATATAGTCTATAACCTTCCTCGATAAATGGACTATCTTACACTGAAAGAATTTGTCAAATCGGTTCAGTAGTTCCTGAGATTAGCGCGTTCAAACAATAAAACAAACATACAAACAAACTCTTCACCTTTATATATTAATATAGATAACTTATATACATATATAATTTTAATAACATATTTAAATACATAGAAACACCCAGGCTCGAAGAATCAACAAATTGTTTAAAGAAAATGTTGGCTGGAAACGAACTCGTGACCCGTGGAGCTGAAGGCGGTGTCACTACTAACTGTGCCAACGGGCCAGTCTTTTATTTTATATGTTTATGTCCAGATGGCGAGTTGGACTGGTACATGTCGTGGCAGCCGTACTCGCCCGAGTGGCGGCAGCTGTGCGGCTGCTCCGCCGAGGTGGAGGAGCGGCTGTCGTGCGACGACGCCGCGCCGCCGCCGCCCCGCCCGCGCGGCCGCCCGGCGGACTTGTCGTGCGCGGACCGCGACCCGCGACAGGACTGCAACGTGAGATATTGACTTAAAGACTGCTAATGACTGTAAACTGCAAGGAAACCATTCAATGTGGCTTTGTTATACACAATAATATACATATATCCTATATACTATCTACTATCCTATATACTAATCTTACTAATATTCATCATCTTCCTGCCCTTATCCCACTCTAAGTGGGATCGGCACAGCATGTTATAAACATGTTGTCACATGACTTGGCTACGTATTTTACGACCGGCCGCCTGCCTGACGTCAACTTACCTTAGTCACAACACCTCGATAATAAAGAGGGTGGTCTATTCTACTTAACAGGATACCACACGGTGAGTCACTTACCTCAGTCGCCTTTTACGACACCTCGGTAAGGAATGAGGGTGGTTTATTCTACTCAGCCGGATACTACGCGGCGGGTCGACTTACCTTAGTCGCCTCTACCGAAACCTCGGTAAGAAATTAGGGTGGTACTATTCTATTCGGGCGGATACCACACGGCGTGAAATATTAAAAACCGTAATAACCATAAAAATGGTTAAAATGACTTAACCTTAAATGCCAGACATATGCTGTCGCGGACTTTTATTTAGAACTTTTAGAGGGGAACATTTTTGTAGTAAATGATTTTAGAATAACTATCACCGTTTATTTAGCGCACGCAAGGAAAGCTTTAAATTTTGCCGTTTTCGCAATTTTTTTTATAGCTGCTCCTCTCCTATTTGTTTTAGCGTGATGTTATATAGCCTATAACCTTCTTCGATAAATGGACTATATTACACTCAAAGAATTTTTAAAATTGGACCAGTAGTTCCTGAAATTAGCGCGTTCAAACAATCAAACAAACAAACTTCTTAGCTTTATATATTAGTATAGATTTATATATACTAGTAAACAAATGCTTGTGTAAACTAAAAACTTGTAAACACTACTGCTCGAACGCGCTAATCTATAATAGTATTATATTCTTTATTAACAACGCGGTCTATTCTATTCAGCCGGATACCACACGGCGTAATATGTGTAGAAAGAAAAAATATTTTCCTCAAAATTTAATTTTCCCGCACAACTCATGTCATAGACCCGCAGCTGGGTTTATAGAAAGCGACATAAAGACGAATAAATATCGCGTAATTGTCACATAAACCAATTTAACCAATTTAAAAATAATATTGTTTTTGTGATTTAGGCATAATAAATAGTATTAAATCTCGTTTCTGTATTGATATAGGCATTGATATAACCCAGTTGTGTTTTATTTGAACATCTAGTTCACATTATGTGTATATAAATACGCGGAACGTAAAATATATACGTGCAGGAGGCGGGCTCGAACGGCGGGGAGCGGGAGCAGTGCGACGCGGCGTGCGGCAGCTGCAGCAGCCGGCCCGGCCCGCGCGGCGGACACCAGCTGGTCGTCGACCCCAACACTGGTACGGCACACCTAGTGATTGACATGTTGCTGTTTATACTTATTGTATAGAACCGGCTATACTCACGTCTTATTCTATCGGAGGGAACTCATTCCGTTCCCGCTGCGATAACGTCGTGTAAAGGGCTCATGAATAAGTGCCCCGGATGGGTTCGAAACTAGTCGGGCTAACCCGATAGAATAACACGTGAGTATAGCCGGTTCTATACATTAACTATGAATATTACTCACGATAGTTTAAATTTAAAAAATGTTGCTGTTTATATGAATAAGACCATCATAAACATCAACCAAGTACACACACAAACAAACACTCACTTATATAGTTCTTATTCCAAGCGTCGATAGGCACATCTCAATATAGCAATATTACACAACAATACGAACAATGTACGTATGGCAATATTAAGAAATAATGCACATCGTACGCCAGCGTCTCATGATTAGATTCAATTTAATGTCCATATCACTGTATGTACCAGTTTGCAGTGGTAACAAACCAGCACAAAACAAGCACAAAATGAAATCACTTGTACTATTCCAAAGCCCTGTCGACGCCGCGTGACACAGTCTCTCATCGCCCCACTCTCGTGCGCTGGCGTCAGTCTATCGCTTTTTATTCAAAACCTCTGGAGATAAGGGTTGAAGTAAAGACCGTTCGGTGTCTTAGTACCTTACACATAACAGCATAAATACGGATGAAAGACTTACAAAGACCACGCTGCTCCAATGCGGATTAGTAACGTGCTTCACGGAGTCCGCCTTAGAACTACGTTACCCGATATCTTGACATTTCGCAACCTATGGAATGTTTTTGAGCTTCCCCGCAGGTGACGCTGTAAAAACCGTTAGGGCTAACAGCATATCGTCAATGGGATAAAAATGGTAGTAATAAATGCAGCCGTCCCAAATTTAGCTTTGCCTGTTTAAAGTGGGTCAAATATGAAGTCAAATGCGTCCGTTGCATATATACTTAGATACATGCAGGTGCAATTCATAAAAGATATTGCCTCTCACAGGTACCTTGTACCTGTTCGGCGGCTGGAACGGCTCCGAGGACCTGGACGACCTGTGGAGCTTCGACACGAGCAGCGAGCGCTGGTCCCTGCTGTGCGCGCACAGTGGCTCCGCGGGGGGGCCCTCGCCGCGCTCCTGCCACAAGATGGTGTTCGACCCCGTGCACGAGAGGCTCTACACCCTGGGCCGATACCTGGACAACGCGCAGCGGGTGCCCGCTAACATGCGCGTGAGTAACATAAGAACTGTAAGAATTTTAAAGTGTCATTTTGGCAGATAATATTGTTCTCGTTGTCACACTTAAAACGAGAAATTCAATTATTAAACGCTCAGCGTCTAAGTTATGTGTACTTCCAGTAACAAAATGAGGTTTTGCTTTTCATAGTTTTATAGCTTTATCAATAGTTTTAATAGTTTAAATAAGTGGTTTACGCATTATTATTGTTTCTTTGATTTGCATAATGTATACTGGGTTTTGTACAATGTTTAAGGACAAATAGCAATTTGTCGTTGATGGGCGGTAATGTATAACGCAAATACGTTAGTGTCGCGAATCAAACTAGATGGCGCTGCATGGAAAAAATGCCCGCTATCGTTTGGTTCGCGGAACTATATATAAGCAACTAGTGGTTGTAAAAACCTGTCTCTCTCTCTCTCTCTCTCGTTCCTTGTCTTCGAGTTGATACGGTCGTCTACATATAATACATAAAATAATGATTGTTGCAAAGCAATAAATCGTGATTCGGATACTGGATAGCTGTGTTATAATGTAATTGGCCGTCCTACATACACCCTGTTCGACCAACAACCCAAGTTGGTTGTCCACTAATCATTTATCTGAAGGACGAAATTGAAGTTGAGGACCTAAGAAATATAGAGGATATTTGGGGATTTAGGGATACTATTAGGTTTGTAAATGCAACAGGTAGGTTAAAGCAGGTGACACTGTCGAAACAGCAGTGAAACCCGTGTTCCAACACGGGCAAATGAGTGAAATAATCCAGTATAGGAGCTGATCACCTGTCCTGCAATGACAGGCATCCCCGCAATTAGATAGATAGATAATCATTTATCGACATATATGCGTAGAACCTAAATAACTTAAAATCCAAGGGAAGTTCAAATATTTTAAAGTTATAGAGTTTTTAATTCATCAAGGGTTTATAAAAGTAAAGGGGGGGTTTCTCGAAGGATCCACTCATGTTTTTATTTCGACACAGTTTACATTTAGTGCGTCCAGGCATTTCTGTAAGCTACAGAGGGTCAACATTAAATTGAATCGAGGTACTGTATTTTAAGTTATAGAGGTTTTGGGAGACCCCAAAACCAAAACATAAACATGCCCAAAGAAGTCTGTTATCCTGTAGAGACATATAGTGGAAAGTTTGGTCTTGATTTGAAATTCTTTAATTATTGATGCGAGGATTATTTGTTTTAACAGTTTTATTGTCGGCTTGAAGTTACGTAGTTTAAGGGCTTTATTATTTGGGGATGTGGATAACATAGTCACATTGTTCCAGAGTTTATTAACTCCTTTAAGTTAAAATAGTTTAACAGGTTTATTATTTGGGAATGTGTATAACATATTCACAATGTCCCAGAGTCTATTAACTCCTTGAAGTTAATTACTTTACGGGCTTTATTATTTTGTGACGTGGATGAGATAGTCACATTGTTCCAGAGTTCATTAACTCCTTGAAGTCAAGTAGTTTAAAGGCTACATTATTTGGGGATGAGATAGTAACATTGTTCCAGAGTTTATTAACTCCTTGAAGTTAAGTAGTTTAAGGGCTTTTTTATTTGGGGACGTTGATAACATAGTCACACTGTTCCAGAGTTTATTATCTCCTTGAAGTTAAGTAGTTTAAAGGCTACATTATTTGGGGACGTGGATGAGATAGTAACATTGTTCCAGAGTTTATTAACTCTTTAAGGTTAAGTTCTTTGAGGTATTTATTATTGGGGGATGTATATGAGGTAGTCACTCTGTTCCAGAGCGACCTGTACTCGTTCGACGTGTGCGCGGGCACGTGGTCGCTGGTGTGCGGCGACACGGCGGGCGCGGGCGGGCCGCGGCTCGTGTTCGACCACCAGATGTGCCTGGACCCCGACACGCAGACCCTGTACGTGTTCGGCGGCCGCGTGCTGCCCGCCAACACGTGAGTCCACCGCACCAGCATCTGATAGCTGAACACACGAAGCATCACCTGTGCACCGCCTTGTTGTTCCGTACAGGAATAATTTATATATTGGATTATCGTTACTACGTCGTGTGGTATCCTGCTGAATAGAATAGTATCACCCTCATTTCTTACCGAGGTGTCGTAAAAGGCGACTAAGGTCAGTCGACCCACCTTGTGGTATCCGGTTTAGTAGAATAGACCATACTCTTTCTTACTGTGGTGTCGTAAAATACGACTAAGGTAAGTTGGCGTCAGGCAGGCGGCCGGTCGTAAAAACGCAGCCAAAGCATGTGACAGGGTGTTTATAACATATTGTGCCGACCCCACTTAGAGCGGGATAAGGACAGGAAGATGTTTTGGATCATCGTTATTGGACCCCGCTTCGCTGTCTATATTTAACGAAACAGAATGAATTCACGTAGTCATATCATCATCCTACTGATATTAAAAATATTAAGTATGGATGTATGTTTTTTTTTATATCCCCTTGGCTGTTAAAATACATCTCTCGTCTCACACGGTCTCTTCTCCGCTTTGGTGTCCGTGCCTTAAACGGTCAGCAGTTTGTTTCCAGCGAGGAGCTCGCCAGCCCGCAGTACTCGGGCCTGTACGCGTACTACATCCCGCGGAACACGTGGCAACTGTTACTACCGGACAAGCACGATTTGGCCGCGCCGCAGCCGCGCGTCTCACACTCCATGCTGTTCCACCCGGTACGGTACATTTCTTCTTCAGCCGATGGACGTAAACTTCTAGATATATAGGTCTATTCACGGAATTTGAACGTCACACGATCCTGTGTCGCTTGAATTCAATGGCTCCTTTTTTGAGGACTTTAGTCCTTCTCGTAAGGGGTCTACCGACGCTGAGTTTTCCTGTGTAGAGTCGCTTATCCAACAGTAAGATTAACGCAAAGCGGTGCTCCGCAAGGACCTATTATCATAACGTTATTATACTAGAGCAGGAAAGACAGCCCAAATGTGTCCATCAAAAGAAAAGAGAAAGCAAATGAGGTTCTGTTTGTTGATTTGTTTCTGTTGTGCTAAAACCATGTTTGATTAAATAGAGATAAGCATAGGTCTCTCATCTTCCCTCTTCAGGATTTATATTGTACTCATCTTTTAAGTTGTTCAGTTAGCTCGCTATTTAACCTCAAGTTAGCCTGGGTGTAGTAATATTTATAATGAGTGTTATTACGCTGCGTGTCCAGGTGCAGCGTCGGCTGTACATGTTCGCGGGGCAGCGCAACAAGGAGCAGCTGGTGGACCTGTGGTGCTGGGAGTGCGACGGGCACGCCGCGCACGCGCTGTGCGCCGCGCCCGCACGCGCGCCGCCGCCGCAGGGGTTCACGCAGCGCGCCACGATCGACCCGGACACCGACGAGATACACGTGCTCTCGGTGACTGACATAGTTTAGATGTCTTATACTCACTGACATAATTGGTTTGACACTTATGTATTTCGTTGATCACACAATAGTTGTGAAAAGGTTTTGTCTGTAAAAAATAAAGTAACCACCTACAATCTTAAAACTGGGCATAGAACTCCTTCCTCCTCCTATGAAAAGAGAGATTGAAGCTTGACCCATCACGCTGCCCCAACGCAAATTGGTAGGTTACACGTAAATTCTAGACGGCAAAATTGCAAAGGGTTTGATAGATTTGAATCGCGAATTATACAAAAATAATATCATTACATACTTTTTACAATGAAAACTCTTATGCCGTCCTAAAATATAGAATTGATCACTTTTTCCTTAGAAAACAAGAAAACAAGTACATAATTAAAAGTACTTCAATACTTAAATTAACGCAAACTTTACAGGTGTAACTAGATTTGAAAATAGACTGCACTGTCCTTCGATGTGTTTTGTATTTTATCAATAAGGTAATGATGGTCTACCAACGCTACGTTTTCCGGTGCAAGGTTGACTGACGACCTCAGAAAGGTCACAGGAAGCTGCTCGATGCAAGCGGCATGTTGCGTTTCTGGGTGTACAGTACGCAATGGAACCGAAGGTGTTCAATAACATGATTCAATGAATAACAATTGCATATTTAATCGACTACATGCTAATAACAGATTAGAGTAAGTGCGAGACAAAGTAATAAAGTAAAGGGGTAATAACAGTGAAACATACCTTAGCTTATATACTATTGGTTTCTATGGGGTGAGCGAAGTACAGAAAATATATTGTCACGTACATTATATTTTCTATATGCCCATTTCGCGTAACATTGTTATCTCTAGCTCACGTACTAATTAAAAAAACATGTGAGCTTTGATTTTGGTTATGAATTATTTGTGGCTGTACGCCACACGGCGCAAGACTGTGTTTGTCCATTAAAGACAGTTGTCCAGCAGTGGACGTCTACTGGTTATAGATATTAGAAGGGTTGTGTTGTACGATCGCAGGGCATGAGCAAGGAGAAGGACAAGCGCGTGTACAACACGCTGTGGGTGTTCTCGCTGCGGCGGCGCGCGTGGACGTGCGTGTACCGCACCGACTGCGTCGCGCCCGCGGAGCCGCGCCCGCGGTTCGCGCACCAGCTCGTCTACGACCCCGTGCGGAAGGTGACTGCATTTATTTATTCTTACTGCATAGATATATTTATATATATTGATTGATTGATATATAAATATATAGAAGATACATTGGTTTATAAGAAATCGAATTATGACAGACAGAGATTTATTTATTTATTTATTCTTATTGCACTATACATAGGTTCATTGGTTTATAAGAAATTGAATTATGACAAGCGTGCAAAGACGGTCTTTTCGTTAAAGCGATCTCTCATGGATAACCTTTGGTGAGAGGAGAATACTATGTGATCTGGTATAGTGCATAGTGAACTATAAAACATACAATTAAATACTAATATTATACAGATATTTACAATTATATATATTTTATAATACATATTTCACTTGTTTAACTTCAGTGTGCTTTAGTAACATAATTAATAAACAACTGAATGTTTAGAGTAATGACGTGAAGTGAATTTGAGTTCTGTATATTTAAAGCATTTCAAATCATAGATAATAGAAATACGACGAATAACACGACGACAAGGTCTCTTATTTTGTTTTCTAACTTCCGTCTCAATGCGGTTGTTTTTATGTAAAACGAAAATTAGTTTGAAATTTTCCGACGTTCTATTCGATCCAGCTAACTAAATCCAATGTCCAAATAATGCGGGAATAATGAGAAACAGGTGTCATTTGTCCTCTCTTTATTGTCGATGAACTCATTTTAGGCTGGCTCTGGCTAATAAGCTAGCACTACCTGTTCGGCGGCAACCCGGGCACGGCAGTGCAGTGCTTGTATATTGTTGTTCTATCGGTGTCGGGTAGTGCATCAGATCTTACGAATTCTGCATGTATCAGGTATGAGAACGAATAGTACACTCTACATGAAGCATTACATATATTTCCTTTTATCACGGATTATAGCAAAATAATATTATCATTAGTTTTGTTATGGACCTCCGCAAAGTAACGCCTAATTCTATAAATGATTGAAAAGTGCTTGAAAGAGCTTATTTCGTTCGTCCGCTGTTTGCAGGTGCACTACCTGTTCGGCGGCAACCCGGGCACGGCGGGCGACCCGCGGCTGCGGCTGGACGACCTGTGGGCGCTGCGGCTGCGGCGCGCGGGCGCGGGCCGGGCGGCGGCGGCGGCGCGCGCGGCGCTGCGCGAGGCGCACTACCGGCAGCTGGCCGCCACGCCGCAGCGGGCGCCCGCCGCGCTGCACTACCTGCGGCAGGAGCTGCGCGACGCCACCGACCACGACGACCCGCTGCAGGTGAACTGACTGTTATCCGGATAATGAAATAGAGCTTTTTCAAAATAAATCTTAATTAACTTACATCAAATGAAATCCTGTGAATGAATCATGCTGTGATGGCCTAGCAGTGCGACCATGTGAATCTCTAGAGACGATCATGGGTTCAAACCCGGGCAGACACCAATGAGTTTTTCTATTAAAACTTATGTGTCTAGTTGATACTTGCAATTTATCACACGCTTTTCGGTGAAGGAAAACATCGTGAGGAAACCTGCATATCTCTAGAGAATCCTAGGGATATGTGTAACCTACCAATCCGCATTGGAGCAGCGTGGTAGGTCTTAGCTCCAACTCTTCTCTCCAAAAATGGAGTGAGGAGGCCTATGCCCAGCTGTGGGATAGTAGCAGACCGTTACTTACTTACTTAAATGAAATCAGAAAAATAGAAAAATAAGTAAACTTAATGTAAAGTAGGGCAACCGTCCCGTTAGAAATCCAGATACAGACTGACTCGAGGTCAGGTCTGGCTGAGGGAACTGAGCTCAGGAATGTGGATAGCTTGCCCCCGTCAGCACAAACCTTGCTGTTCGTGAATATAACAGAACGCTCCCGTCCTCCTGTCCTTTTTTTCGAGGAGAAAATATCCCTGACGGACACCTACCAGCCCGTACTGGCAGGTAGCGCCCGACTCGCATGGACTAAACAACCTTATTCTCTTCCAATTAGCACGGAACCGCTTTCGCATTTCTTCGTGTTGATCGTTTCTTTAGTATCCTTCTCTGCCTTTTTTCTCTCTGCTCCCTTTTAACCATAATTTTACGGAGCACTTCACCCATGCTTGAGCCACTCCTCTGCACTTTCCAGCATACGTGGTACAAGGTTTAGTGCGTTAAGGCCGGCCTCTTTCCCTGCACTGCACTCCTTATATTTGCAAATGATGCACACTCAAACAAGTTGGGGTGTCTTCCTCATCCTCCTGCCCTTATCCCACTCTAAATGGGGTCGGCACAACGTGTTACTAACATGGTATCACATGATTTGGCTGCGTATTTTCAATTGGCCGCCTGCTTGACGTCAACTTACTTTAGTCTTTTTTACGACATCTCAGTAAGAAATAAGGTCGGTCTATTCTACTAACCCGGATACTACACAGCGGGTCGACTAACCTTAGTGGCCTTTTACGACACCTCAGTTTTTTTTTTACCTGACAGACTCGTACTTATCATACGAAACTACCTCACCAATCGTACCTTTCGGTACCGCGTAGACGGCACTCTATCATCTCGCCGCCCTATCCGTGCCGGTGTCCCTCAAGGATCTGTGCTGGCACCCTTATTGTACTCGCTCTACACGAGTGACATTCCACGGGCGCCTATTAAAGAGCGCACTCATCTTGCCCTTTTCGCGGATGATACCGCTGTATTTACCACATCTCGCCAACCTCAAGTTATCACTAGACGTCTCCAGAAAGCGGTAGACAGCCTCGGACGCTGGTTCCGCCGATGGAGAATCGAAATAAACCCTGATAAAAGTGCAGCTATGCACTTTATCGGTAATCGCTTCCGATCTCACATAGACACACCTACGGAAATTTCCCTTTACGATACACCAATTCAATGGCAACAGAAAGTCAAGTACCTAGGTGTCACCTTCCAACCTTCCATGACCTTCCACGAGCACATACGCATAGTCTGCAATAAGGCTGCGTATGTCATGGGACGACTTTATCCGATGTTATGCAAGAAAAGTAAAATGTCACTCCGCAACAAAGTGACACTCTACAAAACTTGCATAAGACCAATAATGTCCTATGCGAGCGTTGCGTTCGCGCACGTTTCAAAGGTCAGATTGCTCACGCTTCAAAGAATGCAAAACCGATTTATGCGGACAGCCACTGGTTGTCCGTGGTTCATGCGGAACGTTGACCTCCATAGAGACCTCGACCTCCCTACCATTACTCACCTCTTTAAACGTTTTTCGAAGTCTTACTTCGAGAAATCCGAGGTACACCCAAACCCTCTCATTTCAGTTGCTGCCACTTACATCCCAGTTAGGTCTGACCACCGAAAATATAGGCGTCCAAAAAGCGTCCTATATGACCCTGACGATCAAATAACGATCGCAAACACAGAAACACGTAATACACACACACAGCGTCTTCGCCGGCGAAGACGAGGTCCCAGATTTCTGACATCGGTTGGTCGTGGCTTCTTGCCACCCTTCCGTCGTCGTATTGACTAATCAAAGTCATACTATCAGCCCTCCACTACACGTCGCCCTAAGCCGTGGTCCGGCCTCACAGGAGGCACCCTTAGGACGACGTTCCCCGACGCTAGTAGAGCTTCTGCGCTCTACTCTACGCATTTCGCAACCTCGGCGATGCTTCTGCGCTCGCCCGTCCCGCCCGGTGACGCTGTAAAAGCCGTTAGGGCTAACAGCATATTGTCAATTCGAAAAAACAAAAAACCTCAGTTTTTAGGGTGGTACTATTCTATACAGCCTTAGTCTACCGATAGTCTGTAGTAGTAAAAGATTTGTGATTTAATGTCAACGGGCGTTACAACATGTCAGTGCACGTGTCCAGGTGCAGCACTTCCAGAAGTTGGCCACGGTGCTGTTCGCGGGCAGCGAGCGGCCCGAGAGCAGTGCGCGTGCGCTGTCCGGGCGCCGCGTGCGCGCGCTCGCCCGCCGCCGCGCCGCACTGCGCCGGGAGGCGCACTCGGGGGACATGGCGCAGGCGCTCACTGCGGTATGCACTATGTATATCCCAACGCTGGGCACACACCTTAGACTGGGCCTCTTTTCTCCTATTTTGGAGAGAAGGACCTTGCTAGATGCTATGGTATCCAATGCGGATAGATAGGACACATATCTCCAGAATTATCTAAAGATATGTAAGTTTCCTAACTATATTTTTCTTCGTCGACAATTATAATTAAAATTCAAATATAATATGGACCGTTTATTTTGAAAGTGGTGTAAGTCCATTTTCTTGTTTCTATTGTTTTATCAACATTTAATTTGTTTATTTAAATTTGTTTTTGGCTAATTAGACTATGAAAACTTATGAAAACATATTTATGTGCTGTAAATGGACTTACACCAATTTCAAAATTAGACAATTGTGAAAATCGTTTAATTTCAATTTTAAAAATTCAAATATCGTTTAAAATATACTTCATTTTAATATAATTTTGTTTACGAATACGCATAACAACACATAAAATTTTATTTTAGACGCCAATTACATAGTCATAATTACAAGTTACTGATCACAAGAATTTACTTATTCTCTGCATGTGGTAGTGTTTCAAAATATGCATGATCCGCCGGAGGTATATAGGGTAGTAGCTGCTTTTTTGTGTTTATATTTTTCCTACGTAATATGTCTGGCATTTTGGTACAAAGGCTTCAGGGCGGTTTTTTTTTCAAATTTTAACGGTCTTCTAGGACATAGAAGTAATAAATTGGTAATTTTAAAGTCTACGTCCGTCATGAGACCTCAACCAACATATCTGCAACCAATTGACCTGTTCTCCATTACTATTTTATGTGTTTTATCCACTAGGAATTTCCTGCGTTATCAAAAAAAAAGTTTAGCCATTATAACCATTTTTTTGTAAAAAGTACTTTTTGTGTCCAAAAATTATTAAATCGTTGTAAGGTAAATAACTTAAGAGTAATCGAAAGACGAAGGGGAAACAATCCAAACCGTCCGTGGTTGAAATCGCGGGACACAGCTAGTATAAAATAAATGAAAAATAACAAAACACTTATCGGCATCCATCTCTGCTATGCCCCTTACCTCTGTCAATTGGATTTACACCACTTTCATAATCGATGATTATGCAATTTCATTTACTGACCGATTTTAAGTTGTACAAAACATGGGATTTTTTTGAGAAATTAAATACGCACTAGTTATATATAAAAAATTTACATTAAATTAAGCATGTTTCATTACTTGATATCTCATTTTTTCATAAATGGACTTACACCACTTTCAAATAAACGGTCCATATATTGTTTATTCAAGTTAACGAGAAACTTGAAGTTAAACTGAAACTCAACTCCTTAGAAAAGGTCAATAATTGAATTATGTCTAAACTATCGTGAGTAGTATTCATAGTTAATGTATAGAACCGGCTATACTCACGTCTTATTCTATCGGGTTAGCCCGACTAGTTTCGAACCCATCCGGGTTCCCGCCGCGATAACGTCGTGTAAAGAGCTCATGAATAAGTGCCCCGGATGGGTTCGAAACTAGTCGGGCTAACCCGATAGAATAACACGTGAGTATAGCCGGTTCTATACATTAACTATGAATTATTTCTATTATAATTTAGTAACTGTACGATATACTTATCGTATATGTAAATTCCGTTGACGGCACCAGGTGTTGGGCGCGGAGGACGCGCTGTTCGAGCCCACGCAGCCGTTCGAGGAGTCGTCGTCGCCCACGCCCGACACGTGGGACGTGGGCACGGACGAGGACGACGCGCCCGACGACGCCGCGTGGGACGAGCGCGCGCACCGCGTGCGGCTCTACGACCAGCTGTGCCGGTACTTCCGCCCGTCCACGGTGCCGCCGCCCGGCGACGTGGCGGACTTGGTCAACTTGTAGGTTACGACTACGCAGTGTTAGGGACACATTAGAGACACATAAAAATGTTAATGTTAATCCCAGTAATTCTTCGCCAATTTTTCCATATGACATATAATGTGCGTCTCGGCGCACATTGTCCCATCTCTTCGACTTTCACTGTTTTTTGTTTAGGCAAATAACAAATAGTACTAAGATCGTGAATGATGAGATGAAGCTGTGGTAGTCCAGCGGTAAAACCATGCGCCTCTTTCAAGGAGGTCTAGGGTTCAAACCCCGGGCAGACACCAATGAGTTGTCTAGTATAAAACTTATGTGTCTAATTGATAATTGCAATTTATCACACGCTTTTCGGTGAAGGAAAACATCGTGAGGAAACCTGCATATCTCTAGAGAATTCTGGAGATATGTGTAACCTTGGTAGGTTACACATATCTCCAATCCGCATTGGAGCCGCGTGGTAGGTCTTAGCTCCAATCCTTCTCTCCAAAAAAAAAAAAGGCAAGAGAAGAGGCCTATACCCAGCAGTGGGATAGTAACAGGCCGTTACTTACTTACTCTTTTTTTACTAAGATCGTAAGGACGATGAAGAAAACACCAAAGTAAAGGAAAAATAAGCGAAGAATTACTGGGATAAAAATAAAAGACGTACACTCGGCGCGTGGCGTAGAAAGGAAGGGGCGTTTTATTCAGTGTTGCCAATATTGTGGTAATTCTTTTAGAAACATTTTTATGTGCCTCTAACACGCAATTAAAGTTAACTTAGAGTAAGCCGATACCTTGCCCAGTTAAACTTTCCAATTTCAGTAGGCCATTACTTCGCTCAACACGTCTTTGATAACAAAAAATACAGTATATGTGTACGTAATGCTAATATTGGCACCGCACACGTTCATTACCACAATCTCAAGTATTGTCTCAATTCGTTTGAACTATGATTTTGATAACAAAAAAAATACGGTATATATGTATGTAATGCTAATATTGGCACCGCACACGTTCACTGTCACAATCTCAACAGTCTACGATGTTTCGTTTACACTAAAAGATCGACGAACCTGCTTTCAGTTTAATGCTGATTTACACCAAACAAACAAAGATAGAACTAACAATAGCATTCTTTCCCGCTCTTAGTGTAAACTAAAGATCGTTCTTATTCCATAGAATCTTTGCGAACGCAGTAGGAACGACGAAGGAATGCTATATGTCTGTTCACAGTAACCAAATATCATAGAGTGGGGAATCGGCCTTTAGAAAATGTTTGGATTAGAAAATGTTTGAGTTTAAGACCGAAAGATTCTATCGAATATATTTTGGTGTAAACGCTGATTTACACAAGATCTATAAAGAATGCTTATGTTCTAACTCTATGTTCGTTTGTAAATCGGACTTTACAAATTCTTAGAACAAACGCCATCTATCTATCTAATGACGCAACTGAATAGTTTGAACTTTTACCTGTCGCTCACAACGCTCTCTATTATATGATATAGTATGGTCCCATTCCACTATCGAGTTATTAAGAAGGTGATCCCACTTCTGGATCCCCCTCTCCCGTTGGACAGCTGGAATGGAGTGTGACGCTGTAAGAAACGCGTTTTCGCATATTTCACATACACAATGCAATTTTAATTATAGTTATAGTATGTACTTTATATTTAATATTATATATTCACGCGGGTTTATATATACTATTGGAGCGAATGTTCCCTAAGGAACCTGGTCCGTAAAAATAGGTCGCTGTTAGTAAGTTGACTGTTTGAAGGGTGAACGATTTATAGTATTTTCTATCTTTCTGGGCAATGCACAATTTATCACTGAAAGTAAAGTAATAACAGCCTGTTACAGCTTGTTATCCTACTGCTCGACATAGATCCTTCCCTTTCCGTTTTTGGAAAGGATTGGAGTTAAGACCTACCACGCTGCTGCAATGTGGTTTAGTAGGCTGCACATATCCCTAGGATTCTCTAAAGATATGCAGGTTTCATCACGATGTCTTCATTAACCGAAAAGCGTGTGACAAATTGCAATTATCAATTAGACATAAGTTTTAATAGAAATATAGTGATAGTGCCTAGCTGGGATTTGAACCCGTGACCTTCCCGAAAGACTCGCACGGTGTCACCGCTAGGCAATCATAACAATATTTACGGTAAACAATTTAAATCTAATATAAATAGTATGCATTTCTTTAACAAATATAAGTTAATATTTTCTCGAAAGATAAGAGAAAATCTTTTTCTTCGAATCTTTATGTCTCCTTGTAAATATCTATCTTTTGCTCATCATTTTTCTGATGCCATGACGCTCAAATATTACATTTGATAAGGTGTTTTTGATAATAATAGGGTCATTACACAATACACTGTCAATTTTTATACGTAGTCTTTCGAATTATACAAATATGCGTATGTGATATTAAGTAAAATGCAAGAGTGGCACAACTCAAAAAAATCATGTTTTGAGATAAATGGGTTTAAAGTTTTCATTGCTAAGGAATAAATGGGTTTAAAGTTTTCATTGCCAAGATATAATAAGGAATAAATGGGTTTAAAGTTTTCATTGCCAAGATATAATAAGGGATAAATGGGTTTAAAGTTTTCATTGCCAAGATATAATAAGGGATAAATGGGTTTAAAGTTTTCATTGTCAAGATATAATAAGGGATAAATGGGTTTAAAGTTTTCATTGCTAAGGAATAATAAGGGATAAATGGGTTTAAATTTTTCATTGCTAATGCATAGCAAATGCTATACTTTGCTTAAACAAATTGCCCAATATTGAATTATGAGTTCCGCATGTATTTCTGTTGAAAAGAATATGTATTTTATTCACACCTATTTCTAGTCTAAACACTTGTTTTTTTGAGTTATGCCACTATTACAGCCTATGAGCGATTTAGTTTTTATTTTCATTATGGTAACTGTTTTTTATGTATATTGTTAAATATTTTATAATTTATATAAGTAATTTGGTGTTATATTACGGAGATCCATAATACAAAAATAGGATTATACTGCCGTAATCCACTTCTCTCCATTTTTGGAGAGAAGGATTGGAGCTATGACCTACCACGCGGCGCAAATGCGGATTGGTAGGTTACAAATATTTCTAAAAGGAATATGCAGGTTTCCTCACGATGTTTTCTTTTAACGATAGCCGTGTAATAAATTGCATATATCAGAATTATTAGACCGACAATTCCAGAGTTGTATGCCTTCGACACGATCGTGCTATAATAATCTTAACTTGGTATCATTTCAAGAATGACGTAAACGACATGCCATATTGTGTTTTTTTTAGCAGCATAACGGTAATTTTTTCTTATTTATTCATATAATCGGTAATTTGTTTGTAACAGAGTAAATATTGTATATAATAAGTAAGTTATGGATAATTAAGTGGTGATTTTATTTATTTCGTTTACGGACTACTGTGATACGAAAATTATAGTCAACAGATCTAATGACGACGTGTATAGTGCTGTGTAATCGATCCTTTTGCATTTAAATAAATAATAATGACATTTATAACTTTTTTTTTCATTTATAACAACGATAGTTTTCCTTTACACTTGTTAAAGAAAAAAGAAACTAAGAAACAATTTCAAAAATAAGAAACTATTTTCTCCAAAGTCAACCAATAAACTCTTTCTCAACAACTTGATACATATTGATCGGGACTTTAAATAAATAATATTGATATTTTCTTTGTAGCAACCATATTTTTATTAACAACAATATTTTATTTCCTTTAGACTTTAAAAAAAAAGAGGAACCAATTTTCTCAAAAGTCAATCAATTATATCCTATATAGTGTATTATCTATGATCAATTAACTCAACAACTTTACACATAATGGACGGCGAATTTTTTTTTATATAATTGACAAACTATCATATCATGACATGTTTCAAATACAACCTTCATCAAGGAGGTTGTATTTGAAACATGTGTAGGTAAATGTTCCCTAATTAAAGGAACCCGGTCTCTGGACCCTAGGTCGCTGGTGGTAATTTAAGTGGACTGTATAGGGGTGTTTAGGGCGTTAACTATTTTCTATCTCTCTGGGCAATGCGTAATTTATTACCGATACGTAGCAACAACTTAGCACCACCCACCTTTCGATGCCTTTGTACTGCCACCGTGCACTGAATTGTTCGAAGTCCTCGAAATGCGCCGGCGGCCGGCCGTTTCTTGTGACGCAAGGGGAATGTTACTCGAACGAACAGTAACACTTTTACGAGTCCGAAACTCGACACGACACTTTTATGTTAGGCACTGCACTTAATATTGCATCGATCGAGCGGCCATTAGCGAAGGTTCCGCGCTCGCGTAGACACTCGCACGGCGACAGACGAACCGATCGGCGAGTGGCGTTTTCATTGCTACCCACATATCGGTGAATAAAAATATGACAATTGCCCAGACAAAAAGATATATTACGAAATAAATGAACAACATGTAACATATTATTTGGACCCTAAACTGGTATCATAGATAATAACACTATATAGGATAACTGGTATAAGCCTAAATAAAAGGAATGTGTAACATTAATTACTAAATTTTGATTATCGCGCCGTTATCGAGTCGGTTTTAATGCTATAGAACACTGCGACAATCTGTAGTAATTTAACAATTGAAGTAAATCATTAACGAATCAATGAAAATATTATTTTGCTATAATCCACGATAAAAGAAAATATATGTAATGCTAAATGTAGAGTGTACTATTCATTCTCATACCTGATATATACAGAATTTAAGATAAATATAGGAATATATTAGGAACAATTGAAACACATCCTTAAATATAATCATTTAATATTCTCATACTTGATTCAATCAGTCAACACGGCGTGCCTTTGAAAATGAATCTGTCATGATATGTTCCCGAGCTCACTCGATCGATCCACGTGAAAGCAAATCGATAACACTTCAATATTGATGTGATAGTCTGGGTGAAATTCAAACAGATAAAGAAATCTGACGCTTTTCTCCTTTACTCAAATGTATAGTCTATTTTGTAAATAATAAATTACCGACTACAACGATAGGAAACAATCTATGGCGTCGTCAATAACAAGCGGACCGTCGATAAAATTAGCCGCGGGAACAATCATGCAGTCATCAAACACAATCTTATTGCGATGCAACAAAGTAGCAGGCGTTATATAACTTTAATGTTAAATAATAATAAAAGGTTATTTTCTCTATGAAATATAAAATAATATTTATATCTAGGCAAAATAAACAATCTAAAGTGTTATATAAATAGTATAAAGAAAAATTAATATTTGGTTAATCGCTCATTAACACCACCACCGGCCAGTGGCAGCAGACATCGAGCGACACGTCAACTGCGAACTAAACCGACGAACGCCTAACAATAAATGAAAAAAAAAATACGTGTAAAGTCGTACAAGAACATCAGTTCAATAAAGTAAACATAACAACGTCAAAAAAACGATACTGTCGATCAAATATTGGACGCAAGAGATAATACAGGATATGGTGCTTCTACAACCCATGGCATTATGCATACAGCGGTCCGCGCGGAGGTCGCTCCTGGGCGTGAAAGGGTAACCCCACGGAGAGGCCTCCGGGCGGACGGAACGGTGACTAGATACAAACGATAAGAGATGTCTGCTGCTAAAGCTACCAAGGAAAAATAATACTCGAAAAATATCTATATCTATATACTGATTAAGTTCACCTTTTAAGTACACGAAGAATGATCTAAGATAAAAGCTAGCTAATCGATTAATCTAAAAACAATAAATGCAAGGTAATGGTCCTCGCGACGCGAGCTTCGTAACGCTCGCACATCTCGCGATCACTTCTAGCAAATAAATTAGCTACAAGAACCGATATCGGAAACTATCGACCGTCCCGATATCGTCCACTAAGATACATGAAGGTAAATGTATTCATCTAGGCTACATCTAAACCGGCAATAACGGCTACCGGGCGAGCGCCCGCACTACGTCCGACACTACGGAGACGGCCGCGACAGCGGGCCGCGCACGGATTGGAAGCGAACATCACATCGACAACGTAAACAATATAACGTTAAACTTTTCAATAAATCTTTTGTAAATTTTGTCTTAATAATAGAGAGCCGGCCGCCCCGTGAGCGAATCATTGAGCAAAAGAACGTTAGCGCATTTCGTTGGTCGAACACTGACGGTCGGGCAAGCGTACCGGGGGGCGGACCGGCCCTGGACAGGACTTGGACGGTACACCGCGACTCGGAGCTGGCGTGGACCTATAGCGGGAACGCGTCCAGACGAGGCGTGCGCCCACTTCGCGCCAGCGCCACTTCTGAACGGACGTTCGACGATCTTCAACGCGAGTAAACACTGTTACGGAAGGTCGATCGCGTTCGTAAGGATCATATCCCACGAATCGAGAAACCACTCCGAGGTCCCGGCGGTGTCAACGTTAAGTTAAAGAAAACAACACGGAAACACTACAAATATAACTAGAACAAGATGGACGAAAGTAGTCGGCGGAGGGCCACAACAACACAACAAACGTATCAACTAGAGAACAGATTACATAGTCTTTCGTGCATACATTGGATGGATGAAAATTTGATTTTTTCTTCAATTGGACGTTCTAAACATTCGTAACGAGTAAGGATTCTATAATATTTACATATACGTGAATCTCGAAATTCCATATTAAACATGTATATAATAAAAAATAACGCCGCACGGTCTCCTCCTCTCGGGCTCGAGGGTCGACCTGATAAATAGTAAAAATCTGCCTCTGAGGGGCGCGCCGCCGGACGCGCCGCGTTACGGGATAAATTCATCTGCGTACTAAAAATACAGCGGCCCCGTTACAAAAATAAGAGTCGAACATCGATCTCCGGAGGTGCAAAATATAGGGGAGCGATACAATATCAAAATATCGGTTCGGCCGAGGGCGACGACGTACATAAATACATAAATAGAGATCGCAAGAACCGCGGTCGACGCGCGGCGCGTGCGAGCCGCACTCCCACCCGCTCCTCACAGTACATTCAATTTTATAAAACGTATAAATAATTTAGTATTCTAAAAACGACGGTTATAAAAAGTTCACTAGTCGAGTTCATCGTGGCGAGCGCGAGCCCGCCGCGGGGACGCCGCGTCGCACCAGCGTTTGAGGTTTCGAAACACTAACGTACTCTGTCTACAGGTAAGAGAGAAGAGAACATTGTTTTTCCATATAGTGTTTCGTCCAGTGCCGGCGCACGTCTCTTGTTACATCTATAAATTCGTGTAGTGGGGCTGTGGCGCGGGCGCGGGGCGCGCGGGCCGGTGCAGCAGCGCGCGCAGGGCGGCGGCGGCCGCCTTGAGCGCGCGCACGAGCCGCTAGAAGTCGCGGCCGCGGGCGCGCGTGCCCCCGCTCGGCTTGGGCACGCGCCGGGTGCGCATCTCGCGGTCCACCTGCAACGATCGCGGGTATTTTATACATATACAAATTAAAAAAGCACATGTATAAAGGCGGACTTATCCCTAAAAGGGATCTCTTCCAGTCAACCTTTGAGTAATAGAAAGAAAAGGACAAGAATTGAAGAAGAAATAGAGTACAGGTCATATAGAGAAAAAGAAAAAATTTTATATAAATTACGATAGAATAGAATAGAAATATACTTTATTGTACACCATAATCCATACAAAAGAAAAACAGTTTGAACATGAAACATTTATAAACATGGTTAAGATATACAATGGGCGGCCTTATCGCTAAAGAGCGATTTCTTCCAGGCAACCCATGATTAAAGGACCAGGTAAAAGTCACAAAAAGGGGGCGTACGTTAAAATATAAAAATATAAATGTAAAAAAAAAAAAAAAGTATACATATAAAAAATAAGCTGTAAAAATAAATAAATAATAATGAGTACATATAGTCAGTAGAATATACAAAAATAGCTGCTAACCCATTAAATAATGTCGTTTCAAATTTTCTTTAAATACAAAAAGAGACTGTGCATATCTTACAGAAAGCGGTAGTGAATTCCATAGCAGGACACCTTTTACAGAAAAAGAATTACCATAGAAACACGATGAATGCGTAGGTATTTTAAGGGTAAGTCTTTCACTTGGACGAAGTGAACGGTGAGAAGTCTCAAAACGAAATTGAAAACGCTCTTTAAGGTAAGAAGGTGTAGCGGGATTAAAAAGAATGCCATATAAGAGAGAAAGAATATGAGTATTCCTGCGAAGTCGGATTGGGAGCCACTTGATTTTATTGCGAAATTCGGAGATGTGGTCATACTTACGGAGTCCAAATATGAACCGAATACAGAAATTTTGAAGACGCTCAAGTGTATTCAATTGCTCCTCAGTAATATCGAGATAGCAAATGTCAGCGTAATCAAGAATCGGTAGGAGGAGTGTCTGTGCTAACGCAATTTTAGTAGCAACTGGAAGGAAATTGCGCAACCTACGGAGAGAGCTAGCAGCTGCAAAAATTTTCCTGCTCACCTCAGAGAATTTACGATAGTACAACAGCTAACTTTTCAATCGATTGAATCACCACATTTATGAAATAAAAATAATAGAATTGGTAAACCAAGTAAGCTAAAGCAAGAATTATTTAATTTATAAAGATTTTTCATTTGGAAACACTGCTTAAATTTTTAACTTGTTACGACGATTTAGCATCAGCAAAAGCAAAAATCAGCATCATGCAAATTCTTTATTTAGTTGAAAACTAATCAAACATAACAATAAATTTTTGAAAGTAGTTAATATAAACAATGCAATTTCATGTGAATTCAAACGACAATGCGTTCAATTCAGGTCATATAAAATCTATTATTTATTACAAGTAATAAGTATTATATAGGCCCACCTCCAACTCCTCGAGTCGTTGTGTGAGAGAGAGCTTCTGTTGCACTGCGAGCCGCAGCAGCTGGTTGAGGGTCTTCTTCTCCTCTTCAGCGCTGGACAGTGCCTGCGTCAGCTCATCTACCTGGGTCACGTACTCTTCGCAGCGAGCCGCGAACATGGCCCGCAAACCTAATAGAGGACCAACGATTTGGTCAATAGCGATGATTTTTAACTGAAAACTTGTTAAAAGGAGGCTGATAGCTAAAGCCTACCATTGAGAACTGCATAAATGAGTGGATTTAGGTACTCTTCGATCCTGCACAAGATGGAGTCAACGAAATAAATAAATATAAATATATGGGACACTTACACACACGGTCGTCCGTCCCCAAAGTAAGTAATTTAATACTTGTGTTATGGGTGACAGACAACTGGTGAATATATACTTATATATTTTTAAATACATACTTAAATACAAATATACACCCAGGCTCAAAGACCAACAAATTCATTTATAGAAAATGTTGGTCCTTGGCGGGAATCGAACCCTCGAACCCCGGAGCTGAAGGCAGAGTCACTACCCACTGCGCCAACGGGCCAGTCGAAATGAATATAAATTATATTTTGTGACAAGCAACCGTCATGTATCTTGTTAGCTCTTATCATACTCGTAGGTGCAGTTTTCCGAACCCGCAGTGGGGAGATTATTTCCGTAAAATCACGGACGAGTTGGGTCCATTGGTATTGTACGGGCTAACACGTACATTTGGAACATCAGCATTTACGCCATATTTTTAATATCGAATCAATTGTAAATCAGTACGACGTTAGCGGTCGCGCGTGTTCAATATATCAAATTTATATCACATTATCATTATTATAATAAAAATAAATCTATCAATTAAGCGCCGCAATCTATCAATTATCAATCTATCGACCAAAGAGCGTACAGGGTAGTAGCAGCCCGTACAGGTATTATGCTTAAACAATCTTATTTTTAAGACAAGTTTTTCGAAAAATTATGGCAAACTTTTTGATTTGAAACGCTTTAACAGTTATTATATTTATGAGTAAATAATTCACACTCTGACGTCACAAATGCAACCACAAAAGTTTGGATGGGAAAGAATTATCCAAAGATGACTTATCATACAGTTTAAAACTTGATTGTGTGAATTTAGCTTAAAATATTTTTGAATTTAAACTATCGTGAGTGTTATTCAAAATTAATGTATAGATTCCGGCTATACTCACGTCTTATTTTATCGGATGAGCCCGACTAGTTTCAAACCCACACGGGGCCATACTTATTCATGAGCTCTTTACGCGGCGTTATCGTCTTATTTTATGACGTGAGTATAGCCGGAATCTATACATTAATTATAGCTTAAAATAATACTGACTGGAGAATGTAGCGGCGTCTTCCTTGAGCAGGCGAAGCTCGTTGCGCAGCTTGAGCATGGTCTCCGTGACGATGGTCTTCTCGGTCTCGTACTTGGCCTTGAGGTTCGAGAGCGCCACTTCGGCCGTGTTCTTGTTGGACTTGAGCACTGTGCGTAGCGTCGCGATCTGCTCGCGCTTGGTGGACAGCAGGGACTTCAGTTTGATCACTTGCTCTTGCAGTTCAGCCAACTCGGCGCCGCTTTCTTCCGACTCCATCACTGTAACGGATGTTATATTTAAGCACTAGCCATCTTATATGATAATTATTATACAGTATCATGTATTAGCGATTTTGTTTACGTTGAATTTCGTATTAGGATACAAAAAGCCTAAGTCCCTCTCCAGCTTTTGAACAATGTCCATATCAAACATTGATAAGGAAATAGTTAAAGATGCGTGGTCCAATTCAGATGTAATAAATCGACACTAACACTGGTGAAAAATTGAAATATTTACCAAAAATGTACACTACTCCCTGATCGTTATTTGTAAATATATTACGAATGCTATCATGTTTAGTGTTAATGTTATGAGACAAACTTGTTTCATTACGTTGACTAAGCTGACAGATTCTGAATCATAAGTCAGGTAAATCAGGTATTATTTCATCGTAATTTCTATATCACCTGAATGTTACTCAGACAGTACGAAGCATGATAAATAATGATACAAAATAAGTTGTTGGATTACAATAATTGTGGATCATGTCAAATCATAACCACTGTCATCTGATTGATTATTATGGTAACGTCACAGTGACATTACGGAGACGAGGAAAAACAGTTTCCTCTCATTAATCAAATAGAATGAAGGAGTTTTATCATATATATCCAATACATGAGAAACTCTTTCATTTCTACTGTATCTATTATATTCTAAAATATTAGAATGTCACTCACTAGTGTATTACCTGTATTTTAAAAATAATTGTCCATTATATGACAACAACTGTAAAAAATACATTTCAAAAAGGACGCTTTTCTTGTTAACTTTACTAAAAAAAAGTTTTTACATGAAATAGTTGATATCTTGCAATTGAATATTAATCTAATTATAATATAATAATAATTAAATGATAATTTTTCAAAGTTTCATGGGAATAATAATCAACTAGTTAAATTATTTACTGTGGAGTATGCAGGTACGTACGATGGATGGACAAATTATCTACAAATAGAGCAAAATGATAACTAACCACAAATATTACCTAAAGTTTCACATAATATATTGCAACATAAGGATTCCTGCCAAGAAACTTGTTCTCAAGGACTCTCTCAAGTTAAATGCAGTCTTCGAGTTCTTTTTATTTTGTATACCGTGGTTGTTATACTTCTTGCAATTAACTATTCTTCCACCGAACACAGGATGCTTCCATGTTAAATGCAAGTTGATGTCGCAACGCAACGACTTTCTGGCAAGGTTTAAGGGAGAGTTGCTGATAATACTTCGATATGGCAAAAGTTTGGGAGTAAAATCGAAATTGGATGTTGAGCGACAAATTGGTATGTTTGGATAGGTTTCCGATAATGGAAATGTATTCTTAATGCTATTCATTTTTGATATATTCTCAAAATAATTTGTTATCTCTCTAACAGTTCGTCCGCGACAAACTGTCTTTTCCTCATCATCATTTTGAACTAGACCTTTCAATTGGTCAGTTAAGTTTTTGAGCTTTTGTTTAGTGTCTAATATTTTGAAATTTAAATTACTTTGCTCTTTATATCGTTTTGGATAAGCGGAATATATATTTCTAGGTTTATGAATGGAAATGGACGGGATAGGTTCTGGAAAGAAAAAACGTATTAATTCTGGTTCCTACTTAAAAGCTACAATAATACTTATCAAATTCTGGTGTTAACTCCGATTCTTGTTTATAAAAAGCAAATATTCGACTACTATTGAGGTTTGTAGGTCTCATGCATCCGTCAAACGACGCTTTCGTGGATTGAGTTGGCCTAAATCAGAGTTGAGCAATATGCAGCCCGTAGCCACTTGTGGCCCGCCAAGCATTTAAAAAAATTGAATTGATTTTATATTATAGACTTTCTCCCATTAATATATGCTGAAAAAGTGGTAATACATACTAAACTAAAATCTAAACTTTTTATTTGTTTTTATATTTTTTTTCTTCTAAAATAACTGCTAAAATTGAAATAGAAACAGATGCTTAAATCTGCTGTCATTTGTAAAAAATTTATAGGCTGATGGCAGGCAGTCTAGGCAGGTGTGTAGGTATCGCTAGGCAGGTGTGTAGGTATCGCTAGGCAGGTGTGTAGGTATCGCTAGGTAGGTGTGTAGCTATCTCTAGGCAGGTGTGTAGGTATCGTTAGGCAGGTGTGCATGTATCGCTAGGTAGGTGTGCAGGTGCGGCGGTACGTACCGGGCTGGTGGCGGTGCCGCGAGTCCAGCGCGGTGTCGAGCGCGGCCCGCAGGTGCGTGAGCTGGTCCAGCAGCGTGTCGGCGTAGCGCGCCACCTGGCCGGCCGCGCGCAGCCCCTCCAGCTCGCCCGCCGCCAGCGACAGCGCCTCCTCGTCCACGCCGCGACCCTCGCCGCCTGACACTACACCGATATATATTCGTTAATCTATTGAACTCTTTTCTAGTTGAAGTTTTCCTTTCACCTGGGAGTGTTATAATAGGACTTTATAATTATTTCTCTTTAATTAAACCATTTCTAGATTTGTTACTGTTTATTTAATATATTATATAAAGAAAATAGTATGTTATAAATTGACAGATTTAAAAAGAATAATAGACGAGCAATCGCACTTCAGCGCCTCTACGGCGAATATCTCCGTTTTTCCTTAACATTATTTAAATAGAAAATATTTAAAAATATGTTATAAATTTGTGTATAATAAATAAGATAAATAATAATAACAAGCTTTTACTTCGCACACATTGTATTAGAGATGAAAAATAAGCAAAGTTTACAAACAAATAATAACAGACTACTACATCTATTTTTCGACCCTTTGCGCGTTAACCTGTGCCAGATGACAGCCTTTAAATTTCTGATTATTTAAATGCGTGCTTAAGGAAGATAGACCATCAAAGAGCACCATAGAGAAAAACGCCAAAAGCAGATACGAAAGCGATAGAATTATCGAAACTCAATAGAGTTGGTGAAATATAGCCTCAAAATTCATTAAAAATCTCCATGAGGTCCCTAAAGCGGTGCCAAGCAGTGAATAAGAGCCAATTTCACTCTCAAGCACGGTATATAATAAAATACAGAAGCCTATACCGTCATAAAATATCCATCCAATAGCTTTTCCGAATTAATATGCTGAGAATTTTATGCTATGAAAAGTTGATCGAAATTTTACCCAGAAGGAATCCTTCCTACTATTTAGTTATATAGAATGAAATATTAACAAAGAAACTTATTAATATGGTTTAGATTTTGTATTCAATCTTTTTTGTTGTATTACACACTGTATCTGAAATGGCAAACCAATGGCTCCAAACATAATATTTCGTACACGTCACTGATCACGAAATTCCCTTCTCACAATAATTTAACTACAAGTGTAATTGTAACATTGTAAATGTACCTTTTAGTATAAAATAGCTGATGGATAGTATTTATTATTTAGCGGTAATACCGTGCGACTCTTTCACGCGTTTAAATTCCGGGCAGGTCTTCTTCTTCTTCTTTTTCAACCGGTGGACGTCCACTGTTGAACATAGGTCTTCTTAAGGGATCGCCACAATCCACGATTTTCTGCCGCGTGGATCCAGCGGCTCCCCGCGACCTTTTTGAGGCTGTCAGTCCACCGTCAACGAAGGAATAATCAATGAAGAAATCGTGGGGAATACTGTATATCTCAAGAGAATTCTGGGAATATGTGTAACCAAGCAATCCGCATTGGAGCGGCGTGGTAGGCCTTAGCTCCAATCCTTGTCTCCAAACAAAAAGTAAGGAGTGGGCTAGCAGTGGAATAGTAACAGAGTATTAATTAACTTACCCATTCATTTTTTATCTTTTATTTTTTTTTACTATTCACAAATGTAATTTTTTTAGCACGGCAATAGCCTCATTAAAGATTTGTCTTGTAAACATGACACATTGCTGCAAAGAGGTTCGCCATTCCTGCTTTATATTAATAATATCGTGTGCGTGTCCAATACATACCGTATCGTTGTACGTACCGTCGGTCTGTCCGGCGTGTTCGAGCAGCAGTCGCTCGGGCTGCGTGCCGTTGACCGCGCACACGTGGTGGTACACCCCGGCCAGGGTCTCTGCTGCCGAAGCCAACGCTGGGGCGGCAGATGATAGCGCTCTACCCGCACCTGGATATTACAATTAATTGAAGTAAATGGAATAGTTCAGGTCCTACTTCGAAATCGTGTGATGGCGGTGAAGGAAATGTGAGAGAAGCTCAGAGCTATGCGCGGAGTATCTGTGCGTGATACGATAAAAATTTATGGATGGAATAATTTATGGAAAGGACCAAAGTTATGGACATATCTAAGCGGCTTAAGAAGCTGACGCGGGAACACGTAGTTCGAAGAACTGATAAACATTGGGATGTCTCCAACAAACTCCCCACTAAGTTGACACACGACCTCACAAAATCGAGTCAATTTATGTCAAAGAAGGGGAAGTCCAGGAGTGAATACAATGTTAATAAGACTTGTATCTACGTTTCCACACTCAGACTGTTTTATTTAACAGACCCAGTGCCCGGTAACATATGCCTGTTATTATTGCAAAAATTTTCCTGCTCTAAGAGATTTTTTTGTTATTATGATAACTTAAATTGTCCATATGTCTACTGCTCTATTTGTTCTAACAATGACTCTCTTTGCAATCGTGTACGCGAAGTTACAATAGTGACCGTGTGGCGATGCGAGCTTACCTCCGGCGAGCGTCCGCAGTATCTCTGCGTCCACCTGTAGCGCAGCGCAGCGCAACTCTGCATCTGCCACGCGGTCGCTGAGTTGCGCCAGCTGCGCGCGATGCAGAGCAGCTGCCGTCCCATCGGCCGGCATCTGGTCCAACTCGCGCAACGCAGCCAGCAGCGCGGCTAATTCGCCACCCGACACGCGCCACCACGTCAGCCACTTGGCCGCACGCGCAGCTATGCCACCTTCCGCCTTGTCGTCCTCCTGCAAGGGACGCCAACAAAATACAATATTACGTTTGATACACGAGTGCATCCATGTACATGCCGAATCATCACTAACATTAGCACTAAGTCCTCAGAACAAGCCACATGTAAGTGGTTATTGATTTAAATTTATGAAATCTCTGGAGAGTATTCTAACTTATACTCAACATGATAATGACATGAAAGTGAGTCTCATGAATATTTTACGTCCAACGAATTCGACATTTCAAATCAATGCTTACCGAACATAAGGCATATAACTTATAAGCGATACCAAATCTGCATTTTTCGGTACGGATAAGCTATTCCAACAGTTAGGTTAGGTTAATCGCCGTCCATCAATCATGAAAAGCCTTACCAGTGGTGCGCAGTCTTGGTGAAGAGCATGGAGAGCAGATACACGCGATGAGACTCTCGTGAGTCCAGCACGCAACACACCCGCCGCCGCGCTCTCGCTCTCGGCCGTGCCCTGCGCAGCCCGCAGCGACGCCGACAGCTGCGACTGGAACCAGATCACAACGTTACATGTGGCTTAAAAAGTTCGCAACCGGTAGTACATACTTGTCTGTCTTATGGAACGGGATGAGCCACCGGTGGTACATGCAGAATTGTCCCATCAAAACATCGTCGTCAGATGGAAGAAGATGCGAAAAACAACGCACTTACGGTCGATCCACTAAATACAGGTCAGTTGCAAACATGACAATTGCTATAATGCAGGGTGGTTCAAGTACCACTGGGAGCTCAGCCCGCCCGATGGGATCAAGTAACGAAATACAGCTCCACCCCACGGTGCGGCTGGTGGAATCAGGCCCCTTTGCGAATTGAACCGTAAGATGAGACCTTGGCGAAAGACCCAAAATAATCAATCAATCAATAATCAAGTCTGAACCAGCCCGAAGGTTCGACGAGAGGTCTCTACCACAAAAACCTTTGTTTCAGGCGGAAATTTCGAAATAATTTCAATTTCAAACTGGAGAAATAGAATATTAAGAATAATATCAATCGTGTAACCACCCAGTGGCGTTCTTTGGTTTAAACTAGTCACAGTTTATAAAAATCTTAACCAAATTCATTCATTCAAATGGCTAGTTCACTCACGTTCTCGTTGTGAGCCTGTTCGAGCTGTTTCTCGAGGCGACTGATCTCGTGCAGGTGCACCTCGGAGAAGAGGTCTGCGTGATGGTCGGTGCTCAGCTCGCCAGCGCCCGAGCCGCCCGCCTCGCCGTCCTCATCCGCACCATCGTCCGGCATACCTGACATAAAACGACCTAAACTGACGGAACTTCTGATTGGAAACGTTGCAACACAACATTATTGCAACCAGAAAATGTAGTGAGAATTTGAATAATAATCGGGGTCATCTCGCTTACTCTCCGGCTGGAGGGGAGTGGGCCTCGTGGCAAACATACTTGCCCGGTCCTCACAGGCGTTAATGCCTAGCATGTATTCGGGCTGTAGGCCCAGGTCACATAGGTGACCTACGTGATGTCACGTTCGGTGGGGAGGTCCGGGAATGGTAGCTCCTAGACCTCGGAATCAACGTCGGGTTATGTCAATCCGGGCGGTGTTAATGAGAGTGAGAATTTGAATGTAAAATATTAGATTGTTTCATATTAGTGACGATAGATGTCGTTAGTAGTATAAAATGTCGCTATATTTAGTTGTTGTTTTTAATTAAACATACCCAAACGATTTCGATCACCCTTTGTCAAATAATCAGACCTGCTCGAAAATAAATGCAAAAGTACTAGGAAACTAAGTTTTTATGTGAAATTGCAGAGCCGCAACTTTACATAGAAAAATCCGTAGGTTGCCGATCCCTGTGTACCATAGACAAGCAATCTATAATAGATCAATGATATTAAAAATCGATTTAACTGGCGATGTTGTTTTGTGAAATTAAGTCATAAATGTATGAATAAGTTTATACTTTTACAAAAACGGTTCACCATTATTCACGTCGTAAAGCAAGAAAATCAGCATCCCTGGCATTGATTCTAGCATTGTCAAGTTAAAAAGCGAAATGAACGGCATTCCAAGACGTAAGCTATATTTGGGCTGAACATCGAAGAGTAAAGTGCACGTAAGCTTTATTGATCGCTGGTGATACATATCATAATGAGGAATTTTTGATACTTCGTACAAATTATTAGGATGTTACACAAAGGTTCTAGGAGATACTGACCTCGTATACTATACGCCAAGTTCGTAATGTTAAACTGTGCTTCCCTGCTGAGATGAGCATCAAGCTCCTTCTTGGCAGCAAACTTAGCTTCTCTTTCCGCCTGAAGCGCTTCAAGCGCTTCTGCAAGTTGTCTCTCGGCGATGCGGCGCAGCGCTGCTGTTTCGTCCGCAGCCGCACGCGCGATTTCCGCTTCTTCGCGCAATTGTCGCACTTCATGTTTTAGACCTTCAAATTCAACCTATCGGATAGAGATTTACACGTGAGTGACAAATGATTGATTTCAAGGCTAACATTTCTTCTCATTTTGGCGTCATACTCAAAAATTAGAGTTCAAAGTTGTTCCGATTTACTTCAAAATTTCTTTTTAACTTCCTATACTGGAGCAATTGATGCAGTCAAGTTTAAGGTTGTACAATAGATGTAGCTTACGATAGAATGAAAGTGTTAAGTGTCTTAAGTCTCTATGTTATAAAAATTTAATTAGGTATATTCTGAGAAGAGTAGAATAAAATGGTCTCACTTTCTATAATACCATATGTTTTATACCATTTTCTAATAATACTATAATAATATTTCTTATTTCATACAATAATTGATGTCAGTATGTTTTTACACGGGTTTTATGGGAGAGGAGAGAGGGCTCACTAAAACCCCCTTAATAGCCTGCCTCTACAGTTTGGCTACAAGATCTCAATCAACTATACTGATACCATTTCAAAGCGATGATCATCATGTTTTTTACATGAGGAAACCCTTCATGGTTACTGAAATTCGTGGGGCAATATTGCTGTTATGCGAGGTCCTTACTAGCTAAAACCTCATGATTTTCCACCTTACTGCTTGCAGACAAGGGCAAAAGAATACCGAACGCAACCCATATGTCCATATGGGTTGCTGAGAGACCCAAATGTCCATATGGGTTGCGTTGCAGTGTGCCTATGCTCTAGTAAAAAATTACTACAAAAACATTAATATAAGATTGAATGTAGTATTGCTATTCAAAGTAAAACTCTTAGCTTTCAATAAACTTGATTTTATTACTGCACACTTTCCACTCTGTCCGTCGTGCGGTTCCTTTCTCCCTTCTCTCTCCCTCGTATCACACATCTCGCTCACACACTCCGTTTCATGCATGCACCTAACGTTCCATTCCTATAGAAGTTTTATTATATACTTGTCAAGAATAACACGTAATACGTACCTGTGAGGACCGCAGCGCCGACACCTGCTTCTGTAGCGATATATTCTCATCCTCTAAGTCCCCTATGTCCAGTAAGAGACGCTGCTCCCTCTGCCTGGCTTCCCGCAGCTCTGCCCGTAGAGCCGCCCGTTCCGACTCCCGCGTCGCCTTGTCCGCACCGAGCTCTGAGCTTTCCGCCAATAACCTGTCTCGTTCGCTTATCACTCGTTCCAACTCGTGTCGTAACTGTAACGAGGGAAATTTTATATTTATATATAGTGACCTGGTTGACCGAGCGTTGCTCAGTAATTTTTTACAAAATAAATAAAACGGAACTTAAAAAAGGAAAAAATAATTAGGTAGTTCATTTCTCAACATTACAACATTTCTCGAGACTGTCCGTTCCCCAAATAAGCTAACTGACTTGACAGTTTATGGCAAAAATAGTGTTTTATATTCAATATAAATTTAAGTATTTTTTAATGCCCAAAAACTAAAGGGACAAAGCGATTTTTTTTACATTAAACCTAGCTAAATCGATTTTTCTCCCCAAAACCACCTTCGTGATGAATTTCAGAAAAATCGTTGGAGCCGTTTCCAAGATTCAGAAAATATATATACATACAAGATTAACTCATTTAAATATTAAAGATTTATACTCGCTTTTACCCGCAACTTTTTGCGTGGACTGTTGTCGCGCTATTCAATGTCATCCTGTAGAATTAACAGGATTTCTATAGCCTATACGTTATTCCGGTGTATAAGGAATAATTGTGTTAATATTCATCGATATTGGTTCAGCGGATTCGCCTTGAAATACTTACAAACATACATCCATACTCACAAACTTTCGCATTTCTAATATAAGTATGATTAGTATTATAAAAGCGGAATTGTCTATGCCATGTGATATCCGGTTAAGGAGCATAGACCATACTTTCTTACCGAGGTGTCTTAAGATACGACTATGGTAAGCTGACGCCAGGCAGGCGGCCGGTCGTAAAATACGTAGCTAAATCATTTGACAACATGTTTTATAATATGTTGTAAAAAGGAGTCAATTACAGACATGCATATGTACATAAGCTAGCTAAGGTAAGCTGTGGTAGCCCAGCGGTAACACCGTGCGCCTCTTTCGAGGAGGTCTAGGGTTCAAACCCCGGGCAGACACCAATGAGTTTTCTAGTAAAACTTATGTGTCTAATTGATAATTGCAATTTATCACAAGCTTTTCGGTGAAGGAAAACATCGTGAGGAAACCTGCATATCTCTAGAGAATTCTGGAGATATGTGTAACCTACCAATCCGCATTGGAGCCGCGTGGTAGGTCTTAGCTCCAATCCTTCTCTCCAAAGAAAAAAAAAAACGGAGAGAAGAGGCCTATGCCCAGCAGTGGGATAGTAACAGGCCGTTACTTACTTACCAAATTTTATCCATTTTAACAGTGCTTTTCATCATCCTCCTGCCCTTATCCCACACTAAGTGGTATCGGCACAACATGTTATAAACATATCATAAGATGTGACTGCGTATTTTACGACCGGTAGCCTGCCTGACGTCAACTTGGCTTAGTCGTGTTTTTAATACTCCTCGGTACGAAAGTGGGTGGTTTATTCTACTCAGCTGGATCCCACACGGTAGGTCAACTTACCTTAGTCGCTTCTTATGACACCTCGGTAAGAAATGAGGGTGGTCTATTCTACTCAATCGGATACCACACGGCTAGTTAACTTAACTTAGTCGCCTTTTACGACACCTTGGTAAGAAAGAGGGTGGTTTATTCTAATCAGCCGGATACCACACGGCATACTAAAAGTATATAACGTAAGTGCACTAGTAATTGACCATGTACTAGTAGTTGACCGTTTTGTATGAAATTTTAAATAATAACCATTTTGTTTATTGTGGCTAGTAAAATATTAATCTGTAATTACCGGTTGACATCTATCAACAACTGCCCAAAAGCTCAGAACTGTAGCCCATTGTTTAATATTAAAAATTTAATATTATTAATTAATATTTTTTATTAGCTACAACAAACAAAACGCTTATTATTTAAAATTTCATACAATACGGTCAACTACTAGTGCATGGTCAATTACTAGTGCACTTACCTTACATCTAATTTATTACCTAATGCGAGATTACGGCATATCCATTCGTAGGTACAGACGAATCGAGCAGACAGGTCATTTATTTAGTCCAAATGTGGCTAGCACTTAGTTGATTGGTGTCTAGAACAGACTAGGTGTGGCGGTGACGGAGCTATGGCGTGCTAACAGACAGTTTATGGCATTTTCATTTCATGCCTATAAAATCCACACTAGTATAAATTCAAATTCAAATTCAAAATATTCTTTATTCAAATAAACTTGTAAACAAGTGCTTTTGAATCGTCAACTCTACCGCTGGTTCGGAAAGCTGTTCCTACCGAGAAGAGCCAGCAAGAAACTCGGCGGTTGCTCTTTTAAACATATAATTCTTAATATTATTTACATTATGTCGTTACTGTCTTGTACAGGTTCAAAGAGAGCTATATCCACACATTCTTATCTTCCAAATAATCTTCAAGAGTATAGTAAGTAGGCTTTCTGTATCAGCCTCTTTTTAACAGTGTTTTTAAACTGCTGTAATGGCAAAGCTGAAATTGATTGCGGAATATAAAGCTGAAGAGTTTGTTTGTTTGAACGCGCTAATCTCAGGAACTACTGGACCGATTTGAAAAATTTTCGAGTGTAAGATAGTCCATTTATCGAGGAAGGCAATACCTTGGTAAGAAATAAATAAAATAAATAAATATATGGGACACTTACACACACGGTCGTCCGTCCCCAAAGTAACTGAGGGTGAAATGAAGGTGGTCTATTCTACTCAGCCGGATACCACACGGCGGGTCGATTTACCTTAGTCGCCTTTTACGACACCTCGGAAAGAAATGAGGGCGGTTTATTCTATTCAGTCGGATACCGGATTTAGCCGTGTCGTATCCGGCTGAGTAGAATAGACCACCCTCATTTCTTACCGAGGTGTTGTGATTTTATAAATACGACTAAGGTAAGTTGACGTCAGGCAGGTAGACGGTCGTAAAATCTTAGCCAAATAATGTGACTACATGTTTATAACATGTTGTGCCGATCCCACTTAGAGTGGGATAAAGGCAGAAGGATGATGATGATATTAGCAAGGTATATAAATATTGTACCAAATTTCATTTTTACTGATCCAGCGCATAAGCCTTTAATGTGTAACAGACAGATAGACTTTGGCATTTATAACGTTAATATGGACTAATAGGGACAATTTTAATTAATGTTTTAAAATATATGCTACAAAGGTGTCATTATTTATTTTTAATTAAATATTTTCCAGTTATTCGTGTTACGCGGCGGTTATGAGAGGCGTTTTAATATTTTTAATTAGGTCAAAAAGTTCCACCCCAAATATTACAAGTTTAACTGACGCCCGTCGTACTGGGATTACTTATAATCTAGATCAGGGATCGACAACCTGCGGCTATATAGATGTAAAGTTGCGGATCTCTAATTTTTTTTTAATTCTTTAATTTTTACACCAGTGGTACCATAGATATAAGAAAGATCATCCTCCTGCCCTTATCCCACTCTAAGTGGGGTCGGCACAACATGTTATAAACATGTTGTCACATGATTTGGCTACGTATTTTATGACCGGCCACCTGCCTGACGTCAACTTATCTTAGTCGTATTTTACGATTCCTCGGTAAGAAAGAGGGTGGTCTATTTTACTCAACCGGATACCACACGGTGGGTCAACTTACCTTAGTCGCCTTTTACGACACCTCGATAAGAAAGAGGGTGGTCTATTCTACTTAACCGGATACCACACGGTGAGTCAACTTACCTTAGTCGCCTTTTACGACACCTCGGTAAGAAACGAGGTTGGTCTATTCTACTCAGCCGGATACCACACGGCGGGTCGACTTACCTTAGTCGCCTTTTACGACACCTCGGTAAGAAATGAGGGTGGTACTATTCTATTCAGCCGGATACCACACGGCGTCATAGATATAAGAAAGATATTATGATAAAAATATGTTTATATCTGCATAAGTATTAATATTAGGTACGCGCGCTTAGTTAAATAAAATAAATAGTATTAAAGTAACCTAAATCAAAATTTGACTTGAGTTATGTACATTGTAATCCTTATTTCAGTGTCATTTATCAGATCAGGCTACGAAAAATTAAAAAAGTTCGAAAGTTTTCTTGCACTTTTGTAGTTTTTTTAATTTTTTTTTTAGAAAGCTTACTAGCAATTTGGGTTACAAATTACTAGTAAACTTGTAAACCTCTCCAGTTAATCTAAATGCTTGTGTTAGGAGTGGGTTCGCGTCGAAAGTAATTGCCGGGATTCGAACCCACGACCTCTCCATCACAATTCTATTACCCTAATCATTCCGATACCGCCGAGAGAGATTATTTCTCAAATTCATTACTTTTAAATCTGAAATCAAATATATAAATACTATATCATCAAAATAATGTATCGGCTCTTTAAATAGTATTTTTTTTAATCACTTATGGCTCTTAAAGAAGTGGCACCAGAATTAACGAATGATAGAGGAAAATGGAAGAAGAAAACATAATGTGCCGACCCCACTTAGAGTTGGATAAGGGTAAGATAGTAATATGTCACTTAGGCGTTACTTTGCGGATGTCCATAGTACAAAACTAATGAGAATATTATTTTACTATGATCCGCGATAAATCTTAGCAAAATAATATTTTCATTAGTTTTCACTTATGGCTCTTAATCCTAAAAAGTTATAGACCAGGGGTGCCGACCCTTGCCGAATAACATTTCCATATCATTTAATTTAATAAACAATAAGGGTCTCCACGCACGTACGACTTTTTGTACGGTTCGATAAAATCGGGCGGGCAAATAGTAGGCTGTGGCTACATTAGACAGCGATGCGATCTGCGATTGATGATTGATTAAAACGAAAACATTATCAACAAGCCTTCTGGCTAAACTGCTCGCTTAATATCGCTAGGGATTTGCGCTTTAATTGCGATTAGCTCTACTGATCGCATCGGAAATCGCTGGTTAATGTAGCCGCAGGCTTAATGTCGGCACCATTATCATTTTAGCAATCATGTTAGGCACCAGAGTTGCTGCTGGCGGGAATGGGGGTAAATGTGTACAACGGTACCCTATCCCCGCCACCAGCAGCGCGGTGGAGCACTGTCAGGTTTTTAGTCAGTGAGAGTCCGATATACCCGCCGCTCGTCCCCGTCGGGCGGTGACGACCCATAATGTATTTTTCCTGACATAAAAAAAGCAGTCATGTTAGAACATGATTTGACTAGGTATTTTACTACTGGTTGTCTGCCTGACGTTAACTTACCTTAATCGCCTTTTACAACACTTCGAATTAGAGATTAGGGTGGTCTATTCTACTCAGCCGGATATCACACTTAGGATATTTTACTTATATAAATTAATTGGTGTACCTTTTTTCCCTATATAAATTACAACACCGGAAGTCGAACCCACTATCTTTTATATATCAAATTCACCACTACGCCACAAAAGCGATCACACTTATCAAAAAAAGAACGCCTCAGCAATTCATGCAATTGTTGCTTGGCAAAAAATTAGATCTGCCAGTAACGACAAACCTCAATTGTGCTTTAATAAAAAGTCTGAAAAATACTTCAAAGACATCGTTATCTCAGTACGCCTGACTCACTGCTGAAATCGATCGTTTCGGACTTGCAAGAAGTGCAGTTTCCATTCTTATATACCTACTTTATAGTTCAAACACAGAATACAAATATTCCCATGCACGCTGTACCCTTGTTACACATGCACACACACACATCAAATCATAACCTTGTATTAATAACGTCATAATAAAAAGTTAGCTAAAGTATTTTACATTTTACAAGTTTTTGACACATCCTGAATAAAAATAGCCGATACATGTAGGATTCGTAAAAATATATGCACAAACTTTCACCACACTACACAAGCACTTTACACGATCACTATCACATACTCAACAATCGTTTCGCCCCGCAACCGAGGCATCATCAGGAGATAGACTCCACGACCAAAATAGCGAAATGATTATATAAATTAAACCATTTACAAAAATTGGTTCAGTCTTCATCCTGTTCCGAATTTGAAGTACTTAGAAAACTTATAAAATACGACAGATCTTATGACAGTTCTATTATAGTCTCGACTTACTCCAACTATTTTCAAGCCTTATTCATGATAATAACGTCGCGTAAGTAACTCAAGAATCGGCTAACCCTATATTATTCCCCATAAAGGGCTATATCCCTTTGTTCGTGGAGGCTATCCTCCTGATGATGCTTCGGTTTCGGGGCGAAACGATCGTAGAGATTGTGGTAGTGAGTGTGTGTAGTGCTTGTGTGGAGTGTTGGTGTTGGCGGCGTTTTGTGATACGTGTGATTACTTGTCCTGCATGTATAAGGTAAGTAATTGTTACCTGAGCATTACATATATTCTCTTAACAAACGCGGATTACAGCAAAATAATTTTAGTGTAACTTCTGTACTATGGAGTTCCGCAAAGTGACGCCTTCTTCTATAAATCACCCATATTAGGACGTGAGCAAAGTATCTATACATAAACTATAACAAAATTTGTCCAACGTCATTCAAATGAAATTGACATTTGCTTATTCATCAGATGCAAGAACTATCGCAGGTACACAAGCACCGAATATTTTATTCATACTCATCAGTATACAAAACCGAGGAGGCGCCAAACTACGTCGCCTCAGTAAATATGCACCAGCGGTGAATCACCCGTACAGAATTCTGTTCAGTGATAACAGAAACGGCCTGGATTTTATTAGACCATGCGCATACATCGTGCTAAGAGATCGTTAGCGTGGAATAATCACTCTTTCTAATTTTTAGACTACATTAGTTTCACGTTGAATGTTAATTTTTTGGACGGTATCAAGGAAAAAGCTGTGATAAGCCAACTGTGATAGCTTAGCGGTGCGACTCTTTAGAGTGGTCACGGGTTCAAACCCGGGCAGGCTACCAATTAGTTTTTCTGTTAAAACTTGTGTAATTGGAATAATAATTGCAATTTATATGTACTCGTAATTGCAATTTATCCCACGCTTTTCACTGAAGGAAAAAATCGTGAGTAGAAAGTAATTTAAGATAGATATAAATTGTACATATTTGCTGTAAATAAATAATGTTTTTTTTAGAAACGACAAATTGCCAGAAAATATAGAGTTGAAGGCAGGGTCACTGCCCAACCAGTCAACTGCGCCAAGAAGGCATTCATACCTACTTGTTTAAGATACATGTTAAATTTAACATCCTGTGCTCCCACTTTACATACATTAACTTTGAATAGCTTAACATGCGTCATAACGTCCTGCGGGACATTCATCCACGTCTGTTAAATATTAGACATCTCGTTAAAACTTTGCTCATCGCGCAACAGACCGTGTAATGTATTGTACGCTGTTGGTAACAGTCTATTAATATCTCACTACTCACCAAAACGATCTCCTAAGCCAGAGATTAATCCTAATAAATAGATCGAAACTGTCATCCTTTTGAAAGTTTTTGAAAAAATTTTGCTTAACACAAATATAAATGAGGGATGTCATTGAGTTAAAAAAAAACGATTAATAAATAATCGATTTATTAACTTAAAAAAAAGATTTAAAAAAACGATTTATTCATATCAAAATAATCGATTAATAATAATCGTTTTTTTTCAGACTCTTTTAAAAGTTGCCTTTTTAATAGTAATAATTATTTAGAATAAAGGTTAATTAAGGTGGACAACTGTCAATAAATAATAACAGATGCACTGTTTGTAAAATTCGATTAAAATGTCTATTTTGGCGACATTGGTTTCATTGAACAATGCACATATTATAATCTAAAAAATAGGTAACAAGAATTAAAAAGAAAAAAGGATAATTAAAATAATCGAGTAATAAATTAATCGATTATTTTTTCACATCGCTAATATAAATTTAAAAAATAATAAATATTATCGTAGATTATAGCCGAATATTTATTACTTCTTTACCAAATCACGATTAAAAAACTACTAGAAATAAAGAATAATATCTGAGTGTCCGAGCTTTTTAGAAGATATAAGAAAAGATGCAATACAAAACAAATGCGATATCTAGACTTAATCCAGGGTATTATAACTTCTTTATACCGCCCGTTCTCAACTGGGATATTACTTCGCAAGAGACACCGTAATTAACCTTTGTTTTCTAATAATACTGTAGCTGTCTTTCAGTGCCTGAAAACATGTTTTAACGACATTTTTTTAAATGATACCTAGCTATAGATAGGATAGATTTATCACCCCCGAAAACCCCTACATAATCTCCTAAAAGCGTTTAATTAATAGTCAACATCAATTTGGTGCAAAAGTATTGAGAACTCTTTGAGTTTGAACCCGCGACCCCTGTTAAGGGCTACATGTTTGTCAATATCTACTGAACGGTTTTTTGTACAGTTTTCACTAAAAGGTGCAATTCGTCTGGAGGGTTTAAGTTAATAGTACATTACGGTTTAATATAATATAAATTGTTTTGAAGATATAAGAAAAAATTAAAACAAGACTCGCCTGCTGGAAGCTTTAGGCGCCTGCGCCGCGTAAACCAACAGGGATACACTATAGTATTGGACCAAAGAACTGTAGATATACAAAAATACTTTAAAAAAAGTCCGAGACAGCATGTCTCTATCTCTTATGGCTGAATCACAATACTTTTCTGTTCATATATCATCTATATGTATCATAAAACAGTGTCCCCAAAAGATGTCTGTCTGTAAGTGATCGATTTTCTCAAAATCCACTGAACATATTTGTTGACGGTTTTAAAAGATAATACAATTCTTGAGGAAGGTTCAGGTTAATAGTACATTCTCCAGACCAAACCGATTTTTATAGGATTTTAACTGGAAGAGAAGGGAAGATTGTGGATCAAAATATAGGCATAATCCAATATGCATTTTATCTTTGAATTCCTGCGTGGACGAGAAAACCTTAGTGACACACTGATTTACCATGCCGGTACAACTTGATTTTATATTACTGTATAAAATAATACGCAAAATTTCGTTTCGTAGATTAGCGTCAACGAAGGACGTTAACATGCCATTTATATATATTAAGGCGTTTACAAACAGATGAAATTGTCATAAAACAAACGAAACTTAAACCCAAGACTCTGGCTAAAGGCCAGCAAGCAAACAATGTTCCATTACGTATGTAAACACTAAGCTAAATCGAAGACAGGAGCCAGCAGCGAGCCAACTGTTAAATATTACACATAATACACACACAATACCTCTTCACCTTCGCTCATTTTCAATGAATGACTGAGACATTCCACTAATTCACTATAGATTATAACTGTACGGCTGCTAACAATGCGTCCCACATGATTTAAACACTTCGATATAGTCTATGCGTTTAACGCGTGCTCGAATGCATTCTAAAATCCACTCGTTAAGTGGCAGGGAACATGTGAATCAAGGCCAGGCAAATAAAAGTATATTTCTGGACCAGTGTTATGGATTAACCAGCGACCCCGCTTACGCCATCCGCGTTACATCACGTCCGATATAGGTTTATGCTCTAACAACTGATTACTAAGCTAATCACCGACTACAATCTTTTACTGAAGAAACGCGTATTTAAAAAAAGAATTACGTTAACTTTTTTTCAGTCTGTACTAAAACGACGTCCCGCTTATACTGAAGCATCAGGGTCCGATGATTCATCTCAATTGCTCTCATTTGATTAGTCGTAGGCATATTTCGTCAGATATAGGGGTTATAGGCCATCGGTGAGATAACGTTGGTCTCCATAATCTTTCATTAAACTCATTTATCCTCTTTATACTTCAGACTGTGAGCGGTTCGGATATATTAATCGGTTAGTGTCCTTTTAATCTTATAAGGGTGTGACGATGTCTCACCAATTTAAATTTAGACTTTTGCATTATGTAGATACATTGAGTATTATCTGTTTTCTTGACACCATTTACAGTAGTGTGGAATTATTAAATTTTACGTTTTACATTTTAAATGACGCATTACTTTTAACTCGTTATAGGAATTTAAATCTGAATATTTTTTTAAAATTATAGTGTAAGAATCGTTACAAAAATCGTTACTTTTTATATAACGATCAATAAAGATTTTTTTATACGATCTATCCATATACAAAATTTAGAGGCCTTATCTATTGATATTGATGATCTATTATTTTTAGTTAGACACCCTAGTAGAAAAAACTAACGGCCTATTACTATCCAATCCTGGGCATAGGCCTCCTATTGCCATTTCTGGAGAGGAGGGTTGGACCTAACACGCTGCTCCAAAGCGGATTGGTACATTACACATAGCCCCAGACTTATCTAGTGATATGTAGGTTTCCTCACGATGTTTTCCTTCGAAAATTTTGATTTGGAAAATAATGATTTGAACCCATGACTGTCTCTAGACAGTCACACTGTTAACATATTTGTTTAAACAAGGATAATCGGCGTCCACCCTTATTATAGGTTTGGGGCATTTAGCTATTATGTCTAGTTTTGTTTTCATAAAGATTTCTCACATACAAAGACTATTGACGTGAATATAAACGTAGTAAATAGTATATACGTGAATGTTTTTACAAGCATTGAAATAGCAAAAACCGCACCTGAAATGTACTATTGGTGATCTACAAGGAATAAAACTTTCAATAACTTCATCATACAATCAATGGATTCAACTGCTAGAACCGTTTGGTGTTTAGATATCTTTTGAAAAAAGCTAGTACATAGTAAATAGTATCCCAGCAGTAATTAACGAACATACATGTATGCAGTGATTCACAAAATGTAGTATAAGTACCTATAGAATAATAAATAAATATATGGGACACATACACACACAGTCTTCTATCCTCAAAGTAAGTTACTTAATACTTGTGTTATGGCAGACAGACAACTGGTGCATAAATACAAATATACACCCAGACTCGAAGACCAACCAATTCATTTATTTTAATAAATGTTTTTTTAATAACTATTACTGTTTACTCAGCTCATGCAAGGAATCTTTTAAATTATGCCATTTTTGTACTATTTTTTATTGCTGCTCCTCTCCTATTCATCTTAGGGTGATGTAATATAGCCTTCTTACACTGAAAGAATTTTTCAAATAGGTCCAGTAGTTCCTGAGATTAGCATGTTCAAACAATCAAACAAACAAACTCTCCAGCTTTATGTATTAGTATAAATGTATCAATTCTGAGCAGAGTGTTGGTTCTTTAAAGTTTTCTTATACACCATTTATCACAAACAATCATTGAACATCAGGATTTAACTACACTACATGTATGTTCTAATGCCGAAAATAAAGAATGAAAACGTAAAAAGGAAAACAAATCCTACATTTGATATTGTTATACTTTTATTGTCTTATCAAAATGTTGAAATTTTCTTCTTTGGTGTTAGATTTTTTTTTAAAGCTTTAAATCAATATCAACTTTTTTCCTCTGTATTGAAGTCATACACACACAAAATATCTTATAAATAAAATTCTCGTGTCACAATGTTAGTTACCATACTCCTCCAAAATGACTTGACCAATTTTCATGCAATTTTATATGCATATTCAGTAGATCTAAGAATAAGCTACTATCTATTATTCATATACCTAAATGGATTGTCCACCACTTACATTTTTTAACATTTGAACGAATTTTTTTTTTTTATAAAGTACACTAGAAATATTTTTAATTTATATGGCAAAACAACATTTGCTCGAGCAGCTAGTAACATATCATTAATATTATAAACATGGAAGTTGAATTACCTGTTTAGATTCCCCTTCAAGTTCAATAATTTGTAAAGTAAGGGAACTTTCCATAGCAGCAGACTCATTGAGGAGAGCATTTTCCTGCTCTATACCACTTTGTGTTGTCACCTTTTGTGTTGTGTCAAGTTTCATTAAAGCCTGCAAAAAATTCAGAAATTATTGTATGTAAATGATATATTTAACACACACTCCAGTGAAGTATTATTTGCAACATACACTTAAAATATACATTTTAAATACATAAAGCTATGTATTTAGCGAAACGTAACGTATAAAACCGATTAAGACTTATACTTTACAACTATTTTACATGTTTCTGTAATAACTGGCAGCAGAAAATGATAAACATTAATGAAACAAAATGATCATTATTTTTTGAAAGTAGCTCATCTTGTAAGCACGAGATGTTAAAAATTAAATTTAAAGTTACCGTTTGCACGTTAATGTACCCATTAAGGCATGAAAAGTGAAAATATTACGGAATGTAGGCCATCTAACCTCTTGTGTGATGTCCAATTCGTGTTTAGTGTTCTCGTATAGACTCTCAAGTTCATCGCATCGGTGCTGGAGTGAGCTTTTCTCTTCTAATAGCACCAGGCCGAGCTGCGCTGATTGAATCTTCTCGCTGCTAGCTTGGTCGAGCTCTCGACTCAACCTCTCGATCTCCGCCTTCAACTCTGGGATCGATAAATTATTTTCCGCCGTACCTGCCATTTTATGACAGTTACACGGCTTTTCGTTTTAAATCTTCATAAACAAAGTAAATAATCTCAGAAAAACAACACTAAAACGTGTAAAATCAATGTTTCTACATTCTCTCAACAAAGTATAACGTCTTGACAGTTCCCTCAGTTACGGACAAATGCCATGGAATAAGAAAATACAGGTGTCTTTTTGGATTTTTTCACCGAGGACCAACGATTAGTTATAGCAAATATTTAATATGGTTGTCTTTGTTTAGTTCAGTTTTAAAAATTTTATTTAAAAGAAGCTACGTTTAACGATTGTAGAATTAGATGTAACATTTGAATGCATGCATATCGATGGGCTAATATTTAAACTATTTTTGATAGGCACCATCATTAACAGTTTAGCACCTATTTGCTCATAAATCTATTGTTACTTTTGAATATGATACTAAATTGCCTAACCGTAGCAGTATTTACGTGTCCTAGGTGTAACTAATGTTTTCTAATATTAATTAAACATATATTATAGATGTAATTGGAATGTCAAAGTAAAAATCCATTTTTGTCCTTACTTTTTGGTGAATTTTAAATGAGGTAGTTGGCAACACTAAAATTTTTCTGCATTGATAAATGATATTATACACTGTCCATTATATTAACCATCTTTTGACAGATTGACGATAGTGATGTCCTAAAGATTCTCGTATGCGATACCATTCCGATTATAGTACCTACTATCATTAATCGAATTACGTACCTAAGTAATTCGATTAATGATAACCTACGTAAACTAGATTACTACTTGAGAAAAGAAATTCCAACTTTGAGAAAACTTATTGTTTCTTTGAAAAGAAGTGGTCTATTTCATGGTGAAAAATCTTCTTTGGTCAAAGTTTTGAACACAATTGGCTTTTCATATAAAAAGTTAAATAAAAGAAAATTATTAATGGAACGCACAGATATAGCTATAGCACGTTGTGATTTTTTAAGAGAGGCAAAGAAAATACAAGATTGGGCAAATATTGTTTTCACGGATGAAACATGGCTCAACGCTAACCACACACTATCTCGTTTCTGGACTGATGATACTGCTGATTCCACTTCCTCAGTACCAATGGGAAAAGGTTAGCGCCTAATCATTTGCCATGCAGGTACAGCAAAAGGATTTGTACAAGACGCACTGTTGGCATTTAAATCGAAGAAATCAAATGACTACCACGAAGAGATGAATGCAAATGTGTATGAAGAGTGGTTCAAAAAAATGCTCATTTCATTGGAAGAACCATCAATAATTTTTATTGATAATGCGCCCTACCACTCCCGTCAAATTGACAAAATGCCAACACAGGCTAATAAAAAGCATGAAATAATTAATTGGCTTCGGGACAATGGAGAAAATGTGGACGACTCAATGTTAAAAGTTGAATTAATAAAAATATTAAAAACCAAAAAGAGAGCAAAACGCTATGTAATCAATGAAATGGCAGCAGAATATGGCCATACTGTTCTTCGGATTCCTCCATACCACTGCCAGTACAACGCAATAGAACTTATATGGGCACAAGTAAAAGGGCATGCTGCGAGATGCAATACAAGCCCCCCATTCACAGCGAATAAAATGTTGCAATTGCTAAAAAATGCTTGCACCCACGTAACGGCCGAGAACTGGGCAAGTGTGGTGGAAAGAACTAAAAGAGTAATATTCTCTGATTGGGAACGTGATATTGCGTTTGATAATATATTATCTACACAAGAGCTAATAATAACTGCTACTGAAGACTCCTCATCGGAGGAGTCTAGTGTTGATTATCATTCCGACGACTCGTGCTAATAAAATAAATTAAAATATCCTGATTGTTTTATTTGTATTCATGTATTAACTAAGAAGAAAGTAAAACTTTATATAATGTTATTAAATGTCTTTTAATACTCGTAACATCGATTTCTACCGATTATTTTTAATCTGTGGCATAATCGTATAGTAACCATTATGTGTGACATCACTAAGTGGGCGGTACCCATCCATAAAGTACAAATATTATTTGTATGATATTTGTACGTAAGCAATACAAAACTTATACACTGTCCATTATATTAACCATCTTTTGACAGATTGACGATAGTGATGTCCTAAAGATTCTCGTATGCGATACCATACCGATTATAGTACCTACTATCATTAATCGAATTACGTACCTAAGTAATTCGATTAATGATAACCTACGTAAACTAGATTACTACTTGAGAAAAGAAATTCCAACTTTGAGAAAACTTATTGTTTCTTTGAAAAGAAGTGGTCTATTTCATGGTGAAAAATCTTCTTTGGTCAAAGTTTTGAACACAATTGGCTTTTCATATAAAAAGTTAAATAAAAGAAAATTATTAATGGAACGCACAGATATAGCTATAGCACGTTGTGATTTTTTAAGAGAGGCAAAGAAAATACAAGATTGGGCAAATATTGTTTTCACGGATGAAACATGGCTCAACGCTAACCACACACTATCTCGTTTCTGGACTGATGATACTGCTGATTCCACTTCCTCAGTACCAATGGGAAAAGGTGAGCGCCTAATCATTTGCCATGCAGGTACAGCAAAAGGATTTGTACAAGACGCACTGTTGGCATTTAAATCGAAGAAATCAAATGACTACCACGAAGAGATGAATGCAAATGTGTATGAAGAGTGGTTCAAAAAAATGCTCATTTCATTGGAAGAACCATCAATAATTTTTATTGATAATGCGCCCTACCACTCCCGTCAAATTGACAAAATGCCAACACAGGCTAATAAAAAGCATGAAATAATTAATTGGCTTCGGGACAATGGAGAAAATGTGGACGACTCAATGTTAAAAGTTGAATTAATAAAAATATTAAAAACCAAAAAGAGAGCAAAACGCTATGTAATCAATGAAATGGCAGCAGAATATGGCCATACTGTTCTTCGGATTCCTCCATACCACTGCCAGTACAACGCAATAGAACTTATATGGGCACAAGTAAAAGGGCATGCTGCGAGATGCAATACAAGCCCCCCATTCACAGCGAATAAAATGTTGCAATTGATAAAAACTGCTTGCACCCACGTAACGGCCGAGAACTGGGCAAGTGTGGTGGAAAGAACTAAAAGAGTAATATTCTCTGATTGGGAACGTGATATTGCGTTTGATAATATATTATCTACACAAGAGCTAATAATAACTGCTACTGAAGACTCCTCATCGGAGGAGTCTAGTGTTGATTATCATTCCGACGACTCGTGCTAATAAAATAAATTAAAATATCCTGATTGTTTTATTTGTATTCATGTATTAACTAAGAAGAAAGTAAAACTTTATATAATGTTATTAAATGTCTTTTAATACTCGTAACATCGATTTCTACCGATTATTTTTAATCTGTGGCATAATCGTAGTAACCCATTATGTGTGACATCACTAAGTGGGCGGTACCCATCCATAAAGTACAAATATTATTTGTATGATATTTGTACGTAAGCAATACAAAACTTAATGAGCGTGAGCTGTCAAAAGACTGATAATATGATGGACGCAGTATAATGAGCGTGAGCTGTCAAAAGACTGATAATATGATGGACGCAGTATATTTATTGAAATAATTATGTACTTAATTACATAATAATTAATAAATGTATTAAAATTACTACCATTGGTTTTGTTGAACGATGTAATTTTAGCAACACTACGGCAAGTAAGGCATACTAAGCTTAAATTTTACTATATTCATTACTCAATAATTAAATATGGTCTTATAAAAATGGCCCGGTATTGATATTAATGTATATGCTTGTTAGTGTAGATATAGTCGGCTTTCCATTAAATAAGTAAAAATTCTTCGTTCAGTAAGAACACTTCTTCATTCACCATCAAATCTTTAAACAAATCGGGTAGCGCCTCCAACTTCTCAGGTAGTATAAAGGTTATTAAAAAAAAATTAAATACAAAATTTTATTTATTAACATCAATTGACTATTATAATTTACAATTTATTCCAACAAAATTGTATAATTAATTAATTCAATACATTAATCATTGTTACTCTATAGTTCGTCTTTTGAAAAAAGAATACGACATTCAAAATTCAAATACATACATATGATTGTGTTCAATAAGTTGGATGAAAAAATTCATATACGACTTGTGAAATAGCACCTGTAACTTTCATGACGGTTTGAAGTATTTAATAACATTCAACATTAATTGACAACACTAAGAAAATTAATCTAATCTTACGTTTAAAAAATTATTATAATTATTGCTATAATAAAATTGGAATGTAATTAAATCAAAACATCACTTGCTGTAATTTTTTTATAACTAAAATAATATTATTGTGTTTTCAGTAAACGGAACACCATGTTAATATATTTGTATTTTAAAGGCTATCTTAAAAAGTAATACCTAAGTTACGGAAATGTCTTTACTGTATCTTATAGACACTGATTAATACATTGAACTGTAGGCACTTGATTTGCATTGAAAGTAATAAAAAAAACTCATCATTTTCGTTAACAGATAACATATACACTATATACATGATCAAATAAATAAACCATCTTCATTTAATTGACAGATAACTAAATAAATTATTTTGAACAATATCATGCAATCCCATTTATATATTAAAAAATAATAAAATGTATTAAAAAAAGTGTTATAAAATATCAAAAAATTCTCGTGGTTCTCAAGCTAGTTTTGTTTGACTTAATGAATTGATTTATCTATGGTTTTTTCTCTACAAGAACTCCGATTATCGATGACATTCTAGACACAAATTAATGTAAAGAAATCAAGAACTTTTGTATTTAATTGCGCTAAAAACGAAAGCGTTCTTGAATTAGATTTTCGATATGTGAACAAAAATTATTGCATATCATAGAGCCGATATTCTAGTTTAGCCTATGGCTAGATTTAGGTATCAATATATTAAGATCGAGCACTAAATGTTAATTTAAAGTTAATCTTCAAATTCTTAATTCAAAAATATGTGAAATATTAACAATAAAGAAAATTTTCAGATCTTAGATTGAACATTTCATCGATAAATTAACCTACTCTAAAACATTAAAATAATATATTGTTATTCATTTTAAAGAAATAAATAGATTTAGCTCAAAAATGTTAGGAAAATTAAAAAATTAGTAACATTTTAATTTTCACCCAATAAGTAGCTTCTGACTTATATTTTTTAAATGATAAAAGTAATTCTAAAAAAAGGTTAATTCTCTTATATATAACTTACAAATAAATTGTTAATAAATATTAAATTTAATATCTAACAATAATCACTATGTTATGGTCACAATATGAATATAAAAAGTTGTTTTGTACTAAAACATATTTAAAGATACATAATAATTTCATTGGTTATTAATGACATGAAGATGTTCAGTTTATATAAAATAGTTTGGAACTTGGCACCAAAATGGCGGGAATAGTTGTTTCGGTGAGTAAATTTCGTAATGATACATGAGATTACATTATTGAGCAACTCAAAAGATTTATATAAGGTTCAGATTTAAAAAAGGAACATGGGTGCCCGGGACCAAGAATATTAAACCTTTTATCGGCGTAATATTTCCCAAAAATTTGACGTATTGTTATATAAAATAATAATAAAATATATTGCTCAATATGGAAACAAACGCCAACATAAACGAAGAAATTCTTTATTTATTATATCTACTTCTATTATATTCTATTCGCACAAGTATAAACATCCGTTATTTACAAATTTTTCGTCAAACTCCATGTTTCTTTTTTTTATCTGAGATATATGGTGCATTAAAATAATATTTCAAATTGTGTTGAGAACAAGCATTGATGCTATAGGTACATTGACTAAGCATAAACAAAAAGAAGAGCAAGATGCAACTCGCAATTTTCGGCATTGTTTTTACCGAGGCTTTCTAAGGTGTTGCTATGACGAAAAATATATATACCTATTTACATATATGACAGTGTCGTAAAATAAACATCAATAACAGATATTTGAAAGTATTTCAAAGGAAACAAAAATAAAGAATTTATAAATAGATCTCGTTTTTAAATAATAAAAAAAGTAAAAACTCTATGCTGAGAAAAAATCATTTAAATTTAGTTTATGGTGTTCTATAGTCATTTTAATAATATTTCAATACATCAAAAATATATAAATAATTAACAAGCTTCTAAGTAACGAAGTTAATTTTATTATTGGAACTTAAAATTAATATAAGTCTATTGGATTAATATCAAGGATTGGGAACGATTTACAAAAATCTACTGTTTAAGAATAGGTGATAATAACTTAAGTAAGGATTTCGAAAAGTTTCCAAAAATAATCGACAAATACTCATTATATATTTTTAGACAAAGTGTTTATGGACTTTATTTGGTCATTAAATGTAATAAATTAAAAACAATAATAACGGAATATTTTGCTGTGAAATATTTTGTTCAACGACCATAGTAGAAATTGAAAATATAATGTAAAACCTATACATAAAGATTTATATGAATTGTCTATTTTTTATTTAGTTAATTGCAACTCGATCTTGTATTGTAAAATAGAAAATAAATAAGTAGAGTAAGAAAAATACAGACAGCAAAAATGAATTGAATCACGATCTACGATTTCTTTAATCACTTACATTCAAAAGCTAGAATCACACGTTTCAAAATAGCACAAGAAAGGTGTATTATTAAATCTACATTAAAAAAATCCAATATTCACTCATTGTATTATTTTCAATAGAAAATTGATATTATAATATCGGCCGGGAAGACAACGTTATTATTTAACTACTTAATTATCTATATCTTATCTACAAATTAGGGATGTTACGGAAATTCGGCTTCGATTCCGGAAAAGTCGAAATTTTTGATTGAATTCATATATCCGACTCCTATTACGGCTTCGATGTAATATTACAGTAAATTTCTAGCTTTAAACTCAACTACTACAAACTCGGGATGCGATCGAGTCTTGTATTTAACAAATTGCTAGTTTAAAGTCTTTTACTTTAGTTTAGCCTAAATTTTTGTTCAGCTTTCTATCTGAATTATATTAATAATTATATGATTCAAGATATTAAAGACTAATAACTCATGTGTCCTTAATAATTAGACGCAGCGTCCGCATCCGACTCAAATTCCGATAATCCTAATTTTAAATTTCCGATTCCGACAAACCCGACTCCGTAACATCGCTACTACAAATGTTATTAATATTTATAAAATATTAAAATCTAATATTATATCAATATACTAGTAGTGTAAGTATCAATATATTTTTATTAATATAACTAATAACACAATCATTCATAATTATTAATAATTAGAAAAATTTTTTTGAGTTTAATATATTATCGTATTATATTAAGATATAAAAAAGGTGAATTAAAAAGACTAGATATACTGACAAACGTAAGTAGAAATTAATTAAAAAATTAGTAATAAATATATGAAGCATTATTTTCGCAAAAATTTTAATTAAATAATATATTATAGTAACATTAATAAATATAATAATTAATGGCATCGTATATTGTATGTTTTAATAGTCATATCGTTATGATAGCATTGTTTTGGAATATCGCGGATTAGTGTAAATGCTTTTAACTCGTTACACGCGTATTTTAACAATTTCAATAAAGTAAAATGTTAGAGTTAATGTGTGTGTAAATTACAATAAAAGAGTTATTTTACTAAAGTATAAAAAGTTATTTTACTAAAGGGCCATAGTCAGGCCTATAATTGAGTGTCGCAATATATAACGGAAACTCGTATACTTGTCTTTGTCTACTCACTTATAAAAAAGAGAGATAGCTTGATACAGTCTCATTTGCTTTCTCTATTATTTTAGAGCACATTTTAGACTAGCTTCCGTACTCTAGCACAATAAGTCTACGATTACAATCCTCCCAAGACCTCAGTGGATGAAGTTATGTCAGAACATCGAGAAATTTCCAATTGTAAACATTGATTGCGATATGACCCACAAACTTTATACTCTAAAGTGTATGTGAAATTTTCAAATTCATCAAAATTATTATTATAGAAAAATTATAATAATCGTAAATAGAAAGAAAAATTATACGCCTAGCTTATCAAAAGATCTAATAATTTCGGAGTAAGGACGAAAGAACGATATTGCTTCGGCGCATGTCCAAGCAACGGTTGTTTTACCTCATTACACCATTTAAGGATTTAATGACAAAAATTCTAAAATAATCGTAGCCGGTTGTGTTTCAATTTTAAACACAGTTATCATTGATATATAAGGTGAAAAATGCTCTTCAATCGGTACGGTTTAAGCCGTGTTTACGAAAATATGTTAGGAATGCTAATGTATTCTTTTAAAAGTGTAAAAATAGAACATCTTCAAAACGGACAAGTTACGAGCTTCAGCAAGAAAAAGTGTAGTAAAAATAAAAAACCGGACTTTTCATCATCGGGACTGAACCATTATGTAAGATTTTAGCTCAATCGGACACCGGGAAGTAGATTAAATTGAACTTGCAAGATTCCACCTTCACATACAAACAAGGCAAGTTAAATAAAGGTTTTTAATAAAAACTTCGTGTGAATTTGTCTTGTCCAAAACTTTTAGGTGTATTTATAGGTTTAATTTAAGGGATCGTCAATTTTATCCCATTTTCAAATTTTAATACTGTCCTAGGCTTTAGGGTATTCAAAACGCTCGCCTTTAAATTTGGTCGAGAAATACTCGATTGTTGATTAGTTGACAGAACGCAACATATGTTGTCTTAAGGTCGATTTTTCTTTTTGATTTTGTCGAAATATGTACTCAATCTATCAATATCAAGTATTCAATCAATTTTACTTTATTTTGGACAGTTTTTGATATGATATTTGTATGGAATGTGTTCCTTTGGTATTATAAAATCAATGTCAGTAACACATCTCATTTTATGGACAATAAATAGGAGTCCACAAAAAGTCTACATAATGGCACAGTTAGAAGTCGCCTCCTGCCGAGGCGGTAGCGAAGGTCGCACTGCCAGAACCTCCGATTCGACTTCCGGCATGGTGATTGGAGAGTCTTTCCTTACCGACTGTTTGGATACTTCCTGGGCCTTTTGTGGTGGTGGCAACCTCGGCTCCACAGGGGACAGTTTGGGCTCCGTCAGCGAACTGGTGCTGGGCGTTCGGGCTCTCGTATTGGCCATGGAGACGCGACGCTCCCGGGCGTTTATTATCGACGTCAGGAACGGGATCTGGTTGCTGATCGCCATCATGAATGTCTTATACCCGAGACTGTAAACAAATATCAAAAGTAATAATAAAATTATTTTGCTATAAGCCACGATAAAGTAAATAGCAAATATATATAATGCTTAATGTAGAAAAGACTATTCGTTTTCATACCCGATACATGCAGGATTCGTAAAAACATATGCACAAACCTCCACCACCGCCACCACAATACACAAGCACTACATACGTTCACTATCACAAAGTCAACAATCGTTTTCCCACGCAACCAAAACATCATCAAGAGATAGACTCCACGACAAAATCGCAAAGCGAAGCGTTAAGTTAAAAATAAACATTAAGCATTAATGGTGTCGCGGCCAAAACGAAACGCCAGCGGACAGCGAGTGTGATTCTTATCTATCTTAGGCTGGTTGACAATCAGCTGTCAAAACCGTCAGGCGCGCTAATTGAAACCTGTGAACGGCAACTTTCATATCCTATCTTGTAACCCTTTTATAACTCTTTTATATTAAATTAAACACAATACCAAAATTTACATCGTTTTCATCGCTGCGCTAAACCCACAGAGAATATCACGCAAGCACTTTGTGTCGGCTTCGACAAATAGTGTTTACAGCAGTTTAAAAACACTATTAAGGAGAGGCTGATACAGAAAGCCTACTATACTGTTGAGGATTATTTAGACGACAAAAATGCGTGGATATAAATATTGTTCGACCCTGTACAAGATAGAAACATTAAATGTAACTAGCATTAAGAATTATATTTTTTTAAAAAGAGCAACCGCCGAGTTTCTTGCTGGCTCTTCTCAGTAGGAACAGCTTTCCGAACCAGCAGTAGAGTTGATGATTCAAAAGCACTTGTTTACCAGTTTATTTGAATAAAGAATATATTGAATTTGAATTTTTGAATTGAATTTGAGTGTTATTGTAAATTTATTTGTGGCCCTACGCCACAGACAGCACAAGTACTCACCACTCGCCTTCTGTCCAGGCGTGCAGGTCGACTAGCGCTGCCCGCAGGCGGCGCGCTGCTGCCAGGCTCACGTCTGGTCCGCGGGCAGCGTTGGCGCAGCGCAGCACTGCCATAGCGTCGCGCAGCACCACCGCCACCACCAGCGCCCATTCGACGCAGCTCGCCTCCGTCATTAGCTGCAGGTAGTACCTACACCAGAATCGGACAACAAAATGTATACATAGAGGTATTGATTATGACGCGAGTTTAAGTTATAGAGACTGTACGGGCTGTTACTACCCTGTACGATCTTTGGTTGATAGATTGATAATTGATAGATTGCGGCGCTTAATTAATAGATTAATTTTTTCATTATAATAATGATAATGTTTATATGATATATGATTTTGATATAAATTTGATATGTTGAACTCGCACGGCGCTAACGTCGTACTGATTTACAATTGATACGAAATTAAAAATATAGCGTAAATGCTGCTAATGTTGCAAATGTACGTGTTAGCCCGTATAAAGACTTTAAATAATTTGTAGAATTAGTTGTTACTTTGCGAATATCCATATTATAAAAGTTGGAATAAACTATATTACTATAATCCACGATAGAGTAAAAAGTAAATACATATAATGCTTTAGAGCGTACTATCCGTTTGCGTATCTGATACATGCAGGTTTTGCAAAAAAGCTACAAACTCTACAAACCTCCACAACAATACACAAGCATTTAAATTCAGTTTTACTGACTCCACAATCGTTTCGCCCCGCAACATAAGCATCATCAGGAGATAGTTAGATTGGTATGATTATTTTATATTTATCGCGGATTATGGCAATATAATTTTATTGTCTTTTATATATTCATGTTTCAAAGATTGACCGCCAGTTTCTTGCCTGTTCTTCTTGTAAGAGCAACATCCCGAACCAGTAGTAGCTTCATTAAATCTAATTGATTCGTATCGCACATAGGGGCACATAAAGCGGAGGACCGATGGGATTTGGGGTCTCAAGGTGCTGAAATGGCGACTCCGCAACAGAAAGCCCAGTGTTGGTAGACTCCCTAATAGATGGACTGATGACCTCATAAAGGTCGCGGGGAGCCGTTGGATACAGGCGGCACAAAGTGTTTTGTGGAGATTCCACGAAGAGACCTATGTCCAGCAGTTGACGTCCATCGTTTGATGAAGAATAAGATTCTTATCGACTCAAAAGTGTTTGCAAAAGCCTTGAATGAACATTATATTGGTTTGATTCCGTTACCTGAGCTGCACGTGCGCCGTGTGGTCCCCCCGCTCGGCCTGGTGGTGGTGCAGCCGCTCCATGAGCGCGGCGTAGCGCCGCTCCTCGCCCGCGTCGGCGCCGCCCTCGCCGGCCGCCAGCGCGCCGCCCCACGCCACCGCGCCGCCCTCCGCCACGCTGCCCTCGCCGACAGAACTGCACCAAACAAACATTTGTAATCATACACTCCCTTTACCTACTAAAATCTATGATAGCCTAGCGGTAACACAACAAACCTCGGGCAGGGCCAATGAGTTTTCTATTAAATTTTATGTGTCTAAGTGATTATTGCTATTTATCACACGCTTTTCGGTTAATGAAAACATCGTGAGGAAACCTGCATATCTCTCAACCTATCTATAAATTATATAAGCAATATAATTTATCTTGTTGTATTATTACAAAAAAAAATTGTTACGATAACACTGTGTGATTCTTTTTGATTAATGAGTTTTTTTTGTTGAAATTTAAGTGTCTAATTGATATTTGCAATTTATCACACGCTTTTCGGTGAAGGAAATTATCGTGAGGAATCCTGCATATCTCTAGAGAATTCTGGTGATATGTGTAACCTACAAATCCGCATTGGAGCAGCGTGGTAGGTCTTAGCTCCAATCCTTCTCCCAAAAAACGGAGAGAGGAGGCCTATTCCCAGCAGGGGGATGGTAACAGGCCGCTACTTTACTTTACTTTACTCCCCTTACCGAAAGTGACATTTATTTATTTGTTTATTCCGGTCTCCAAACATTCATCATTCTCCTGCCTTTATCCCACTCTAAATGGGGTCGGCACAACATTTTATAAACATGTTGTCACATGATTTAGCTACGTATTTTACCCGCCTGCCTGAAGTCATGTTATCTTAGTCGCGTTTTACAACACCACGGTAAGAAAAAGGATGGTCTATTCAACTCAGCCGGATACCACACGGCAAGCATCCAAATCATCATCTCCAAGCATTACATCTATACTTATTATAAAACAAAGTCCCCAAAAGCTGTTTGTCGTTTTTCTCAAAATCTACTAAATCGATTTCTGTACGATTTTTACTAAAACGTAGTGCAATTCTTCCGGAAGGTTTAGGTTCATAGAACATAACCGTCCTATGTTGTGTTATAGAGGTCACGTGGTTGAAAAAAAGAATAGCGCGGCAAACTACACAAATGTTTCCAACTGTCCAATGTCGCAACGTACCAACTGGCAAAGTATGCCAATGTTCCCAACTGTCAGATGTCCCAACGTGCCAAATGGCAAACTACGCCAATGTTTTTAACTGTCCAATGTCCTAACGTGCCAACTGGCAAACTAAGCAAATGTTTCCAACTGTCCAATGTCCCAACGTGCCAACTGGCAAACTACGCAAATGTTTCCGTCCAATATCGCAACGTGCCAACTAGCAAACTACGCCAATATATCCAACTGTCCAATGTCCAAATGGACTAGCAAACTACGCCAATGTTTCCAACTGTCCAATGTACCAGCGTACCAACTGGCACACTACGCCAATGTTGCCAAACCTGGTGTGGTTTGGCAACATTGGCGTCATTGTAAATACTAAAAATATTTTTCAAAATTTTACCTCAGCGGTGCGGGCGACAGCGGCGCGCCCGCAGCCATTGGTAGAGCAGCTCGCAGCGAAAGCGACACGTACCCGCTGTCCCCGCATTGGCTGTCCGTTTCTGCATTACCCGTGTACGGCGCTGCCGGATAATACTTCAATTTATAGCAAAATCTAGCTTTTACTCGCAACTTTGGTTGCGTGGTCTGTTCTCGCGTGATAGGCTGATAATGTCGCTTTTCAATGTCATTCTATTCCTGTGGAATTAACAGGATTTCTATAGCCTATATGTTATGCCGTTGTATAAGGAATCATTGTGCCAAATTTTATCGATATTGGTTTATGTTGTTCGAAACTTGTGACAGATCTCAGCGCCATTAAACTATGTAATATTAAAAATTACCTACGACAAGATACTAATATGACATAAAAATTGTTAATTATCCCTACGACAATACTGAAAATACATTGGACCGACAACCTAGACCCTTAGGACTAATCACAAAACCTCATTATGTTGATATTGGCAACCGCCTATCAGCGCCATCTAGTATTACTAACAATCAACTCAAACAGATGCGTTCTGGTGACATACCGACGACGAGGACGACGCGACGGGCGAGAGGGCGAAAACACCGGAATTGACACCACCGACCATGACACCACTCGATCTTGACTTACCTGACGATGACTTCGAGGTCTGGGACCCATTCCCAGACCTCCCAACCGAACAAGACATCCATTAGGTCACCAAGGTGACCTGGGCTTACGGCCCAAATACCGACACCTTTAGGTCACCTAGGTGACCTCGGCCTACGGCCGAAACACATACCGGAATTAAGTGCCCGCGAGGAGACGCCCGGGTAGAGTGGATTTCCTCGAGGCCCGCACCCCGCTTACCCCCACTCGGCGAGTAAACGAGAAGACCCTGCTGTCTGTGTGTCGCGTTGGCGCGCAAAACATTGTGTATCGGCGACACACGATGTTCTTGTCTACATTAGCGGGCGAAGATTCGGAAAGCGGCCTACGGCGAATATTTGTTGTTGAGTTTTGTGCGTCTGTCGTCCCACTTCAAAGTCTGGACGACAATGAAGTGTCGTAAGTGTGGCCTCACATCATGTCGCGACGATGTACCTGACCACATACATCGCTGTAGCCCGCTAATGTTTTTTTTTTTTTTTACAAAGATAGGCTAGCGCCTGTCTGCGATCTCGCCTAACGGTAAGCGAAGGATGCAGCCTAAGGTGGACTGCGCTTGCCACTATAGTGCCTATTCACTCTTTTTATAAAACATTGTGGATCGTAAGAGTCCGGAAAGATAGATGCAGTGAGGGAATTCCATATTTTGGCCGTGCGCATGAGAAATGATGAGCCAAAGCGTTTAGTGCGTAATTTGGGGATATTAATTGTGTAGCGATGGAGCCCCTCGTGGTGTAATGTGGCCAAAGCGTAACAAACAACTCGAACAGTTGCGGTCTGGTTGCGTACCGGGCGCGACGCTGCTCTTCCTGTGCGCGTGCTGCTGCTCCTCGCTGAGCGCCGGGTAGGGCCAGTTGAAGTCCTCGTGCAGCCGCCGCAGGCAGGGCACGGCGCTGTCGACGCGCGCCGCCCGCTCGCGCTCGCCCGCCAGCCACGCCACCAGCGGCAGGTCCAGCGCGGCCGCCAGCCGGCCCAGCGCCACGAGCCGCGCGCCCGAGAGCAGCGCGCGCGCGTGCCGCTGGATCATCATGTCGATGAAGAACTCCTCCGCCGTGCCCGTGTACGACTCACTGGAAAAAAGAACCATTGCTATCCCACTTCTGAATTATGCTTCTCCTCTCCTCTCTGGAGGGAAGTGTTGGGATTAAATGCTGCTGTGTATTGGTATGTCACGATACACGATATAACCAGAATTCTCTAGAGATATTGGAGGTTTCTACACCATATTTTACTTAAACGAAAACCAAAACCACAATCTAATAAATTTAAATTTCAAGAGAAAAATTCCAAGTGCTACTCCAAAGTGATACCAATTTCGGTGATACCCGGTAATCAATTCGTGCGAACTGAAGCATAAGGACCTGGGTGACCGAGCCTTGCTCGATAATTTTTAAAATGATGTAAAAAATAAAATAAAATAAAAAATTTAAAAGAAAAATGAAAAAATAATAGGGCAGGTGGGGCTCGATCGTAGGAATTTTCACCTCTCTAGACCACCCGTTCCCCAAATGAACTACCATGACTTTAAATTTGACAGCGAAAAATTGTGATTGCAAAAGTAATGAGAATATTATTTTGCTATAATCCGCGATAAAAGAAAATATATGTAATGCTAAATGTAGAGTGTACTATTCGTTCTCATACCTGATACATGCAGAATTTGTAAGAACTCATGCACTACCCGACACCGATGGCACAACAATACACAAGCACTGCACACATTCACCACCACACTCTCAACAATTGTTTCGCCCCGTAACCAAAGCATCGTCAGGAGATAGACTCCACGACAAAATCGCAAAGGTCAATCGCAAAAGGCTTTGCGATTTTAATACTAAAAACGTACCGGTCATTCCTCGCTGGGACGGACTTTTTCCTCTTAACGGCCGCGGTGGCGGCGGCCGTGCGCCGCGGTGCGGGCGCAGACGTCGCTCCAGCGGGCGGAGACGGCTCCCGGGGCGCCGCGGTCGTACTAAAACTACGTCCACGTCCGCCAGCCAACTAGACATAAGAATAGACACACTAAAAGATTTCAAAAATTGAAAGATTTTTCAAAAAGACACACATGTAACATATAATTCTAATAAACTTAATCCCAACAAAAAAAGATGGGATGCAATAGTGCTATATAGCGCAAAAAATGTGCCTAGGATTCCAAAACTTCGGAATATCACATAATCTCAATTTCGTCCGTTTGTCCTAAATCCTTAAATTTCGTTGGATGTTAGACATTCGATAATTTTCTAAGCTGTGAGTAATATATTGGTATTATTTCATCAGTCACACATGAACTAATCCTTTAATAAAAGGACCTTAAAAAGCTACTGTATTTACCTGCATAGTTCCGAGTATGACCGATAAATCCTCCGCATTTGGGCTGACGGTTTGAGATTGCACGACTTGGCCGTACTTCTGTTGGACATTGATCGAATTCCTAGGTGAATCTACGTCGTTTGGATCTGTAATGGAACAAAGGAAAACTATGAAAAAGTTACAATACCCAATAAAACCTTAATGCGTTGTATAATAAGGGAATGAAGTGATAACTAAATAGTGGTAGGAAATAAATGGCTATGTGACCGATATTTGGTGAAGGTAAAATAACCTTTTTCATCTACAAAATTTCATTTGCTTACACTGTTACCCTACTGTTATCCAAACTTACCGATTGCTCTTAAGAAGCGCACGAGATCTCTGGCCAAATCCCACCGTTCTTGCTGCAGAGCGGTGTCCAATAGCTGCGTAGCCAGCTGTCTGCTTACAGTTGAACTTTCCAGATTCTAAATAAGATAAAGGCCAATAAATATATTACAAAATGTTACAAATACAACCTCTTCAAATAATTAGATCAAAAATATAGACTACGTTGTTGCCGTCATTATGACAGCTGTGCGTGTTTTGGCTTTCTCGATCATTCTGGGCTAACGATCGTATGGTTGCCTCCACTGACCTTTTATTCACTTGTACCCTACACGCTTTTCAGTAGGTTGTCACAGAGCCAATCTATTGACGAAACTCCAGCGACTATTAGATCCTGATATCTAGGTTGTGTGCTAAGGTAATGTATCATATGCTGGGGTCGTGGAATTGTATGACGTTTGTCTTGCCAAGCCAAAATAAATTGCGCCGTGGCTGCAAATTTTCCGTTCGTTACAAATAATTGGCATTTGCTGATTAAAAGTAATCAATGAATATATTTATTTTTTATTATTTAACGTTATTATATTATGCATTCATTTTATTTTACTGTAATTAGGGTAACCGTCTGAACGTACCCAAAAGCCTTGTTCAATAGTAATGATAAAGAAGTCGAAGAAGTACTCCATTTATTTTTATATTTTTCTTCAGCGCAAGAGAACGCGTTATAAATTACAAATAATAAACAGCTGTATTTTCCCAGTAAATTACAGATCTTGAATTTGAACTAGCCAACCCCTGATGATGGCACACGAATAACAACTGGAAAATCAATATTTTAAAGTAGCAATTGTAATTAAACCTGAAACAAATTTTTGAAACCATACGCGGTATACTTTACCTTAGTAAGCTGTAACAAAATATAGAATAATATATTCTTGACATAAATCCTTACAATTATGAAGTATGTAATTCCGTCTGTAAAATGATAAAATAATGTCAATTGCCGAGCATCTCTAACGAATGGAGTGCAAAAAATGATAGAGTCCTAGTCCTTCCAGGGGTTTTGGGAGTTTTAATGCTGTACCTATTGTGAGGGTCCCACATAGTATCGGATCTCACTCATTTATTGGATCGTACTAATAAACGGACTGTTCATTTCTATTATAGAAATGAAAATTTCAATAAGGTACATCTATATAGTCATCATTTTCCTGCCTTTATCCCACTCTAAGTGGGGTCGGCACAACATGTTATAAACATGCTGTCACATGATTTGGCTGCGTTTTTACGACCGGCCGCCTGCCTGACGTCAACTTACCTCTGTCGTATTTTACGACACCTCGGTAAGAAAGAGGGTGGTCTATTCTACTAAACCGGATACCACACGGTGTGTCAACTTACCTTAGTCGCCTTTTACGACACCTCGGTAAGAAATGAGGTTGGTCTATTCTACTCAGCCGGATACCACACGGCGGGTCGACTTACCTTAGTCGCCTTTTACGACACCTCGGTAAGAAATGAGGGTGGTACTATTCTATTCAGCCGGATACCACACGGCGTAAGGTACATCTATATAGTATATGTATAGATATATATTTAAACATTATATAGTTAACCTTAACTGTAGTAATAGTACTAATAATGTAGAGTTTTTGAGTAACTTTATCCTCATACAAAATATTTTGTAACAATGCAAATTTTTCCACAGAATTCACCTAAATTATACAACAACAATGAACGAAGTTTTTAAGAATGGTTCTTAAGATTGTCCAATTACGAAAATAGGTATATACCTGTAAAATGATGAGGTAGGAGGCGGCTGTATCGAGCATCTTTCGCTGCAGACACTCTTGGAACAGTTCCTTGGGTTTACCGGCTGCAGAAAACAAGTACGCCCATAGAGCTATCTCTGTCTTTCGAGCACACTGTACCACCGTCTGGAATTGAAAGCACTTAGAATTAGCACTTAGAACGTTTGTACATAAAAATATAAGGAAGTATAAAATAGGTGATGTATATAATAGGCAAAGTAGAAACCGACATAAACTTGAGGCTCTTGTTTTGAGCCTTCCAAAGGTACGTTAGTTTTTTGTATGGTATAAGATTTTAAAATAAAAGTCCGCAATCGTTTTTAGCTTTGCCATTACAGCAGTTTAAAAATATCCGCAAAGTGCTGCTTCTACGATGCACAGACTTTTAGGTAGCATCAACTCCCTCCTCACCACATTTGCTTGTAAATGTGATAGTCCTCTCTGGAGGACATTTAATGAAATACAATTAAATAAGTTTTAAGTACTAACCTAGGCTAAGTAATTTTGTAACTAACAATATTGACACAATGTCTGAAATAAAAATAAATAATAAGAATAAACACTGTCAAAGCGAGGCTGATACAGTCTACTACACTGTCGATTAGAAAAGAATGCGTGGGTATAGTTTGAAGATAGTAAAACGACTAAATTTAACTATGTAGTTAAAAAAATTATTTTGAAAAGAGCAACCGTCGAGTTTCTTGCTGGCGCTTCTCGGTAGGAACAGCTTTCCGAACCAGCAATAGAATAGACAATCTACTGCTGAAGGCATTTTCAAAAGACTACCCTCGTGTCCCTAAAATCTGTTTACGGCCTTCCTCATCCGCTTCCCGTTGCTTTCTTCAAATCGTCAGTCCAACGAGCCGGAGAATACTCACTTTCAAATAAACAGGGAACTCGTGTACGAACTCTATCACGCTGGGCAGCTGTGCGTCAGGTATGGGCTCCTTGCTGGTCGCCTCTTCCTCCAGCACCTCGTGCAGCAGCAGCTCCAAAGAGTGGGGGAAGTATGGCAGCTGCGAGCACGACCGGGCGATCTCCCACGCGTGGTAGCCGAGATTGCGACGGAGGAGTTGACGCAGGATTTGGTGTAAGTACACTTGACTCTAAATTGAACCGAAATAAGTAATCAGATATCGGTCAAAATAGTACAAATGCTATATAAATTTTATATATCGATAATCTTTAACTAACGTATAGCAATAACCCTGACAATACTGAACCAATCTCTACAAGAATCTAGTGTATTTATTTTCTCGCCTGAAGGAATAAGCGACGAATAGCGCGCTATCAGTACAGAACTTTGAGTACGACGCTACGGAAGCACGTTTCCAATATTTTAATATATAATCGATAACGTAATCGAGAGACATCGATACCTCCTAAAAAAATGGAAATAAAACTCAAAGATTACTGACCCCACTTTAATAACTCTCTCGTGAATTTAGGACTTTTAAGAATAAATGCAGCTTATTCAATCCGTTCGTTGTCTTCAGTAATATTTTTTTGTTGTCTTTAAATTTAATTGATTTTTTAAATTTATAATATTCTGATGGCCTAACAGAGCGAAACCATGGGCCTTAATAAGGTCTAAAAAATAACCGTGAATTATACAAACTAAAATTTAAGGGATATATGGACAATTGTATGTAAAATTAGGATATAAGGTGTAAATAACTAAGAGCGCTGCAAAGCAATCTTACTTTATAGTTTGCGTTCTTTAAATCAGTGCTTAAACTCTAATCTGAATGATAATTTTAGTCTGTACTCACCGTTCTGTTTATTATGCAAAACGGCAAAGAGAAAACCGAATTTGAATCCGATGCGTATAGCGTGGTGTCGTTCTCCACGCCTAAAAGGATTGCGTCGTCAAAGAGAATAGCTGAAAACGAAAACAAAGTTATTATTAAATGGGTATTTTTTGTATAATTCCAATAACTCCAAAAACATAATATAATTGCAAATCCGGCAAACGGCGGAAGTATGCATCTCTCATCGAGAGTTATATATTTGTGCCGTTTGCAGTTGAGACCCTAGTGCCATGGAGTCAAAGTGCAAAAAAAATCCAATCTCTCTTATCTAATTCGTCGGTTAATTGCCTCTTCAGATGACAAGAGGGCTGGCTTCTTTTTCGCACAAAGAATCAGCTTCGCGATTCAACGCGGAAACACTGCTAGCATTCTTGGGACCACTCCACGTGGGCATGATTTGTATAGTCCTAGCGTGTAAGTAATTTAAAATAGATATAACTTGTACATTTGTGTTGTAAATGAAATAAAAAAAATATAATTGCAAATTTTTAAATATGGTTAATCTGCCATGCCATGCCCATTGTGATCAAACGAGTATTAAATATGAATGTAGATGGATATGTGACTATGGGTTACCAAAAAAGAGATGGTTGGATTGTGTGAAGTATTACATGAATATAAAAGGACTAACGCCAGAGTTGATGAATGATAGGAAAGAATGGATGATAAAAACATGTTGGCGACCACACTTGTTCTCCCATAGGCAACTCTTAATTGCCTTAATCCGTGTTGGTTGCGGGTTCAATGTTACGTTAAAAAGTTCCTAACGTTCGCAGTTCAAGGTATATATGTTTTATGATTCAGCCGAGAGTCTTGCTGATTCTTCTCGGTAGGAAATCTTTCTAATCACTTTTAGTGTATTTCACAACATTGGAAATTTGATTGACGAAAATATCTTCATAAGACTAATTGAATGAAGAATATTTCAAAAAACCCCAGAGGGTATCTATGAGTTCTGTTTTGTGGAAGTATGTATGTCCTTCATTAGTTTATTAATAAACTCACTGAGCGGGTATATATCAAGATGGAACGGCAACATGATCCTCTTCGCCATGAAGGTGTGCCGTGAGGGGTCGGTGCGTCGAGTGGTCTCCCTCGGCATCAAGGGCAGCCAGACCCTGGCACCCAGCGCGCCGCACCACAGCCACAACGCGCGTGACAGTTGGGTCTGCGTCCCTGTACCGCTGCCCGACCACACGCTTTCCACGCACGACGCTAGCACCGTCGCCGGTAGACAGCTGTATGCCTGGAATGAGGGAAATCATAAACCACCATTACTCTTCGAAGTTTACCCATCTGCAAGAAAGAACCCCAGCTTTTTGCTTAATTTACGTCCTATGGAAGTGTCGCATTCGCGTGGGTTTTGAAGATCGGGTAAATGCATACACAGCTCATGAATAAGGATTCCGTATAGACTTAATTAATACATTTATAAGCTCATTCGACAGAATAAGACAGAATTATAGCCAGCTTCTATAAATAAACTATGAACGATAGTAAAATTTTAAGATCAAGTAGATCGCTCTCCAAAGACTACAGAAGCGATTTAGCGGTCAGTCTCTTATTCGATACGAGCGCAAAAGTACATTTTGCGCCGTATTTCGTTTCGATGTCCTCTCGTACATATCTCGCATTTTGACCATGCACATTATTTCATAGAACGGAAATGCTCTTTTCATGTCAAAGATAGGAGAGAAAAGAGGATGACAACATAATGAAAACTAAACTTAAAGTGCATAAGGGCAGGAGTATAATTAAGTCACACAGACAAAATGGCAGCAGAAGCTAGTTAAGTATATTCGTTCTACTGATGTTGTACCTAAATGTATCTAGTCAGTTAAACACGAATTACATAATATTATAATTAAAATTTTAGCTGTTTCTCGCTAACTATTGCTACATATCCGGTGAACAGTGCTAATATTCTGTAATTATAGAAAACAGTACAGTTTAATATGAACTAACAGTATTAGAGGACGGTCGAAATCTAGATTGCGCTAAGTCTTTACTGTGCAATATATAACTATGCAATAATATTCGTACTTACGATCGTAACAAAATAAACTAAGAGAATTTCACTATCACTACATAATACAAACGAATAAAAATCTACTGGACGGATTTTCATGTGGTTTTCTCCAACAAACAGTGACTCGTAAGGCATAGGTGTATAATTTATGTATATTATTTTAAATATTACTATTTTTTTAATACTGTAAAAGTTAAGCCGTGTGGTGAAGAAAAGCATCGAAAACTATCCCTTTTTGCCAAAGTAATATAATTAATAAGCTATAATTTATTCACCAAAAAACGATTATTTTAATTATCCTCTTTTTCTTTTTTACTCTTTTTCTTGTTTTTTATGATTAGATATGCGTTGTTGGATGAAAGCAATGTAGCCATACTACACAATTTAATTGATTTCACAAACAGCGCATCTACTATTATTACTTAGTAGTAGTTCCCTTTTTTCGGCCTTTATTGTAATTAATTAATACTAAAAAAAACTAACTCTTCAAATATTCACCAAAAAAAACGATTATTTTGTATCAAAATAATCGATTTTATAAAACCGATTTTATTTTAAAGGGGAAAAAATCGATTATTTATTAATCAATTTTTTCTCCTACATGTCACATCCCTAGTTCATGAAGGCGACGCCTTAGCCCCGCTAACCCGCTATCGCGCACGTAACGTACGCGCAATCAGAGCGTCACAGTATTCGCTTACAAACATTGCGTAACACTCGACGGGCATCATTAGCTTTCCTTATTTATTGTTTTTACATTTTAATTTCATAGCAAACAAACTGTATCCGACTTTGTTTGATTAAACTTATTTATAGTACATACATATTGTTAGAAAAGAGAAAAAAAAACACATGTACAAAGGCGGACTTATTCCCCCATTCACCATTAAGGGTCCAGTATTTTTAATTAAGTCCTTTAAGACTGACACTATTGCTGCAATCATCCATGCAAGCCTACATAAAAATTCATAAATGATTAACATACATTGTTAGTCACAAAACAAGATCCACGATCTTATGTCGGTTTTTACATTGTCAATTTTTTATAATTTTGTATACTTAAAAAAAGAATGTTGTTATAATGATATTGTGAAACCAATATCAGACGACCTATTTCTTAAAATTGTTTGTGAACGAACGCCGCGGATTTAATTAAACTCGTAGTATGTATTGTTTTATTTAATTCAAATTTTTCTTCGAATATCTGCACATTTACCTCATAAAAGTATATAGGACAAACGCAATGAAAGTAAGCAAAATAAACAAATTTCGTTGTATGAATATCAGAAACAAAAAGTATATTGTTATAAAAATATTGTGAAAATAATGTCAAACGACCTAATTCTTAAAATAATCTCTAAAGAGATGATGTGGACTACATCACTGTTGGCTTGATTTTGAATTACTAATAGTTTTTTCATTGACACATTTTCCTCATAACAATATTTTGTTGGACATACACAATGAGTGTAAGCAAAATCAATACATATCGCTGTATCAATATCAGTAAAAATGAATATTGCAAAAGGTCAATCGCACACGGTGACGCAAAACGACTGATTCCTTTCTTATAATTTATAGTCCGCACTAAACTCCAAATATAATACTTTTATGAATTAATATAATCTTTCGAAATCTTTCAATAAGCCGTATCAAATTGCGCATTAAATATTAGACGGACATGTAAGTTCGGACGTATTACTTATACGTTTTCACCAATTGAAGGTTCTATGAAAATGAGGAAGACTGTTGCAAGCACTGGTATTCGATATTATAGACGGTGGTCGCGCGTGAAACATTTAGTTTCCGTTAAATGTTAGTATTTGAAGGTCCCAAACAATCATATATATTCACTTTTGCACTACTTATAATTCAGTACGTTTTTGATAGCCGGCGGTCGGCGTGGCCCCAACTGAAAATGAAGTGCTTGGCCGCGGTTCGTGTTAAGTTTCTTTTGAGATTAGTACAGTCGTGAATGAAGTTACATCAATGTTCTGTTGCAGATAACGTGCCTCCTTGCCTTATCGGCAGCGGCCAGAGGCAACGGGTATGGCGCCGAAATATACGCACCGGGCTACGCATCTGTAGATTACTACGTAAATAAATGGTCCATTTTTTAATTATCAAAATATTATTTTAAACGTATTGACTACAATTTATTTATTACAGGCATATCCCAGTTACGCTTTTGAATACGCCGTTCGTGATCCCCATACCGGTGACAACAAAGCTCACTGGGAGAAACGTGATGGGGACGTCGTTATAGGTGCACCAATTACAAGAGTTTCAATCTAATCGCTTTCGACTGTACTAATTTAACTTTTTTGAACAGGTGCTTATTCGCTGGTTGAACCTGATGGGAGCATACGTGTCGTAGAGTACAGTGCTGATGATAAAACGGGTTTCAACGCTGTTGTTAAGCGCATCGGACCAAACCTTCACCCGGTTTCTACGCCCATTTACAAGGCACCACTTCCAGTTGTGGGTTACAAGGCGGAAGTGCCTATTACGATTGGACCAGTCGCTGGAATAGAAAAACTAGCGGGTGCTCCACTACTGACTGGCGGGCATCTTGGCGGTCTAGCTTCCTCTTCTGCATCATTCTACAAGGAATCAGCACCTGCTTTAATAAAAGAGGTTCTCCCAATTAAAGAGCCAATTCTTCCTCTTCCAGTAATAAAGGAGCCCATTGTTCCATATCCGATCCTAAAAGAGCCTATTTATCCTCTACCAAAGATTGATCAGTCGATATACCCTTCTCCGATATACAAAGAACCTTACTACGGTCCGATATCTAAACACGCCTATTGGCCTGCTCCGATATATCCGTCATATCCTTTAATTAAGCCACATGTACCAGCGTCGCCATTGTATAATGCCGGTTACGATTTAGCCCTCTTAGGCAAAGGGTTACTAGGAGATAAGGGTGGCTACGATTACAAGGGATTGCCAGGCATTGGTTTGGGGCACGGCCATTAACTGAACAATAATCTTGGACACACTGACGTCGAATAAAGTCGAATAGATTATATGCCGCTAACAGCTTTTCCTGGATATGTTTTTAAATTATACCTTTAAATAGATAGAATTGAAAGAGCAATTTAATGTGTGAATAATTTATAATTGTTATTATTTGTAGCATAGTTAGACATTAAACACGAATAAAGTTGTCGCCACTGTGTGGTTCTGAAAATTGTTTTATTATTCCTCCTACTGTATCACATTATTAAAAATAAAAAAATAACAACCTGTTACTGTCGAAATGCTAGGCATAGGCCTCTATTCGTTTTTGAAGAAAAGGTTGGAACTAAGACTCATCACTCTGCTCCAATGCGAATTCGTAGGTTTCTTCACGATGTTTTCTTTTACCAAAATTGTGTGATAAATTGCAATTATTAATTAGACACATAAGTTTTAACAAAATAACTAATTGGTGTCAGCCTGGGGGATTTGAACTCGTGACTCACTCGATTTCACCGCTGGGATATCACAGCTTGAGGACGGTGTGTGTACGTGTCCTTAGTTAAATTATTTGGCATAATAAAATGGCAAATGGTAAAATGGATAATAGATATAATGAGGATCACAACACAAAATTGGTTACTTCTAGGCATATCTGTTTTACCAATAAATTTGATTCAACTAGATCGGTAACCTGTACATTTATAAACTCTTGACGGCAGTACTACTCAGTACTGATGTGACTCAGTGTAAATCGGTCATCACGTACTTATATCAATCAAAGCTTAAGATTAACATGAATTACTATTTATCATGTTACATGAAGAGTAAAGCAACGTAACAAAAGCGTCAGTATTTTTTCAATTAAGATCAATACGTAAGATGTTAGAAATCGTAGCGCGTTAACAGGTACATCTGGTTTTTCAGGTGTAGATGCATCGAGTCTTGCGTCTAATTCATATAAGAGGTGCTCGCTGGAAAATCCTCAGTCATTGGTACATCGGAGTAGATAAGTGTAAAATGTATCACTTGCTAACGGTAAATATTATGGAAGAAATTAAATGTATCTATCAATATACTAAGCAAATATAATTATTCCTAAAACCTTACAGACTTCAATTCCTAGGTGCGCTAAATCTTCTGTGTAAATTATCCATTGTTTTTTTCGGTTTACATTTTTAATGGGGATTAGGATAAGGATTTAGTCCTTCTTTCTTTTATATTAAAAAAAGAGAGAAGGCGCCGACGATGATTATCCTTTGCTTTTAATTGTACTTTTTAGTATTTTTTTAATGCCCAAAAACAGGGATAAAATGATTTTTTTTAAAATAAAACCTAGCTAGATCGATCTCCCCGAAAATTCATTACACGCTGAGTTTCAGGAATATATTTATATATGTATATACATACAAGATTAACTCATTTAAATATTAAAAATACTTTTCCTAACTTTTCAGGTCCTGCATCTTCTGACATTATCATCGACTATCTTAGGAAAGTCAGTACCAATTCCTGATGAAGACGTAAGTCGAAAAAATTTAACCTATTTATGACGTCATACTTATTATTAATGCTTTATTTTTATTATAAGGAATACTCGCGATACGCCTTGAAATACGGAATGGACGATTTATACACTAGGCAGTATAGAGTACTTCCGGAAGAGAAATACGGCGACCGGATAATCGGAGGCATGCCGTACGATCCGGAAGAAAACTTACGGATTTTAGAATACCCCACGGATGATTACGGAGGATTTAGCGCTCTCGTGCAAAAGTTGGCAGCGAGTCTGACGCCGTCGCCGCTATTCGGGCTATTGCCTATGCCATTACCGCCAGTTAACCCTCTTATAGATCCGTTGAGTTACGGCATTGGCGCTGCACCCGTGTCTAAAGCTCCAGTGAAAGTATCCGGCACTAGTTTCCCTTGGGACCCGAAGACTAGATCATTCGGTGGATGGGTGCCACTCCGCGGACCTGTGCGTAAAAGGCCGCTAGCTATGCTTGTGAGCAAACAATATATCGACGGGCATCTGTATAAAGTGAGGTCGAAGCCGATATCGTTGACCGGTAAAACGATATACATAAGAAAAGTTATATCAGACTAAGAATGCCATACTAGCAAATTTTATTTTAGCCTTTGTGGGCGAAATCTAGTCTTGTGAGTATAAATGATTACATTAAATAAGAGTGACCTAAGTTAATACTGGTATTTTAATTCTATCCTATACTTCTCTACTATACTTATTATAAAACAAAATCCCCAAAAGCTGTCTGTTTGTACGTGATCGATTTTCTCAAAGCCTACTTAACGGATTTTTGTACGGTTTTAACGCAAAGGTAATCCAATTCTTACGGAAGGTTTAGATTAATAGCTCATTACCGTTTTATATAAATTGTGATGAAGAGGTAGCACAGGAGGTTTTAGTCGCGTGCACCGCGTAAAGCAACAGAAATATAAAATAATAATAGATCTACAAAAGTATTACAAAAAAGTCCGCGACAGTATGTCTCTAACTCTTATGGTTAACTAACAGAAACTACTATTATGTTCAAAATTTCAATTAAATTCACTAATTTCCAATTCCACGCGGGCGAAGCCGCTTGGTAGCTAATTTTTATTTTTTATAATCCATAAACCTATTTAGTATAACTCAATCTCAATATAAGCCCATCACCATAACACTGACGAATAACTGCTCTCCTTTCATTATATGAATAAGGCGTTTACACTGCACAATCAATTATGATACGGTGAATACTGACGTTATAACTTAACAGTGAGGTTAAATCGTAGCTTTATGAATTTATAACAAAAAACTTATAAAATAAAGCCTATTCAGAATACAAAGAAAGCTTTTTAAAGAAATGTTTTTGTACCGAAGGACATAAAATGTAATAATATTTTCACGTTTTTCATCAAATCAAAATAATCTTTAGTCAAATATGCTTTTACCGGCGCTTTTGAATTAATTAGATTGAATAAAGCGACCAATAGCAATCGTATTTTCAGTTTCTATAAATTCTTGAATATCTGCTCCACATTTTATACCCGATAGATTTGTACTCATACGAGATTGTCTAATTCTGTGCAATTTTTGATACCAAATAGAGGCTATATTTTCTTGATCCTAGACGATTCAAAAGTGCTTGAAAGAGCTTATTTGGATAAAGATTACTTTTGATTTGATTTGATATCTCTGCCTACCCCATGCTGGCGTCGCATAAATCAACCTTTACGATACTGTAACTGCTAGCATTAATTCTCGAGCTTGTTCTGTATCAATAAGTTGTATTGATGACGAATATGTACGTAATGTTAAACTGAAGCTAATATACATAGAGAAAATAAATAATTTATTAAAACTTTAAATAATATTCATTATAATTCAAATAATTCTTTATTCAAATTGGTCTTTACAAGCACTTTCGAATCGTCAAATTACAATGAAGCTACCACTGGTTCGGAAAGGTGCTCTTACCGAGATACCTCTTAATCATTAAGAGACAGATTGTTCTGAACTAGCTCAATTTGGTCCAGTTCTTGAAACTGAAGGATCATTTATGGTCGGGCTTAATTTCACAAAAGTAATACTGGAGAGCAATCCGGTCCGGTTCCTTAAACTGAAGGGAATATGAAGGATCATGTACTATCGGTCCGCCGGGACGAAGTAATTTGAAGGGGTAAGTGTCTGGTCCAGATTAACCTTTACTTTACGCTAGCAACAGAAATTCAATTACAAAATATCAATCAAGTTGTAAGTAATCAGTTTTCAAAGTCCCATAACCTTGTCTCGTACAAGATCTCATACATAGTCAGACATAGTCTCCAACAAATAAAGTCACAGGATGACTTTATTCGCTGCGAGAAGAGTATGTTGTCATTCTACAACGAAGTTACACTCTACAGGTCTTATGTAATGTCTTAATAACTTGCACCCGTCTGATAAGTCTGAAACGATTTATGTGACCACTGGTCGTCCACGGCTCATGCGGAAGAACAGCCTCCATAGAGACCTTGATCTATTTAAGTGATTATCGAAGTTGATCGAAGAGAAACTACACCTGGCCCTACTATTAATGGTTTCCACCAACATACTCACTGATAATATAGTAATACGAGAAGCGTTCTGTATAATGAATGATCACAAATAAAGTTACACTTGACAACATTGCATCTTTGTCAGGCAAGATGAGATCCCAATTGTTTTTTTTTTTCGGCGATGGCTTCACACTTTTTTTCCGATTTTAAGTGGGTCGCTACTGAATTTTTATTCGACGCACTGTTGAGAAACGCCCCATTAGGCCAAACTCATCCAGGTGGCAAGGCAAGGGCGGTGGCTTCCGCGATACAATACCTCCACCGCCACCCTGCCTGTACACTAAACGTAGTACAAAGTCCTTATAACTTAGAACTAGAAAACTTGCTTGACACTTATGGTTTGATGTCTATCGACAGTTATAACATCCTTGCCCTCCACTACCCTAAGCCGAATTCATTTCAAAATAGTCGATTGTTATAACGTATTGTATTCATTAATTTATCTAGTCTTAATACAACCTAAAAGATTAAAGTGGTAAAGGATTAAAGTGCTGTATGTAGCAGTAGAGGATTATTGTTTTGCACGGCATGCCGTGTTAGAACTGAATTACATTATAAAAAGACCGTGATACTGTAAGTATAACACAATATCTGGTAGGATAGTAATAAGCATACGTTGCACATAATATTGAGATATCAAAGTGCGATTTAACGATCTGAGTGGGGAAGTCTAGTATGAGATACGTAGAAATTAAGAAGATATACTTTTTAAACTTTTCCTTTTCCAAGTTAAGGAATACGAATTGCCTAGTAAAACATAAGTTAGTATTAAAAAAAAAAGAAAAATAACTTTACTAAAGTAATTTTTCTAATTTACATACTAAATTGTAATACAGGATTTACCAGCTCGGTATTAAAATTACTCATTAGGCGTGGAAAACTATTGCATATATAATTAATCATGCACCTTTTTACAATGATTATTATCAGTCAGTATGGCATATTCGTGAATTTATGTAATTACATTAAAGAAAGCGTGTTTTTTTTTTGGGAACACTCAGGAATCGCAAATGGCCAAGTCACTGAAGGCAATTCATCCGTTGAAACTGGCAGCCCAACGAAAAAAACGGAGCGCGACCGGGTCGAATAATTAATGTAGTATAAATGAACTAGTGCGCGATGACAAAGGCACAGTGCACTTCGTTTGCTTACAGGAATACATCGTCAGGAAAATGAACTCACTGTTGGTGGTAAATATCCAATGAAACTTGGCCGTTAACCCGCTAACCGCTGACCTTATATAAACAAAACAATGTCAGTCAACGGGCGACGGGAGATAGCGTGATCAGGCATCATGAAATATGTGGATTTGTCTAACACTGTCCGAAAGGTTGCAAAAAATCCTCATCATATGGAAATGTAGTGTTCGTAGATCAGCAGTTGGATAACCGACCTCAAAAAGAAAAAAAAACGAGTAGCATCGAAATCCCTCATCTGTTAAGGGATTTCGAAACTCCAGTGCTAATATAAGCTTTACGCTATAACAACTTCTATGTGTATAGGTAACCTATTTAGTTACTCACGACGCTAGTGTGTTCTTGCATATAAATGTTACATGCAAAAATACACGTTGGTCATTAGAAGTTAAGCTGACATATTGTATATCCACGGCAACGGAGTGTACCTGACTGTAAATAAATAATTCTACAAAAAAATCTTTATTATCCTTCCTCAATCGTACTAATTATGTAAGACTAAAATAGACTAAAAACTAAATAGATAAATGACCTCAAAAACGTCATAGATAGCCGTTGGATTCAAGAGACAGAATGAATAGACCTATATCCAAATTGCAGAAACATCGAAAAGAGAACACTTTAAGTAACTTTAACATTTAACAAGTTTTTCACTAATTTCTCGCCAATTTATTTACCTACCGCATATTTCATTAGCTTTATTATATGTATTTATTTCCTCGCATAACAGCGTTCATAAATCACTTGCCTTTATTGGTGTTATAATTTTTACGTAATTAAATGTTCATTACACAATGCATTTATACATAATTGCATTGTTTTAGACATTAACATGTATCTAATTAAACCTATTTTCACGTGTCACTTCCTTTATAGATTGTTAGAATTTAATTATACGATATTTGTTTTAATTATTACCTACCAATCCGCATTGGGGTAATTTGGTGTAAGCGCCGATATGCAATTGACAAGAACGTACGAAAACTCCTGGCCATATTTTGACTTGATGTTATCAAATAATCCGTTGCAACCTCTCCCTTAAAAACATTGTCTTAAACCATAGTATATATAAGGAACCTTTTACTTAATTTACATCTAGGTCAAAAAAAAAAATTATTGCTGTGGAATACACATTTGTCGGAGCAATTTTCGTAAAAGTTGAAGTTTCTTCTCATCGAATCAGCATTCGAAATTATAACACGTAACATAGTATTTTAATAAACATGTAAAAAGTTATTTTAAAATGCACTTGTGGTAAGTACAAACTTTGTTACAAAGTCCCACACACAGACCCAACACTCACACAGAAAAGACATTGAACACTAAAACTCGAAGCGCAAAAGCGCTGCGTCGCAATTTTCCAGACAAATGAACATAGCACTTTTGCGACGCGTAGCAGTCAAACGTCAAAACTCTGATAAATATATTTGATTTGATAATATGTCTAATGAAGCAGACTTACCGGATTATTATCTTCATCGACATCATATTCTTCTCTCTGCACCATCATCAGTTTACCGCTGGCATTGATTACCTGAAAATGACAGGTTTTTAAAGTGTTTTCATCATGTGGTCCAACCCAAGGTTTAACAAGCAGCACCTCCCATCTCCCATTGAGGATGAAAATCTATTAAAAATATAGGTTGTAAAGGAATATTTGCTAATAATCATGCCTTTTTCGGTGAAACAAAATCTGAAGATAACTACATATTCTTTCAATGTATTAGAGCAGCGTGCTGGGTCTAAGGTTTAATCCTTCTCTCCAAAAGGAGAGAGCAAGTCTATGCCTGCGACTTAATGACTAAACTGGATATGAATGCCTAGCCCTTGAAAACCTTCAACATAATGGGTTGTATGTGTCTTATGCAACAAGATAACTGTTTTCTATATTTGTTTATCTCATTCGATACCTGGCATTAAACAAAACAGAAAAATTATTGACTTTCTTAGTAAGCACAGGCAAAGATCTATTTGGGCTGGCTGGCTAAGCTAGCTGTTGCTTTTTTCTATAGCCAAAGGTGTATAATTAAACCTTAAACCTTAATTCAACTTGTATTCTCTCGTATTTAATACAATATCCCAAAGCAAACGTTACGTCCCAGCAGATAGCTTGTTTTATCCTTTACCATGAAAACATCTATTTGTTGTTGAACTTTGCACCGAGAACGCCATCGGCTGTGTTCGTAAGATGCTCGGTGACAAGGAGCTCTATAATTGCTGGCGTCGAGGCGAGTTCTTTATCCATAGCAACGACCTATTGTTATTATCGTTTACAGTATGCTATTCATGCACGTTATTGTAGTTGTTCAGGAAAGAAAGAAAGAAATAAAAATAAGTCGCTCAGCAATATCCCTTTTAGCACGTTAAAAGTATCGGACCGGTCCATTGGCGCAGTGGGTAGTGACCCTGCCTTCAGCTCCGCGGGTCGCGAGTTCGATTCCCTCCTAGGGCCAACATTTTCTAAAAATGAATTTGTTGGCCTTTGAGTCTGGGTGTATATTTGTATTTAAGTATGTATTTAAAAAATACATAAGTATATATTCACCAGTTGTCTGTCACCTATAACACAAGTATTAAGTTACTTACTTTGGAGACGGACGACCGTGTGTGTAAGTGTCACATATATTTATTTACTAGCTTATGACAATAGTACCCGCGACTTCGTTCGCGTGGACTATTGTCATGTGATATATCATCGAATCGGTCGAATAGATGACGCTTTTCAATATCATCCTATTCCTGTTGAATTAACAGGATTTCTATGGCCTATATGTTACCGCGGTGTATAAGGAATAATTGTACCAAATATCATCGATATTGGTTCAGCGGATTCACCGTGCCTGTTAAAAACAGGCTGATCCAGAAAGCCTACTATACTGTTGAGGATTACTTGGAAGATAAGAATATGTGGATAAAGCTCGCTTAGACCCTGACTAAATGTGACTAGTCATAAGAATTATATTTTTAAAAGAGCAACCGCCGAGTTTCTTGCTGGCTCTTCTCGGTAGGCTTTCCGAACCAGCGGTAGAGTTGACGATTCAAAAGCACTTGTTAACAAGTTTATTTGAATAAAGAATATTTTGAATTTGAATTTGAAAGAGTAACAAATATACATCCATACTCACAAACTTTCGCATTTATAATATTAGTAGGATTATTATTATCGGATGCGTGCGCGGCCGTACCAGCGAGTGCGGCGCGGCGGGCGGGTCGGCGCGGGCCCGCGGCGCCGTCGCCGGCTCCTGCAGCCGGCACAGCGACGCGGACACCACGCACGCCGGGTGCGACAGCGCCGATATGTCCACCGCCTGCACGCAGCGCACCTCCACGTTGCCGTCTGACACAACCAATACGTTATTTATCTTTAATATTTAAATGAGTTAATCTTGTATATATACATATATTTTCCGAATCTCGGAAACGGCTCCAACGATTTTCCTGAAATTCAACATGTAGGAGGTTTTGGGGGAGAAAACTTGATATAGCTAGGTTTTATGTACTTAAAAAAATTGTTTTATCCCTGTTTTTGGGCATTAAAAAACACTAACATTTATATTGAATTGAATTTTCGCCATTAACTGTCAAGTCGACGTAACTTATTCGGGTAACTGGCAGACTCGAGAAATGTGAATGCCAAGGATCGATCCCAACTAAATATTTGTTATTTTTTAAAGTTTTTTTCTTGTAAAAATTACCGAGCGAAGCTCGGTCACCCAGATATTTTATCATTACATAGTATAAAACAAAGTCGCTTTCCCTGTCTGTCCCTATATCCCTATGTATGCTTAAATCTTTAAAACTACGCAACAGATAGAGTAATTAAAGAGGAAGGTTTATATGTATAAAAACATTCAATATTGAGTAGAGAAATACTGTAATTTTTGAAGTTTCTAATGTGATGTCGTAATCATTTTTTTCCGTTTACATTACAAACGCAGGCTGGACCCTACGAGATTTATTAAAATAATGTACTAAATATTTATAAACCTTAAAAAAGTCTACAGAAAACTCAGCGTTGGTAATATGTCTATCTCTTATGGATAACCCACAATAAAGATTTCTATTAAAGTATCGATAAACAGTTCAGTTAATACATAGCGAATTTAACTTCGATTCTTCTTCTTCTTTCTTAACCGATAGACGTCCGCTACTGAATATAGGTTTCCTTAAGGGATCGCTCCAATCCATGTTTTTATGCCGCTTGGAACCAGCGGCTCCCCGTGACCTTTTTGAGGTCGTCAGTCTACCTCATTGGGGGTCTACCAACGCTGCGCTTTCCGGTGCGAGGACGCCATTCCAGCACCTTAGTCCCCAACTTCGGTTCTTATGAGATCATAAATAAGTTAGAATAAGTTTTTGACACCAACTTCGGTTCTTATGACATCTTAAATAAGTTGGAATAAGTTATCGACATGTTCGTGTCTTCCTTAAATATTCCAATCAATTCAGTCGTTAAGCTTAACTCAGGATTTAAGGAAGGACGTTCAAAACCATACTCACTATTATCAACCCTGTTCAACTCGTATATAGTGACGAGCGCGTCCGCACCGAACACCACGAGCTGGTCGTCCAGGATGTCCAGAACGAACACTTGCGCCTGCACGCGGACTATCTTCGCGAAACGGTTATCGAGCTTTGCGTCTCGCGGGTAGAAGCGGATTTCGTCATGGCCTTCTATTATACTGTAGCAACCTGTGAGGAAATTTAAAAAAATCCTAAGTAAACCCAAGCACGCAGACAACAAAAATCCCTACAATTCGGTTTCGTTATACACAACTTTTTTTACAGAACCGCCGTGCTGCTAAGTAGAATAGACCACCCTCATTTCCTCCTGAGATGTCGTGAAACGCGACTAAGGTAAATTGACGTAAGGCAGGCGACCGTTCGAAAAATAGTAAAACTAGCCAGACTCAGAGTGAGATAAGGGCAGGAAAATGATGAAAATGACGATATTGTCTACAGCATTTATATGAATAAATATATATAAAAAAAATTGATATCTAACTAAAGCTAAAACTCATAACATATATTTGCAATATTTTAATTTGTTTAATAGAATAATTGAAAAAAATGAATGCGTACACAGTAATTACAACGACGATATGTGTATTTGTGTTGCGTGTATGGAACTGTGACTAGTCAACACACCTTCGCGGCGATAAGCCACGACTGTTTGCTGACAGAAAACGCGGCAAAAACACCCTTAAACGACGTTCCGAACGCTAGAGTTTTTCTACTCTACTAACGTCGAATTTCATTACTTTGGTACTGCTTTCTCGCTTATATATCCAGGCCTGTGATTTTTAAAAAGCCATAAGGGCTAAAAGGATTGATAATAGAGAAGAATGGGCAATGTCAATTTAGAGAATAAAACACAATGAACTGCTGACTACATACTTTGCAACTACTTTTATTGTTCCCGTACCCTTCTCCTATCTCCCATTATCCCCACCAATACCTAAGTATAAGTCTATACAGAGTTAAATGGATATGCCCTTTTCCAGAATACAGGCGGGGCGGCAGTGAACGTATCAAATAGCCAACCTGTGACAAGTTTTGACCACAGTTTGGTCGATCCTCGTTAGTGGTACACAAAATCCCATATAGAGTACCACTAATCATCATTCATCATTCTCTTACTCTTATCCCACTATAAGTGGGGTCGGCACAATATGTCTTCTTCTTCCATTCTCCTCTATCATTCGTCAACTCTGGTCCCGCTCCCTTAATGTGCATATCATTTTTCACTCAATCCATCCATCTTTTTTTCGGCCTCCCTCTAGTACACATCCACATTCATATTTAAAACTCTTTAGGTCACATGATTTTCATCCCTCCTCATTACATGACCATACCAACTTAGTACCACTAAAACTTGTATTTTCAATCAATGTCAGTTGTGGCCTATAGTTCTCGATAAAACTCGATTTTGAAGTGATACAAGCAATTTTTTACTGATTCTGCTATTAATAACAATGATTTTTGGTGTTAGTTTGGATCGCTGAGACTCATTAGCATGGCTGTTAAAATTTGTAAGTATGATTTACACACTTGTATCTTTTTTGACTTCGGTAAGAGCGATGTTAGTCTCGTCAGTATTATGTTGTACAAAATTAGTCCATAATAATTAAGAAGGCAGTTTAAGACCATATCAGTATTTTAAATAACATTCAGTTTTCGTATATAGATTAAACGCTACAGATAATATTATAAAGTTAAAAAATAAATAAATCAATGTCACGTTGTTTTTTTGACCTATTATTTACAAAGAACTTGTGCTTCTTTGGTTCGAGAGAATCACTTATTTGAGTGTGATCTTACCAAGGTAAATGCATGCAGTCACTGTGCATGATTGTTTTTCATGCATGTTTATCCTTTGTGGTTTTTCATTTGGCCCAAGAGTGGTCTTTGAGGTACAATGTGTTTTATCTCATACTACATAGTATTTTCAGTGATATTTATGCATGTTGTAACATTCTTTGATGATGTTTAATACAGTATAAGTACTCACCGACGACGACGTAGTCCCGCCACCAGAGCGCGCCCGCGGTGACCACGAAGTCCCGTTCATGCGCCTCGTTCCCGAACAGCTTCCAGCGGCGCGCCGCGCAGCTGTAGTGCGCGAGCCCCGTGCGGCCGGCCACGCACACGTGCTGCCCGCTCGGGTCCACTGCGCTGAACTTACAACGAACAACATTTGATATATATGGCACTCTAAGTGTAAAAATTACACTTATTAAGACCTTTTGCCAAACACTTTAACCCGTGCGATCTCTGGGTCAACTTTAACGCGCTCTGAATCTAATACAATGTCTTCAAAGTGATGTTGGGGCTACCGCGCTATTGTAGCGCGTCTACGATGTTTGCGCACGCGCATACTAATGATTGTTTCTATCAGGCGCAAACGAATTGCATCGCTGTTGCGCAGAGTACGCGAGAGCTTTAACATCATAAGGGATAAACCAGATTGTCCCATATTGAGGCAATGGATACAGACCCATCTACACATACCAAGTGATCCGGTTAGAAGGGGCAAATATTTAAATTAAGTTAAATTAAGCTTTAGTAACATAGTTTATGAGAATAATTGTTTCTAATTCTTATGGATCTCATAGATGGTCTGAAATAAATAAATATTATTATTATAATACTAGCATCTACTTTGTTTGATCAATTCTAGCTTCATCATTAAAGCAATTTAATATAGCTAATTAAGTAGGCTGATGCAGAACACATAATGTTTTTAATCAGAATTGCATAAACGGTAAAAATGCACAAATTTTTATAGTTCTCTGATTTATCAATAACTAGCGGCCCTCTCTGGCTTCGCACGGGTATTAAATATATAGCCTATGTCACTCAGTAAAAAATGATTAAAATCTATACAGTGCTTTTGATTTATTCATTACTGCCCGTGGCCCGCACTCGTTAAATTTGGAGTAAAACAATTCCCCTTTCCTTAAACAATGAAGATTTCCTGCTATAAGGCGATACTCTCTTCTTGTCTCTTCTCAACTTAGACGTCCTGAACAGCGTGTGACTGTTGAACAGCGTGTCGTGATGCTGAAGTGGCGATGGGCGGGGCCATAGAACCGAAGGGCTTTAGTTCTTAAGGTGTTTGAATGGCGACCCCACAACGACAAACGACAGATGATGAAAAGGTCGCGGCGAGCCGATGGATTCAAGCGGCACGGAATCATGTTTTATGGAGATCATGGGACCTATGTCCGTGGACGTCAATTAGTTGACGAGAAAGAGAGAGATTCAAAAGTCTTAAAAAAGAAAAACCACTCACTCGCAAGGGCCAATTGCTTGCTATATAAGTCGCGGGCAGCTGCAGAACGATCCACTGCTTCCTGCACTCGTTGTCGTCTACAAACTCTTTGTATTTCGCGCTGCTGTCGTATTCCAAGTGGTCCTGGCCGTTCTCCTGATATGTGTCGGATGAAGAGTCGATGATCGAGATCTTGGTTCTCCGCGTGAGATTATCATCTAGATTTACGTAGAGTTTGTCGTCCGCTTGTAGGTAGAGATGTTTTTGGTTGCCCTACAACAAGTACGCATAAATTGTCATAACAAAAAAAAAAGATAATGACAATAGATGTCCTTGAAATCCTTTGCGGAGAGTTAAGATTATCTTAAACATGTATCTAAATATGTAGTACTCGGAGTTTGTACTCTGACTTCCGATATCTCGGTTCGCCTTTTCATTACGACGGCAATTGACCGAGATGTAAGTAAAAAAATTAATGCAGGATGCATGAAGTGGTGATAGGTCTCACAAACAATATATGTCACCTTTTTTTCGAATTGACTAATGACTTTGACAGCGTCATCGGAAGGATATATGACACCGAATGCCTCTTAAAGTTCAGCAAAAATTTAACAAATAGGTCATGACACCTTTCGTAATGTTAGGAAATGTTAAGAATCTTAATGTTGAAGGTGAAAGTTGCGCCCATTAAAGAAAGGACGAGAAGTGCTAGATTACGATGATATTGACGTATAAAAAGGAGAGATAAACATCATGGGACCAAACGATTGTTGTTTGTATGAATGAGCCTTGAGAAGAATTAAAAACAAAACATAAACAAACTTACCATGCAAGGGTTGACACTGAGAGGACTCTTGACGAATTCCATTTGAATCAAGTTAGTTTTCGAGTCTTCTTCTACTTTCACCATCCACAACTGATATCCTTCGGTAGCCCATTCCTAAATAAATAAAGAGATTTATCATCATATCTTTTAAATCCCATAGAAACTTGAATCACAGTCTTGATTGGGCTCGTTGGTACGCATAACTAGGTCATCTTCCGGACCCTTGAGATCGCAATATCAAATGTATGGCTCATTTCAACTAAGACATTACAAATTTCTTTATAGAAATAAATATGCCGGTAAACATGGTAGCTATATTAATCGGCCTATAATTAAATAAAGTTACCAACACTCTAAGACAAGAAATGCCAATATTTGGAATTTAGGTAATTATATAAAAAAAATTCCGTCTTCCCGAAAAATCCATTTAACTTTGCCTATTTCATATACTTGAATCTGTGTATAGTCCGTTTTTTCTTAGATGTTCTATTTAATAAACAAACATTACTCGGTATGAAATTCACGAGTTTTTTCACTAATCACACTTAATATTAATAATGAACATAATAATTCTTCTTCTTCCCCAAAATCAAATCAAAATCAAAATAATCTTTATTCAAATAAGCTCTTTCAAACACTTTTGAATCGCCAAGCATCAATATGATTAATGAAGCTACAACTGGTTCGGAATGTTGCTCTTACCGAGAAGAACCAGAAAGAAACTCGGAAGTCAATCTTTTTAACATTTTCAATTTTACATTATTAAACCGCAGTCCTTTATAAAGCTGAAAGGATTTTCAAATCCAGACTCTCAAACTGTGACGACCATGATTATTTGTTTTATACAACAGTAACAGGTTTTTTTCAACGTTTACGGATACAGATTACCACGACCAAAATCGCAAAACATCTCAATCGTCAATCTCCTGATGATGCTTCGGTTGCGGGGCGAAACGATTGTTGAGTTTGTGATAGTGAACGTATATAGTGCTTGTGTATTGTGGTGGCGGTGGTGGAGGTTTGTGCATGCATTTTTTACGAATTCTGCATGTATCAGGTATGATAACCGATTGTCCACTCTACATTTAGCATTATATATATTTTCTATTTTACTTCATCGCGGATTATAGCAAAAAAAATTTATTATTACTTTTGTATTATGGATCTCCGCAAAGTAACGCCTAATTCTATAAATTACAGATTGATTTATCGATAGTCATCCAAGTTACGTACCATACCGGAGACAACCAGCGGGTTCCGGCGGACGAGGTCCTGGCTGAGACCGTAGTCCCACGCCAACGAGCACATGAGCAGCGCACCGAACGTGCTCCACACCGACACCCCGCCGCCCTCCCAGCTCACCGCCACCGCGCGCCCGTCGCCCGTCCACCTAATGACCACTCGCTGTTTCACCATTGAGGTGAACAAATCCATCACCTCAACTGGAGTTCACTTTTATGTGACACACATTCGTGACCGAAGTTTGCATTTATAATATTAATAGCTGTACTTGCGGCTTCGCCAGCGTTGATATCAGTGTATTTAATTGAAATTTTAAAAGTTATATACATTATTGATCTCCGCAATGTAACGCCTACTTCTATAAATAATTGAAATTATTAACATAAAAGCAGTTATTGTGAGTTACCCATAAATGCCGTGTGGTATCCGGCATTTATGCTTACAATAAACCACCTTCATTAATTACTGAGATATCCTAAATGGCGACAATGGTAAATCAAGCCACCGTGTGGTATCCGGCTGAGTAGAATAGACCATCTCACCAGCCCCAAGTGAAGCTCGCCTGCACGCGCCATATGGCGACGGTATCCAAATGGTTTCCATGGCGCTCCCTGCTTTATATCAAAAGATGCTATGGCAACCTACTAATGGCGGGATAACCATACACCCAACTGCTAAACCAGTTGGAGGAGGCAACAGCGGCCTAAAGGTCTAAATAACCCTTGAAATGTCTAGTGCAAAAGGCAACGGGAAACCACTGTACTATTTTCCCAAGAAAGTCTTCATAAAAGAATACATTGGCTGACGACCACGACCGCTCTGCCAAGAGTGTAGCGACCAAGAAGAAGAATACATACCTCAAACACTTGACCGGTCCAGGATCACCAGGGAAGTCCTTGGAACTAAGCAACATAGTGTGCGACAGCTCCAAACCGCCCGACACTTCGTCTATCGTGAACACGTCGACTTGGGAACTGTGAAGTGACACGTTAACTTACACATTAAAATCGTATAAAGAATCATATTTTTTTAATCACTCTATCTAGTCATCATCATTCCCCTGCTCTTATCCCACTCTAAGTGGGGTCGGCACAACGCGTTTTAAACATATTGTTTCATGATTTGGCTAGGTATTTTACAACCGGCTGCCTGCTTAACATCAACTTATCTTAGTCACCTTTTACGTTATCTCGATAATGAGATCAGAAATGAGGGTGGTCTATTCTACTCAGCTGGATACCAAACGGTGGGTAAACTTATCTTAGTCGCCTTTAACGGCAGCTCAGTAAGAAATAAGAGTGGTCTTTTCTACTCAGCCGGATAGCACACAGTTGGTCAACTTACCTTAGTCGCCGAAACCTCGATAAGAAATGAGGGTAGTCTATTCTACTCAGCCAGATATCAAACGGCGGAAATCTCTCTTTGTAGTAAATATAGAAATTCGAGTTATATGTAAATATGTAGTGTTGGAGTGTTCATTGCAACGGAAAACGCGGCATTGGTAGACCCGCCCCATTGGTAGATCATAGAGTGGGATAGGATCAAAACACCAAAGGTATAACGTGCAAAAATCTTGCAGGAACCTACATCTAGTAGAAGACTTCCATCGGTTCAAAAAGATGGAAAAAAAGAACAACATTGTTTCAATCTTACATCTGAAGGTTTTCTATCGAGCGATGAATGTACTTTTAATTAAATTTAGTTTAATTAAATTTTAAAACAATCTTATTTAATGAGTAATTAGATCTAGCAGGTTTCTTTTGTTTGTTGGTTTTTTGGCAAATATTCAAAAATATTTCTATTTATACTGCGTCCATCATATTATCAGTCTTTTGACAGCTCACGCTCATTATACTGCGTCCATCATATTATCAGTCTTTTGACAGCTCACGCTCATTAAGTTTTGTATTGCTTACGTACAAATATCATACAAATAATATTTGTACTTTATGGATGGGTACCGCCCACTTAGTGATGTCACACATAATGGTTACTATAACGATTATGCCACAGATTAAAAATAATCGGTAGAAATCGATGTTACGAGTATTAAAAGACATTTAATAACATTATATAAAGTTTTACTTTCTTCTTAGTTAATACATGAATACAAATAAAACAATCAGGATATTTTAATTTATTTTATTAGCACGAGTCGTCGGAATGATAATCAACACTAGACTCCTCCGATGAGGAGTCTTCAGTAGCAGTTATTATTAGCTCTTGTGTAGATAATATATTATCAAACGCAATATCACGTTCCCAATCAGAGAATATTACTCTTTTAGTTCTTTCCACCACACTTGCCCAGTTCTCGGCCGTTACGTGGGTGCAAGCATTTTTTAGCAATTGCAACATTTTATTCGCTGTGAATGGGGGGCTTGTATTGCATCTCGCAGCATGCCCTTTTACTTGTGCCCATATAAGTTCTATTGCGTTGTACTGGCAGTGGTATGGAGGAATCCGAAGAACAGTATGGCCATATTCTGCTGCCATTTCATTGATTACATAGCGTTTTGCTCTCTTTTTGGTTTTTAATATTTTTATTAATTCAACTTTTAACATTGAGTCGTCCACATTTTCTCCATTGTCCCGAAGCCAATTAATTATTTCATGCTTTTTATTAGCCTGTGTTGGCATTTTGTCAATTTGACGGGAGTGGTAGGGCGCATTATCAATAAAAATTATTGATGGTTCTTCCAATGAAATGAGCATTTTTTTGAACCACTCTTCATACACATTTGCATTCATCTCTTCGTGGTAGTCATTTGATTTCTTCGATTTAAATGCCAACAGTGCGTCTTGTACAAATCCTTTTGCTGTACCTGCATGGCAAATGATTAGGCGCTCACCTTTTCCCATTGGTACTGAGGAAGTGGAATCAGCAGTATCATCAGTCCAGAAACGAGATAGTGTGTGGTTAGCGTTGAGCCATGTTTCATCCGTGAAAACAATATTTGCCCAATCTTGTATTTTCTTTGCCTCTCTTAAAAAATCACAACGTGCTATAGCTATATCTGTGCGTTCCATTAATTATTTTCTTTTATTTAACTTTTTATATGAAAAGCCAATTGTGTTCAAAACTTTGACCAAAGAAGATTTTTCACCATGAAATAGACCACTTCTTTTCAAAGAAACAATAAGTTTTCTCAAAGTTGGAATTTCTTTTCTCAAGTAGTAATCTAGTTTACGTAGGTTATCATTAATCGAATTACTTAGGTACGTAATTCGATTAATGATAGTAGGTACTATAATCGGAATGGTATCGCATACGAGAATCTTTAGGACATCACTATCGTCAATCTGTCAAAAGATGGTTAATATAATGGACAGTGTATAAGTTTTGTATTGCTTACGTACAAATATCATACAAATAATATTTGTACTTTATGGATGGGTACCGCCCACTTAGTGATGTCACACATAATGGGTTACTACGATTATGCCACAGATTAAAAATAATCGGTAGAAATCGATGTTACGAGTATTAAAAGACATTTAATAACATTATATAAAGTTTTACTTTCTTCTTAGTTAATACATGAATACAAATAAAACAATCAGGATATTTTAATTTATTTTATTAGCACGAGTCGTCGGAATGATAATCAACACTAGACTCCTCCGATGAGGAGTCTTCAGTAGCAGTTATTATTAGCTCTTGTGTAGATAATATATTATCAAACGCAATATCACGTTCTCAATCAGAGAATATTACTCTTTTAGTTCTTTCCACCACACTTGCCCAGTTCTCGGCCGTTACGTGGGTGCAAGCATTTTTTAGCAATTGCAACATTTTATTCGCTGTGAATGGGGGGCTTGTATTGCATCTCGCAGCATGCCCTTTTACTTGTGCCCATATAAGTTCTATTGCGTTGTACTGGCAGTGGTATGGAGGAATCCGAAGAACAGTATGGCCATATTCTGCTGCCATTTCATTGATTACATAGCGTTTTGCTCTCTTTTTGGTTTTTAATATTTTTATTAATTCAACTTTTAACATTGAGTCGTCCACATTTTCTCCATTGTCCCGAAGCCAATTAATTATTTCATGCTTTTTATTAGCCTGTGTTGGCATTTTGTCAATTTGACGGGAGTGGTAGGGCGCATTATCAATAAAAATTATTGATGGTTCTTCCAATGAAATGAGCATTTTTTTGAACCACTCTTCATACACATTTGCATTCATCTCTTCGTGGTAGTCATTTGATTTCTTCGATTTAAATGCCAACAGTGCGTCTTGTACAAATCCTTTTGCTGTACCTGCATGGCAAATGATTAGGCGCTCACCTTTTCCCATTGGTACTGAGGAAGTGGAATCAGCAGTATCATCAGTCCAGAATTGAGATAGTGTGTGGTTAGCGTTGAGCCATGTTTCATCCGTGAAAACAATATTTGCCCAATCTTGTATTTTCTTTGCCTCTCTTAAAAAATCACAACGTGCTATAGCTATATCTGTGCGTTCCATTAATAATTTTCTTTTATTTAACTTTTTATATGAAAAGCCAATTGTGTTCAAAACTTTGACTAAAGAAGATTTTTCACCATGAAATAGACCACTTCTTTTCAAAGAAACAATAAGTTTTCTCAAAGTTGGAATTTCTTTTCTCAAGTAGTAATCTAGTTTACGTAGGTTATCATTAATCGAATTACTTAGGTACGTAATTCGATTAATGATAGTAGGTACTATAATCGGAATGGTATCGCATACGAGAATCTTTAGGACATCACTATCGTCAATCTGTCAAAAGATGGTTAATATAATGGACAGTGTATAATTTGTATTTGTATATTGTTTTTTTTTTCTTCAAATTTGTACTTCGTTCATTTTCATTGCTTTAATGTTTGATATTTTCTCCAACAACTTTTTTGCATGCTTGGTATTAAGTTGTTGTTTTTGTTCGTTAGCTATTGTTTATGTGAAGGTTTGAGTTTAGTAACGTTTAAAATTATATTGTTACCTTGTAATAACTGTATTGATTAATCTTTTTACATGTATAGAGACCTATTTTTAATGCTGTGTATACCTATAATAAGTGATTGTAACGGTCCCTGTCCAATTGTTTATGTAAATTAGTAATTTATTGTTATGATTGCTGTTAGTATATCTTTCAAAATAAAATAAAAAAAAATAAAAATGTACTTATGACGTAATACATAACCATAACTAGCACTAAGATATGACAAATTTTAATATCATCCACTATATACGACGATACATCTAATAGTTTAATTGAATCCACGTTTAGGATAAGACTAACTTCAATACACTACTTGAACAACTTATCCATTTTTATAGCTTTCTTATTACAAATGGTACTTTCAAATAAAACTAAACTCTAAATGTCAATTGGGTTATAACTATTTTTTTTATTATTTTTTTATTTCAGACATTGTGTGTTAGTTACAAAATTACTTAGCCTAGGTTTGTACTTATAATAAAAATTTACAAAATTTATTTACGCAAATGTGTTTCATTAAATGTCCTCCAGAGAGGACTATCCCATTTACCAGCAAATGTGCTGAGGAGGGAGTTTATATTATATTATAGTTTAGTTTATATTAAATCATAGTACTTGGTTGTCTGATAATTTTGGCTCGGTAATTATTTACAAAATAAAAAAAAAGATTTTACATTTTTGAGTCTGCCCGTTCCCTGAATAAGTTACGCTGACTAGACAGTTTATGGCAAAAATAATATTCAATATAATATATATACATACAAGATTAACTCATTTAAATATGATAGATTTAATCATATAAAATATAGATTTATGGTTAAAAGAACACAGTTGGGTTTAGAAATATGAAGTTTTCGCTCCGTTAACGCCGCCTAAAGAGCTCATGAATAAGGGTCCCGGACAGGCTTAAAACTAACCTATAATAAGTGAGATTTCGATACTCAAACTATAAAAAAGCACTTACTTTCTCCTACCAATGGCAATGAGCCGGAATTTATGGTTGACTCGGACGCACGTTGCGTCGTCGATTCCCTGCGCCCATATACCTTGTACTGCCTGAAAATAATCTACATTTAGACAATCTTTCTTCTCATAATAATTCGATTGCTTGACTAAACAATTTGCCCTATCCGAAGAATAACGTTAGCGTATGAAATGTGACCTTATTTCGGAATTTTCGGAAGGGGCAAATTATTGAGACTGTTGTAATGAACGTTTGCAGTTAGTGTAGTGCTGTGATAATTTGTAGTACATGAATTGTAAATGAAATGTAATAAATATCAGATAATCCACCCTACATTCAGCATTATATATATTTTCTATTTACTTTATCGCGGAGAAGTAAGATAATTTTATTATTACTTAATAAAATAATTTTATTATCTTCGCAAACTAATGCCTTATTCTATAAATACGTATTATATTAGTTAACTATCGCTTATAATGTAATTATTGTCATAGCAAACACTACAGGCAACAAGTAAAATCTTGTTCTTCCGCAGTGACTATTGCTGAATGGTCTTGACAACTTTCATAGCATAACAAGTATAACAATACTGCTGGGCAAAAAACTTGCCTTTCTTATCAATACCAATACTATCTAGCTTTTTAGCTTATAACATCGACACATCCTACATATATTTAAAACATGTAGCATTAAGTTAAAAACTATAAGACAAATTGACATGAAACTACAAAATATTCAAGAAATAAATTAATAGCAGATAGAAACACATGAACAAAATCGTTTCCGTCCAAATCTCTTACCCTTAAATCCGTCGCTATATTTATCTGAGATAATATAAAAATAATTATAATTATAAACAAAACCATGCAGTTGCAATTTTTTAATTTTTAACACATTCTCAGTTTAGGTAATTTTTAAGTAAATAAAATAATTTTATCAACGACTAGCTGTGCCTGAGGTTTCGACGTATATTTATTTCTTATAATTTTAAAATAATATTTACAGGTAAGTCGAGAAATTCTTAAGACATTGTTGTATATTTAATTCTTCTAGTTTAAAAATAATTTCTAAAGGTAAGTCTAAAAACTCGTGAGGTATTGTTGTATATTTATTTTTTGTTTTAAAAAATTTCTACTGGTAACTCGAGAAATTCTTGAGGTATTGTTGTATATTGATTTCTTAGTGTTAAAATAATTTCTAAAGGTAAGTCGAGAAATTTATGAGACAATGTTAAATTAAAATTTATAAATTTAATTCAGTGATAAATAAAACTTACGTTGGGGTCAAATTTGAGGTTGGGCGCGGTGAGATAGGCGGCGCGTCCATCGTTGAGAGTTATCCCAAATCCGCAAACCAACGGCGAATATTCGATATCGTTGACGTGAGTGTTGTCTTCTAGTATGGGCTCCGCTGGAAAATACTTCTTTTATTAGCGAAAACAAATAAAAATGGCGGAAATTTTAATCGATTTACTGAAGCAGGCGTTGCGGAATTCCATAGTACAGAATTTACAATAGAATTATTTGCTATAACCCGCGTTTGTGTACTCACTACCATAATCTCTACGATGGTTTCACCCCGATACCGAATAAGCAGCCTATTAACTACCTATTCACCGAGGATAGTACAGTGAGCTATGACTATCAGCAGATAGTCCTACTATCCTACTAATATTATAAATGCGAAAGTTTGTGAGTATGGATGTATGTTTGTTACTCTTTTAACGCGAATCCGCTGAACCAATATCGATAAAATATGGCACAATTTGACCTTACACACCGGGGTAACATATAGGCTATAGAAATCCTGTTAATTCTACAGGATTAGGTTGACTAAAAAGTGCCATCTATTATCAACCTTTACGCGACAACAGACCGCGCGAACGAAGTCACGGGTAAAAGCTAGTATAAATGACAAAGTTTTTTTTGTGAGTGTGGATGTATATTTGTTACTCTTTCACGGCGGATCCGCTGAATCAATATTGATGAAATTTTGCACAATTATTCCTTATACACCGGGGTAACATATAGGCTATAGAAATCCTGTTAATTGTACATGAATAGCATAGCAATAGCAGAATAACAGCGGATTCGCCGTGAAAGAGTAACAAACATAAATCCATACTCACAAACTTTCGCATTTATAATACTAGCTATAACGCGCAACTCCGTTTGCGTGAACTGTTGTAGCATGATAGAAAATAGATGGCGTCTTTCAATGTTATCCTATTCTTGTAGAATTAACAGGATTTCTATAGCCTATATGTTATCCCGGTGCATAACGAATAATTGCACCAAATTTCATAGATATTGGTTCAGCGAATTCTTCGTGGAAGAGTAACAAACATACATCCATACTCACACACTTTCGCATTTATAATATTAGTAGGATAATCCGCTCCGGCTTAGATCAGGTTTAATCTATTAATCTATATATATACTTTTTATAAAATTCTGTCTGTCTGGATGTAATCGATTTTCTGCAAATCTACTGAACAGGCGATACAATTCTATGTAATTCTGAAAAGGTAGTGCAATAATTCCAAAAGGTTTATGGTCATAGTACATTACGGTTTTATGGTAATTGTGTTGAACAGGTCCCGCGGTTGAAAAGATGTTCCCGATATTACCTTTGGACACTTGCTGGTTGATTGAGAACGGTATCCGGCCCAGGTCGAGGCAGTAGTCGCGGTTCTGCGTGCCGTCCCAGCGGTAGCGCAGCAGGTGAGCGCGCGTCGTGCACACCAGTATCTCCGTTCCGGATATGCAGCACATCCGCGTTATATGACCGTCCCATACTAGGATTTCTTTGAACTGAAACCATATATCATATAAACTTCTGCATATGCCGTCAAGTACTGGCTGTGCTAGCGGGTTCGACAGCGAGAAAATAGGTGTCACAAATTTTTTCCCTGAATCAAAATTTTGAACATTACTTACTTATTAGTAACGGCCTGTTGCTATACCACTGCTGGGCATAGGCCCCCTCTCTCCGTTTTTGGAGAGAAGGATTGGAGCTAAGAACTACCACGCTGCTCCAATGCGGGTTGGTAGGTTACACCTATCGCCAGAATTCTCTAGAGATATACAGGTTTCCTCACGATGTTTTCCTTCACCGAAAAGCGTGTGATAAATTGTAATTATCAATTAGAAACATAAGTTTTAATAGAAAAACTCATTGGTGTCTGCCTGGTTGTAAAAGCATGACCGTCTCTAGAGATTCACACGGTCGCACCGCTGGGCTATCACAGGTTGTTGATGTAGTAACAGGCCATTATTACTACTATTTACCACTAATTTTTGGCAAATCTTTAAACTTACCAGTGTGATTTTAAGTGAAGGTATCACTTCCTTCACAAACAGTTCAGCAGAATCTCTTCTGAGACTGGCTGTTGGTGGGTCACACTGCTGATATGCTGTTTGATCGCTGTTTGTTTCCACATTATACAATATTAAATGACCTTCGGATGTCTGCAATGTAAATATAGACACATGTATACATAATATATAGAGTAGACCCTGGATAAAAGATATTGCAACAGGGATAATTTATTCTACATTTTGTAACATTTTGTTTGTACAGGTTTGGTAAAAGGCGACTAAGGTAAGTCTACTCTCTGTGTAGTATCCGGCTGAGTAGAATAGACCACCCTAATTTCCTAACGAGGTGTCGTAAAAGGCGACTAAGGACCCACAATGTGGTATCCGGTTTAGTAGAATAGACCACCCTCTTTCTTACCGAGGTGTCGTAAGTTGATGTCAGGCAGGCGGTCGGTCGTAAAATACGTAGCCAAATCATGTGACAACATGTATAACATGTTGTGCCGACCCCACATAGGGTGGGATAAGTGCAGAAAGAAGAAGATATGTGCCATAACAGCAGCTTTGCTGAACTCAAATTCCCCTCAAGACCCCACTTATAGTGGGATAAGGGCAGGAAGATGATGATATGTAGTGTAGAGAGTAGACCCTAGATTAAAGATAAGGTAAGTGATACATGGATAATTCATTCTATATTTTGTCTATAACAATATATATAAAAAATTTAAAATATCTTAAGTAGATATATGATGGCTAGGTTGACAAAATTGTAACAAATTAAATTATATTTAATATAATTTAATTTGTTTTTAATATAATTTAATCTTTATATTAAAAACATTTAATGTGTGAGTGCTTTCAATGTTTGGTCAAATTTGTAATACTGAAACATATTGTTTGTAAAATAACAAAGCAAAATACGCACATTAGATTCATTTTTTTTTAATAAAAAAAATGTCACACACACTGTCATCCATCCCCAAAGTAAGTAACTTTATACTTGTGGTATTGTAGACAGAAAACTGGTGAATATATACTTATATAATTTTAAAATACATACTTAAATACAAATATACATTAAAACTTGAAGACCAACAAATTCATTCATAGAAAATGTTGGCCCTCGGCGGAAATCGAACCCGCGACGCGCGGAGCTGAAGGCAGGATCACTACCCACTGCGCTAACAGGGCAAGTCTCATTGCAATTATTCTAAGCACAAAATTTTATTATTGTTTTAGTTTGACTATTGTTATATCTAGAAGTTGCTCATATTTTCACTTTAATATTGTTTTCAATAGTAAAATTATCCAAAACAATTAATGGTTTATTCTTATGGAGAAAATTTTGTGTAAATTCTTCTTCTTCTCATAAATAATTTAGTTGTGTGATATAACTAAGCACAGTTTTTTTAATAGCAAAGTTATAACTTGTCACTTTAATACAAACCGATATGCATATCATCGATGAATCCGGTTTCCATTCCACACCAACATTGACACCCAGTCGTTGTAAAGATTCCACACTTCTTTTATGGTACACGATAGGTACGCTTGGCTGTAAAATATTATAAACAAAAAAGATTGCCATAAATTATACTCTTTGCACATTAATAAAAACTTCATGACAGTATGATAAATTGAAAATGTATCTCATGTAGAACTTTAGACAAGAGTTAATTAATTGTATCGAGGGTCCTTAAAACTTAGGCAGCATAAAGTCTACAGTATCATTATCCTCATGCCCTTATCCCACTCTAAGTGGGGTCGGCACAACATGTTACAAACATGTTGTCATATAATTTGGCTACGTATTTTACGACCGGCCACCTGCCTGACGTCAACTTACCCTAGTCGTATTTTACGACACCTCGGTAATAAAGAGGGTGGTCTATTCTACTCAGTCGGATAACACACACCGGGTCGACTTACCTTAGTCGCCTTTACGACACCTCAGTAAGAAATGAGGGTGATACTATTCTATTCAGCCAGATACCACAATTTCGTGAAGGTTTCGTGAAGTACGACTAAGGTAAGTTGATGTCAGACAGGCGAGTGGTCGTAAAATATGTAACCAAATCATGTGACAACATGTTTATAACATGTTGTGCCTACCCCACATAGTGTGGGATAAGTGCAGAAAGAAGAAGATACTTAGAAAATTGTTATATTATTTCATTTTATTAATAAAATGAACAGCAGCTTTGCTGAACTCAAATTCAACCTGAAATGTTCAATATTACGGAATCAATATTTATTATTTGAAATCAGAGAAATGCCTAAATTTATTGACTATACAGAATTTGCAACAGTATTACTATAAGTTTAAAGTAACAACTAAACAAATACTAAATTATAGATAAATGTGTAGAAATAGTCCTATACAGTTGCCCATAGCAGGTTATATAGGTATTTTTATCGCGTTTAAAGGCATATTTTATTTATTTATTTATTTATTGGAACACCAACAAGAATGCACTTGAACTAAACTTAAACATAAACAGTATTGTGTCCTGCTACAAGTACATCCTTACTTACAGGTGTACACAGCATGCGTACTTATGGTGCTATTTTAATAAATTCTACTCAAAAACTTTTAGTTTTCTTACCTTGCAAAACCAAACAACAAAACATTCTTCACTGAGCGAGGCAAACAAGATTTTGTCTCTATTAGACACTATTTGTTTGATGCACTGAACATCACTTCCTAAGTTTTGTAAAACCTTTGGCCATCCAATCGGAAAATACATTTTTGACTTATCATTTGATCTTCTTTGATAAATTATATTGTAATAATTGACGACACCATGTTATACGATCATTTTAAATGAAAAATAAAATGTAAATAAATCCGCGATATATCGTCGCCTATTTCGTCAACACTCCCCTCCATCAATGTCAAAAGTAGAGATGTGAATGTGAATAGATAATCGGTTTTATAATAATTGTTTTTTTTATTAGATTTTTATTTTAAAAAAATTGATTTTTAAAAAATTAATTTTTTAATTATACTTTTTCTCTTTTTCACTCTTTTTCTTGTTTTTTAAGATAACATATGCATGGTTGGATAAAACCAATGTAGCCTAACTACACACTTTAATAGAATTTCAGAAACTTTAATTAGCCTTTATTCTAATTAATTATTAATATTTAAAAAAGCATCTTCTTAAATATTCAGAAAAAAATGATTCTTATTAATCGGTTATTTTGATAGGAAATAATCTATTTTTAAGAAATCGATACGATAACGATCGTTTCGTCTCGTAACCGATAGAATCATCAGAAGAAAGACTGCACAACAAAATCGCAAAGCTCAAAGCAAATAGCTTTCATTCTATTATAACTTTTGTACTTAGGGTTTTTCTAAAAGTAGCGGCTACTACTATAATTTTTTTAATTTAATGTAGGTGAACGTAAATGTTGACAAAGATAACTTGACGTAATTCCCGGTTCACATTATTCCAGTCCAATAATCCAGCGAGTTAATCCAGTCCAGTGCTGGACTGGATTATATCGTTTACATTATTCCAATCATTAAAAGCTGTCGCATCTGTACCAATAGAATAAAAATAAAACAATACGTGTTCACTGTTTAGCGTGGTAGTCAAGCACTGGAGTCAACTGGATTGGCCGTTCACACTATTCCAGTGGCACTGGAATGGGCGAGCTGGAATGAAAAATAGAACGCCAATTCAGTCAACTGGACTGGAAGACTGTCCAAATGGAACAGAAACTTTTTTTCAATGATCGAGTCAAAGGGCAAAGAAGAACTTTATCTAAAATCTAAATCACTTAACAATACTTAATTCTAATTTTTCAGCAATAGAAATATAACAAGATGTAAATCAAACCAATATTAATATACTGTTATAAAAAAAAATTGTGCCTTTTGAAATTATATGAATCAAATAATAATTTAAATTTTCCTGTTAAGGAATTATTGTACCACGCATTATGTTACGTTGGCTTTCCTGATCTAGTATAATAAGTCTATGTGATAGTTACCTTCTTTATTTGATTCTTTCTATTAGATCTTTATTATTTCTGTGTCATAAAAGTGACTTATTACATAGACTTCCATTGTCTGTGGTCATAAAAAAAAAAATTGGCAACACTATTTTTGATTTTAGCGATGCTAACTTTGCTAACAAAACTGGAATCAACAAAATAAAAAAGCTTGTTTTAATGTAAAATTTATTTAAGTTTGTTTTAGATTAGTAAAACATTGTTACATCTTTTAGTATTTCATAAGTTGGATGATGTGTTATCCATGTGGTGTTGACAAAAATGTCCGAAGCAATTGATTTAGATTCTGACAATCTCTGTACTACAGAGGACGCATTTGAAAAATTTCAAGCGGTATCTATGTATGAAGAAGATGAATACATCACGCTTTCAGATATTGTGCCTTCTCCGCCGGCTAACCGGGGTGTAAATAACATTCTTCACGATATGCCCAACGAGGATGTAACTTCACTTTTGGTGCTTGATGATAACAATATTCAGACGACCACTACAGATCAAAATATCCAAGAAAACATACCAGAAAACGGACAAGAAAATAAAACTTCGTTAGATGATAGTAATTCTGAATTTAAAGACCCTAAATTACCGTATGAAAGTGTTACAGTAACCCAGAGTGAAAATTATACTAATAACGTCATACCTCCAGACAAAAATAGTGTTCTAAATGGTAGTCTCCCACAATCAAATAACTCTATGACAATTAATGATAGTACATCATTACACAATCCTGCTAATATCAGCAAACGAAAACCTTATAAAAGAAAATATTCAAACAAAAAAAATCCTAAAGAAACAATAGTGAAGAGAAAAGGTAGATTACCAAAACCAAAAAATGTGTGTGAGCCTATCTCCTTACCAGCAGATGACAAAAGAAAAAGTGTGATTAGTAGATCAGAAATTGAAAATAATAGTAAGGAAACATTTTCAGAGCGACCACTAGAAAAAGTTGCCAAAAGAGGTAGAAAGAAACGAAATTTAGTAGAGAAAATTCAAACTCCTACAGAGTCTTTAATTGATGTCCCAATAAATTATGACAAGCCTGACAATCCTGTTATCAAAAAAACATCATTGCATTGTAAAAATATTAACAAAAAGCAAAAAACACGCAAGAAAATTAGGAGTTGTATTATTAAAAATAAACCTGTTCATATGGAGCAACAACAAGAAAATGATAAAACAATGGACAATCAAACAATGATGCTAAATGAGTTGACAGAAGATGAGATTGAAGATATGCCTTTGTTAGCATTAAGTAATAAAAATAGTGACAAAAATGTTGATATGACTGATGAACAATTACTTACAGAAGCTGAATCAGTTATTTTGATAGTTCAATCAAATCAAAATGAAAACACAGCTACTAAAAACAACCAAAAAAGAAAACGGGGACGACCAAAAAAGTCTGACTCTAATATTGCTACTGAGGTTCAAGTAAAGGCAAAAGACGAAAATGAAAATGGATTGCTTGAAATAGAAAAAATCAATGAGGTGCAATCAAGTGATATAGAAGATAAAATTGTCGAATCTGACATAACTAAAAATAGTTCTGAAAATATAGACTTAGATAAAGTTAATGATAACATCATTCAGGATAGTTTGGAACTTGTGCATAGTGAAAATAATAGCAAAAGAAATTCAAAAAAGCCTATCATGTCAGACTTTGAGTATAATATAGATAGTATTGTAAAAAATGATAGTCAAGATGACATTGATGCCCACAACAATAGTGACATTAGTGAGTCTGAAACAAATTCAAAGAGACCTATACGTCGAATAGTTAAAAAGAATTTACAGTATGATGAAGGATCTGATGAGGACCCATATGCTAATGTTGAATTGTCTGATGATGAACCACGCAGGAAAAAAGGTGGTAGATATTACTCTGATGATGAATATATACCAGGGGGCAAAAGACAACTGTCAGATATAAGTGACACTGATGAGGAAGTTGAAGAAAAATTTGAGTTATTAGAAGATTGTTTAAAAAAAAAACGTAGAAAACATAGAAAGTCGGAATCTGGATCTATCATCAAAAGTCCTAAAAAAAGAAGTAAAAAAGGAGATTTAGATAAATTACCTAATTTAGATGTTTCTATTGAAAAACCAACTTCTAAAGATGAAGATTGTGACCTCGAGGATTTATTAGAGACATCAGTTATCAAAACTAATGAAGATGCAACAAAACCTTGGGAATCAACTGCAGAGTTTAAAAATTTCCTAGCTAAAATATCTCAAGGAACAGATATTAAAATTAAGAAAACCAAAACATTTGATAGTACTAAAACTCCTTTACAAATACCTGTTCTAGATCCAGTTGAAGCAAAGAAAACTGTAGAAATGTGTTGCCAAACACATGTCATAAAAACAAAACCAATCGCAATTCAAACAAACAATGTTCATGAAATACCAATGAAAAATCAAGTTGCATTGACATCAGAACAATCAGAAAGGGCATGTGAATTCTTGTCAGGGATTGTAAAAACAACAGCAGAATTAGGACAGCTTATGACCCAAAAGTCTGAAGATTTTATAGATAAGAAGATTAATACTAAATATGTAACAGACACATTTAAAATGGATTACTGTGTAAAAAAATCATTTTTGTTGTTTAGACTTGCCAAACATAATTTAGTACAAATGGAAGAAGATCTCGCAAAGCAATATGAAGAATTTTTAAAAGAAAATAATTTAATACAACATAGGGAAGAGCAAAAAATTATTGAGACAACTTATAAGGCTCCAAGCAGTGACAGTGACTGTGAAATAGTTGAAGAGCCAGTAACAAAAACAAAAGAAGTAAAGGCAGCATTTAATCCTAAAACTGTTTTCCTCAATAAAGAGCTATCTATCAAAATAGCTAAAAAACCAAATGAAGAATCAAAATCCAAAGAGAAACTTAATATTAAAGGTAGACATACAGTTTGGATAAATGATTCGATTATGGTTAAAAAAGTGAAACCTATTCAGTCTTTTTTAGCCCAGGACAGCCGAAATAAAAAACCTCCTGATTCTTTCATCACATTAGAAAAAGTAAGAGATTTTTTCAAAACTTATAATCGCCAAAAGGCAGTTTCTATCTGTGCACAATTTGTGACGCCTGAGTGGATTGCCAAAACTCAAAATTATACTTGTTGTTATTTTTTTGATAAAGCCACTGACTCTCCTGAAAATTCTTCTATTTCAGAAAGAGAAAACTCAGTAACAGAAATAGCTTTTACCGAACTTAATTCTGAATGTCCAAATGACAGAAGACCTGTAGCAAAATTTATAAATATCTACCCAGAATCACTTATGATACTTTGTATTAAAATGATACAGAAACAAATGCATTTGGAAAAAAGTATTGAACCGAAAGTCAATACCTGCAAATTGTTAGATATGCAAATATGTAATAATATAAATGATGACAACCATTCAAATAAAAATAATCTAAATAAACCAAATCGAAACTTTCACCTAGTAAAAATAGAGCTACTTAAAACTTTGTGTTTTAAAAAGATTATAGAACTCATGCACATGTCTCATTTGAGTGACAATTGTGTGAATCCAGAAAAGAGTATTGAACCAAAAGTCAATACCTGCAAATTGTTAGATATGCAAATATCTAATAATATCAATGATGACAACCATTCAAATAAAAATAATCTAAATAAACCAAATCGAAACTTTCACCTAGTAAAAATAGAGCTACTTAAAACTTTGTGTTTTAAAAAGATTATAGAACTCATGCACATGTCTCATTTGAGTGACAATTGTGTGAATCCAGAAAATAGTATTGAACCAAAAGTCAATACCTGCAAATCACATCAACAGATATCTAATTATATAAATAGAGAAAAGCAATCAAATAAAAATATTCTTAATATACTAAATAAAAACATTCATCAAGTAAAAATAGAGTTTCTTAAAACTTTATGCTGCAAAAAAATTGTAGATTTCATGCACATATCTCATTTGAGTCAGAATAGTGAGAATTTAGAAAAATGTATAAAACCAAAAATTGATACCTGCAAATTATTAGATATGCATACTTTTAATGATATAAATAAAGACAAGCATATAAATAAAAAGATTAATATTATAAAAATAGAGCTGCTTAAAACTTTGTGCTGCAAAAAGATTGTAGATTTCATGCACATATCTCATTTGAGTCAGAATAGTGAGAATTTAGAAAAATGTATAAAACCAAAAATTGATACCTGCAAATTATTAGATATGCATACTTTTAATGATATAAATAAAGACAAGCATATAAATAAAAAGATTAATATTATAAAAATAGAGCTGCTTAAAACTTTGTGCTGCAAAAAGATTGTAGAACTCATTTACATATCTAATTTAAGTGAGAATAGCACATTGAAGAAAAAAACAAATACTTTAAAAGCAAATAATAGTGTTTGTGAGACTAATCATGATACCTGTAAATTGACTAATAATATTATATTTAAGGAAATAAAACCATTATTTTTACATTGCTTGAAAGTGGTACAAGATATTCAGATGATATATAAAAATAATAATAGAACTATACATAAAAAAGTATCATTGGAACCCGATTTGTTAAAATCTATAGCTTTTAATAAAGTTCGGGATCTTCTTTTCAATAATGTATTAAAAATTTCCCATGAACCTGACATTGATATGGAAACAGAAAATTTTATGGAATATATCTGTGATGTCCATACAGAAGCCAAATTAACATTAAACCCACACACATTAATGAACCCTATTTCTCTAAAATCACTTTGTTTCATTGTTGTAAGGGATTTATGTAAAGGACACTATGAATATTTTGATAAACATAAACCAAATATATGCGGAAATTCCTTAAATTTAACCATAAACTGTGTAAATACTGTATCAGAAGATATATTCTTAAATAATAATGAGAAAGAGCTCAGTAAAACGAAAAAAAAATATTTTGACGACTTTGGAAAACATAACACAAGTCATGGCAATGATAATAATTTTGATGGTAACATTAATTGTAAAGAGAATACTAATTTCGAGTATAATGATTACTCTGAAGATGATACCTGTTTTGGGGATCATCCCAACTTTGAAGATAACACTGATTTTGAAGACATTGCTTATGGAGATCATATCAATTTTAAAGTCAACACCAATTTTCAACAGAATACTAATTTTGAAGGTAATACAAATTTTGAGGACAGTGCGCACTTTAATGAAAGTACAATATTTGAGGGTAGTGCTAATTTTACAGAAAATTCTCATTTTGAAGTACATAGCAAGTTTAAAATCAATACTAATTTACAAGATAATACCTCTGTTGAAGGTGATGATGATAATAATTGGGTATCGCTAGTGCAGATGAAAGAACTTCGATCTTTTATAGAGTCTACAAACAGTAACGAAAGTGAACAAATACCAAAGGTTACAGATTCACGTTCAAATGATATAGTGAATATTAAAATTGAGCCCTTGGATGTAATATCTGAGCAACTTGGGTCATATGTAAAAACGGAGCCCTTAGATGTGGTAGTAGATGATACCATTATATCCCCTGTAGATGTGGTAACAAAACAAGAAAATATTGATACCATTGCCTCTTCTACAGTACCTCTTCATAGACAAAACAGCAACAGTTATGATGAAAATACTTTTGAAGCATTTGTAAGTTCCAATAAAATGATAATGGCTATTACTAGTTACGAGAATGATACAGAAGAAGTTTTTACTCAAAGTTCTTCACGAGTGCGTAAACAGTATGAACCTGATTCAGATGACGAAAATGATAACTTTGTTGATAGTTTAAATTTATTAATACCGCAAAATGTAGAAAAAGCTAAAGATAGATTGATGGAAAATAGTTCAGACGAAGATAGTAATAAAAAGAAGAAACCTGAAAAAAGAAGAGGTAGGCCCAGAAAAGCTACAAAAGTTAATAATCTGCCTCCTGTCAAAGAAAACCTAACAACAAAAACTGAAGTAGCAATTTTGACCCGAAAAATGAAGGAAAAAATTAGGCAGGCTGAAAAGCAAAATGAATCCTCAGGATCAGATTCAGACGATACAGTTTTGAGTCTTAGAATAGAAAAAGAAAAAAACAAAGAGAAAGTACCAAAAAAACACATATGTAACGATCAAATTCCAGAAAAAGAAATACAGTGTAATGATGTTGATTCTACTGAACAAATTATAGAAAATGAAGTACAGAGTAATGATAATTGTCCAGACAAAGACAATAATGTCACTTTACGCGATGAAAGTGATAAAACATTTTTGAATTTTAATGAAGAGCAAAAACAATGTATTGATGCTAATGATCAAGGTGATAACATTGATGATGATGATAGACCTGTTTCGCCTTTGTTTAATGTAGATGAACCTGTAGAACTACTAGAATGTGAGCCGGCTTTCCCAACTTTTGATCATATAATGGAAAATGAACATATAAATAGCAAGTTTAATACAGAACAGAAACCTGAGCCGTCTTACATTGAGCGTCATGGCTGGAATTGTTACCCTATTAACACCACAGATAGAAAAATGTATCAATTAGCACATGTCCGATTAGAAAAACTGCCTGAGTCATTTGTGGCAACTTATGTTAGGTATCAAGACCTTTCACACCAAACTGAGGATGATACAGAAGTAGATAAGTAAGTAACATATATTTTTTTCCTTTTTGAACCAAACCCATATTAATATTACTTATAGATGTTATAATCAACATTTAATATGTCTTGAATTACTTAACTAATTCCTATCTGTGACTTAGTCAGCCTAGACTTAATAGTACTCTATATTTAAGTTATATACTGTGTATGAATTTGCTTAATTAATAAAGTTAAAGTTAAGAATTATACATTCAGAAAATGTCCTTAACTTCACTGATTCGCAAACTCTAAAAAATATAATTTTTAATGTTTTGTTTTTTATTAATATATTGTTTTTATAAATGTGGTCAATATAGCAGATTGCACCATTAAAAATTTAATAAGCATTAAGCTAATTTTATGCCACTTATCTCTTAAAGAATTTTCTTTTTAGTCACATATGAAATCAAACTGCATTACATTGTTATCTTCCAGATTAACTAACTTGAATTCGTTAAATCGTATTCAATCTAAAGATCCAAAATTAAAAGTTGCCAAAAATACCTCAATGGAACCAAAACCTAGGGAAGATAATATACAACCAGACAATTCATTGGCACAAGATATCAAAGTAGAGCCTTGTGATGAGCTCTTGCCTTCCGAAGATGAGGATGCAAATGTTGAAGATATACCATCTCCTTTGGTAAGAATATTTCACTTGAAATACAATATGCATGTTAGTGTTAGGGCCAAAAAACGCCTTGTGGTATCCGGCTGAATAGAATAGTACCACCCTCATTTCTTACCGAGGTGTCGTAAAAGGCGACTAAGGTAAGTCGACCCGCCGTGTGGTATCCGGCTGAGTAGAATAGACCAACCTCATTTCTTGCCGAGGTGTCGTAAAAGTCGACTAAGGTAAGTTGACGTCAGGCAGACGGCCGGTCGTAAAATACGTAGCCAAATCATGTGTCTACATGTTCATAACATGTTGTGCCGACCCCATTTAGAGTGGTATAAGGGCAGGAAGATGATGTTTATAAAGAGTAATAGATTAAATAGTTAAATTTATATAAACTTTTTCTTTTTCTCTATGTGTCCCATACTCTCTTTCTTCTTCAATTCTTGTCCTTTTCCTTTTGTTACTCAAAGGTTGACTGGAAGAGATTACTTTTAGGGATAGGTCCGCCTTTATACATGTGCTTTTTTAATTTTTACTTTCTCTTTTCTAAATATATGTATAAAAAGACATAAATAAATAAATAAGAGTTAACGTAAAGTCCGTAGGTTTTGTTAGTTGACTAAAAGTAAACATAGCATAGGAAAGAGGGTGGTCTATTCTACTTAGCCGGATACACACGGCGGGTCGACTTACCTTAGTCGCCTTTTACGACACCTCGGTAAGAAATGAGGGTGGTACTATTCTATTCAGTCGGATAGCACACGGCGTCTATTACTCTTTATAAACTTTAAATATAAATCTATATATGTTAATTTTTTTAGACGCCACCACCGAATTCAGAGAGTTATTTGGCGAAAGATCTTCTTATGAATGATGATAGTGATTCAGAAAAACTAGATTTAGATGTTAAGACTAGTCCCAAGCCGATTGGCGTGTCGAAGTTTAAAAATGAGGAAAAGGAAAAAAAAGAAAAAGAAAAACTACAAGTGGATAACTTGATGCTTACTGCGGATAAAATGATGAATAAAGAATTGGCCTTACTGCACGCTCCTGTTGATATTAAAGACGAAATACCAGATATAAAGTATACACCCAAGCCTGTTACAAGAAATGCATCTGTAAGTATACATTTCCTTCATACTATCAAATCATAATCTAAACTAATAATAAAATTATTTTGCTTTAATCTATAATTGATATAATATTTAATTGATGAAGTAAAATAGAAAATATATATAATGCTAAATTAATGGATGTAATTATGTAAAAAAAATAATGGATGTAATTATGTATCTCCGCAAAGTAATGCCTAATTCTATAGATTAAATCATAGTCTAATAACTAATACATGAAGCTGAAGAGTTTGTTTGTTTGGACGCGCTAATCTCTGTTACTACTGGACCGATTTGATAAAATTCTTTCAGTGTCAGATAGTTAAGAAATTTATCGAGGAAGGCTATAGGCTATATAACACCCTATGATGCATAGGAGAGGAGCAGCAATAAAAAATATTACGAAAACGGCAAAATTTAGAAAGAAAGAAAGAAAAAAAGCTTTAAAGCTTTCCTTTCGTGCGCTGACTAAACCGTAATAGTAATTAAAAATCTTATATTATAAAATTGTTCCCATCTAAAAGTTTTTAATAAAAGTCCGCGACAGCATATGTCTAGTCTTCAAGGTTAACCCACTGTAACCATTTTTATGGTTATCATAAGACTATATTATGGTTTAAATCTTAAATTCGGGCGGAGCCGCTGGCGATTGCTAGTACTTAATACAAAAGTACTGAAAATATTAAATTGCTATACTCTGCAATTAAAGAAATTATATGTAATGCTAAATGTAGAGTGTACTTTTCTGTTCTCATACCTGATACATGCAGAATCTGTAAGAACTCATGCACTACCCGCCACCACACACGTGATCTAAAGCAAAATAAATGGTGGAGGTTAAACTTATTACTATATAACTGCTTGCTTAGATTATGAGATGGCGGCAGTGAATGTGTGCGGTGCTTGTGTTATTGGTGAATTACTTTTTTTTTAGAAAACCGCCTCAAAAACTCCTCCTAGTCGAGATCAACCAAAAGAAGATGGTTCCTCGTCAGAAGAAGAGAAACAGTGGTTCACGACTAAAGAGAAACTCCTCAAGCGGTTGGAAAAGAAGCAGGAGTGTCCAAAGTAGGTGTTTAATAACTTCTTTTATCATCATCTTCCTGCCCTTATCCCACTCTAAGTGGGCGCACAACATGTTGTCACATTATTTGGCTATGTATTTTACAACCGACGGCCCGCAAGACATTAACTTACCTTAGTCGTATTTTACGACACCTCGGTAAGAAAGAGGGTGGTCTACTTAACCAGATACTATTCTATTCAGCCGGATACCAACCGTGTGGTATCCGGTTGAGTGGAATAGATCATCCTCATTTCTTACCGAGGTGTCGTAATAGGTGACTAAGGTAAGTTGACCCGCCGTATGGTATCTGGTTAAGTAGACCACCCTCTTTCTTACCGAGGTGTCGTAAAATACGACTAAGGTAAGTTGACGTTAGGCAGGCGGCCGGTCGTTTGATGTGCCGATCTCACTTAGAGTGGGATAAGGACTAGAGGATACAATTGTTTTTTAATTAATTTCATTTAAGTACTTTTATATGACTGGCTCGTTGGCGCAGTGGGTTACCCTGCCTTCGGCTCCACGGGTCGCGGGTTCGATTCTCGCCGAGGGCCGACATTTTCTTTAAATGAATTTGTTGGTCCTTGAGCCTGGGTGTATATTTGTATTTAAGTATGTATTTAAAAATATATAAGTATATATTCACCAGTTGTCTGTCACCCATAACACAAGTATTAAGTTACTTACTTTGGGGGCGGACGGACCTTGTGTGTAAGTGTCCCATATATTTAATATATTTAATTTATTTAATAAATAGTTTCTTTTTTATATGTTGTGAAATATATTATAACGGATGTCTGATGTTCAGTGTGGACGATGCGAAACGTGCCAAGATCGTCAGCGAGTTCATCGAGAAGCGTACGGACGGGCCCACGATGCGGACGCGGTGCCGCCCTCCGCGGCGGCGGTCTCTTAAGAAACTTCTCGAAAGGCGTAAGCAAATGAAGTGAGTAACAATGATTTTATTATGATATAAAGAATTAATTTATAAAATTAGACGTTACTTTGCAGAGATCCATAAAACAAAAGTAATGATAAAATTATATTTCTATAATTCGCGTATTATAGCAAAATAATATTCTTATTACTTTTGTTCTGAAATTTTGATATATTTTACAAATAGTGTGAACTTTATGTTTAACCCGTCACCTGAAACAAATAGGACAACATAACATGAATATACGTATAATATACATGTTATATGAAAATACTTATAATCAATATATATTTTGTACAATTTTATTTTATTACACTTCATATATTTACATACAGCAAAATAATACTCTCATTACTTTTGTATTATGGACCTCCGCAAAGTAACGCCTAATTCTATAAATTATTCAAAATTTCAGTTATATTTTTTAGATCACCGTACAATCTCCCGTACAACGTATCACCGTATAATCTCAAGTATTATGTGCATTCATTGAAAATTAAATTGAATTTAAGTAACAATGGTCGTCATTGAAAACCATCATTGAGGTACTCAACTTAAGCTGAATGGTGGTCCAATTCGTAACATCACATTTCTGTATATTTGTCTTATTTTTACTGTTATCTGCTTTATTATGGCGTTATTAAAGAAAAGGTTTCTTGATTTGATTTGTTCTCTGGTTAATTCCAGGATACTCACAAGGGAACTGCTCGGCGAAGAGTCGTCGCATACAGGCAAGAAATCCTCACAGAATTACGGCAAGGGACGGCGTAACATAAGAAAGGTGATTGATGTATTCTTTTTAAACAGTTTTTTGTTTAATTTAATTTAGATACTCCATTTTGCTATGATCTATTTAAAGTTAAATTTATTAATATTCAAGGCCAAATCATATAATTCGAAATAAAATTTTCTCATAAAATTGAACTTATTCAGTTATTTCAATAGGTTAACCTCTCATGCACAATAATTTATAGAAGTAGCCATTACTTTGCGGAATTCCATATTACAAAGTTATAATAGTATTATTTTGCTATATTCCGCAATTGTTAAGAAAATCTATGTTATGCTAGGTGCAAGAAGCAAATCCGTTCTTATATCTTATACATGCAGGATTAGTTACCGCACGTATCAGACGTATTATTTTTTATTTATTTTATTTATTTATTTATATACTTTATTGTACACCACAAAGTTATAGTATACACAATACAATCACTTAAAGTAAATATTTAAAGTACAATAGGCGGTCTTATCGCTACATAGCGATTTCTTCCAGACAACCTTTGGATTAGGAAAGTTCTAATATAAATGTAGGTAGGTGGTGTATTAAACAAACATACATACAAATAAGTACACTCTAATACACAGACATATTACACAAACTATAATATTCAAAATACATAACGATTCTACACAGTCGTATTAGGATAGGCTCCACGACAAAATCGCAAAGCTTTGCGATTGCTTTGTGTTGATGCTTCGGTCACAGGGCAAAACGGTCGTAGAGATTGTTGTAATCAATGTTTGCATGTGCTGGTGGTTGTGTTTTGTGTAATTTGCGGTACTAATCCTGCATGTATAAAGTATGAGAACGGATTTGCAATTCTCAATTTCTGCGTTGCGAATTCGCATCGCGTTGTATCGCAGTTTTGTGTTTAAGCCCTATGTATGATCGTGTGCGTCTCTTAGTTAGCTGCCCCATCGGTTCGGCTCGCGTCCGTTCAAATTCAAATTCAAAATATTCTTTATTAAAATAAACTTGTAAACAAGTGCTTTTGAAGTCCCTCCTTCTACGTCCGTTACTCTCCGAGCAGGGTGTCTTAAAGCGCCTACTTGCTTTGGCTTAACCAGAGACCATTTCTCGTTGACCATAACTTTTCTGTTATTAGGTGTTGGATAAGAAATCGTTAGCGTACAGCACAGTCAAAGCAACCGTGGAGGAGTTCGAGAGAAAGCAAAGGCAGATTATGCGGCAGGCGAAACTAGTAAGTTAAAGTATATTTTATCCCATTATTGGATCCCACATTTATACCTGACTGACCATGTCAGGGGATCCCCGGATGAAAGTCTCAAAATTATTTCTGAATTGAAATTTGAACATAGAAGTAGTTATTGTGAGTGAACCATAAGAGATAGAGACATGGTGTCTTGGACTTTTTTGTACTATTTTTATAGATCTATAATTCTCTAGTAAATTGCTTTAGTGTATCTCTGTTGGTTTACGCGACGTACTTGACTAAGACTCCTAGCAGGCGAGCTTTTTTTTACAACCGCGCGATCTCTTCAACATTATTTACATAAAACGGTAATGTACTAATAACCTAAACCTTCCGGAATAGTTGCATTACGTTTTACCTTAGTCGCCTTTTACGACACCTAGGTAAGAAATGAGGATGGTCTATTCAACTCAGCCGGATACTACACGGTGGGTCAACTTACCTTAGTCGCTTTTTACGACATCTCGGTAAGAAATGAGGGTGGTCTATCCTACTCAGCCGGATACCACATGGCGGGTCGACTTACTTAAGTCTCCTTTTATGACACCTCGGCAAGAAATGAGGATAGTCTATTCTACTCAGCCGGATACCACACGGCGGGTCGACTTACCTTAGTCGCCTTTTACGACACCTCGGCAAGAAATGAGGATGGTCTATTCAACTCAACTGGATACTACACGGTGGGTCAACTTACCTTAGTCGCTTTTTATGACACCTCGGTAAGAAATGAGGATGGTCTATTCCACTCAGCAGGATACCACACGGTGCAAAGTCTGTAATTAATACTTTTGGTAAAAAAAAATTGTTCATCTCTTCCAGAGGGAAACGCTTGGGTGCGAGGAAGATGTGAACGTGGTGGTGATCAACGAGGAGCTGTGCTTGGAGTACGACTTCGAGCTGATGCAGCCTGTCGTCAGCGTGCACTCATTCTTCACGAAGGTTATGAAAGCTCATCAGGTGATGACCAGTAATTTAAGATAACGAGTATTTTTAGACCACGCGTTTGTGATTGCTTTCTGCATTTCATTTTTACTGAGTATCTTCCAAAAAATCTTGTACTTATGTATACATCTTTACCCCCAATTTCGAGTATATAGAGGGAAAGGATTGTGAAACACTTTCTATTAGGTAAGGGAATTCTTGATAGGCACTGACTACCACCTAGTACTTGTATGGGGCGTCTAATCAAACTCCGAGTCAGGAGCGCACTGAGTGCGGAGTGCGTATGCTTTATTAATCAACTAATGAATCATCCTGTTACATCTTTCTCCTTTTAATATTCTTAAGGTACATGTTAAATAAGCATTAATTCTAACTTTAACAAATATTAAATAAACTATTTCAAAACATAATTATTAACTTATACATTTTTATTTATTAAACTATGTGTACATAGCTATATCGCAAACAGTTCAAATGTTTTGACTATATTGATTAGTTATTATTAATATTATTATTTATTTATTTTTTTATTTTTATTTTTTTTTTTATTTTTATTTTTTTATTTTATTTTTTTTTTTTATGCTATTTCAATAAATTATTTACGAAAACAACAACAAAAAATTATGTTAAAAAAAAATTAACTCTATAACTAGTTTAGAGACAAATTCTTTAACATTATTAGCAAATAAAAACAAATTAAATACTAAGAGTCCATCCTCAATCATCCTCATGCTGCATCCCTGCGCGCCGGGAACTTACATGTCATTATATAATTCCCCGTCTACTGGGTGGCCTCACTATCCTGCCATAACGAGTAATGCGCAAATTACAATTTTGTCTATTTTCAGTAGGTACACATATATCGTCATAGTCAAAATTATAGCGTGGCGTGTCTTGTCTTTGTGACGAGTCTAATAAAATGTGCCGTCTATTGCGTGTATATTTTCTCCCATTCGATGTTATAACTTCATAAGACCGGTTACTGAGGACGCGCCCTACTGTGGCCGGTATCCACCTTCTTTGTATCCTATCGTATATTCTGACTTTCTCAGCCTTGCTTAATTTCTTTAGGTTTTTAGCGTTCCTGTCGTAGTAAAATTTTTGCTTGTTTTGGTTAGCTAATATTTTTTTTATGGCATTCTTGTGAACTTTAGGCTTTAATAACTTTTTTGAAATCGGGAGAATACTTTTTAACTTTCTACTTTGCAATAATTCTGCGGGGGAAGGTAACCCTTCCGATAAAGGTGTGTTTAAGTATTCCAATATGGCCAACCGATGGTCAGATCCTTTTTCTTTTGTTTTAATCATGATATTTTTTACCGTTTGAATTGTGCGTTCAACTTGACCATTAGATTGAGGGTAATGAGGTGAGGAGGTAACATGATTAAACTCCCATTCTAAAGAGAACTGTTTAAAGTAAAATGAAGTAAATTGGGGGCCACAATCCGACATTAATACACTGGGAATTCCATGATGACAAAAAATGTTTTTTAAGCACGATATTATGTGTGCAGAGTCTGTACTCTGTAATTCTACCACTTCAAAGAATTTACTGTAATAATCGACTATTAATAAATAATTCAAGCCCTTAAATTGAAATAGATCTACACCAACTTTAACCCATGGACTATCGGGAATTTCATGCGGCTGTAGTTCTTCCTTCTGATTTGATTTTCTATGTGCCAGGCAAACATCACAATTTGATACCAAATTTTTTAAGTCATTATTAAGACCTGGCCAAAATATCGTTTCTCTCGCCCTAAGCTTTGTTTTTTCCATGCCCATGTGTCCAACATGTAATCTATCTAACATATCCTTCCTTAATACTTTCGGTACTACTACCCTATCATTTTTCCATATCAATCCACAGGCAAAAGATAAGCTTTCGTTATAATTCCAATAGGGTTTTACTATTTCAGGTATGCCGTGTTTGTGTGCGGGCCAACCGTTTTTAATGTACTTCATTACCTGCTGTAGTTCATTATCATTTTCCGTCTCTTTCTGTAGCGCAACAAACCGCGCGTCGCGGATGTAATGCGCGAGCGCCGACGCTGCGCCGCGTGTGACGGCACACACCTCGTCATGCAGCGAGTCCTCGCTCGAATGGAGCGCGGCGGCCGGTTCGTAGGCCCGCGATAGCGTGTCGGCAATGTACAAATGTTTCCCTGGCTTATATACAAGTTTAAAAGTGTATCGTTGCAGTCTTAATAGCATTCTTTGCAAACGCGCGGGGGCATCTGTTATCGGTTTCTTAATAATATTTATCAATGGTTTATGGTCAGTCTCGATAGTCACATCTGTTTTACCGTAAATGTAGGCATAAAATTTTTCACAAGCGAAGACGCACGCGAATAGCTCCTTTTCTATTTGGGCATATCTTTGTTCAGATTTACTTAACGTTTTGGACGCGTAACAAACCGGTAGTGAGTTTTGCATTAAACAGGCGCCTAAACCGTTTTTACTCGCGTCTACTGACATTATTATTGGTTTATTAGGATCATAGTATTGTAATACAGGGTGACTAGATAAGCATTTCTTTATATTTTGAAAACATTTATCGTGCCGTTCCGTCCAGTGCCATTCGATTTCATTTCGCAATAATTCACGCAACGGGAGTACCTTATCGGACAAATTAGGGATGAAACTACCTATGTAATTGACTAAACCTAAAAATCGCTCAACGTCTTTTTTATTTTTAGGAATTGGCATCTTCGTAATAGCCGTAATGTGATCGTCATCCGGATGTAAGCCGTCTTTAGTTATTCTATGCCCCAAATATTTTATTTCTTCTAAGCCAAAATTGCATTTATTTTTGTTTAATTTTAAATTAATTTTTTGACATCTTTCCAACACTTTATTCAGTCTTCTATCATGTTCCTCCTTAGTACTACCAAATATTAACAAATCATCAATGTACATGCATACTCCTTCCAAATCATCAAAATTTTCTATCATTTTTTTGTGAAATACTTCCGATGCTGAGCATATACCATATGGCATTCGCAAAAACTTGTATCTCCCAAAGGGTGTATTGAACGTGCAATACGAACTACTAATGGTGTCTAGACGAATATTCCAAAAGCCTGCCGATGCATCTAAAGTACTGAAATATTTTGCACCGGCCAATCTCGATAAGATTTCATCGAGTGTTGGTAGCCTAAAATGTTCCCTTTTTATTGCCTGATTTAACTCCTTAGGATCTAGACATATACGTAAGTCACCGTTAGACTTTTTGACGACTGTTATGCTACTGACCCAGTCGGACGGACCCTCTACTTTAGCAATAATATTTTGAGACTCCATCTCATTTAATTTCTCCCTCACTTCATTTTTAATTGCAAACGGTAACTTCCTAGGTGCATGAACGACAGGATATACATTATCCTTTAGGTGTATTTTGTATTGACCCGGTAAACATCCTATACCCTGAAACACGTCCTCAAATTTTGTTATAAATTCCGGAAACTGGTCATTACTCTTTACTGACATGACACGCCTCACTACATCCAGTTCCGTGCAAGCATTGCGTCCCAGAAGAGGTATAGATTGAACATCTGCTACTTTGAATTCAAGCATAAAACTTTTACCTTTAAAAATTACATTTAAGTTTATCTTTCCAACAACGCCAATGCTAGCCCCAGAATAGCCACTTAACTTTGTACTAGTTTTTAACAATCTTTTTTGCGGTATTTTTAAAAGTTCCAAAACGTACAACGGTAAAACATTTACATCAGCACCCGTGTCTAATTTAAATTTTATTTTGATACCACAAATTTTTAAATTAAGGCTCCAGTCACAATTATTATTTAATGAATGTATTACCTGTTCATCAGACTCCTCGATATAATGAACTCGACAAACCCGCGCGAAATGATTCATCCTCGCACAACGCGCACATTTCTGTCCGTATGCCGGACACTCGTATTTTTTATGCACACTACCACAAAACACACACGGACTGTTGAAGCGTGAAGTTGGTCGCTGCTGACGTGCGCCCGCTGCTATCCTTCGCGTGGCGCGCGGCACCGCGCCGCGATCGCCGCGCCCTCTTCCTCGACCATTATTGGCTGCATCGCTTCGAAACTGTGAACTTGATGACGCCATCCTTGACCTCACGAATGCAATTTCATTTTGTGATGACTTCATTTCATGAACATTATATGTATCTTCTCTCTCCGGCTTTATGTTTTCCGAATAGGCTCGGGATGCGATCGCTGCACGGCATATATCGATCGCCTTTTTTAATGTCAAGTCGTCCTCTCGAAGAAGCCGTTCGCGGATACCTGCGCTTGAGATGCCACACACCAAACGATCTTTTATGAGATCATCATGAAGATCACGGAATTCACAACTTTGGGCTAACTTTGTCAACTCGAACACATACTGATCGATGGACTCGTTCTCTCGTTGATCCCTTGTAAAAAACTTATGACGTTCCACGGTAATGTTTCTTTTGCTTCGAAATTGACCATCTAACTTCTTAAATACATTTTCAGGTGTTACACATCGATCTAGGGATTGTTCTAGGATGTCACGACACTGTTCGCCCACTACGTGTAATAGAATGTTCAACTGAATGTCCACAGATTTTTTATTTATTTCACACGCTTTGCTATATATTTCATAACTTCTCTTCCATTTTATCCATCTTTCATTAATGCTGCCGGCATCCGCTGCATTTTTGTCGAAGCAAAACGCATTCGGCGGTGTCAGAATACTTTCCATTTTTAAATAAAATTTACCGGCTGCGCCATGTATGGGGCGTCTAATCAAACTCCGAGTCAGGAGCGCACTGAGTGCGGAGTGCGTATGCTTTATTAATCAACTAATGAATCATCCTGTTACAGTACTTTCATATAGAATATGCGGTTAAGTAGTATTATACTTAAGCGAGTACTCTATTGACTACCCTTATTTCTTTTTTTTTTTTTTTAATTTATTAGGTTTACCAACAGCTTTAACACTTAATTCTAACACATATTCTATTATACTATTACACTAGGTCTAAATGTAAAACTACTTAAAGGTAAACACCACATGCAAATATAACTCAAAACAATACTATAATAATTATGAAACTGAAATTTAGAATTAAAATCTTACTGTGGTGTCGCCAAAGGCGACTAAGGTAAGTTATGACAGGCAGGCGGTGGCTGGTCATATAAGGCAACTTAGATAAGGTACGTCAGTCAGGTGGCCGGTCGTAAAATTTCTAGCCAAATCATGTTACAACATGTTTATAAAAAATGGTGCCAACCCCACTCAGAGTGGTATAAGAGTAGGAGAATGATGATAACAAAGTGTTAACATGTAATGTGTATTATTCAGTACGAAGGAGTCAAGTTCATGTGGGACGTGTGCTTCGAGAGCGTGACGCAGGTGGCGAGCGGACACGCGGGCGGAGGCTGCATCTTGGCGCACTGCATGGGGCTCGGGAAGACGCTGCAGGTGCTCGCCTTGTTACACACTGTGAGTATCGCATTGTGTCCTCAAACTGCGTTAAAACTTGCGATTGGAATATATTGAACACACTCCGTGACGCATCGTCATAAAGAACGAGACGGAAGATAAATACGTCCCTGACATCTCGGCTTTGCTGCGCTTTTATAAATAAAAATAAATATAAATATATGGGACACTTACACACACGGTCGTCCGTCCCCAAAGTAAGTAACTTAATACTTGTGTTATGGTACACAGACAACAGGTGAATATATACTTATATATTTTTTAAATACATACTTAAATACAAATATACACCCAGGCTCAAAGACCAACAAATTCATTTATAGAAAATGTTGGCCCTCGGCGGGAATCGAACCCGCGACCCGTGGACCCACTGCTCCTACGGGCCAGTCGGGCTTTTATCATGATATATGCTATAGTGTACGAAGTATCGACATTAAACTACTGATTGTAGAACAAGAAATAAATAAAAAATTAACTTGCACTCAGGAAGAATCATCAGAGGTGAAAAAGTTTTGCTGTCGTTTGCAATTTAATACATGATTTTTGAATAACTCCCGTTCACTCACCGTTTACTCAGCGCACGCAAAAGCTTTAAATTATGCCGTTTTCGTACTATTTTTTATTGCTGCTCCTCTCCTATTCATCTAAGCGTAATGTTATATAGCCTATAGCCTTCCTCGATAAATGGACTATCCTACACTAAAAGAATTATTCAAATCGGTCGAGTAGTTCCTGAGATTGGCGCGTTCAAACAAACTCTTCAGCTTTATATATTAGTGTAGATATTAAAAGTGTCAAGTATGTTAGAATCATATAGTTCTTTAACAGGTCCTAACACAACCACAGCTGGGCATGCAACGCGTACTAGTGTGCTGCCCTCTGTCCACAGTACTCAACTGGGTCGACGAAATACACAAGTGGATTGGACCTGTTACACGAGACATTAAAGTAAGATTTCACTTTACCACATAACAATTTTGTAATAGAATACAACAAGTAAATATCTTACAGATTTTGCAGATCAAACAGCCATAATAAAAGTGTATCCTTCATACTTGTTCAACTGAAATTTTTGTTGTTTTTCTATTTAAGTTTATAATTATATACATACATTTTGACTCAGTCTACAATTTTTAGTCCTTATATTAATAATTATGTAATCCTAAATGACTTATGTAAACTTTTTTATATTAAGAGTAATATAGTCATAATAACAGCTGTGGATTTTTACAAATCAATAAATATATTGTGTTTCGTGAATTTTTGAATTTTGAATACTTTTTTCTATAGCAAAAACATTAAAAGTAGTATCACAGTGGAAGTTGTAGCTTAGACTCAATGCCGGATTCTGATTTTTAGATGAATTCTCTAGGTTTCTTCATGGTGATGAAGAAACCTTCATCTAACAACGGATGCTAAATTGTAAATATCAATAAAGCACATAAGTTTCAATAGAAAAACTCATTGGTGTCTGCCTGGGGTTTGAAACCGTATCCAAAGATACGCAGGTTTCTACATGGTGATGTCCTTCATCGAAAAACGGATGCTAAATTGTACATATCAATAAGTCATATAAGTTTCAATTGAAGTGACGAGCCGTTGAAAAAGGATACCGCATGCTTTTATTTAGGTACATATATGTACGTACCGATCGATAATCGGTACGATTCGATCCGCGAATAAAGAAATCTTAAACCGCGAATATAGGATTTGAGTCGCAATTTATTAGTCCGCGAATAGTGAAAACGCGAATGAAGGAAGCGCGAATAAAGAGTTTCTACTTTATATTAATTTTGTTAATATAAACTTTTCAGGTATTTGAATTGTCAAAGCTAAAGAAAATATACGAGCGTGCGTACCAACTAGAAGACTGGTACAACGGAGGGGGTATATTCATCATTGGATACGAGCTGTTCAGAAACCTAACCACCTTAGATCCTGTGCTGGATTGTGTGAAGGCCACCATAGTTAACAAGATCCGTACTGCCCTGCTGAATCCTGGACCAGATATCATAATCTGTGATGAAGGTCATCTCCTAAAGAACGACAGTTCCGTTCTCGCTGTGGCAATGAGCAGGGTTACTACCAAAAGAAGGATCGTTCTGACTGGAACCCCGATGCAGAATAACCTTCGAGAGTATTACTGTATGGTCAATTTTGTGAAGCCAAATCTACTCGGCAGCTATACGGAATATTCTAATCGGTGAGTAAAATTTGATTAAAGGCTGATACAAAAAGCCTACTATACTGTAGAGGATTATTTAGATGATAAGAATGCGTGGGTATAGCTACTGTACGACCCTGTACAAGATAGTAACGATTTAATGTAACTAGTTATAAGTATTATGTTGAAAAGAGCAACCGCCGAGTTTCTTGCTGGCTTTTCTCGGTAGGAACAGCTCCGAACCAGCCGTAGAATTCACGATTCAAAAGCACTTGTTTACAAGTTTACTTGAATAAAGAAAATTTTGAATTTGAATACTATTAAAAGGAGGCTGATGTAGAGTTGATCCGTTTTCTTACCTGATACATGCAGGATTTGTAAAAAAGTACAAAGTTTGACCAGTACTACCATAATACACAAGCACTACATAAATCACAAACTCAAAAGTGGTTTTGCCCTGCAACCGAAGCATCATCAAGAGATATACTCCACGAAAAAATCGCGAAGCAAAGCATCACCCAAGCAAGCCTAGTTATATACTAATTGATTCAACCCCCACCATCTATTTTGCCTCCGAACACGTGTACTTCAAGCTAGTTGCACGTGTTTGGAAGCAAAATACATGAAGAAGGTTGAATAAACTCGAGATTTGCTATTTTTAAAATATTATCCTTATTTAATTACTTACATTTCGTTAAAACCATCTTATCGAAGGTCAAGGAGTAGCTAAATCCACGTATTTTTATCATTTACTACCTGTGCCCGCAGCTTTGACCGTGTTGAAATCAGTGAAACAAATTTGTATTTTAATAAATTTATATTAAACCACTAGGAACCTAAACCATTCCAAGAATCTCACTGTCTTGTAGTAAAAATCATACAAAAATCCGTTCGGTTAATTTTGAGAAAATCGATCATATACATATAGACAGGTTTTGAGGACTTTATTTTAAAATATGTATAGATGTAAAGCTTTTTGTATCGGTCTCCTTTTGATAGTTATTTCAAATTATTGTATTAGCAAGTTTAAAATAGAATCAATTTTCTTATTGATATATAAGAACTATATTCTTTAGGTACGAAAATCCAATAATGAACGGCCAGCACAGGGATTCCAGAGAGGAAGATATAAAACTAATGAAAGCTCGAACTCACATCCTCCACAAAGTGCTGGAGGGCTGTCTCCAACGGCAAGAGGCCTCTGTCCTCTACCCGTTTCTTCCAAAGAAACACGAATACACAGTGTTTGTATCGCTCACCAAAAGTCAGAGAGAACTTTATACACATTACCTGACGAGTTACGCTAAAGCGACCAAGCAGAGTGTACTAAAAGACTTCCACGTTCTGCAGAAAATATGGACACACCCGCAGGTCTTGCATAAATTCCTGATGAAGACTCGAGATGATGAAAAGGAGCAGAAAATTAAAGGTACAGTTCTTTAAAACAACTTAATATGTTTTGGTAGGTCAGAAATAGATCCCACTCTAAATGGAGAGGGCACAACATGTTATTTATTATGACAAGCCAATAGCATTTTACACATACTTGTATTTACACTTTTTCATAAGGCAAGTTCTAGGTAAAACACTTTTTAAGGCGAGTACAGCGTTATCGTAGGTAGTTAGGTACAAAAATTATTTATATTACTAAAAGGAGACAAATTAAATTATACTTACAGGAAATTTTGATAAAAACTATTACTTAAACTTAACTTAAAGCAGGCGAGCAAGTTTATTTTTCTATTTTAAATTGAAGGTCGGTGTGGTGGCAGTGGTTATAAATATGCTGTTACATGATTTGGCTAGTTATTTTACGACCAGCCACGTACCTGCCCATCAACTTACCTTAGGCGCCTTCTACGACACCTCGGTAAGAAATGAGGGTGGTCATTCTACTCACCCGGATACCATACGGCGGGTCAATTTACCTTAGTCGTCTTTTACGACACCTCGGTAAGAATTAAATGAAAAGAAGATTTAAATGTCCCTTCAACTTTATACAAGACCGTAATTTAATATTTAAATTTAAAAACATAAATTTTAATGATTAAAAGATAGAACGCCATGTTTTGCTGGTTCCTCTCGGTAAGAGCAACATTCCGAACCAGCTGTAGCTTAATTACTCATTTTGATCCTTGAAGATTCAAAAGTGCTTGCAAGAGTTTATTTGAATAAAGATTAATATCTGGGTGACCGAGCTTCGCTCGGTAATTTTTTACAAAAAAAACAATTATTTAGTTGGGAATCGATCCTTGGCATTCACATTTCTCAAGTCTGCCCGTTACCCGAGTAAGTTACGTCGACTTGACAGTTAATGGCGAAAATTTAATGCAATATAAATGTTAGTGTTTTTTAATGCCCAAAAACAGGGATAAAACAATTTTTTTTTTACATAAAACCTAGCTAGATCAATTTTTCTCCCCCAAAACCTCCTACATATTGAATTTCAGGAAAATCGTTGGAGCCGTTTTCCGAGATTCGGAATATATATATATACAAGATTAACTCATTTAAATATTAAAGATTGTGATTTGGTATCCGTAATAGTGCGTAAAGCAGTTATACTTCAAAACACAATAAGGAAGAGTTATTGTGATCGGTTGCAGTGGAGCAAGAGGACGACCTGGTGCAGGAGGACCTGGGCGCGTCGGAGGACATCAAGCCGAGCGCGACGGAGACCTGGTGGCTGCAGTACGTGGCGGAGGCCGAGGTGCTGGACGCGCTGCACAGCTCCAACAAGTTCCTGGTGGTGTTCCGGCTGCTGGACGAGTGCATCGCGCTCGGGGACAAAGTGTGAGCGACACCATACACCACAGTTATTATACTAGAGCAGGGGAGTTCCCATCTATACTAATATGTAAAGCTGAAGAGTTTGTTTGTTTGTTTGACGCGCTAATCTCAGGAATTACTGGATCGATTTGAAAAATTCTTCCAATGTAAGATAGTCCATTTATTGAGGTTATTGTAGGTTATATAACACTACGCTAAGATGAGTAGGGGAGGAGGAGTAATAAAAATAGTACGAAAACGGCAAAATTCAAAGCTTTACTTAACGCTAAGTAAACGGTGATAGTTATTAAAAAATCCTGTACTTATTTGTTGCGAAACAAAGCTTAAGTTAGTGTCCGAAAAAAAATCATTTGTTCTCTTTGGTGTGCGGCATTCGTAGGAGGTAGACGTGTTTGGGAGACCTCTTTTGTATTTCTTGTTATTAGAATCTAATCTCAAATAATCGCTATTCGTGATAAGAGCGACCACTGAGTTTATTGTCAGTTCTCAAGTGGATTAGTGTTCCGAACTGGTGGTAGATTCATTCTGTCGTTGGATTTTGTAGTGAAAAGTGTTGGCGTGATTCCCTAAACGCATTCATTTATCTTTTAATTATTCATTTTAAATTGAATTTAGACTTAATTTCTAACAATATCCTATACATTATCAGGTTAATATTTTCAACGTCGCTGTACACGATGGACGCGCTGGAGGACTTTCTGCGGCGCATCAACAAGTGGTCGCTGGGACGGGAGTACTACCGCCTGGACGGGTCGGTACCGGCCGAGGTCCGCCAGAAGTGGTGCCGGGAGTTCAATGCAGAGGTCAACACTGAGACTAAGTAAGGGACATGTTAAATGAAACATCATTATCCCCCTCTAATAGAAAAAAACGATTTTTAACTTTTTAAAAATAATCGATTTAAAAAAATCGATTATTTTGTTACGAAATAATCGATTTTTTTTAATCTTATTTATTTACTATTTTAAAAGTTGCCTTTTTTAATATTAATAATCAATTAGGCTTAAGAATAAAGGCTAATTAAAGTGGACAACTACCAAGAAATAATATCAGATGCGCTGTTTGTGAAATTGGATTAAAATGTATAGTTTGGCTAAATTGGTTTTATCCAACAATGCATATCTAATCTTAAAAACAAGAAAAAGAGTAAAAAAGAAAAAGGAATACCTTAAAAAATTATACTTAATTATATCAGCACCAGTAGAGAATTTTATAAATTAAAACTTAGCCTTACCTTATTTGTAGCAGGTTTTGATATATACAAGCAAAATATTCTTTATTTGAATTAACTTTTACAAATGCTTTTGAATCATCAACAATTATATTCAAAACTTGCGCAAGAAAGATGTAACGGAAAGTTACATCTTTCTTGCGCATATACGAATTATAAAATTTAATCAAGAAACCGCCGACTTTCCTGATGGCTCAACTCGGTAGGAACAAATCCGAACGAGCTGAACTGACGGTTAAAAGTAACCGTCAGTTTTTAACCGTAAACTTTAAAAATCAATAGGGTAACTAATAAATAAAATTTGTATATCCGTTTCCAGATTGTTCCTGATATCGACCCGCGCGGGCTCCCTCGGGCTGAACATGACCGCTGCCAACCGCGTCGTCATTTTGGACACGTCCTGGAATCCCGCGCACGACATACAGAGCATCTTCCGCGTGTACCGCTTCGGACAGAAGAAAGACTGCTATATATACCGACTTGTGGCCATGGTGAGACTTTTGATTACATTAAAACTTATTTTATATATAATATCTGGATGACCGAGATTCGCTCGGTAATTTTTCACAAAAAAAAACTTAAAAAAAAAAACAATTATTTAGTTGGGATCGATCCTTGGCATTCACATTTCTTGAGGCTGCCCGTTACCCGAATAAGCTACGTTGACTTGACAGTTAATGGCGAAAATTCAATTCAATATAAATGTTAGAGTTTTTTAATGCCCAAAAATAGGGATAAAACAATATTTTTTTTACATAAAACCTAGCTAGATCAATTTTTCTCCCTCAGAACCTCCTACATGCTGAATTTCAGGATAATCGTTGGAGCCGTTTCCGAGATTCGGAAAATATATAGATTAACTCATTTAAATATTAAAGATATGAGGGTATCAAAAATAGCTAAATCCTAAAGTCACAATCAAATTCTAATTATAAATATTTTTATTTACATACAGGATTATGGACAGGATACATGCTGGATATTACATCGTAAAAACACATGCATAAACCTCCACCACCGCCACCACAATACACAAGTACTACACATGTTCACTATCAGAAACTCAACAATCATTTCGCCCCACAACCGAAGCATCATTAGGAGATAGACTGCTTTTAGACTCCTTTTAGATAGCCTTTTCTTTTGTATTATGGATCTCCGCAAAGTAACGCCTAATTATATATATTAATATAGTATATTGGTCACCAGGGCACAATGGAGCAGAAGATCTACGAGCGCTCAGTGACGAAGCAGGCCGTCGCGTGTCGCGTCGTCGACGAGCAACAGATTGACCGCCACTACAACATGTCCGAGCTCAATGAATTATACAGGTGGGCGAGCGAACGTTATAAACGACCAGCTGTACCTTTAGATTTGTTCGTGATAACATTTGTTGTACAGAATTTTATAGAAACAAATCCATACTTATTATAAAACAAAGTCCCCTCTCTCTTTATGTGATCGATATTCTCAAAATCTACAGAACGAATTGTTGTACGGTTTTCACTGAAAGATACAAAATATAGAAATATTTATTTCTTTTCAATAATTCATTACAAGAAATACAGATGGAGTCCTTGTAGTAAGTATTAGAAATACTTGTGGCAGAAGGTCTCGCTCTTCCATAACAAAGGTAAGTTATTTAATAAAGATGGTCTGACGACCTCAATAAGGTCGCGGGGAGCCGCTGGGTCCAAGCGGCACAAGATCGTGTGGTATGGAGATCCCATGAAGAGTCCAGCAGTGGACGTCCATCGGTTGAAGAAGAAGAATCTCTTGAACAGCACTACCAGAAGTCAAATCAAATTAAAATAATCTTTATTCAAATAAGCTCTTACAAGCACTTTTGAATCGTCAAGGATCAATATGATTAATGAAGAAGTACATCTCTTATACTTAAACCTTTCTGTAGACTGGTCTAGTGGATTGCAGAATTTTATTGTAGAAGCGAATACCGGGACCATCGAATGAGTTGCTAACTCTGCTCACGACACAGGTGTCATAAGCATTTTGTGACTAAGTAACACAACACTTGACAATGTTTTTAAACTTACAAGATTTTTTTAAAATTTAAACTATTGTGAGTAGTATTCATAGTTATTTTATAGAACCGGCTATACTCAAGTGTTATTCTATCGGGTTAGCTCGACTGGTTTCGAACCCATCCGGGGCACTTATTCATGAGCTCTTTACACGACGTTATCTCGGCGGGAACTGCGTACAGCAGCTCGCTGCGCGACTCGTGTGTGGCGGGGGTGCGGGGGGGGGGGGGGTGACGAGCTAATATGATTAATGAAGAAGTACGAGAGATGTACTTCTTCATTAATCATATTGATCCTTGACGATTCAAAAGTGCTTGTAAGAGCTTATTTGAATAAACATTATTTTGATTTGATTTGACTTCTGGTAGTGCTGTTCAAGAGATTCTTCTTCTTCTTCAACCGATGGAGGTCCACTGCTGGACATAGGTCTCTTCATGGGATCTCCATACCACACGATCTTGTGCCGCTTGGACCCAGCGGCTACCCGCGACCATTTTGAGGTCGTCAGTCCATCTTTATTAAATAACTTACCTTTTTTATGGAAGAGCTAGACCTTCTACCACAAGTATTTCTAATACTTACTACAAGGACTCAATCTGTATTTCTTGGAATTAATTCATCATCATCCTCCTGCCCTTATCCCACTCTATAACGATAACGTCGCGTAAAGAGCTCATTACAAGATTTTATGAATTTACAGACTAGACGAAGAGGGCACGGGTGTTTCGGCGGGGTTGGCCACGGGGGTAAGGGACGAGGCGCTATTGCGGGTGGCCGGCCACGACACGGCCAGCGGGCCGCTGCTGTACGCAGTGCACGAGCACGACTCGCTGCTGCGCGGCTCGGGCGAGACCGCGCTGGCCGAGGACGAACGCGCCGCCGTCTGGCACCAGTTCCAGGAGGAGCACGCCAACAAACGTACGTATTAAAAAAAGTCAAAATTCAAAATGTTCTTTATTCAAGTGGACTGTTTACACTACTTTTGAATCGTCAAATGTTTTTAAGGAAGCTCAGTTGTAGTTTCTTTAAAAACATTTGACGATTCAGAAGCAGAAGAAACATTTGATGAAACATTGGACATTCGGAAGTTCGCTCCTACCGAGAAGAACCAGTAAGAAACTCGGCGGCTATGTTGCGGACCAATGTCTTTGACTGAAAAGGATTGTTAATGCATAGAAATCGACTATACTCACGGCTTATTCTTTCGGGTTAGCCCCACTAGTTTCAAACCCATCCGGGGCACTTATTCATGAGCTCTTTACACGACGTCATCACAGCGGGAACTGCATGCAGCAGCTCCCTGGACGTGACTCGTGAGTGGCTTTGACGGATTGGCCGAGAATTACCTTGCCGCTCGGATCCAGGTGAACACAATCAAATGAACGCAAGCAGGTGGTGACGGCTTATATTGAAACAGGCCGAACAAAAATTTCCCTATTGTTCCGATCCAAATGACCTTTCTATCAAATTAAAGCATGCACGCACGGGATATCGGTTTCTATTGAAAAAACTTTGGCGAGAATTGACGCGTTGTACAAATCTGAATGACCACGCCATCAAATGTACGCACGGATGTTCTTAAATTTTTAACATCATTTTTTGCGTTAAAAATATTACTATGATCAATATCAAATCTATTTAATTCATATTTTGCTTCCCTTTTTTACAGATATACAAAATATTGCAATGAATTTTCCAAACAAAAATTTACCGCCGAATACAGATAAAAATATCAACGACCAATCTGAATCCAGTGTACCCGACTCTAAAGGAAGACCAAAACGGGGAAGAAAAAGTACTAAAGTCACAAATAATACGCCAATACAACCGTCTACGAGTTCACTAAGCGATCAGTGTCCTATTGAACTAAATCTACAAGAAGAGGCCACGAAAAAAATTATGAACATTTTAATTCAACATAATTTCCGCCCTACCAATGGGCCAAGTGATACATCTGAACTAATAAATAATGTGCGACTAACTGTAGCCAACTTACAACGAGGAACACTTCAAAATGTTGACCCAATGACAGAGAGCATCGCTAAAATTTTCCTGGAGGAAGGACCGTCCATTCTGCACCCAGTAGCCCTAGATATAAAAACAGAAGAACCAGTACCCTTGGTCAGCGAAACAGAAACGGAACAAAATCCTACACCTTTTCTATCATCTACAACTGAGTCATCAGAAACAATAGTAGGAGCGACAGAAAATTATAAAAGCGTATTAGGCATAATCGATGAAACCTCTAGTGAATCACAATCATCAATTAGTCAATATCGACATAAGCAAAAAACACAACCTTGTATAAATAGTAAGCAGACATTTTCTGAAGAAAAAGAATCATCAGACACAATAATAGGAACACCAGCAAGTTACTACCCCATATTAGGCGTAAACGAATCTGAAACCTCTAGCGAATCCCAATATTTGACTAGGAAATACGGACGTAATAAAAAAAGAGAAGTTTCTATAAATAGTAAAGAGACAGTTTCTGAAGAACAAAACTCATCAGACACAATAGTAGGAACACCAGAAAATTACAACCGCATATTAGACATAAACGAAAGTGACACCTCTAGCGAATCCCAATCTTCGACTAGGACATACCGACGTAATCAAAAAAGAGAAGCTTCTATAAATACTAAACAGACATTTTCTGAAGAACAAGAGTCTTCGGAAATAATAGTTGGAAAACCTCCAGACTATAATAACATTGATTGTGACGACCAGACCGAATATTCCCAAAGGAAACGACGCAGACAAAGAAGAGACTCTGATGAGGATTATGTGCCAGAAAAGAAAACAATTAAAAATAATGTAACAGATAAACAAAAGCCAAACACAAGGAAATCAAATGTCAAAAGTTTGGTACAAGTTGCACCTAACCTACATGAGACGGGTGAAAGTTTATTAAATCAACGTTTATCACAATCAATAAATAAAATCAAAGAATCGGAACAAATTAAAAAAGAAAATGAAATAATAAATATTACAGAAACACAATCGGAATCCAGTAAAGAAAAAAACATCCACCAACACACGGAAATATCAAATATTCTCCAAAAACAAATTGATGAAAGCATTTTACTTAGCGATGACGACGAAATAGTAAGTGTAACACCTGTGCAACAAAAAACATCTAAAATCTACCAAAAAAAATTAACTGATAATAAAGAGCGAACGGATACTGAAGTCGTTGATGATTCGGTTATTCCACTACATAAATCTTTATTAACAAATAAAAACTTTATCAAAATAGTTGCACATACATATTTATCTGGAAACCCTATGTTGGACGAAGACGCTGCAATCTTAGCCGCCCAATACAGCACTTTAAAAACTTTGAACGAAATAGACGTCACCGGCAAAAATATTACTAGTGGGCCTATATACGATATTGCTGTACAGGTATGTAACAATATGTTTGATGTATGACTTACATTTGTTTCTATCGTGATCAAGATCTAGCAAGATCTATAAATACCTTAGATCTTGCTTTCTCTAAATGCTCCCCACTGACTTACTCGAGATCATTTAACTTTCAAGGTGTTAAGCTGTGGAATGATTTACCAGTATCCAGTATGATATCCGCAAATCTCTTTCCCTTTCGGTCTTTAAGTTACAGACTAGAAAATATTTATCTTAAGTAATTATATATTAGTAGCATCTTTTCATCTATTTATTTTACCAAAATTTATTAATAGATTAAAGAGTTAAATTTATATAAACTTTTTCTTTTTCCTCTATATTACCCGTATTCTCTTTCTTCTTATATTTTTGTCCTTTTCCTTGTGTTACTCAAAAGTTGACTTTTAGGGATAAGATAATGCCTTTATACATGTGCTTTTTTACTTTTTCTTTCTCTTTTCCAAATATATGTATAAAAAGAAAGAAATAAATAACAAAATATATTCTTCTTTGTGTTTCCTTCAGATTGATTAACATTTCATCTTTAACAGGTCCTAGGAAAAGATTTGCTTAAGAAACTGCATAATGCTGGCTTGAACAAAAAAGATTCAGATCCTGCAAGTATGGAATCAGCTAAGGTAGATGAGCCAGCATCAAGTAAGACTTCGAAGAATTCGGAAGGAACGAAGGATAGCGATTTAGAAATGTCACATGAAAGTGAATTTATAGTGATAAAAAAGAAACCAGGACCGAAAGGTAAAACTCTAAAAAAAATAAAAGTGGCACATCCATTGAAATCGGTAACAGAAATTAAAGAAGACATTCAAATTCCGCCAAGCAGCACTTCCGTCGCCGCTGCTGAACTACGATCGATGTCTTACAATGTTCCAGATACACCAGAGGTGGTACCAGTAGGAATGTAAGTACAAAGATCTAAAATTGTACATTTTTCATTGGATTTTTATACAATGACTAGCTAAGCCCGCATGAAAATCAGTGTGTGATAATTTTTTTCCCAAATTTAAATTTTGAACAAATTATAAGAGATTTTTGAATAACTTTCACCGTTTACTTAGCGCACGCAAGGAAAGCTTAAAATTCTGCCGTTTTCGCAATATTTTTTATTGCTGCTCCTCTGCTATTATTCATCTTAGCGTGATGTTGTATAGCCTATTATATACCTCGAGAAATGGACTATCTCTTCTTACACTCAAATAATTTTTCAAATCGCTCCAGTAGTTTCTGAGATTAGCGCGTTCATACAAACAAACTCTTCAGCTTTATATATTAGTATAGATATCAAATGTTCCATGTCCATGTTGTTGCAGGTTTGAAGGTCCATCAACATTGCGAGTAAATTTCCCAATTTCCACGCAAGAGGAGTGCATCCTGCCTGACGATGACGACGATGATATTATTATTGGCCAGTCTCTGTCCCCGCCTTTGATTAATTCACCTAACAATTACTCCAGAGGGAATGCTGTGTCACTTATAGTAAACTCTGTTACAAGTAATGACACCAAATACACGACTCAACCAAAGGTTGTTCAATTTATAGAAAAGCAGTCAGTCGGTGATCCTATACCACTGCCGCCCCCTCCAATTATATCAACCGTAACAAAAGATAACCAAGAAGAAGTTCCGTCTCCTTCTGAGTTCGTAACAATTAATCAAAAGCCGCCTACGATACTGAACCATAGTCTTGGAACTAGTTTTAGTACTAATACGATATTTGTGCCGAGTGCGCTTAAAGTGGTCAATATGGCTACCCAAAACATTCTCAAGAATTCAAATGAGAATTCATCATCAACTCCGGGCTCTACATCAAATGAAACTATATGTTTGGATAGCGATGAAGAAGACACTGTACCTCTCATTAAAGCGGCTAAAGAACCAATTGCCAAAGCTTTGAAGTCAACAACAAAACTTACTTCTGTGACTTATCCGATAGATGTTACTCCTACCGTAAATAAACTGACTGTCCCAGTGACGTCCCAAATCAGGTTGAGCAGTAAACTTGACACTAACACAAAAATTTTACTTGTGCCTTCGTCAGATTTTGCTAAAATGGAAACTTCTAGAAATAAAAATACACAGCCCCAAGCTGTCAAGTCAAATAAATGGGATACGAGGTTCATGAACGCAGCGACGGGCGAACCGATTTGTGTAGATCAAACTGATAAAGTCCCAACTTCCCCAATATCGCAGAACAGGGCCCAGTGTCAAGCCGGTGACATTATACGTATAAACAAAGGCGGTAAAATCGAGATATTACGAAAAAATGAAAAAACCTTGAGTCTGTCAATTCCGAAACATTCTTCAAGTAAATCGTCAACAACATCTGCGGCGGAAGATATTGTTGACTTAGAAACAAAGCCACGAAAAAAAGGTGAGTCTGTAAGTACTCAGCCAATTTCCAGCAGTAAAGTTAAAACAATTATTATTGAAAAAAATCCAAAAGTTTCTAAAGTAATGGAGTCTACTGACAGAGGTCATACATCATATTCTATTACTAGCGATAATAGACAGTCAGATCCTATTTCAGTACTAAAAAATGTCATAAAGATACCAGCCAATAAATATCACGCTATAAAGGTTAAATCAGTTGACGGAGCTACGGCTAAAAAAGCAATTTCTTATATATCTAAGGAAATCGTTGCAACAAATACCAAACAAGGATCTAACAAAATAGAACACCTACAAGCAACCCGGTTAAAGATGAAAAATAAAAAAAATCCTGAAAAAGATAATATTAAACTGTCTACTGAACAGAATATGAAAAAATCAGACACAGCTGTGAAAACATTTGAACTAACTATTAACAAAGAGCCAACATCTAAAGTGATAGACTTGACTGATTGTTTTGCGATCACCAACGAAGTGACTCGACCTGTTAAAAATGTTGTTAGTAATAATATGAAAATGTCGGGAAGTTCAAAAGACTTTATTATTAACAAGTCAGGCACACTTATATGTAATGTACAGAATAAACAGAATCCAGTAACTCTTCACACAGATGACTTCTTGTAAGTACACTTGTAACCATTGGCTTTGCGAATACTTCTTTGTATTGTTTGACTTTAATAAATGATACGATCGTCCTTATCATATTTAGATTAGAGGAGCCATAGGCCTCTAAGTGAGTGTCACAATAAATAATAAAGATGAAACTCGTATACTTCATCTTTGTCTAATAACACATATAAAAGTGTGACAGATAGAAATATACTCATTTGCCGTCTCTTTACTACAATATGGCACATTTTAGCCTGGCTTCCCTAATAAATTATATTTTAATATCTCTACTGACACAGATCCAGATATGACATCTGTTGGTATTTACTTTTTATTTGACTTTTATTTAATGGTAATGCCGAAATAAATATAACATATTATCAAAATAGTTAAAATATTGTTTGGAAAATTTACTTATGTATGTATTTGTTAAGTATTTCAGTATAAATACTCGCATTTTGAGTTTTAGTTTGAGTCGTTTCCCTTGGAGTAAATGTTTCTAGGCTATCTGTCCGCTTAATGAACAAATTGGTAGGTCCAAGGCCTTGGAACGTTAAACAATTTGATACTTCCAACATTATGGCACGCCCAATACCTTGGTACGTTCAATACTTTAGTTCACAAACTTCCATCGTTCTGTGAATTATATACTTCGCCAATATTCTTCCCAATTTAAATTAGATATTTCACCATTTTCATAACATTTCATATCTAAAAACTGTTCACAGGAAGAACTACCCTAGCTCATCGAAAACCCCACCAAAATCTATCGCTACACCATCACAGAAAACTCCCAGTAAAGAAGGCAAACGTTCGTTTTCGCTGTCGTATCAGAACACCGTTCCAATAAAGAAGAAAAAAACCGCAACTCCAAGTAAGTTGAAGGAATTTATTTAAACAGTTATAATTTATTAATCTAACAAATATTATCGTTAGAGCTATCATTTTTGTCCAGGCAAGAAAAGGCATACGCTTTTTTGCCAACTTTTTTTCCAGTTTTGATTGGCTGAGGGTTATTTTGGGATGCCTACTGAAGAGAACCAACATTGAGAGTTTGACCAACAATGTGGCCAAATACTCTTCAGATTGGAGTAACGGCTTCCGCTATTACACACGTCGTCGCCCCTGGCTTAAACAAAACACAGTTATGTCTTAACTTCCACTAACTTGCATTTAAACAACTGGCAATTTTTTTACTTTACTTTTTTTGAAGCTGTGGTAGCCCAGCGGTAATACCGTGCGACTTTTTCAAGAAGGTCACGGGTTCAAACCCGGGCAGACACCAATGAGTTTTTCTGTTAAAACTTATGTCTAGTTGATAATTGCAATTTGTGTGACAAATTGCAATTATTTTTCACCGCTTTTCGGTGAAGGAAAACATTGTGAGGAAACCTGCATATCTCTAGAGAATTGTGTAGATATGTGTAACCTACCAATCCGTAGGTAGGTGGTATGTCTTGGCCAAACCTTCTCTCCGAAAACGGAGAGAAGAGACCTATTCTCAGCAGTGGGATAGTAACAGGCCGCTTATTTACTTACTTTACTTACTAAGAATTTTTTATATTACAGAACCTCAAATGACATTGGAAGATTTCAATTTGGACGACCTCGACGATATTATCGAGTTAGAATAAAAACATTGTATTCGACAAGCTTTACTTCAGAGGTAATTATATAGATTGTCATATGTTCGCATAACCAATGAGGTTATCCTACAAATGATATTAATGTACAATGTTTTGTTTCGTGTAGGGAATGTTTCTTACGCCAAATTTAACCATAGAGTTATACTAGAGTTATGGCGCCTAAAATGTAATAAATACATGCAGCTAACTAAAGCGACGCTATCTGTTTCTATTTTTTGTATGTTTTAGACAAAGATAAATGTTGGTCTCTTTTTTTTTCTGCATTATTTGTTGGACTCGCACTAAAAGGCTCCTCTACTCTATGTACTCTATGATTATAACGCGGAATATAAATTTACTTTTAGATAAATTTTCTAGAAAGTGACTTGACTTACTGTTTTTCTTTAGTCATATCCCCTAGGAAAACTTATGCTAGACCTGAAAATAGACTTGTGGAGTGTGGATACTATACTATATCTATAAAAGTTATGATTTCTGTATTGTGATACTTTATTTTTAATTTTATGTTGTCAAAATATATGTTTTATATTGGTTCTATATGCATAGAATTATTATAGTGAAGTAGGGGAGCAATAGCCTGTAAGTGAGAGTGTCACAATAAAGTGTTAAGCAACGGTAGCGGAATGGTTAGGGTAACGATCTGGAGGTCGTGGGTTCGAATTTCGGCTATTATACTACCGACCTGAACCCACACCTATCACAAGCATTTAGCTTAGTTGATAGGGCTAACAAGTTTACTAGTAATTTGTAACCCTTGGAATTTCTAGTAGCTTACAAAAAAAAATTAAAAAAATGAGAGGGTAGATTAGATTCGTATACTTTGCCTAATCACATATGCGCAGAGAACTATTCATGGCGCGTTCTTAATTTAAAAATACAGAACATTTTAGTACACTTTCAAAATGGCGTTTGCTCACTACGGACGCGCTAAAGAGAAAGATGATAAAAATCGTTTGCTTTCTATTTATTGTAATATAGCACATTTTGGACATTTGGTTTCTCTACTCTATTACAATAACTCTATGTCTCTATGACTGCAAGTACGTCGCACTGGCATACTTTGAGTACTCTATAAATTTGAGTATTAATATTTGTAAGTGCTGTTTTTAATTAAGGTAAGTGTTTCGAAATATATAATTCTATGGTTATTTTTTAGACATAATACGTTATACGTGTAAACAATTTAATTGGTATGATTGAAAATATGATTAGGTAATAAAAATTATATAAGAGGCAATATGATTTATTTTGGAAAGTATAAAACGTTTTTTATTGCATGCGTGATAAGAAAATAATTATATAATTAATATTAATTGTTAATAAACAGCACACTGCTTGAGCTCTATTTACTTCAATTAAATTTTTATAATTAAATTCTGGGTAGATATTTTACAGGATTACTAAAAATTCTGTATATTGCTATAAAACAATAGCCGCAGTTATTTTTTAAATAAATAAATAGAAATTAATAATTTGCTACCATATTATTTTTAATAACACTGTGTGACACAGCTTTTAAATTTATATGATATATACAGAGATAAAACATAAAATACTAAATACAGATAAAAAAGCATGTTTAAATTTAATTCAAAATTAAATGTAACTTCGGAACGATTAAATAGAAATTCAATATATTGAATTAAGGAAAAATAGAATGTCACATAGTTGTTACCATACTTTTAAAAACTGAGTGTAAGTTCAAAAGTTTAGATTTTCTGTCAATTTAAATAAAACCAACACTGCGTATATAACAAAAATTATGTTAATAATAAATATATATTTATAAATTTGTAATTTCTTTGTTCTGTTGTGTAATAAATAACGTTGATTTATTAAAAATTTTCAATACGAACTAATAGAGTAAAATGTAAAAGTGAACTTTGTTTAAGTTTTTTGGGCTTGTAATGTGCCTTTTATTTTATTACAAATGGACACCTCTTATGTAAAAATTGATATATCTTTAAGAATAATTAAAGTGATTATAATAAATTGGCTTTTTATTTAACCTAGTTTAACTAAGATTTAATTCAACATATGTTTTATTCAATTTAACTTATACAAGTTCTTGTGAATAATCTATTCTTCGGATAAATAAGTGGTGTTGTCGAGAAGAGCTTTCCAAAAACTGCGAATGTTGGTCTCCTGCCCTTACCCCACTGGGGTCGGCACAACATGTTATAAAAATGTCACAAGATTTGCCTTCGTATTTTACGACTGGCCGCTTGCCGTCGACCTGACGTCAACTGACCTTAGTCGCCTTTTACGACACCTCGATAAGAAAGAGGGTGATCTATTCTACTCAGCCGGATACCACACAGCGGGTCAACTTACCATAGACGCCGTTACGACACCTCGATTAGAAATATGGTGGTCTATTCTACTCAGCCGGATACCACACGGTGGGTCAACTTAACTTAGTCGCCTTTACGATACCTCTGTAAGAAAGAGGGTGGTCTATTCTAATCAGCCGGATACCATACTGCGGGTCAACTTACCTTAGTCGCCTTTAAGTTATTTCGGTGGGAAAGAGGGTGGTGTATTCTACTTAGCCGGATACCACACTGTGGGTCAACTTACCTTAGTCGCCTTTACGACACCTCTGTAAGAAAGAGGGTGGTCTATTCTACTCAGCCGAATACCACACGGCAAATCTACTTATCTTAGTCGTCTAAACGAAACCTCGGCAAGAAATTCATCCCCCTGTGATAATCCTGTAAAGTTTGGTGCAGTCGGAGCCTTGTTATTCCGACGTATCAGAAACAACTGTGACAAATATCATTGATTAGTTCAGCAGATTCGCCATGAAAGAGTAACAAACATACATCTTTTTTTTTAATTTAAGCTATCGTGAGTGGTGAGTTATTCATAATAAATGTATAGAAACCGGCTATACTCACGTCTTATTTTATCGGATGAGCCCGACTAGTTTCAAGCCCATACAGGGCTCTTATTCATGAGCTCTACTCGGCGGGAACATACATCCATACTCCCAAACTTCCGCATTGATATTAGTAGGATAGGATAAAAGATCGGCGAAGGGAGCTGGCTAAATCAATAAAACACAAGAATACAGTAACTATATATTCTCTTAAAGATACAACAATAATTAAGGTAAGTGCACTAGTAATTGACCATGTACTAGTAGTTGACCGTTTTGTATGAAAATTTAAATAATAAGCGTTTTGTTTGTGGTAGCTAATAAAAAAATATTAATTAATATATTATAAAAAGCGACGATATTTCTAAATTTATAAATAAAAAGCAGTTTTCCCAGAGTCAACCCATTTACTCTTTCGTAACAACTCAATGAATGACACATAAAAATAAGACAGCCACAATACTTTTTCATATCAATGACCAACTCTATGAAGGAGGTTGTATTAAAAACATGTTGTAACAAATATTAAATTTTAAGTTCAGTTCTGAGGTTTTGGGCAGTTGTTAATAGATGGCAACAGGTAATTATAATTTTTTTTTTAGCTGCAACAAACAGAACGCATATAATTTAAAATTTCATACAAAACGGTCAATTTCTAGTGCACTTACCTAATATTAAAATAATTTATGTTCCTTATATTATTAGATTAAAGCTGCTAAACAATATCTTTACCAAATAATAAGCCAATTTAACGCGTGACCAGTCGATTTATCACTTTTACTTACAAATTATAATTATTATTTATTAAAGATCTTTGAATACAACTTATAAATAAAACCTGTATAAATATATTACATTACTGATATTACGTAAAAGAAACATGGAAATAAATTCTTAAAAATGAACCGAAATAGAAATTTATGTCGCACGCTTACTATTAAAGTGACCTGATTCAAATAGTTGTTTTGTGGCAATTTGCAATAAACCGTAGCGTTGCGCCTACAAAACTTGTGAGTGTTAAAGAGACCTATAACCTGGTAGAGCAAGAAAACGCTAGCTTTTTTAATAGTTCGTAAGCGTAATGTAAAGCGTGTATCTAAACCAAGCCTAATTTTAAATACGGTCACTTTAATACTAAACTTGCAATTATAATATAAAAATAAAGTCATTTTTTCTCAATTGATACAAACATATATGTTATATTGTTAGTTTTTTTATTTCTTCATTTATATCTCACGAACTGATCGATGTTATATTTTCTATGGCTGGAGGATGTCGATATTTTGAGTTTGAGTTGTTAGCAAAATAGCAAGTTGTATTGCAAAATCAACTGTGATTTAAATATAGAAAAATAGAAAATTTTGTACACAACGTGTATTTTAATAATCTATTTTATGTACATGAAAAGGAATTCTTTTTCTCATAAAATTTATGTATATTTAAATTCTTATTATTACGATCATAGTACTTCTTATTTAATATTACAGTAATTTTGTTTATTTATTCAATACTTTTTGTACAAATAAATAACTGATTAAAGGAAAATATAAAGTAATATATTTTTTTAATTCGCACTTGGCATTGAATCTCTACAAATTAATTATAGCAAATACAATATAGCCAAAAATATAAAAATGTATATTAAGAATTACAAAATTAATATAGCCAATAAAACAATATAGTTGTGTCCATGCTATAGTACAAAAGTGAAAAGGTATTAGTAATTTCTAGAATTTTACTTTCTGGAATATCACATATTACAAAAAATATGAAAAAATAATCTAGTGAAATCCAGAATGTTTTAAATAAATCAATGTTATTGTTACGTATTTATATTTTATCATTGTCGAGATATTTTAAGATGTATTAAATATTATAATTTATATATTGAAAAATAAAATTTCTATGACGTTTAATAACCGAAACTTATTAGAAAGTGTTTATATAGTATTTAATTAATAGATAATCACATTAATTCACTTGGGTATCATATAATTATTCAAATTTTTTAAATCTTTATTTATTTATATTTATATAAAATTGTTCAAATTTGTTTATGTATAAAGTTATTACTATATTAACTTTGAAATGCAATGAAGAGTTATGAGACCAATTATAATAAGAAAATATTTTTTTTACATACAGAAAATGAACGAAGATTCGTTCAAAAAGTTGCAAACAATGAAGACAAGCTCACACTTGACCTTCTTTTAAAAAAGTTAAACTATGGAAAGTTTTACTTCCATAATTATTTTTAAATTTAACCTATCGTGAGTAGTATTCATAGTTATTGTATAGAACCGGCTATACTCACGTGTTATTCTATCGGGTTAGCCCGACTAGTCTCGAACCCATCCGGGGCACTTATTCATGAGCTCTTTACACGACGTTATCGCGGTGGGAACTGCGTCCAGCAGCTCCATAATTATTATTATTTTTAATCTCATTCATAATGCTTGTAATTTAATTAAAAAGATATTTTTTTTATATACCTTATATTTGACAGGATCTGTCTACATAATAATGATGGCTTAAATAACGATACGCAAGTTCCGACTTCGAGCGGTTATTAAAGGAAATTTAAAATGAATCACTGAATTATTTTTTCTAATTTATTTAAGTAGTATTATTTTGCTATAACCCGCCGCGTAGTATCCGGCTTAGAATAGACCACCCTTTTTTACCGAGGTTTTGTAAATGGCGACTAAGGTAAGTTGACGTCAGGAAGGCAGCCGATCGTAAAATAAGCCTTAACCCCACTTAGAGTGGGATAAAAGCAGGAGAATGCTGATTAATTTGCTATAATCAGTAAATTATTATTACTTTTGTATTATGTATCTCCGCAAAGTAACGCCTAATTTGAATTCAATAAATCTGCCTGTAAAATTCCGCAATAAATTTTAGCTTTGCCATTACAGCAGTATAAAAACACTATTAAAGAGAGTCTGATACAGAAAGCCTACTATACTGTTGAGGATTATTTAGACGATAAGAATGCGTAGATATAGCTACTGTCCGACCCTGTACAAGACAATAATAACTTAATGTAACTAGTTTTTTTTTCCGATTTTAAGTGGGTCGCTACTGAATTTTTATTCGACGCAGTGCTGAGAAACGCCCCATTTGGCCAAACTCATCCAGGTCAAGGGTGGTGGCTTCCGCGATTGGATACGTCCGCCACCCTGCCTGTTCGCTTAATGTAACTAGTTATAAGTATTATGTTAAAAAGAGCAACCGCCGAGTTTCTTGCCGGCTCTTCTCAGTAGGAACAGCTTTCCGATCCAGCAGTTGAGTTGATGATTCAAAAGCACTTGTTTACAAGTTTATTTGGATAAAGAAAAGTTTGAGTGAATTAGAACCCGCGTATCGTCGATATGAGTTAACCAAAAGCCATCACAGCTTTATAGCTGTATAGTTATAGTGTATAGTTATGGTGTATCTATGTCTTGCACGGTATATGTCGTGGGGTTCTCACCGCGCGACCACCCGCGCCAATCTCGTCCGGTCAAATGAGCATATAGCGTTTAGGAGAGCGCCACGCGCGTCTCCGGGACTGGTGCCCGCCATGCACGAACCGTTCGCACTCGTCTCGCCAGCTGCAAACCGATATAAAAATATATGGGACAATTTTACGTAACCCGTCTTCAAAGTAACTTAATACTTGTGTTATGGATGACGGACAATTGGTTAAATATATACATATATAATTTTCAAATACATTATGTTTATCCGGCTGAGTAGTATAGACCACCCTTATGTCTTACCGAGGTGTCGTAAACGGCGACTAAGGTAAGTTGACCCGCCGTGTGGTATCCGGCTGAGTAGAATAGATAACCCTCATTTCTTACCGATTTGTCGTAAAAGGCGACTAATCTAAATCGACCCGCCGTGCAGTATATGACTGAGTAGAATAGGCCACCCTCTTTCTTACCGTGGTTTCGTAAAATACGACCAAGATAAGTTGACGTCAAGCAGGCGGCCGGTCGTAAAATATGTAGCCAAATCATGTGACAATGACAGGAGAATGATGATGTGCTTGCCTGGCTTTTAATCCATGAACCTCTAGAGAGAGATATGCGGTTCCACCGTTAGGCTATCATGACAAAACGATAGGAAATTAATAAATAAATAATAAATATATGGGACACTTACACACACGGTCGTCCGTCCCCAAAGTAAGTAACTCAATACTTGTGTTATGGGTGACAGACAACTGGTGAATATATACTTATATATTTTTTAAAATAAATACTTAAATACTAATATTAACCCAGGCTTAAAGACCAACAAATTCATTTATTTTTTTTATAGAAAATGTTGGCCCTCGGCGGGAATCGAACCCGCGACCCGTGGAGCTGAAGGTAGGGTCACTACCCACTGCGCAAACGGGCCAGTCAGTTAGAAGAAATTAAAAGTCCAAAAATAAATGAACACTTACAGAATGGTGGTGTCGGCGAGGACGCGGTGCTGGCGCTGTGGGATCGCACCTCGCTCAGCGACGAGCTAGATTTCCATACACTATCGCGTTTTTTCTGAAAAACAAATTTTTGGTTTCAAAATTTAAAATAATAACGACATACCCTTGCGAAAAATCAGTAATAATAATAAATAATAACAGTAATAATCAATAAGGACAACACAAAAACGGTTGTCCTGATACAATTACAGTTTGTTAGTAGTGCATGCGTTTTATAAATTCAAATTCAACATTTTCTTTTTTCAAGTTAACTTGTAAACAAGTGCTTTTGAATCGTCAACTCTACTGCTGGTTCGGAAAGCTGTTCCTACCGAGAAGAGCCAGCAAGAAACTCGGCGGTTGCTCTTTTCAACATAATACTTATAACTAGTTACATTAAGTCATTACTATCTTGAACAGGGTCGGACAGTATTCGAATCCGATCCGCCGCAGCCGACTCGCCGAAGCCCGTCGTATGCCGACCTAAAGGAGACCTTCGGGCGTTCCGAACGGGGTTTTGTCGGACGTCCATCGGAAAAGGTCCCCGGGGCGGTCGATGCGTCTGGTGCTCCCGATGCATCTTTAGCAGAGGAGGGGCCACTTCTAGAGAGGCCCCGACCCAGAGGTGGCGTACTCTGGGGTACAGAGTTGCTGCTGGCGGGGATGGGGGGCAATATGTACAACGGTACCCTGTCCCCGTCACCACGGTGGAGCACTGTCAGGTTTTTAGTCGGTGACAGTCCGACATACCCGCCACTCGTCCCCGTCGGGCGGTGACGACCCATAATGGGTATTCCTGACATAAAAAAAGGGTCGGACAGTAGTTATATCCACGCATTCTTATCTAAATAATCACCAGTATAATAGGCTTTTGTATCAGCCTCTTTTTAACAGTGTTTTTATACTGCTGTAATGGCAAAGCTAAAATCTTCATGTGTAAATCTTATGTTTAAGTTTCAATATAAGTATTCCATAACTCACCGCTCTTTTTCTTTGTTTCTTCATTTCCTCTTCAGAGTTGAGTATTTTCTGTATCCTGACTTCCTTCTTCGCACTTCGCACCTTAAAAAGGAAAATGAAAAATTTAGATTGTGGTAATTTAACAATCAGTCACCCCATCCGATTAAAGTTGAGTTACATTTTGTATATAGCCGATTCTCATACTGTATATCCATATAAAATTTCATAAAAATCGGTCAAGCCGTTTGTAAAAGTATGGTAACTAATATAATGACACGAGACTTTCTATACTTATTATTTTAAACAAACCCACCATGATTTTTTGGAAATTTTGTTAAAAAGTTAAAAAAAACCCACAGATTTGCACTAAAGTAATGTACTAGAGAATTGTAGATCTACAACAATAATACAGAAAACTCCGCTACAGCATGTCTCTATTTCTTGTGGTTTACTCACAATAATTACTTCTATAAAACAAATCTCGAATTGAAATTTTGAACATAAAAGTAGTTATCGTGAGTTAATTATAAGAAATTTTGTGAATAACTTTCACCGTTTATTTAGCGCACGCAAGGAAAGCTTTGAATTTTGCCGTTTACGTAGTATTTTTTATTGCTGCTCCTTTTTTATTCATCTTAGCGTGATGTTATATTAGGCTATAGCTTTCCTCAATAAATGGACTATCTTACATTTAAAGAATTTTTCAAATCGTTCCAGTAGTTCCTAAGATTAGCACGTTCAATCAATCAAACAAACAAACTCTTCAGCTTTATATATAAGTATAGATTTACTGACCAACTTCTGGTCCCTCCTGAGTCTCTCTTCCATGACGCTCGCAGCAGCCCTCAGCTGGTCTTTGAGGGTAAGCGGGAACTTGAGGTGCATCCTCATGTCTTGCTTCGGGGTCAGCCCGTTCAGGGATCCGTGGTGGAAGAAGGGGTGCATCAATAGCTGTTCCAGCGTCGGCCCTCCGTGCTTACAGCTGGTGCTTGATAAGCATAACCGGAGAACTGATTCTTAAAGAATAAAGACAAGATGCTTTAAAAGAATATTTACTATTCCTATCATTCGTCAACTCTGGAGCTGTTTTTTGGCATTTATATAAATATTTCAGACACTCCGCCGTGTGGTATCCGACTGAGTTGATTAGACCACCCTCATTTCTTACCGGGGTGTCATAAAATGCGACAAAGATAAGTTGACTCGTCATGTGGTATTCGGTTGAGTAGAATATACCACCCTCTTCCCTACAAAGGTGTCGTAAAATACATAGCCAAATAATGTGAAAACTGGTTTATAACATGTTGTCCCGACCCCACTTAGAGTGCGATAAGCGAGGATGATTAAGAACATACATAATAACAAAAATATTGGCGATGTATATAATAGACAAAGTAGGAACCGACATAAGCTTGCGGCTTGAAAAAGTACTTAAGTCCTTCGTGTGTTTGTGTTTCCCTTGGATTTTAACTTATCGAGGTTGTAATCAAATCAAATTATCAAAATATTCGTTATTGTACAGCAACAAAAATAATAAATTATGTACTAGAGAAAAACAAATTATTAACAACCTGTATATAGTCAGTTGCACAACTGGCAGCCTTATCGCTAAAGCAGCGATCTCTACCAGGCAACCTTCTCATAATGGATATTTGTACTGTTTTGCCTCCCCTAGTCATGTATCCATTCACATTCACTCAAACTCTTTCAGAAACTCACTTAAATCGTAAGGCAACTTACCCAAATCAGGAGAGATTCCATCGGGGTATATGTCGCAGTATGCAGTGTCAAGGGGCGCTGCGAACGACATCTCATACAAAGTCCTGCCAAAACAATACACGTCGACCGCCTCGATTGTACTGGTTCTTTTCATCTCCAAAAGATATGGCCTATGTAGGCACGGCACACCCATTAGAAAGTTTTCTACGTCCATCAATACCGCCCTTTGGTTTTCTATAGCTATGTTACCAGGGTGTATGTGACCTGAAAATGGACCAATACACATGAAGTGGATGTGTATGGCCCCGGAAATACTGAGGAACTCCCTCTGGAATACTTAGTCTAACCCTGGAGAGGTAAACATCATCAATCCATTACCAAAGCCTGTAACTCACCCAAAGTGAACATATTCATAGCAACTTAACATAGGGTTAACAATTCACGTGGATAGAGGGAATTACTAGAGCTTTCGTCCATAATCGAAATGTTAATAAAGAACAATTCCCTCGTTAGTTATTAACGCAAGTCATGATCTAAAAGTAAAGTAAGTAAGTAAGTAGCGGCCTGTTACTCTCCCACTGCAGGAATAGGCCTCCTCTCTCCGGTTTTCGAAAGAAGGATTGGAGCTAAGACCTACTATAATAAAATTAGCTGTACCTGCTTTTGCGCCCGCGTGGAATACAGTGTGCTTAATTCAAAGGAACAAAAGTAGGTGAGTCTATATAACTATAAGTCTGTTTTTTTATTTAATTGTTAGTATTTTTGTAGATCTAAAATTTTCTAGTACTTTATTATAGTGTATCATCGTTTAGTGTAAAAGAGTTTTAAATATGAATGTGGATGGATGTATGTCTAGGGGGAGGCTGAAAAAAAGATGGATGGATTGTGTGAAAAATGATATGCATATTAAGGGAGTGGCACCAGAGTTGACGAATAATAGAGGATAATGGAAGAAGACATATTTTGCCGACACCACTTAGAGTGGGATAAGGGTAAGAGAATGATAATTATTTTAGTGTATCTCTGTTGGATTACGCGGCACGTGCAAATAATCCCAGCAGGCAAGTTTTTTAAAACTGCGCGTTACGAGGTAATACAATTCTTCCGGAAAGCTCAGGTTAAGGCCTCCTGTGAGCTTTACTTGGGTGCGACGTGGAAACCAGCAGAGATACACTAACGTAATGTACTAGAGAATTGTAGTTCTACAAAAATACTACACAAAAGTCCGCGACACCATGTCTCTATATCTTATGGTTAACTCACTATTATTACTTTTATGATCATTACGTTATTTACGCGGAAAATATTTGGGACACTGATTGCCACGCGGGCGAAGCTGTAGGAACAGCTTCTTCCGAATCGTTCCCTTGTTGCTGGGGTTCGTAACCCTTTTTCATATTATCAACTGTCCTTTTCCAGATGTTCCGATCAGCTCTGTGTAGTGCGGTACTGATTAGTATATCCAGTTGTTCGGATATTTGGTCTGACCATTGTTTCGGACTTCGACCTCTGGGTCTCTTTCCCTCTACTTTCCCTGTGACAGGAACAGCTTGTATATTATAAAAATATTGTACATACCGTGTGCTAAGCCTTTGTCATGTAAGAATTTCAACGCTTGTAATATTTGGTATCCATAGTGAGATATTTGCCAGTTCGTTAAAGGTGCCCTAGTTTTAGGGTTGCCATACTTCGCTAAATACTGTTTGTTGTACTCAGAGCCGTATAGGAGATCCCTAACGCTTCCGCTCTCGTGTATCCTCCTCACTACGTAGACCCCTGTTTCTAGCACGTGTATAGATAATATATCATCTATGTACGGATGCTGGAAAATAATTTAATTTATTATTTTTTATTGACAGGCAATGGTGATCATCTAGTGCTCATAATTTAAAGTATTTCTATTTAACCAAAATGATTAAATTTACCAAAAAATAACTAAAAATTTCTTATGTAATTTACATCTATTGAAAAATGACTTACCGACATATTCTGGAGACTCTTAAAAGCTGCCTGAAGATCCTTATTACTCAATGTATGATCAGGTCCAAAGCTTTGCCACGAAAGCAAACAATTCGTTTGGGTCGCTGTTTCGCTCACCTAATTTTCAATTAAATTAAAGTGATAGCACTACATCATTTTTTTTCTAATTTAAACTATACTTATACATACATCATTCTCCTGCCCTTATCCCACTCTAAGTGGGGTCGGCACTAATTACAAATTGTAGCCTATATGTCATTCCTATTATAACATATATTACTGTAAGGTTTCATCCATATAGTTTTTTCGTGAAAGAGTAACATGTTAGAAACATGCTGTCACATGATTAGCTGCGTTTTTACGATCGGCCGCCTGCCTGGCGTCAACTTACCGTAATCGTATTTTACGAAATCTCGGTAAGAAAAAGGGTGGTGTATTCTATGTATTAAACCGGATACAACACGGCGGGACGACTTTTCTTAGACGTCTTTTATGACACCTCAGTAAGAAATGTAGTTGGTCTATTCTACTCAACCGGATATCACACACGGCGGGACGACTTGCCTAAGTCGCCTTTTACGATACCTCGGTAAGAAATGTAGTTGGTCTACTCTACTCAGCCGGACACCACGCGGCGGGACGACTTACCTTAGTCGCCTTTTAGGATACCTCGTTAAAAAATGAGGTTGGTCTATTCTACTCAGCCGGACACCACGCGGCGGGACGACTTACCTTAGACGTCTTTTACAACACCTCGGTAAGAAATGAGGGTGGTCTATTCTACTCAGCCGGATACCACACGGTTAATATAACGCAAATACGTATTGTTATATAAGATCACGACGCTCTAGATTAGTGGGCGGTCGAAGAGCGGAGAACGTCATTGATAATATATATTTAACAACTATTTTATAACACAACGTCTCCATATATTTTTCTGTTTATCATTTTTTTATGTTCAGAAAAATAAATTTATCATTTATTGTACAACTATCGCGAATTGTACTATTACAATGTAATAATATTACTTTTTTGACCTCGTATCTACGTACTCTAGGTACTTTGAAGCGATGAGTTTCCGCTGAATTATTATATGTACTATTTATAGTCTAAACCAGGGCTTCTTAAACTGTGGGTCGCGACCCCCAGGGGGGTCGCGAGACTACTGAAAGCAAAAGGCGTCGCAAAGATCTGATACTTTTCAATCATTATTGATACAACTTCATGGCTGCAGCTGTCTTTTAAAGAACTTTTCTAACAAAGATTTATTGATATTTCTCCTCCTAAGTTCCTTCATTACCCCTTTTCATTAAATTTAATTAAATAGATTTTATTAAATTTATGATTGGTTAGTTTACAATTATAAATAAAATTTTAAAATTAGTATACACACTACGTACACATATAAATACAAATAAAAATCATACAAAATACTATTGTAGTTTTATTATAACTATTTTTTGAAAAAAGTGGCAATGCAAAACTGTTATTTACATTGTAAAATAGTGCGATATTACATCTACATCTACGGTTAATATATATTTCATTATATGGAGGAGGGGGTCGTTTAAAATATCCTAAGCTTGAAGGGGGTCGTTATATAAAAAAATTTAAGAAGCCCTGGTCTGAACTACAGCTTATGGACGTAAATATTCTGATAATATTAGCCATGCTGCGTACAAATACCGACAGACGCTATGGTTTTACTAGTGTATTTTATACAATTTATAGAATTAGGCATTACTTTGCGGAGGTCCATAATACAAATCTAATGAAAATATTATTAAGCTATAATTCGCGATAAAAGAAAATATATGTAATGCTAAATGTTGTGTACTAATCGTTCTCATACCTGATACAAGCATAATTTGTAAAAACTCATGCACTACCCGCCACCGATAACACAGCAATACTGTACAAGCACTGCACACATTTATCACCACAATCTCAACAATTGTTTCGCCCCGTAACCGAAGCATCGTCATGAGATAGACTCCACGAGAAAATCGCAGAGCGTTGAGATTGTGTTAATTATAAATTCTGCATGTACCAGGTATGAGAACGAATAGTACACTAGATACATTTAGCATTACATATATTGCCTTTTATCGCGGATTATAGCAAAATAATATTTTAATCAGTTTTGTGTATGTTTTCAATTTTGTATTTTTCAGTTTAATGTATTTTATCTTAAAATAGGAAAGGGTAACTAAATTTATTAGTCATTTCAGTTAAATTCAAATATAAATAAATGCTTTAATAATATAAACGTTTTATAAACAACCATTTTGTGCCATTTTTTTCTTCATATTCCAATAAATTTATAACACTTTATTTATGTTTCCTAATTTGAATGTTATACAGATGTAGAAAGCATAATTGTGCCAAATTTCAATCTTGTTTCAGCGTATTTGTCATGAAAGAGTAACAAACAAACATCCATACTCACAAACTTCCGCATTTATAATATTAGGATAACAGATACTCACTAAAAAATAATGTTTACGTATCCTCCATCCAATATCCGGTAGAGCTGCTTTCAGTTCGTAATGACCATCTCCTCTTAAAGCTATCGACATAGTTTGTAGTGCTTGTTCTGTATGAAATATATCACATTCAAATAATTCTTTATTCAATAAAGGTAAGGGCACTATTAATTGTCCATGTACTAGTAGGTGACTGTTTTGTAACAAATTAATAATCAGTGTTTTGTTTGTTGTAGCTAATAAATAATATTAATTAATAATATTATATTTTAAATATTAAACAATGGGCTACAGTTTTGTGGTTTGTGATTTGGGTAGGTGTTAATAGATGGCAACAGGTAATTACAAATTTACTTTTTAAAGGTGAGGTTACATTCATCATCCACATGCCCTTATCCCACTCTAAGTGGGGTCGTACAATGATTTGGCTACGTATTAAAATACGTAACGACCTATGTAGCTGATAAAATCGTAAACGACAGACCGCCTGCCTGACGTCAACTTCCCTTAGTCGTATTTTACGACACGAAGAGGCCTATGCCCAGCAGTGGGATAGTAACAGGCTGTTACTATATCTTCTTCTATCGCGGATTATAGCAGAATAATATTCTCATTAGTTTTGTAATTACTATTATATTAATGTTACCTGCTATACTCAAAGAGTAATTGCTAGGGTCCAAGAAACTTCTCACTGGTAAGGACAGCGCTAATATTTGGTATTTTAAGACTTCATTTATGTAATTCTGAAACATGGATAGTTTACTTAAGAACAATTTTATTATAAAGGATGATAAAATTATAAAAAACTAAGTATTACAACTGCTTCATCTATTGTAATCAGTGTGTTACAAAATTTTTCTTAATGTACTTAATACCATAATGTATTATTCACTTAAACCTTCCTCAAGAATCTTTTAGTAAAAACCACTCAAAAATCTGTTCAGTAGATTTTAAGAAAATCAATCACAGCTTTTGAGGACTTTGTTTTATAATATGCATAATAATGTAATTTTTTTTTTGAAATATTTGTTACAACAACAAAAAATTCTTTTTTTCATGGCATTTTTTATAAAAAAAATTACATTATTCATAATTTAGACATTCAGGTTTATTCCCAGTTTTAGAAACATATGTAACTAATATTTATTTGATTTTTTAATTGTTGATGAGATGTACCTACAGATTAAATATAAATAAGTTGTTATAGCACCAAGTCCACCACAGTAATAGGATTTGATACCTTTTAATTTAATATATCTTAAAATATGTGTAATATAATACAATGTTCTGAATGAAATAAAGTATATTTTGTTTAACTACAAACAACTTTGTAAGGTTTCTAATCTTTAGGTAATCCAGAAATAAAATACAAGGTATAGCAAAAACTTATTTTGTTGGTAGATATAAAAATATTCTAAAAGCCCTAATTTGTCTAGATTCTAATCTTGAATATATGAATACTGATAACCCAATTTTACTATCATAAATAAAAGTGTATTGAACTCTTATATGAAGTACAACTTGAAAACAAACCTGTAAAGCTATCTGGCGTTCAGCTACGAAGGAAGGTTGCATATTTCCAATAAGTTTCTTAGGAGGTATCGGCAGTTCTATATTCGCATGCTGGAGAGCGACGTGTAGCGCCGCAAAATCTCTGTACCTACGGGACACTGTCCATTTGTTTTGCTTAATTGGTCCTCTTTGCACTCGCAATACGTACTCCTACAAAAAATAAGGTTATGAGTAATAAATAGATTTTTCCTATCAATTTCTTGGTACAAAAAAATTACAGTATGCTTGTTCACGTTCTGCGCGTTTTCCAGTACACACTCAAGTTGTTCCGTATCATCTATTCGAACTTTAGATTGCGAAGAACTTTCAAATATAGCCATCACAAGAAATTGTCCCTATAATAATTAATTTGAATAACGTAGAATGCAATAAACATTTTGTTATCGCTTTTAAATGTCAAAGTACTATAAAATGTCAATTATGTCAATCACGACTACTGTCGTTTGTCAGCTGACGAATTTTGACACAAGCGTGATGTGTTTATTAAAATGTAAATTCATTTAATAAAATATTATTATTTTATGATTATAATTATATTAAGAGAGTTTAATCATTAATGATTATTAAAAATGAAATTTTAACTTATATAATTACTAATGTTCTTTCTATATTCAAATCAAACAAATAATGATCCAGTTGAATTATTTAAAAAAAAAAAAATATTTCTGTGATTTAATAACTTTAAAACTATTAATTTTATTATAATATCTATCACTACAAACGATACTAGCAAAGTTTAATCATATCATTCAGAAAATCTTTTTTGATTTTTTTAGTACATCTTCTACATTTTATTCTTGCAAAACGGAACGTCTACTGCGAAACATAGACAATAATCGATTTTGTCATTTCCTGTAATATCGCAACGAGTCGCGAGCGGAGTGTACCACGGCCCTTCAGTCTACCTTATAATAAGAATATTTGTTAATTATGTCGCTGATCTCCGCTCGTTTGGCCTCCTCGGTGGCCAGGCGTTTGCCCAACGCCGCCACCCAGGTATTTATTAAAATATGTATCTAAATGAACTATAAAGTATACGTTCCGGCAGGTATGTCATGTACCTTAGCCACCCTTTTAGGTAATAATGTTCTTCTTTGCTTTAGATAAGAGAAACTATACCTTCTAAAACAAGTAAATTGATATAATTTCATTAAATTGTTACGTTATAATGTGTATAATAACTTATTTATCGAAACGAAAAATTTGAGTTATGTAATACAGGCCGATCGGTTTTCTGTCAAAAAAGATATCCATTTTGGACAGTGTATGCGGCACACTAAATTACCTAACCAAACACTATGTTTATTGTAGTGTATAGTAATTAAATCTATAGGCAATATTTGGTGTCTGTAAAGTTATGTGTGGTATGATAGGTTTCGAAGGTCGCCGTGCCCGCGGTGGCGGTGGCATCGCGCAAACTCCATGTCTCCTCCACACACCGGGCTGCCGAAATCTCCACAATCTTGGAGGAGAGAATCCTCGGTGCCGCACCTAAGGTAACTTGTTACATAAACTTTTTAACACACCTTTTTTAATCTTCAACCAAGATTTGAGGTAACGTTTTATAAATAATTTCATACCTTTTTCAATGATATATGTGTTTCCTAAATTAAAAAGATTATCTGCCGAGTTTCTTGCTGGTTCTTTTCGGTAGGAGCAAACTTCCGTATCAGTGGTAACTTCTTTAAAAACATTTGACTATTGAAAAATACTAAAAATAGTCCAATATATTTTTCCAAAATATGCATCATTTTAAATGATGCATATTTTGGAAAAACTGGTAAAAAATGTAAATTTATATTGATATTTTTCTTTGTGCATGAAGATTCTATCAGCTATTATTTTTTTTAAAGTTATTTTTGTATTAAATTTCCATAAACTAAATCATATATAAAAAATTAAGTTAGGGGAATTATCATTTTATGAAAATTTATTTAATGTATTTATCTACGCCATGTGGTATCCAGCTGAGTAGAATAGACCACCCTCTCTCTTACCGAAGTGTCGTAAAATACGACTACGGTAAGTTGACGTCAGATTGGCGGCCGGTCGTAAAAACGCAGCCAAATCATAACATGTTGTGCAGACCCCACTTAGAGTGGGATAAGGGCAGGAAGATGAAGATGATGATATTTAATATATTCATCTAGTTGAAGGTACCTAATATATGTGAATGTTAAGGTTTCTTTGGAATTATATTTATAGGCTGATTTGGAAGAGACAGGCAGAGTGTTGAGCATCGGTGACGGTATTGCCCGTGTGTATGGACTCAAGAACATCCAGGCTGAGGAGATGGTGGAGTTCTCCTCAGGACTTAAGGTTAGTATATTAGATAAAACAATGTATATTGTTCTGTGCATATTACACATATCAGCATAAATACGGATGTGGTGCCACATTCAGTTTGCACTTGTCTACAAGCATAGTTTAAGTAATCAATTATCATTAGTTTTATTATATGGTTGGAGTAGACAATAAATCTTCTTACATACATTGTTTTCATATTAGTCAAGATATTATATTTGAGTATTTTATGAATTCTTATATAATTGCATTCATAATTCTAATAATTGCAATTTATCACATGCTTTTCCGTGAAGGAAAACATTGTGAGGAAACCTGCATATCTCTAGATAATTCTTGTGATATGTGTATCCCACCAATCCGCATTGGAGCAGCGTGGTAGGTCTTAGCTGCAATCCTTCTCTCCAAAAATGGAGAGAGGAGGCCTTTGCCCAACAGTGGTATAGTAGTAGGCTGTTACTTTTATGAATTCTAATTGGACAAAATAAGAAAAAATTATCTTTTGTTAATACTTTTTTTATTGATATTCCAAATACAGTTAAAAGAGAAGAAAAAGAAAATGTTACAATTGTATAGGGAGTTTGTAAAAATTATTATATTACTTATACTTATTATAAGAATTATTCTAAAAAATTCTAATAAAAATAAATTCTAAAACAAGAAATATTTACTATAAGAAGTTCATATTCTATGTTAAAATATAGAATCTAATAATCACACTATTCCATTACATATGTTCTAGAATTACTATTATAAAATCATCTTTATAATGTTGATACCATGATCGCATTTAGTGCCAATACAAAATTGTCAACCACCAGCTAACCTACTTTACCTACTTACCTTAAACCTTTACCTTACCTGTTAAAGTTCATACTGCAAGATTGATGGTTTCATTAGAATTTGGAATAATAGATTACATTTTTTTATATGTTCTCTGTATCAGCTTTATTAGGAGATTGCCCTCTTGTCACCTGAAGACTGACCTGAGTCAAACTGCAAAAACAAGTTTTTGCAGTTTGACTCAGGTCCAATAATTTTGTGTTATCTTAAGATTATAAATGGTGACTGATGTGCTAAGTTTTCATTACCAGGGTATGGCCCTCAACTTGGAGCCCGACAATGTCGGTGTGGTCGTGTTCGGTAACGACAAGCTGATCAAAGAGGGTGACATCGTCAAGCGTACTGGTGCGATTGTGGACGTGCCTGTCGGCGAGCAGCTGCTTGGCCGCGTGGTGGACGCCCTGGGTAACGCCATCGACGGCAAGGGGCCCCTTGACACCAAGACGCGCATGCGAGTCGGTATCAAGGCCCCCGGCATAATCCCGCGTGTGTCTGTACGCGAACCTATGCAGACCGGTAAGTTATGTAATATTACCGCATAATTTTCCAATTGTGCAGGGATCGTCAACCTGCAGCTCTGGTCAATGATTTGAAATGTAGCAGACATTTAAAATTAATAGTCCCATTAATGCAACAATGCTAAAATATATTTTGAGATAAAAATATTTCTGTTAAATTTGTGGCATTTAGTAAAACGGGCAAAATCTAGAGAGAAAGAGACTAGAGATGAAAATTACGTCATCAGGCATCCAGTAATACCAAAAACAATATCGCCATATCCAAAGATAAAGTCACCTTTCATATACTTATACATAGGAGATGTAACTTAATTCTTCAGATAATTTAAATATATTAGATATATATGATATCGTAAGAGTAAAATATTCTTTATTTAAATTAATGGTAATCATTAACATGTACTCAATCAAATTTTTTTTATTTAAGTTTCTGCCATGATTCTTGCCTGTTCTTATCTGTAGGAGCAAACTTCCGAATCAGTAGTGGCTTTAACAACATTTGACGATTCAAAGTACTGGAAACAGTCTACTTGAATAAAGAGTAATTAAATTTCGACTTTATGATGGATTTAATTTTTAGTTACGTAATGTATAGAAACCGGCTCACTTGTTATTCTATCGCCGCGATAATGTCGTGTAAATAACTTGTGAATAAGTGCCCTGGATGGGTTCAAAACAAGTCGGACTCGATAGAATAAGACCTGAGTATAGCTGGTTTCTATACATTAACTATGAATACTACTCACGATAGTTTAAATTTAAAGATTTAATTTTTCGTATCTGTCCAGGTATCAAGGCTGTAGACTCTCTGGTACCAATCGGTCGTGGACAGCGCGAGCTGATCATCGGTGACCGTCAGACCGGCAAAACCGCCCTGGCCATCGACACCATCATCAACCAGCAGCGCTTCAACAAGGGCGATGAGGAGAAGAAGAAGCTGTACTGCATCTACGTCGCCATCGGACAGAAGCGGTCCACCGTCGCTCAGATCGTCAAGAGATTGACTGATGCTGGTAGACTATATTTATTTATTTATATGGATCTTGAACAGCATAACTATATGTTATGCTGTTATAACCCAAAAAGTCTTAAATTAATTATGTAATACCAATACAGGGAATCACATCATTCTTAGTAATGATTTTACAATTGCTAAAAATAAACAGAAAGACAAAAAAAGAAGAGAATAATGAAAACATGAAAATAAATAAATAACAACATTAAGTTAGTTTAAAATCTGAACTTAAAATTTTAGTACATTTTTTTATAAATGATGAAAGCCCATCGCAGCCAATACCCATATGCAGCTATTGTATAAACGCGAGGATACGTGATATTGGGGTATTCTGCCCCAGTTTCGTTCTGGGAAACTTTGTCTTAAAGAACGGACATGGAATGTGAGGAGGTTTATGAAGTACATTTATATTATATCTACTTAACAGTTTGTGGTTATCAATTTTCCCATTGAAAAGTTTATGGAGATATTTCATATCTAGTAGAGATCTTCGAAAGACTAGTGACTTCATTTTTACATTTACAAGTCTGTCATTGTCAAGTCTTTATATTTTATTTTTATTTATTATTTATTTATTCCTTAGAACTACCAACAGAATTACATGTGTAACTACAGTAACATGGTTATATATCCTAGGGTTGCTAATGACATATAAATCTAATTAAAGGTAGTCACAGTGTGCTTAAAAGGTAACAAACATACAATAACTATTATAACTAACATTAGAAGAAAAAAAAGAAAATAGAAAATATAAAGTATAACAAACTTAGGGAAAATATGGAAAATAGCTTTGCATTGAGAATGGACATATAAATTATGTCCTTACTTGATACAAAGCTTTGTATAAGTATTTCTTGAATAAATTTAATTTATTACTAATATCTATTGAGGTATTCTTACTGACAAATTCATTAAATTGCTTGCATATCCTAGGTAACAAGGAGTAATGCCCTAAGTTTGTTTTATATATTTTAATAATTATTTCAGACAATTAGACAAGTAGACTTACATATACATATCCATAATAATTAGACATGCAATGTCTATTTGCAGGGAACTGAAAACATTCTGCCTGGGTTAAAACAAAGGGTTGTTCCTGTTAGTACTAAAATTAACTTTATTTTTTAAAATTATATAAAAAGTATTCTTCCCAGATTTAAATAATAGTTCAGTTTTATACCAAAGTATATCATCTTCTTGTTTACCTCTATTGACAGGAGGACTATTATTGCAGAACATAAGTTAGCAGAATGTGCTATACCACAAGATCATATGCTGTGTGCCTGATATACTTTGAGGTTGTTTGTTCTATTCATAGGAGATCTACATTGGCTGTGTTTTCTCATTCGCTCATAATCTATTCAGAATATGATTTAAATATAATTATAGATAGTAGTGACTTTAACAATTAAACAATACACTATAAATGGTATCATTCAGATGTAGAGCACACATGTTCTTCTAGAGCTTCCGTAGTCATATTTATTTCAATAACACTATGTTCATATTCCATCAAATAAGTTTAAATTCTTGATGAGAAAATCGAACACTCCGAACCATGTCGAATGTGGACGAGTTGACAATGTGTATTATGTATTGATGACATGTGTGTGGGACGAGTCTGAGTGACCCAGTGTACTTATTATAAGTAACATGGGTATTTGTAATAGTATACTGGCTATTACGTTAACAAAAGAAGCTAGGACTTTGGCAGGTTTTACATTTTAGTGATTTCATGATGATTTTAATATGGAGTGTCATAGTCAAATTGACTAAACTCCTTTAAAAAAAAATAGAATAAAATAAAAAAAACTTTTGATGGATGTTTAATTATGGGTACAGTTAGTTTGTAATAGTGCTCAATTCAAGAACATTTTTTACTTGACATGGTTTTTATCTTTGTGCACAGGTGCCATCAACTACACCATCATTGTGTCCGCGACGGCCTCCGATGCCGCCCCTCTGCAGTACTTGGCGCCCTACTCCGGCTGCGCCATGGGAGAGTTCTTCCGCGACAACGGCAAACACGCCCTCATCATCTACGACGATCTGTCCAAACAGGCTGTTGCCTATCGTCAAGTAATTAGATTCAAATCAATATAATCTGTATTCAAATTAACCTTTTTAAGCACTTTTGAATCGTCAAGGCTGAATATTATTAATGAAGTTAATAGAATGTTGCTTTTATTGAGAAGAACTAAGATGCAGCAGTCAATCTTTTTAATAGTATGATATGCTTTACATATAAACATATTTCTTACATTTAATTTAAATTTCCAAAAGTTTATATAGAACTTATTCGAAGTAGATGCCAATCTCATCAGAAACAATTCATACATATAGTATGCAACTATGAATATTAGGAAAGAAATAAGATGTCATTTTTTTTCCAATTTGGTAATGAAAAAATATTGTTTTGGTTATGTAACATGCAACAACACAGTACATCATCCTGCCCTTATCCCAATCTAGTGGGGTCGGCACAACATCGTACAAACATATCGTCACATGATTTGACCGGCCGCCTGCCTGACGCCAACTGATCTTAGTCGCCTTTTACGACACCTCGGTAAGAAATGAGGGTGGTCTATTCTACTCAGCCGGATACCACACGGTGGGTCGACTTACCTTAGTCGCCTATTACGACACCTCGATAAGTAATGAGGGTGGTACTATTCTATTCAGCCGGATACCACACAGCATGTAACATGCAACAATACATTATACATTTTCCCAAACGTCATAAATTCATTACACTTAAAATATATCTCGTTAATTTCCGAAATGGTCCAGGTGGACTTATGGGGTCCACAAGAGACTCAATTCCCATCAATAATGGCAGTTCGTAGTTTTTAATTAGTAATTTTTTATAGTTATTGGAATATAGCTGCAGCGTGTTCTCTGGAATGAGCTAAAAAGTTTTTTAATATTCTTAAGTGCTCAGGTGTTCTAATGACATTTCGTCATGTCTCAACTTGTTATCAGATGTCTCTGCTGCTGCGTCGTCCCCCAGGTCGTGAGGCTTACCCCGGTGACGTATTCTACCTTCACTCGCGTCTGCTCGAGCGTGCCGCCAAAATGTACGTACATAACAGAAAGATACTACAACAAATTGCATGTTGGTACCATGCATAGTGTATTGTCAAAACCTGATTTGGAGAAAGTATGCAATTTATTAAAATTCTTCTTGATGAGCTTTCTAGAATAGTTTATTAGATTAGTTTGATTAGTTGAGTTTTAGGGTATAATAGAGCTGGCATAAAAGTGTAAAAGCCATTTAATTACCGAAATTTTAAAAAAATGACACTCAAAAATTTAAAATTTAATGTTTAGTCTTTTTAACTCAGTACCATAGAAGTTAGTTTGTAATATTACCAGGACCAAAGAAATATATCACAATTTGAATTCATTGTATATAATATGTAGGATGCTAATATGTGTTGTAATATTTGCTCTAGCAGAGTAATGATTCAATCTGCTGTTACACTGATGATATGTTGATCTTCATTATATACAAGGAAAATATATATCTATTGTATTAAACTATGTGAATTCAAAATTAGGCTTAGTTGAGTTTAATCCTTAATGAGTGTAGTCCTTATTTCAATGCCATCAATGAGATCGCGCTACAAACTATTCAAAAGGGATGTGTTTCCTTGTTCTTTCAAGTTGTGTGTCTATTTACCACTCACAAATCTTAAGTTTTTTTAGGTACTACCCTACGCTTTATTGCAATTTGCCACAAACTAACTTTATTGATTTATGTCACTTTAATACTAAGCGTGCGACCTTTTCACATCTGCTTATTCGATCCAAGGTCTGACAAGATGGGCGGTGGCTCGCTGACCGCTCTGCCCGTCATCGAGACCCAGGCCGGTGACGTGTCCGCCTACATTCCCACCAACGTGATCTCCATCACTGACGGCCAGATCTTCTTGGAGACTGAGCTGTTCTACAAGGGCATCCGGCCGGCCATCAACGTCGGTCTGTCCGTGTCCCGTGTAGGATCCGCCGCTCAGACCAAGGCCATGAAGCAGGCAAGTTATTTTTGGTTTATGAAGTCTTATCTAAATAAGTTAAACAAATCTATACCTGCACATACAGACTAGAGCCCAAAGGTCAATATAAAATTTAAAAAAAAAACTATTTGTGATTTATGATTTGTAACATAATTTCATCAAAAGGGATGGTGTTGTTATCGACCAATGTGTGTATTATTATCACCTAGTATTAGAAAGTTGTGATATAAATTATTACTTTTATCACCAACAGGCCAGTCAGAATGAGTCAAGTAATCATTTCTGTTAACCAGGTGGCTGGTTCAATGAAGCTGGAGTTGGCGCAGTACCGTGAGGTAGCCGCGTTCGCCCAGTTCGGTTCAGACTTGGACGCTGCCACTCAGCAACTGCTGAACCGTGGCATGCGTCTCACTGAGCTGCTCAAGCAGGGACAGTATGTGCCCATGGCCATTGAGGAACAGGTGAGTTCTAACAATACACCATCTTATATGTAAATTACACAGTACTGTATCTTGTTAGTCCTTTGGAAAACTATAATATAATTAGTTTTTTTTTCTATATAAAAAAGTAATGAGAATATTATTTTGCTATAATCCGCGATAAAAGGAAATATATGTAATGCTAAATGTAGAGTGTACTATTCGTTCTCATACCTGATACATGCAGAATTTGTAAGAACTCATACACCACCCGACACTGATGACACAACAATACACAAGCACTGCACACATTCCATTACACCATAATGTGTGCAGTGCTTGTGTATTGTTTCATCGCGGATCAAAGCATCGCAAAGCTTTGCGTTTTGTCGAAATTGTTGCTTTGCGAAACAATTGTTGGGATTGTGGTGGTGAATGTGTGCAGTGCTTGTGTATTGTTGTGTCATCGGTGTCAGGTAGTGCATGAGTTCCTACAAATTCTGCATGTATCAGGTATGAGAATGAATAGAGTATACTCTACATTTAGCATTTATCGCGGATTATAGCAAAATAATATTCTTATTACTTTTGTATTAAGGACTTCCGCAAAGTAACGCCTAATTCTATAAATCATTACTTTAGCATCAAAATTTGTTTCAAATCCAGGTCGCTGTCATCTACTGTGGTGTACGTGGACACTTAGACAAACTGGACCCCACCAAGATCACTGCATTTGAGAAAGAATTCACCCAGCACATCAAGACAAGCCACCAGACCCTGCTTTCCACCATTGCCAAGGACGGACAGATCACGCCCGAATCTGACGCGGCTCTGAAGAAGATCGTCACCGATTTCCTTGCCACTTTCCAGGCGCAGTAAAGTGTCTCGTTAAACTTATCTTGAGGCTGTACAATTTATTCAGAATCAAGTGATATTTCGTACAATCTCAAACTTAAGTGAACATAATAATTAAGCGATCGCCTACGGAAGCATTTTACGTTCTAATAGATGCATAATGCTTCCGCCGATGGTCTTTCAGTAGTGTATCATTCGTATGGACTGTACTGAATGTGAATACAATCATGGAATGTATTTATCTTTTGGAGTCTGCAGTGGTTATATATAAATAAAAATATTTATAATAAAAGGTGATATTTCTCCTTTATTCTTATTCAATAAATAAAAAGCAGTTTTCCCAGAGTCAACCCATTTACTCTTTCGCAACAACTCAAAGAATGACACATAAAAATATGACAGCCACAATGCTTTTTCATATTAATCGCCAACTCTATGAAGGAGGTTGTATTAAAAACATGTTGTAACAGTCGACCATCCTGACAACATTTGCGACCCCGCAAATCTCATAAGCTGACATCTGGGAATGAATCTACCACCGATTCGGAATGCTGATTGTACTGAGAAGAATCGGCAAGAAACTCAATACATGCTCTTTTAATCTGTAAAAGAAAACCGCACATGCCATGACATGACAGGACTACGCTCACGCTTTATGCTCAACTCTAAGCTCACGCTTTATGCTCAACTCTTTAAGCTCAAACTCCTAAACTCCTTAAGCTTTTCGCACCATAAGCATTTCGCACCTCAAGCTTACCCTCGATCACTGTCATGGCATAACACAGCTCAATTAGTGGCAACCAACTAAGCAGATACACACGTAAACAGACTCGCAAATGATAACGCTCAAAGAACAATCACCACTTCTAGGCAAAGCCTAGCTGACAGTCGTTACAGATGTCCACAGTCTAGAAAACAATCGTTACAACTGGAAAGATCCAGAGAACAATCGTCATTCTAGCTGACAGTTCCATCGAACAAAAGTCACGGGCGCGTCTAAGGCCTCACATAGCACATCGTCACGTTGATCTCACAGAATTAATTAACCGAATACCAATTACCATCAATAATCTCTCCAATAAAAACTCCATTTTTTATTCCATAGCATCGCATATCGCAACTATCTCTCAAATTATACGAAATTCGCACTCTCCGTGTTGTCTCAATATTGATCGTCATTTGTCTTTTCTTTAAACTCTTTAAATTTCCAGATATTCCTTATGTCCACTCTATTTGTGAGTTTAGGTTACATCCCACTTCTGAATATAATAAAAGGTGATATTTCTCCTTTATTCTTATTCAATAAATAAAAAGCAGTTTTCCCAGAGTCAACCCATTTACTCTTTCGCAACAACTCAAAGAATGACACATAAAAATATGACAGCCACAATGCTTTTTCATATTAATCGCCAACTCTATGAAGGAGGTTGTATTAAAAACATGTTGTAACATATTATTTATCTGTGACTTATTTCTTCCCAATCTACTACGGTTTAGTATTATTTAGTTTGGTGTATTTATATACTGTCGTCGGAAAGCACGAAAAGCTTGTGCCTACAAAACAACAAAAAATGGTTTTCGAACACTAATATCCCTCAATTCTACAAGTTAATATTTTAAAAGAAAGTTAAATGAATTAGTAGATAGTTAAATGTTTTTCCAACGAATTTGCATTTCTCACAGTAATATTAGTATTATCGAAGTTAAAAATTCTATTTATTTTTATTAAACGCAATAGGATAAAATAACTATAAATGTGTTTATATTTCTTGTTTATGCTTTTATGACAACTTATATATTGTCAGTGCGTAAAAATATGTATGGCGGAGTGGAGCGAGATGCAGCTGAGACTATTTTCATGCGATTCATTCATAAACGCGTGCATGTGCAAGAGGGATGTTGGATAGCATGTTGGCGCCTGAAGTAAAATTCCTTTTGCACGTTGGCGCTTGTAAGGCTCTAGCTGTGGTAAATCGGGCCTACCTGTAGTGCGAGCATAGATATATACTATATAGGATAGCGACTAGCGAGTGTCTCAATAAATGAAACGGAAGATAAATCTTCTATACTTTATCTAATCACTCATAAAAAAGAGACAGATAGATAGTCTCATTTTAGGATGGCTTCCCTACTCTAGTATAATAACTGCTGATACTGGTAGGCCCATAGAGCTTTTATAGGTAGGCCTCGAGTCTTGTTACTATTCTTTTTATTTTAGTACTCTATGATTATTAATATTTGTCTATGCTTGCTTTTGTTGATTTACCAAAAAGTAGGGTTATGCCGACATTGTAGAATGTAGAGATATTTTCAATATTTGTGTCGTTTCGTTGTGGATAATTATTTTATATTCTTAATTTGGATCTGTTAATACAAGTATTTACATTGTTATCATTCAACATTCAAATTTTTACACATAAATAGTTATAATGGAGCATTTTGAAAGAGCGCATATTTCAAAATCGGACAATAAAAAGTCAACAGAGAATAAGAAAAAGCAGCTGAGGCAAATGTTGCATGAGTATAAAGTAACTGATAACAAGCTTATACACAAATCTACAGTCGTTGACGAGGACTCTACATCTGTAAGTGGGTATTCAGACTTGAACCTTACGAATTCTAGTTGTGAAGAAGGGCTCTACCCGACAGTAAGTTGCAGTACCGAATTTGATATATCAGATACTTATAAGAATTATGAAGAGAATAGTAATAATGAGTCTAGTTCTCAGTCAAATATTATTGACAGATACGTTAGCAAAAATGAAGCATCTTTCAGTGACCATTCGATATCGGATTTTGATGACATAAATAGTTCTAAGAGCAATGGTTCTTTAACCAAAGAACTTTCAACTGAAGGTAGTTTAAATTCTGTAACTGATTCAGAGGCAATAGTTATGAGCGGGCTTAATTTATCAGACTCTGATACATCAGAATCTTTCGACGCAGATGGTCATCTGGCTGCTGAAATTAAGAAAAGGTTGGAGAGAAAAAGTAAAAAGCAAAGATTGAAACGTAATTATTTAGAAGTTGATGATATTTATACTGATCCAATAACCGAACATAGAAATAATAGTAAACATATCAAAGCAACTCAAAATCAACTCTCAGTGACTGAGAATGATTCTTCTATGAATAGTGACATATTAAAAACTGAAGATATTGATTCAATTATGTCTCCACCCTATGTTTCAATTACAGCATCAGATATGTCCACTCATAGCTTAAGTGATATAATTGGTGATTATAAACATTCAACGATTAAAAACTTATCAATTGACCATGAAAATCCTATCAATTCAAACTATGCAGGTCTTTTTATTGAGGATAAGATGTGTGTGGATATAGCAAATGACGATGAGGTTGGCAGCCTAATACCAGAGCTAGATGACATTCCAAAACTTGAAGAAATTGACGATGAATTAAATGTTCTTGATGCAGCAACAGAAAGCTTAGATAAAACTGTCAACACCTTGGATACTTCAGAATGTGAAGTACCAAGTGAAAAGGAGGAAAATTTAGACTATGGGGATGTAGCTAAATCATTTAAAGTATACTACGGTTCAAAATGTTGCATAATCATATTAAAACATCCTTGTGAATTATTCGTTCAAGGGAAAGTTAAAATCAGATCGTTGGGCGGTACAGTTGAAATATTCGGTTACACTCTAAACAATGATAGTTGTAACATATATGCACCTTACTATAATTTTTCTCAATGTATAAGGACAGTCGAAAACCAAAATATATATTATGGTCTGTTCAATAAGCTAACTACGGCTGGAATAACGGTGTCTGAATCAGAAGATATAGTTACAAGTATCGGTGAATACGATGGTGTTATACTTTTAGAGGAGTTAAATAGGAAAGCAATGGATTTTCTTGACAGTAATTTTAAAATAACACACTTGTTTACGAAATCTAATAGGGCTGTTGAGCCATTCTTCAGCAAGGCATCAGATATTTTAAAATGCTCCTTATTTTCTTTTAGACCATCTAGAAGCTTTTGTGAACATCCTAGTTGGTCAGAGGCAACTAAATTCGCAGAAAGTAAGTTTTTTTTTACGTAAACTTTAATTCAATTTCTATCAATGATTATTTTTCCATTTGAGAACACACAAAGGAGATTGTACTGTGAAAAAAAGAGTAAAACTAAAATATTGATTATTCACAAATAGTGGAAACATTGTTTACCTTTTTTGTGATCTTTTATCTTTGGACTTTTTCATTTATATTTTTTCAATTTTCAATGATTTTTGAGTTATTGATTTTGTTTGTTTCCAAATTCACTTAAGTAACCACTACTCCACACTTAACTCTCTCAAAGCTACAAATAAAGGATGAGAGGTAAAAAATGAGGTAAATAAAGTGGCACAACTTAGTGCAGCACCATCCAGTAATGAATAGCGTATACAGCTCCAACAGTTCTTTCTCCTCCTTCACTATCACAAATTCAACAATTGTTTCACCCCGAAACTGAAGCATGATTAGAAGATAGACTCCACGACAAAATTGGAAAGCGAAGGATAACCCAAACAAGCACATTTATATAGTAATTGGTTCAATCCCTACCATTTATTTATCCTTTGAACATGCGTAACAAGCTTGAAATAGAAACATTTATCTGATCGTTATTGAAGATGGCATTGCTATGTATAATTATCTCGAGTTGTTCTAAAAAATTAAGTTGGAGGTTTTTGTCACAGGTGTGCAGAATTTCTAAACAATGGTGGTTTATATTTTTATAGCGAAAATAACCATTTCATTTTAGATAAATGCAGTCGTGGTATAGTTTGCGGCGGAAAGGGAACTGGCAAGTCGACATATTTGAGGTATCAAGTGAACAAATTGCTTGCTCAAGGACCAGTTCTGGTGGTGGATTTGGATCCTGGACAGAGTGAGTTCACTGTGGCTGGAAACGTGTCGGCTACAGTGGTTAAATCACCTTTGTTTGGACCAAGCTTCACACATTTGAGGCAGCCGGAAATGTTTGTATTATGTTGCTTAATTGATAAAAATAACTATTTACTCAATCAAAAATATATTCACAAGTTATAAGTAATAATTTTAAAAGAACTAAGAATAAATCTAAAATATTAAAAGAATATTTTGAATTTAGCACCATTTGCCCCTTCAATTTTATTGTAGTTATGTTATGTATGTTAGTAACAAACTGGACCTACTTAAAAAAAACCGTTTCAAACTGAGACCTTTAGTAATAAATCAAAACAGTTTAGTTGTTCACTTGTATTATTTGAGTATAGACTTTTGTTGAATATAGCATAGGCGCAAACACGCACTAAAAGAATGTCACTACACGTCCACTCTTGCCCAGGGCTATGGTGTTACTGACGTGGTGCGCTTAGAAGTAGTGTAAGGTTTCCTTTGTACGCTATTATTAGTATGTTTATGTATATTCAAGTATGTGTGTGTCTTGTTTATATTATTATGTACACGGGTTCATGGATTTGAATGAAAATATCTGGTGACAAGTTAAAAAACTTTATTCAGCTTTTCACTACAAAATTAGTACTTACAGTTATTTTGCAGTAAAATAAACTCAGATCACTATTATTTTCGCTTCTTAATTAACTCTTGATTGATATTCGCAAACTGAATGTCGAGGCGCGCGATACGTCCGCTTATATAGTGAACGAACCGATTTTAGGATTATTCGCGACTATTCTTGAGTCGTAGCGGGGATACGGAACATGATTGGTAAACGTGAATGTTCCTGAGAAATGTCAATCTGCATACACTACAGATCTAAGATTTTTCATTGTTTCAGAATGCTGAATATAGGTATGATCAACACAATGGACAACGCGAAACTCTACGCGACAGCAGTGAAAACACTCATAACCGACTGTCTCCATAACACCGCGTACACCGAGATGCCATGGATCGTGAACACCATGGGAATGACCAATGCTCTAGGACTCAAGTTCATGACACTAATTATAACGCTCATACAGCCTACATACCTTCTACAATACGAGCCCAAAGCGGTCAAACACTGTTATGAAACGTTGCTAACTTCGCCCAATGTAAAGGATTTGTATGAAGAGTATACTAACGATGTCTTGTTCGTGAACACGTCGTGTCCTGATGATTTGGAGTATTCTTTTGTGGTGGCGTACGAAACTGGTGGATATCGGAAGAATGCTTACAATTTGGTTCCCAAGGATGAAAGATATTTGAACTTTTTGACCTATTTCAGTGACTATATAGTGACGAGTCCAGGGAAGAATTTACTAGGTATCACTCCGTATGAGTAAGTATAAGTTATTTATCAATTCATTCTCTGTCACCTCTGAATCTTACCTAAACTATTTTTTAAATTTATTAAAATCAATGAAACACAAATATTACAAAAGATACAAACCAAAAACTAAAAAGATTTGTCTGGTAATACGGAACACGATTCGTAAACGTGAATGTTTCTGAGAAATAGTATCAAGTGAATTTGAACTCTAATGACGAATTGTTTACGAACTCTTTTTGCATAATCTTATACTGCCCCCTTCCAATTTGAACTCTATGACATATGCATTACGAAGATATAGATAGAGAAGCAGGCTTTATTTTGCGGAATTCTATAGTACAGAAGTTATGATAGTATTATTTTGCTGTAATCCTAGTTTGCTAAGAGAATCTATGTAATACGAATTATAGGAAGCAAAACCGCTTCCATGTCTTATACATGCAGAATTAGTTACCACACGTACCACAAAACGCCGCCACCTACAACACCACACAAGCACTACACACACTCACTACGATAATCTCTCTAAACATTTGGGGAGTGGTACATTTTTTGCGATATTAAGTTGGTATGGTCGTGTAATGAGGAGAGGTGAAAATCATATAACCAAACGAGTTTTAATTTTTTTAATTTATTTATTTAAACCAAAGAAACATAATTAACACAAAAAATACAAACCAAAAACCGCAAAGGCTTGTCTGGTATGTGAGTAACTTAGGGCCTGTTTCACAAGCTACCAATGAACTGTCAGTTAGCCTATTCGGAACATATCTCGAAATTTTGCGTTTCTCAGGTTTCTGATAGGCTTATTCAGCACTTAAAGTACCTAATAAGTATATAATAACTTTAGGTCCTGTTTCACAAGTTACTGATAAAGCGTCGGATAGTTAACCGACAAATAAACTAAATAGCAGATAAATGTCTCTTAAAAAAAACGAAAAAAGTGAAAAATTGAAACTAAATAAAATCGCGACCATTTTAAAATAGGTATTTGCTATGCAGCAGATAAACAAAATAACAGCCACATGATCTACCTGTTAACTTATTAGGGGCTTTAAGTGCTGAATAAGCCTATCAGAAACTTGAGTAACGCAAAATTCCGAGATATGTGTCAGATATGTTCCGAATAAGCTAACTGACAGTTTATTGGTAACTTGTTAAACAGGCCCTTAGTCTCTGTTTAGAGACATTTATCTGCTACTTAGTTTCTTTGTCGGTTAACTATCCAACACTTTATCAGTAACTTGTGAAACAGACCCTTAGTGACGATGAATTATTTGGTCGTTTTAAAGTGATGTCACTTTTGCTGTAATGCACTTTATTGTACATATTTTTTGTCCTATTATCCGTCCGCATGCATGACATCACTATTTGACGATGCGTAATAACTTATAATGCTTTACGTGTCCAGGCCACTGATAACTTGTTTTGACATATTGTAATCTTTAGGTAAGTATTTAATCAGCTTCAAGTTAGAACGTTAGATTCGAACTTATCATCTTCCACTTTAAAAGGTGTCGGCACAACATGCTATAAACATGATGTCACATGATTTGGCTACGTATTTTACGACCGACCACCTGCCTGACGTCAACTTACCTTAGTCACTTCAGTAATCAAGTGCAATTTGCCACAAACCAATTTTTTTAAATTCGTATTTTACGATACCTCGGTAAGAAAGAGGGTGGTCTATTCTACTTAACCGGATACCACACGGTGGGTCAACGTAACTTAATCGCCTTTTACGACAACTCGGTAAGCATTGAGGGTGTTCTATTCTACTCAACCGGATACCCAACTGCACGTCGACTCACCTTAGTCGCCTTTTACGAACCCTCTGTAAGAAATGAGGGTAGTACTATTCTATTCAGCCGAATAACACACGGCGTAGAACGTTAGATACAAACTACGGCAAATTGCACTTGATTACTGAAGTGTCGTAAAAGGTGACTAACGTAAGTTGACGTCAGACAGGCAAACGGTCGTAAAATACCTAGCCAAATCATATTACAACATGTTTAAAACATGTTGTTCCGACCCCACTTAGAGTGGGATAAGGGCAGGAGAATGATGTGACTTGGGTTAGATTGACTATTTAATGTAATAAGTGATATTATTTATTACGATTCCATAAATAGCTCCATATTATAGCGCGCGATTATAAATGAGTCAATGCGAACCGGATGGCGATTATTGTTTTCAATTAAATTTAAATAACGACCCTATGGCTTTGCAATTTCAATTTCGCAACTCGCAGTGTATCATTTCAATTATGGTAGTGTCGTAAGGTGGCCAACCATTCTGAGAGAATGTGAGACAAGTTGTAATAGGCCTATGCAATATGCAAATAATATTTATTAATCGCGAAAGTCTGTCTGTCTGTTACCCTTTCTCGACCAATTCAATGATGAAAGTGATCACAATTAACGCTTTTCTTTCGAGAATACGGAAAAAATACATAAGTTATGATAGAATTATTTTACTATTATTAAAAAAAAACGCGAATCATAGTAAAATATTTTATGTTCATATTCACCATTTATAGTAATATATAAAGCTGAAGAGTTTGATTTTTTGAACGCGCTAATCTCAGAAACTACTAGACCAATTTGAAAAATTCAGTGTAAGATAGTCCATTTATCGACGAAGGCTATAAGCTATAATAACATCATGCTAAAACAAATAGGAGAGGAGCAGCAACACAAAATATTACTAGAACAACAAAATTTAAAAAATTTCCTTACGTGCGCTGAGTAAACGGTGATAGATATTAAAAATCATGTATTACAAAATTCAAAAGTAATAATAAAATTATTTTGCTATAATCCACGAAGAAGTAAAATAGAAAATATATACAATGCTAAATGTAAGTGGACAATCGGTTATCATACCTGATACATGCAGGATTCGTAAAAACACATGCACAAACCTCCACCACCGCCACCACAATACACAAGCACTATATACGTTCACTATCACAAACTCAACAATCGTTTCGCCCCGCAACCGAAGCATCATCAGGAGATAGACTCCACGATCAAAATCGCAAAGCGAAGCAATACCCAAATAAGTTTAGTTATATACTAATCAATTCAACCCCACCCTTTATTTTATTTTGCCTTTATTTAATTCTATAAATTATTACAAAATTGTTCCCCTTTAAAAGTTCTAAATAAAATTCCGCGACAGCATACGTCTAGCCTATAAAGTTAACCCACTTTAACCATTTTAGGGTTATAAAAAGACTTTGGTACTGTTTCTATCTTTCCACAGGGGCTTAGCCGCTGGCGATTGCTAGTAGCAAATATAACAGATACATGTAGTGAAGTATAAATAATTCATCACTATCGCTTTATTACCACCATTATGGTATCTCACCATTAAAAAATTGCCAGACGTTTCTGAATTGTATTAAGATTAAATTATACTTTCAGATTGTTTGAAATTTAACAATTTAAATAAACATCAGCCTTCCGCATTTTATGCTGAATACATACATAAAAATTTATCTATTAAGCATTATTATTAAGATAGCTTTGTTCTTGCTTATATTATATTGTTTAAATTATATATTCTACTAGCAATCGCCAGCGGCTCCGCTCTCGTGGATAGATTAAAACCGCAATATAGTATTTTGATAACGATAAAAATGGTTAAAGTGGATTAACCTTAAAAGCTAGACATATGCTGTCACGGACTTTTATTTAGAACGTTTAGAGGGGAACAATTTTGTGATACATGATTTTTTAATAACTATCACCGTTTACTCAGCGCACGCAAGGAAAGCTTTAAATTTTGCTGTTTTCGTACTGTTTTATTGCTGCTCTTCTCCTTTTCATCTTAGCGTGATGTTATATAGCCTATATATAGCCTTCCTCGATAAATGGACTATCTTAAACTGAAACATCAATATTCCTGAGATTAGCGCGTTCATACTCTTCAGCTTTATATAGTATAGATTTATTAATAAAACGAAACGTTTTAAATTATTATGACGTTCACGTTGTAAAAAAAAGTCGGGTCTATCCTACAATATTCGTTCCGTTTGCCCGTACTACTCATAGATCTTTCCATTAGAATATAGTATGCACTCACCCCTATAAATAGATAGGTTTAGTTCATTCAGACGCAACAGGTATCTTTATGCCGCGAATGTGAACCTTATTTTCGCACTAATTTTTTTATAGTGACGTTGACTAATAACAATTATCGGTGCTAAATGTTTCATTTGTTAAGATCTTTTTGATATCTATGTATATCTATACTAATATATAAAGCTGAAGAGTTTGTTTGTTTGATTGTTTGAGCGCGCTAATCTTAGGAACTACTGGACCGATTTGAAAAATTCTTTTTGTGTGAGACAGTCCATTTATTAACGAAGGCTTTAGGCTATATAACATCACGCTAAGATGAATAGGAGAGGAGCAGCAATAAAAAAAACTACGAAAACGGCAAAATTTAAAGCTTTCCTTGCGTGCGTTAATTAAACGGTGGAAATTATTCAAAAATCATATATTACTAAATTGTTCCCCTCTAAAAGTTTTAAATAAAAGTCCGCGACAGCATATGTCTAGCTTTTAAGGTTAACCCACTTTAACCATTTTTATGGTTATCAAATTATATTACGGTTTTAATCTTTCTACGCGAGCGGAGCCGCTGGCGATTACTAGTAAGTAATAATAGTCACTACATAATACCTACCGTGTTGCATCCGGTTGGATAAATTAGACCACCCTCATTTCTTACCGAGGTGTCGTAAATGGCGACTAAGGTAAGTTGACCCGCGGTGTGGTATCGGGTTGAGTAGAATAGATCACCTTCATTTCTTACCGAGGTGTCGTAAATCGCGACTAAGATAAGTTTACCCGTCGTGTGGTATCCAGATGAGTAAAATAGACCAGCCTGTTTCTTACCGAGGTAAAATACGACTAAGGTAAATTGACGTGAGGCAGGCGGCCGGTCGTAAAATACGTAGCAAACATGTTACAATATGATTTGGTTTCTACAATACAATCTTAACAATTGTTTCGTTCCGTAACCTAAGCATCGTCAGAAGATAGGCTCCACGACAAAATTAGCGATTTTGTTGTGGCGACAACATTGTGACAGGGCGAAAAAATTGTTGAGATTGTAGTGGTGAACGTGTGCAGTGTTTCTGCATATATCAGGTATGAGAACGAATACTACACTCTACATTTAGCATTACATATATTTTCTTTTATAGCGGATTATATAATATATTCCTGGCGCGTTGGCGCAGTGGGTAGTGACCCTGCCTTCAGCTCCGCGGGTCGCGGGTTCTATAAATGAATTTATTGGTCTTTGAACCTGGGTGTATATTTGTATTTAAGTATGTATTTAAAAAATATATAAGTATATATTTACCAGTTGTCTACCATAACACAAGTATTAAGTTACTTACTTTGGGGACAGACGACCGTGTGTGTAAGTGTCCGATATATTTATTATTTATTTTCATTATTCATTCATAGTCGCCGATTATGAAGAGCTATAGGTATTTTTGAATTTAAACTATCGTGAGTGGAATTCATAATTAATGTATAGAAACCGGCTATACTCACGTGTTATTTTATCGGATCGGAAACTAGTCGGGCTCATCCGATAAAATAACACGTGAGTATAGCCGGTTTCTATACATTAATTAGATATAGGTATAGTGTTATTTTCACAGGGTCAGCATCAAAGACGTGTGCATCGCAACCAACGTTAACGTGAAGGAGGATTTTATTCCAAAAGTGATTAATGGTAAATTGATGGCACTGTGTCAACACGCGAGACAATGCGATAGCAACAGGGTGTTTACATTGAAAGATAAGCCGCTACTGTGCCGCGGACACGGTGAGAATGTACATTGTTCAATATTATTGAAATAGCTAGCTTTAACCTGCGACTTCGCGTGAACTGTTGTAGCGTAATTTCATAAAAAAAGTAACGGCCTAGTTGTTAACATAGCTGTGACCTGTCTAAAGCTAGGCGAGACAGCAATGTGAATACTATTAAATCATGATTCGTGACGTCACACTTGGTTTTCTCAAAAAAGTAACGTGTTACTCTCCCACTGCTGGGCATAGGCCTCCTCTCTCAGTTCCTGGATAGAAGGGTTGGAGCTAAGACCTACCACGCTGCTCCAATGCGGATTGGTAGGTTACACATATCCCCAGAATTCTCTAGAGATATGCAGGTTTCCTCACGATGTTTTCCTTGAACGAAAAGCGTGTGATAAATTGCAATTATCAATTAGACATGTTTTAATAGAAAAACTCATTGGTGCCTGCCGGGGTTGAACTCGTGATCCTCTCGAAAGAGTCGCACGGTCACACCGCTGGGCTATCACAGCTTATGTTGATAACATATGGCGCTTTTTAGTGTCGTCCTATTCCTGTAGAATTAACAGGATTTCTATAGCCTATATGTCAATCTGGTGTGTAAGGAATAATTGTGTCAAATTTCATCGATATTGGTTCAGCGGATTTGACGTTAAAGAGTAACAAACATACATCCATACTCACAAACTTTCGCATTTATTTTATTTATTAGAAGGTTTTATTTATTTATTTATTAGTAGGTCTTGCGCGTGACCTAGTTACGATCGTCCTTCGAGGTCTACCGTGGGAATATACTTGAAAATTCCATTCCAATTGATGACTAATTGTGATAATTAATATATTAATGGCCCGTTGGCGCAGTGGGTAGTGACACTGCATTCAGCTCCGCGGGTCGCGGGTTCGATTCCCGCCGAGGGCCAACATTTTCTATAAATGAATTTGTTGGTCTTCGAGCCTGGGTGTATATTTGTATTTAAGTATGTATTTAAAACTTATGTAAGTATATATTCACCAGTTGTCTGTCTACCATAACACAAGTATTAAGTTACTAACTTTGGAGACGGACGATCGTGTGTGTAAGTGTCCCATATATTTATTTATTTATTTATAATTCAATTATGTATTATTGAATTTTACCTAAATATTTTAACTATAAATTAATTGTCAATTTAACTGATTTTTTGCCAATATCATTTCATTTTAACTTTTAACCCTATCCATAGCATATGAAACGCTCGTTTTTGAGTTGTGTCACTATTGCAGCCCATGAGCCATATATAAAAAACCATGTTTTGGAAAGTTTAATTCCATTAGCAACAATCGACTATGTATCCAGGCCTTCAAAATAATTTGGCTATCCTATGTTTGTTATGTATCCGGTTGAGTTGAATAGACCACCCTTTTTCTTATAGATCCATGTTTTGCAAAGTTTAATTCGATTTGGAACAATCGACTTTAGAACATATTGTACCGACCCCACTTAGAGTGGGACGATGATTGACTTTCCTATATGTGCAAGCCGCGGACGGTCTCGTTGGCGCTACATACTAACTTAAAATTGTGGCATGTTACTACCCCACTGCTGGGCTTCTCACTATTTTTTTGTAGAGAAGGGTTCAATATTAGATCACGCTGCTCCAATACAAATTGGTAGGAATTTTTCCGAGATATACAGGTTTCCTTACGATATTTTCCTTCGCAAAAAAAGGTGTAATAAATTGCAAATATCAATTATGCACATAAGCTTTAACAGAAAAAATCTGATATTTGCCCAAGGTTTGAACCCATGACCCACGAAAGGGAGGTTCACCTTCACCTACCGGTCGTTAAATACGTAGCCAAATCATGTGACAACAAGTTTATAACATGTGCCGACCCCACTTAGAGTGGGATAAGGGCAGGAAGATTATGAACAATATTTGTATATTGCTATCAAAATTATAACCTTGCCAAATAGCGCTAGTGTTTAGTCAAGCAATTTAGTTATTAACATAGCTGTGACCTGTCTAAAGCATAGTGCATGTGACAGCAAAGTGAAAAGTATCAAATCACGATTCGTGACGTTATCACACTAAGTTTTCTCTTTCAAATATTTTTTATTTAGAATTCAGAATTTATTTTTTGAAGCCTAATAAATCTTTAATAACTAATTTATTAATTATATTTACTTTTGTATAAATCAACAGAATTTATAGTTTCGAATAATAAATTTTCCTCCATTGGTTCAATAACCAATTAAATTAGTAATTTCTAAGAGTATCTATTCGATGTATAAGAATTACTCATATGCATAAGTACTAATCTCATATTCATATATACTAATAATATGGTATATGAATGACCAGCTTAAATATATATATAGAAAACTGTATATTCAAATTTCCAACCTTATTGTAGTAGTTTTTTTTTATTAACTAAATAGAAACATCCTCTAGATAGATTAATTTTTTCAGCTCTAGCAGATGTTAAATTTGTAGAGAATAAAACTTTAAAACTCTATTCATATCTCAAAAAATGCTTGTCATACTCTGCCTGAACTTGATAACATATTTTTTTAAATATTTTATATTATATGTAAATTTAATAAATCAGATTTTAATTGAAAATAACCATTATAATTTTTTTTAATGAAGTTACTATAATAGATATATTACAATAAAATTAACCACATCTCACATTTATCATAACAATGTTTTATTGATAGTATAAAAGTTTAGAAAAAAAATTAAATAAAAACCTATCCATGTAAAGTACCTTGTTCAAGTTATACCACCCAGATGACTCAGCGATGATGTAACTCGAACAAAGTACATCATTAATATCATATTTGTGTTATCAATAAAAGTGCTACAATATAATGCTTGATTAACTGATAGTGCAAATACAATGCAATATATGATTTCAGGGTTAATTCGAGGAATAGACTGGGAAAAGGAGATATTGTATGTTATAACACCAGTTCCGAGCAGTGCTTTAAGTAGTGTGGACACGCTGGTGTATGCAGATTGGGCCCCAGAGCTGGTGTGCCAAGAGAGCCAGCTGCCCCTCGGCACCAGCGTCCCTTACCGCACCACCACTGAGGACCAACACAAACAGCTCATGTCCACACCCCGCAGAAGGTTCAACCCCCTGCTCCTGTTACGGCTAAGGAATACCTAAATTGAAAGCTTGTTTGTAGTTAATAAATTTGTAATTGGAATAGATCCAAAATATCTTATAAATTATAAAAAGGAAATCTAATTTATGTTAATTTCATGTATATTTCAAGATAATTTTGTACTTACAATACTAATAAAACATAACATAGAAGATTGAATTTTAACTTAAATACTCCCTCGTCTTAAGATAGAAACCTTTGATTTATAAATGCTGTATTAAATTTTATAAAAGTCAAAAAGTCTAGAAAAGAATTGTTAAAACATGGGGTTGTTTATTACTAATAAATTATATTAGCATGCAATATAACTATACGGGAAGTTAAAATTTCACACAAACAATAGATTACAATAAGACTGCCTTAAACAATAGGTTCAGATAGTACGTCTCAGAGACGCGTCCAGTGGACAGGCACTTGGCTGTGTCAATGGGCTCATGCTCCATGTCAAATAAACGTCCTACAAAATTTATACATCACTATTTTATTGAAAAATTAAAATACAAAATACCAAACTAAATATGGTCTCGCTGAGACAACACCGGTTGAGGATTCTGTTGAAGAAATGCTACTTGATTATATATAACATGATAGTATAGCACGAAAGTATCCTGCAGGTCCGGCGAGTGGCTCGGCTGCGTTCGACCCGACTACATCTGTTAAGGCAATTACTCTTATTCTTTATAGATAATCTATAAAATATACAAGTACCAATTGTGAAAATATAGCCACACGAATACTGAGTGGGTGTGCGTGCTACGCGGGCCGCGACATCGCGTCAGCTGTCAGTATCGGAAGGAAGCACTGTGCGGCCGACGTCGCGACTGCTGCAGAGTTCGAGTCGTATCAAACGTAAGTTTCAGGCAGTATGCGAACGATTCATAAATCAGAGTTCTTCCGACAACAGCACGATTACAGCAGAGAACACCTGGTCTTCTTCTTCTTCTTGACCTGTAACGCGGCGCGGGTCGCCGTCTCGAACACCTCGCGCACGCCCTCCTTGCTCTTGGCGGAACACTCCAAGTACGCGAACGCGTTGATCTTCTCCGCCATCGCGCGACCCTCCTGGGGTTTCACGGGCTCCTGTTTCATTTTGCGCAGCTCGTTTATTGTGGCCGGGTCGTTTCGCAGATCCTTTTTGTTGCCCACCAGGATGATGGGCACGTTGGGGCAGAAGTGTTTCACCTCTGGCGTCCACTTCTCCGGTATGTTCTCGAGCGAGTCGGGCGAGTCCACCGAGAAGCACATTAGAATCACGTCGGTATCCGGATATGAGAGTGGCCGCAATCTGTCGTAATCCTCCTGGCCAGCCGTATCCCATAGAGCTAACTCCACCTGTTTGCCATCAACTTCGATATCGGCGACGTAGTTTTCGAACACTGTCGGCACATACACTTCCGGGAACTGATCTTTACTAAACACGATCAAAAGGCATGTTTTACCACATGCACCGTCACCAACAATCACTAATTTTTTACGTATCGCAGCCATCGGTCCTGCAAAAGAATACAACGCATATAATTATGATGAGCGTCAACGCCTTTCATGACTTATAAATATGGCCGCCGTATAGGAATATGGGAAGGGAGTAGTCAGACAAGCCCTCAAATGTGAATAAGCACCTGAACTAGCGGAAGAAGAACAGCACCACCACATAGTACCCTCACATGCGAGGGTGGTTATTTAGTATATTTTGTAGATACCTGAAGATTCTGGCTAATTTCTGCGGAATATTGACCTATCGACACTTTTAATCGTCTTTGCTCATCACAAGCACTTTCGTTTCGTTCATAAATCGGTATTGCAATATAACAAAATATTTTGAATAATTATTTGTCGTACTACAAATTAAATGTAATTATATAATTTCTCATTGGAGTGTAGCTAAACTATTAATGTAGTTTAAATTCAAATACATTTCTATTTTAAGCAAAAATTGCTATATAAATTTGGAAACCGTATTTTTTATAAATGTAAAAACTTGCCATAACAAATAATAACTATGACTTAATTTTTTCTACATGATCAGTTTCAAGCAGACTGCTGTCTTTGGTCTATATAACAAAACCAATAATTAATGAAATGATATTGTCATTGTCATAAAACATTCAAACGAAACAAATATTAAATGTATTTAATAAGATTACCCAAAGTTTTTATAAGGGAAAGTAGCGCTTAAATTATTATATATAAAATAGTATATAAAAATAGTAGACGCAAAATAGTAGATAATTACTACAGTCATAGAATAACATTTATATAACATAAATAATAGGTAATATTGGTAGGTGAACGCGCTACCTCTTATCAGATCAAAAGTAAAATGGTGAGCATGAACTAAAAAGTGAAGCATCTGTGAAATACTAAGCCCATTAGATCTTACAAAAAATAAAAACGCACAATTTTACATGCAAAAACTAAGCCGATCTCCGTTATAAACGAGCATTCAAAAGTATTGGACAATTTTTTTTAATTCGTTTATGCTCACATGTCTTTTGCGATATATTGCACACACAAAAACAAAATTATCAAAGGAAATAATCCTATATAGTGTAGTATCTATGGAAATAATTTTCACAAGTATCAGTCAGCTTTTGACTGTTTTTTTTTATTTTTATTAAATCGTATTGCAGATTAAAAAAAGAAAACGTTAACAATGTTGCTAGCAATATCATATTAATATTTCCCAAAAATGAGGAAAACTTCATTCGTTCGTGCTTCATTGGTTTTAGAATAACTTCACTTGTGCTTATTTTGCTGTAAAAAATAGTTTAAATAAATTTATTCTGTTCCTTTTAAGTTTTTGGTCTTATGAAAAATTTCGTTCTCTGCCTTTGAAATTTAAAAGAGATTTCGATATTTCTAATTGTTAACAATATTCTAGATGACATAACGCTTATAACTTTCTAATTTTTTAACGTTACGTTTAAATGGTAATGATTAAAATGCTAAAATATTTAGTTTAATATTTAGGTAATTATGTCACTTCTCGACTTGATAAAATTTTTGTTCTTCCTTAAAAATTATAGTTTTCTTTCGAAATACCAGAACCGGATGCGGTGTGGATTTCAGATGTTTGAAATTTTGAAATAATCTGTTATTTAAATTTAATAATACTTTGTGATAACAACTGTTTGTATCCATGTATATTTCAAGATGAAGAATGAAGTTACGGTCTAACTAACCAAAAAACCACTTTTTAAAACATACTAGAACTTCAATGGATTTTTAAAATAAAACAAATAGAATAAAAAAGCCATTTTTATTTTCAAACAGATAACATAAGTTATACACTCAGATTTCATACATCGAAAATATGTTAATTTATTGCACCAAAAATTATTATAACGACATATAATTCCAAAAAATTACAATTCTAATTATTCGTTAGTTGTAAATAAAAATAATAGTATTTTATTTAGCTATTGAATATAATGAATAGATTAAAATAATAAATTGTTTTTTTTTTATATAATAAAATTACATATATAGCACTTAGTGTTCGCAAATATTACATAATTTTATTTATTTCGTAATATATTCCTTTTTGTCTCTGGGCAATTGGCATTTTTTTATTCAACGATATGTGGGTAGCAATGAAAACGCCACTGGCTGATCGGTTCGTCTGTCGCCGTGCGAGTGTCTACGTGAGCGCGGAACCTTCGCTAATGGCCGCTCGATCGCTATACATAATTCGCATCAAATTCATTATAAAACATTAAATAATTCGTCTAGGACTTGCAATATTAATTGCAGTGCCTAACATTAAAGTGGCATGTCGAGTTTCGGACTCGTAATAGTGTTACTGTTCGTTCGAGTAACATTCCCCTGGCGTCACAAGAAACGGCCGGCCGTCGGCGCATATCGACATCGAACCTTCCAGTGCATGGTGGCAGTACAAAGGCATCGAAAGTTGGGTGGTGCTAAGTTGTTACTATCGGTAATAAATTATGCATTGCCCAAAAAGATAGAAAAAAGTTAACTCCCTGAACCCCCTATACAGTTCAGTTAAATCACCAACCAGCGACCTAGGGTCCAGGGACCAGATTCCTTTTAATTAAGGAACATTTCCCTACATAGAGCTTATATTTGAAAATTATAGCTAAAAAATATTAACACTATTTTGAAAAACGAAAACACATATAGCAAATTTAACAATAGGGTATTTATATATTTTTTAAATTATGAATACAGTTCCTCTAGTTATAACTTTTTAAAGTTTTTGAAGATTTTATAGTTTTGATAGTTGTCTTAACATATTTGAATATGTTTGTATAAACAACGTTTAGATTGGTTAGTACTTTTATGTCTTGATAGCATAAAGGGACCTAATATTATAACAATTAGAAGATTTAAGACTTATAGCAGTGTTTAACAACATTTATCATTTTTTCACTTTAAATTACGACTAACGAATAACTAAACAATTATCACATTGTTTTTAATAATAATTAATTTTCGTTAATAAAACAATTTATGAGATATACCAAGATAAAATCTAGTTTGCAAATACCAATTTATAGCATGTATACGTTTAATTTTAGAATGTCTCGTACATTGAACTTTCAAGTAACAGTCTTTTAGAACACTTATAAAATACGACCACCAAAATTAAAATAAAAAAAGTATAAAAGAATAATATATGCCTGGCAAGCGACCGGGCATTTCTAAAGTAGCCCAGGTAACCTTAGCAAAACTAAAACCCTACGTAAATATGGCTGTATATAAAAATATGAATATAAAATAACGTACAACTATGAAAATAAATGCACGGCTGTTCTGATCATAGATTACTATGTTCTGACTCAGATTTTAAATGTAGAACTTGGTCCCATAGACACGGAATTTGAATGAGGACTTTGATTATAGAGTTATAATACCTAGTAGGAAAGTTAGCCTAAAATGTGCGACAATAGAAAGGAAATGGATCTGTCTCTCTTTTTTTTTAAAGTTTTGAATTAAAACTTTTAGTAAAAAAGAGACACAAGCTGTTTTTTATTTTAATTCACATCCATACTATTATAAATGCGAAAGTCTGTCTTTATGACTTATTAATTGTGTACAATTAATTTACATTTATGTATAACAAACTATATTCGCAACTTCGCGTCTACTTCAGTGTTAAAATACCTTCAAATATACGGTTAGTAATTTTTTACATTTTTCTTGTTACATAAGAAAAAACTAAAATTGTTTTTCGTATAAGGTTGCCTCATTTATTCAAAATTTCATCAATATTGTTTCAGCGGATAGCGGAAACGCAACACAGACTTTCGAATATGCATAATTTTTTAAAGGAAAATAAAAATTTGTTGTGCTACTATTGCATGGATTAAACCATAAAGTTATTAAACTAGAGTAAGGTGGCCAGCCTAAACTGTGACCATCGACAATAGAAAATATTATCTCTCTTTTTTATGTGTTTAGACAAAGATGAAGTTAATGAATTTCACCTTTCCTCTCATTATTTGTTACGACAATTCACTTACGGGCCTGTCTATGGCTCTCCTGAAAAATGAGAAACAGAAAAACAACGAAAAATGAGACTGATAACAAGCCTCATTTACTTTATCTTTATTTTCTATGGGTATATTTTAGTCTTGTTCCCGCACTCTATAACTCTATGGTTGTGCGTCTTACGGATGAAAATTATGAGTATAACATTTTGCTGACACGTTTTTCTTAGCAAGCGAATATGTTTATAACACATAACTCTAATGTTGTAGTAAAATAAGTGTAACATATTAAGATACAGCATACTAATAATCTTATAGGTTTTGTACGAAGACTATAAATAATGTATATCAACATTTGTATATAACAAAACTATATGGGATTATATAAGTTAACATATAATTTTAAATAATGATTTGTTATCACACTTTCATCACGGTTGCATCACGTAACAATCAGCTCCTTACGATTGCTCCGAAGCCATCTGCAAACAGAAGATGCAATTTTTATAATTTACAGTCAAAGTAATAAATAAATAGTATTTATTTATTTATTTGTAAAAATCCACAGCTAATATTATGACTAAATTACTCTTAATATAAAAATATTAATATAAGCTATTTAGGATTATATTTTTTAGACTAAACATTGAGTCAAACTATGTAGGTAATAAACATAATATAATTAATAAACTTAAATAGAAAAACAACAAAATTTTTAGTTGAAAAAAGATAAAAGATACACTCTTGTTATTTTATTTCTCTCTTCTTGTTATTGTTAATAATAAATTATAATATCGCTGTTCCAGTAGAACAATGACGTAACTACTAAAACTAAGAGACCCAAAAAAGAAAAATATTCTTTGAAATACTACATTCATTGCCCTTATCCCACTCTAATTGGGGCACATGTTATAGACATGTTGTTAAATGATTTTGCTATTTTACGATCGGCCGCCTGCCTGACGTCAATTAGTCGCCTTTTATGACACCTCGGTTAGAAATGAGGGTGGTCTATTTTATTTAGCCGGATATCACACGGCGGGTCAATTTACATTAGTCGCCATTTACGACACTGGTAAAAAATTAGGGTGATCTATTCTATTTAGCCGGATATCACACGGCGGGTCAACCTACTTTAGTTGCCTTTTACGACACCTCCGTAAGAAATGAGGGTGATTTATTCTACGCAGCCGGATACAGCACGGGGGGTTGACTTATCTTAGTCACCTTTTACGACATCTCGGTAAGAAAGCAGGGTGGTCTATTCTAATCAGCCGGATACAAAGTAAGATTTAAAATACTACATACAATGAAATTATTAAAATTTAAAATGACTAAAAATAATGGCAAATATATATTATGTATAGGACAATAACCAACAACTTTTTGCAAAACAGTTATTTACGGTTTGATGTGAAATTAAAAGATTGAAGTTTAAATCTTATTTAGAATTTTCCAAATTTAGTTCAAAGTTAAATATACTACTTATACGTTAAATTTCTCCTACTAAGAAAAACGAGAAATTTTCAATTTTCATTTTGTCACTGCTATCTTACGCAAGAACAGTTGTATATTTTTACACATAAATTCTTTCCGTATTCTTTAAATATACTTAATGATTAATTATTGCTCTTTATAACAAACAAATAAATTTTAAGGATTTCGCTCAAACTATTTTTTCTCTATATAATTATTAAATTATTTGACGTATTGACTTGTTAGGGGATATCAATAAAACAAGCTAAAATATATTTTAAAATTTTATGAAAGGTTAAATTTAGACATTACAATTGCATTTTACATTAAGAAATAGATTAATCAAGAACTATTGGTTAAGTAAAGCATTGCAGTGTAATTTACAACAATTAATAATTTATAGAATTAGGCGTTACTTTGCGGAGGTCCATAATACAAAAGTAATGAGAATATTATTTTGCTATAATCCGCGACAAAAGGAAATACATAATGCTAAATGTAGAGTGTACTATTCGTTCTCATACCTGATACATGCAGAATTTGTAAGAACTCATGCACTACCCGACACCGATGGCACAACAATACACAAGCACTGCACGCATCGCAAAGCTTTGCGATTTTGCCGTGGAGTCTATCTCCTGATGATGCTTCGGTTACGGACGAAACCATTGATGAGATTGTGGTGGTGAATGTGTGCAGTGCTTGTGTATTGTTGAGCCATCGGTGTCGGGTAGTGCATGAGTTCTTACAAATTCTGCATGTATCAGGTATGAGAACGAATAGTACACTCTACATTTAGCATTACATATATTCTCTTTTATCGCGGATTATAGCAAAATAATATTCTCATTACTTTTGTACAATAATTAAGGTAAGTGCACTAGTAATTGACCATGTACCAGTAGTTGACCGTTTTGTATGACATTTTAAATAATAACCGTTTTGTTGTAGCTAATAAAAAATATTAATTATAATATTAAATTTTAAATATTAAACAATGGGCTACAGTTCTGAGCTTTAGGGTAGTTGTTAATAAATGGCAACAGGTAATTACAAATTTATTTTTTATTAGCTACAACAAACAAAACGCTTATTATTTAAAATTTCATACAAAACGGTCAACTACTAGGTAATGGTCAATTACTAGTGCCCTTAGCTTAAATTTTGAAAAATTTGCATACCTTGTGGCAAAATACATTGAACATTGTAATATATATCAACTAAAAATAAATACATTTGTAATATACATATATTTAATAAATATATGAAAACAAATATTTTTACAACACTTTCACACAATAATATCTGGTAAATTTGTAAACAAGTTGATCTAGATTAATTAAATCTAGATTTAGATTTTATAACGTTTTATATTACAATTAGATTACTTTGGTATGAAAAAACCTTACCGGGTGGTACCGACTATCGAAATTAAATTAATCCACATATCACTTAAACGTATAATATAATTCAATCTTCTTAAATATCATTAAAAAAGTGTATTTTCGAACTAAATGAATATTAAATTAAGATTCGCTTTGTTTGTAAAGGTTGACTGAACAGGCCCGGCGCTTTTTTAAATATAAAAAACATTATATTTTTGTCTCCCATGAATCTGTATCAATTGTAGTTAGTACTTGTATTTAGTTTTTAGGCTAAGGTTAATGGCGTGTACGGCCATTGATCTATATAAATCGTGTTTATTTAAAAAAAACTTTAAAAAATTGCTGTGGCTGTGTACTTTACTGAATTAAATGTTTTTTATTTAGGGTGTTGCTGTATCAAAAATTAAAACTAATCTATGGTCGGGACCACCCTGTATACTACAGTATTACATTACTTGTGCGCGTAGTTTTGCGTGTTTATAATGTGAATATAACATATATCCTTTATATAAGAAAATCAATATGATTTTTTACTAACATAATATCAATTTATATAATTTTATTACTATAACAGTCTATAATGTATATATTACTATAACATTATTACTATAACAGTCTATAATGTATATATAAAGTTTGGAAGGTTCCGTATCTAGTTTGATTTTCTACTTATCAAGTCTCTAAGTATCTTCAGATGACCCTGAAAATAATAGAATTTTATGACTTGCATGTAAATTCGACGGTCTTTCTGTCTGTAACGTTTTATGGCTAATCTGGTACTAATCCGTATTGACGGCCGTATTTATTCTAACCCAATTTCACTAACGGAATTATCTGTCTATACCAGGACTTCTCAAACTATGGGTCGCGACCCCGAATGGGGTCGCGTAGCAAAATTCTGCGGTCGCGAGAGATTTTAATGTCAAATATTTATATATACCATTTTATAACACGACTAGAGTTGGCGGAATACATGGGATATTGGGATTTTTATAGGTTTCAAAACGAATTCTAAAACTATTTATTTTCTCATTTATATTGTTACCTAATAGATAAATCATCAAATAATAATAATTTATTTTTGTTTTATATTCGTATGGGGTCGTCAAGAAACTCGCAATCATAAATGGGGTCGTGAATAAAGTTTAAGAAGCCCTGGTCTATACTAATATCTTTAATTTTAATATAAAAAAGTAGATGTTTAAATGATTAATTAAGACAGAAGTTTTGTCTTTAATTCTAAAAAGTACTAACTTATCTATTTCTTAAATAATTTGCGTTTTATATTCAATTAAATATTATTATTAATATTAGTAAGATAAATATAAGGTACATACAGATATATCATCGTTTTTTTTTTTTTTTCATTTTTAAGTGGTTATCTGTGGGGATTTTATTTACCACTGGCGAGAAATGCCCAACTTGTGGCCAAACTCGTAATAGGGCAGGGGTGACGACTTCCGCTATTGGATACGTCCACCGCCACCCCGCCTATTTGAATAATGAACTCTGAACTTATTCTACTATTTACATAAAAATAATATAATAAATGGCCGAAATAATATAAAATAACATAAAAATAACTTAAAATCCTCTGCTAATCTTATCATAGTTTATATCATAGTTTAAGTTTAGAAATGTTTGTATTAATTAATACGTTAATTATCGTAGGTACGCCGTGTGGTATCCGGCTGAATAGAATAGTACCACCCTCATTTCTTACCGAGGTGTCGTAAAAGGCAACTAAGGTAAGTCGAACCGCCGTGTGGTATCCGGCTGAATAGAATAGTACCACCCTCATTTCTTACAGAGGTGTCGTAAAAGGCAACTAAGGTAAGTCGACCCGCCGTGTGGTATCCGGCTGAGTAGAATAGACCAACCTCATTTCTTACCGAGGTGTCGTAAAAGGCGACTAAGGTAAGTCGACCCGCCGTGTGGTATCCGGCTGAGTAGAATAGACTAACCTCATTTTTTACCGAGGTGTCGTAAAAGGCGACTAAGGTAATTTGACCCACCGTGTGGTATCCGGTTTAGTAGAAAAGACCACCCTCTTTCTTACCGAGGTGTCATAAAATACGATAGTGGTAAGTTGACGTCAGGCAGGCGGCCGATCGTAAAAAAGCAGCCAAATCATGTGCCAGCATGTTTATAACATGTGCCGACCCCACTTAAAGTGAGATAAGGGCAGGAAGATGATGTTAATTAACGTAAGTAAAACTTAGATATACTTTTTTTTAATATAGCCTGTAGGTATAATATAAAATAATGACGACTGTTCTTGCCGATTAGCTTGAAAATTTCTCTTAAATGTATAGGTCGACTAATATTATAATAGCGAAAGTTTGTGAGTATGGATGTATGTTTGATACTCTTTCACTGCGAATCCGCTGGACCAATATCAATGAAATTTGTCACAATTATTACTTATACACCGGAATAACATATAGGCTATAGAAATCCTGTTAATTCTACAGGAATAGGATGGCATTGAAAAGCGCCATCTATTATCAACCTAACGTGAAAACAGTCCACGCAAACGAAGTTGCAAGTAAATCTAGTAAATTGAAATTCTTAAATAAGAGGGGTGCAAAATTGTTGGGCCATTGCGTTCAATTTTAATGTTAATAAATAAATAATAATAAATAAATATATGGGACACTTACACACACGGTCGTCCGTCCCCAAAGTAACTTAATACTTGTGTAATGGGTGAGAGACAACTGGTGTATATATACTTATATATTTTTAATACATACTTAAATACAAATATACACCCAGGCTCAAAGGCCAACAAATTCATATATAGAAAATGTTGGCCCTCGTCGGGAATCGAACCCGCGACCCGCGGAGCTGAAGGCAGGGTCACCACCCACTGCGCCAACGAGCCAGTCAATTGTTAAAATGACTGTTAAAATGACTATGTAAAATGACTAATGTTAAAATGACTATTGGAATATCATGTTTACCTTTTGCCAGGCGAAGATGCCGTAGGACAGTCCAGCACCAAGAGCGAACGCGATGATGTAGGGCAGATACTTGAAGGATGGTCCTGACCTCTTCTTCATTAGGGATGAGATCAATTTCAACTTCCCATCCGTGTAGGGGGGATAGCGAACACTGAAAGGAAATGTCAAAGACATTCATCAAACAGGTCACATGACTTGGGTAGGTATTTTAAAACCGGCCGCCTGTCTGACCTCAACTTACCTTAGTCGTATTGTACAACACCTCGGTAACAAAGAGGGTGTCCTATTCTACTCAACCACACGGTGGTTCAACTTACCTTAGTAGCCTTTTACGACACCTCAGTAAGAAATGTGGGTGGTCTATTCTACTCAGCCGGATACCACACGACATGAAATAACAAACGCATTAATTAAAGTAATAGGTTTTTAAAAAATTTGACTATGTTCATCTCAATTATTTTCTATGATTGCCAATAACCCCTGCCATTAGCAAATGGACGATTATTTAGCTCTCTATTTCTCACTCTACTAGAACACTCTACATGCGGCGGTAATTATTAAGACTATAATTAAGACTACATTTAATTGAATAGTTTGTAGAGTAAATACTCTACAAACTATAAAATTATAGTATCAACAATGAAAGTCTTGTTGGTTATCCCAATATATAAAAATAAAATATTATAACCCTTTTTAACTAAAGATTAATTGCAATTAGTCAGCTATATTTCCGAGAACAGTCTGAATGGACTAATTTCATTTATGTTTTACTTTATGAATTGATTAATCAGGAGAATTTGATTGTGTGCAGCAAAACTAGATGCCTATGATTTAAAGTAATGATGATTGTGATGCGCAAATGAAGGATCAAAGAAAAGTCATTCAGCGACAAAGGAAATACAACAAGTAGTCTTTATAACGATAATATTTATTAGAAAAATAATAATTAAAATAATAAACTTACGAGCCAAGCTTTTCACCGATGGCGGCGAAATTCTTAATCAAACAACTCTTTTTGTGTGTGAATGTATCGAATGAGGCCTTTCCGTGGTACGCACCGATCCCACTGTTTCCCACGCCACCGAATGGTAGCGTGTCAACTGAAAATTAAAGATTAAATATAATAATAAATAGTTTATAGATAATTTTCCTTAGTTAGTACTCGAATCCAGTTTTTCCCAGAAACCTCCAAAGTGGGGAGCCATAAGTTGGAAAATACGATACACTTGGACATAAGATACATAAATAAAGTTATTAAGCGTCTCATTTTATTAATATCTGAGATGTTTATCTTAAAAATTGCCTCTATAAACTAAATATACTAACATATAAGGATGAAGAGTTTTTTTTGTTTGATTGTTTGAACGCGCTAATCTCAAGAATTACCAAACCGATTTGAAAAATTCTTTGATTGTTAGAGTCCATTTTTTATCAAGGAAGGCTTTAGACTATATTATATCATGCTACGATGAATAGGAGAGGAGCAGCAATAAAAAATATTGCGAAAACGGCAAAATAAAAGCTTTCCTTGCGCGTGTTAAGTAAATGGTGAAAGTTATTCAAAAATCTTTTATAATTATTTCCCGATAACTATTTTTATGTTCAAAATTCGGGAATTATTTGTGATACACTGATTTCCATGCGGGCGAAGCTGCTGGCACAGCTAGTTTTAATATCAAATTGGGCAAAAAACTTGGCAGTTTATTTTTAATATATTTTTTTATATTATTATATAGTGTTATGGTGCAATATTTGTTTTAGGTTTCCGATGGTAAAACTCAGGTAATAGAGCCAAGATTGCGTTTTGTTTTAAAATGAGAAAAGTGGAACCTTTGCGAATGCGATAGCATTTTTTAAATAAACGTTTCGACTTTTTTGACTGAGTGATACAAATATTCTTTTGAGGAACATGGATTCGATTACATACTGAAGGTAAGTTGTATTAAATACATGCTAAAATTCTTTTTAAAAAAGAAAATTAGTGTCTATAACTTATACTGGACGTCACTAAAATACGGTTAAAGTGTTAAAACCAAAGAGCTATTATGCTAAGTAGGGAACAAGTCTAATATATGTCCATCGACAATAAAGATGAAGCAAACGAGATATCTTTTTGAAAAATTGAAATTCTCACTTACAGGCCTGCCTAAGACTACTATGACCCATACTCTAGTATAATTAACTCTATGGTTAAAATACTTTAGAATGCGAAGGTTCTAGTTTTCGAGCGATGTAATTTTAGCATGTATGTTAATCATTTTGTATAATACATTAAAACATACAACTATATCATAAATAATCTTTTGTAGACAAGCGATAGTTTTGCATGCTTAGATATTAATCATAACTAAATTATATACACATGTATAATAAATATACCTGGCCTTATTAGGGAAGGAGTAAAATATGTGTAGTTTATAAGAATATAACTAAATATTACTCTTTTTTAAATTTTAATATGAAGTAAGTTAATTATGACTTAATATTTACAAATTGCTATTGCTTATCTTGATTTTTAAAGTGTCTGAAGCAGATAAGCTATTATCTTAAATATTATTTTAATGTAAAATCACTTATCTTTGTTGAAAAATAGCTTTGCAATGAATTTTAAAATAATTTTATTTCCTGATAATAAACAAACAATTTATCATATATATGAAACTCAATGTGATTAACAAAATTAAATAAATATTACCATTTTCCGGAACGTGATTTGTACTTAACTTATTTGTTACCAAACTTTTTTAATCAACGATCTATTTAAAACCACAAAATTTTGTTTAGCTTAGTGTAGCTTTGAAGAAAAAAGGATATAAACAATATTATCTGGCAGAGATCTCTGTCTTAGGGATAAGTTGACCTTCGAACACTTTTTTTAACGTACATATATATATAAATAAATTATAGTTTGAGAAACTATTGAACGGTCGTGCCTCAATATTCGAAAATGGTGACCTTATGTTAGAAAACGCAGTGTCCATGTTTCACTAAAACTAAACACTATCGAAAAAGGTTAAATCTGCTGGATCCAAGCGGCACAACCGTAGTTTACCTATACCTAGAGAAAACAAAAGTAATGAGAATATTATTTTGTTATAATCCACGATAAAAGAAAATATGTGTAATGCTATATAGATAGATGCTATATGCTATGATAGACTCCACGATAAAATCGTAAAGCTTTACGATTTTGTCGTGGAGTCTATCTCCTGACGATGTTTCGGTTACGGGGCGAAACAGTTGTTGAGATTGTGGTGGTGAATGTGTGCAGTGCTTGTGTATTGTTGTGCCATCGGTGTCGGGTAGTGCATGAGTTCTTACAAATTCTACATGTATCAGGTATGAGAACGAATAGTTCACTCTACATTTAACATTACACATATTTTCTTTTATCGCGGATTATAGCAAAATAATATTCTCATTACTTTTGTATTATGGACCTGCCGTGTGGTATCCGGCTGAATAGAATAGTACCACCCTCTTTTCTTACCGAGGTGTCGTAAAAGGCGACTAAGGTAAGTCGACCCGCCGTGTGGTATCCAGCTGAGTAGAATAGTACCACCCTCATTTCTTACCGAGGTGTCGTAAAAGGCGACTAAGGTAAGTTGACTCACCGTGTGGTATCCGGTTAAGTAAAATAGACCACCCTCTTTCTTATCGAGGTGTCGTAAAATACAACTAAGATAAGTTGACGTCAGGCAGGCGGCCGGTCGTAAAATACGTAGCCAAATCATGTGACAACATGTTTATAAGATGTTGTGCCGACCCCACTTAGGGTGGGATAAGGGCAGGAAGATGATGTACTTTTGTATTATGGACCTCCGAAAATTAACGCCTAATTCTATAAATTATGCCTACAGGTTAATCAGATAAAAAAAGAAGAATCAATAGCATACCTCCCATTTGCATGACCGTATCGTTTACGCACATCCCACCACTGCTCGTATTCTCGATTATACTCTTGCTCACCTGCTTGTCCATGGTGAACACGTAAATCACCAGTGGTTTTTCCCTACCACAGATAATATAAACCGCCACCTTTATATACTATAGATTACAGATTAATTACAATAATAGTTATAAACGAATAGATTACGACATTGCTCTACAATGACAAATTAAGTTACGGTATTTAAAAGTATTTTTTTTAAAGTTAACCACCACCAAAACCAATCCAAATTACCACCAGTTTTGCTACCATTATTACCACCATACCATCACCGTCATTCCCAAACAATACACCTTATGTACGCAAACACCATGAAAGACTTTAAGCAGAGTTGATTGCACCTCACGTATGGATTCAAGTTGTTAATAAAAGTTAAAATGTATGTCAGTTTAAACATTTTTCATAGCTGTACATCATAATTACGTCTATCGTGTTAAATCAGACAACTTGATTTCCATCGCGATATGAAAAATTTATAAATAAAACCAGAAATAAACGAATATACATGACTAAATATCGGTAACACTGAAGCGTTGATTCTTGGTAAGCCTTACAAAATATCATTACAATGATTAAATACAATTTCTAGCATAATATACTATACCACAAAACTTTTTTACTATACAGTTTGTAAAGCTTAGTTTAAGTGGCTGAATTTTTGGCTATAGTTGTCACTCGAAGATTTTTGTAGCCAATATATTTTTAATCTGTTGGCTATTTGACTTAAAACCGGTTATAGAGTTTTATGTCTATGATATTTATAAGAAGTAATTCAAATTTGTCAATTTAATGTCAAACTGTGATGGTAAAACAAACTCAATATAAGACGTGTCTTCTCCATTATACGCGATATTGGCGGAATATATCGTGCCCTCAAAGCACAGATCGAGGCCATAAACACAAAAAGAAGAAGAAGACATAGAGTATACTATATATTAGAGAATATACTAGAGTAGGGAAACCAGCTTGAAATGTGCCTTATTACAATAACGAGAAAGCAAATGAGACTATATATCTTTCTCTCTTGTTTATGTGTGATTAGATAAAGATGAGTATATGAGTTTCAATTTCCCTTTCATTATTGTGACACAGTTAAAGGCCTTTAACTAGGCCTATGCCTATGGCTCCTCTATTCTATCATAATAACTATGATAGGGGATAATTTTGATTATTATAAAACCATCACATATTGACAGTTAAACCAATAGCCCAACCTTAAGATAGTCCGGTTCATACTTCTAGATTTTTAGAATGTAATTTTGCTGGATTACAAGCAATTCCAGCATATTTCAATGATTTATAAGTTACGAGTTACGAATGGTTAGCCAAAAATCCAACCAGCGTCACCTATCACGCGTCGATTCCTTACCGGCGTAAAACATGATCGTATCATTCACACAGAGATTCCCCGAGCGGGTCTGTTCCGTGAACAGCGTGTGTATGTTCTTCTGTCCGCTGAACAGATATAGGACTAACGGGTGCTCCCTGAAATGGTCCTCACTGGTTGTATCTGTACGTTAAGGCTGATATACTTGCTATTACGTACATGGGCCCAATGATACGGTGAATGTACCCATATGATTGACTGATGTTAAATTATGCCGTGACGATTACTTTCATTCGAATATCGAGTGTGCCATATGGGCGTAGAGGGTGCGGGCAGAGTGCAGTAAGTGCGTCTGCCTTCGTCTAGACGAGACATTAATAGCTGGTAAACTGACGAGTCACAACAAAGTGACTTTATAAGGCTTGCATAAGAGCCATAATTTACCTCACTACCAGTACAAATGTGAGATACGCATATGTTAAAAACTATGATTAAAACAATACAGTATAGAACTTTTTGCCCTCTGTGTAAAATCTAGGTTACGCCATTGGAGACCCAAGTAGGGACTTGTAAGTAATATTATGCAATTCATTCAAATATCATAAATGCTTATCTTTTTTCTCATGTTAGAAGTGATCTGTGATTAATTAACTACTTTCCTCTCGGTACTAAGCCTAAACAAGGAACAAAAATGATCCTAAAATACAATCTCCAGCAAAGTGAATTCAAAGAAAATAATTTCCACAGCATAATTTAATGTTATTTTTTGGATGCCCCACACACATCTCTGTGAAACAGCACACACACACCCACAAACGGCACTATACCAGATTGAATTGAAATTAAACTCAAACAAATAGAAAAACCCAAAACTTTTCATATATGCATCAAGCATCTCATATATGATGACAATATGATAAAACCCAATAAGGAATTAATTTTTCCATAAATGAAAAAAAAAATTATACCATATTTATCGTTGAAATTAGCTTCATTAAAATGTAGTTGAAGTTACTATGATTTTTAAGCAATCCGGAAGCAAGATATGTCAAACATCGCTCCAAAAGGCGCACTCGGTTCATAATACGAGTTTGGTTCACAAGTTTGGCTCATAAAGCGAGGTTGATTCATTATGAGAGTTTGGTTTATACGGCGAACGTGTAAATTTAGTATAAATCGCTACCACAAATACGCACGCAATCTTGATTTGTTTGCAAAATAACAGAAAACTGTTTATGATATAAATGTGACTACATAAAAAAAGGAATTGATGATAAAGTGAAAAATCACAGTTGTCTGAGAAAACTTCCACGTTAGCATCTTATTTAAAAAAAGATGATATTTCATAGTATTTTTTAAAGCAATTTTGCTAACTTATGGCTGTATTTTTTAAATCATGTTTAAAAAAAAAAGTATTTGTTTTATATTATTATTAAATTATTCTTAGTCGCAAAAAGTAATGTTATACTCAAAGAAAGAGACGCTTCATTTAATACCCAAGTCCATATCTATTCGTAAACTACTATAGTATTCAGTTTTGGAGTCATTTTTCTACAATTTGCAAACCTATATAATTGTTTCTCTTGGAACTTTTTTGAAGGCTAGTATTTTTAACGTGTAACGGGAACATACGTATAATGCGCTCGGGTGACGTGGGTGCACGTCCCAATTTTCACCTGATTTGCTAACCCAACTTCTTTGCAGTGGACCCTATAGGTTATATCTAGTCTTTGGCAACTGACTAGCAGATATAAGACAGTGTGCAGAGAATACTGAAACTAGACTGCAAACATTAACCTTATTTCTCAAATAATCGATATAAGGGCGTTGTCCGTAATCATATCGATCATTGGTATCGAGAAAGACTACCGAAGTCTAGCTTTTGACTGCTGTACAAAATAATTTGCGACGATGATGCGACAAAATTAAACTTCAAACCTTTTTTGGTCACTTCTAATTTTTTGTTGACAACAATTCACAAAGAGAATATTTGATTCTGGTTTAATTTCATGAAATAACAAAAGTAGAAGTGCTAAAACAAGTGAAAACATGTGCGAAATAACATTAGATTTAATATCGGACACACTACATTAACATTGTAATTTTAGGTGTTTAATTTAATGAATATAAATACAGAGAATATCTGAAACTTTGTGTACTGGTTAAAATCAATTTCTGACAAATCAAACAAATCAAAATTGAATTGAAACAAATTACATTAAAAAGTCGAAAATTTTGGATTACTGAGAGAACTTTTTCCTACGTCCTATGTTAAGGTACTTACTTACCTTTCATTGATGAACTTAATAGCTTCATAAGCGTTTTCGACGGGCAATATAGGTAATATTGGGCCAAATATTTCATCTTCCATTACTTTGTCGTTGCCAGTGACGTTTGTTATTAGGGTCGGTGCTATATATCGCTCTTGAACGTCGAATCTACCTCCGATAGCTACTTTATCTTTGCTTGCATCTATTAGTGACTGAAGACGACTGGAATTATTGCGTTGAATTGAATACATTATTTTATATAGCAATTGTTAAGCTAAGAACATAATGTTATAATCCACAAAATTAGGAGTCGAAAAGAAAACAATATATTTTTTTTATAAACACTTAACTTTAAATTGCGGTATTTTAATGATCACTTTTAGAAAGTTGATAGAAAGCTCTTCTTTTGATAAGAATCACCACGTAACTTAATTTAAAAAAATTAATAATTAATTTAATTATTACTTATTTTAAATGTTTAATATATAAATGATGATAAGGATAAAAAAAATTGGGAGAGAAATTAGCTTAATAAGAAGAATACTTTTGTCCAAGAACTACCACATTCCATGAACTCTAAGTGGCTTACAGGAGCTAGTCAAGTATAAATGTGAGAAAGACTTTGTTATTTGATAGCTGCTCTACTGTTGCTTTATCGTATTAATATCATTTATAGTTACGAGAAAAGAAACTTGCCTAAAGTGCCTATTGTTGATGATCCGGCATAGATCTGGTGATTTCTGAGGGTCTTCTCCGTACCATTCCTTTAATACTTTCTTTGAACTTTCAACGAATTTGTCTTGAACTTCCTTGGAACACAAGATGTAATCTGGTGCGATGCAAGTTTGGCCGGCGTTAATGAATTTACCCCAGAGCACACGTTTTGCAGTTACATCCAGGTCTACTGTGTTGTCTATATACACTGGACTGGGAATAAAATTAACTATGAGTGAAAGGTTTAGCCAACTTAAATACTTATCAAGGTAAAAAAAGGGTATTCATAAACATATGTGATAGGCAGAGTCTGCTGTAGATCTAAGATATAATAAAAGACACACTCTACAATACTAAAAGAAATAAATAAAAACAAAAGCAGAAAATTGCCGATAATCCAATCTTGGTCTTCGAATTAACAAAGTTTTCAACTTTAAAGTTGCCGAGTCAATCGAAATGATTTATATTTGAGTCTTAAACAGTTTACAGTTTTAAGATTCCGTAAATGTGGTGAAAGATTATTCTTGCACTTCGTCGCTTCATACCGAAAACTACTCCTAAAGATTGATACGGTCGTGCGAGTAGTCGTTAGGAAAACTACTAACTACATTCACTAAGAACCTACTGGTTATTATCTACTTTGGTCATTACTAAAGTTTAATTCTAAACCTAGTTTTTAACGCGTGAAATATCACAAGATTCGGAATTCAAACCTGTCTGATTTAAATATCTTTTAAAGCACACATTGTATAATCTCTAAGATTGCGTTGCGTTTATAATAATTTTCTATTAAAATCTCGTGATTCAATTTAAAAGGATTTTAAAATGTTGTGTTGTTTCAAAGATTATATATTTGTTATAATTGTTTATGCCTTATTTATTGAGTTATACATTGACTTTATTAACACTTCGGTATTATTCTATTCTTCATTATATTTCACTAACTGAGATGTATGTATATTTGCGCAAAAAATTGTATACATAACAAAAATGAATTAGTAATATGAACGTTTGCACGCCTTGAAGTTAATTAGATATAAAATATAAAGTTTTTGTGGCACTTAAATAAATAAAAGTCAAATTATAATTATTTTGAAGTCTGGTAGATGACCATCGTACCAGAACCATTGTACTTTAACGGTCGCTGTGAAAAAAGGTTAGACTAACAACTTATTGACATCGTTATCCTATTAACCAAATTATGTTAATATAATTAAAAGTTAAGTATAATAACGATTGATTTATATTAGATTGTATAAAAAAATCTGAATCCTCTTAGATAACTGCTAAAGTTTATAATTATTTGCGTTTGTCTTCGTGGTTATAACTGGAAGTAATTGTGTTGCCATAAGTAAGCCCTAATGGGCTGCCAACAGCAGTCGCTTTTAAGTAAAAATTGATCAATATGTTAATCATTGCAGTCAAATAATCCATTGCATCCCATCTCTGTGTAGTAAGCCTTATATAAAAGCATTGTTTTTAGATATTTTCTAAACTTGTGTAAAGACGTTTAGATATTATTGAGGAATTTCGTTACAGAAGAAAGTTGAATATACTTTCGCCCAAAAGTATAGCTCGCATACACATATTTTCTTATACTAAAATAAACTTCATTAAGATATAGGATTTAATAAAAAATATACCTTTTCCCTCCTAACTCTAATGTAACTGGAGTCAGGTTTTTGGTAGCTGCCGCGTAGACAATCTTTCCAACATTAGTGCCACCAGTGTAAAAAATATAATCAAACTTCTGCTTGAGAAGTTCTGTGGTTTCTTCTGGACCACCTTCTACTACTGTGATTGCATTCTGTATTAGAAGAATATAGTTATTTTTTGCCACTAGTCACTGATATAACTCAACGGGTCAAGTTGATCGGAAAACTAATATCTCAAGTTGTCAGAGGTCGAATAACGATTCTGGTATTTAAGGCGCAGGGTTTTATCTTAAACTTACAAATCTGGGGGCACTTTTATTTTGCTATTAAGCATTAATATTTCTATAATCAGATTAAAATGGAGTTAATATCTTTAATTTGCTAGAATTAGCATTGGTCTTACATATATTTATAATGCATAATAAAACGTGAAGAATTTACGCTAAGGAACTTGTAATTTGTTGACATGATCTCAAATAGTACGAAATAAGTGAGTCAAAGGGATAGAAACGTTTCAGTTACATCTGAGAGGTTGTGGTCATCAAAAACCCACTTAAGAGCTAAAAACCATGCGATTTTTTCAATACATAGACTCTAATTAACAACGGCCACTTAATGAAATTAGATTTGATGTGAATAGAAAAACTTACAGTGTCCAAATATTTGGGTATAGTGTCGACAACGAATTTGGTACAGGCCTCGGCCAATTCGCTGGGCTTGAGGATGACGGTGTTGCCTGCGGCGATTGCTGCAGCCAATGGCAGCAACAGCAATTGCAGTGGGTAGTTCCAAGCGCCGATGATCAGGGCCACACCGTATGGTTCCTTGAAGATGACCACGTCATCTAGTATATTCACCATGCCTTTAGGCGGCTGTAAAAAATCATTAAATAAATAAAATATGGGACACTTACACACACGGTCGTCCGTCCTCAAAGTAAGTAACTTAAAAATTGTTTCATGGTTTTTTTCCTATTTTCTGTAGTAGCTGTCTTTTGCGCCACTGGCGAGAAACGCCGAAATTGTGTAACATTCTCCTGCCCTTATCCCGCTCTAAGAGGAGTCAGGACAACATGTTATAAACATATTGTCACATAATTAGGCTACGTATTTCATGACCGGCCGCCTGCCCGACGTCAACTTTAGTAGCTTTTTGCGACACCTCGTGGTCTATACTACTCAACCGGATACGACACGGCGAGTCAACGGCTTTTCAGAAGCCCAATGCTGGATCTTTTTTTGGAATGAAGGATTGGAGCTACCACCCTTCAGTGCTTCAGTGTGGATTGGCAGGCAATACATATCCATTGTACATATGCATTCACCAGAGAAATGCATTCAACATAAGCTAAAAGTCGCAAGTTTAGGGCCCGAGAAGACATTTATAATTTTTCTCTAAAACTTTGTGATTTATTTTATAGCTTGTTTTCTTTACGATTACCCAATTAGAGTGAGATAAGGAGCAGGAGATTGATGAAGACGTTCTATAATTACTTCCTTTAGCGGTTTCGAAGATAAAATAGAGTTGGTGTGATGGCAATAATACACATGCTGATTTATCGCAACGGTGTATAGCAGCCTTAATTCAAACCATGTAAGAATTATGCAAGTCATGTCAAATAATCTTTCATATATCAAACGTTGGCGACGCATGGCCAATGTTACCTTGACGTAAAACTTCTTTATTGTTCGTGTATGACGCATAACTTTATTATCCTCGCATAGGTTCAAAGGTTTATTTATAAATAATGCTTATGTAAGTCATAAGTACGGAAAAATTAACGAACCGGAACGTTCGGAAGGCATAGAAAAAATGTGAATTAATTATTTTTGTAGTCGATAATATTCTCGATTACACGACTAATGGAATCGAAACAAACTAAATGCTAAAGTTAACATACATTCCGCACGCTTAGTTTTAAAGTGACCAAATTCAAAAAGTTATGGCATAAATAAATATATATCTATACTCATATATAAAACTGAAGAGCTTGTTTGTTTGAACGGGCTAATCTCAGGAACTACTGGACCGATTTGAAAAATTATTTCAGTGTAGTCCATTTATTGAGGAAGGCTATTGGCTATATAACAATACGCAAAGATAAATAGAAGAGGAGCAATAAAAAATAGTACGACAACGGAAAAATTTTGAGCTTACCTTCCATGCGCTGAGTCAAAAATCATGTATTACAAAATTGTTCCCCTCTAAAAGTTCTAAATAAAAGTCCGTGACAGCATATGTCTAGCTCTTAAAGTTAACCCACTTTACCCATTTTTATGGTCATCAAAAGACTACGGTAACTTACGGTTCTAATATTTCCACTGGCGATTGCTAGTATATATATATATATATATATATTATATTTCAGCATTGTAGGGGGTTTTGGGGGAAAAAATCTATCTAGCTAGGTGTCACTTCAAAAAAATGTCTTTTTATCCCTATTTTCAGGCACTAAAAATGTAGAATGGAATGCAAATGATATTATATTCATGATATGGATAATGGGCGGACTAAAGAAGTGAAAATACTCCGGATCGAGCCCCACCTGCTCAATTCCTTATTATTTTTATCTTTAAAAAAAATTACCGAGCAAGGTTCGATCACCGAGGTACTTGTTACAACAAACAGACAACCTCTGTAACTGTGTAAATTATAATCATTATTTTAGCATAAAAATTGTAATTTCAAACAGGTTTGAATCTGCAATTAACGAACGTGTTATTAAAATGTGCATAATTAAAAAGGTCACTTCGGTTTAAGTTAAAACAAATGAATACGTTTTTTGCTACAGTTAAGTTACTAATACGATTCCCAACATTATCTAAAAACAATTGCTTGGTAATTTCTATGGTTTTTTGGATGGATATGTGACTAAAGGGAGTCACATCCTTACTAATCCATAGACCAATCTACAGAAAAGTTTAAGTTAAGTATAAGAGATGTACTTGTGCGTAAAGCATATTACAAAATTGAAGATTATTTGGATGATAAAAAGCCTGGATTTGAAAATTCTTTTAGCTTCATACAGGACTGCGGTTTCATTATGTAAAATTGAAAATGTTTAAAAGATTGACCGCCGAGTTTCTTTCTGGTTCTTCTCGTTAAGAGCAAAATTCCGAACCAGTTGTAGCTTCATTAATCATATTGATCCTTGACGATTCAAAAGTGCTTGTAAGAGCTTATTTGAATAAAGATTATTTTGATTTGATTTGACTAAAGATTTTGGATTTAGTGGTCATAATATCTACAATGTAAGTTATTACCAGATGTGTTGTTCAAGTGATCATAACTAGCTAAATCGCGCAAGACAACGCACGTGTCCTTTTCATAGAGTATATCAGTGCAGCGCCATACTATAATAATGAGCAATTATTGTCTACGCCAGGGAGAATCTGAAAGTTGCGCCCATTATAGAAAAAACGAGAAGTGCAAGATTAAGATGGTATAGACATATAATGAGGGATGAAAGTCATGTCACAAAACGAGTGTTAAATTTGACTATATATCCTCCTGCCCTTATCCCACTCTAAGTGGGGTCGGCATAACGTGTTATGAACATGCTGCAACATGATTTGGCTGCGTTTTTACGACTTGCCACCTGCCTGACGTCAACTTACCTAAGTCGTTTTTACGACACCTCAGTAAGAAGGAGGTTGGTCTATTCTACTAAACCGGATACCACACGGCGGGTCGACTTACCTTAGTCGCCTTTTACGACAACCCGGTAAGAAATGAGGTCGGTCTATTCTACTCAGCCAGATACCACACGGCTAGTGTTAAATTTGAATGTGGATGGATATGTGCCTAGAGGGAGGCCTAAAAAGAGATGGTTGGATTGTGTGAAGTATGACTTGCATATAAAAGGAATAGCTCCAGAATAGACAAGTGAAAGAGAACAAAAGAGAAAAACATATTGTGCCGACCCCACCTAGAGTGCGATAAGGACAGGAGGATGATTTGAACGTTAATACTAACCTCAAAGTAAATTAAATAAAAACGATTCGTGACTATTGATAATAGTATGACCTAGTTACAACATCGCGTTTCAAATGCGATAGTTAAGTAATAATAAAACGGTTTTTAAACATCATAGATAACCAATATGGAATGCTATCTATACACTGGAAAGAATAGTCATATATGTATTTCGATAGAGTGGCCTCGGGTCGCGGGTTCGATTTCCGCCGAGTACTAACATTTTCTATGCCTGATACGAACGAATTTATTTGCTGTTTTTATATTTATTACTAGTATGTCCAGCCCGCTTTGCCGTGCTTTATTTAAATATATATATATAATATTATTTTTTAATTTTATTTTTACACACATTTAGAAAACGAAGCAGCATCCCAGCAGTGGGAAAATAACAGGTCGTTACTTTACGAACGAAATTGTTTCGTCGAAATCCTCTAATAGGAATGGCGAAAAACGAAAAAAATACAAGTACCAGTACAGTAAAATCACATAACTTAACTTAACTAACTTAAGTCTCATATCTTTTTTATTTGCTACCCATTGAATAAAACATACACAATATGTTAACCAGGCTTTCCATTACATATTAGTAAAAACAGCATTTAAATCGGTTTAGCGGTTATTGAGATTAGTGGAAACAAACGCACAGAGATTTGACATCTCAACAATTTTATTATATGTAAATAGATGAATAGATATAGGATAGATAGAAGAAGATAGATATAGAAAGGAATAGAAGAATAGAATATATTATTCTCTGCAATATTTCTGCACGTTCATTAATCATGAATTGTTTGGCACGACTCCAGTACAAAAGTTATCGGTTGCATCAAAGCATTGGTTGCATACAAAGCATTCACAATAAAACTGCAAACAAAATATGCATAAGGTCAAAGATATATATATTTGATATATTGATATTCTATACCTGTTTCGATTGCGAGAAGGATGAAATATTCATATAAAAAATCCTACTAAATAAATGCCTAAGTTTGTGAGTATGGATGTAGGTATTTTTGTTACTCTTTCACTAAAATATAATAGTATTTGACGGATTTGGATTTAACTTTATAGTAATGTAAGTCGGAATCGGAATACCATATAGGCTATAATTTGTAATGATTATATGTGATATTGGTTCCACGCGAGTGAAGCCGCGGGCAAAAGCTAGTAATATTATAAATGCGTCAGTTTGTGAGAATGGATGAGTTTTTGTTACTATTTCACGAAAAAACTATAAGACGATTTGGATGAAACTTCACATTAATATAGGTTTAAAATGTAGCCTAAATTTTGAAATGATTTTATGTAATTTTGGTTCTACGCGAGCGAAGTTACAGGCAAAAGTATCCTATCCTACTAATATTAGAAATGCGAAAGTTTGTGAGTATGGATGTATGTTTGTTACTCTATCCCGGGGAATCCGCTGAACCAATATCGATTAAATTTGGCAAAATTATGCCTTATAGACCGAAATAACATATAGGCTATAGAAATCCTGTTTATTCTACAGGAATAGGATGACACTAAAAAGCGCCATCTATTATCAACCTATCACATGACAACAAATCACGCGAACGACGTCGCGGGTAAAAGCTAGTAGTAAATTAATCTATACTGACTGGCTCGTTAGCACATGTGGCAGTTATACTGTCTTCACGTTCACAGGTAGCCGGTTCGGATCCCGCTAAGGGCAAACAATTTGTTGGATCATCGAATCTGAATCGGTCGACAGATGTCGACAAAAGCTTTAAAATTTATTACAAATTTCAAAATAAAACCACGAAGTACAAAGCAAATTAAAGCTTAACATTTTTATCATAAAATAATTGTTTATTTGTGATAATGAATATTGTGATACAGTATTATCTTCGTAAACACTAGGAGAGTTGATAGCGGACGCAATCACGGCTTAATTTAGATATAATTTTTTTTAAATTAAAATGGAAGCAAAGATTGGACGCCTTAAATACCCATCGTCTCTATCCCACTTTGTAAGACTTTTTCCTTAAGATCAGAATATAAAACTGAATAAATTAAAGTTACCTTCTCAGGTTGAGCCCATTTATCAAGTTCATTCAGTGTATTATTCAAGTCATTAACAAGGTAATCGACTTCCAACAGGATCGCCTCTGTCTTGCTCCTCCTGAGATCTTTGACGAGGGCGTCTACCATAGCACCCCTGTTTTCTTCGTACATACGCAACAGATTCTTTAGCTGTTTCTTCCGCCATTCCAAGGGTTTTGTGATACCACTGTTGAATGTGTCCCGCGCTTTTTGAATTATCTGCAAAATACTATGGTTAATATGCATTTTATTATTTATTTATTTCTGTTTATACATATATTTAGAAAAAAGAAAGAAAAAGTAAAAAAGCATGTGTATAAAGATGGACTTATCCCTAAAAGGGATCTCTTCCAGTCAAGCTTTGAATAACAGAAGGAAAAGGACAAGAATTGAAGAAGAAAGAGAATACGGGTAATATAGTGAAAAAGAAAAAGTCTATATAAATAACTATTTAATCTATTAATTAATTTTGGTAAAATAAATAGATGAAAAGATGCTACTAATAAATAATTATTTAAGATAAATATTTAGTTATTTATTTTTGCATTTAGCGGTGATAGTGAAACCTCATAACCTTCATAGCCATAAAGAAAAAGATAAGTAGCGGCTGTTACTATCCTAGTGCTGAATAAAGGCCTCCTCTCTCCGTTTGTTGGAGAGAAGGATTGTAGCTTAGCCATACATCGCTGCTCCAATGCAGATTGGTAGGTTACGCATGTCACCAGAATTCTCTATAAATTGCATATATCAATTAAACACATAAGTTTTAGCAGAAAAACTCATTGGTTCTGGGTTTGAACACGTGAACCCCGAACAAAAGTGTCGCACGGTCTTACCGCTAGGCTATCACAGCCTTTAAATATCTCAAGTAAATCTGAGATATAAACAACACGTCAATCCATACTGAGGGAAAGTCTTGTGTCTTAACTCAATACCAGTTAATCGACACAACTTTTTGAGTCAAGATCGGTAGTTCTCTCCCCAATTTAGTAGGAAGCCTTTAACCAGCAATAAGATTAGATACTTTAGTTCTTATACATCCTAAATACTTCCTATTGCAGTCCTTTACGTTATTAGGTGTTCTCCATTCAGACAAAAATGTTATTCCGATTGTAAAATCTAATAGTAAAGTAGTACTCCAGAGCTCAACAAAATCATACACTTTCTTGAATGGATTGAAATTAGAGCAAAGCATTGCGAATTGGAAAGTGACACATATTCCAAAGATGTGAGAGATTTATTACAATTTGTATATATTAATTGTTGATAACGCAAATATAACTGGGAATAACAATATAAGATATATATATAGAAATAAATAATTACCTCTGATATGTTCACCGGTTTGGGTTTTGAGTTTGTTACCGTTCCTGAAACAAAAGAAAGATATTAACTCTTTTTAGGTTGTACTATAATATGTCGAAGAATGGCAGCCCCACAAAATTTTAATATGTGGTAACACTGTCAGGCAGGGGGAATTCCTGAGTTTACCCATACAGCATATTGAATATATGTGCAAGGATTTTATTTTGAAGTATTCACATTAAAGTAACTTTTCTATAAGAGAAGTGTGATAATAAGTTATTTGAGAAATGTGATACTAGTGCACAATATCATTAGTAACATACATTTACGGCGTTTTGTTCAATATGGATTCAAGTAAGATCCTAAGAATAATGTATATAGATTAATCTATATACATATACAATTTTAAAAAGTAAACAAAACTTTGTCAGTTAGAAGATAATTCAATTAATAAGTCATCATAACCAGTTTACTTTACTTTTAAATCAATATTTTAGCATTTGCGATAAAGTTATTGAAAAAAAATGTGGTCTTCTGGTGTTATAAAGGAAAATTGCAATTTTTTTTGGAAAATCTGAAATAAACACATGAATAATTTTTATGTTAGTAACAATATTATTGATGATAATTGTAATTACAAGTTGATAACAATGTTAAGGATTATTTGATTAAAATGATTTATATCCATTGAGTTATCACTTTCTATTATATAATCAAAGCAATAAAATAACAGATTTTCTTTAACTTCAAATTTGATGTACTTTTTGTATCACTATTATTATAAACCTCTAATAATTGTGTAACACACGAAAAATTTGTGACAATAGGGACATCTAGCTCAGCAAAGCCATCAATCACCACAGGGCATCTAATTGTTGCCCGAGCTTAAGTACACCAGATATCTGACAACTCAAACCTCTTTTTATATCTCTCTATAAACTACAAGTCCTGGTAACCATCTTAGGTACATTTGCACCATTTTATGTCGCTTAGCTATAATATACTTTAAAAAATTTGACGTTCAGCAGTTTGTCGAAAGAAGATCTCTCATAGTCTCCTATCAGTGATTTTTTATATCACAGCAAGTACTGATGAAAAGACCCCTTATACTGTAATATAATATAACAAAGATTGAAAGAAGAGCTCTCATATTGCAGAACAATATGAGCACTCTCAAAGACCTCTCTGTCATGATGTTGTATGGCATCATACACAGATGAAAAAAACTCTGTCATAATCTACAACAAACATTGAAGATGAAAAACACTGGATACAGTATTACTCCATATAAACATAAATATATTAATTTAAATAATTTCACACTCAGACTTAGTTTGAAATAATTTCACAGTTTGTATATGTAGCAGGGGTGTAAGGGGGAGGCTCGTGGGGTGTAAGGGGGAGGCTCGTGGGGTGTAAGGGGGAGGCTCGTCCCAATCAGTCTCCTCAATTGTCAACCTCACCTGCACGCGGTGCAGATTAACCAACGAGGCTCTGGCGACCGACCAATGGCGGTATAACCATTCATACAGCTGACCTAAATTCTACCAGACCGACAGTGGGCAGCAGCACTGTCGGTGCGACATGGTCAGCACTGCGATCACCAACCCGCAGGCCAAGCGTGGTGATTACTGGCAATACCTTCATGGCATTACAAAAAAAACCACAGCCCCTAGTTCCCGGCAGCTCCGCTATTCCCAGCTCTGGCAGCGGTTTGGGTAACGGCGGGGCAGGGGGTGTCAAGAATCTCCGGCAGAGATTCCGCTGCCAACCCCGACGACTAGACCTGGCAACGTACAACGCACGCACTTTGAGGGAAGATGAAAAGATACTCGAGCTGGAAGAAACAGTAAGCAAGTTGCGGTGGGACGTGATAGGATTATCCGAAGTCCGAAGAGAGGGGGAGGACACGATGATCCTAAAATCCGGCAACTTGCTTTACTACCGGGAGGGCGAACAACAGTCCCAAGGTGGTGTCGGGTTTCTCGTCCACAAGTCCCTTGTCAACAACATTGTTCAAGTCGAGAGTGTGTCGAGCAGGGTCGCGTTCCTGATACTCAGAATTACCAAACGGTATTCGCTGAAGGTCATACAGGTCTACGCACCGACATCGGCACATCCGGACGAAGAGGTAGAGGCCATGTATGAGGATTTATCTAGAGCCATGCATGCCTCCAAAACCTTCTACACTGTTGTGATGGGGGATTTCAACGCAAAGCTGGGCAAGCGAAGCGGCACCGAGTTGAGAGTAGGGCAATTTGGATATGGGCAACGGAACCACAGGGGCCAGATGTTGGCCGATTTCTTGGAGAAAGAAGATCTCTATATGATGAACTCTTTCTTCAGGAAACAGCCACATCGAAAATGGACCTGGGTAAGTCCCGACGGTTCCACGAGAAACGAGATTGACTTCATCATGTCGACCAGGCGTCATATATTCAATGATGTCTCTGTGATCAATACCGTGAAAACCGGGAGCGATCACCGTATGGTTAGAGGCACATTGAATATATGCGTACAGCTGGAAAGATCCAAACTGGTGAAGTCTACGCTCCGACCAACTCGAGCTCATATTCAAAACCCCGAGAACTTTCAACTCGAGCTGAAAAACCGTTTTGATTGCTTAGCTGACTGCGCTTCTGTGGACGATGTAAACAACAGGCTAGTGGAAACTGTCCATGCGGTGGGGTCCAAATTCTATAAGACTCACCGTAAGAGAACCAATAAATTCTCGACCCAGACTCTCAAGCTCATGGACGAGAGGAACGAAATGAGGCTACAGTCTTCAGTAGACGCTTTGAGCTACCGTCTGATCAATAGACAGATTTCTAAGGCGCAGAAATGCGACCTGCGACACTTCAACACGGAATGCATCCGAGATGCAATTGAGCGTAACAGGGGCTCCAAAGTGTTCGCGAGAGATCTGTCTATTGGGCAGAGGCAGTTAACGCGACTGAAGACCGATACTGGTAGTATCATTTCGTCTCGACCTGAGATTTTGGGAGAGGTTGAGAAGTTCTTTGGGCAGTTATACACCTCAACACAACAGCCTGTTGTCAATTTGGCAAAAGACCCAAGAGCCAAGTTGACCCGACACTATACCGAAGATATCCCGGACGTCAGCCTATACGAGATTAGTACGGCTCTCAAACAACTTAAGAACAACAAGGCTCCGGGTGAGGACGGAATCACTACAGAACTCCTGAAGGCGGGTGGAAAACCGGTACTCCAAGTCCTTCAGCGATTGTTCAATTCCGTCATTCACGAGGGCACCACGCCGGAAGCGTGGCACAGGAGCGTGGTGGTTCTTTTCTTCAAGAAGGGTGATAACACCTTATTGAAGAATTATAGACCCATCGCGCTGCTGAGTCAGGTTTATAAGTTGTTTTCGAGAGTCGTAACGAATCGTCTCGCTCGTAGGTTCGACGACTTCCAGCCTCCCGAACAAGCCGGTTTCCGGAAAGGCTATAGTACCATAGACCACATATTTACGCTGCGGCAGGTTATACAGAAGACCGAGGAGTATAACCGGCCACTTTGCTTGGCGTTTGTGGACTATGAGAAGGCCTTTGATTCGGTGGAAACATGGGCTGTGTTAAGATCGCTCCAGCGCTGCCGAATCGACTATCGGTACGTCCAAGTGTTGAAGTGTCTGTATGAAAACGCCACAATGTCTGTCCGTATCCAAGACAGAACTACGAGACCAATCCAAATGCGGCGTGGTGTGCGACAGGGAGATGTCATCTCCCCGAAGCTGTTTACCGCTGCATTGGAGGATGTCTTTAAGCTTTTGGATTGGAACGGACATGGCATCAACATTAACGGCGAGTACATCACTCACCTTCGATTTGCCGACGACATAGTCGTTATGGCAGAGTCCCTGGGGGATCTTAATACAATGCTCGACGACCTCAGCAGAGTATCTCAACAGGTGGGCCTAAAAATGAACATGAGCAAGACGAAAGTTATGTCAAACTCACATGTTCCGCTCCACCCGATCATCGTTGAGAACTCTGCACTCGAAATTGTTGACGAATACATATACCTGGGACATACGGTCCGGCTAGGTAGGTCCAATTTCGAGAAAGAGGTCAGTCGCCGAATCCAACTCGGATGGGCAGCGTTTGGGATCGAGATCTTTTCGTCCAATATTCCTCAGTGTCTGAAGACTAAAGTCTTCGAACAGTGCGTGTTGCCAGTGATGACCTATGGCTCTGAATCTTGGTCGCTGACTATGGGCCTCATAAGAAAGCTCAGAGTCGCTCAGCGGGCGATGGAGCGAGCTATGCTCGGAGTTTCTCTACGTGATCAAATCAGAAATGAGGAGATCCGTAGAAGAACCAGAGTCACCGACATAGCTCAGCGGGTCGCGAAGCTGAAGTGGCGATGGGCGGGGCACATAGTGCGGAGAACCGATGGACGTTGGGGTCTCAAGGTGTTGGAATGGCGACCCCGCACCGGAAAGCGCAGTGTTGGAAGACCCCCTACTAGATGGACAGACGACCTCAAAAGGGTCGCGGGGAGCCGCTGGATACAAGCGGCACAAAATCGTGTGTTCTGGAGATCCCATGAAGAGGCCTATGTCCAGCAGTGGACGTCCATCGGTTGAAGAAGAAGAAGAAGATATGTAGCTTTACATGGTGTGTATATTGTTGATGGCCTTTTAAAATAAATAAATAAATATATCAGTTATCTTAAGCATACTTAATAATATGCTCTGTGAAACTAAAAAAATCAAATTTTGATGAAAATCTAAAATTACTTCATCTGTGCTGCACCCTACTTAAAATTGTTAAGATAATATTTACAATCAGTAGAGGCAATATAGAGAGAGGTGTTTCTTGACTTACAGTGTGATATTTATAGCTTGTTACATACTAATGAAAAAGATATTTGAATAATTTGCATAATGGGTCACACAGGTCAGACAGTGTTTGTTGTAATATTAGCACCATTGGTTACTTTACTCTACATTAATTTTACTCATTTTTATGTAATAATTGATTAGTAATCTGTGACTTTTCAAGTTTATTTTTAAGAAATTATAAAGAATAAGATAATATATAATTTATTTTGACTTTCAGGTGCAGTAATGTAGCACAGATCATATAAATGTATTTCCTATTTCTTTAAATTTCTTTTGTAAGGGATCAAGGGGCTCTCTTTTTTTACTGTTAACCCCAAAATATCTATTGGCCTATGTTTGCATGTTATAGAGGCACCCACAATATTGGAATTAGGTGATCTTATATGCACAGAATTAGAAAAGAAAGCACAAAACTTTCTATCAATATCTTATTTAGTTAAGTACACTGGGAAGATATTTAAATAGCATAACTAAGGGACCTTTATAACGTTATTTGTAGAATAGGAGTGAAGATACTGCCAGGACTACAGCAAACCTGTATTCCAGTTCGGAAAAATATAGTGAGAGCTCATTATTGACATTTTGTGAAGTCATCCGATGAAACAAATATTTGGTTGTACAGTCAAAAACAAATGTATTATTAAGATCCAACAAATATCAAAAGGACCTAAATGTTAGAAAACATATTATTTTATAATACACACAAATATGTAATTATTTGTACTACGCTTATTTAAATGTGTTTCCGTAACTTTTTTTGTAACATATAATGAACTTAAAACGTATATCGAAGCCGTCAATAAATAGTTAAATATTATTTTCGTCATATTAAGTCAATATTTTGTTGAAGGTAACTTTCGAAAGCTCTAATTACTATAGTATTCACATTAAAGACGTTATCTTGATATAAACAGGCTAACAGTTCGCTACAGAACAATTTATAGGTCATTATAAAACATGGGAAAAAAAATTGAAGTTTAGGTATTTAAATAAGAATAACAAATATGAGATTTCACTTTTAACTTACCTAAAGTCATTATGTCAGAATATATAGTTCAATCACGTGAGACAAAGTTTGTCTAATACACGACACGACTAAGTTTGATTTGATTTTTAGTAATATATTGATTAGTCGTTTAAACAGAAACAAACTACCTTTCTTGATAGGAAAACTTCTAGTGAATCACAAAGGAAAACAAAGATGGGAATATTGTAATGTCAAATGCAATCGCTAACATAATTGTCACTTGTCTTTGACACATGGAATGTTGCTGTTTGTTTTGTTTTAAATTGCCCTAAAAAAATTCCACGTTGAAATTAAAAAAACCTGAAAGTTACTGGAATTTGTTTTGAGAATCTATTCAGTATGTAACAAGAAATATTTCGAATAAATTTACCCTATATATAAACTTGTAAGAGTATCATTCTTCAAACTCTTGTCGTTTAACAAGAGTAATAATAAAATTATTTTGCCATAATCCACGATAAAGTAAAATAGAAAATATATATAATGCTAAATGTAGAGTCGACAATCCGTTTTTATACCTGTTACATGCAGGATTCGAAAAAACACATGCACAAGTACTACACATGTTCATTCTCACAAACTCAACAAACGTTTCGCCCCGCAACCAAAGCATCATGAGGAGGTAGACTCCACGACAAAATCGCAAAGCTATACGCAGTGTAATAAATCTTGTTGTTTTATTACACTGCGTACTACTATATTACGTCTATAAACTCATAAAAAACAAATCAACAGTACATTAACTTTACCATTAAGAAGTTTTATCAAATGCATGGAAAAATTGTTTTATGTATTGTACTGGCAAGTTGTATAATTTCCTGTAATTATAAAAAATTATTCCACGCCGTGTGGTATCCGGCGGAATAGAATAGTAGCACCCTCATTTCTTACCGAGGTGTCGTAAAAGGCGACTAAGGTAAGTTGACCGGTCGTGTGGTGTCCGGCTGGGTAGAATAGACCACCCTCATTTCTTACCGAGGTGTCGTTAAAGGCGACTAAGGTAAGTTGACCCATCGTGTGGTATCCGGTTTAGTAGAATAGACCACCCTCTTTCTTACCAAGGTGTTGTAAAATACAACTATGGTAAGTTGATGACAGGCAGGCGGCCGGTAGTAAAATACGTAGCCAAATCATGTGACAACATGTTTATAACATGTTGTGCCGACCCCAGTTAGAGTGGGATAAGGGCAGGAAGATGATGAATTTAAAAGTTTATTCCATTTCGTCTGCGTATAATCTTCAATTTTAAATAATCAATCAACCATTAATAAATACATTGTTAGCGGATCTGCATTTTCTAAAAACAGCGTAATTGGTTAGGTTAAGGTTATTTAACAGATACATGCTAATAAAATATCTTAGGGCTGCAAGTATATGACCTTATATAGTAAGTAATATTTAGTATGTTGCTAATTTATATGACTATCAAAATGTCTTTTTTAGGCTATAGCATAGTTGTTTTAATGAAGTTCTTAGTGATCGTTGTTTAACTTAATTTTATTATAACGTTTATTTTAAAATGAATGTAATTTGTTTCACATTTATATAATTTATAGTTACTATAATACTATAATTTATAGTATTATATAATTTATAATATAGTTGGAAAGTAATTTTAACAAATTAATAATTTAATAATTTGTTTATTCTTCGTCAAATACGTGAATGTGACAAAACGAATGTGGGGATCTTCTTTAACAATGAATGCTAGAATTTTTTTGTTATACCTTAGTTATAAATAAAAAATAATTCTGTTTATACTCCATTGTTTCACTTCTATTACGTACACAAGTCAAGACATGTTATTAATTCGTTAAGTTATTATTGGTATAATTGCGAATCTAATAATGTTTATACTGCAGCTATGTTCTAGAACGTCGAGGTGTTAATTTTTTAACGTATCCAAACATTGCCTAAAAGAATAACTTTGCCAAAAAGGCAAATAAATCTGCTAATAAGAAAAATCTTTCTTCTTACAAGCAAATTCATTGATTGCTATGAATGACATAAATGAATCATCATTCTCCTTCATTTATACCACTCTAAGTGGGGTGGGCATAACATGTAATAAACATGATGTTACCTGATTGGGCTAGGTACTTTACGACCGGCCGCCTGCTTGACGTCAACTTACCTTAGTCGCCTTTTACGACACCTCGATAAGAAATGAGGGCGGACCATCCTAATCAGCCGGATACCAAACGGCGGGTCAACTTGTCATAATTGACTTTTACGACACCTTGATAAGAAATGAGGGTGATCTATTCTTCTCAGCCGCCCGTTACCGAATTGAGTTATCATGACTCTGTAGCTGACAGCCTAATTATTCTATGCTTTCTCATAAATTAAAGCAGTTTTTTTAGTACCGGATAGATGACAGGGATAAAACGACATTTTTTTTATGACAACCCAGCTAGATCGATTTTTCTGCCCTGAAATCCCCTATGCTGAATTTCATGAAAATCGTTGAAGCCGTTTCTGAGATTATCTTATTTTATTATTAAAGATAAAATATTTCAAAGGACCATGGCATATTTATCAATGATTACGAAATTTTTATTTTTGTAAAAATTTTAATTCGATACGAATCTTGTTTACACTTGAAAAGCATGTTAATATCAACTAGCGAGTACTTTAATCGATTTTTATTACGCAACGCTGGATTGTTGTTAGCCTTTTTGAAGGTCAACTACCTTTTTGCTTCAACACATTACAGCCCTGCAATGTTTTGTTGACAAACTACGAGTATGTTTATAAAGTGCTGTGAAATAAAACGTATGTTGCACTTGTGCTGCGCTGCTTCAAAAGGGGTGAAACCCTTCCCTCTACTGTCACGCTGTGTTACACTTTCTGTTACCCTGGGGATGTGACTTGGAGTAGAATAACTCGATTTATAAATAATCGAATTTAATCCCTTTAAAAAAAATCTATATTTAAAAAATCGATTAATTTGTCCCGAAATAATCGATTTTCTAAAAATCTATATTTTCTGACTATTTGAAAAGTTATCTTTTTAATTTTAATAATTAATTACAATTAATTATTAATATCAAAAAGGCTAATTAAAGTGGACAACTACCAAGAAATAATATCAGATGCTCTGTTTGTTAAATTTGATTATATATAGGTATGTGTAGTTTGGCTAGATTGGTTTCATCCAACAATGCATACCTATTCTTAAAAATCAAGAAAAAGAGTAAAAAAGAAAAAGGTATACCTAAAATAAACGATTTTTGATGAAAAAATAATTGATTATTAAAAAATTATTATTTTAAAAATCGATTATTTTTCACATCGCTAGTTGCCCCCTCTAGAAATACTACCTCACAAAAACTAAGATTATCATCTTAGTTCAGCGTATTAACCGTAAAAACCTATCTCTAACAATACCCGGGATCCAGCCCCAGACCCGGGATCCAGCCCCAGATATCGCCCCCCTTTTTTTGCTTTTTTATATCTATAAAAAAAAATACTGAAATTGGTTCGGCCAGCCAAGTATTTTTTAAATAATTATTAAGAATAAAAAAGTTTATAGTATTTCAATAGTTAAAAAATTCTATTCAATAGTAAAAAACTATTGAAATTAGTAAATTTCTATTCGGAGTAATCGATTTTTCACAAATAGATTTATTTTAAAGGGTAATATATCGTTTTTTTTACATTCAAAGTCACAACCCTACTTCTGACTCTGGGCTAAATTCGGGCAATTACTTATGCTTATTGATATTGGCACGACACGAGACGTTAATTATATGAGATAACGTGAAGTCAGTTAAAGTAAACCATGCTTATTTGATTTATTTATAATTGCTTTTAAAACGACCACCTATATATTAATTGAGGAAGCGCGAGTTAACAGAAATGATTAACTAAGTACCTTTAGCTTACCTACTTATCTATTTAATATGAAAGTACAGTAATTTTTTAAAATAAATAAAAAAAAAATTATAAAAGAAGGAAGGCGCCGATGGTATATGGGATTCGAACCCGGGTTGTGAATATTTTCGGTCCGCGCGTTACCCATCGGCTATTGCAACATTACGTTTGACAGCTAAAACCTTTTGCTGTCAATTCTGCATTCTTACTCTTCAGGTACTATTAATATAAACCTTTCGGAAAAATTACACTACCTTTAATTAATGTACTAGCTACTAAGGCAAGTTGGCTCGCCATGTGGTATCCGACTGAGTAGAATAGACCACCCTCATTTCTTAACCAGTGGTCGTAAAAGCCGACTAAGGTAAGTTTTTAGGTTGTAAGGTAAGTTAAAATACGTAGCCAAACCATGTGACAACATGTTTATAACATGTTGTGCCGACTTAACTTAGAGTGGGGATAACGGCAGATGAATGATGATTTTGTATTGCACGAGGTCATTTTATCCGTTTTAACTGCTCGGTTAATTGCCTCTTCAGGTGACAAGAGGGCTGGCTCCTTTTTCGCACAAAGAATCAGCTTAGCGATTCAGCGCGGAAACGCTGTCAGCATTCTTGGGACCACTCCACGTGGGCATGATTTGTATAGTCCTAGCGTGTAAGTAATTTAAGATATATATAACTAGTACATTTTTGTTGTTAATAAAGTGTTCCTTATGTGCATGATTTGAACATAGTTTCATCTTATTATTAAACAAACATTTCGTGGCATTATTAAAGCGGTAATAAAACCTGTTAACATTCAAAACACGTCTGCTGTTATGTGTAACGCTGAGCCACTCGCGTTTTGTGAATAGCACGTGCTAACTACCTACCACATACTGTATTGTATGTGGGTACATACAAATTGCTGATTGTGAACTGTTTATTTCTATTGCAAAAGTCGTCGACTTGATATCTTGAGGGCTGGAGATAGCCTTTTATGCATTTTTTTAATCATCATCAGCGAACGAAGTTGCGGGTAAAAAAGCTAGTCTAATCTATATATATAAAAGAAAGTTGGCCGTAGTTACACTATTTATAACTCAAGAACGGATTACCCAGCTCGGCTGAAAATTGGTGGAGAGGTTGCTTAGAACCAGGAAACGGACATAGTATACCTTTTATCCCGTTCGACCACATTTACTTTATCCCGTCAGGTCACTATAAAACGTGGTATAACAAAAACGACTATGACATGGAATAACAAAACATAAATGACAGCTATACGTAATTTTGTCTTTGGTTAAGTATGGTAAAAAATTTGACAATTATTGTACATAAAGCAGTGAATGTTGTACATAAAGACATTTTGTAATTAATTGTAAAAATAAAATACATAGGGAAAATGTAAAAGTAAATAAGTAAAAATGTAGTTATGAGTTTAGATATTCCAAAGATAGCAGAGAATCTTCATGGTATAGAGTGAGGGGAATTGTTTTACTCCAAATTTAACGCTTGCGGGCCACGGGCAGTAATGAATAACTCAAAAATACTGGATCGATTTTAATCATTTTTTACACTGAGTGACATGGGATATATATTTTATACCCGTGCGAAACCGGAGCGGGCCACTAGTATATAATATAATCTTGTCAATACCCAATAAAAGAAAATCTATTTAATACTTAATGTAGAGTGTGTTCAAATTCAAATTTAAAATAGTCTTTATTCAAGTAAACTTGTAAACAAGTGCTTTGAATCGTCAACTCTATTGCTGGTTCGGAAAGCTGTTCCTACCGAGAAGAGCCAGCAAGAAACTCGGCGGATGCTCTTTATAAAATCATCTTCACCATTCTTCTGCCCTTATCCCACTCTAAGTGGGGTCGGCACAACATGTTATAAACATGCTGTCACATGATTTCGCTGCGTTTTTACAATCGGCCGCCTGCTTGACGTCAGCTTACCTTAGTTGTATTGTACGACTCCTCGGTAAGAAAGAGGGTGATCTATTTTATTCAACCGAATACCACACGGTGGGTCAACTTACCTTAGTCGCCTTTTACGACACTTCGGTAAGAAATGAGGGTGGTACTATTCTACTCAGCCGGATACTACACAGCGGGTCGACTTACCTCAGTCGCCTCTTACGACACCTCGGTTAGAAATGAGGGTGGTACTATTCTATTCAGCCGGATACCACACGGCGTATTTCCATTGCAAAAGTTGTCGACGTGATATCTTGAGACGGGCTGGAGATAGCCTTTTATGCATTTTTTTTGTATATTACTAGCAATTTGGGTTACAAAATACTACTCAGCAGAGTTAGCAACTCATTCGATGGTCTCAGTATTCGCTTCTACAATGAAATTCCGCAATCCATACTAGACCAGTCTACAGAAAGGTTTAAATTAAGTATAAGAGATATACTTATACGTAAAGCATATTACACAATTGAAGATTATTTGGATGATAAAAAGCCTGGATTTGAAAATTCTTTTAGCTTCATACAAGACTGCGGTTTAGTAATGTAAAATTAAAAATGTTTAAAAGATTGACCGACGAGTTTCTTTCTGGATCTTCTCGGTAGGGACAGCTTTCCGAACCAGCAGTAGAGTTGACGATTCAAAAGCACTTGTTTACAAGCTTATTTGAATTAAGAATATTTTGAATTTGAATTTGAATAAAACTTGAAAAAAGGCGGGGCTCGGTCCGGTGTATTTTCACTTTTCTACCGCCCGTTCCTCCATTTGAGCTACCATGATTTTGCAAATGACGTTTTAATAAAGTTATGTAATATAGAAGGGTGAAAGACCGTTCCCATTTCCATTGCATTTCGTATGTAATGCATGACCTTGACCGAGTGACTGTGTCGAAAACAAGTGCGAGAGAGACAAAACTAAGTGAAAATAAACCAACCAACCAACGAAAAGAAACCAAAGCTAAAACAAATTCAAGCATATTTATCCGCCATTCTCAAAGTTTGTCTACAAGATGCGCTAAAGAAATAAGCTATACGTACATAGAGATATTCATGGAGGTCGACGAATGAACCATTATCAATCACCGCCGTTGTTAGTCATGGACATTGATATTCTATTAACGATCGGACATAACTCAATGCAAAGATACTGGCGTCTAGCATTCTTAGGGCTTATTTCACAAGTTACTGATAAAGTTTCGGATAGTTAACCGACCAATTAACTAAGTAGCAGATTAATGTTGCCTGGCCCGTTGACGCAGTGGGTAGTGACCCTGCCTTCGGCTCCGCGGGTCGCGGGTTCGATTCCCGCCGAGGGCCAACATTTTCTATAAATGAATTTGTTGGTCTTTGAGCCTGGGCGTATATTTGTATTTAAGTGTGTATTTAAAAAATTATTTAAGTATATATTCACCAATTGTCTGTCTACCATAACACAAGTATTAAGTTACTTACTTTGGGGACAGACGACCGTGTGTGTAAGTGTCCCATATATTTATATATTTATTTATTATTATTATTAATGTCTCTAAAAAGAGTCTATAAGTGAAAAATTAAAAAAAAAATCGCGGCCATTTCGAAATAGGTATTTGCTATCCAGCAGATAAACAAAATAACAGCCACAAATCGACCTGTTAACTTATTAGGGACTTTAAGTGCTGAATTAGCCTATCAGAAACCTGAGAAACGCAAAATTCCGAGACATGTGTCAGATATGTTCCGAATAACTGACAGTTTATTGGTAACTTCTGAAACAGGCCCTTAGAATTCCATTCGTGCATCGCTAATTTACATTGGATTTGCTTGTGCAAATATTATTATACTTAGTTCAGTGGCCTGTTCGAAAGATAAGACAGGTTACAGACGTCGAAACAGTAAAACTTGATTTTTTTCCTTGCTCCCATAACATTATGACTTATGAAATATTGTTATGGGGCAAATGTGCGGATAATGAAAACAAATTGTGTTTAAAAAAAGCCATAAATTTATTATTTAAGTTCGCGTGATTCCTTGTGAGACAAGTTAAAGGAAATAGGTAATCTTACATTTACTTTACAATATATTTTAGACAATTTAATTTTGGCTCATAAAAATATAAAGAACTATTTAAAAAATTGGTGATGTATATAATAGGCAAAGTAGGAACCGACATAAGCTTGCAGCTCCTGCTTTGCGCCTTGCAATAAGTAGGTACGTAAGTCGGTTGTCATGATTCTAAACATTAACTATGATTACTACTCATCTAACCTTAAAAACAATTATTTTGATAATAATATCCATCAAATTGAATTTAATTATTTATCTAGCATAACTTAATTTCTATGTCAACTCTGACCGCAATTCCGATACCCATAATACAAATTTATAGTCTCCGGTTCCGGTAAATTCACTTCCGTAACATGTTTAAAATAGTTATTACCCATATAAAAAAAACATAAAAAAAAATTAAAAGACATTTTTACATTTTAACAAGCTGTGGTAGCTCAGCGGTAACACCGTGCGCCTCTTTCGAGGAGGTCACGGTTTCAAATCCGGGCAGACACCAATGAGTTTTTTTCTGTCAAAACTTATGTGTCTAATTAATATTTGAAATTTATCAAACGCTTTTTTGTAAAGGAAAACATCGTGAGGAAACCTGTATATCTCTAGAGAATCCTGGGGATATGTGTAACCAACCAATCCGCACTTTAGCAGCGTGGTAGGTCTAAGCTCCAATCCTTCTCTCCAAAAACGGAGAGAAGTGGCCTATCCTCACCAGTGGGATAGTAACAAGCCTCTACTTTACTGCTCACAAAAGTTTAAATAAAATAAAAATGTTTCAAAATAGGCTACATTTTAACTGCGATAGTCTACGCAGACGAAGTTACGGACCGGAACTAGTTTATTGTAATGAAATCGTAAGAAAATAGGATTATGATGAAAACATTTACTTACTTGAACAAATCTGTAGATAAATCGGTATTTTTATAGCTATCCTAAATCGATGCGGAAAATGGAAATTGTAAATATACTTATATTGATGTGTATGTGAATGTTACTTCATTCATTTAAAGTACAGTTTAGTGATGACAAAGGTGGATTTAGCGGGTCTGAAGATTTAGTATTTTCATTATCGGTTAAATCGGCATTGAAATGTAAAAATTGCAGTCAATAGCAAATTGCATTAATAAGTATTCAGTTACTTTAAATGGTCAATTTAAAACTTGGAGACAAATATTTTTTAATTTATGGTTTTAGGCGTTACTTTGCGGACATGCATAATACAAAAGTAATAATTTTTATATTATTCTTTATATTACAGCAGTATAAAAACACTATTAAAGAGAGGCTGATACAAAAAGCCTACTATACTGTTGAGGATGATTTGGACGATAAGAATGCGTGGATATAGCTGTCCGACCCTGTACAAGACAGTAATGACTTAATGTAACTAGTTATAAGTATTATGTTGAAAAGATCAAGCAACCGCCGAGTTTCTTGCTGGCTCTTCTCGGTAGGAACAGCTTTCCGAACCAGCAGTAGAATTGACGATTCAAAAGTACTCGTTTACAAGCTTATTTGAATAAAGAAAATTTGAATTGAATTGAATTGTAAGTAAATTTTTAGTAAAGCACAAGATTTTTCGAAATTAGAGTTCAGAATTTGAGGGAGAAAAATTGATCTAACTAGGTTTTATTTGAAAAGAAATCGTTTTATCCCTGTTTTTGGGCATTAAATAATTTTTAAAATGCAGAATTGAAAGCAAAGAATTGCTGTCAAACGCAATGTTGCGATAGCCGATGGTTAACGCGCGGACCGAAAATGCTCACAACTCTGGTTCGAATCCCACATATAATCGGCGGCTACTTTTTTATTTTTATTTTATTTAAAAAATTTCTTTTACATCTTTCAAAAAATTACCGGTCACCCAGCTACTTTATATTTAATACTCATCTTGTCACGTGACATTAATCCCTCCTCACTTGTATTTACATCGTTATGGCGCACTTATCGTCTTTCAGGCTTCCCTTAATATACTCGTTTCATATTTTTTCAATTCGTATGTATACTTCAGATCAGTGTTTATTTGTGCGTCAGTAAACATAAGATACAGATTGTTTTTCATAACTAAGCTCTTCGAATATCGTTTACCCTGTTGAGATTATTACCTATATATACTTAAGCATAAGATGATTTATTATAATAATACTGATAACAATGGTAATAAAATCTAAAAGATTAATATAATATCTTAAACATATATTACCTAAATATTCATATAAATATTATTTTTATTTTATTTGTTTATTATAGCAACTTATTACTAATAGAAGCTGAGTAGAATAGACTATCCTCATTTCTTGCTATAGTGTCGTAAGAGGCGACTAAAGTAAGTTAACCCACCGCGCGGAAACGCCCACCACGGCATAGGGGTTACTACTTGGGGCGCAGTCTCTCCCTGTCGACCGTGATATACCAGGCACAGTGAACAGGAAGCGATCGCGGGCAGCGGGGGCCACCTTCTGCTCTGCGGAGGGGGGCAGAGGGGGGCGATGGAGCGGTTCCGGCAACTTTTGTTCTGGATCCAATCTGCTGCTGGCGAGTCCAGGTGGTAGCGACTTGCCTAAGTCCATCGTCTGCTGCCCTGTCAGGGGACCTTCGGTTGTTCCGAACGGGGTTTATCGCACGTCTGGCTTACAGGTCCCCGAGGCCTTCGGTGAATCTAGTGCTGTCGATGCACCGGTTAGCGGAGGGGGGCTTCTCTTTCGAGGGGCCCCTACCCGGAAGAGGTGTTCTCTGGGATCAGACCTGTCGGCGGGGATGGGGGCAATGTGTAAAACGATACCCTGTCCTTGTCATCGGCAGCCTGGTGGTGCACACAGGTCGTTTTAGTCAGTGCTAGTCCGACATAACCGCCGCCTGTCCCTGTCGGGCGTCGGTATCCATAAGGATTTTTTCCGGTATAAAAAAAAAGTTGACTCACCTTGTGCTATCCGATTGAGTAGAATAGACCACTCTCTTTCTTACAGAGGTGTCGTAAAAGACGACTAAGGTAAGTTAACGGCAGGTAAGCGGCCGGTCTTAAAATACGAAGCCAATTCATGTGACAACATGTTTATAGCATGTTGTACTCCACTTAGAGCGGGATAAGTGCAGGAGAATCATTATTGTCAATGTTAAACACAATATCACTGACAGTCACGTGCGCATCGATTTGTATACACACTTGTGACGCCATCGGTTTGCATCGCTGCTTGCATTGTTACTAACTTATACAATAGCATCTCGGTGGCCTTGCTCAGTATTTTTTTACCAAATAAAAAAAATATACTTAAAAAAAAGAAATAAATAGTTTTGTAAATGGAGCTTGATCCTAGGTACTTTCATTTCTCGAGACCGCCCGTTACCCGAATAAGCTACGCTGACTTGACAGTTTACGGCAAAAATAGTATTTTATTCAATGCAAATTTTAGTGTTTTTTTAATGCCCAAAAACAGGGATAAACGATTTTAAAAAATAAAAGTAGCTAGATTTCTCTCCCCCAAAACTCCCTACATACTGAATTTCAGGAAAGGATCCCATTCCGAGATTCCAAAAATATATATATATATATATATATATATATATATATATATATATATATATATATATTATACAAGTCAACTCAAATTTCAATCCTGTTAATTCTACAGGAATAGGATGACATTGAAAAGCGCCATCTATTATCAACCTATCACGGGACAACAGTCCATGCGAACGAAGTCGCGGTTAAAAGCTAGTATTATTATAAATGCGAACGATTATGAGTATGGATGTTTGTCACTATTTCACGACGAATCTGCTGAACCAACATTGATGAAATTTGGCACATTTATTCCTTATACATAGGCTAAAGAAATCCTGTTAATTCTAACAGGAATAGGATGACATTGAGTAGCGCCATCTATTATCAACATATCACACGACAACAAATCACGCAAACGAAGTCGCAGGTAAAAACTAGTATCAATCTGTTCAGGATCCTGTAAGTCACCTAGGTGACCTGGGCCTACAGCCCGAACACAGTCCAGGCCACAAAGCCTGCGACGACCGGCCCGGGCAAAGAGGTTCGCCTCGAGGCCCGTACCCTACCCCTCAAGGGTATGCGAGAAGACCCCCCACTAGTATCAAATATCTGTAAAGTTACCTTAAAAAATAAGTTTTTGTTATTTACCGGATGAACTTTTTAACATTTTATTACGAGGTTGTTTTAATTAACGAGATCACCTTCAGTTGGGTTTTGTGTTTATTATTATTATATTATTCTTTGTTAAATTTAAATAAATAAATAAAAATTTGTGGAGATCCATAATACAAATGTATTTTTCTATATTCCGCAATAAAATAAATAGAATATATATATAATGGTAAATGTAGAGTGGACTATCCGTATATATACCTGATATGTGATTAGCATAGACTATAGGACGTCAAGCGATTTGCGATTCTATCTGCTGATGATACCTCGGTTGCGGGGCGAAACGATTGTTGAGTTTGTGATAGTGAATGTGTGCAATGCTTGTGTATGGTTATTGTTTTGTTGAAGGTTGAATGTACATGTATCGGTTAGGAAAACAGATAGCCGACTCCGCATTTAGCATTGTATATATTTTTTATTTACTTTATCGCGTATTATTTTTTAATATTTTATTAGTACTATATATATGTATATAAATTAATTAAATTATATATTTTGGTCCATTGTTACGATTTTCGCATTTAATACTTAATCGAGATGGCATCAACTTTGGCCGAATGCAGTTTCGAGATTGGAAAGTTTCTTAAGTATTTCGTAACATGTTTTATGATTGAATAGTATTATATCGCAAGTCATTAGTTTTCTTAATGTTCATTATAATTGTTTATTGTAATTCAATAATTTTTTATTACTTATTCGTACAGAAGTTACAATAAAATTATTTTACTGTAATCCGCGTTTGTTAAGAGAATACTTGCAATGCTAAGTGTATGAAGCAACAATCACATACCACATACATGCAGGACAAGTCGCCACACGTATCACAAGACGCCGCCAACACCAATACCCCATACAAAGCACTACACACACTCGCTACCACAACCTCTACGATCGTTTCGCCCCGAAACCGAAGCATCATCAGGAGGATAAGCTCTACGAACAGACTCGTAATGCAATGCGATTTGGTTCGCACGAACAAAATCGTATTTGATTCGATCGTTTGAACGCGCTAATCTCAGGAACTACTGGACCGATAAGAAAAAATCTTTCAGTGTAAGATAGTCCATTTATCGAGGAATCCTATATAATCACGATACGAGAGGAGCAGCAATAAAACTAGTACGAAAACGGCAAAATTTAAATATAAAAATATATAGGCTATCCTCCTGATGATGCTTTGGTTTCGGGGCGAAACGATCGTAGAGGTTGTGGTAGTGAGTGTGTGCAGTGCTTGTATGGAGTGTTGGTGTTGGCGGCGTCTTGTGATACGTGCGGCTTGTCCTGCATGTATGTAGTATGTCATTGTTGCCTGCTTCATACACTAAGGGCCTGTTTCACAAGTTACCAATAAACTGTAAGTTAGCTTATTCGGAAGATATCTGACACATATCTCGGAATTTTGCGTTTTTCAGGTTTCTGATAGGCTTATTCAGCACTTAAAGTCCCTAATAAGTTAACAGGTAGATCATGTGGCTGTTATTTTGTTTATCAGCTGGATAGCAAATACCTATTTCAAAATGGCCGCGATTTTTTTTAATTTTTCACTTTTTAGATTTATCTGCTACTTAGTTTAGTTGTCGGTTAACTATCCGACACTTTATCAGTAACTTGTGAAACAGGCCCTTAGCATTGCATGTATTCTCTTAACAAACGCGGATTACAGCAAAGTAATTTATTGTAACTTCTTTACTATGGAGTTACGCAAAGTAACACGTCTGTTTCTGTAAATTACTTATTCGTATCTTATTCATTACTTAAACGAAATACTTGAATGTTTCTTGAAGATTTAGATATGTTATCGATTACTTCCGTGAATATAAAAAAAACAAAGTGTTGCCGCTATAAATAAACTTAATTCTTGCTAAGTTCATGGGCAGTAAATAATTTCAAGGTATCATAATATTGTTATGAATTTTAATTTTACTGCCGCATTTTAGGGGATTTAGGAAGAAGATTGTGGAATTGCCATATTTAAATATTCAATAATAAATAATAATAAATAAATAAATTCTTTATTGTATAACCATTTTAAATGATACAATTCAATATAGCCCTGGCTTCTGAACTAGCGCTAGCCTTGTGTCAGAAGTCAGTTCCAATAGTATATTTATTTACTACTATTTTCACTTAACTTAACTTTACACAGTGATAGCCATTTTTTTTTTTAAGCTTTTATGCAACTTGCCTTGGTGGAATCTTGCAAGTTAAATTTGTCCCACCTCGCGAAGTCCAGTGACTGGACCAGTATCTAAAATTTCAACTTAAATTTTAGATACTGGTCCAGTCACGATGACAATGCATATTTATGATAAGCACATGATGCACCTTTGAGGATAATGGCTCCAGACGAGGGAACTCCTAAACTCTTAACAGTAAGGACATTAAATTTTGTTAAAAGCTTTTTTATAGAATTGCTTTGCAACTCTTCTGCTCGTTCGGAAAGCTGTTCCTATCGAGTAGAATCCAAGAAACTCGGCAGTTTAAGATTAAATTTAATAGAGAAGAGATTCTATGCGTTTTTCAGCACCAATCTTGGCAATAACATTAACTTTTTTCAATAGGTGTTTAAATTGTCAGAAAAATGCAAAAAAAAGAAACGAAAAAGAATATGTTGTAGAGTATTTAGACCGCAGCTGGGTCTTTACAAATGACTGTAAAATCAATTTAAATTTTAGCAGTTTCTGAATACCCGAAAAGAGGGATAATTTTTTTTAAAAATAAAACCTAGTTAGATCGATTTATCCAAAACGACCTACATATTGAATTTCAAGAAAATTGTTGGAGAATCTTTTCTGAAATTCAGATTATATACCTACACATATATTTATATACATAAAATTAATTCATTGAAATATTAAAAATAAAGATAAAAAGAATGCACGTTACAAATTTCAAAGACAAAGGAATCTTTTGTTAATTTTGCCTTTAAATCGCCCGTACCTAAACGAACAGGCTAAGGTAATTGTAATTTTATATACATAAAATTAATTCATTGAAATATTAAAAATAAAGATAAAAAGAATGCACGTTACAAATTTCAAAGACAAAGGAATCTTTTGTTAATTTTGCCTTTAAATCGCCCGTACCTAAACGAACAGCATGAACAGACCATACCGTCCAAATCTTGTTAATTTACACGTATTCTGTGCTATAGATTATATATTTATCAATGGTACATACGAATATGAATTAATCTTTTTCCTATAACATTTTCAAGAGGATTAGTGTATTTTTTGGCTTCATATTTATAACACGCAAACATTTATGTGAAAAAGGAACTTTCGAGTTGCTACGTTACTTTCTCTTAGAATCAAGTGTCATTACAAACAATTGGATCGTGATACGGTTTCTTCTTTCCTAAAAAAAAACGTCTTGAACAAAATTACCACAATTATTATGTAACTGTACAGTTCTTATGGTAGTCGGTGCTGAGGTTCAATTTGGGTAATATTAGGTAATTTTGGATGCATTTTGAAAAAAATGTAGCAAAACAATGTTGAATTAGACGCGCTTTTGCTTACTTTTCTACCGCGCTAGTTTCTTGTTCCATGTTATGTAATATAATAAATGCGAAACTGTCTGCTATGCTTTCACGTTATTTTACCATTATTGATGCATCATCATTAAAATTCTAAATTCAAAATTTTCTTTCTTCAAATAAACTGTAAACAAGTACTTTTGAATCGTCAATTCTACTGCTGGTTCGGAAAGCTGTTCCTACCGAGAAGAGCCAGCAAGAAATTAGGCGTTTGCTCTTTTCAACATAATACTTATAACTAGTTACGTTAAGTCATTAGTATCTTATCCCACTCTAAGTGGAGTCGGAACAATATGTTTTAACATGTTGTAACATAATTCAGCTAGGTATTTTAGGACCGCCTGCTTGACTTAACAACTTACCTTAGTCGCCTTTTACGACACCTCGAATGAACACGAAGAAATATGGTCTATTATAGTCAGTCGGATACCATACGGCGGGTCAACCTACCTTAGTCACCTTTTTCGACGCCTCGGTAAGAAATGAGAGTGGCCTATTCTAGTCAGGCGGATACATGGCAGCTCAACTTACCTTAATCGTATTTTTTAATTTTTTTATTATTGTACGACACCTCGGTTAGAAATGAGGCTGGTCTATTATAGTCTGTCGGATACCTCACGGCGGATTTATTAACGCTACTTGGAAATCCAAAAAAGCTAAGAAATTGATTGTTACTATTCAAGTGATCGAAATCATTGATGCTTATAATTTGTTTTGTCGAGAAAAATCGAATTGTGATTTTATATAAAGTAAACTTTGACGAGAAAGTTACAAAGCAATGTTTGCTTCTTTTTTAAATATTAAATTTAAAACCAAATATTTTTATTCAAGTAAACTTATAAGTTTTTGAATCGTCAACTGTACTGCTGGTTCGGAAAGCTGTTCCTACCGAGAAGAGCCAGCAAGAAACTCGGCGGTTGCTCTTGTCGAAATATAATTCTAAGGGCCTATTTCACAAGTTACAAATAAACTGTCAGTTAGCTTATACGGAACATATCTGACACATATCTCGGAATTTGGCGTTTCTCAGGGTCCTGATAGGCTTCAACACTTTAGCAAAAACCTATTTTAAATGGCCGCGATTATTTTTTATTTTTCACTTTTTAGAGTTTCTTTTTAGATACATTTATCTGTTACTTAGTTCATTTGTTGGTTAACTATCCGACACTTTATCAGTAACTTGTGAAACTGGCCCTAACTATACTGTTGAGGATTATTTAGATAAGAACACGTGGATATAGCTACTCTTCTACCCGCTATATAGTATAAGAATTATATTTCGACAAGAGCAACCGCCGAGTTTCTTGCTGGATCTTCTCGGTAGGAACAGCTTTCCGAACCAACAGCAGAGTTGACGATTCAAAAGCACTTGTTTACACTAAATATTTTTAAGTACATGCAGACGAAATCAAACATATGCTGCTATAAAAAAAAGTAACAGAGACCGAATAAAACAGTTATACATGACCGCCCGTCGCTTTGGATATAATGTTACGCAATGGAATTTTTTGAGATTGATCTGTTTGTGTAACGAATGCTTATAATTTTGGCTGCTGGTATAATTGCCTTTGGCCAGTATTTCCGTTATAAATTTTACATATCTATATCTATACTTATTATGCTATAAATTTCTACAAGCTTAAAGTCGCTCAGCGGGCTATGGAAAAAGCTATGCTCGAGGTTTCCCTGAGGGATCGAATTCGTAACGAAGTAATTCGTCAGAAAACTAGGGCACTGGCATACCTCAGTGCATAAGCAAGCCGAGGTGGCAGTGGGCCGGCCAGAACTGAAAGAATCTGTGGCAGAACTGATGACTGTGTTCTGGAGTAGAGTCGTAGTGTAGAACACCTGAGACTCGATGAAGTGACGATATACGTAGGACAGCGAGCAGTGGATGGAAGTAGAAAGCCCAGGATTGCGCTAAGTGGCGAATAATTGGAAAATTGGTCTATGTCCAACAGTGGACTAAAGTGGGCTGATGATGATCTATACCTATTATAAAACAAAGTTCCCAAAGCTATCGGTCTGTTACTATTCTACTGCTTCTAGGCTCTCCGTTTTTGGAGAAAAGGATTGGAGCTAAGACCTACCACGCTGCTTCAATGCGGATTGGTAGGTTACACATATCCCAAGAATTCTCTAGAGATATTTTTTCCTAACGATGTTTTCTTCACTAAAAATCATGTGATAAATTGCAATTATCAATTAGACATTTAGGTTTTTAATAGAAAGACTCATTGGTGCATGCACGGGGTTTGAACACGTGACCTCCTCGAAGGAGTCGCAAGGTCTTCAATGATCACATAGTAGCATATATTAGAGCACCTGGTTGACCAAGCATTGCTCGGTAATTTTTTACAAAATAAATGTAATAATATATAATAAGCACCCGAATAACTACGCAACAGATTCTGATGCGGTTTTTTTAATAGATAGAGTGATTCAAGAGGAAGGTTTAAATGTATAATAACATTCTATACTGTAATTTTTGAGGTTTCTAATGTAATGTGTGTAAATAATTACATTTTTTTACACTTACATTGCAAACGCAGGCTGAACCCTAGGAGATTTATGAAAATAATGTACTAAGTATTTGTACACCTTGAAAAGGTTTACAGAAAACTCTTTTCACGAATAATAATGCCTCATTTTCGAAGCAATTTTAAACAATACCTTATCCAATTAAGAACCTTTGATATATTATACACACAAGATAAACTCATTTAAATATTAAAGATTAGACAATGATTGTAAGAGTTTACATCAATTTACTCCTCAATAAGATGTTTCATTATCTCTTATATTATCTTTTCAAAGAAACCGCATAACCGCACGCCTCGTTAAAACCGCATTACACTTGATGCAGCCATTAAAGCCAGATGTCTGCAATCAGTCTCGAGTGGCAATAAGAACTTCTTTCAGAGATTAATAAGTTCAATAAAGTGCGAAGTTACTGGAATGTGACGCGATATTTTACACCCAATTGAAATCAAATCAAATCAAAATAATCTTTATTCAAATAAGCTCTTTCAAGCGCTTTTGAATCGTCAAGGATCAATTAATGAAGCTACAACTGGTTCGTAATGTTGCTTACTGAGTAGAACCAGAAAGAAACTCGGCGGTCAATCTTTTAAACATTTTCAATTTTACATTATTAAACCGCAGTCTTGTGTGAAGCTGAAAGGATTTTCAAATCCAGGCTTTTTTATCATCGATGTATATGATCGATTTTCTCAAAATCTAAATTCCGGAATGGCTCAATCGATTTTCGAGGGACTTTCACTGGAAGATAATGGTGGGGGAGCAACCTATAGGCTTTTTATCTTAGAATTCCCGTGGGGTCGGGATTTACGCGGTGAAAACTTTGTGACATGACATTTCCATGCAGGCGAAGCCGCGGGCGCTACTAATAAATAATAATAACTCGGACATAGTTTATCTTTTCTCATTACTTATAAGCCGATAGCAGAGGGTTGACAGAGTATTGCTCGGTAATTTATTACAAAAAAAAAGAAACTAAGTATTTTTAAGTATTTTCATTTCTCGCGACCACCCGTTCCCCGAATAAGCTACGGTGACTTGACATTTCAAAGCAAAATAGTGTTTTATATATTCAATAAATTAAAGTAAATTTTAGTATTTTTTAAGGATCAAACGATTTTTTTTTAAATAAAACCTACTTAGATCGATTTTCTCGCCCAAAATCTGCATGCTGAATTTCAGGAAAATCGTTGGAACCGTTTCCGAGATTCCGAAAATATAAAGATATACTTATATACATACAAGATTAACTCATTTAAATATTAAAGATAATAACTAATATATTCTATTTATAGAATAATCTACCGTCCTGAAGTATGGAGGTAACTGTGTATGTGTTTGTGCAAATAATTTACAAGGTTAAGGACTATTAGTGTGTGAAAAATTATGTTTATTCATCTTAGGCGTTAAGATATCCTCGAGGTCGTTGAATAAAGAGATAATAATGATAACTTGACCGTCAAATTTTTTAATCTTTAATATTTAAATGAGTTAATCTTGTATGTCTCCTTATCTATATAATAAAATTTTAGATATATATTCCCTAACAAAAGCTAAATGCAAGTATAATTTATTTCATTATCTCCTTAAACTCTCATATAATGAAACTGAAGAACTCTTACATAATTACTAAATTAATATTTACAGAATACTTTCAGAGTGCAGACTTTTTATTTTTATATTAAACTAATATGTGTATTCAATACAATTAACTCACCCTCTCTCCATACATACCTCCTACTCACACTAATATAATAGGTATAGTAAAAAGTAATCCATTATTTTTCGATCATGTCGTTAGTAATTGATAACTCGCCTTGCATAAATGCTATCGATTTACACTAAACGGTGTCAGAAGTGTATGACAGACAAACATTTGTGTGATTGCTTGATTGATTGTTTGCACGTGCCAAAGATGGGCACCAAAAAGAGAAATTTTCCCTTAATTTCAGTTTTTCTTAGATAAAGGTGAAAACGCAAGTCAGGCTGTTGAAATTTGAATAATGTCTATAGTCTATTACCTTAAAAATGGCAACAAGCTATCGAAAAAAAGGATGCATAAATGAACCAAATCGGAAATGTTTAACTACACTAGATTAAGCAGTCAATATCGTGCAAAAATAATGGATTACTTTTTACTACACCAATACACCTTACAGACATGCAAATTATTATTATTTTTATTGTATTGTTATTTTTCTTATAGCAAATAGTAATTAAGTCACATGTCTTTGGCGTTTATCGCTGTATGCCGAGATACAGTTTTAACTAGTTCGGCTACAGATGGTCATATATTAAGTTAATCTCGGAAACGGCTCCAACAATTTTCCTGAAATTCAGCATTTAGGGGGTTTTGGGGGAGAAAAATCGATGTAGCTAGGAAAACAGCGTCAAGTCCTGGAGCTGCGGCGGAAATGGCCGAATCCGGTAAACAGCGGAAGTATGGATCTCTCATCGAGAGTTATATATTTGTGCCGTTTGCAGTTGAGACCCTAGGGCCATGGAGTCAAAGAGCAAAAAAAATTCTATCCGTTTTAACACCTCGGTTAATTGCCTCTTCAGGTGACAAGAGGGCTGGCTCCTTTTTCACACAAAGAATCAGCTTAGCGATTCAGCGCGGAAACGCTGCAAGCATTCTTGGGACCATTCCACGTGGACATGATTTGTATAGTCCTAGAGTGTAAGTAATTTAAGATAGATATAACCTGTAAATATTTGCTGTAAATAAAAAAAATTAAAACAAAAAAATCTAGCTAGGTTTTATTAAAAAAAAAATCGTATTATCCCTGTTCTTGGACATTAAAAATATGTTATAAATTTAGAATTGAAAGCAAAGGATTTTATTAGCTGTCAAACGTACCTAATGTTGCGATATTGCTCAGGTTCGAATCTTATATGTCATCGGCGCCTTCTTTCTTTTTTTTTATATCTATTAAAAATTACCGAGGAAGGCTCCGGTCACCCAGATACTATTAGTAAATTTACTTATTTAATATCTCTTCATTTGTTATACTTTTGGCAACAAAAGTAGCGATGTCCAAATTTCATTGCAGATTCGATTTTTGAAAAAATGTATTTATTTAATTTTCGGACTGCGACAGTAAGGACTGCGCTGGACACGAGTGCTGTGACTCGGTAGTGATAAACTTTGCGAGTCTCATCTGAATGACAGTCAAATCAGACCAGCTTGGCCAAACTGGCTTCCCTCGAGACCGAGGATTCGAAAAGCTGTGGTAGCCCAGCGGTAACACCGTGCGCCTCTTTCGAGGAGGTCTAGGGTTCAAAGCCCGGGCAGACACCAATGAGTTTTTTAGTAAAACTTATGTGTCTAATTGATAATTGCAATTTATCACACGCTTATCGGTGAAGGAAAACATCGTGAGGAAACCTGTATATCTATAGAGAATTCTGGGGATATGTGTAACCTACCAACCCGCATTGGAGCAGCGTGGTAGGTCTTAGCTCCAATCCTTCCCTCCAAAAAAAAAAAACGGAGAGAAGAGGCCTATGCCCAGCAGTAGGATAGTAACAGGCCGTTACTTTTTTTTAATTTTAGTGAATGTGAAACGTGGACGAGTAGTATTTTGATTAACAATCAAAGGAACGCAATCTTTAACTTTCAAGTTCGTTGAACCCCAGTTATGTACAAGTATAGTATCATCTAAATGACTACACCGCTTCGGTTCAATGAACCGGGTCTCTGGTTATACGCTTATTATGATAATGATATTAGGTATTTAATTGAAAACATTAAAAAGCTTGGTGACGTCGTTCTCCAGATCATAGAACAAGTAGAACTACGGATCATGCATAAACGATACTTAAGTTTTTTTACTCGTTTACACATATGCTAAGGCCCTAATAGGTTTCAGAATATTAGCCGTTTGATTTAATCTAATTGTACCGCTGTGTGGTATCTCGCGGAATAGAATAGTACCACCCTCATTTCTTACCGAGGTGTCGTAAAAGGAGACTAAGGTAAGTCGACCCGCTGTGTGGTATCCGGCTGAGTAGAATGGACCAACCTCATTTCTTACCGAGGTGTCGTAAAAGGCGACTAAGGTAAGTTGACCCACCGTGTGGTATCCGGTTGAGTAGAATAGACCACCCTCTTTCTTACCGAGGAGTCGTAAAGTACGACTAAGGTAAGTTGACGTCAGGCAGGCGGCCGGTCGTAAAATTCGTAGCCAAATCGTATGACAACATGTTGTGCCAACCCCACAGATACAGATAGAGGGATACAAAAATGTTTAGCTTTACAAAAATGCTACCTATTCATTAACTAATTTCCTGTGTCCAATATATATAGACAAATTAATGTTTATTATCTTTTATCTCACTAATTAATTTATTTAAATATACATAATTACAATTCCGTATATACATATAAATATAAAACGACAAAAACATTTAAAAATATAAAAAAAATGGTGTTCACTGGAAGCGAAGAAACAAACACCAATTTAAAAAAAAAAGATAAATTTAAAATAAAATGTTAAAATGCAATAATAAAAACATATCATTGTAAATACATGTTTAAATATCGAAATGAAGCTAGTTCGAAAAAAGCGAGATTAATTTTAAAAATACAATAAGGAATTTCGATGAAATATTTTGTTATGTACCTATATAAATTAATATGAATTCAGTTGCTTACCTAAACGTTTGAAAATAATTTAATAACAGTATTTTAATAGTTTAAATAAAGAAATGTCAAATATTTATAGATCTTGCAACACTCACCGTTCCCGTACATAGTGCCGTCCTGTTTATCAATATGTAACACTATATCGATATTCGCGTCCGGCTCGATGTCGATAATATGCACGTTATCATAAACACTAGCGTGTGCTTCGCTCGGCGCTGTCATCGCTACTAAGCGCTTCACCTCGCTCGTGGAACTTGCACGAGGTCGAATTTTAAACAATATTATTTTGCATAACAGTAATTTTTTACAAACAATGTAATTTAATAAAGTGAGTTTTGTTTTGTTTGAGTTTGTTTTGTTTTTTATTAGTCTGTCTCTCACTGATAGAGTTATTAATACAAGAGCAGGGAGCCAAAGGCATCGATGCATCGATTAGCGGAGGGGGGACCATTTCAAGAGAGGCCCCGACCCAGAGGTGGCACACTCTGAGGTTCAGAGTTGCTGCTGGCGGGGATGGGGGCAATGTGTAATACGGTACCCTGTCCCCGCCACCAGCAGCGTGGTGGAGCACTGTCAAGTTAAGTTGGTGCGAGCTCGTCCTCCTCGGACGGTGACGACCCATAATGAGTTTGCCTAAAATAAAAAAAAGCTATAGGCAGACTTGTGAATGACAATGACACAATAAATATTAAGAGGGAAGACGAAACTCGTATACTTTATCTTTGTCTAAACACTCATAATAAAGAGAGACAGATAGATCACCCAAATTTCCTTTCTCTATATTGTAATATGGCATATTTCAGGCTGGCTGGGACGCTGTTTTAATCTTTTATAATAGACCAGCAGTGAGACGCACCTTGTTCTGGAGGGGCACAGATTTAAGCCCCACGTAGGCATCAGTCAGTTTTCTGTTAAGATTTACATGTCTAATTGATAATTACGATTTATTACACGGTTTTCGGTGAAGGAAAATAACGTGAGAAAACTATACCTTTACCTATACCTTTTAAATAATTCTGGAGATATGTGTAACAAACCAATTCGCATTGGATCAGCGTGGTTCTTAGCTCCAACCCTTCTCTCCAAAAACGGATAGAGGAGGCCGATTTCCTGCAGAGGGATAGTAACAAGCCGTTATTTACTTTACATGCTTTCGGTGATTGAAAACAGCGTTAGGAAACCTGTTCATCTCTCGATGCTGGGAATATGTGTAACCTAGCAATCCGCATTTTAGCAGCGTGGTAGGTCTCAGCTCCAACTCTTCTTTCCAGAAACGAATAAAGGATGCCTTTAACCAGAAGTAGGACTGTTACTTTACTTTTTAATATATTTCACTGATTTGATTATAAGCAACAATTTCTATTAATCATTTATTTATTTATTTATGTACCATACAAAATATTGGAAAAAAAACATTATTGGTAAAAAAAGTGTACAAATCTCAACTTATCCCTATCACAGAGATCTCTGCCAGCTAACCTACGAAGTGAGACAATTATCGTTGATCAGTCACAGCTGAACTTTATCGAGTTATTAAGAAAGAAGCAAACAGGAAAAGACGTTTTAAAACTATCTTCAAATGTCATGTCTTAACCTCAAAAATAACACGGAAACGGAATTCACTACTACTAGTGACTAGAGCCGTCAGTGCTTGATATGCTATTCTATTTCTCGCGAGGCTAAAAAGCTGGGTAAATAAAATTAATTTTGTATAACAATATACCACAAAATAGATTAGGAAAAATAAGACAAATATATATCATAAAAATGAGTAATCCAAAGTATAATTGTATACTATCCTGGTAACATCGTAATAACAGCTAGTCTAAAATAAAAATTTATTAGGTAATATTAGCATAGTAAGTATAAAAATAAGGGCAAAATACTAAATAAAAAAACTGTAACGATAACAAAAACAGATACCGGTAGAGGTAGCGAAAAAAGCTGGGAATATACGCGATAACGCCGTGTAAAGAGCTCATGAATAAGGCCCCAGATGGGCTTGAAACTAGTCGGGCACAACCGGTATATTGACATGAGTATGACCGGTGTATGAGTCTAAACGTTAACTATGGATACGATCCACGATAGTTTAAATTATAAAAAAGATACTAATATTTTTTTTTATTAGGTGACAAAGTTTTGAAATGAAAATGAAATGAAATTTTATTTATTCATGGAACATTTATAGATTGTACTTGTACAATGGTAGCGATGATACTGCAAAAGTTAAAACTGCGTTGCAGATATCAACGCCCGCCTCCGATATTTAATTACAAAGTTCCAGACAAAAGAAACTACAAAATACAAATAAAATAAACTATAGTTAAATATTCATACAATTTGTCGCGAGAGTGTAAGAGACTGTGTGAATGAATATGTGTGCGAGAGTGTGTATGTGTGTGTGTGTGTGTATGTATGTGTGTGTAAATGTGGGAGAGAAAGAGCAATGAGCAGTTAAAGGATAGAATATATGAATTAGTAAATTAACAAACGGTATCTGGCTGTGTAGAATAGACCACTCATATTTCTTACTGAGGCGTCGTAAAAGGCGACTAAGGGAAGTTTACCCGCCGTGTGGTATCTGACTGAGTAGAATAGACCAACCGAGGTGTTGTAAAAGGCGTCTAAGGTAAATTGACCCACCATGTGGTATCCGGCTTAGTAGAATAGACCGCCTTCCTCTTACTGAGGTGTGAAAGGCGACTAAAGTCAATAACGTTAGGCAGGTGGCCGGTGTTAAATAACTAGCCAAATCAAATAACATGTTTAAAATATGTTGTGCCGTCCCCATTTCGAGAGGGATAAGGGCAATGATGACTAATATTACTTTTTACTTCGGAAACCTTTTTTTGTTTTTTCTTAACTTTATTTTAGGTAAATATATATCAATAGCGTAGTGTCCTACGGAACTGGTTAATATAACATTGCAACTAGATACCGTATTACGTATACCTATCGTAATCGTCTAGATTGGTTATGTAACTCCTAGGCATACAGTTTGTACGCTAGCTCTGACCAGTATTACATAAAGTCAGTTTTTATTAAAAGTAACGCCTGCTGAGTGTGGAATGATATTTTTCTACTGTTTGTGAACCGTGAAGGTCAATGCCAATATCTATACGCTTTTCAGGCGAGCTGGTGATAGCAGCATATCAAAGAATCCTTATTCAAATAAGCTCGTCAAGGATCAATATGATTAATGAAGCTACAACAGGTTGGGAATATTGCTCTTACCGGAAGAACCAGAAAGAAACACGGCGGTCAATCTTTTTAACATTTTCGATTTTACATTATTCAAATTCAAAATATTCTTTATTCAAATAAACTTGTTAATAAGTGCTTTTGAATCGTCAACTCTACTGCTGGTTCGGAAAGCCGTTCCTACCAAGAAGAGCCAGAAAGAAACTCGGCGGTTGCTCTTTTTAAAAAAATACAATTCTTAATACTAGTTACATTTAATGTTTCTATGTTTCTATCTGTTATATTAAACTGCAATCTTATATGAAGGTGTAGGGATTAAACCGTAGTCTTGTATAAAGCTGAAAGGGTTTTCAATATTCAATTTTGTAATATGTTTTACGTATAAGCATATCTCTTATACTTAATTTAAACCTTTCTGTAGACTGGTCTAGTATGGATTGCGGAATTTTATTGTAAAAGCGAATACCGAGACCATCGAATGAGTTGCCAACTCTGTTGAGTCGCGGCACAGGTATCACAAGCTTTTTGTGACTTCTCGTATGTCTATGATATACATCAAATTTCGTGTTATAGACATGGGTATTTTTCTCTACAAATAGAATATTACTATATATAATAATTACTTGGATCGATTCCACAATCAATTTTAACTTTGCCATTACAGCAGTTTAAAAACACTATTAAAGAGAGACTGATACAGAAAGCCTACTATACTGTTGAGGATTATTTAGACGATAAAAATGCGTGGATATAAATGTTGTTCGGCCCTGTACAAGATAGAAACATTAAATGTTACTAGCATTAAGAATTGTATTTTTAAAAAGAGCAACCGCCGAGTTTCTTGCTGGCTCTTCTCGGTAGGAACAGCTTTCCGAACCAGCAGTAGAGTTGACGATTCAAAAGCACTTGTTTACAAGTTTATTTGAATAAAGAATTTGAATTTGATCCTGGTATTCTGAATTTGAGACCGCCTGTTACCTAAATAACCTTTGCTTTCTCATACAATTCTAGCAGTATTTTTAGTGCTCGATAACAGGGATAAAACAACATTTTTTTATAATAAAACCTAGCCTTATCGATTTGTCCCCTCAAAACCCTTTACATACTGAATTTTAGAAAAATCGTTGGAGCCGTTTCCAAAATTCAGAATAATATAAATATACAAAATTCACTCATTTAAATATTAAACAAAAAGATTAGGATTAGGCATTTTTTGTAAAATGCAATTTACATATTACTAGCACATTGGCCACGAAAATTACATTAACGTCAAAATATAGTGGAAACTATAATATTCATTAAAGTTTATTCAACGTACAAAAATTAATTACTTTATTCAACGCGAAATATGAATAAAACCTTCCGGTAGACAAATTTAATTATGACCTTAAAAAAAGCGGCTTTTTGAAGACCGGCCTGATGTTGTCGAACAAGGTTTTGATTCACTCAAAATATTTAAATAAATAAATAAATATATGGACACTTACACACACGGTCGTCCGTCCCCAAAGTAAGTAAACTTAATACTTGTGTTATGGGTGACAGACAACTGGTGAATATATACTTATATATTTTTAAATACATACTTAAATACAAATATACACCCAGGCTCAAAGACAAACAAATTCATTTATAGAATCTGTTTGCCCTCGGCGGGAATCGAACCCGCGACCCGCGGAGCTGAAGGTAGGGTCACTACCCACTGCACCAACGGGTCAGTCGAATTTATTTATCTTTATGGTTTCCTTTATTTAATGTGATATTAGGTAAAATTGTAAATAAGCTTTTTCAAGCACATTTGAAGCGTTAGGGATTAATATGAAACAGGCCCTTAGATACATAAGTTATCACTGGCAACAAAATTATATTATTTACAATTTATTTTCATCTGTTAAGACGCAATACGGATTTACGGGTCTTATTTAATTAAGTTGAAACTTTTTGCTCTCTATTCTTTTTATATCACTTTGTATTATAATGGAGATACGAATGAAGTAAAAACCAAACAGTATATATTTACTGCAAACTTGTTTACTCGTTATGCATGAAGTTGCCAAGGTTTAGAACTGGTTGTGTACAAATTATAGTAACTTGGGTTATATAACATTTGTGTAGGATCTAATTAACGCAAACGCAGCATTTAAAATTCAAGGATTATTAGTTTTCCTTAACCTCTTCGTGTTTTTAATATTTTAATAATTTCCCTATGATAATGAGGAAGTATATAGCCACCGTGTGGTTTCCGGCTGAGTAGAATAGACCACCCTCATTTCTTATCGAGGTGTCGTAAAAGGCGAATAAGGTAAGTTGGCTCACCGTGTGGTATCCGGATAAATAGAATAGACCACCGTCTTTCTTACTGAGGTACCGTAACATACGGCTAAGGTAAGTCGACCCGACGTGTAGTATCCGGCTGAGTAGAATAGACCACCCTATCTCTTACCGAGATGTCGCAAAAGGCGGCCAAAAAGCCAAATCGTGTGTCAACATATTTATAACATGTTGTGCCGACCCCACTTACAGTGGAATGAGGGCAGGAGAATGAAGGTTATTACAACTGGACCTTTTCCCCGTTTCCTTTGACGCGAACAAAGTCGCGGGTACAAACACTATAATAAAACTGTTTGTATGCATTCGTCTGTAATGATAAATAAGATCTCGTTTGCATTGACACAGTTAACCCACTTTTTGATTATTTATAAAGTGACCTTGTAGTTAAGAAAAGGTTTAAAACTTTTACCGTATTCTAAATTCATGGATAGCGCCATACCAATGCGGATTAGCAATTTCTATATGTAACGCTAATCCTATACCTTAACTAATAAATAATAATAATTTTTACGAAATAAACTTTAAAAAAAGACGAAAAAATAATAGGGTAGGTGGGCTCGATCCTAGGTACAAATTCTCATCTAGTATTTTGTAACACGTATAAAATTTTGTATTATTTAATATTTTGTTGTTTACAATTATTATATATTAATAAGGTCACTAGAAAGAGTGCCTGTACAAAAATTTTTGTAAAGTAGTTACCAACAACGAATATTTGGATGCGGGCAACACTGATGTAGCCCAATAACCAGAAGCGATTCTGTTTATACTAAACACAATGCATACTCTATAGCGCAGGCTAAAACGGTACAGCGCCATCTATGGTCTGCAGTTGAGACTATTAAAGAAATAATATCTGGGTGACCGAGCCTTGCTCGGTAATTTTTTACAAAAAAAAAAGAAAAAATAATTATTAAGTTGTAGATCGATCCTAGGAATTTATTGTTATTTGGGAACACCCGTTCCCCGAATAAGCTACGCTGACTTGACAGTTTATGGCAAAAATTCAATTCAATTTTAGTATTTTTGAATGCCCAAAAACAGGGATAATCCTTTTTTTTTTACATAAAACCTAGCTAGCTCGATTTTTCTCCCCCAAAACCCCTAAATGTTTAATTTTAGGAAAATCGTTGGAGCCGTTTCCAAAATCCCAAAAACATATATACCTACAAGATTAACTCATTTAAATATTAAAAATAATAAAGTCTGTCTTGTTGGGATCCAAAGTCCTTAACTTTTGTCTATGTAACACGACGATGTATCAACAACAATCACAAACTCCTTAAATTGAGAAAGCCTTAAATTGAACATGTGGGAGCAGCAAGAGATTATCAAACATAACAATGGCACCCTCATTAACGATCAGATAAATGTTTCTAGTTCAAGCTTGTTACACTTGTTCGCAGGCAAAATAAATAAATGGTGGGTTTGAACCGATTAGTATTTAACTAAGCTTATTTTGGTATTGCTTCGCTTTGCTATTTTCTCGTGGAGTCTATCTCCTGATGATGCTTCGGTTGCGGGGCGAAACGATTGTTGAGTTTGTGATAGTGAACGTATGTAATGCTTGTGTATTGTGGTGGCGGTGGTGGAGGTTTGTGCATGTGTTTTTACGAATCCTGCATGTGTCATGTATGAAAACGGATTGTCCACTCTACATTAAGCATTATATATATCTTCAATTTTACTTCATCGCGGATTATAGCAAAATAATTTTATTACTACTTTTGACCTATAATGGGTTTCCCGGACAAAAAATGTCTAGAAATGCTTGAGGAGTTTCCTATAGAAACATATAACGAGAAATTTAGGGCTTTATATTACAAAATACAAAAAATGTTTTTGTAACGCACAAACCGACTATTTTCTAACCTTTGATGTAACCCTAATTGTTGTTATTACCTGTTTGGATTTCTAGTCCGTCTGTTATGCAATTGCAAATTAGAATTACGTACAACCAGTCATACTGTATGTTAGCCGTGTTATATCCCGCTGAGTAGAATTGACCACCCTCATTTCTTATCAAGTTGTCGTAAAAGGCGACTAAGGTAAGTTGACCCACCGTGTGGTATCCGGCTGAGTAGAGTACAACACCATCATTTCTTACCGAGGTGTCGTAAAAGGCGACTAAGGTAAGTTGAGCCACCGTGTGGTATCCGGCTGAGTAGAATAACCCACCCTCATTTCTTACTGGAGGTCGTAAAAGGCGACTAAGGTAAGTTGAGCCACCGTGTGGTATCCGGCTGAGTAGAATAACCCACCCTCATTTCTTATTGGAGGTCGTAAAAGGCGAGAAAGGTAAGTTGACCCACCGTGTGGTATCCGGCTGAGTAAAATAGCCCACCCTCATTTCTTACTGAGGTGTCGTAAAAGGCGACTAAGGTAAGTTGTACCTACCGTGTGGTATCCGGCTGAGTAGAATACACCACCCCCTTTCTTACCGAGGTGTCGCAAAAGACGACTAAGGACCCGCCGTACGGTATCTGTCTGAGTAGGATAGACCACCCTCTTTCTTACCAAGGTGTCGCAAAAGGCGTCTAAAAAAATAAATAAATAAATTCTTAATAACGTAACGGGTCAAACTTCCAAATATCTTAAGTTTAATTATTTTACCACAGAACCTGTTAAAGCATGAAAGCCAAAGTTTAAGTTAACACAGCCAAGCGCAGTAATTAACCCGTTAGATAGGAGTTTGTTTAGTTTAGGGCCTGTTTCACAAGTCACTGATAAAGCGTCGCAACCGGCAAATAAACTAAGTAGCAAATAAATGTCTAAAAAGAGACTAAAAAGTGAAAAAAAAAGGAAACCGCGGTCATTTTAAAATTGGTATTTGCAGCAGATAAACAAATAAACAACCACATGATCTACCTGTTAACTTATTACGGACTGTTAAACGCTAAACAGTCATCTTCCTGCCCTTATCCCACTATAAGCGGGGTCGGCACAACATATTACAAACATGTTGTCCCATAATTTGGCTAGGTATGTATTTTACGACCGGCCGCCTGCCTGACATCAACTTACCTTAGTCGTATTTTACGACGCCTCGGTAAGAAAGAGGGTGGTCTATTTTACTGAACCGGATACCACACGGCGGGTCGACTTACCTTAGTCGCCTTTTACGACACCTCGGTAAGGAATGAGGGTGGTACTATTCTATTCAGCCGGATACCACACGGCGGGTCGACTTACCTTAGTCGCCTTTTACGACACCTCGGTAAGAAAAGAGGGTGGTACTATTCTATTCAGCCGGATACCACACGGCGTTGTTAAACGCTAAACAGTATATTTATTATCTCGTTCACTATACTACTGAACAATAGATGGCGCTGTACATAGTTAAATTAAATTGACATCTCGCTAAGGAGATTCTTTGTCTCAGACATAGGTAGGGCTGTGAGATGTAATTAAAGTTTCATTGCATTTCTTCTCTGCGATGCTTCTGCGCTCGCCCGTCTTATCGGTGACGCTGTCAAAGCCATTAGGTCTAACAGCATTAGTCAAAAAAATAGTCCCTATTATTAAGCGGAATAGCTCCGGCGATCGCCACGCACACGGCGACAGATATCGATCCTATTATCTTGGACAGCTATTATTTGACTATTATCTGGTAACAGGTTACTTTTACATCGCGTATTATAATACGGTATTAGTTGGGCTGTATTATATTCCATATACCTATTACGAATATATTCATAACACCTCTAGGCAGCGCTCCGGCGATCGCCACGCACACAGCGACCGATATCGACCCTATTATCTTGGGCAGCTATTATTTGGCTATTATCTGGTAACAGGTTACTTTTACATCGCGTATTATAATACGGTATTAGGTGGGCTGTATTATATTCCATATACCTATTACGAATATATTCATAACACCTCTAGTCAAATTCGAAAAAAAAAAGTAATTAAAGTCGAAATTTATATTCTTGCGAGTGCGGAATGAGTTTCATTTATCCTATCGGCTCAGTGTGGGTGTGTTCCCGTACTTTATATGCTGAATTATCAGAAACCTGAGAAACGCTAAATTTCTAGACATGTTTCAGATATGTTCCGAATAAACTGATAGTTTATTGGTTACTTGTGAAACAGGCCTTTAAAGTTAAAATATATCTATTAAGTAAGGGAAAAGGGGAAGTAAATAATCTTGGAGTTACTTTGCTTTGTCACGAAATGACTGGAGCACTTTTTGTTTTTGGTTTATCGTTTTCCGGGATTCTTCATGGTTGCGTGCGTGGCTGTATATGTTTGTGTGTGTGTGCTGTGTGTGGCTGATATTCACAGGGTCTTTGTTTTGCAAAAAAGAGCTATACGTGGTATTTATAATATGAAACCTCGTGATTCTCTTAGGGAAAAGTTCAAAGAAATTGGCGTTATGACTGTAGCTTCACAATACATCTACAGTAATATACTATTTGTACGTAAAAATATTCACTTGTATAGTAAAAATAGTGATAGGTATGACAGACATACAAGAAACAGACATAAACTAATGACGCCTAGATTACGCCTCCAAAAGGTCCGAAAATCATTTGTCGGTCTCGGTACACGTTTTTATAACAAAATTCCTCAACATTATCTGGACTTGCCTTTACACAAGTTTAGAAATTATCTCAAAACGATGTTGCTACATAAAGCTTACTATACTATTGAGGATTATTTGAGTGATAGCTTATCTTAACTGCAGTCAGCTACGCATCCAGCTGCAACGATTATCTTGTAACCATCAAATTGTAATAATTTTTAAAAGATTAGCCGCCGAGTTTCTTGCTGATTCTTCTCGGTAGGAACAAACTTCCGAATCAGTGGTAGCTTCTTTAAAACATTTGACGATTCAAAAGTACTGTAAACAGTCCACTTGAATAAAGAATATTTTGAATTTGAATTTGAATTTGAATTTGTGTGCGTGCGTGCGTGTATGTATTGGTTCGTGCGTGTATGAAACACATGAGTGCATGCAAGTCATCATACTCTTGGCCTTATCCCATTCTAAGTGGGGTCGGCACAACATGTTATAAACATGTTGTCACATTATTGGGCCACTTATTTAACGACCGGCGGCCTGCCTGACGTCAACTTACTTTAGTCGTATTTTACGACACCTCGGTAAAAATTGGTGGTCTATTCTACTCAGCCGGATACCACAGGGTGGTTCAACTTACCTTAGTCGCCCTTTACGACAACTCGGTAAGAAATGAGGGTGGTATATTCTACTAAGCCGGAAATCAGATGGCGGGTCGACTTACCTTAGTCGCCCTTTACGACACCTTGGTAAGAAATGACGGTGGTCTATTCTATATTCAGCCGGATACCACACGGTAGGTCAACTTATCGAAGTCGCCTTTTACGACACCTCGGTAAGAAATGTGGGTGGTTTATATTCAGCCGGATACCACACAGCAATTATGACTGTCAGGAATGTCGTCAGTCATTTCTACAGAATATAAACCTGTTTTGTGTGCCTTAACAATAAAATAAAAAGATGTTTTTAGTTTAGAATTCGTCATGTAAATCCTTTATCTGAACCACTCCATCAACGGCTACTCGTGAATATTTCTCTAAGAAGTCATCCCAGAATTTCTCTCGGTTTCCTATTGGGTTCGTTTTCATCTGAAGATTTTTAGTAACGTGAAGATAATTTACTTCATCGCTGCCCTTGTCTATTGGTTTCCATTTAAAATTCTTCAGCACGTCGTCATGTGTTTTGGGCGTTGGGTTTCTGGAATGACACATCAACATATAAGGTAAGTGCACGAGTAATTGACCATGTACTAGTAGTTGACCGTTTTGTATGAAATTTTAAATAATGAGCGTTTTGTTTGTTGTAGCTAATATAAAATATTAATGAATAATATAAAATTTTAAATATTAAACATTGGGCTACAGTTCTGAGGTTTTGGGCAGCTGTTAATAGATGGCAACAGGTAATTACAAATTTATTTTTTAATGGTTTTTATAGTTAAAGCATAGGAACCGGTTATACTCATGTATTATTCTATCGGGTGAGCCCGTAGTTTTAAGCCCATACGGTGCCTTTATTCGACCATTATAAAAAAATATACTACTTTTCTAAATGTACGCCGTGTGGTATCCGGCTGAATAGAATAGTACCACCCTCATTTCTCACCGAGATGTCGTAAAAGGCGACTAAGGGAAGTCGACCCACCGTGTGGTATACGGCTGAGTAGAATAGACCAACCTCATTTCTTACTGAGGTGTCGTAAATGGCGACTAAGGTAAGTTGACCCATCGTGGGGTAACCGGTTGAGTAAAATAAACCACCCTCTTTAATATACGACTAAGGTAAGACGACGTCAGGTAGGCGGCAGGTCGTAAAATACGTAGCCAAATCATACGACAACATGTTTGTAACATGTTGTCTCGACCCCACTTAGAGTGGGATAAGGGCAGGAAGATGATGACTACTTTTCTAAATGTAAATGATCTTTTATATAAAAATTCTGACAAGACGATGTTAGTATAAATTCCTCAATTTTATCGTAATACTCATTGTTAACTACTGTTGGTATTGTTAGAGGAATAAAGTACGGACATAAGTTCTTAATCAAGTTCTTAATTACCTTGTCTTAGCAAAGTTCGTCCACAGTCGTACCATTTTCTTTAAAACTTTCATTTCAGCTTGTTCACTTATTAGCTGCAATAGTTCTTCGTAATTGCGTTTAATTCGAGCACAAAAGTGCAAGTAACATAATTCATCAATAATTGTTGCGCCGTGTGGCTCAAGACTAAATAGTGCATTTCTTGTTAAATATTTCATATTCTCATTGAGAGATCCTCTGAAATCGAACATGTAATAATACACAGATGACTCTAATTTTGCGGAAAGGCTTTTCGCTGCTAGATTCAGAGCATAATTTTGTAGCAAGTCACCAACGTATACAGAATATTCCAATATATTGTTATGATAGAAATATCCTTCTTCAAAATAAAAATCGAATATATCTTTAATAGCATCCTTATATATACCACTTTTCTGGTCAAATGTAAAATTTGTTCTAATTGGAAATAAGAAGAGCAGTTCGCCGTTAAGGTTTGCTACTAATCGCGGTTCAAAAAGATAATGTGCAATCAAATCTAAGCCTTCTCTAGAATTCATACCTATCATGATGGGAACATCATTCACTATTTCGCTTTTTTCTGGCAGAGACTTTAATATATTATCGGTGTCACTATTCTCTATGACAGGTGCAAAAGGGAAAATGCTTAGTTGTGAATTTTGTAATCCATCAAAATCAACAACTTCTCCATCTTTACTAATTAAAATTTCAGCGTCAAGTTTTTGTAACTCTTCAAGCAATGTTAGACTGTTATCAGTAGTTATATTAAATACCTTGCCAAATTCAAAAGCTCTCTCTTTAGGTTCCTTTTCAAAAAATGTTGCTTCTAAAGACGTTCCACCTTGCATTATAGCACCACTGAAAAGTCCTTTAGCTTTTTCAGTTCTTAGTAAAATGTCCACTAGTACAGAACCGCCGCGACTACCCATTAATGTTACACGATGAGGATCGCCACCAAAAGAATTTATATTGTCTTTGATCCAAGTTAATCCTAAAATGAAGTCCTTTAAGCCGTTGTTTGGCGGTATAACATTATCCATTGAAGTAAGATAACCAAACAAACCTAGACGATGACTTATAGTGACAACAATAACATCTTCTTCCATAAAAAAATCTGGAGAATAAGTGTCCGTTCCATTGAAACCTGTTCTGAAATTATCAGTGTAATCAAATGCCACAACCGGTGCGGTTCCTTCTAGATTTGGTGTGAAAATGTTTATGTAGAGGCAATCTTCGGAACCAGATATTCCGAAAGGTTCGGCCACGCGAGATCTTATACTATGTTGTAAGCACGTTGGTTTGTTCTTATGGGCTTCGTAAGTTTCTTCCCATCCTTGATGCAAAATGGGTGGCTGAAATTTAGCAAAATTTTGAAATTTAGTTGTTAAATATAATAATATTAAATGTTGTATTTGAAACTATTTGTTATGAAATTTTTTATTTGCTTTACGTGGGGATAAGTAGTAATGCTAACTCAAACTCAAAGTACAAATTATGAAGGAAAAATGTTAGGTTACATTAGCGGAATATAGTAAGAAGCTAGAAATCGTATATAAATATATAAAACGACTTGTAAATCGTTGTGTGTTTGTGTACGATTGTTTATAAATTGATTCTATTAAATGAATTACTGAGACAATGGATAAGAATGATAATTGCACAGTCTTTACACGATTTTTATGCCATTGCATAGTTTTGCATTTTTATCAAGTAATTTACGTGCCAGAGTAGCGTACGTTAGTAGTTCCAACTTAATTGAATGTCACTACACAACATTACAACATTGGATTGACAAAAACCATAAACGAATACATGAAAGTTTGAAGATTTTATTATAAACACATGTAGATAAAAAATATTAAAACGTGATTCTTGTTATAAATTAATCATGATCATTCTTCTCCCCTTATCCCAATTTAATTGGGGTCGGAACAACATGTTATAAACGTGTTGTCACATGATCTGGCTAGGTAATTTACGACCGGCCGCCTGCATGACGTGAGACATGCAGGTGGACTTTGTTGTATTTTACGACACCTCTGTAAAAAAGAGGGTGGTGTATTCTACTCAGCTGGATAGTACAAGGCTTCTCGTTATTAATTAAATTTACCTTAAAACGTAAATTTCCTATCGGTGCTTGAGCGTACGGGACTCCTTTAAAGCTATAATAAATATCCTTTTTCAAAAACGTCCTTTCCACTATACCCGAAACAACGCCTTGCTTTAATTTCACTTGCACTGTATTTGGATCGTCACATACACAAATATTAACAATAATTAGTAAAATTAACAGTTCGTAAGACATATTCGCTAACTGTTCACATTAATTATATCAAAACAGCGTGGATAAAATTGTTTTGTAATATTATAGATAAAGTACAGATTGTTGGGCTCGACATTTTTATCAAGAAAACCGATAAAATAAGTGTTTCCTTAAGCTAGTTAAACTTGATGTAATAAATAATATGATACGATGGACGATAACTATTTAATCCCGGTAAAGAATTAAATTTATTTTACTCATTTTCGTTTTTTCTGTTTAAAAAAAAAAAAGTTCTAATTAGGATTGTTTTGTAACTTGACAGGATACAGCTAGGCTGGGCAGTATTCAGTAAATTACGTCGATTCTTCTCATCACCCATAACACAGAGCCTAAATACTAAAATATTCAACCAGCGTTCCACCTGTCATGACTTGCGGTGTCAGAACGTGGACACTAACAGTTAAAGCAGTCCACAAGCTTGAAGTCGCTCAGCTGGCTATGGAAAGAGCTTTCCTCGGGGTTTCTCTGAGGGATCGTTTTCGTAAAGAAATAATGCATCAGAGAACTAGGGTCACCGACATAGCTCAGCGCATAAGCAAGCTGAAGTGGCAATGGACCGGCCATATCTGTCGCAGAACCGATGACCGTTGGGGTAGACGTGTTCTGGAGTGGAGACCGCGAATCGGGAAACGTAGTGTAGGAGACCCTGAGACTCAATGGAGTGACGATATACCTAGGACAGCGGGCAGCGGATGAAAGCAGAAAGCCCAGGATCGAGCTAAGTGGCGTACAAATGGTGAGGCCTATGTCCAGCACTGGTCGTAAAAGGCGAATAAGGTTGAAGTTGACGTTAGGCAATCGCTCAGTCGTATAAAGACTAGCCAAATCAAGTATCAACATGCTTAAAAAATGTTGTGCTGACCCCACTAAGAGTGGGATACTCAAAATTGGTTATAAAAGAGTAAAAGCAGAGTCTTGTGCTAGATCACTTAGTAGTAGTAGTAGTAGAGTAAGCACTCTTTCAAATCAGTGGTTACTTTATTATAATTTGAGTATTCAAAATTTTGAACGATATGTTACATACGTAAGAAAAGTATTAATATATTTTGGAAATTTGAGGATTCATTATAAATTCAAGGTACAAAATAAATAATTTCGTAACAATGATATTTATTATTTATAAGTTTTATTTTTACTTTAAAAATTATCTATGTGCGTAAATAATCATTTATAATTCATCTTTAACATCTTTGACAACACCGTCAACAGCCAATTTCTCGTATTTTTCTATGAAATCATCCCAAAATTTCACTTTATCTGCATACATCTTTGATTGCATTTTCAATTCTTCACTTATAACTAAACACTCTCGGTTCTCCTTAGAAGCAGGTTTCCAAATAAAATCGCTATCAGGAGGTGTAGGGTTACTGTAAAGTAAGCAAATATTTATTTTTCATGAATGAACGAGCTAACTAATAATCATATGCGTATGCGTAATAAATATTAGTTTGTTTTAGTTTATGTTCATCATTCATCATTCTCCTGCCTTTATCCCACTCTAAGTGGGGTCGGCACAACATGTTTTGAAAACGTTGTTACATGTTTGGCTACTTATTGTACGAACAGCTATCTGCCTGACGTCAACTTAGGTACATGAGTCGCCTATATCCGTCACCTTGCTGAGGAATGAGGGTGGTCTATTCTACTCAACCGGTTACCACACGGCGGGTAACTTACCTTAGCCGCCTTTTACGACACCTCGGTAAGATATGAGGTTGGTCTATTCTACTCAGCAGGATACCACACAGCGTGTCGACTTATCTTAGTCGCCTTTTACGACACCTCGGCAAGAAATGAGGGTAGTATTATAGGTGGTATTCAGCCGGATACCACACGGTGGGATTGTTTTACTTCATATTATAATATTACGGTGACTTATTGAGATACAATTTTGTCTGTTGACATTTGAATAGTTTTAAACTTACCCGGTTTTAGCAAAATTAGTAAATAATTTAACCATAGTCCTTAATACTTTAATTTCTTCAGCTTCATCATTTTCTAATAATTTCTTGTACGTTTTCCTCCATGGATGGCATATAAATAAATAACATAATTCATCGCCAACAGATGCACCCCAAGTACCATCAAGAGATAAGGCGTTTTCTAGAATCTGTTTTTTTCGAAAATTCAATTCACCGTTATAATCAAACATATAATAATAAATGGGTGTTTCAGAAGTATTAGTATATTTCCGAACAGTATAATCAATTGGATAAAAACTAGAGATGTCTCCAACATAACTGATATATTCACCAGGTTTACTTATTTTAATGTAGCCCTCATCGAAATAATGTTCCTTGATTTCATCGATTGCTTTATAGTATATGTTATCATTAATTTTGAAATGATACTTGACTCTACGAGGGAAGTCGAAAACAAAGTCTCTATCGGCATACGTAAGGAAATTTGGTTTCTCTAGATAGCGTTCAGTCATTTCTATTCCTTCTCTCGAATTAAAACCGATCATCACAGGCACTGATAGTTTGATATCGTTTTCCTCCGGAAGTTTTGTAAGTATTGCATCATCATGTTCAATTTCAACAACAGGTCCAAACTGTACTATACCTCTTTGAATAGCTCTAGCATCATCAGCATGTACAGATGAAAGTTCAGCTTCTGTTATATGAAAAGCTGATATATCAGATAGACGTTGAATCAATGATTGACTTGTTGTAGCTATTAGTTCAAGATGTTCGGCTAAAGCAATTGCTCTTTTTTTGGGGGTTGTATCAATGTATAGTGGATCCCAAGAAGAATCGCTTTGCAATATAGCTGCACTAAATAGACCTTTACCCTTTGGCGATTGCAACAATATATCTACTATTACAGCACCGCCTTTGTTACCCATCAAAGTTATTTTAGAAGGATCGCCGCCAAAATTCTCAATGTTCTCCTTGAGCCATTTTAAAGCCAATATAACATCTCTTATTCCGTTGTTACCTGGAAGTACTTCATCTTCAAAGGATGCGAATCCGAGAAAACCTAATCTGTAATTCATGGTCACTATAATTACTCCTTCTTTCATGAAGAAATCGTTACCATAGTCTTTAGTAGCGTTATAGGACATTCTAAAGAGTTCATTGTAAATGTAAACTATAACAGGTAATTTCAAGTCTTTTTGTGGTAATTTTGGTGTATGAATACTTAAATGCAAACAATCTTCAGTGCCGGTATAGCCATAATGTTTAACGTTTCTTTCGGGCAAATAGTACTGTGCACAATGCTTTCGCTCTTTTTTCGCTTCGAAAACTTCTTTCCATCCTGGATGGGGCACTGGTGGCTAGAAAAAAGGTTTTGTTTTTAGTTTTATCTTCATCATCATCCTGCCCTTATCCCACTCTAAATGAGGTCAACAAAACATGTTATGATCATGTTGTCATATGATTTTGTTACCTATTTTACAACTGGCCACTTGGCTGATGTCAACATATCTTAGTCGTTTTTTATGATACGTCGGTAAAAGAGTATGGTCTATTCTACTGAGCGGGATACTACACGGCAGTTCGACCTTAGTGCCCATCTGTTTTTTTATCTTGACTATAAAAAAAACAGATTTAAAAATGTGTAATTTTTTAAAGAAATTATTTGTCTATTTGTGATTTCCAATTTTAATCTCCTTATTTACCTGCTGTTATTCCAAATTTAAACGTAATATGTCTTTTAATGTATCCCTTATTCTAATTTTTAGGAATCTATGGATCTTTGAATCCCGAGAAGTTAAAATAGCAAATCCGTAAAACAGAGTTGCTTGTAAGATATTAACATCATTTTTAGGCGGTTTGCTTTGGTACTAAACTATCAATATTATGTATATCTTCACTCTAACTCTCTAACGCTTACAATATTTTTTATCACATATTTTTAAAAAATCTGCCTTTTCTTTATGTGTATCAAAGACCATTATACCTATTTAAAATAGTAATTACATTAGTACTTACCTTGAACCTTAAATTTCCGATTGGTGGTAAAGCGTAAGGTATACCCAAAAAGGAGTAATATGTTTCATTCGGAAAAATTGATTTAACTTCTAATCCAGACAATTTCCCTGATGTACTATCGACTATTACATCTGTTATAGCTTCTTTTATACAAAAAATAGCAAATATAAGGAAACAAGTTCTACATGAAGTCATTGTAAAGAAAATACAAACATTTGTTTACACCTAACATATTGGTTTAAAACTGACGTGTTCTATAGATAAACAATTCCTAATCTAAGTATACTTTATTGATAGCGTTGGTATAATTATTGACTTAACCGTAAACTGATAATGTTCGCGGTATTTAGTCGCTGGATTAGTTGTTAATCCGAGTTAATTCATGGCAACTTCATATTTAGTTGCTACCGTTTAAAAAATGGTTATAAAATGATTTATAGAATTAGGCGTTACTTTGCGGATCCATAATACAAAAGTAATAATAAAATAATTTTGCTATAATCCCCGATGAAGTAAAATAGAAAATATATATAATGCTAAATGTAGAGTGGACAATCGGTTATCATACCTGATACATGCAGGATTCGTAAAAAACACATGCACAAACCTCCACCACCGCCACCACAATACACAAGCAATATATACGTTCACTGTCACAAACTCAAAAATCGTTTCGCCCCGCAACCGAAGCATCAACAGGAGATAGACTCAACTACCAAAATCGCAAAGCAATTTTGCGATTTTGTGCATGTGTCTTTTAGGAATCCTGCATGTATCAGGTGTGATAACGGATTGTCTACTCTACATTTAGCATTATATATTTTCTATTTTACTTCATCGCGGATTATAGCAAAATAATTTTATTATTACTTTTGGTTATAAAATGTTTGGTAAAACTGAAAGCAAGGTAAATATAAACAACGACATGAAATTGCCATGAATGCCGGTGAAAGTTCGGATGCTCGGATAAAGCTTTGCGATTTAAAAAACCCGAGTACGCAGAAATTGAGTTTTTATAGAAACTTACTATATATACTTAATAATATTAACTTGCTGTTTTAACTTCGCTTGCGGTTTTATGCGGGAAATCAGTGTATTTCATTGAAATTTCGAACATAAAAGAAGTATTGTGCATTAACGATAAGAGATAGAGACATGTTGTCGCGGTCTTTTTGTAGTATTTTAGTTGATCTACAATTCGCTAATACATTACTTTAGTGTAACTCTGTTGGTTTACGTGATGCACGTGACTAAACCAAGCAGGCGAGTTTTTTTTACAACCGCGCAACAACTTTATAAGAAACCGTTAAGTATTATTAAACCAAACCTTCCGGAAGTATTGCACTATATTTAAGTAGAAATCGTACAAAAATCCGTTCAGTACATTTTGAGAAAATCGATCATATATAGACAGACAGCTTTTGGGGACTTTGTTTTATAATAAGTATATCTTAGATAACAAGGTGACAAGAGGGCTGGCTCAAAGTGGCTCAAAATTTAAGTAACAATAGTCGCTATTGAAAACTAGCGTTGAAGTACTCCTCAACTTAAGTTGGGTGGGATTCCAATTCGTTACGTCACATTTCTGTACATTTGTGACGTTGTTCATAAAAGATTGATTTGATTTTATTAGTTGATATTCCAATATATCATATTTATTATGACGTTATTAGAAAGCTCATGTTGAGAAAAATAAAATAAGTGTACCTTTGCTGTAGACAGAGGTTGCAAAAATCGGTGGCATTACAAATCACACACCTCAGTGGCGTACCTAGGTAACCAAAGTTCCTGGGTCAAAAAATAAACTAGCCCCAACAAAACTATTTAAAATTATTTGTTTGTTCCGTATTTCTCATGTTCCAAATTTGACGTAGATGATGTTGGGAATTTCCCCATATTCGTTCTAATATGTTGCCATTATAAAAGTCGCGTATCTGGAATCTGGTTTATTTAAATTGCTAATTTGGGAAAATTTTCACTAGTTCTATTTAACGTCTGTAAGTTAGATTCCGAGTCCCCTGGAAACTGCCTCGTCTACGCCTTCTATTTAGGCTTGAGAGGCAGAAAAAGCAAAACAAAAGAGTATACAATAGAGAGATATATATTAAAAAACTTTAATCTATAATTCATCTTTCTTATATTTATTGTTTTTAATCACTCCCCGTTCGGCTCTCTTCTCCCATTTAATGATGTAATCATCCCAAAACTTGAATCTTTTCTCAAACAAATTGTTCTGCACATTGATATATTTAGCAATGTTTAAATATTGTTTTGTCTGTAAGTTGTAAGGCGGCCATTTGATCCCATCCAATGTACTATCTTCGTCAGTTGTTGGATTTCTGCAAAAAGGACATAAAATACAATATTAACATGAAAATATAAAATTAGTCGTGAGCAACAGCGACTCTTTTAACGGGTCACAGCTTCAACTGGGCAGGCACCAATAAGTTATTCTTTTAAAACATATGCCTAATAAAAATATGCAATTTATTACACGCTTTTCGGTACAGGAAAATATCGCCAGAAAATCAGTAGCTTTCTAAAAACGGAGGACATTTTTTTAGTTATTTTTTAAAAACATTAGATCATAAGCCAGCTACTTTGCACTCACAATGTCTTAGGACTTAGCCTGGTTTGGCCAGATAAGGGTACATCGTAGGCATATACTAGGGTTTTTTTTATTCTTTATGATTTATAAACGGTAAATAAAGTACAGCATTATTAATTTATAGAATTAGGCGTTACTTTGCGGATATCCATAATACGAAATAATAATAATAAAAATATTTTGCTTCAGTACCTCTGCTTAGAGATTTTGTCGTACAGTCTATCTCCTGATGATGCTTCTGTTGCGGCGCGAAAAGATTGTTGAGTTTGTGATAGTGAACGTGTGTATTGTATTGTGGTGGAGGTTTGTGCGCGCAATTTTACGAATCTTGCATGTATCAGGTATGCAAACGGATTGTCCACTCTAAATTTAGCATTATTTTCTATTTTACGTTATCAAGGATTATAGCAAAATATTTTATTATTACTTTTGTACAACATTATTATAAAAACCAATCAACTTGAGTTGTCTTGAGCATTACTGAAGCATTACTAAAGAATATAACCATTTGCCATCAAGGATTATTAAATTATATATAACATTCCGAGAAAAACTTTGCGAATTAAACTAAATAATTGTACGATATTACCGCTCACCCATATTTTATGAAGTTCGCCCACATTTTCAACATTTTCTTTTGTATTTTCCTCACTTCAGTGTCAAATCGCTTATGCCTAGTATATTTATCGTTGAGATTCGGACATCTCAATATGTAACAGAGTTCATCTCCCGTCGCAGATCCCCAAGTACCGTCCTCAACCTCTGACAGCTTCAAAAGATTTATCTTATTCTCATTCAAATCACTGTAGTAGTTAAAATGATAGTAATAAACAGAACTCAAAGATAAGTTAGAGTAAATCTGTGCCGTTTTATCTATTGCATACGATTTTATATCACCGATATAAGTTATATATTCTGAAACACTATTAACTGTAACTACGCCTTTTTTGAAATAAAAATCCTTAATATCATCTACCGCGTCGTAGTAAGCATCGTAATATGGATCCAATTTAAATTTCAAACGCAAAGGCATTAAAAAGGGGAAATCTTTCTGAACCATTTTAAGCCAATGCGGCTCAGAGAGATACTTCAAAGAGGCCGCCAATCCCTCGCGGGAGTTAAACCCTATCATAATGGGAATGTTTATATTCTCGAACGAATTTTCCGGATATTCGGTAACGAGTCCGTCTGGATCGTTTTCAACAATGGGACCGAAGGTTAATACACCTCTTTGGGTTTCTTTATAATAATCGTCCGGGGAAGCCCTTAGTTCTTCGGCTAATAACTTCGACGTTGGCCATTCGTTTAGTTCTAATAAAAGTTTAGCACTATTCGATGTGGGGATTTCTAACAACTTGCCAAGTGTAAATGCTCTTTCTCGAACATTTTCTTGCAAGTAAGCAGGATTCAGAGACGTGTCACCTTGTAGTATAGCTGAATGGAACAAATAACGTGCCTTTGATCGTATAAGTAAATCAACGGCAACAGCGCCTCCTTGAGATCCTAATAACGTAATCTTTCCAGGATTACCTCCAAATTTTTCAATGTTTTTCGAAATCCAATCCAGTCCTGCGACTATATCCTTAAGTCCTGCATTACCGGGTAGTGTTTCATCCTCAAAGGATAGGAAACCAAATAGGGATAATCGATGGCTGATTGTAACAACGACTATATCCTCCTCTATAAAAAAGTCTGGTGCGTAATCTTTGGTTTTGTTGTAGGAGTTTTGAAAGCGATCACTATGAATGAAGACGACAACCGGTCTTTGAAGATTGTCTATGGCTGGTGTGAAGATGTCGAGGTATAAGCAATCTTCTTGACCGTATTGTCCGAAAGGTTGTCCTTTAAGAATATTAGTGTTAAATTGTAGGCAAGCTGGTTTCAGTTTTACAGCTGATAGCACTCCATCCCATTGATCTAATTTTTGCGGTGCCTGGAAATTTGAAACATTTTCTTTTTATTACGTATATGAAAAATACCTTGATTTATTAATTTTCTCTGATATCACGGATAATACCAGATACATATGACTTATTTATCTCAGAAGTTTCGTTTAGTGAAACATTTTGTTGCCTGAAGCATTCCGCGACAAAATCGTAAAGCTCTCGCAAATCGTTTTTACATTTTGTCGTGGAGTCTATTTCCTGATGATGCTCCGGTTATGGGGCGAAACAATTGTTGAGTTTGAGATAGTGAATGTGTGTAGCGTATAGCGTGGTGGTTTTGGAGGTTTTTAGTGCATGAGTCTTTACAAATCCAGTTTATATTAGGTATGAAAAACGGATAGTACACTATACATCTAGCACTAAATATTTGCTTTATCGCGGATTATAGCAACATAATCATTTTATAACTCTAAGTTAAGAAAAGTGTTACAAGAAATAGTTATATACCTCAAATATAACCTTAAGTCTTCCACATTGCACTTCATGTAATTTAATGAGTCAGTATTTTAAGATCAAGATATACATAAGATCAGATATATCAGCAAAATAAACTTGTTTAACTCAGTACACAATAAATCTGAAAACTATTTACACAAATTTAAAATTGCAAAACAAAAAATGCCTGCATGAAGTAGCTGAACCACATGGGACCGTTGGCCTAGGCGAGCAAGAGGTCATTTAGCACACTCCTTACTAGTACGGACTGGTAAGCGTCCGTAATGGATTTTTCCTCCCCACGAAATAGAAAAAAAGAACTAGAAGTTTATATAATATTATATAACAGAGCAACATGGTCACATATGGTGGAAAGGTCTTTAAAAAAGAAAATAATAATTCCTAACCTTAAATCTCAAGTCTTTGGTAGGCGGCGCTGCGTAAGGTATTCCCAAAAAACCATGATATCTCTTCTCTTGAAATAACGTCCTAAAAGTTCTGCCAGTGATGCGGCCGTGAGTGGTTTCCACCACATTATTGGTGGCAATCAAACTTGCAAGTGTCTGAACGTAAACTATGAAAAAAATTGATTTATACATTTGCGCTCGATATGTGTTTATGAAATCCGAATTTAACACTGTTGTGAGTGAACTGATACTACGATAACAATTATCTTTATTAGTTTTATTGAGCAGTTAGACGTTTATCTTGCTGCTACTAATCCTACATACATTTGTAAAATGCCTCAATATTGTTAAGTAACGGGAGGGTAACTATTTCATAACTGATGTAGAATGATCATCATCTTCCTGCCCTTATCCCACTCTAAGTGGGGTCGTCACAACATGTTATGAACATGTTGTCACATTATTGTCTGTCCCGCAGGAGACAAACCTTTTGGAGATTGTTGAAGCTCGGCTTAAAGCGGCACGTTTCGAACGGCTATTTCTAGACTTTTAAAAAGCTTCCTAAGGGCAGTGGATAAACTTGATCTTGTTTGCCGACGTTATTCGACCGTCGGGATCCTTTAAGACTCTCTAAAGGGCAAGGGCGCCTATGAATACGATTTGGATACGTTATTAAAGTATGAGTAAAGGTGAAGAAGCGAGATAGCGGTGAAGGGAGGTGATGGGGCGGGACAACGGAGAATAGTGCCATCTGTGAGTAATTTGTGAACTTACCTGATGAGCTGAAAGGGATCCATAAAACCCCAAGAGTTACGTAGCGCTGACAATAGATGTCACCACCAATCTTTCACCTGTTAAAAATAATAACCACTTACCACCTTATTTCATATCAGGATATCTAATAGTGACCCTTTTAGGAACGAGATTTGCATTTAAAGGGATATTAAATATTGCCTAAATCTGTTTCTAATTCGAAATGGTTTTGGGACTAAATTTACTATCTATTCAAATGTAAATATCTATCGAAACCGAAAAGCATAGAATGAAAGACACCTCGTTAGGTAAATTGTTAGACTGTTGGCGAATTACGCTAAATGCGGATAAAGATAACGTGATTTGCGATTTCATTTAATTTAGCTGGAGTTTTAATAATTTGCAATGCAAATTTTTCGCTCTTTTCGATCCCGCAAATGATGATTGCTGATTAGTAAAGTATGCATATAAGGTCATTGCCGAATGGAGAGACCATGCGATTCGGCGGTCACGGCTTCAAATCCTGTAAAAACACTAATGAGATTTCTATGCAAACATATATTTGGCGGTCTAATTCCTAACTTTTCTCCAAAGAGTGGAGACCATTGCCCAGCTGTGGAATACCAACAGATTGGTACTTTATGAATCGTCGTTCATAGTAAAAGAAAATAAATATACCGAAGAATAATGTAAAGGGTTATAAATTAAGTAGTTTTCAGATAGACTCTGAACCACTAATAAAGGACTTTTATGTTTCACATGTATGAGCGTGTACAATTCAACTCATTTGCATATCACTATTTAGACAAAACACAATATGTGTTATGTCTAAATTATAACTCATATTTATATAGCTATAAAGTTCATTGTGTGAACTAAGAATTTTATGTCGACCGACAAAACTTAATGGGTGAAATGTAATTAACGAAAGAGCTTCGTAATGTCGCTCTAATAGGGTTTACGATTGTTGGACAAAATCTACTTTAAACGGATATATTCTTTGAAGAACCTTTATGTTGAAACAAAAGCTGGTCTAACTGGTAGCCAGATACGGATTTGTTTACTAAGTGGGAGATCACAAACATTCATTTATTTATTTATTTCTTTATTGTACATTTTTTTTTTTAGTTATATACTTAATTCTTTTTATTTATTTAGATTAAAAATGTACAAGTTATATCTATCTTAAATTACTTACACGCTAGGACTATACAAATCATGTCCACGTGGAATGGTCCGAAGAGTGCTGGCAGCGTTTCCGCACTGAATCGCTAAGCTCATTCTTTGTGCGAAAAAGGAGCCAGCTCTCTTGTCACCTGAAGAGGCAATTAACCGAGGTGTTAAAACGGATAATTTATTGTACATACATATTGTTAGAAAAGTGAAAGAAAAAGTAAAATAGCATATGTACAAAGGCGGACTTTGAAAAACAGAAGGAAAAGGACAAGAAGTGTATTTCACTTCATCACGAAGTCCCAAATTTTTAAACCTTAAGGAACCTTTTGAAGTTTTAATACTTCGAGGACATCTTATCCTACAAAAGTATTCGGCAAAATTTTCAAATAAGTGGTAATTTATAGAAGATTCTAGATTTTAGAGCGCCATAAAAATATTAAAGATTTAGCTTATATCTGTTGAATTTTCGATTTATAATAAACGAAAGTGCTTTTGGCACTCGGACCAGTCAGTGTTTTAAAATCTACCTTCATATATTAAAATATTTCAATCTTTACATGTCCCTAGATGCCCTAGCTAAATCTGTCTTAATAAAATGTAATATATCATAATAATATATCGTATGTATATTTTTAGTATTAAAAAAATTAATTGTTCACTTAAGACACTTAAATGATAGGTCTAAGAAGAATTTGCTTTTTTTTCTTAAATTTAGCATTGCATATAAATGACCTAGATCAAAAGGTTCAAACTCTTGTCGAGTTAATATTTGAATCGCCATTCCTTAATAATCACATTGCCTCCCTGTGGGACACGCGCTCCACGTTGGGAAACATTGGCATAACATAATAGCATCAAAACTATTTTTACCATAAAAACATTCACCAGTTATCATCTTCCTGACCTTATCCCACTCTAAGTTGGGTCGGCACAACATGTTATAAACATGTTGTTACATGATTTGGCTGCGTTTTTACGACCGGCCGCCTGCCTGTCATCAACTTACCTTAGTGGTATTTTATAACACCTCGGTAAGAAAGAGGGTGGTCTATTCTACTAAACCGGATACCACACGGTGAGTCAACTTACCTTAGTCGCCTTTTACGACACCTCAGTAAGAAATGAGGTTGGTCTATTCTACTCAGCCGGATATCACACGACGGGTTGACTTACCTAAGTCGCCTTTTACGACACCTCGGTAAGAAATGAGGGCAATACTATTCTATTTAGCCGGATACCACACGGCGTATAAATACATTCACCAGTCTAATATTATATTGCAAAGGTATCGGAATGTTCCTCAAATTCGTATACTCTCATGGAACGTTCTAGTTAGTTTAATAGAGATCCGTACGAACAAGTCTATGCAGGGTCACGTACTAGTCCAATTCCAATTTGGGAGGTCAACAAAGCCTTGGTTTTCGGTCCGATACTAAAGACTTCGGAACGAGCCATTTGGTTACTGGAATATATTCCGAATACATTTGGCTTTACAAATACAGGGTTCAAGTTAGTTTGATAACGAATGTAGCATTTTGACAATGTAAAATTTCAGTATGTACGTTGTCGTCAACTTAAATGTTAAAAAACCGTTATCTACTTATTGTTTTCCTGTATCCGATAGAAAAAAGCGAAAAAAATCTGTATGCGAGTCCGGTATATAAGCCTTAATTGTAACAAAATTCATTAGCATTAGCCGTGAAAGAGTGAATATACATTCATTATATAATAACAAAATTTATTATCACGAATATGATGAGACACTAAATACAATAATCTGTTTGTTAATCAGTAAAAACATATACACATAGCCGCTTTATCTTAGCGGCTCGATAAACTATGTCGGCAATTTGGCTTTTACGGATCACATTGTTTTTAATTTGCCCAATAAATCTTAAGCATATAAAAAAAGGATAAAAGATTGGTATACTTAGCTTCATAGCATAAGTTACATATCATACGAGGATAACCATAGAAATTAGGGTGATCTATTCTACTTGGTTAAGTAGAATCACGTTAACTTTTTAGCGAGGTGTCGTTAAAGGCAACTAAGGTAAGTCAGCCCGCCGGGTTGTATTCGGCTGAGTAGAATAGACCCCCTTTCTTACCGAGGTGTCGTTAAGGCGAGGAAGATAAGTTGACGTAAGACCGGTCGTAAAATACCTATCCAAATCATGTTACGACATGTTCATGGTATAAGGGCAGGAGAGGAGAATGTTGATAAAATAACATTAACATTAAAATAACATTAGGAGTCATAAATTGTAACACACGCTATGCAAGAACCATTAGATTTTGTACAACATATGATCAAATAAGCAAAGAAAAGAATTTCGTACCTTCCTTATGAACTATTATATAATATTCAGAATAACAAACTTACCGGAAGGTGAGGCAATTAATTACTCTCGCTATATATTCTTTCCACGTTGCACTTTACGTAAATTATGATTAACGATCTAAAATACGCGAACTCATCCAATTTTCAGCTTTCACACTCGCCCTAAGTATCTTAATCATTAATTTTGATTATGACACACATCTGAAGTTATTACATTGTAACCTGCATAAAAGGAATATGCCATGTAATATCCTGTACTATCGTACCTAGACTATTAGCTTTAGGTAAAGAATTTATTAATTTGAAATATAGTATTCATTATATGTGACTCGAGAGAGGCTGAAAAAGAGATGGTTGGATTGTGTGAAGTAAGATATGCATATAGGAGTGGCGCCAGAGTTGACGAAAGATAGGAGAGAATGGAAGACAAGAACATGTTGTGCCGACCTCACTTGGAGTGAGATAAGAACAAGAGAATGATGAATTATGGTGTTGAAGGTAAATGTTGTACATGATTGACATGTAGATTTTCACGCAACTGAAAAACAGATCCTTCTTGACCCATGGTGCAGGGAGTGTAGTGACCTCTATACCAAACCAAAACTCGCATTCCAAAACCTTTTGGTAAGAGGGGATTTTTGGGCGCCAGAGCACTGCTTGCATCCAGGCTTTTGTGCTAAAGACGAGCTTGACTGGAAATGAAAATGCTTTTTTCGTACCTTCAGCGTATCTTTAGTTGTTGTTATTATTCGACTAAAACTTTACTAAAGTCAAGCCGTCTATTTCACATGATCTTAGTTATTTAGTTACTTCAAACTTTGTAGTAATCCTTAGTTACTAATGACATATCAGTCGACCCGGAAACCATAGCATTAAGAGGCTGATTGTGGTTAAAAATGTTGACGGCAAAATGACATGATGGCATTATGCGGACAAGCAGGAGTGCTAGCAGGACGGTTACACCAACTCAAAGACACTGGCATATAAATTTTACGATGCTGTTCACATACTCAATCAAATCAGAGGAAGAATCATAGATCTCAAAATTTGTGTTATCAAAGTGACGGTAGCTTAAGTCTTGAGGTACCTACTAGATAGATAAATCCACTTTTCTAAATTTGATCCAATTTTAATAACCTCTATTTAAAGGAATACTGGAATTCGTTCCAATATGCCATTAGTTATCGGTATTTTAGTGGACGCTGAAAAATCGTAGTAATAAATATCACGGAACATGAACTATTAGCTCTGACCGCGCGACAGATTTACGACCTCCTGATAGTGGATTTGTGGGGTCACACTCTTTATTTCCATTTTTGTTTGTCGAATATACAATTCTTTGTATATTTACTATTTCAATGCATAGTAAAGTAAAAGTAAAGTAACGGCCTGTTCATATCCCACTGCTGGGCATAGGCCTCCTCTCTCCATTTTTGGAAGAAGGATTGGAGCTAAGACGTACCACGCAGCTCGAATGCGGATTGGTAGGTCTTCCCTAGAATTCGTTAGAGATATGCAGGTTTCCTCACGATGTATACCTTCACCAAAAAGTGATGCAATTACGAATTATCAAAACAGAAGGCCTACTTTATTAGGTAGATAGAGAGGTATGTAGATGCGTGGATATAACTACTCTTGGCCCTGTACAAGACAGTGAAGACTAAAGGTAACTAGTAATAAGAAAAATAATTTGAAAAGAGCAACCGCCGAGTTTTTATGCTGGCTCTTCTCAGTAGGAGCAGCTTTCCGATCCAGCAGTAGTAGACGATTCAAAACCACTTGTTTACAACTTTGAATAAAGACTATTTTAAATTTCATATATGCTTCTTATATATGCAACGATATTCTCATCAAGATATTGAAACAATTTTAGCCTATACAGTCTTTTCCGTGGTTACAGAGGATAAAAAAATATTTTGCTATCTTTTTTAATTTTATAAAGCAAAAGGTTTTTAAAGGCGAATGTAAAGAGGGTAGAAATGCGGATGACATTTAAAGGGATCGTGTCCTTAACAGGTAAGCGATTAAATAATAACGGTAAAAGGGAAATCCCTGATTTGGCGAGCAGAATTAATTGCACCACAAATGTGTATTAAATTTACTTACTTTACTAAATTTTCAACATGATAGGGAACTAAGTACAAGGCAAGCGATAGGTGTTAAGTTACAGTGACATTGTATCATAAGAATTAGTGATTAGATTTAGAGTTAATAACCTCAAATGATATAGGATTTATAAAACAATTTATAAAGCAATACGCTGGACGATATAAAGGAATGGTTCAAAATTTATGTGTTTATATGAAATCAAATGAAAGATAATCTCATTGAGTTGTGCGTTGGCGCAGTGGGCAGTGACCCTGCCTTCAGCTTCGCAGGTCGTGGGTCCGATTCCCGCCCAGGGCCAACATTTTCTATAAACGAATTTGTTGGTCTTCGAGTCTGGGTGTGTATTTGTTTTTGAGTATATTTTTAAAAATTATATAAGTATATATTCACCAGTTGTCTGTCTACCATAACACAAGTTTTAAGTTTTACTTTTGGGACCCACGGCCGTGTGTGTAAGTGTCCCATATATTTATTTAATTAATTTTGTTAAAAGCTTTCTTGTTTTAAGATAAAGAAATAAGGTTGCAATTTAACCAATTAAAATTTTTAGAATTTACCAACCATGTTTTGGATCAAAAATTATTAACTATACGTACGGTTTGATAAATTTAGACGATAAGGTGTAGTTTCCCAAACATTGTATACGAGTTATTATAATTAATTAACACGGGTAGCTACGGACGGGTAATAACGTGATGATAAATTGCAAAAGTTTGTCTGCACATCGTGTAATGAAGCAAAACACTCGTTAATCATTAACGGGGCTTTTATTACCTAAAAGATACGAAACTAAAATATGTTAACCTTTATACACATATTACGAAATTCTGATGGAGGTTGGCTCTAAAGGATGAATATTTCTCAGCTACTCGGATTCTGGAAGGTCGCATCCTCCGATTCTCTCGGACTTTCTTCGGCTCCGATAATGTCATAAGAAGATTATAAACAAATAAAAAATCAAGTTTTATTGACCACATAAAGAAATTAAAAAATACAAAAGTAAAATTAGATCTTTAATATTTAAATGACTTAATCTTGTATGTATATATATTGTAAGATATGAAACACTGAGTAAGGAGGGGATGCAGATAATACGTCATCCATGAAGTATAAATAGTGCTGTCCGGTACGTGGACGCGCATTCCGCTGTTTGACTTCGTGGTGAAAAAGTGTTAGTGTACAGTGTTAAGGTGATCGGCGTGATTCAGTAAGCATTGTCGTTTATTTTTCTCCTTATATGCTGTTATGTAAATTAAGTTATCAAAAACTAATGTTAAATAAAGAAAATTATAAGTTAAGTGTTTTGATCTTATTTTTTTTTAATTTAATTTGGATTGAGTTCCTAAAATCAGAAGAGGGGATCGGTCTACCCTAGGCCTATCCTGCTTCGGCATCCATTATCTCGTAGTTTTTGTTTTTGATAATTTACAAAACAGCATCTTTGAGAGTATTTCAATTTTATTTTGTGTTTTGTGATTAATTCCAAAATGGGCGGTAGATCTCCGGAAAGATCTCGTAAAAAATCACGCCGACACCGTACACAAACACCTTCGCGCCCGCGTTCGCGATCACGTTCCTCGAAGCATAGGTCGCCATCCGGTGATTGTGCGAGTAGTTCGATAAATGAAAAATTAGGTGCTATTCTTAATCGTTTAGAAAAGCTTGAAAATAATCACATAACTTCAACAGAGTCTAGTATCGTTACTTCCAACAGTAAAACGGTAATTTCATCGGGTATAAACGCGAATACAGATGAAATTGTTAATAATAATTCCAATGTTTTACTCCATGATAATAATTCGACGGTAGAAACTGTTCAGTCTAATTGTAATGACGCAGATGTTAATTCGCCCTCGGTTACTGCGGAGAACCATACAGTGAATAATGAAAGTATTCCGGGTACCTCTGTACAGACTCTGGTAGAAGCGATTAAATCATTTAATCCGGTCCGCAATCAAAGTTATTTTGTATCGAATTTTGATCCATCTATACATGACATAGATCTCTGGTGCGAAGAAGTTGACAGGGCCTTAGTTGCAAACGGTTGGACTGACCATGAATGTTTATCGCGTGTTGCGTCATGTTTAAAGGGCGATGCTAAAACGTGGCTTCACGAATGGGTTACTAGAGATAGAACGTGGACTAATTTTAAAACAGAATTTAAACCTCTTTGCCCGCGAAGGTTAGATTATGCCAATATTCTATACGAAGTAATGAATACTACGTCCGATAAATTTCTTACTTATGCTGAGTATGCTCGTCGCGTAGTATTACGTTTACGAATCGTGAAGGGATTGAGTGAAGAGTTAATGACATTAATAGTAATCAGAGGTATAACGGACCCTCAAATACGGGCGGCGTGCATTAATGCAGATCTATCACCTAATAAAATTGTGCCCTTTTTACAAAACTATACGAAACCTAGTCAACCCAGGCAAGACACACGTCACTCCATACAACATAACAAACGGTCACATCCGCCTCGTTCTATTCTAAAGTGTTTTGTTTGCAATAAAACGGGCCATAAGAGTTACCAATGTTCTAAAAGAATGAAAACTGAAAGCGTAGAACCAAAACCAGAGCCAGCCTCAAAAGTAGTAGGTAATCGTAAAATATGTGAGTTTTGCAAAAAACCGGGACATACGGAAGACACTTGTTTTGCGAAAGACAGATCGCAATCGCGTAACAAACGTAACGTTAACCTATGTCGCGAGTATTTTAAAGCGGTTTCAAAAAATAGCGATATAACTACGGCTGTAATCGACGGCATCCCAGTAGATGTACTCATTGATAGTGGTGCTCTTAATGTATCTCTGATTTCGGATAATGTTTTAAAATACTTCTCTTGTCAGAAAAAGCCGACGTTATGTAAATTGAAGGGAATTAGCGATCATGAAATTACTTGTAGGTATTACGTAACTCTTACTATTGAATTTAGTCAAATTTCCATCGAAGTAGATTTAATGGTTGTTCCTTCTGCGTGTATGAATACACCGATAATTATAGGAACAGATGTTCTAAATCGTGATGGAATAACGTACGTGCGTACTAAACATGAGCAGTATTTAACGAATACTTGTAAAAATATAATACAGGCGTGCGAGGTTAAACAGTCTGAAATACCAGAAATTAACACTACAATTCGTGGTGAATCATTTGAATGTTTAAAACATGTTGTAAATGAGTTTTTAGAGTTTTTAATATCTGGCACTGCTACGACTACAGTCACTACGGGTAAAATGACGATTACATTAAAAGATGAATCTCCAATCGCGTATCGTCCATATAAATTATCGCATCAGGAAAAACTGAGGGTCCGGGAAATAATCAGTGATTTATTGAATAAAGGCATAATTAGAGAATCAATATCGGAATATTCTAGCCCGATCATTTTGGTTAAAAAACGGGACGGATCGGATAGGCTGTGTGTAGATTTTCGCGCGTTAAACAGGGTGACGGTAAAAGATCGCTACCCTCTCCCTTTAATAGACGACCACGTAGATAGACTTGGCGGATTCAAGTATTTTTCTAGTTTGGACATGGCCACTGGTTTTCACCAGATACCTTTAGATGAGTTGTCTATAAGTAAAACTGGGTTCGTTACCCCAGAGGGTCATTACGAGTATGTTAAAATGCCATACGGTCTTGCTAATGCCCCGATTGTTTACCAGCGTATTATAAATAACACATTGCGTCATCATATAGAGGCTGGTAATGTTCTTGTTTATATTGACGATGTGCTTCTTATGAGTTCTTCGGTGCCTGAAGGCATAACGCTTTTGCGCGGTGTCTTACAAACTCTTACTAAGGCAGGCTTTTCTATAAATCTCAAGAAATGTTCATTTCTAACCACTGAGGTGGAATATCTCGGTAGATTAGTTAGTGAAGGTCAGGTCAAGCCGAGCCCTCGTAAAGTTGAAGCTCTAATTAATGCACCCATCCCTATAAATATAAAACAGGTGCGTCAATTCCTAGGTTTGGCTGGGTATTTCAGGCGATATATAGAAGGTTACTCCTCCAAGACCGCTTCCATTGCAAGATTAACTAAAATAGGTGAAAAGTTTGAATGGGGAGAACAACAAGAACAGGCTCGACAGTACGTTATTACTTGTTTGACTAATGACCCAATTCTTGCAATATTCGATCCAAAGTTACCAACTGAACTGCACAGTGATGCTAGCAGTGTTGGGTACGGGGCCATCTTATTCCAAATTCATTCTAATAACATAAAGCGGGTAGTAGGATACTACAGTAAAGTGACTCAAGGTGCCGAGTCTAGATATCACTCGTATGAACTTGAGACCTTGGCGGTTGTCAAAGCATTACAACATTTTCGGCATTATTTAGTGGGAATTGATTTTAAGATAATGACGGACTGTAATGCTCTTAAAGCAACTGAACGTAAAAAAGATATTCTGCCCCGTGTTGCACGTTGGTGGATGTATTTGCAAGATTTTACGTTTACCATCGAATATAGAAAGGGTGTCAGTATGTCTCACGCTGACTATCTCAGTCGTAATCCTGTATTGACCAAAGTAGTTAACCAAATCCACCCTCGTAATTGGGCACATATCGCACAAGCCGCTGATAATGAGACTCAAAATCTCGTCCAAAAACTACAAGACGGTGAATTAGATTCTAGACGGTACGTCTATAAGAATGATCTCCTTTATTATCGATATGCACCTACAGGCGAAGAATCGCGTTTGTTAATTTACATTCCCAAGGGTCATCGCTTAAGTCTATTAAGGATATTTCACGATGAGCATGAGCATATCAGTTGTGCAAAAACATTGGACCTCATATTAAAACATTTTTGGTTCCCGGGTCTTAGACAGTTTGTTAGTAAATATGTAGCACACTGTTTAATTTGTATTTCAAAGAAAAGGATTCCTAGAGCTCCTCATCAATTCATAACGTCTTGGGAAAAATCGGATATTCCCTTTAATAGTATTCACGTCGACGCTTTGGGACCATTGCCAGTGTCTCAGGGCTATAAATTTGTACTTGTACTAGTGGATGCATTTACAAAGTACTGTTTGCTATATCCTATGTGTAGACAGGACGCGGACGAGTTAAAAAAAATAATGGGCAACGCTTTTTCGTTATTCGGTGCACCAAAGCAACTTATAACTGACCGCGGACGTATGTTCGAATCCGCAAATTTTGTAAACTGGGTCAAAGAGCAAGGATGTGATGTTCATCATATTACACCAGAGATGCACCACTCCAATGGTCAAGCGGAGCGATATATACGAACAGTTTTGAACATGATACGTATCGAGGCAAATCATAACAATGCATCTTGGTCTGACGTTTTGGGAAAGTTGCAGTTGGTGATAAATGTTACAAAGCACAAAACAACTCAAGCTTCAGCTTTACAACTGTTAATTGGTATCGATGGCACGACTCCTGTAATCCGAGCTTTAATTAGAGATTTGTCAGTGCAAGATGCCCGACCAAACCGTCAAGCCTGGCGAGAAATTTGCAGGAGTAGAGCTGCTGATCTTCTAAAAGAAAATCAGGCACGACAGGACAAAACTGTGAACGAGCATAGAAGACCAGCTCGCGTTTTTAAAGTAAACGAGTTTGTTTTCGTTATCAAGAATTCTCAGGCCACTGGGAAACTTGATCCATGTATGCGAGGTCCGTACAAAGTATTGCAGGCTTTACCGAGTGGCCGGTACAAGCTGCAATTACTAAGTGGTTCTTATGGGAAGACCACGCAAGCGGCAGCCGAATATATGGTGCCGTGGAGAGGAGAGTGGTGTCCTGAAACATGTGCTGATTTCTTTGAATGTAAGTTAATAAGCATTGACTTGTTTCAGTTGGCTGCTTTTATCACAGTGAGCACTAAGTGTGTCTCACAGTGATTTTAAAATGGACGCTGCATGTATTCCATGTATGTGTTCCATAGTGAGCGCTGCGTGTGTCTCACGGGGTTATCTTATGGACGCTGCGTGTGTTCCATAGTGAGCGCTGCGTGTGTCTCACGGGGTTATCTTATGGACGCTGCGTGTGTTCCATAGTGAGCGCTGCGTGTGTCTCACGGGGTTATCATAATGGACGCTGCGTGTGTTCCATAGTGAGCGCTGCGTGTGTCTCACTGGGTTATTATAATGGACGCTGCGTGTGTTCCATAGTGAGCGCTGCGTGTGTCTCACGGGGATATGTTAATGGACGCTGCGTGTGTTCCATACTAGGAATGGTGTGTTAAGTCGTGTGTGCGAGTTATTGTCAGAAAAGATAATGAGATTAACTGTGTGAGAGTGTTAATGAGACGTCTCATAGGCAGATGATGTATGTTTGTATGTTTTTCAGTGTATGAGAATTGTGAAATTTATGAAAGGTGGCGAAGGAAGATGGAAATGTATGTATGTGAAATGTATGTAATGTCTATGTATTTAATTCATGTGCAATTTTAGATGATGAAATTGAGGACTCTGAGGCAGGTCCGTCTGGGCAACAGTGTGAGGGGCAGTCCGCAGAGATAGACGTCTTTACGGATAAAACGTTCAATGAGGTGAGAGGCAGCGGTTCAATTCAACCCGCTGAGCAGCCACGTGGTGCCGGGGATAATAATGAGATCCAGGTTGCTGTCGAGGACGAAGCACTGTCAGGAGAGGCCGTGTAAGATATGAAACACTGAGTAAGGAGGGGATGCAGATAATACGTCATCCATGAAGTATAAATAGTGCTGTCCGGTACGTGGACGCGCATTCCGCTGTTTGACTTCGTGGTGAAAAAGTGTTAGTGTACAGTGTTAAGGTGATCGGCGTGATTCAGTAAGCATTGTCGTTTATTTTTCTCCTTATATGCTGTTATGTAAATTAAGTTATCAAAAACTAATGTTAAATAAAGAAAATTATAAGTTAAGTGTTTTGATCTTATTTTTTTTTAATTTAATTTGGATTGAGTTCCTAAAAATATTTTTTCTAAATCTCAGAAACGGCTCCAATGATTTTCCTGAAATTCAGCATGTAGGGGGTTTTGGGGGAGAAAAATCGATCTAGAGAAGTTTTATTTCAAAAAAATATTTCGTTTTGTCTCTGTTTTCGGGCTCTAATTTTTTTTTTTAATTTACGTTGAATACAATCACAATTTATCGCTGTCAAACGTAAAGTCATAGTAGTTCATTTGGGGACCGGGTGGTCTAGAGAGGTGAAAATACTTAGGATCGAGTCCCACCTGCCATATTATTTTTTAATTTTTCTTTTCAATTTTTTTTTCATCATTTTAAGAATTACCGGTCACCCAGGTACTAACTTACATACAAACAACGTGGTCAAAGGACATCCACCACAGCAATAAGTTGCAGTATCTTATATTATATATGTTATATACTGCAACGCTGATTTTCAGGTGGCACCTTAGGTGTTTACTACGGACTATCCTAAAACTATTCCAGATAGAATTTACTAATACAAAGCACAATACAATAATAATAAAACAATATTAATATACCCTAAACTTAAAATAACAAAACTTATACCTTTTACTTATAACTTTATTAAATTTATCGTTCCTATAAATAAACATATAACAAGAAAAATAAATATCTATCACTCCACAATTCTAAAAATAAGGTTACATTATTTTTTTTTTTAGGTTATGCGTTATATAGAACATATTTTTTTATTTACGTATAGTGTTTAATAATTTGCTTGATTCACGTATAAAAAGACCGACGGGTATCCGGCTGAGTAGAATAGATCATCCTCATTATAAGTAATGATGACTCCGTCGCCTTGTACGATATCTCGGCCTATCGAGACTAAGGTAAATTAACGTCAGGCGGCCGGTTGTAAAATGATTAGCCAAGTCATGTGAAAACATGTTTAAAACATGTAATGCCGACCCCATTTAGATTGCAATAAGGGCAGAATGATGATGAAATGAAATTGCTGGTAACGTGCTTGAGCACGGTAGATTTATGCCTTATCTCACATAATGTTTTGTGTAACTGAGTTTTCTTTATTTCAAGTAATATCTTATATATAGAATAAGGCGTTATTTTGCGGACATCCATAATACAAAATTAATAATAAAACTATTTAGCTAAAAGAAAATATATATATTGCTAAATGTAGAGTGGACAATCCGTTTTCATACCTGACACATGCAGGATTCGTAATAACACATCCACAAACCTCCACCACCGCCACCACAATACACAAGCACTACATACGTTCACTATCACAAACTCAACAATCGTTTCGCCCTGCAACCGAAGCATCATAAGGAGATAGACTCGCAAAGTTTTCGGCTTTGAGTTTTATTAAAATAATTTTATTATTACTTTAGTTCAAATAATATCCCTTAAAAGTGCGACCCAGTTTCGTGAATCTAAAACCTAGCGAATAACTTTAGTAATTCGAAATCTTGTGTTATATTTTTTTGAATCATATATATCACCTATAAAATGCTGTGGTAACCCAGCGATTACACCGTGCGACTCTTTCGAGGTCACGGGTTCAAACCCGGGCAGACACCAATGAGTTTTTCTGTTAAAACTTATGTGTCTAATTGATAATTGCAATTTATCACACGCTTTTCGGTGAAGGAAAACATCGTGAGGAAACCTGCATATCTCTAGAGAATTCTGGAGATACGTGTAACCTACCAATCCGCATTGGAGCAGCGTGGTAGGTCTTAGCTCCTTACCTTCTCTCAAAAAACTGAGAGAAGAGGCCTATGCTCAGCAGTGAGATAGTCACAGGCCGCTACTTACTTATATCACCTATAACATAGTGGAAATGGAAAATAGGTTAAGCCCTGCTCCTCATGTCCAGGCGATAATTTATCACTGACTTACGGCTAGAGGGGAACTTGGCGCTGACGAATGGGTAGATATTATTCTTCTTAACCTTTCAGTTAAGCTTTAAAACAAGGTCAATTAAGGGATATGCTGATGATGTAGTTGTGAGAGCGTGCAACTTAAAATCCTATTATACTGTTGAGGATTACTGAGAAGATAAGAAGGTAATATAATATTATAAATTTTATTCAACTAAATATTTTAAAATCGTTCGAATCAAAAATAATCTATATTCAAATGACCTCTGTCAAGCACTTTTGAATTATCAAGGATCAATATGATTTATGAAGCTACAATTGGTTCGGAATGTTGCTCTTACCGAGAAGAACCAGAAAGCAACTTTTAAACATTTTAAATTTTACATCATTAAACCGCAGTTTGATATGAAGCTGAAAGTATTTTCAGAACAGTATAAATTTAGAAACATAAGAATAATAGTTATTATCAAAGTGAATTATATTCGAAAGCGAGCGAGTAGCGCGAGCATCGAGTATTTTATACTCCCTGTTACGAAATACTCATCAGATATTTTGTAACACGCATAAAATCTTGTAGTTCACATTTTTTTATATATTATAAGGCCACTAGAAAGAGTGCCTGTACAAAAATTAGTTTAAAGTTAACAATTAACATTAAGTCATTGATGTCGGCAATTATGTAGCCCAATAAACAGATGCGATTCTGTTTATACTAAACACAATGCATACTCTATAGCGCAGGCTAAAACGGTATAGCGCCATCTATGGTCTGCAGTTGAGACTATTAAAGAAATAATATCTGGGTGACTGGTAATTTTTAACAAAATAAAAAAATAAAATTAAAAAAAGAGTTATTTAGTTGGGGATTGAACCTAGGAATTTACATTTCTCGAGACTGCCCGTTTCCCGAATAAGCTACTCTGACTTGACAGTTTGTGACAAAAATTCAATTCAATTTAAATTTTTGTATTTTTTAATGCCCAAAAACATAGATAAAACGATTTTTTTACATAAAACCTAGGTAGATCGAATTTTCTGCCCCAAAACCCCATACATGCTTAATTTCAGGAAAATCGTTCGAGACGTTTCCGAGATTCCGAATATATATATTTAATATATATATATTTAAACATACAAGATTAACTCATTTAAATATTAAAGATAATAACAACGCTGAAGTGTTCACTTTAAAACAAATACAAATGGTAATATAATATTATAAATTTTATTGAACTAAATATTTTAAAATGGTTCGAATCAAAAATAATCTATATTCAAATGACCTCTGTCAAGCACTTTTGAATCATCAAGGATCAATATGATTAATGAAGCTACAACTGGTTCGGAATGTTGCTCTTAGAAGAACCAGAAAGAAACTCGGCGATTAATCTTTTAAACATTTTCAATTTTATATAATTAAATCGGAGTCTTGCATGAAGCTGAAAGGATTTTCAAATCCAGGCATTTTTATCATCCAATCTTCAATTGTGTAATATGCTTTATGTATAACCATATTATACTTAATTTAAATCTTTCTGAAGACCGCTCTGGTATATGACGTGGGTACAGAAATAACAAACTTAATCATATAATTTTATCATTGTACTAAGTTAAGTTTGACCCATATAATTTGTATATTTAATATATCGATTGAATACTTAGTTTTACAAAATAATAAAATTATTTTGCTTTAATACCCGATGAAGTTAAATAGAAAATATATGTAAATGTAGAGTGGACAATCCGTTATCATACCTGATTCATGCAGAATTCGTAAAATCCATGCACAAATCTCCACCAACGCCCCCACAATACACAAGCTCTACATACGTTCAATATCACAAACTCAACAATCGTTTCGCCCCGCAACCGAAGCATCATCAACTTCACGACAAAATCACAAAGCTTTGCGATTTTTGTGATTATAACAAAATAATTTTATTATTACTTTTGTAACTCCCCAAAGTAACGCCTAATTCTATAAATTATTTACTTAGTTTTACTTTTTATAATCTCACAACACCAAACTCGAAAGAAAAGAACAAAAAATTCTTAATTTTCAAAAGTTCCTTATTGCCACTGTCATAATTTTTTAAAACACTAAATCAAGAAACATAAGAATAATAGTTATTATCAAAATGAATTATAGTCTGAAGGGAGTGGGGAGCGCGGTACTAAAAGACTTCAATATATTTCTTTATTGCCCCTCCGAAATATCGCAATAAAGTAGGAAGACAAAGGAACGACTAAACTGTTGACAGATAACACTTTTCAACGGACAGTGAAAAAGAAAAGGTTCATTTTATAGAGTACGGTTGTAATATTCTGTTCAAATCATCCTTAATTAAGTAATTTCTAACATTTTATTGCTTCTCCTTGATATCGCAATAAAATAGAAAGACAAAGGAACTACTAAACTGTTGATAAATAACACTTTTCAACGGACATCGAAAAGGAAAAGGTTCATTTTATAGAGTACGGTTGTAATTTTCCTGTTCAAGTCATCCTTAATTAAGTAATTTCTAACATATATTACTTTATTGCTTCTCCTTGACATCGTAATAAAATAGAAACACAAAGGAACTACTAAACTATTAAAAAAAACAATTTTTAACGAACATCGAAAAAGAAAAGGTTCATTTTATAGAGTACGGTTGTAATATTCTGATCAAGTCATCCTTAATTAAGTTATTTCTAACATATTATATTACTTTAATTCTACTCCAAGATATCGCAATAAAGTAACAAAACAGAGTAACTACTAAACTGTTAACAAATAACACTTTTCAACGGACATCGAAAAATAAAAGGTTCATTTAGACTATGTTTGTAATTTTCTGTTCAAGCCAACGTAATTAGGTAATTTTGAACAGGATACGCTGAAAACTTAATATTACATTGCAACTATTCAAAACCTTCATTCAAGTATGTAATTACATCACTACATATTATAAAACAAAGTCCATATTTCCGTATGTACGCATAAAACTTTAAAACTACGCAACCGATTTTGATGCGGTTTTTTTTAATAGATAGAGTGATTCAAAAGGAAGGTTTGTACGTTTAATTACATTTAATACGGAGTAGAGAAATACTGTAATTTTTGAGGTTTCTGTAAATAATTACATTTTTGTCCGCTTACATTGCAAACGCAGGCTAAACCCTACGAGATTTATCAAAATGATGTACTAAGTATTTGTACGCCTTGAAAAGGTCTACAGAAAAGTCCGCGATGGTATATATCTATCTCTTATGGATAACCCACAAAAGCATTTTTTGTCATATACTTTTTACGAAAAATAATGCCTTATGTTCAAAGCAATTTTTATACAATACAACATTAATCCTTATGCAATTAAGTACCTTAAATAAATTGTTCATTTAATATAGGTCAATATGGCCGTTTACAGTATGTAATTTAAGTGAACATTTTCCGAGATATTACAGATTTAAAATGCCGTGAGGACGCCGCGCTTCACCCTATAGCACTTCGAATCTTTTAAGAGTTTGTTTAAAGACATTCTGTAATTAATTGTAAAAATAAAATACATAGGTAAAATGTAAAAGTAAATAAGTAAAAATGTACTATATGAGTAGATATTCCAAAGATAGCAGGAAATCGTCTTGGTATAGGGAGAGGAAATTGTTTTTCTCCAAATTTAACGCTTGCGGGCCACAGGCAGTAATGAATAAATCAAAACTACTGGATCGATTTTAATCATTTTTTTACACTGAGTGACATGGAATATATATTTTATACCCGTGCGAAGCATGGGCAGGCCGCTAGTATTATATACTTTGATGAATAGAGATAATGGTTTATTCAACTATGAATAAGTATATGAATGTCTTAAATCGTTTTAATCGGAGACTTCTTTGTTGGAAATAAATCTTTTACTATTGTTATTATTGAGTAACGGCTAACGAATACGTCACATCCAGTAACGTATTTGGATGGTGTGATGCACCTTAGTATCGCGTTACTCGGCGTTACAAATGTTTTAAAACAAACAAACAAACAAACAATATTTTAATCTTATTTATGATGACTAAGATTCATAGCCGTGTGATATCCGGTTGAGTAGAATAGACCTCTTTCTTACAGAGGTGTCGTAAAAGGCGACGAAGGTAAGTTGACACACCGTGTGGTAACCGCCAGAGTAGAATAGATCGCCCTCTTTCTCACCGAGGTGTCGTAAAAGGCGACTAAGGTAAGTTGACACACCGTGTGGTATGCGGTTGAGTAGAATAGACTTCCCTTATTTCTTACAGAGGTATCGTTAAAATACGTAGCCTAAACCATGTGACAACATGTTTATAACATGTTGTGCCGGATGTAGTGTATGCGGGTTGACGTGTGTAACGTACTTTGTGCATTTATATACAAGACACACATATATATATATATATAATACATACATGAACAAAGTCACACTAACTCACACTAGTCTCATGATGCACCACGACAGTAACACGAGAGCCTTTGGTGAGAGTGGTCGTGAAGTGACGTGTTGTTACTTGTTTGTGCGTGTTTGAGCCTGTGCTACATTCATACAACATTAGTTTATAAACACTACACCGACTCCACTTACAGTGGGATAAGAGCAGGAAGATGATTATGACGTTTAAGATTGGCTTTTTTCTATTTACACAAAACATAACATAGTCTCTCTAGGTACAAATTCTTTTAAAATTATTATTGAAAGGAATAAAAGCTTTTCAAAGAATTTCTAGCTAAACTGTGGTGTGGCAGCTTTTATCAATGTAGCGCGACATGCTGTTGACGCAGCTGAGTGCAGTTTCTATTTAAGGCGATATTTTTGAGACGCAGACATACTGTTAGGTTTTATATAAAAATTAGGTGTATACGGCAAGGCGTTGCTGTGGTCTAGTTTCGAATTCCCTTCGAAACCAAACTTATTAGTGAAAACGCTCCGATCGCTACAAAACATCCGGTGGGTCATTCTGAAGATTGTCTGAAAATTATCACCACTGAAGTGTTAATATACACTTTAGTAGCGGTAAATGTATACTTTACTAGGGATGTGACTTGGATTAGAAAAAATCTATTAATAATCAATCGATTATATTACCTTTAAAATTAATAAATTTTTCAAAAATCGATTAATTCGTGTCAAAATAATCGATTTTTTTCTGACTATTTGGATAGTTGCCTATTATTATATTATTAATAAAAAGCTGTGATGGTCTAGCGGTGCGACCGTGTGATCTCTAGAGACGATCACGGGTTCAAACCCGGGCTGGCACCAGTGAGTTTTTCTATTAAAACTGATGTGTCTATTTGATAATTGCAATTTATCACACGCTTTTCGGTGAAGGAAAACATCTTGAGGAAACCTGCATATCTCTAGAAAATCCTAGGGATATGTGAAACCTTAACAATCCGCATTGGAGCAGCGTGGTAGGTCTTAGCTCCAATCCTTCTCTCCAAAAATGGAGAGAAGAGGCCTACGCCCAGCAGTGGGATAGTAACAGGCCGGTACTTACTTATATTATTAATTATTTAAATTAACGCTAATTAAAGTGGTAACTACCAATAAATAATAACGGATACGCTGTTTGTAAAATTTGATTAAATCAAATTTCTTCCGCATCCGCATCCAAATTCGCATCCGTACACTACACATTTTAATCAAATTTCACAAACAGTGCATCTGTTATTATTTATTTTTAGTTGTAAACTTTAATTAGCCTTTATTCTTTTAATAATAAATAGTAATTAATTATTATATTAAAAAAGGCAACTTTTCTAATAATCGGAAAAAATCGATTATTTTGATACGGTTTGCTAATACAAGATCCGTCACAAGGTTAAGGGAACGTTGAGTTGACAATAGCTAATCTTGGGCCTTAATTAATTGGACTGACTGACAAAGCCGGCTTATTAATGATCGGAAATATTCGCGTCTTTGCCAAGTTGGGACATTCCGTAAAAAACTAAGAGAATTAATGGCGAATAAACTGCGAGAATAATGATTCGTTTTTATATCGCTTCGGGAAAATACAATGTGATTCTATTTTTCTATTGTAAAGCAATTGTAGAAAACTGTTGGTAAAAAGTTATACGATATCTGAGTGTTTGAAGAATGAAGTATTTAAATATTGAGAGTTGTTTAGTCATTATGGTTCCAAAACTTGATTATTTCGTTTTCATAAGAAAGCTCAATCTCTTAGCGGGCGATGGAGCGAGCTTAACCGAAATATGACTAATATTAAAAACTTGAAATGTTCACTTAAGAAACTTAAATACTAGATTTAAGAAGAATAATTCGACAAAAGTAATAATAAGATTATTTTGCTATAATTCGCGGTTAAAATTATAGCAAAATAATTTCATTATTACTTTTGTATTATGTCAAATCAAATCAAAATAATGTGTATTAAAATAAGCTCTTTCAAGGACTTTTGAATTGTCAAAGATGAATATGCTTAATGAAGCTACAACTGGTTCGGAATGTTGCTCTTACTGAGAAGAACCAACAAGAAAAACATTATGAAGTTTTTGATGTATATGAAGTTTTTGTACTCCTTTTACTGAGCTATATAATATATATTTCATGTAAATACGGGTTATTTACTAAAATTATCAAATTATGCTCTTGATAAAACGATAAATATCTCTAATTCTTCCCGGGTCGATCTGATTTTAGTGATGGATATTTGTTGGAGAGTTGGAGAGTGACAGAAGCTATTCTTAATATCAAGACTACAGTCCACGCGAACGAAGTTGCGCGAGTAAAACCTAGTATATATATAATTTTAAATACATACTCAAATCACTCAGGCTCGAAGAACCAACAAATTCAAATAAAATGATGGCCCTCGGCGGGAATCGAATCCGCGACCCGCGGAGCTGAAGGCAGGATCAATATCCACTGCGCCAACGGGCCAGTCAAAATAAGAAAGGCTAAGGTTGGCACAAAAAAAGGTTGGGAGACATTGTTCTAGAAATATTAAAAAATAAAGCGCACGAGCGCTTTTAAGTTGATTTCATATTTTTTGTCTTTCGCTTTTAATTCCAGATTCGAGTCCGATTAACAGCACTTTAGCTGCTTAAAATGTAAAAGGCAGTATTCGGGTCCCGCGAAACGAGAATTCTATTTTAAATCTCTTCAATCACAATTGGATTGCAAAGTTGGTAATACTGCTTTTGATGATTTCTTCTTATTCATTAATGTATTATGAAATTTCACAATTCTGTCTGTCTCTAATTTCTACCTTTTATTTTAAATGAAAATAGTGTTAAAAGAGAAGAAAGATGGTATTCGATATTGGTTTAATTTAAAAATCACATAATAATTAAAAAAGATTGCCATTTTCTGTAAATAAAAGCATTTTCAAACATTTCGTTTAACGTAGAATTTCTCGGGCACATTACGTGTATTTACCTGGCCAAGGAAATGAAATAAGGGGTGTATATCAAAAATAATCTCTCAAATAAATTTCTTTGAGTGTAAGCAGGATATTTTCACCAAGTAAAAGCTCTTTTATACTTAAAATTGTTTTCGAATATGTGCGTTTGGGAATTTAATTTTTTGTATGTCGTATTATGATAACCTAGTAGTGGAAATGCGATTCTCTCGAGAGGGTCACGGGTTCTAACCCCGGGTAGACACCAATAAGTTTTTCTATTGAAACTTATACATCTTTATTATGAGAAAATATCGTTCAACAAACATGTTGAAAACAAACTTCCTTGATATTTTTCATACATTACGAATTGAAACTAACACATGCATTACGAATGCGAATATGTGTCTTCCTGTCTGACTGTTACGCTTTAACCGCTCTAACACATTTTAGTTAATCAAAATTGCGTTTTTAATAGGGTTAAACCCCTGAATAATTAGTTTTTCTTTTATAACTAATGTGTCTGATTGATATTTGTAATTTACCGAACGCATTTTGGAGAAGAGCGTCGTAAGGTTACCTGCATGAAGTAAAAATAAGTAACGGTCTGTACTATTCCACAGCTGGGCATAAGCCTATCTCCGTTTCTGGAGAGCAGGATTGGAGCTAAGACCTACCACGCTGCTCCAATGCGGATTGGTAAGTTACACATATTCCTAGAATTCTCTAAAGGCCAAATTTACCAGGATTATCTGCTGATTGTCTGCAAATTTCATTAAAATCGGTCTAGAAGGTTTCAGGTTTATAAAGGATATCCTTTAAAGACAAAAATTCATTCTATCATCCTCCTGTCCTTATCCCACTCTAAGTGGGGTCGGCACAACATGTTATAAACATGTTGTCACATGATTCGCTACGTATTTTACGACCGGCCGCCTGCCCGACGTCAACTTACCTTAGTCGCCTTTTACGACACCTCGGCAAGAAGTGAAAGTGGTATATTCTTCTCATTGGGATACCAAACGTTAGGTCAACTTACCTTAGTCCCCTTTTACGACACCTAGGTAAGAAATGATGGTGGGCTATTCTACTCAGCCGGATACCACATGCCATACAAACTTTCATTTTTTATATAGCTAGCAATCGCCAGCGGCTCCGCCCGCGCGGAAAGATTAAAACCTTAATATAGTCTTTTCATAAGCATAAAAATGGTTAAAGTGGGTTAACCTTAAAAGCTAGACATATGCTGTCGCAGACTTTTATTTTGAAATTTTAGAGGAGAAGAATTTTGTAATACATTATTTTTGAATAACTATCACCTTTTAGTCAGCGCACGCAAGGAACGCTTTAAGTTTTGCCTTTTCGTAATATTTTTTATTGCTGCTGCTCCTTTTCATCTTAGCGTGATGTTATATAATCTGTAGCCTTCCTCGATAAATGGACTTATGCCCAAAGAATTTTTCAAATTCGTCAGTAGTTCCTGAGATTAGCACGTTCAAACAATCGATCAAATAAACTCTTCAGCTCTATTATTTAGTATAGATATTAACTTATGTTTTATATACACCATATCTGATACTATAATTTGTTTGAACAACATCTTAAAGGGCACTCTGTTTATTTTCTCCGGGTGATTTTTCTTTAAATTCCCTGACGTTGAAAGAATCTCTGTAGATTCTTTGAAGCATCTTTACGTTTAAATATTTGCACGAGCGCTTTTGCACTAGAAATAAGCAGTCAGTTTACAATTTTCTATATAGTTCTTCTCGTAACTGTTTGCATAACATGTCTTTTATGCTATTTAACTGTCGCGGTTAGCTAGAGCAATATTGTAATTAAAAACTACATCTCCGTAATTAAAGTAAGTGCACTAGTAATTGACCATGTATTATGAAGTCTTTTTTGTTGTTGTAGATAATATATTTTTTTTTTTTTTTTTTAAATATATGGGACTCTTACACACACGGTCGTCCGTCCCCAAAGTAAGTAACTTAATACTTGTGTTATGGGTGACAGACAACTGGTGAATATATACTTATATATTTTTTAAATACATACTTAAATACAAATACACACCCAGGCTCAAAGACCAACAAATTCATATATAGAAAATGTATGCCCTTGGCGGGAATCGAACCCGCGACCCGCGGAGCAGAAGGCAGGGTACTACCCACTGTTCCAACGGGCCAGTCAAATATTAATTAATAAACTAAATTATAATAAAATTATAATAAATTAGATTTCAAATATTAAATAATAGGCTACAACAGCTCTGAGGTTTTGGGCAGTTGTTATTAGATGGCAACAGGTAATTACAAATTTATTTTTTAAAATAAATTAAAGTACAATTTAATCGTATCAAAGAGTAGAGAAATTATCCTCTACCTCTACCTTAAGGTAACAAGTTAAATTCCTTTTTTAAACTTTAAAACAGCATCAGTTGCGATCGACAAAATCTATTTAAGTTTCAAATTAATCAAAATATCTCTTGCAGCTTATACTAAACAAAATAAGCTGACATAAGCCGTCGAGCACAGCTTGTTCTGTAACGTGGAAGTAAGTTATATAACAAGGAATTTCCAGTATAATCCAATTTTAATGAAACAATTTCGTAGCAAAGCTATTTATAGAAACACTACAGTTTACTATCACATACGATATTAATATATTTTTTTCTTCTTTTTTGACACGATCGTCCGTCCCCAAAGTAACTTAATATTTGTGTTATAGTAGACAGACAACTGGTAAATATATACTTATATATTTTTTAAATACATACTTAAAAACAAATATACACCCAGACTCGAAGACCAACAATTCATTCATAGAAAATGTTGACCCTCGGCGAGAATCGAACCTGCGACCCGCGGAGCTGAAGGTAGGGTCACTACACACTGCTCCAACGGGCCAGTGAATATAAAGCTGAAAAGTTTGTTTGTTTGAACGCGCTAATCTGAGGAACTACTGGACCGATTTGAAAAATTATTTTAATGTAAGATACTCCATTTATCGAGGAAAGATATAGGCTATATCACATTATGCTATGATGAATATGAGAGGAGCAGCAATAAAAAATATTACGCAAAATTAAAAGTTTTCCTTGCGTGCGCTACGTCAACGGTGAAAGTTATTCAAATATCATGTATTACAATGTTGTTCCCCTCTAAAAGTTCTAAATAAAAGTCCGCGACGGCATATGTCTAGCTTTTAAGGTTAACACACTTTAACCATTTTTATGGTTATCAAAATACTATTTTACGGTTTTAATCTTTCCACGCTGGCGATTGCTAGTACGATATAATTCTTCTGCCACTTTAAGTGGGGTTGGTACAACATGTTATAAAAATATTGTCACATAATTTGCCTGCCTGATGTCAACTTACCTTAGTCGTACTTTACGACACCTCGGTAAGAAGGAGGGTTGTCTATTCTACTCAACTACATGACTACAAATACGATTTTATTCTATGTAAGATGTAAACGGTTAAGAATTTAATATATTTTATTTAGACAAAGTAGAAACCGACATAAGCTTGCAGCTTCTGATTTGCGCCTTGCAAAAGTACATAAGTAGTTTTTGGGTTTGGTTATAAGATTCTATAGTAAAATTCCGCAATCACTGAATAAATGTCAGTTTGATCTATACAAAAAATAAGAATGATAATAAACGTTAATAAACAATCGACAAAATTTAATTAGGAAAAGGGGGACAAATAAAACATATTTTATACAACAAATAAATATATTTTCCATTAAGTTCCATGTATAAATTTTAAAATTACCTTTTAAATAACATTCATGACAACAATATATTAAGTTATTTTACATTTCGGAAGTTGAAAATTTGAAATCACAATGTTTCTATATAATTATAGTACAATAGTATTAAGTTACATTCTCTTCTATAATAATCAATTTCATTAATATGTGTATATGGTATACAATACGTTCATAATTTGGTATAAGTAGGTACTCGGACTACATACTTCATTCATATCTAATTACATTTATTTACATAAATAAATGGTCGGTGCGGCAACTTTCATAGATTATAAAATCATTTAGAACGTTTTATTCTGTAGCGGGGCGTTTAGCGCGAGATCTGAGCGACTAGCCCATTTATTATTGCATAAATTAATTCAATAATTATTTAAAAATATACATAATAATTCCCGATTCCAGATTTAATAATGTTTTTTTTATATTCCTTATTGCACAATTTTCCATCTGTCGTACATTGTACGTCATTCTTTTCCCCCGTCTCCCTCCCTCCTATCATACCATCTCGCTCACACACTGCGTTCCGTTCTATGTACTCACCTAACGTTCCATTCCCACATATGAGTAACAAAAGTAAGTTAAAGTAATTTATAATTTTATTTTTTTTATCAACTATTTAGGTTTTTTGTTCGCAAAAATTTGTGTTAATCAGTATGAAACTTATGTTGGATTCAAGAATTTAAGACGATTTGCATTTAGAGTTGATTCAAAAGCACTTGTTTACAAGTTTATTTGAATAAAGAATATTTTGAAATTAAATTTAAATTAATTATATTGACCCTTACTGATTCAAAAGTGTTTGAAAAAGCTTATTTGAATAAAGATTATTTTGATTTGATTCCGTATTTAACGCCCCGCTTAAGTGAATTTCGCCTTAAAACTACGAAAGAAAATTATTACTCGTGTGCTTATATTACTTACTAAAACATCGAATAATGGTCCACATGACATCGTAACATAATACACACCGACAACACCTTATTAAAATTATATAAATACGCTTGATTTTTAAACAATTCAATTGTGTTAACAGAAAATGTTGATAGGTTTGATGGAAAAATCCTTCAAAAGTAATAATTAAATTATTTTGCTATAATCCGCGATGAAGTAAAATAGAAAATATATATAATGCTAAATGTAGAGTGGACAATTCGTTTTCATACCTGATACATGCAGGAATCGTCAAGACTATATATGTATATTATCTATTTTACTTCATCGCGCGTTATAGCAAAACAATTTTATTTTTACTTTTGTATTATGGATATCCACATAGTAATGACTAAATCTATAAATTATTTTGCATTATTTAACTATAAAGGTACTTTTAATTTACTTCATTTTTAAATTCTAAATCTACAACTTAGATTCAGAATAACTATGAAAATTAATGTAACTCTGTTAATTTTCAATAATTTTTGGAGTTTATGATCTGTCAGGCACTAAACGTAATGTTAGGTTTAACCTATTTTTGAACGATTGGCTATTATTTTTTCCTTCCAACCTATCATAAAAAAAAACTTACATAGATCTAATAATGTCTTTTGAATAAATTTTGCATATTTGCTTAGTTGCTAAATTGGACAGTAATTTTTTTTACAGTTCAATAAGACTATTACTACAAATGCTCTTATACAATGTTAACTTAACATCAAATATGGCTGATTATGACATTAATTTAAAATACAAATGTCAAATTCTTATTTTAAATTCTTAAATTGTTGTTTCGTATTTTTTATTTCATTTGATTTGCTACAGAAATAATAATTTAAAAATATGTAATATTAAAAAAAATAAAAGACTATATTTCTGATGTTCAATATTAAATTACAAATAATTCAAACATAGATTATTTGGCAACTCTAGGAATATCTTTTTACTATAATTTTTAATTAATATTAAGCGCATTTTGTTCTATTTATTGAGTAAAATTATACTCATTATATTTCAAAAATACTTCGTAACTCAAAAAGATTCATAGAATTTTATTATTAAATTTTATTTTTATATTGTGACTCTCATATTAATATTAAATATTGAACATTTTTGATAAGTATTTTTATTTTACAGTTAAAACAACGCTAATTAAAAATAATCAAATAACAATTATTTTATTTATAAGTTCTTAAATCTGTAAGACCTTTATAAAATTCCAACTACATTTATAAAGAATACATTGTTATACAATAAATTAATTGCTAAGAAAATATATAATATTCATAATACAATAAATATACACTTGTTTGAATGGCAATACAATTATTTAATATTTAATTATAATATAATAAAATTTAATATTTGGCTGTCTTTGTTGAGGTCTAATTTGGCGTTAATTTCCTGGAAGAGAATCAATTAAATTTTAAAGATAAAATAATTGTAATATTTTTTACTAGTATTAAATACATAAACCACAATTCGTAAAATGAATTTACAAGTAACACTAAAAATAAACACTAGAAATTTTCACGATAAAAGCTTTTAGCTTACGGTTATAATTTTAATGTGCTTACGAAGTATAAAGCTTAGTCTAATAAAAAGCTGTTTGGCACATCTCGGTACATGTTCAACAAATGATACCTTACACAGAAGCGATTCGTACAATGTTTTCAACATATTACATACAATTATAAATAATTTGTAAACACTTATAAGAAATACAAACAATATTAAACACGAAGGCTACGAAAATATTGGAATTAGTTTACATACATCCAATAACATCTACGCTAACACCAAAACGGGAAATAAATGTTATCCATTACACTTAACAAGAAACCTTTCACTCCTGCATTCTTCCTTGAAAACCTCAACACAATACGAGTTCTGGCATTCATTTGTTACGCGTGCGATGATGTCATATAAAAAAAAAGAATTTACTCAATTACAAGTATCTTACGATCTTAATACTCTTTTTTCAAAATCGACATAAATGTAAAAATGTTACTATCATTTAAAGCTCACAATGATGTGCCAATGTGAGTAGGACAAAATTTACATTACGAATTTAGCTAAATGACCCTGTGTCAGTCGTGGACTGCGACCGAGGCCGGCGTCCGCGGCGAGCCCCGGGATCACTTTCTAAGAGATTTAGAATCTACGCTCTACGTACGTTTCAGGCACAGCCTATCGAACGACACCGACGAGACGCCGCGTTATAAAGTTAATCGAAGTAGGACATACATTATTACTAATCGAATAGAATTATTGGCAGTTACGTTTGGTTTCAGGCGAGAACTAGGGATCGAGACCGCCGGACAGGGGGCTGGCCCTCTAAACTATAACTACATCGGGCCCCGTGCAACGCAGCGTCCGGTTTACCGCACGGAAGCTGCAAGTGTAGGAGCGCAACGGCGCGCGCGCGGCTGCGGGAAGGCACGGCGTGGGAGGTGCGGCGGCGGCTGCGGCGCGGCGCGACTGCCGGCGCCGCCGCCCGCCATCAGAGCGGGAAGCACCGCGCCGACCGCCGCGGCTCACTCGCGCCGCGACGCTGCCTCTGGGGCGGCGCTGCACACTCCGCACCTGACTCCCCGGGCGACAGACCCGAGTGCGCCTCATTGACGTGCCCCGTTAACCGTTCCGGTTCGATCGGTTCCAACTTATGCATCGAAGGTCGACTAGACAATCTGGCACCCTCCGCCAGCGGAGTAGATGCGGGCCGCTCGTTTTCGTCTAGATCTATTCTTCCCAATTTCAACGCTAGCGTGTACTCGGTTCTTTCGATGACGCTCGGAAGATCGTCCGCAGCGGTCGAGTCCGCCAGTGTAGAGTCCGCCGCAGCTGAATCCGCTCGCAGTGAGTCCCCGTGCGCAGTTAGATATCGACGAGTGTCTGTCGATGACGGCGAAGTGTCCATATGTCGACGTTCGGGCGTAGTGAATACCGAATCCGATGCCCAGCTGCGCGTTTCAGAGTTCTGTCGTAGCGTATCGTCTACGCTCCTTTGGGACGTTCTACGGCTGGTGCGAGGACTCTCGTCATCGATGGCGCGAAAGTCGAGAGTGCTCAAGTCGAACTGCCCTCCACGCCGTCGCGATCCGTCGCGTCGAAACGACGGCCGGTGCGATGAAAACGCTGCATCGTATAGCTCGCAAATGCTAGTGCGGTCGGAGTGTGGTTCCTCATACAGGGTCAGATTGCGCGTCTCGGTCGCGTCGGAGGGTGTTTCGTCGCGATTCGAGGTAACCTCGCTTCGTTCGGATATATCAAAAGTGAATCTGGCCTCAAACCTATCAGGACTTAGCAAAGGTGCAGATCGGGAATAGTCATCGGCTAGTTCGGCATCGGATTCTGCCGTCAAAGATTCGAAATTATTCCGTCGCGGTGAGGCATCCTCAGAATCGGTGGAACGGTCCGAACGTGGCGCGTGGTAGACCTGACGCCTTGTTAGTGCAGGTTGGGACCCACACGGCGTCCGCCTGCAACAGGTTCGCTCGTGTCTGACATCGGAGCCGCTGCTCCCGGTAGATTTCGAATGTGGAGGTCTCCGACGCCGGTCGTCCTCCCGCCCGTACAGGGATGTAAAATCTTCCGAGCAAAACTTTTCGAACAATTCCTGCGAACTCAAACGCGTCGAGCCGGTGGCGTTATAGAATGCTTCAGTAGGCGACCGCTCCGCGCGTTCGTAGAGAGCACTCGAACTGGCTCGTTTGGACTTATCTATCAAGCCTAATTTGTAGATTTTAGGCAAACGCCGTTCGAAGACACCCTGCGAGTGAGTACGGGCAGGAACGCGGAGTGAGAGCGGAGGTTCGCGTCGTTCGAGCGCGCGGTCCGCGGACACGCCGCGCGCGTGCGAGTTTTTGTCTATCGATATCGAGTCTGCTGGAGGAGAGGTGGCGAACTCTGGTTCGTATTCATCTTCGTCTGGCGTGTCAGCGGATGGTCCGGAACGCTCAAACGAACGTCGACACTCGCACTCCTCGTGCTCGTCACTGGCGTCGCCCTCGTCGAAGGAAGGAGCGCGCGGCCCGTGGCCGAAGACCCGACGGCGTTCTTCGACCGCCCCGTCGTCGTACTCTAGACGGAACGAGCGACGAAGCGGAGGACGATCGCGTCGAGGGTGGCGGGGAGCGTCGACAGTGACGGCGTGCGGTAGCGGTGGCCGCGTGGTGTTCGGCATGAGCCGGTCCAGCGAGAGGCCGCGTCGAGGCCGCATCGGTCTGGTTTGCTGGCGCTTGGCATCTCTCGGCACTGCAGTAGGGCTGGTCTCCTCCGGCGTTGTAGGCAGAGCAGCACCGCGTCCGAATTCGATGAACCAGAGCTCGTCCTTGAGTTCGCACTCTCACTTCTTCTCATTCATATCCTTACTCAAATAATGCAATACGTAATGTAGTACCAAATCGTAGCAATATTTGTATTCAGTCTGCAAACAAATATAATTTCCAATCGTTTATTTCAGAGACTATCTACATCGGTAAGAAATTAGTTTTAGGACATTTCATGAATATATTGTCTGAGCTAAGAATTTACATATTATTTAGTAAATTTTTTGAACTACAATTTTAAGAGACCACGTTGAGTTGTAAAAATGGTATTTCATCAAAGTTTTACATTTACGTTTCGTGCAAGTGTCTTAAAAGTTAAAGGTAGGTTTATATTTTTAATACAATTTAAAGTCGGGGGAAAAATTTGTAGTTCTTCACCCTTTAAACGAAACGTAACCCACGTTTCGTAAAAGTATCTTCAAAGTTGAGAACCTGAGTATTTTTTTTAAAACAATTTAAGTAATAATCATCCTTTATGTTTACGTTTATTGAAAATACCTTAAAAGGTAAGAATCTGTATAATTTATTCTTTTCTACATACAAATTAAAGAGACCATAATTTATAAGAAGGTTGGATATTAATAGATCTCGCTAATGTTTTAAAAGGCTCACCATATTTTCAACAAGTTGCGGACGATGTCGCCGCACAGTTTTGACGGCTTGAAACACGTCGACTTCCCCGTGTTTTATAACTTGTTCAATGCAGGCGTTGGCGGCGCAATAGACACCAGCGCGACTTCGTCCGTCCCTGTTTGCATAATAAATCATTATAGGTAAGAAATATTATATAAGAATATAAGATTAAATTAATAAATAAAAAGCGTAATCCTCAATTGGCTTATTTTATAATATATAGTCAAAATTTGTAATAAAATTGTAAAAACCCTATTGGATTACTAAATAAAAAAAAAAGATGCCGTGTGGTATCCCGCTGAATAGAATAGATGAGCCTCATTTCTTACCGAGTTGTCGTAAAAAACGACTAAGGGAAGTTGACGCACCGCGTGATATCTCGCTGAATAGAATAGATCACCCTTATTTCATATTGACAGTTCGACATTCTTACATGTAGCTTCATTAAAACTAATTGATCCTTGACGATTCTAAAGTGATTGATTTGATTTGATTATCTATACATATTATTAAAACAAAGTCCTCAAAAGCTACCTGTGTGTATGTGATCGATTTTCCCAAAATCTACTGAACGGATTTTCGAAAGGTTTTCACCGAAAGATAGTTATTCTGGAGTAAGGTTTAGGTTAATAGTAAATTACATTAAAATTCCCGCGGGACTTGTATTGACGCGGGAAATACTTTTAGTCTCACTGTTTTCCACGCGGGTGAATCCGCAAGCATATCTAGTTACGTATAATTGTTTTCTTAAGATGTTTTAAGATACCTATAGCTTTGTTCCTTTAAAAGGTTGAATTCAATTTAATTTCACATTTTCTCACACTATATAAATTACACGTCCTCTCAGAACCGCGGCTAATATAACTCTGCCCAAATGTCGGGAAAATTCTCAAAATAAATGTACTAACCAAGCGTGAGCTGTACAAAAAGCTTTAGGACGGGCCGATTTTCTGCTCGGCCAAATAATCATCATATCTAACAAGTTCCGTATATAGAATGTAGCGGTGAATGTGGATATTAGCAATTTTAAGGCTCAAGAGTTTTAGTTATAGGAATTTTAGGCTTTTAGAATAAAATTTTTAATCATAACTCGAAATAAGGCAAGGTAGCGTTAAAATTTCCCAGTTAGACTCCTATTTTGAAGAATTAGTGAAATTTTTTAATCCCTTGTGTAAGAAAATATGTAACGTTATACGCAAAACTCAAAATATCAGATATAGTGTAAGACAAAGAGAATTCTGCAGACAAAGAAGGGTTAGAAGGATGTAAGCGTCCAAAAAAATTATATTATTACAAAAATACGATGTGCCAAGCCTCATAATATCCAAATTAATACAAGTTCCTATGTAAAATTAGCACTTAGATCGTTTAGACTTAGAACCCTTCAACTAAATGATATACGTACGGCGACACAACACAAACTGGCCCGTAGTCGGTGCGCTGTCGCCATCTCTCGACCATATTCATCAGCTCGACGAGGGAGTTGGTCGACGAGGGCACCTTGTGGCCCATCGGCCAGCACGTCAACTGGAACAGCTGGACTGTCTTTGGAGGAGCTTTCACGCCCGCCATCAATTCCGTCAGCGAAACAATCTGTGTACAACAATTCATAATTGTTGGAGGTCTAATGTAATGTGGAATGAATGAATAACTCTTTATTGCACACTAAATAAATAATAAACATAAACAAGAGAAATAAAAACATATAAGAATGCAAGGGCGGTACCTTTTCACTAAAAGTGATCTCTTACAGTGGAGTTTATAGTACATGCATTGCCAAAAAATCTGCATGTAAGTATGTTTCTTCTTCTTCTTCTTTCTTAACCGATAGACGTCCACTGCTGAACATAGGTCTCTTTAAGGGATCTCCACAACCCACGATTTTCTGCTGCTTGGAACCAGCGGCTCCCTACGACCTTTTTGAGGTCGTCAGTCCACCTCGTTGGGGTTCTACCGTGTATGTATGCAATCGGATAGAATACTCTGTATTCTCTGACGTCGACTGACGACCTTAAAGAGATTGCGAGGAGCCGCTAGTTCTAAGCGGCACAAAATCATGGGGTGTGGAGATCTCTTACGAAGACCTATGTCCAGCAGTGGACACCCATCGGTTGAGAAATAAGAAGAGTCTGCATTCGCACAAGTCCAAAAAAGCAATTAAAAAGACACCTATTCATAAAGCTTATTATACTGTTGAGGACTGATAATGATGAGAAAGCTTCGATTTAAATTGCGACCAGCTACGCACTACATTATAATTTTCTACTATAGTGTATTGTATTATACTATATAGTAATTTTCGATATATGGACAATTCCAAATACACTATTGAAATATTTATTTTTGAAAAGTGAAAATTTTGAAATTTCTTGCTGGTTCTTTTCTAGTAATAATAAACACTGTTATCTACCTAGTAGCTGAAAAAGCTGATGGGATTGCAATTTTTAAACAAATGCACGCTATCGTATTTCTATTGAGCAATTAAACGTTCCATTGTTATCCATTTTCTATACATGCATTCATTTAGTATTATGCATGCACTACAAACCACAGCCACTGTACCCTGCGCACATTCACTACCACAGTCTCAATAATCGTTTCAATCAGGACATATACCCCAATACAGCAAAGCGATGGTCGTAAAACATCTATTGTTCGTAGCAAAAATCTCGACATTTTTGTCAAATACGAGATTTACAATTCAAGTTTTGTTTAGCATTGGTTTCGATAAATCAACTGAATACATTTGCGTAACAATCACGGCTTTTGTTGCATAGACAAACGGACTACTGGATCTACATTATTTGCGAACATGTTAAAAGCGGATTTATACTGGTTTTTCATCATTGATATATTCAGAACATAACTTAGTAAAATAACAGCGCATTTTTAGTTGGTGTGGCTTTCGCGGATTTCCTAAAAACGCGACAAGCGCATGCTGCCGCGACATTCGCGGCGCAATATTCCTTCACGATATTAATAATTTACTCAATTAATTAGGCATATCTTATAGTTTTTGACTCCCGTTGACAATGAACAATTAAAATAATCATTATATATAAAAATAAACTATTGTGTTAGTCTCAAGACTCAATGTGACCTCGCTTTTTTTATACCTAATCAGCAAACACAATAATTTCGGGGTTCTAATATTCATAATAGTGTGAATATAAATTCTCGTGTAACAAACTTAGTTACCATAATCCTTCAAAACGGCTTGACCGATTTTATGAAATTTTATATTCGTATTCAGTAGATCTGAGAATCGGCTACTATTTATTTTACATATCCCTAAGTGATGAGATTAGCGCTTTCAAACAATCAAACAAACAAACTCTTCAGCTTTATATATTGAGTATAGATACATTGTCTATGGTGGAAACGAAAATACTTACTTTTTTGTTAATCCTAAATATCCAAGTCTTTATATTTGTGTAATGGTTATGGGAAACGTGATCTATTGTGAATACTGGTCCATATTTCTTAGGGTGCCGCCCCTCAGGCCAGAAAGGGGGATATTGTTGCTGAAACAAAGCATAAATACTTTAGTTGATGACTTTGGATTTGAATGAAATATAAAGATTTGTCTATGGCTGACTGACACCACTATTGATAGACTACAGACAAAAAATACGTTACACAGACTTAATCTTAGTGAAATTAATAAAGTTAATGTTGTTAAACCTTAATGTTGTTTTTATATATAATATAAATATTAGTTTTAGTTTCGGTTTATTTTGAGGTTTTTAATTGTAACATTGTAACTAAGAATGATGTGATCTCACATAATAAATAATATGTAATGCTGTTAGAGATCCTTATGAATAAATAAATAAAGTTATCTTTGGATCTATAATATTACTCAAGTTTTTTTTTTACATAGATTCACTATATTAAATAGTGAAGCCATACTCTTCAGACTTCTGAGTGAGAATCTCAGCAAATAATAAGAGAGGGAAAATGAGAGACATCTGAATTACACATGCGGATATACTTAGAACATTTTTTAGCACATCTTCCAAATATTTAAACATAAATACGTCATTTTATTGCCTAAAATTAATTTGTTTTAAAATAAACAATACAATAAACAGTACAATTTTTACTCCAATTTGGTCTTATACTGTTATAGTTTTAGATTAGCTTTCAGCCACGGTATCTTAAAACTAAAAGTTTATAAATTGTGCATGTATAATATGAACCTGAGTGGTGCACTCTACTATTACCCTTCCATAAATCTTCTGTAATCGCGGACTTTAGCAAAATAATATCATTACTTGGAAAGAATATAAATAAATACTATGTCAATGGTGTAAAGGGTCTTCTCAATGCCCGAAGGCGATTGCGGTACGGGCCTCGAGGCGAACCTCCTTACCCGGGCTGTTCCTCGTAGGCTTGCGCCTGGTTTTTGTTTAGGCCTTATGGCCAGGGCTCTCGCGATTTGGTTTAAGCCTATTATTAATTTATGAGGGGGACCTCTGCAGGTCTTTGAAAATCCGGGTATAATCCGGGGAGAAATTGTGTTCGCGGGGTATCTTCTGAGCGGTGTAGTGTCAAATTCGTGGAAAGTCAATCCGTGATATTGTCAAGTACAAGGGGGGTGTCATGTCCGGGTTCGCGTCATCCTGATCATCATCCTGTTCCGTTCCACCGCTAGTGGTGAGGGTGACCGTTGGAGCTCGCCAAAGACCCTTTTGACTTTTAGTACCATAACGGTCTCCTAGATGACGCTATTACGGATCACTAAAAACAAATTCGAGCTACCAACCTATTTCATTATGTACACTGTAATCTTTGCTATCAGCAATTCACTAAAAATTACGTTTCCTAATAACGCAAGCGCAAAAAAAGAAATATACAATAAGTATCATTTACTTCCTCATTGTTTTCGACAATCCGGTATCCGGCTGAGTAGAATAGACCACCCTCATTTCTAACCGAGGTGTCGTAAAAGGCGACTAAGGTAAGTTGACTCACCGTGTTGTATCCGCTTAAGTAGAATAGACCACCCTCTTTCTTATCGAGGTGTCGTAAAATACGACTAAGATAAGTTTACGTCAGACAGGCGGCCGGTCGTAAAATACGTAGCCAAATCATATGACAACAATGTAACATGTTGTGCCGACCTTAGAGGGGGATAAGGGCAGGAAGATGATAAGGCCAGCTCCCATACTCTAGTATAATTTTATATAACTTACAGAATTTTTTGGCGGTACACACAAAACCACAACGGCCGCGCATTCGTAGTCATACACCAGGGACCAGAACTCTCCTTGTGTTAGAACTAACGGCCATTCTGTTACTATGTACTCACGAGGCTTTGTGTAACCCTGCAATAAAAAGATAGGTTGGAAACAAATATATCTTGTTTGCTTATGATCTCATGACTTAAGATTAGTAAGTAGTAAGTAGCAGCCTGTTACTATCCCACTGCTGAGAATAGGCCTCTTCTCTCCGTTTTTAGAGAGAAGGATTGGAGCTAAGACATACCACGCTGCTCCAGTGCGGATTGGTAGGTTACACGTATCTCCAGAATTCTCTAGAGATATGCAGGTTTCCTCACGATGTTTTCCTTCACCGAAAAGCGTGTGATAAATTCAATTTTTTTTTTAAAAGAGCCAACGTTGACTTTTTTATATTTTTTTAAGAAGAACCTTACATAACAGACAGTAGCTTCATAAAAGTTGAAGATTCAAAGATATTATAAATTTGAATTTAATTTACTATTGTTTATCTTAGCTATGGTATAGAAAGCTAGGCTTAAAAAGAAAATACTCGAAATTACAGCACTTTATGCTATACATTAACAAATTCTCTATGGTTCTAGTAAACGTAAAACCAGTGTTAGGTGTACTAGAACCACAGAGCCTAGAACAAAAAAAAAGGTCATGTATATTTATGTTCGTTATGTCATTTATCATTTTATCAACCGAAGTTACAGTCGGTGTAACAAAAAGTTTTAAACACGGGCGTGAAAATTGAAATTCACTGCCCCTAATATACGCACATTTGTTATAAAACATTATTTTGAAATGGACTACCAAAGTTATAAATATAATATAAAGAATGATAATTTTATTAATAAAAATTAAATTTTAAAGATTACACCTTTAATAGATGCAATAAATATCAGTTTCATAGTCTCAGATCAGTTTCTACCGAAGCCACAGACAATTAAAATTAGCACAGATTAACTTGGACCTATTTCGACCTAATTATTTGGACCTAAGCACAGATAAAAAAATTTACTCACATCCACAAACACTGCATTGATGTAGTCCGTAAAACTGTTCCCTTGGAAAGATGTTAAATATGGTCGAAAATTGTCCGCTAAAAGTAGTAAGAAATGTTATTAGAAACAACGACAAATGTTACAAAATTGGTACAGTTCCATTGCTATGTTGAAACTTCGAATATAATCTTATTAAATAAATTATGCTATAATTCGCAACTAAATTTATTATTATGTATTTTTATTTTTTATTTTTATTTATTAGGATAACCAACAAGACTTACATTATTAATATTATAAAATAACAAACTATTCAATTAAATGTAGTCTTAATTATAGGTTACCACGGCATGTAAAAGGGACGCGTACATTATTTTTATTACAAAATAAAATATTATATTAAAGTAAAATTATAAAATACAAAATGTAACAATATTGTAAACTTAATTATTTCTTTTAAATTTAATTATATTGTGTTTGATAGTATGGATGCTATCGCTAAATATATCTACATCTAGTTCTTTTGATAAATAATTGTAGCGACGTTGTATTCTGTTCAAGGTGGCATGGTGGCCCAAGTTGCTAAGTTGTTAAGTATTCAAACATACTATTATTTATTTAGACGATAGGAAAAGCTTTTTGTATATTGTCATATTTATTTATACACAAACTTTTGTATTATAATTTAATGTATTGCTTGTAGATTCTACTGGAATCCATTGTTTACAACTAGGGGTAAAAGTTTGACAGAAACTTAAGATGTTTACCCACTTATCGGAATAGCGTTCGAAGTTTAGAATAGAAATGTTTGTATTGATACACGATGTAGTAACAAGAAGTTTTGTTAACATAAAAGACAAGATTATAACTTACGTGGTACCACAAGTACGTCCCTATTCTTTTCTCTATTGTCACCCCTGTGACCGCCGGCGCAATCTCCTATAGTGAATCTGGGTGTTTGTTTGCATATTTGCTGATATTCTTTTTGGTATTCATTAAGTTTGGTCACGGGGTCCCTTTGCGATTTCTGTTTCAGTCTTTGTGATAGTTCTGATACTGGAAACCAGGACACACCACAAACTACGTGCTCCTCTAATGTATCGTACACGAATTTGTATTGCTCCTACAAAAAATGTAATAGTAACAGTAAATATTTTAGTAGTAGTTTTAATCAAAAATTTCCTGAAAGTACTGGTACAATTGTTCTTCTTTTTTAATATAAATTAATAAAGTTATACCTTACTTCTTACGATAACGCTGTATTCGCCTTAAGAAGTGTTTTACCTAGGTAAATTTAACTTAACTTACTTCACTGTACTTACTTTACCTAGGTAAATTTAACTTAACTTTTTCATAGGATAAAAATAATTTATAATATTAATAATTTGTATAATAATATTCAATAATTAATAATAAAGTAATTTAGTCTTAGTTAAAAGACTATTCTCGTTTATTTTCTATAGAGTGCAAAGAAGATTAGTTTTCCTAAATTGCTATAATTGTTTACTCTGAATATTCATAGTACCCAAGTTAACCAAACCAGTAGATTGATATTTATGACAGGATCCTGTCATAAATATCAATCTACCAGTCATCTCTTTGTAGAACCTTACATCAAAAGAGTTATTTGACATATACCGTGTTTAACTTTATTGCAATCAATATATTATTTGAGTTTCATTGCAATTACATATAATTGGTATAGGTCCATTGCTATGTGCAAAAATCGACTATAATCTATTATTGAACAAATTATTCTATAATTCGCAACTAAATTTAAATTATAATTCGCAACTAAATTTAAATTATAATTTAAAATTTAAATTAAAATTATTAAAAACTTGTAAATTATTCAAATTATCTAGTTTAGATTTACATTACATACCTCGTTTTCAATAAGCCCTTTTCTTGATTGCCTTAATTTCTTCAAATATCCGAAAACATCAAAGCAGTCTTCCTCTTCAGCTAATTCTAGATTTGCGTCGACAGCTAAATACACTCCCGACCTCCCACCGCCGTCACTAAAATCGAAACCCTTATGAAATTCCGCAATCCATACTAGACCAGTCTACAGGAAGGTTTAAATTAAGTATAAGAGATACTTTTACGTAAAGCATATCACAAAATTGAAGATTATTTGGATGATAAAAAGCCTGGATTTGAAAATCCTTTCAGCTTCATACAGGACTGCGGTTTAATAAATTAAATTTTTTTAAAGATTGACCGCCGATTTTTTTTCTGGTTCTTCTCGGTAAGAGCAACATTCCGAACCAGTTGTAGCTTCATTAATTATATTGATCCTAGACAATTCAAAAGTGCTTGAAAGAGCTTATTTGAATAAAGGTTATTTTGATTTGATTTGATATGTTAATCGAAATATTCTTTACTAGGTCATAATAGTCTATTTTTGACTATTCCTCCCCTAATATATTGGCGGGCGTTAGTTTTAATTTAGCGACAACTACCTACGATATTCTTTAAAATGAATATATATATATATATATATATATATATATATATATATATATATATATATATATATAATAAATAATAACGAAATATTATAGGTAACTAACGTATTTAAATCGATAAGGATTAGCACTGTAACCTTCTAAAGCCTATCCTACTATATTATAAATTCGAAAGGTTGTGAGTATGGATGTATGTTTGTTACTCTTTTACGGCGAATTTCACTTAAACAATATCGATGCAATTTGGTGCACTTATTCATTATACACCGGGATAAAATATAGGCTATAGAAATCTTGTTAATATTGTACAGGAATAGGATGACATTGAAAGGCGCCATCTATTATCTTATCACGCTATAACAGTCCACGCAAAGGAAGTTGCGGGTAAAAGCTAGTATTATTAATGCAAAAGCTTGTGAGTATGTTTGTTAGTCTTTCACGCTGAATCCGCTGAACCAATATCCATCAAAATTGGCGCAATTATCCCTTATACACCGGAGTAATAAATAGGCTATAGAAATCCTGTTAATTGTATAAGAACAGGATGACATTGAAAAGCGCGATCCATTATCAACCTATCAAACAACAGTCCTCGCGAAATTGCGGGTAAAACCTTATATCATCATATTGTAATCAATTTGTTTAATTACAAAACTAACACACGTTCCTTGTGAATCAATGTATCTATTGTTATATGCCTCGTGGGAATTTGTTAAGAAATTTATGACTTAATCGAGAATATATCCATACAAGGCGGGGTAAAGTCGTTCCAGCACTTACTTGCAGTGTACAAGCATTGGACCAGTCATTGAATTGGTCGCCAGTCGTCTGCCAACCACCGCTCTGACACGTCGTCTGAACTCCAGCAACGCGTTGCTGAAAGGGCATGTGTGAGAGTGCCATTGGGTGTAATGGAACTGCAGGATGAATCTTTCCTCCACGACAACCTGTGTGAAGAAATATCAACTTATAACACTACCAATTATATAAGAGTGTCACTCAGTATCTTTAATATGTAAATGAGCTAATATATTAATTGATAAACTTGTAAACAAGTGCTTTTGAATCGACAATTCTACTGCTGGTTCAGAAAGCTGTTCGTCCCGCGAAGAGCCAGCAAGAAACTCGGCGGTTGCTCTTTTCGAAATACTCCTTATAACTAGTTACATTAAGTCATTACTGTTTAGTACAGGGTTGGACAGTAGCTATATCCACGCATTCATATCATCTAAATAATCCTCAACAGTATAGTAGACTTTTTGTATCAGCCTCCCTTTAAAAGTTTTTTAAAGCTAAAATAGATTGCGGATTTTTTTTATAGAATCTTATACCCAAATCTACAAATAACTTACGTACCTTTGTAAAGAAGAGCCGCAAGCTTATGTTGGTTCCTACTTTGTCTATTATATACATCACCTATCGTTTTATAATTGTTAATATTTTTATGTACAAAAGTCAGAATTAAAAACGGCTCCAACAATTTTGTAGGGTTCAAATGCAAAGGCTGCGCTGTTATTTGCAATCATGTTAGCTCAATTGAGAACCGGGCGGCCTAGAGAAATGAAAATGCCCCGGATCGAGCCCCACCTGTTTTTACTGCTTTGCGATTTTGAGAACGGCTTTGCTTTCTATACTAAGCATTACATCGATTTATTAACAAACGTGGATTATAGAAAAATAATTATATCGTTACTAACATAAACGTACTACCGAATTAATGTAACTATTATGGTAATTCTTTTAAGGACTAGTGTGTCCGCCATTGGAATGCTCTTTCTATTGACATGCGCCGTTTGGAATATTGACAATATATTTAAAAATCATTTGAAGCCACATTATTTATCTTGTAATGGTTATAATTTAATGTATTATAGATATATGTATTTAATATGTATATTTAATTATTTGTATGCATTATAGTTTAATATGCACTATGCCCGATCTTATAGCATTCTCCTCTCACCAAAGGTTGTCTGTGAGAGATCGCTTTAACGATAATCCGCCTTTGCAGGCTTATCCTAATTTAATTTCGTATAAACCTTTGTATAATGCAATAATAAATAAATATTAATTTCTATTTTAATCTTATTGCACTTCCAGTATGTATTGTAACAAATACGTACAAATAATTGTACAATCACCAAAGACAACTTAATACTTTACTACGATAAAAGTTCATTTAGTGAACAAGAAAATTCTTTTTTCCCTTACACTGCGGGATTAAATGGGCAGCGTAAGATACTTTATTAAGCTCGGCGAAAAGACTCACAAAAGGTTTTTCCTCACATTAGCATCTGTGTTGCTTTGTCCCCTTCTGCCTTTTAAGTTTTTTTGTTTATCTTGTAGATTTTATCGTATCAGATCAAGACAAAACGCTTCAATTTGGATTTCTAGTGAATTCCGGATGCGTTTTTGTTGTGGTAGATAAAGATTATGCTTTTTAAGATACTGGGCGTCAATTTTAACCCTATTGTAAATTATTTATCACAAGTTTGAAGACTTCATATGAAGTGAGTGCTTCTTTCACCAAGTGACTTCAGGTTCCAAAAATTTCTTCAACATAAATTATTTTAATAAACTATTCACAATTTATAAATTGAAATGTTCAATTGAATATTTAATGAAATTCTCTATATTTAAATTAGTTAATTTTGTATGTATACATAAATATATTTTCCTGAAATTCAGCGTGTAGGTGGTTATGGGGGAGAAAAATCTAACTAGATAAGTTTAATTTAAAAAAATGTTATTTTATACCTGTTTTCGGGTCCTTAAAACTGCTAAAATAGAAATAGAAGCTTTCTTAATGTATGAAATACTCACGTCTTTTTCAGTCTTGTAGAGTCGGAAGGTGCGTATGTGAAAGTTCGCTAACTCCTCTTCTTGGACGATTCCAACGCTGATATCTCCGTACGTTTCATCCTTTTCCTTATTTGGCGGCCAGTATTGGACACACATCACCTGGTGACAAGTCATATAATTAATCATTAACAAAAGTGTTAACCATGCAATTATTATACATGCGATATATACATATAATATATAAAGCAGGAACCGACATAATCTTGCGGCTCCTGCTTTGCGCCTTGCAAAAGTAAGTAAGTCATTTGTGGGTTTGGGTATAAGATTCTATAATAAAATTCCGAACTAAATTTTAGCTTTGCCATTACTGCAATTCAAAAACACTAGTAATAAAAGGCTAATACAGAAAGCCTTAAGGATTGAGGTTTATTTAGATGATAAGAATGGGTGATATAGTTACTCTTCGACCCTTCCTAAATGTAGGTAACTAGTGACAAGAATTATATTTTGAAAAGAGCAACTGCCGAGTTTCTTGCCGGCTCTTCTCGGTAGGAATAGCTTTCCGAACCAGCGGTTGAGTTGACGATTCAAAAGCACTTGTTTACAAGTTTATTTGAATAAAGAATATGTTGAATTTGAAATTTGAATTTGAATAATTTTTGACACATATGTCAGGATTAAGATTAAGAGTGTATAGAAATATAATGAAGAGGGATGAAATGACCAAACAAGTTTTAGATGAATGTGGAATATGTGGTAAGATAGAAGCTGTAAAAGAGATGGTTGGATGGTGTGAAATATTACAAGCATATAAAGAAGTAGCAGTACTAATGATAGGATAGAATGAAAGAGGAAAACATCTGCGCTCGCAGGTAAACTTAAATTCGCCGCTTACGCTGTTAGAAAAAGAAGACATCTAACCGTTGTTGAAACAGCGAAACTTGTTTATTTTGCTTATTTCCACAGCATTACGTCATGCTGTGGGGCAAAGCGGCAAATAAAAGAATATTGTTACTCAAAAGGGAGCAAAACGGGCTGTCTATAATATGAAGCAACGTGAGTTCCATCGCGAAAGGTTCAAAGAAATGTTCAAATCATACTTGCGTTAGCAACTCGGTATTCGCTTCTACAGTAGAATTCCGTAATCAATACTAGACCAATTTACAGAAGTAATTAAATTAAGCGTAAGAGATATGCTTATACGTAAAGTATATTACAAAATTGAAGATTAATTGAATGATAAAAATGCCTGGATTTGAAAATACTTTTAGCTTCATACAAGACTACGGTTTAATAATTTAAAATTGAAAATGTTTAAAAGATTGACCGCCGAGTTTCTTGCTGGTTCTTTTCAGAAAGAGCAACATTCCGAACCAGATGTAGTTTCATTAATCATATTGATATTTGACGATTCAAAAGTACTTGTAAGAGCTTATTTGAAGAATATTTTACAAAGTAACACCTAATTCTACGGGTATGTATGGGTTATCTAATACATGGTTATTTGTATATAAAACAAGAAAGATGAAATATGAATATGGTTTAACAAATTGAGACTGATTACTAGCTTTGATATCAGTATTAAAGTCCACGCAAACGAAGTCACGTGGAAAATCTAGTGTATATTTGTGTGTATACAGAAAATTTCTTTTGAACGATATTTTAACAAAGTAAATTCCCAGTATCTATGCTACAATTGAAGTAAACGTAGGAATTTTCCCCGTGCAAGATTTTCCCATAAAAATGCCGCCTCGCTATGATGATAAGGCCAAATGAAGCGAAAATATTCGCTGAAATATTTCCCCGCTTTATTGAGGTTAGGTAGCGCCTATAAGGTTACGGCCATTATATAATAATGAACAAATTGTTTTATATTGTTTTTAGCAAAAAGCTTTTTAGATATATGCAACAGAGATGCGTAAAGTGGAGAAAGGGGTTCGAAATTTTCCTGTAATATTTTAGAGCAAATTTTTTCAAATTTTTTTCTTCTTTCCTTTTCCTTTCTAATTTTTTTGATCAATTTATGAAATTATACTTCGTAGGTTAAGATACTTAACTAAAGGTAAATGTTTTAAAAAAGGGTTCTGTTTTGCAGGCAGATTACAACAACACATTGCTGTTAATATTATTAATATTTATTTTTTTCAAAGCATTTATCTTTGTCTTTGTTAAAAAAAAGAGACAGACAAATCCTCATGTTGATTGAGGCTGAATAGAATAGACCACCCTCATTTCTTACCGAGGTGTCGTAAAAGGCGACTAAAGTAAGTTGACGTCAAGCAGGCGGCCGTTCGTAAAATAACTAGCCAAAACATGCAACAATATATTTAAAACAAGGTTTGCCGACCCCACTTAGAGTGGGATAATGGCAGGAGAAGAGAAAACATACTACCGTTAAATAACCGGATATTTTAGATATTCTGTGCCCCCACTTTGCGACAGATCCGGGTTTATATAATAAGCGAATTGTTTTCCATTTTGTCCGGGTAAAAGGTTTGTTTGGAGTTTAACGAACGTTGAGTGCTTTTTATTACGCAATTTGGGACTATTTCTGCAGTAAATACGTTGTTCAACATTGTTCGGAAGTGTTAAATTGTTATGAAACAACAAAAACAAAAAAATATGTGACATTATGCTTTAGTCATGTCATAGACCTTTAGCCCTTATCCCATATCCTCTAAGCAGGGTCAACATGTTCTAAACATGTTGTCACATGATTTGGCTTACGACAGGCCGCGTCTTAATTACCTTAGTTTACCTCTAAATTACCTTAGTTGCCCTTTATTACACCTCGGTGAGAAATGAGGGTGGTCTATTCTACTCAGCCGGATACCACACGGCTTACACTCAGAAACCCGCATGGCAATATTAGAAAAAAATACATCTGTTTAAATTAAATCAATAAATAAACTAAACATTAATTAAACTGTTTAAATGAATTAAATAATAATTAAAAAGTGATATATATGTGGGAATGGAACGTTATGTGTGAAGCATGGAAAGGAACGGAAGGCGTGTGAGCGAGAAGAATGAAAGTGTGCGAGAGAGAAGGAATAAAAGTAATATGGAAGGCGGATATACGAAGGCAACACGATTTAGCTAAGACGAGTTATTAATTAAATAAATCAGTGAAATAATAATTGTGTTTTTACTTCGAACAAATTCCCACATATATAAAAGTGATAGATATACAGGAAAACCAGAAACTGAAATAAATTAATACCCAGGATACGGCGTCAGAAAGTTCGTAGATCGTTTGTGGGCTTCGGTATACATTTTTATTAAATTTATTTATTATTTATTATAATTTATTTTAAATTTATTATTAATTAAAAATAAATTATTGCAATACTTAATTTTCTTCTCAGTAAGAGCCTTTCCGAACCAGTAGTAGCTTCATCGTAATTTGACGATTCGAAAGTGCTTGTGAAAGCCTTGAATAAAGAATTATTTGAATTTAGTACCATAACATTCCGGGCATCTTTTAACCCCAACATATTTAAAATTACTTCCTTATTTTACTCGTATAAGCGTAGACAGTTTCCCCGCAATAAAGCTCTGAGATATTTTCAGTGAATATTTGCACTTCATTTGACCGTGCTGTCATACAAAGGTCGCATAACTACACCCTACATTTTACATCAGATTTTGTTTAAGAGAAAAATTAAAAAAAAACCGTGTTCGAATTTTCAGAAACTTTTTAATATTTGCTAGAATAATGAGCCTTATATTTTTTTGATTTGTTTAATTAAGGGTGTCGTAAAAGACGACTAAGGTAAGTTGACCCGGCATCCGGCTGAGTAGAATAAGCCATCCTCATTTCTTACCGAGGTAACGTAAAAGGCTGCTAAGGTAAGTTGACCAGTCGTGTGGTATCCGGCTGTGTAGAATAGATCATCCTCATTTCTTACCGAGGTAACGTAAAAGGCGGCTAAGGTAAGTTGACCCGCGGTGTGGTATCGGATTGAGTAGAATAGAACACCCTCATTTCTTACCGAGGTGTCGTAAAAGGCGACTAAGGTAAGTTGACCCACGGTATGGTATCCGGTTAAGTAGATAGACCACCCGTTTTCTTACCGAGATGCCATAAAATACGACTAACGTAAGTTGACGTCAGGTAGGCGGTCGGTTTTGAAATGAGAAGCCAAATCATGTCACAACATGTTTAGAACATGTTCACGTACTGTGAAAAAATCTGTATTACTTTGTGTATTTTTCTAACCATTGTAATATGTATGTACATTTAAATTTTCGAGGATAACAATATGCAAATATTGTAGGTGCGCGGAGGGACAATATAATTGAATTGGCGACATGGAAAAAAAACTTTTACAAGCTTTTTTTGAACAAAAGGTTTCTCTTTTGCTCATTAAGCTCGTACAATTTGTGTATACTTTTCTACTCTTTTTAAGAGAAGTTTTTTAAATTCAAATTTAAAATATTCTTTATTCAAGTAAACTTGTAAACAAGTGCTTTTGAATCGTCAACTCTGTTGTCTCGGAAAGCTGTTCCTACCGAGAAGTACCAGCTAGAAACTAAAATTCTTTAATCTGAATTTTGGCTCGAACGATTTTCATGAAATTCAGTACATAGGGTGTTTCAGCGGCGTTAAATCGACTTAGGTTTTGTTTTAATAAAGACGTTCTATATCTATTTTCAGGTATTCAACTGCTAAAATATAAATACAATCTTCTTCTTCTTGTCCTTATCCTACTCTAAGTGGGGACGGCACAACATGTTGTAAACATGTTGTCACATGATATGGCTACGTATTTTACGACCGGTCGCCTGCCTGACATCAACTAACCTTAGTCGTATTTTAGGACCCCTCTGTAAGAAATGAGGGTGGTCTATTTTATTCAGCCGGATACCACACGGTTTTAAGAATAATATATAATATAATTTTGTGAATCCGCAATGAGAGAAAAGTACTTGGGTCACCAAGTCTTGCTTGGTAACGTTTGTTAAAAATATAATAAATGCAATTAAAAAAATAAGAAAAGAAATGAAGGTCTGATGATGTCTGTGACTCGAACTACGGTATTTTCACATCTTTGGTCCTACCGTTCCCAACTAAGCTATAATTTTATAAATGAATGCAAAACTTATCTTTACGCCGTGTGGTATCCGGCTGAATAGAATAGTACCACCCTCAGTTCTTACCGAGGTGTCGTAAAAGGCGACTAAGGTAAGTCGACCCGCCGTGTGGTATCCGGCTGAGTAGAATAGTACCACCCTCATTTCTTACCGAGGTGTCGTAAAAGGCGACTAAGGTAAGTTGACCCACCGTGTGGTATCCGGTTTAGTAGAATAGACCACCCTCCTTCTTACCGAGGTGTCGTAAAATACGACTGAGGTGAGTTGACGTGAGGCAGGCGGCCGGTCGTAAAAACGCAGCCAAATCATGTTACAGCATGTTTATAACATGTTGTGCCGACCCCACTTAGAGTGGGATAAGGGCAGGAGGATATATATATAATGCAAAACTTATCTTTATATTGTATTTATATTTTAGCAGCTTTTTAATGCCTGAAAACAGAGATAAAATCGTAATTTTTTAAATAAAACCTAAATTGATTTATCGCCCCTAAACCCTCTATATACTAAATTTCATGAAAATCGTTGGAGCCGTTTCCGAAATTTAGAAAATATACACATATATATAAAAAGGTTAACCCATTTGAATATTAAAGATTCTTGAACGCAGTAATTCTTGAAGGTCCAAATAGATCTCTTTCATCCTAACTTCAATAATAAGCTTAGTACTAAGATATCCTAACAGAAAGTAGTTCTAAACAATATCATGTCGTATATCTTCATTGAATTAGTTTCGGCGGGTTTCTGCGGGATCTCTCATAATTCGATTTCCGTAAAATTGGGCGCGAATTTCACGTCATAATCGCGATGGCAGGAAATTGGGTCAAATGGAATATCTCAACATCAATTTTGTTTGCAAATGAAAATTATTGTTTGAATTTTATGGGTTAATTATTAATTTTCATTCGTGTCAGTACCGGTAATATGATAACAATCATTAAATACGTTGTTAAATACGTACTTACTGTTTACTTCCATTACATATTTAATATTTAAATGAGTTAATTTAACTTTTTTTTTTTACAGCAAAAATGTACAAGTTATATCTATCTTAAATTACTTACACGCTAGGACTATACAAATCATGCCCACGTGGAAAGGTCCCAAGAATGCTGGCAGCGTTTCCGCGCTGAATCGCTAAGTTAATTTTGAATAAATATGTATATTTTCTGAATTACGGAAACGGCTCCAAAGATATTCATGGAATTCAGTATGTGGGGGATTTCCGAGGGTGGGGATAAACCGATCTAGCTAGGTTTTATTAAAAAAAAATCCCCTTTGAATTCTATTTTTGGGCACTGCAAAATTGCCCAAATGTAGAATATTTCAGCTGTCATTTTTAAGGTTGTAATGGCTTAGTATGGAACGGGCGGACTAGAGAAGTCAAAATACCCCGGATCGAGCCCCACCCTTATACCTATTACGCTTTGTGGTATCCGGGTGAATAGAATAGCATCGTAGTAATAGTAGAATAGAATAGTAGAATCGATCTACCTAGGTTTTAATTAAAAAAAATCGTTTTATCCCTGTTTTTAGACATTGGAAAAATGCTAAAATTTACATTGAATAGAAAATACTATTTTTGCTGTCAATTGTAAAGTCATTGTAGCTCATTTGCAGAACAGGCGGTTGAGAAGCGAAGATACCTAGGATCGAGATCAACCTGCTTAAAAATTTTTTTATTCTTTTTTATCATGTAAAAAATTACTGAGCAGGGTCCGGTCAACTCAGGTACTTTTTATTATACCTGATTATTATATAATGTTCAATAATCTTACCTTAATAAAGTCGAAGGTTTTGGTCAGCATGACGATGGCGGCAGCGCGTTCTTGCCATATCATGCGCCAAAAAGACACCACAGTCTCTTCCGTTGGCCCCTGGGTCACTATGTATGCGTTTGGCTTTAGTATACTCTGTAAAGAATTCCACCACTGTTTACTTCGTCAAAATTGTCATAATTTCTATTTATTTAAAATATCAAAGATGTGCCATCAGCAAACAGTACAATATCGCATATATTCTGAATGAAATACGGTAAATCATTTATTTATATATATAAAAGAAAGTTGGTCTTGGTTACACTATTTATAACTCAAGAACTGATGAACCAATTTGGCTGAAAATTGGTGGAGAGGTTGCTTAGAACCAGGAAACGGACATGGGATACTTTTTATCCCGTTCGACCGCATTTATTTTATCCCGTTAAGTCACTATAAAATGTAGTATAACAAAAACGACTATGACATTGAATGACAAAACATAAATGACAGCTATACGTAATTTTGTCTTTGGTTAAGTATGGTAAAAAATTTGACAATTATCAAAATAGTAGTAGCTATAAACGTTACTACATAGTATAAAACATAGTCACTTTCTCTGTCTGTCCTTATATCTCTATGTTTGCTTAAATCTTTAAAACTACGCAAAAGATTTTGATGCGGTTTTTTTAAAGTATATAGAGTGATTGAAGAGGAAGGTTTATATGTATAATAAAATTCAATATGGAGTAGCGAAATACTGTGATTATCACTGAGTGACATAGGCTATATGCTTTATACCCGTGCGAAGCTGGGGCGGGACTCCTAGTATATACTAAAAACAGAAAGGGACCTAGGATTGATCCTTGAGGCACACCCATAACTAAGGCCGATCCTGATCACTGCACATCATTAATACACACACTTTGAATTCGGCTGTGAAGATAAGATATCACGAGACGAAGCGATGAAGTATTATAGTAGTATTTAGCTTTAGCTTTGCCATTACAGACAGCAGTTTAAAAAAAACTGTTAAAGAGAGACTGATACAGAAAGCCTACTATACCTTTGAGGACTATTTAGATGATAAGAATGCGTGGATATAGCTACTGTACGACCCTGCATAAGATAGTAATGGCTTAATGTCACTAGTTATAAGTATTATTTTGAAAACAGCAACCGCCGAGTTTCTTCCTGGCTCTTCTCGGTAGAAACAGCTTTCCAAAACAGCAGTAAAATTGACGATTCAAAAGTATTTGTTTACAAGTTTATTTGAAGAAAGAAAATTTTCAATTTCAATTTAATCAATCAACTTAAATGAAACGAATAATAAATTCTCAGTTCATTTAGGTTGCAATAAAAGAAAACGACGCCGAGATTTTCGTGAGATGAGTCTAACCAACGCTTGGGATCGACTAGTTTTATTGACGAGGGCGATTTTATGACTTGATTAAATTCTATTTACTTTACGAGTTTTTATTTACGTCTTTATTAGAACTAATCAAATCCAAATCTTTCAATGCCTATTAAATTCAAATTCAAATAATTCTTTATTCAAATTGGCTTTTACAAGCACTTTTGAATCGTAAAATAACAATTAAGCTTCGAATGGTTCAAATTTATTAAATTAAACAAGTCTACTATATAATTAAGATAAATTGACTAGTGGTATCCGGCTGAGTGGAATAGACCACCCTCTTTCTTACCTTTCTTCTTCTTCTTAAAATAAAATAAAAATAAATTTACCTTTTTTCTTTAACTACTGTTTTCCCTTTTTTTATTGGTGAACTCCTGTTTTTTTAGTTTCTTAGGTTTGGTAACACTGCATCTATCTCTATTATGTTTAGAAATTTAAATAAATACACTGATATCCAAGCGGGCGAAAGCGCAAGCACATCTAGTCTCATATATTAGTATGAAAGTATTTATAGTAAATATTTATAAGTAAAGTATACTCACATCTATATAGGAAGCATTAATGTAATCTGAATCAGGCTCTCGGTCGACTGTTTGTAGCACCACTCTATTATAATCATCTGCGAATAAATATTTGAATTAATTAATCGCAATAATTCAAAATCGCATTCAAAATATTATTTATTCAAATAAACTTGTACGTACATTTTTCATTTTAGCAACTTTAATCTAATTTATATAAGTCGTTACTTTGCGGAGATCCATAATACAAAAGTAAAAATAAAATTATTTTTCTATTCTATAAATGAATTTGTTGGTCTTCGAGCCTGGGTGTATTTAAAAAATATATAAGTATATATTCACCAGTTGTCTGTCACCCATAACACAAGTATTAAGTTACTTACTTTGGGGACGGACAACCGTGTGTGTAAGTGTCCCATATATTTATATTTATTTATATTTATAACACACGTATTAAGTTACTTACTTTGAGGACGGACAACTGTGTCTGTTTGATTTGGAATTTATAAACACTACGATGCCCCAATGTGGATTGGCAGGTTCGACATATCCGAAAAATTATATTAATGCAGGTTTCATCATGAATTTCTTATGATAAATTGTAAAAGTATATTTATATTACTTACATGGGGTAACTTTTTGGTTCTGGTTTTTGTGCGCGTTAGTTTTCTTCTGTGCGTGTCGGCAAGCGTGTGTTTCCACCTTTATGGCTGTCTGCAACAATATAAATACCATTATTCTTCTGCCCTTATCCTAGTCTAAGTGGGGTTGGTCCAACATATTTTAAACATATTTTTTAAACGGTATGTCTAGTGCCTGGATTCGATCTCGCCTGATGGAAAGCGAAAGGCGACACCTTAGACTACATCTTTCTTGCCAGTGTAGTGCCTACTCACTCTTTTCTTAAAGTTTTCTGAATTTTCGGATTACGGGAAGATAGATGCAGAAACGGAACTCCACAAGTTCACTGTACGCAGGTAATTTTCACGACAGGCCGCCTGTCTGACGTCAACTTACCTTAATCTCCTTTTACCACACCTCGGAAAGAAATCCACGACGAACTAGAAAAGCTATTTGCAATTTTGTCGCAAAAAATCACCGAATCTTTAAAAGAAAGTTCGCTCTACCCTTTCAAAGTTCTGAATTTAAACTATCGTGAGTGTTATTCATTATTAATGTGTAGAAACCGGCATTTCACGGCGGCATTTATTTCATTTGTAACAGCTCGCAGTGCGCGACTCAAGAGCGGCCGGGGGGGGGGGGGGTTGTCATATTCCAACTCGACAATGTCGCATAAAAAGCTCATGAATAAGAGCCCCGTATGGGCTTGAAACTAGTCGGGCTCATCCGATAAACTAAGACGTGAGTATAGCCGGTTTCTATACATTAATACTGTCAAAGTTCAAAAAATTTCGTATAATGGAAAAACTAATTAGAGGTAATATAAAACTGGTCCGGACAAACGAAAAAAATGCAATACTCTCGTACAATGAATGCAATTCTTAATATATCATTTCCTTTTTTATATCAATTTTTTTGATACACACTCAAATAAAAGATCGCTTTACATCAGACGAGAGAGTTTCCATCAATATAAAAGGCATATTGTATCGAAATCATCAGCTAGTCGTCAGGTACATTTTAAGGTCGGTTTATTAGGGCGGGAACGATTTCCAGAGTATATCACGTTCCATTGGCTGCGATCGTTTTGATCGTAAAAGCTAATGTTCGATGCCATTTGAGGCAAATAAATATCTACATACTATTTAAGTTAGTATCTCGTGATTTAAAGAAAAATTATTATCCGTCAAGTTTAACATTAAAAGCAATTAAAAGGCCATTAAATGTTTAATTGATAATTGCAATTTATCAATGTTTAATTGATAATTGCAATTTATCAGTGTCTTTTTGATAATTTTTCTCTTTTTTTAATTTTTCTGTTTTATCTTTAATATTTACATCTATATTTTATTTTTTTCATCTCGTTATAATACGATCTAATTTACTTCGCATTGTAACGAGGTATTAGGCAAGGATAGTGGTAATTGTTCACTCATGCAAATGTTGTACTAACTTCTAAAGGTGTTTTACACAGATTTAGAGTATATTATCAACAATGTTTTTATTAAATTAAGTATTGTAAAATGCTATTGGTTGGTCTAATAAAATAAATAAATAAATAAAATAAATAAATAATTGTTTTTTACAGTGTCCAATTCATAATTGTATTTTATAAGTGTCTAAATAGCAATATGTTTAAAACATGTGCCTAATTCACTGAGAGTGGAATAAGTGTACTAAGAATGATGATGTTTAACTTAGTATTAATATTTTGTTAATTCGATATTTGTTTAGGCATTGCTAAGGTATTTAAATATGTATGTATTTAAATAAACACAACGTAAATCTTGTGTTATTTTTTTTATTTTAAACTATTGTGAGTAACATTCACAGTTTATGTATAGAAACAGGCTATAATCAGGTCTTTTTCTAACGGGTTAGCCTAGCTTCAAACCCATTCAGGGGTCGATTATTCTAGTTTCATTATTTTAAATTTGCTTACATTATTGACCCATCTCTGCCTTAAATTATAAGCAATAGTAATTATAAGGATGCCTTAACTTAACGTAGATATTTAAAAACAAAAGTAATAGTAAAATTATTTTGTTATAATCCGCGATGAAGTAAAATAGAAAATATATATAATGCTAAATGTAGAGCAAAATACTTTTATTATTACTTTTGTATTATGGATCTCGGCAAAGTAACGCCTAATTCTATAAATTATTAGATATTTAACTAAAATTAACTTGTTCATTAGCTTTTATGTTCGAAACAATTATGAGCGATGGAGTGCGAAATACTTTCAAACATTTTCCCACCCTAATAGGCTGCCAACTTAAAATATCCCTTTTGACCTTTCGGAGTAATAGCCTGCTAATGGCGCTGGTAAAAAGGCGCTTATATATAACTATAAAAAAAGGTCACTCATACAATGCCAAGAGAAAGTTTTTCGTCATGAAAACCAATTTATTCACGTCCATTGCTCGCGACATTAAAAGTTATAGCTAAATGGTTTTTGATATTTTATTTACCGATTTTTAAAGGACTTTAAGAACTTTTAGTTTAATTTCTGATTTAGAGGCTAGATCGAGTAAAGTAACGGTCTGTTACTATCCCAACCGGTACCCGGCCGAGTAGGATAGACCACCCTCATTTCTTACCGAGCTGTCGTAAAAGGCGATTAAGTTAAGTTGAATCGCCGTGTGGTATCCGGATGGGTAGAATAGACAACCCTCATATCTTACAAAGGTTTCGTAAAAGGCGACTCAGGTAAGTGGACCCGCCGTGTAGTATCCGGCTGAGTAGAATAGACCAACCGCTTTCTTACTGAAGTATCGTAAAAGGCGACTAAGGTAAGTTGACTCGCCGTGTGGTATCCGGCAAAATAGAATTGCCCACCCTTATTATTTGCCGAGGTGTCGCAAAAGGCGGCTTCTGGTCTTATGTTAATTGCGTTGTAGAGGTCGCGCATATGTAAAAAAAACTCGCCTGCTGTAAGATATAGTCGCGTGCGTTGCGTATAATAACAGAAATACACTAAAGAATGCATTTGAGAATTGTAGCATGTCTCTATGTCTTATTGTGAGCTCACAATAACTACTTTTATGTTAAAAATTTCAATTAAATACACTGATTAAAATACACAGTTAAGTAACGGCCTGTTACTATCCCACTGGGCATAGGCCTCCTCTCTTCGTTTTTGGAGAGAATATCGGAGCTAAAACTAGGTAGGTTTCACATATCCCTAGGATTCACTAGAGATATGCAGGTTTCCTCACGATGTTTTCCTTCACCGAAAAGCGTATGATAAATTGCAATTAGCAATTAGACACAAGTTTTAATAGAAAAACTTATTGGTTTCTGCCCGGGTTTGAACCCATGTTCGTCTCTGCTACACAGTTAGTTATAACTTAAACTGTTCAGATCACAAACAACAAAGAAAGAACAAATAACAAAGAACTAGTTTATAAAATTTTAATTAAAAAAAACTAAAGTATATCCAACAATGTCAGTGAAGTCCACAAAGAGAAATGGCGTTTAGAAAAATATAGAGTTAAAACAAAGTTTTCCTTTCTTACCCGCCTGTTCCCGGGTCAGTAGATAAACACGCTGAAGGGAAGCAATAATCACATTGTTTGAACTTCAAAGTGGGTCTGAAGTTTAAACAATGGGGTGTCTGAAGTATAATAATTGTACCTTCCCTTAAGGCTTTATCACACCACTTCTCAAGTGCGATATCGCCATTTTGTGAGATCGTTTTCAAACTAAAACAGATAACGTAAAAATGGCTGAGATATGACGGGCTTGTTTCATTTATCTATCTTTAATCTTTAGATGAACAATTCTTTTATATATATAATCCGAATTTGGGAAACAGCTCGAACGATTTTCATGATATTTATTTATTTTATTTTATTAATTATATACTTTATTGTACATCACAAAGTTATAGTATACTCAATACAAAAACTAAAAATATTTATACTTAGTATGTAGATGGTTTCGGTGGCGATAAATCGATCTAGCTATGATTAATTAAAAAAAATGTCGTTTATCCCTGTTTTTGAGGCATTGAAAATCTACTAAATATTATTAGAAAACAAAGGTTATTTACGCTTATATTTTTAAAGTTATGGTACTTGAATTGGTAAAAACTGAAAATACCCCGGGTATTTTTAGTTTTTTAGACCGTCACTTTGACCGTCGACCGACGTTCTTTAGACACTTGAATCGTCAAGGATCAATATGATTAATGAAGCTACAACTGGTTCGGAATGTTGCTCTTACCGAGAAGAACGAGCAACAAACTTTGCGGACAATCTTTAAAAAAATTTCAAATTTACATTAATAAACCGCAGTCTTGTCATCCAAATAAGCTTTAATTTTTTAATATGCTTTACCTGTGAGCATATATCTCTTACACTTAATTTAAACCTTTCTGTAAAGCGATTTAGTATGGATTGCGGAATATTATTGTAGACTTTGCAAGAAACAGCGTAATTAATATTTGTTTTTTATATTTAACAATAATATGAATCATTTAATTTTATACGACGTTGAATAAAGTTCCTTATATGTTTACCAATTGCGTTATGTCACTTCGGCATAATTTTACACCTTTGCGTGGCAATAAAAGATTTTTGTTTCTACGTTAAGGAGAGCTATAAACTTGCGTGGAAGCTTAGGGTACTTTTACCCATGATATATCAATAAAATGATGTTATTTACGACCTAACAGTCGTGTATAACAGTATTTGTTTTATTATTGCTCTTATATGACTTGCAAATGCAGACGTGGTGTAAAAGACGGCCTGTTCCTATCCCACTGCTGGACAGGAACCCCTTCTTTCCTTTTTTGGTGAGAAGGATTAGACAAAAGTAATTGAAATATTATTTTGCTGTAATCCGCGATAAATGAAAATATATGTAATGCTAAATGTAAAGTGTATTCGTTGTCATACATGCATAATTTGTAAAAACTCATGCACTACCCGCCACTGTTAACACAAAAGTACACAAGCACTGCACACACTCACCACCACAATCTCAACAATTGTTTCGCCCCGTACAGTGTCAGGAGATAGACTCCACGACAAAAGCAAAGAGAAGGTTTAGAGCTAAGATCTACGACGCTTCTCCAATGTGGATTGCTACATGACATATATCCCTAGAATTGTCTAGAGATATGCAGGTTTCCTCACGATGTTTTCCTTCACCGAGAAGCGTGTGATAAATTGCAATTATCAATTAGACACATAAGATTTTAATAGCACTCATCGGTGCCTGTCCAGAGTTTGAACTCGTGACATCTTCGAAAGAGTTGCACGGTGTCATCGCTTGGCTATCACAGCTTGAAACTTGTGTTGAGATAAATCCACTTTTGTACGTTTTAGTTTAATTGCGACTACATTCCTTTTGTTAATTCTAATTTACAGCAAAGGATTTAAGCCGTCTCTGACGGGTATGAAATGTTTGTGATTTAACATTTTAAATGTTAAATCAGTTATCTGGATAAAATATATAAGAGCGCTTTTAATATCTGGAGGAGTGCAAAACACAATAATATCGCTAAGCTATCTAATCTCTAAGTGTTATGTTGGAATCTCTTCTGTTTCAAAATCATACATAAAAAAAAATGGGCAAAAATTTTTTGTTTTATACCTGTTTTCGGGCATTCGGGCAATTAAAGCTGTCAAATGCAAAGGTGTGATAGCCTAATGGTTTTGGGCGAACCAAAAGAGTTCAAAACCTGAGATCGATTGCCACATGTCACCTGGCGCTTTATTTCTTTTTTATTTTTTCTATTGCATATTTTTTTTCTTTTATAAAATTACCTGCTCAGTAATTAAGGCACGGTCACGTAGATACTTTTTATTAAGTTATTATTGTTGAATTTAGACCAATGGGCAACCTCTAGTATAAATTAATAAGTCAAACCTCTCACCTGAAATTCGAGCCTGTACAGGACTGGAAATTTCCGTCGCTGCTCGCACAACTTAGGAAAGTTCTTCAGTTCGACGGGCCGATCCGGTATCGTTTCCGATATCGATCCATTTTCGTCAGCTGCGGATTAAAAATTATATCAATATATAAATTATGACATTTCATATAATTATGTCATGAAATAAAATAATGTCATGCCATAAAATTATGTCTTGACATAAAATAATGTCATATTAAAAGCCAGTTTCCAATTAATTTTCAGTATCGTTGGTTTTTAACGAATTTAAAATAGATTTACGAGACTATAAATTTAGTTCCAACACAGCTATGGCATAAAAGATTAAAAAGGTTCAAGATAGATGCTCGACCTAAATCTAAATATAATATTGTTTTAGATTATTCATATTGATTTAAATCCAAACGATAAATTTTTCTTTTTATTCGTTATAGCGTTTATAAAATGAAAGCATTATACAATATAAGATTGTTAAAGTGATATTTGATTCAAGCTACGTGCGACCGTACAAAAGTATTCAAATTCCGGGTAAATATTATATTTAATATTTAAAAAAAATGTGCTAAATACAATTAACTTTTCGGTTAAACAACACAATGTAAAGAAACCTGCTTATCTCTAGAAAGTTATAAAGGATTTGTGTAACATACCGATCCACGTTTTTTTTACTATTTTTGTATTTATTGAAATTTGTGCAATAAAGAGACAAACAAACCAATCCACATTGCAGCTCATGGTGGGTATTACCTTTAATCGAAATCTCTAAAAGAGATTAAAGTCGGCGATCAAATTTTGAATTATCTTTAGTAAGATACATTTGTTAGTCTATATTAGTAGTTAATTGTCTATGATTATCGTTATTGTCTGTTAGTCTATAAGCTTATTTCAAACACGCTCTAATTTCTAAAATGCTTAAATACTATTCAGTACCTACTTGTAAGCGTTAAGCAGAATGTCGCAAAATGTCGCAGATTGTCTTTTCCGAGTTTAATAATGCTTGTTATCAGACTTATGGCATTGATGCCTATTGCCTTCAAAATCCGGTCATTATAACTTTGATGAGTAATGGCTTCAAAGCCTTTAGCAAGGGTAACGGGTTCAGATGCTAATTCCTATAAGTTTTTCTTAAAACTTATATGTCTAATTGATAATTGCAATTTAATACACGCTTTTCGGTTAAGGAGAATATCGTGAGGGAACCTGAATATCTCTAGAGAATTTTGAGGATATGTGTAAACTAACAATCCGCATTAGAGCAGCGTGGTAGGTCTTAGCTCCAACTGTTCTCTCCAAAAGAAAATGGACAGAGGAGGTCTATGCCCAGCAATTACGCCCAAAGGAGGAGCAAAATCCTGCTGCCAAAAAGATCCTAGACCTCTTGGCGGATACTTGCATTGGCAGCGAGTTCTAAGCAATGACGATCAGTTCAGCAATGGCCAAAGTGATAAACCTTAAGGTGCAACATAGCCGCTACTCTCAGAAGAACTATGGGCCTTATATAAGAAAGCTTAATTATAATATAATAAGAAAGCAGCTTTAAAATCACTTGGCAGGCAGTAGACACAACTATACTCAGTGCATCTATACCTAATCATAGTAGATTATTAAAAAATACTTGTTGAATCTGTACTTATTGTAAAACAAAGTCTCCATAAGGTCTGTTTGTATTGAACGGATGTTTGCTTCACCATAGAACAATTCCTGAGGTTTTGGTTATGAGGACATTTCCGTTAAATTCCCGCGGAACTGTCACACTGATTCCCACGCCGGCAAAGCTGCAGGCACAACTAGTGATATCCTTACTAATATTATAAATGAGATAGTCTGTTTGTCTGTCTGTTATATTTTCACGGTGAATGCGCTGAACCATTATCGATGAAATTTCGCAGAATTCTTCTTAACAGGAATAGGATGAAATTCAAAAACTCTATCCATATATAGTGTATTATCTATGACTCTATCAACTTATGAAAGTTTTTTATTCACGATATGTCAAAGTCAAGTGAAATCCGTCATTGAAAGAAATTTCTATACGATCACGTTGTTTGGCTACCATCAAAAGAAATATTTTTTTTTCTGCTTACTGGATAAATTTAACTGAGCTATTACAATGTATAATTAATATAAGTAATGTTATTTACTAAAATTATTAAACTATGCTCTCCAGGAAGCGATAAATCTCGGTCTTTTACGGATCAATCTGATTTTGTGACGGAGATATTTGCAGGGTTAGTGGGCGACTGAAGCTACTGTTTGTTTTAAGTCTACAGTCCACTCGTAGTTGCGGGTAAAAGCTAGTATAATATTAAAATTAAAATGTTTCCATTCCTACATAGAATAAGTTTTTTTTATAAAACAGAATATGCTTAGCTGCTTTTCAAAAGGACTTTCAAATTTAATGTTGTACCAAAAGTAGGACATATCTAAATACAGTAAGCCATCCAGAACATAGTTGCTCGTGACCTCGTAAAACCTGATTCTTTTTATTATGAGCTAAAGTTTCATATCGAAATGCTGGGAATATTTCCAGAGAGATATTATGTTTTTATTACGACTTTTATAGTCATAATAAAACTGAGGAACACAAATATGAATTTTATAGACAAATATGAACAAAAAGTTGACGTTTGATTGATGTTGGTACTTAGGTTATTGTTTTTATTAAAAGCTTTTATTCAACGAGCAGTATGTATGGGAAGGTATGATCTTACAAGTTTAATTTTACTCACTTCCCGTTGCCCGATTGAGCTGTAATTTTACATACTGGTCCAGTCCCGAAGACATTGCATGTTTATTCAAACTCAAAATATTCTTTATTCAAATAAACTTGTAAACAAGTGATTTTGAATCGTCAACTCTACTGCTGGTTCGGAAAGCAGTTCGTACCGAGAAGAGCCAGCAAGTAACTCGGATAACTTATGATAACAATGACTCAATGCTGCCAGGATTGGCTCCATACGACGTAACTCCTCAACGGTTAACTGTAGGGACATGAAAATTTTGCTACAAGCTTTTTAAAAGCTTTTTTAACTTGACTTGTAGGAAGTATTTGGTTACGCCGTATGGTATGCGGCTGAATAGAATAGTACCCCCCTTATTTCTTACCAAGGTGTGGTAAAAGGCTACTAAGGTAAGTCGACCCGCCTGTGGTATCCGGCTGAGTAGTATCCGGTTTAGTAGAATAGACCACCCTTTTTCTTACCTAGATGTCGTAAAATACGGCTAAGTTAAGTTGACGTCAGGCACGCGGCCGGTCGTAAAAACGCAGCCAAATCATGTGACGGCATGTTTGTAACATGTTGTGCCGACCCTACTTAGAGTGGGATAAGAGCAGGAAGATGATGATGATGTAGGAAGTATTTGGTTGCAAATAACTTCCACCTTAGTTATTAAAATCTGCTGCAGTGAAAGTAGTTATAAGTCTTAACATTGACTCAATATGATTATTAGATGCTCTTGCGGTAAGGTCGTGTTTATATTGACAATTGTCTAGGTTAAATATTTGCAGTTAGATCTTGTTACCGGGATCTCGTGTACAAAGAAGTGTATATATGAAGTTGGATGAATATTGATAATGTTTATTGTGGCTATACAAGTTAATTTATTTTGCAATGGTTTACAAATAAATCACGGCAAATATAAAAAATATAGCGTTTTTTCATTCGATACAAATAAGTTTCATTTCGCACGCTTAGTATAAAAGTGACCTAATTCAAAAAGTTGTTTTTGACAAATTGCAATAAAGCAAACAATTGCAAAAATAATTGAAGAAAATAATGACTGTAGTAATCGGGAACGAAGGCGCCGCGGCGCTCCAGTCAGTTCGTGACCACAGTGGATGTTCTGCCGAAACGTCGAACCTTATACAAAGGTAGGTCGAGGTTATCGCGATGTGACCCGTTTGTTTATATATTACTAGTGGCCCGTTCCGGCTTCGCACGGTTATAAAATATATAGCCTATGTTACTCCGTGAAAAAAATAATTAAAATCGAACCAGTAGTTTCGTTTTATTCATTACTGCCCGTGGCCCGCACGCGTTAATTTGGAGTAACAATTCCCCTTTCCCTATACCATGAAGATTCCCTGCTATCTTTCGAATATATAAATTCATATACAACATTTTTAGGGACAGACAGAGAAAGCTACTTTGTTTTATACTATGTGGTAACGTTTAGCTATTATTTTGATAATTGTAAAATTTTTTACCATACTCAACCAAAGACAAAATTACGTTTAGTTATTTCACTTATGTATTACTTATCATTTATATTTTGTTATTTCCCTGTCATTTTCGTTTTGTTATTTTATGTCATAGTCGTGTTTGTTATACCACGTTTTATAGTGACTTGATGGGATAAAATAAATGCGGTCGAACGGGATAAAAAGTATCCTATGTCCGTCTCCTGATTCTAAGCAACCTCTCCACCAACTTTCAGCCGAATCGGTTCATCCGTTCTTGAGTTATAAATAGTGTAACTAAGACCAACTTTCTTTTATATATATAGATTTATAAACAAACTCGTAAGTATAGAGTTTGTCAAAAGTCGTTATAGAGACCTATAACTTGGAAGTTATTAAAGCTATCTCATAGACGGCACTGAAATAAGGATTACAATGCATCTAACTAAGGGTGGTCTATTCTACTCTACTAGTACAAAATAAATTCGTGCAATACCGGTCTAATATCTGAAATGAGCAGCTGCAGAAATCTCCCAAGTTCTATTCAGCTCGGTGAGTAAACAAATACTCGTTATCAAGATGGCCATCTTCTAAACAATACCCAATTAATCGAGCTATTGTCTCGCTAATAATGAACCAACCGCTAACGAAGAACGCGATACAACAATATAATTTGTAAGGCGAATTTATTAATTCTGCATATGGATAATAGATGGCAGAGGTGGGTTTTTCGGAATCAGAACACGAGATTTTTGGAGATGTTTTTGAATTTATACTATGAAATCATTATTTCGTAGTGAGCTATCCGGCTGAGTGTTTTGCGATGGACGTGGATGTGGACGTGGAACTCGGACGTGGTTTGCGATGGATCCGCTTCCACAATAGCCTTCAATTCTTCATTATCAACTTTGGTCTCCGGCCGTCCACGAGGCTTGTTCGGCAGGTCGAAATTTCCAGAACGAAAACGTTGGAACCAAAAACGCACTGTGTTTTCTTTTGCGACACCGTCACCATACACATCATTAATCCTTCGAGCCGTTTCTGCAGCACTGGTGCCACGGTGGAACTCATGCTCGTAAATAACGCGATATTTCATGTTTTCCATTTTGTAAACAGAGTGACACAAAGAAAAAAACAAAAGAAGAAAAAACAAATGAATTAGAGGGTTTGAAACACAAATGCATGAGTAAATAGCTGTATGAATTTGAATTTGGAATTCCTAACCATAAAGGTAATATTTGAGATCAAAATGGCCAGTACGACAAAACGCCAATTTCATATGTAAGGACCTAATATTTTAAGCACTGTTTGACGTTGTTTTTATATCATGATAAGTTAACCTATAAGTGAGATGTACGGGGTATTAATGCTAAGATGATTATATTTAAATGTTATATTGTATACTCTGTTGGCATTCTATTTTAATAAATAAAAAAAATAAAAAGAAGACTAAGGTAAGTTCACACGCCATGTTCTATCCGGCTGAGTAGAATAGACCACCCTCATTTGTTACCGAGCTGTCGTAAAAGGCGACTAAGGTAAGTTAACCCGCACTATGTTTTCCGGCTGAATGGAATAGACCACCATTATTTTTTACAGAGGTGTCCTAAAAGGCGACCTTGGTAAGTTAACCCGCCGCGTGGTATCCGGCTGAGTAGAATAGACCACCATCATTTCTTACGGTAGTATCATTAAAGGCGACTAAAGTACGTTGACGTCAGGCGGGCGGCCGGTTGTAAAATACCTAGCTAAATCATGTTACACCATGTTTATAACATGTTGTTCCGACCCCACATAGAATGGGGCAGGCGAATGATGACCTTGGTCTAGATTATAATGCATTTAATAGTAGTATTTACCTGCAACTTTGCTTGTTTCAATTATGTTGTTTGTTGTTTCTTGAATTAGTTTTTCGCTCTAAAGTTGCCAAAAATCAAATTATCGTAACATAGAATAAAAAAACAATACCTACATTTATTTCATGCGTTTTTTCGTCGTTTCATTCAAGCGCCTTACTATCACAAAATTAAGTTATCCAAGAATTTAATTTCATCTCTGCGTAGTGAGGTTTTCCTATATCTGCACAGAGATGCCGTCATTTGCAAGGCAATTTAAATTCAGTTACACACTAAGTTTGGCGACATCCATTATGATTTATAGATAAAGTTAGCTCTAAGTTTAATAAGCAAACTTCTGAGACTTTAAGTACGTTTGTTGAAACAATTATTAGATGCATTAAAGGTGTAACGCATGGGTGCATGCTGCATAATTGTTCAAAGCAATTTTTAAATTTAAACATTGTGAGTAGTATTCATAATTAATGTATAGAACCGGCTATACTCAGGTCTTATTCCATCGGGTTAGCCCGACTAGTTAAAAGAGCTCATGAATAAGTGCCCCGTATGGGTTCAAAACTAGTTGGGCTAACCCGATAGAATAAAATGTGAGTATAGCCGGTTCTATACATTAACTAATTGTTCACAGTATCGCCAAATCATTTTAACAGAAAAATCATTGGTGCTTGTCCGGGATTTGAACCCATCATGCTCTCAAGAGTCACAGGGTTTCCACCTCTGGGCTATCACAGCTACACATTAATAAAATTAAAACTACTTATTCCATAATTGAGCCGTGTGGTATCCGGCTGAGAAAAGACCACTCCCATTTCTTACCGAGGTGACGTAGAAGGCGACTAAGGTAAGTTAACCCGCCGTGTGGTATCCGTTGAGTAGAATAGACCACCCTCATATCTTACCAAGCTGTCATAGAAAAAGTAAGTTGACCCGCCGTTTGGTATCTGGCCGAGTAGAATAGACTACCCACTTTCTTACAGAGATCTCGTAAAAGGCGACTAAGGTATAAACTAACTAGCCAAATCATGTGACAACATGTTTAGAACATGTTGTGCTGACCCTACTTAGGGAGGGATAAAGGCAGGAGAATGATGATTTATTCCATAATTTTTGTTGAAAACTAATTTTGAAATGTAGGTACTCAAATTACTTTCCTGTAGAGTTTTCAATTTAATTTCGCAACCTCGTAGCAACGTCGTAGCGGCCGTAACCAGGTATAATTATTTTGAATCAAATTTGTATTTAAGTATTTCTAATTATATATTCAATTAAATTCAATTAAATAAAAATTATATATTCTAAATATATATGTATTCATTATATTGATTATATTCTTATATTATATGATATTAATTATATTCTTTGAAAATGCTACCTAATAATACGTCGACAAAAGATATACAGTTTATAACATATGAAACTGGCTAAACAAGTATGGACAGGTTAAGTTACTAATAATTTGGCCCCGCCATGTGGTATCCGGCTGAAGACCACCCTCATTTCTTACCGATGTGTCGTATAAAAGGCGAATAAGGTAAGTTGAACCGTTGTGTGGTGTCCACCTTAGTAGAAAAGACCACTCTCATTTCTTACCGGGGTGTCGTCAACGGCGACTAAAGTAAGTTGATGTTAGGCAGGCGGTCAGTCGTAAAATAATGATCCAAATCATGTTACAACATGTTTTTAACGACTTGATTCTGCCACTCTAAGTGGAATAAGGGAATCATATCCAAGCCGTGACGGTAAAAGATTGCCTTATAAAATAGGACTAGGACTTCTTTATTTGCGGACTGTAGCTTTATTATATGATCGTTATCTTGCACTATGTCTATTAGTACGGATTCTAGAGATATAAAAAAACTCGATTTTTTAAAAATCGATTACTTTAATCTTCCTCTTTCTTTTTTTTCCTTTTTTTTGTTTTTTAAAATCATATATGCATTTTTGGATGAAACCAAGGTAGCCAAACTACAGATTTTAATAGAATTCCACAAACAGTGTATCTGTTAATATTTATTGGTATATCTCCATTTTAATTATCCTTTAATCATTAATATTAAAAAAGGCATTTTTTCAAATAGTCAGAAGAAATCGATTATTACTACTCGATTATTTTGATACAAAATAATCGATTTTTTAAAAATCGATTGGCCGCCACTGGGCTATTTTTCTTGCAATCTCGACTAAAATTTAATTGTTAGAATTACATGCGTTATTGTAAAAACTATTTCAAATTTCAAACGGACTTACACAAGAAGCTTTGGAAAATGTATAAATTGAATAATGTTTGTCAATTTCTATGTTTCTGGTGTTTTATTTTTTAGGCTTCGATTAGGTAACTTAACGTGATTGATTAATGCTTCGATATAAATCATAGAATTAAAATATCACGATTAAGTTTAATACCTTTATTATAACGGGTTTTTGTGTATAAATAAATTATAAAACTCCTTAAATTTTGAGCATGTAATATGCATGGAAGTATATTGTGTATCATAAAAGTTTTGTTGCTGTTTTACGAATACAACTTATTATTATAAACATTTCGTCAAAAAAAATTTTTTTCTATTCTGAGGTATAAACTGTCTGTTGGTACTTATATGTTATTTTGTACATTGCCAGATATGATTATTTTTTGAGTATTTTCTTTATTCCGAGAAAATAAGCTTAGAAACTTTCTATTCCACTGTGATAAGTATTTATTGTATTTTTTTCTGGGTCTAACAGAGCTTCAAACTCGCATTTACAGTTTGCTGTGTTAAATTTTGACAGTTTTACACGTCATTAATTTTGAAATTTCTATTGATGACCTCAACTCTCATCTCAAGTATTCTTCGCCCATATATATTAGAAATAACAAGGACGAATGCTTAATAATTTAAAAAAATAATTAACAATAGATAGTTCAAAAGATTTCTATGTTGGAATTAATTGTGTTATAGCGACATAAGAACACTGTACTTCGTTTAATTTTTTGAAAAAAAAAATCTTTCCTTGAAAACTTCCAGCGATATTATTACGGCATCACTTTCAGCTCCGAGAGTCGCCGGTTCGATTCTCGCGGGGGCCAACATTTAATGAAAAAAATTTGTTGGTTCTTTAAGTTTAGGTGTATCTAAGTATTTATTTAATCTGTCACTTATAACACTAGCATTAAATTATTTACTTTGGGGACTGACGATCGTGTATGTAATTGTCCCTTATATATTATATACTTCTGTAGACTTTAAGTTACATATATATGTAAATAAATTATCAATAATTTTCAATTGTAAACTTTGTGTAATAATTTGATTCGTTTATTCTGGATCAGTTTATGTTGTTATTGTTTTCTAACTCGCACATTATTATTATTTGTGTGCATATTCAGAAAACTCTCTACGTGGCAAAAAGCATTAGTTTCTAATCTAGCATTGATAATAAAGCGCTCCTAAACACAAATACATTACAAACTTACTCTCAGGTTTAAACGTCACTCGGTCTGAAATAATAAAATCAGACATTAATCCCTTGCCTATGATCCATTGCCCTTAGGGCTCTCGACAACGGCGGGTTTATGTGCCGATGCTGACGCGCGTTTCTTAAACGCGCGATACCATTGCTACTAACGCGTGTTTTTTCCATTTGCAACGCTACAGTAGCATTGAATAAAGGCAAACATCGTGAGAAAACTGGCATATCTCTAAACAATTCTTGGAATAAGTGTAACTTACCAGTCCATATTGGATCAGTGTGGTAGGTCTTAGCTCAATCCTGTCCAATAACAGAGAGACAAGGCCTATGCCTAGAAGTAGGATAGTAATAGGCGGTTACTTTTCTTTATTGTTACCAACGCGCTACTGTATTGTTGCTATATGCAAACGCGCGCCCGTGTCGGATTCGAGTAGAGAACGGACGGAGGTGTGCGCGTGAGTGGAGAACTGAGCATCAGTGCAAGACGTTAAACGTTGTTACAAGATGTCCACCAAATAATCTTTATTAAATGGGTGCAACCAGTATCTACGCGGCTTTTACGTTTCTGCTCACGATTCTGCTGCTAAAAAACAGCGCAAAGTCTACGTGACTAACAAGGTTGCGTCAGTGGAGTCTACCTTGTAACACTAGACATATTTTTGTGTTGTTACTGCCTCACGACAGTATTGCGTTTGCATCGCGACCAAATCGCATCTATGTGGCTGAAGGTACATAGCAAGCGACCGCTTCGCGACTGTATCGATTTACACGCGCGACTGTATTGCTATAAAAGTCACCGTGGGCGAGGGGCCTTAAAGTTGAGTTATATAGATATCAAGCACTTTATATGGGGTTGAAACAAGGTTCGTATTTTACGATATCAAAAACTGTTGTACTAACAATTTTGGGTATAAACTTTAGTATGTAGTAAAGTTTATACGCTGAATAAAATAAAATAGGTAAATTTAAATTTAATATACTTAAGTACTGAGTACCGTAACAAAATTAAATATTTAGCCTAAGGCTCTTGTGCTTAAACATAAAATCAAATATTAAAAATACATTTATGTAGTTCTGCGATTTAATACTATGCAAATATAAATTATAATTTAAAAAAATATTGACCGAGATCAAATTTAGACTGAAGTAATTAAATTCATTAAATATTATTTGACTGTCTCATAGTTGCGCTTTTTAAAGTCTTGAGACTTAATCTAGGTTTGTGTATAAATTACGTGAAATATATAAATTTATTTTTTGTAACATTTTCATCGTTACTCTTTGATTGCCTTTCAAAATTCAAAATTAATATCAAAGACTTTTACGCTTAGTTTCGTTGCGTCGTAAAAACAAATCTCCTAAGAAGTCAATAACAAATTTAGTGTTGAAATTAACTTATAAGTAGCAAATGCCAATATAAAAAAATCAAAAGTTATATAATATTCTATTTCATTGGTGAGTGAAATTTTATAATAAAGACGTCATAATTTGTTCCAGGTTGTTTGCTTATAATTTTTTTATATTTTAATGTCTGTGTCTATGATTAATTAAACCAATAAAATTAATAATAAAATTAAAAATATGCCAATTATACAAAGTAAATTCTAAAAAATTATAAATAAATTTACTGACTTATTTAATTTTAACCAATTCCACAAATAAGTGCAAAAATAATATTTCATTTACACGGAGGTGTTTTTTATATTTTTGCGTCTAATTTTAGATTTACTCGGCTCCTCTCATTTCGCAAATAATATTAGTATGACATTAAATTCATAATAACATTTATTATAGTTATTCACAAACACGTAATGCAAATTCGTACCCTCCGAGATGTATCTGGTTATATAAATTTAATCACATTTTAGTATAATTTCGCGTTTGTGAGATTCTCTGTGAGATGGTAGTTTGGAATTTCACTTACCTTTTGTGTTGAAACAGGCGTACATGGAACAAAAAAATTTAATCATATTAGATGTTTATAGTGTAAACTTTACTGGCTTGTGCGTTAGTTTAAGTTATATCAATGTTATTGACATAAGTATAATGTTTTTTTTTCCAAATAATAAAAAAAATAAAAATTAATTAATGATAATTAATAGATAACTAGCAATCACAAACGGCTCCACCCGCGTGGAAAGAATAAAACCTTAAAAGCTAGACATATGCTGTCGCGGACTTTTATTTAAAACTTTTAGAGGGGAAAAATTTTTAATACACGATTTTTGAATAACTATTATTGTTTACTCAGCACACCCAAGGAAAGCTTAAAAATTTTCCGTTTTCGTACTATTTTTGATGGCTGCTCCTCTCCTATTAATCTTAGCGTGATGTTATATAGTCTATAAACTTCCTCAATAAATGGACTATCTTACACTGAAAGAATTTTTGAAAACGGTCCAGTAGTTCCTGAGATTAGCGCGTTCAAACAATTAAACAAACAAACAAACTCTTCAGCTCTATAGATTAGTATAGATGTAACTCTCAATAGTATAGTACAGAAAGCGTATTCTGTATTAACCTTTAAATAGTTATTTTAAATTGCTGTAATGATGTATGACGTGAGAGAGAAATGAGCTTTATCATTATATACCATAAATAAAACCATAATGAGATAAATGAGAAAGAAATGATAAAGAATACGTCATCAACATCTCAATCAACACACTGGGGGTTCTTAAAAAGCGATTCTCGTGAACTGTCGCCTAGCGTCGCGTCGTCGCGGCGCCTCCGTTTGACCTGACATACTTACAATCAATTTGCTATAAGGTTATTGGCGAGTAGGGTGCATAGAGTTATTATATACCAACGCCGTGTGATATCCGGCTGAATAGAATAGTACCAACCTCATCTCTTACTGAGGTGACGTAAAAGGCGACTAAGGTAAGTTGACCCACCGTGTGGTATCCGGCTGAGTAGAATAGACCAACCTCATTTCTTAACGAGGTGTCGTAAAAGGCGACTAAGGTAAGTTGACCCACCGTGTGGTATCCGGTAAAGTAGAATAGACCCCCCTCTTTCTTACCGAGGTATAAAATACGACTAAGGTAAGTTGACGTCAGGCAGGCGGCCGGTTGTAAAAACGCAGCCAAATCATGTGACAGCATCTTTATAACATGTTGTGCCGACCCCACTTAAAGTGGGAAAAGGGCAGGAAAATTATGATGATGATAACCATAAAAATGGTTAAAATGGGTTAACCTTAAAAGCTAGACATATGCTATCGCGGATTTTTATTTAGAACTTTTAGAGGGAACAATTTTGTAATACATGATTTTTGAATAACTTTCACTATTTACTTAGCGCACGCAAGGAAAGCTTTAAATTTTGCTTCGTAATATTTTTATCGCTGCTCCTCTCCTATTCATCTAGGCGTGATGTTATATAGCCTATATATAGCCTTCCTCGATAAATGGACTATCTTACACTAAAAGAATTTTTCAAATCTATCCAGCAGTTCTTGAGATGGGTAAACTTATCGATATACATTTCTCATATTTCTATGGACATATTTTAAACTGACTAGCCCTACTCTAGTCTATCATATTGTAAATTGTAAAAAATATATAATACAGTAGTAGTGATACCCGGAACTTTATTTGCTTCGACTTTCGACTTAAATTTCTTATATTTCGACTTAGATTACCTTCATTGATCTACTATACTTTCTGTTACCGATAAAAAAATAATTTTATATCTTATATGTTATATCATGGGCGGCTTGAAAATTATTTGAGTTGACATAATTTCAATCACGATTTTATTAATATCTTTAATATTTAAATGAGTTAACCTTGTATGTATGTATGTATGTATAATGTATGTATATATATATATATATATATATATATATATATATATATATATATATATATATATAAATCGGAAACGGCTTCAACGATTTTCTTGAAATCCAACATATAGGGAGTTTTGGTGGAGAAAAATTGATCTAGCTAGGTTTTATTTAAAAAAAAAATGTATTTCTGTTTTCGGATATTATAGAAATACTTAAATGTAGAATTAAAGACAAAAGATAATTTTAGCCGTCAAACTTAATGCTGCGACAGCCGATGAGTAACGGGCGGACCGAAAATGTTCTAATCCCGGGTTCGAATCCCACATGTCATTGGCAGCTTTCTTTTTTCTCTTAAATATTTTTTTCTATATCTTTTACTAAATTACTGAGCAATGCTCGATCACGCAGTTACTATTGCTTAAGGGGTAAAAATTCAATTCTATAATCTATATAAGGAAAAACTGTGAATCACTAGGAAAAAGAAATATAAAAACAAAACTAAAATATATCAATGTGCATTTTAATCGTATTTTTTTCAATTGATTTTATCCACCCTTCGTTCCGACGATATGACGCCGGTATCCCGCCCTGACCTGTTTTTTATTTTGCGTGGTGCAAAGATAGGGCGGTGTTAACATTTGTTAGTTCAAAGTAACAAATTCAAAGTTGTTCTTTGTTATTGTTATTTGAAAGAAAGTGTTTGTTACACATGAAATAAAATCATATGTTGTTTTTAATAACTCGAAGGAGAGTTTTAGGAAAAAAATTCTCGATATAATACAGATTACATAGTACATCATCCTCATCCTCCTGCCCTTATCCCACTTTAAGTGGGGTCGGCACAACACGTTATAAACATGCTGTCACATGATTTGGCCGCGTTTTTACGACCGGCCGCCTGCCTGACATCAACTTAACCTAGTCGTATTTTACGATACCTCTGTAAGAAAGAGGGTGGTCTATTTTACCAAATCGGATACCACACGGCGGTCAACTCACCTTAGTCACCTTTTACGACACCTCGGTAAGAAATGAGGTTGGTCAATTCTACTCAGCCAGATACCACACGGCCAGCAGATTACATAGTACATCAACTAAAATTATATCTATATAGTATTAGTCGCAAAGGCTTTGCGATTTTGTCGTGTCCACGAAAAAATATATATTTTCTATTTTACTTCATCGCGGATTATAGCAAAATAATTTTTTTTATTACTTTTTTCAATTCAAATTGTCTCCCTTTGGAACGTGGAGCCCACGTTGGAACACAGCATTTGACTTTGACCTGAACAAATTCCAATAAACCCAACCGTCGTTTATAATCCGACCTCTCTTGTCATTTAAACCACAACCAATTTACTTCACTTGAGATGGGTCAGGGTATCTTCCTACGCCGTTAGTACATAATCTCTTTAAATTATACCTATTTTGTAACAATTACCTTTACCTTATAAGTTTGCGACTTCATTAATGTCACCTTGCAGATTTTAACTCTTCAGTGAAGTATGTAAAGTCATCATCATCTCTCTGCCCTTATCCCACTCATCGTCACTTATCTTAGTCGTATTTTACGACACCTTGGTAAGAAAGAGTGTGGTCTATTCTACTTAACTGGATACTACACAGCGAGTCACTTACCTCAGTCGCCGTTTACGACACCTCGGTAAGAAATGAGGGTGGTTTAGTTTACTCAGCCGGATACCACACGGCGGGTCGATTTACCTTAGTCGCCTTTTACAACACCTCGGTAAGAGAAGAGGGTGGTACTATTCTATTCAGCTGGATACCACACGGCGGAAAGAATGTAAAGTCATATACAAGTAATAAGTACGTGGGTGACTGGAATTTTTAAAATGATGTAAAAAAAATAAAATTAAAAAAAAATTTAAAAGAATAATTAAAAACCTTTCACCTCTCTAGACCGCTCGTTCCTCAAACGAACTACCATGACTTTACATTTGACAGCGAAAAATTGGGATTGTATGCAACGTAAATTTCAAAAAAATTCCGAAATCAGGGATAACACGACATTTTTTTTAAATAAAACTTGTCTAGATCGATTTTTCTTCCCCAAAACCCCCTACATGCTGAGTTTCAGGAAAATCGTTGGAGCCGTTTCCGAGATTCGAAAATATATTAATATACATACAAGATTAACTCATTTAAATATTAAAGATAAAAGTATTTTTCTGTAGTCCGCGATAAAGTAAATAGAATATATATAACTAGCTTTTAAACGCAACTTCGCTCGCGTGAACTGTTCGCATAATAGGTTGATAATAGATGGCAATTTTCAATATCATCCTATTTCTGAATTAACAGGATTTCTATAGCCCCGTTACCCCGGCGTATAAGGAATAATTGCGCTAAATTTCATCGATATTGGTTCAGCGGATTTGCCGTGAAAAAGTAACAAACATACATCCATAGTCACAAACTTTCGCATTTATAATATTAGTAGGTTAGGATAATGTTCCATAGTTATTTATGAAAAAATATACGCCGTGTGCTATCTGGCTGAATAGAATAGTACCACCCTCATTTCTTACCGAGATGTCGTAAAAGGCAACTAAGGTAAGACGACCCGCCGTGTGGTATCCGGCTGAGTAGAATAGACCACCCTCATTTCTTACCGAGGTTTCGTAAAAGGCGACTAAGGTAAGTTGACCCACCGTGTGGTATCCTGCTGAGTAGAATAGACCACCCTCTTTCTTACCGAGGTGTCGTAAAAGGCAACTAAGGTAAGTTGTCCCGCCTTGTGGTATCCGGCTGAGTAGAATAGACCACCCTCATTTCTTACCGAGGTGTCGTAAAAGGTGACTAAGATAAGTCGACCCGCCGTGTGGTATCTGGCTGAGTAGAATAGACCAACCTCATTTCTTACCGAGGTGTCGTAAAAGGCGATTAAGGTAAGTTCGCCCACCGTGTGGTATCCGGCTGAGTAGAATAGACCACCCTCATTTCTTACCGAGGTTTCGTAAAAGGCGACTTATGTAAGTTGACTCACATTGTGGCATCCGGTTGAGTGCAATAGACCATCATCTTTCTTACCGAGTTGTCGTAAAATAGGACTAAGATAAGTGGACGTTAGGCAGGCGGCTAGTTATAAAATACGTAACATGTTTGTAACATGTTGTGCCAAACCCACTTAGAGTGGGATAAGGGCAGGCGGAAGAAGTTATTTATGAACAATAATTTAATACAATTCTATTTCTTAAATGTACATACCAGAACTTTTTATTTCAGTTGAGAAAGTTTAAAGTTCTGTAGTAAACACGTATTTCTAGAGAGTTATGGCTGAAGTTTATTGCTGGAAACTTATAAGAGTAAGATTTAATTGCTTTTAAGAATATGAACACTTTATAAACTAAAATGTTTTAATATCTTGAAACATTTTAAGTCCGCCGTGTTGTGTCCGTCTAAGAAGAATAGGTCACTCTCATTTTTACCGAGGTGTCTTAAAGGCGTTTTAGTTAAGTTAACGTGACGTGTACTATCCGGCTGAGTAGAATAGACCATCGTTACCGAGGTGTAACAGAGGTGGCCGGTTGTATAATACCTAGTGGATAAATTCATGTAACAACATGTTGTGCCGACCCCATTCAGACACAAATGGGCCCCTACTTTCTATCTATACTAACATTATCATCATCTTCCTGCCCTTATCCCACTCTAAGTGGGGTCGGCACAACATGTTATAAACATGCTGTCACATGATCTGCGTTTTTACGACCAGCCGCCTGCCTGACGCCAACTTACCTCTAGCGTATTTTACGATAAGAAAGAGGGTGGTCTATTCTACTGAACCGGATACCACACGGTGGGTCAATTTACCTTAGTCGCCTTTTACGACACCTCGGTAAGAAGAGGTTGGTCTATTCTACTCAGCCGGATACCACACTGTCTATACTAATATTATAAAGAGGAAAAATTTGTATGTATGTTTGTAATGTTTTCTACATAAAAACTACTGGACAGATTTGAAAAATTCTTTCACCATTGGAAAGCTGCATCTTTACTGAGCAACATAGGCATATATTACATTCAAAAAAAGGGATCTGTTATAAAAAAATAATAAGGTGTAAAATAAATAAAAATTACGTTGGTCACATAATTATCGAGTTGTCAGTATATCCGGTATTAAAAACCAAACAGATGATATTTGACTATCTCCGTTAAGATAATAATAGTAAATTCATTGCCAATAATATCTTACACGTTAGACCTAGATCAATATTCGTGGATAATTTATTCACTGGCCTAGACTTTTCGAACTTGATAACACTTGACTGAAATTAGGTCAAGTCTGTATGAAAGGGGACAAACTGATCTACGATATAAAATCTGAAGCAACTATAGAATTAGGATTAGAAAATGTTTAATAGAGGCCTGGCGAATTTATTAAATAAAAATCCGTAAATTCTGACTATGTTAAATTAACAAGATAATTAAAATAAATTCTTTTAACAACAGAATATCTGGGTGACCGAGTATTGCTTGGTAATTTTTTACAAAATATCATCATCCACCTTACCTTATCCCACTCTAAGTGGGGTCAGCACAACATGTTATAAACATGGTTTCACATGATTTGGCTGCGTTTTTACGACCGGCCGCGTGCCTGACGTCAACTTACCTTAGTCGCTTTTTACGACACCTCGGTAAGAAATGAGGTTGGTATATTCTACTCAGCCGGATACCACACGGCGGGTCGACTTACCTTAGACGCCTTTTACGACACCTCGGTAAGAAATGAAAGTGGTACTATTCTATTCAGCCGGATACCACACGGCGTTAATTTTTTTACAAAAAATAAAATTTTACAAAAAAAAAGAAAAGAAATTAAAAAATAAATAAAAAATTATAGGGTAGGTGGGGCTCGAACCTAGGTATTTTCTTTTTTCGCAACCACCCGCTCCCCGCACAAGCTACGCTGATTTCACAGTTAATGGCAAAAATTCAATTCAATATAAATTTTAAGTATTTTTTAAAGCCCAAGGAACAAAGGAAGGAAGAACAGGAATAAAATGTTTTTTTTTAAATAAAACCTAGCTAGTTCGATTTTTCTCCCCCAAAAACCCTTACATGCTGAATTTCAGGAAAATTGTTGGAGCCGTTTCCGAGATTCCGAAAATATATACTTACATATACATACAAGGAGACCCGGTCGTAGAAGGAAATCATGGTTACGAAACATCCGGGAGTGGACAGGAATCAAGAGCGCTTCCGAACTCTTCCGTCTGGCCACGCAAAGGAGGGCGTATGCAGAGCTGACTGCCAACCTCCACTAGTTGGAGAGGCACCAAAAGAAGAAGAAGAAGAAGATACATACAAGATTAACTCATTTAAATATTAAAGATTAGAACATAACTTCATGTCCCCATTGTTAACTTTTTTTTTTTTTAATTTTTCTTTCTCGTTTCTAAATATATGTATAAAAAGAATAAATAAATAAACCATTGAGGAGTCCCCTCGTCTGGAGCCTATCCTTGCATCAGCAAGTCATGCTAATCATAAACATGCAATGTCATCGGGAATGGAATAGTATGTAAAATTTCAGATCAATCTGACCCTGGAAAGTAGGTCAAATTTAACTTGCAAGATTCCGCCATCACATACATATGTTGCAAGTAGAATATTTTTTTGTAAATCACATAAATAAAGATGGGTGTGTGACCGAGGCTTGCTCGGTAATTTTTTTAAAGATATAATCATCATCATCATCCTCCTGCCCTTATCCCACTCTAAGTGGGGTCGGTACAACATGTTACAAACATGTTACATTATGATTTGACTACGTATTTTACGACCGGCCGCCTCCCTGACGTCAACTTACGGTAGTCGTATTTTCGGATTCAGCCGGATACCACAAGGCGTTTTAAATTATGTTAAATTTCTTTAAAAGATATAACATATTCATAAAAAAAAGAAAGAATGCGCCGATGAGATGTGGTTTTCGAACCCTGGTTATAAACATTTTCGGTCCCCCCTTCGTCCCCGTCGGCCCATCCAATCGGCGATCGCAACATTACGTTTGAGAACTAAAAATCCTTTGCTTTCAATTCTACATTATACCATATTTTTAATGATCAAAAACAGGGATAAAAAGATTTTTATTTAAAACAAACCTTGATCGATTTTTATCCCCCAAAACCCTATATGCTGAATTTCAGGAAAAACGCTGGAGCCGTTTCCGACATTCAGAAAATATGTTCATATATAAATACAAGATTAACTCGTTTAAAGTCATTAAAATAACTTATTTATGGATCGCCGCAAAGTAGCACGTAATTCTATGAATTATCTGAATAATTTTATTAAATCCAAAAACGTATCAAATAAAATTTGACAAGTCAACTTAAAAAAAACATTTTCTTGCTAATTTTAAAGGTGCCTTCAAATTAGCTCGCCCTACCCCGGCTTGTTTAATTAGACGTCACTTGAGAGTTTCTTTTGTCGTTTACTAATTATTACTCTGGTGCCTGGTTTAGTTTCTAGGTCGTTGTATTTAAAAGACTTTTCTTTATCAACCTTTTGAATTTTTGCTTGGAAAATACTTTGACTTTACAATCCAATCCATTTTCGTTTTTTTTTAATAAACCAGGGGTGAGCAACATTTTTAATCAGCGGCCTAATTTGAATTTTAAAATTTTTGACGAGCTTCACAGAAAGTGAATTTTATTTATAAATAGCAATTGCCAGCGAATTCGCCCGCGTGGAAAGATTAAAACCGCAATATAGTATTGTGACCATAAAACTTGTTAAAGTGGATTAAAATTAAAACCTAGACATATGCTGTCGCAGACTTTTATTTAAAACTTTAAGAGGGAAACAATTTTGTAATTAATGATTTTTGAAAAACTTTCACCGTTTACTTAGCGCACGCAAAGATAGCTTTAAATTTTGCTGTTTTCGCAAAACGACTAAGTTGACGTCAAGCAGGCCGGTCGTAAAATACCTAGCCAAATCATTTATCAACATTAGCATTAATATAGACTTAGCATGCTTTTCATCATCCATTCTCTCCTATCATTCGGCAAATCTGGCGCACTCCTTTTACATTAATGTCATACTTCACAATCCAACCATCTCTTTAAAGGCCTCCCTCTTGTCATATATCCATCCAAATTCATATTTAACAAAAAAAAATCACAAAAAAACGTGAATAATAGGATAATGTTATTAATAGTTCCAAAGTTAAACATTAAAGTCCAATGAAATACAAAAAATGACTGAATAACGCGCCAAGACAATATGGATTACAAAGCACATTTATCAGGTTATTAAAAATTCGAGTGCAAGGATAATAGACTGTAAAATTAGGTGGCAGGGTTCAATTTACAATGGTAGCTCCACCCTGGTACTGAATTGAACCACTTGTTGCTACGCAACATGATCTATCTCTTCTAGGCGCATGCGCTATGAGTCTGGTTCAATTATTCCCGGACCGCACGGGTATCTACGTACAAGGTTATATTACATTATAATGATAACATTTAAGAGGCTATAAATTTTAATATAGGTTGTAATTATAATTACGCCGTGTGATATCCGGCTGAATATATACTCAGACACCGCACGGCGATGCGGGTCGATTTACTTTAGTCAAGAAATGAGAGTGGTACTATTCTATTCAGATACCACATTTAATGTAGGTTGTATTAAAATTAAAAATAAATATATTGTTGTTTCAGTTAATGCTCTTACTGCACTCGATATTGAGACTTAATTTTTGGAACAAGAGTTGAATGCAGAAGGTAGTATTGCTTAAAACAGCACGTATTACGAGGATTTTCATCATTCAGGAGCCCTAGCCATAGGTAGCTCGGGATATTGCCCCGCTTCCGGCGGACATCGTTTTTTATCTTTGTTAATTATTTTTATATTTTTATTTTTTATGTAAATAAAATATTTAAAAATGTAAATAATTTGTTTCAAGAGCAATAAAATAATGCTGTTCATATAATATTTTATTTTTATTATCATTATTTATCTTAAAGTTAAGTACGTAACTATTAAGTACGTAAGCACTTAACAGTATCTCTAACTAGAGACATCTGTATATATAAATTTAAATTCTGGCAATGTAAATACGTGTGCTCCAATTTATCCCAACAAGTTCAGGGAAGTCAATCGAGAATTACACAGCTTTAATTTTCATCTATGTGTGTAGGGGAGTCTCACGGTAATATTTTGAAAATGTAAAAAGGACAACGAAAAATCTTGTTAGGTGTTCGAACGACGTGTAATGACAGATAAAAAAATGGTACATAATGTTCGTAAATAGCGACAATTAGACTCGTGGAATCTTTAACAATGTACTAAGTTATTCGTTTATTTTTTGTCAAATTTTTTTAAATAATTAAATTCATCACACTTCAATTTTATTTATGCAATAGGTCCACTGCTTGACATATGATACTTTAAGGAAAATTCCACATCTCCCAATCTTGTACTGTTTATGATTTAGCAGCTATCTACTAATTTTGTCAAGGCATTTCCTTATTATTGTAATTCCAAGTATTTTTATCACTTGCTGTTTCTTCTTTACTTGTTTCAAGCTATCGATAGTTACGTGTTAAACTATACTAAATCCTCCTTCTTGGATCGTTAACCCAATACTATCGTGACCTTTTTATAAAAACAGTTTGTCTTTAACTATGGTCTACCATCTTTTCCTGCTTTTGGTCACGTTGATGGACTCGGCGACAGTTGTATTGAGTGTGGTACGGATCTGGTCAGACCAATGCATAGGTGAAGGATTATGAGGTAAAATTAAATATAATATACTTATGAACCGAGATTTAATGGGATAACTATACACATTGCACATGAACAATAGCCGGAGCACTAAAAACGTTACAGACTAAAAAAAGTAAAGACATCAAGAGCTGACATAGATATGAGTAGCAGAGACAAGTTCAAACATAGACAACAAATTGATTGCGTTTATAAACTTCAACAATAGGGCTACGTCCATCCGATGGTCTCTTGCCATCGACCTTGCCTTTGACAACGAGTTTCTGTCGTCGTCAGGCTTGCGATGTGCCTAAAGAACTCAAGGCATATATTCCCGTAGGCATATATTCGAAAGCTTTAGTTTTTTGTCTATTTCGAGCTTCTCGAGCACTGACTTGTTAGTACTTTGCACCGTCCATACTAAACTCAATCATCATCATCTTCCTGCCCTTATCCCACTCTAAGTGGGGTCGGTACAACATGTTATAAACATGTTGTCACATGCCGCCTGCCTGACATCAACTTACCTTTGTCGTATTTTACGACACCTCGGTAAGAAAGACGGTGGTCTATTCTACTAAACCCGATACCACACGGTGGGTCAACTTACCTTAGTCGCCTTTTACGACACCTCGGTAAGAAATATGGGTGGTCTATTCTACTTTACCGGATACCACACGGTGGGTCAACTTACCTTAGTCGTCTTTTACGACACCTCGGTAAGAAATGAGGGTGGTTCTATTTCGCCGGATACCACACGGCGTGTTCATACTAAACTCAATATGCACTGATAAAAACCGGTCCTCAATACATATTAAATTCTGTTCTAAAGATCAATTTCAAAGCAAACCGCATAAATTTTCCTTTATAAAATTTTCATCAGACGCTGCGGGATCATTTGTTAGATAGACTGACTTCCACTTAACCAGTTTATTTGTTTCCCCTTTACAAAGTTAACGAACGAAGCATAGTTCAACTTATACCGGTCAGAATATAAAGGGAGAAAGTTCTCGTCATCGTTATTTTATTTAATCGCTTCAAGGGAAAGAGTTTATAAGTTCTAACGTAACTTTTTGATTGGACCAGACAGTTTTTAAGAGTGTCTTATAATAGAGTGCGTTCGATTATGTTTGTTAAAGTATTATTATAATTATTGATGATTTTTTTTAATAATATGATGGCGAAGTTATTCAATGAATATTATAAATGCGAAAGTTTGTGAGTATGGATGTATGTTTGTTATTCTTTCACAGCGAATCCGCTGAATTAATATCGAGGAAATTTGTTATTATTCCTTATACACCGGGGTAACTTATAGGCTATAGAAATCCTGTTAATTCTACAGGATTAGGATGACATTGAAAAGCGCCATCTATTATCAAGCTATCACACGACAACAGTCCACGCAAACGAAGTTGCGGGTAAAAGCTCAACTACCGGATACCATGTGTTGGGTCAACTTACCTTAGTCGCCTTTTTCGACACCTCGGTAAGAAAGAGGGTGGTCTATCCTACTCAGCCGGATACCACACGGCGGGTGGGATTACCTTAGTCGCCTTTTAGGACACCTCGGTAAGAAAGAGGATGGTCTATCCTACTCAGCCGGATACCACACGGCGCGTTGAATTACCTTAGTCGCCTTTTACGACACCTCAGTAACAAATGAGGGTAGTCTATTCTACTCAGCCGGATACCGAACAGCGGGTTGGATTACCTTAGTCACCTTTTACGACATCTAGGTAAAGAATGAGGGTAGTCTATTCTAAACACCCGGATACCACACAGAACTGGATCAACTACTCTAGTATAATAACTAAATTAAATAATTTATAGAATTAGGCGTTATTTTGCGGAGTTCCATAATACAAAAGTAATAATAAAATTATTTTGCTATAATCCGCGATGAAGTAAAATAGAAAATATATATAATGCTAAATGTAGAGTGGACAATCGGTTATCATACCTGATACATGCAGGATTCGTAAAAACACACGCACAAACCTCCGCCACCGCCACCACAATACACAATCACAAACTCAACAATCGTTTCGCCCCACAACCGAAGCATCATCAGGAAATAGACTCCACGACCAAAATTGCAAGCTTTGCGATCCTGCATGTATCAGGTATGATAACCGATTGTCTACTCTACATTTAGCATTATATATATTTTCTATTTTACTTCATCGCGGATTATAGCAAAATAATTTATTATAACTAAATTAAATTAAATCCGATCTTATAAGTCTTTTGCACAGCTTTCCCAAATAGTTAATCGATACGCGATTAATACAGATCGGAGTCAGCCTACGCGAATTTTTTGTTGTCGGCAAATAAAATAAGCAAGAACCGTACAGTACCGACGTATTGTTTATTTGGTAAACCTAGCAAATTTATCGGGGAGTTGCACTTTGTAATTTACCGACCTCCCGAAATCCGGGAATAAAAAATAATCTGCACATCTCTTACGTTATTTCATTCCGGACTTTATTGATTTAATTACAATTACCTGGGTGACCCAGCTGTGGTAGCCCAGCGGTAACACCGTGCGACTCTTTCGATGAGGTCACGGGTTCAAACCCAGGCAGACACCAATGAGTTTGTCTGTTAAAACTTATCTGTCTAATTTATAATTGCAATTTATCCCACGCTTTTCGGTGAAGGAAAGCATCGTGAGGAAACTTGCATATCTCTAGAGAACCATTCCAGAAGACCATTCCACGTGGGCATGATTTGTATAGTCTTAGCGTGTAAGTAATTTAAGATAGATATAACTTGTACATTCGTACTGTATGGATCAGAATGTTGGGCAATAAAAGAAAAGGATGAAAATGTGCATTCGAATGAGATGAGAATGTTAAGGTGGATGTGTGGTGACAAAACTTGATAGAATACGCAATGAGTATATCAGGGGAAGTCTGAAAGTTGCGCCCATTACAGAAAAGATGAGAAGTGCGAGACTAAGTTGGTATGGTCATGTAATGAGGAGGGATGAAAATCATTTGACCAAACGAGTTCTAAATATGAATGTGGATGGATGTATGGCTAGGGGGAGACCGAAAAAAAGATGGATGGATGGTGCGAAAAATGATATGCATGTTAAAGGAGTGGCACCAGAGTTGACGCATGATAGAGGAGAATGGAAGAAGACATATTGTGCCGACCCCACTCAGAGTGGGATAAGGGTAAGAGAATTATAACATTTATGTTTTAAATAAAATAAGTCACAACAGTTTTAAAATATAGATTCACGCCTTTCCAAATCTACAATTATATTGTCCAAATTCCATTTCAGTTTCCGTCAATTAACGAGTGGATAAATAGAAATGAGGTCAATTTCTGTCGGAATTGGAAACGGAATTTGTGGCAATTGTTCGGATTGAAATCAATGTAGTCCGGGAACTAATTTAACTAATAGCACATAAATTGTGCGGTTCGTAACTAATCTGTTTTTCATTACTTTTTGTCTCTACATATTATGAAACAAATTCCTTCGTTGTTTGTCTGTTTGATCGCGAAAAACGACGATTTTGGATTTGGCGGGCGGAAAATGTTGTAACACCAATGAGTTTTCTATAAAAAAGAGTGTTACGAAAGTGCCTGCAGAACTGAAAATAAGAATATTAACGTTGTACATTTTTGATATTTTGGAATGCTTAGGAAATATTTTGCACTAATCCCTTTTCAGTATAAAAGTACTATCATTTACTGCGTTATCGTAAACAAACATGACAATTTATATACCATTAAAGATGTATCATTTTAGAACTATTATAATTGTTTTTAATTAAAAAATTTATGTTTGGAAAATTTCCTTCCACACCGGGCACAGTTACACATAAAATATGTGGCTTATTATTATTTACAATTTATGACGCATTTTTCCGTAAAGATTTACGTAAAAACATTTTTTTTTGTATATATGGGCTTTGAACACTCCCGTGAGAGTTAAGACCTCACTGTTCTGCTATATCGTTGGTATTCGATAAATATTTTAGCACGTACGTAACTATTTATAATATTATGTTTTCATAAACATTTTACTTTGACGTATCGTAAGATAAACTCAAGTGGGATTTTTAGTTTATTTTTTGTTAATGTAATAGGGAATTTTATATTCGCTAAAATATTTACGCCAATCACGTAGACCAATTGTTATGAAAAAGTTTATGTTATGGTTATACATACAGGCATAAAAATAAATACGAAAGTGCGTTGCTTTTAGAAATGTATTAAATGTCTCAGTCACCGAATTAGAAATTAATCAATATATCGCAACTTATAATAGCCCAGCGGTGTGACCGAGCGACTCTATCAAGAGGGTGACGAGTTCAAACCCCGGCAGACACCAATGAGTTTTTCTATTAAAACTTATGTGTGTAATTGATAATTGCAATTTATTAAAACATCGTGAGCAAACCTGCATATCTCTAGAGAAATCTGGGGACATGTGTAACCTACCAATCCGCATTGGAGCAGCGTGGTAGGTCTTGGTTCCAACACTTCTCTCCACGAACGACGAGAGGAGGCCTATGCCCAGCAGTGGGATTGAAACGGGCCGCTACTTTACTTTACAATATATTTCGTACTAGTTTTCACTCGCAACTTTGTTCGCGTGGACTGTTGTCTCGTGATAGGTTGATAATAGATGGTGTTTTTCAATGTCATCCTATTCCTGCAGAATTAATGGGATTTCTATAGCCTACATGTTACCCCGGTTTATAAGGAATAATTGTGCCAAATTGGATATTGGTTCAGCAGATTCGACGTGAAAGAGTAATAAACATACATCCATATTAACAAACTTTCGCATTTATAAAATACTATTACTGTCCCGCCGTTTCACCTGCGTAATTTTTAATTTATTACAGCTTATTACGTTTTTGTAACGGATCCCTATTTTTTTGTAATCCTGTGTAAGCCTGTGTCGCTCAGTAAAAATGCATCTTTCCAATGGTGAAAGAATTTTTGAAATCGGTCCAGTAGTTTTTGTGTGAAAACATTACAAACATACGTACAAATTTTTCCTCTTTATAATATTAGTATAGAAGTAGTAAAGTAAAAAAGTAACGGCCTGTTACAATCCCACTGCTGGGCATAGGCCTCCTCTCTGCGTTCCTGGAGAGAAGGGTAGGAGCTAAGACCTACCACGCGGCTCCAATGCGGATTTTAGGTATAAAAGGACTTAATATAAAAGGAGGAAAGGACGAGTTGAGCCGGGAGCTGTGGTAGCCCAGCGGTATCACCGTGCGCCTCTTTCGAGAAGGTCTAGGGTTCAAACCCCGGGCAGGCACCAATGAGTTTTCTAGTAAAACTTATGTGTCTAATTGATAATTGCAATTTATCACACGCTTTTCGGTGAAGGAAAACATCGTGAGGAAACCTGCATATCTCTAGAGAATTCTGGGGATATGTGTAACCTACCAATCCGCATAGGAGCAGGGTGGTAGGTTTTAGCTCCAATCCTTCTCTCCAAAAAAAAAAACGGAGAGAAGAGGCCTATGCCCAGCAGTGGGATAGTAACAGGCCGTTACTTACTTACTTATACCGAAGTACTTCAGAATAACTTCGGCAACCTAATTCAATTAATATTATTACAATTTAATTCAATTCAATTAAGTTATAGAATAAAGTCTTTGCATTTTTATTTGCAAAAATTGTTTAAACTAAGAATTAATATCGGTCGTACAATGAAAAAATCTTTCCGCAAAATTTCATTTCAGCTTACGGTAATTGCTGGCGTACCGGCGTATCTACCGGATGACACCGGCCCGCAAGCTTCCCGTGCTTTCACACCGAGCTTTGGTAGGCTTATGCTAACGAACTTGCAGTTATTTAAGCTGCCTGTTGCTTGTTTTATTTTATTGTTCAATTCATATTTGCTTAACGTTTTAGAATTCATACCAATATTATAACTGGAAATAATAAGAACATTTTACAAAACTAATGAGAACCGTAAAACATCACAACTTTGCCCGATTTTATGGTAAAATAAAGAATATAAAATATAAAGATATATAGTGTTGTCAAAAATATTATTCACTTTCCCGCTAAATAGTCAATGTTGCTATTACTCTAAACTATTTTTCCTTATCAGCAGATTTGCTTATAATTTACTCTTACATAATTTACGCTTATAAATTACAGATTATAGCAAAATAATATTCTCATTAGTTCTCCGCAAAGTAACGCCTAACTCTATAAATTACGAATATTTGAAATATTGACACTAGGCAGTGATTCTGATTTCAGCTCCACGGGTCGTGGATTCGATTTCCGTGTAATGACCACATTTTCTATAAACAATATATTTCGCGTCTGGGTATTTGTATTGAAAATTACATACACATGTATGTAATTTTAAATACAAATTTAGTATGTATATACTATTTATCAGATAGGCCGTGTGGTATCCGGCTGATAAGAATAGACCACCCTCATTTCCACCACCCTTACTCGCCTTTTACGACACTTCGGTAAGAAATGAGGGCGGTCTATACTCCTTAGTCAGATACCACACGGCGGTACAAATCCTTTTGTGTATTGGTAAAAACCGCTTGAAAATCCGTTCACTATTAATTTATCTCGAACACACAAAGTACCTACAGACGCGGTAAAATCATGAAATTCAGCATGAAGGAGGTTTTGGACGAGAAAAATCGATCTAGCCAGTTTTATGTACAATAAAATTTGTTTCATCCTTGTATTTGGGCTTTAAAAAATACTAAAATTTATATTGAATATAAAACACTATTTTTGCCTAAACTGTCAAGTCCGCGTAGCTTATTCGGGGAACGGGTGGTCGCGAGTAATAAAAATACCAATTTTTTTTGTATGATATTTAAGCTTTCAATAAATGCCGAGGCATCTCATTATCCTCCTGTCATTATCCTTATCCCACTCTAAGTGGGGTCGGCACAACCTGTTATAAACATGCTATCACTTAATTTGGCTGCGTTTTTACAACCGGCCGCCTGCCTGACGTCAACTTACCTCTGTCGTATTTTACGACAACCCGGTAAGAAATAGGGTGGTCTATTCTACTAAATGTTTAATTAATAATAAAAATAATGCCTTTTACGACACCTCGGTAAGAAATGAGGTTGGTCTATTCTACTCAGCCGGATACCACAAGGCGGGTCAACTTACCTTAGTCGCCTTTTATGACACCTCGGTAAGAAATGAGAGTAGTCTATTCTACTCAGCCGGATACCACACGGCTAAAATGCCGTGGCATCTATCTTTCTAGAATGAATTTGCATTAAAAACAAAATATAAAAGCATTTACCATTCTTTCTAAATCCAACTATATAGAGTTATGACGGCTCTATATTTCAACAAAAGCTCTTGATCTCTCTTGGGCGAACTCGTTGGCATTTTGATTGACGTTCTGCTATAGAAATGAATTCCGGGAGGATTTAGGTAGAGCAATAACGGTAGAGTATGGTGATATAAAGAATTAAGAATTAATCTTAACTGAAGAAATGTAACTAAATTTATTTGCATTTTTTTTTTTACAATACGCGTATTAGAGGAGTCTGGTAGATAAATTGTAATGAGTGAGTAAAGATTTTTAATCTATATTCATCATTCTCCTGTTCTTATCCCATTCGCAAATGGGGTCGGCACAACATGTTATAAACATGTTGTCATATGATTTGGCTACGTATATGACGATGTATTGGCTAGGTACCTTTCATGACACCTTGGTAAAAAATAGGGTGGTCTATTCTACTCAGCCGGATACCACAATACTCAAGAAATGTAATTAAATGCATGTGAATTTTTAAGTAGTCTTACTATACGATAGATTAAAACCGTAATATAGTCTTTTGATAACCATATAAATGGTTAAAGTGGGTCAACCTTAAAAACTAGATATATGCTGTCGTGGACTTTTGTTTACAACTTTTAGAGGGGGAGAATTTTGTATTATATGATATTTGAATAACCATTACCGTTTATACAGCTCACGCAAGGAAAGCTTAAAATTTTGCCGTTGTACTATTTTTTATTGCTGCTCCTCTCCTATTCATCTTAACGTGATGTTAATAATGCTTTCCTCAATAAATTGACTATCTTGCACTGAAAAATTTTTTCAAATCGGTTCAGTAGTTCCTGAGATTAGCGCGTTCAAACAACCAATCAATCAATCAAACAAACAAACTCTTCAGTTTTATATATTAGTATAGATATGTGACGCGTTGACACCTCGGTAAGAAAGAGAGTGGTCTATTCTACTTAACTGGATACGGTGGGTCAGCATGCTCTCAAACTTTTTTGACTTTTGTTATACTAGACCAAAATAATAGTGTTCGCAATTTAAAGCTTTAAGTGTAATATGTAAATCGATTTAACAGAATTTGGCTCTAAATCTCAGCTCGTAATGATCTATAAATGTCAAAAATGATTACGATCTGAAGAAAGACAAAAATAATTGTCCGTAACGTTCGTTGGAAGAACGTCTCTGATTCATGAATGAAATTGTTTTTCCAAAAACATGAATGAAATGGTGGTTAAAAATAAAATAAAACATCCGAGTAAATTTAACAGATTACTCATAATCGAGTTAGTTTACGAGTTAGACGTAATTTGCAGAGTTCCATAACACAAAAGTAATAATTATTCAGCTATAATTATTACTATGATTGGCGTAAAGTGAGTGTGGTATCCGGCTGAGTATATTTGACCACCCTCATTTCTTACCAAGGTATAGTAAAAGGCGACTATGGTAAGCTGACCCACCGTGTGGTATCTGGCTGAGTAGAATAGGCCATATCCTTTCTTAGCGAGGTTAGAAAAAGGTGAGGTACCGAGATGTCGTAAAAGGCGACTAAGCCTTTTACGGTAAGAAATGTAAAATTAGAATTTTTTGATGTACATATATGGAGTTTATTATAACAGATATCCCCAATTTTGAAAGTCTCCTTTTACTGAGCTATTTTAATATATGTTTCATGTAAGTACGGGTTATTTACTAAAATTATAAAATTATGCTCTTGATAAAACTATAAATCTCTCTGATTATTCCCGGATCGATCATATTTTTGTGATGAAGATATTTGCAGTTTTGAAGTTTTGCGGGTAAAAGATAGTAGACAATATTTTGAACCGCTTATTGCGGGAGATGTTTTCCATTATAAATTTTACAAGCTTCAAACCGATGACGCATTTTCTGTTATAAAATAAACATTGAACCGGTCGATGTCTATTGACGTAATAATGAACCATAACACCGATTTTTAGATTCGCTCTTGTTCGAATTCAAATTCTAAATATTCTTTATTCAATCATCATTTGCTGGCCCTTATGACCACTCTGAGTGAGGTCGTCGCATGTTATAAACCTATTGTCACATGATTTGTGAGACGTCAACTTACCTTAGTCGACTTTTACGACACCACGGTGAGAAATTAGTGATTTAATCTACTCAGCCGGATATCATAGGGCGGTGTTACTTTACTTTACTTAACAGTGATAATATATTTAGTACCAAAAAATTAATAAAAATAATAGGGTAGGTGCGGCTCGATCCTGGGTATTTTCATTTCGCGCGACCACCCGTTTCCCGAATAAGCTACGCTGACTAGACATTTCACGGTGAAAATTTTGTTGCATATATTCAATAAATTAAAAGTAAACTTATTTTTTTATGCCCAAAAACAGGGATAAAACGATTTTTTTTAAATAAAACCTAGCCAGATCCATTTTTCTCCCCCAAAACTCCCTACATGTGAATTTCAAGAAAATCGTTGTAGCCTTTTCCGGGATTCTGAATATATATATATATACACACATACAACATTAACATTTAAATATTAAAGATATTAAATGTAACCTTGAAATAAATGTGTTGTATTAAACACAAACAAAATAAAAACTAGAAGAAATTATGTATTGTAGGCAATGAAAAACGTGTCGCGATTTTCAAAGGGCCATGTGGGTGTTCTTTTGTTTTTTGGCACGTCCGTGTCTGTCCGTTGCCGGATGACGAATGAGTTGTTTTCAAACGAACTCGTTGAAATGTTTGTGTTTTCCATTTTTTAGAACAGAAACCTATGTCCAATAACTGCCAGAAAAATTCTTTATTGACCAGAGACAAAGGGATAACCATAACATAAAAAACTGAAGGAATATTTTATTGAATGATCATCATCTTCCTGCCCTTATCCCACTCTAAATGGGGTCGGCACAAAATGTTATAAACATGCTGTCACATGATTTGCCGCCAAGTAAGTACAACTATGGTCAGTTGACGTCAGGCCGCTTGCCTGGCGACAACTTACCTTAGTCGTATTTTACGACACCTCGGTAAGAAAGAGACTGGTCTATTCTACTAAACCGGATACCAAACAGTGGGTCAACTTACCTTAGTCGCCTTTTACGACACCTTGGTAAGAAATGAGGTTGGTCTATTCTACTCAGCCGGATACCACACGGCGGATCGACTAACCTCAGTCGCCTTTTACGACACCTCGGTAAGAAATGAGGTTGGTCTATTCTACTCAGCCGGATACCACACGGCGGGAATATTTTATTGAATCACAAACCTAAATTACCGAGTAGTATTAAAGGTAAAATGTAGAGCCCATTTTTTTCAACCTCACTATGTATATGCTCTTAGCCATAACGGCTTTAACAGCGTCACCGGGCGGGACAGGCGAGCGCAGAAGCATCGTCGAGGTTGTGAAATGCGGAGAGTAGAACGTAGAAGCTCCACTAGAGTCGAGGATGTAGCACCCATTAACGTCAGTCAGGCGGGCGGTCTTAAAATAACTAGCCAAAACATGTTTGAAACGTGTTGTGCGGAGCCCACTTAAAGCGGGATAAGGGCAGGAGAATGATGAACACATTGTATGCGGGTACATTTTAAGATGGAGCGGGTATTCAGTCATTTAATTACCCACATTATTCACATTATTTATTATTACACTAACCCGTACCAGTACGTGTCCCGCATTCAAGTATCAGTTGTCAGAAAACGTACTAATACGTGATTCGTGCTCAAGTATCAATCGTTAGAAAACGTACTGGTTCGTGACTCGCGCTCAAGTATCAATCGTCAGAAAACTTACTAGTACGTGTTCCGCGCTCAAGTGTCAATCGTCAGAAAACGTACCAGTACAACTGCCGCGCTCAAGTATCAATCGTCAGAAAAGGTACTAGTACGTGACCCGCATACAATGTGTTAATGAAATGTGTGCGTACCACTGTGATATATTAAACTCAAAATGCTTTTATTTACCGAAAAGCGTGTGATAAATGGTAAATATCAATTAGGCACATAAGCTAAGAAAAGCTGGTTGATTCGAAGTTCTTTTATACCGTATAGTTTTTCACCAAAAAGTCGAGTAAACGAATTATGCGCGCTTAGTAAACAGTCTCCAAGAAAATGTCAGTTATAACATTGACATCTAAGCTCCTAACATGATTTATGGTGTATAAGATTACACGGTCTTAAGACTAACATTATGAGGTTCGAAGATTGATGAAGCGACGTCCAAATATAGTATATCCTCTAGAATTGATGGTCCATGAGAGAAATCAGCTTCCATTTGCTCTAACATAAATCGTTGAGCAAGGGGTATTTTCTGGTTTATCGTAGAGGAAATGTAAAACTGAAAGCGGCGGTAGTGGAGTGGTTAGGGTAACGGACATAGGATCGAGAGGCCGTGGGTTCGAATCACGACCATTGTACTACCGACCTGAACCCATTCCTAACAAGGATTTAGCTTAGCTTGAAGAGTTAATAAGTTTACTAGTAATTTGTAAACCAATTTGCTGGTAACTTTTTAAAAAAAATTAAGAATAAAAAATAAATAAAAAACTAAAAGCTTACAAAGTAAATACTCAGTTTCATTTTTAGTTTTAGTTTTAGGTTATTAAGGTTGCCTTTTTAATATTTTAGTTGTTAAGTTAGGTATTACTACTGGACAGTGCCTGTTAGACAGACACCTGACTATAATGAGAACAAGGGATGGAGCGTGCGTGTAATTTAATCAATATATACTTATTACAAAACAAAGACCATAACTGTCGGTCTGTACGTGATCGATCTCAAAAGCTACTCAACGGATTTTTTACGATTTTTAATAAATGATGGTGCAACTCGCGAGGAACGTTTAGCTTAATATAATATTCTCCAGAACGATTTTGATGAGATTTTCACTGAAAGGTTATTGAGCAACATATAGGCTACTTTTTGGTCGCGGGAAAACTTTGTACCACTGACATCCACGAGGACGAGATTGCGGATACAGCCTTCCTTTTATGATATAATCATTCGTTAATTTAGTTAGACCTACACAGAAACATACACACACCCATACATACACATTTTTTTTTTCATATTTTAGTAACTAATTTTTATTAAATCTTTTTAAAATTTCCTATAAATGTCAATATTTGTACAAACTTTAAAAAAATAACAGATATAATGGTAATAGAAAAATTAATAATTCGTAACACTTAAGCTGTAAATTTTAAGCTTAAAATACAGAATAGGTAGATATAAAATTATAAATAGAAATTAGAAGATATATCTTCCTGCCCTTATCCTAGTCTAAGTGGGGTAGGCACAACATGTTATAAACATGTTGTCACATGATTTGGCTACGTATACGACCGGCCGCCTGCCTGACATCAACTTACCTTAGTCGCCTTTTACGGAACCTCGGTAAGAAATGAGGGTGGTCTATTCTACTCAACCGGACACCACACGGCGGGTCGACTTACCTTAGTCGCCTTTTACGACACCTCGGTAAGAAATAAGGGTGCTACTATTCTATTCAGCCGGATACCACGCGGCGTACTTATTGTAATTATTATTGTAGAATTATGTTGTAAATAGGTTAACAATGAGATGTACAAAGTTACATTTCATTGTTTACCGTTAAACTGTCTTTAACCGACACAATAATAGGAACAATTGTTGAGTCAACATTCCACATGGCGGTTATCTCATAAGAAAGGTCTAAATATTTAGTTAGATTAATAATATAATATAATAAAGCCATTTATTCCATATTTATAATTTTTCGTACATTCCTAATGTTGTTAGTAAGTTATTAGTAAATTTTCTTATTATATGTTAGAATGATTAGTCGTTTGAAATATGGACCCCAGACAGCAATGGAAAGGAGTATCTTAAAGATAAGGAAATTACACAAAGTAAAAAATATTACAATTAGACGAAAAAACAAAAATCACCGATGTTATGAAACAAGCATTTACATTAAAATGGAATTGGGCTGGACATATATCACGATACACAGATAAAAGATGGACACTAGAAACGACACGATGGAAAGGACCAGGGGGGAAAAGGAACGTTGGTAGACCAAGTAGAAGGTGGGCTGATGATTTAACAGAAGTTGCGGGAAATGATTGGCTAAATATAGGCAAGCAGAGAGGCAAATGGAAAGAGCTGGAGGAGGCCTTTAGTTAGATTAACAATTATTATTATTAGAGCCTAAGTAAGATAATAACAAAATACTTACCAAAAGAAATGAGGCCGCTGTTGAGCATAGTAAGTTTAATACTATTAGGTATCGACACCAAGCTAGTCGTGCCCGTCGTCTTCAGGTCTTTCTTCTTCGGCTTCTTCTCCAAATCATACCTAGGTGTAGATCGGGACCTGGTTTTCCTCTGGCTCGTCGCGACCGATGTCCCGCGTTGTCCCGTCCTCGACGACATATCGACTAATCACACCGCGAGCTATAAATTTTTTACTACGGAAACGTCTGGAATCAATGGCGCATTTTTTGCTTTACGATCACGCCCGCGCGTTATTTTGTTGTATTAAAAAAACAGTATTTATGTAAAATCAATACACCTATAAATTACACGACACTGATATTTTAACACTAAATATTTTATATCATAACGCGCACATGGTTTGTTTTGCTGATGGCGTCACCTGAAACAAAAAATTGATGTTAATGCAAGCGTACATAACTATTTGTTAATGAACATATTATTCTTCCCTCACCCTACTCTAAGTGGGGTCGGCACATGTTATAAAGATGTTGTACATGTGTAAACCGGTTGATATAGACTGTCGTAATAATGAACCATAACACAGTTTGTTTGCAAAAGTAATGAGAATATTATTTTGCTATAATCCGCGATAAAATTCGCGACAAAGATTTTATCGCGGATTATAGCAAAATAATATTCTCATTACTTTTGTATTATGGACCTCGGCAAAGTAATTCTATTTCTATAAATTTCTAATTCTATAAATTACCGATTTTTTTATTCGCTCTTATTCAAATTCCAATTCTAAATATTTTGTATTCAATCATCATTCTCCGGCCCTTATCCCACTCTAAGTGAGGTCGTCACGACATGTTATAAACATATTGTCACATGATTTTGAAACGTATTTTACGTGGATCAATTTATTGTTTACGACACCTCGGTAAGAAATAAGTGTGGTCTATTCTCCACAACCGGATACCACACGGTGGGTCTACTTACTTTTTACGACACCTCGCTAAGTTAATGAAAGTGGTATATTCTACTCAACCGGATACCACACTGTGGGTCAACTTATTGTTTACGACACCTCGGTAAGATAATGAAAGTGGTATATCTACTCAGCCGGATACCACACGGCGGATCAATTACCTTAGTCGCCTTTTACGACACCTCGGTAAGAAATGAGGGTATATTCTACACAACCGGATACCCCACGGCACTAAAACTCCAACATCTATTGAACTTAAGTGCTGTAATAATTACGAATATTTCTGCGTATAAATATTTGTTGTTTGTAAGAAATTACTTCGAGCATCGAAAAATAATATACGGCCTTTACAACAAGCCAATAACAAACCATTCCTGACTCGAAATTGCTTTTATTGGTTTCCAACCTCGTATATTAGATTTTCTCCCTTTATTTGTTTCACTAGTTAATGGAGCGTTAATAAAATGTAGGTTATGTTTGGTTTATATACCTGTTATAGTAAAGGATAATATTTATAAAAAGACTTTCACCGAGCTAGTTAATGGATGAAAGATATTTTGTATCATATAAAATCAATCGCCAGCGGTTCCACCCGCGTGGAATGTGGAATTAAAACCGTAATATAGTGTCATAACCATAAAAATGGTTATAGTGGGTTAACCTTAAAACCTAGACATATGCTGTCGCGGACTTTTATTTAGAACTTTCAGAGGAGAACAATTTTGTAATACATGATTTTTGATTTGAACCATTTACTCAGCGCACGCAAGGAAAGCTTTGAATTTGGCCGTTTTCGTACTATTTTTTATTGCTGCTCCTCTCTTATACATCTTAGCGTGATGTTATATAGCCTATAGCCTTTCTCAATAAATACTACCTTACACTGAAAGAAATTTTGAAATCGGTTTATCAATTCCTGAGATTAGCGCGTTCAAACAATCTAACAAACAAACAAACTCTTTAGCTTTATATATTAGTATAGATGACAATAAATATACTGCGAATGGGTTGTCCAAAAATATTTAGTCCAGATCATGATCAATCAAGAATTTTTTTTAAATTGTACTGACTTGGTTAATTTTCTTTTTTTATTGCATTTTTTCATATCTTTTATAAATTTACCGACCATTGACCAAGTCATCCAGGTACTTTCTAACATAATGAGCACTACACACTACAATTGACAGCTCCTACAGAGGCGTGTAAGGAATGAATACAATACTGTGTGGCGACCCGTGTCGACAGCTCGAATATAGGTCAGTGCATATAAGCGTACTTATACACGGGCCAGAAGTTGCAATAGTTTCGTTTACTCGTTTTGGAAATTACTGGATGATCAGATCCTATAATAACTTGAAACTGCTAGCTAGCTAGCTAGCTAGCTAGTGTAATTTTATTGTATATATAAAATTCTCGTGCCACAATTTAGTTACCATAGTCCTCCGAAACGGCCTGACCGATTTTTATAAAACTTTATAAACAAATAATAAATATATGGGACACTTACACACACGGTCGTCTGTCCCCAAAGTAAGTAACTTACTACTTGTGTTATGGTAGACAGAAAACTGGTGAATATATACTTATATAATTTTTAAATACATACTTAAATACAAATATACACCCAGATTCGAAGACCAACAAATTCATTCATAGAAAATATTGGTCCTCGGTGGGAATCAAACCCGCAACCCGCGGAGCTGAAGGCAGGATCAGTAACCACTGCGCCAACGGGCCAGTCAAGCCACTTTCTATATTCATTGTCTGATTCGCCTATGCCCAATAGAAGGATATTAACAGACCGTAACTCTATGGATATTAAGTCACAAGGTTTAAATGGCGTAGCACCGTTAATAAGTCTCTGAGTTAAGCAGCAAAAGATCGTGTTGCCTTTAATTGACCTTTAACAGACCTATTTTCAGCAGTGAACATCTGTTGAAAAAAAAATGTAACGCTAGCTTACGAAAATAACGTGGTCCATACATCAGTAGCCTTTACACCGCGTTCATCTATAATGAACTTGTGGTTGGTAGATGTGTTACTGAGTCACAGATGCGACGCTTTGCAATTGGCTTAACAAAGAAAACTTCATGAGAAATAAGGCGTTTATTTATTTACTTCTTGGGTGACCGAATTTATTTGTAATTATAAAAAAAATTAAAAAGCAAAAAATGGCTTGCTAATAACAAAGGTTTGATACACATTGAGCTAATGAGATTAACTTTACAATTTATATATGATGGACATGTGATAAATATACACGATTTATTCAATTAGTATTATTTGACATGCCAAAAGCTAATAATCAACTGTCGATCCACTTCGTTAAATGTAATAACGTTAAATACTAGTACTTGCGAGCGATTCATTGAATCGCGAAATCATTTTTATATAACATCGATATTTTCAACTCATCATAACAGGTACAGCACAAATATAACCTATATTTTAGTATCGCTCCATTAACGAATAATAAATATATGGGACACTTACAGACACGGTCGTCTGTCTCCAAAGTAAGTAACTTAATACTTGTGTTATGGATGACAGACAACTGGTGAATATATAGTTATATATTTTTTAAATACGTACTTAAATACTAATATACACCTAGGCTCAAAGACCAACAAATTCATTTATAGAAAATGTTAGACCTCGGCGGGAATCGAACCCGTGACTCGCGGAGCTGAAGGCAGAGTCACTACCCACTACTCCAACGGGCCAGTCAATATGAAATGTCAGAATGAAATAAATAATAAGAGAAAATCTAATATACGAGGTTGGAAACCAATGAAAGCAATTTCGAGTCAGTTTTTAGAGAATTGTTTGTTATTAGCTTGTTGTAAAGGTCGTATATTATTTTCGGTGCTCGAAGTAATCTGTTACAAACAACAAATAATAATGCGCAGAAATATTCGTAAGTATTATCAGGACCGATAGGCGACTAAGGTAAGTTGACCCGCCGTGTGGTATCACTTAGAGTGGATCAAGGAGAATGATGATAATCAAGACTGAATATAGTTTCTATAAATAACATTTTCACCCAAGTTTTCCTTATTGTGATTCAGAAATTCCGTTCAATGCTACAATGCTTTACTCATGCAATTGTAATTTGATTCATTGGGTTTTCAGTTTTGGCTCGAGCGCAAATGATAACTGAATGAGATCTCATCAATCAACAGATCAAAAGCCAATTTACTTGGAAACGTATATGATCATCGGAAATTTCGTATTGTATTCGTCACAACTGATCGTGACGTTAAAATAGCGACGGGCGGGGTACATAGTTTATAGAATCAATAATTGAAATTTAAAGAAGAGCTGTCATAGCCCAGCAGTAACACCGTGCGACTCTTACGAGAAGATCACGGGTTCAAACCCGGGCAGACACCAATGAGTTTTTTGAAACTTACATGTCTAATTGATAATTGCAATTTATCACACTTTTTCGGTGAAGGAAAACATCATGATAAATTCCGCATACTTCTAGAGAATTCTGGAGATATGTATAACCTACCATTCCGCATTGGAGCAACGTGGTAGGTAGCTCCAATCCTTCTCTCCAAAAACGGAGAGAGGATGCTTATTCCTCGCACTGGGAGATTAATTGGCCGCTAGTTACTATAATTAACTTAAAAAAAAATCGCGGATTATAGCAAAATAATATTCTCATTATTTGTTATGGTCCTCCGCAAAGTAACATCAAATTCTATAAATTATTTAATTTTTTTTTATGTTCACCGGAAAACTAAGTGCCCGCACCGGTGAACGCATTGTCGGTAGATTCTCACGAGAATGACTGACGACTTCAAAATGGGAGTTGCTGGGTCCAAGCGACACAGCATCGTGTGGTGTGGAGATCCCGTGAAGAGATCTATGTCCAGCAGTGGACGTCCATAGGTTGACGAAGAAGAAGAAGGTATATAAACAACGATATGGAGAGACAGCTTTAAAAGTATCAGAAGCAGTAGTTGAATTCAAGCAGCGTCTGGCGTAAATGGGTCGCGGAGAGTCGCTGGATCTAAGTGCATAAGATTGTAAGGCGTGGCAATCCCTTGAAGAAATTCATGTTCATCGATCGAAGTAAAGGCAAAGAAAATGCTCTCAAAGTCAACCCTTCATTTTTACTTAGATGAGAAGGTAAGGTCGCTGCTGGGATCAAGTGTGGGTAGACAAATGTACTTCTTGGAGGCAAATGTACTTCTTCTTCGACAACCGATGAATGTCCACTTCTGGATAAAGGTCTCTTCGTGGGATCTTACTTAGATAGAAGTCAAGGTTTGTTGCCGCTGGGATCAAATCCCCACCCATCAAAAATCCTTGAAGAGATACAGTTGCCGACTATTAGTTGAAAAAAGAGAGAGTCCTAAGGTTGTTCATATCGAATTTCCAGTTGTTGTATGAGATATTGTATATATATTTAGTGCAATTAGAATTTCATTAGATTATACAAGTAGACGTTACTTTGCAGATCTAAAACCTAAAAGTACATATTCTCTTCTCATATTCTGAATTGTTATTTTTTTTCTTTTGGAACGTACAAAACGCTTGCAGTTAAGGGTACATCTTATGTATTATATTTGTATTGATAAATTGCGTTATACAAACTGTGGTAAACATGGTTGGTATCCCAAACTCATCTTACTGAGAAATTTAGCCCTAGCACCTATACCATAATTCGTTTATTTACTATAATCTATCACGTATGATATGAAATATCCGATATTAATAGCATGAATCTTCTTTTTTATGCTGACTAACGGTAGATCGTATCATGATATTGCAAAATGATAAGATTGTATCGAGAAACTGTATTTCATTTGTTACAGGTTCCTTTGTCGTACGGTATCCGGCTGAGTATAATAGCCTACCCTATACCCTATTTTCTTACCGAGGTGTCGTAAAAGGCGATTGAGGTAAGTGCCGTTTGGTATCCGGTTGATTAAAATAGATCACGCTCATTTTATACTGATGTGTCGTTAAAGGCGACAAAGGTAAGTTGGCCACAAAGGTAAGTTGACCCGACGTGTGCTATCCGGCTGAGTATAACAAACCACCCTCATTATACCGAGGTGTCGTTAAAGGAGGCAAAGGTAAGTTGACCCGCCATGTCGTATCCGCCTGAGGACAATAGACCACTGCCGTTTCTTACCTACGTGTCGTAAAAGACGACTAAGGTAAGTTGACCCACCGTGTGGTATTCAGCTATGTAGAATAGACCACCCTCATTTCTTTTTCCTTCTGTGTTGAGAGGAATTCGAAACCAGACTGAACCACAGCAACGTGTGGGCACACTATAATTATAATAAAACTGTTACTTTAGTGGAAAAATTCTATTGCGAATGTCGACCTCGAAACACTCAGATAGCCACCAACAGTTTGGCGCAATAAAGACGCAATAAGTGCTTTAGATCTCAACCAATGCCATCTCATCTTCAGGTAAGCGTATTTTGTTAGATAAAGTAATACCATAAGCAAGCAAAGTGCGACTCTATTGCCAATTGGCAACTTGCCAGTTGCTTTTTATCTATCGGTAAACACTGTTTGCTCCTTTAACATCTACTGGCTTTTACTTGCGACTTTGTTCGTGTGGACTGTTATCGTGTGATAGGTCAATAATAGATGGCGATTTTCAATGTCATCCTATTCCTGTAGAATTATCAGGATTTCTATAGTCTATATGTTATTCCGGTGTATAACAAATAATTGGGCCAATTTTCTATAGTGGTTCAGCTGATTCGTTGTGAAAGAAGAACAAACATACATCCACACTCACAAACTTTATTTATAATATTAATAGGAAGTAGGGTAACTAAGTAAAGAGACATATTGTGAAAACCGCTATTTTGAGTGATAAAATTACTTTACATAATTAAGTGTTATGTTGCGAAGTTCTATGATATAAAAAAAATGTTTATATCGCGTTACAATTCTCTGAAATAAGTAAGGGTTTGTTACTATTCCACTGCGCATAGGCCTCCAATAAAGATTGGAGCTAAGACCTAGCACGCTGCTCCAATGTTAGCAGCAGCGTTACACATATTTCCAGAATTCTCTAGAGATATGTAGGTATGACCCTTTCGTGAGAGATCTCTACACTGTACCGGAATATTAAATTAGCATAGCAGACTACACTGGTAGTTTATAGGCTGCGGCAGAAGGAACCTTCCATTAAAATAGACAAGATAAATCAAATCAAATCAAATATTTTATTTGTGCATTACAGTATCTTATATTTAGCACACAGTACTGTAAGCTACCCCATAAGGGTGTACAAAAATTTTTTCCGCCTCTCCTCTTAAACTTTTTATACCTTACTAGTACGAGCTATAACACATCGGTACATACATATTATGTTTGTTTTTGCGAGGTTAAATAATGTTGCCTTTTAACTTTTGTCAATTAAAATGTTAATCAAAATAGTTAAATTCAAGAATTAAAATGTTATATATCAGTATGTCAAAAAAAAAAAAAAAAGAATAAAGTCAAATTAATTGAATAAGTAAGATGTCATGGAATTATTATTAAATGTTATGTATAAAATCATTAATCGAGTAGTAACATTTTGATATATTATACTACATTTGGCAAATGTGTATAGCACCTTAAAGCGGAAATTGGCCCCGAGACCTCGGCTAATAAGGGACATCAACCGCAAAGCCGCAGACGTCGTCAAACCGGGTTCAAGAGAACAACTGGTGTATTCTGTGTAAAATTGTTCAAAGTGTATGCAAATTACACATTGCAGTGTACGCTAAAAGCAAACAAGGCAAAGTCTTTTGACATCAGCAAAGGATAAATAATGTAAATCAAAGTTCGCATCTCGACAATTCCCAAGACCATCCAAGTGTAACATCCTTCCTACTAATATAAATGCGAAAGTTTGTGGGTATGGATGTATGTTACTTTTTCACGGCGAATCCGCTGAAGCAATATCGATCAAATTTGGCACAATTATTCCTTATACAACGGAATATCATATAGGCTATAGAAATCCTGTTAATTCTACAGGAATAGGAGGACATTGAAAACCGCCATCTATTATCGACCTATCACAAGACAACAATCCACGCGCACGAAGTCGCGGGTAAAAGTAAAACAAAAGAAAATACAATGGTTGCCAAGGATTTTAAATATAGAACGAGTAGACTAGACCTCTCTCGTTTCTTACCGAGATGTCATAAAGGGGCTATGATAAAAAAATATTCTAAAGCTGAGATAAATTTAAATGCCAAACTCTGTTAAAAAGAGAATAAAATACAGGAGTGATTAGCCGTGTGGTATCCGGCTGAGTAGAATATTCACCCTCATTTATTGCCGAGGTGTCGTAAGAGGCGACTAAGGTGTGTCGACCCACCGTGTGGTATGCGGCTAAGTAGAATAGATCATCTTCATACCTTACCGAGGTGTCGTAAAAGGCGATTAAAGTAAGTTGACGCAACGTGTGGTATTCGGTTGAATAGAATAGACCACCCTCTTTCTTACCAAGGTGTCGTAAAATAGGACTAAGCTAAGTTGACGTCAGGCAGCCGGTCGTAATATACGAAGCCAAACCATGTAACTACATGTTTATAAAATGTTGTGCCGACCTCACTTAGAGCTGGCTGGATAAGGGCAGGAAAAAAAATAGAGGAGTGTTATGAGTATCTGTAGTTCAACACAATACAATCAAACAGTAGATTTTTAAAGGTTTTCGAGGTTACGGATGCTGATCGTTTTGTTGCTTGAGTGTACTTGAATACATTTCCGCTTTACCCGAAAGGAGCTTTGCATTAAATTCAAGGCTCACGATAACGAAATCACTGTTGCCCAAATAATTCGCAAACAGCCTATTGTATAATTTCGTTCTGAAACAGGACTTTGTAGAAGACAAGTTATGTCCGCAACTTCGATTGCGCGTCAACTTAAAAGGTAAGTAAGTAAGTAGCGGCCTGTTACTATCCCACTGCTGGGCATAGGCCTGTTCTCTCCGTTATTGGAGAGAAGGATTGGAGCTAAGACCTACCACGCTGCTCCAATGCGGATTGGTAGGTTACACATATCTCCAGAATTCTCTAGAGATATGCAGGTTGCCTCACGATGTTTTCCTTCACCGAAAAGCGTGTGATGAATTGCAATTATCAATTAGACACATAAGTTTTAATAGAAAAACTCATTGGTGTCTGCCCGGGTTTGAACCCATGATCGTCTCTAGAGATTCACACGGTCGCACCGCTAGGCCATCACAGCTACTTAAAAGGTATCTAAATTAAAATATTTTATTTATTTATTTATTTATTATTTTATTTATTAGATACACCAACGATATATTATAAATACATTAACAATAAATTCTTATATTAATTCAAGTTCCAATATAATTATCATTTACAGGCGTATTCAGCATTATTTTTTTTGTTAGTTCTTTCTGAAAAAATTTATGTCAAAAAAATTTTAAACTATAAATTATATTTAAAAAATATAAGAATAAAATATTAATAAAATAAAGATAATAATTGTCATACTCAGAAATAATGTTATTATGTCAACTGAATAAAATATAATATAAAAATAACATATAACAAGTAAATTAGACTGGCCAGAAATAGACCGGCCAGTTGGCGCAGTTGGCAGTGACCGTTAGCTCCTTGAGTCGCAGGTTCGAGTTCCGCCGAGGGCCAACAATCTCTAACAATTTGTTGATTCTTTGAGTCTGGCTGGAATATATATGTAGTACCAGGGTGACCTTTGCTCAGTAATCAATACATATAATAAAATCGTAGAGGCGTTAAAATTATTAATAAATTAAAAAAAAATAAATGAAGAAAGTAGGGGCCAAGGACATGTGAGATTCGAAACCGGGTTTTGAACATTTTCGGTCCGCCCGTTACCCAGCAGCTATCGCAGCATTACTTTTGACAACTAAAATTATGCTTTGCTTTCGCTTCTAGAATTTAACAATTTTTTAATGTCCAAAAACAGGGATAAAATATTTTTTTTCAAAAATATAGCTAGATTGATTTTTCTTCCCCAAAACTCCCTACATGCTGAATTTCAGGAAAATCGTTCGTTCCGTTTTCGAGATTCAGATAATATATTGGCCTAATATAATTTATTATAAACCAATGTATAGTGCAATAATAATAAATAAATAAAAGTAAATATATTTCTACATATACTTACAAGATTAACTCATTTAAATATTAATTTATAGAATTAGGCGTTACTTTGCTTCTTCTTCTTCTTCTTTCTCAACCGGTGGACGTCCACTGCTGAACATAGGTCTCCTTAAGGGATCGCCACAATCCACGATTTTGTGCCGCTTGGATCCAGCGGCTCCCCGTTACTTTGCGGAGGTCCATAATACAAAAGTAATGAGAATATTATTTTGCTATAATCCGCGATAAAAAAATATCCGCGATAAAATTATTTTGCGATAAAATCGCGGATTATAGCAAAATAATATTCTCATTACTTTTGGTGTTCAATATTAAAAATATTCGATATAATATAACGATATTTAAAATTGATTATGCCAAAGTTATCTGATAAGTGGGTTCATTTAATGTCGTTACATAACTGTATAATAAAAATGTGAATTCAGGAAAATTTGTAGTTCATGAAAACAATCTAAAGTCGATAATAATTAAAGCGTTACAAGATTGAAACCTAGAGGGGGTTTAATTACTATCCCTGAGGGTTTATCAAGCGTTTACTATGGAAATTGACTTAAGGACATAGTTGCACGTAAGAGAGATGCGATACGAAGCGATACTTTGCAATTGTAACATGATTTTTTTCTTATAATCACTACATATTATAAAACATAGTCGCATTCTTTGTTTGTCCATATATCCCTATGTATGCATAAAACTTTAAAACTACGCAACAGATTTTGATGTGGTTTTTTAATAGATAGAGTGATTCAAGAAGAAAGTTTGTATGTATAATAACATTCAATACGAAGTAGAAAAATACTGTAATTTTTGAGGTTTCTGTAAATAATTACATTTTTTTCCGCTTAAATTGCAAACGCTGGCTAAACCCTACGAGATTTATCAAAATGATGTACTAAGTATTTGTACACCTTGAAATGGTCCACAGAAAAGTCCGCGATGGTATATGTCTATCTCTTATGGATAACCCACAATGGCATTTTTTGTCATTTACTTTTTACGAAAAATAATGCCTTATTTTCAAATCAATTTTTATACAATACAGCATTAATCCTTATCCAATTAAGTATATTAAATAAATTGTTGATTTAATATAGATCAATATGGCCGTTTACAGCATGTAATTTAAGTAAACATTTTCGGAGATGTTACAGATTTAAAATGCCATGAGGAGGCCGCGCTTCGCCCTACAGCACTTCGAATTTAGCAGCTATATGTCGCTCTTTCAAAAGTTTGTTTAATGACAAGGAAGCTGTGAATGTTGTATATAAAGACATTCAGTAATTAATTGTAAAAATAAAAAAAAATAGGGAAAATGTAAAAGTAAATAAGTAAAAATGTAGTATATGAGTTTAGATATTCCAAAGATAGCAGGGAATCTTCATGGTATAGGGTAAGGGGAATTGTTTTACTCCAAATATAACGCGTGCGAGCCACGGGCAGTAATGAATAAAACAAAACTACGGATTGATTTTATAATTAATGTATAGATTCCGGCTATACTCACGTCTTATTTTATCGGATGAGCCCGACTAGTCTCAAGTCCATACGGGGCTCTTATTCATGAGCTCTTTACGCGGCGTTATCGCGACGGGAACTGCGTGTAGCAGCTCGCAGGGCGCGAATCGAGAGTGGTTGGAGCGGGGGGAGGGACGGCAGCGGCGCTGGTCATGCGTCTTCTGAACACTCCCCGTCGCTGCTCTGGTCTTTGTCATCGGATGCCCGAAAGAATTCTGTGCATGCGACGCTTACGGTGTCCGGTTCCAGCAGGTCTTTAGTAGTACCTAGAGTAAGAGCTCATGAATAAGAGCCCCATATGAGCTTGAAACTAGTCGGGCTCATCCTATAAAATAAGACGTGAGTATAGCCGGAATCTATACATTAATTATGAATAACACTCACGATAGTTTAAATTCAAAAAAATGGATAGATTTTAATCATTTTTTTCAGTGAGTGACATAGGTTATATATTTTATACCCGTGCGAAGCCTGAGCGGGCCACTAGTGAAGAAATAAAAAATGATTGACATTCAGGTGTGATGCGACCTGCCGTGATTTAGGTGTGAAAAGTACGCATGTGTTGAATAAAATATTACGGACAGACCCTCTTACCTTAAAAGGGATCAGACTAAATCGCGTTTGGGTACTTTGGGTTGGATAAAATTTCCGAGCACTGATATATCTCTTTAGTAACATATTTACTGTTCTAGACTAAGTAAAGACATAATGTTTGTATGTCCTGTGTATCCCAATACTTTAAATAACTTTTATAGAACTAGGCGTTACTTTGCGGAGGTCCATTTATTTATTTATGTACCATAAAAAATGTTGGAAAAAAACATTATTGGTAAAAAAAGTGTACAAAGGTCAACTTATCCCTATGACAGAGATCTCTGCCAGCTAACCTACGAAGTGAGACAATTTATATTAAAGAAAAAGGTCCATAATACAAAACTAATGGGTATATTATTTTGCTATAATCCGCGATAAAAATGATGAGATGATAAACCTGATACATGCAGGATTTGTATAAACTCATGCACTACCCGACACCGATAACACAACAATACACAATAGAGTTATTTGCAGTGTTGGGGAGTGACAGAAGCTACTATTAATTTCAAGACTACAGTCCACGCGAACGAAATTGCGAGTAAAAGCTAGTACAAAATATTTGGATAATTCTGGGCTTGCAGTCATTGTCCTTGAGTCCTTGAGTATATTAAAATCTTCCCTTAAAAAACCCAGTCCTTGAGTATATTAAAAAAAATTGTTTTGAAAGCTTAGATTAATAGTATGGTTTTATATAAATTGTGTAAAAGGTAGGGCGTTGTAAAAAAAATCTAAAATACAATATTTTGTTATTCCTTTCAACTACGCAAAATGTTTTCCCAAACAAATTATAAGAAATTTATGAATATCAAATATGTTTCATATTCTAAAGTCACTTCACCCAGGAAAATGAACGTAATAAGCACTTTTTGTTCTATTGTTCATTGGATTTCTATGCTCGAGTGAAGTCGATCATCGTTTCATTTCAAAATACTCGTAGTTTCATAATGCGAATGGATAAGAGCCGCTGACTTTAATACTTGTGTCATTTATACAATTAATATTATTTTATTTGCTTGCCGTATGGTATTTGACTGAGTAGAATAGACCACCCTCATTTCTTACCGAGGTGTTGTAAAAGACGACTAAGGTGAGTTGAAGTGTTGCAGGCGGCGGGTCTCTCACTTAGACAGGGATAAAGACAGGAGAATAATGAATTTTGACCATAAAATACATGACGAATTAAAAATTACAATCAACAACGTAAATTTATAGAAAACTCATTGAAAGAAAATTAAAATTACTGGATTACCAGTGTACGCGGTACTTTGTTTGCCTCGAATTTATTGTTCAAATATTTATTTTTTACAACCGGAAAAGCTTAAGTTCTTTTAAGTTGGCATTTAAAAAGTTACAAGCGTAATAAATTGTAAATGTAAATTTGGCATTTTTTATAGAAGAATAGAAGAACTCGTTGTCGTAATAACAATTATAAAAATGTTGTAACGCTCAAGAGACAAATGATATTTATACGCGGTTTCGTAATTACTTATGATTTACATTTTAATTGAAAATGTTTATAAGATTGACGGCTGAGTTTTTTGTTGATAAAAAGACTGAATATGAGCATTGGGTTTCGTAGCTCAAAAATAGCTTAGTAGCTACCATTTTATAACTCTCTACTGCCATAATCTATGTAATTGAACTTTTTATAGCCCTTATAATGATATTTTTATAATAGTGCAATTATATAAATTGGGGTCTGATTATTCTTATCTAACTGACGTATATGTTACGATCGCTAGCTCATGGCCTATGTGTGAACGACGGTTGTGAAGTACACTCAGAATGGAGGCGTTGCGACTGAAATTTTAATAAAGCTGGCGATTTCTGAGGAGTAAAGTTAGAATATATGTACAAGTAAAAAAGTGAATGTGAAATGAAGCTAACTTAATATGGAAAATGAATTTCAAATTCAATTTTTTTTTTTTTCAAATAAACTTGTAAACAAGGGCTTTTGAATCGTTAACTCTACGCTGGTTCGAAAAGCTGTTCCTACCGTGAAGAGCCAGCAAGAAAATCGGCGGTTGCTCTTTTAAAAATATAATTCTTATTCTGATTATATTTAGTCATTACTGTCTTATACGGGCCCGAAGAGTAGCTATATCCACACATTCTTATCTTCTAAGTAATCCTCAACAGCATAGTAGGCGTTTCGTATCAGCCTCCCTATAACAGTTTTTTTTAAACTGCTGCCATTAGGCAAAATTGCGGAATTTTATTATAGAATCTTATACCCAGATCCACCAACGATTTAAGTAATTTTGCAAGGCGCAAAGCAGGAACCTCGCAAATCGCAAATCATGTGACGACATGTTTATAACATATTGTGCCAATCCCAAACGTTCGCATTTATAATATTAGTAGAAGTACCTGGGTGACCGAGCCTTGCTGGGTAATTTTTAAAATGATGTAAAAAAAAAAATAAAGAAAAAAAATAATAACAGCTCGATCCTAGGTATTTTCATCTCTCTAGACCGCCCGTTCCCTAAATGAACTACCATGACTTTACGTTTGCCAGCGAAAAATTGTGATTGTAAATTTCAAAACAAAATTTAGAGTCCGAAAACAGGGATAAAACGAATTTTTTTTTTTAAATAAAACTTATCTAAATCGATTTTTCTCCCCCAAAACCCCTACATGCTGTATTTCGGGAAAATCGATGGAGCTGTTTCCGAGATTCCGAAAATATAAATATATATATACAAGATTCATCATCCTCCTGCCCTTATCTCACTCTAAGTAGGGTCGGCACAACATGTTATACACATGTTGTCATATAATTTGGCTACGTATTTTACGACCGGCCGCCTGCCTGACGTCAACTTACCATAATCGTATTTTACGACTCCTCGGTAAGAAAGAGGGTGGTCTATTTTACTCAACCGGATACCACACGGTGGGTCAACTTACCTTAGTCGCCTTTTACGACACCTCGGTAAGAAATGAGGTTGAACTATTCTACTCAGCCGGATACCACACGGCGGGTCGACTTACCTTAGTCGTCTTTTACGACACCTCGGTAAGAAATGAGGGTAGTACTATTCTATTCAGCCGGATACCACACGGTGTATATACATACAAGATTAACTCATTTAAATATTAAAGATATAGTAGGATTAAGTGACTGGCCCGTTGGAGCAGTGGGTAGTGACCCTGCCTTCAGCTCCGCGGGTCGCGGGTTCGATTCCCGCCGAGGGCCAACATTTTCTATAAATGAATTTGTTGGTCTTTGAGCCTGGGTGTATATTTGTATTTAAGTATGTATTTAAAAATATATAAGTATATATTCACCAGTTGTCTGTCACCCATAACACAAGTATTAAGTTACTTACTTTGAGGACGGACGACCGTGTGTGTAGGTGTCCCATATATTTATTATTTATTATTAAGCGAACTGTATTAAGGCATATTACTAATACTCGATCCTTACTGTTACGATCATGTGTGCGTTGTGATTAACAGGGTCTGGCGCGTATCGGTGATAAAAAGGCGTATTAGACTTTTTATCACCAATAAGGCAAAAAGGTCTGGCCGAGTCGTTAGGATATTATGAGTGATTTAATAGTAATGGATTTCTCTTTTCAGCATATGCTGAGGATTTTATCATTGTTGTGTCTAGTTTTACGCAATTTTTATTTTATTCTAATAACAGGGATATGTTAAGTACTTTAATTATTACATTAAAATGATTGGAGTGATGATATTTACGTATATATTTAATATTTATTGAATTTATCTTATATTATTGAATTTATATATATATATATATATATATATATATATATATATATATATATATATATATATATATATATGTATATATATCTCTCTCTCTCTCGGAAACTTGGAAACTTTTTCCTGAAATTCAGCATGTAGGGAGTTTTGGGGGAGAAGAATCGATTTAGCTTTTATTAAATAAAATCAAAGTTATAAAAAATGAAGTTCAAAGTCTGGGTTCGATTCCCACATGTCACGCGGCGCTTTTATTTTTTTTATTTGCATTTTTTTTGTATCTTTAAAAAAATTACCGAATGCACCTAGGTACTAGATTTAAATATAAGACGTTAGTATGTATCTATGGAAGAGGCGAAGTCACTTAACAACAGGACCTATTATTGATTAAAAACTTTATCCGCTCGAAATGCTTGACTTTGCTGTACAAGTTCAGACAAGTTCGTATCAAGTTAAGGCGATTCGTTAGAGAACAGTTGCTTAACAATACTAAACGGTTGTTTGATTTCTTTTGTTACAGAGTTTTATTTTGGAAGCGACTACTTGTCCAGTATTGTTTTTGATGTGCTTTTATTATTTTAGAATACCATTCGATGTAATGTATTTGTTGATGGAAATCATAAAAGTAGCTACAATATCTTTAATATTGAAATGAGTTAGTTTTGTATATATATTTTTCTTTTTTCAAAACAAAAAAAAAACCAAAATTCAAAAAAGCTATGATGGTCTAGCGGTGCGACCGTGTGAATCTCTAGAGACGATCATGGGTTCAAACCCGGGCAGACACCAATGAGTTTTTCTATTAAAACTTATGTGTCTAATTGATAATTGCAATTTATCACACGCTTTTCGGTGAAGGAAAACATCGTGAGGAAACCTGCATATCTCTAGAGAATTCTGGAAATATGTGTAACCTACCAATCCGCATTGGAACAGCGTGGTAGGTCTTAGCTCCAATCCTTCTCTCTTATAACGGAGAGAAGAGGCCTATTCCCAGCAGTGAGATAATAACAGGCCGCTACTTTTTTTTCTGAATTTTGGAAATGCCTAAAATGACTTTCATGAAATTCAGTATGCAGATGGATTTGGGGGGGGGGGGAATAGATCTAGATAGGTTTTATTGAGAAAAAAATGTTGATTCCCTTGAATATCCCTATTATCGGGCACCGAAAAAACTGCTATAATTTTATGAAAAACCCTAGGAAAATTTGGTTGTCAAGTCATAATAGCTTAATTGGGTAACGGGCGGTTTCAAATCAGAATACTAGGATTGATTCCCAGAATTTTTTTTTTACATTTGTAATTGCATTTTTTATTTATTAAAAAATACAGAGCTAGGCTCTCTCTAGTCACCCAGGTTTGGTTTATGGGTTGAAAGTTGACCTACGTAGATCAATATTGCGTTTATGGTAATACGGTACGCAATGGAACCGAAGGTGTTCAATTATATGACGTGATTAATAACAAATATATATTTAATTGTAAGTAAGTAGTAAGTAGTGGCTTGTTACTATCCCACTGCTGAGAATAGGCCTCTCCTCTTCGTTTTTTTGGAGAGAAGGTTTGGAGCTAAGACCTACCACGCTGCTCCAGTGCGGATTGGTAGGTTACACATGTCTCCAGAATTCTCTAGAGATATGGAGGTTTCCTCACGATGTTTTCCTTCACCGAAAAGCGTGTGATAAATTGCAATTATCAATTAGACACATACGTTTAACAATTAGACACATAACAGAAAAACTCATTGGTGTCTGCCCGGTTTTGAACCCGTGACCTCCTCGAAAGAGTCGCACCTCTGGGCTACCACAGCTCTTATTATATATATTTAATTGACTACATACTAATAATAGGTAAGAGTAAAAGAAATAACAAAGAAAAATACATTAGCTGATATACTAAATTGTCAATGTGTAATCTAAAAAATTGCTTTTTAAATATAGTATTTTAAGAACAAATTTATTAGAGTAAACATGTAAAAGGTGCATAATATTTAATCCAATTAGTGCTGAGCTCGACCGGGAAATAGTAATAAAAGATTCAAAGTTGAAGTCATACTGGCTGACGCGACGAATTTCATTGTCTTTGAAACTATAAGCGAAACGTACGACTTCTTCCATTTTCATGCATATTTTAATACCAAATACGCGCTTGGAGACGTATTTTTGTTTACATATTTATTGAATTATAAATATTAAAGCAGCCGTGCAAATAGTAAATCTTTATGTTACTTTTGTTTATAGGTCATTTTTACTTCCCTATATTTTGTTGAAACAGTTTACTCTAATGGTTTTGTGATCCAGATGGAACTAGAGTAAAAATCTTTACATCTCTTTTTGTTAGAATTGAAGTAGTATAAGAGAAGGTCCATTTTACAGAGATTTCCGCCAATTAATCGAGTATCTAATACAAAGTACACCTGCACATTTATACGTTTTGTACCCTCGCTTAAGTATATATCGCAGTAAACCATATGACAAAAAATATGACCATAAATCTGTGCGGCTTTAGTTTTTTAATACGTTGGAATCCAGCGCTGTATTTATTTACGTATAAATTTTATTATAAAATAAGTTTTCTTGCACGTTCCCATTAGTAGTTTATAATATATTTAGTGATATTTAATACTAGAAAAATATTAAGAATTTTTTGATGTATATAGTTTTTGTAACATTTAAGCCCAATTTCCTTTTCTGAAGTCTCCTTTTACTAAGCTATTTTAATATATATTTAATGTAAGTACGGGTTATTTACCAAAATTATCAAATTATACTTTTGATAAAACAATCAATCCCTTTGATTCTCCCCGGATCGATATGATTTTTGTGATGGAGATATTTGCAGGGCTGGAGAGTGACAGAAGCTACTGTTCCAAGACTACAGTCCACACGAACGAAGTTGCGGGTAAAAGCTAGTATACACATACAATCAATAGGCCTCAATGTATCAATGTACCTCGACAATTCACGTCACGATAAGAAATGTGTTTACGTCGCGAATACGAGAAGTTTGCGATTTATGGGCGAGGATAAGATATATTACAGATTTGATAGACGTTGGGATTGGACGAGGTGTCGGATGTTTTTCTCAAAAGATAGATAAATGAGTGGGACGAAACGGTGATTTGTAAGAAGAATTAATAAGGCATGTGTTACCTTTTTATCTTGACCAAAAGATAATCAATTTTTTTATCTAGTGATTTCATCATAGGATACTCAGCAAAGATTTAAAGTTATTTTGAATGGCATGGATGAATATGAGTTATGGAAACACTTATGTACTATATACGGTTGCGGCTCCTGGTTTGCGTCTTGCAAAAGTACGTAAGTCGTTTGTGGGTTTTGGTATAAGATTCTATAATAAAATTCCGCAATCAATTTCAGTTTTGCCATTACAGCAGTTTAAAAACACTGTTAAAAAGAGGCTCATACAGAAAGCTTACTATACTCTTGAAGATTACTTTGAAGATAAGAATATGTGGATATAGCTCTGTTTGAACCTGTACAAGACAGTAACGACTTAATGTAAATAGTATTAGGAATTATATTTTTAAAAAGAGCAACCGCCGAGTTTCTTGCTGGCTCTTCTCGGTAGAAACAGCTTTCCAAACAAGCAGTAAAATTGACGATTGCACTTGTTTACAAGTTTATTTGAATAAAGAATATTTAGAATTTGAATATATTTATACTTATTGTGCCCGCGGTATTAGCTGCATGGAAATTCTAGGGAATTCTGGTATATATTACTTCACAACCTATTTTATTTTCCAGTAAAAATCCCATCGGAATCGGTTAAGATGTTCCGGAAATGTATTAACCTTGTGTCCGATTGAGCTGAAATTTTATATGCTGGTCCAGCTCTGATGATAATGGATGTTTTGATACCTGATTCTCTGCAAGGCTTGGTTCCAGACGAGGGAACTCCTCAAGGACATGAAATTTTTTTAAAAGCTTTTATTATGTTTGAATTATTTGAATTAGTATCAAAAAAACGAATCCACTAACTAAAACTGATTCACGAAATATTAGGCTTTTAAATCTGGTAAATTTCCACCGTTTGGGAAGAGCGGTGACATAACAAATGTCGCTGTTACGCACTCATATATCCAATTCCGAGTCCTGACCCAAATTGCCGAACTTCCAGAGACGTTAGTGCGTACATTTTTTCCACTTAGGTACATACGTTCTACGCAATAAATACAGCTGCTTGAAATAACGAGTTTGGCGAAAAGATTTTTCTTATAGCTGGCTTCTAAGTTTATAGTCTAGTGGCGAGACCGTGCGACTATTTCTAGGGGTGACAGGTTCAAAATTCAGGCAGTACCCAATGAGTTTTTCTGTTAGTACTTAAGTGCCTAATTGCTACCGTGTGGTATCCGGATGAGTAGAATAGACCACCCTCATTATTACCAAGATGTCGTAAAAGGCAACTTAGGTAAGTTGACCCGCCGTGTGGTATCTGGATGAGTAGAATAGACCAGCCTCATTTATTACCGAGGTGTCGTAAAAGGCAACTTAGGTAAGTTGACCCGCCGTGTGTTGTCTGGATGAGTAGAATAGATCACCCTCATTTCTTACCAATGCCGTAAGGGGCGATTAAGGTAAGTCAACCTACCGTGTGGTATGCGGTTGAGTAAAATAGACCACCGTCTTTCTTACTGAGATGTCGTAAAATACGAATAAATTAAGCTAACATCAGGCAGGCGACCGGTCGTAAAATACGTAGCCAAATCATGTGGTAACATGTTTGTAACATGTTGTGCCGATCCCGCTTAGAGTGGGAAAAGGGCAGAAGTTGACTAAGGAAAGTCGAACCGCAGTGTGGTATCCAAACAGCCTGTAGTCCATTACATAGATTCTCTCAACAAACGCGGATTATAGCAAAATAATTCTATCATAACTTTTGTACTATGGAATTCATCAAAGTAACGTATACTTCTAGAATTTTTCTACGACCCTACTCTCAAAAAACAACAACAGAAGACTTTTGCCCAGCAGTGGGGATATTATTTAATAATATATATGGAGGATAATAGATATGGGGATAATTATCATCATCATCCTCCTGCCCTTTTCCCACTCTAAGTGGGGTCGGCACAACATGTTGTCACATGATTTGGCTATGTATTTTACGACCGGCCGCCTGCCTGACGTCACCTTAACTTTATCGTATTTTACGACACTTCTATAAAAAGGCTGGTCTATTCTACTCAACCGGATACCACACGGTAGGTCAACTTACCTAGTCACCTTTTACGACACCTCGGTAAGAAATGAGGGTGGTCGGTCTATTCTACTCAGCTGGATACCACACGGCGGGTCGACTTACCTTAGTCGCCTTTTACGACACCTCGGTAAGAAATGTGGGTGGTACTATTCTATTCAGCCGGATAATAACTAATTAACCAGGCTCATAGTTTTAAAAACAACAAATAATATTTCTGGATGAACGTTTTTTATATAATTAAGGATCGCAAAAAAAAAAGAAAATAATTTAATCAAAGTTGGATTACAATCAAAGCTTGTTCTTGATTAAGCTATAAAAGCTTCACGATGAAAACTTTTTTGTATAATTAATTAAATTTTTCGATATTAATGCCGGTCCGTAGTCAAGGCTGGAGATTCATACTAATTTTAATCATACGAATGTCTGTCTGTTACGTTTTCACTGTTAAACCGCTGAATCGATATTGATGAAATTTGCAACAATTAAAAACACAATTTTTTTTAAACACATCTGTGCCTGAAAATCAAATTAGAAATAGAGACTTTCAATGACGTCAGAGGAAATAGATCTACGCTCAGTTCAGTCACTTATTGGGTGGTGAAGCGAGTTCTAATAATATCTAAGTTTATCTACGTGATCAAATCACAATATGTTTTAAACATATTGTTACATGTTTCGGCTAGTTATGTTACGACCGGCCATCTGCCTGGCGTTAATTTTCCTTAGTCGCCTTTAACGACAAATTGTTAAGAAATGAGGGTGGTTTATTCTACTCAGCCGGATATCACATGGCGGGTCAACTCATCTTAGTCCCTTTTACGACATCTCGGTAAGAAGTGAGGGTTGCCTATTCTACGAGCCAGATACTACACGACGGGTCAACTTACCTTAGTTGCCTTTTACGACACCGCGGTAAGAAATGAGGGTGGTCTATTCTACTCAGCCGATTACCGCACGTCGGGTCAACTTACCTTAGTCGCCTTTTATGACACCTCGGTAAGAAATAAGGGTGGTCTATTCTTTTCAGCCGGATACCACACGGCGGAGAATATTGAATATTTAGTGATATACATTAATATTTATAAATAAATAAATAAATAAATATTTATTGAATATTTAATGACATAAATTAATATTTATTGAATACTTAGTGACATACATTAATATTTATTAAACATTTAGTGACATACATTAATGTTAATGGAATATTTAGTGACAAACTTCCAGCAACTAGTATCAGTGACGTATTCCATCACTTTCAAAGTACTTTAAAGTATATTCTGCGGAATACCGATAGACAACTTAGCGTCAATGTTGCAAACTTTGAAGCTTTGAAACTTTGTTCTGTCTGCTTTCGTCACAAACTGGACGAAATTGTTAAATATTGACGGAAGTTTGTTCCGCAAGGACGAACATTTCGACATTCTGTCACATAAATTCTTGCTCGAGTGTACTTTTCAATTTTTGTTAGTTTTATACGTTCAATACTTTTTGATACTAGTTTTCTATTGAATATCTTTTTTGTGGTGGTAATTATGATAACTAAAATTTGGAATGGAATGAAATCTAGAAATTGAAGAGTCATAATAAACTTTTTTTTACTTAATATAAATAACTTTCACCGTTTACTCAGCGCACGCAAGGAAAGCTAAAAATTTTGCCGTTTTCGCAATATTTTTCATTGCTGCTCCTCTCATATTTATCTTAGTAAGTAAGTAGCGGCCTGTTACAATCCCACTGCTAAGAATAGGCCTCTTCTCTCCTTTTTTGAAGAGAAGGTGTTGAGCGTAGACCTACCACGCTACTCCAATGCGGATTGGTAGGTTACACATATCTCCAGAATTCTCTAGAGATATCCTCACGAGGTTTTCCTTCACCGAAAAGAGTGTGATAAATTGCAATTATCAATTAGACACAAAAGTTTTAGCAGAAAAACTCATTGGTGTCTGCCCGGACTTGAACCCTGATGACCGGATTGAACCCCTGTGTGACTTCCTCGAAAGAGTCGCACGGTGTTACCGCTGGGCTACCTCAACTTTTTATTCATCTTAGCGTGATGTTATATAGCCTATAGCCTTCCTCGATAAGTGGACTTTCTTACACTCAAAGAATTTTTTAAATCGCTTCAGTAGTGCTTGAGATTAGCGCGTTCAAACAATCAAACAAACAAACAGACTCTTCAGCTTCATATGTAAGTGTATATATAGATTAAAATTAAATATTTCATTTGCTTTGACGCATGTGCATTGAAACTTATGTGTTTAATTGATAATTGCAATTTATCACACGCTTTTCGGTGAAGGAAAAAATCGTGAGAAAACCTGCATATCTCAGAGAATTCTAGGGATATGTGTAACTTACCCAACCCCATTGGAGCAGCGTGGTAGGTCTTACCTCTAATCCTCTCCATAAACAGAGAGAGGAGGCCTATACCCAGCAGTGGGATAGTGGCGGGCCGTTGCTTTACTTTTATGTACTTGTTTTATGGGAACGCAAAGTAACGCTTGATTCTATAAAATATAAAGAATTGTATTCAAACTACTTACTAACTTACTTCTAGTAAAGTTCGAATATGCAAATTATGCGACAGCAAAGTTGATAATGTTTTAAACTGCTTAGAAACTCTTTTATGTGCTAAGTCTATTATGTGCTAAATTCGTTAGATAACCATCTGAACTGCAAACTTTAAAATGAGGCTTGAGTTTCAGTATATATTCTATTTTTAATTTATTTACCTTCTCTATTGAAAAAAAAATACATTACATTACATAACTTAAAAAATTGTACATTGATAACTTAAAAATTGGTGATGTATATAATAGCAGTTTACATTAGTAGATTTTTTTTACGATATAATGCCTTAATTTCGAAGCAATTTTAAACAATATAGCATTAATCCTTATCCAATTAATTACCTTAAATACATTGTTGATTTCATAAAGATCAATATGGCCGTTTACAGCATGTAATTTAAATGAACATTTTCGAAGATATCACAGATTTAAAATCCCGCGAGGAGGCCGCGCTTCACCATATAGCACTTCGAATTTAGCAGCTATATGTCGCTCTTCCAAGAGTAAAAAGAAAACATGTTTGTATTGTCTAATGACAAGAGAGCTGTGAATGTTATATATAAAGACATTCTGTAATTAATTGTAAAAATAAAATACATAGGGAAAAATGTAAAACGTAAATATGTAGTATATGAATTTAGATATTAGATATAGCAGAAAATCTTCTTGATATTGGGAGAGGGGAATTGTCTTTCTCCAAATTTAATACGTGCGGGCCACGGGCAGTAATTAATAAATCAAAACTACTGGATCGATTTTAATCATTTTTTTTCAATGAGTCACATGGGCTATATATATTATACCCGTGCGAAGTAGGTCGCTAGTATGTTTATAAAATGAACTTCACTATTGCAGAGGTTTTATCTGCAAATTACCTTATTCTCTTAGAAAAGCATTGAAATATAACTAATGAAATAGGAAGCTGTTCTGTAATTAATTGTTTAAAAAAAACAAAAGAGCAGATTTTCAAAGAATTTGGCTTAAATTGAAAATCTTGCTTTCTGATTAAAAGTGGATCGAGTCATTGAGAAACTCTCGTCCGATAGTTGATAGTGAGGTACTCGGGCAAATTAATCCCTGCGGTTCGCACTTGATGCTCTAATAACCAGCCATTCTGTAAAAGTTTCTCAAAATACGCACGCTATTTTCGTCTATTGTGATACAACAATAAAGGTCAATTTTGTGTACCGTTATTAGTAGGCGTATGGCTTCGTGATGGATTATGGGAAAGTTGCCGGTCGAGCAACCTTCGAAATGAGTTTCGACCAATCTCCGAGCATATGTGACGGGACATTGTGAAACTGTGGGGAATATTTGGTCATCAGTCATGTACGAATACATCAAATGATATCGTGAATAATAAAAATATAATAATTAATAATTAGCAGCATTTTGCAGAATTTAGCAGCGATCGGACGCGCAACTAAATGTCGCTCTTTCAAGAGTAACCTCTAAAGAAAACATGTTTGTATTGTCTAATGATAGGAAAGCTATGAATGTTGTTTATAAAGACATTCTGTAATTAATTTTAAAAATAAAATACATAGGGAAAAATGTAAATATGTAGTATATGAATTTAGATATTAGATATAGCAGGAAATCTTCTTGGTATAGGGAGAGGGGAATTGTTTTCTCCAAATTTAACGCTTGCGGGCCACGGGCAGTAATGAATAAATCAAAACTACTGGATCGATTTTAAACATTTTTTTCACTGAGTGACATAGGTTATATATTTTATACCCGTGCGAAGCAGGGGCAGGCTGCTAGTAAGTATATATTCACCAGTTGTTTGTCACCCATAACACAAGTATTATGTTACTTACTTTGGGGACGGACGACTGTGTGTAAGTGTCCCATATATTTATTTTATTTATTTATATGAAAAAAATATAATACTTACAGATGTCTGTTATATTCTTAGATGACTTTAAATATTGCAGATAGAAAAAGAGACCCACTTTATTGGTTTCTTATAAAATTTTCTTCAAATACTTTTGCAGTGATGATGAAATGATTTTGAAACAAAATTTTCACCAACAATCCTGCCTGTTTTAAGCAATTTTGCGAAACAGCAGTAAAGTTGACAATTCCTACCTTAATTTATAGAATTAGACGTAACTTTGCGGAGGTCCATTACACAAAACTAATAAAAATATTATTTTGCTATAATCCGCGATAAAAGAAAATATATGTAATGCTAAATATAGAGTGCAATATTCGTTCTCATACCTGAAACATACAGAATTTGTAAAAATGTTTCGCGGGTTATACCAAAATAATATTTTCATTAGTTTTGAATTCCTACCTTGTTAAGGTTTCATTGATTCAAATTCAATTCAAATTCAAAATATTCTTTATTAAATTAAACTTGTAAACAAGTGCTTTTGAATTACCTTCCTCTACTGTTGGTTCGGAAAGCTGTTCCTACCGAGAAGAGCCAGCAAGAAATTCGGCGGTTGCTCTTTTAAAAATATAATTCTTATTACTGATTACATTTAGTTATTCCAGTCTTCAAAGAGTAGCTACGTCCACGACTTCTTATCATCTAAGTAATCCTTAATAATATAGGCTTTTTGTTAAAAAAACAAGTTCCGCGTTCAGTATAAGCCAAAAGCAATCCTCAATCAGTTGTCAATAAATAAAATCTATTTTATCTCTCACGTTGAAATTCTGTATCACACATCCATTGAGATCAAGCGAGATCACATAAAGATATTTATTACAGTAAGAAAGAAACAAATTCACAAAGGAACACAAAGGGTGGAAGTCGGTAAGATTTATCGGTAGCGTTCAGGTATATTGTCGCGACAAGATTATTTAGCAATAACGTCGAGTTTTTGTGCAAATAACTTGAATGCACCCCAAGAGAAATTTATTCTTTAAGACTTTTATTCCTTTTATTTTAAATTTGGATTTTTTTTAAGCGTCACGTTTTAAGTTATGAACGCCTTTTTAGTTTTAGATTGTCTATTTTTAGCAATAACGTCGAATTTGTGCAAATTACTTGAATGCATCCCAGGAGAAATTTATTCTAGAAAACTTTTGTTCCTTTTGTTTTAAATTTGGAATTTTGTTTTTAAACGTCACATTTTAAGTTATAGCCGTAGGTTTTTTTAGTGTTGTCATTTGAATCTAGCGATATTCGATCTTTCAGGTTGACTATTTTTAGTAATAACGTCGATTTTTGTGCAAATAGCTTGAATGCACCACAAGAGAAATTTATTCTTTAAGACATTTGTTCCTTTTGTTTTAAATTTGGAATTTTGTTTTTAAACGTCACATTTTAAGTTATGGACGTAGGTCTTTTAGTGTTGCCATTTGAATCTAGCGATAGTCGATCTCTCTGGTTGCTTATTTTTAGCATTAACGTCGATTATTTGTGCAAATATCTAGAATGCACCCTAAGAGAAGTTTATTCTTAAAGACTTTTGTTCTTTACAATTTAAATTTTGTTTGTTTTCAACGTCATGTTTCAAGTATGGACGTAGGTATTTTTAGTGTTGTGCCATTTGAATCCAGCGATTTATTCGATCACTCTAGCTGTTTACCTAGTAAGGGGTTTACAAACACGTTTCCGGGTGCCGGGACTCCATTCCAATGTGTAAAAATAAAGTATTCAAAGGATTTTTTGATCGAATAGCTAACATATTTCCATTTAGCTTTGCAATTTGTTGAGCTACGTGGTCAAGTTTACTGCGGATCTATTGTATTATATTTTTTTGTCATCAGTAACGTAAATACACTTAAATTAATACAGGATGTTATGTTATGTTATAAGCTTTTAAATGGACATATTTCATTATCAGCCAAGTAGTTTAGCCTTAAAAGCATCAGAAACAAACGACTTAGGAATTTTTAATATTAGTGTTTTACACAAACTCGTTTTAAATAAAGCATAAAACAGTGTTTCTTATGCTTATTTATATTTTTATAAAAAAATATTGTTTTTTTTTCGTTTATTTCTATCCGTTTTAACACCTCGGTTAATTGCCTCTTCAGGTGACAAGAGGGCTGGCTCCTTTTTCGCACAAAGAATCACCTTAGCGATTCAACGCGGAAACGCTGCCAGCATTCTTGGGACCATTCCACGTGGGCATTATTTGTATAGTCCTAGCGGTTAAGTAATTTAAGATAGATAAAAAAAATTAAGTTTATATGCCAAATTAATATATACAATAAATAAAATGTTTTTCCCTCAAGAATAATAAAAACACAAAAATATTAAGTAAAAAAAGTGTTGCGATAGAAGTTAGGAGTAACACTAGTATAATAATAAACATAAACCTGGCAAAGATATATCGCCGACATTCGAGATTGCTATTATATCCAATACTCGCCGCCAAAATTGCTAAGTTCGTACCACGCATCTCAAGGGAATGCCCGCTACAGTCGTGAATATCTTGTAAAAGCGTGTTGATCCACAAGAATGGGATCTTTTAGAAATATTTTTTGCGACAGGAGTTTAGGTGCCGTTATGCTAAGTATAGAGCTGTGGTAGCCCAGCGGTAACACCGTGCGACTCTTTCGAGGAGGTCACGAGTTCAAACCCGGGCAGACACCAATGAGTTTTTCTGTTAAAACTTATGTGTCTAATTGATAATTGCAATTTATCACACGCTTTTCGGTGAAGGAAAACATCGTGAGGAAACCCGCATATCTCTAGAGAATTCTGGAGATATGTGTAACCTACCAATCCGCACTGGAGCAGCGTGGTAGGTCTTAGCTCCAAACCTTCTCTCCAAAAACGGAGAGAAGAGGCCTATTCTCAGTGGGATAGTAACAGGCCGCTACTTATGCTAAGTATAAGTATGCGTTTGGCTAAGTATTACGCCTGCCTGACGTCAACTTACCTTAGACGCATTTTACGACACCTTGGTAAGAAATGAGAGTGGTCTATTTTACTAAGCCGGGTACCACACGATTGTAATAAAAATTTAATTAAATACACTTGTAAATCTGTCTTCAAGTAGTGAAGTAATATAAATAAATAAATATAAATATATGGGACACTTACACACACGGCCGTCCGTCCCCAAAGTAACTTAAAACTTGTGTAATGGATTACAGACAACTGGTAAATATATACTAATATAATTTTTAAATACATACTTAAATACAAATATACACCCAGACTCGAAGACCAACAAATTCATTTATAGAAAATGTTGGCCCTCGGCGGGAATTGAACCCACGACCCGCGGAGCTGAGGGGAGGGTCACTACCCACTGCACCAACGGGCCAGTCAGTAACGTCCTGTGTATGTGGTAATGTGGATCTGTCTGATCTGATGGAATCTGTCTGGATTGGCATAAATGACAAGTTATAAGACGAAGTTCTTCGGCTAACGTAAATTCTCAAAGTAGTACATGGGAAATTGTAAAACATTTAACTAGATTGACTGCTTATTGTAAATAAAAAAAGATAAATTATAGTAGTTTTTAAAGAGGATGTTGGGGTGAAAGGTCTCAACTTTCTCATTTTGATACTCCTATTAATTTAATATTCACTTTCACCTTGACCAACTTACGAGTATATGGACTCAGAAATTCACTTTTATTAAAAAATTACCTTCATGATGACAATGGACAGACTAAACTTCATAACGTCAAGTTTCACTATTTAAGACAAGTACCTTTGTAAAAGATATGTTAAAAGATAGAAAGCCGGTGACATGTGGAAACAGAACCAAGGTTTTAAACTTTTTGGGTCCGCCTGTTTCCATAAGGGTATCACAGCGTTGCATTTGACATTCAATCTACCTCAATTCCATTCAATTCTACATTTTAGCATTTTTTAATTCCCGAAAACAAGTATAAAACGACATTTAAATGAAACCTAGCTAGATCGATTTTTCTCCCCCAAAATACATTCTGAATTTCATGAAAATCGTTGGAGCCGTTTCCGAGTTTCAGTTAAGATACCCAATCAAATAAAAAGTTCGTTACAAACTTTCCCAAACTTTCGCATTTATAATATTAGTAGGAAACTATAATATTATAACACGATTATATTATATGACGACCTAGTTTCAGAGGACCTAACGCTGCAGGGCTCATTTGCTAATGCTACGCTTAACGTAATTATCTATCTAAGCTAAATTTCATTTTAAATGAGAAGCATTTTGTAATAAGTAAGAACACTAGTAGTTGACCATGTACTAGTAGTTGACCGTTTTGTTTGAAATTTTAAATAATAAGGGTTTTGTTTGTTGATTAAAAACCTGACAGTGCTCCACCACGCTGCTGGTGGCGGGAACAGGGTACCGTTGGACACATTGCCCCCATCCCCGCCAGTACCAACTCTGAACCCCAGATTGCGCTACCTCTGAGTCGGGGCCTGTCTAAAAGTGGCCCCTCCCTCCGCTAATCGATGCATCGGGATCACCAGATGCATCGACCGCCTCGGTACCTTAACTCCAGCGAGCGATAAAACCCCGTTCTCGGAGGAGGTCCCGTAAACGTAATTTACTCTTACTTTTTACTGTATAATATCAGGATTTTTTTATAAAGGTAAAAACCCCTTATGGGTACCGACGCCCAACGGGGACAGGTGGCGCTTATTTCGGACTCGCACCGACTTAAACGACCTGTGTGCCCCACCACGCTGCCGATGCCAAGGACAGGATATCGTTGTACACATTGCGCCAATCCTCGCCCACAGCAGCTCTGATCAAAGAGAACACCTCCTCCAGGTAGGGACCCCTCGAAAAAGAAGCCCCCCTCCGCTAACCGATGCATCGGGAGCACCAGATGCACCGACCGCTTCGGGGACCTGTAGCCAGACGTCCGATATACCCCGTTCGGAAGGTCCCCTGACAGGGCGGCAGACGATGGGCTTAGGCAAGTCGCTATCACCTGGACTCACCAGCAGCAGACTGGATCCAGAACAAGAGTTCCCGAAACCGCTCCACCGCCCCCCTCCGCTCCCCTCCGCAGAGCAGAAGGAGGCCACCGCTGCCCGCGATTGCTCCCTGCCCACCATGTTTTATAATATCAGGCTTCCTTATACTAATTAACTAAAATCCGTATTCCATGTAACACCTCTCGCACCATTTCCAGTTAATTATGTACGATGTTACTCGGAAAGTTTGTTAATTGCGCCCCGTCGGAATAAAGCGAATGTTAATTTAAACGTGTTTAATTATTTTTAGTATATTTTCTATGTTACCCGTGAATATTCATATGAGGTTTATATAAAACTAGCTTTGATATCAGCTTCGCCGGCATGAAAATCAGTGTCACAATTTTTTTTGCGAATTGAAATTTTCAACTTTAAATTTTTCTCTCTCTTAATATCCGTAAAATAACGCCTAATTCTATATATTATAGCTTATTAAAAGGTCGCAATATTTATTTAAAGTAGAGATTTTTATGAAAATGTAATATAATATTTGTAAGGACTTAGATATTTAAAAGAGATGATGTTTTTACATCACCTCTTTTTCAAGAAAATTTCAACGTCACAAGACAACCATTTATCACGTAAATTCAGGACAAATTGTCCATTTATTTCCGGATATATTTCGCACTTCGCTGCGTTCGGACGCATTTGAATGCAGTTTCAATACAGCATCTTTTTGTTTTGAGTTATATTAGATTTATTCAAATTGTTTCACATATTTTCCCATATTTCACCGTCCCAAGTTTTCGAAGAATTTCAGTCTATCATTTTGTGCAGCTGTGCGAACATGTTATAGCCTAGTGGTGAGACCGCTTCCGAGAATCCTGGTCAGGTACCAATGAGTTTTCTGTTAAAATTTAAGGTGAGTGCACTAGTAATTGACCGTTTTGTATGAAATTTTAAATAATAAGCGTTTTGTTTGTTGTAGCTAATACTGTAATTATGGTGCAAGTGTTGCCTGTTTCTACATACATTGGTTTGCGCAAATGGGTGAGTAATTAGCATGATTGTTATACCGGACGATGCATTTGTTATCCTTCAGGATGATTGATTATCTGATGCTTTATATAAAACTAGCATTCGCCAGCGGCTCCGCCCGCGTGGAAAATTTAAACCGTAATATTTAGATAACCATAAAAATGGTAAAATCGGGTAAACCTTAAAAACTGAATATATGCTGCTGTGGACTTTTATTTAGAACTTTTAGATGGGAACAATTTTTTAATACATGATTTTTGAATAACTATTATTGTTTACTCAGCACACGTAAGGAAAGCTTTAAATTTTGCCGTTTTCGTACTATTTTTGATGGCTGCTCCTCTCCTATTCATCTTAGCGTAATGTTATATAGCCTATAGCCTTCCTCGATAAATGGACTATCTTATACTAAAATAATTTTTCAAATCGGTCCAGTAGTTCCTGATATAAGCGCTTTCAAACAATCAAATAAACAAACAAACTCTTCAGCTTTATATATTAGTATAGATTACGATTTTGACGTGGAGTCTATTCTCCTGATGATACTTCGGTTACGGGGCGAAACTATCTTAGAGATTGTCGTAATGAGTATAATTTTGTGATACGCGTGGTGACTGGTTCTGCATGTATAAGGTATATAAATGCCTTCTTCCTACACTTAGCATTACATAGATTTAATTAACAAACGTGGATTATAACAAAATAATTCTATAATAACTTCTGTTGTACGCAATTCCGCAAAGTAACGCCTGATTCTATAAATGTTAATTGTATCTATATGGTTAATGAAGTTATATTCAGCTGTCACTACCAAAGATTCATGAATTTGCATGAGTTATACAAGCATGATACCGAATACGTAATATTTCATAGTAATAGCAGCGAGTCGTAACAAACAGTGAGCGATATAATATGTAGGTATATGTGTATAGTATTGTTATTTTGTAACACATTGGATTTAGCATGAATTACAGACGTCAGTGTCGGAGGATTCAAGAAAACCCAGATTACTAAAACTAATTTATATTTGTATAAAAACTACAAACTAACTACATACTAAAAGGCATCTTTCCTAGCACAATGCTAAGGAAAGAATATTTTAAACTAATTTATTTTAATATAATAATTACATTCTAACTATAAACTAAAAGTGTCTATCCTAGCTCGATGCTAAGGACAGAATGATTAAATTGAATAGCTATTCCTAAGGGCTGGCGGCAACATATCCGATTACAATGATTTGCCGCCCGGTGACGGCGTCCTATGGTCCAGTTACGCCGATGATGTAAATATCCGCATGGACCCATTATTTATTATAACAACTATAGAGCACCATTGTTACTTCTATAACACCTCCACCCTCAGTTGGGCAATTATTTTTGAAGCTTCAGATGAGAAAATATTGCTGGTACAGTAGGAGAAGCTGTTCCTGGCCTCTGATTCTGACTACCTTCATCTGCAGTGGTTCTGTCTTAATTTGCTCTTTATGCGCCAAACATCGTCGTCGCGATGAATATACTGAGTGAAAGTGCACTTAATAAGATGTATAGTTGATTGTCGTATGGTAGATGAACTCTTTAGGGGTATTCTTAAGGTCAACTTCGGCTGGGATATAAGCTTATGATGTACGTAATTTTCTGAGATCAATGGTTTGAAGATTCAGTTCAAATGATTTCTTCTCAACGGTATCCTTACAGTATGTACTATGGTGATATTTGGAAATGACATCACACAGTGTTTCTCGTTGAGTATTTCCAGTGCAATTTTTGACAAGGTTACTGTAGTCATCTTGCAGCCCATCCCGTTGGATTGATTTACGATGAGAGTTCTTGTGCAATCTGTCGAAGCTGATGGTACAGTTTGTCGGTGCAGATGTACCAGGTATAGAACTTCGGGCATTCAACCTCAATGTACACATATCCTTTTCCATTTGTTGCCAGGGAAGGATAAGGAGGGAAGGATTAGGACTTGATTAAATTTATTTGGGGCTATTGATAATTTATAAAAGTCAAATTTTCTTTTGCTAAATATAGGAAGCTTAAGTATAATATCTGGGTGACCGAGCTTCGCTCGGTAATTTTTTACAAAAAAAACTTTAAAAAAAGAAAAAACAATTATTTAGCTGGGATCGATCCTTGGCACTCACATTTCTCGAGGCTGCCCGCTAACCGAATAAGCTACGTCGACTTGACAGTTAATGGCGAAAATTCAATTCAATATAAATGTTAGTGTTTTTTTAATGCCCAAAAATAGGGATAAAACAATATTTTTTTTACATAAAACCTAGCTAGATCAATTTTTCTCCCCCAAAACCTCCTACATGCTGAATTTCAGGAAAATCGTTGGAGCCGTTTCCGAGATTCGGAAAATATATATATATACAAGATTAACTCATTTAAATATTAAGATTACTATTCTATTTTCAGAGTATTAATAGCCCGGCCTAATGAAATATCATTATTCCCTAATCTCTAAATAAATTACTTGGTCATTTGCCGTAAATTTAATCATATTATTAAAACTGTAATACTAAACATTAGATGATGAATACTTGAGGTACGAATAAACGCTAGTATATTTTCTATTCTAAAAGTTCATCAGAGATATCTTCAATATTTTCGGTTATTATAGTTAGATACTGAGCAAATTTCGCGTACTTAATTAGACTAACATATTGAACTCATGCAAAATGCGTTTATCATTGATCTGAATAATTGACTTTTTATAAACATAATCGTTACAATTCTGTAAGTATATGACATTTAACTCCTCTTATACGAATTCGAGAGCCTTGTCTACACTATCAGGACGCATGCATCTAATCCGTGAGCCCAGTGGTTCTTTTAATCCCCGGACAAAAGCTTGCAGTGTTAACTTTCTATAAAGAGTCCTTTTAGCCTCTATAGTGGTTGTAATATTTTCGTGTAACGTAACATATGTCATGATAGTGCTAAATAAATTTAAACAACGGTCATAAAATTCTTGCGGCGAATTATTTCCCTGCGTGGCTAGCATAAGGTCATTATATAAAGCGGTCTCATCTCTTTGGTCTGAAAAATTATTTACTAAAATTTTCTTTATGCAATCCTAATCCTCAGATATCATATTCGAGTTAATTATAATCGCGGCTGGCCCTGTGATTTTATTTAAAATCCCGTTAATGAGGTAAAGCTTCGATAGTTCATTATCAGGATTTAGACTTACATAATACATCTATGTCTATAATTATCTAAATTATCTAAAGAACGTTTAAAAATACTAGAATTACTAACTAAATTTAAACTAATGTCTCTTATTGTCCAACTGAAGGCTCCGGGCGATTTTAGCACGCGAAAACCCTACAGAGGTACTTTACTTAGGATAAAAAATTTTGGTAGCTTATAGGTAAGGACTAAGGATAAAAGGCAATACACAGAAAAGATTTTTGTGTACTTACTGGGCAAGAATCTGGTACTCGGGAATATCGATTTTCGGATTTTCCTCCGCTCCAAACTTCTGGTTCTTTTAATGCTCCGTCGCTCGTGGTAGTTTGAAAATTTAGGTCTTCAATTTTGGAATTCCTAACCAAAATCTACCCCAAAACGGCTTAAAGCATCCTTTACCGACTGCGCCAATTACAGACGTCAGTGTCGGAGGATTCAAGAAAACCCAGATTACTAAAACTAATTTATATTTGTATAAAAACTACAAACTAACTACATACTAAAAGGCATCTTTCCTAGCACAATGCTAAGGAAAGAATATTTTAAACTAATTTATTTTAATATAATAATTACATTCTAACTATAAACTAAAAGTGTCTATCCTAGCTCGATGCTAAGGACAGAATGATTAAATTGAATAGCTATTCCTAAGGGCTGGCGGCAACATATCCGATTACAATGATTTGCCGCCCGGTGACGGCGTCCTATGGTCCAGTTACGCCGATGATGTAAATATCCGCATGGACCCATTATTTATTATAACAACTATAGAGCACCATTGTTACATCTATAACACATGTTACAGCATTGTATCAGTTTGTTTATGGTTTGCTTTTGTTTATTAATTTAATTGTCTTTTTTATTCCTTTTTAGCTGACAATACCCCTTCCGTATTGTTTAAAGAGGCCTCGAGCCGGAGATGATACTCATGGGGTACAGAGCTGCTACTGGACGGAGCTGGATAATGTGCTACGGGCATAGGGGCAAGGTGTTAACGGGGTATGGGAAATGTGCTACGGAGATAGGGGCAATTTGCTACGGGGATAGGGACAACGTGCTATGGTGATAGGGGCACAATGCTACAGGCAACGTGCTACGGGCATAGGGGCAATGTGATATGGGCATAGAGGCAATGTGCTAAGGGCGTAGGGGCAATAGGCTACGGACATAGGGGCATTTTGTTACGGGATAGGGGCAATGTACTACGGGGATAGGTGCAATATGTACAACGTTATCCTGTCCTCGCCACCAGTAGAGTATTGGTTCACTGTCAGAACTTATCTAATTTTTGTTTAATTTTATGGGTATAATTTGTTAGGTTATCTTAATATTTAAATGAGATAATTTTGTATTTATATATTTTGGTAACGGCTCTAATGATTCTTATGAAATTCAGTATGTAGGGGGCTTTGGGGGAAAAACCCGTCTAACTCTAGGTATTATTTAAAAAAATGTTGTTTTAAAAAACTGTCAAAAAAGAAATAGATTTTAAAGCTTAAATTTGCTTTCATTTGTCAAGTTATTAAAGCTTAATGGTAATAATTCATATAATCATTACATGTTTAGGTAGACGTCACATAGCAATAGAAAATTTATTAGAGCGGAATAGGTGTAATAAATATCCCCTCAATTTCGAGAGCGCTTGAAACCACATGTCAAAACCGCGCGTTGACAGAGGCGGATGGCGACAGTTCACAGTGTGCCGGACGTTTGCAGCAAACATTGTTTCCCTTTATACCTACAACGTACATAAAATATATAAGGTAAGCGCACTAGTAATTGACAATGTACTAGCAGTTACAAATAATTTTGTGACACATTTATTGTAATAGGGTATATTTTAGGTTTCCCTATTTTAGTATTGTTAGTTTATATAAAAATAATGTGTATTACACCTAAGGCCATCTAGCGTTAAATATTCAAGTCATGTAGTGTTTGTTCATTATCTGTATTACCATGAATAAAGCTTCTGTTTCGTTCCAAGTCAAATGAGAGTCACTGCGCTTTATTATCCTTTTATTAAGTATAATAATTGTATGCTATACATGCACTAGTATGATAAGGGCACTGGGCACTGCCTGTTAAACAGACACCTTTCAATAATGAGAATGACAGAAGATGCTGCGTGCCCAAGTGTGGAGAGGAAGAAACGTGTCTTCACCTTATGGCTGAGTGCCCTATGTACTCGCTGGTAAGATGGGACATACTAGGTAAGGATGAAATTGAAGTCGAGGATCTGACAAATATCTCCTTCAGGGATATTATCAGGTTCGTCCATCATGGTCAGGAAGGAGACTGCCGAGCGTAACCGCGAAAGGGCTGATCCTTCTCGCAGGCAGAGACGAAGGGGCCGTAGAAACCGCCCTAATTGATAGTCCCGGCCAATGGGACCTCTGGGGTCACGATCGGTCAGAGTAGGGGCTGTGGCCGTTCCTTTCGACCCCGAGAGGAAACGGAACTTGTTACGGACACAAGCTCCGTACTATATTTTGTAGAGCACGATGTGCACGGCACTAGAGAGACATCGGTGCAGTTCGTCAGAGATCCCGGGGCCTCTCTGCTAGTGCGGAGACTGTCTATCGAGGGGGTTTTAGTGGGTAGAAATCCCACATAACCGGATCTCACCCCTAAGAGTTCCGGTATCTTTTTGGAGATTTCCCCCCCGTTAAAAAGGGATATTATCAGGTTCGTAAAAGCTACGGGTAGATTAGAGCAGGAGACACTGTCGGGACAGCAGTGAAACCCTTGTCCCAACATGGGGAAATGGGTGGAATATTCCGGAATAGGAGTCCCTGCACTATACAGTTTAGTTGTTTAGTACATTTTGAGAAAATCTATCATATACTGACAGAGCTTTTGGGGACACAATTTTATATTAAGTAAATATGTATAGATATATAGTAAAGTGTAGTTATGAAGTACCAAGAGGTATACGGATAAAAAATATAAAATTATTCTGGTACCAAAAAAATATTTTCAGAAAATCCCGCACTTCAATCGCTGTGGCTTTGAGCTTGTGACTCGAAAAGCTCTTAAATTGTTTGGATATTTACCAGACCGATTTAACTTTTGAATATGCTTGGAGTGCTTTTGAAACTTGAATTTAGAATATTCAAAAAGTCTTTAATCTCTGCGTAAAATCGTCTGCGTATTATTATTACCGAGACGTTTTTATCTATAATATATAAAGCTGAAGATTTTGTTTGTTTGATTGTTTCAAAGCGCTAATCTCAGAAACTACTAAACCGATTTGAAAAATTATTTCAGTATAGAATAGTCCATTTATCAAGGAAGGCTATAGGCTATAGAACATCACGCTAAAATGAATAGGAGAGGAGCAGTAATAAAAAATATTACGGAAACGGCAAAATTTAAAGCTTAATTTAAAGTAAACGCTGAAAGTAATTAAAAAATCATGTATTACAAAATTGTTCCCTCCTTAAAGTTCTAAATAAAAGTCCGCGAAAGCATATCTAGCATTTAAGGTTAACCCACTTATGCCAAAGCCTACTATACTCTTGAAGATTATTTAGAAGATAAGAATGTGTGGATATAGCTCTCTTAGAACCTGTACAAGACAGTAACGACTTAATGTAAATAATATTAAGAATTATATTTTTAAAAGAGCAACCGCCGAGTTTCTTGCTGGCTTTTCTCGGTAGGAACAGCTTTCCGAACCAGCAGTAGAGTTGACGATTCAAAAGCACTTGTTTACAAGTTTATTTGAATAAAGAATATTTTGAATTTGAATTTGAATTTGAATATGGTTATCAAAAACTATATTACGGTTTTTAATCTTTTCACGCGGGCTGAGCCGCTGGCAATTGCTGTAGAATATAAGATATTTGTTCATTTACCTTTCTTTGTGATATTTGTACAAGGGTAAATTAAAAGAACGTTTTTAATACTAGCTGCCCTTTTAACATTGACTTTCTAGACTAGACTGGTTCATTGACATTACATTTTCATTCTTAAATAATTTCTTTTTCTATCTAGATTCTCTTTTATATAATTTTTCTTCATATTTTATACTTCAAATATCAGAAAAGATAGGTTTTCATTCGTGCCGTATGGTATCCGGCTGAGTAGAATAGACCACTCTTATTTTTTACTGAGGTGTCGTAAAAGGCGACTAAAGTAAGTTGACTCTCCTTGTGGTGTCCGGTTGAGTAGAATAGATCACTCTCTTTAGTACCGAGGTGTTGCAAAAGGCGAGTAAGGTAAGTTGACGTCAGGTAGTCGGAAGATCGTAAATTATCAAAAATCGTGTAAAAACATGTTTAAAACTTGTTGTGCTGAGCCCAATTAGAGTGGAATAAGGGCAGGAGAATGATCAATTATTAAGTCACTTAAGGCATTGTGAAGGTTGTGTGAAATGTGTGAAAAATTATCGAATAATTTGTTTATAATGTACACATACGTAACCGGTTTTCGATCAAATTTGTTACAGTTCCATTTTCAGAATAACAAATTCAAATTCAAAATATTCTTTATTCAAGTGGACTGTTTACAATACATTTGTATCGTCAAATGTTTTAAAGAAGCTACCGTTGATTCGGAAGTGTACCGAGAAGAACCAGCAAGAAACTCGGTGGATAATTTAAAAAAAAACAGATATCACCTAATTCATGGTATTTTAGCATTTCTGTTAATTTGACGGGTCTAGTAATTAGTTTTTATGATGATTTTAAGTATAAAAGTTGAAAGCTTGATATTAGAACCACATCAAATAAACAATTCTAATTGATTATGTATCCACAATCCGGATAGGGTAACCCAATTACCTAATCGCTTGTGACGATCGACTGGCCCCGAGGATATCGCTTGACCCCGAGTCACTAACACGGAAAACGGACACTAAACTCAAGGAATAGGTTAAACCTTTTACCTATTCCTTATTATCGATCATCATTCTCCTGCCGTTATCCCACTTTAGGTGGGGGTCGGCAATACTTGTTATAAACATGTTGTAACATAATTTGGCTACATTTTTTACGACCGGTCGCCTGTCTGACGTCAACTTACTTTAGCCGCCTTTTGCGACTTTTTGTGAGGATGGTGTATACTACTTAGCCAGATACCACACGGCGGGTCACTTACCTTAGTTGCCTATAACGACACCTCGATAAGAAATGACGGAAGTCTATTCTACTCAGTAGGATACAACACGGCGGGTCACTTACCTTAGTCGCCTATAACGACACCTCGATAAGAAATGAGGGTAGTCTATTGTACTCAGCCGGATACAACACGGCGGGTCACTTACTTAGTCGCCTTTTACGACACGAAATATACGAAATGAACGTGCTCTGTTATACTCAGCCGGATACCACACGGCGTTAAAGCATATCGTCGTACAAAAAAACGATCCTTTAATATTAAATTGAAGCTGAAAAAAATCATAAACATCACGATGAAGCTACGATATTCCCGCAAAGCCTAATGACTACAATATCACAAAGATAAATTAAAATATGCATCATTCTCGAGGGAGAATTACGGATGAGAGTGATTTTATATCTATACTAATATATAAAGTTGAAGAGTTTGTTTGTTTGATTGTTTGAACGCGCTAATCTCAGAAACCACTGGACCGATTTGAAAAGTTCTTTGAGTGTAAGATAGTCCATTTATCCAGAAAGGCTATAAGCTAACATCACGATAAAAAGATTAGGGAGAGGAGCAGCAATAAAGAATAGTACGAAAACAGCAAAATTTAAAGCGTTCCTTGCGTGCGCTAAGTAAACGGTGAGTTATTCAAAAATCCTGTATTACAAATTTTTTCCCCTCCAAAAGTTCTAAATAAAAGTCCGTGATATATGTCCGACTCAATTTAACCATTTTTATGATTATCAAAATAGAATAGAATAGAACTTCCCACGCGGGCAAAGACGCTGGTGAATGCTAGTTTTAAATAAAGCATCAGATAATCAATCATCCTTGCATCCTCGAGTATAACAATAGCATGCTAATCAATCACCCTTTTGCGCAAACCAATGTATGAAAAAACAGACAACAATTACACCATAATTACAGCATTTGCCCATCTAGCTTCGAAATGAAATGTAATTTAGTATTTTGATAACAATAAAAATGGTTATAGTGTGTTAATCTTACAAGATTTTATTTAGAACTTTTAGAGAGAAACAATTTGGTAATACATTATTTTTGAATAACTATTACCAGGTTTACTCAGGTACCGTTTACAAGGAAAGCTTTAATTTTGCAGTTTTCGTAATATTTTTTATTGCTGCTCCTCTCCTATTCATCTCAGCGTGATGTTATATAGTCTATAGCCTTTCTCGATAAATGTACTATCTTACAATCAAAAAACTTTTCAAACTGGTCCAGCACTTCCTGAGATTGGCGCATTCAAACAATCAAACAAATTATAATAAATAATATTGGTATGAAAAACCGTTCAGTAATTTGAGATAATCGTGAACAGACAGACTGACTTACTAACAGACTCAGCAAGAGACTTTGTTTTATAAATTGTAAAAATATTCCAATTAATCCTCTTTTCAGAAATAAACTAAGGGCAATTTATTTAATCCTAACAGACAAGGAAAAGTATCCCCCAAGTCCCAAGTCTTGCTAATTAGAAAAACAATGAACTACAAGGTTTTTTACTGTTGCAAGAAGACATAAATCCAAAACAAAATAAGGCTTTGTTCATTTCATTTGTCACCAATAATAATGAAAAAAATGGCGATGGGAAATTTTTTCAATGAGAAAATAAAGAAATCAGAAACCTCACGTAATTGAAGACAATTACTGAAACAACTGTAGTATAAGAAAAAATTTGAAGCCCAAATTACTATAAATCCTACTCATATTATAAATGCAAAAGTATGGTAAGGCTGTATGCTTGTTACTCTTTCACAGCGAATCCGTTGAACCAATATCTATGAAATTTGGTACAATTATTCCTTATACACCGGAAGAACATATAGACTATATAAATCCTGTTAATTCTACAGGAATAGGAAGACAGTATTATCACCCTATCATACGACAACAGTCCACGCCAATGAAGGTGCGGGTAAAACATTGTACTTTTATAATTCTTCTTCTTTCTTCTTGGTCGCTACACTCTTGGCAGAGTGGTCGTGGTCGTCAGTGTAGGGTTGGTGGCGCGCTTGACCATTCGATGCCATTCTTCTCGGACGGCTGCCTTCCTGGTACATTTATGAAGAGGACCGTCAAAGGCAGCCTTCACTTGGTCCGTTATTGCAATTTCAACTTTATATTTTTTATTCAATCATTGTTTCTATACACCTGTGTCATTCAAACCTTTATTTCTTAACGTTTCATTGATTGCGTCTCTCATATCTGAGTGATAATAAAATCCTTTTCATCTGATGTTTTCTCATATACAGACCATATTTTCATTATTATTTTTTGTAAAATGAAATAAACTAAAATGAAGCTTTATTATTTTGATTCGCTTTTGTTGCGTTGCATTCATAATTTGTGGCTTTGTTATGTATTGCCTAGGACTTTTGACGTCGGGGATATTCATGTTTAACAACAAAGCTCACAAAATATTGAGTTATATTATTTACTTAACCTGCCTCTTCATCTAAATTTAAATCAGTGTCAAAAAGTTTATTTCTGTGTAAATAAAGGGTTATTTAATTCTGAGTTTAAAATAAAAAACAAAAATGGAATAAAAGAAAGAATTATACCTAACTAGGAATACCTAGACAAAAAGAATGCATATAACATTGAGTGTTCAGCAAGTCGATGTGTATATTTCGTCCACTCGTAACCAAAGTCGGATTACGGCGACATGTCATGAAAAGAGTGCTGGCTCGCGGAGCTAATATTCTTTTGGAAGTCGTTAATATATAGGTATTATTCGTTAATATATAGGTATTTATATACTTATATCCGTATTGTTATAAGTATTTATTTGATTAATATGACGTACAAGCCATGATTGTGGTCCATATTAAATGGCCAAGCCTGATGATACTGACTGATGACTAATACGTCAGTGTTTAAGATACCCATAACTAGGAAGAGCAAGTAAACACTTGCATTTTTGATAGTTCTTAGCGTGATGGCATTGAAATGGGGATTGCAATAAACTTAACTAAGCCTTATTTATTTCAATTACCTACAATATATTTTAATATCATTGGTACAATTGTACCACTAATTATGAAATGCTTATGAATTTTGAATTAGGTCACTTTAATACTAAGGACGCGAATAGTTCTGTGTAGGAAGAATTAATAGGTATGTAGGAAATAATAAAGGAATATAGGAATAACTAGGAAAATAGAAAAAGATTTCGCTGTCGTAATTCAACGGGCACCAGCACAACTTTTTACTTTCGCTGAACTCAAATCCATCACTGTTGGCATCGAAAGCCCTTAAACCACTAATAGAAATGGTTCTGCCTTTCGAGGACCCTTAGCCGTCATTCGCATCACAAAAGCTTTATATTGGCACTCGATCGTTTTATAATCCAAGCTTGATAAATGCGGAATGTAGGTTTGTGGTACGGAATTTATTCTATACTGACCATTTACGTCATTGAGCATTGTTTAATTTTGTCTGGTTGGATATAATACAATTTAAAATAGAAAATAATAAAATGCGAATTGTTTCTATCATTTATTTTCTTTTCAATTTGAATTTAGGGTGGTAACGATCATACAACTAATTTTTATACGATTCATTTTCATTTTTGGAATCTACACAACTCAGCACCTTAAATAAAAGATCAGTTAATTAAGTGAAGTATTTTACCTACGGTGATTATTATATGTTTTAAAAAAACACTATTTATAATCAATGATCAATGACCGTACCTTACACGCTATTCCAAATAATCTAATACAAAACATAGCCTTAACCTAAAAACGATGTATAAGTGCGAATGAGACAAAACAAGAATCTAAATGTTTTCGTCTGTTGCGCGCTGCTTCAGGTCATTATAAACCAGGATATTTCCCAATTAAATTATATTTATTTAGTTCTCTATGAATAAGGAGAGAGGAGTCCTATGCGCAGCTGTAGAATAATAGCAGGCCGTTACTTTACTTTTACGAATTAATTTATACAAACCAAACTTGTACTAATGAACGCTGGATCATTGTTAAAGTATACTCAGGAAAGTTAATTTAAAAAGAGTTACCATCTCTAGACGAGAAGTTCATAATTCAATTTGCCAAAAATACAAGTAAACTAACTGTTTACTTTTTCGATTCCTCGTTACTCGTATTTTAATTTTTATGATGATACAAAAGTAATAATAAAATTATTTTGCTATAATCCGCGAAGAAGTAAAATAGAAAATATATATAATGCTAAATGTAAGTGGACAATCGGTTATCACCGATAACCGATAAGTGTAAGTGTAAGTGGACAATCGGTTATCACCGATAACTGATTGTCCACTTACATTTAGCATTATATATATTTTCTATTTTACTTCTTCGCGGATTATAGCAAAATAATTTTATTATTACTTTTGTATTATGGATCTCCGCAAAGTAACGCCTAATTCTATAAATTATTCTATGATGATATTTGACCTCAGATCTAATGGAGATATTGTTGTATGCAAATATAATCGGCAGTACCATCAAATTTAATTGCTATAATGAATCTCAAGGGGCTTTTCAAGTAGGTCACCCCAATTCATAGTTATTTTATATCATTCGTATAACGGTTCACTCACAATTGCTAGAAATGGAAGTTTTAATATCATCATTAAAATTTATCTTATATAATTAATCGAATCATTTATTATTCTAATCATTTATAATGTAATAATTTATACTAGCTATCGCCAGCGTCTCCGCCCACGTGAAAACATAAACCTTAAAAATGGTTAAAGTGGGTTAACCTTAAAAGCTGGACATATGCTGTCGGGGACTTTTATTTAGAACTTTTAGAGGGGAACAATTTTGTAATACATGGTTTTTTAATAAATTTCATCGTTTACTCAGCGCACGCAAGGAAAGCGTTATATTTTGCCGTTTTCGTAATGTTTTTTATTTCTGTTTCTCTCCTATTACTTTTAGCGATATATACCCTATATCCTTCTTCGATAAATGGACTATCTTACACTCAAATAATTTATCAAATTGGTCCAGTAGTTCTTGAGATTAGCGCGTTCAAACAATCAAACAAACAAATTCTTCAGCTTCATACGAGTATATAAGTATAGATATAATTAATCAATTCACTCTAAGTGGGGTCGGCACAACACGTTATAAACATGTTGTCACATGATTTAACTAGGTATGACTGGTCGTGGATAATGGAGTGTTTCTGGGTTTTTTTTATCCTCACTTTTATGATGGTATGTAGTATGAAGTATATGTAAACGATACACATTTTTAAATGTGTGCGTTGAGTGTTCCATACATTTTTTTATTTATTATATAATTAATTAAATGGTTCTACTTTGCTGTCTACACTAACTTTAGACGCTTTACTAGTATTGTTACATGCAAATCTAGGGACAGTTTTGGTCGTAAATGACGCTGCGTTTCTGAATAAACACTTGTCAGCTGACAATAGCGTACATTTGCATCGTGATAACCGATTTATTCCAGCCTCTGTTTAAATTGTAAATGTTTCTTTGAATTCGTGCCAAAATGTTAATGATGAGAAATTAGTCTAGTTATGTTTGTGACCAAATTGTTTACCTCACTAAAAAGTTAATCGGACACAATAGATTAAACCAATTTAAAGACACCATCCCACTTCTTGGAATAGGCCTCCTAAGCTAATACCCAACACGCTGCTCCAACGTGTATTTGTAGGTTACACGTATCCCCAGAATTCTCTAAAGATATATTTCCTCACGATGTTTTCCTTCATCGAAAAGCGTGTAAATTGCAATTATCAATTAGACACATAAATTTTCAGAGAAAAACTCATTAGTGTCTGTCCGCAGTTTTATCTAGTGACCCCCTTGAAGGAGTCGCACGGTCACCGCAGGTCTATCACAGATTTTTTAAAACTTCTTTGCATTCTCTTTATTTCTCTTTTCTTTTCTCTCTTTATTTCTCTTTTCACCGAAAAGTATGCGGTAAAATGCAATTTTCAATAAGACACATAAATGTTTTTTAATAGTGTCATGCTCATTGGTGTCTGCCCGGGATGAACCCGTGACCCTTGTCAAGAGTCACACGGTCTCACCGCTGGGCACAGCTTGTAAATTAAACTATCGGTCATCAAATATAATGGCGGCTGTACACTCTAAACCTAAAGTACTCGCTATGTTTCCCTTGAGACTCTTCGATCGAGACGTGTAAGATTGGAGTGACTATGTACACTAGGAGAGGGAACAATGACCAGTGAGCTTAGTGCGAGTTTTTTTTACTCGATCGCGTTAGCGTAACGCCGATTTGTATGACGCTGCTGAATGCTGAGTGCTTGTATGAACAGCTGTAAAATTGAAAATCATCATCATCATCATCATCATCATCTTCATGCCCATTATCCCACTTATGCCCTTATCACACTCTAAGTGGGGTCGGCACAATGTTATAAACATGCTGTCACATGATTTGGCCGCGTTTTTACGACCGGCTGCCTGCCTGAAGTCAACTTACCTCAGTCGTATTTTACGACACCTCGGTGAGAAAGAGGGTGGTCTATTCTACTCAACCGGATACCACACGGCGGGTCGACTTACGTTAGTCGCCTTTTACGACACCTCGGTAAGAAATGAGGGTGGTACTATTCTATTCAGTCGGATACCACACGGCTAAGCTGTAAAATTGAAAATGTTTAAAAGAATAGCTGTCGAGTTTCTTACTGGTTCTTTTCGGTAAGAGCAACACTCTGAAGCAGTTGTAGCTTCATTAATCATATTGATTTTTGACGTTTCAATGCTTGAAAGTGTTTATTTGAATAAAGATTATTTTGAATTGATTTAGGTAATAAAAAAATTGTATCTAAAATAAACAGTAATATCAAGAGAGAGCTTTTTCGTACAATGTGTTAGAATTCCCTTAAAATAAGATTCCCACATTTCTCCTAGTTTACTTTTAAGATTACTTTAACAACGAAAAAATTCTATTGAATAAATCTCCGAACTTACGAAAGAAATTTCTAAAATCAATCTAACGCAAATTCCTTAAACGAAAGTAAATATTATCATTGAATAGTAAACATATTTTCAATTTGGGTCTGTTTGCTTCCATACCTACTTCTAAGCGTAAATACGAAAAGAATTTGGAAAAAATATACACAAACGTAAATATAAAGATTTATTATTTCAATCACAAAAACAGTCTTCGTGACATTAATTAAATTGTTATTTAATTTAAAATGCATTTTTAGTTTGCCTTGAAATGTGGTGCCTGATGATGATGTACTCTGTAGACCCATATGATGTAAACTCATACACTGTCCTTAAATTACGTTTAAGTTCTTATTTAAATACTAGCGGCCTGCCCCTGCTTCGCACGGGTATTAAATATATAGGCCATGTCACTCAGTGAAAAAAAATTATTAAAATCGATCCAGTAGTTTTGATTTACTCATTACTGCCCGTGGCCCGCAAGAGTTAAATTTGGAGAAAAACAATTTCCTTTCCCTATTCCAAGAAGATTTCCTGCTATCTTTGAATATCTAAATTCATATAGTACATATTTGCGTATTTATTTTTACATTTTTCCCTATGTATTTTATTTTTACAATTCATTACAGAATGTCTTTAAACAAACTCTTGAAAGAGCGACATCGCTGCTAAAGTCGAAGTGTTATAGGGCGAAGCGCGGCGTCCTCACGGCATTTTAAATCTGTAATATCTCCGAAAATGTTCACTTAAATTACATGCTGTAAACGGCCATATTGATCTATATTAAATCAACTATTTATTTAAGGTACTAAATTGGATAAGGATTAATGCTGTATTGTATAAAAAATGCTTCAAAAATGAGGCATTATTTTTCGTAAAAAGTAAATGACAAAAAATGCTATAGTGGGTTATCTATAAGAGATAGACATATACCATCGCGGACTTTTCTGTAGACCTTTTCAAGGTGTACAAATACTTAGTACATTATTTTGGTAAATCTCGTAGGGTTTAGCCTGCGTTTGCAATGTAAGCGGAAAAAAATGTAATTATTTACAGAAACCTCAAAAATTACAGTATTTCTTTACTCCGTATTGAATGTTATTATACGTACAAACCTTCCTCTGGAATCACTCTATCTATTAAAAAAAACCGCATCAAAATCTGTTGCGTAGTTTTAAAGTTTTATGCGTACATACGGAAATATGGACTTTGTTTTATAATATGTAGTGATATTCTGTTTATTTACTTAGTATTGTTATATTAAATCTATGTATACAAAATTTATGTTATATTTATTTTTCTTTCTGTGTTGTCCCATGCTGTCACTTTCTTTTCGTTCTCGCACAATGGCAGCCACTGAAAATCAGTGCTGGGGTGTTCTCGCTCTAGCTTAAAGCTGAGTGGTCTACCATTTTGTGACCTATTATATTTATTTATCTCTTCGTATTTTGTTGCTTACTTTAAATTATTTGTATTTGTTTTTTTTTTAAGTTTTATGTACGTTATGGTCACAAATAAAGGGTTTTGAATTTGAATTTGAATTTGAATTTTGAAATTCCCTCATTCACCTTAAACTCTAGTTATATAGGGTGTTCAAACTTTTTTGTGGGATTTATTTATAAAAAAATGTGCAATTTTGTCGTGGAATCTCTCTCCTGATGATGCTTCGGTTACGGGGTGATATGATTGTTGAGATTGTGGTATTGAATTTGTGAAGTGCTTGTGTATTGATGTGTTATTGGTGGCGGGTAGTGCATGAGTTTTAACAAACTCTACATGTCTCAGGTATGAGAACGGATTTAGCACTCTACATTTAGCGTTATTTTTTACCTCAGTGGTACTCAAAGAGTAACAAACATACATCCATACATACAAACTTTCGCATTTATAATATAAGTAGGATAGGATAGGCTTTTTTCATATGATAGCATATTTAATAAAATATTTAAAGGCAACTCGCTATTAACGTATTTGATAAAATTTTACGCTATTAAAACTTTAACACAGTTTTCATAGTTTTTCTTTTTCAAAGAAACTCTTTTTAACTAGCGTCTTAAATTCATAATTTTTGTGTAATATTGAAGAGTAACTTTAGCACACTTTCTGATCTTTCTAGATTCTTTATTCCATTTTTTGCTTAAATATGAGCAAAGAACTTATTAAAAAATATAAAGACAGCTATTGTTTTCAACTCGTCCTACTAATCGGACAACAAAGTGGGGTCGGCACAACATGTCAAAACATGTTGTCACATGATTTGGCTACGTATTTCACGACCGGTCACCTGCCTGACGTAAACTTATCTAAGTCGTTTTTACGACACCTCGATAAGAAAGAGGGTGGTCTATTCTACTTAACCGGATACCACACGGTGATACAACTTACCTTAGTCCTAGGTACGTATTTTACGACCGGCCGCCTACCTGACGTCAACTTATCTAAGTCGTATTTCACGACACCTCGATAAGAAAGAGGGTGGTCTATTCTACTTAACCAGATACCACACGGTGAGTCAACTTACTTTAGTCGCCTTTTACGACACCTCGGTAAGAAATGAAAGTGGTCTATTCTACTCAGCCGGATACCACACGGCGGGTCGACTTACCTTAATTACCTTTTACGACACCTCGGTAAAAAAAGAGGGTGGTACTATTCTATTCAGCCGGATACATTTTTCTTAAATATGAGTAAAGTTAATTAAAAATATAAATACATGGCTATTGTTTTCAATTCATCCTACTAATCGTCTAAATCATAGTAATATTTATTCAAATAAGCTCTTTCAAGCACTTTTGAATCGTCAATGATCAATATGATTAATGAAGCTACAACAGGTTCGGAATGATGCTCTTACCGAGAAAAACCAGAAATAAACTCGGCGGTCAATCTTTTAAACATTGTCAATGTTACATTATTTAATATTACCTTATTTATCATATTTTTTGTCATAATACTTCAAGTATAAAATTTAAGCACTATAATATTCGGAACATAAAAAAAAGGAAATAAATACAGCGAAATACATTTTTATTTTTTTATAAACTTATGGAACACTTACACGGTCGTCCGTCCCCAAAGTAACTTATTACTTGTGTTATGGTAGACAGACAACTGGTGAATATGTACTTATATATTTTTTAAATACATACTTAAATACAAGTATACACCCAGACTTGAAGACCAACAAATTCAATTATAGAAAATGTTGGCCCTAGGCGGGAATCGAACCCACGACCCGCGGAGCTGAAGGCAGGGTCACTACCCACAGCGCCAACGGGCCAGTCAGTTGAACATTCAATGCGAAATCTAATCATATCAACACGTATATATCATTAATATGAAAATGTACATCTATATATATAAAAGAAAGTTGGTCTTAGTTACACTATTTATAACTCAAGAACAGATGAACAAATTCGGCTGAAAATTGGTGGAGAGGTTGCTTAGAACCAGGAGACGGACATAGGATATTTTTATCCCGTTCGACCGCATTTATTTTATCCCGTCAAGTACTATAAAACGTGGTATAGCAAAAACGACTATGACATGGAAAAACAAAACATAAATGACAGCTAAACGTAATTTAGTCTTTGGATAAGTATGGTAAAAATATGACAATTATCAAAATAGTAGTAGCTATAAACGTTACTACATAGTATAAAACAAAGTCACTTTCTCTGTCTGTCCTTATATCTCTATGTTTGCTTAAATCTTTAAAACTACGCAAAAGATTTTGATGCGGTTTTTTTAAAGTGTATAGAGTGATTGAAGAGAAAGGTTTATATGTATAATAAAATTCAATATGGAGTAGCGAAATACTGTGATTATCACTGAGTGACATAGGCTATATGCTTTATACCCGTGCGAAGCTGGGGCGGGACTCCTAGTACATTATAAAACAGACCTTTTATATTAAAGGTTTATTTTTTCGTATTAAAACAGAATGCGAATGCCGCATTATGAGGTAAAACCATTTGAAAGATAAGCACGTACGTTTTATACTGAGACGACTTGGCTCTACGGGAAAAACTTGGGTTAGTCAATACAGAGAATTGAGTTTCTCTTAGTTATATTTCAACGATTTTCAAAGAGTATATGGTACTTTGTAGATAAAACCTCTGCAATAGTGAAAATCATTTTTTAACATTCATGAGACAGTTACACTGGTATCCGGCTGAGTAGAATAGACCATCCTCATTTCTTACCACAGATCTATCTTCTCGAGTTTGTGATAGTGAACGTATATAGTGCTTGTGTATTGTGGTGGCGGTGGTGGAGGTTTGTGCGTGTGTTTTTACGAATCCTGCATGTATCAGGTATGATAACCGATTGTCCACTTACATTTAGCATCACTACATATTATAAAACAAAGTCCATATTTCCGTATGTACGCATAAAACTTTAAAACTACGCAACCGATTTTGATGCGGTTTTTTTTAATAGATAGAGTGATTCAAGAGGAAGGTTTGTACGTATAATAACATTAAATACGAAGTAGAGAAATACTGTAATTTTTGAGGTTTCTGTAAATAATTACATTTTTTTCCGCTTACATTGCAAACGCAGGCTAAACCCTACGAGATTTATCAAAATGATGTACTAAGTATTTGTACACCTTAAAAAGGTCTACAGAAAAGTCCGCGATGGTATATGTCTATCTCTTATGGATAACCCACAATAGTAGTTTTTTTTATTTACTTTTTACGAAAAATGATGCCTTATGTTCAAAGCAATTTTTATACAATACAGCATTAATCCTTATCCAATTGAGTACCTTAAATAAATTGTTGATTTAATATAGATCAATATTGCCGTTTACAGCATGTAATTTAAGTGAACATTTTCGGAGATATTACAGATTTAAAATCCCGCGAGGAGGCCGCGCTTCGACCTATAAGCACTTCGAATTTAGCAGCGACCGGAGGCGCAACTAAATGTCCTTCTTTTAAGTTTATATTGTCTAATGATAAGAAAGCTATGAATGTTGTATGTAAAGACATTGTCTAATCAATTGTAAAAATAAATAATATCACTACATAGTATAAAACAAAGTCGCATTCTCTGTCTGTCCCTATGTCCGTATATCCCTATGTATGCTTCAATCTTTAAAACTACACAACAGATTTTGATGCGGTTTTTTTTAATAGATAGAGTGATTCTAGAGGAAGGTTTGTACGTATAATAAAATTCAATACAGAGTAGAGAAATACTGTAATTTTTGAGGTTTCTGTAAATAATTACATTTTTTTCCGCTTACATTGCAAACGCAGGCTTAACCCTACGAGATTTATCAAAATGATGTACTAAGTATTTGTACACCTTGAAAAGGTCTACAGAAAAGTCCGCGATGGTATATGTCTATCTCTTATGAATAACCCACTATAGCATTTTTTGTCATTTACTTTTTACGAAAAATAATGCCTTATTTTTGAAGCAATTTTTATACACTACAGCATTAATCCTTATCCAATTAAGTACCTTAAATAAATTGTTGATTTAATATAGATCAATATCGCCGTTTACAGCATGTAATTTAAGTGAACATTTTCGGAGTTATTACAGATTTAAAATGCCATGCGGAGGCCGCGCTTCACCCTATAGCACTTCGAATCCAGCAGCTTTATCGTTCTTTCCAGAGTTTGTTTAATGACAAGGAAGCTGTGAATGTTGTATATAAAGACATTCTGTAATTAATTGTAAAAATTAAATACATAGGGAAAATGTAAAAGTAAATAAGTAAAAATGTACTATATGAATTTAGATATTCCAAAGTTAGCAGGAAATCTTCTTGGTAAAGGGAAAGGAAATTGTTTTTCTCCAAATTTAACGATTGCGGGCCACGGGCAGTAATGAATAAATCAAAACTACTGGATCGGTTTTAATCATTTTTTACACTGAATGACATGGGATATATATTTTATATCCGTGCGAAGCAGGGGCAGGCCGCTAGTTATATATATTTTCTATTTTACTTCTTCGCGGATTATAGCAAAATAATTTTATTATTACTTTTGTATTATGGATCTCCGCAAAGTAACGCCTAATTCTATAAATTATTTAAAGACTGAGAAGGACAAAGCCTTTTGAGTTAGTGTACTATAGTGATAGTGTGTAGTGTAGTATAAGTGCTACTGAAAAAGAACACAAGAACGAAGTATCTCCTATAGTAAAAAAGACTAAGATAAGTCAGTGGGCCTGTTCTTAGATATTAGTTAATTTATAAGTTTAGGTTTAAATTAAGTTGCTTAATAGCCTTAGACCACAATAAAGTATCTCCATTGTGACGTACTTTATAATAGGGAAAAAAAATTCTTACCACAGAGTCGTAAAAGGCGACTTAGGTAAGCTGACGCGTCGTGTGGTTTCCGGTTGAGTAGCATAGACCACCCTCATTTCTTACCACAGAGTCGTAAAAGGCGACTAAGGTAGTTTGACCCGCCGTGTGACATCTGGATGTATAGAATAGACCACCCTCATTTCTTACCACAGAGTCGTAAAAGGCGACTAAGGTAAGCTGACGCGTCGTGTGGTTTCCGGTTGAGTAGCATAGACCACCCTCATTTCTTACCACAGACTCGTAAAAGGCGACTAAGGTAGTTTGACCCGCTGTGTGACATCTGGATGTGTAGAATAGACCACCCTCATTTCTTACCACAGAGTCGTAAAAGGCGACTAAGGTAAGCTGACGCGTCGTGTGGTTTCCGGTTGAGTAGCATAGACCACCCTCATTTCTTACCACAGAGTCGTAAAAGGCGACTAAGGTAGTTTGACCCGCTGTGTGACATCTGGATGTGTAGAATAGACCACCCTCATTTCTTACCACAGAGTCGTAAAAGGCGACTAAGGTAAGCTGACGCGTCGTGTGGTTTCCGGTTGAGTAGCATAGACCACCCTCATTTCTTACCACAGAGTCGTAAAAGGCGACTAAGGTAGTTTGACCCGCTGTGTGACATCTGGATGTGTAGAATAGACCACCCTCATTTCTTACAACAGAGTCGTGAACGGCGACTAAGGTATTTTGACTAGGCGTGTTAATTGACGTCAGGCAGGTGGTAGGTCGTAAAATAACTGGCCAAAATATGTAACTACATGTTGAAAATATGTTGTGGCGACCCCTTAGGTTCCTTGTCCCACACAAGGAAAGGCAGGAGAACCTAAGTAGCGGTCTGTTACTCTCCCACTGCGGAATAGGCCTCTTCTCTCCGTTTTTAGAGAAGGATTGGAGCTAAGACCTACCACGTTGCTCTAATGCGGATTGGTAATGGAGAAACTGTTTAAGCGTAATTTTAATAATAATAATAATAATTTATTTATTTTTCATTACATACAGAAATGTTACAAAACGAAAGGCTGGGACCTTCTTTTAAGTGAAAAAACACCTGTGTCAGAAGGCCCCGCTCTCCATAACAATATGACTAAAAAAAAAAAAACTAATGAAAATTAACCAAAGAAAAAAAAAATAAAAACTATTGTTGTGCATGTATGTGTGTGTGTGTGTGTTTGCGTGCGCGCAGTTGTGTATGTGTGTGTAGATGTATGTGAGTGTGTAGATGTGTATGCAAGTTTTCTGTGTGTTAACGCACACTATATACAATAACACGATATAATAGGAATACCACAATTCCGTTACGAGATGCACTTCTCTTGAATGACGACCAAAGACTGAATGTAACTGAAACGTTTTATCAATAGAAAGACTCTACCGGAAACAATAACGGCACAATGTTGCCACCATTTTAATCAAAAAGGGCGCAATACTCTTGTTTCATAACTTTGTTGCTATAAAATACAAAGCGGAAGTCAGTGGCGACAACATCCGGCCCTCCTGCATACGTGTTCGTCCCGAACACGTACTTGTCTAATGTAGAAGCTGAGGACAAACTATGTTCATGAGTATAGTTATCTACAAAGTGCAATTGAGTCACTCTATTCAAACATCAGATAAACATCGTGAATTGTAGCTAAGATCGTTAAACCGCAAAGGGCCGTACAACTTGCTTGTTAATCATGGTTTGGAATAGAGATGCCTGAGGCCACTCTAAACGTGTATCACCATGCCACCATTGCAACAGTGTTCACTTCGGATCTCTGTTATATTTTTATCCACTCTGGTATCCTTTGTCTGAAGCGAATACATTAGACAAGACAAATAATCAGAAAACTAAACTTTGTTGTTGATAAGTTATCTACAAAATAAATATGAGCCATTAAGCTGTTAATGTTCCGTCTGAATGTGAATACTGAATTCAGACTATATCTAACTATATATCCAAACATCGGATAACCAGCGTAGATGTTTGAGCTCGTCAGACCGCAAAGGGTCGTACATCTTTTTCAATGCAACCATTGCAACAGTGTTTACTTTGGATCTCTGTTACAATTTAATCCACTCGTCTATCCTTCGTCAAAGCAACGTCCAGCAATGTCGTACAACTTGTTCATGTATCATGGTTTAGAATAGAGATGCCTGAGGCCACCCTAAACGTGTATCACCATGCAACCATTGCAACAGTGTTCACTTTGGATATCTGTTACAATTTAATCCGCTCGGCTATCCTTCATCTAAGACAACATCCGGCCATGTCGTATAACTTGTTCATGTATCCTGCTTTACTACTACAGGAAGATCTCAACCGAATAGTTGATTGGTGCGCGTTTAATGGTATGATTTTAAATCCCGATAAATGTTCTTTTATTCGATTTTCTCGTAATCTTGTCACGATTGATTCAAAACACAATTCACAAATCCTGATTCAGGAAAATGCGTTTGTCCGTGATTTAAGTATCACATTTGATGCTAAACTACGGTTTCAAAACCATATTGAACATATCTGTCGATCTGCTCGCAGGATGTAAGGTTTTATATTCAGAAATTCCAAATCAATTAAATAACTTCATACTAAAAAAAACTTCTGTATACCAAATATGTAGAAATAAACTCGAGTATGGTACTGTTATTTGGAATCCTAACTATCAAATATACAAGAATAGGCTGGAGAGGAACCAATGCAGACTTATAAAATTTTATTCTATTGAAGGTGATAAGAGACTACCTTATAGTAAGAGACTAAAAACTTAAAATAAGATCATTATTAATTAGGCGTAAAGTACATGACTTGATATTCCTATACAAACTTTTGACTGGAAAGATAGACAATCCTGAACTCTTAATACAAATATCTTTTTATCCACTCTCGATTGCCCCGACACGCAGTCTCTTTGCTCACACACAAAGTTTGTAAAACAAATCTTGGCTTCCATTCTTTGATTCCTAGACTGTGTAGATTGCTGACGGAGATTGTTGACAAAGATACTGAATTCGATATTTTTCACGATAAATTAGCTGATTTTAAGAAAAAAGTGGATAAAGCACTGACTACTGTTTAATTTATTTCATTATTTTTTTACGGTATCCTGTTAATATTTTTTTTGTATGTAGGAAATAGTGTATTTTTAGGCAATAGTTTAAGTTTTAGTTAAATAAATGTTAATAATTTCAGTTCTACATTCTGCCTACAGTCTATTTGTTTATCGTACGTAGTCTATGTTTTATGTACGTAGTCGTAAGCATGTTGTGTCTACCTATAAATTAAATTATATGTAATTAGCAAATAAGACCAAGTATCTATGGTTTAACAAACACGTAATTTTGTTCGTAGGCCAAAATTAAATAAATAATTGTATTATGGTTTAGAATAGAGATGCCTGAGGCCACTCTAAACGTGTATCACCATGCAATCATTGCAACAGTGTTCACTTTGGATATCTGTTACAATTTAATCGTAATCCATTCGGCTATCATTTGTCTTAGCCAACTGTCCAGCTTATAATTCATTTTCTTATACTGTATTCAAGGTTCTCTGCGCTAGTCGTTGCAATATATGGTTTGAACTTGAACTTTTCTCTCATTCATCAACTTTTTCCGATTTGCGGCGTAAGTTCTGACCTTCACTGGTTTTATTTTCTGCCTCATTACTAAATACATCAAATCTATTTCCAAAAAGCAGCCTTCATTAGCGTTCCAGGCTCTGAATCAAGCAAAACGACATTTTCTTCTCTTGTGTCGGTCCATAAACGTCGTAAGTCAATGTATAAAAAGTCTTCTGGTAACTTACAACAAATACCAGACATTTAACATTATTAGCGATGTCCCTTGGCAGTTATAAAGGCGGTTGTATGAATGGAATTTTCACTAATACTTAATTGATTTAGAGCAATGTCTAGCCCAATAAACACAGCACTACTTGATTCTCGAATTATGTATAACCTTACTCAACTCAATAATTAATACGTAAATTCTCATCATAGGATTAGGTCCACATTAAGCAAGACAGTATTTTATCTAGTACTTCAAATAGTCTTTCTTCAATATCTCATGCTGCTACTTGGGTAATTACTGTATTTCCAAAAAAATAATATCTGTCTGCACATTATACACCATAGCTCCACTACACATCCTATAATGTGTAGTGGCTCTACTATGTATACTTGTAAGTGCCTCAAATATGTAACAACTTTTCTATTCAAGATATCCGTGCCGATAATTGCTTCAGTATTTACCATCAACGATATAAAAATCTACTTCTAAAGTGATATCTGTTAATTCAATCGGCGATGTAATTGAAGCTTTTGATTCTACTTTTATACCTCCTAAATCTTTAATGTTAAATAAGTCGTACTAATTTGACTTGCGGAATCGTTTATTAAGTTATTAGACGTTATAGAGACACGAACCACTATCAATAAGTACATCTGTAGATACGTTCGCAATAATTTCTGTGAGAACGTCACGATTTTACCTCATACCTTCCTTTTTTCCAACAAAAATTAACGCCTTATTTTTGTAAACCGGCTTAGATTTCTTAGGACAATTAATATTTATGACAGACTAGAACATGTGTAAAACAACTAATACTTTGAAATCTAAAAAGTTTTTATTTTAATTGAATTTAATTTAAAACTGTAGGTAAAAGATGTAGGAAAAAGATTTACTCTCATCATGAATACGCGGCTCAAAATGAAATTAAAATATTGGTTCGATCACACCAGCACATTTATGGATCAACCGCATTGAAGTGGCCTCATTTGCATGTGACGAAATCGGAAGATATCAGCCCTCCAGTGACAATCATCTATTCAACATTTGACACATGGCTTCAGTTAAAACAATGTTACTCGCAAAATTACTACTACGACATCTGTATTGTTAGCTAGGATGCAGAATTTAAGTGTCCAATCGGTTTCTATTTCTGCTCTTTTAGAAAATAAAATCTACTAATGCAAGTATTTTTTTCAGTTCAAATGTTTGAATTTCAACAAACTTTCTCGGATAACACGTGATTAGTTATCCAAAACTTAATAACAAATAAACTATACTTTTGCACTATTTAATACAAAGAAAATTGAAACTTACTGACTAACCAGAAACGTTCGTTATACGTAATATATAACTGTAATCACTTTTTACTTACGCAAAAATATACAAATCAAGAAATGATTTTTATTAAAATTAGATGAGAGTAAGAAGCCAAAATTGCCGTAAATCAGGATGCACGGATAACGGGCACGACGCGAGTTAACTTTTACACTTCTGATGTTAACGCACACTATATACAATAACACGATATAATAGGAATACCAGATTCCGTTACGAGATGCACTTCTCTTGAATGACGACCAAAGACTGAATGTAACTGAAACGTTTTATCAATAGAAAGACTCTACCGGAAACAATAACGGCACAATGTTGCCACCATTTTAATCAAAAAGGGCGCAATACTCTTGTTTCATAACTTTGTTGCTATAAAATACAAAGCGGAAGTCAGTGGCGACAACATGTGTGTTTTATATATATGTATAAGTTACGTATAATCATGTGACCAAAAGAGTTTTAAATATGAATGTGGATGGATGTATGGCTAGAGGAAGGCCGAAAAAAAGATGGTTGGATTGTGTGAAAAATGATATGCATGTTAGAGGAGTGGCACCAGAGTTGACGAATGATAGAGGAGAATGGAAAAAGAAGACATATTGTGCCGACCCCACTTAGAGTGGGATAAGGGTAGGAGAATGATGTATAAGTTACGTCACACGTTTTAATAGGTTTTCAACCTCATCATAAGTCATTGACATTAAATATTGTATCAATATTGCTTTGCAGGTATGACTATTTAAATGAAATAATTTAAGTTTCCTATTTATCTTGTTATATAGATAACATGATTGTGTGGAATATTGATTTTGGTAATTAGTCCTTAACTAAAGTCGAACAACGTAAACTTTTAAGCTTACCTATATCTAGTAAAAGATATTAAGAAGTATATCTAATCGGATTATCGGATAACTACTTAACCGAGAAGTATTGGAAAAGTATCTTATTTTCCTTTTGCAAAACCTGTTACGGGTTCGTAACGTTAATGAAGTCATAAATGGAGTCAAGTAAGACCACTGAAGTTGAGTTTTAGTTTAAGAATAAATAAATATTTATCTTTTAAGTAACGACCCTTGTCTTTTTTATAATATTATTTCTTTTAATAAATAAAGTATCCTCCTGTCCTTATCCCACTGGAGGTGGGGTCAGCACATATTATAAACATATTGTTGATTCAGTCTATAGCCTTCCTCGATAAATGGACTATTACACTAAAAGAATTTATTAACATAACGCTATTAATTAACATAACGCTAATATGAATAGGAGAGGAGCAACACTAAATTTTTTTTATGAAAACGGCAAAATTTTAAAACTTTCGGTTCGTGCGCTTCACCGTTTACTTAAACGGTGAGTTATTAAAAAAATGTGTACTACAAAATTGTTCCTCTATAAAAGTTCTAAATAAAAGTCAAGATTAATTAAATTAATTAAATAAGTTAAGATTAACCCACTTTAACCATTACCTATTATTATTATAAAAATACTATATTACGGTTAAAATCTTTCCACGCGGAAAGTAACATGTAGTCAGTTCGTCACAGCTTATCAGTAGAAAATCAATATTGGAGCGATATCACGTCATGGTATTGATCGGAGTTGGTATCCGTCATAGCCTTCACTCATATGAACATTATAAACTTTACAAGTGGGCGTTGCTTTGTGGAATTCCAATGTATAAAAGTAATATTAGAATTAGGCTTCGCGATCCGTTGAATTCCGATCTTTTCGTTTCCGATTTGATCACATTGACAACCTTCCAGATGTTTCTGAATAAGAATATTCCTAATTAATGTATAGAAACCGGCTATACTCACGTGTTATTTTATCGGATGAGCCCGACTAGTTTCAACTGGAGGGAACTGCAGTTCCCGCCGCGATAACGCCGCGTAAAGAGCTCATGAATAAGAGCCCCGTATGGGCTTGAAACTAGTCGGGCTCATCCGATAAAATAACACGTGAGTATAGCCGGTTTCTATACATTAATTATGAATTCCACTCACGATAGTTTAAATTCAAAAAAAGAATATTCCTATTTATAATCTGCCTACGATTTTTTTTTAAAGAGCAATCATTTAATTTTTTTCCAGGCCTTCTTTATATTTTACTAGCTTTTACCCGCGAATTCGTTCGCGTGATATGTTAATAATAGATGTCACCTTTAAGGGTCATCCTATTCTTGTAGAATTAACAGGATTTCTATAACCTATATGTTATTCCGGTGTATAAGGTTTATTAATAAATTTCATCGATATTGGTTCAGCGGATTCGTCGTGAAAGAGTAACAAACATACATCCATACTCACAAACTTTCGCATTTATAATATTAGTACGACCGGCCGCCTGCGTGACGTCAACTTATCTTAGTCGTATTTTACGAAACCTCGATAAGAAAGAGGGTGGTATATTCTACTTAACCGGATACCACACGGTGAGTCAACTTACCTTAGTTGCCTTTTACGACACCTCGGTAAGAAAAGAGGGTGGTACTATTCTATTCAGCCGGATACCACACGGCGTTTAGGTGGACACATTCATTTATTCATAATGGTCCATATCCATTAAGTAAGTAACGGCCTGTTACTATCCCACTGCTGGGCATAGGCCTCTACTCTCCGTTTTTTTTTTTTTTGGACAGAAGGATTGGAGCTAAGACCTACCACGCTGCTCCAATGCGGATTGGTAGGTTACACATATCGCCAGAATTCTCTAGAGATATGCAGGTTTCCTCACGATGTATTCGTTCACCGAAAAGCGTGTGATAAATTGCAATTATCAATTAGACACATAAGTTTTACTAGAAAACTCATTGGTGCCTGCCCGGGGTTTGAAGCCTAGATCTTCACGAAAGAGACGCGCGGTGATACCGCTGGGCTACCACAGCTTTTATATATATCCATTAAACATAATTATTATTATATTATTACTTGCTGTTGAAATTCCTTTCATATACAGGGTGATATCGAACATACGACATTAATTTAATTCCAGTACCTTTACACCTTAGCAGCCTACATAAAAAAATTCAGTTAATTTAATGTAGTAATTTAGTTAAAGAAATTATTTCACGTTTTGGATAATAGATACATGATATAGAAGGGTGAATGACCGTACCCTATTCCATTTCGTATGTAATGCATAACCTTGACCGAAAGTTTTTGACAACAAGTGCGAAGGAGAAATAACTATAATGTGATTGTTTTCTTCTGTTATTTGAACTAGCGCGCTGCGTCAGGTCAGTCAACTTTTACTAAAAAAGCCAATTAAATTATATAGATATTGTTCGAAAATACATTTTTTTAAACGCTTATCTTATTCATACGTTTAAGCCGTGTGGTATTCGGCTGAATAGTTAATTTAGTTAAATACGTGGCCTAATCATGTGACAACATGTTTATAACATGTTGTGCCAACCCTACTTAGAGTGGGATACTTATCCTACAGGCGAATGATGATCTTATTTATACGTTTGAGTGATTTGTATATACATTTAATGTCGTACCGTCAGTAACTGTATATATTGAAAATGTTTTTTTTTTTAATAATTGTTCTTTTAGTTGTTGAATTTGAATTTATGTTTTCTATGTAGTACAAAGCACCATTCCGGAATATTCCGTAGAAACATTTTCGGGTTGCGCTCGAAAATCAGCGCTGCAGTTTAATGCTGCAGTAAAACTGAAGGGGCTACGTTTTCAGCTGAAACGCAGTTTTTAAAATATAAAATTATTCTAATACATTCCATTATAGTTTTTTTTAGTTTTAAAGCTGTGATGGCCTAGCGGTGCGACCGTGTGAATCTCTAGAGACGATCATAGGTTCAAACCCGGGCAGACACCAATGAGTTTTTCTATCAAAACTTATGTGTCTAATTGATAATTGCAATTTATCACACGCTTTTCGGTGAAGGAAGACATCGTGAGGAAACCTGCATATCTTTAGAAAATTCTAGGGATATGTGTAACCTACCAATCCGCATTGGAGCAGCGTGGTAGATTTTAGCTCCAACCCTTCTCTCCAAAAATGGAGAGAGGAGGCCTATGCCCAGCAGTGGGATAGTAACAGGCCGTTACTTACTTTTTTACTTAGTTTCCAAGTGTTAATACTTGATCTCATCATAAATATCATCCTTCTGTCCTTTTCCCACTGTAAGTGGGGTTGGCAGAAGATGTCACATGATTTGGCTTTCGACCGCCTACCTGACGTCAATTAACCTTAGACGTATCTTTCGACATCTCAGTAAGAAAGAGGTTGGTCTATTCTACTCAGCCGGATACCACACGGCGGGTCAACTTAGTTCAGTCGCCTGTTATGGCAACTCGGTAAGAAATGAGAGTGGTCTATTTTACTCAGCCGCATACCATACAGTGGGTCAACTTAGCTCAGTTGCCACCTCATTTCTAACCGAGGTGTGATAAAAGGCAACTATGTTAAATCGACCCGCTATGTGGTATCCGGCTGATTAGAATAGAGCACCCTCATTTCTTACCAAGTTGTCATAAAAGGCGATTGAGCTAAGTTGTCCTGTTGTGTGGTATCCGGCTGAGTAGAATAGACCACCCTCATTTCTTACCGAGTTGTCATAAAAGGTGACTGAGCTAAGTTGGCCCACCGTGTGGTATCAGGCTGAGTAGAAAAGACCACCTTAACTTCTTACCGAGGTGTCGTAAAATACGACTAAGGTAAGTTGACATGGTAGGGGGCCGGTAGTAAAATACCAACTCCAAGTTTCGACCCCACTTGGAGTGGGGAAATAATGATTATTTATAAAGAAACGCTAACTTAACATCACTTGCGAATCATGGGTCGTTGCCGTTTTATCGCGGCATAAAATGCGATGAGTTCTGTTCCTGTTTACGCTATCGTATCTGCAACTTTGTGATTTTGTTGAAATATATTCTATACAAATACAATATACGAATAGGAAACTTTAATCTATACTAATATATAAAGCTGAAGAGTTTGTTTGATTGTATGAACGCGCTTATCTCAGGAACTATTGAATCGATTTAAAAATTCTTTTAGTGTCATAGTCCATTTATCGACGAAGGCTATAGGCTATAACATCACACTAAGATGAATAGGAGAGGAGCAGCAATAAAAAATAGTACGAAAACGGCAAAATTTAAAGCTTTCCTTGCGTGCGCTGAGTAAACGGTGATAGGTATTCAAAAATCATGTATTACAAAATTGGTCCCCTCTAATAATTCTAAATAAAAGTCCGCAACAGCATATGTCTAGCATTTAAAGTAAACCCACTCTTACCATTTTTATGGTTATCAATCTTTATTACGGTTTTAATACAATATACGAATACGAAACTTTAATCTATACTAATATATAAAGCTGAAAAGTTTGTTTGTTTGATTGTTTGAACGCGCTAATTTTCATCAACTACTTGACCGATTGAAGCTGTGATGGCCCAGCGGTGCGACCGTGTGAATCTCTAGAGACGATCATGGGTTCAAACCCGGGCAGACACCAATGAGTTATTCTATTAAAACTTATGTGTCTAATTGATAATTGCAATTTATCACACGCTATTCGGTGAATGAAAACATCGTGAGGAAACGCGCATATCTCTAGAGAAATCTGGAGATGTGTGTAACCTACCAATCCGCATTGGAGCAGCGTGGTAGGTCTTAGCTCCAATCCTTCTGTCCAAAAACGGAGAGAGGAGGCCTATGCCCAGCAGTGCGATAGTAACAGGCCGTTATGACTTATGTTACAGAAGTATCTAGAGACGATAAAATTAAAGATAATATCTCCTGGTCCAATTACTTTTATTCGAGCAGCGTTACGGCTAAAACAAGCACTGTTATACTGACTACCTACATCTGCCCACCCCCTTATTTATATTGACAATAGCCCGCCAAAACTCAGTCGTTTAAACACTATTTAATATTGTTACTAATCTTATGAATAATTATATATAAATTGTCTCACTTCGTAGGTTAGCTGGCAGAGATCTCTGTCATAGGGATAAGTTGACCTTTGTACACTTTTTTTTACCAATAACGTTTTTTTCCAACATTTTTTATGGTACATAAATAAATAAATAAATAAATATATAATGTTTAGTTTATTATAATATTTGTATTTATTATTAACCTATTTCTCAATTAACGATCATTTATTATAAACATCAGCGTGCGCCACCGGAAGTGTATGACGCGTTAGGCGCGTTAGCTTAATAAAAAAACACTTAATAAAACACTAAATAAAAAAAAAATAACACTTACTTGATCAATTTGAAAAATTCTTTCAGTGTAAAATAATCAATTTATCGAGAAAGGCTATAGGCTATACGTCACATCGCGAAGTAACACTGGTCAGACAGTTCTTGACCACGGTGGTTGCAAAAAACATCGAACCTTATTAAAGGTAATTCGATTTTAAAGCATTTTGTATGTTTATATAATAATCAGTATGAATCACGTAAATTTAAAATCTACCACAAATATTTGTATTGTAGAAATTTTCCACTGTCCTTTTTAATAAAAAAAAATGTATCAACTTATCCTTAAATGTCAGCGAATCTTCTGGTACATGTCGCTAAAATCCAATTTATAACGTTGTCCAATTTATAACAATTTATAATCCAGTCAATTTAAAACGTTGCAGTGCACCAAAGGTTTCGAGAGAAATGGGCACTAACATTTTATGCGCTTGTAAAACGAAAATAACAAACCAAATTACCAACCAGCGTAGTTGCCATTGTAACAGTCTCATCCCTACATTCGAGTTTTAAAAATAAATAATTATTAAAATTTCAATATTTTAGAAAAATCTATAAGTATAAAAATAAATGTTTGTTTGTCACGCAGTAATGTTTTTTCTCATCTATAATTGATGCTCTATTCATATAACATCAAATCCAGAAAAGTCAAATTTTCGTCATATTGACCGAATGTCACGTTATCCGCCGTACTACAGTGTGAGAGAGCGGGCGGAGCGTAGAGCGCAGAAGTGATCTGTTAGGTCGCTTATGAAATGTTGTTATAATGATATTGTAGATGTGTACTGGGGCGATACATGATATTAGTAGAGTTTTAACTCGACTATTTTTAAGAATTAATAATAATAAATACACATCTAGGCCCGCTCTCGTATAATGGTTCAAGATGCAAGATCGTGTCGATCTTTGGAAAGGCTGTGATTGTGACTTGACCATTAAGAGTGTAGCGATGGTTACATCGCTTAGCTCACCTCGAACGATTAAAGTGTCAGAATGATACTTGGTAAAGGCAACTTTGCTGAGTAGTGGTTGGCACTCTACCGAACATGCTCTGGCGGGTACTGGTGGGAGACTTGAGGTTTAGGCCGGCAGTGATTTTGGTCATTGCTGTGTGCCTGGCCCAAAAGGCTACACTAGGCTGCATCTTATTAGGGCTGGACATAGGCCCGTAGTTAACTTCGGTTGCTGCGGCGTGCCTTTATTCGGCTTTGGTTTGACGCAACCAGAGTTACTTTGGGCGTGTGCCTTTGTGATACGGGTTTAGTTAGGCCGGTGGTGATTTCGGTCATTGCCGTGTGCCTTGCTCGACCTTTGGACGCATAGGCCGCTTGAAGTAGTGCCGGTACAGTGGTGGCTGAAATGTTATTGTTTGACGAACGGACATCTAAACGTTGTTTGTAGTCTCTCAATAGTGACGGTACCACAGCTGAATGTTGCTGGGCGTTGCGGAAGTTAACTTTATGTTGCTGAAGTGATACGCCGCGGCAGTGATGGATCGCTATGGACTCTGTTCATAGTAGTGGATGGGTGTGGTGTTTCGTCCTTTTCAGGACGTCCCCTTAGCTTAGTTAATGATACCACGAATGACCATTATAGCATGGCATTATTGCATAAGAGCCGCTGGTCGGGTCTTTGTTAATAAGACTGCGGATTAGCTTTAGACAGTGTGGCCTGCATTTCCCTTATCTTCACATATACATATACATCTTACGTGGCTTGCCAGTTAAACATAAATTACCTTTTGTTGTATGAGGTGGCGTGTTGAGCTTGGCGCATACCGTAAGCGAGTGCACTATGTGTGACTCCATTATATGGTATTGGGTGAATAGGGGGTGATTGGCATTCATGTAATGCTCTGCAATACACATCTTCCACTTCGGTGTACACACACTATCCACCTCGGTGGACACACGCCTATATGGTGTATATATTATAACTAATCAAGTTGCTTTGCAACATGTTTGCCATCTCGATGGGTTTCCACTTTGTGGACTTTATTTATACGTATTATACGTATTATACTGTATGTGGTTTTTACCATAGAACGCACCGTTACGACGTGTGCAGGCGACATGCGCCTTACTGAATATAAGAATTGGTAATTTATTATCAAAGTTTACCAGGCCTTGTGCCTTTGGCTAATGCCATATTTTATAGCTCCGGCTATTTATTATATGGGCTTCGGTCCTCTATTATACACCCAGGCACTCATGCCTAATACGTCAACTGTGGTTTTGTTGACTCCCGACAATAATGGGTTTATCCCATAATCATACGCCGCAGGCGCACTATAAACAGGTACCCCTTGGGGGGGGGGGGCTCATATCCTATGGACGGAGCTCACCGTTGGTAGCGGGTGCGGAGCTACTGACTATCACTCTCTTTTTATATTTTTCCAAATCGGAAGAATATAATAGATAGGAGAGAGATACCACTTTGATTAAACTTCTCTACGGAGTTGTTTAATGGCTAGGTATTTAGATCGAGTGAAAGATCTTTCTGTTGGCTATAACATATCCTATGAAATAACATAAGACATTCGCGAGACATTCAACTATCTGAATGTCTCGCATTTTTTTATCAATTTTTATAGTAACCCGTTCATGTATTAACTATATAAGAATCTGTTCGTGTAACGAATATATATCTGTTGGACATATAAAGTCTGTTCATGTAGAGTACAAGTAAAATCTGTTCTTGTATTAGATAAATATAAAACCTGTTCGAGTATCGTACACTGATGACAAACAACTATTTATATTATAACAAATGCTATTTGATAATGAACCTCTCTGTTGAGCAAAGCGATACAATTTACGAATGTAGGGTCTGACGGCTAGTTATATATTAAATAATATGATATATTGAAATATTATTATAAAACTATAATGTGATTATTATTACATTATTTTATTCTATTTAAGGTTTTATTTGACTCCTTTAGATTGACGGACACATAGCCTCTGACGCTCTAAAAGAATTTGAGTTATTACAAATCACAACGTAGTACGGGTCCTAGCCACTTAGACGAATCACGAGCCAATATATATTAAGAGTGCTAGCGCTTTCGGCGCGTTTTTATGCATTTCGCTGCTTGGGTGATAGCGCTCTAGCGGTGGTTAAATATTATAAATAATATTTTACAGCCGAGTAAGGTGGAGTTTAGTTACAATTTGGTGCCGTGACCAGGATGGTCAACGGCTTGAGTAAACTTACTAAGTAGGCGCAAGCCTACAATTTGTTGTCTGTGAAATGGAGAGAGACTGACGAGGCTTATGTGTCCATTACAAGTAATAAATCCTTGAGGTCTGGGGGTTGTGGAGTCCGGGGGTTGAGCATTTCTAATCATAACGATGAACGAGGTATAGATAAATATTAATCAAATAGGGAACAAAAACAAATAAAGTTAAATTCAAAATGGCAGCACTAGTAGGCAGACATCAGTAGCCTGGGGGTTGTAGATAGTTCGAATTTATAAAATTGTAGAAATATGTAGTAGTAAAGTATAGTATAGAAATATAATAGACCCGCCGATCTGATGGCAGAATCACTGCCGCCTGCGCCAACGGAGCAGTGATATGTTATCAATACTTTTAGCCACATAAACTTAATTATATGATCAAGCTTCCTAATCCGATCAAAGACCACAACTTCAGAAACACAATAATCTTATACAAGGAATCGAACCCGGGACCTCCGCTTTTAAAGCACTAGCCTAATATAGAGTTAATCGCAATATACTTATGTAGTATACAAAATATTTTTAAATAAATCTTGTACTATAAACAAATTACGCTGAAATACTTAAATTATTCGAGTATCGTTATACTCTACGCAGATTTTTGGGCAATCAAGAAAAAAAATAAAGGAGCTTTCTTTTTACGTTCATAAAGATTTCGATAAAGTAAAACGGAAGGCTGTATAAATTTAACTAATAACGACTTAATACTGGAATATTTATGTTAAATTATTGTACAATATTTTAATATGCTACCGAATTTCAGTAAATTTCAGGAGAATTTTATTTCATCCTTTGTCAGGTATAGATTTACTAGATTAATATTATTTGAATTAAAAATTCGAATTTTCGAACGTGACCAACCAATAAAATTACTATAGGTAACCTTTTTAGTTTTTTTATCTATATACTTTTAGGTTTTTTATCTGATGTCAATTCACAGTATAGCAAATAATCTGTCTCTCTTTTTTATATATGATTAAACAAAAATTAAGTATACAAGTCTCATCTTCCCTCTCGTATTTATTATATTGTCACTACCACTTATGACTCCCATACTCCAAGTATAATAACTCTGTGAAATGTTATTCAAAATTCAAATTGAAAATAAATTCAAAATCTACGATATGTAATAAGTTAATTCTAATTTAAACAACCCAATGCTTTAATAAAGAAACATCAAATTTATTATCTATGCATTTGTATGAAATACAATCTTCACGAATGCATTAATATTTGAAATTCGAACGTATTTTTTTTTTGCTTGTGACTGTGTGTTAGTGCCTGGGTAACCAAGCCTTGCAAGGTAATTTTTAAAAGAAAGAAATAAAAAAAATCGTTGAGGCTCGAACCTAAATGATATTTTCACCTATCTAGATCGCCCGTTCCCCAAATTAGCTATCGTGACTTGACGTTTATTGGCGAAAATTATCTTTTGAATTAAACATAAATTTTAGCATTTTCCCGAAAACAGTGATAAAACGACATTTCTTTCAAATAAAACTTATCTAGATCGATTTTTCTTCCCCCAAAACCCCTACGTGGTGAATTTCAGTAAAATCGTTGGAACTGTTTCCGAGATTCCGAAAAAATAAAGATTAACTCATTTAAATATTAAAGATTAGACAAAGATTAAGTATACAAAGGTCATCTTCCCTCTATTTATTTATTATATCGTTACTATCACTTATAAGTGTACCGTACGTATGGCTCCCATATTCCAAGTATAATAACTCTGTGAAATGTTATTCAAAATTCAAATTGAAAATAAATTCGAAATCTAAAAAGCTTTAAAAAGTTATATGCATATATGTATGTAAAAAGTTAATTCTAATTTAAACAACCCAGTGCTTTATTAAAGAGACATCAAATTTATTATCTATGGCATTTGTATGAAATACAATCTTCACGAATGCATTAATATTTGAAATTCGAACGTAAATCATCAAATTTATTGTCTATGCTTTTGTACAAAATACAATGTTCACGAATGCATTAATATTTTGAAATCCGAACGTATTTTTTTGCGTGTGACTTTAAGGTTTAAATATTATAGAAATAAACAAAATTATAAAATCCGGATATTCAGTCTTTACATTTACTTTTTGTTCGACTCTTTCACGTTTTATAAGTCCAAATTTGATACGTTTGCTAACTTCCGATTTATAATACTAGAAATCGAGAACGTCAGACTTGCGAACGTCCTAAAAGTAACGGCTACTTACATTTTACGCTGCTGTAAAACGGAAATATCCGTCGAAAGCTATCGAAATCTATCGAACGAGTGCTGGCTTCCGCTTCGGACTTTAAATCCAGCGGGAAACGAAGTATGTGACTGTTCGTGTTATGGACAGTCCTATTTCTTGGTCTTCACGACCGTCTTATATTTATGTGCCTATTTGTTGGAAAATGGTACCATCTATACATATTATAAAACAAAGTCCCTGATATCTGTATGTGATCGATTTTCTCAATATCTATAAAAACAGATCACTCTCCTGCCCTTATCCCACTCTAAGTGGGGTCCGCAGTACATGTAATAAGCATGTTGCCATATGATTTGGCTACGTATTTTACCTGCCGCCTTCCTGATATCAACACGGCGGGTTGACTTACCATAGTTGCCTTTTACGACGCCTCGGTAAGAAATGAGGGTGGTCTATTCTACTCAGCCGGATAAACCACGGCGGGTCGACTTAGTTTAGTCGCCATTTACGAAACCTCGGTAAGAAAGAGGGTGGTCTATTCTACTAAACCGGATACCACACGATGGTCAACTTACCTTAGTCGCCTTAATTCTTGCCCTTATCCCACTCTAAGTGGGGTCGGCACAACATGCTATACAACATATTATGTAAACATGTTGCCATATGATTTGGCTAAGTATTTTACCTGTCGCCTGCCTGATTTCAACTTACCTCACCTACGAAACCTAGGTAAGAAATGAGTCTATTCTACCCAGCCGGATACCACCTAACCAATACAATGAAACATTCGAGCAACATGTTGCTATATGATTTGGCTGCGTTTTTAAGACTGGCCGCCTGTCCGACGTTAACTTTCCTTAGTTGCCTTTTGCGACACCTCGGTAAGAAAGAGGGTGGTCTATTCTACTAAACCGGATACCACACGACCGTCAACTTACCTTAGTCGCCTTTTGCGACGCCTCGGTAAGAAAGAGGGTGGTCTATTCTACTAAACCGGATACCACACGGCGGGTTAACTTACCTTAGTCGCCTTTTACGAGACTTCGGTAAGAAATGAGGTTGGTCTATTCTATTAAACCGGATACCACACGATGGTGAATTTACCTTAGTCGCCTTTTACGACACCTCGGTAAGAAATTAGGTTGGTCTATTCTACTAAACCAAATACCACATGACGGTCAACTTACCTTAGCCGCCTTAGTTCTCTTGCCCTTATCCCACTCTAAGTGGGGTCGGCACAACATGCTATACAACATATTATTTTTATTATTTATTTATTTATTTATACAAGACACACCAACGACATGAACAAGTTGCAATTGTACAGTTAGATATTATATATAAAGTCTTGGTTCTGCCTGAACACGTCACTTAAAGGTATGTAAACATGTTGCCATATGATTTGGCTAAGTATTTTACCTGTCGCCTGCCTGATTTCAACTTACCTCACCTACGAAACCTAGGTAAGAAATGAGTCTATTCTACCCAGCCGGATACCACCTAACCAATACAATGAAATATTCGAGCAAAATATCAAACGCTGTTTGTATTGGCTCAAATATTCAGCGAAATAATAAAGTAATCGCGCACTCGAGTAGATCGCTCGGGCATCGCATATAGTTTCTATAAATAACGTCATTCCACGGGCCGCTCGATAAGTGATGCATTTCGATTGTATACGCACTTGAATACTATATTAGTTTGTAAGATACTAGCTTTAACAGTGGCTTGACCCGCGTGGAAATCACTGTCACAAAATTATTCCCCGAATTTAAATTTTAAACAGAACAGAACTTATTGTGAGTTGACCATAATAGATAGTGTTTGCGCTTGCGTTAAGCCTTAATAGACTTCGTTTTATAATTAAAAAAAATACTGGACAATATGTGAACTTATTATATTGATTGCAAGTTAAAAGGAGTACAATGTGTAGTTGCGTTACAAAATTTGAATGCGAAGTGACAATTGATTTGAATGTATAACGATCGTAGTTGACGTATGGGTGCAGCGGATATTTCGCCCACACGTCCATGATTGGCCCATATCATTCGTATGGCCATACAGATAGAGACATGTTGTCGTAGACTTTTTTGTAGCCTTTTAATAGATCTACAATTCTCTAGTACATTACTTTAGTGTATATCTGTTAGTTTAGGCGGCGCACGCGACTAAAGCTGCCAACAAGCGAATATTTTTACAGCCGCACAAAAAACAACAAAGTTTGAGAAAAATAACCAGATATATTACCTATATCATTCTTCTGCCCTTATCCTACTCTAAGTGGGGCATGAAATGTTATCACATGATTTGGCTAGATATTTTACGCCCGGCCGCTAGCCTGAAGTGAACTTACCTTAGTCGCCTCTTATGAAACCTAGGTAAGAAATGAGGGTGGTCTATTCTACTGAGCCTTATTCAACACGGCGGTTTAACTTATATTAGTCGCATTTTACGACAACTCCGTAAGAGGAGAGGGTGGTCTATTCTACTCAGCCTGATACCACACGGCTGGTCAACTTACCGTAGTCGCCTTTTACGAAAGCTCGGTAAGTAATGTGGTTAGTCTATTCTACTCAGCCGGATACTACACGTCGGATCAACTTACTTTAGTCGCCTTTTACGAAACCTCGATAACAAATGAGGGTGGTCTATTCTACTCAGCAGATTCAACACGGCGGATTAACTTACATTAGTCGCCTTTTACGAAACCTCGGTAAGAAATCAGGGTGCTCTATTCTACTCAGCCGGATACCACACGGTGGAAATGTAAGCGAACTTTCCAAATTATTATTATCCCGACAAATCTTGATTCTAACGGTAATGGAGTCTTGAAACGCAAAACCATCGCCTTATTTTCCTTTCACAATTGTTTTCTTTGTAAAATCTGTACTGAAATTCTACCTCAAACAACGATTTCAATTTCGCAATGACTCTCATAACTTTCTTTGCTCAGGCAATCAAATGTTTACGAGAGAAACCTTCGAGAAAAATCCTATTATATTCCCTTAAGTTTCTTTCGTCTTTGAAAACAGTACTACACTTACAGCATATTTCTTTGAGTCAATTATAAATGACGGGCAATTTGAAGATTGTGAAAGTCGCTTATCTTTATTATTTAAATAAGTTAATTTAGTATGTATATATATTTTCTGGCTTTTAGCTATATGCACAAAATAAATTAATACTTTATAAATTATTAGATTAAGGGCCTTCTAGCCCTTTTCCTTCTATTACTCAAAGGTTGACTGGAAGAGATCCCTTTTAGGGATAAGTCCGCCTTTATACATGTGTTTTTTTTTTAATTTTTTTTTTCTTTCTCTTTTCTAAATATATGTGTAAAAAGAACAATAAATAAAAAAATGAATAAATAAGGGCTGTGGATTTTATAAAAATAAATGAATAAATTTATTGTATGTATTTTTTACTAAATAAAAAAAAATTTGAATTTGATCCTAGTCCTAGGTATTTATATTTCTCGAGACTGCCCGTTCCCCGAATAAGCTACGCTCACTTACAATTTATGGCAAAAATAGTGCTGTAACATGAATTTTAGTTTTTTAATGCTCAAAAACAGGGATAAAACGATTTTTTTTTCCTAAAACCTTCGATTTTTCTCCCTCTAAACCCCTACATGCTAAATTTCAGGAAAATCGTTGAGAGTCGTTTCCGAGATGCCGAAAATATATACATACAAGATTAACTCATTTAAATATTAAAGCTAATTATAACTTCAGAACTGAACTTCTTCTCGTCTAAATTTAATATAAGAATTGTTTTAACACAATCAGTTTGAACGGTCGAAAATATTCTTGCTCAAGCATTGAATCCAATTTCTATAAATAAAGTAATTCCACCAGCTGCTGAATGAGTGATCCATTTTAATTATAGACATATGCATATAGAAATACTACTAAGCCGCTACCGGCTTAGCGTAGGCCTAATTTATAGAATCACGTTTAAAATAATTGTGGAAGCTGTGGTAGCCCAGCGGTAACACCGTGCGCCTCTTTCGAGGAGGTCTAGGGTTCAAACCCCGGGCAGGCACCAATGAGTTTTCTAGTAAAACTTATGTGTCTAATTGATAATTGCAATTTATCACACGCTTTTCGGTGAAGGAAAACATCGTGAGGAAACCTGCATATCTCTAGAGAAATCTGGAGATATGTGTAACCTGCCAATCCACATTGGAGCAGCGTGGTAGGTCTTAGCTCCAAACCTTCTCTCCAAAAAAAAAACGGAGAGAAGAGGCCTATGCCCAGCAGTGGGATAGTAACAGGCCGATACTTACTTTAAAATAATACATTTATGGTTTGTGTTCTTGGTATTTTTGGTCACTATGAAAAAAATAATCGACAAAGATTTTCATGTTTCAATGTCAAAATTTAAGAGTTTCGGCCCCAGTTAATTTGATCATCATCCTCCTGACCTTATCCCACTCTAAGTGGGGTCGGCACATGTTATAAACATGCTGTCACATGATTTGGCTGCGTTTTTACGACTGGCCTCCTGCCTGACGTCAACTTAACTCTGTCGTATTTTACGACACCTCGGTAAGAAAGAGGGTGGTCTATTCTACTAAACCGGAAACCACACGGTGGGTCAACTTACCTGTAATGTAGGTAAACATATAAATAATGCGAGACGCGCGGCAGGCAACGGTCGCGGCGTCAGTCGCCTATTAAACGGTTCCATAAGACGTTGTTGTGTGTTATTTACCTTAATCTCAGAACATTATATTACCTTAGTCGCCTTTTACGACACCGCGGTAAGAAAGAGGGTGGTCTATTCTACTAAACCGGATACCACACGGCAGGATCTCGTCATTTAATGAACGCAGTAAAGTCCACCTTGACATATTTGGAGACACACTTTATAAACTCAAATTAAAATTAAAGCTGCCATTTCTTTGCCAGATATACTGAACAATCACTAGGGAAGCATTTTGGACTGCATGCCCTCTTGTATAAATCTTAAAATAACTTTTTTATTTAACTTATAAATATAAATATGCTTAATACTATGAGAAGGCTATAGACCCAACCGAAGCGCAAGTTGTGATGGTGGTGTAACTTAAAACTTGTGTTATGGTAGACAGTCAACTGGTAAATATATAGTTATATATTTTTTAAATAAATACTTAAATACAAATATAAACCGAGGCTCGTAGACACACAAATTCATTTATAGAAAATGTTGGCCCTCGACAAGAATCGAATCCGCCAACCTCGGAGCTGAAGGCAGGGTCAGTACCCACTGTACCAAGGGGTCATATATATATATACAAGATTAACTCATTTAAATATTAAAGATTTAACACAATATTCACAAGTCAAAGAACATTATAATTTTCATAAAAAATTCTTATCTGTCCGCTCTAACGACAATTTAATCTTGGAATGAAATATGATCTTCTCTCGTTTATTTCATTATAAAATGTGCACGACTGAGATTCTTTACATTTCTTTTAGAACTTTATCATAAAAATGCGAAATAACTAGGCATTTTATATGTCGCTTTTATTTTTATTAAACAAACATCTAAAAAATTCCACGAATCACAACTAACTGTGAGTGTCCATCATCCTCCTGCCCTTATCCCACTCTAAGTGGGGTCGGCACAACATGTTAAAACATGCTGTCACATGATTTGGCTGCGTTTTTACGACCGGCCGCCTACCTGACGTCAACTTACCTCTGTCGTATTTTACGACACCTCGGTAAGAAAGAGGGTGGTATATTCTACTAAACCGGATACCACACGGTGGGTCAACTTACCTTAGTCGCCTTTTACGACACATCGGTAAGAAATGAGGGTGGTACTATTCTATTCAGACGGATACTACACGGCGGAGTTTACACAAACCCACCAATCCTTAAAGAAAATTGGCAGTAACTCTTTATATTTACATACGCCGTTAAAATATGAATTAATGACTAAATTAGTCTACTTTAAGATATATTCATATTTCTGTTATCAATTCACAATAATGCTTTCTATTCCACCAGTTCTTCATAAGCACATAGTAAAATATTACCGCCCTTTCCTTAATATGGCAGGATATAATATTATTACATGTTTTAAACGGCCTCTTTGTATTAACATACACGATTAATATATGAATGAATTTGTAAATAAGTCTATTAAATATAGGTGTCATTCATAATTTCCTTATCATTTCAGAATAAAGATATCTATTGCATCAGCTTTCAGATAAATACCTAGATATTACCACCCTATGCCGTAGTAATCAATTTATGCTAACATGAAATATCGATAATGCAATAAAAAAGAACGTCACTATCCTTAATTTGGCGGGAAATAGGAAACGATCACATATAATATTATTTTTAAACGACCTTTATGTATTAACTTACGCTGTTAAAAATACGAATAATTGAGTCTACTGAATATAGGTGTTCATAATTTGCTTATTATTTCACAATAAAGATGTATATTGCATCAGCTATCGATAAATATATAGTAGATTATTACAGCCTTATGCTGTAGTAATCAACTTATGCTAACATGAAATATCGATAATGCAATTAAAAAAAAAATGTCAGTATCATTAACATGGCGGGATAAAGGAAATGATCATGTAAAAATGAGTAAATAAGTGTATTAAATATAGGTGTTATTCATAAATTGCATATTATTTCACACTAAAAACGTCTATTCCATATCTATAAGCACATAGTAAAATATCACCACCCTTTGCTGTAGTAATCAATTTATGCTAACATGAAATATCGATAATCCAATAAAAATGAACGTCACTATCCTTAATATGGCGGGATATAGGGAGCGATGGCGTAAATAGCTAATGAACTAAATATTGACATTTATGCGAACCATAGATATAGGAAATAAGAAAGATGGAAACTTCCCGAGCATTTATGGTGCATTTTTAAGGATATATTTTTTTTACGACAAGTATACACACGTCCGTCCCCAAAGTAAGTAATTTAAATATCAAGTGCCTGGGCGACTGGGCCTTGCCCGTAAATTTTTTAAAAGATATAAAAAAAATTAAAAAAAGAAAGAAGGCGCCGGTGATATGTAGGACTCGCTCTCGGGATATGAACATTTTTGGACCCATTGGCTATCGTAGCATTACGTTTGACATCTAAAATATTATTTGGTTTCAATCCTACATTTCAGACATTTTTTCAACGCCCAAAAACAGGGACGAAACAACATTAAAAACAAGGAAACCTAGCTAGATCGATTTTTCTCCCCAAAGCCCCCTACAGATAAGACTAACTCATTTATATATTAAGATATTTTGAGATATTATGATGCTATAAAAATAAGATGCTAACTTATTTTGGCATCAAGTTTTATCTCCTTTGTTTAGTTGGTTTAGTTTTATTCATAAAGTTACTCCTCTCCCAGGGAAACCGCCATTTTCCTTTGGAACTAAAATGTTTATAATTGACATTTACGTTGACGCAAAAATCACGGTTAAATTTTTAATTCCTACTACTACAAAACTCTTTCTGTCTACGTAGTTTACCAGAGTTCGCGACAAAATGGCGACATTTATGTTAACAACGTGTAATAACAATTTGCCAATAAAATCTCATACCACTGTGATTACTATAGCTTTATATGAATGCTATATCATAAAACTAACGACAATGAAGTGAATATGGACTAGTAAAATGCTATATTGAGTGTAGCTTCAAAACTATGACATAATCGTAACATAATAAAATCCTAGACTCATTATAGTTAGAGTAGGGGAGCTATAGACAGGCCTGTAAGTGACATCATTCTCTTGCCACTGTAAGTGGGGGCACAACATGTTATAAACATGTTGTCAGATGATTAATGCTAAGATGCTACGTATTTTTCGACTGGCCCCCTACCTGACGTACACTTACCTTAGTCGTATTTTACGATACGTCGGTAATAAATGAGGGTGGTATATTCTACTCAGCCGGATACAGGGTGGTGGATCGTTTACTAAAAATCGTTCAAAAATCCGTTTAGTAGATTTTATTAAGATCGATCACACACAGACAGATAGCTTTTAAGGACTTTTTATAATACCTATGTATAATTTTTTGTTGGCTCTAAGTTTAAAAACTCATGTTTCAGCTACAAATCTTTATTATGAACAAAACTGTCCTATATTTAGATTCCCTTGTGATATTAGCATTGCATTTTACTAATTTGTATGGAGGTTGGTGGATGATTGTTACAATCTTGAAATCTGGCAATCTGACAAATTTCGTTAAGGTTAAAAACCCTATGTTACAATGTTGTAGATATTTGCTATCTTTAGTATTTCAAAAAATATATTTTCAAATCATGTTCTAACTCACCAATTTTGAATAGAAATTTTGAAGTGAGTAAAAAAAGGTGAGATAGCCTAATGGTGAGTCTTGGTGAAGAGAGATGAGTCATGCCACTCGTTTCTCTCGAGAAAATCACGGATTCAAACCCCGGGTAGGCGCCAATGAGTTTCTGTTAAAATTTATGAGTCTATCGTGTTTTATATAAACAATTTGTTGGTTCTTCAAGCGTGTGTGTACCTTTGTATTTAAGTATGTATTTAAAATTATATATGGATGTTACTTTTAAAAATAGTATATATAAAAGTAGCATTAAATCTAAATTGAAGACATATTTTTTTAATAACCTGTATATAACAAAGTAAGTGTTATACAATATCTGTCGCCTGAGTCGCTCGGTAGGTGCATATCATACTGTAACTAGGGTTGCCACCCGTACTATATTATATAGTATCGTACTATATTTTAGTCAATTGTACTATATATTATAGAAAAACAATATAGGACGAAACATACTATATTTTTATCGCTAATTCAATTGTCGCGCTTTTTTTGAATCAACTGTGAATGGAACGCACCCGCAGCACTACATAGGGAATGTTTAAACGAAACTCATTCATATATTTACGGGGCTTAGTTAGTTAGTAACTCTAACTCCATTGTCCAGCGAAAAGTAATAATAAATAATCATGCAAAAATAAATAATCATTGAAAATCTGAATTTCTTAAAAATACTAATTAATTTTTTAATTTTTTAGATTTTTATTATTAATTTTTTAATAAATTAATTTTTTAGATTTAAAAAGAAAAATACTATTTTTCTTCAAAAAAAAAGGTGGCAACCCTAGCTGCAACCCAAGCTCGCTAACTTCAATCAGTACATTTTTAATCTACACTACTTAAATATATAAAGCTGAAGAGTTTATTTGTTTGAACGCGCTAATCTCAGGAACTAATAATTCTTTGAGTGCTTTATATTCCATTTATCGAGGATGGCTATAGACTATATAATATATAACATCACGCTAAGATGAATAGAAGAGGAGCAGCAATAGAAAATATTGTGACTGCGGCAAAATTTAAAGCTTTCTTCGGATTTTTAAAGCTTTTTTTAAAGAAAAAAAAAGTAGTGACGCTTGTGGCACAGCTAGTATACAAAAATAATAAATAATATTAAAAATAAATTTTGCTGACGTAATGCCTAGTTGCCTCTAATTTCCTACTTGTTTCTTTTTTATAATTTCCAAAGAACATAGAGCATAAAGATAAAAAAGATATTAAGATCTGGGAAAACTCGCTATCCAATTTTGTTTCAGCTAGATTGTTTGAATTTTTCTTTTCTTTAATTACTTCGCAGTGGTTTTCATGATAGCTGCTCTTTATACAATCCGCAATTAAATATTGAGTCAATCACGCTTGCTTTTTCAAATTTACATAGCAAATTACAATTAATGTTCAAGAATTCTTTTATTCTCTCCAGTAAATCTTTATCTTGGAAACAGCTCCAACGATTCATGAGATGCCGATTTTTTTTATTTCGAATATGACTAATGCTGTTAGCCCTAATGGCTTTGACAGCGTCACCGATAAGACGGGCGAGCGCAGAAGCATATCCGAGAGAAGAAATGGATGGTAAGAGCGAGTGCATTATTCGCACCCGCCTTACAGGGGGCGTCGTCTCAAGGGTGTCTCCTGCGAGACCGAACCTCGGCTTAAGGCGGCGCGTTTTTGAAGGGCTGCATCTAATAATTGACTTGGAAGAAATTCGTTTTTGTGCTTTAACAATCTCATGGTCAAAGGGTTAATGACCTTTAACTAACTTTTCTTATAATAAGTATGACAGTGCGTGATCGCTCAATACACTAGAAATATCGAGAAATCATTGGAGGCAGGAAGCGTGGCCGGTGCCGAGGGGAGGCAATTTCCGCACCGCATCAATAACCCAACGGATTTATGTGGTTCTGTTTATCCAGGACCTTTCGTGTTTGATTACTGATAACGTTTCACCTTTTTTTGTAGCGGTTGTTTGTTGAATTGAGGATTTTTTAAAGCGGCTATATTCATCATCCTTCTTCCACCTTACTGCCCTTATCCCACTCTAAGTGGGGTCGGCACAACATGTTATATAAATATATTGTCTCATGATTTGGTAACGTATTTTACACGCCGTTTGGTATCCAGCTGAATAGTATAGTACCATCCTCATTTCTTACCGAGGTGTCGCAAAAGGCGACTAAGATAAGTTGACCCACCGTGTGGTATCCGGTTTAGTAGAATAGACCACCCTCTTTCTTACCGAGCTGTCGTAAAATACGACTAAGGTGAGTTGACGTCAGGCAGGCGGACGGTCGTAAAAACGCAGCCAAATCATGTGACACCATGTTTATAACATGTTGTGCCGACCCCACTTAGAGTGGGACGAGGGCAGGAAGATGATGATTCATCATCATCCTCACACACATCATCAGCACACGGTGGGTTAAATTGCCTTAATCGCCTTTTACGACACCTCAGTAAGAAATAAGGGCGGTCTACTCTACTCAGCCGGATACCACACGGCGGGTCAAATTGCCTTAGTCGCCCTTAGGTGTCGTAACACCTCGGTAAGAAATGAGGGTAGTTTTCTTATTCTAACTAAGATAAGGGACCTAGTAAATGACCATGTCTTAGTAGTTGACCGTTTATTTATTTATTTTATTTATTTATTTATGTACCATAAAAATGTTGAAAAAAAAAACATAATTGGTAAAAAAAGTGTACAAAGGTCAACTTATCCCATATTAAATATGACAGAGATCTCTGTCATATTTAATTATTAATTAAATTAATCTCTGTCATTCTATTTAATAAAAAATATCAATTAAAAATAATATATTTTAAATATTAAACAATAGGCTATAGTTCTGAGCTTTTGGGCAGTTGTTAATAGATGGCAACAGGTAATTACAAATTTATTTTTTATTAGCTACAACAAACAAAACGCTTATTATTTAAAATTTCATACAAAACGGTCAACTACTAGTGCATGGTCAATTACTAGTGCACTTACCTTAGAAGTAAATAACTAAATATTATGAATATTTATCACTAGTATGTACTCTACGTGTTCCGTGTATTTACGGTCACATATTATAATATCTACAGAAACCCTTTGACCTGAATTAATAGGTTCAGGCTCGCTTTATGTGACGCTTGCAGATGTTAATTATTAACATTTATATATATAGAGCTGCAAAAGTAATAATATAATTATTTTGCTATAATCCGCGATGAAGTAAAATAGAAAATATATATAATGCTAAATATAGAGTGGACAATCGGTTATCATACCTGATACATGCAGGATTCGTAAAACAATACACAAGCACTACATACGTACACTATCCCAAACTCAACAATCATTTCGCCCCGCAATCATAGCATCATCAGGAGATAGACTCCACGACCAAAATCGCAAATACAATTACGCAATTACGAATCCTGCATGTATCAAGTATGATAACCGATTGTCCACTCTACATTTAGCATTATATATATTTTCTATTTTACTTCATCGCGAATTACAGTAAAATAATTTTATTATTACTTTTGTATTATAGATCTCCGCAAAGTAATGCCTAATTCTATAAATTATATATAGAGCTGCTTAGAACATGCGATTACATCAAAACTAGATTTTACCCGCAAATTCGTTCGCGTTAATGACTAATAATGTAACTAGTAATTAATATATTTCGAAAAGAATAACCGCTGAGTTTCTTGCTGGCTCTTCTCTGTAGGAACAGCTTTCCGAACCAGCAGTAGAGTTGACGATTCAAAAGCACTTGTTTACTAGTTTATTTGAAAAAACCTATGTCTAGCAGTGAAAGATGAAGAAGGCATACGTCACGTCAAGAATACACAATCGAAGATTATATCTATACTAATATATAAAGCTGTAGAGTTTGTTTGTTTGATTGTTTGAGCGCGCTAATCTCAGGAACTACTGGACCGATTTGAAAAATTCACGCTAAGATGAATAAGAGAGGAGCAGCAATGAAAAATAGTATAAACGGCATAATTTAAAGCTTTCCTTGCGTGCGCTGAGTAAACGGTGAAAGTTATTAAACAATCATGTATAACAAAATTGTGCTGCTCTAAAAGTTCAAAATAAAAGTCCGCGACAGCATATGTCTAGCTCTTAAGGTTAACCCTTAAGGTTATGGTTATCAAAATAGTATTATACTACGGTTTTCATCTTTCAACGCGGGTGGAGCCCCTGGCGATTTCTAGGATATTATATTAACGCTTGCATTTGAAAATCCTTTCAGCATTATACAAGACTTCTATATTATGCTAATTGAAAATGTTTAAAAGAATCACCGCCGAGTATCTTGCTGAGTCTTCTCCGTAAGAGCAAAATTTCGATGCAATGGTAGCTTTATTAAATCTAATTGGTCCTTGATTATTCAAAAGTGATTGCAAAAGCTTATTTGAATAAAGTTTATTTTGATTTTATTTAATTTGCCTCGGTATATTTGCATCGTTGTGTAAAATGTTGAAACTGATTCACGTAGGTCCCGACAAAAAATAAAAAATATATTTTTATAGATATACATACATCGTTCAAATCGAAGCTTTAACTTTACTTACCTTTTCCTTACAAATTTTATATCATGATTCATTGTTTTAATTTGTATATTCACGATTCCAAGAAAATGCTTTTCACCAAGGCAATGGTTATAAATGAACAATTTGAGATGAATAGCGAAAAGTCGTCGAACTTATAACATCTTTGCCTCGTCTTAATAATATTACTTCATCGTGAAAATGCTTATCGTTCTTAGATAATACATACTAGTATTTCACTTTACCATTAGGTAATAATCAAGTAAAAAAAAATACGATTGTATTTAATCCATAGATTTTAAATAGATAGAAATATTATTCATTTATTATTATTCATTATTAAGTCCGTCTTTATACATGGGTTTTTTCTTGCTCTTTTCTAAATATACCTATGTACAAAAAGAAAGAAAGAAATAAATAAAATAAATTCATTAATTTGAACTGATAACGAAATAATATTTTTAATTATAATAGTTACACTATATTCACCAATGAATATATTTATCAGTGACTAAAAAGGTTATAAATTACCTATTAAACCTTATTGATGAATTTGGCAACTTGTAATTGGTTTTTGATAATTGAAATTTCTTTAAATAATATTTTAATTAAAGTGTTTTGTTTGGAGTTAATTTAGTAATTAACTTCAGTTTAGTTTAGCAATAAATTAACTAAAATGGCAAATTAATCGTTGAAAAACAAAATTCATCACGTCTAACAAAACACACGTTGGCAAATTGCTGAAAGCTGAAATAGTTAAAGCGAAACGATAAAATGTCGAGTTGACTTTCGTTTTTGTGAATAAAAAAGATTGAAGCAATCTGGCAGGGATCGACTCGAACGTGTATTCGGCGATTCTATTGTGAGATATTTCGTTACGATGCGATCGAGAATTGTTGTTTATACAATATCAAAAGGTGTTAAATCCTTGACACGAATCCGTGGCATGTTTCGTACTCAATATTAATTGGTCAAAGCCCGTCAGCGAACAACACCCGGATCAACATAAATGTGCATTTAGCTATTTTTAAATTTGTACTTTCGCGTCCGTGATATCGACATCCGTCACATATGATACAATGGCCAAAATACTGAACGTTTCAAGGTTGCTCAGCATTCTATAAAATGGCCGTAACGTTAGTTGATTAAGACGCGTCAAAGTTGTCTTAAAAGTGTACTCACTGGTGACTGGTTTGGGCGGCTGCTGAGTGTTGGATATACGTTCGCTGCAAGAACACAATTCACTGTCAGTGGGTCAATGGTTAGGAGGGCGGTTTGGAAATATGTGGCGAGTAAATTTAGAGCAGCTACGCGTTACAAGCGACGCGACGTCGCTCTGTGACCGGTCCGCGGTGACTAGGGCGTCCCGCCGGCGCCTTGCCGCCGCCCGCCCCTCGCCTTATCACGAATGAAATTTATTTAACGGATAATCGGCACGGAGATGGGATCAGTTAAAATTTTCATGATTAAACGCTGGGATTATTAATGATTGTAGAGCCTTCACAGTTCACGTTTAACGGGTTGTGTTGGTTTAACTTACATCATCATTCTCATGCCTTTTATCCCACTCTAAATTAGGTCGGCATGACATGTTATAAACATGTTGTCACATGATTAGGTATTTTACGACCAGCCGCCTGCCTGACGTCAACTTAACTTAGTCGTATTTTACGACACCTCAGTAAGAAAGAGGAAGTGTTCAATTTTACTCAACCGGATACCACACGGTAGGTAAACTTACTTTAATCACCTTTTACGACACCTCGGTAAGAAATGAGGGTGGCATTTTCTATTAAGCCGGCTACCACACGGCCGGTCGATTTATCTTAGTCGCCTTTTAACACGTTTATCTAATTACAAGAGGTCTTAATGATTGTGTTCTTCTGGATGAATTTGGGGACATCCATACGCCTCTTTGAGATAGTTTAACTAATCGCCTTTATAGGTAATTAGGTAACCTAGCCATTGCTTATTAACAAAGCTTATTATCTTGCTGAAGAATATAGAAATGATAAGAAAACTTGGAGTTGAATTGCAACTACACACTACTAATTATAAAAGAGGAACACAGTAATAAGGCCTTCAACAGAAAATTAAAAAAATGGCGCAAAAATTTTTTTATAACTTGTCGAAATATTTAATACTTAACTGCTCGGTAATTTTTTTAAAGATATATAAAAAGAAAGAAAACGCTCACCTATGGGACTCGAACCCGTGTTGTGAACTTATTTGGTCCCCTCATTACAATTAGGTTATCGCAGCATTACGTTTGACAGCCAAAAATAGCCTTTGCTGTCAATCATATATTGTAGCATTTTGTCAATGCCCAAAAACAGGGAACATTTTTTAAAATTAAACCTAGATACATCGAATTTTCCCTTCCAAATCCCCTACATGATGAATTTCATGAAAATCGTTGGAGACGTTTTTGAGATTCAGTTTGACCTAATAAAATTGAAATTTGTATTGTATAATGTTGGACCTGTGTGCAAGTATTTTGCACCGCCCTAATCGGGCAAATATGTTACGTATTTAAATGCAAATAAATAAATCTATAAACAAATACTTTAGAAAATTTCATAGGTCGCATGAGATTTTAACCTGTGACCTCAGGTAACAGTCACACGTCCCTCAAATCGTCTATTATCCTATACCAGTATTGATTTGTAACCGTAAAATATCTATAGTATTTCCGGAAAACGTTTTTATTTGGTTTGACGCGTAAATTTTATTGGACGTGTTAAAAGGGTAGACAACCTCAAATTGAGGCCTTTTGTATTAGATATTAATTTCAAATGGACACCTTCAGTCCCGAAAAGTGTTTTAACGGATGGACAGATGGATAATAAGGTTGAACAGCAGTTTAAAAACAGGTACAGCAGTTTAAAAGCACTGTTAAAAAGAGGCTGATACAGAAAGCCTACTATACTCTTGATGATTATTTAGAAGATAAGAATGTGTGGATATAGCTCTCTTTGAACCTGTACAAGACAGTAACGACATTACATTAAGTAAATAATATTAAGAATTATATTTTTTTAAAAGAGCAACCGGCGAGTTTCTTGCTGGCTCTTCTCGGTAGGAACAGCTTTCCGAACCAGCAGTAGAGTTGATGATTCAAAAGCACTTGTTTACAAGTTTATTTGAATAAAGAATATTTTGAATTTGAATTTTGAACATATCACCCTTCTCTTAAATTTTGAAATACAAAAATTTTCAACACTAACGAATTTTGTATATTGTATCTTAATATATAATCCATCAACAAGTGATAAACATACAGCTATACGTATTGAAAGGTTAAGTAAATTCTACTTAACCGGATACCACACGATGGGTCAACTTACCTTAGTCGCCTATTACAACACCTCGGTAATAGAGAGAGATCCCGTGTACCCCAGACTTTCGTCATTTTATAAAAGCTGAAACTTTGTGGAACTTTGTGAAATGAACTTTAAGGGTGTTTGGCAGGGGTTTTCCACTATGCTAAGTGTCTGGCATTGACGGACGTGATTTTTAATATTATTCTAAAGGTAATATCAAAAGATCAAGCTTTATACTATGACGAAATTAATTCGGAATTTTGCAACCTTGAGTACCTCGTATCTCCCAAAGCCACTATGATCCAAATTCCATAATCTACCATCGTTTTTACCTGTGTTGGGAGCATGCACTGAAAAAGTTTCAGCTTTTATAAAATGACGAAGGTCTGGCGTTCACGGGATCTTGGGCCATAAGAAATGAGGGTGGTACTATTCTATTCAGCCGAATACCACACAGCGTTTGAGGCAAGCTTTCTTACGAATAATAACTGATAGTCCGCATCTTGAATAAACTGTCTTCTTTCTTACTAACGTTTACATAGTGAAAAACCCGCGGTCCACAGTTAGTTGATGTCACATCAACATACAATTTTAACTACGCATAAAACAAATTAAAAAATATAATCCACTCTGCCGTCTGTATACATTATATTAATTGGAACTCGAAAAGAGCTACATGATATCTCACTCAGCTTTCGCCATTACGTAATACACAGAAAGCTTTTATATTATCTCTGGCTCATCCGATATCGATGTCCGATGCGGTCGGGAAAAGCTTTTTGGTAAGAGATTTCATTAAACTCGCTAAGCAGCCTAGCTTTGCCCCTATTAGTTTAGCATATTATGCCTTAAAGCTGTGATAGCTCAACTGTTACATCATCCAAATCTTTCGAGGAGGTCACGGGTTCAACTCACATACATCAATGAGTTTTTCTATTAAAAAGTTATGTGCCTAATTGATAATTACTATTTATCATATGCTGTTTGGTGAAGGAAAATATCGTGTGGAAACCTGCATATCTCTAGAGAATTCTATGGATATGTGTAACCTACCAATCCGCTTTGGAGCAGCGTAGTGGGTCTAAGCTCGAAGAATGAGACGAAATATATGACCAGCTGTGGGATAGTGGGATACTTAAGGCAACTAATGTAATTGAGTTCATAAGTATTAAAACTGTCTGTTTAAGCAGGTTTTCAATTAACAATTTTTTTTTTTATCTTAATTTTGTACAGGAAGTTAACTTTAAAAATCGCGTCTGCGATAACATACATGTAACATCGGGGACTTTAAGAAATTCCTCGCCTAGCGGTATTTATTTAACAAACTTAATTTTTAATACATAATCAATACAAGAAACAAGAAAATTAAAGAGTAACAGAACAGTTCAGTTGCATCACATTCTGTCACGAAAGTGTGACGTCATTAAAACAATTGCCAACTACACGGTGTAGTATTTTTAACGAACAAATTGCCATTTAGAATCATCATCCTCCTGCCCTTATCCCACTCTAAGTGGGGTCGGCACAGCGTGTTGTAAACAAACTGCTGGCCGCCTGCCTGACGTCAACTTATCTTAGTCGCCTTTTACGACACCTCCGTAAGAAAGAGGGTGGTCTATTCTACTAAACTGGATTCCACACGGTGGGTCAACTTATCTTAGTCGCCTTTTACGACACCTCGGTAAGAAATGAGGGTGTTACTATTCTATTCAGCCGGATACCACACGGTTTAAATTGGCATTTAGAATATCACTGTAATTATTTGTTCAAATATGCTACACAATTTATGAAACGGTGCTTTTATTTAACGGTAAGTTAAATAAAAGCTTTTAATAACCGTTTTCGGTTCCATTGTATCATCATGTAAATAAACAAAATGTCAGGTTTGACTGACTTAACAGTATTATGACAGCAAAAATATAGAGAGGGTTAAAAGCTTGGTACACTTGGGAGTAACTTCGACTCCAGGAAATAATGCTATGCAACAGGGAATAGATAAAAGGATAGTATGCTTGTAGATGGGATAAAATGAGGACGATGTCTTTATTCTTGTCTATGATTTTTCTTGTCTCACCTTAACTTTCAGTATTGGAGATGTTAATTTTCTTTGAAGAGAATTTAAAAAATAAGCAGAATAGAAGCAGCAAAAATAAGAATAATAAAAATCTCCTCGGCAAGCGGCTTCATATGATACGTTTTAAATTAGTATAGATTAGTTCTAACAATATTGTATTAGGACGTTCTTTCGATATTGTAATATCGTTTACGTCCAGAACATTAATGTCAAATTGAAGTAGTCCAAGGGAAAATAAAATGTAAATCATTTTAAAAAGTCACATTTTTTTTTATTATTATTGTAGAAAATATAGAAAAAAACCAGTGTAGGTTTTAGTGTGAACGGGGATAGGCGTAGGAAGTGGAAGTGGAAGGGTAAGGAAGTAGGTTATCATAGAGGCAATGTATTAGATGCCTTTATATTTAGGCCGTGTGCTGGTGTATATCTTGCCAAGCCAAAGACATGCCATCCTTTTTTATTTTACGTTACAATACAAAAGAACAAATTAAAGCAAAAAAATACCTTTTTAGTTACCGTGAGAAAATAATAGAAACAATTTCATCATCAGCGTTACGCTGGAGTAGCGTCAGCGCTACGCTGGAGTAGTATCAGCGCTACGCCGGAGTAGCGTAATGCGCTACTGGAGTAACATAGTAGGCATAAGCTTATTTATCTTTGTAATAATTAAAAGGCGCTTGAGACTCAAGAAGCATAAAGTCGAAGACACTTTCCCATAATTCTAATTTTAGAAATTTTTTACCATTCTTGAAATTTTTCAAGAAAATTTTCCTTCTTCTAACCACATTTAAGCTTGAACACAATCTTATCTAACGTCACACTGCAATTCAAGGAAATTCGCTGGTCTAGAAAACGCTTTATCACTCTTGCTCGTCTCAAATTGTGAACGTCAGGAGACTAATGCAGGAACGCCATTCCATTACGCTTTACCTACATATCACACATGGGAGAGCTAAACTTTTTTATCCAGATTGATGGAATATCTTATACGATTATAGGATAATTCCCATTGTTCAGTCGATCACAGTCCAACCGTTGCGGTAAAATATTCAAAGAAAAAGATTGAAGGAACATTTCTCTAGAGAATTAGCTATTTCTTATTCGTGTTATATTTTTATAGTTTCGTGGAATCTATCTCCTGATGATGATTCAGTTGCGAAGCGAAACGATTGTTGAGTTTGTGATAGTGAACGTGTGAAGTGCTTGTGTATTGTGGTGGCGGTGGTGGAGGTTTGTGCATGTGTTTTTACGAATCCTGCATGTATCAGGTATGAAAACTGAAATCGCGGATTAAAGCAAAATAATTTTATATTACTTTTGTAAAGTTTCTTGAGTAAAATTGCTTTTTTTTATTGTAAATTAAAATACGCAATGAGGTTACAAAATCTAGGTACAATTTGCTTTTGCTTATAGTTTAAAGAGGTATCATTTTTACCGAGGTGTCGTAAAAGGCGACTAAGGTAAGTTGACCCGCCGTGTGGTATCCGGCTGAGTAGAATAGACCAACCTCATTTCTTACCGAGGTGTCGTAAAAGGCGACTAAGGTAAGTTGACCCACCGCGTGGTATCCGGTTTAGTAGAATCCACCCTCTTTCTTACCGCTGTCGTAAAATACGACTGAGGTAAGTTGACGTCAGGCAGGCGGCCGGTCGTAAAAACGTAGCCAAATCATGTGACAACATGTTTGTAACATGTTGTGCTGACCCCACTTAGAGTGGGATAAGAGCAGGAATTTGATGATGACTGGCTGGAAGAGATTCCGATTCCGAATAAGCCCACCATTGCTTATTATGTTGTATTTTATCATTTTTTTATTCATTTAAATTTGTTGAATAAAGAGATTACAAACAAACTATTTTATAATGCATCCTCGCGTTTTTATTCCCTTAGTTAGCAAAGTAATGAATTGAGGAATAAAAAAGATTTTCAATTTTTAATTAAGCAATACTGTGTTGCAATAAAACAATGCTCAACCACTTAACTTCTTGAACAAGCGAATTGCCACTAGTACCGTTGTACCTCCACTTTTTACGTGGATAATTAAAATTTTGTTCAGTATGAAATGGAAATGTTCTCTCCCAATATTTATTTTTCGTATTTTTTTTAATGACTTGCTTGATTACTTTAATTGACAACCTTTGTACTTACGAACATAGAACATTTATAAACCTAAACACTGACCAACAAACATCACAATTAAAGGATGTCTAAGGCCGCGTACAGACATCGTGAAGCGTGCATCGCGAATAGTTCAAAACGCATGCCTCAAATTAAAATTAAAATTATTCATTATTCAAATAAATTTGAAACAAGTGATTTTGAATCGTCAACTCTACTGCTGGTTCGGAAAGCTGTTCCTACCGAGAAGAGCAGCAAGAAATTCGGCGGTTGCTCTTTAAAAAATAAAATTCTTATGACTAGTTACATTTAGTAATTACTGTCTTGTACAGGGTCTAAGCGAGCTATATCAACACATTCTTATCTTCTAAGTAATCCTCAACAGTATAGTAGGCTTTCTGGATCAGCCCATTTTTAACAGTGCTTTTAAACTGATGTAATGGCAAAGCCAAAATTAATTGCGGCATTTTATTATAGAATCTTATACCCAACCCGAGGCATACGACGTTACATTTATACATGCTTCCCGAATAACACTCAATCACACAAACAACTAAGCATGGTATATGTCCGTAAAAAAATGGCTCAGACAAGGCGAGACGTGTAGATTGCAGCTACGACCTATATAATAATTCATAAAATATTAAAAATAAAGAAAAGACGCTGGTGGACAAAAATATTTTTTATGAACCGATTACATACATATACAGGGGTTCCATGACTCATGAGCGTTATACGTAAACGAAACGGCTGTCGACACGTTCAGGCAGCGTTCGCTGTTATAACGTAAAGCTCTAAAGGCTTTTTAAATTTTTGCTTTTTAAATAAAATAAGACTTTTATTTTAAATTCGGATTTTGGATTTAGAAATAGGAAGCTTTAGCAACCGAAAACAGACCATGTTGCGGTCGTTTTCGTGTACTGACTGACGCTACCGGTGTCCCGATGAGCTCATGGCTCCAGACAATGCTGATGCAGCAGTAGCGCATCAGCACTTCTACTAACATTCTAAAGATATAACTGATCGTATGACGTGTTCCCTGTGAGCGCAAACGTCCACAGACCTCAAGGCGTGCGAGCAGCGAGACGAACCCTTCGCAAAGGACGTCTCGTGATGTCTGTACGCGGCCTTAGACGTCGTTTTATTGTGATGATAAGTAGGTCCGTGTTTAGGTACATAAGTGTTCTGTGTTCGTAAGTACAAAATATAAAATACTTTTTTTTTATTTTTCTTGAGTTCACTCAAAAATGATGGGGTAAGTGTTTCAAACGTAATTATGACACCGGGGGCAAAATGAAATTCAAATCAAATGAAAAGATACTTTCACAAAGGCTTATGAATCGTCAAAGACCAGATTTTAATGAAGCTATCACTGGTTTGCATTATGGATAAGAATTTATAAGTGAATCATCAATATTTGGTGTTATAATGATTGATTTACGTAATTCAAAATGGCGACTTGTAGCTAGGAAATATTTGAGATTCTTAGACTTTTTATTACATTATAGTGCTCGACTATATGATGCTGTGGTATCCGGTTGAGTAGAATATACCAATCTCATTTTCGATTGAGGTATCGTAAAAGACGACTAAGGTAAGTTGATCCGTCGTGTGGTATCCGGCTGAGTAAAATATTTTTATGTTTGGGATACTGGGATACAGGGATAAGGGCAGGAGAATAGTGATGATATACTAAAATAATTTTATCATTTTGCACTATACATATAATTTCTCAAATGACAGCATACAATGTTCGCAGAGACAAAGAAGTGTCTATTATATCAAGGCCGGGCATCGATCGAGTTACAGAGTTGAGGGAAAGTTTATATATACAATGTATTTGATGTGGTGAACTAGGTCAGACATCAATGTGAAGCAAATAATGATATATCTAATACACATAACATCCTACATTATGTTGCCTAGCTACCAAGTAAAAAATAGTTCATGATCCTCCTGCCCTTAACCCACTCTAAGTGGGACATGTTTTAAACATGTTGTTCTTTGATTTGGCTGTGATGCCACTACAGTGGCATGCGAACGAAGAGACCTATGTCCAACAGTGAACAGAGACAGGATGATGATTGTAGTACTTCTCTGTACTCACTCTGTATTCACTTAGGGTAGTGTGACCACTTCCACGTCCAGTGACCAAGTGTCGAACGTCTTTGCCTGAAGCTATTACGAACCTTTCGTCCCCACTCTCCGTATATCCAGAGACAATATTCTATTATACCATAGACAAGTAATACCATAGATACAAAGCCAATGGATATATCATAGATAAGGAGTACAATAGATACACAAACACTACAATGATGATGATGACGATCGAACGCCTACCTGACATTAACTTACTTAGTTATTTTTCAACAACTCAGTAAGAAAGAATGTGGTCTATTCTTCTCAGCCGGATACCACACGGTGGGTCAACATAAATTAGTAGCGTTTTACGACACCTTAGTAAGCAATGGTGGTCTATTCTACTCAGCTGGATACCATAAGGCGGGTAGACTTATCTTAGCCTTTTACGAGACAGGAAACAGGCCCTCAGCAATCTGTTTAAGCTTCGCAGATACTTTAGTAAAAATACCAAAGTAATTTCTTATATCGTTACTTTTGGCTTATTTACTTAACCTAATAAGCGTCCAGCCCAAAAATATCATTTTAACTGGATCTTTCTATCGTATATATTTTTTATAAAACGCAATTACTGAAATTCTTTAAACAAAATGCGAATTTTATCAAAGGGAAAAATAAATTCCTTTATTGTAATTGCCACATCGTATCGCATTTACTTCCTTTCAAATATCCCAAGTTATTTACGGAATCGTTGAACGTGATAAATTATTGCCCCTTCTAAATTGGGTTCAAAGGTCAAATATTAAATCAAAATGTAATTAACACTAAAATAGATTTAATGGAATCTACGATGTTAGTGAATTTATGTTAGAGACTATATAACTTTCGAACCTGTATGGGAATCTCAAATGGACTGAAATGAAACTTTTTTAGTTGTTTCTTATAGGCCGAAAGAAAAAAAAGTATTTATATGTCAATCTTCATTTTTAAAAGCTTTTATTCAACTTGCAATATATGTATGAGAAGATGGAATCTTGCAAGTTAAATTTGACCCACTTCCTGGTGTCCGATTGAGCTAAAATGTTACATACTGGTCCAGTTCCGATAACAATGAATCTTTATAATATCTAACCATGACCTGATGCTGTTTTTTTTCCTAGTTCTAATTCTAATTCTAGTTCTAATTCTAGTTCCTCTGATATTGATGTCAGAGACTGTTTCTGCAAAGGTTTCTTGCTAACATTTGTTTAAAACTATGCTTGAACTAACACATTTTCCATTTACATTTCTTATTTTACTTTTTTTTTGACCTGATGGTGTTACCAGGTTTGGCTTCAAACCTTGGACTCTTCAACGATTAATAGGGAGATGAAATATTGTTAAAAGCTTTTTTTTTGTCGGAAAACGATAGAAATTATTTAAAGCTTTTATTTACTTTTTATGTACGTGGGGGGGTAGTGTGGGATCTTGTAACTTAAATTTGACCTACTTCCTGGTGTCCGATTAAATGAAATTTTACATACACTGGTCCAGTCATAATTATAATGCATGTTTATGATAAACATGACCTCATGCTGTTGTCAGGTTCGGCTCCAGATGAGTGGACTGTTCAACGATCGATAGTAGGGAAATAAAAAATTTGTTCAAATGCATCGTCTATGTGAACTTTTTCAACTGGGCGTCAGATCACATCCATTCAGAGCTTCCAAAGGGCCCCCATTGAAGCGGTATGCAACGGACTTCAGCAAAATCTTCCCCTAGTTAAACAGAAGACCTCCAAAAGATCTCAAGTTACCTATATGCCAACCAAATCTAGACCTTACCTATCTCTCTTATCAACCAATAGTCGTCCACTGTTGGACTTAAGTCTCTTCCATAGACTTCCAAGCTACACGATCTTGTGCTGCCTGGATCTGGTCTTTTCACTGCATCTCTCTGTAGGAGTTTTAATGACGTCTTTTTTTACTAGTACTATATGAATACAATTTTTTTTTAAATTTGGTGTACAATAAAGTCTATCTATATAGATAGATAAAAACTATCTATCTATCTGGATCCAGTTGCTTTTTGAGATCGTTGGTCCATCTGGTGGGGGATCGCCACTCCAGTACCTTGAGACCCCAACGTCCATTGGTTCTTCGAACTATGTGCCCCATCTATTACCATTTCAGCTCCACGATCCGTTGAGCTATGTCCGTTACTTTGGTTCTTATACGGATATCCTCATCTCTGATTTCACGTAGTGATCTCTAATTACGAGGATGCCTGTCGGTGCAGGGCGGGTGGTCAGCTTCTATTCCGGACTATTCCACCCTTCATGTAGTGATACTCCGAACATAGCTCTCTCCATAGCCCGCTGAGCATCTCTGACCTTTCTAATGAGACCCAAACTTAGCGACCATTCCATAATATATCAATGCTTGCTCGTGGTATGTCAGCATAATAAAAAATCCCATAGACTACATTAACCCCGCTCCGAGACCTCACTGTGTCATGATGGAATTTTTAATCGTGGCTGGAATGCGGCTGATCCCGCAAGTACAAATAAAAATACTCCAACCACGAGCAAACAAAGCGTTTTGACATTACCCTTTTAAATATAATATACTAGCTGTGCTTAGCTTTGCGTGGAAATCGGTCTATCACAAAACTTTTCCCAAATTGAAATTTTGAACATAAAAGTTGTGATTGTGAGTTAACCATAAGAAATAAAGCGATGCTTTCGCGAACTTTTTCGTAGAATTTTTATAGACCTACAATTCTCTACTACATTACTTTGGTGTATATCTTCTTATTTTCGCGGCGCACGCGATTACATTAGCAGGCAAGTCCTCTTCAACACAATTTACATAAAACGATAAAGTACTATTTACTTAAACCTTCTAAAAGAATTGCACTATATTCCAGTAAAAACCGTACAAAAATTCGTTCAGTATATTTTGAGAAAATCGATAACATTTTGGAGTTTTTTATAAATGGTATATATATGTACTTAGGTTCGCCTTACGAGCAGCAATCTAACTTTAAATCAAAAAGGTCGACAAAAGTGCTCTCAAACGAGGATTTAAGATTAATCGTTATCCGATTTTGTGGGTTTTTTTCGGAATGTCGTGAAGTAGACAAATTGTTTAGGAGTGCACGTTATACTAAGTATTTCGTGATACCTATACGGGTTACTTTTGTTAATTATAAATATCTGACTTTCGTGGTTATAACCTAAAGATTCTTTCTAAACATCATTCATTGTCCTGCCCTTATTCCACTCTAAGTGGGGAGGAACAACGTGTTATGAACATATCGTCACATGATTTGGCTAGGTATTTTACGACCGGCCACTTGACGTCAACTTACCTGTCGTATTTTACTACACCTCGGTAAGAAAAAGGTTAGTCTATTCTACTTAACCGGATATCACACGCTGAGTCAACTTACCTTAGTCGCCTTTTATCAAACCCCGGTAAGAAATGAGGGTTATCTATTCTACTCAGCCGGACACTACACAGAGAGTAGACTTAGCTTAGTCGCCTCTTACGACACCTCGGTAAAAAAGGGTAGTCTATTCTACTCAGCCGGATACCACACGGCGGGTCGACTGACTTACCTGTGTCGCCTTTTACGACACCTCGCTTAAAAATTAAGGTTGTCTATTCTACTTAACCGGATACAACACGGCGGGTCAACTTACCTTAGTCGCCTTTTACGACACCTCGCTCAGAATAGGAGGGTGGTCTATTCTACTCAGCCGAGTACCACACGGCTAAAATATATAAATACGCTTCAATATATCTAAATAGGTAGTTTAGGAACAGCCTGTAAAGGTCACGCCCGATGTTACTGATCTAAAATATTTATTATACAGTGCTCTTAAATGTAGATACACTTTAGCATATACGAAAATTCACCCATTAGTAATTCCGTATGACAAAACGCAAACACTTAGTGTTTATGTAAGTGTCGACCTCTTAGACCAAGAGACGGCTGTAAAACTTTATTGCCTTTCTGGTACAGTATGGTCTAATAGTTTGTTTGTTTGTGATATAGAAAAAAGAATTTATAGAATTAGGCGTTACTTTGCGGAGATCTATAATATCGAAGTAATGATAAAATTATTTTGCTATAATCCGCGATGATGTAGATATATATAGAAATAGAAAATATGTATAATGCTAAATGTAGAGTGGACAATCCATTTTCATACCTGATACATGCAGGATTCGTAGAGCACTAGGTTTTGCGATTTTTTCATGGAGTCTATCTCCTGATGATGCTTCGGTTGCGGGGCGAAATGATTTTTGAGTTTGTGATAGTGATCGTATATAGTGCTTGTGTATTGTGGTGGCGGTGTTGGAGGTTTGTGCATGTGTTTTTATAAATCCTGCATGTATCAGGTATGGAAACGGATTGTCCACTCTATATTTAGCATTATATATATTTTCTATTTTACTTCATCGCGGATTATAGCAAAATAATTTTATTTTTACTTTAATATAGAAAAAAATAAAGTTGATGGTCTTTCGATTTTTTTAATTTGAGAGTGACTATCTCATCTCTTACAATAGAATGATGATATTGTCAGTAAACAAATCGTCTATACTGCACTGCAGCTGATTAGACATTCGATTGTTTAAGTCATACTTTGTCAATTATGAAATTTTATTCCTCATTACAGGCTTTAGTCTAAATAATGTGTTAAGACTATCTGTGTTTAACACTTTGATTTTTTATTTTAATTGACACAACGTTTATACAGGCAAAAATATGTTTTTCTTTAAGCAAACGTATACACGTTACTTACAGAAAAACATCTTTTATTAAGAAAAACAGTGAAAAACGGCTGAAAATTGTACTGATTCCTTCAAACTACGTCAGTGCGCCGTATCACTTTAAATTTTTGGACTAATAGAGCCCCTCTAAATTACCTTTTTTGTACACTTGTATCAAACGCATCACTCATCGTCATTTATTTTGTATGAGAAAATAGTTGTATAGATCTAGTTATTTGAGAATCGCACTCGTAAATTCTTAAGTAGTACTTTCTGCTTGAAGACAATACTGACCTTACTACTTAGGTTCATATACCATAAATAAATAAATCTAATTACTATATTCATTCCGATTTATATCGAATTTACAAAGCTATTACTCTATATTAAACATAATCAATAATCGACTGTATTTGATCGGTTAGAAATCTTAATACTGTATCTTACACTATAAGTGTCCTATAGATAAATTATGCACAAAAGATAGGACGAATGGCTACAGACGGCTCTATTTTATATTCCGTCCTTTAAGTAATCACTATAAGTTTTATAGAGGTTTTTATTATTGTTATAGACATTTTAGAACTTTTAATGTTTTTGTAGATCTAAATGTTAAATAGAGCTGTAATAGCGTAGCGGTGTAGTGCGACTCTTTGGAAAGGGATATTGTTCAATCTCAGGTCAGTCATCAATGAGTTTCGGGTAAAACAAAAACGGCGAGAGTAGGTCTACGCCCAGTTGTGACATAGATAAATAAAAAAATAAAATTATCAATATCATAAGGTTTATCAGAAAATCGCACCGGTGCTCGGGTTTGAACTCGTGACCTTGTCAAAGGGTCGCACAGTCACACTGGGCTATCACAGTTTACGGCGTAACTAGTGTCTAATAACTCATGCACTACCCACCAATAATACAACCATACACAAGCACTGCTCACATTCACTGCCACGATCTCAACTATCGTTTGGCCCAGTAACCAAAGCATCATCAGAAGGACTCCGTGACAAATCGCAAGGCGATTTTTATTTGCTTTTCTTATGATATCTGCAGTTATCAGGTTTTAGTATCGTCAACTCTACTGCTGGTTCGTAAAGCTGTTCTTACAGAGAAAATCCACAAAAATATTAAAAAAAAAAAGGAAAAAGGCATCGATGATATGTGGGATTCTAACCTGGGTTTTAAACATTTTCGGTCCGCCCGTTACCCATCGGCTATCGCAACATTACGCTGAAAAAATCCTTTGCTTTCAATTCTACATTATACCATACTTTTAATGCCCAAAAATGATTTTTTTTTAATAAAACCTACCTAGATCGATTTTTCTCCCCCAAGACCCCTACATGCTGAATTTTAGGAAAATCGGAGCCGTTTCCGAGATTAAGAAAATTAACTCATTTAAATATTAAAGATAATTATTTTATTTTATTTTATTTATGTACCATAAAAAATGTTGGAAAAAAAACATTATTGGTAAAAAAAAGTGTACAAAGGTCAACTTATCCCTATGATAGAGATCTCTGCCAGCTAACCTACGAAGTGAAACAATTTATATTAAGGAAAAAGGTACGCAAATATCAAATATTATAATCTAGAATTACCTACTAATAATTTCCTAATTTAACAATAAAAATAAAATAAATATATCTTTTATTTTATTTTATTATATATTTATCTTTTTTCGCGGTTTATGGCAAAATAATGTTTTCGTTACTTTTGTATTATGGACCTCCGTAAAGTAACGCCTAATTCTATAAATTATTAGACAAATAAACTCTGAGGTATGACTAGATATAGTGAACGGAGCTTAATGTGGGGTCTACGACCGAAGCTTACGGCCCGACCTAGAAAATGTTAAGTGTCCTAAGGGAACATCAATTTGATGGATCGCTCTCTGCAGGGTTATAGGAAAAAATATATATTGAAGAGGTTTATTTCGTTGAAATTTCAGAAGTGGGTTATATCGAAAGTGATATTTGAGACAGTGATTACCTTTGTGTTCAATAGAATACAAGTAATATAATAATGTAGTTATTATACGAAGTAAATCATCATTCTCCTGCCCTTACCCCACTCTAAGTGGGGTCGGCACTACATATTTTAACCATGTTGTGATTTGGCTAGGTATTTTACAACCAGCCGCCTTTATACCGCCTTAACGAGGTGTCGTAAAAGGCGACTAAGGTAAGTTGACCCACCGTGTGGTATCCGATTTAGTAGAATAGACCACCCTCTTTCTTACCAAGGTTTCGTAAAATACGACTGATGTAAGTTGACGTCAGGCGGGCGGCCGGTAGTAAAAACGCAGCCAAATCATGTGCAATACGACTAGCCGACTTTTTAACGTCAACTTACATTGGTCGCCTTTTACGACACCTCGGTAAGAAAAGAGGGTGGTCTATTCTTCTCAGCCTGATACCACACGGCATATTGTTTTATATTGGTCGCCAATAAAAAATAGATAAAATCAGCCATTTTAAATGGGCTGAATTAACAACGTAAAGTTTTCCATTTACCTTCTGTGACTTTGAATCTAGGGCCTCATTTATCTGTTTATAAATTCTAACAATTGAGTTAATAGAGCTGAATGTATTTCCTACAGTTCAACTTTGTTAACTAGTTTCTTCGACAAACAGAATTGAATGTGCGTTTGTCTCAAGGCCGCAGTCAATTATGAGAGGAAGGTCGGTTTTATTCATTACAAGTTTCCTGGAAAATTCCAAATACTGCGTCATGGCAATATATTTTTCTAAGAATAATTTAAATTCGCCATATCCGACTGAAAAAAATAGACCACCCTCATTTCTTATCGAGGTGTCATAATAGGCGACTAAAGTAAGTTGACGTCAGGCAAGCTGCCGGTCGTAAACTACGTAGCCAAATCTTGTGACAACATGTTTAAAACATGTTGCGTTGTACCCCACTTAGAGTGAACTAAGGATTAGGATAAGGGCATGTTGTCGCCAATGACTTCCGCTTTGTATTTTATAGCAACACAGTCATGAAACAAGAGTATCACGCCCTTTTTGATTAAAATGGTGGCAACACTGTGCCGTTGTTGTTTACGGTGTAGTCTTCCAATTGATAAAACGTCTGTGACAGTCAGTCTTTGTTCGTCATTCAAGAGAAGTGCATAACAGGCAGACGAATAATGATAGGTTTGCTTCCTAAATTCAGAATAAGAATATCTTTATTTATATAATTGCACTACTATTCTAACAGTGTACATACAGTGAAGTATACAACAAATAAACAATTGAAACATACAGATAATAGCAGTGCAATGCATTAATTCCATATCAATATACGCCTATACTCGTTTTCAAATCTTTTGGGTTATAGATTTGCGTTCCAATTCAGAGCTGAATAAAAACGTTAGAAATTTCTTGCTTTTTATACAAAACCTTAATGAATTTTGAGCATCAAATGAGCCTTTCTTCCAAGGCCGCGGCCAAGGTCGGTTTTACTCATTACGAGTTTTCTGGAAAATTTGCAATACTGCGTCAAAGCAATATATTTTTCTAAGAATAATTTAAATTTTATCTAAAAAGAGATATATCTTTTAGATGACTTATAAAGCACTCTCAATATAGATTAAAGATATTTATTTGAAAGCACTCCCTGATATAAATTCAGGGGATCTAATGCCACATTTAAATGCAAAGATCATCCTAAGCTGGGCCCGAGTACAGCTCGTTATTTACTAATTGGACCACGTCGCTATGTAATGTATCAACCCTGAAAAGACCTAAGGGAGCTTATGCAATAAATCTTCTCACTCCTACCACCGATTATGACATTACCACCGGATTTGACACCACCCGAAATTAACATGTATCATTACGATCATCACGATCATCACGTATCAGGTATGAAATCGGGTTGTCCACTCTACATTTAGCATTATATATATTTTCTATTTTACCTCATCGCGGATTATAGCAAAATAATTTTATTAATAATATGATAATAATGCAGGGGATCATCTCGCATACCCTTGGGGGTAGGTGGGGTACGGGCCTCGAGGCGAACCTCTTTGCCCGGGCCTCGCAGGCTTTAATGGCCTGGACTATGTTGGGGCCGTAGGCCCAGGTCACCGAAGTGATGATAGTAATATGGTAATAAAATTTTTTTGAATTCCTGAGGAGCCGTTGCTGACCAGTGTTAGAAAAATGTGACTTTATCTTTAGCAGCAAAGCCGCTCTGTTAAACTATACTAATATGTAAAGCTGATAAGCTAATGTGAAAGCTGAGGGTTTGTTTGTTTGTTTTTTTTTAACACGCTAATCTTAGGAACTAGTGTATCAATTTGAACAATTCTTTGAGTGTAAGATAGTCAATTTATCCATGAAGCCTATAGACTAATATAACATTACATTAAGATGAATAGGAGAGGAGCAGCAATAAAAATATTATTGCAAAAACGGTAATATTTAAAGTTTTCCTTGCGTGTGCTAAATTAAGTTAAAGTTATTCAAAAATCTCTTACAATTAAGTCACGATAACTGCTTTTAAGTTCAAATTTTAATTTGGGAAAAATTTTGTGACATGCTGACTTACATGCGGGTCAAGCTACTGTCACAGCTAGTTTTGAATGTACTTGATTTTTTTTCTTCTCCTTTCCACTTTAGTTTTATGTTTATTGTAACAATTACAATGTAAAAGGTCTGTTATTTCTAAGGTTCTGTTCACACAGTCTTAATGACCCTCTTGTGGTGGTGCGAATGTTTGTTTCAGTTAAGGTTCCTGTGTTTTAAATTAATGTAATCATTAACTCACTACCAACATTTCACGGGCGTGGTAAATTGTGATAATTTTGGGTTAAAATTGGTAGTCTTCCTAACCTTTGTAAATATTATTAAATATTCTGATAGTCGCGGCGGATAAATGTGAGATTTTGCGGTCACGGGTCCAAAACCTAGCTAGATGCTTGAGATTTGTTTTCTAGTAATCTTGTCACATGATTTTCTACGTATTTTACGACCGGCCGCCTATCTGTCGTCAACTTACCTTAGTCGTATTATACGACACGTGGGAAAGAAGTAATGGTGGTGTACTCTACTTAGCCGGATATCAAACGTATCAAACATTAACTATAAATTATATAGAAGGTATTATATTAGTAGGGAAGTTAACCTAAAATATACCTTATTGCAATAAAGAGAAAGCAAATGTGACGTGTTATCTGTCTTTCTTTTTTAATCTGTGATTAGACAAAGGTAAGTATACGAATTACAACTTACCTGCCAATGGCTACCCTAATCTAGTATATATAATAACTATGAAATTTATTCGTAACAGCGAAACCAAAAAATGGCGCCATTCTGTAATCTATCATCATTCTCTACTTAGTGTTTATGTTCTTCCATAGATGGCGCTCCATGAACTATTTATTGCTTTTAGAAGAGAAAGCAAAACTGCTTTTTTTTTAATTTCAACTTCAACTTTTTCTGAGTTTTCTTTTTTCAGCAAATCGCTAATTTTGTTTTTTACATTTTTTAAGATTTGTATATTCTGATTAATATATTCTGTGGCGTTATGAATGTAATAACGTCATAGATTGGGATTGATATAAGAATCAAGAAATCTATTTAAAGACGGAACTTTATTTAGTAGTCTATGGGGAGAATAATTAAGAGTACAAAAAAGCAACTTTGTATTTCGTGTTTCCTCAATGTTATTTGAAATAAAGTTAACTCAACAAGTCAAATTCTTCTATACACTGTCCATTATATTAACCATCTTTTGACAGATTGACGATAGTGATGTCCTAAAGATTCTCGTATGCGATACCATTCCGATTATAGTACCTACTATCATTAATCGAATTACGTACCTAAGTAATTCGATTAATGATAACCTACGTAAACTAGATTACTACTTGAGAAAAGAAATTCCAACTTTGAGAAAACTTATTGTTTCTTTGAAAAGAAGTGGTCTATTTCATGGTGAAAAATCTTCTTTGGTCAAAGTTTTGAACACAATTGGCTTTTCATATAAAAAGTTAAATAAAAGAAAATTATTAATGGAACGCACAGATATAGCTATAGCACGTTGTGATTTTTTAAGAGAGGCAAAGAAAATACAAGATTGGGCAAATATTGTTTTCACGGATGAAACATGGCTCAACGCTAACCACACACTATCTCGTTTCTGGACTGATGATACTGCTGATTCCACTTCCTCAGTACCAATGGGAAAAGGTGAGCGCCTAATCATTTGCCATGCAGGTACAGCAAAAGTATTTGTACAAGACGCACTGTTGGCATTTAAATCGAAGAAATCAAATGATTACCACGAAGAGATGAATGCAAATGTGTATGAAGAGTGGTTCAAAAAAATGCTCATTTCATTGGAAGAACCATCAATAATTTTTATTGATAATGCGCCCTACCACTCCCGTCAAATTGACAAAATGCCAACACAGGCTAATAAAAAGCATGAAATAATTAATTGGCTTCGGGACAATGGAGAAAATGTGGACGACTCAATGTTAAAAGTTGAATTAATAAAAATATTAAAAACCAAAAAGAGAGCAAAACGCTATGTAATCAATGAAATGGCAGCAGAATATGGCCATACTGTTCTTCGGATTCCTCCATACCACTGCCAGTACAACGCAATAGAACTTATATGGGCACAAGTAAAAGGGCATGCTGCGAGATGCAATACAAGCCCCCCATTCACAGCGAATAAAATGTTGCAATTGCTAAAAAATGCTTGCACCCACGTAACGGCCGAGAACTGGGCAAGTGTGGTGGAAAGAACTAAAAGAGTAATATTCTCTGATTGGGAACGTGATATTGCGTTTGATAATATATTATCTACACAAGAGCTAATAATAACTGCTACTGAAGACTCCTCATCGGAGGAGTCTAGTGTTGATTATCATTCCGACGACTCGTGCTAATAAAATAAATTAAAATATCCTGATTGTTTTATTTGTATTCATGTATTAACTAAGAAGAAAGTAAAACTTTATATAATGTTATTAAATGTCTTTTAATACTCGTAACATCGATTTCTACCGATTATTTTTAATCTGTGGCATAATCGTAGTAACCCATTATGTGTGACATCACTAAGTGGGCGGTACCCATCCATAAAGTACAAATATTATTTGTATGATATTTGTACGTAAGCAATACAAAACTTAATGAGCGTGAGCTGTCAAAAGACTGATAATATGATGGACGCAGTATAGTAAGTATATTTTATTGATTGACAGATCTAGAAGCTCGCTAATTTCATATTATCTACAATGTTTGCCGCGCTTATTTAAATGACATTTTATTCTAATTTTCAAATGCACATCGTTCAGTATCTACGTAAGAATATAAAAAAGTATATATTTAATAAATATTTTTGATAACAAGATTTATTAAATTAATAAAATAAAAAATATTATATATTGTATAAAGTATTTTATATTACATAATCATTTTTAAACATTGAATCACTCCCACATTTAAACACACTTAAGGTTGCCTACATTTAAATTCAAGTTTGTACTAATTACTGAGTTTAATTTAGATTATGTACAAATTGTTGTTGTAAGAAAATTTGAATATTTTATATGTGGAATCTTAGAACCGTACTTGAAGTAGGGTTTACTCTATGGTGTAGACCATACTTAAAGTAGTAATAGTGTCTAGACCCTACTCATAGCTAAGCCGTGCTGGACTTTTCTAATACAAATTGGATGCAAACGAATTCTAACAGTAGCAACGGGAAGTATAACCAATGAATTAAATAATGTACAGAATATGTATAATACGAAATAAGATAATATTAAAAGCTAATTGATTCTGTCGAAAGAAGTACAATGCGTAAAAAAATAGAAGTCATCATCATCATCTTCCTGCCCTTATCCCACTCTAAGTGGGGTCGGCACGAAATGTTATAAGCATGCTGTCACATGATTTGGCTGCGTTTTTACGACCGGCCGCCTGCCCGACGTCAACTTACCTCTGTCGTATTTACGACACCTCGGTAAGAAAGAGGGTGGTCTATTCTACTCGGCCGGATACCACACGGTGGGTCGACTTACCTTAGTCGCCTTTTACGACACCTCGGTAAGAAAAAAATAGAAGTCAAATGAAAAAATAAAAATATGAATGTAAATTGGCTAAATCAAAAGACATACGTATAAAACAGATAATAATATGCCGTGTGGTATCCGGCTGAGTAGAACAGAACCTCATTCTACTCAGCCGGATATCACCCTCATTTTATTACAAAAATGTGTTGTAAAATAAGACTAAGGTAGGTTGACGTCAGGCGCCTGCCTGCCCGACTTAAAATACCTAGCCAAATCATGTGACATGTTTATAACATGTTATCAACATATTGAAAAACTTAAAGTGACACCGCCACACAAAGATACGTATGCAAAATCTATAAATTTACCTAACCACCATTACGAACCAAAAGATTAGTGACTTTCATATATTTTATTATTATATTTGCGTCCATAATATTTTTTGATCCCAAATAATACTGTGTAACAACATCATGCTTGCATGTTGAAACAAATAAAAGATAATAAACAAATAAAACATTATCGTTTTTTTATAATGTAGATAAAGCAGTAAATATTTAAATTCATAATAATATTGTAAATTCGCAAGTTTTTTTTGTCTGTTTGCTTCATTTGGGGCTAACATAGGTACTAAAACACTGGAGTCCATATTTTTTTTTAATTGAATGGTATTGGTATATTGAAGTGTATTTGAGCGAATTCGAAATCGAATTGAATTTGGCGGACATTAGCGGCCGTTCTGAAAGGGTGCTAAATTAAAAAAAATTATAGATATATATACACACGTATATAATTTTAAATATATACTTAAATACAAATTTACACTCAAAATAGAACAACCAACCAGTTTTGTTTATAGAAAATGTTGAACCTCGGTGGGAATCGAACCCGCGACCCACGCAGCTAAAGACAGGGGCACAACTGCGCCAATCACGGCTTCCTCCACAAAGGCTGAGGACATACATTTTTAGGGCATCACAGTCACCATTTCTAGTTTAAAGGATCTTAGGTTTAGTGTATAGAAGATGACATATGTGTATCTACCCTGTATATTTATATACAAGACATATATACATGAATTTACACTCACTGACGCTAATACTAAAATAATGTACAAAGCAAATATTAGACTATCAAGCGCACCATGTCAGTAACACGGGAGCCCTCGGTGAGAGTGGACGTATAGTGACATATTGGTACTTGTTAGTGTGTGTTTCAGCTTATGTTATCCATACAACACAAGTCGATATTAATACAATACAAGTGAACACATACACTACACTCGGCAATATAATTTTTTTTTTATTTAAAATTACTTTATCGTTAGCTGTGCGTGTCTGAATACATTCTTCTTATTATTTTATCTCCTATTTTTTCTTATCATTCGTCTTATTATTTTATATCTTATTTTTTCTTATCATTCTTCTTATTATTCTTATTTTCTTTCTGTTTCAGTTTTAAATATCCAATCTTGTAATATGGAACCATTAATCGAAGTTAAACAGAGCGATTGGCCAGCACTCAGAGATTTATATAAAATTAATTGGCCTGATGGTGTGGTTGCATTCTGCATTCTAGACACTTTGATTACACATCCCGATTTCATCCAGTGTTTTAGTTTCAAATTGTTCGCTCCAGATGGTGACATATCTAATGGATTTGTGGCCACTTCATACGAGGTAACTTACTTATCATTCAGTCCTATCCCACTCTTAGTAGGGTCGGCACAACATGTTTTAAATATTTTTAAGTCGGTATGTTTTGGCTACTTATTTTAAGATCGGCCGCCTGACGTTAACTTACCCCAGTCGCCCTTTATATCTCTGTAAGATACGAGGGCAGTCTATTTTATTCACCCGGATACCACACGGCACGGCAATTTGCATTAGATGCCTTATACGACACCTCTCTAAAAATGAGTGGTTATTCTATTCAATTGCATACCATACGGCGGAACAGAACAATAATATATAGGACGACGTCTCTATGGTAAATATATCTATGGTATCTATGTTAATAGTATCTATGGTAAATATATGGGACAGATATAGCTGTCCATCCCCAAAACTAAGAAACTTAATACTTCCGTTATAGGTGACAGACTGCTGGTAAATATATACATATGCAATTTTAATCATAGGGTTTTAAATACACCTAGATTCGAATAATCAAGAAATAGTATTTAGAAAATATTGATTCTCAGTGGGAATCGAATCCGTGACCCACTGAACGAAGGCTGGGTCACTGCCACCTCTGCCAACAGACCAGTTAATAAATAAATAATTAATTAAGTTAATTTATATTAATTTAAGGACACAAAATGCACTATAATGATTCACCCACTAAAAAGTGGTGCTATAATGGAAAAAGCACTAATCGATACTAAGAAAATTATTTGGAAAGAGGTTATTTATGTAGCATCAGCAAGTTCCGCCGTTGAAGAGTGTCTTAAAAAGCTGGAAAAGCGCTTTGGTATTAAAATAAAAACAGAAGGGAATAAAGCTCTGAAACATTTGCTAGACAGAAATTCAAAACCATTTGACATAAGGTGAGCGATTGTATAATATTCCTTATAAAGTAATGGCCTATTACTATCCCACAGCTGGGCATAGGCTTCCTCTCTCCGTTTTTGGAGAGAAGATTTCTCTCCAAAAATAATTGCAATCATCAATTATCGACATAAGTTTTAATACAGAAACTCATCGCTTCCTCCCCGGGGTTTCCATGATCGTCTTTAGAAAGCCACACTTATATATAATATTACTAGCGGCCTGCCCCTGCTTCGCACGGGTATAAAATATATATCCCATGTCATTCAGTGTAAAAAAATGATTAAAACCGATCCAGTAGTTTTGATTTATTCATTACTGCCCGTGGCCCGCAAGCGTTAAATTTGGAGAAAAACAATTTCCTTTCCCTATACCAAGAAGATTTTCTGCTATCTTTGGAATATCTAAATTCATATAGTACATTTTTACTTATTTACTTTTACATTTTCCCTATGTATTTAATTTTTACAATTAATTACAGAATGTTTTTATATACAACATTCACAGCTTTCTTGTCGTTAAACAAACTCTGGAAAGAATGATATAGCTGCTGGATTCGAAGTGCTATAGGGTGAAGCGCGGCCTCCGCATGGCATTTTAAATCTGTAATATCTCTGAAAATGTTCACTTAAATTACATGCTGTAAACGGCGATATTGATGTATATTAAATTAACAATTTATTTAAGGTACTTAATTCGATAAGGATTAATGCTGTAGTGTATAAAAATTGCTTCAAAAATAAGGCATTATTTTTCGTAAAAAGTAAATGACAAAAAATGCTATTGTGGGTTATTCATAAGAGATAGACATATGTATACCATCGCGGACTTTTCTGTAGACCTTTTCAATGTGTACAAATACTTAGTACATCATTTTGATAAATCTCGTAGGGTTTAGCCTGCGCTTGCAATGTAAGCGGAAAAAAAGTAATTATTTACGACATCGAATTAGAAACCTCAAAAATTACAGTATTTCTCTACTCCATATTGAATGTTATTAGACATATAAACCTTCCATTTGAATCACTCTATCTATTAAAAAAAAACGCATCAAAATCGGTTGCGTAGTTTTAAAGTTTTATGCGTACATACGGAAATATGGACTCTGTTTTATAATATGTAGTGATTTTATACTATGTAGTGATATTATTTATTTTTACAATTGATTATACAATGTCTTTACATACAACATTCATAGCTTTTTTATCATTAGACAATATAAACTTGAAAGAAGGACATTTAGTTGCGCCTCCGGTCGCTGCTAAATTCAAAGTGCTTATAGGTCGAAGCGCGGCCTCCTCGCGGGATTTTAAATCTGTAATATCTCCGAAAATGTTCACTTAAATTACATGCTGTAAACGGCAATATTGATCTATATTAAATCAACTATTTATTTAAGGTACTCAATTGGATAAGGAATAATGCTGTATTGTATAAAAATTGCTTTGAACATAAGGCATCATTTTTCGTAAAAAGTAAATGAAAAAAACTGCTATTGTGGGTTATCCATAAGAGATAGACATATACCATCGCGGACTTTTCTGTAGATCTTTTTAAGGTGTACAAATACTTAGTACATCATTTTGATAAATCTCGTAGGGTTTAGCCTGCGTTTGCAATGTAAGCGGAAAAAAATGTAATTATTTACAGAAACCTCAAAAATTACAGTATTTCTCTACTTCGTATTGAATGTTATTATACGTACAAACCTTCCATTTGAATCACTCTATCTATTAAAAAAAAACGCATCAAAATCGGTTGCGTAGTTTTAAAGTTTTATGCGTACATACGGAAATATGGACTTTGTTTTATAATATGTAGTGATTTTATACTATGTAGTGATATTATTTATTTTTACAATTGATTATACAATGTCTTTACATACAACATTCATAGCTTTTTTATCATTAGACAATATAAACTTGAAAGAAGGACATTTAGTTGCGCCTCCGGTCGCTGCTAAATTCAAAGTGCTTATAGGTCGAAGCGCGGCCTCCTCGCGGGATTTTAAATCTGTAATATCTCCGAAAATGTTCACTTAAATTACATGCTGTAAACGGCAATATTGATCTATATTAAATCAACTATTTATTTAAGGTACTCAATTGGATAAGGAATAATGCTGTATTGTATAAAAATTGCTTTGAACATAAGGCATCATTTTTCGTAAAAAGTAAATGAAAAAAACTGCTATTGTGGGTTATCCATAAGAGATAGACATATACCATCGCGGACTTTTCTGTAGACCTTTTTAAGGTGTACAAATACTTAGTACATCATTTTGATAAATCTCGTAGGGTTTAGCCTGCGTTTGCAATGTAAGCGGAAAAAAATGTAATTATTTACAGAAACCTCAAAAATTACAGTATTTCTCTACTTCGTATTGAATGTTATTATACGTACAAACCTTCCTTTTGAATCACTCTATCTATTAAAATAAACCGCATCAAAATCGGTTGCGTAGTTTTAAAGTTTTATGCGTACATACGGAAATATGGACTTTGTTTTATAATATGTAGTGATATATAAATTCCTTATATTACACAGTAGGTAATGTATAGAAATGCATTACTTTGTGGAATTCTAAAGTACGACAGTTATGAATTATTTTGCTATAATCCACATTTGTTAAGAAAATGTATATAATGGATGGAATGGGTAGTAATGTAAGTGTTGGAAGCAAAAACCGTTCTCATACCTTATACATGCAAGATTAGTTACCGCACATATCACAAAACGCCTCCATCAACAACAAACTGATACACACACGCAAGCACGCACACAGCACGCACATTTAAACATTCTATATGGCCTTCTATAATGATTTATTTTTTTGCAGCAATCCACCAGACACATACGTAGCAGAACTGCGACCCGAGTATTTACATATTGTAGATGAAACTTGGACATTCCATAGTGAAAGTTCTCACAAGTTCTTTGAAGCAATAGCCAAGAACCATCTCACTTACGTCTTATATTCTACAAAAGATGACTCTCCTCTAGCTTGGATTATGATCAGTTATGAAGGATCACTTACACACCTCTACTGTTTAAAAGATTACAGAAGGAAGGGTTACGCTGAGTACATTCTGAAATATGCTGCTAACGATCAATTGAATAAAGGAAAGAATGTTTTTGGTTACACTGTGGAGAAAAATATCAACGCACAGAAGCTATTTGATAAATTAAATTTCGAAAGAGTCGGTTATGATACTTGGTTGTATATAACTAAAGAATAAAATGATTGATAAGAATTAAATTAAACTGACTTTGAACTAAATGAAGAATCCAAAAATCAACTGGCTTATTTGCTGACCTGATGTCGCAATTAATCTATCTATACTTTTTATAAAACATAGTCCCAAAAGCTATTTGTCTGTATGTGATCAATTTTCTCAAATCTACTTAACCAATTTTTGTTCGGTTTTTACTAAAAAGTAGAGCAATTCTTCCGAAAGATTTAGGTTAATGAATAAATAAACTAATAAATAAAATAATTGACAAGAATTATATTACTACTAACTTTGAACTAAATGAAAAATACGAAAATCAACTGACGTATTTGGTGATCTAATGTCGCGATTAATATAGTAGTATATGGGTGTCCGAGGCTTGCTCGGTAATCTTATTAAATAAAAAAAATTAAAAAAATAGAAAATAGTTAATGTTATCTGGAATCGGTCCTGGTATTTTGAATTTGAGATCTTCCGTTATCTAAAATTTTTTTTGTTACCTAAATAAGCTACCGTGACTTTGAAATTGACCGCGTAACTTAACCTTTGCTTTATCATAAAACTGTAGCAGTTTTTTCAGTGCCCGAATACAGGGATAACATAACATTTTTTTTAATCAAACCAGGCTAGATTGATTTCTCCCCCCAAAACCCTACATGCTGAATTTCATGAAAATTATTGGAGCCGTTTCCGAGATTCAGAATAACTATAATACATTATGGGAATACATATAATACAAGATGGTAGAAAAATGATGATTATTTAATCGTTTTAAAAGAAGTATTATGTGCGATAAAAAAAATAGAAGTTAAATAAAAAATTAAGTTAAGAAAAGTATTTTCATAATTTATAGAATTAGACGTTACTTTGCAGACTCCACGACCAAAATCGCAAAGCGATTTTTGCGATTTTTGTCGCGGAGTCTATTTCCTGATGATGCTTCGGTTGCGGGGCGAAACGATTGTTGAGTTTGTGATAGTGAACATATATAGTGCTTGTGTATTGTGGTGGCGGTGGTGGAGGTTAGTGCATGTGTTTTTAACGAATCCTGCATGTATCAGGTATGATAACCGATTGTCCACTCTACATTTAGCATTATATATATTTTCTATTTTACTTCATCGCGGATTATAGCAAAAGTATTTTCAATTTTCGATATGGAAATAAATGCGAAACAAAGATACATATGCAAAATATATAAAATTACAACCAAAAGTTAATAGACATTAACCCACATAATTTAATATATTAGCGTTGATAATATATTTTTTATGGAAATTATATAGTGTAACAACACATGCTAAAGCAAATAATAGATAATAAACAAATAAAATGTTATCAAAATTATATTATAAATTCGCAAGTATGTCTGTTCGTCTGCCCATTACCCTTTCACTGCTAATCCACCGAACCAATATTGATGAAAATTCAAATAACATAAAAAAAACCTGAAAATTAAGGTAAGGGCACTAGTTGTTGACCATGTACTAGTAGTTAACCGTTTTCTATGAAATTTTAAATCATAAGCGTTTTGTTTGTTGTAGCTGATAAAAAAAGTCAATTACTAGTGCTCTTATCCTATTTGAGGGTATTTTAATACTAAAGTGGGTTTGATCGATTGAACATTACACTATCACAAGCGCACCACGTCAGTAGCACAAGAACCCTAGGTGAGAGTGGACGTGTGTAACATATTGTTACTTTACATTAGTGCATGTTTGAGCCTGTTCTATATCACTCACAAATCAATGTAAAGTTAAATGCTGCCAAAACGCAAGGGTGTCTGTTCACCGCCAAACGGACTTATTTTACCTTAACTCTTACTATCCGAAATATATCCGTACCGATTGCCGATAGCACAGAGCTTCAGGATATAAAATAAGCTCCAAACTCAACCTTGGTTAATGCATCGTATTCAAAACAAAAACGGCAGCTAAGAAACTTGGCATCCTTAACAAAGTCAAGCAGTACTTCACATCAGAACAGTTTCTTACATTGTACCAGGCTCAGGTACGTTCATGTATAGAGTACTGCTGTCATTTGTAGGACGAATCTGCAAAATACCAGTTAGTAGGCATCTTCTAAGCAAGCGCGCTCGATCTTAGACTGCATCATCGCTTACCATCAGGCAAGGTTGCAGTCAAGCGCTCGCCTATTATGCAATAAAACAATCTACATATATTAATACAATACAAATAAACACATAAATTAAACTAGGTGTAGTGTATAAACTAATGTTGTATGAATATAGCACAGGCTCAAACACGCACTAACAGTAACCACAAGTCACTTCACGTCCACTCTCACCAAGGGCTCTCGTGTTACTAACGTGGTGCATCATGAGACCGCGTATATTTCGTTGTACATCAGTATTAGCGTGAGTTAGTGTATGTTCATGTATGTATTACATATAATATGTGTCTTGTATATAAATATACAAGGTAAATTACACATCTAAACCTGCATATACTAGGTAATATAATTTTTAATTAAAATTATTTTATTGTTAGTTTATTGTTGTGTGCGTCTGAATATTTTTTCTTCTTCCATTCCATTCTTCAGTCAAAGCAATATGTTTTATATAGAAGATCAATGGAATCGCATTAAGAGATATAGCGAACGATGCTAAGTAAAGTTTTCAATTATTATTTTTTATTATAGATTTGTTACAATTTTTTCCAGAGCAAATGATATATTTGCTAATTAACCCTGTTAAATTGCGGAATCATTGTTATAATAAATCAATCCTATCGGTTCGATCTTTTATGACATATTCACAGGGTTGGTGAGTGACAGAAGCTACAGTTTATTCCAACACTCCACGTTTCAAAATGAAATCGCGGGTAAAAGCTAGTGATGATATATTTTGTGGGGAAATTAATGGAACATTGATAATACAAATAAGAATAAAATACGAAATAAACGTTTACGTATTAGCGTATATTCTATATTAGTTAAAAGGAAGTCGAGTACATAAAGAAGTAGACGCGTATAGAGTTGAAACTAGTTCCACAGACAACATAAATTTTAATTTAAATAAGTTAAGGTGTCACACAATGAGTTTCATCCTTACCCGTTTGTAAGTATATATATTTCATATTTATTTTTCTTTTATTTTCATTTATTAACATGTAATTTAACTTGTTATATTTCATTTATTCTTTAAGTTTTTTCTTTCCTGTGAAGACTTTTTCGTTTATGTATTTGTTTCTCTTATAATTATGTTTTGTATAACTGTTTGTATTTTTAATAAAATAAATAAATTTTAATAAATTAATAAATTTACTAAATTCACTCCGTTAAATTACATTAATAAATGTAAGTTAATAATTGATTTACATTTATGTTGTTTTATTTTTTAATTTATTACATAAAATCTTAAATGATAATACAAAAATTCGACACGGCATAACATAAACTTAAAACAAGTTTTTCTGTACACCGCGACATCATCGTTGGTTTGCTGATACAGGTGTAAGCAACATATTGTACAGGTGCGTTGTTGTAAACAATATTGATTCTTAGTTAAAGTAACATAAGATAGTTATTTTTGTGAAGAAACGGCCCGAGTGGGAAAGAATGACTAATCGCACTCGATCGTCCTAGCAATAACAGGTGAACATGGAGGGGTAAGCTAAGTACAGGAACGATTTTTGATTATGATAAGTATATTAGTAAAAATATAGTATAGTTAAATTTTATATCTAGTAATAAATAAAATAAATAGTGTAAATGTGATTTAGTCGCTAACCCTATACGCCTTGCATCAAGAACTTCACTATAGGGGACTTCCAGTTTTATTGCAATCGTCTTGACTAGTTCTTTTCTGATTTCTTGCTCTTTGTGCGGCACGTTGGATATGGTAATTGTGTCGCATAGTTGTTGTTCCATAGCTTGTATGCGTTGTTCCAAAGCACCTACCCTTGTTGTAAGGTGGTTATTTTTGTTAGTTACCACCGTATTCTTTTTTGTGAGTTCTTGGACGGTTGTTTTGAAGCTCGCCATGGTTTGTAAAATCTCATCCATTTTCTCTGCCTGGAACTTGCAAGTTTTCGCTATATCTTGCATTTCTCGTTTTATTGATTTTTGTACCTCATTTGAAATATCTTTCGAAAGTTTCTTAAGGTCGATTGAAGCAGTCGATAGCACTGATTCGTTTCATCTTCATCTTCTTCGTCAGGGACGATCACAGTTCGACGTCTGGGTGATTCTTTCTTACAGTCTTCGCAAGTCCACTCAAGATTCTCGTTGCCTTGCAATGCAGTGCGCTGTTTTCTATTTAAGCCTGAGCACTCTACACGAATATGTATTATTTTTGCACATTGATTACATTCTATTCCCGGGCTGCCTTTAGTTATAGAGTTTCCATAATTATCACACTTTGTCATTTTGTGGGTAATTCGCAAAACACTGAGAGCACCGGTACACATGAATGAATGTGATGAGTGTGATGAGTTATGTTTAATATTTTTCTGACATATTTATATTAACGTTATACGTGTGGTATCCGGCTGAATAGAATAGTACCCTCATTTCTAACCGAGGTATCGTAAAATACGACTAAGGTAAGTTGACGTCAAGCAGGCGGCCGGTTGTAAAAACGCAGATAAATCATGTAACAACATGTTTATAACATGTTGTGCCGACCCCACTTAGAGTGGGATAAGGGCAGAAGGATGATGATTTATATTAACGTTATGTTCGAAATATACTATTATCTTTTTACGAATATAACTATAATTATTTTAACAGTAGGTGTGCGTGCCTGAACACATTTTATTTTCACTTTCTTTCTGTTTCAGTTTTAAATGTCCAACCTTATAATATGGAACCATTAATCGGAGTTAAAGAGAGCGATTGGCCAGCACTCAGAGATTTATATAAAATTAATTGGCCTGATGGTGTGGTTGCATTCTGCATTCTGGACACTTTAATAACGCATCCCGATTTCATCCAGTGTTTTAGTTTCAAATTGTTCGCTCCAGAGGGAGACATATCTAATGGATTTGTGGCCACTTCATACGAGGTAACTTACTTATCATCATTCAGCCCTATCCCACTCTTAGTGGGGTGGGTCATTTAAATAAGGCATAAGGGCAGGAGGATGATGATATTCCTTGCCGACGTATATATAATAAATAAAAATAAATATAATAAATATATGAGACACACATAGCTCTCTGTTCCCAAAGAAAGTAACTGAATACTTGTGTTATAGGTGACAGACAACTTGTAATATATAAATATATACATATATAATTTTAATACATAGCTACTTAAATACACCCAGACTCGTATAACCAACAAATTGTATTTAAAAAATTTTGATCCTTGGTGGGAATCGAACCTGCGACCCGTAGAACTGAAGCTGGGTCACAGGCAAATCATTTAATTACTTAATTACTAATATTCATATTTAAGGACACGGAATGCACTGTAATGATTCACCCTCTGAAAAGTGTTGCTACAATGGAAAAAGCCCTAATTGATACTAAGAAAATCATTTGGAAAGAGGTTGTTTATGTAGCATCAGCGAGTCCCGCCGTTGAAGAGTGTCTTAAAAAGCTGGAAAAGCGTCTTGGTATTAAAATACAAACAGAAGGGAATAAATTTCTAAAACATTTGCTAGACAGAAATTCAAAACCATTTGACATAAGGTAAGTGATATATAAGAACTTTACTAAGTAATAACTGGGTGACCGAGCTTCGCTCGGTAATTTTTTACAAAAAAAAAACTTAAAAAAAAAAACAATTATTTAATTGGGGATCGATCCTTGGCATTCACATTTCTCAAGTCTGCCCGTCACCCGAATAAGCTACGTCGACTTGACAGTTAATGGCGAAAATTCAATTCAATATAAATGTTAGTTTTTTTTAATGCCCAAAAACAGGGATAAAACAATTTTTTTTTTACATAAAACCAACAAGATCAATTTTTCTCCCCCAAAACCTCCTACATGTTGAATTTCAGGAAAATCGTTGGAGCCGTTTCCGAGATTCGGAAAATATATATATATACAAGATTATCTCATTTTAAAATAAAGATAAGCTTAATCGTTGGAGCAGTTTCCAAATTCCAAAAATTATACACACACACACACACAAATACATATATACACATATATCCCGTTAATTCTACAGGAAAAGGATGACAAAAGCGCTATCTCTTATCGATCTATCACACGACAACAGTCCACGCGAACGAAATCGCAGGAAAAAGCTAGTCTAAGAAAACTCCGTAAGGCAACCTGTTGTCTAGATAATTCTGGGCATAGTTGTAATCCCCATTGGTGCCGCGTTGTGCGTCGTAGTCCCAACTCTTTCCTCCAAAAACGGAGAGAGGAGGCCAATGCCCAGTTGTGGGATTTAATAAATGATAAATAGCAATCTAAGAATCTAATGAGTTTTTCTGTTAAAACTTAGGTATCTAATTTATAATTGCATTTTATCACACTCTTTACGGCAAAGCAGTGATATAGTGCGAACCGAGTGCAATATAAAGCTCATGTCATGGATAAAGGAGCTAAATTACAACGAAACAGAACTATTATTCAAAATAATAACTTAATTAGTAATTATTTTCAATAATAGTTTTTAACGAGCATACGAGAGAGCGCTCACACACACTCACACACACTCTCACACACACACACGCACGCACACACACACACAACACAACACACACACAAACAGACACACACAAACACACACAAAAACACTTAACATGAAAACACAACAGACGCGTCAGTTATAATATTTGTTTATGTATTACATTGGATTAGAAAAACACTATTTTTAATCCAGAGGGAGGTAGACACTCGTAGCACAAGTTATCTTAGTACGAGTGTCTACGATATTTGTTAATGTGAATTTGTATTTTATTATCTATTTTTGAATCTTGTTTTTTGTATTTTTTGTAATTGTTTGGCTAAATAAAGTTATTATTATTATAGTAATAGTCCTTTACTTTACTTTTTTTCACTACGTATTATAAATAGTAACTGAGTGACCGAGCTTTGCTCAGTAATTTTTTGGGAGATATAGCTATCACAACTTTACAAATGACATCTGATTCTAATGAAGCTAAATCATATGTATTTTATTGATTTTAGCATTTTTTTCAGTGCACTCAAACAGGGATATATATAAATTGACAAAAATAACTCATTTATTATACATGTATGCTTACTTTGTTAAATGTTATTCGATACTTGCTTAAATGGAGCTTCCAAGCACTAACTAGATTAAGTTTAATTGAATATTTATATGAATATAAACATAATAAAAAAATCAACATAATATGCACTGGCAGGCTTATTCCGGAATCGGAATATCGTCAATCAAGATAATTATAAAACGTTGACAATATATTTTTATTCTAAATTCATTTGTTTTTTATTTAAAGAATTTTATATGTACTCATATGAATGATTTATTTTTTATATTTTTGACTGGCCCGTTGGCGTAGTGGGTAGTGACCCTGCCTTCAGCTCAGCGGGTCGCGGTTTCGATTCCCGCCGAGGGCCAACATTTTCTTTAAATGAATTTGTTGTTCTTTGAGCCTGGGTGTATATTTGTATTTAAGTATGTATTTAAAAATATATAAGTATATAATCACCAGTTGTCTGTCACCCATAACACAAGTATTAAGTTACTTACTTTGGGGATGGGCGACCGTGTGTGTAAGTGTCCCATATATTTATTTATTTATATTTTTTGCAGCAATCCACCAGGCACATACGTAGCGGAACTGCGACCCGAGTATTTACATTTTGTAGATGAAATTTGGACTTTCCATAGTGAAAGTTCTTACATGTTCTTGGAAGCAATAGCCAAGAATCATCTCACTTACGTCTTATATTCTACAAAAGATGACTCTCCTTTAGCTTGGATAATGATCAGTTACCAAGGATCACTAAGACACCTCTACTGTTTAAAAGATTACAGAAGGAAGGGTTACGCTGAGTACATTCTGAAATTTGCTGCTAACGATCAATTGAATAAAGGAAAGAATGTTTTTGGTTACACTGTGGAGAAAAATATCAACGCGCAAAAGTTATTTGATAAGTTAAGTTTCGAAAGAATCGGTTATGATACATGGTTGTATATAACTAAAGAATAAAATAATTGACAAAATTAAATTAAACTGACTGAACTAAATGATCCAAAAATCAACTGTCCTATTTTCTGATCTGATGTCGCAATTTATCTATAAAAACTTATTATAAAAACAGAGTACAAAAGTAATAATAAAATTTCTTGCTATAATCCGCGATGAAGTAAAATAGAAAATTATATATAATGCTAAATGTAGAGTGGACGATCCGCTTTCATACCTGATACATGCAGGATTCGTAAAAACACATGCACAAACCTCCACCACCGCCACCACAATACACAAGCACTTCACAAGTAAGTGAACGTGTGTAGTGCTTGTGTATTGTGGTGGCAGTTTGTGCATGTGTTTTTACTGCATGTAACGGATTGTCTACTCTACATTTAGCATCATATATATTTTCTATTTTACTTCATTGCGGATTATAGCAAAATAATTTTATTATTACTTTGTCTTTGAATTACCTTTTTAAGTTAGGTCACGTCACTTCTAGGCTGTAATATTCGTAAATCAGTATATTACAAAGGAATTTATCCCAGTAAAGAGTTCCACGTGAGTGAAACAAAATGCAACCTTACGTTTTGTTTTGCGGAACAGTTTATTATCGTAATAGTTTAATTAGGACGCTAGTCGCTTCCTTGCCTTATGGTTTTTGATTGCCTAGCTACGCAACTACTCTGGTTTGAACCCGTGAACCTCTCGAAAGACTGACTATTTCACCGCAGTGCTATCACAGCAAGAAAAAAAAGGTATCAATAATGCATTATTTGTTCATTAGAATAACGCATTACGTTATTAGCTGATGGTATATAATGATCATTATTAATTAGAAATTAATTAGGTGTTAGAGAAGACAAAGATTATTTGACAGTGCAAGTTATAACATGTATATAGTTTTGTTCATAACAATGTGAATATTTAGCTCCTATTTGTGATTGTGATTGTTCTCTCGTGATTGTTTCTTTTTTGGTGTTTCAACCCAAAAGGTTCTTCAATCTCATATTATTTTGCGTAAGTATGCATAATGTATTTAAAGAAATTTAAATCATAAATTAATATTTTAAAAAAATCAGAAAATGTATTCAAAGACATAAATTATTTTATAGTATTGATACATAGTATAAAGTTGCCCGCCACGTTTGTCTGTATGACTGCGGTTTTTTTTATTTAATTTATTTAATTTTTTTTATATCTTTTACAATTGACTTCATATTCATAACCCTATCGTCGACTGCGAACAATCCATTTAAGTGAATTATTTGCCTGGATTATAAGCTGTGATAGCCCAGCGGCGACACCGTGCGTCTTTTTCGAGAAAGTAAAGAGTTCAAACCCCGTGCAGACACCAATGAGTTTGTCTTTTTAAACTTATGTGTCTAATTGCAATTTATCACACGGTTTTCGGTGAAGAATAACATCGTGAGGAAACCTGCATATCTCTAGAGAATTCTAGGGATATGTGTAACCTGCCAATCCGCATTGGAGTAGCGTAGATTGGAGCTTATACCTACGTATTAGCTCCAATCCCTTTCTTCAAAAAAACGGAGACAGGAAACCTATGCCCAGCAGTGGGTTATTAACTGGCCGCTTTTACTTTTATTTGTCTGGATATCACACATTCCTTTGAAACGTTAATTATTTGAATACAAACTTGAAAACAAAAATAACTACGAAATACAGAGACAGACTAAATTAAAACTATTCTTAGACAACTTAGTGAGTGAACATTCGTCAACAATAGCGAGCTTTTGAATAATAAGTATCATTGAAAATAAGGTTCTCGGCTAGTAATACAGGTTGATTTCGAATTTACTTTAACCACATATTTTCTCAATTGAAAGCGTTTTGATTCTGCTATTTAACATTGTCGTTTAATTCTGTAGACCATAATCTATTACGTTTTTATATCTATCCATTTTGTTTTGCTTACTATAAAATAATTTTTCAGATATATATAGTCGTATATTATGGTAAAGCCTGTATATTGGAAGTGGCGATACAAATAATGGCTATTAGGGGATGGTTCGTCCCGTATCTCTGGTGCCACTGTTAAACCCGTTAGAATAAATTGACCACACGTCCCGATTTAGGCGGGACAGTCTCTCTATTTCGTGGACAGTCCCGCGTACCGCCGATATAATAAAATATCTCTATTATTTATTTCAAATGTACGAAAACAATAAACAGCATAAAGAAAATCATAACTTCTTTAAATAAAAAAATAATTTTGATTCAATCTATTAAGCTTTATTAAGATTAAGCTCTTACCCCCTCCTCCCATGCTTACGTAAATATTTGACAATCAATGTATTGTTTTTTTTTAAATATTATAATTATAATTTGAAAATTAAGAAAAATGATTTAAGATAGAGATTATATTTTACTGATACGGTATTCAACATAGAGTAAAGGACAAAAACATTATATCTTACTAACATAAAAAAAAAAATTTGGTACACATATAAAATTTAAATTAACAGTCTTCCGTCCATGAAACCCGAATCCATGATTCTAAGTTTTTTAATGCGTTTCTTTTTAAGCAAAGACAATATGAGGGTTACCATTCATGTAAAAAAGTTATATATTTATAAAGTTATAAGTTAGTTATATAACTATTAATGACGTAATCATCATCTAAACTCCCCTAACCCCCATGCCATCCAAAATTAGCAAAGCAAAGATCCCCCGTCCCCCAATAGTGCTCTCAATACTTGAACGGTTTCTATGTTCATGAAAAATATTTTCATAATTACTAAATATTTGTAATAAATACAATTTTTTACAAGTATGTGATTTGTATACAATGAAACATATATAAGTAACTAAATTTTAATTCTCATTTCATACTAATAGTCCCGCTTTGTCTCAATGAAAATGTGGTCACTTTATATTAGAGCTCAAGAGCATTAGTCAATTCAAAAAAAGGATGGGTCGTTAGTAGAGTTCCAAAAGCCGCTAAGTAAACACCTTCTCACGTAACCTGTTAATAATATAATCTAGGAATTTATGGTATTACTACCCTTCCTAGTTTCTATTCTTGTTTATTTTAAAATCGCTAACATAACACAATTCTCGGACATATAATTTGTAATCGATAAGGACATTAGAAGGCTCTTCTAAGTCTATATTAATATATCCTAGATATGTACAGTGTTTAGAAAACTATAATTCTCTTATAAAAGAAGACACATTATACGAAGTGGATCTATTCAATGCACACAGGTAAATTACAATTAATTATGTTTGTTTCCCCGCTAAACATTAAAATTTATTTATTTATGTACCATAAAAAATGTTGGATAACACATTATTGGTAAACAAAAGTGTACAAAGGTCAACTTATTCTATGACAGAGATCTCTGCCAGCTAACCTACGAAGTGAGACAATTTCATCATCATCATTCTCCTACCCTTATCCCACTCTAAGTGGGGTTTGCACAATATGTCTTCTTTTTACATTCTCCTCTATCATTCGTCAAATCTGGTGCCACTCCTCTAACATGCATATCATTTTTCACGCAATCTATCCATCTTTTTTTCGGCCTTCCCCTAGCCATACATCCATCCACATTCATATTTAAAACTAATATGAAATATCAAATATCAAATATTCATATCATAACTTCCTAATTTAAGAATAAAAATAAAAGATATATATTTGTAATATATATAAATAAATTTATTTGTCTGATCAATATAAATTTATGTTTATTTATATAAAATAATTATACCGCCAACTTTACGGTATTAAAAAACATAAGTATTATAATATAAAAGCTATAGAAATCCTGTTAATTCTACAGGAATAGGATTACAATGAAAAGCGCCGTCTATTATCGATGTACAGTTACAAACGACAACAGTCGACGCGAACGAAGTAGTGGGTGAAAACTAGTACTCTTTATACAAAGATATCAAAATTATAAAAGGCACACTACTATTGCTTAAACAGAAGTTAAAAGAAACAGAACAAAAAATTAAGAAAGATAACGCGTTTTCGTTTCTAAGATGGTAATCTCTTTCAGGCAACCATTTTACTTAAGGGATTTAACGCAAAGTAGGCATTAGGTATTTACGAAATGCATTTAATGATATATTTATATTAACGTTATAATCATATTTCTGTTTCAGTTGTCTCAAATATCTAATCTAAGATTATGGAAACTTTAATAGAAGTTCAACGAAGCGAATTGTCTCAACTGAGAGATTTATATAGAAATAATTGGCCAGATGGCGCAGTCGCATTCTGCCTTCTAGACACTTTAATATCGTATCCCGATATAATTCAATGTTTTGGTTTTAAAGTGTTCTCTCCAGAGGGAGATATATCCAATGGCTTTGTTGTTAGCTATAAAGAGGTAAGTCTTGGTAAAAGCCACACATGGCATAAATAAAACAAGTAAATTTTAGGTCTAACAACTTTTAGAACTATTAAATTTAAATTTTGCCGTTTTCGCAATGTTTCGTGTTTTATTGCTGCTCCTCTCCTATTTATCTTAGCGTGAACTTATGTAGTCTATAGCCTTTTTCGATGGACTATCTGACACTAAAAGAATTTTTCGAATCGGTCCAATCGTTTCTGAGATTAGCGCGTTCAAACAAACAAACTCTTCAGCTTTATATATTAGTATAGATTGTGACACTCTCATTTACAGATACAATTACTCTATGCTCTGTGCCCTTTATATTATTTTTTTTAAAATATTTGGAACACTTACACAAACGGTCGTCCGTCCCCAAAGTAAGTAACTTAATATTTGTGTTAAGGTAGGCAGACAACTGGTGAATATATACTTATATATTTTTAAATACATAATTAAATACAAATATACCCTTTTATCTATGTATATGATATTTAACGTGCAAAAACACAAACAATAGGAACTAAATAATTTAATTTTGCATATTTAAGGGCACTAAAGTTGCAATATTGATTCATCCACTGAAAAACATTAACATAATGGAAAAAGCTTTGATGGTTACTAAGAAAATTGATTGGAAAGAGGGCGTTGCTTATGTGTCAGCGACGAGTTCCATTATAGAAGAGTGTATGATAAAATTAGATAAGGAACTTGGTATAAAAATAAAAATAGGAGATCAGAAAGCCTTAACATATTTCATTGATTCAAATACTAAACAATTTGAGATAAGGTGAGTACCTGACAAGTAATTTATCTTTAGAATTTAAATGAGTTAATCTGGTGTGTGTGTGTATATATATTTGTAAAAACTCATGCACTACTCGCCAACGATAACAGAACAATACACAAGCACTGCACACATTCACTACCACAATCTCAACACTTGTTTCGCAACGTAACCGAAGTATTGTCAGTGACTGCGACTTTGTGATTTTGTCGTGATTCTATCTCCTGACGATGCTTCGGTTCGAAACAATTTTTATCAACAATTGTTTACAACCCTGTTACAATACCTGATACACATCAGGTATGAGAATGAATAGTACACTCTACATTTAGCATTACTTTTTTTATCGCGAATTATAGCAAAATAATATTTTCATTACTTTTGTAGTATGGACCTCCGCAAAGTAAAACCTAATTCTATAAATAAATAGGTATGATTATTTTCGTGCCATATTAAACATCAATGAACCGGATATAGTAAATGTCACTTGAATTCTTGCTGGCTCTTCTCGGAAGAACAGCTTTCCGAACCAGCAGTACAATAGACCATTCAAAACATTTGTTAACAAAGTTTACTTGAATAAAGAATGTTTGGATCTTAATTCCATTAAATTATATAAAAAACACTGGAAAGCGCAGCGTTGGTAGACCCCCAACGAGGTTGACTGACCTCAAAAAGGTCGCGGGACGCCGCTGGATCCAAGCGGCACAAAATCGTGGATTGTGGCGATCCCTTAAGGAGACCTATGTTCAGCAGTGGACGTCCACCGGTTGAGAAAGAAGAAGAAGAAGGATCTTAATTCTGTTAAATTTAACCTTTGCTTTGTTTCGTTTACTTTTAAAGTTAATAAAGTGTTTATATTTTTGCAGCAATCCACCAAACACATACGTAGCCGAACTGCGGCCCGAAGATATACATATTGTAAATGAAACTTGGACGTTTCAAAGTGAAACTTCTCATAAATTCTTTGAAGTGTTAATTAAGAACCATCTCACTTACGTCTTATATTCTACAAAAGATGATTCCCCTATAGCCTGGATCACGATCAGTTATGAAGGATCATTAACACATCTTTACTGTTTAAAAGATTACAGAAGAAAGGGTTACGCTGAGTACATTCTGAAATTTGCTGTCAACGATCAATTGAGTAAAGGAAAGAATGTGTTAGGATACACGTTAGAGAGAAATATTATAGCACAAAAGCTGTTTAATAAATTGAACTTCAAAAGAATTGGTTATGTTTCATGGATTTATGTGAATAAAGAATAAAATATTGCAAATATATTGAATCGTTTAAATCACGAATGTCACAACTTAAAGTTATTACATATCATATTAGATAAACGCTAATTGATTTAACGTTTATACACGTTGAAAAAAATATGTCTTTCTTTAAACAACTTCAATTAACGGCTTAAGCTTTTACCCATTCCTTTAAGCTACTTTTGCGCAAACATTTGAGAACCTATATGCGCCGCTCAAAATATTAATTAATTTTCGTGTAAATTTGTTGGGCCATAGATGCTTTAAATAAATAATTTAATAATCTTATTATTATTATTTCACTTATGCATTTATTTACAAATTCAATTACATTTTTAAATAAAACAAACAGTAAAAAAAAACATTTAAATTCACAATTTAATTCAATTTACATTTCTTATTATTCATCATCTTCCTGCCTTTATCCTACTTCTGTGTGGTCGGCACAACATATTATAAACAAGCTGTCACATGATTTGGCTGCGTTTTTACGACCGGCCGCCTGCCTGACGTCAACTTACCTCAGTCGTACTTTACGACACCTCGGTAAGAAAGAGAATGGTCCATTCTACTCAGCCGGATACCACATGGTGGAATCCATATCCATATCAATATTACAAATGCGAACATCTGTCAGTCTATACGCTTATTTTTATACTGATATCACAGCGAATCACAAACAAGTAAAATCTCGTGTGAAACAAATACATTAACTGAGACTGACTAATCTGCGCGCACACAGAAATCTGCGAACAGTACGCGAGGTCACTTCAATCAGTGACGACGTTCGTATATAATTTAATATCACAATGCCCGCTGAACCTTTAGTATTTATACCAGTGGATAAATGGGATGAATTGAAATCAGCCTTTACATCAGACTTACCTCGAAGTATATCTGGTTTGACAGTGTTACAAACAGAAGAAAGTATTTTGGAATCCGGCTGTGATTATGGCTTCAAAGTTTATTGTCCCTTTGGCAACGTTAAAAATGGAATTGTTGCAGTCAATATTAAGGTAAGTTTTATACGCATACTCGTGCATGGTAATACAGACGTGTGGTATCCGGCTGAGTAGAATAGTATCACCTTCTTTTCTTACCGAGGTGTCGTAAAAGGCGACTAAGGTAAGTCGACCCGCCGTGTGGTATCCGGCTGAGTAGAATAGACCAACCTATTTTCTTACCGAGATGTCGTAAAAGGCGACTAAGGTAAGTTAACCCACCGTATGGTATCCGGTTTAGTAGAATTCTCTCTTTCTTACCGAGAATTCGTAAAATAAGTAAAATAAAGTAAGTTGACATCAGGCAGGCGGCCGGTCGTAAAACGCAGACAAATCATGTGACAGCATGTTTTTAACATGTTGTGCTGACCCCACTTAGAGTGGGATAAGGGGAGGAGGATGATGGCCCGTGCATGGTAATAAAAGTGGCGATTTATTCAACTTCAATATATATATACGATAGAGGTCTACGTTAGAGTGACAAAAATAGAGGTTAACAATGTAATATAATATTTGGTCGAGTTTACTATCAATTTTGGATTACAAATGACTGGTAAACTTGTTAACCCCTCAAGTAAGCTAAATGCTTGTGTTTGAAGTGGGTTAACATCGGTTGTATAATGGCCGGGATTCGAACCCACGATCTCTCGATCGCAAGTCCGTTGTCCTAAACATTCCGCTACAGCAGTTTTGGGAATATGCAGGGGTCTAACGGATCAGGTAAATTTTGAAACTGGTCCATTATGAATAAGTTTGGGAATCTCTGTTAGTTGATAATTAAATCTAAATTTTGCTATCATATACTCGTAGTTACAACGCGTTCGAAAAAGATTTTGTTCTTTTTTGCAGCAAAAGTAGTATAATGTTATTAAGTAACTGGGTGACCAAGCCTCGCTCGGTAATTAAAAAAAAATAAAGCATAAAAATGAAAGAAAAATAAAGCATAAAAAAAAAAGAAAGAAAAAAAAGGCAATTGAAAAAAGTAAAAAAGCGCACGGGTCTCGAACCCGGGGTTTTAAACTGTTTTCGACCGCTTGTTACCATTAGGATGTCACAGCATTACATTTGACAGCCCAATATATCATTTGATTTCTTTCCTAATTAAGCAGTTTTTTAGTGCCCAAAAAGAGGGATACAATGAGATTTTTTTTTAATACAACCTAGCTAGATCGATTTTTTTCCCTCAAAACCCCCTAAATGTTGAATTTCTGGAAAATCGTTGCAGCCGTTTGCGAGATTCAGAAAATATATTTATATATATACAAGATTAAATATTAAAGATACTATAATTAATTAGTAATTAGACTAAAGTTCAAGTGTTTTGACATATAAGTAGTTGTTTAACCTCAATTTCGAGTTGCATATAAAAATATATAAGTATATAACAGGAAAACGTTTCAATGTATTAGTCATAGAATATGATGTAAATATTAATGTATGTGCATTAGCAGTTAAAAAATCATCGTCCTTCTGCTTATACCAAGCTAACTGGGGTCGGCACAACATATTATAAACATTTTGTCACATGATTTGGCTGCGTATTTTACAACAGCCGCCTTCCTGGCGTCAACTTATCATATTCGTATTTTATGACACCGTCGTAAGAGGCTGATCTTTTCTACTTAACCGGATACTACACAGTGGGTTAACTTACTTTAGTCGCCTTTTACGACACCTCGATAAGAAATGGGGGTGGTCTATCCTACTTAGCCAAATACCACACGACGGAGCAGTTTTATTAATATAATACAGTAAAAGATTAATATTAATATAATTCGTTTGCGCCAACTTTAGTGTCAAAATACCTTCAATTATGCACTAAGCCTCTTCCTATTTCCATAGAAAGAACTGGAAATTTTTTACCCTATATTATACCCAAACTTCATCCACATAATTGATATTTTTTTCCTTTCTTACAACAGCATACATATTACGAAGTAATCGTTCAATGTCCTAGTGATGATACCAATGAAGTCGAAGAAGCTTTGAGAAATACCAAAATTATTGACTGGAATAAATGCATCGAGGTACCTTATGCACCTAAACACGTTATGGATTGCGTTTTAAAGATATTTATGGAGAAGAATTGTAAAATACAACAAATAACAAAGACTGATACATATCTTCTGGATAAGGACACGCCCCCTTTTGATATTAGGTAATAAAGTAATGACTTATATACTGATGTGATAAAACCCAGTAAAATGACAGTTAAATTCTATTTTGATACACAAATATAAAGCAATAAGAATCGTATAAATCATATTTAAAATCAAATGTACATACTAAAAATTTACATTAATACGCGCCTGTGAAAAATTAAGAGTAAATACGCTGAACACATTAATTGTTAATTTTAATTATTAGGCTTTAAAGGTTTGCCATATCTTTCTTTGATACAAAAACCAATATTTGTCTGAATGCCCTTACAGACTCCGAAACAGCTGGACCGATTTCAATGAAATTTTCAGACATTCTTAAGAATAACCCAGCAAATAATCATGTAAGTTTAATGTAAATAAATGATATTTTTTTAACTGTTCATATTTGTTTAGAGGTGAATTCGAAACCAAACTGAGCCACAGCAATGCGAGGTTGGATAGCTAGTTATGTATAAAATATCAAAAGCTAAACGACTATATGAACCGAAAACTTTTATATTTACAATATATTTCTCTTAATGCATTTTGTATGAATCTAAACCAATAAATTGATTTTTTTGCATAAAAATCTTGCTACATGAATACGTAGTTTTTATTAAAGCATATCTTTTGTTATCTATTTAAATATGTTTAAAATTACTCAATATTATTCGGAAAAATCAAATTCAAAATTTTCTTTATTCAAATAAACTTGTAAACAAGTACTTTTGAATCGTCAACTCTACTGCTGGTTCGGAAAGCTGTTCCTTCAAGAAGAGCCAGCAAGAAACTTATAACAAATACTTATAACTAGTAACATTAAGGCATTACTATCTTGTACAGGGTCGAACAGTAGCTATATCCACGCATTCTTATCATTTAAATAATCCTCAACAGTATAATAGGCTTTTTATATCAGCCCCCTTTAACAGTTTTTTTAAACTGCTGTAATGGCAAAACTAAAATAGATGCGGATTTTTATTATAGAATCTTATACCCAAACCCACAAACGACTTATGTACCAAAAAACAATGATGTTAATATGAGTACTGTAATGAAAATTATGTTTAATTCTTACAGGTTGTCCTCAGATCTATCATTCAAGCTTTTAACAGAAGAATACGTGCAACTAGTTGACGATAATTGGCCTCACAAATATCCTGGTTCCGACTGGTACTTCAACATGTTAACCAGAGCCAAATTAGGTTATAGTCTCTTTAAAGGAACGGAATTGTTAACTTGGGTGTTCATTAAGGAAATGGGTGCATTAGGACATTTGTACACACTCGAGAAACATAGACGAAAGGGTTACGGTGAATTAATACTAAAGCTTATATCGAATAAACTTTTGGAGGACAATAAATACGTGGTCGCCTTCTGTGTCACAGGAAATTCGACTGCTGCAAATTTATACACAAAACTAGGATTTCAGTGTGTTAATGAATTGATTTGGTGTATGACTGATGCGTCTGTGTCTATTTAATGGATATTTATTGAATAAATGACTTCAACACGTGTATTTTTATCAGCATGTATTTTAGTAGTACTGGTATTCAAGTACGTGAGATGACATGAATATATGTACGTGATATAATAGTAGATATGATACTGTTGCATAATAAGGGTTCTTATAACACGAGTGCGTTTTAAAAAAACGAGTGTTATAAGACCAAGTTATGTTCAGTGTCATACACTATTTTATCTACTCTCATACTATAATACGTAAAAAAAAAAATCAAACTTTGTATAAATATTGAAAAGATTTTTTAAATATCAAATGTTAGCGCCAAGGCGCAAACATCGATTGCGCATGCGTGTTGCGTCGCCACGGACTCGTTCATTGAATCGTTTTTTTTAATAAAGGTAGAGGTTCAACCTCCTTGGTCCAGCTGGAGGTTATATAGGTATATCGTTATGATTAAAAAACCTGTATCGTAATAAAACTTTTTAAGTTTTTATTTTTGGCCTGTACGTAATGTTTGTCATAAGAATTATGGTTTCAGTTTTATAATCTTTGTATTATAGTATCAGAGTAGATGAAGAAAATAGAGTATATGTTGTAGGCACTCGGTAATAAGAGCCAGATCTTACATTCTCAGATTTTCACATGTTTTGGTTTCAAGGCTTCGGAGCGAGCTGTACGTGCGATTTATAATATGAAACCACGTGACTCGCTCCGTGATAAATTTAAAGAAATAGGTATTCTCACTGTAGCTTCGCAATACATTTATAATAATATAGTGTTTGTGAGACAAAATATACATCTTTTTAATAAAAAAAGTGATATTAGTTATAGGCAAACCAGGAACCGAAATAAATTAATAATACCCAGGATACGGCTTCAGAAAGTTCGTAGATCGTTTGTGGGCCTCGGTATACATTTTTATAATAAAATTCCACAATCTATTTTGGACTTGCCTTTACACAAGTTCAAAATAGCAATTAAAAAGACACTGATTCATAAAGCTTATTATACTGTTGAGGACTATATTAATGATAAGAAAGCTTGGTTTTAAATTGCGTCCAGCTACGCACTAGATTATATTGTAATTTTTTTAATTTGTTCTTAATTAAGCCATTATTGTAAAACTCGATTTTGAAAAGAGTGACCGCCGAATTTCTTGCTGGTTCTTCTCGGTAAGAGCACCTTTCCGAACCAGTGGTAGCTTCAGCTTCATTGTAATTTGACGATTCGAAAGTGCTTGTAAAGGCCAATTTGAATAAAGAATTATTTGAATTTGAATTTGAATTTGCTTGTTTCCACTGCTGGCCATTGGCTCCCCATTCCGTTTTTGAGAGATTTTCCGAGAAGGATTGGAGCTAAGGCTCACCACACTACTCTAATGCGAATTGGTGGAATACACATATCACTTAAATTTTCTAGAGATATGCAGGTTTCCTCATGATGCACTCGTTCACAGAAAAGCATGTGAAAAATTGGAATTATCAATTAGACGCATAAGTTTTAACAGAAAAACTCAAACCTGCCCGGTTTGAACCTGTAAACCCTCGAAAGAGTTGCATAGTCTCACCGCTGGACTATCACAGCTTAAGGAAAATTAAATAATTACAAAATAAAACTGATAAGCTAAGCTGATTCTATGTGGTTTTTTTCGCACCCGTAGCCTTACTAGGGTCTCAATAACTTTAAATGATGAATTTTCTATTAATTTTAAGATGCAATATAAAAAACAAAGAAAATTTAATAATCATTATCAATTAGGTATCTAAAAGATTTAGTATCTGTAAAAACTTATCACGATTTTAAAGAAAGTGATATGAGCAATCTGATACTGTAAAACAAAAATACATTATTATATGAAGCATGCGAAACGCATATAAGTTAAATGATGCAAGCAGTATATTAGGCCACTTTAGTAAGCGACGACGTACGAGATTAAGACAGTAGTGTTGCTAGAATGTTCATCGATCCTTTAGTACTGATGCCTGTAGAGAGATGGGGCGAACTTAAGTCAGCGTTGAAAGCTGACTGGCCGAGGAGCATATCTGGATTTATATTGTTGGATACTGCAGAAAGTATTATAAAATATGACTGTGGTAATGATTTTAAAGTGTACTGTGCTTTTGGCAACGCGAACAATGGAATTGTTGCAATCAATATAAAGGTAAAATTATTTAATTTTATTATATTATTTGATAAATTTCAATCATCAATAAAATGTATTTTAGTGAGTCAATCCCTTTTGAATATTAAAGAAAATAAGATAAATAAATGTAAACATGTAAACATCATAATTAGTAGATTCTTGTCCAATCGGTAAGTTTTTAAAAGCCATTTGTTGATTAAAAAGATATTAAAAAATTTATATCTTAAATATACATTTTCAACTTCAACTTCAGTTTGGAATTATGCCGAAACTATTACACTATAAATAACAATACTCGAAAAAATTACAAAGTCACTGGCTATCCATTGTTTCCGACAGCATCTTTAAGACTCGATTTTCCCATAAACCACCTTATCCCTTATCCGAAATACTTCGAGAAATCCTATATAAATGCAAATCTCTTTATAGCAGTGTCTACCGCTTATTATTTGTAAAATCAACCTTTACAAACTGACATGATGACGTGATTTGACAATCACGATTTCAAAAAAAAACAATACACACACATACAAAATCTATTCGTAATAATAATGTGTTAGAGCAAAAAGTTGGTTAATATTTTTATAATACTGATTTTTATAGAAAACAAGGAACCGTCAAGCGATAAATGTTATCAAGTTTAACCAAAATATTTATATAAGATAATATTTGAAGGCTTAAAAAAAGAAAAGATAACACGCAATCAGCATCATTCGACAATGTTTTTAATAAAAAAAAGTTTATACAAGATATTTTGATAAGAATTGCGCGGTTAATCTCTAAAGACAATAAAAATGTAGAATGCATTCATTATTATTTTATATGCCATTTTTTAGAACGAGAACTATTTGTATACGTATGTGAATAAATACACAAATACTCGTATCTATAAATTTGTTACAGTTTATAAAAGTTTCAGTGCAGTCCCTATTTCAACACACAACAGTTAACTTTTGAGTATATAAGTTTATTTTTCCGTTGAGAAACTGTACATTTATTGGTAACAAATGATATATTTGAGAAATTGAATTTAATAACACACCTTTAAGGTCTTATATTGATGATGTATCATCTTCAGATAGTAAAATGTCGCAAATATTTTTCAAATATGTGTCACAATGAATGATACAAGTTTGAGCTCTAGGGTACACTATAACAGCTATATCCTTTATTTTTTATTGAATATTAAAGGCTATGAGATTTGAACATAATCTGGTATAGATTTGTAAGATAGATAGTGGAAACCTACACGATTTTCTTCCCTCATTTCCTCGGGTGCAAGATATTACTTTGCGAGATTAATTAATAATTATACCATATTTCGTTCACGTTTTTGTAATTTCAAACTTGAAAAAGCTAGAAATAACCTTGTAGCATCAGAATGTAAACACCAATTAAACTCATCTTTATTTTCACAGAATACATATTGCGATTTGATTGTTCAATGTCCGAACGATGACACAAAAGAAGTAGAAGAAGCTTTAAGAAATACTAAAATTGTAGAATGGAGTAAAATCGCAGAGTTACCTTACACACCTAAACACGTTTTTGATTGTCTCCTCAAGTTATGTATTCAAAAGAATTGCAAAATACGCGAGATGTTAATGTCAGAAACGTTTATTTTGGATCCAGAGACGCCGCCATTTGATATTAAGTAAGAACGTAAATAATTTTGTATATTAAAATTTTCTTTTGTTTAATGCTAGTAACAAGGAAAAGTTATCATGCTCGTTTAGTGAAGAATTGTACAGAAAAAAATTTATTATATACGACTATTTTGAATATGTACTTTAAATCATCTACAATTTCAATTTTATTTATATTACAGATTATCCCCAGATTTATCCTTCAAATCATTAACTGTAGATTACGTGCAACTGGTTAATGATAAATGGCCTCACAAATACTCAGGTTCGGAGTGGTATTTCAACATGTTAACCAAAGCCAATTTGGGTTATGGCCTCTTTAAAGAGAAAGAATTGTTAGCTTGGGTCTTCATTAAGGAAATGGGTGCATTAGGACATTTGTACACACTTGAGAAGCATAGACGAAAGGGCTACGGTGAATTGACAATAAAACTTATTTCTAACAAGCTTTTAGAAGATAATAAATATGTGATCGCCTTCTGTCTCGAGGGTAATGCTACTGCTGCAAATTTATACACAAAATTAGGATTTAAATGTGTTAACGAACTGCATTGGTGTGCATTGGTGACGGACTCTTCAGTAAATCTATAAACGACTTCAATGGATTTTTAGTCAATAATTTGATCTTTTTTTGTATTCTTAATAATATCTAGTTTTAGTAAATAATACATCTTTATTTATTGTTATTCAGGTGGTATAACACATATGCTAAATTCCTAATAAATAGTAGCTATTTTTACTAACATATTAAAGTGATCAAAAGATGTTCGGGACTCAGAGACACAAAATTTGGTTGCTTAAAGTCTGTGATTATTCGGTTTCATTAAAGATTTTTATATTTTTTCATTCTATCAGTTCAATCTATTTATTCATTCTATCAGAAAGAAAATTTTACCGGTTATGGCCTCTAAATTCAGTCCTTCAAGCAATATTGTAATCATTGAATAGAAGCTGGGTGTTTAAAATTTTCCGAAATTTTCAAAAAATATCATTTTATTTTGCCACCAGTTTAAACAAAAATAAAAAAAAATATGCACCTGTTAAACACTTTTTTTATTAATTAATGAGTCTAGTTAAGAAAGTCGCTTGAAACTTCAGTAGGTTTTGAGCTTATTGCAACATACAGATAGAAGCAATGAGACACTTTGTTTTATATGTATAGATGATGAAATGCTATCTGATTTGATAATAAGTAAGCGCTTGTCAAAGAGCAAAAATCATTCATGATCGTACACTTGTAAATACAAAATATTTATAAAAAATGTACTATAAAATTTTATTATATTTCAATTCCATATCATATTTTAATTACATCATCATCCTCCTGCCCTTATCCCACTCTAAGTTGGGTCGGCACAACATGTTATAAATATGCTGTCACATGATTTGGCTGCATTTTTACGACCGGCCGCCTGCCTGACGTCAACTTACCTTAGTCGTATTTTACGTAACCTCGGTAAAAAAGAGGGTGGTCATTTTACTAAACCGGATACCACACGGTGGGTTAACTTACCTTAGTCGCCTTTTACGACACCTCGGTAAGAAATGAGGTTGGTCAATTCTACTCAGCCGGATACCACACAGCGGGCATATTTTATTTACATAAAATTATATTATACAGTATAAAAGTAAAATCTAAATATATTAAATTTATAAAGCTGTGATAGCCCAACGGTAACATGGTGCGACTCTTCCGAGGATGTCAGGGGTTGACACCAGTCAGGCACTAATGAGTTTTTCACTTATGACTTACCTAAGTGGCTAATGATAATTGCAATTTATAACACGCTTTTCGGTGAAGGAAAACATCGTGAGGAAACCTGCATATCTGTAAAGAAGTCCGGAGATATGTGTAACCTATCAATCCGCACTAGAGCAGCGTTGTAGGTCTTAGCTCCAATCCTTCTCTCCAAAAACGGAGAGAAGAGGCCTATTCCTAGCAGTGTTAGAATAACAGGCCGTTACTTTACTTTTACTTTTATATTAAAATTACAATATTTGTCAATTACAATTTTGAATCTTAGATAGCAAAATCATTTAATATTATGATAATGTATTGTTTTGATAGTATTACGAGTTAGATGCTACGAGGTATATGATATTGTGTAACTGCAGTAAAATATAACCAAATCTACATATAAGTCAAGTGCAAGAAACAGTATGAGAGAGAACTTTAATTAGCGAGGACGCATGATCATCGCAATTTATTAGTGCTATTATATAATGTTCTCCGATCCTTTGGTACTGATGCCTTTAGATAGATGGGATGAACTCAAGTCAGCGTTTAAAGCTGACTGGCCGAGAAGCATATCAGGATACACAGCATTGGAAACTGAAGAGAATATTATGAAATCTGGTTGTGATTATGGCTTTAAAGTGTATTGTCCTTTTGGCAACGTTTATAATGGAATTGTGGCATTAAATATAAAGGTAAATCATTATTGTACTTCGAAATTTTAAATAAATCCGATAAAAACAAAAAAAATCGTTCAAACCTGATTCCCCTGTTGTCGTTCCCTTAAGACTTAAATATCTATTTTTTTTTAAATAATATTTTCATTGTGTTATGCATACATACATACGAGTACTTATGTCATGCGTAAAAAAGGACTTTGAAAATAAATACTTTGTAAGGGTAAATAGATTTTATACAAATTTTCACTTCCCCTCTATTAACCTCTCAGATAAATTTCAAATATATTTTCTAAGTGCCAATATAGTGTTAATTCCTGAAGGTTTTGTAAGTTTCTGTCTGCGATAGACTTGTATTCCAGGATTAAAAATCGTATAATCTAATGTTATGAATAATTTGAGTTTGCGTACTTTAGTATCAAACATACAAATTTTTATATTTATTGTGTTGATAGGACACTTCAATTACGGAGCATCCTACTAATGTTATAACTGCGAAAGTATACTCTTTCACGGCGAATCCGCTAAACAAATATCGATGAAATTTGGCGCAATTATTCCTTACTAGCGGCCTGCCCCTACTTCGCACGGGTATAAAATATATATCCCATCTCACTCAGTGTAAAAAAATGATTAAAATCGACCCAGTAGTTTTGATTTATTCATTACTGCCAGTGGCCCGCAAGCGTTAAATTTGGAGAAAAACAATTTCCTTTCCCTATACCAAGAAGATTTCCTGCTATCTTTGGAATATCTAAATTCATATAGTACATTTTTACTTATTTACTTTTACATTTTCCCTATGTATTTTATTTTTACAATTAATTACAGAATGTCTTTATAAACAACATTCACAGCTTTAAACAAACTCTTGAAAGAACAACACATAGCTGCTAAATGCGAAGTGCTATAGGGTGAAGCGCGGCGTCCTCGCGGCATTTTAAATCTGTAATATCTCGGAAAGTGTTCACTTAAATTACATGCTGTAAACGGCCATAGTGATCGATATTAAATCAACAATTTATTTAAGGTACTTAATTGGATAAGAATTAATGCTGTATTGTATAAAAATTGCTTCGAAAATAAGGCAAATTTTTTCGTAAAAAGTAAATGACAAAAATGCTATTGTGGGTTATCCATAAGAGATAGACATATACCATCGCGGATTTTTCTGTAGACATTTTCAAGGTGTACAAATACTTAGTACATAATTTTGATAAATCTCGTAGAGTTTAGCCAGCGTTTGCAATGTAAGCGGAAAAAATGTAATTATTTACAGAAACCTCAAAAATTACAGTATTTCTCTACTCCGTATTGAATGTTATTATACGAACAAACCTTCCTCTTGAATCACTCTATCTATTAAAAAAAACCGCATCAAAATCTGTTGGGTAGTTTTAAAGTTTTATGAATACATAGGGATATATGGACAAACGAAGAATGCGACTTTGTTTTATAATATGTAGTGATACATCAGAATAACATGTAGGCTAGTTATCCTGTTAATTCTACAGAGATAGGATGACATGCAAAAGCGCCACTGTCAACCTATCACGCGAACGAAGTCGCGGGTAAGAGCTAGTAGGTAATAAATAAAGAAACATAATTCACACAATATTACAGTTGTTTTAACAGATGTGTTAATTTCATAAATAATGTTACCACTATTTACTAGAACAACATACATTCATAAATATTCCACTGTTGTTCTATAACTGTATGATAAAACTCCTTATAATATATATATAAAGATAATGTAATTACATTGATATGTGTGTAAGTATATTGCATTCAATAATCATGTTATCTGCTCGAATGCACGTGTATAAATTGAAATCTTTCGACGATTTTAACAGAAAAACTCATTGGTGTCTGCCCGGGTTTGAACCCGGGACATCCTCGAAAGAATCGCACGGTGTTACCACTGGCCTACTACATCTTACTCTTAGTATCTTTTAAATCTTTTCACCGTGGGTATATATATATAAAGTCATCTTTATTTCAACAGAATACATATTACGAAGTGATCGTCCAGTGTCCGAAAGACGATACCAAAGAGGTTGAAGAAGCTTTGCGAAATACAAAAATTATTGACTGGAGTAAATTCACTGAAGTACCTTATGCACCTAAACATGTTATGGATTGTGTTTTAAGGTTATTTAATGAAAAGAATTGTAGGTTACACCATATAACAATGACTGAAACGTTCCTTTTGGACAAGGATGCGTCCCCATTTGATGTCAGGTAAGAAGTTAATATATTTAAACGGTATGTATTTACATTTTAGACTGGTCCGTTGACACAGTAGTTGACCCTGCCTTCAGCGCCGTGGGTCGCGGGTTCGATTCCCGCCGAGGGCCAATATTTTCTATAAAAAGAATTTGTTGGCTCTTCGAGCCTGGGTGTATATTTGTATTTTAGTATGTATTTAAAAATTATATATGTGTATATTCACCAGTTGTCTTTCACCCATAACACAAGTATTAAAATTTCTTACTTTGGGGACGGGCGACCGTGTGTGTAAGTGTCCCATATATTTATTTATTTATTATTTATTTATTAAAAAAAAATACATGTAACGTCTGAACTTTGCACGTCTGAACTTAACGTATGAACTTTTAAAACTAAATATATATTCTGCTTGGCAAGTGATATGAATATTGTTAAACGCCAAAATTCTCTTCTCTCGTAAGATTATTTTTGTATTATAAGATAATATATTATCAAGAAAATCCCCTGTCTTGTCTGTCCGTTCTTAGATTAATTCAAAAGTATTAAGGACTGCTGTGTTCTAAATACAATGCTTATATTATAAATGCACTTGTCTATCTGTAACACTACTAAGGCACTGGATCTATATTAATGAAATTTAGCACAATTGAAACTTATATACTGAGCTAACTATAGGATTTAAAAAAATTCGGGATTAATTGAAAAATACATAGTTTTAAATTGAGAGTATTTAAACATTAATGATGAGAATGAGATCGTGGGTACTCGTTCTGTATCGTTTCTGTATCATAATTTTCATAAAAATTTCAGCTTATCCCCAGTTCTATCCTTCAAATTGTTAACAGAAGACAACATCCAACTTATAAACGATAAATGGCCTCACAAATATACGGGTTCAGAGTGGTACTTCAACATGCTAATCAAAGCCAAATTGGGTTATGGTCTGTTTAAGGGAACGGAATTGTTAACTTGGGTGTTCATTAAGGAAATGGGTGCATTAGGACATTTGTACACACTCGAGAAACATAGACGAAAGGGTTACGGTGAATTAATACTTAAGCTTATATCTAATAAGCTTTTGGAGCATAATAAATATGTTATCGCCTTCTGTGTCGATGGAAATGCTACTGCTGCAGATTTATATAAGAAATTAGGATTTGAGTGCGTTAGCGAAGTGCATTGGTGTGTGACGAATGCAATCGAAACTTTGTAATTTAATAGTTCAATATATTGTTTGAATTAAATTTCGTTTTTTTCTTAATTAAAGCCTCGCAATTTTTGGTTGTACATGATTTTTAAATGACTATCACAGTGTTACTTAGCGCACGCAAGGAAAGCTTTGAATTTTGCCGTTTTAGTGATATTTTTTATTGTTTCTATTCATGTTATATAGACTTCCTCGATAAATGGACTATCTTACACTCAAAGAATTTTTCAAAATGGTCCAGTTGTTTCTGAGATTAACGCGTTAAAACAAACTCTTCAGCCTTATATATTAGTATAGATTATCAGCGAGGAAATTGTGAAAAATTGAAGTTTAACAAGCGATTGAAGTTAGTTAGTCCTCACTTTAAAGCATTCGCTGTTCCTCGCTATGCCTACTTCTGAATTTTATTAAACAAGGTTGTTTCATAGAATTCAGGATCAGTCAAAATTAATCTTCTACTTAATATATTATATAAACTTGCCCAATGCGTTTATTTCGTAAATACTACTTTACAAACCTATAATTGGGAATGCAACATTAACAAAGACAAGTTTTTTGTGACGTCGTTCACATGACAATCGAAAGGTTTCTAGGGCACTGCAATTAATATGTAACACATTGAGGGTATCTAATAAGGTATATTAACTTTATGTAGTCAGTCCTGACTGGACAAATGATAACTATGATGTTACTAACGAATGGAAGGTCAAAAACTAGTTAAAATACAAAAAATATATATTTAATATTTAAATAAGTTAATATTGTATGTATATATATTTTCTGAATCTCGGAATCGGCTCCACCGATTTTCCTGAAAATCAGCGTGTAGTGGGTTTTGGGAGAGAAAAATCTAGTTAGGTTTTCAAAAAAATCGTTGTATCCCTGTTTCTGGGCATTAAAAATATGGTATAATGAAGAATTAAAAGCAAAGGATTTTCTTAGCTGCCAAACGTAACGTTGCGATAGCCGATGGTGGACCGAAAACGTTCAAAACTCGGGTTCGAATCCCACGTGCCATCGGCGCCTTCTTCGTTTTTTTAAATATATTCTTTTATATCTTTTAAAAATTACTGAGCAAGGCTCGGTCATATTGGTTCAGCGGATTCGCCATGAAAGAGTTACAAACATACATCCATACTCACAAACTTTCGCATTTACAATATTAGTAGGATATCCTGGTGTCGAAGCTCTAATAGTGTCTAATTTCAACCATAATGGTCTACCGGATTATTTTTTACGGCAGTGGGGTCTGAATTATTATCGCTTCTCCCAAAGAAGTGGACAATTGACACCAAAAAATAGCGGAAACCACTAGTTCCAAGCAGCTCAGTCGGGGAAAAATCTTGAAAAGAACGTCCATCGGTTGATTAAAAATTAAACTATTGGGGATATCTACACTAAGACATTCCAAAATACCAAAGTAGTTTAAAAAAATTGTGTGGTTTAAACCCAACCTAAGGGTAATGGTCACGCATTCTCACTGCACAGCTATCAGACCCTACCTTGATATGTAGGAGGGAAATTCTTAAGCTAACCTACAAACAAACAATCGCCATTTAGGCCTTTGTTCTCAAGTAGAAATGTATCATATTATTACTTTAACTTCATAACATCGATCTAATAGTGAAACTAAAGTTTTAGGATCATCTGTGATTTAGTAAAGTTTTCTAAGTAATAAAATATTAAATAAATTATTACTAGTAACGTAGAATAATTAAATATTAAATTTATTTATTTATTACGAGTCTTCACAACTTAAAAATTTACAGTAAATGATAATTTTTAGTGAATATTTAGTGGTTGAACGGTGCCGCTATGTGGAAATACGTTGTATTAAGTAAGTTTATAATCTTTAATACTTAAATGAATATTTATAATCTTGTATATATTTATAAATATATATAAAATCTAAATTTCGGAAACGGCTCCAGCGATTTGTACGAAACTTTGTAGGGGTTTCGTGGAAAAATCGATCTATCTAGTTAGGTTTCATTAAAAAAAATGTCTTTTGATCCCGGCACTAAAAAACTGCTAAAAGAGGAGCTTAAATTTTCTGTCATTTGTAAAGTTGTGATAGCTCAATGGTAACGGCGGGTTAGTAAAATTAAAAAACCTGGGATCAAGTCCCACATGTCACCATCCCTCTTTTTCTTTTTTCTTTTTTTATTGCAATTTTTTATCTTTAAAAATATTACCAAGCAAGGCGCGGTCACCCAGATACTAATGTACATTACGTCATACGTACAAAAACGTGAGTAAATTTTCTACGGTATAATAAAGTCATTAATATTATAAAAGCATAGGGAAAAGTCATTTCACGTTATTGTTCCAATTTGTTGACATCGCTTTGCATGAACCGCTGTTATCTTAATATTTAAATGAGTTAATCTTGTATATATATATATTTTCCGAATCTCGGAAACGGCTCCAACGATTTTCCTAAAATTCAGCATGTAGGAGGTTTTGGGGGAGAAAAATTGATCTAGCTAGGTTTTATGTAAAAAAAAATATTGTTTTATCCCTATTTTTGGGCATTAGAAAACACTAACATTTATATAGAATTGAATTTTCGCCATTAACTGTTAAGTCGTCGTAGCTTATTCGGTTAGCGGGCAGCCTCGAGAAATGTGAGTGCCAAGGATCGATCCCAACTAAATAATTGTTTTTTTTTCTTTTTTAAAGTTTTTTTTTTGTAAAAAATTACCGAGCGAAGCTCGGTCACCCAGATATTAGTAATTGTATGCAAATGATTTTCTTTTAAATTTAAACCTTTTTTTAAACGCTTTAAATGAGTTTCATCTGTATCTTTGATATTTAAATGAGATAATCTTGTATGTATATAAATATATTTTCAGAAACGGCTCCAACGATTTTCCTGAAATTCAGCATGTAGGGGGTTTTGGGGGAGAAAAATCGATCTAGCTAGGTTTTATGTAAATAAATCGTTAATCCCTGTTTTTAGGCATGAAAAAATACTAAAATTTATATTGAATATAAAACACTATTTTTGCCATAAACTGTCAAGTATGCGTAGCTTAATCGGGGAATGGGTCGAGAAATATAAATACCTAGGATCGATCCACAACTACCTAATCATTTCTTTCTTTTTTTTAAGTTTCTTTTTTTTGTATAACATATTTATCCATTGATTATTAAATCAATTTTATAATTCTTTAATATTTAAATGAGTTAATGTTGCAGAAAAATCGATCTAAATTAAATTTAAAGAAAATCTCTTTTTATCCCTGTTTTCGAGCATTGAAAAAATACTAAAATGTATAATTGAATGCAAATCATATTTTAGCTGTCAATCGTAATGCTGTGATAGCCCAATGGGTAATGGGCGGACCAAAAAATTTCTAAACCCGGGATCGAGTCCCACATGTTACCGGTACTTTCTTTCTTTTTGTTATTTTTTTTGTTTTTTTTGTATCTTTTAAAAAAATACCAACCAAGCCTCGGTTAACCAGCCACTTCAATATTTATCGATTGATTATTTAATCAATTTTATAAACGAGCAGTGATAGCCCAGCGGTAACACCGTGCGACTCTTTCGAGGACGTCACGGGTTCAAACCCGGGCAGGCACCAATGAGTTTTTCTGTTAAAACTTATGTTTCTATTTAGTAATTGAAGTTTATCACACGCTTTTCAGTGAAGGAAAACATCGTGAGGAAACCTGCATATCTATAGAGAATTCTGGGGATATTTGTAATCTACCAATCCGCATTGGAGCAGCGTGGTAGGTCTTAGCTCCAATCCTTCTCTCCAAAAACGGAGAGAAGAGGCCTATTCCCAGCATTGGGAGAGTAATAGGCCGCTACTTTACTTTTACTTTCTTTATAAACAATGATTACATATCAATGTCGGCAAAATCATTCAATTTGATATCAACGCACTATATAAAGTTTGTTTGACCAAATTACTCGTACAACCAATCTACGCAAAAGGGAATTGGATAATACAATATTCATATTGGGATTGCAAACACTGGCAGATTTCTGTCAAACCAAGAAATATTGTTCTTGTGTACTGAGATTGATTGAATCTTGAGTGGAGATAAAAGGACCTTGTTATATTATTTTGTTTTCATATATGAGATAGAATATTATAAAATTCTTTAATAACAAATTTGTTAAAAGCCTTGCGATTTTGTCGTGGAGTCTATGTCCTGATGGTGCTTCGGTTACGGGGCGAAACAATTGTTGAGATTGTGATGGTGAATGTGTGCAGTAATTTTGTTTTAAAATTAAAATTTTTAAACACACTACATTTTGCATTAGGTACATATATTTTCTTTTATCGCCGATTAAAGCAGAACAATATTTTTATTACTTTTGTATTATGGACCTCAGCAAAGTGACAAAAGACCACCGTGTAGTATCCGGCTGAGTAGAATAGACCACCCTCATTAGCTCACCCGCCTGTCCCCGTCGGGCGGTGGTACCCATAAAGGGTTTTTTCCTGTATAAAAAAATAATATATTAAAGTAATTATAATAATTTGAAAAATCGTTGAGGTTTCTCTGATATTTTCACAGCGTAATGTTTCTCATAAATAAAAATGCTCAGAGAAAAATATAACTTTAATAAAAGTTCAAACTTTCTGCTTCTTTTCGTACTTTCTTTGATTAATGTGTTAGGGATTTAGGAGAAACAATGTTATAAGTGTTATGCATTTAAAAATCGCTCAATCTCCTTACATCTGATAGCCAGAGAGAGCTTTTCATCGTGCATGCAATATATATTAAGGCAAAACTTTGAAACTTGACTTGGATCTATTTTCTTTTCAGATCTTTACTTAATAAAGCGTTATCTTTAATATTTATATGAGTTAATCTTGTATGTATGTATATATATATATATATATATATATATATATATATATATATATATATATATATATATATATATATATATATATATATATATTTGGAATCTCGGAAACGGCTCCAAAGATTTTCCTGAAATTCGTCATGTAGAGGGTTTTGCGGGTGAAAAAATCGATCTAGATAAGTTTTATTTAATAAAAATGTCGTTTTATCTCTGTTTGCAAGCTCTAAATTTTTTTTGAAATTTACGTTGAATACAATCACAATTTTTCGCTTTCAAATGTAAAGTCATGGTAGTTCATTTGGGGGTCTAGAGAGATGAAAATACCTAGGATCGAGCCGCACCTGCCCTATTATTTTTTAATTTTAATTTTTTTTACATAATTTAAAAAATTACCGGTAAAAATTTACGGTTACCCAGGTACTTATTGTAAAATAAGTTAAATATAATAAAAGCTTTCAGAAGTTACAATAAAATTACTTTGCCATAATCCGCGTTTGTTAAGAGAATACATTCAATGCTAAGTGTATGAAGCAGGCAAAAATCACATACCACAATATGTGGTATTACTGGTTACTATTACACTACATATTGTGTTTTACGACCGGCCGCCTGCCTGACGTCAACTTACCTTAGTCGTATTTTACGACACCTTGGTAATAATGAGGGTGGTCTATTATACACAATTGGGTACCACACGTTGGGTCAACTAACCTTAGTCGCCTTTTACGACACTTCGGTAAGAAATGAGGTTGGTCTATTCTACTCAACCTCAAATAATAATACTCAGATATTAGTGTAAATATAACATGCAAATGAACCATGTTTATGTACGACATGTTTTATAGATGTACGCCTAATTCTGCATAACATTATAATAATTATTAATCCAAACATGTTTTCCCCCAAATTAATTCAAGCGAGCAAATTTCAACCGCATATCGTAAACAACCGCTTCAAATGACATAATTTAATTTGTCAATCTAAGTGACAGGGCAGTATGTATTACATTCATATTAAATTAATTAAGTATATAATATCTGGGTGGGTAATTTTTTACAATAAAAAAAAACTTAAAAAAAGAAAATACAATTATTGAGTTGGGGATCGATCCTTGGCATTCACATTTCTCGCGGCTGCCCGTTACCGGAATAAGCTAGGTCGACTTGACAGTTAATGGCGAAAATTCAATTCAATATAAATGTTAGTGTTTTTTAATGCCTAAAAACAGGGATAAAACAATATTTTTTTTACATAAAACCTAGCTAGATCAATTTTTCTCCCCCAAAACCTCCTACATAGTGAATTTTAAGAAAATCGTTGGAGCCATTTCCGAGATTCGGAAAATATATATATATACAAGATTAACTCATTTAAATATTAAAGATAAATTAATTACAAATTACATATACTAAAAATTCATTACCTTTGAAAAATTGTCTTTTTCATATTTTTTTTTTAGTTTTAAATATATATACAGTAATATATAATGTACAGAAGTATGAAAAACATGACGATATACTCGTATGTATATCGTCATGTTTTTCATAATAAACGCCGTGTGGTATCCGGCTGAATAGAATAGTACCACCCTCATTTCTTACCGAGGTGTCGTAAAAGGCGACTAAGGTAAGTCGACTCACCGTGTGGTATCCGGTTAAGTAGAATAGACCACCCTCTTTCTTATGACACCGAGGTGTCGTAAAATACGGTTAAGATAAGTTGACGTCAGGCAGGCGGTCGGTCGTAAAATACGTAGCCAAATCATGTGACAACATGTTTATAACATGTTGTGCCGACTCCACTTAGAGTGGGATAAGGGCAGGAAGATGATGATGACGATATACTCGTATCTAATAGACAAATTAGCAAATGACATAAAATTACGTTAGTCGTTATAGGTTTTGCTATCGCGCTAGGTGCGTGATATCGCCGACAAGATGCAGGAGAGTAGGCTGCGATGGTATGGACACGTCAAGAGAAAGCCACCTGAGTACGTCGGAAATTTGGCACTACAGCTTTCCATCCCGGGTCCAAGGCCAGTTGGAAGACCCAAGACAAGGTGGAAAGAAGTAGTGCTAAAAGATAAGAGTGTTTGCAAAATTACCGACGACGATGTCCATGACCGAGCGAAGTGGAGAAGATTAATAAGGAAGGCTGACCCCACCACCATGTGGGATACATAGCTAGGGAGAGAGAGAGAGAGAGAGTTATAGGTTTTGCTATAAGACTCTACTGATATAATAACATTCCACTTCATGGGTGTATATTTATATTTAAGTATATATTTAAAAATTATATATGTATATATTCACCAATTGTCTATCACCCATAAAACAAGTATTAAGTTACTTAACTTTGGGGACGGACGACCATGTTTGTAAATGACCCATATATTCCACAATTAATTTTAGCTTTGCCATTACAGCAGTTTACAAAACACTGTTAAAAGGAAGCTGATGCAGAAAGCCTACTATACTGTAGATTACATAAATAATAAAAATGCATGGATATAGCCTCTTCAACGTTGTAGAAAAATGTAACTAGTTATAAGAATTATATTTCTAAAAGAGCAACCGCCGAGTTTCTCGCTGGCTCTTCTCGGTAGGAGCAGCTTTCCGAACCAGCAGAAGAGTTGACGATTCAAAGCACTAACAAGTTTACTTTAATAAAGAATATTTTGAATTTGAATTTATACATCGAATTAAAATGACAGACTTGTTCAATCTGAATGGAGACAATAGCTGAGAATATACATGTTCCTAGATTACCCGTTATCAAAATAGGTAGTTGTCATGTCAATTGTGTGTATCCATGTCATTGAAACGTTTTTTTGTTCAATCTATAACTATCCGTAATAAAAAGTTATGGGAAACTGTGTTTATACATAGGCCTGTTTGCGACATTTTATTGAAATAGTACTTAAGTGTCAATTGCGTATGAGAATCGAAAGTGAAACTACCTATATGATTAGGTCAAAATGAAAGAAAGAAAAGAAAAGAAAGAAGTTGATACGTACCAGCATATGTTGGTATTTCATACACACTATAGAGAGTTTTAGATTAAATTTTTTAAAGGTTGATTCCTAAAAATGTAATTTATTCGGACATTCAAACTTAAACTGAACGCCGTGTGGTATCCGGCTGAATAGAATAGTACCACCCTCATTTCTTACCGAGGTGTCGTAAAAGGCGACTAAGGTAAGTCGACCCGCCGTGTGGTATCCGGCTGAGTAGAATAGACCACCCTCATTTCTTACCGAGGTGTCGTAAAAGGCGACTAAGGTAAGTTGACCCACCGTGTGGTATCCGGTTGAGTAAAATAGACCACCCTCTTTCTTACCGAGGAGTCGTAAAATACGACTAAGGTATGTTGACGTCAGGCAGGCGGCCGGTCGTAAAATACGTAGCCAAATCATATGACAATATGTTTGTAACATGTTGTGCCGACCCCACTTAGAGTGGGATAAGGGCAGGAGGATGATGATTCAAACTTAAACTGACAGAACCTTAAGTAAATAAGCATTCGGCCATATTATTCGAAATTTTGTTTTGTATTTTATAAAGATCATTACCTCTAACCTAACCTAACAAAAAAATGCACATGCCAACACTTAAAAGTAACATGTAATTATTTCAAACAATAATTTGGCAAAAGCTCTATCTTTCACTTAATCGTGGTAAGTAGCTATAGTGAAAGTGGCTTTACGCTAGATCAGATTAAAGGCTACAATTTCAAAAATATTTATTGTCACTCGCAACGTATTGAACCCGAAAACACCAGTGACAAGACGAGTCAACTATTGCACCGTTGTCGTTTCAAAGCACAATATTTTTAATTTCAGGCTCCCTGATAATCTCTCGAACGGCAGCACAAAATCCAGGAAGTCGACCGTTCGACAACGGACATGGTTGGGACATTAGACTAGCAGTGCCAGGCGAACCGGGAAGGGATTATCCAACACTGCACTCTATACCAAAGACATCATTTTCATGCTCTGGAAAAGAACCAGGTGAGATAAAACAATATTAACAGTGCTTGTAATTCAGGACCGCGAGGAGGATGTTCAAAAAGCGCGTGTTGCGAAATAACCGATGCATTCAAAATTTTGTCGCCAAGCATAGACGTCATACGACGAAAGATTTTCCAGTATGTTTAGGAGCAATAATCATCACGAACCAATTGACCGATATTGACCGCTGTGAGCAATATTTAAATCAACAACTAATTAATAAATATTTGTCTGTCATCAAAGCCCTAGTTATTTAGTAAGGTTACTAACTATTAAAGGTAGCCGAAGCTGCCGTGAAAACTTTAGAAAAATTATTTTCTTACATATCCCAACTAGCTTGACTTTCGTGTTTTCTAAATTTCTCTATCATGCAGAAATTGTAGGTAGCTTACCTTTTTTAAAAAGCAATCATAATTTTTCTGATATTCTGAAACGTCAATAAACACAATAACTTAATGCTATATTTATATTTTCAGGTTATTATGCTGACATAGAAACCAACTGCCAAGTGTTTAGAGTTTGCACCCTTGGATCAACATACGGTTTTCAATCTTTCCTATGCCCAAATGGCACATTGTTTAACCAAGCCGTCTTTGTTTGTGACTGGTGGATGAAAGTAAACTGTAAAAAATCCGGAGAACTCTATAAAATTAATAATGAAAAATATGGAAATTTGAAATTGGGACCACAATTTATGACGAACATTAAGAAAATGATAACAAATCCTATGCGAAATCCTTATAATGAGATATATACTAAAAATCAACTGATTGTGACGCAAGAATATAATCCCTCTCAGATCCAACTGTTTAATAATAAAAATCCTAACAGTGCATATTTTCGAGCAAAACAGACAAGCCAATTACAAAACATATACTCAACGGCAGATAAATTATTTGCAGCTTCTACCCCTAGTATCCAATACTCCACCAATTTCAGTATATTTCAACCCATGAATAATCACAATATTCAACGACACAAACATCAGAAATCTTACGTTCTTCCAAACAGAACAGGAATCCCAAAAAATTTACAATTTCTAAATAGCCATAGTGGACAGACATCTCAATCCCAAAATATTGTCGATAAATATATCCCCACTCAAAATTATCAACGAAGTTTACAACTTAGTAATCCACAAGAAAATGTTAAAAACAACATTAACTCTGATTATAAGGGTGGAAATCAGATATTTACTTATAATAAAAGCAAAAACAAACACACAGAATTCGGTATTGAGTTTGCCAAGCAACAACTAAATCAAAATATTAAACAAGATAGACCGTTAAATTCTGATAAAGACAGTCAAACACGTCATTCGAAAACCGTTGAGGGAGTAGAAAATAAAACAAAACAAAACTTGGTAAGTAATGAAGCACCTCCAGCAATTATTACTAAGACATTAGCGTTTCGAAGTCTAATTAAAGACCCCACCAATGGTAGCCCCAAATCTCGAATAACATTTAAAACATGGATATTAAGACCATCTAAGAATTCAAAGCTCATTACTGAACCTACTCCTTATATTTATCGTAGATCGTCAAATCTTTTTGAAAGGGTAAGTGACGAAAATTCTGTGGTCGATAAGCCTGAAATACAAGCTGGAGAAGTCAAAACTGAGAATTCGTATGTATATAATGCTCCGACCATTAAATTAGACAATGAAATAATTACGATTTCTCAAGATCAATCTGCCAACTCTGATTCAGTTACAACATCTCAACCTGAAATATTGACAACCTACATTCCGCCTACAGCTTTGCCAACTGAACCTTCATCATTATATTTAATACCTGCTACATTTAAACCATCCTCTTTACTTTATATTCCACCTGCTGAAAGTGAGAAACAAATTAATAGACAATATTTGTCACCTCTTATTAAAAATAGTAAGATTGTCTCGATTTCTAGTTCTCCTAGACCCTTTACACCACTCAATAAAAATAAACCATCATTTTTTATTAGTAAGCAAACTCAAATTAATACCAATCAAAATAATTTGGCATTTTCTGATATATTAACGAGAGAAAAATTAGACATAACTGTAGATAAAATAGTAAAGGACACAAACGATGTTTTAGAAACAGCATCGCCTGAAGAATTTCAATATGTTAAAACAGATGTTTATTCCCCTGACTATCCATTTGATAATTACTTACATCTAGATTCGGATTTAGATACTCAAAGCGACGAAAAATTAACTTTACATCCTCTTCCCCCACCGTTACCAAGAAATTCAAGACTTATCGCAACCCCATCTTCGAAATTAGAACCTCCTATTGAATCCTTTATAAATTTAAATCAAATGAAAAACCCAATATCTCGTTTGCCTTTTTATGAAGAATTTACTAGACGTCCAAATATTATAGAAAGAACAATTTCTTTAAAAATAACTATCCCAGAAAATATCGCTCAAATATTGTTTAAAAATAGTACCATTAGCAATTCTGATACTTTAGAAATTTTAAAAACAGACAATAGCAATAACTGGTTATTAATTAATAAGGTGAATAATGAAGAGGCCGATGTTACTCCAATTGGTAGATTAATTTGGAATCAAAATTCAAATATTTCTAATTCACAGGATTTGGTGTTCTCATTGCTACTTGACTCGATCAATGCTGCAAAACAATTTAATAATGTAGCACAACAAAATATAGTATCGCCTGCGCAGCCTATGCTTACACAACCACAATTTCAAAATATAGAAAACGAAAAATTACAACAAATTTCAAAGGACATTTCCCAATTAACATCCACACAATTTTCACCGTCAAATAATTCAGCTAGCTTAAGATTGGCTAATCAAGGAAGAAACTTAAGTTCGCTAAGCAAGGATAAAACAAAAGCAACGACAAATAGCTATGTACAAAAACAAGTTCTAAAACAGCAAAAATTAATACCACAACAAAATATTCAGAAACAAGTATTATATTCATTGCCTACTAATATTGACGATGTCAATATTCAAATAAACTCTGATAAATTATACAGCGGGCAGCTTTATCAACTTCCAGTACCAATAGTTACCAAAGAAATTTACAACTCACCTTTTCCAGCAAATTTCAAATTACCGACTAATGCTTTGACACTTGACACAAATATCAATTTAATTGACGATGTTAATCAATCTAACGTAGATGTAGAAATCATAAAATCGCCAAATAATTTTAAATCTGTAAATAAACTTACAAAGTCTAATATAGATCAGGATGGTTCTGTCAATGCTGTTAAAAACACACTTAAATTACCACAAAATGGCATTACTGCACAATTACAGGACAACATTGTTGGTACATTACCATATCTACAGGATGATAGCAAAATAATAAAATATAAAAAGGACCAAACATATTATATATACTCACACTTGAACGACGACAACGAAAATCAAAACATTATAGGGAATGGTTTGGCAAATACAATTCTTCCACAAAACGAAAAATCACCTAAACTTTCAGCGTTTCAATTGCTTCCGTCATTAAGCTATACATTACAGAATGGAAAAGAAAAAGAAAATATTTTGAAAACCTTCCAGCTCAACGAGTATGGTAATACACAAGCATTTAGTAATAAGAATGCAAATCTAATCCGTCGAGAAGACGCCGTTACCAACTACGTAGTGGAACTTCCTAAATCTACAGTAGAAAAACCAAGGGTTTTACAATCTCTATATGATGGACCGAATTCCTATTCCACTCCTCAGAGGTCAGTGGTCAATTCAAGAGAAGAGCAAAATAACAGTAATGGTTTATCAAATCTCAACTCGAAAATAGAAAAATTGGATACCAATGAAGATACGAATAACTATGGATACCCTAAAATAATTCCCGCAAAAAGATTTTTGTTTTAGAATGTCAACATTTCCCCATTGATTTCTGAAAATATAAATAACTAAATTTTTTGTACCAAATTTAGAGCCTAGCTTGATCCTTTGTGTTTATTTATTATACTTTATTTATTAATTTGCCAGTTTACGTTTAATATTATATACAGTCAATACGTAACATTTCTATAAAGTAAGAGATAACGATAGAATTATTTTGCTGTAATCCGCATTTGTTTATACGTAATGCGATACAAAATCATAATGCGATTTTGTCGTGGAGCCTATCCTCCTGATGATGATTCGGTTACGGGGCGAAACGTCGTAGAGATTGTGGTAGTGAATGCATGGAGTATTTGTATTGGCGGCGTTTTGTGATACGTATGGTGACTTATCCTGCATGTATAAGGTATATGAATGTTGCATGCTTCATATATTTAGCATTACATATATTCACTTAACAAATGCGGATTACAGAAAATAATTCTACTGTAACTTCTGTAAGAGAACAATTTTTTTGGTAAACTATTCGCACTGTTAAAATATATTATAGTTATTATTTATCTTTATTTAAATATATTACTGACCTTAAGTTAAATATTAGTAAATTTTTTTACGAAAATAAATTAAAACTAAATAAATAAATAAAAATATAATTATAAAACATTTATTATTCTTGTTATTTTTATTCCATAAAAGTAAAAAGTAAAGTAACGCCGTGTTACTATCCCTCAGCTGGGCATAGGCCCCCGTTTTTCGAAGGATTGGAGCTAAAACCTACCACGGTGCAATACGACATGATACTCGTAGGTTACACATATCCCTAAAATTCTCTAGAGATGTTGTAGATGTGTGGGGCAAATTGAAATTATTAATTAGACACATAAGTTTTAACAGAAAAACTTATTGGTCCCTGCGTTCGGTTATTGATAACGGACGCAAAAAGAACAACGAAGGAATGCTCCCTTCGTTGTTCTTTTTGCGTTCGCAAAGATTCTGTGGAATACTCTAGAATGCTCGTTCGCTTGAAGTAAACGATACTAGAGCGAATAGATGATTACAGCGTTCTTGCGTGTTCGGACTCGTTTCCCGTAAGTTTCTTTAAGATATTCGTTCGGCTGATCTTGTACAAAAATTTTAGTTCTTAGCTCGTTCATATTTTGGTGTAAGCGTAAAACAATGTTTCGTTTACACTAAAAGATCGCTCAATTATCGAAGAAAAGAAGATAATCAAATAAAGAATACTCTTTTTCTAGCTCTTTTTCTATATTCGTTTTGTTTGAACCGGCTTCAATGGAATAACCGGATTCTTAAAAAATTTAAATTTGTGTCATAGAAACTGTTGCTATAACAACCTATTATTTACAAATGTTCCACTGTTTTCTTACATGGATACTGAAAGTTATCTAGGAAATAAAATTTATTTACTTATATCTTTTAAGTAATTATTGATATAGTTAACGATAAGTAAGGTTACGAAAACAAGTAACATTTAAGGTAAGATAATTTTCCTATATTATATTTTACCCATAAGGTTTTTTTTACAGTCTGAACTTTGTTATGTTACTTACTTTTTTTCCATCTTGTAAAGCACAATTTTGCTGCAGATTAACTTATCTCAAACAAATTAACTTTATAAACAAATAAACAAATAAACATAAATAGGAAAGTTAAATAATGTCGTTCCCAAAACTTTGTATCACTAATTTAAACATAATAATTTATCCTTAATAAGTTAAACTTAATAATAGTTTAAAGCTATTAAGCTATTAGCCCGCTTTATCTAATTAGTTTATGAATGAATCCTTTATTTCAACTTTATCCATTTGTTATTTACTATACTATCAAGTTTGAGAACAATTTTTTTTGGAACATTGCTTAGAATGTATTTTTTGTCAATTAAATAACGCGATTCATTAAACTATGCGTTATTTCTTTTACGAAAATATTAGAAAACTTGAAATTATGAAAATGTACTTAATTGAAATTTTGACCTAAAATTAGTTATTATGAGTTAACCATAACAGATACAGACATGATGTCATGGACTTTTTTGTACAATTTTAGTAGCTCTAAAATTCTTTCGAATTTTATTTGGACAACAATATTTGGTTACAGCAAATCATGTAGCTTAACATCATGTAGAAAGTTAAGCTACATGATTTGCTGCCATAATTTAAAATTACTTAGATTGTTTACAGTAACTGAGTAATAAGTAAAATAAGTCCGAAGAATGGCAACTCCGGATCTCGACGTGATATCCAACGATTCGGAAAAACATTCAGTAGATGAAGCTGAAGCTGAGTTAGATATTGCATCCGATCCTCGTGTGTTATGGCTCAAAGAGCGTATCCTCTCATACATTGGAATGAATGATGACGACCTTTTCTATAGCATGTTTGAAGAATCAGATGCGAAACAAAAGCTAGCAACATTTATAAAAGCTCCGCTTAAACCTAATGAATTGGCCTTAGATAAGCTAACTTTCTATGTATCTAAAACTATTGTTGACAAGCTGATTCACGAGGAGAAGGAATATACAGAATGGCGTAAGAGTTTAATCGTTATTTTACTAACATTTTCGTTAAAATTAATCTTGAAGTACATTTCCGATGTTATTGATAGTGCGTATTTATTAAATAGCTCATTGTCTAACTTAGTGGTAAAGTAGTCTAGTAGTGAACAGTCATTAATCATCAAGCATGAATTATATAAGATAAGAAAGAACGTCAATTCTTCGACAGTTAAAGTTCATCAAAAAGGTAAGTTAAGTCAACTCTTCATTCTTCATAGAAGAAAATTGTTCCTTCTTGAGAACAGAGTTAGTTAGTCACTTTACGTAATTACCTATTCCTTTTTATATGCAGGAGCATTTGAATTTGATTAGAACTCTACAACAATATGGTCTAAGTGACAGTTACTTATATTTTTATTAGGTCTTATTCCACCTCCACCGCCGCCTCCAGCGCCACAGAAAAAAAAGAAGAAAAAGGGTAAGACAGAAACTGTACCTGAACCGGAGCCAGAAGAAGAGGATCAGAAGAAAACTAAGAGCATGAAAAGTATGAAAAGCATAAAAAGTATGAAAAGCATGAAGAGCATGAAAAGCGTTAAAAGTATCAAAGGTACTGAAGAAATTTATGAATATTATATTTGAAAAAAACAAACGTATAAAACACTTATTGTTTTCTTTCAGATGCTGAACAAGAAGAAGGTAATACCTTTAACATAATGATTCAAAAGACTTTTAAAATAAAACTTTCAATACATCTATTAACATATTTGCAGACGAAGAAGTAGAAACAGTAGCAGCTGCGGTAACTGATATTTTTGATATTGAAGAGGGAAAGAAAACTTCAATTGATTTGAGGTTGGAAGAGGAAGAGCCGCCTTTGGTAGCTGAAGATCTTTACTTTTTTCCACCACGTAATGACATGAAATTCATCTCATTCTTTAAGACTCAATCTTTAACTAAATACTAACTTTAATTTTTTTTTTTATATAGCCCCTGAAGAAGTGGACCCAGACGTAGATGGAACTTTGGAGTTTTATACTATAATTGTAAGCTCATCGTTTAACTTTTAAACTAGCATTCGCTACTATTTTCATTGATGCTTAAATTTCTTTGTATTAATTACTTTTCTGTTTTTTGTGTAATTTAATTTTTCTTTGTGCTTCGTGTTGTGTACACTAATCGACTACACTGTTATATACATATATATATATATATATATATATATATATATATATATATATATATATATATATATATATATATATGATTTTTTCACTTAAAAGGGTTATCTGGAAGGGATTACTAATCAGTGATAAGGCCGGCCTTTGCACGCTTTATGTTTACCTATCTATCTAAAATTATGAAATATTGATTTGTTGCAGAGATCTGTTCCCCGGATTATCCAATATCCAAAGCTGTATCCAGTTTTTGGCGCTTTTACACCACAAACAACACATCGAAATCGCCGCTACATTTACTTCATAAGACAGACTCCATATGAAATACCATTAGCTGAAACCCCTAAGATTACTATTCTCAAAATGCCTGAGTATATTCTTGTTGGATATACTTCGGGGAAGGTGCTAATGAGCTTAGGTCTACAGCTGAAAGAGGTAAGAATGAATAAAGAAGACATAAAGTATAATATTATTATATAAAGTACTCACTTTTTCATTAAGCTCAGTTTTTACTCGTAGCTCATATTGAAGCCCAAAATTTTTAAAATTTTGTTTAATAAAGTAATGCAGTTTTATAATTTTACACGCATCGTCGTTTTAAAATAATAAAACGTAAGTTAATATATATTTTTTGCAGGCATATATTTCGTTGTTTGAAAAACAATTTCGTGAGATCACCACAGCGCCGATCGAACCTTCTAGAACAGAGATTACAAGACAAGTATCGTACGCTGGACAGCACTATGAAATGGATGATACGACCTCTGAGGTAGATATGGCCGATTTTTTTAGATCTAATGCAACAATAGTATTAGTTAATTCATCAGCAATTATCCGGGGTGTCATAAGAGGTAACTAAGGTAATTCGACCTGTTGTGTGGTATCTGGAAGAGTAATATAGACCACCCTTATTTCTTACCGGAATGTCGTAAAAGGCGACTAAGGTAAGTTGAATTATCGTGGGCTATCCGGTTAAGTAGAATAGATCATCCTTTTATAACTGATGTTAAAATACCCTCAATTATATTATGGGTTTTGGTCCTGTTCCTGAAGGAAAACGAGATTTTTTTCCATTATTTATGTGTGAACAGTATATAAGATTTTTTTTTTACAAATTTTATAAATATTGCTGCAACGGATTAGCCATTAAAATATCACAGACAGACCGAGAGATTTCGCATTTTTAATATCAGTATTGATTAATGCTCTTGTGTATAATATAGATTATGTTTTCGAAAATTGATAAAGAAATTATGATTTGCAATTTCTAGATAAACTATCTTCGCCCATCCGACTATCGACGAATGTCTAACGTTGCAAGAGGTGAAAATGCTGAACGAAGGTATTTTAACAAATTCCTTAAATTAAATCCTATAAAAAGCCAATTCAGAAAATGTTTATTTAAAGAATCATTACATACTTTACATTAGTTTTTTTAAAGGAAACTATATACAACACTATATACGATATATGTAATAACAAACTTTGATTTATATAGGATCAAGAACATGCGTTCTGAATCTTTCGCTGCTCCACCTAGGCCTAAAGCTGCAAGACCAACGTCTTCAATATTAGCACAGGTACTTATTTATGTAATAACACCTTGTTTCGGTATTCTTCTAAGTTTTTTTTTTTACAGTTGACCCTCAAATGCGCTTACAATTCTTTTGGCTCATCATTTATGGCATTGCCCTATGTTTTTATGTAATTTAACTATATGCTTAAAATCGTTTCGAGTGCCTAAGTTTTGGAATAAAATGCAATTAAACATTATAATCAGAATGAAGTCCACCTAAACTTAGTCCATGCAAAGAATCAAAATTTTAAGGACAAAATACGTATTAAAAGTATATTCATCTTAGCAGCTTACCAAATACTGCATTGTGAGTGGTCATTTACATGAAAATTTAAAATTGGGTCGGTTATTTTTGAGTTTATAGCGATCAAGTATATAGTCGTGACGGCGGGCTTCTTTCTATAATATTCAGGGAATAGCGAACTTTTTTATAAGGAGACAATACCCAGAGTTTTTTAAAGAAATATAATTAACATTAACTATGGCAGGTTTCAACAGACATTGAGATACCAATCTTGGAAAACATCAACGATAAGAGCACTGAAAAGAAACCTGCTGCTTTTGAGGTTATTGAAGATATTAAAAATCTTGTTGGAATAGTTGAATGGTAAGAGGCATTACACAACGTTAGCGGCAGTATGTCGCTGATCTATTTTAATGCAATGTCTTAGACACAAAAACTCAAATATACAATATTGTATAAATTAGAAGAATAGTTTAACTGTCAAATTTTCGGATCCTCAAGAAAAATGGATTTATAATTCAAATTTCGTACGAAAACCTTTACAATCAAGTGCTTTACAATACACCAATACATTCATAAAAATTTTAAAATTTGCTTGCCAATAGTTCTAATTCTTACAACCACAGAATAATATATAAACCTGGTTACTTTAAATTAAGGAATATTTCGCTTCAGGACCATAGAACACATAGAGGGTGAGATACAGCTTCCAATGCCCAACATACCAGCGCTGATGGAGGATCGGCCTATGGGTCACGTAGAGTTCCAGGATCCACTGCTCACCGCTCAGCTCGAAGAAGCTGTGATGATGTGGCAAGCGCATATCGATGCTACTATATCGGCTTGTTTGAGCAAGGTACGAGGTAGGAGGAGCAAGTATACGAGTCGCAAACCTCAACTTGCGATGGGCATGTATTATAAGGCTAGGCGAGTTATAGGCAACTTTCTGAGTGCAAGTGTCCGATAAATAAAAAGACGGAGAAGATTAGCGACCCATACTTACCTTTGTCTAATCACACATAAAAAAGAGAGATAGATAGTCTCGTTTGCTATCTTTTCTTTTTTGATGGACACATTTAGGTTGACTTCCCCATTTAAATATAATATTCTATGGTTAAGAAATCAAATGGTGCATAAGAATCTATGAAAAAAGTTAGGAAGTAAACAGAATTCGCAGGAATTCGACCCGGACAACTTTTTAACTTTTTGCCCATCATAATAAGTTGCAGGAGCCCATACTGTTCGTGTCTAAGCACATGTCCCAGGTATGCAACTTTCTCCTTTTTGATGGTGGTCCAAAGTTCGCGCTTACAATACATACATGGTGTTTTTTTACACACCTTCAACTCGAAAAGGCATAGGTCCTGTTTTAAGCTACGTGCGTTTTTTTTTATTTTAGACTCGAGAAGGCGAAGGTCCTGTTGCTGAGTACAAGTATTGGCGCGAAAGGGATGCCGAAATTTCATTGCTTGTGGAACAATTGAAGCAACCCATGGTCGTAAAAATCATGGCGTTGTTGAAAAAGGGATCCTCTACGTATTTAGTTGTAAGCTTTTTGTTGATATAACATCTTTAATATTTAAATGAGTTAATCTTGTATATATGTATATAGAACCTGAATTTCGAAAACGGCTGCAACGATTTTCATGAAACTTAGTATGTAGAAGGTTTCGGGGACGACAACTCAATCAAGCTAGGTTAAATTTTTCAATGTCGTAAAATATAAAAGGAATGCAAAGGTTAATTACGCTGATAGCGTTTAATTTAAGAAATCATCATCATCCTGCTGCCCTTATCCCACTCTAAGTAAGGTCGGCAGAACATGTTATAAACATGTTGTCACACGACATGTTGTATTTCACGACCGGCCGCCTGCCTGACGTCAACTTACCTTAGTCGTATTTTACGACACCTTGGTAAGAAAGAGGGTGGTCTATATTACTCAGCCGGTTACCACACGGCGCGTCGGGTTACCTTAGTCGCCTTTAACAACACCTCGGTAAGAAATAAGGGTAGTCTTTTCTACTCAGCCGGATACCAAACGCCATCATTTTATTTGTAAAGTCATGTTAGCTCAATTGGGGAAGTATCAGGAGTAGTCTAAGTGAAAATAATCGGGGACGAGTACCAGATATCACCAGGTCTTTCTTTCTTTTTTTATCTTTTAAAATAATTACCGAGCAAGATTCAATCACCCAGGTACTATTTTTTATTTATTTAAAAAAAAACGAAAAATTTGATATTTATTAAAATTAGCATCCATAATGGAGAAAGGGCCTAAGTATTTTAGTAGTAGTAGTGATTCCAAAGTGACTAACCCAATCACTATACGTGTCGCGTCTAGGAATGGTGCCTTCTGTATCCACCCTTAATCCAACAATTAAGTTAAAGCCTCTTGAGATATCCAACGAGATTCCGCTACTAAACTTAGTACTATTATTAACTGTTAGCATTTCATTAATAAATTATATTACATTCCAGGGTTTCCAACACTATAAAGAAAGATTAATGGAGCAATACAATTTGGCCGGAGATAATCTAAAATTCCTGTCGACTTTGATGCGATTCTTTACTGTAAATATCTTTAATCTTAATTAAATAATTAATCAAAGCCAGTCCTAGTCCAATAAATCAAATTAAAGTATAGTTAATGAAATTCATAAAAATACTAATATCTAAAGGTGAATACCCATAAGTTGAAAACCATAAATAATATATTAAAAAACGCGCTACCTTTACTAAAATACATATATTTATTACTACTTAAAATACATATATTTATAAGGATATTCTTTTTTTTAATAAATTTAACAATGATTTTGTATGATATTCTAACATAGAAATTAACAGCAGTAAAAAATCTGGTAAAGAAAACTGATACACTTTCATACGATTTTGGGCCTAAGATGTAAAAATATGAAAATGCAGCCAATCAATAGTTTTTTTATTAGATAACTATTATTCAAAGTATTGCTTATTTTGTCAATCTAAGCAGTTAAAAGTTTTATTAAATACGACGTTAAAAATTTCTTATACATGTTTTAGTATGTTAATCAGTTGATTTTTGAAGTATGAATGGTATTTTTAATCTTTTAAGTTTAATTACAAAACGTTATTTGTCACTGGCAGCAAAGATAAGCGTTAATACAATAGTGATATTACAAAAAAAGATTTCTAAACAAGAATCAACTTTAAATTTAATTTCTTTATTGTTTAAAAATATTTACCAGATACAATTGCACACAATTTACACATTGGAATAGTCATTAAAAATCAACGCCTTCCTTGTTATATTTTCCTCCTTTTCGACGATTTTTCAACGTTTGACGTTTGTAACAAAAGATTTCAACCTATTACAATTTGGCACAGAAGTCCCCGTTTAACTATTTAAGTAGTAATTTATTTATGTTAGCTGTGATGGCCTAGCGGTGTGACTGTGTGAATCTCTAGAGACGATCATGGGTTCAAACCCGGGCAGACACCAATGAGTTTTTCTATTAAAACTTATGTGTCTAATTGATAATTGCAATTAATTCACACGCTTTTCGGTGAAGGAAAACATCGTGAGGAAACCTGCATATCTCTAGAGAATTCCGGGGATATGTGTAACCTACCAATCCGCATTGGAGCAGCGTGGTAGGTCTTAGCTCCAACCCTTCTCTCCAAAAATGGAGAGAGGAGGCCTATGCCCAGCAGTGGGATAGTAACAGGCCGTTACTTACTTTATTTATGTTATAATAAAAAAATCATACTTAGTGTATTAATATTCCAATTTGCTTAAATAAATCTAGGTACTAGAAGACGATTCGCCTCTTCAACAAGTAATAGACATGCTACCTGAATTAGTAGAGAGTATTTACATGATGTGGGTCCTATCTAAAGGTTATCGCACAGACGAGACGATGATCCCACTCCTCGGAAGGATATCTTGGGCTTTGTGTGATAAATTGGAAAGATTTCTCAACGTGCACAAATTATTTGAGTAAGATTTAATATTAAGTATTGAAATTTGACACTTTCGCAGCGCAAATGTGTATCGTATGTTTATTATATCAAATAGATTTTCTCACGCTAAATAAATTACGATTAATGAGGTTTTGCTTTTGATACACGTGTATGAAAAACTAACGTGGAGCTGCGCTATTAGTCGAAAAATTTAAAATAATGCGCAGTGACGTAGCTTAAAAAAATTGGTAGATTCAGCCGTTAATGCACGTTGTTTAAAGAAATATATTTTTGCCGATGTGTATAAACGTTGTGTCTATTACCGGTTATCAAATTTGACGTGTAATAACGTTGCTCCGCCCAGTAGCATTCGAGTCCGATAAGAAAATGAGACTAACACCTTTCACTATTGTATGTACTCATTTACATCTGCTTATCTAGAATCTGACCGAAATAAAAGCTGCTACCGCTATATCTACCCACAAAACCCTTTCTCATTCCCTTTCTCGTCCCATTTTCAAATCACTCTTTTTTGGGACATCGTCCCTTTTTTTTCTTATTTGTTTATCGATTAAAACTTGTTTCAGTAAATCAAATGAAGATATACTTTCATTGGCCCGTACAGGGCAAAAAATTATGGAAATGTGGCACGATTTGTACAAAGAAACGCGACGGAATATTGAGCTAAGCGGCAAAGGTGCGCGTTGGGAGTTTGACCAGCCGCTTCTGTTCACACGCACCGATTATATTGGCACTGTTGCCAGGGACCTTGGAGACGTAGTACAGGTAAATTATATTACGAATTGATTACTTAGGTATGTTAGTTTACAGGTATTTTGGACAAAAGATCTCACGTAGCTTCCCAAACGTCCAAAATACGTCTGTGGCTAAAGACCGAGGTCTTTGAAAAAGTGATCGTTGCCAGTGATAACTTATAGATCAGAGATATGGCTGCTATGTTTGATTTCTAACATAAGAATGCTCAGAGTCGCTCGGCGAGCGACAGATTGAGCTATGGAGTTTATCTATGTGATAGAATTAAGAATAAGAAGATCCATATAAGAACCTTACGAATACAGCTCAGGTTGTCGCAAAAAAGGAGATGAAGATAAACATGAGGCCCATCGGCTCTAAGAATTACAAGTATCTATTTTATCCAAAATAAGTTAATACGCCTCAGGGTAGACCTCCCATAAATAAAAGGAGGAACCCTACAGATAAATGCATTGCATTTCATGAATTGTTAACGAATATTGGAGAAATTGCTAAATTTTTTTTAATTGTCCAATTAGCTTTGTTATTGTTATTAACAAATCTGTACTTATTTATTAAAAAAATGTTTTCTGGCTCGAGACCATTTAAGAAACCTTTGTTTTTAACGATTTCAAAAGATTTTATAAACGGTTTTATTTGCTTTTTAAGGTGCTTATTGATTTTGAGCGAATATTTGGAAATGAACTAAAATCTATCATCAGTGATCCCACTCAGATTGATGACGTCAGGAAACGTGTAAAAAAACTTGTTTATCCAATACGGACAATAGATTTTAGTGTATTCGTATTTGACAATAAGGAGAACTGGGACGTTATTATGGGCGATTTTTGGAATGAAGTCAGGTATTTAGAGGAGGAAGCCAAGAATTACATCAACCAGAGCTTTGGTAATTTACGGTGAGTTATTATACTACGAGTACTACGTATCTTCTTTTTCTTCAATTGGTGGACGTCCACTGCTGGACATAGGTCTCTTCAGAGGATCACCACACCATATGATCTTGTGCCATTTGGATCTAGCGACTTCATACAAGCTTTTTAAGGTCATCAGTTCTCCGCACTATGTGCCCCGTCCATAGCAACTTCAACTTCACCACACGCTGAGCTTTATCGGTTTCTTTGGTTGTCCTCATATCCTCATTTTTGATTCGATCACGTACATTTTACTATAATTTTTTGTTATATGGTTACTATTGCTTTATAATGATCTTAAAATTGCCAAAAAATTATAGGTCATCCGAAGAAGCATTAGACGTTTTATTAAAATTTATGGAGTTCGATATAAGAGAGTCAATTAGGCGGCAGTTATCTACAAAATTTGATCTCGTTATGAGACAATTTATCAAAGAGATCACCATTATAGAAGACAAATTTACAGTAAGAAAATTTTACCTATTAAGCATAAAGAAAAATTAAGAAACGTGTATTTTTGAAACAATTAACAATTATAAACTAACTATTAGCAGTACTCGTTTCTAAATTTCTTTTAATCATTGTTGATCGGTAATTACGTTTTAATGCCTATTTTTTCTTAACAGCGGTTCCGCAAAAATCCACCATTATTGCGTTACCATCCCCCAGTAGCTGGTGCTATCTATTGGGCAAGAGCTCTGTTTAATAAGATGAAACAACCCATCATGAAATTCCAGAAAGTATGTATATTACTGAACATTTACATGATCCTAATTAGCTACTATTTAGTAAATCATGTAAGTCTCTAGCCTTAAGTTGCAACTATTACGAATAAGGGTACGAAATATAGAAAGCAACTTGTGTGTTGTATAGTTTAAAGGTGGTATATACACAAAAGCCTAGTTTCAGGTAGGAGTCAATACTTGAACGACTATTCCAACTACTTAATCGACTAACGTCTTGATTTTGGTCGTGTGCTGATCTTTGGTTTGATGATGGCATGCATCTTGCCGAACTACAAAATATGGCACCATCACTTTAGCATAAATTTCTATAAAAATAAGTATTTCTACTCATGCAGGTACCAGAACTTAATGATTGTGAACAAAAAAAGACAGCGTTCTTACAATATAAAGCTTTTTCCAAAATAATTAAAGAATATGAGGAAACGAAGTATAAAGATTGGGTACAAGATGCTTCAGACTTTGTTGACAATATGATGAAGAAGAACATACTGCATGCTATATTTAAAAAAGAGGATGGTATTTATGATGTTGAAAATAATTTTTACTTAAATAATATAATAGGCTATATACTTAGTACATAACGTTTTCTTGAAGTCTATAGATTTTTTTGTTTTATTTAGAACCAGCACCCACAAAAGGTCGTGGCATGCAATTGACTGCGGCAGGAAGGGCTCACGTTGCTAAGAAAAGGGGCTCAGTCACCTCTATTAAACCTATAGACGTTGTGAATAAAGAAATTGCAGAAAAGAGGAGACGAGACAAAGCTTGTAAGTGATAAATGTTATCGATAAACTTAAGACGAGAATAAATAAATAAATATATGGGATATTTATAATTTGCACATATATTCCCTATTTGCAGTGATGCTGTTAAGAATACCAGGTCAACATTACGAAAATGTTAAATCTCCGAGTTCCATATCGCTTCTGGCAAAGGAAGGATTGGTAATTATGATTTTAAAAAATGTTTATCTAAATCTTACCCTGTCCTATCTTACTAATATTATAAATATGAAAGTTTGTGAGCATGTATGTTTGTTACTCTAACACGGCGAATCCGCTGAACCAATATCGGTGAAATTCGGCACAATTATTCTTTATACACCGGAATAACACATAGGCTATAGAAATCTTGTTATTTCTATAGGAAAAGGATGACATTGATAATCGTCATCTATTATCGACCTATCACATGACAACAGTCCACGCGAAGTCGCGGGTATAAGCTTATTACTCTTATAATGGAGGAAATAATAGAAAACTTAATGTGGGTCAACAAGGTCAAACATTTTTATCTAGCGCACACCTCAGTGGACCAAACTAACCCAACGATATTTACTTGTCCAAGCAAGTAGCAGACTACGACCTTTACGATAGGGCACCTAATCCTCGTATCTACTCAACGTTTAGAATTAATACCATTTCACTACCTCAACCTTCACCATTTAAATTGTCTTAGTCACTCGCAAGTTCCATTTCTACTATTCTAAATGTAATTCACTATATGTTCACTATTTCCTAATCCAACACATAATTCTTTCTTTCAAAGGTAGTTCACTTTTCTTATTTGCATCATTCTTATAAAACTGCTTTTCTACTTTAGTATTATTTTGCATAAATCACTCGATTTATGCAAAATAATACTAAAGTATATATTGTAGTTATGTACAAAGTAACACTTGATTCTAATAATTATTTGCATAAAGTTTATAGCTTAAACTTCTTGCAGACTGACGTTACCTGGCGCGATATGACAGTTCACAAATTAATGCAAGAGTATGGGCTCGAATTTCAACCAAATTTCGACAAACATATCTTCCTCATCATACACGAGGCTGAATTAATGGAGAGATTAGGTATTTTAGTATTTAAAAAAAATTAATATTAATACTATTTTTCTATAACTTCTATAGAGATAGTCAATGTGATAGTCAATGTAATAATAAATTTAGAATGTGCTGTCCGTTTTACACTAAATGAAAATGAAATGAACACTTCAATACTAAGTGTATTACACTACATGTATTTACTACCACAGTCTCAACAATCGTTTCGCCCCATACCTGAGGCATGATTAACTGATAGACTCCAAGATAAAATCGCAAAGCTTTTCGGTTTGTGTAATGGACCGAACCATATGTTTAGCAGTAATCGAGGATTATATAATTATATAATAATAAATCATATTAATAAAAACATCATTTTCTATTATGAAACTCCACATACTGTAATAGAAGAGTTATTCTTAAGAAGTAGCAATAAAGGAATAAACATAGAAACAGTTTAATAGTGCTAAGTTTATATTTTAGGTTTTAACCTACCATCCAATATAAGAGATGTTTCAATGCAAAAATCTCGCCTTTATTACGAACTGGAATCCTTAACTAACGTTATAACAAAATACAATGCAAGTTCTACTTCTTTGAGTCCATCAGAAACCCATCTGATGAAGAAACATCTATTAGATATGGAGAGACATATCCTGCCAGGTCTCACTAGAATAACTTGGACAGCCTTAGGAATTAACGAGTACATCAAGGATATCACTAAAGGTAGGAAGATAAACATTATTATAGTACATAGGACTAGGCATGTGAAAAAAATAATCGATTATTATATTAATCGTTATTTTTTTTATCAACCTAATTTCAATAATCGATTATCTAAATTCAAATTCAAATTAATTCAAAAGTGCTCTTACCGAGAAGAACCAGCAAGAAAGAAACATGAACATAATAAATAGACAAAAAAAAGATTATGTTAATAACCCTCTTAATTTACTTTTTCTTATTTTTTTATGGTAGTTAGGTAAAAAATATCACAAAAATGGCGTTAGACAGTAAAATGGAAATAATTGAACTCGATATTTGTATGATTATAGACATATTTATTTGTGTTCCATTATTGTTTAAAGGTGAAAATTCGCTGAAGGCTGTTTACCAGCAATTAAAGATGGTGGAAAAAGAAATACAGTTCTTACTAGATCAGCTAGAAATGTTCGACTTGTTCCCAACCGTGCGACCGAATAATTATATCGATCCGCTAACTGGAGAGCCTGATGAAAGCTGGCTTTATCCATGCAAGGTATGGGACCAAAAATTTTAATCGTAGCTCTAAGTAACAAAGTTCCCCGAAGTATCTGTCAGTCAATTTGCGATTAACTTAAAAGCAACTGTCTTCATGCGGGTTACTCCAACTGACATAATAATTCAGAACAAAGGTTTAAGTGTATGTAATTTCATGGGCATGGCGCAATCTACATATTTCGGCTCGCCAAGACACACGCCTTCACCATATCACACATTAGCCCAGGTGGTGTGTAAATTGGTTAAAATATAACGATAATTGATTAAAATTTTGGAAAAGTTAAGTCGCCTAGGAGTCTTCATCTACATTGTTACTATATGTTTAAATCATGACAAAACAATATATATAGCAAGATCATCCATCTTTAATAGATGTATAGAAAAGTCCACGATGTCATATATTTGATACTACGTGACTTCCTTTTAAGGCATTTACTGACTACTTGGATTTATAAGTCGTAACTCTTTTGAAAATATTTTCTCCACCTCGACTTAATACTTTGAGTCCGACTTAATACATTTCTTGAATCGTAGTTCGGAACAACTTAATAAAAACTTGTTACAAAGTTATTACTTGCAACATATTTAGTTTGACTGTAAAGGATTTGTTCTTCATTTTATTTTCTATAGAGTTATTTTGTGGAAGTGGAAAACGAACGTCTAGAACGCGTCGCCACGTTGTCACGTCTCTACGATCGCATCGGGCCCAATCTTATGAAATTAGAGTATCTGATCCTGGGCACTAGTACCGGCCGATCTGCTGTTATGTCCTCGTACTACACATTCTGGGAGAAGAAAATATTCAAAAGCCTCGTTACGTAAGTATATTAAGATATGACCGTATTCTATGTATATAACTAAATTTTACAACAAAGCAACAAAATCGAATAATAAAATGACAAATTAATATAACATAATACACCCAAATGGTGTATTTTCTTTATCTTTGTTCACTTTTCCGTGTAAAGAGGTGCAATTTCGTATGTTTTAAATAGTAAGCAATCTTTCTTAAGTGTAGTCCATTTATCGACAAAGGCTATAATAGACTATATAACATCACGCTAAGTTGAATAGGAGAGGAACAGCAATAATCAATACTGCGAAAACGGCAAAATTTAAAGCTTTTTCCTTGCATGTGCTAAGTAAACAGTAAAAGTTATTAAAATCTCTTATTATTAACTCACGATAACTATTATTATGTTCAAAATTTCAATTCGGGAAAAAGTTTGTGTCAACCTGATTTTCATGCGGTCGAAGCTGCTGCCACAGCTACTTACAAAAAAAACGGTCATATAATTAGAATTTCTTAAGAAACAGTAGCAATTAAAATTTGTTGTTTTCCTGCAGTTTAACGCTAGAAAATCTGCAATCGTTTCAAACAACACTGAGCGAAAAAGTAGCCCTATTCCAAGTGGACGCTATATTGGTCCCTCCCGATATCACCATGAGGCCAACGCCAGGAGAAGTTTGCAATATCCTTGGATACAATATCAAACATTTTCTCAATAGGTATTATAAATATTTTACTTAAAATGGCAAGCTTTTGGCGTAAACAACAGAAACTATAGTTGTGGTAATCCCTCATTTACTCATCGTTTTTAGATTAACCATTTTTACTCGTTGGATGAAGAAGACTTGCCTCCCTTGTCCGCCCCAAAAGATTGCCGAAGCGACAGGCAATGAGTTCTACGTGTTTTCCTATTTCGAGGACATACTGCGCGTTGTAGCAATTAATGATGTTACCCTCCTCATTCAAGACACTATTTATCGACTCACACAAGATATTAATGTTTATATTCAAAAGTAAGTCAATCATTAATTTTAAATTGAAAAATACCACATAATAAAATGGGCACGACCACAAGAAAGTTAGAGAGATCTACTGGAACCAAAGGTACAATATCTAACGCTGTGAAAATCCCATGTTAAGAGTTGTGGAGTTAAATGAGATTGTTATAAACAGCAAATACCAAAAGCAGTAGGAATCGTAATATTTTGTAGACACTAATGATTTATCTTTAGTGGCTTGTTAATAGTCCTTAAAATATACTTCGCCTCATCCTTGTTCTAATCTCAACAGATGGCATAAGTACCAGCATCTTTGGGCCTTTGACAAAAACCTATCATGTGAAAAATACATACAAAAGCATGAACAGATCCAGAAATATGATGAGAAATTCTTCTTTTTTGAAGACATTATAGCAGATTTAAATACACACGTCAAGTTTGTAGACATTGGTGCCATCAGGGTGAACTTGCGGCCTATAATTAAACAAGTACAGGGACATGCACAGGAATGGAAAAATATTCTTGGACAATGTATTGCTTCGAAGACCAGAATGAATATGTATGATTTGAAAAATCAAATTGAAGTAAGTAAAATTTGGCCACGTCATTTAATATAGGCCTGATAATCACTGAAAATCGATAGCAAGATGAGATTTCACTACGAAGGGCTTACGGTGTCAAATCATTGGTAGGTCGATAGCCTATGAGTTCAATTGAAACTTATGTGCTTGAATAACTATTTTAAATCATTCAATGCGCTTAATAATGAGATACATATGGTTGCCAAACCCTATCGAACCCAGACGATTATTATAAACTACTTCTCTGTTACTTCGGTATAAATCCAACTTTCTAAGTAAAAAATAGCCTTATACCCATCTTTGAATCAATAGCAGATTGTACTGTACTCTACTCACTACACTTTTAACTTTTAAACTGACGAATTCCAGTCTTTACGCATGACGATGAATATGAACATAAAAGGGCTCGAGGATTTCAAATTAGTTATGGCGACAATAACTCTAGTTCAACAACTGACAATTACTGCCGAAGTCAAATTTAGGAATATGCAAGAGATATTTCATATGTTGCGACAGCATAATATTGATGTAAGTATTATTAATAACTCAAATAGCTTAACGCTAGCTTGATACAAAAATTTTAGAGTTCAATGAACCACTTTTTAAATAATGTCTTAAATGTAGTAACTGATCTAAATGTCTGGTGAGCGCTAACTTACGCGAGATGTACTTATCCAAAATACTTCAATAAAAACCACATTCTTCACACAGTGCATGTTGTTAGTGATGATCCTATAGAAATTTAAGTTGAGTGGAAATTGACACACTACTTTACATAAACCATTACTATGGCTACGTCCTCAAAAAGGTTGCTAGGAACTGCTAGATTCAGGCCGCCAGAAGATCATGTATCGTGGAAATCCTTTATACAAACCTATAATAAAAAATAGACTTAAATTGATGAAAGAGAGAAAAAGAAAGATGTCTGTTGGATTAGAATATGGAGATGGATAGAAGAAAAAGAATAAGAGGAAATTAAAAATAAATAGTCTGTTGTTACAAAATGTTAATTTCAGGTTTCAAACGACGACATAGATTTCGCTAAGAATTTGGAATCGTCATGGGGTAGTTTATATCAGACATCACTGTTCAGAGGCAATACTCTTGAACAGACTAAGGAGAAGTTTTCTAAACTGAACGTAGTGGAAATATCTAATTTCCTTAAAGAATTGGATGACTTCGTGGAAAAGTTTGATAACGAAGGTCCAGGGACTGTTGGGGACGACATGGATAGAGGCTTAATGCTTATGGAGGTAACAAATTGTGTTTTTTAAAAATAAATCTAATGCAAAAAATATTAACTGGTTAACAATTAATCTTATATTGCGATATTATTCAAGTCAAGTTAAATTGATTATGTTAACAAGGTTTAGATGTATAATCTATTTTAGATGTATAATATATAAATATCTGGGTGACCGAGCTTCGCTCGGTAATTTTTTACGAAAAAAAAACTTAAAAAAACAAACAATTATTTAGTTGGGGATCGATCCTTGGCATTCACATTTCTCAAGTCTGTCACCCGAATAAGCTACGTCGACTTGACAGTTAATGGCGAAAATTCAATTCAATATAAATGTTAGTGTTTTTTAATTCCCAAAAACAGGGATAAAACAAATTTTTTTTTACATAAAACCTAGCAAGATCGATTTTTCTTCCCCAAAACCTCCTACATGTTGAATTTCTGGAAAATCGTTGGAGCCGTTTCCGAGATTTAGAAAATATATATATATACAAGATTAACTCATTTAAATATAAAGATTATCATATTTATCTATACTAATATAGTAAACTAGTAATATCCCGCGATTTCTACCGCGCATTTTTTCTACACCTTATTACATTTTTATAACGAATCCCTATTTTTTCGAAAATGTAATATGGACTATGTTGCTCAGTAAAGATGCAGCTTTCTAATGGTGAAAGAATATTCGAAATCGGTCTAGTAGTTTTTGTGTGAAAACATTTCAAACATACATACAAATTTTTCCTCTTTATAATATTAGTATAGATGTGTATGTTCATTTGTATTTCTTTTACGCCCAAACAAAGCAATCAATCGGCCTGATTTTTGATATGAATATCAAAATCAAAAATCAAATCAAAAATTTTTTATTTTCAAAACAGGTAGTTACAATTTTATAGGAAAACTTAACTTAAATCGACTAAATATTATAACTAAGTATTAAGATTTACAGGTAGCCCCCAAACTAGGTGATCCTGTATTTTGGGAGGCCAGAGTTTTCCTTTATACATTGTAAATATAATATATAGTTAGTTAGTTAAAGCTATATTTATATATGCTATTTTAACTTGTCACCGAAGTTCTCTTGAACAAAGTTGCAGGCAAAAGTCTAGTTAATTATAAATCTAGTATCTTCGAACGATTCTTGTATAGATAAAAAGAATTGTTTAAAAATAAATATGATCAAATTTTAAAATACTCTAATTTTGGCTTACGCATCAAGTTGATACTGTAACTAGGGCATGAAATATTGCTGATTTTTAAAAAGTAATTTCTAACCTCTTTAACACAATTTTAAATATACTTTATGAATATGAGATTGTAACATTATTGGTGCAAATATCATCGTTGGCCCTCTTATAGTTTGAATTGCAAATTCTTTAGGAGTTTAGAAATTTGTGCAATTTCATAATTGGTATAGTTGATTAGCCGTTAAAACTTAACAAACAGCCAGAACTCATTATTTATTATAGTAGAATTGATTTTAACAATCATTAAAAATTATAAAAAAATATTACAAAATTTAAATTCCAATATTTAGCAGGTGTAGATAAGATAGATGAAGCATTTATGTTCGTGCTTTCTATTTAGGGCTAAAAAAAATTCAGAATAACGAAATAATAAAAAAGGAAATTTTTTATAAAATTTTGGAGGCGCCGGGTATCGATCCCGGTACCTCTCGCATGCTAAGCGAGCGCTCTACCATCTGAGCTACGCCCCCCATACGTAATATAATGAAATAATACTATCTAACTGTTCAAAACTGCATTAGCTAATCGTACATTCACTACTTGTCCTTTGACTTGTTAAGGTGATTTGATACAAAAATCCTACTATACTGTTGAGGATTATATATGATAGACAATAAGAATGCGTGGATATAGCTACTCTTCGACCCTGTACAAAATATGACTAAATGTTATAAGATATATAATCACTACATATTATAAAACAAAGTCCATATTTCCGTATGTACGCATAAAACTTTAAAACTACGCAACCGATTTTGATGCGGTTTTTTTTAATAGATAGAGTTATTCCAGAGGAAGGTTTGTACGTATAATAACATTCAATATGAAGTAGAGAAATACTGTAATTTTTGAGGTATCTGTAAATAATTACATTTTTTTCCGCTTACATTGCAAACGCAGGCTAAACCCTACGAGATTTATCAAAATGATGTACTAAGTATTTGTACACCTTAAAAAGGTCTACAGAAAAGTCCGCGATGGTATATATCTATCTCTTATGGATAACCCACAATAGCAGTTTTTTTCATTTAATTTTTACGAAAAATGATGCCTTATGTTCAAAGCAATTTTTATACAATACAGCATTAATCCTTATCCAATTGAGTACCTTAAATAAATTGTTGATTTAATATAGATCAATATTGCCGTTTACAGCATGTAATTTAAGTGAACATTTTCGGAGATATTACAGATTTAAAATCCCGCGAGGAGGCCGCGCTTCGACCTATAAGCACTTCGAATCTTTTAAGAGTTTGGTTAAAGACATTCTGTAATTAACTGTAAAAATAAATAAGTAAAAATGTACTATATGAGTTTAGATATTCCAAAGATAGCAGGAAATCTTCTTGGTATAGGGAAAGGAAATTGTTTTTCTCCAAACTTAACGCTTGCGGGCCACGGGCAGTAATTAATAAATCAAAACTACTGGATCGATTTTAACCTTTTTTTTACACTGACTGACATGGGATATGTATTTTATACCCGTGCGAAGCAGGGGCAGGCCGCTAGTAAGTTATAAGATTATAATTTTGAAAAGAGCAACCGCCGATTTCCTCGACAGGAACAGTTTTCCGAACCAGCAGTAGAATTGACGATTCAAAAGCACTTTTTACAAGATTACTTGAATACAGGATATATTTTATTTGAATTTGAATTTATTTAATATAACCTTAATCGTAGGTAGATCAACAACATCGAAGGTACCACCATTAAGTAAGGGATATATCAAATTTTTTGACCGAATTGATTTACTTTAAACATTGTTATACGTTAAAAAAAATCTCATCAATTATCTAACATAATACAACATCTATCTACAAATAAACATATAGTACCAGAGGTGATAAAATTAAAAAATTAAATTGAAAAAAATGATAGCATTTTCCCGAAATCAGGGATAATAATTTTTTTTTTTAATGAAACCGAGCTTGATCACATTTTACCCCCAAAACCCCCCACATGCTGAATTTCATGAAAATCGTTGGAGCTGATTAAGCTGGTTAAATTGGAGCTGAGGAAATTTAATACGCCTGATAAAAATATATATATATATACGAAATTTTAATAAGTTAAAATTAACGTAGTCACTTATACACATGTTGTAACATAAGTATGGTGAAATTTAGATCATGCAAGTAATATCAGATATGAAATGCAGTATCAATAAAGGTCACGTTTAATCACGTTAATCTACATTAGTATTATATAGATGAATAAATTTGTTATTCACAATATCGGGGGCGTAGCTCAGATGGTAGAGCGCTCGCTTAGCATGCGAGAGGTACCGGGATCGATACCCGGCGCCTCCAAAATTTTATAAAATTTTCCTTTTTTATTATTTCGTTATTCTGAATTTTTTTTAGCCCCAGTTAGAAAGCACGAACATAAAATGCTTTATATATTTTATCTACACCTGCAATTTGAAATTTTTATGTTAGTTTCCTTTCTACAGTTGTTCGTTGTTACGCATTTGTATGATTTTTTAATTCGCTATTTTAATTTTGGAACTGAAGTGTATGTTGCCACTATGAGATGAAGTGTATATTTTATTAATTTAATTTTTAAAGCTTTTTTAGACTCAAAGAATTTTTCAAATCGGTCGAGTAGTTCCTGAGATTAGCGCGTTCAAACAAACAAACAAACAAACAAACTATTCAGCTTATATATAAGTAGTATATTTACCACGTATCTGTCAACCTTAAGTATTAAGTTTTAAGTTATAAATAACCAAGTATTAAGTTATTTATTTTAGGAACAGACGTCCCATATATTTATCATTATATATAAACAAAAACAAAATTACTTTAATGAACATGAATTTTGCTGAAATTAAACATTTTCACTACCAGGAATACACCAAATATTTTGATGAGCTAGAATCAAGGAAGAAAACGCTACAGACTGCCGAGCAATTGTTTGATAATCCGCTTGCAGACTTTTCGACTTTCAATCGGGCAAAGTCCGACTTTCAAGCGATGGAGCAGATCTACAAAATTTACAAAGCCCAGAAGAATGCTAGGGAGTTATGGGCTAAGACTTTATGGGTTAATTTAAATCCGCAAGCTCTCGTTGATGGCATTGAACAATTCTTCAAAGAGTACAGGTATCTTAATTAAAAATAATTTTAGATAAAATGACATAGGGAAAGGTGATTAAATACTATTTCTTAGAGTTTCCCTTAGAGTGGGATAAAGGCAGAAGGATGATGTCATAATCTCTATGTTTGATAACCTAGATAATACGTAACAGGTCAAAATTTTAACTGCGCAAATAAAAAAATAATCAAATTCTCAAACTAGTTAAATTTAACATCTGCTACTACCCAGGCAAAGATTTAATATAACGAACTTATATAACGAATTAATATAACGAACTTTTTAATATGACGATTAAATAAGAACGAACTAATAAAGCTAAGTTATCTTTAATAAAATGTTTGTGGGAATTTTTAAGGAATCGAAGGAATCTCTGAAATAACTGATGTTTAAGAAATAATTAATACTATCTCAGACAAAATTAGTTGACATTTTAGTAAATATCTAATATAGTAAATATTTTAATTTAAAAAGTGATATGTTTTTCCGTTTCATAAATTATCAGTGGTTAACGTCTAAGGGTCAAAAATCTAACCCGTCGTTACCCGTAAACTTTGCTTGTTCGGTAAATTTTTTTTTTTTTTCAGGAAATTGGCAAAAGCTGTACGCCTCAGTCCTACTGGTCTAATGCTAGATCTCAAAATGAAACAATTCAAAAATGTAGTGCCTCTTATGGTCTCATTGAAAAACGAAGCTATGCGAGAGCGGCACTGGAAGGAATTGATGGCGAAAACTGGTTAGTTTTATTAACTATAATCGTCTTAGCTTTAAGCGCCTTGCGATCTTCTGATAGAAGATGACAATATGTCACAAAATCTACTGATATTTGCTTCGGAAGTATCCAATTGAATTGCTAATTTTAGTTACTTGTCGTCGCTAAAGTTATTTTCCAAATTCAGAAGTAGAACTGATAATACTAAAAGACTTGTAAAAGTCAAATTTATTAATGTAAATTCCTAATTGGAGTTTGATAAATATTCACAACTATATATCACATTATAGTCACAATATTATTAAAATATATTATTGCGTTATTTTAGGTCAAGATTTCGATATGTCACCGGAACGATTCACGTTGGAAAATATGTTTGCTATGGAACTACATAAATATCAAGATGTTGCCGAAGAAATTGTGAACCACGCAATCAAGGTGAAGAAAAATGCTATTTTTATCCACACTTATCAATTTATTTTTGCAAACATTAATAACCCTTTCAACTCGAATATTAAAGGAATTGGCAATTGAACGAGGCGTACGAGATGTGCAAGAAACATGGGCTAGCATCGCGTTTACGGTTGCCCGTCATTTCAACCGCGGGGAGGATCGTGGTTACACTCTTAACCCGTGTGATGAGATTGTCGTCAAAGTCGACGATGATGCTATGGCTTTGCAAAGCATGGCCGCTTCTCAGTAAGTGTTAAAGAATTCGAGTCTGACATTGGTAGCCATAATGTAAAACACAAAAAAACGCTTATGACCACGACTAAATTGGTTTAGTTAAAACTCGTGAAATATCAATTCAAAAGTTTCTGTCATATACGTATAAAATACTATTGGAACTAAAATTTGCCTATTTTACAAATTTTTTCCGACGCTATTTAGTACAGTAGACATATATTGGAAATTAAAGAAAGTCTTCAGATCTTCAGTCAATGAAATCAAAAAATATATTTTCTCTTTCCTTCTTTGATGAAATAACTTGTCCGTAAACTTGTTTATTTTTATAGTGCATCACTTAAGAATTGCTCTTCTCAAATTACAGATTTATTGGACCATTCCTGACAGTAGTACAAACATGGGAACGCCGTCTAGCACTAATATCAGAAGTGATTGAAGAATGGATGGCTACTCAGAGAAAATGGCTTTATCTGGAAGGGATTTTCGTAGGTGGTGACATTCGTATGCAATTGCCAGAAGAAGCAAAGAAGTTTGACGATATCGACAAAGCTTTTAGAAAGGTTTGAACATGTTTTAGCATATCGTATGTAGTTAATTGCACTGCACCTCTTTTTCAGCCTTGTTTTATACAGGTTATAGGTTGATAGGTTGACACATTTTTTATCTTTAATATTTTCACAATTACCAAGAGTCATTGTTTGCCCCACTAGTAAGTACTCGTAGTAAATAACGGTTAAATTGTAATACATTTATTCTTATTGTCTTTTAGATAATGTTGGACACTGCAAAGAGATTAATTGTAGTTGATTGCTGTATAGTAAGTGGGAGACTAGAGGAGTTTATCAATTTAGGATTGGGCCTGCAAAAGTAAGTGTCAAAATTTTACTTAACTTTTTATTTAATGTACTCTAAACTTGGATTTATTTGAATCGTATTAGGTATATTATTAACATAAGATCATTAATGTTTTTAGATGTCAGAAGTCCCTTAACGACTACTTGGATTCAAAACGACGGATCTTTCCTCGATTCTTTTTCATCTCTACCGACGAACTTCTCTCCATACTCGGAAGCAGTGAATGCAGTTGTGTGCAAGAGCATATGATTAAGGTAAACTTTAAATACGATCAGAAGTTTAGTTGTGGTAAGGAAACGATAGTTAATAAAGGTTACAGACAGACAAAAGATTTGTAAAATTAAAACAAGTATGATGAATTTACTGAGAGACAAGAGACCTTAAAAGACACGTGAAGATACAGTGAGAGTAGAAAGGTATTCGAAAACACGAATATATTTCCGAGCCCCTGAGCGATTATGTTTGAGGTAAAGATAAATATCGCGATAAGACCCTCTTTATTTAAGAATAGGGGACAGTTTGATTAAGAATACATAAGGGTTGGAGTATCATGAAGGGACAGATAATCAATTATAAAACAGTCATTTTTAAAACAGTACATAAAAAAACATATTATTAGTCGTTTAATCCCTATATTTATCGTTGACTTTTACATAAATATAATTTTTTTTCAGTTCAGAAACACTAAAATATACGTTGTATGCTTTCAGATGTTTGACAATATAAGAGCATTAGATTTATATGTGGACCATACCAACCGGCCCGTTGCTGCTAAAATGATATCCGCTGAAGGAGAGGTAAACTTTATATACACTAATGAGTTATCGTTAACTGGCTCAGTCTAAAATTTTCCATTTTCGCATAAACTTCGAAATTAGTCGTTTCATAAAAGTACTTATTTTGCAGATAATGGATTTCCGATACGTGGTTTACACCGAAGGAAGAGTTGAAGATTGGATGAATCTAGTTCTAATAGAAATGCGCAATACAAATAAATTTATCACCAAGAAAGCTATCTTCTATTACGGGAAAAACTGGAGAACTCCCAGGTACTAATCCAAAAAATAGGTCCATGCATTTTCAAACTTTTCTTCCTTCATATGACCATATATCTTGTTTTGCTTTTTTTAATTAAATGGTTAAACTAAAATCAGCTTTAGATTTATATTTACCCTGACAACTAACAGTCAATCGACAATCTCTTACGGTAACATTTTACTTTTTTATTTTCTTGTTTTGATTCATTCATTTCTATTAACTTGTATCGCGTCATTTCTAATGTAATGTTTTGTACATAATATCAATAATATGAATGTTACTTCAGAACCGACTGGATCATGGAGTATCAGGGTATGGTCTGTCTTGCTGCTAATGGTGTCTGGTGGACTGCTGAGACAGAAGAAACCTTTATAAGAATCAGACATGGAAACAAGCGAGCCATGAAAGAACATTTGCAGCAACAGAACGAGCAGTTAGACGGCCTTGTAGTCAAAGTTAGACAAGGTAAATAATTAATTTACCGTGATAACATTTGTCGAAGGATTATTAATTCCTAGGCTTTGATTTTAAATATTCTTGTTTATAAACGCGATCTCCTTCGTAAGGATGATGGGTGAGCATTGTTAGGTTTTAAGAGAGTCCAACATTAACGCCGTTTCATGGCCCGGATTATTAAACATCAGGTTTCAAACGTAAAGAAAAACTAAACAGACTAATTAATGGTTCAAGATGTGATTAAGCTTTAAAAAATATATTTTCGTCCTCAAAACTTGATGAATTGCCTATTTCAGATCTAACATCTAATGATCGTCTGAAGTTCAGAACGATTACGACCATAGATGTCCATGCACGTGATATTATAGAAGGTTTCGTACGGGACAACGTTACTGAGGCTGCTGAATTCGAGTGGGAAAGTCAACTTAGATTTTATTGGACTAAAAAGGATGACAACCTTTGGATAAAGCAGTGTACAGGTATAGTATAACATAAAATAATTCAACGCAGAGCTTAGGCTTAACTTAGGAAATTACTAGAAATCAAAGAAATTTGTAAAACTTTCATACCTTGCATATAGCTTTCTAGATTATTATACATATATTGTTCTTTTAAATATATTTGAAACATAAACATCACATAGAATCGATAAAAAGGTATTGATTATTTTTTTGATTGACCCAGGATTGTTTGAATACGGCTATGAGTACATGGGATTAAATGGACGTCTAGTAATAACACCCTTGACAGATCGCATATATCTTACCATCACACAGGCGCTTACGATGCAACTTGGTGGAGCTCCAGCAGGTATGAAGGAATTTCTTGTACTTCTTTGAAAAAAAGATACTTTATTATTTGGGTGAACAACGGTTCCATTGAATCCTTTTTTTTACCCTATTTTATCCATAGGCAGATTTATCAATACTAAATCTTCCGATGCCGTGTCACCTACCTCGGAACTTCGAGTTATTAGTAGGGGGTCATCCATCTATATTCAGATTATATGCTTAGCTTATTACCAGTTGCATGTTCCTGCTCGATATGTAGGTTCATTTACGAATCTTCTCGTCTGTCCAACTTTTCTGTCTGTGAATATATCACTAAATGACTCTCCATAAATTTTAATAAATTTACAGGTCCTGCTGGAACTGGCAAAACGGAAACAACAAAGGACTTAGCCAAAGCCTTAGGTTTACTTTGTGTTGTAACAAATTGTGGTGAAGGCATGGACTTTCGAGCTGTGGGTCAAATTTTAGCAGGCTTGTGTCAATGTGGAGCCTGGGGATGCTTCGACGAATTCAATAGGATCGATATATCCGTGTTATCCGTTATATCCACTCAATTGCAGTGTATTCGAAGCGCATTGCTTATGAAACTAAAACGGTTTACCGTAAGATTTATTTACTTTTTCAAAATACTTTCAACTTCTTTATTAGTAGAGGAAAAGACTTATCGTATAAAAATAATCATTAATCATCGTTAATGAATTTAGTCGAACTATATTACTATATCTATATTGGAGTTGTATCATTTAGCTGTCTAGATGTCAATGTGTAGTGGCTATTACTTGAATAAACTTTCGGAATGTAAAGGTCTTTACAATGAGTTTATTTTTGACATTATTATTAGCAGTATTAACCTATCAGTTATTTAAAATATAATGTTGAATTGGTTCTGATCAGTTTGAAGGTCAAGAGATCGCAATGGATAGCAAAGTTGGAATATTTATTACAATGAATCCTGGTTACGCTGGACGAACGGAATTGCCCGAATCCGTGAAAGCATTATTTCGTCCTGTCGTTTGTATCCTTCCAGATTTGGAAATGATATGTCAGATATCACTATTTTCCGATGGGTTTCTTACTGCGAAGGTATGTTCTGACTTCTTTATTTGGTGATTTCACCAAAGCATTCACATCATTTGTTTTTTATTTAACTCTCAAATTATTTACCCTTTTGTATTTTATATAAGGTGCTAGCTAAAAAGATGACAGTTCTATACAAAGTGGCCCGTGAACAATTATCAAAACAGTCCCATTATGACTGGGGACTGAGAGCATTGACAGCAGTTTTGAGAATGGCAGGAAAGCTGAGAAGAGATTCACCAGGCCTAAGCGAAATTATGGTCCTCATGAGAGCACTAAGGTAACATAGAAGGTGTCGTAAAAGTTGCCCTAAAAATTTAGATACTACGGCAAGCAAAATAAATCAACAGAAAACTACTTTATGCCCATCAAGACAATATAGTAAAAGATATAATATTATTACTTAGAATATAATAAGGCTTATTTTCGGTTCTAAACTTGAATTAGCGGAAGCGTCCATAACTTTCATATTATTTCACTTAACTGCCTAATTAGTAAATTCATCTTCAAGAAAGCAAGTCATAATTTTTATTACCAATAAAATAAGTATATTCCTAAAAGCTTTTGTAAATTACTTTAACTTTATATCTCATATTGATTGACTTCTCAGACATTACTTAGATTGAAATTTTTTCCTGTTTTTTTTTTAATGAAAAAAAACTGTTTCTATCAGGGATATGAATCATCCGAAGTTTGTATTTGAAGATGTTCCACTATTTCTTGGTCTCATTAAAGATCTATTCCCTGGACTTGAATGTCCACGTGTTGGCTATCCTGATTTTAACGTAGCTGTAGTTGAAGTACTGGAAAAGGATGGATATATTGTTCTTGCTCACCAGGTATCGTCCTAGTTCTTTGTGCTTTAGTGTCCTTAGTTACAGGAATCTTTTGCACTTCTTGAAACTTAAAAAAAAAATATGATCTATACAAACTAGGTGGTTTTGTAACCAGCCTATTCACCATCATCATGAGTACGAGAAACGACCATCTAGAAGATGATGATGATTTACACGCGTTATTTTAATCTGAATAATGAATTTAAAAAATAACATTTTGGAATCATAAACAGTAACAGTGAATAGATCACAATTCTCCTGTACTTACTCTCAACACGTTATTCGCTTTCATTCTCTCCTATTATTGTCAACTCTGACACCTCTTCTTTTAAATTGTATTTCATGCTTCATTTAGCACTCGTTTGGTGACATGATTTTCATCCTTCCTCATCATTTGTCGATACCATCTAAATCTTGCCTTTCTTGTATGTTATGTTAATAATAAATAAGTAATTAATATAATAAGCGAATTAAAATTGTGTTTTATTTTACAGGTTGATAAAATAGTGCAAATGTACGAAACTATGATGACTAGACATTGCACCATGCTAGTGGGGCCTACAGGGGGTGGAAAAACAGTTATTCTTCAGACTTTAGTGAAGGCCCAAAGTAATCTTGGCTTGCCTACAAAACTTACCATCGTTAATCCTAAGGTATGAAGGCATTCTCATTAATTATTCCTCGATTTTTTTAATGTATCTGCTTAAGCCATATAATTTTGATATCGCATCATATTATTTAGAGCAGTTAAAACCCGGGTCGTGCGAATTTTTAAATTGAATATCAACAGTAACAAGATTGATTTCAAAATAATGTTGTACCAAAAACAGCTAACTTACATACCGCTTAACTAGATATTTTTATAAATTATAACAAAATAGGGAAAGACCGTCTTAGATTCAAAAGCAGCATTTGCAATTTCAAATAAAAGCTGCTACCAGTTTGCAATACAATGGTACACAACTGAAATGTTAACTTAAACGAAATAGACGCCAACAAAACCAAGTAGGATCTTAAGTCAGAATTATATTCCAGGCATGCTCGGTCATTGAGTTGTATGGGATTCTGGACCCTGTTACGCGAGATTGGACAGACGGACTATATTCGAAAATATTTAGGGAAATGAACAGGTTAGTTGCTTTGAATTCCAAATATTATTTTTATCTTAAATTCAAGAGAAAATTTTATAAAACGGCCATATGACCAGTCGTATTGTGTGGATCAAAATATTGGGCAATAAAAAGACGAATGAAAGAAGAGTGCATGCCAATGAGATGAAAATGTTAAGGTGTATGTGTATTGAGTATTTAAGGGGAAGTCTTAAAGTTGCGCCTATTATAGAAAAGACGAGTGCAAGATAGTATGGACATTGGAGGAGGGATGAAAATCGTGACCAAACGAGTGTACATGATGGATATGCGACTAGAGGAAGGCCTAAAAAGTGACGGTTGGATTGTGTGAAGTATGGCATGCATATAAACGAAGTATCGCCAGAGTTTACGAATGATAAGGGAGAATGGAATGGAATACTTTTGAATCGCCTAATATTATTTAAGAAGCTATCTAAAATATGCATTTCTTAAACGTTGTTTTTGTTAAGCAGGGTGCATTCTTCTCATTTTAGTGGTATTTAATTATTTAACTGGATAAAGGCACTTTTTACATGCGAGTAATATTCACCATGGCGTTGCCATATGAATAAGCAGGTTATCTATTCAGAAATTGTCTAAATGGAAACGGTTTTGCTGTTAGTGAATTTTTTCCCTAACAGCGAAACGCTACTGGGAACTATTTTTACACTTCCCTCGCGTGTCCTGGATACGTAAGGTAGATTTAGCTGTGCATAATGCGAACGTATCAGCTACGCTAGCGAAACACGCAGGGCTATCACTCTAACGTTATTTTAGGGTTTTCACCTACTATATTAAGTTATATCGCTGAAATAACCCAGTAGTGAGACCCTGCGATTTCTTCTAGAAGGTCATTGATTTAAAGCCCGGGCAGGCACCAACGAGTTTTCTGTCATCGTGCTGTCATCTCATCAGCGAGAATTAGCATATCATAAATCAAATTTGCAAAACGAAAATAACGTCTTGTAGTTAAGTACTTTATCAAATCAACTGAATTATTGTACGTAGGCTGGGAAGGTGTAGGTAGTAGGTAAAAATTAAGGTCGCTGGTACAAAAATATTTTAACAAATTTAAGGCCCGCAGAGAAAGATGAGCGGCGATATTCTTTATTTGATGGAGACGTGGATGCTTTATGGATTGAAAACATGAATTCAGTTATGGACGACAATAAGCTCTTGACCCTAGCAAATGGGGAGCGGATTCGTCTAGCACCGTACTGTGCGCTGTTATTTGAGGTCGGGGACCTTAACTACGCGTCACCAGCTACAGTTTCTCGAGCGGGGATGGTTTTTGTTGACCCCAAGAATCTTGGATACCAGCCGTATTGGGATAGGTGAGTAAAACGAAATGTAATGTTAAAGCTTGATTCATCATCAGATATTTCTACATTCTGACGCAATGTAGAGAACGATTGCTATGGATAACCGGTACATTCTTGCTAAAGGTATTTTTGATTACGTGCAAGTTGTCAAAAGGCTTCTGTCTGCTTAAAATTGCTAATATGTTGATGGTCTGAGATAGTATGAAAAGCGGCATGGCATGGCATACATTATGGTAGGCTAGCATTATGATAGCCTAGCATTATGAAAGGTTACTCTTTAATACAATGTCAGAAAAGTATAACATTTATACAGGTTTCCCAATGTTTTGATTCACCGAGCAGGTGATAAATTGAGCTTATATTTTTAATAAAATGCTGATATGTATTCATAGTAAAAATCATACGCTCCGTTATCTGTGCAAGCGCATTAAACTGGTTCAATAAGTATTACAGTGCTATGATCTTAATAATTACAAAACAGACTACTTCATCATTGCCACCTATAACAAAATCCATCAAGCATGGTCTTTACACGAATTGAGAAAATGTCAAAGAATTGAGAGTATGTCAGATCTAAAATCTAGGTGATAGGTTAGAGATGACTACGCATGGCTTTAGTTTTACCAAGGGGGATTAAAAGCTTTTTTCCTTATTTTTCTATTATTTTCGTTATCTATTGTAGTCAAAGGTTTAAATAGATCCAAGGCTGACATACTTAATACCGGCTTTCTTTCTTTTAAAAACCTAATACAGTCTTTTATTGTTTAGATGGGTCCGCGGTCGAAATAATGAAGAGGAACGCGAACAACTAGTTGGACTGTTTGATCATTACGTGCCCGGTGCTATCAACTACATCGTCTTCGGCATGTTTGGACTGCAGCAGCAGACTCCCTTGAAAACCATAGTACCTCAAACACCGTTAAACTTGGTAAAATCTCATCATAATCACAAAACGTAGCCCACCGGCGTGTTTGTCTATAATAAACTTAAAAAGTACTAAACGCGTAATTTATAGAATTAGGTTACTTTCTGGAGGTTCATTAGTTTTTTAAACGCGTAATTGTTACAATTTTATGTAGAATGATTGAAATATGAATATACTATCTTTTACGCGAACTTCTGGACTGTTGTCGCGTGATAGGTTAGTAATAGATGCGCTTTTCAATGTCATACTATTCCTGTAGAATTAACAGGATTGCTATAGCCTAAATGTTATTTCGGTGTATAAGTAATAATTGTGTCAAATTTCATCGATATTGGTTCAGCGGATTCGCCGTGAAAGAGTAACAAAGATACATCCAGACTCACAAACTGTCCCATTTTTTTTATTAATAGGATTTGCAGAAAATGACACAATTATTACAGCAGCTGGGAGCTTTTATCGAAAAAGCTGTCTAATACCTTTGGGATATAACAAAACAATACCTCTTTTATTATGGTATGGTTATGTAATTATTTTACGAATCCTGCTTGTACCAGATATACAAACGGATAGTCTCACAAGGATTATACAATAATAATTTTATTATTACTTTTGTATTATGGATGGAAAGTAACGCCTAATTCTATAAATTATACATACTCTAAGTCTTCTTATAATCGTTTATTCTTTAATCGAATCAGGTGATGCAGTTGTGCTATATGATAAGTGGTCTTCTGCCAAACAGAGAAGACAGTAATGAGGAAATCGACAGAACTGTCGTGGAATGTGTGTTTATGGTTGTAAGTATTTTCAAGATCCGCCAACATATTCGTATGATCTAATTTATTTCTAGATTATAAGTTTTATGAGAAAGGATGAGAGTCATGTCACAAAACGATTGTTTTTTACTTTATTGACTTTTTTAATAATAATAAGATGAAGATGGTAGACCTTTTAGATACTCTAAAAGGTCTACCGGATATATCAGCATGCAAATAATAATTTAAGTTAAATTGTAAAATGATTAAATAGACTAAAATAAAAAAATTAAAATTAATAAATACAGAATAAAATAAGAAAATTACATAATCAAACTCTTTACAAAGAATTTATTTATATCATAGTATTAGATAGTGTTTAATTGATTTATAGAATTAGGTAGTCGTTATTTTGCGGAAGTCTATAATACAAAAGTAATGAAAATGCAAAAGTAATAATCAATCTTTTCTTTAATATTGAAATGAGTTAATCTTGTATATGTATATTTTTCTGAATTTTGGAAACAGCTCCAACTATTTTCATGCAATTGAACATGTAGCGGGTTTTAGGGGGAAAATAGATCTAGCTAGGTTTTATTTTAAAAAAATCGTTTTATCCCTGTTTTCAGGCATTGAAAATTCTGTTAAAAAAGACAGATTCTAAAGCTTCAATTTGCTTTTATTTGTTACAACATGTTTAATACAACCTCCTTCATAGAGTTGGCGATTAATATGAAAAAGCATTGTGGCTGTCATATTTTTATGTGTCATTCATTGAGTTGTAGCGAAAAGAGTAAATGGGTTGACTTCGGGAAAACTGCTTTTTATTTATTGAATAAGTATAAAGGAGAAATATCGTCGTTAATTATATTCAGAAGTGGGATGTAACCTAAACTCACAAATAGAGTGGACATAAGGAATATCTGGAAATTTAAAGAGTTTAAAGAAAAGACAAATGACGATCAATATTTTGAGACAACGCGGATAGTGCGAATTTCGTATAATATGAGAGATAGTTGCGATATGTGATGCTATGGAATAAAAAATGGAGCTTTTATTGGAGCGATTATTGGAGAGATTATTGATGGTAATTGGTATTTGGTTAATTAATTCTGTGAGATCAACGTGACGATGTGCTATGTGAGGCCTTAGACGCGCCCGTGACTTTTGTTCGATGGAACTGTCAGCTAGAATGACGATTGTTCTCTGGATCTTTCCAGTTGTAACGATTGTTTTCTAGACTGTGGACATCTGCAACGACTGTCAGCTAGGCTCTGCCTAGAAGTGGTGATTGTTCTTTGAGCGTTATCATTTGCAAGTCTGTTTACGTGTGTATCTGCTGAGTTGGTTGCCACTAATTGAGCTGTGTTATGCCATGACAGTGATTGAGGGTGAGCTTGAGGTGCGAAATGCTTATGGTGCGAAAAGCTTAAGGAGTTGAGGAGTTGAGCTTAAAGAGTTGAGCATAAAGCGTGAGCTTAGAGTTGAGCATAAAGCGTGAGCGTAGTCCTGTCATGTCATGGCATGTGCGGTTTTCTTTTACAGATTAAAAGAGCATGTATTGAGTTTCTTGCCGATTCTTCTCAGTACAATCAGCATTCCGAATCGGTGGTAGATTCATTCCCAGAAGTCAGCTTATGAGATTTGCGGGGTCGCAAATGTTGTCAGGATGGTCGACTGTTACAACATGTTTTTAATACAACCTCCTTCATAGAGTTGGCGATTAATATGAAAAAGCATTGTGGCTGTCATATTTTTATGTGTCATTCATTGAGTTGTAGCGAAAAGAGTAAATGGGTTGACTTCGGGAAAACTGCTTTTTATTTATTGAATAAGTATAAAGGAGAAATATCGTCGTTAATTATATATTTGTCAAGTTGTAGTAGTAGCGCAATGGTAAATTGGCGGATTAAATATTTGAATATACCTGGGTTCAATTCCCGCATGTCACCCAAACCTTTCTTTCTTTTTATTTTTTTATTGCATTTTTTATATCTTTTAGTTAAATTACCAAGCAAGCTCCGTCAGTAATAAATAAATGCTATTATCGTGGATTATACGAAAATAATTTCACTATTGCTTTCGTATTATGGATCTCCGCAAAGTAACGCCTAATTCTATAAATTAGTAATGAAAATATACGGTTACGGGCTGAAACGATTGTTGAGATTGTGGTAGTGAATTTGTATAATGTATTATTGTGTTGGTAGAGGTCGGTAGTACATGAATCTTTACGAATTCTGCATGTAGTAGGTATGAGAACGGTTAGTACGCTGTACATTTAGCATTACATATATTTTATTTTCTTTCGAATTATAGCAAAATAATATTTTCATTACTTTTGTTACGTTTGAAAGTTTAGGCAGTCACGACTTAATAAAACAACAAAAAATAAAATTAAAATAAAATGATTGCAAAGTACATTCAAAAAATTCTTTTATAAAAAAAAAAGTAAAATATAAAAAAAATATTGGAGGCGCCGGGTATCGATCCCGGTACCTCTCGCATGCTAAGCGAGCGCTCTACCATCTGAGCTACGCCCCCCGATGACAGACTTTGTTAATTTTACTATTAAATTCTACTACAGTATACTTAGCTTTAAAATTACACAATATTTTTCGTTTTTGTTTACATACTATTTCTGCCTAGGAGTTCGCTCGCGTGTTTATTAATGTATCACAAATATGTGTTACAACATGTTTTTAATACTCCTTCATAGAGTTGGCGATTAATATGAGAAAGCATTGTGGCTGTCATATTTTTTATGTGTCATTCATTGAGTTGTTGCGAAAGAGTAAATGGGTTGACTCTGGGAAAACTGCTTTTTATTTATTGAATAAGAATAAAGGAGAAATATCGTCGCTCTTTTATATATGTCTTTTACTCAATGTAGAAAAAAACCATATTACCAAAACTTTCCTCAAAAATAGCACTACCTTATGCTAAAAATCTTAAAAAAACCGTTCAGTAGGTTAAAGAAGGAGTTAAGTTTTTTTAAAACTGTCGACCTCTTCAACACATCATTTTTTTATCATTTTCCTGCCCTTATCCCGCTCTAAGTGGGGTTGGCACTACACGTTATAAACATGCTGTCACATGATTTGCCTGCGTTTTTACGACCGGCCGCCTGCTTGACGTCAACTGACCTCTGTCGTATTTTACGACACATCCGTAAGAAAGAGGGTGGTCTATTCTACTAAACCGGATACCACACGGTGGGTCAACTTACCTTAGTTGCATTTTACGACACCTCGGTAAGAAATGAGAATGGTCTATTCTACTCAGCCGGATAACACACGGCGGGTCGACTTACCTTAGTCGACCTCTTCAACACAATTTGCATAAAACCGTAATGCAACATTTATTAAGCTAAACCTTACTGAGGAATTCCACTACCTTTTAGTAAGAACCGTACTAAAATCGGTAAAGTAAATTAAAAAAAATCAGTAGGTAAAATAGCTAGATCGATTTTCCCCCCCAAAAATGTAGCATGTACGGGACATGCTAAATTTCATGAAAATCTTTGGAGTAATTTCAAAAATTCTGTAACAGTTCCATCACGTAATAATTTATATTCTAAAGAGTCTCAATAATCTCATATAAATTATGCACATACACATATTTTGCGATTTATATATAATAATAAATATATGGGACCATACATACATGGTCGTCCGTCCTCGAAAGTATTTTAATACGACGACTATAAGAACCTGCAAATTGTTTGTAGAAAATAACATTTTCTAGAAACAATTTGCAGGTTCTTATAGTCTCGAACTTGCAGACTGCGGGGCTGAAGGCAGAATTTTTGCCACATGCCTAATGGGCCAGTCGGTTGTTTATAAAATGAAATAACACTCAAAAGCGAGAAGTGTGCCCCGATATGTTTTATTCAGAAACTCGACGACCGCGGCAAATTTTAATGACCATTATTTAAATTAAAAAATATGCAATGCCAAATGAATTTCATTGCATTTATTTTGATTATAACTAACGAACTTGTTCAGTTTTTAGGTTACCAAAATGAGTGTGAAGTGTGAGTCACGTGTATTCATACATTTTTAAAGCTAACTTTCACGTTCAATGTATTCATTGTAATGTATTTACCTAGTAAATTTATTTTTATTCTTATTCTTATTCATTTAAATCACACACACAACACACACACACACGCACACGCACACACACTCACACACGCACACACACACACACACATCCTCCTGCCGTTATCCCACTCTAAGTGGGGTTGGCACAACATGTTACAAACATGCTATCACATGATTTGGCTGCGTTTTTACGACCGGCCGCCTGCCTGACGTCAACTTACCTCGGTCGTATTTTACGACACCTCGGTAAGAAAGAAGGTGGTCTATTCTACTAAACCGAATACCACACGGTGGGTCAACTTACCTTAGTCGCCTTTTACGACACCTCGGTAATAAATGAGGTTGGTCTATTCTACTCAGCCGGATACCACACGGCGGGTCGACTTACCTTAGTCGCCTTTTACGACACCTCAGTGAGAAATGAGGGTGGTACTATTCTATCCAGCCGGATACCACACGATTAGCGCATTCAAACAATCAAACAAAACAACCTACAGCGTAATATACTAGTATAGATATGGATTACATAAATATGGTTATATGAGTAATATAATATGTTACGATTTCAGTCAATGTATAACAGTCTTGGGGCAGCCATTATTGATGATGGAAGATTTGACTTCGACAATTACGTGAAGAAAGCCTGCCCCATGATGCTCGTGGAAGATACGCCGGAAAAGAAAGCAACTACCAGTAAAATTCATTCTTACTTAACATTGATCAATTAATTAATAATTTAAACAATTAATCAATTATTAATCTATACTAATATATAAAGCTGAAGAGTTTGTTTGATTGATTGATTGTTTGAACGCGCTAATCTCAGGAACTACTGGACCGATTAAAAAAATTATTTCAGTGTAAGATGGTTCATTTATTGAGGAAGGCTATATAACATCACGTTTAGATGAATATGAGAGGACCAGCAATAAAAAATAGTACGCAAGCGGCAAAATTTAAAGCTTTTCTTGCGAGTGCTAAGTAAACGGTAATAGTTATTAAAATATCATGTATTACAAAAATTTTCCACTCTAAAAGTTCAAAATTAAAGTCCGCGATAGCATATGTCTAACTTTTAAGGTTGACCCACTGTAACCATTTTTATGGTTTTTAAAAGACTATATTAGGGTTTAAATCTTTCGACGCGGGCGGAGCCGCTACCATTGCTAGTCTAATAATAAATAAGGACTCAATAATGCCCAACACCTAAGGCAAATTTTCAAGATTTCGTGTTCGTTAATTCCGAATCTTTTACCGATTCCTTCCGCCAAGACGGGGATCAGGATCAGGAATTTGCCAATAAAAACAATTCGTAATTATTTTTAACACTCGTCTATCGACCTATCCTATTTTTCAATCCAATCGAGTTTAATCGGAAATTAATATTGAAGTATGGTTATTTTTACGTCACCGAGTGGGACCTAAAAATAAACATACTTCATACTTGCGATCTGAAAAGAGTGGACCAAAGGAGCAATACTAACAACGGAGAACGTCGCCGTTACTCCTCTGTATGGCCAGCTTGCTGTTTCTGATGACATGTAGTGGTGGGCTGATGACATGACAGACTATCTATCGCAGCTATGGAAGTGCAGTAAAAATCAAGATTTCCCCTTTGCTGACAAGATACCTTATGTGTTTTTTCCATCGTGATTTTATAATCAGGGTCGAATAATACACAATTTGGACCTCAAAAGTTTGGTGGTCCGATCTTAATGAATCATAAGTGGTAGCCACTGTTGTGCAGGTTCAAGTTTACGTTAAGTATTCTTGAAATACGATTTCGAGAAACCCTCAGAAATATGATGACGAGGTCTATGGAGTTATACGTTATTGGCTTGTTACACGTGGCTCCCCCTTAATACTCTCGTATTCTTAACTTTCAGAACACTTTCCTATGGGTTTCCCATCCCTTTATGACTATTGTCTCGAATTGGAGACGAGAACTTGGGAGGCCTGGGAGTGGCTGATTCCAGAGTACATCCACAACAGGGAGGCAAAGTTCTCTGCAATCCTAGTGCCGACCGTGGACACCCTGCGGATGACCTGGCTCATCAAGATCATGGAAAGTGTAAGTGCGCAAGATTCATGTCTAGAACGGGCACATCCATTATTGAATGTTATTCATGACGATCCAATTATAGGTTATTGATTGTCCAAATATGTATATCAAATCAAAATAATCTTTAATAAAGTTTTTTAAACACTTTTGATTTGTCTAAGATCAATAATGGTTAGTCGTGTAGCTAGGGAATGAAAGGCCTCGGGACAAAAAATACCAGGTTCCCATATAAACTATTTAAAATTATTTGTTTCGCATTCATCGTATTCCGGACTCGACGTACTCCAATGAAGGGGATGGGGGTCAAGTTCAGAAGGCCCCCCCAAAACTTGGGGGCCCCAGGGTACTGCCCCGTATAGCCCCCCGATAGCTACGCCAGTAATAATAGACTAACTACTGGTTCGGAATGTTGCTTTTACCATGACGAGCCAGCAAGAAAATTGGCGGTCAATCTTTTAAACATTTTTAATTTATATAATTAAACTACAGTCTCTGCCGTGTGGTATATGGCTGGACAGGATTGACCTTCATTTCTTACTGATGTGTCGCAAAAGCCGACTAAGGGTAAGTTGACGTCAGGGGGGTCGTAAAATACATTGCCAAATCATATAAGGATAATGTTTTACGTATGAGAATATTCCTTCCACTAAATAAGAGATTAAAAAGTGCTTGTGTGTGTGAATGTGTCATGTACTTATCTATAAACAATACGATAGAATTAGAATGGAATAGAATTTTACTTCTACTGTTTATTTCTTCAGGTGGAAAGACCAGTTTTGCTAGTTGGCGAGACTGGTACGTCAAAAACGGCCATCATTAATAATTATTTACGGGGGTTGCCCCCCGAGAAATATGTAAGTATAATAAATATAAATACACGTTTACAAGTCACTCAGTCTCATGGCCTCTTTATGATTGGCGATTACAAACAACTAAACGATTAATTAATTAAAATTGATCGTGTGATCGTCTATGGTCTGGGCAATCACCGTAAAAGCCGCGACATGATCATCCATATTTTCATACGTTACATATCATCCAGCGATTCCCGTTGATTGATCCGAAAAACCGACATTTCCCGAATTCTAGGGGAATGTAGGCAATCTATCATAGACTTGTCTACTTGTCAATCATCAAAAGTACAGCCTTGGATGTCTTCTACACGATTGTGCTCGAGCTTAACAATAAATCATACTAAAAAGTAAAAAATTACGGAAAACCTTAGTAGTATCTTAGTAGTATTTTCGTGAAAAAAGCGTGTTCAGTACACGAAAAAGATGGGCACAAAGCGCTATACGCTTTTTCGAGAAAAGTTTTTTTTAACTCTATTTATATTTGGCCCGTTGGCGCAGTGGGTAGTTATCCTGCCTTCAGCTCCGCGGGTCGCGGGTTGGATTCCCGTCGAGGGCGAAAATTTTCTATAAACCAATTTATCGGTCTTCGAGTCTGGGTGTATATTTGTATTTAAGTATTTATTTAAAAATTATATATGTATATATTCACCAGTTATCTGTCACCCATAATACAAGTATTAAGTTACTTTGGGGACGGACAACCGTGTGTGTAAGTGTCACGTATATTTAAAATTTTATCTAATATCTAAAAGCCTAATGTAACAGTTTCATTGACGTCGTTTATACCTTGAAAAACATGTTTGAATTCGCCTTTATAAATGTTTAATTTATTTTGCGTAGTAGCTATTGCGAAATTGGAACAATAAGAACCGGTTCATACGCACTTTCACTGACACACACATTACTTGTATTTGCGATTTATATACTGCTATTTGGAACTTACGTACATCGGGGGCGTAGCTCAGATGGTAGAGCGCTCGCTTAGCATGCGAGAGGTACCGGGATCGATACCCGGCGCCTCCAAGAATTTTTCCTAATTTGCTTATTTATTTTAAAAATACTATTTCTTTTTTCATTTTTGTGAATAAAATATAACTTAGAGAGTTTTATTTTTTCTTTAATTTAAATTTAAATTCAAAATTCTTTATTTAAGTAAACATGTTTACAAGTGATTTTGAATCGTTAACTCTAACTGCTGGTTCGGAAAGCTGTTCCTACCAAGAAAAGCCAGCACGAACTCAGCGATTGTTGTTATAAAAAAAATTATGACTAAGTTACATTTAGTCATTACTGTCTTGTACAGGGTCGACTAGTAGCTATATCCACGCATTTTTATCATCTATGTAATACTCAACAGTATACAAGGCTTTCTGTATCAGTCTTTATTTAAAAGCTTTTTTAAACTGCTGTAATGGCAAAGCTAAAATTGATTGCGGAATTTTATTATAGAATCTTATACCCAAACCCACAAACGATTTACGTATTTTTCAAAGCGCAAAGCAGGAGACGCAAGCTTATGTCGGTTCCTACTTCGTCTATATTTTTTATTATTTTTTTTATTTTTAAGAACAATTTAATTTATTTTTTATTTTAAAGTTCGTATATATGTATATCAAGCAACCAACACAAACAAAAACAAACTAATTTTTTACAATATTTTTGTTATTTTTCACTATTTAGTTCGATAGGGTGTTTTTGTTTTCTTAAATTCTATTTAAAAGTCAATTTTCATTATCAGATAATTCAACAAATGAATTTCTCGTCCCGCACCTCATCGATGGATGTCCAGCGTAACTTGGAATCGGTGGTGGAGAAGCGGACAAAGGACACGTTTGGCCCACCAGTGGGCAAGAAGATGCTCGTTTTTATCGATGATATGAATATGCCTATAGTGAGTATCACATCACAAAGTCATTAAAGCGGCTGCAGTGATAGCTGGCGACGATTTATAGAAGTAGGCGTTACTTTGCGGAATTCTACTAAAGTAATGACAGAATTATTTTGATAAAATTCTCGTTTATAAGCGTGGGTTGTAGCAAAATAATGTACCTTTTATTACTTCCTAATCTTAAATATTTATTAAATGAGTTAATCTTGTATATATATAAAATATATATACACCGGGCGGACTATAAAGGTAAAGTAAATCTGGGATCGATTTCCACATGTCACCCGACGCTTTCTTTTATTTTGTTTATTTTAATTACATTTTTTTATATCACCCAGGTACAAAGAGTAACATACTTTATAAGCAAGTACACTGTTATACATGCTTGTATGAATTTTCTTTTTAGGTTTGGCGGTTTTGCTGTTTTCTTTCATTTTAAAATATTTTGTTTAACTTTCATAATTGCTTATCCTTATTTTTCTTTTCTTTCTTATTCTTTTATTTTCGTTTCCCGTAAGGTAAAAATACCTATTTTTTCTTTCTTCAATTAATCGCATATTTCTCTCAAAAGGTCGATACATACGGCACTCAACAACCAATAGCACTTCTAAAATTGCTATTTGAAAGGAAAGGCTTTTACGATCGAGGCAAGGATCTTAATTGGAAGAACTTGAAGGATATAGGATTCCTGGCAGCTATGGGGAAGGCCGGGGGTGGAAGAAATGACGTGAGTTTTACATATTACTTTTTACTTTTAAATTCAAAAATGAAATGTATTGTTTGATATAATAATCTTTGTAAAAAAAGATATGTATATATTAAGGAAATAATAAAGGCTATATAATAATAATTCTAATACTCGTATATGAGGCTGAAGAGTGAGTTTGTTTGTTTGTTTGAACGCGCTAATATCAAGAACGACTAGACCAATTTGAAAAATTCTTTGACTTTAACATAGTCCATTTATCGAGGAAGGCTATATATAGCCTTCATAACATCACGCTAAGATGAATATTAGAGAGCCAGCAATAAAAAATATTGCGATATCCATTCATCCTCTCCCATTCATCTTAGCGTGATGTTATATAGCTTATAGCATTCCTCGGTAAATGGACAAGTGCGTTCTAACAAACAAACTCTTTAGCTTTATATACTCGTATTAGTATAGATTTGTGAATGCTTTGCATAATGGTAACGAGCGGCAAACTTGGAGCAGACGGATAACAGACACTTTTTAGCATTTATGATCGTATAACGCTATAAAAGCATTCCAGCGTAATTATTATTGCGATCTTTGTAAGGTATAACGATAGTGTTGTCTCGGCGGTGCTTTGTAACACGAGCTAACGCGGTACTCACGCCACATTACGTCTAGAAATTATGCGTTCGCTTTTTTAAGTTCATTTTCCTTGCTTTGTTCACGGTAATTTTAACTCGCCGCAAACAAAGGCTTATTTATATTCTGTTTGTGCATCGTAAGGAAGACTGAAAACTTTATTACTGGAATAATTTATAGCTGACTTTTTATTACGATTGCAAGCTCTGTTTCTGTAATATTGTTACCTATTTTTGTCTTACTTTGTATGTCCGTGATATTTATCAATACTAATATTACGATATATATGCGGAAAGTCTATTTTTTTATTGTATGTCAGTCTTTAGGCTATCACGGCTGACCCGCCAGATCAATTTTGTTGAAATTTAATAAAATTAAGTTTACCAGGCTAATATGTAGGATGAAAAATAAATCCCATTTTCCCTTCAGCTGAAGGAAAAACTAATAGTACATTATTGAGTGTATTTTAAAATTTAAGTTGACGCGGAAAAAGCCGCAGGTACCGCGTTTTATCACTATCTTTAATATTTAAATGTGTTTATATTGTATGTATACAATCGGCCTTAAGGAAACGGCTCCAACGATTCTTATGAATTTCAGCATGTAGGCTTTCGGGGGGGCAAAAATCGATCTTGCTAGGTTTTATTTAAAAAATATGTAGTGTATCCTTTTTTTCAGGCGTTGAAAAACTGCTAAAATAGAAATAGAATACAGAGGCTAATTGTTCTGTCATTTCTTAAGTCGTAATAGCTCATTGGGGAACGGGCGGATTAAAGAAGTGAAAAGCCATGTCTTTCTTTTGTTATTGCATTATTTTTATATATTTTAATAAAATTACTGAGCAAAGTTCGGTCGACCGTGTACTTTACGTTAAACATGAAATGTTTAGTTTTAGAATTATGTATTGATTATTATTGTCATGCTTTGGGCTCGTTTTATTCATTTCAAATTGGCTCAATTATTAAAAATATGTTGGTATAAACATGTGCACCCTCTTTTCTTACCGAGGTGTCGTAAAAGGCGACTAAGGTAAGTCGACCCGCCGTGTGGTATCCGGCTGAGTAGAATAGACCAACCTCATTTCTTACCGAGGTGTCGTAAAAGGCGACTAAGGTAAGTTGACCCACCGTGTGGTATCCGGTTTAGTAGAATAGGCCACTCTCTTTCTTACCGAGGTGTCGTTAAATACGACTGAGGTAAGTTGACGTCAGGCAGGCGGCCGGTCGTAAAAACGCAGCCAAATCATGTAACAGCATGTTTATAACTTGTTGTGCCGACCCCACTAAGAGTGGGATAAGGGCAGGAAGATGATGATTAAAAATATGTTGGTATAAAATACTATTATTGCGATGAGCAATGACGTCTTTTTTGTTATTTACTAAGAAAAGCTAGCGTCTGGCTGCGATCTCGCCTTATGGTAAACCAAAGATGCAACTAAGGTGGACTGCGCTTGCCATTATAGTGCCTATTCACTCTTTTTTTGAAATTTTGTACATCATAAGAGTCCGAAAAAATAGATGCAGGGAGGGAATTCCACATTTTGGCCGTGCGCAAGAGAAATGATAAGCCAAAGCGTTTAGTGCGTATTTTGGGGACGTCGTGGTTTAATGTTTTGACTGACTCGTTGGAGCAGTGGGTAGTGACCCTGCCTTCGGCTCCGCGGGTCGCGGTTTCGATTCCGCCGAGGGCCAACATTTTCAATAAATGAATTTGTTGGTCTTTGAGCCTGGGTATATATTTGTATTTAAGTATGTATTTAAAAAATATATAAGTATGTATTCACCAGTAGTCTGTCTACCATAACACAAGTATTAAGTTACTTACTTTGGGGACGGACGACCGTGTGTGTAAGTGTCACAGATATTTTTTTATTTATTTATATTTATTTATTTAATGTGAAAATATTCAATGTTTTAGGTGGACCCACGATTCATTTCTATGTTCTCTGTATACAATCTTCAATTTCCCTCGGAAGTGACGTTAAACCATATATATATTTCTATATTAAAGGGACACTTCTCAATATTCCCTAATGAAATACAGGACATTGTCGATAAAATCGTTCAAATGACTTTGGACTTGTATAAGGTGAGTTGCGATACAATTGAGAATATAACGGCGTAGGAAGATTAGCTGGCAGAGATCTCTGTGTTAGGGATAAGTTGACCTTTGTACACTTTTTTTACAAATAATATTTTTTCCAAAATTTTTATGGTACATAAATAATTTCTTTAATAAAATTCCACAATCAATTTTGACTTTGCCATTACAGCAGTTTAAAAACACTATTAAGGAGAGGCTGATACAGAAAGCCTACTATACTGTTGAGGATTATTTAGACGATAAAAATGCGTGGATATAAATATTGTTCGACCCTGTACAAGATAGAAACATTAAATGTAACTAGCATTAAGAATTGTCTTTTTTCAAAAGAGCAACCGCCGAGTTTCTTGCTGGCTCTTCTCGGTAGGAACAGCTTTCCGAACCAGCAGTAGAGTTGACGATTCAAAAGCACTTGTTTACAAGTTTATTTGAATAAAGAATATTTTGAATTTGAATTTGAATTGTCGAAGGCGTTACATGTGTTAATATTTGTTTTTTTAGTTAGTCACTAAGACCACGATTTGCGAACTTAGTACTCCTTGTAGTAGATGATAATTTAACATTGTAGGGCCCTAATATATTTAGTTCTGAGGCATATAACAAAAATGACTCTTCTATGCAATTCTAATAAAGCATCTGCTGGTATTTTAAAATTCAATCCGCACTTTTCCCAATGTTAGCGGTAAAATAATTAAATTACAGCAAAAATTCCACAAAATATACAATATTTGTAGAAAAGTTAATGTAAAGTGAAAATCCTTAAGATTATTAATAAACAAAAATGATTTTTCTTTTACTTTTTAATTTAGTCATGTGTCTTCAAAGACTTCATTGAAGTTACATTCAAGCAAATGGTGTTTTATATATATATATATTAAGTAAGTTAAAAAGTAAGTTACGGCCTGTTACTATCCCACTGCTGGGCATAGGCCTCTTTACTCCGTTTTTTTTTTTTTTGGAGAGAAGGCTTGGAGCTAAGACCTACCACGCTGCTCCAATGCGGATTGGTAGGTTATACATATCCCCAGAATTCTCTAGAGATATGCAGGTTTCCTCACGATGTTTTCCTTCACCGAAAAGCGTGTGATAAATTGCAATTATCAATTAGACACATAAGTTTTACTAGAAAACTCATTGGTGCCTGCCCGGGGTTTGAACCCTAGACCACCTCGAAAGAGGCGCACGGTGTTACGGCTGGGCTACCACAGCTTGAGTTATATTATTTCCTACAAGATTAGTTTTTTTTATTACGCCTTCATCTTGACTGCCTTTCTTATAGTATGATGAGAACATGTTAAATAATCTCTACATACTACACATCTCTGATAATTTCAGATTATTATCGTAGATCTACCACCAACGCCTGCAAAGTTCCATTACATATTTAACCTTCGAGATCTCTCTCGGATAGCAGCTGGAATGTGTCTCACCCATCCTAATTACTTCAGTGAGAAGCGCAGCGTAGTGCGATGTTGGAGGAATGAATTCACCAGAGTTATTTGTGACAGACTTATCAGTGTGGCGGTAATAAAATCTCTCATCCTTATAATTTAAAAAAATACATTTTACTAGCATTAGGTAAAACCTAATGTCGACGTTATATTGTGTAAGGTACTGTATTCCAACTAGGGTTGCCACTCGTACTATATTATATAGTATCGTACTATATTTTAGTCAATTGTACTATATATTTTAGAAAAATAATATAGGACGAAAAATACTATATTTTTATCGCTAATTCAATTGTCGCGCTTTTTTTAATCAACTGTGAATGGAACGCACCCGCAGCACTGCATAGGGAATGTTTGAACGAAACTCATCCATGAATTTACGTGGCTTAGTTAGTTAGTAACTGTAACTCCTTTGTCATTGTCCAGCGAAAAGTAATAATAAATAATTATGGAAAAATAAATAATGATTGAAAATATTTTTTTTATTTAAAAAGAAAAATACTATTGTTCTTCAAAAATAAGGTGGCAACCCTAATTCCAGCCTAGATAAATAAATTTAGCATAAGCTACATTTTCTTGTCTAGTTACTCGGTACATTTACGTATCTATACACTGTCCATTATATTAACCATCTTTTGACAGATTGACGATAGTGATGTCCTAAAGATTCTCGTATGCGATACCATTCCGATTATAGTACCTACTATCATTAATCGAATTACGTACCTAAGTAATTCGATTAATGATAACCTACGTAAACTAGATTACTACTTGAGAAAAGAAATTCCAACTTTGAGAAAACTTATTGTTTCTTTGAAAAGAAGTGGTCTATTTCATGGTGAAAAATCTTCTTTGGTCAAAGTTTTGAACACAATTGGCTTTTCATATAAAAAGTTAAATAAAAGAAATTATTAATGGAACGCACAGATATAGCTATAGCACGTTGTGATTTTTTAAGAGAGGCAAAGAAAATACAAGATTGGGCAAATATTGTTTTCACGGATGAAACATGGCTCAACGCTAACCACACACTATCTCGTTTCTGGACTGATGATACTGCTGATTCCACTTCCTCAGTACCAATGGGAAAAGGTGAGCGCCTAATCATTTGCCATGCAGGTACAGCAAAAGGATTTGTACAAGACGCACTGTTGGCATTTAAATCGAAGAAATCAAATGACTACCACGAAGAGATGAATGCAAATGTGTATGAAGAGTGGTTCAAAAAAATGCTCATTTCATTGGAAGAACCATCAATAATTTTTATTGATAATGCGCCCTACCACTCCCGTCAAATTGACAAAATGCCAACACAGGCTAATAAAAAGCATGAAATAATTAATTGGCTTCGGGACAATGGAGAAAATGTGGACGACTCAATGTTAAAAGTTGAATTAATAAAAATATTAAAAACCAAAAAGAGAGCAAAACGCTATGTAATCAATGAAATGGCAGCAGAATATGGCCATACTGTTCTTCGGATTCCTCCATACCACTGCCAGTACAACGCAATAGAACTTATATGGGCACAAGTAAAAGGGCATGCTGCGAGATGCAATACAAGCCCCCCATTCACAGCGAATAAAATGTTGCAATTGCTAAAAAATGCTTGCACCCACGTAACGGCCGAGAACTGGGCAAGTGTGGTGGAAAGAACTAAAAGAGTAATATTCTCTGATTGGGAACGTGATATTGCGTTTGATAATATATTATCTACACAAGAGCTAATAATAACTGCTACTGAAGACTCCTCATCGGAGGAGTCTAGTGTTGATTATCATTCCGACGACTCGTGCTAATAAAATAAATTAAAATATCCTGATTGTTTTATTTGTATTCATGTATTAACTAAGAAGAAAGTAAAACTTTATATAATGTTATTAAATGTCTTTTAATACTCGTAACATCGATTTCTACCGATTATTTTTAATCTGTGGCATAATCGTTATAGTAACCATTATGTGTGACATCACTAAGTGGGCGGTACCCATCCATAAAGTACAAATATTATTTGTATGATATTTGTACGTAAGCAATACAAAACTTAATGAGCGTGAGCTGTCAAAAGACTGATAATATGATGGACGCAGTATACTTGCATTACTATAACTTGTTTCTAATTTCGTTTTATTTCATTTGTCTCATTTACTTTTCATGTTTATTTTAAATATATTCAAACTATATGCTCCTTTTATATCCACCTAGAAAACTCTTGTTTCCTTCGTCTTCCCCGTTTCCATGTTATCAACCCTTATTTTTCCTATTCTTACAATTTTTAAAAACCCATGTCAATGATTCATTTCTGTTCTAATTTTTTATATGAAATCTTACAATTGATAATACAGGACAATGAACTTATGCGCCGTCATATACAAGAACATATTGCCAAATATTTTCCTGAAGAAGAACCAGTTGTATTAGAAGAAATAGTTATCCCTGAAGAGGATGAAAAAGTTGGTGAAGAAGAAGATGGTAAAACTAATAACGATATTATTATTATTGAATTAAAACCATTTTGAGATGGTTGAATTGCTAAACAATTTTATATATTGATAGAAATCACGGGAGCTGAGGCTAAACCGTCGAAATCAGTACCTACTGAGGAATTAGAGGCTGTTGTCGAAGAACAGGAAGTAGAAGTTGAACGTGAACTTACGGTAACACTTTCTTTAATTATACAAAGTTAATACTAATCAATTAAATAATATCTACCGTGTTAACAGCTCGAGGAGTACGCCCTCCGTGATCCACTTCTGTTTGGTGACTATCGTAATGCTCTTGATGAAGAAGAGGTACGGTATTACGAAGACTTGTTGGACTACGAAGCAGTTTATTTCTTATTCCAAGAGGTATAAAATATATTTCTTATGAATTTAACACAAATTGCGTTTGAATTTATGAATAAGTAAATGAAAAATGCTACTGATTCGCATTGAACTGTTAATTTTATATGTGGGAACTACAATTTACTTGGTTACTTAAAGATTCTGGACGAATATAATGAACGTTGCGGCAAAATGTCAGTGGTACTATTCGAAGACTGTTTGGAACATTTAACACGAACGCACCGCATTTTACGCATGGACCGCGGCAACGCCATGATCATCGGCGTCGGAGGCTCTGGAAAGAAGTCTATCTGCCGTCTCGCTGCTTTTGCTGCTGGTAAGTTATAAAGATACTTCTAAGTCCTTTCATCTTAATTTCCTTCTAATAAATGATGAAAACTTTAAGATATTCGAATATTCGAATGGAGGTGATTTCAAGAAATATTATCCACCATTTATTTTAGTCTAATTACTGAAATTTTGAAATAGAAATGTCTAAATGACTTACAATTCAATGTTCCTACGTAGGTTATGAAATGTTTGAAATAACAGTTACGCGTAACTATAACGAGAACACATTTAAAGATGATATGAAGAGATTGTATAACCAGCTCGGAGTGGATGGAAAAGCCAGTGTTTTTCTGTTTACCGCTGCACAGGTACATATATTCATGTAATACGAAAGTCTAATGTTTATAAAATAACCTAAAAACATTTCGTCTGCTTAAGACTTCTTTGGATTAGCAACATCTATCTCCCGATAATTTCCGTCCATTTAAGATATCAGAGCAATGTAAGCTCGTTGCCCTGATGGCCTGGCTTCCTTTGATTTATGTAAAAAATATTTCTGCAATTTTAAGAACTCTAAAAATTATATTTAAATTAAACTTAAATAAACTCAAACTATAAAATTAGAAAGAAGAAAGAATAACGTTAAAAAGTATGCTACAGAGGTCAGAAGATGTTAACAATATTAAAAAAAGTGTACTTATGTAAGTATAATTTGTATTAAAAAATAAAAAAAATTGAGAACCTCATCCTTAAACTAAACTATTTGGATCTATATAGTATAAAGTGCTACGACTACTTAAATTTTTTCTCGTATTCCTACCTTAATCAAGCTATTTAAACTAGATTCTAGAGGAAGGATTCTTGGAATTCATCAACAACATACTAATGATTGGTATGATACCGGCGTTGTTTGGTGATGATGAGAAAGACGCAATCATTAACTCTGTTCGAAACGAGAGTATGGAAGCTGGATACGGCATTGCTAAGTACGTTGTTAATGATAATAATGAAGATATTAATAACGTAGACGCAATAAGGATTAAATATAAATGACGATCAATTAATTTCAGGGACGCAGTCTGGAATTACTTCTGCACAAAATGTGCTGACAATCTGCATGTCGTATTATCGATGTCGCCCAGTGGTGATATCTTAAGGAATAGGTTAGTTGAAACGTATCAAACAATATAGTCTCAATAAATACCGATGATATAATTGAAATATAATTGAGGAGGGAAAACTTAGGTCAACTATTTATTTAGTGCACTGCATGATTTCTTCAAAATATGGTAATGATGATTTTTTTAATTATAACCAATAACATATTTTTGCAGATGTCGCAGTTTTCCCGGATTAGTAAATAATACGACTATAGACTGGCAGTTCCCATGGCCAAAGCAAGCTTTGCTAGCAGTAGCTAATGTTTTTCTTGCTGACGTAAGTTTTATATATCAATCTTGAATTATTATCTTAACTGTATGATGCTATTTCTATCTTTTTAGAATCAGTACGAAGATAAGAATTAGCCCAAGGCACTCTTCACCTATCAACAATTTTCATATCAACTTTCATCTAATATATTTTATTATTATTGTACATCACATTATATAGGGCTATATATATTTTACTTTTAAACGAACTCATATAAAAAAGGGCAATTGCTATTAGAATGTTTATAAGCATTTATATTATTTTACACAGGTCCAAAAAATCCCTGACGAATTCCGCCCAATCATAGTAGAGCACGTTGTACACGTACACATGTCTGTGGCTTTTTACTCAGCGGAATTTCTTCTTCGACTACGTCGTAACAATTATGTGACTCCCAAGCACTACATGGACTACATTACCAATTACATTTCATTGCTTAACGAAAAAGATGCTTTCATTGTTGCTCAAGTAAGTATGATGATTATTAAAAGAATATGTTTCAGAGCTTACAACCTTTATATTTAAGTGCGATTTGTTGTCCTTAGTGTGAACGGTTGATAGGTGGCTTAGCAAAGATTGAAGAAGCTAATGTTCAATTGGAAGATCTCAATGCTAAGTTGGCTGTGCAAAAGGTCATTGTTGCCGAACAGACAAAAGAATGCGAAATTTTACTGAAAGAGATTTCAACAGGTTTTAAGAGAACTAAATTTCATATTTTATATTATATATAAGGTGTAAATTGAAGAATATAATAACCGTTAATATAATAACATTCTAGCTACCGAAGCAGCAGTTGCTAAACAAAATGTAGCAGCCATAAAAAGTGTGGAAATCACAGAACAAAGTGTAGTGATAGCAGAAGAGAAATCTGAAGCGGAGGAAGCACTTTCTGCAGCACTGCCTGCACTGGAAGCTGCTAGACTTGCACTAGCGGACTTAGATAAGAATGATATTACGGAAATCAGATCTTTTGCCACTCCACCAGAAGCTGTGCAGGTGATAACAATTATGAATATATAAAATTTGTAAACAAGAGTTAGTAAAATCATCAGAAATAAAGTCAAATAAATAGGGTGCTATTGTATGAATATAGTAGAAGTCTTAAATATATGGTTTTGTAATCTGTTCGAAATTGTATCTCCTCAGGTTGTTTGCGAATGCGTAGTCATAATAAGGGGCATAAAAGATGTCAGTTGGAAAGGCGCCAAAGGTATGATGGCAGATCCGAACTTTTTAAGGAACTTACAAGAAATGAACTGTGATTTAATTACACAAGCACAAGTTAAGGCAGTAAAGGCACATATGAAGAAGAGCAAAAAATTGGATACAATGCAGCAAATTAGTAAGGCTGGGTAAGATATGAACGTATACTTAAAAAAAAAAATTATGAACACTAATAAAATATATATATACTAAATATAATAAACTATGAATTTTAATTCTAAAAAAATAATATATATATTCTATACATCAACTGTGAATTAAACTAAAAAAACTAAAAAAATTGTTTCAGGTATGGTCTGTTAAAATTTGTAATTGCTGTATTAGGTTATTGTGCAGTATACAAAGAAGTGAAACCCAAAAAAGATAAGGTAGAAGCCTTAGAAAAAGAATACTCTGAAGCTTGCAATTATTTAGCGTCTCTCAACAGAGAAATTGACCGCTTGCAACGAACATTAGATGGACTCAATAATAGATATGAAACTGCCATGTTAAGAAGACAAGAATTACAAGAAGAAACCGATATTATGATGCGAAGATTAATCGCAGCTGATAAGCTCATGTCTGGGTTATCGAGCGAGCAAAAGCGTTGGACAGAAGATTTAGCAGCGTTGTATATCGAACAGTCACGCCTTATCGGCAATTGCTTGTTAGCAGCATCTTTCTTGAGTTACACCGGCCCATTTTCATTTTCGTTTCGTCAAACAATGCTATACGAAGATTGGATGGGAGATATTTTTGAAAGAGGCATACCACTTACCACACCATTTACTGTAGAAAAAAACTTGACCAATGAAGTGGAAATCAGTGGGTAGGTTATTTTACTGATACACTGTGTGTTAGATTGCTCTTTAAATATGTCTGATGATACCGCCATCTTCAGATTTCGTGGAAATATTTATGGATTAAATAATCCTTACGTTTTATAACCTTGAGTTAAAAAATCTAACACAAACACAAACGATATAACATAATTGATGTTCCATATATTTTAGATGGAATTCAGAAGGCTTACCTCCAGATGAACTGTCCGTACAAAATGGTATTCTTACAACAAGAGCATCTCGATTTCCACTTTGCATTGACCCGCAAACACAAGCTCTCAATTGGATCAAAAAAAAAGAAACTAAGAATAACTTAAAGGTGTCTAACAATAACTATATTTCCAAAGGTTATTAGATGATTTCATTAAAAATATTAATTAATTTTAAAATAACTTTTTTTAGGTACTATCGTTCAACGATCCGCAATTTTTACGTCATTTGGAAATGGCCATTAAATATGGAATGCCGGTTTTGTTTCAAGACGTTAATGAGTATATTGATCCCGTTGTGGATAACGTTTTGGAAAAAAATATTAAAAGTATTTGTATTTTTTATTTTATAATATTTAAGTCTTCTTATAATATTAAACTTTACAGTTATATTTCATTTCAGTGGAAAGCGGCAGAACGTTTGTTATGTTAGGTAGTAATGAGGTGGACTACGATCCACATTTTCGCATGTACCTTACAACTAAACTTGCTAACCCACAGTTCAACCCAGCAGCATATGCTAAAGCTGTTGTCATTAACTATACTGTTACTGTACAGGTAAATATCTATATGCTTGCCCTACCGTGAAATAACGTAGAAAAACTAAACTATGTATAACTAACTAATACTAATACTATAACTAACGAAGGCAATCGAACGCCTTTTACATCCTGTATACAAACTTTTATAGTCTAAAGTAAATAATTCCATTTTATTCTTTAATATAATAATTTTATTGTTAGTAAAGTTGTATATTTGTTAATCAGGGCCTAGAAGATCAGCTTCTTAGTGTTGTAGTACGTGCTGAACGAGCTGATCTTGAAGAACAGCGTGAGAGCCTTATTATTGAAACAAGTGCTAACAAAAGCCTCTTATCAGGATTAGAAGACTCTTTGCTTAGAGAATTAGCTACATCTACTGGTAACATGTTGGATAATGTTGAACTAGTCAATACATTGGAGAACACTAAATCAAAAGCCGCTGAAGTAAGTTTTACTTATTATTAAATTTCAAAATTGTCATATCTAGATTGTTTCCAAGTGTATTTCAAAACAGCATAGAGTATGATAAAAAAGTCAGTTTACTGAATTCTTAAAATCAAATTAATCTTTAGTTTTGTAAAGTTTGCAAGCGCTTTTAAATCGTCAAGGATCAATAAGATTTCATAAAGCTAGTATTCATCGTTAATGGGGTATCTTAATAGCAAGAAAGGTTATGATTGTTGTTACCTTAATAAAACAGTGAATGACCTAATGAAAATAAATAAAGTTAAATCATTATATTTTTAATAGGTAATGGAAAAGCTAGAACTCGCAGAAGCAACAACCAAGGATATTGAAAAGCTTAGAGATGGTTACCGGCCTGTTGCTAAACGTGGATCTATTCTATTCTTCGTTCTATCAGATATGGCCAGTGTCAATTCAATGTACCAGTACTCGCTATCTTCATACCTCGACGTAACTAATTTAATTATTTAAATTTTATCATTGACTATTTATTAAAGAAACGTATCAGAACGTTTTTGTTTTTAGGTCTTCTCGTTTTCGTTACGTAAAGCTATGCCAAACGTAATACTTGCGAAGAGGTTGAAGAATATAATTGATATGTTGACTAAGAACGTGTACGATTATGGATGCACAGGTATTATCATTAAAATGTCAAAGATAATGTTAACGTTAATATATTAAATATACAAATTTTACGTACCTTAATTTAACATTCCAAATAAATACCTTCCATCAAAATTCATACCCAAAAATCTGATTATTCTTCGATCAAAGCCTAATTTACAATCAAAATTTAGTTTGTGAAATAGATTAGATAGTCCCCAAAGTAAAATAATTTAGGACCTGAGATGGCACGTAGCATATTTAGGGGAAAATTGGCACAGTCTTTCAGACGGTTCCTATTTCTTCTATTATCTGATACAATTATTAATATAGCTTGCCACGTTAAAATCAAAGTCTACAACTTTCTCTTGATTTATTGTATTCTAATTTCTGTAGGTATATTCGAAAGACATAAGTTATTGTTCTCATTCCAAATGGACATAAAACTCGAGCAAAGTGAAGGCAATGTGACACAAATGCAACTCGACTTCTTTATCAAGGGCAACATCTCATTGGAAAAGGCAGCAAGGGCTTGTCCGGCGACTTGGATACCAGCACAGGTAATATTTAAAAAAATTAAATATTAAATGAATAAATTACTTGAATGATCATGAAATAAAAAAATTTACAGGGGTGGCAAGACATCGTTAAATTGAGTACAGATTTTCCAGACAACTTCGCTGATTTAGTTGACAATATATCGAACGGTCTTGAAGTTTGGCAAGAGGTAATAATATTTTTTATACAGTTTTGTATTTAATTTCTACTGTCGATATAAATAGAACAAAGCTATAGGTAAGTTTAATATCCACATACATAGAGTTAAATATTCGGAGAAATCTCGAAGATATAAATTGCATAATTAGCTTACCGTTTGACCAGACTAATAACAATGCTTAGAACAACAAGTAAAATAACTTTTCTGTCCCATGCAAAACAAACTGAATTAACTTACAACGACTATGACGATACTAAACGAAGTGGCACATATCCCATTTATTTTTACCCAACTTCTTTTCTTTGTTTGTTATCATTGTACTCCTGTTGTAAGTCGGCCCATGTTTTCTTTTTCATTATCATCAACTTTACGATTAATTATTGGAACAATAAATCATTTTAATCACAATTATAATTCTTAATACAGTGGTTCGACAGCGATACTCCCGAATCAGCCGAGATTCCAAATGGTTACCGCGAGAAACTGAATCCGTTTGAAATCTTGATGCTACTTCGCTGTTTTCGCGTAGACCGTATCTACCGAGCACTGACTGATTATATAACCGTGACTATGGGAGAAGATTATATAACGCCACCGGTGATCAGGTACATAATAGCCAACCATTTCTAAATCTAAAGATGAGGTAACTGATACAGTAAAGTAACGCATTGTTGCTTTTGAGAAGAAGAATTAATTCCATTGAAGTGCTCTAATGAAGATTAAGCAGGTTACATATATCCCAAGAATTTTTCAGAAATATGCAAATTTCCTCTCTGGTTTCCTTGCCCGAAAAGGGCATACAGAATTTTCAATTCTAATAACTCAAGTAGGTACCCTACTCGATATTTGAAGTTTTACTATTCGGCCGTCATGCTTTGACCCAAATAATAATGGTGAAATGAAACTCAATGTGAAATAATATTTCAACAGTCTAGATATGATTTACGAACAAACGACACCATTCACTCCTGTGGTTTTCATCTTAAGCCCTGGATCTGATCCCACTGCCGATCTTATGAAGCTAGCAGATAAATGTGGCTTTGGAGGTGGTAAATTTAAATACTTGTCTCTAGGTCAAGGACAAGAAGGGGTACGTAAAGAGTTACTTGCTTTTATAGAATTCAAAATACTGCAAGATACTGTAAGAAACATATTCTATATTATAATAGGTAAAAGTTTTATAAAGCGGATCTTAATTACAATATAACTTAAGTTTAGCAGTATCTTACTAGCCTTCTGACTTCTTAAATTTAAGAGGTGTGTTTTATAATAATACATGCTAGGAAATATGTAGGCAAATACCAAAGTTTCTAAAGTAGCTTATCGTATCCCAAAGCTGAAGTAGTTAAGTAGAATTCCGGAGCACACGGGGACAAAGACATCAATGGCTTTGGCCCCAATGCGTTACGATGGAAAATGCAGCTTTGGCAGATCTTTCACTGCCTACTAATACAGAAAACCTGTAAGAGCTAAACCGCTTAATAACCTAACGTGTTTCAAATTAGTTAAGAGCACTAGACGCTCAAGCAAAAGGAATTCTTAATTATGAATTTTACTTATTTTTTACTTTAGGCAGCATTAGCTTTATTAGAAGGCGCTATCTCCCATGGGCAGTGGTTAATCTTGCAAAATTGTCATTTGTTGGTTTCTTTTTTGCGTGAGTTAGAGAAACAACTTGAGATGATGGAAAAACCACATCCAGAATACCGTTTATGGCTCACTACAGATCCTACTCCTACATTTCCAATTGGCATACTACAGAGATCTTTAAAAGGTATGATATGTTTGCTGTACTCCATTTTAATTGTTATACGATTTTCTACGTAACTTATTCTGTATATTAAAAACGATAAAAGTAAATTCTTAGAATATTACATGCTATGTTGGTATGTCCCTCCCCTTATCATCATCCTTAGATGTTAGAAAGCGGCAGCTTTGTCTTGGTCTACGAAGACGCGTGTGTGTTTGATCTACTATTTATTTTCGACAATCAGAATAACTAAAATTGCTCTTATGAAGTCTTTACGTTATTTCCGTGGAATACTATTACAAATAAAGTCATCATCCAGGTTCTTTGTGGCTAAATGATTCGGATCGCTAGTCTTTGATTGTTTGAATCATATGTGTAATGTGATAGTAGATACAATAATTATTATTGCATATAATATGATTTATTACAAGCTTTTTTTCAGTGGTCACAGAACCGCCTAACGGACTTAAACTGAACCTACGCAATACATACTTCAAAATGCGCGCTCACGCTCTAGATGAGTGCATCCATCCGCAATTCAAGAAGTTGGTTTATGTATTGGCATTCTTCCATGCTGTCGTTCAGGTACTCAGAATATGAAAATATCTCCTCCTGCGATCATCAAATGCTTTCTACCAGTGCCTCAGCTCAGAGCAAAACACCATAAACGACTTTGTCAGGATATGGGACTTAAATTTGCTAAGCTTCTCCAAGATTAGCAGGTTATTAATATCATAGATAGTCTTTAGACACGTAAAAGTGGATAATTATATAGTTTAGTGACAGTGAGTTGTAATAGATAATGTCTAAATTTTATTACAAGAAATCAAGCCTCAATATTATTTTGATAAAAGTTAATAGATAAAAAAAACACCTCATGAATCATGAGTCACCAATGAGTTTTTTGTTAAAACTATGTGTCTAATTGATAATTGCAATTTATCACACGCTTTTCTGTGAAGGAAAACATCGTGAGGAAACCTGCATAACTCTAGAGAATTCAGAAGATATGCTTAACCTACCAATCCGCATTGGAGCAGCGTGGTAGGTCTTAGCTCAAATCCTTCTCTCTGAAAACGGAGAGATGAGGCTTATTCCCAGCAGTGGGATAGTAACAGGCCGCTACTTTTATTCTTTTTAGGCTATATAATTAATTAAGTTTCATTTCACCAGGAAAGGCGCAAATATGACAAGATCGGCTGGAATATAGCATATGACTTCAGCGAGTCAGATTTTGTTGTCTGCATGCAGATTTTGCAGTGCTACCTTGACAGATGCTATTCAGCCAAGGGTCCGGTACCGTGGTCTACGCTTAAGTACTTATTTGGTGAAGTGAGTATCATTTCAACTTAAGGGTTTAGGTTTTATGTAGAGGTAGAGCGGTTTACAAAACTCGACTGCTGGAAACTTTAGTCGCGTGCAGCGCATAAACCAGCAGAGATACACTAAAGTAATGTACAAGAGAATTGTAGGCCTACAAAAATACTACAAAAAAGTCCGCGACAGCATGTCTCTATCTCTTATGATTAACTCAAAATAACTACTTTTGTGTCTTTTGTAACTAGGCCACGCGGGCCAAGCAGGCACAGATAGTAATAAATATATTTCTAAAATTGCGTGTATGTAATTAAGTTACGTGGGCCTCAAATTTGATTAGCAATAGGCGTTTATTAAAATATCTAAGTTGAGAGCAGAGTTACTCTGCGTTATCAGCTGCGATGAAGTTCAAATTCAACTGCCATCGGTTTACCTATTATTTGTATGTAAGCGAAATTACGAACAAAATTTCAGGTAATGTACGGTGGCCGAGTAATAGATGATTTCGATAGGAGAGTAGTCAAAACCTACATGGACGAATATTTGGGAGAGTTCCTGTTTGATAAGTTCCAACCTTTCCACTTCTACCACGACCCTACGTTTGATTACGTGATACCGCCTGATGGTGAACGAGAAGAGTATGTCGGTAATTATTAAATTAAGTTTAAATTTATTTACAGCAAAAATGTACAAGTTATATCTATCTTAAATTACTTACACGCTAGGACTATACAAATCATGTCAACGTGGAATGGTCCCAAGAATGCTGGCAGCGTTTGAATCGCTAAGCTGATTCCATGTGCGAAAAAGGAGCCAGCCCTCTTGTCACCTGAAGAGGCAATTAACCGAGGTGTTAAAACGGATAAAAAAAAATTTGCACTTTGACTTTTGCATTAATTATCATTATTTAGTCGTATAGCTTTCTCTAGTAAATATAACAGTGGATTATTGTATATAGTGCCAGTACAGGTGCAAAAAAAAATATCTTCTACCAGCCCTTATCCCGCTATAAGTGGGGTCGGCACAATATGTTATTAACATGTCGTGATGATTTGGCTACGTATTTAACGATCGGCCACCTGCCTGACATCACCTTACCTTAGTTGTATTTAACGACACCTAAGTAAGAAAGAGGGTGGTCTATTATACTTAACCGGATACCACACGGCGGGTCGCCTTGCCTTAGTCGCCCTTTACGACACCTCGGTAAGAAATGAGGGTGGTACTATTCTATTCAGCCGGACACCGGTAAAATATGACGGAGGTACGAGTAAGTTGACGTCAGGCAGGTGGCCGGTAGTAAAATAACATGTGAATGTTTATAGCATGTGCCAACCCCACTTAGAGTGGGATAAGGGCAGGATGATGATTTTTGGTGTAGAATAATTATAACTACTTTTTTAATGTGATCTTTTTGTTTAGATTTCATAGATACCTTGCCACTGGCGAACACTCCAGAAGTATTTGGCCTCCATCCGAATGCTGAGATTGGATATTTCAGCCAGGCGGTGCGAGAAATGTGGGGACACCTCATCGAATTGCAGCCGCAAACAAGTATTTCTTTATTATATCCGGCCATTTAATAACCGATTGTTTCATCAAAAATCGATTTTTAAAAAATCGGTTAACTTTTTTCTTGTCTTTTAAGATTAGCTATGCATTGTTGGATGAAACCAATTTAGCCAAAACTGCACATTTTATTCGAATTTCACAAACAGCACATTTATTGTCACTTCTTGGTAGTTGCTCACTTTTATCAGCATTTATTGTAATTAATTACTAATATTAAAAAAGACAACATTACAAATAGTCAGAAAAATCGATTTTTAAAAGATCGATTTATTAATCGTTTTTTTCTACTTAATGTCACATCTCTAAGATAAAGCGCCGCGAGCCTCAAAACAAAACACTAGCAGTTAACAGTGGTAGCAGTAACAGTTTCACCTCAGAAACAGAACTCCGTCAGACATGTTTTAACACGATCTTAACACAGTATTTAATAATCGTACACGTCTAGCTTTACAGCTAGATTCCTAGCGATGACACGATCCAGCAGCGTAACAGCATAATAACCGTACTAATTAAATTTTTTTACGACTTTTTATAGACATTTTAGACGTTTTATAGACAATTATCAAACTCCCTTTTTTGCTCGGTCACGTAATTAGTTGTTTACTAGTGAAGAGAGGACATTTAACTATTTTCATTAACAAATTCAAGATGGCGCCACAATCGCTAGCGCCGAAATAATTATGTCAAAATAGTCACTTATTTACTGATTTCAACATGCAATAAATCACTTAATATAATTATTGATTATCTTTAATATTTAAATGAAAATCTTGTATGTATATATATTTTTTCGGAATCTCGGAAACGGCTCCAACGATTTTCCTGAAATTCAACATGCAGAGGGTTTTGAGGGAGAAAAATCGATCTAGCTAGGTTTTATGAAAAAAAACTCGTTTTATTCCTGTTTTTGGGCACAAAAAATTTCTAAATTAGGAAGGAAAGCAAATGATATATTTGGCTGTCAAATTTAATGCTATGACAGGCTAATAGTAACAAGCGCACCAAAATCAAATTCAAATTAATTGTAACCCCGAGTTCGAGACCGGCGTTTTCGTACTTTTTTTAATTGCCTTTTTTTCTTTCTTTTTTATTTTTTTTTATTGTATTTTTATTATCTTTTAAATAATTACCGAATAAGGCTCGGTAAGGTACTTTATTATTATACATCAATGGACGTGACGTATTCCTTCTATCTATCTAATTTCGGGGCGCCTGTCGGTGCAGGGCGGGTCGTCAGCTCCTATTCCGGACTATTCCACCCATTTCCCCATGTTGGGACAAGGGTTTCACTGGTGTCCCGACAGTGTCTCCTGCTCTAATCTACCCGTAACTTTTACGAACCTGATAATATCCCTGAAGGAGATATTTGTCAGATCCTCAACTTCAATTTCATCCTTACCTAGTATCTCCCATGTTACCAGCGAGTACATAGAGCACTCAGCCATAAGGTGAAGGTAAGGGGAACATATTCCTCAGTCTCCTATTACTCGTGCGGAAACAAAATAAACTTGCTCGCCTGCTTTAAGTTGTTAAGTTTGAGTAATAGTTTTTATCAAAATTTCCTGTAAGTATAAGTATAATTTGTCTCCTTTTATTAATGTAAATAATTTTGTACCTAACTACTTACCATAACGCTGTACTCGCCTTAAAAAGTGTTTTACCTAGAACTTGCCTTATGAAAAAGTGTATTAATAAGTATGTCTAAAATGCTATTGGCTTGTCATAATAAATAAATACGTTTTTATGTAATAATTACATTATATTTAACTATTTTCATGCATCCAGCCAGCAAATTCAGTAAGTACATAGAAGTAAATAAATTAATATTTACAATAACTTCATGATAATCTTTCTCTAATCTAATTTTGTTTTTATTGCTACAAGGAGAAAGGAATGGTAAATGTCTTTTATATATATTCTTCTAATAGGATATCGCACGCTTAGTATTGAAGTGACCGAATTAAAAAAAAGTTGTTTTGTGGCAAATTGCAATAAAGCGTAGCGTCTAATCAACTCAATAAAAGTGTTAAAAAGATTCACAACTTGGAAGGGCAAGTAAACACTAGTTTTTTTTATAGTTCTTAATATGATTTCATATATGACACTGAATTAAGGATTATAATTCAAATTCAAAATTGTCTGTATTCAAATAAACTTGTAAACGTACTTTTGAATCGTCAATTTTACTGCTGGTTGCTCTTTTCAATAAATAATACTTACAACTAGTTACATTAAGTAATTACTATCTTGTGCAGGGTCGGACAGTAGCTATATCCACGCATTCTTATCATCTAAATAATCCTCAACAGTATAGTAAGTAGGCTTTCTGTATCAGCCTCTCTTTAACAGTTTAAAAACTGCTGTAATGGCAAAGCTAAAATTGATTGCGGTAATGTATCTCAATTTGCCTAATTTTTAATTTGGTTTCTTTAATAATAAGCGTACGACATGTGTTTGTCATTGTCTCATATTTATTTATCTATTTAAAACAGCATGGCAACTTATTATATCGGGTTAGCCCGACTAGTTTCGAGTCCATCCGGGGCCCTAATTCATTCAATTCCTTATACGGCGTTATCGCAGTGGGAAATGAGAAATATATAAAGACCCCAGATGGGCTGGGTAGGGCTCACCCGATAGACTAAGATGTGAGTATAGCCAGGTTTTATAAATTAACTAGGAATACCACTATTGATAGTTTCCACCGTGTGGTATCCTGTTAGTAGAATAGACCACGCTCTTACTTACTGAGGTGTCGTAAAAGGCGACTAAGGTTGTTCGACCCGTTGTGTGGTATGCGGCTGAGTAGAATAGACCAACCTCATTTCTTACCAAGGTATCGTAAAAGGCGCCTAAAGTAAGTTGACCCGCCGTCTGGTATACGGCTGAGTAGAATACCACCCACTTTCTTACCTAGGTGTCGTAAAATACGATTAAGGTAAGTTGAAGTCAAGCAGGCGACAGGTGGGAAAACACCTAGATAAATGTAACAGGTTTATAACATATTGTTCCGACCCCACTTAGAGTGGGATACGGGCAGGAGGATGTTGACCACTCTTGATAGCTTAAATTAAAAAAAAAACTAAATCATAAAGTTATTTTGTGAAATAGGTGAAGGCGGTGGCGCGATGAGCAGAGAAGATTTTATAGATATGATCGCAGTGGATATCCTTTCGAAATTACCTCCGCTTTATGAGGTTTGGCGCGTTCGAAAACAATTCGAAATGAATATCACTCCAAGTGTAGTTGTGCTGTTACAAGAACTCGAGAGGTATGCAAAACTATTGTTATAGCATGTTTCTACTACAACCTTCTTAATAGAGTTGGTCAAAAAGAAAAACATGGTGGCCGTCATTATGTCATGGAGTAGTTGCGAAAGTGTAAATGAGTTGACTTTGGGAAAATTGCTTTTTATTAATTGAATAAGTATAAAAGAAGAAATATCGTTGTTTGTTATACTATATTTACACAAGTTAAGAAATTATATAATTTATAGAATTAGGCGTTACTTTACTGAGATCCATAATACAAAACTAATGTGAATATTATTTTCATATAATCCACTATAAAATAAATATGTAATGCTAAATGTAGAGTGTACTATACGTTCTCAAACCTGATACATGCAGAATTTGTAAGAACTCATGCACTACCCGACATCGATAACACAACAATACACAAGCACTTGCAATTTATCACACACTTTTCGGTAAAGTAAAACATTGTGAGGAAACCTGCATATCTCTAGAGAAATCTGGTGTGTAACCTACCAATCCGCATTGGAGCAGCGTGTTAGGTCTTAGCTCCAATCCTTCTCTTCAAAAACGGAGAGAAGAGGCCTTTTCCAAGCAGAAGAGTAATAGGCCGCTACTTTACTTTTTTTAATACTAAGCGTCTATTTATTTCTGACAGATTCAATCGTCTCGTAAGCAAGCTGCTCGTGACTCTATCTCAACTGCGCAAAGCTCTAGCAGGAGAGATTGGGATGGACGCAATACTAGACAACGTGTCCTACTGCCTATTTAATGGACAGATACCAAATGTATGGCGCAGTCTAGCCTCAGACACAAGGAAAGGTCTCGGAGGATGGATAGACCACTTTATGGCAAGAACTAAACAGTACACAGACTGGGTATTTATTTATTTTATTAGGTCCACCAACAGAGTATACATTTTTTATTAACTTATTTATTAATATACATTTAAAAAGTCTAATGCTACCCTATTTATAGTTGGACACTGCATGCTCAAAAATACAGTACATTATGATCATTATAAAATTGTCAACATATTAGAATAGTCAAAAGTCAAAAAAAAATAAAAGAGATAAATGTCAAAATGGCAATAATAATGATAAATAACAATAATAATTAGACCACAATAATAATAAAAATAAACATAATATATTTAAAATTAGTATTAAAATTTTACATTAAAGGTCTACCATTTAGTAATGTAAAGGTATGTGTTAAAGTACAAATAATTGTGCGAAACATGTTTTACCCAAAGAACTATTAGTAAAATGATGATAGTTATCTAGGTATGTTATTCCAGTTCTTTTAGACTCCGCTCTTTATAGAGTTGCTTTAAAAGCAAAGTAATGGCTTGTTATCATCATCAATTAGCACAATGAGTATCAACCTATAGCATTCGCTATCATGTTTTTGAATAGAAATGTTGGAGCTATCCACCACGTTGTTCCAATATGGATTGGTAGGTTAGGTTAGGTTAGAATTCTCTAGAAATATGCACGCTTCCTCGCGATGTTTTACTTTAAAGAAAAGCGTGTGATATATTGCAAAAATCAGTTAGACACATAACTATATGACTAATATACGACATAAATTTGCTTGCTACTTTTAACTCAATGAAGATTGTTGAAAAATTCTTAGACTGTATGTAAAAAACTAAGTAACAGCCTAATGATATCACAATTCTGGGCTCTTCTTTTTAGACCTTGTACTTGTGGTGCTTTGACCAATTAACTGCTCGAATGAGGATTGCGGAGGTTAGCCTACATTTACCTTGAACTCTCCAGGTATATGAAGGTTCCAGCAATGAAAAGGGCGCGCTAAATTATTCATATCAATCAGAATGTAACAGGAGTAATAGTTATAAAATTATTACTTGATGCATTAGAAAATCGCAGATTTGCTATAATCTATTTAATCTAACTGTCAAAATCTGTGAAACAATCTGTAAAAATCTGTAATCAAAAACAATCTGTAAAAATTCTATAATTACTATTGTACTATGGGATTCCTACTTCTATAAATTATTTTAAGTCATCATCATCTTCCTGCCCTTATCCCACTCTAAGTGGGCTCGGCACATGTTATAAATATGCTGACACGTGATTTGGCTGCGTTTTAACGACCGGCCGCCTGCCTGACGTCAACTTATCTCAGTCGTATTTTACGACACCTCGGTAAGAAAGAGGGTGGTCTATTCTACTAAACCGGATACCACACGATGGGTCAACTTCCTTAGTTGCCTTTTACGACACCTCGGTAAGAAATGATACTACACGGCTAAAATTATTTTAAGTATGTTAATATAGAATAGGCGTTACTTTGCGGAGGTCCATAATAAAAAAGTAATGAGAATATTATTTTGCTATAATCCGCGATAAAAATCGCTATAAAATTTTTTATCGCGGATTATAGCAACATAATATTCTCATTACTTTTGTATGTTAAATAACTAATTTTTATTAATGACTGCAGGCAACAATGGAAGAGCCAATAGTGATTTGGCTATCTGGCCTCCACATCCCGGAGTCATATCTCATCGCGCACATACAAATGGCGTGTCGACTGTATACTTGGCCCTTGGATAGATCAACGCAGTTCACGCGCGTTACCAAGTTCACCTCAGCGGATGATATCGAAGAAAGGGCAGTTACTGTGAGTAGATTTTACCTTATATATTAATAGGAGGAAGTGTTTTTAATGGTTGCGCTATTAAAGCGTGATCGAGTTTATAGCAAATGAGTATCTCACATTATTTGTGGAGATAAATTGTAGGTAAATTTGAGGTCTTACACACATTTTATACACAACCTTTATGAAACGTCACTTTGTTACGAGTTGTCAGTTTACCAGCACAACAAACTACCAACCAGGAGGGGGGGGGGGGTCATACCTCTCTACGTTCATTAAAACCAGGACTTTTTATCGAATATTTGAGACGACTGTATGAGCTTTAATCGTGCTAATTTTCCTCAGTATTTGTCTTTATTTTCATCAATATTAGGGATTACCCTTAAGAACTTTGAAGTGTAACGGACTTTTCTATTTATTCTTTTCTTGTGACTGTAAGGAATTTAAGAAAATGTTTTTTTTTATATGTAAAGCAATATTAAGCCAAAGTTTGACAAACATACTCAGCATTATAAAATCAACATCATGATCTTCCTACCCTTACTTCGCTTTAAGTGTGGTCGGCACAATATGTATTCATTTTCCATTCTTCTCCATCATTCCTTATCTGTGCCGCTACTTTTTTTATATGCATATAATTCTTTACAAAATACATCCCTATTTCTTTTGGCCTCTACAATAAAATTATCCACATTTATACTTTAAACTCTTTTGGTCACATGATTTCCAACTCTATTCGTAACATGACCATACCAACTTAAACTTCTACTTCTCGTCTTTTCTATATGGGCGCAGCTTTCAAGTATTCTATCAGATATTGTCACACCACACTTTAATCTTAACATTCTCATCTCATTTGAATGCACCTATGTTTCATGTTTCTTTTATATCCCTCATGGATATTTCCAGGGATGTTATGTCCGCGGACTTTATCTGGAAGGAGCTCGCTGGGATCTTGAAGACGGATGCTTACGTCGATCACACCCTAAGGTCCTAATCACCGAGTTGCCCATAATGTATATTATTCCTATTGAAGCTCACAAGCTCAAGCTACAGGTGAGTTTCTAACTAATGCCTACTTCAATTACCTTTATTCCAACTACCTACTCCAATTACCATTTGAACAACGAGGTACGCCGATTGCCTTGTGGTATCCGATTGGGTATAATAGACTAATGGCTACCCTCATTTCTTACCGTGGTGCCGTAAAAGGCGACTAAGGTAAATTGACTCGTCGTGTGGTATCCAGCTGAGTAGAATAGACCACCCTCATTTTTTATCGATGTGTCGTAAAAGGCGACTAAGGTACGTCGACCAGCCGTGTGTTAACCGGCTGAGTAGAATAGACCACTCTCATTTCTTGCAGAGGTGTCGTAAAAGGTGACTAAGGTAAGTTGACGTCAGGCAGCCGGCCGGTCGTAAAATACATAGCTAATTCATCTAACAACATATTTTAAACGTGCCGACACCACTTAGAGTGGGATAAGGGAAAGAGAATGATGATGAATAATGACTATAATTATATATTTGACTGGCCCGTTGGCGCAGTGGGCAGTGACCCTGCCTTCAGCTCCATGGGTCGCGGGTTCGATTCCCGCCGAGGGCAAAAAATTGTCTCCAAAAAAATTGGTGTCCCATATATCTATTTTATATAATTGTATTATAATGACTAAAGGAAACACCTAAAAATATATTTAAATTTTCCAGAATACACTACGCACTCCTGTATATACCACTTCGTCCCGACGAAACGCTATGGGCGTTGGTCTGGTGTTTGAATCGGATCTATGGACTACAGAACATTGCAGCCACTGGGTCCTACAAGGGGTCTGCCTCGTGATGAATACTGACTGATTTTTATATTAGTAATATTGCCAAAATAATATTATTACTGCATAAATAAAGACTGATTCACTAATATGTTTTTTATTAATTCAAAACATCACTGTGTGGTATCCGACTGAGTAGAAAACCACCCTTATGTGTTACAGAGGCGTCATAAAAGATTAGTAAGGTAAGTCGACCCGTCGTGTGGTATCCGGTTGAGTAGTATAACCCCACTACACTCATTTCTTACTGAGGTGTTGTTAAAGGCGACTAAAGTAAGTTGACCTACCGTATTGTATCCCGCTGAGTAGTATAAACCACCCTTATTTCTTACCAAAATGTCGTAGAAGGCGACTAAGGTAAATCGACTCGCCGTGTAGTAGCCGGCTGAGTAGAATAGCAATAGACCCCCCTTATTTCTTACTGAGGTGTCGAAAAAGGAGACTAATTTTTGATTGTTTGAGTCTTTTATTTCACTATGTTACATACATTGCACATAATTTAGTAAAGTTCATTTGATATGTGTTTAATTTATATATAATACTTACGTAGTAATAAGTAAAACAGTTGACTGGACAATTTACATCAGTAGCTTGAACTACGACTCTGGCGAGCCCGAGGCGAGTGTAAACTAACTATAAATAGTATCATTGATATAAATCAACTCTGTTATAAATAAGTGATCTTGAATTATATTTTGGGTCGATGTCAACTGTGCGTTATTCCATAAAATATTTTGTAGGGGTCAAGTACTCCGTTCGCAATTTTTTTTAATTTTTATCTAAGGATTAATTAGGCACGCGTTAATTGCGAAAGCTCAAAAAAATAAATCCTTTTAGCAATAATGTCTACTTTCATATTATATCAGACCTCCAATGCCATGTTTTTCATTTTATTTATAATATTTTCTAGACCTCGCAGTTAAATAATATCAAGGCACGTAACGATAACATGGGGTTAAGTAATTTTTGGAAATAATATCGTGCCACACCACTAGCGCCATCTATTATGATGAGAAGATATTACATTAATTTTGTATTATAGATTTCAACAACTGATATTACGTGGTATCGATTAATAGCGGCTGACGTTAAGTTGACCCGCCGTGTAGTATCCGGCTGAGTAGAATAGACCACCCTTATTTCTTACCGAGGTGTCGTAAAATACGACTAAGTAAGTTGTACTTTTACTAAAGTACGAGTAAGTCTGGACGATTTCAGCTATCCAGCCCATTCTCCAAGGCTGGGTCGCCAGGAAGCATGGGGGTCCTCACCTTCCACCTGACACAGGTGCTTTATGGACATGGTTGTTTCGGGAGGTATCTGTGAAAGGTAGCCCGGTGCGAAGAGTCCGGTGAGTGCACGAGTGCGGCGCCGAATTTGACAAGGCATCCACAGGCTGTCCAGCTTGGGCAGTTCAGCGGGCAGAGCTCGTGGCACAGGTGCGGCACGATCTCTTTTCGCCTACCGTGGTTCGTGCCATGGTGGAAAGGGATCCGATCAGCCTTAGGCGAGCGGGGCGCAGACGACTCGCTGAAACCCGTCGTATGCCACCCTAACGGGAACCTCTGGGCGTCTCGAACGGGGTTCATATTCAAATTCAAAATATTCTTTATTCAAATAAACTTGTAAACAAGTGCTTTTGAATCGTCAACTCTACCGCTGGTTCGGAAAGCTGTTCCTATCGAGAAGAGCCAGCAAGAAACTCGGCGGTTGCTCTTTTAAAAATATAATTCTTAAAACTATTCACATTAAGTCGATACTGTCTTGTACAGGTTCAAAGAGAGCTATATCCACACATTCTTATCTTCTAAATAATCTTCATGAGTATAGTAGGCTTTCTGTATCAGCCTCTTTTTAACAGTGTTTTTAAACTGGTGTAATGGCAAAGCTGAAATTGATTGCGGAATTTTATTATAGAATAGGACGCCCATCTGAAAAGGTCCCCGAGGCGATCGATGCATCTGGTTGCTCACGATGGATCGATTAGCGGAGGGAGGGGCCACTTTTAGGGAGGCCCCGACACAGAGATGGCGCACTCTGGGGTTTGAGTTGCTGCTGGCGGGGATGTCACGTAGAGTGGGATATGGGCAGGGGAATGATGATAAATTCATACAAACAAAACCATTTATTATTTTATTCTTATCTATCTTCACATTTTGGCACTGCTTGTGGTAAACACAAATTGTAAAAGGATGCACTCGAGAAATCTTTTAATGGATGCCATTTAACCCAACCTTTATTTTGCAGAAACCCCTTTGATTGTTCCCTGCCAACGTAATGTGGATCCTGTAACAGACATGTAAAATCTTTTCACCTATCTCAGGAAACATTAACATATTTTGACTTAGCAAGAGACACATCATCATCACACCACCCAATTGCCCAAGTTCCACCTACTCTATTATTTTTTAATTTTTCTTTTCAATTTTTTTTTATTTTTTTTTACATCATTTTAAAAATTACAGAGCAAGTCGGTCACCCAGTGACTTATAATAAGTTAATTTATCGCGGATTATAGCAAATAATATTCTCATTACTTTTCTACCCTATGATAATAATAACCACATGATAACCTATGATAATAATATATGATAAATTCCTTACCACAACTAACAATTTAGAGTCAACACCATCAATATGAACACCCATGATGCCTTTTGATGAGCAATCAACATCACCTCCCATCATAATTGGGCTGCCAAACCTTTGAAAATGTGTCTGCAAAGTCTCCACAATGTTTTCAAGTTCATCGCCTTTATTTACATGGATAATTTTACTTGGCACATCATACAATTTATCTAGAACAAGGCACACCTGAAAATTACATTAATATCAAAGCAAAAAATGTTTAATTCTGTACCAGCGAGATGCATATGTGTAGGAACACAATTGACTGGCCTGTGGGTAGTGATCATGCCTTCAGTGCCTCGGGCCGCGGGTTCGATTCCCGCTGAGGGCTACATTTTCTATGAAAAGAATTAGTTGGTCTTCGAGCCTGGGTGCATATTTGTATTTAAGTATGTATTTAACAATTATACATGTATATATTCACCAGTTGTCTGTCACCAATAATACAAGTATTAACCATGTGTGTAAGTTTTGTTTTTTTAATTCTATAACAAATTTCTATAATTTTTATTTCTATAACAAAGCATCAATATTTCTTCTTATACCTTTATACTTATTCAATAAATAAAAAGCAATTTTCCCAAAGTCAACTCATTTACTCTTTCTCAACTACTCAATGACACAATCAGGGGGGTGAAACTCTCTAAGAAGCACTCTTTAGGTCGCCGAGAGCGTCATCTCACAGAAAGTATTGGACAACAAAAATTAGTTTTATATCATTATTCACTAGATGTCGCAAATGATACACTGTAATATATATAAGTATGTCATAAATTTTCAAATTTTTCTGCCAAAAACGCATCACTGCTTATTTAAAGGTCTATATTGGAAATTACGCCGTTCAAAAATTATTTTATGTGTTATTTTGGATGTGAAAACGTTGGTAAGTAACTACTATAATGTTTTTGAAACCATTTAATACCTTTTCCTAACAATAGAAATTTTTACTGCAGAAATTTAATTTTTAACCCTTTTAGTGCCGAGCGAAAACGAAATGCCTACACGAGAATAACCAGCCGAATTTTTTAAATTTTATTTATGTACATTCTTATGCAATTAAAACCAAACGAGAAATAATATTTACACGATTCAAAAAGTAATATACTAAGAATAAAATAGGAACAAGTTTGCTCCTCCTTAACCCATTCTAAGTAGGGTTTGAAACAATTTGTTGCATGTTAGTTATTTTACGAGCACCCGCCTGCCTGACGTCAACTTACAAGTCGCCCTTCACGACACCTTGATAAGACATAAGGTTGGTCTATTCTATACCACACGGTGAATAATAAGACATACAGCATATCGGAGTAAAAATTCACGACAAATAATACAAACAATATTAAAAAATGAGTTTGCAACAAGATAAATAATACCTATTACCTAATACCTACATAACAAAAAAAGAGATTACTCGAAGGTAACACACAGGTAAAGGTATTACACAGTAAGCGCCGTGTGGATTTTTGAAAACCTGTTTATATTTGTTTGTATTTTTTTTATTTCTGACTGTATGCAATTTTTATGAGAGGGCAGTGAGAAGCAACTTATCGGCTTTCGGCACAAAAGGGTTAAAGCAGCCATTTCGCTGAAATGTACTAAATAAAATTATTATAAGTGCCACAATACCTTTAACTTTGTTTTTCAGAAAAAAATATGTGGTTATTCGTAATAAATATTATATTTTAACACTTTCGGTTACATTATTTTGGTATACATTTTAAATATTTGGTCTGATTTAGACTATAGCTACAAAAATTCAAATGTGTGATTTCAGGTTTACAGCAAATGAAGATTATGATTATGAAAACTAATTACTGTAGTACGTATGCAAAGTTAGTTGTTTTCAACGAATAAACATGTAAACTGATGAACATTTATTATTTGTATACGCTTGATATTTTTTTTAATGTTTTAAAAGTATTTTTCAAGTGTTTCCTGGTTGACATACTATTTAAAAAGATGTAAAAAATAAAAATTATTAAATATTACATAGCTTTAATCTTTTATTCATTACCCTTATGTAGAATAATAGTTTGGTGCTACTCTTTGATTTGAACTGGAATTTGGAGATGCCAAGTCCGTTCAAATTGAAGTGGTATAGCGCCAAACTATTTTTTTGTAAATGCTATTTTTATATAAGGGTCACTATATGAATGCAGTATAGCGCCATCTAGTGGATTATTATGATAATGTTACAGCGACATCTCTGCCAGATCAGCGAATACAGTTCCTTTCATTACTTCAATAAAATGACAGAGTTGCTCATCTATATCCTATATAGTGTATTATCTATGGACACAATGACAGCCACAATGCTTTTTCATATTACCTAATGACCAACTCTATGAAGGAGGTTGTATTAGAAACATGTTGTAACAATTTCTTTAGGTATTTAATAAAAAAATACTTGTATTTTTAATGTATCAGGTATGAACATCTAGCATTACATATATTTTCTATTTACTTTTATTTATTTATTTTTATTAAGAAGATAAACAGTTATACAACACATAATTATAAGAGAAACAAAAAAGGACAAACAAAAAGTCTTCACAGGAAACAAAAAAACTTAAAGAACAAATAGAACACACATACAAATTAAATTACATATTAATTATTTATCGCGGATTATATAATATTATCATTACGTACCTCGAAACTGCCAATCCACTGTCTGGAGCCCAGAAATGATTGTGGCTTATCCTCCAACTCTACTAAAATCTTCTGAATTTCTCTTATACTTGGAACATTTGTCGAATTATAATTATATTTCATCCAGGAGCAAATTGTTTGTAATGTTCTATAGCCGCAACCCCAACCCTGTAACAAAATAAAACAAATAGTTTAAAGGTTATATTCTTTAATAAACATAGTAATTAAACAAAAATAGTATATTATTACCCTATCATCAAATCCATCGCACAAATAATGGTAATATTCGTAACAACCTTTTACAAAATAAGTATTTTCAGAATATTTTTGATCAACATTTAAGTGGACATCTGTCAAAAGTTTGAGTGACATTTTGTGAACAACTAACAGATAAAGTATATGTAGGTTTGATGAAGCAATTGTGCGACCTAAGACAAAACGGAACGTCAACCCGACGTTTTTAAAATATTCAAATTCAGAATTTGATAGATACGCTAAATTTTCGCAACACTGTATAAACGTCACGCTACTATACTATTGTACAAATCCGCAATAAAGGTTTTAAACCACTCAAGCACGCCGTTTACTTGAAGAAGGTTACTATACATACATATAGATAAAAGCAATTTACTTAGTGCTTCATTATATACACGACAGAAGGCGTAACTAGGATCATCGATTTAATTTTGGTACAATATACACCAAGATGGCATTACCTGGAAATGCCTTTTATCGCTTAATTTTTATTTTGTTAATTCCTAAAATATTAATTTAAATTGTATTGACTCGATAATAAATCAAAAAAAGTTTGATATAACAACTATTTAGTTAATACTGCATCCGTGTTTCGAATCGAAAAAGAGTAAGCTATCCTGAAAAAAAAGTTAGATATATACCAGATATATTCTTCTTTTTTTTCATATATACCATGACGGAATTTTTTACATATCTATGAATCAGGAATATTCCAAGATACGTTGTTTTTTTAAACAATATAGTAATATTTGAATTTATTGCGAATAGACAGACAGACAGACGCAGGGACTACTACTAAGTGTTAACTGAATCCTGATATTAAAATGAGAGGGTTCTAGTGTTTTAGTGTACGTGTGTCTTAGTGTTTTAGTGTAATTCTCTTTACGGTAAAGGAAAACAACGGATTAATATCTGCATGTGTTTGATTATTTCCATAATTAACCAGTCAGTATACTACAAAATACTAAGAAACGAAAACACGAAACAGAGCTATTGAACAAGCAAACATACATTATGAATGAAACAAAAAGTTCCAAATTCGTTTCCTTACTGGTCCTATTAAATATAGAAGAGTTAGTGATACCATTTGTCAATGCGAACAAAAATTTTTAATTTTACACTATTTTTCACAGTGCTGCTAATTTTTTTTATTAATACAATTAATTAATTTAATTTAATTAATTAATACAAAAAAATATTGAATTCGTCTTTATTGACATTGAAAGAAGTCGTTATGACTTGATAAATGGTTGAAGGACATGATCATTGATCCTTATCATATTTACGGGACTTGTTAAAACGAATGTGCATAATTCATATTATTCTGCCTGATTGTTATATTAATTTTTATTCTACAGTAAAGAAACAGCCTGTTATTATTCCACCGTTTATTCATCCAAAGAATTAAGGTAAAACTAAATAAAAACAGCATGAAACCTATATATTTTTGAAAGTTCTTGGGATCGGTGTATGCTGCGCGCTTTAAAATAAAATGGTTAAATTGCTCCGTATCGGAAAAAAACACACGGAAATCTGAAAGTTCTAAGTTCATTAATTAGACAACGGTGGAGTATTTTGTTAGGTATGTAATTATAAGCAAATAGTTTCAAAAGTAGAATGGCTCGTTCTTTGAGTTAGTGGAATTTACTGTTTGTTCTTTTAAAGTAATTACTTATCAAATATTAGCTCACTGTTTGAATACATATAAGTCAAACGTTCAAAATGGCCGCCTTACTCGTTGTTCGTTTTTTAAATTAGTAGTATACTCTGTTATTATTGATTACATCATGAAAGCCGAAATGGTAAGAAAAGTTTCCTAATTTGATTTTTGATAAAACCACAAGAAAATAAAGTTTTACAAGTAAATTAATTCAGATCGTTAAAATTTTTGAAAGCATTTACGGAAAATGTGAGGACATTTTCCGTAAATGCTTGATGAAAAATGATTGAGGAATCATTTTTCATTAAAGATTCGTTTGATATTTTAAATTATAAAAATCATAGATCATAGAGTATAGTAGCTATAGCCAGGCCTCTCATATTATAGTGTATTATCTATGGCCAGGCCTGTAACTGCGAGTGTGCAGGATATATATAATAGAGAGATTAAATTAGTCTAATCACACATAAAAAAGAGAGATAGATAGTTTTGCTTTTTTTTCGATGGACACATTTAAAACTGGCTCCCTTGCCCTAGTATGATAACTCTATGGTAAAATTACTCGAAAATGTTAATATAATTTATAGAATTAGGCGTTACAGTACTGAGATCCAATATACAGAGTAATAATGAAATTATTTTGCTATGATTATATTTTGTTTAATCGCGGATTATAGGTATTTCTTTTACAGGGTATACTTAGGGAGAGAGAATAGAGAATACCTGGAGTATACTCTAGATATATGTAGACTATTTTTGTCTATGTAAAACACATTATGAATTTTTAATTTTCGTTAAGCATATGTTTAAAAAAAACTTATAAGCAAAGGATTTATAAGGATAGCTAACCGCGGAAGAATAATAAAAAGTCCAACTGCTTTGTACTGATATCAAAGACACACTTTAATCGGATGATGCAATTAGCTTTATATTTAGAATCATTTCTAGATTATAATATTCGTCTACTGACGTGGCCTCCGATTATCTTTTATCTGTGTGTTTTGATAATAATAATTTACGGTTAATACATATTTTAAGTATTTCTTATCTATTAATAAACTTATGTTGACAATGAAGGTGATTTAGACGTTCTTACGTAATAAAATCAATTAAGTATACTTTGTTCGCGTCAGCATAAATTTTAAAATACCCTCAGTTGTATACCATCTGGTTTTATTATTTCCCGTAATACTACCTCCACAATCACATACCAAAACACACGATTTCACTTTCACGCCATAGTACACAAAAATTTGATTTCTATTCATTCTAAGACAAATATAAAAAGCTGAATAGTTTGTTTGTTTGATTGTTTGATTGATTGATTGTTTGAACGCGCTAATCTCAGGAACTACTGGACCGATTAGAAAAAATCTTTCAGCGTAAAATAGTCCATTTATTGAGAAAGGCTATAAGCTAACATCACGCATAGATGAATAGTAGAGGAGTTGCAATAAAAAATAGTACGAAAACGGCAAAATTTAAAGCTTTCCTTGCGTGCGCTGAGTAAACGGTAATAGTTACTCAAAAATCATGTATCACAAAATTGTTCCTCAGTAAAAGTTGTAAATAAAAGTCCGTGACAGCATATGTCTAGCTTCTAAGGTTGACCCACTTTACCCATCTTTATGGTTGTCAAAAGACTATATGACGGTTTTAATCTTTTCAAGTGGGTGAAGCCGCTGTCGATTGCTAGTATAATTACAACTTCTTTAGAACTTTAAATTTAATTACTAATGAACTATATATAATACCATCATACAACGGTTTATTACATCTCAAAGGGAATCAAACTTTCTCATTTCATCATTCTCAAACCCTTATCCCACTCTAAGTGTGGTCGGCACAGCATGTATAAACTATATGTGGTTACATGATATGGTTATGTATTTTATGACAGTCCACCTGCCTGACGTCAACTTACCTTAGTCGCCTTTTACGACACTTCGTTAAAAAATGAGGATAGTCTATTCTACACAGTCGCATACCACACGGCGAGTCGACTTACCTTAGTCACTTTTTACTACACCTCGGTAAGAAATAAGGATGGTCTATTTCATTCAGCCGTATACCACACGGCGAGTCTACTTACTTTAGTCGCCTTTTACGACACTTCGTTAAAAAATGAGGGTAGTGAATTCTACTCAGCCGGATACCAGACGGCGAGTCGACTTACTTTAGTCGCTTTTTACGACACCTCGGTAAGAAATAAGGATGATGGTCTATATAACTTTTTTTACTGGGTTTTGGTATAAGATTCTATAATAAAATTCCGCAATCAATCTCAGCTTTGCCATTAGGCAAATCGTCGTAATCAGCAGTTTAAAAACACTGTTAAAAAGAGGCTGATACAGAAAGCCTTCTATACTCTTGAAGATTATTTAGAAGATAAGAATGTGTGGATATAGCTCTCTTTGAACCTGTACAAGACAGTAACGACTTAATGTAAATAGTATTAAGAATTATATTTTTAAAAGAGCAACCGCCGAGTTTCTTGCTGGCTCTTCTCGGTAGGAACAGCTTTCCGAACCAGCAGTAGAGTTGACGAATCAAAAGCACTTGTTTACAAGTTTATTTGAATAAAGAATATTTTGAATTTGAATTTGAATTTGAATTTACTAATGTTGTGTTATAAAATGATTATCAATATTTCTTATGTAATGTATATTTTCAGATTGTTCTTTTCTGGGTGGTGGTAACGGTGGCTTCATATCGAGGTAAGACCAATAACAGCCTGTTACTATCCCACTATTGGGCAATAAGTATAGTAGTATAAGTATAAGTAGCGGCCTGTTACTATCCCACTGCTGAGAATAGGCCTCTTCTCTCCGTTCTTGGAGAGAAGGATTGGAACTAAGACCTACCACGCTGCTCCAATGCGTTGGTAGGTTACACATATCTCCAGAATTCTCTAGAGATATACAGGTTTCCTCACGATGTTTTCCTTCACCGAAAAGCGTGTGATAAATTGCAATTATCAATTAGACACAAGTTTTAAACAGAAAACTCATTGGTGTCTGCCCGGGTTTGAAACCGTGACCTCCTCGAAAGAGTCGCACGGTGTTACTGCTGGGCTACAAAAGCTTATTAATAAGTATCAATGAATATAATTCATCGCTAGTTTTTTAACATTTTAACTCAGACAATATGTTTATTCTTAACAAATCACAATAAGGTGTTTTAGTTTTTTTATTGAAGATTTAATCGTAATTTATTTTATTCTTATTTCAGTGAACTTTTATGATGACAGTCCGCCCCCGTCTCCAGGTAATTCTTCATAATATTATTAATTGTTCAATTAATGTCCAATTATTATGAATTAATTTATTTAACTACATAATCATCTTCCTGCCCTTATCCCACTCTAAGTGGGGTCGGCACAACATGTTATAAACATGCTGTCACATGATTTGGCTGCGTTTTTACGACCGGCCGCCTGCCTGACGTCAACTTACTACAGTCGTATTTTACGACACCTCGGTAAGAAAGAGGGTGGTCTAATCTACTAAACCGGATACCACACTGTGGGTCAACTTACCTTAGGCCTTTTACGACACTTCGGTAAGAAATGAGGTTGGTCTATTCTACTCAGCCGGATACCACACGGCGTTGTCATATTATGTAGTTTATTTCATACTACATAATATAACATCAATATTATTTTCTCTAATTATTTAACTTTTTTTCTTTTCAGTTCAAGTAGTTGACAACAGTCACAACGGGGGTATGTTTTTATTGCTTTAAACTCATAAAGAAACCTAGATTTCAATTCATATAATCTGTACAAGATCATAAAGGATTTTTTTCATATAATTCTTACTAATAGGTGGTATATCGTTGATACTTTGTTATAGTAAAATTAATAATAATAAGAAAGAAGAAGAAGAATACTCTTTATTGTACATAGAACAGAAATATTACAGACATTTATAAACAAATACAGGTACAATAAGGCGGCCTTATCGCTAACCAGCGATTTCTTCCAGGCAACCTTAAACGTTATGGACCTGAATAAAATAACTGGTAGGATAGTGTACCACAGAGTATATAAAGTTATATATAAGTAAAAGAATATATATTTCTCTACATACAATAAACTAAATAATAAAAAAATATCCGTTTTAACACCTCGGTTTATTGCCTTTTCGGGTGACAAGAGGTCTGGCAACTTTTTCGCACAAAGAATCAGCTTACCAGCTGCCAGCATTCTTGGGACCATTCCACGTGGGCATGATTTGTATAGTCCTAGCGTTTACTTTAAGATAGATATAACTTGTATATTAAACTATTTGGTGTGTATTTAATACTCTTTAAATTATTTATTTTCATTTATTTCAGTGCACGTAGTAGATAATATTCCGCCACCATCTCCAGGTAAGTTTTAAATAATATTGATTGTTTAATTATAATCCAATTATAACATCTAATATCAATTTTTTTATTTCAGTTCAAGTTGTTGACAACAGCCAAAATGGTGGTATGTTCTAGTTTTAAAAAAATATTATACAATTTCAAGAGCAAATATCGGGAACAGCCTAATAAACAAAACTCAACTTTCCCTTTCACGACTACATGTTCGATGTTGTAGCTACAACATTTATTTATTTATTTATTAGGAAGCCAACGTGATATACAATATGGTTTATTTAAAACTTATATAAATTTCTAAATTACCTATAGTTTTCTATTATATATCCCACTTAAAGGCTAACTCAGCATGCATAATTAAATAAAAAGCTTAATAACGTTCTGATCACTAAATACAAAAAAAAATAGTAAAAGAAAGAAGAAAAAAAGAGTTATTACAATAAATAAAAAAACAAACTAGTCTACTTTAACAATTAAAATATGGGGGAAATATTAAAAAATAATAACAGTAATATTAAAACATTATTGAACATTAAATATAGAAAAATATATTATTATTAAGTAATAAGTATTTCTTTACAACATTACAAGACTAACTGAATACTGGGAGGACTGATCACAATAGTGTGATAGTAGTGTTGTTGTATATATAATATACAACAACACTACGGACAAAACACAAGAACACTACGGACTAATATAAATTAATGTTATACTCCTAACACAAATTACGCTTTTTTGTGTAATTATATAATCGACAAATGGCTTATAAATATGAAAAACTTATTTAATATCTACTTACATACATTACATATACGCAGTTTACTGAGTTGTCGAAGCAGAATTAGTTTTATTAAAAAATTTATACATTGCTAGCAATTGATAATTTTGTTTTTATTTCAGTGAACGTAGTCGACAATAGCCCACCGCCATCGCCTGGTTAGTTAAATATGAATTAAATTATATTTAAGTACAATTAGTAAAAATATTTGCTTAAACACTATCAATATATTGGAGGCCCCGAAATCTATTTGTTCTTCTCGAAAAGAAATGGCCAATATTAAAAGCATTTTTAAAAATTACGGAATGTGGTAAAAAGAGAATAACAGTAGACTATAGACAAGAATAGACAACCCTCATTTCTTAACGAGATGACGTAAAAGGCAAGTATGGTAAGTTGACCCGCCGTGTGGTATCAGGCTGACCACCCTCTTTCTTACCGAGATGTTGTAAAAGGCGACTAAGGTAAATTGACCCGCCGTCTGGGTTCCTGCTGACTGGAATAGACCACCCTCTTTCCTACTGAGGTGTCGACTAAGGTAATTTGTAGTCAGGTAGCGGCCCGTCGTAAAATACTTCTAAATCAGATGACAACATGTTTATAACATGATGTGCCGACCTCACTTAGAGTGGGATAAGGGTAGGACAATGATGATAAACAGTACACTGTAGACAGTAGACTGGCGTCTACTTTAATATGCTCTTAGACAAAACGGCTTTCTTCTTTTAGCTGTTAATGTTATAAAAGCCAGAAACATCTCTAACAGTTTGAACGCGACATATACATTTTCCACAAAATAAAAACTAACGTGGAGTGACGCTATTATTTTAAACTTTAAAGTGATATGACGTAGCTTGAAGAAATTGTAACGAGCTTCAGCCGAAATGCGAATTTGGTCGAATGCGAAATATTGCGCGAAAGCTGTCGACTTTCGTAGGATTTTAGGGAACATCAGTACTTCAACACCAAATAAATAAGTTTCGATTTATATGTCAATTTTTAATAAAAAATATAATTTAGTAGTTAACAAATACTATAAATAAATTAACGTGATAATTGATTGTTTTGTTTTCAGTGCAAGTGGTTGACAATAGCCAAAACGGAGGTAAGTTAAATAAATTGGTTTGCTTTATCGTCATTCTTTATAGTTTAGTTCTTTAAGTTAGAACGTGCAAATCCTTACAATAGGAAGAGGATTCCAGGAAAAAGATCGGGAATATCCATGACTATTGCATAATAGTCTTAGACAAATATTATTATAAAAAGTCTGTCTGTATGCCTGATTTGGCTCACAAACAAGAGCAATATGACGAAATTTATTACAATTGAAGCCTATATAACAAGATAACATATAGGCAAAAAAAATTTCTTCGGAGAGAAAAATGTACATAATAAGGATATTTTATCATTTAAGTTGCGAACGAAGGCAGCTACAAGCAGGTACAAGCTGTACCCGACCAGCTTGCATTATTATATGTATTAATCGGTAATTCTTATATAACAACGTTTACATATAATTAATTTGAAAATAACGCGACTAAAAACAAAAAAATAAAGATTATTCTAAAATTAGTTATATTCAATTAATTGGTTCAATTAATTAAATTACATAATTAAATTAATTGTTTCAATGGAATTTCAGTAAACGTAGTCGATATCAACCCGTGGCCTGGAAATGATCACCATGATGGTATGTATAAGATACTATTACTAATTTTATAAATGCGAAGGTTTGTTTCTATGTCATTCTATAAAATCACATCAGTTGCTCATGTGATTTTGAATAAATTAAAAAAATAAACAAAACGAATGTAATTTTAGCTTTGTTATAAAATTGAGTTTTCAAATTCTCCTGCTCTTATCCACTCAGGTATAGTCAGCACGACATTTTTTTCTCTTCCATTCCATTTTTCTCTCCTATCATATATTTTAGCGAGCATTCAATCAAGCATTTTTACCAAAAAGTTCAATCCAAAACATTTTCCAATAATAGATAAAAATTTTAAAATATCATTATAACATTTTCGTTAATTAATTATTTATATAAATATTCAATTTTCCAGAGATCGATCCCGGTTTCTCCAGGCCCCCTATAGGTAATAAATAATATTTTTGTCTTTATTTCATCAATATACTAGTCATATTGATATAAAAATAAAAAAATAACGTTCCTGAAAGTGAATATAGAGTTTCTTTCGATTAATCCACAAAAAATTTAAAATATATTAAAGCCTTCTCATACAAGAGAATGAAGTTTTCATTTTCTTTTTTTGCTTCATTTTGTAGTAAAAATATGATAAGTTTAATCTAAATTTTTCCTTTTTTTAACCTGGTTCTTTGAGAACAGAAATAATTTAAACTATTAGTTAATTTTCTTTTTTAATTATATTAACTCGGCTTTTTGTACCCATAAAGTAGTAAATATTTTATTTATTTACAGTAGTCGATCCTGGATTCTCAAGGCCCCCTATAGGTAAACTTTTTTTATTTTGTTTAACATACTTAAATGTTCTGTTTTATATCATCTTTAGTGAAGGACAACTATAGAAAACTTATGCGTTTGCATCGAACTCTAGAATATATTACAATTCGATTTATTTACTTTACAGTCATCAATCATGGCTTCTTCAGGCCCCCTATTGGTAATTATATTTTTGCGTTACTAGGAAAAATGATAGACATTAACGTTTAGATAACTTTACCTATTGTTGATGTAGTAGGCGAGTCTCACTGGTTTATTTTTTTTATCGATTCTATTCAATCCCAAAGTCATATCATTTAATTTGTTTTACTTCACAGTAATTGATCCTGGATTTTTCAGGCCGCCTATAGGTAAGCAGATTTTGTTCTTGTTATATTTAGAGATGTTTCATTTTATTTTAATCCAAATCATTTTTTTTTCCACAGTAATCGATCCTGGTTTTTCCAGGCCCCCAATAAGTTAGTATATTTTTGTTAAACTACATAAATATTAAAAAATCCCTGATTATGTAATATATTAAAGTTTTTAAATAAATCCTAATTATCCAATAACATATTCAATAATCCTTTATTACATACTTTATTTTTATGATTCATCCTCCTACCCTTATCCCACTCCAAGTGGGGTCGGCACAACAAGCTACAAACATTGTCACATGATTTTGCTACGTATTTAACGACCGGCCGCCTGCCTCACATCAACTTACATTAGTCGTATTTTACGAGACCTCGGTAAGAAAGAGGATGGTCTATTCTACTTAACCGGATACCACACGGTGGGTCGACTTACGTGGTTAGTTTTATGATTATTTTATGTTTTTTGTTATTATTATTTGATATAAAATAATGTAGTCTATTTAATGATGCCGGCTTACTAGACTCTTCCTGCGTAATTCAACCTCTGGTCGACAAGTATAGAAAAATCGTGATCCACGTAATTTTTTTTTAATTTTCCAGTCTAATAGGACATTAATTTAAATTTTATTTATTTACAGGCAACGGAGATGATCTGCTTAGAAGTAAGTAATACATTACGTAGGTATTTTTAAACATCACATCATTAGTGATAGCCCACCGGTATCACCGTGCGACTCTTTCGAGATCACGGGTTCAAATCCGGGCAAACACCAATGAGTTTTTCTGTTAAAACTATGTGTATAATTGATAATTGCAATTTATCACAAGCTTTTCGATGAAGGGAAACATCGTGAGGAAACCTGTATATCTCTAGAGAATTCAGAAGATATGTGTAACCTACCAATCCTCATTGGAGCAGCGTGGTAGGTTTTAGCTCCAATCCTTCTCTCTAAAAACGGAGAGAGGAGGACTATATGCCCAGCAGTGGAATAGTAACAGGCCGTTACTTACTTTTTACTTTTATAATAGTAGTGTCAGAGCTGACGAATAGAACAGAAGTTACAATATAATTATTTTGCTGTAATCCGCGTTTGTTAAGAGATTCTATGTAATGCTGATTGTATGAAGCAGGTAATATTCACATACCTTGGTACATGCAGGACAAGTCACCACGCGTATAAACGCCGCCGCCACCAACACGTCACACAAGCACTACACACGCTCACTACCGCAATCTATTTCTCTATCTATTTATTTATTGATTTTACATTTATTTTTAATTTATTTATTTTTATTTGCTTAGGTAACATTATAGATTAGAATAGATGTTATATGATATTAATAATGTTTCAGGCCCTGAATGATCCTCATTAGGCAAAAACAATTGGCAGAATCGAAGAAATAACAGAATATATTATCTAATTAGTCTAAAAATTATGGAATTAAGATATATTTAGGAATATTTAAGATTTAACAAAATATAGCAACAGTTGACTAGAAATATATTTGTTAATACTCTTAAATTTATAGAATAAATAATTTTATAAACTGAGGTTTTATTTACATTTACTTATTCTATGGAAGTATTCAATTATTTTCAATTAATATTCAATTAATTTCAATTATAATTATACGTTGTGCCTGCGGTTTCGCCCGCGGGGAAGTCAGCATGTCACAAAGTATATTCCCCGGAATCCTATTATTTTATAAAAAAAAATAGAAATTAGATCAAAATTTATAAAAGAAAGAAAAATATATATACCTAAGAATATCATCATTCTCCTGCCCTTATCCCGCTCTAGGTAGAGTCGGTACAACATGTTATAAACATGTTGATTACTTTTTTCACATGATTTGGCTTCGTATTTTAAGACCGGCCGCCTGCCTGACGTCAACTTACCTTAGTCGTATTTTACGATACCTCAGTAAGAAAGATGGTGATTCGACTCGACCGGATACCACACGGTGAATCAACTTACCTTAGTCGCCTTTTACGACACCTCGGTAAGGAATGAGGATGGTCTATTCTACTCAGCCCGATACCACACGGCGGGTTGATTTAAGTAAAGCATAAGAGATGTACTTATATGTAAAGCATATTACAAAATTGAGGATTATTTGGATGATAAAAAAGCCTGGATTTGAAAATCCTTTCAGGTCCATACAGGAATACGGTTTAATAATGTAAAATTGAAAATGTTTAAAGATTGACCGCCGAGTTTCTTTCTGGTTCTTCTCGGTAAGAGCAACATTCCAAACCAGTTGTAGCTTCATTAATAATATTGATCCTTGACGATTCAAAAGTGCTTGAAAGAGCTTATTTGAATAAAGATTATTTTGATTTGATTTGATTATCTTAGTTGCCTCTTACGACACCTCGGTAAGAAATGAGGGTGGTCTATTCTACTCAGCCGGATACCACACAGTCGCGAATATAACGTATTATTTTAATTGAAATTTTGAACATAAAACAATGAGTTAAACAATAAAGGATAGAGACACACTGTCACAATTTTTTTCGTAGAGTTGTTTTAGACCTACAATTTTCTTGTACATCACTTTAGTATATATCTGCTGGTCTAGGCGAGTAAAGCTCACAAGAGAGCGAGGTTTTTACAACCGACAATTAACATAAAACGATAATGTACTATTAGCTCAAACCTTACGAAAGAATTGCACAATCTTTTAGTAAAACCTGTCCAAAAATCCATTAAGTAGATTTTGAGAAAATCGATCACATAGAGACAAAGCTTTTGGAGATTTTATTTTATAATAATAATCTGTACTAATATTTAAAGCTGTAGAGATTGTTTGTTTGATTGTTTGAACGCGCTAATCTCAGGAACTAAGATAAAATAGTCCATTTTTTGAGGAAGACTATAGACTACATAACATCACGCTTAGATGAATAGGAGAGGTGCACCAAAAAAAAATAGTATAAAAACGGCAAAATTAAAAGCTTCCCTTACGTGCGCTGAGTAAACGGTAATAGTTATTCAAATATCATGTATTACGAAATTGTTCCCCTCTAAAACTTCTAAATAGTCTGCGACAGCATATGTCTAGCTTTTAAGGTTTACCCACTATAACCATTGTTGTGGTTATCAAAAGATTATATTACGGTTTTAAGCTTTCCACGCGGACGGAGCCGCTGGCGATTACTAGTTATTAATAAGTTGGTATAGATATGTTATTAGCAGTTGTCGAATGCACAACGCTTCAAAGGACAAGCATTTAGTAAACATGCAAGTAATTGACAGGTTTTTGTTTGTTTAATATTAAAGTCATAATAATCAGTAATGATTAAGATTAAATTGATATAATCCGCGATTAACACTGCTCTAATGCACATAAGATATGTAGGTTTCCTTACAATATTTTATTTCAACGAAAAGCGTGTGATAAATTACAAATATCACATAAATTAGACACGTAAGTTTTAATATTGGTGTCTTCTTAGGGTTTGAAACTCTTAATCATGTAAGCTTATGGGATTTTACAGATAACTAAACAAAATGGCGGAGTAGAGCCCGCAAATTAGGCGTTAAAATAACATTTCAAACAACAAGCATTTAGTAAACATGTAAATAATTGACAGGTTTTGTTTGTGTAATATTAACGTCTTAATAATCGGTAATGTTTAGGATTATATTGACGTAATCCACGATTAACGCTGCTCCAATGCGAATTGATAGGTTGAACATAAGATATGCAGGTTTCCTTACAATGTTTTATTTCAACGAAAAGCGTGTGATAAATTACAAATATCACATAAATTAGACACGTAAGTTTTAATATTGGTGTCTTCTTAGGGTTTGAAACTCTTAATCATGTAAGCTTATGGGATTTTACAGATAACTAAATAAAATGGCGGAGTTAGAGCCCGCGAATACGGCGTTATTGCAGTAATAAGTTTAAATCTAACCAGATTAACTTTTAAAATAAATTTACATTTCTTTACACTATCTCAATATGTTCAAACAGGTCATAGTTTCAAACACTGTGCAGGCACCAAAGAGTTTGTTCTACGAAAAGTTATGTGCCTAATTGATAATTGCAATTTGTCACATGCTTTTTGGTGAAGGAAAACATCGTGAGGAAACCTGCATATCTCTACTGTATTCTAGGTATATGTGTAACCTACCAATCCGTATTGGAGTAGCGTAGTAGGTCTTGGCTCCAATCCTTCTCTCCAAAAACGGAGAGAGGTCAATTTTACTTACACACACAATTTTACTTACACAACCAAGAAATTCTTTTATAGAAACTTTTGGTCGACTTCGGGAATCGAACCCGCGACCCGCGGAGCCGAAAGCAGGATCACTACCCACTGCGCCAACGGCCTAGTCTATGCCCTATTGGGATAGTAACAGGCCGTAGTTTTACTTAGTTTTATCTTAACATAGACAAATCATTAGCATGACAACGATACGATAAATCTTTAAAAAAGAATGTATTTATTAAGAAGTTTTAAAGATATTTGCTTAAAACTAATGATATAAACCATATTGTTTGATTATATAAATTTTATGGGTAAATTTATTATTTATTTAAACTCTTGTTAAATTGCATGTTAACTTTAATTATATTTAATTAATTATTTAATAAGTTTCAAAAGCTATTGAAAAAATAAAATGTATATTAATAGACACAGTTATAGAAAAAATAATGCGAATTCCACACCTTCATATAAACCCTGCGTGGTTTTCGAAAGGTGAGTTTATATATGTTTCAAATTCAAATTCAAATTCAAAATATTCTTTATTCAAATAAACTTGTAAACAAGTGCTTTTGAATCGTCAACTCTACTGCTGGTTCGGAAAGCTGTTCCTACCGAGAAGAGCCAGCAGTTTATATATAATGTCTTATTATATTGGATAATACACTAAAAAAAAACATAATACAACGGTCACGTATTCATTATCTATAATTACAAGAAATCGTAGAGGAAAACTTGTTTCTACAAACTGAATATACTTTATATAGTTTCTCAGAATAATTGTACTTTAGTCTTGAAATATTTACTATTCTCGTTTAATTATATATTTGTACACGCCGAATTCTTACGGGAAAAAATATTGTTTGCAAAGACGCTTACCGAATATTGACCCGGAGGTTATCGCATACTTTATAAGTGATGTGACAATTTTATTGATCGTTATTTTATCGTCGTTTCTTGTGTTAATATTTTGTCTGTACCTCCTTCAATATGAAATTAGCGGTATGTATATTTGTTTATATTTAATTAATTGTGTACATTTTTGTATTTCAAGTTTATGTTAATTTATTAAACTCCTTTGTACGATTTCACACTACGGTCATAGAGCCATTAGAGTAAGAAAGGCAGTAAACATTTCCCTATTAAAATAAAGAATTATTAAATTAAAATCATTTTATCTCTCGTTTTTATGTCTCTAATCAGACAAATATACTGTTAAAGAAGGTCCAGAAGTGAATATTAATTAAACCCTGAACTATAATTCAACTCTTACCGCACTCGTAATTAATAACATATCCCAAAGCAAACGTCACATCACACAAGATGGTTTTATTATTCCGTTGCCATCGCAACCTCCATTTGGTATTGCGCATTAAGTCGGCACTCGGATGTGTTCGTAGGACGCTCGAAGACAGAGAGCCGCGTCGAGCTCGCTATCCATCAGCTACACTGGTAATAAGCACGATAGCAGCGACCTCTTGTAATATCCGTTTACAATACGTATTCGAGTATCATCTTCATTATTTATTGTACCACTCTGACTTATATACCCGCCTATGGTTCCCCTTTTTCCATATAGGAAAAAATCCCTTATAGGCACCGCCGCCTGGCGGGGACAACGGTTATGTCGGACTCGCACCGACTAAAAATACCTTTGTGCTCCACCACGCTGCTGGTGGCGGGGACAGGGTACCGTTATACACATTGCTCCCATCCCCGCCAGCAGCAACTGTGAACCCCAGAGTGCGCCCCTCTGGGTCGGGGTCTTTTTAAAAGTGGCTCCTCCCTCCGCTAAACGATGCATCATTAGCACCAGATGCATCGACCGTCTCGGAAAGCCTATAACTCAAACTCTAAGTAATAACTCTATGTTGTTGTTTTAACGCAAACATATAGCTATGTAAAATATATATCAAATCCTGAATGTTACTCATAGATAACATAATCTGAACATTTTGGCTGAGAGTGACATGCAATCTTATCACACTTTGTAATATAAACAAAATTGATAGAATGTTTATTTTATAACTTACTTCTGTTCGCGACTTCGTCTGTAGGGTGTCAGTATAATGTTTGATTTTCACTATCAGCGATGATCGTTGATGTGATCGTCTATAATTGGCAAAATCATTGTGCCCTTGGTATAGGCGATGTTTTTTTTTTACTATTGACCAACTATATGAAGGGGGATATCGTTGAAACATGTTGTAACTCGTATTGCATTATTGAGTTAACGCTAAAGTTGACGGAAATTAAGTCGCTACTGCCATTAGTAATACTATAAAGATTGATCGTTGGACTGGACCGTCGGCGCAAGTGGTAATGAGACTGATTCAGCTCCGTGGTTCGGGGTTCGACTCCCGCCGAAGGCCTACATTTTTTAAAAACAATTTCTTGGTTTTTCGAATCTAGATGTATTTAATTATTTAGTCCGATTTTCAACATCGAGTTTGTTTGTTTGAACGCGCTAATACTAACTACTGAACCGATTTGAAAAATTCTGTCAGTCTAAGATAGTCCATTTATCGATGAAGACTCGGAAGAAAGATATATAATATCACGCTAATATGAATAGGAAAGGAGCAGCAATCAAAAATAGTACGAAAACGGCAAAATTTTTAGCTTTCCTTGCGTGCGCTGAGTAAACGGTAATAGTTATTCAAAAATCATGTATTACAGATTTGTTCCCCTCTTAAAGTTCTAAATAAAAGTCCGCGACAGCATGTGTCTAGCTTTTAAGGTTAAACTACTTTAACCATTTTTATGGTTTTTATGGTTGGTTTTTAATGGCTTTCACATCAAAATACTATATTACGGTTTTAATCCTTCCACCTATTTTAGGAAAAAACTTCCATGAGTGTAATTGTCCCATATATTTATTTATTACGCATCCGATAAAGTTGGATATTTTTCAGATTATTTTCATGGCTCTGGTGGTAATGGTGGTTTCTCAAGGAGGTATGTGACTTCTTCTTTTTATATTTAGCTTATTCCCTGTATTTCTCCAGACTCTGCTTATTATCTTTAACATTTAACTGTAAATGTAATCTTGTATATATATATTCCGAATTTCGGAAACAGCTCCAACGATTTTTATGAAATTCAGCATGTAAGGGTTTTGGGGGAGAAAACTCGATCTAGATAGGTGTCTAGGTTGAGTGAAATAGACCACCCTCTTTTTTACCGAGGTGTCTTAAAATACAACTAAGGTAATGTTTGATATTTGCGTACCTTTTTCTTTAATATAAATTGTCTCACCTCGTAGGTTAGCTGGCAGAGATCTCTGTCATAGGGATAAGTTGACCTTTGTACACTTTTTTTACCAATTATGTTTTTTTTCCAACATTTTTATGGTACATAGATAAATAAATAAATAAGTTGACGTCAGGCAGGCGGCCGGTCGTAAAATACGTAAGCCAAATCATATGACAACATGTTTGTAACATTTTGTGCCGACCCCACTTAAAGTGGGATAAGAGCAGGAGGAAAGAAACAATTAAAAGAAAATAGTTTTTTTTATGTCAATAAAACGTAGTTTATTGCGTTGCAAGAAATTAGGTAATATATGCTTCAATGCAATCATTTATTTACAGTTAACGTCGTCGAATTCAATGATGGCAGTAAGTTATAATTTATACTTACCTTATTTTTATTTATAATGAAAATATACAGTAAAAAAAGTAAGTAACGGCCTGTTACTATCCCACTGCTGGGCATAGGCCTCCTCTCTCCATTTTTGGAGAGAAGGGTTGGAGCTAAGACCTACCACGCTGCTCCAATGCGGATTGGTAGGTTACACATATCCCTAGGATTCTCTAGAGACATGCAGGTTTCCTCACGATGTTTTCCTTCACCGAAAAGCGTGTGATAAATTGTAATTATCAATTAGACACATATGTTTTAATAGAAAAACTCATTGGTGTCTGCCCGGGTTTGAACCCATGATCGTCTCTTGAGATTCACACGGTCGCACCGCTAGGCCATCACAGCTTATGAAAATATACAAGTTGCTTTAATTCAAAGAAATATTATAATCTAGTAACAAATCACGTTGATTAGCCGTGGATTATCCGGCTGAGTAGAATAGACCACTTTCATGTCTTACCAAGGTGTCGTGAAAGTCGAATATGGTAAGTTCACCCACTGTGTGATTTCCGGCAAAGTAGAATAGACCACCTTCATTACTTACCGAGGTGTCGTAAAAGTCGACTAAGGTAAGGTGACCCACAGTGTGGTTTCCGATTGAGTAGAATAGACCACCCCGTTTCTTACTGAAGTGTCGTAAAATACGACTAAGGTAAGTTAACGTCAGGCAGACTGCCGGTCCTAAAAACGCAGCCATACGGTGTAAATTTTTTTTCAATACCATCTATTACTACATATCGTCTAATACTCGTAACTCATAAAAAAACAAATGGGTAGCTTCATTTGCTTTAAAAAAAAATCCACGTACACATTTAAGGCTGGTCCCCCTACTCAAGTAGAATAACTCATTCAGTCATTTGTCACATGCGCAGACAAAAATCGCAGGGTTAGTATTAAAGTGACCCAATTCAAAATTTAGGCGTAATTGAGTGAGTGAGTAACACCTCGGTAAGAAAGAGGGGGGTCTATTCTACTAAACCGGATACCATACCAACCATATTCAAATTCAAATTCAAATAATTCTTTATTCAAATTGGCACAAGCAAGCACTTTCGAATCGTCAAATTACAATGAAGCTACCACTGGTTCGGAAAGGTGCTCTCACCGAGAAGAACCAGCAAGAAATTCGGCGGTCACTCTTTTCAAAATTGAGTTTTACAATAATGGCTTAATTAAGAACAAATTAAAAAATTTACAATATAATCTAGTGCGTAGCTGGTCGCAATTTAAAACCAAGCTTTCTTATCATAAGAAATGAAAGTGATCTATTCTACTTAGCCGTATACCACACGGCTAAATTAAGCCTAAATTTTGGATTAGGTCACTTTAGTACTAAATGTGCGATACTATACTCAGATAATAATTCTAAGCATTTTATTTCCAGAATACCACCCTAATCCAGATGGCGGGTGTAAGTAATAATATTTTTTATGACAAAAGTTTTTATTTAATTAATTAATTATACATATATTTTGTCGTGGACTCTATCACCTGACGATGCTTCGGTTACGTGGCGAAACAGTTGTTGAGATTGTGGTGATGAATGTGTGTAGTTCTTGTGTATTTTTTTATCATTGGTGGTATGTAGTGGATGAGATTTAATTCTGCATGTATCAGGTATAAGCACGGATATTACATTCTACATTTAGCATTACATATACTATCTTTGATCGCAGATTATAGCAAAAAGTTATCTGGCTGAGTAGAACAAACGACCAACATTTTTTATCGAGGTTTTGTAAGAGACGACTAAGGCAAATTTACGTCAGGTAGGCGGCCGGTCGTAAAATAACTAGCCAAATTATGTTTTCATACTAGATACATGCAGGATTCGTAAAAACACATGTACAAACCTCCACCACGTTCACTATCACAAACTCAAAAATCGTTTCAACCAGCAAGCGATGCATAATCCGATGCGTGGAGATATACTCCACTATAAGACTCTGACATTCATACCCGATCGCAAGACTCTGCAATCGGGTATGAAAACGAATAAGCCAAATCACATCAAAACATGTTAAAAAAATTTTGTACCGACCCCACTTAGAGTGGGATAAGAGTAGGAGTATGATGGTAAAGCAAAATTATATTTTCATTCCTTTTATATTATGGACCTTTGCAGAGGTCCATAATATAAAATTTCAAAAATTAAAATTTCGCAAAATTCTATAAATTGTATATATTATATTGAAAGTTCGTATTTTTTTCCAGTTGGGATCGATGACACTATCCAACTACCTGACCGTAAGTATAACGCCAAATTTATAAACGCAGCGTTGGTAGACGTCTTACGAGGACTGAGGCCCTTAAGAGGACGCTGGATCAAGTGACACAAAAAGTCATCATTCTCCTACCCTTATCCCACTCTAAGTGGGGTCGGCACAATATGTCTTCTTTTTCCATTCTCCTCTATCATTCGTCAACTCTGGTGCCACTGCTCTAACATCCATATCATTTTTCACATAATCCATCCATCTTTTTTTCGACCTCCCCCTAGCCATACATCCATCCACATTTTTATGGTCACATGATTTTCATCCCTCCTCATTACATTACATTACATTACATGATCATACCAACTTAGTCTCGCATTTCTCATCTTTTCTGTAATGGGCGCAAGAGTTCCCCTAATATACTCATTGCGTATTGTATCAAGTTTTTTCACACCACACATCCACCTTAACATTCTCATCTCATTCGCATGCACATTTCTTTCATCCTTTTCTTTTATTGCCCAACATTCTGATCTATACATTACGACAGGCTTAATGATCGTTTTATAAATTTTCCCTTTAAGTTTAAGGGGACACAACAAAGTGTCAAGCCAAAACCGATTGCAGAGACCTAGCCTAGTTGATGTCTAAATCTAGCTAGTCTAGCAGTGGATGATCATAGGTTGAGAAAGAACAAACAAGAGAAAAGCCATATTCATCATTCTCTTACCCACCCACTTATCCCACTCTGAGTGTGGTTGACACGATGACTTCTCTTCCATTCTCCTGTTATTCGCTACTCCTTTTATATGCATATCATTCATCACACAATCTATCGAATCGAAATAATCTCTATTCAAATAAACTCTTTCAAGCTCTTTTGAATCGTCAAGGATCATTTTGACTAATAAAGCTACAATTGGTTCGGAATGTTGCTCTTACCAAGAAGAACCAGCAAGTTGTAGCACCACTATACAGTGGTGCTACGACTGAATTTAAAATATAATACTAACAATCCAATAGTATATTTTTTGGGTTTTTTTATTTTATTTTATAAGTAAATTTCAATAAATAAAGTAGCGACTTGATACTATCTCACTGTTTAAATGTCCTCTTTATTAAACGAAAGGATTTACGCTTAAACACACAATGTTACGCCAACGCGGATTGGTAGAATACACATTTCCATAGAGTTCTCAGACATATATAGGTTTCACAATATTTTCGCTCACCGCAAAACGCATGATAGATTGTTAAGGCACATAGGTTTTTATGAAAAACTCATAAATGCCTTACACAGCGTTTAAAACCCTAATCCCCAAGACCTAAGACTCTTAACATGTAGTAATTTTTTGTTTTTTTTTTCCAGCAAACCATCAATACGAACCTGTCAGTAAGTATACCTGACTATACTTGATTTCTACTTAGAATATAAGGCATGTTAGATATTCTACTAAGTTTCACTTTCTTTAAATGGTTCTTGAAACCAGTTTTAGTTTCTACCTCTTTTTTTCCTTGAACCTGGGTATATTTATTGGCTTTCAAAAACACAAGCTTGGATAAAAATCTATACATATTTTAAAAACAAAGTCTCCAAAAGCTGTCAGTATGTGATCGATTTTCTTAAAAGCAAATGATCGGATTTATTTGTACAATTTTACTACAAGAGAGTGCAATTTTTGAGGAACTTTTGGCTAAACGGATTTTGATAGAACTTTGACTGGAAGATAGAGGAGGTTGTAGATCAACATGTAGGCTATAACTACTATCCTAGAATTCCTGCGGGGTCAGGATAAGCGTACTTACTATAAGCTTGTAGTTTATATACACAGCACGTAATATTACATACTTTCTTCTCTATACTGAACTTCCCCACAGTAACGCCTCATTATTCTAATCTATTCATATCCTTGACTTTTTAAGTACTCATAATAATTTAGCTGGAAACAAAATATTCAAAACATATATAATATTTGCTAAACACTTAGGTATCGTGTGCAAATATTAGCGAGAAATCATTGTCTATATGACATTGCCGCGTCCGTGTAAACACTTGTATTAGGACACGAAATATTTAGCATTTACCTAATATTGTGTAGGAGACTCTGACTACGTTACCAAACAATATATTCAACCTCCTTCACCGTTAAATTCCCATAATAATACCCTAGAGACTCCTCTCCTAGCCACCGTCATTTTTATAGGCTAACGTTTAAAAGTACCACGCAAACTGCCATGTTTTTCCCTCACCTGCGAATGCGACAGTGTGGCCAACACATAATATATTAAATACTTAATAATTCGTTCAGAATCCATAAATACTACAAAAAGTCTAACAATATAATACAACGATTAATGTAGAAAAGTGAATTCTGAAATTAAAATTACAGATACAGATATAAAACACAGATGAGTCTAGGAAAGAACTTAAAACATTGAAATTAATACTTTTCATTCTAATTTAACTAATTCTGCTGCTAAGTAAGAAACCCGAAAATGGCTTTTCAAAATATTCAAATTATAACAGTCTTATAAAATAGTCATTTTTTCAATATTCTTATAACAGTCTTGAAAAAATAGACATTTCGTCATTGTTATCTTCTACAAGGATAAAGAATAGTGAAATCCACAGTAAATTCAATTCAAATTTTAAAAAATTCACTATCTCGACATATAACGGTATTCAGTAAGACATACGTAAGAATAACTACTTATAAATGCTTCACTTGATCATTAGGCGTGATTGCTTTGTTTTATGTAATCTAAGATTTCAGACGATTTTTTCTGCCAATCTCCATTCAAATGATATAAATTATATCAGACGTCAAAGATACCTCAAATGTCAAAGAAAGTAATAAAAAAGATCATTCCACTAAAATGCCTTGTACATTTTATCGCTCATTGATAAGATTCTGGGTGACTCAGGCAAAACCGAATAAGAAAATAAATACTAAAGAAAGATCCTACGAGATCAGTGGATTTATATAAACACTGTCAATATTCGTTCGCATACGCGCTGATGTATACCAAAAAACTTAATCCTTCATTTAATTTCTATACTTATTATTAAATGAAGTCCCCAAAAGCTATCTCTGTCTGTATGTAATCATTTTTTCGAAATCTGCTGATCCGTTCATTTTTATACGATTTTTACTCAAAAGCAGTGCAATTCTTTCGAAAAGTTACCTTTTTTCTTACTTTTATTTATACTTAAGTCAATGCTTGCAATGCTAGGGGGCTTAGGGTGCAATAATTCTGTCTAGCTAGGTTTTATCATAATAAAAATGCTTTATTCCTGTTTTTAGACACTGTAAAACTATTTTTGCTGTCAATACAAACTTGTAACAGCTCAGTTGGGAACGAGCGGTCTAATAAAATGAAAATACCACGAATCAAATTCCAGATATTACCACGCCTTTTTTTTTATTGCAATATTTTATTCTTTCAAAAAAATTACCAAGCAAGGTCACCCAGATACTAATTATATAGGTAACGCAAAATCAATGTATCTTATGTTTTTATCAGATGCTGATCCCGCTTTTGTCGACTACCCACCTAAGAAATGTAAGTATTTGTGTAACTGAACATCCAATAGATAAAAACTGAAGCGTCTATCTTCACAGATAGATGTTACAGTGATTTTAAAATAACAACACTGTCTCAAGAATATATCAATGATATAAATGTGATAACATTTTTATTTGTATGACATTCGGCGTGTTAAATGTAATCTTTTAAATGATATAACAGGTGGGACTGGCTCTCACTGATTAGAGGAATTTATATTTATTAATACATTCACAGAAACCCCAGTTCAAACCCCGGACCAATCAGTTTTTCTATTAAAACTTATGTGTCTAATTGATATTTGCAATTTATAGCACGCTTTTGAATTGAAGAAAAACATCGTGACGTGGATACCTGCATTATCTCTAGAGAATTCTTGGTGTAACCTGCCAATCCGCATTGGGTCAGCGTGGTAGGTCTCCAACCCTTCTCTCCTAAAACAGAGAGGGTTATGCCCAGCAGTGGATAGCAAAAGGCCGTTACTTTATAACTTCACACAGAGCCCAAAGTTACCAAAGGAATGAAAGTCGTTATTTCCGACCATTTCTAATCATCAATAATATCAAACTGATCAACGAATACAGTCAAGGATATATCCAAATCGGAGCACGGTACTAGGTAATTTTTAAACACTATCAAAAAGATGCCATCTTTTTTGTGTAGTTATGTTTGTAAAAGTATTCTCAATGTCAAAGTCACGGTTTTATTGATTTTCATAATTTTATATTATTTCATAATTATATATTAACGTACCTAGACCTACTTTTCAAATAGTTATAATTAAGGTCGTATATTTACGGCTTTTCTAAAAAACCTTGAAAAAATTTAACCAACATCCCCTAGGTAAATTAATTTATTTAAGTTTATGTATTTTGTCAGTACATAATTCCTTTTGTTGATGAATATTATTCAAAATATAATCCAAAAACGTTTAAGATGATAAAACTAAAATGGCCGCCCAACAAAATGGCGGGTCACACGTATTTTAACAACGAAATACATTAAATTAAAATGTGTTTTATATTGATTCTTATACTTGTTTTTCAGATGATGACCCCTACCTCCGTGGCGGCAAAAAATGATGTAGATAATAGTTAACATCTACAACATTGCGCTATTTGTATTTGTAGAATATATTATACGATTGTAAATTTCAATAAAAAAATATGAAAAATCTATGTTTCCTTTTATACTAAGTACTTCTTGACCTGGTATTCTCATTAGAAATACACTTAACGTTTTTCCTTGGCATCAAATCTATGGTATGGCTTTATTATAATACCATCTTATCATCATTCATATTATCATCAAATGGTATTGGCTTTCCTACACTGTGTGGTAACCGGCTGAGTAGAATAGGCAACCCTCATTTCTTACCGAAGTGTCGTAAAAGCCGACTAAGGTAAGTTGACCCACGGTGTAGTATCCAGCTGTATAAAATAGACCATCATCTCTTATACCGAGGTGACGTAAAATACGACCAAGGTAAGTTGACGTCAGGCAGGCGGCCGGTCGTAAAGTACGTAGCGAAATCATGCGACAACATGTTTGTAACATGTTGTGCCTACCTCACTTAGAGTGGCGAGAGTGGTAATGGCTTTCCTAAAAGACTGGAAGACCCGGCTAAAAAAACAGAAAATATATTTAGAATATAATATTTGTGAAGACAAACGAAATAAAATTTCACCTTTTATGAATATTGCAATGTATACAAATAAAATATCTAAAATAAATATTTTATATTAATAGTATTGTTCTGGAAAAATCTTTCAGTGAAAAACACGTAACAATTGTTACCAAACAATAGCCAAATTATCATGTACAATGTAAATATTATGAAAATATAAACACACCTGTGGCTTTATAAATGAAATTCTGTAATTGTGCATCGCATAGACATTCGAAATTAAAACAATTCAGATCGGATTACAGACCAACTATGACAGTGTTTTTTGTGGTAAGTTTTTTTTTTTCAAATTAAGAACGTTAATTTCAAATTTCATAAATTAAAGAATTATTTAAAAAAAACAATTTTATTACATAATTGTTATCTAATAATTAATGAATTAAAATCTTATCTGCATTTAAAGAGAGTTGATATAGAAGATATTAGTTTGGTAAATCTACATCGATCACTGCCAGATTTTCAATAAAGCCTTGAAAAATTAATAAAAAATCAAATTCAGCTTTTAATCGATGATTATAGCAACTAAATACATCGTTCCTTTTATATCTAGAAGGTTAAATAACAATAATTACAAACTATGTAAATAAAGATAATCACTGATCAATTGATTCAAAGTGAGATATAATCTGTATTCATTATTTTAATTTACAATAATTTTCTTTGTCTAGATTGCTCTGTGCGCCCTAGTCGTACTGTTCGCGATGGCCCCGTATGCAATCAACATAGATGAACAAATGCGGAGCGAATGAAATTGTGAAAATAAAATAATGTTAAATATCAATTTCAAGTTGAAATTGCTGCAATAAATTATTGTTAAGACCTGTTTTTTTTTTGGTTGTCACTCTTTTGAAAAATAATTATTTAACAAAACAATTGTAAAAAGTAAAAAACATTTTTTTTTACTTTTTACTTTGTTATAATTTTTTATTTGAGAATAAAGAAAATCTATGTTATGCTAAATACATAAATTACTCTAGCTTCATAACAGCTGAGGCGTACCACGATTTAAAGATTATGTTAAACTGTTGTTTAATCTTATCCAAGAGATAAATTGTGATTAGATAAAAAAAAATGTTATAAAAACAATTGTTATTAATACAGCTTATATTGTGCAGTAAGGTGGTGTTGATATTTCTTTAAAAATGAAGAGATTACTAGTTTTTCTAGTTTGCCTTTTTGCTTTGGAGGCGATGACTGTTTCTCAGGAAGCAGGTATGTTCTTTGAAAAAATCAACCTTTTACTTTCATAGAGAAGAATGAGTGAATTCAAATTCAAATTCAAATTTTTAATATTTAAATGCCTTAATCTTGTATGTATATATATTTTCGGAATCTCGGAAACGGCTCCAATGATTTTCCTGAAATTCAGCATGTAGGGGGTTTTGGGGGAGAAAAATTGATCAAGCTAGGTTTTATTAAAAAAAATGTTGTTTTATCCCGTTATCGGGCACTGAAAAAACTGGTACAATACTATGAGAAAGCAAAGGTTAATTGCGCTGTGAATTTCAAAGACACGATAGCTTATTTGGGTAAATGGCTGCATCAAGTTCAGAATGGCAGGATGGATTCCAGATAACATTTTCTTTTTTTTTTTTTTTCTTTTTTTGTATAGTTAATCAAATTAGCTCGCAAGGCTCGGTCACCTAGGTAACTAATTCTTTATTCAATATTACAAGAACTTTTGTATCGTCAAATTACAATGAAACTACGACTGGTTCGGAAAGATGCTCTTATCGAGAAGAACCAGCAAGAAACATAAAAAACTAATACAACATATGTCTATACAAACGTAAACAATTTTAGAAAGACTGAAATAATTTCACCATGCTTTAATTTTGAAAAACATTTATCTTTGGATAGATCGAATAAATCGTATTTTACCAAATTTCGATGCGATATATTTACATAGACACTTATAGAACACTTATGTGTCTAATTGATAATTGCAATTTATCACACACTTTTCGGTGAAGAATAACATCGTGTGAATATCTCTAGAGAATTATGGAGATATGTGTAACCTACCAATCCGCATTGGAGTAGCATAGTAGGTCTTAGCTCCAATCCTTCTCTCTAAAAACGGAGAGAAAAGGCCTATGCAATGATAGTAAAATGCTGTTTTTATTTTTATATTATCGAAACTTATATTTATAGTATCTACAAAAGCTCAACATTAATAATCTGTGATGGTATTCCTTGATTCATCCACTTATTTCTAAATTATTTTCAAGATAAATATTACTTTAAAAAAACATGTACCCAATGCTGGTATTTGGAATACGTTGCCCGTACGTATTGTAAGTTGCACATATTGCAGAAATTAAGTAATTATATGCAGATTACCTCGCATTAAAGGAAACTGAAAATTAAAACAACTTTAATCGATATTTCGTAATGTATTTATGTATTACTGGCAACCTGCAACGATCGTTTTCGTCAATTTCAAACCGAAAACACCCTCTATTATGTAGTATGGGTATTTTTCATAAAGTCACTATATTAAAATATTTGTGACACTCTCACCTGTCTATGACTTCCTCTCTAGTATAACAACTCTATGGCAGAAACTCAATTTTACGTGACATTTGCTACTTAATGTACATAGATTACCTGCATGACCAAGCCTTGCTCGATAATTTTTTTAAAAGATATAAAAAATGCTTAAAGATATATAAAAAAAAAGCGCCGGGTGACATGTGGGAATCGATCCCACATTTTGAACTTTTTAGGGCCTTCTGTTACCATTAGGCTATCACAGCTTTAAGTTTGATGGCTCCAATATCATTTGCATTTAATTTTAAAATTAAGCATTTTTTAATGCCCGAAAACATAAAACGATATTATTTTAATGAAACCTAGCTAGATCGATTCTTTTTTTCTCTATCTTTTTTTTTCATAGATTACAAAAATAAAAAAGCATGAAGTTTTCAAATCGTTTTTTGTAATATTTTAATCTTAATCACACATTAATCATTATCTAGAACATTGTTTGGTCAAAATTGCTGGGTGACACAATTAAATGAAATATTTATGTCTAACGAATGATATGATATCTTGAATTTAGATCCGGTTTTGAAGGTGGAATCTTGCAAGTTAAATTTAACCCACTTTCTATTGTCTGATTGAGCTTAAATATAAACTGGTCCACTCCCGGTGAGAATGCATGATGCTGCTGCCAGGATCGGCTCCAGACGAGGGAAGTCCTCAACAGTAGGACCATGAAATTTTGTTAAAAACATCTTTAACTTATACAAGTATACAATAATACAAGTGTATTATTGTATACTTATACAAGTAGACAATAATACATGCATAATACATGCATACAAAAGTGGCCTTAGTCGGTTAATCTGGTTTCTGAACTATTTGTGACTTGGGATAATTGATGCAAAATAAAACAGAATACAGTTCCAGATAATCTAACGAATAGACCTAGTGATCTTTAACCTCTTTCAGTTATTATGCTTAGAGCAGGAAAGTAAGCCTAAAATGTGCCAAATATGGCACATTTTTTCCTCATTCCTGCTCTAATTCGTTTCCTTTTTATTGTAATAACAATAAAAAGGAAACGAATTAGGGTGTCGAATCTGTCTCTCTTTTTTTGTTGTGTGATTAGACAAAAATGAAGTATGCAACTTTCATTTTCCTTCTCAAGATTTATTTTGTCAGTATGACTTACAGCCCTGCTACGGCTTTATTTCTCAATTATAACATATCTGTGGTTTGTTCTGGATATATAATCTTTCCAATAAGAGCCAGCAATGTTTTTTTTTCTATTAGGTTGGGTTCATATCTTATATTATTGTGTATTCATATCAAAGATTACAGTGTACACAGTGAAAGTTCATATTATGTTTATGTTACTTATTTTATGACGGATTGTTTATGTTATTTCTTTTTCATTTTTATATATTATTGTGTTGTGGTGTGTACAAGAATAAAGATTTATAATAAATAATTTTTATCCTTTATCCTCTTTATTGATATATGATCGGGTTTTTTTTCAGGTAGCGTCAATGACGTAGATCAGAGTAGTAAGTATAAAGCCTTTATACATTCATCGGATCATCATCCCTTATCCTTTTCTAAGTGGTGTCGGCACAACATGTTATAAACATGATGTCACATGATTTTTCTACGTATTTCACGTCCGGCCGCCTGACTAACTTCAACTTACCTTAGTCGTATTTTACGACACCTTGCTAAGAAAGAGGGTGGTCCATATTACTCAACCGGAAAACGTACGGTGGGTAAACTTGCCTTCGTCACCTTTTATGACACCTCAGTATAAAATGAGGGTGATCATTCTACTCAACCGGATACCACACGGTATTTATACGTTCATTGGATATTAATAGAATATTATAATTCATATTCGTACTAATTTTATTGTAGTATGACTGCGTTTGTTCTTCGTTCATTTCCGAACCGAGCAGCCATTGGTTTTAATTTGTAGTTTAATAGCTACTTTAGATTTAGGTATTTAATTCAGTAGGTGTTTATATTAATGTATGAGTATATATTTTTGTTTTAATTTCCAGATCCCTTTCCCGACAACCCTCCAGACTGTAAGTAATGAATATCTATAAACTTTTGCTTGCCACTATTACCTAAAAAGCGAATTTTATACTTTTTCATCTTTATTCACATATCTCCAGATTTCTTTAGAAACATGCAGGTTTCCTCACGTTGTTTCCTTCACCGAAATGCATGTGATAAATTGCAATTATCAATTAGACACATAACAGGACAACAGACACATAAGGTTTAACAGAATAACTCATTGGTGTCTGCATCCGTTGTTAAGTTTGAACCCGTGACCTTCTCACGTGTTGCCGCTGAGCTATCAGAGCTCGCTGGGCTATCATAGCTTGGTTATCACACATATATATATAAATATATATCCGGTGTCGGTGCGAGTCCGACATACCTGCCGCTCGTCCCCGTCGGGCGGAGACCACCCATAATGGGGTAATAAAGAGGCTTTTGCAAAACAGTATAATAACTTTATTATTTGTTGCAGTTGTAATTGATGAAGGCTTCAACATGCCCTCAGCCCGTAAGTAGTCCTTTTTAATAAACGTGATATCATTATAAATCTATACTAATATATGTATATAGCTGAAGAGTTTGTTTGATCGATTGTTTGAACGCGCTAATTTCAGGGACCACGATTTGAAAAATTCTTTGAGCCTAAGATAGTCCATTTATCGAGGAAGGCTATATGCTATATAACATCACGCGAAGATAAATAGTAGAGAGTAGTAAAAAAAATTATGAAAACGGTAAAATTAAAAGGTTTCCCTGCGTGCCCTAAGCAAACGGTGAAAGTTATTCAAAAATCATGTATTACAAAATTGTTCCCTCTAAAAGTCCTAAACAAAAGTGCGCGACAGCGTATTTTTTATATATTTTGTATATTAGCTATTAGCTAGTAAAAATACGACTAGTTTTTAAGATTAGGCCACTTATTTTAGTTTATTGGTTACTAAATACTATTATATGTATATTTTTACTTTATTACCTTATTTATTATATTATTACCTTAGCTGTTTGCTGTACAACAGACTAAACAAGCGTCTTAATATTTATCCATTAACGTACAGCAAATGTAAAAATGTTCTAATTGCGTGGCTAACAACTTTATCATATGAGGATACAGAGGAGTTTGTAAAATCTGCCATATAATCCACTTTAATGCACACACACACTTACATACACACACATCACGTGCACACACACAGACACTTACACACTTACACACTTACACACACAAACACACTCTAATACAAAACAAGTCCAACTATCATTTTTATACTTTAGCCATAATTTTAATTTAAGGAACATTGTTTATTTTTGTAATGGAGGAGGGCGTTGATTACTCCAACACAGTTAACACTTTTGCAGGATCACCGTTCATTTTCTTGTGTACTATGTATTGTTCCCAATAAACGTTTTATTTATTTATTTATTTATTATATTACGGGTTTAATCTTTGCACGCGGGCGCAGCCGCTGTCAATTGCTAATAAGAGATAAGTTTATCATTTTACATTTTTCAAAATATTTCCTTTTTTCACAGCTAACCAGTATATCGAGCCAATTAGTAAGTATATACAAACCTTTGTGTACAGATTTTGTGATTAATAGATCATATTATTATGGCAGTAGAATAATTTAAAGAATTAGGCGTTACTTTGCGGATATCCATAATACAAAATCATCTTGCTGCCCGTATCCCACTCTCAGTGGGGTCGGCACAACATGTTATAAACATTTTGTTATATGATTTGGGTACGTATTTCACGACCGGGGCCAGCCTGACGTCGACTTACCTAAGTCGAATTTTACGACACTTCGGTAAGAAAGAGGGTGGTCTATTCTACTAAGTCGGGTAGACACGACAATACTTTAGGTTATTTTGGTAAAAAGTGAACCAGCTAATCTTTTTTTTTGTAATTCAACAGGCACTGGACCCGAAAGTGTTCATCAATATCCACCAAAAATATGTAAGTTAAATGATATCTATTAGTTTTTCATGTTACTAAATATATATCTATCTACTCTTATAATAAAACAACGTCCATAAAAGCTGTCTGTCTGTATGTGATTTTCTTAAAATCTACTGAACGGAATTTGTACGGTTTTCATTAAAAAAGATAGCGCAATATTTCCGAAAGCTTTGGGGTAGTCTATTCTACTCAGCCGGATAGCACACGGCTATTTTATGACAGCAAACGTGAGGCAATATATAAATCGTGTAGAAAATTACTCGAAAAGGTAAAGATATTATAAGAAAAGGGTAAATATTAAACATATAAACAGATATTTTTTTTGTTTCAGACGACGATCCCATGTTGCGTGGGGGCCGTTAAAGAAGACCTGCTTGATAAAATATATTGTTCATATATCTATTGTAAAGAGATATCTAATTAAATTTCATTTATTAATTTTTTGTTTAATTTACTCAACGAAAACCGCAAAAACCGTATTTTTCTAGACTTACCTATAGGTTTAAGTTTATATGTTCGTTGATTAGTTTGTTCGTTATTATTATTTTTGTAACACTGCAGATTACGCATGTTGTGTTTTCCTATAATTGGGGATACTTAGCTCATTAATGATTTTATACTTGAATATTCGTGGTTTGAAGACATAATTATAAATTATTAGTTTCGGGTACATACCACGGTAATTTGTTTTGATTCGCCGATATTTCGACCCAGTTGCATGGATCGTGGTCACGACGGAACTGCAGGTAGGCGGTACTTCAAGCTGAGATGTTAGGGACAGCATCTAACTAGCCTCCGTCTCGTTCTTTTTATCGGCGCGTCACGGATTGTTCGGCATACTACACTTACAACGTCACTTTTAAATTTTGAATTTTGGCGCCGTCTCTCAGTTTTACACAGTTCTACTACTGGATTCCACGTGTTCGCTAATCTAAAACCGTCTTCGCGATTTAAATTTTTATATTTCTTAATTTCAACTGGGTCGAAATATCGGCGAATCAAAACAAATTACCGTGGTATGTACCCGAAACTAATAATTTATAATTATACTTAGCTCATGTTCAATCTTCATTATTTTACTTTCTGTGTACCCCTGTTGGAGTAAATAAATAAATGTATGTACGCGGCCTAAGACGTGCGTTTACGCCATTAATTATTTAGTATTATAACTGCTAGCCTTGACATTGTAATCGGCTCATATTATTTTAATAACATTGTGAGACGTTATCATTGTTTTTACCAATTAAGATAATACTTTGTCATAACTTGGTACAAACAATGATTTCTTTATCAAGCGAATATAATTAAAAGTATTTTTCATTTTAAATAATATACCTTCCTATAATTCGTCTATAACCTACGACCTTTACGATAGACAAATATTTGTAACAAACGTGTGTGACGTAGTTTTATATCCAATCAACATCCTCCTGCCCTTATCCCACTCTAAGTGGGGTCGGCACATGTTACAAATATGTTGTCATATGATTTGGCAACGTATTTTACGACCGGCCGCCTGCTTGACGTGAACCTTAGTCATATTTTACGACTCCTCGGTAAGAGAGAGGGTGGTCTATTTTACTCAACCGGATACCACACGGTGGGTCAACTTACCTTACTTAGTCGCCTTTTAAGACGCCTCGGTAAGAAAGAGGGTGGTCTATTTTACTTAACCGGATACCACACAGTGGGTCAACTTACCTTAGTCGCCTTTTACGACACCTTGGTAAGAAATGATAGTACTATTCTATTCCGGATACCACACGGCTTTAGTTTTATATCAAATATGTCTGAACAAAAAGAATGGGCAGTTTTTTCTACGGCTATAGATAGATACACTAAAGTAATGTATAAGAGAAATGTAGATCTTCAAAAATACTACAAAAAAATCCTATTTTTTTTGTGATTTTGGTCTATTTTTTTTGGGATTTACTATCCCACTGCTGGGGATGAGATGTTCTCCGTTTTTAGAGAGAAGGGTAGGAGGTGAGACCTACCACGCTGCTCCAATGCGGATTGGTTACACATAGTCCTAGAATTCTCTAGAAATATGTAGGTTTCCGAACAAGATTTTCTTTCACCGAAAGCGGTGATAAATTGCAATTACCAATTAGATTCAACATTCTCCTGCCCTTATCCCGCTCTACGTGAGGTCGGCACAACATGATTTGGCTGCGTATTTTACGACCAGTTGCCTGCCTGACGGCAACTTACCTTAGTCATATTTTACGACACCTTGGTAAGAAAAACGGTCGTCTATTCTACTCAACCGGATACCACACGGCGGGTAAACTTACCTTAGTCGCCTTTTACGACACCTCGGTAAGGAATGAGGGTGGTCTATTCTACTCAGCCGGATACCACACTTACTGAAATTATCAATTAGACTCATAAGTATTAATAGAAAAACTTATTGGTGCCTGCCCGGTGTTTGAACCCGTGACCCCTTGTAAGAATCGCGCGGTGTCACCGCTGGGCCCTCTGTTTTATTATATACACCTTTAATCATAAAGTCTACATAGATCCTCCTTTAGCAATCGTTAATAATATAATTTACTATAATCTCAGGTAATCCGCTTAGAATACTAGGCAATTTATAATTACTCTATTGTTCTTTTTTAAAACATGTAAAAACGTGTGTTAAAGGATCTAAGAAAGTTGATATAAAAGATTCTTTTCAAAAGAATGTTCTCAGTTAAGGGTGTACTGGAAGCATTAAACATGTCTCGAATTACGGTAAATATTTATTTACTAATATTATAAACTAACTTACTTACTAACTCACAAAATTTTCACGAATTAAACTCTTGAACATAAAAGTAGTTATTGTAGCCGCCTTGTGGTATCCGGTTGAATAGAATAGTATCACCCTCATTTCTTAGCGAGGTGTCGTAAAAGGCGACTAAGGTAAGTCGACCCGCCGTGTGGTATCAGGCTGAGTAGAATAGACCAACCTCATTTCTTACCGAGCTGTCGTAAAAGGCGACTAAGGTAAGTTGACCCACCGTGTGGTATCCGGTTTAGTAGAATAGACCACCCTCTTTCTTACCGAGGTGTCGTAAAAGGCGACTAAGGTAAGTTGACCCAACATGTGATATCCGGTTTAGTAGAATAGACCACCCTCTTTCTTACCGAGGTGTCGTAAAATACGACTGAGGTAAGTTGACGTCAGGCGGCCGGTCGTAAAAACGCAGCAAAATCATGTGACAGCATGTTTATAGCATGTTGTGCCGAAACCACTAAGAGTGGGATAAGGGCAGGAAGATGATGATAAAAGTAGTTACTGTAGGTTCGCCAAGATATAGAGACATGCTGTTCCGGACTTTTTTGTAGTATTTTTGGAGATATACAATTTCGTAGTACATCATTTTAGTGTATATCTGCTGGTTAACGCGGCAAACGCCAGTTAAGCTCCCAGCAGGCGAGATTTTCACAACACAATACAATTTACATAAACATGTATCAATCGCCAGCGCCGCCACCCGCGTGTAAAGTTTAAAACCGTAATAACATATTTTGATAACCATAAAAATGGTTAAAGTGGGTTAACCTTAAAAGCTAGACATATGCTGTCGCGGACTTTTATTTAGAACTTTTAGAGGGTAACAATGTTGTAATACATATTTTTTTAATAACTATTACCGTTCACTTATCACGTATCAAATTCAAATAATTCTTTATTCAAATTGGCTTTTACAAGCACTTTCGAATCGTCAAATTACTATGAAGCTACGACTGGCTCGGAAAAGTGCTCTTACCGAGAAGAACCAGCAAGAAACTCGGCGGTCACTCTTTTCAAAATTAAATATTACTATAATGGCTTAATTAATTAACAAGTTAAAAAAATTACAATATAATCTAGTGCGTAGCTGGTCGCAATTTAGAACCAAGCTTATCATCATAGTCCTCAACAGTATAACTTATCGCTTAGTAAGGAAAGCTTTAAATTTTGCCGTTTTTAATAGTTTATATTGCTGCTCCTCTCCTACTCATCTTAGCGTTATTATAAAGCCTTCTTCGATAAATGTACTAGTTCTTGAGATAAGCGCGTTCAAACAAACAAACACTTCATCTTTATATATTATTATAGATTAACATCATCCTCCTGCCCTTATCCCACTCTAAGTGGGGTCGGCACATGTTATAAACATGCTGTCACATGATTTGGCTGCGTTTTTACGACCGGCCGCCTGCCTGACGTCAACTTATCTCAGTCGTATTTTTCGACACCTCGGTAAGAAAAAGGGTGGTCTATTATACTAAACCGGATACCACACGGTGGGTCAACTTACCTTAGTCGCCTTTTACGACACCTCGGTAAGAAAAGACGGTGGTGCTATTCTATTCAGCCGGATACCACACTGCGGGTCGACTTACCTTAGTCGCCTTTTACGACACCTCGGTGAGAAATGAGGTTGGTATATTCTACTCAGCCGGATACCACACAGCGTATATTATTATAGATTAACGATTTTTAATTATTCATATAATCTTCAATTTTGTAATACGCTTTACGTACATAAGCATAGATCATACACTTAATTTAAACATTAGTAGATTAGTCTAATACGGATTGCACCTAAATTTTACCAGCAATCGAGAGATTGTGTGAATAATCGGCTTCCTTTAAATCGGTCGCCATTTTGGAGTCTATAAGTTACCGACATACATTTTCATGTTGCAGATTTTCCTGTGCATCTTGGTGATAGCGAACGCAGTTCTCTGCGAAGATGCATCAAGTTCAAAACCACCGAGTGACCACTTAAAACCAGAACACCCAAAGCAGACAGGCTTCATGAACTCTACCGAACAACATCACAAAATGGCCGAACTGCCAAAATTACCCGACAACAAACCTAAAATACCTAATCACAACCCTAATTAGCATATTATAAAACTGTCTAGTTCTTGAAATTTGTATTTGCTTATTTTATTACAGAAAAATATGGAAACGGTTAATCAAATTATATATTTTTATATCGATATAAAATTTAGATTATAAGCAATATTATTTAGTATTTACTAAAATACAAGTTAAACATATTGTGCCGACCCCACTTCGAGTGAGATAATGGGGAAAAAGGGTAAGGTTAGATGACAAGTTAAATATAAATAAATTTTTGAGATATTACTTTATTACCTATTTAGTTTTCACAAGAGATAAAAATTATTTTTAACCTTTGCTTTACTTTTATCTGGCTGCGCATGCAGTCCCGCTTGCGTGAAAATCACTTTTTCACAAAGTTTTTAACACGTAAATAACTACCAGGTGAAACTCTTACGTTATGTAATATATAATTTAAACCTTCCTCAAGAACTGCACTATCATTTAGTAAAAACCGTACTAAAATCCGTTTCGTAGATTTTGCGAAAATCGATTACATACATACAGAAAAATTTTGATACTTTGTTTATACGTATAGTTAGTTTCATCATTAATAAAGACGTAGTTTAACGCTTGGTTAGAGTGGTAAAGGAACAATCGTTGAAATACCGGAAAAGCATTATTACTATTCTGTTAATGTATTTATTTGTTTCATACTAATACATTATCAATGTGGACTTATCGAGCCAGTATGATATTTAGGAATTAAAAGATTAATTATGTATTATATGTATATTTAGTAAATTTCAGAACTGGATTAGTGTATCGATAACAAAACGGCGACGCAATGATAAAATTGACAATGACTCTTTATACTTGGAAAATGAATGTATGTAATTACAGCGAATGGAATATGAAGCATAATAAATTCAGTTGCAACTGATTACTATATTATTTTTTCTCCTTAGAGACCAAATATTTTAAAATCAATTCACATTTCAATTAAATTGACTTTTGGGAATTTCCTCAACTTAAGATTACAGTTATAATTAAAAGAAATATGTTGCATGAATGTGAAGCACTTATTACCGAGTTGTCGTAAAAGGCGACTAAGGTAAATCGACGTCAGGCAGGCGGCTTGTCGTAAAATAACGAGCCAAATCGTCTAATAACGTGTTTAAAACATGTTGTGCCGACCCCACTTGATGAGTCACTTGAGTGAGATAAGGGCAAGAGAATGAAGAACGATGTTACGTGTAGGAGAAGTCAAACCTTAAATGTTAGAGCAAGAAATCTTCACAAAATGATTCTCGTTATCAAACCGTGAATGCATAGATTGTTTACGGTGATTTACGTTGAAGAAAAACATCGTCAGAAAACCTGCATAAATCTTGAAAATTTAAGGAATATGCATAACTTGCCTATTTACATTTACAGGCCGTAGTTTGATAAAAACTTTCATTATTTAAAAAGTTATAAGACGAAAAAAGGCAAGTTTTTAATTAAAGATGGCACTTTTCAATGTCATCCTATTCCTGTGGAAATAACAGGATTTCTGTAGTCTATATGTTAAAAAGAATTGTGCCTAAATTTCATCGAAATTGGTTCAGCGGATTCGCCGTGAAAGAGTAATAAACATACATCCGTACTCACAAAACTTTCACAAACTTAATATAATATTAGAAGGATTAATTAACTATTTACCTATCATTATTGATACTAGCGTTATTCAAATTTATATATTCAAGTTAGTTTTAACAGGCACTTTCGAATAGTCAAATTATATTAAAGCCAACTCTGGCTTGGAAAGAATCTTTTACAGAGAAGAACGAAATGAGAAATATGAAATTTGGAGGTCACACTTTTAAAACCATGTATCTATTTATTTTTAATTCTGTAGCATACTAGAAAGACTTATATCTAAGTAAACTTCTATCATAAATACTTCGTTAAATTAATGATAGCCACAAATGGATGACATAAATAGAATTGAAAATAAATATTATAATAATAAAATTAAATAAATATTATGACCTAGTTCATGACTTAAAACTTGTGTATAGGTGATAGACAACTGGTAAATATATACATACATATTTAAATATATATACCCAGACTCGAAGAATAACAAATTGTATTTAAGAAAATGTTATCCTTGGGCGGGAATCGAACCCGCAACCCACGGAGCTCAAGGCAGGGATACTGTCAACTACGCCAACGGGCTAGTCAATGTGGACTTGATGTTTTAAAATTGTCCTGACTACTTAAAATATGTGGTAACCGTATTAAAAAATGGACATACTCGTAATTGCGTGAGTACTTGTTAACTAGTACATAATACAGCGATAATTGATCATTGGATCGTAAATTCACATCACTAATGGAAACGGCTCATTGGAAGCGTGAGGCAATGAATTAATCGATCATACATAATCGAGAGTTTCGTGCAGCTGTTATCACAGGTTATCACGCAGAGACTGAATATTTCGGCACTTGTCAAGATATATCGCCTGTTACAAAACATCTATTTCGCATACTTAGTATTAAAGTGACCGAAATCGAAAAGTTATTTTGTGGCAAATTGCAATAAAGCGTGTCATAGCGCCTACAAAACTCTTGAGTGGTAAAGCGACCTATAACTGGGAAAACCCAGAAAATACTAGCTTTTTTCATAGATCGTAGTGTTCCGGCCACACTCAAGTATGGCATAAAGGAGAATGATAATCACCCGTTACATAATAAAAAGGAGACTAGCAACGTTCATGTAAAAGGAGCGCAAATTAGTATTTTTTATTTTTTATACATATATTTAGAAAAGAGAAAGAAAAAGTAAAAAGCACATGTATAAAGGCGGACTAATCCCTAAAAGGGATCTCTTCCAGTCAACCTTTGAGTAATAGAAGGAAAAGGACAAGAATTGAAGAAGAAAGAGAGTACGGATCATATAGAGAAAAAGAAAATGTTTTTATAAATTTAACTATTAAATAAAATATTATTAAATAAAATAAAAATATTATAAATGTATAAATTTATTCATAATATGTCCTATATAATATATCTTTGGCAAAACAAAGTATTCATACTATTATGACATAAAATACGGAATAACACAAAAGAAGAATATGATCGCCACAATGGACTATTGTAAAAGAAAAATTAAAACATTTATTAATTTAAATTAGGTTGTATTTAATTAATATATATAATCTAATATATAAATAAATTATATTTATTTCTTTAAAATTCAATAAAAAGCATATGTTGATTTACTTTTACGGTAAAGTAATAGTTAATAAAACAGAGCGCTCAAAAATATTTATTTAGTCAAATTTAATATCCGAATTCCTGATAGCCTCCTCGATGTCTACCGAATCCACCCTGTCCGCCTTGACCGAAACCATTCTGACCGCCTTGACCGAATCCACCCTGTCCGCCTTGACCGAAACCCGGATCGGATCCTGTGAACATTATGCATAACATGTGTGAACATATAGAACTGTGAACATATAGTTCAATGGCGATATCTACTCATATATATTTTTAAGAGGAATTATTTATTTATCTTCTAAGTATTATTTCTTTTTATATCAGTAAATTACTTGTTTAAGATTTTACGAAATTTTAAGTGGCGCATGCGTCTAAAGCAAATAAAATTGTTTAATTTTAATTCTTGTTCATATGAACAGTGCAAGTTCTTTTGAGAAAATAAATGTCTTTAACCCGAGGAATCCTAAACTATCCGACATACCAAATGTTAACTTAAGCATTTATTACTTTCGTGTCTTAAAACATGGACCTTACAGCCTTCATAAAGGTAAAGAACATTTTAGAAGAGCGTCCAGATATCTTCTAATTTTCAGACAAAGCAAGAATCTTTTTTTAAATAACAAAAGTTATACACCTTGAATCCTCTTACAAATATTTAATGAAGTTTAGCGCCACAACATACAAGGAATTCATTCTTGTATGAAAGAAAATTTTAAAGAATTTTATTATTACGCTATTTTGAATTATAGTAATATTTCATGAGTTTTTTAATCTGTTCCTATTTTGACTGTGACCAGTGAAATCATAAGATAGATGCTACAATGGTTATTTATTTCTTATCCAAATTAAATTCAAAATAATCTTTGTTCAAATAAACTTGTAAATAAGTGCTTTTGAATCGTCAACTTAAAATTTAAATACTTAAAGAAAATAAATATAGATAACTTGATTCTGATATTGTTATTATTTGACTAAAATGTAGGATAATGAAATAAATATACCTATATTCAATTAGGTAATGGAGCTTTATACATTTCACATACTTCAATTACAAAATAGAAAGTAATGACTTAAGGAAATAATGTTCGACTAAAATGAATCAAACTTGACCGTCTTTTGTAGGCAAATTTGTCCCCTAAGCAAATATACGATGGAAATCGTATATAAAACTTATTTACTCTTGCGCTATACATAATTAAGAAAAACAAACAGTACCGTTTACAACTATTTATTTAGCCAAACTTAATATTTGAGGTCGTCGTAATCTCGTTGCTGATTATTACCTCCCCATCCACCTTGGCCTCCGTGTCCTGGCCGACCGAAACCACCCTGTCCACCTTGACCGAAACCCCCTTGTCCACCGTGACCGCCTTGACCGAAACCGCCTTGTCCGTTTTGACCGAAACCTGGGTCAGATCCAAACCCTACAAATTATAGTTTATTACATTTTTATTTAAGACGATTTACATTTATCTATAATTTACTCGCCCCATCCATCTATTTGGCAGAGGGACGTCCATAATCATCATTATCAGCCCACTCTAGTCCAATTATACGCTACTTAGCCCGATCCTGGGCTTTTTGCTTCCATCCACTGCCTTTTGTCTTACGTATATTGTCGCTCCATCGAGTCTTAGGGTGTTCTATACTACATTTTCCGATTCGCGGTCTCCACTCCAGAACACGTCTACCCCAGTGGTCATCAGTTCTGCGACAGATATAGCCAGCCCATTGCCGCTTCAGCTTGCATATGCGCTGAGCTACGAGTAGGTCAGTGACCCTAGTTCTCTGATTACATCGTTACGAATACGATCCCTCAGGGAAACTCCGAGCATAGCTCTTTCCATAGCCCGCTGAGCGACTCAACCTTGTGGACCGCCTTAACTGCCTCGTGTCCACGTTCCGGCACCGTAAGTCATGACAGATAGGACACACTGGTTGAATATGTTAGTGTGTATACTCTGTGAAATGTCCATTATAGATGATAATAATTTTCAAGAAATTCTGTGCGATTTAAACTAAGGTTACTAATAAGTTTAATACCTTGACTTCCAAATCCGCCTTGTCCCTGGTTACCGAAACCTGGATCGGAGCCAAAACCTGCAATAGGAATTAGTAACAACCACTTTTACATTTTTTATAGCACCAAACATACTGAATAATTACATACTATGTTTTTTCATGTTCCCAAAGGAAAAACTAGATTTTTTGTTTGAATCTTGCAACTTAAATATGACCAAGTTCCTAGTACAAAAGTAATAATAAAATTATTATGCTATAGTCCGCGATGAAGTAAAATAGAAAATATATATAATGCTAAATATAGAGTGGACAATCTGTTTTCATAACCCACTTTCATAACCCCCTTTGCGATTTTGTCGTAGAGTCTATCTCCTGATGATGCTTCGGTTGCGGGGTGAAACGATTGTTGAGTTTGTGATAGTGAACGTATATAGTGCTTGTGTATTGTGATGGCGATGGTGGAGGTTTGTGCATGTTTTTTACGAATCCTGCGTGTATCAGGTAAGGAAACGGATTGTCCACTCTACATTTAGCATTATATCTATTTTCCATCTATTCGCAAAGTAACGCCTAATTCTATAAATTATGTATTTAATGTATTCAAAATGTTTTTGTTTGGTTTTGTATTGTTCTAAACAATACCTTATATGTATTTATTCAAATATTTTACATACCTTGCCCACCACGGTCTTCCCCGTGGTAATATGGCGACCCTGAAAATAATGTATTGTTTAAATAACGCTAAAAATTTCAACATCTGTGTATATTTTTGAAATCTTAGAAACGGCTCCAACGATTTTCCTGAAAATCAGCATGCAGGAGGTTTTGGGGGAAAAAATCTAGCTTGATCCAATTAAAGAAATCGTAATATCCCTTTTTTTGAGCATTAAAAAAAATACAAAAATTTACATTGAATATATAAATCACTATTTTTGCCGAAAGCTGTCAAGCTAGCGTAGCTTATTCGGGGAACGGGTGGTCTCTAGTAATGAAAATACCTATATACTATATACCTATATACTATAATAATACCCAATTATTTTTTGTTTTTTTTTTATTTTTTAAAAAATTGCCGAGCAAGGCTCGGTCACTGATTATTAGAATAATAGAATTACCTAATAATAGAATTAATAAGCTTTGCTATTCTCAGTAAAGTAAAATATATATAAATTTTAAAAATCTCACCATAAGCTACGGCCGCCAACACAAGAAGAAAGCAAAAGATCTGAAATAGAATACATAATTTTTAAAACCAATTTGTAAATGTAAATGTGAAAACCAAATTAAAAAAAAACTAAATAACTAATAATATAACTTTAAAAAAAATTAGTAAATTTGGATGTAAATGTTTGCACTTTACTTGAAACTTCATATTTATTTGTGCCTCGAGTTATTTTAAAGCCGACTTCACTTATTTTGAATTGATAAATTAGTACTGAGGCGTTGTTAGTCAATATCACTCTATATATATCGTTTTTTTTTGTGAAGAACTCTATAATTTTTTAGGTATATGTAAATAGTTTTCAACATATCCAGTTATTCATATATTAGCAGCTAAAACAAACCAAATAATTCTGAGAATTTATACACAGAATACAAACACATTTCATCAGCATTATCCTCCTACCATTATCCCACTCTAAGTGGGATCGGCACAACATGTTATAGACATTTTGTCACACGATTTGGCTACGTGTTTCACAACACCGGCCTGAAGTCAACTTAACTTAGTCGCTTTTACGGCACCACGGTAAGAATCCGGCTGAGTAGAATATACTACCCTCATTTCTTACCGAGGTGTAAAAGGCGATTAAGTTAAGTTGACCTGCCGTATGATATCCGGCTGAGTAGAATATACTACCCTCATTTCTTACTGAGGTGTCGTAAAAGGCGACTATGGTAATTGGATTTCAGCCAGGCGGCCGGTTGTAAATCTTTTTGACTAGTTAAGTCAAAAAATATAACAACACGTATAAAACGTGTCGTGCCGACCCCACTTAGAGTGGGATAGGGGCAGGAGGATGATAATGTGCAATATTAAATAGAAATATTTTGACTCTTAGAAATAAATATATTAGTAATATTTCATTTCTAAAATGCGTTGTCTTGTGTTTGAAAATGTATGTATTAAACACAATAATATACATATATATGTAAATGTTATTTTGATTTTCTGTTCACAAATTCGATGATGTAAGTTCTATTTTATCAATGAAATGAATTAAATTTATATATAAATACATACTTTAATGGCCATTTTAGCAGCTCTGTCACACTGATATATTAAGACTGTTTTAAGTAAACAATCGACTATAGATTTATATACAATAATTATCAGAATAATATGATCCTTTGACCCGGCTGAGATTAGTTTTGTCAACAGATATGCATTATTTAGTAAGTTCTCATTATAATATCAAAACTTTTCCGATAAAATCAGACCAAATATAAAGCCCGATTAACATCAGACGAGGGAATGTACATTGTCACATGCCCACTGTATGAAATTCGTTTACTGTTAATAGACATACAAAAAATTTTCTAAGTTCGCAAAGATTCTGTTGATTCTAAGAATGCTCTGCTGAAGAAGAATTGATGAATTAAGAACATAAATGATTGAAGAACAATACTAGAGTCCACGAACAATATGCTTAGTGCGAGTTTTTCTAACCTACGTTAGTCCAATGCATTATGCTAACGCGGTCGAGTAGGTAAGGCGACGAAGGGTCTTCTCAATGCCCGAAAGCAATTGGGGTAGGGGTCTCGAGGCGAACCTCCTTACCCGGACTGTTCCTCGCAGGCTCACGCCTGGATTTTTGAGTCCTTATGGCCAAGGCTCTCGCCATTGACTGGAGTCTAGTGGATATCAATTTATGAGGGGGACCTCTGCAGGCCATTGAAAACCCGGGTATAATCCGTGGAGAAATCGTGTTTTCTTCGCGTGGTATCTTCTGAGCGGTGGGGTGTCAAATTCGTGGAGAGTCAATCTGTGATATTGTCAAGTCTAGGGTGTCATGTACGGGTTCGCGTCGTCCTGATTGTCATCCTGTTCCGCTGAGTAGGTAAAAAAACTCGCACTAAGCACTGAGTGTACTTAGTGTGAGTTTTTTAACCTACGTTAGTCCAATTCATATGACGCTACAACAGCGACACCTAGTGACCGCTGTTGCGGCGCCGTACGAATTGGCATTACGCTAATGCGATCGAGTAGGTAAAAAAAATCGCACTAAGCACTCAGTCTACTTAGTGCGAGTTTTTTAACCTACTCGATCGCGTTACTCCAATTTGTATGATGATGCAAGAGCGAAATCTAGTGACCGCTGTTCCAACTCCATACAAATTGACGTTACGCTAACACAATTGAGTAGGTATAAAAACTCGCCCTAACCACATTGATGTTTGGAACGTTCTTGCGTGTTCGGACGCGCTCGCTGCTCGGAGCGGCCTCTTCAAGGCATTCGTTCGGTATATCTCGTGCAAGAATTCTAGTTCTTGGTTATCATTCTTGCTCGTTGATACTTTGGTGTAAATGCTTGATACATTAAAAGAAACAATCTTGTTTTAGCTCTGGCTCTATGCTCGTTTGGTTTGAACCAGCCTTAAGAATCCGTTACCCATAACATGTTCTAATGATGATGTAATATTACAGCAACAATGCAAAACAGATATTTACTTACACAATACTTAAAATAAGATGACGGTCTGTTTACTATCTCACTGCTAGTCATAGGCCTCCTGCCTCCGTTTTTGAAGATAAGGGTTGGAGCTAAGATCTATTACGATGAAGATTGCTAGGTTACACATATCCACAGAATTCTCTAGAAATATGCAGGTTCAACATGATATTTCCATCACTGGAAAGCGTGTGATAAATTGCAATTATCAATTAGACACGTACGTTTTAACATTATCATTGGTTTCTGCCCAAACTTTGATCACGTGGAACTTTGATCTCGAAGGAGTCACGCGAACTCAAGGATAATTGTACGAAATTTCATCGATATTTGTTGGGCGGATTCACCGTGAAAGAGTAACAAACACACATCGCTAGTCACAAACTTTCGCATTTATAATATTAGTAGGATAGGATAGGATTATATCTATTAAAAAAAACAGTATGATTCCGTTATGACGTCACGATTCTTAAAAAACCCCTTCTCTATAAATTATTCGATTAATTGAATTCAGGTTACATAATCAAATGAATAATAAAATCAAACCATCATTTGTCACCAGTATAAATCACTCATTCCTATAATTACAAAGGATTGTAAATAAAAGATTCAAAATGAGAATTTTAAATTTTATTAGGACTTAAAATATACCTGTATTATAGTTTGTTAATGTATTTTTTAATTAGGATTTCATTTTCCATCCACGTAGAACCCTGGATCTACATCTGTGAAATAATAATAATTTATAATATTGAAATTGGAATAATAAATTTTAAACTATCGTGAGTGGTATTCATAGTTATTTGTATAGAAACTGGCTATACACACATCTTATTCTATCGGGCTCACCGACATATATATACAATACAAGATTAAGTCATTTAAATATTAAAGATTTGGATTTAATTCATACCAAAGGAGTGGTTAGACGCTCGTACTAATTAAACTTATGTTGTGACGTTGTTCAACGAATAGTTTTCTTTCTATTGTGTGAGCCTAAGATAAGGCATATTATTGTTACAACGCAAGTATTTGGAAACTTCCAGTATACTCGGGTAATTAATAAAACCGACCTTGAACTTCAACTAGTAAACACGCATTGTGCGTTAATTTGTCCGTGGCCTCGGAGTGTATGCGCGGATTTTGTTATGACATAAGTTGAATTTGAACCCACCTCGACAATAAGAAAAGAGATGATTTTTATGCCCATCATTGGAATAGTTAAAAATTAATAAAATGACATACCAATGCTTATTATTTATAACCAGAGAAGTTTTGGTATAGTCGTTTCATTTATTCCTTTTCCTATTTCCTGGTAATGATACATCAGGTACTAGGTATATGGTATGTTTGTTTTACAGGTAATAATAGGTAAACAAAGGTAAAGTATTTGTAGCTCCGTCAGGCAGCTACACTAGCATCTAGCAACATGTGTGGATATTGTAAATGTATAAAATATTACCGTGGCCGAGACCTCCACCACCTTGCCCGCCAAAACCGGGATCAGGAGAGATATCTGTAATAGAACAATAATGTAAGAAATACAAGCATTCGCATCCATAAGAAAATTAAGGCAAGTGCACTATGATTGACAGTAGTTGATAGTAGTTGATCGTTTTGTATGAAATTTTAAATAATAAGCGTTTTGTTTGTTGTAGCTAATAAAAAAGAAATTTGTTATTACCCGTTGTCATCTATTAACAACTGCCCAAAATCTCAGAACTGTAGCCCATTGTTTAATATTATTAATTAATTTTTTTTTTTTCTTTAATCGTATGGCAATTTTGCTCGAATAGTATAAGCGTTAATTATTAATAAAAAATGTCAAATAATATAATAATAAAAAATGTCGAATAATATAATAATAAAAATGTCAAGAATAATATGATAATAAAAATGTCAAATATTTTGATATGAAAATAGAGATTATTATTAAACATTTTTTTTTTTTTATATTTCATTTTACAAATCAATGTCCAAATTTTCCAACCAATTGATGAAGGGAGAAGGAAGATCAAACAGGTCTCCAAATGGACCTCGATACGCATTTATGGGACAACGCTGGATTATATGTTCCATAGTTTGATCTTCCTCGCCGCATTCGCAAACAGCAGAGGGTTTCCAGCCCCATTTTTTATTTATTACCTACAACAAACAAACGCTTATTATTTAATATTTCATACAAAACGTTCAACTACTAGTGCATGGTCAATTACTAGTGCACTTACCTTAATCACATGTTCCTGTGAATATCCTTACTTACCGTGGCCTAGTCCACCGCCTCCCTGGCCGCCAAAACCGGGATCAGGTGAAATATTTCCTAAAAATAAACGATAAAGAAGTTTAATTATCATTCATACTATATAAACTTCATCAATAAGCCTTAAATTTTTATAGTACTGAGTAATTTATAGAATTAGGCGTTACTTTGCGGAGATCCATAATACAAAAGTAATAATAAAACTATTCTGCTATAATCCGCGAAGAAGTAAAATAGAAAATATATCTATAATGCTAAATGTAAGTGGACAATCGGTTATCATAACTGATACATGCAGGATTCATTGCAGGGTTTGTGCATGTGTTTTTTACGAATCCTACATGTATCAGGTATGATAACCGATTGTCCACTCTGCATTTAGCATCATATATATTTTCTATTTTACTTCTTCGCGGATTATAGCTAAATAATTTTATTATTACTTTTGTTTTTTTTTAGTACTGAGTTTCAAAGTTGACACAGAATTCTTGTCGCTATAATCTTAACTATATTCGATATTCTATTAAAAATAAATAGGTACCTAGGTGACCGAGCGTTGCTCTGTAATTTTTTTTAAATATTAAAAAATACAATAATTAAAAGAGTTGAGGTGGTGGGGCTCGAATCTAGGTATTTTCACCTCTCTAGACCGCCCGTTCACCAAATAAGCTATCATGACCTGACATTTGATAGCAAAAATTCTCTTTTGAATTCTATATAAATTTTAGCATTTTCCCAAAAACAGGGATTTTTTAAAATAAAACCTAGCTAGATCAATTTTTCTACCCCAAAACCCCCACATTCTCATAGAATAAGCGAATAGTCAAATCTCTTTCTTTTTCTCTACACCACCAAAGTGTTAGACAAGTTTTATATTAAATTTTATACTAAATTTATACTATTTATTATTATAAATTAAATAAATTTATACTATTTTATACAACATTTTTAAATATTTTTAATTTTTTATAATTTTTTTACCTTGGCTGGGGAAGCCCCCTTGGCCGTGTCCGTTTCCAAAACCAGGGTCATCAACAATGTGCTGTGGGATAGCTAAAAAATGAGAGAACAGGTTTTATTCGAGCTGTCATTAATAACCAAAATTATACAATTTCAGCGTCAACCATTTTCAGCTCATTTTCCCAATATCCATGTTTTACATATGTTATTTTAAGAAAACAGCCCTAAGTGTATTGACTATTTTTTTATTGATATTTTCTCGTCCTTTTTATTGTAAAATAAGCATCAACTAAAAATTGACGTAATAAATTAAAAATAAATTACGATTTATTTTATTATTTAACAAAATTTATTTTTACATATTCACCTTAAAAAATTATGATTTCTTTCATATTTATCGCTAATAATATTCAATTGTGAAGATAACATATTGAAACTTGTTTTATGTAAAGGAATAAATTATATAGTATTTATTTTATTATATTTATGTTTATATTTATGTATTAAAGATAAGTATAAAGTTTCTTGATTTCTAAACCAATTTTAACTAAACTAACTAAATTAAATTTCTAACTAACTAAATTTCTAACTAAATTAAAAATTTAGTTTTAAGTTAATTAATTAAGATATAAACAATATTTGTAACTAGTACCCAAAAAATTTACAAATTACAAATGAAAAGTTAATACATTCTAAATTCTTACCGTGGACGACCACAGCTACCAACAGAAGCAGGCATATAGTCTGAAAAAAAAGTAATTTACATAAGTTTGAACATTAACCAAACCATGATGAAAAAAAACCTGTGAATTTTAAATTAAATTAGAATAATTAAAAATAAATTCTGATCTCGAAGTTCTGACGGGAAAAATCAAATATGGCCGCCAATGATTTATAATATGAATACATACGGCTTTCATGTCGAATATCTTGCTCAATAGTACACAAATGACGTACAAGACATGTCTTATAAAGTGTCCGGTAACCAAATATTTGATAATAAGTTGCTAAAGGTCAACAGATATGATATTTCCTCTAAAATTATTGTGTGGCCAAACTTAGTTCTTCCTTGAATTGTTAACATCATCAGTACATATTATACAAGCTCCAACACCGTGTCTGTCTGTACTAGGCTTAGGTATGATTGCTATATAAGAATCATATTCGTTCCACGATATGATCGATTTTAATCACGTGATCATACCTGCTACTGCTAATGCTATTGGAATACAAACAAATGTATTCTTTATGTCGTATGCAGTGTATAGGACATAAAGACTACATTTGTTCGTATCCTCCCTCCTCGCATCGTTATCCTCATAGCTGAGGGTCGTGATCCCTAATGCCGAGTGGTGATCTTTTGGACAGTTGCTCGCCACTTGTTTCTCGCCTTTGCCGAATGGAGAGCAACGTGCAGATCTATGTCCAAAGCAGTTCGAATCTGGTCTGTCCATCGAGTTGGGCTACGTCCTCGAGGTCTTTTTCCGTCAATCTTGCCGGTAACCATGAGTTGCTCGAGGTTGTCACCATCTTTTCGGGCGATGTGGCCAAAGAACTCAAGCACTCTTCGCAGGCAGATAGATGAGAGATGAGAGATGAGAGTTATACTTATTTGTTCGTATAAGAAATGCTAATGGTGATTCTGTCCATGCCTAGTCTGTACTCCATAAACTCAAAAAAAACGGATGTTCATGCAGTCTTCGCCAATGAAAAATGGTATTTAGAAAGTTATTAGACGGACGGATGAGCTATGATAGCCCAGCGTTGAGACTGTAAGGCCATATACAGGGTGATACCGATAATCCGATATTAATTCTAATTCCAGATACCTACACGCCTTAGCAGTCTACCTAAAAATTTTTGGGATATTTATTGAAGTAATTTAGTCACAGGAATTATTTTTACGTTTTCAAAAAAAGATTCATGATATAGAAGGGTGCATGACCGTCCTCATTTCATTCCATTTCGTATGTAATGCATAACCTTAAACGAGAGACTACTAGTATAAATGCGAGGGAGACAGAACTATAATGATATTTACGAGTTTATCTCCTGATAAGGCTTTGGTTGCGGGGCGAAATTGTTGAGTTTGTGATAGTGAACGTGTGTAGTGCTTATGTATTGTGGTAGTGGCGGTGAAGATTTGTGCATATGTCAGGTGTGAAAACGGATAGTCCATTCTACCTTTAGCATTATATATATTTCCTATTTTTCTTTATCGCGCATTTATAGCAAAATAATTTTACTATTACTTTTGTTCTACTCATAAATCAGTTACTTTGATAAGTAGTAATGGTTCCTATTATTTTGATTTATAATCACTACGCGATATAAGACACAATTTCAATGGAACATATTTTGTACAATAAAGTAAAGTAACGGCCTGTCACAATCCCACTGCTGGGCATAGGTTACCTCTCTCCGTTTTTGGAGAGAAGGATTGAAGCTGTATCTACCACGCTGCTCCAATGCGGATTGGTAGGTTACACATATCCCCAGTTTCTCTAGAGATATACAGGTTTCCTCACGATGTTTTCCTTCACCGAAAAGTGTGTGAAAAATTGCAATTTTCAATTTTTGCACATAGGTTTTATAGAAAACTCATCAGTGCCTGGCGGGTTTTGAACTCGTGACCCTCTCAAAAGAGTCGCACGGTCTCACCGCTAGGCTATCACAGCTACATACTTTGACCTATAAAAATGTGACGTAAATACAATTAAATATTTACCTAACGTGAACTACTTTTATCTTAAGCAGAAACTGAAGTTATCTCAAAACAATATTGATAATATTGTTTTGAGATAACTTCAGTTACAGGAATTGAGGTTATTATTTTGATAGTGTTTTTTTAATATAACAATTATATCTTTGTTGTTATTTGGATAGTCTTCTGATATATCCGTTGTGTGGTATCCGGCTCAATAGAAACGACCACCCTGATTTCTTACCGAGTTGTCGTCGTAGGCGACTACGGAAAGTTGACCCACCGTGTAGTATCCGGCTCAGTAGAATCGTCAACCCCCATTTGTTATCGAGGTGTCGTAAAAGCGACTATACACTGTCCATTATATTAACCATCTTTTGACAGATTGACGATTTACATATTTAGTGATGTCCTAAAGATTCTCGTATGCGATACCATTCCGATTATAGTACCTACTATCATTAATCGAATTACGTACCTAAGTAATTCGATTAATGATAACCTACGTAAACTAATAACAGATATAGAAATCAACATTTTGATTTAATATTGCCTTAGTTTTTTGAAAATAAATGTTAATCCGTGTGTATTTATTATAATCATAAAAAATATATTATACATCAACTGGCAACATCAACAGACCTTCCGCTCGGCCGCCATTTTGACGTGATCTGTCACTCTCAACGAAACGCCCGTGATAGTCACACGCATTTACGTTCGCTGAGTGTTCTCTCGCATCTGTTACACCTTGAGTTAAGTAGCTTTATTCCTCGGAAAAACTTTTGTGAAACTTATATTAATTGATCGTGAAAATGCCGAAAGGACGTGTGTTGAAAGCACAATCGAGACAGTTAGTGTTAAAACTTCATGAGTATTTTGAGCAAGAAAATCAAAATGGCGGACCTCTTATACCTATCACGCAAGTCCGAAACCGTGTTGCAGCCGCGTTGGGGATCAGTCTATCAACTGTGACTAAAATCACTACTGATGCCTACGGCAGGAGCGGCTTGGAGCAAAACAAACCATCTACACCAAAAAGAAAGCGCCGGGCTCATAAGGTGACAGCTGTTGATGACTTTGACGCTGACGCTATTCGTCGTCATGTATATGATTACTACTTGAGAAAAGAAATTCCAACTTTGAGAAAACTTATTGTTTCTTTGAAAAGAAGTGGTCTATTTCATGGTGAAAAATCTTCTTTGGTCAAAGTTTTGAACACAATTGGCTTTTCATATAAAAAGTTAAATAAAAGTAAATTATTAATGGAACGCACAGATATAGCTATAGCACGTTGTGATTTTTTAAGAGAGGCAAAGAAAATACAAGATTGGGCAAATATTGTTTTCACGGATGAAACATGGCTCAACGCTAACCACACACTATCTCGTTTCTGGACTGATGATACTGCTGATTCCACTTCCTCAGTACCAATGGGAAAAGGTGAGCGCCTAATCATTTGCCATGCAGGTACAGCAAAAGGATTTGTACAAGACGCACTGTTGGCATTTAAATCGAAGAAATCAAATGACTACCACGAAGAGATGAATGCAAATGTGTATGAAGAGTGGTTCAAAAAAATGCTCATTTCATTGGAAGAACCATCAATAATTTTTATTGATAATGCGCCCTACCACTCCCGTCAAATTGACAAAATGCCAACACAGGCTAATAAAAAGCATGAAATAATTAATTGGCTTCGGGACAATGGAGAAAATGTGGACGACTCAATGTTAAAAGTTGAATTAATAAAAATATTAAAAACCAAAAAGAGAGCAAAACGCTATGTAATCAATGAAATGGCAGCAGAATATGGCCATACTGTTCTTCGGATTCCTCCATACCACTGCCAGTACAACGCAATAGAACTTATATGGGCACAAGTAAAAGGGCATGCTGCGAGATGCAATACAAGCCCCCCATTCACAGCGAATAAAATGTTGCAATTGCTAAAAAATGCTTGCACCCACGTAACGGCCGAGAACTGGGCAAGTGTGGTGGAAAGAACTAAAAGAGTAATATTCTCTGATTGGGAACGTGATATTGCGTTTGATAATATATTATCTACACAAGAGCTAATAATAACTGCTACTGAAGACTCCTCATCGGAGGAGTCTAGTGTTGATTATCATTCCGACGACTCGTGCTAATAAAATAAATTAAAATATCCTGATTGTTTTATTTGTATTCATGTATTAACTAAGAAGAAAGTAAAACTTTATATAATGTTATTAAATGTCTTTTAATACTCGTAACATCGATTTCTACCGATTATTTTTAATCTGTGGCATAATCGTAGTAACCATTATGTGTGACATCACTAAGTGGGCGGTACCCATCCATAAAGTACAAATATTATTTGTATGATATTTGTACGTAAGCAATACAAAACTTAATGAGCGTGAGCTGTCAAAAGACTGATAATATGATGGACGCAGTATAAGATAAGTTGATCCGCCGTGTGGCATCACGGCGACTAAGGTGTCGCGAAGGGTGGCTAAGGTAAGTTGACGTCAGGCAGGCGGTCGGTCGTAAAATGTCTTGCCGAATCATATAACACCATATTTAAAACATATTGTGCCGACCATACTTAGAGTGGGATAAGGGCTAATGATTATGTCTTTTGATATTCTAATAAAACAATTTAACGTAGCGCACTAAAAATTTATAGCATATAAATGCATGTAATAATCGCTCGAGTCTCAGAAGGTTCTGGAATTTCAGAAACTGGCTCTCTAACTTTCTTTTTCCGAATACTATCATATAATTAAATGGGTCACTATAAACATGTAGTGTAGCGCCATCTAGTGGATTATTATGGTAACGTTACAGTGACATCTCTGAAACGTAAGGAATAACAGTTTCCTATCATAAATAAAATCAAGAATCCACTCGAATAAAATTAAGCAGTTTCTCATCTATATCCTCTTTAGTCTTTTATCTATGGATAGTGCATAGACACGGTTTTGAGCCGTTTGCGGGAAAATTTAATATAAACTAGTTTTAGAAGGATAGCAGTTAGCTTATAAGTAAAACGAAATGTACAAAACGTGACATAATTCTATTTATTATCTTAAATTATAATAAATATTTACAAAATATGTTTTGACTACACCGCACGCCATTTTTATTTGATAACTGCGTAACGTACGAAAATTATGTTTTTCATAAACATGTTCCCCAAATATAATTTGTTTATATCTATGTATCATCTAGCGACCCTTTCCATTGTAATTATTCCATCCTGAAAGACCACTAGTCCCATATCCACCACCGGTGGTATAACCAACACCGTTTGCGTATCCACCACCATGTCCACCACCGACAGCAATGTGAGAAATTACGGCGCTGTTAGCTAAAGCAGCTCCACCAGCGTTTAGTAATAGCGTGCCGTCTTGAGTATTTCTCGCTACTGCATCAGCGATAGCTTCAGCTTGGGAAGCGCTTGTAGCGACAGCAGCAGCTTGCGCTCTCGCGGCATTAGCAATACGAGACGCCTCTATAGCGCGCGCATTTGCAATTGCAACCGCTTGCACACGAGCAGCGTTGGCAATACGTTCTGCTTCCATAGCACGAGCGACCTCTGCTGCTGCCGCTGCAGCAGCTCGTTTCGCAGCTTCAGCAGCACGAGCGTTCTCATATGCAGCAGCGCGAGCTCTCTGCACGTTTGCAATTCTAGTAGCGTCTAAGGCTCTAGCATTCTGTAGAGCGTTAGCTCGTCCGGCTCTAGCGGCAACTTCGGCTACACGCGCCCCTTGTATTGCGGCTGCTGCTGCGTTCGCTATTTGCGCAACTTGTACTGCCTGTGCGTTTTGAATAGCACTTAGTTGAGCAGCACCAATTGCAGCAGCATTGTTGAGGGGAGCGCTGCTGCCGGCAACGTTGCTGAGGACGGGGGCAGCAACGTAAGATGGTTCGTTAACAGAAACAGACACTCCGGAACTCCCAGAAATTGCAGCAGCGGCTGGTCCGAGATCATATCCATTACCCGGGCCAGATACAGATATCACTGAGGCAGCGACACGGCTTTGTGCGGATTTCGAGTCTGCAGCAGAAATTCGCCTACTTCTCCCTGAAATTGCAATAAATTATTACAACAATACGTTTCACATTTACCATTGCGTTTAATTAATTAGCAAGTGACATAGCTTAGTTATTACCCAGTAATCGATAATCATAATTAGCGTTAAATTGCTGAAACTAAAGGATCAATTCAGAAGACCTTTATTTATGGTAATATATATTAGTGACCTTATTCACGTTAACTGTTGTCCCAATTCCTTGCAACCTAAGAGGAAGACAACATTTATTTATCCGTAATTTTTCCGCTCTAGACGAATATTTTATTTAATGATAAAATCTTCTAAGATTTGTAATAAATAAAAGAAGAGAGGCGTTGCATACAACCAACAGCATTTCTAAGAAGTGATCCTTTATCATATTTTCAGTAAGTAAGTAAGTAACGGCCTGTTACTATCCCACTGCTGGGCATAGGCCTCCTCTCTCCATTTTTGGAGAGAAGGTTTGGAGCTAAGACCTACCACGCTGCTCCAATGCGGATTGGTAGGTTACACATATCCCCGGAATTCTCTAGAGATATGCAGGTTTCCTCACGATGTTTTCCTTCACCGAAAAGCGTGTGATAAATTGCAATTATCAATTAGACACATAAGTTTTAATAGAAAAACTCATTGGTGTCTGCCCGGGTTTGAACCCATGCTCGTCTCTAGAGATTCACACGGTCGCACCGCTAGGCCATCACAGCTTGTAATGAATATGTATTAGTAAATAAAAATAAAGATATACTATATAACATAAGCTGTGGTAGCCCAGCGGTAACACCGTGTGACTCTTTTGAGGAGGTCACGGGTTCGAACCCGGGCAGACACCAATGAGTTTTTCTGTTAAAAACTTATGCGTCTAATTGATAATTGCAATTTATCACACGCTTTTCGGTGAAGGAAAACATCGTGAGGAAACCTGCATATCTCTAGAGAATTCTGGAGATATGTGAAACCTACCAATCCGCACTGGAGCAGCGTGGTAGGTCTTGGCTCCAATCCTTCTCTCCAAAAACGGAGAGAAGAGGCCTATTCTCAGCAGTGGGATAGTAACAGGCCGCTACTTACTTACTTTTATAACATAAAAACCCCACTTGTTTATTTTTTATAAAATGATAAAACTAACCTTCTCCAAGCACATCACAAGCTGCCGTGATTACAAAGAGGATCTAGAAGAGAAAACAAAGTTTTAGATCTAATATTCTGTTTTCCAAATTCTAAGTACGTTTTGATAAAAAATATTCAGTTACTTAAAACTTTCCCTTCGAACCCTTGTCATTATTTGATAATTCAAATAATAGTGATACTGATACCTCTTGTATTACGCTCAAAAGAAAACTTATGAAATCAATTATAACACTCAAATCAATGGATAAATGGATGATTATTCCAGAACAAAGAATCCAATTAACCAGATAACTGAAAGAAAATTGTTATAAATGTGTATCAATTACACAGTTGTCTTACGTTCCAAATTGCCAAATTACATTAAAGACAATTAAAACTGCTTGATAGATGTTTATAAAATCTGTTAATTGAATAACACAAGAATAGTCAATATATTTTTAATATTGCTCTTCTATACCATAGAATTTTAAAGATATGAACATAAAATACTGGATGTTACACTGTTATCATCCAGTATTATCTTTAATTTACATTATTTTTAATTATAACGTCACTTATAATTTTCTTATTAAATAGAAGATAAAATTTAAATCGCATTCTTCTGAATGCTTACCGTAAGTAGAGACATTTCGAAACCCGCTGCGTTCGAGTTAATTAAAGAAAATAATGCTTTCAACATAGCGCATTCACTTTATATATACGGTGGGTGGTTAACCATTCCTAATAGATACGATTCTGTTCTATTTGTATAATATTACGTGTCTGTAGATGAAAAAAAAACCAAAACGAGCCTGCACATACGAGAAATGTCACGCCTCACTACGCACAGTGGCAACTTCATAATCGATTACAGTCTCTCTAACATCACAATAAGTAATACTTTGCGTTTATAGGCGTTGTTAGATAATCTTTAGAACCAAACTATTAACGATCGATTTTTTATTTCGTTCTTTTCTTTGTTTAGTTTTCCTTTTTTTTGAGGATAACGGTGCAACGAATCGATTTGATTTATGGTTTGGAGATGGTTAAAGAGCTGAATATTTTTTTTCGGCACTGAAGCCCAGGTGATTTGAGTCATCGGTCGAAAATCAAAACGTTTAGCAAACGTTTACGTTTGCTTTAATAAATGAGCACAAAAAAACTCAAATAGTATTTTCTTGTATTACTTTAAGTTCGCATGTATTTTTATGTGTTTTATGTATTTGTGCAATAAAGTTTTATGTATCTATAAATCTATGATATATCCCAAAAAGTAATAGTAAAATTACCCGTGCAGACACTGACGAGTTCACTCTGCAACTTCTGTGCCTTGCCAATTTTAGGAAATTATGAATTCATCTGACAGATTTATTTTATTTTATTTGACAAGCCAACAACATTTATGCATTAAGGTAAATAAAAACAAAAGAAACACTTATAAAAGAAGACACATAGCATAAACATCATAATAGGCGTGTACAATTAATTTACAAATAAATATGACAAATAATGAAGCAGTTTAACACCAAAGACAACAAACCAAAAAAAAAAAACTGATCTATTTAAAATCAAAAGTGTTAAAAAGAAAAGGAGCAGAAGAAAAGATACATTGAAATAATAATCAATACATCTTTGTTGTTACTATTACTACTACTAACTGTTATTACTTTTAATTTAAAATCTTTGCGTAAAAACTCCAAAGCGTCATGACGGAAGCAATTTATTTTAGAATTAAATATATTAATATTACGGTTTTTATTATTTAGGAAGTTATATTGACGACAAATGCGATTTAGACATAAGTAATATGCAACATTAGTGCGACAACGGCTAGTTTTAAATACGTTATAAGAGCAGTTTGACCGTTTAGTAATATTTTGAAACTACCTGTATTTTCCTAGAGCATTTCCGCGATAACCTGCCAATCTATATTGGAAAAATGTTGAAAAACATTCGTCCCCTTCTTCTCTCGCAAAGAAGACAAAGTTTTTGTTCAGATATTTATCAACAGGTTGTTATATCACATGATAAAATGTTCAAAATGTTTTACTTGTAAAAACAATCTCATGACGTTGTCTTTTTTATTTACTACACTTGGGAGTTGATATCTCCTCTAAAGATGGATTTGGAGATATCTTAGATAGTCCAAGCCAGATAAGCATAAAGCATATTTGGATGATACAAAAAACTAGAATTGAAAATCCTTTCAGCTTCATACAAGACTGCGGTTTAATAATGTAAAATTGAAAATGTTTAAAAGATTGACCGCCGAGTTTCTTTCTGGTTCTTCTCGGTAAGTGCAACATTCCGAACCAGTTGTATCTTCATTAATCATATTGATCCTTGACAATTAAAAAGTGCTGGAAAGAGAGGTTATTGGAATAAAGATTTTTTTGATTTGATTTGAGATTCTGTCGCTTATCCTTTAACCTTGTATATTCGTCTTTTCAGCTACCAATAGATTCTACACTAGGTAGCCACTGGGTTCTTACACGCAATCAATTTTGCTTTTTGAGTAACAACTTAATATAATAACCATATTATTAAGCCTTACTGCATTATTTTTGGCTGTATACCGTTGCATTGAATATGCCACCGAGGTTTCTTACCGAGGTGTCGTAAAAGGTGACTAAGGTAAGGTTACCTATAGTGTCGTATCTGGTTGAGTAGAAAAGACCACCTCTTTCTTACCGTGGTGTCGTAAAAGATGATTAAGGTAAGTTGACCCACCGTATGATATCCGGTTGAGTAGAATAGATCATCCTCTTTCTTACCGAGGTGTCATAAAATACGAATAAAATAAGTTAGTTACGACGTTAGGCCGACGGTAGGTCGTAAAATACGTAGCCAAATCATGTGACAATATGTTTATAACATGTTGTGCCCCACTTAGAGTGGGATAAGGACAGGAGAATGATGACACACGAACGTCCGCCTCCAAGGTAAGTAAATGGGAAATATGTACATATAAAATTTCAAATAATTACACCCAGGCTTGTAGAACAAGTAGTTTATAAAAAACTAGCGGCCTGCCCCTGCTTCGCACGGGTATAAAATATATATCCCATGTCAGTCAGTGTAAAAAAATGACTAAAATCGATCCAGTAGTTTTGATTTATTCATTACTGCCCGTGGCCCGCAAGTGTTAAATTTGGAGAAAAACAATTTCCTTTCCCTATACCAAGATTTCCTGCTATCTTTGGAATATCTAAATTCATATAGTACATTTTTACTTATTTACTTTTACATTTTCCCTATGTATTTAATTTTTACAATTAATTACAGAATGTCTTTATATACAACAATCACAGCTTCCTTGTCGTTAAACAAACTCTTGAAAGAACGATATAGCTGCTGGATTCGAAGTGCTATAGGGTAAAGCGCGGCCTCCTCACGGCATTTTAAATCTGTAATATCTCCGAAAATGTTCACTTAAATTACATGCTGTAAACGGCCATATTGATCTATATTAAATCAACTATTTATTTAAGGTACTTAATTCGATAAGGATTAATGCTGTAGTGTATAAAAATTGCTTCAAAAATAAGGCATTATTTTTCGTAAAAAGTAAATGACAAAAAATGCTATTGTGGGTTATTCATAAGAGATAGACATATACCATCGCGGACTTTTCTGTAGACCTTTTTAAGGTGTACAAATACTTTGTACATCATTTTGATAAATCTCGTAGGGTTTAGCTTGCGTTTGCAATGTAAGCGGAAAAAAATGTAATTATTTACAGAAACCTCAAAAATTACAGTATTTCTCTACTCCGTATTGAATGTTATTATACGTACAAACCTTCCTCTTGAATCACTCTATCTATTAAAAAAACCGCATCAAAATCTGTTGCGTAGTTTTAAAGTTTTATGCGTACAAGAAATGAATGCGACTTTGTTTTATAATATGTAGTGATGTTGACCGTCAGCCGGAATCGAACCCGCGACCTGCGGAACTGAAGGCAATGATACCACCATTTGCCCCAACGGGCCAGTAATAAAGTGGAATATGTACTATAAATATTCATTATTTATGTAAAAAGTTTGAACTGAATGCCTTGATATCCACCGAACCGAGTTCAAATCGATTATTTCAGCTGTTTCTCATGAAACACGTAACCTATGGGTTTGTTAATTTATTTTTAAGCTGTACCAGCGATTATTTACGCTCCCACTTTGGTGTTAAAATACCCTCAGATAATGGTCTGTAAAAACAATATTTCTTTATCCTTCATCTTAACCTGGTATGTATAGTTTAATTTTATTAATATTTCTCCAGAGGAATATGCCGTATGGTATCCGGAAAGTTTTTTCTTTTTTCAATCCGTTTTGCCATCTCGTTTAGGTCATAGAGTAATAATAGATTAAAGCCAGTCTAAAATATGACATCACCCGTGCGGTAATAATCTTAATAGAAAAGATCACCCTCATTTCCTACTGAGGTGTCGTAAAAGGAAAATAAGTAAATTGACACGCTGTGTGGTATCCGGCCGAGTAGAATAGACCACCCTCTTTTTACCGAGGTGTTGTAAAAGTCGACTAAGGCAAGTTGACCCACTATGTGGTACCCGGTTGAGTAGAATAGACCACCTTCACTTCTTACCGAGGTGTAAAATACGACTAAGGTGAGTTGACGTCAGGCAGACGGTCGTCTCGACAGATAGACATAGTTTTGACTTTATAATATTGGTATGAATTTTATATGAGACATTATATAATTGTTAATACTAAAAAGTTTGAACGTTCGTTAAAGTACGAGATTTGTTTTGTGAATTTTATTTTAGTTAAGGATAAGAAAGTTGCATGAAGATAAATTGTAGATTAAGTGTTTTTTCAGTCCTAATCCTTTTTGCTAATTATTGACACCGATAATATAAATATTGAGTATTTATTTTTCAATAAAAACAACAATACTTTCTGTTGTTAATCAATTAAAATAGTACGAATATGTACAAAAACCAGGTAAAGGAAATAAAATAATAAAGTAAAAAAATATATCTGATACATTAGTATGCCCTTTATTGTTATATTTACATGACCAGTACTTATTAATAATGCCGCTAACCATTTCCTTGGAATGTCATGAAATGGATGTAGATATTCTATATTCTATCTAATAATATTTTTGGTGTCATCATTAATACTAAGTTCAGTGGCCTTTGCCCCAACCTCCGTGACCGCCACCGTAGCCGCCCCCGTAGCCACCCGCGTAGCCGCCTCCGTAGCCGCCCCCATAGCCACCTGCGTAACCACCTCCGTAGCCACCAGCGTTACCAAGACCAAGGCCATATCCGCCCACGAGACCTACAACTTCACCGACAGCAACAGGCGCGGCGGCAATCACTGCTCCTCCATTAATAAGGCCTGCTCCACCGCCAAGCAATAGACCGCCGCCGCCAGCATTCCTTGCAACCGTATCCGCAACAGCTTGAGCCTGAGCAGCACTGTTAGCGACAGCGGCAGCTTGTGCTCGAGCAGCGTTAGCAATACGAGCAGCTTCTAGAGCGCGCGCGTTCGCAATAGCGGCGGCTTGCACACGAGCAGCGTTAGCAATACGTTCTGCTTCAGCAGCGCGGCCGACTTCAGCAGCAGCTGCGGCTGACGCTCTTCTAGCAGCCTCCGCGGCACGGGCGTTCTCAAAAGCGGCAGCTTCTGCTCTTTGTATATTAGCGAGACGTGCGGCGTCATATGCTCGAGCGTTTTGAATTGCATTCGCCTGTCCTGCTCTGGCAGCAGCTTCAGTTAGACGAGCTCCTTGAATAGCATTAGCGGCTGCGTTGGCAATTTTAGCCGCTTCCACGGCTTGAGCATTTTGTATAGCACTGAGTTGTGCTACGCCAGCAGCAGCGGCGTTGTTTAGATTGTTGCCGCCGCCTATGAGGTTCCCAGGTCCCGTTGCAACTAGCCCTGCTCCCAAAAGTCCTGATCCAATGAGCCCGTGGCCTGATCCAACAACTACACCAGCAGCGGGGGCACCCAAGCCCCAACCTCCGTGTCCACCAGCAAGACCTATGTTACCTAAACCTACACCAATTGCTGCACTTTGATCGGCTCGGGAATCTGTAGCGGGGTTGTCTTTACTCACAGCTGCAATAGAAAAATATTTATGAGAACCTTTTCCAACGCATAATTAAAACTAATGGTTCAAATTTCTTTACCTCCTCCGCACACTTCATACGCCGCAGCGATGATAAAGAGAATCTGGAAAGAGGAATTTGTGAGTTAATGAAACTATTTCAATGTACCCTTAATTCTAATTTTATTCCATATATTTTACGGAATCAACTCACCGTCAGTCGAGACATCACAAACTTTAGTCCGCTACAATATACAACTGAATCACACTGATTAATAACAAATTATGATGATTCCAACAAATCGCTCGCACTTTATATACTACGCCAAAAATTGCTAACAATAAATTAACAATGCTAAATACAGTGCCGCCCTATTTGAATATCATTACCCGCTTCCACAAAAAGCGATCGCTAAACCTGTACTGCAATGATACGGATGACCACGCAACTTAGTGTGTAGTGATAAAAAACAAAAACACAATATAGACTCTAAGGTTATGAGCAGAAGAAAAAAAATCAAAGGAAAAACTGAAAATGTATTACGCACGAGTATCTAGTTCATTGAGTTGGACTTAACAATCAGAAATTGACTGCATCCCTTGCCAGTAGTTTCCTTCAATCGGTAAGTACCATACTATATTTGTATGCTAGGAAATAACATAATAAACAAAAATTAACGTATCAAATTAACTGGTAGTTTCAAGAACATTATTAAATAAATTACTGCATGCAATGCCACTTTAGATGTAAACACAGTCAGTGCGTAGAGATCTGTTTTAAAACACAGAGGGGAGTAGCTTTATTACAGTACAGGAAGGATTTTAAAAACTTAGATTTTCAAAAAAATTGTGTGAAAATTTTGGTGACGGGTGACATGTGCTTACACTGCTTTTTTGTACTTTTGAAAATATACACGGTTTCAATAATTCAATAAAAATGTCAACACATAAAAATTTTGTGATCAACAAAAAGTTAAACTAAATTGGGCCATATTTATCTATCCTGTAAGCTTATTAATGAATATGTACGCATTATGTGTGGCTAAAATAAATAAATATGCATTATTAAGAAAAGCTGGAGGATTTTTCTAATTTAAGCCCGAATATTCTCCCCATTTGGGCTATATCCTCATGTGACGTATAACAATGGGCCCAAGGATCTAATCCGGGGATGGCAAACAGTAAATTTTTATAAAATGCATGTAATTCAATTATTATGTACAATTTATCGCCTTTTGGTAAAGAAAACATCGTGACGAAATCTGCATATCTCAGGAAAGAAGAATTTGTGTGACCTACCAATCCCCATTTTGTAAAAACAATTTATTCAAATAAATAAATAAAAAATTGCTGCAGCGTGACAGCTCTAAGCTCCCTTTTGTCTGAAAAAGAGGGGAAGATAGCAAATGGTTGCCCAACAGTGAGATGGTAATTTCGCTATTTAGGCTTACAACATATAGTCATTTCGAAAAAAGAATGTTATCGATCAGATAAAAACAACATACAATAGTGAATAAAATAATAAAACTAGTCTAACCTAAAAAAATCCAATAAAAAATAATAATAACAATTAATTCTAGTCTTTCATCGTATATGTACAGCATAAAGGAATCCAGAAATCTTTAGATATAAGTTTACCTAAATAATTAATTAGAACAAAAATGTACAAGTTATATCTATCTTAAATTATTTACACGCTAGGACTATACAAATCATGCCCACGTGGAATGGTCCAAAGGATGCTGGCAGCGATTCCGCTCTGAATCGCTAAGCTGATTCTTGGTGCGAAAAAGGAGCCAGCCCTCTTGTCTCCGGAAGAGACAATTAACCGTGTTAAAACGGTTAAAAAAATTGCACATTGACTCCATGGCCCTGTCAACTGCTTACTGCTAACGGCACAAATATATAACTCTCATTGAAAGATGCATACTTCCGCCGTTTGCCGGATTCGGCCATTTCCGCCGCAGCTCCAGGTCTTGACGCTGTTTCACTGATATGTGAAGAGGCTAACGGCACAAATATATTCGAGTAACTCTCGATGAGAGATGCATACTTCCACCGTTTGCCGGATTTGGCCATTTCCGCCGCAGATCCAGGTCTTGACGCTGTTTCCCTGATATGTGACGAGGCTAACGGCACAAAAATATAACTCTCGATGAGATATGCATACTTCCGCCGTTCGCCGAATGCTGTCGCGGAATTTTATTCAGAACTTTTAGAGGAGAACATTACTCAGCGCACGCAAGGGAAGCTTTAATTACACCGTTTTCGTACAATTTTTGTTACTGCTCCTCTTCTATTCATCTTAGCGTGATGTTATATAAAGAATTTTTCTATTCGGTCCAGTAGTTCCTGAGATTAGCGCGTTCAAACAAACAAACTCTTCAGCTTTATATATTAGTATAGATATCGAGCAAATTACTATAACTTACACGTGCAACACAACCAGCGTGTACTAAAAAGGAAACCAACCAAGTAGCCAAATCTCTCTCTATCTCAAATCTCCGCATTTCGCACCTTCAGTGACTTCAGTTACCTCTTCCGGTCATGACTAAAGCAGTTTGAGCTTACAACATATATTAAACTAGCGGCCTACCCCTGCTTCGCACGGGTATAAAATATATAGCCCATGTCACTCAGTGAAAAAATTATTAAAATCGATCCAATAGTTTGGATTTATTCTGCCCGTGGCCCGTAAGCGTTAAATTTGGAGAAAAACAATTCCCCTCTCCCTATACTAAGAAGATTTCCTGCTATCTTTGGAATATCTAAATTCATAATACTACATATTTACTTATTTATTTTTACATTTTTCCCTATGAATTTTATTTTTACAATGAATTACAGAATGTCTTTATATACAATATTCACAGCTTCCTTGTCATTAAACAAACTCTTGAAGGAGCGACATATAGCTGCTAAATTCGAAGTGTGCTGAACGAAGCGCGGCCTCCTCACGGCATTCTAAATCTGTAAATATCTCCGAAAATGTTCACTTAAATTACATGCTGTAAACGGCCATATTGATCTATATTAAATCAACTATTTATTTAAGGTACTTAATTGGATAAGGATTAATGCTGTATTGTATAAAAATTACTTTGAACATAAAGCATTATTTTTCGTAAAAAGTAAAAGACAAAAAATGCTATAGTGGGTTATCATAAGAGATAAACATATACCATCGCGGACTTATCCGTAGACCTTTTCAAGGTGTACAAATACTTAGTACATAATTTTGATAAATCTCGTAGGGTTTGGCCTGCGTTTGCAATGTAAGCGGAAAAAATGTAATTATTTACGACATCACATTAGAAACCTCAAAAATTACAGTATTTCTCTACTCGGTATTGAATGTTATTATACATATAAACCTTCCTCTTGACTCACTCTGTCTATTAAAAAAACCGCATCAAAATCTGATGCGTTCTAAAGATCTAATCATACATAGGGATATATGGACAAACAAAGAATGTGACTTTGTTTTATACTATGTAGTGAAGATACTATCATTCAACTGCAAGTAACACATGTGTTAGTAATATAAAGGCAAGGACTTGGCATATCAATGACATGCAATTAGAAACAGACAAATTGCGTGTCATTGGTATTCAATACCTTGTCGGACTTGGGCAATAAACATTTTCAACTCATTACTTATTAATATTTCCATTCAAATTGGGTCAGCGAATAATAATTGAACCATTACCTTGCGTATACCTGTCAATGACGCTCCGTATAAATATTTTTACGTAAAACACTCGAGTTTCGAAGAATTTTACAGCCATTTATAAAATGATTACCAAAATCAATCGTCTTAAAGTAAAGTAACGGTTACTATCCCACTGCTGGACATTAGTATCCTCTTTCGGGTTTTTGGAAGATAGGTTTGGAGCTAAGTCCTTCGACGCTGCTCCAATGCGGTTTGGTAGGTTACACATATCCCCAGAATTCTAGAGTAATGCAGGTTTCCTCACGATGTTTGCCTTCACTGAGAACCAAGGGATATATGTATCCAAGGGATATTTGTAACATACCAATCCGCATTGGAGCAGCGTGGTAGGTCTTAGCTCCAATCCTTCTCTCCAAAGACGGAGAGAGGAGGCCTATGCTCAATACTGTGATAGTAACAGGCCGTTACTTTAAGCAGATTTCCTCACGATCTTTTCCTTTACCAAAAGCATGTGATAGATTGCTAATATCAATTAGACACATAAGTTTTAACAGAAAATCTCATTAGTGCCTGCCTGGGGTTTGAACCCGTGAACCCTTGAAGTTCGCACGGTCTCATCACTGAGCTATCAAATCTTTACCAATCGCCTTACATTACATGAATTAAAAATCAATATTATTAACAAATATTTATTTAAATTTTTCAGTGTATCTTAAATTATCAATGGATTTGCAGGCTCTCAATGAAACCTAGGTGCTGCGATATACCTGAAAATAAGAGAAAATAATAACATACAAATACAAAGGAGCGCAAATCCATAAATAGAAGTCACTCATAATCCTCCTGCCCTTATCCCACTCTAAGTGTGGTCGGCACAACATGTTACAAACATGTTGTCACACGATTTAGTTATGTGCGAGTATCTTACGACTGGCCGCCTGCCTGACGTCAAATTACCTTAGTCGTATTTTAAAACACCTTGGTAAGAAAGACCGTGGTCTATTCTAGTACACCGGATACCACATGGCGGATGAATTTACCTTAGTCGCTTTTTAAGAGACCTCGGTAAGAAATAAGGGTGGTCTAGTTTATTCAGCCGGATACTACACTGCGGGTCGATTTACCTATTCGCCTTTTACGACACCTTGGTAAGAATTGAGGGTGGTCTATTTAACTCAGCCGGACTTACCTTGACTTACCTTAGTCGCCTTTAAGAGACATCGGTAAGAAATAACGGTGGTCTATTCTACTCAACCAGATACCACACGGTGGGTCAACTTAGCGTAGTCGACTTTTACGACACCTCGTGAAGAAATGAGGATGGTTTATTCTACTCAACCGGATACCACACGGCGAGTCAACTTAGCTTAGTCCTCGGTAGAAAATGAGAGTGGTCTATTCTACTCAGCCGGATACCACACGGCATAGTCACTATCTTTGCATAATAGTAAAAAAAAATTGACTTACTCAGAGACAACCGGCGACACTACTATTCTGTTCTCATTGATATCTTGCCCAACTGCATGCACCAGTCTTCTATTATTTTGAATGTTCCTGTGCAAACTCCTTAAGGAACTCCTGTTCAAACCCCTCCGCACAGATCTCCGTAAATTACTCCAGAATCTTGGCACCAAGCTGCTGATACGTGGAGTCCTCAGGGAACTAACTACACGGACTGTGTTCTGAAAAAGTGCAAAAACAATTAACATAGTTTAAGGTAAGTGCAATAGTAAGTGTAACAAAGAGGGTAATCTATTATATTCAACAAAATACCACACGTGCACAACATGTTATAGACATGCTGTCACATGATTTGGCAGCTTTTTTACGACCGGCCGCCTGCCTGACGTCAACTTACCTTTGTCGTATTTTACGACACCTCGGTAAGAAATGAGGAAAGTCTACTCTACTCAGCCGGATACCACACGGCGGGTCGACTTACCTTAGTCGCCTTTTACGACACCTCGGTAAGAATTGAGGTTGGTCTATTCTACTCAGCCGAATACCACACTGTTTTATAGGTGACAGACAAATATATGGATAACAAATACATAAATACGTCCATTGTCCTATTACTTATTTTTATTTACTTTATATATAGCATGTCTCCAGGTAAACAAGCCACTACAAATAGGTCCTAGGAAACCGAGGATTATGTATGTAACTTGGAAAAATCATAAACAGACCTATGTCCAACGTTGGACGTCCATTAATGGAAGAAAATACTTACATCGTGTGGAACATAGGCAATTTGGACATCTTTTAAATCTTCCATAGATACATCTGGAACATAGCTCCCTTTGTTTTTTCTAAAAAGATTTACGAACGAGTTCGCCAAATCACCTGAAAAGAGTATTGAATATTTGTTAATGAACCATATTCAAGTATTAAGTTATCTTATTTATTTTACTAAATCTATACTAATATTCGTATATAAAGCTGAAGAATTTGTTTGTTTGATTGTTTGAACGCGCTACGCTGTGTGGTATCCGGCTGAATAGAATAGTACCACCCTTATTTCTTAGATAAGGGCAGGAAAATGATATGATGATTGTTTGAATGCGCTAAACTACTATAAGGATTTGAATGTAAGATAGTCCATTTATACAGGAAGGCTATAGACTATATAACATCACACTAAGATGAATAGAAGAGGAGCAGCAATAAAAAATATAGCGAAACCAGACAAAATTTAAAGCTTTCCTTGCGTTCGCTAAGTAAACGGTGAAAGTTATTCAAAAATTACCTGTAATCAACAGACGATAAATACATTTATGTTCAAAATTTCAATTCGGGAAATAATTTGTGACACACTGTTTTGCGGACAAAGCTGCTGGGACAATTAGTCTTTTATAACTCTGCTATTATATTTGCGAAATAAGCCAAATTTTGAGTTAGAGTTAACTAATAAACTATACTACTACTATACTAATAAACTATACTACTAATATACTAATAAACTATACATAATGTATGTATGAATAAATATATGTATTAAATATACATGTATGTATATTATGATTAATAGTTTTATCTAAGTATATTTATATTATTATAAATATGCGAGTTTTCCTTTTGCACACCTGTCACGCTCTTCTTTTTTTTTCTGATAATCCTGTAAGAAGGGTTGCCTGGAAGAGATCACTACTCAGTGATAAGGCCGCCCTTTGTACGTATACATAAGTTTACTTTAAGTCCGTATGTATGTTTGTACAATAAAGTTTTTATCTATCTATCTATTAAGTGGCCCCATTTTGTATTCGTATGTATTATTAGTATGTATTTAACTATAGAATAGTACACCACCCACACCGTTGTTACAGTTCTCCTTAATCCAAGGGTCGCCTGCAAAAGATCGCTACTAAGCGATAAGGCTGCCTTTTGTAAGTTAACAATTATTGTTATTTGTTTTTATTGCTGTTTTTCTCTTTCCAATTTATTCGTTGTGGTATACAATAATGTGTATAAATAAATAATTTTCACCTTTTTACATCTTGGAACCAAAATGGTCTAAAAGTATTAGTTTCTTTAAATAGAGCTACCATTGGTTTGGAAATTTGTTCTTACATAAGTAGCGGCCTGTTACTATCCCACTGCTGAGAATAGGCCCCTTATCTCCGTTTTTGGAGAGAAGGTTTGGAGCTAAGACCTACCACGCTGCTCCAACGCGGATTGGTAGGTTACACATATCTCCAGAATTCTCTAGAGATATGCAGGTTTCCTCACGATGTTTTCCTTCACCGAAATGCGTTTGATAAATTGCAATTATCAATTAGCCACATAAGTTTTTAACAGAAAAACTCATTGGTGTCTGCCCGGGTTTGAACCCGTGACCTCCTCGAAAGAGTCGCACGGTGTTACCGCTTTGCTACCACAGCTTACATGATAACTGAATATTAGCCATACCTTTAGCACCTACAAATGATTGTATTGCACTTGTTTTAGCATCGACTATATTCTCAGCGAAATCAGCCATTTTGTCCCCAACAGCTTCAAATCCATCAAAAGCTGTATCTACAAGAGCTTGTGCTAAGCTCAAAGAGCCTAATGCTGGCGGTGTCACAAGTGAGAAACTCACAAGCTGGAATAAAAAGTAAAACTGTAATGTAGATGTAAGTTGTTATATTACTTCCTGCATATATTCTGATGTTTATTTTTATTTATTTACTCATGCTTAAAAGAAGGCTCCAACCTTACTTCAACAAATGTAACGATGTTAATGAAAATAAAAGATTTTAATTTTTTTTATTTTATTAGTAGAACTGCGATTTTTTTGCGCCACTTTAAGTCTTTATTTACCCTCAAACTTATGGGTATAAATTTGGCGCAACGAAAACTTATACACCCGAGTAACATATAAAATAAAAAAACTCATTTTCTTTTGGGAACAGGGACAATACGCATATTGCATTATTGACGGTATTTAAACGCTTAAGTTGGCGCGAAGGAAGTTGTGGTCATTACTGGTTAAAAATATACTCTTGTTAATACAAAGTTTCGTAAAAATACAACTACAAATAAATAACTTAGTTAATTTATAGAAACCGGCTAAACTTTTTTTTATTCTCTTTGATTGACCCCGACTAGTTTTAAACTCATAAAAGTAACAGCCTGTTACTATACCATTGCTGGCCAACGGCTTCTTTACATTTTTGGAGAAAGCTGTAGCTAAGACCCACTATACTGTTCCAATGCTGATTGCTGGGTTTTACATTTCACCAGAATTTGATGTTTTTTCTTCACCACAAAATGCGTGATAAATTGCAAATATCAATAAGGTATATAAATTTTAACAGAAAAACTCATTGGTGTCTGCCGGGGTTCGAACCCATGACCTTCTCGGCTGAGTCGCACGGTCTCACAGCTGGGCTATTTCAGCTTATTCATGAGCTCTTTATATCGCATCGACGCAATAACCCGTTAAAATAGCCGGTATAATAAGACATGAATATAGCCAGTTTCTATACAAAATTCTAGTAGTCTCAATAAAAAAAATTACTCACCGATAATAACACAATTTTCATATCCATTTCTAATTTGGCGTTGCACTGAAATGATAAACTGAATGTTAAGGTCGCCAGTTTTATACTAAACTATTTACAATTGAGAAATTGTACAATTACATTAAAAATTTGCAATTAGAACTTCATTACATAATGACAACATGAAAATATCAAGAATTTCACATTGCCGAATAAATATTTATTTTCTATTAGGTCATTATTTTGCGTAACGATACCACAAACATACGATTAATGGTATTTTTAATGTATTTAAAGTTAATGAGTGTTAAACTTGATCAGCCTGTATAAATAAAATCATAGACAACAATTTTTTTTAGTAACCGAGACTCATTCTAAGACAATCAATTTTATTATAAAATATATATGTTAAGTAATTTAAATTTTGTAAATACGAATATAAAGAATTATAAAAGCTAGACATATGCTGTCGCGGACTTTTATTTAGAACTTTAAGAGGGTAACAATTTTATAATACATGGTTTTTGAATGACTATTACTCAGCAAGGAAAGCTTTAAATTTTGCCTTTTTGATTTATTTTTTATTGCTGCTCCTCTCCTATTCATCTTAGCCAGTGCCTAGAGCCTTCCTTAATAAATGGACTATCTCACACTGAAAGAATTATTCAAATCGGTCCAGCAGTTCCTGAGATGTGCGTGTTCAAACAATGAAACAAACAAACTCTTCAGCTTTATATATTAGTAAGTAAGTATAGATAGGTGATGTATATTAAAGACAAAGTCGGAACAGACATAAGCTTGCGGCTCCTGCTTCTTGCAAAGGTACGTAAGTCGTTTGTGAGTTTGGTTAAAAGATTCTATAATAAAATTCCGCAATCAATTTTAGCTTTGCCATTACAGCAGTTTAAAAAAAACTGTTACAGGGACGCTGATACAAAAGCCTACTATACTGTTGAGGATTATTTAGATGATAAGAAAGCGTGGATATAGCTACTTTTCGACCCTGTACAAGATAGTAATGATTTAATGTAACTAGTTATAAGTATTATTTTAAAAAGAGCATTAAGACACCAGGATTTGAGCGAAATTTAACTTGCAAGATACCACATATATGTACATACACAAACTGCAAGTTAAATAAAAGCTTTTAATAATAAAATGAGTCCTATACAGAAAGCTGACAAAACTAAAGATACGAAAGTATGGATTTATCTACTCTTTGATCTAGCACGACATAGCAATGACGGAATCTAAATTGTAGTAATAAGAATTATACTGTTTTGAATACAGCAACCGCCGTGTTTCTCGCTGGATCTTCTCAGTAGAGGTAATGTTCCGAATACCAACAATAGAGTTGACGATTCAAAAGCAATTGTTTCCAAGTTTATTTGAATAAAGAATATTTAAAATTTGAATTTGATGTTTGATTTTGCTTTTAATTTGTTAAGATTACGTCAATAAAATCCCGAATGCAGCTTGTAGTATATACGATTATTTAATTTTTCTTTGAGTGAATAAACTATAAAACAACAAGTCTATAAAAAACTAAATATAACTGCAAGAAATTCCATAAGTTTCATAAGATTAGATGACATAAAAAAACTTCTGTTTTGAAAACTATAAAGGTTTTCATTTAGTAAAATTCATTATTCGGTAATAAGAAAATGTTATATCAAAAATGTTAGGAAGATGTAATTGCTATTATATTTTATCAGGCGTTACTTATTTTATTCAGAATGAAACGTCTAGCTTATAAAAATAGATTTGACATACATTATTAAACGTTATTGGTTATTCGAATAATCTAAATTATAAAAAAATATAAGATTATATATCAAAAACTTCTCTTTTAAAATTATAAAGGTTTTTATTTAGTAAAAAACATTATTCTATAATTACGATATGCTATATGACAGATGTTAAGGAGATATAATTGCTATTATATTTTATCAGGCGTTATTTAGGATTATAAAAAGAAATCCAATTGAGCTGAAATTTTACATACTGGTCCAGTCCCATGACAATGCCTGTATATAATGCATATAAGCATGATCTCATTCTGCTGCCATAATTGGCTCCAGACGAGGGAACTCTTTAATGGTTAATAGTAGGGACATGTTAAAATCTTTTTTAAATGATTTTTTTAACTTGACTGGTTATTATTTAATTATTTTAAACCGTTTCAATAGCAAAGTTGAAATTGTTTGTGGAATTTTGGTATAGAATCGTTTAACAAAACCGGCAAAATATCACGATGTCACTGTTACTCTGACCAATACTCGAATGTACGATAATTGCGTTGACCTTCATTCAAGATAATGGAAGCTGTAGAGTCGCGTGTTTGAAAAGTTTATTATCCGCTGCATCGGTTATAAGTTGTATGCCGAATAAACAAGGAGATATTTGTGCCAAGTTTTAGAGAAATGTGATGTATTGGTGGTAAATAAAATTAATTACCGAATATGTTAACGAAATAAATATTGTTATTATATTTGCATAGTAATTGAACACCGTGTGGTATCCGGCTGAATAGAATAGTACCACCCTCTTTTCTAACCGAGGTGTCGTAAAAGGCGACTAAGGTTAGTTGACTCACCGTGTGGTATCTGGTTAAGTAGAATAGACCACCCTCTTTCTTATCGAGGTGTCGTAAAATACGACTCAGATACGTTGACGTCAGGCAGGCGGCCGGTCGTAAAATACGTAGCCAAATCATATGACAACATGTTTATATCATGTTGTGCCGACCCCACTTAGAGTGGGATAAGGGCAGGAAGATGATGATTTGCATAGTAATTGATGTATTACAATTATGTGTTTAATTATTTGTGTAAAGATTATTTTTCCAATAAAATTTTAATATAAATTATTGACAAGTGCATTGTAACTGTAGTCGATCTACCTTAACCTATAATCCTCTTTGTATATTATATACAAAGAGGATTATAATATACTAATGGCCTGTTTCACAAGTTACTGATACAGTCTCGGATAGTTAACCGACAAATAAACTAAGTAGCAGATAAATGTCTAAAAAAACTCTAAAAATTTTAAAAAAATCGAGGCCATTTTGAAATAGGTATTTGCTATCCAGCAGATAAACAAAATAACAGCCACATGATCTACCTGTTAACTTATTAGAGGCTTTAAGTGCTGAATAAGCCAATCAGAAACCTGAGAAACGCAAAATTCCGAGATATGTGTCAGATATGTTTCGAATAAGCTAACTGACAGTTTATTGGTAACTTGTGAAACAGGCCCTAAGACTAAATCTTGTATCATTAATCGAAAAATTAAAACTTGATTGTTGTTTTGAAAAGGGTATTCTTATATCTATTATAGTAAAAAATATATATTAAAGACGGTTTACGAAATAGTACGTTTACCTTTAGAAAGAAATAACTTAAAATAAATTATTTTACATATTTATTAATAGTACCCGGGTGGCCGACCCTTGCTCGGTAATTGTTTTTAAATATAAAACAATGAAATCAAGAAAATAAAAAATAAAAAGTGCTGGTGCAATCTGGGACTTGATCCCGGGTATTTTACTTTTAGTCCGCCTATACCCAACTGGGCTATTACAACTTTACAAATGACAAAATTAACCTTTGTATTCTATTTATCTTTTAGCAGTTTTTCAATTTCTAAAAACAGGGATGCAAAGACATTTTTTTTTAATAATTTAAATAGTATAATATGAATAGGCAAACAGAAAAAACAATTAAAAAAGAAACTAATGCTTTTGTTTGGAAAGCTTTCCTTTGTCCTAATCTTTTATCACCTAATAAGTCAATACATATATATTTTTTATGATTTTTAATGACAAACGCGTCCCCCCCATTAAATATTCAATGATGAAAAATCAAAATACTCACAAGATGATTAAAAATGTAATAATCAATGATTTTCCTCATCGTTCGTAAAGTTTATCAGAAAATATTCATAAGTACGCGTGCAAAAATTCCTCACCGGTTAAATTAAACCAAACAGTCCCTGGTTAAGTATAAAATGCTAATGAAGAGATAATAATTTGTATTTAAAATTACCCGATGATAAACCGACTGACAATTTTTAAGATTAAAATCTTTTGTAATAAATATTAACTACTACTTCTCATTTAATTAATTTGACTTACTGTACCTAATTGTTTCTTTGTTTTCGTTTTGACAATTTTTATATATGGTTTAAAAATTGAAATGTCGAAATATAAAGATATTTTTGGATAAAAGATACTAGCTGTGCCTTCAGCTTCGCCCGCATCCGCCGTCACAAATTTGAACTTTCAATTTTGAACATAAAAGTGCTTATCATAAGGAGATTTTTGTATAACTTTCACCGTTTACTTAGCGCACGCGAGGATAGCTTTAAATTTTGCCGTTTTTCAATATTTTTTATTGCTGCTCCTCTCCTATTTATCTTAGCGTGATGTTACGACTATAAAGTCTATAGCCCTCCTCGGACTATCCTACGCTCAAAGATTATTTGAAATCAGTCCAGTAGTTCCTGAAATTAGCCTGTTCAAACAATCATACAAACAAACTCTTCAGCTTTGTATATTAGTATAAAAAAGATCACATAAGGTACTTATTGACTGCTTCGTCAGTTTTGTTCTACTGACGCTGCGTTTTGAAGTGGAATATATGGACGTTTTTTAAATAGACCTATTTTTGCTGACGTGTTGTCAATTAGTGTTTATTATATATAGTGGTGCAACGTTCCAACGTTACGTGTAACGTTGGAAAGCAAAGTCAAAGTATTGAGCTATTTAATCTCTGACCTCAACTGGTATACACAATTCCCTTTAATGAATTAATGCTGTTTTTAATTGTCCAGTATTATACCACAGAATTTTGTAATAGAAGCGTTAATGGTCTTTATTGCAGACACGTGTAGTTATTATGTTTAATTACTTGTAAATAAATGTTTGTGTTGAATATTTATAGATTCCCATCATTTCCAATTTAGCAGTATATAAATAATATTTTCTTATTTATATACTGCTAAATTTGTTTTTACTTAGTTTTTGATGAAGGTAGTATACTTAAGACAATATTTTGAATTTGAATTTGAGAAATTCAAAATCTCAGAAACGGTTCCATTTTCCTGAAATTCAGCATGGAGGTTTTGGGGAAGAAAAATTGATAAAGCTTGGTTTTGTTTAAAAAAAAATCATTTTATGCCTGTTTCTGAGCATTAAAAAAATCATCATCTTCCTGCCCTTATCCCACTCTGGGTCGGCATAAACATGTTGTCACATGATTTGGCTACGTATTTTACGACCGGCCGCCTGCCTAACGTCAACTTATCTCAGTCGTATTTTACGACACCCCAATAAGAAAGAGGGTGGTCTATTCTACTTAACCGGATACCACACGGCGGGTTGACTTACCTTAGTCGCCTTTTACGACACCTCGGTAAGAAAAGAGGGTGGTACTATTCTATTCAGCCAGATACCACACGGCGCCTGGGCATTAAAAAAATAACAAAATTTATTTTCCATATATAAAATACTATTTTTGCCGATAATTGTCAAGTCAGCGTAGCTTATTCGGGGAACGTGTGGGCGCGAGAAATGAAAATGCCTTGGATCGAGCCCCCCCGCTTACCCTATTATTTTTCTCTTTTCTTTTAAATTTCTTTTTTTTAGAAAAAAATTACCGAGCAAGGCTAAGTCAACCAGGTACTGCATATTATATTATATATCACTATCCATTACATATAGGTAATAAAACAAAATTCTCAAATATCTCAACTGCTTGCCTTTGCAAAGAGAAAGAATTTGCTCAGCAGTGGGATGGTAACAGGTAAATATTGTCACTTTTTTACGTCAATAAATATTAAAACAAGTCGACTCTATTGTTCTATGTTCTAAAAAATCTAGGTCATATCGAAAATGGTTAGTATAAAGCGAGTGCCAAGTTCAAGGGACTCTCACTAGAACGTTTTGAACGCACTCGCAAATAAGTGCCTTTCTTTTTTAATGTGTGTTAGAAAAATTTCATAATATTAATTCAATTCCAATTATGGAGGGTATTAGACTCTTTTTATTGAAGGTAAGATATTTCAATGGTTTTCTAAGGGCGTGTTTCACAAGTTACCAATAAACTGTCAGCTTATTCGGAACATATCTGTCACATATCTCCGAATTTTGCGTTTCTCAGGTTTCTCAAAGGCTTATTCAGCACTAAAAGAGATATTGTAATTTTCTAAGTACCTATTTCACAAGTTATCAATAAACTGTCAGCTTATTCGGAACATATCTGTCACATATCTCGGAATTTTTCTCAGGTTTCTGATAGGCTTATTCAGCACTTAAAGTCCCTAATAAGTTAACAGGTAGATCATGTGGCTGTTTTGTTTATCTGCGGGATAGCAAATACCTACTTCAAAATAGCCGCTTTTTAATTTTATACTTTTTAGAGTATCTTTTTAGAGACATTTATCTGTTAGTTTATTTTTCGGTTAACTATCCCACACTTTATAAGTAGCTTGTGAAACAGGCCCTAAACATAGTTAAATTTAATGTATATATTGATGAATATCTAAATAACAAAATACTAGAATTATTGTAAATAAAATATTGATAAATTAATTGATAAATACATACCATGTGTTTTAAAAAAACTAAAGTCACAGTGAGTGAAAGAAATGTACACTATTTATCATTTGGTGTGAAATCTGGGCAAGCACTAGTAAATAATTAGTAATACATACATCCTCCTGCCCTTATCCCACTCTAAGTGGGGTCGGCACAAAATGTTATAAACATGTTGTCACATGATTTGCTAAGTATTTTTATTAACTAGCCTTAGTCATATTTAACGACACCTCTGTAAGAAAGAGGGTGGTTCTACTTCGTTTTTCTTTTATTCTACTCAACCGGATACCACACGATGGGTCTACTTACCTAAGTCGAATAATATACCATTCTCATGAGGTTTATTTGAATTTTTAATTTGAATTAAATAAATTAAACCTCTGTCCATAATCAAGTAGTCTATACCTATAATTTGTTTATAAAATACGTGAGTCATACCCTAGCAAGCAATTCGCTTGGGCGTTACACTTTTTGTATCTTCAGGCGTTAAACTCTTTTGCATGGCCGTCACTTTTTATACAACTACAAGATTGTACATCTCTTTAAATAGAATTTGATTTAAGTAAAAATTAGTTACAGTTAATGCTCTGGGTGACCGAAGGTTGCTTTTTGTCTTTTATGAGATATTTAAAAAAAAATTAAATTCTAAAAATGAAAGATCTTATAAGGACTTAAGATCATACTCCTGCCCTTATCCCACTCTAAATGGGGTCGGCACAACATGTTATAAACATGCTGTCACATGATTTGGCTGCGTTTTTACGACCGGCCGCCTGCCTGACGTCAACTTACCTCAGTCGTATTTTACGACCCCTCGGTAAGAAAGAGGGTGGTCTATTTTACTAAACCTGATACCACACGGTGGGTCAACTTACCTTAGTCGCCTTTTACAACACCTCGGTAAGAAATGAGGTTGGTCAATTCTACACAGCCGGATACCACACGGCGGGTCGACTTACCTTAGTCGCCTTTTACAACACCTCGGTAAGAATTGAGGGTGGTACTATTCTATTCAGCCGGATACCACACGGCGTCTTATAAGGACTTAAGATAAAACTGTAAAAGTCATTAGGGCTAACAGAATACAGTCAATTCGGGAAAAAAAAAACACAATTTATATGAAACTTTTATGTATTATTAACCTAAACTTTCCCTAAACATGTACTAAGTTATAATAAAAACCGTAGAAAATTTCGTCCAGTACATTTTGATGAAATCGATCACACAGCTATAAGTGACTTTTTTTATAATAAGTATAGATGTTTTTGTTCACAGATAATACTCTCTGCAATCGTTCTGAACATCATCATAGACAAGAATGTCGAGGCCTACAATACCATAACGAAAACCGACAAAAAATATCCTGACAGGTCGATACACAGAAGAAATTGGCCTCTGAAATCAAGTAACCCAGAAGTCTACAAAAACATGCCGCCATATTTAGTGTTCAATAGAAAAACGGGCGCTTACTACCCGTATTTCAAATTTCCTGGAGATAACAACGTGAAAAGAATGGGACACAAATCACACCAATGGAAGGATTAATTATTTAATTAAGAATTAATTGTAACGGTTAAATAAAAATTAAACTGACTTTATAAATAACTTAAAGGCGATATTGGAACGCACAATTAAACGTTATAAACATTGTGTAAAATGCTTAAAATCAAACCAGTGTATAATTTAAATGTTTACTTTACCATGTCTCATTAAAAAAGCAATAATAAGATGAAAAAAATATTGCTTATTAGTTTGAATGTATTTATTATTTCTTCTTCAAGCTTGTGCCAATTCATTCAAGCTTTTTGGACTGATAGCGCCGCTCCATGCTATAATAGTTATTAATACACGTTTATCGAAAGCAGAACGTCATTAATCGTAATTTATTTTGCATGAAAGAATATACTGCCGTACAAGAAACATTTTAAAAACCATAAGCGCCGCTCAACCTGTTAACTATTATAATTGTATTTTCATTTGTCACGCCGTTTCGTTACTCACAAATGTGTAACGAAAAGACCTAAAAAGTACTAATTCGGGTAAGATACCTTAGTAGATAGTAAGCTGTGATGGCCCAGCGGTGCGACCGTGTGAATCTCTAGAGACGATCATTGGTTCAAACCCGGGCATACACCAATGAGTTTTTCTATTAAAAACTTATGTGTCTAATTGATAATTGCAATTTATCACATGCTTTTCGGTGAAGGAAAACATCGTGAGGAAACCTTAGGTCTTAGCTCCAATCGTTCTCTCCAAAAATCGGAGAGAGGAGGCCTATGCCCAGTGGGATAGTAACAGTCCTTACTTACTTACTACCTTAGTAGAAACGTTTAAGTATTTTAAGCAGAAAAAACAAACCATAAAATGGAGGTTTGTTTTTTCATTCATTCAAATATAAAATTAAAAGAATTATAAACTTGTCTATGTATTATGACTCTAATAGAGGAAAACATACGTCCTTTAGTCGGACACGATTTAAAAATCGAACGCTTGATTATTTGTATAAACACCACAATCTACTTAATTACTACAACTTTTAAATAAACCACAAGTTTGAATAATTCTTAAAAAACAACAAAAAATAATATTGTATATTTCAAACACACGGAAAACTATTAAAAACAAGTCTCGAACCGAGTGTTTGATTTAGTACGGATGAACAATTTAAAACCTTCAACTTATCTCGATTGCTGTTATAATTTTTTTTTTAACATAGTAAAAACTAACTTATGATTCAAAGCACAATCTAGTTCTTCTTATTTTTTATTTTATTTTTTATTTTAAAGATATACCAACAGCAATCATAACAATAAATTACTAATTTAGATAAACAATTGGACAGGGGCCGTAACAATCACTTATTACAGGTATACACAAGCATTAAGCTGTGATGGTCTAGCGGTGCGACCGTGTGAATCTCTAGAGACGATCATGGGTTCAAACCCGGGCAGACACCAATGAGTTTTTCTAATAAAACTTATGTGTCTAATTGATAATTGCAATTTATCACACGCTTTTCGGTGAAGGAAAACATCGTGAGGAAACCTGCATATCTCTAGAGAATTCTGGAGATATGTGTAACCTACCAATCCGCATTGGAGCAGCGTGGTAGGTCTTAGCTCCAATCCGTCTCTCCAATAACGGAGAGAAGAGGCCTATGCCCAGCAGTGGGATAGTAACAGGCCGCTACTTACTTTAGTTACATAATAAATTACTAATTTAGATAAACAATTGGACAGGGGCCGTAACAATCACTTATTACAGGTATCCACAGCATTAAAAATAAGTCTCTATACATGTAAAAAGATTAATCAATACAATTATTACAAGGTAACAATATAATTTTAAACGTTACTAAACTCAAACCAACTGTTTCAAACAAACAATAGCTAACAAATTCTTAAATTATTCATAGGAGCAGGCGGTATTTTGCGGAATTCCATAGTACAGAAGTTAACTTCTGTCAAGTTTTTTTTACTTGGACCGGAGAATGTCCTATTGAAAGATATGCGTGTTTTTTTTAATTTTGATTTTATATCATCATCATTATTCTACTGCCCCTATTCAACTCTAAGTGGGGTCGGCACATTTTATAAACATGTTGTCGCAAGATTTGGCTACGTATTTAACAAAAGGTTGCTTGCCTGACGTTAATCGCATTTTACGTCGCCTGGGTAAACAATGAGGGTGGTCTACTCTACTCAGTCGGGTTCCGCGTTGCGGGACAGCCTACCTTAGTTGCCTTTTACGAGACTTTGTCTAGAAATGAGGGTTATCTATTTTACTTAGCCTCGGTAAGTATGACTGGACCGTTAGCGTAGTGTGTAGTGACCTACCCTTCAGCTTTCGGGTTCGATTCCCGCCGTGGGCTATCATTTTCCATAAATGAATTTGTTGGTCTTCGAGTCCGGGTGTATATTTGTATTTAAGTATGTATTTAAAAAAATATATAAGTATATATTCACCAGTTGTCTGTCTACCATAACACAAGTATTAAGTTACTTACTTTGGGGACGAACGACCGTGTGTGTAAGTGTCCCATATATTTATTATTATTATTATTATTATTTAAGTATGGTAGCTATATATGTATTTTTCATGTACTTTTAGTAAAGTTTTTGTATATGAAGTATATAAGATTCATCTTCTCTCTAAAATTTTGTTGCGTCACTCTCACTACATACCTGCCGTACTCTAGTATAATAACTTTGCGAAATAAACAAACCTTTGCTACGCATTTACGTCAAAAATATTCAGATTAAGTGGTGGACAAAAAATTGGATTTACCAGACGTTGAACTTGGTTATTTAAAATAATTCTCCGTACAATACGTTATCTTTAATGTATTTATGCGAATTTAAAGTCATAAACTAAAAGATATATGTTTATTACCATCTAGAAGAGATACATACAGCCTTAATTGTAGAACTTTTAGTTTTTATCATTATTTAGACATTATGTGTAAAGTTTTCGTAATTATTTTTAAAAGTTCTAAATTATACGTTATATTAAACACTAGCTAAAAGTAACGGCCGATTTCTATCCCACTGCTGGGCATAGGCCTCCTCTCTCCGTTTCTGGAGAGAAAGATTGGAGCTAAGACCTACCACGCTGCTCCAATGCGGATTGGTAGGTTACACATATCCCTAGAATTCTCTTGATATCTCCAGGTTTTCTCACAATGATTTTCTTCACCGAAAAGCGTGTGATAAATATCAGTTATCAATTAGACACAAATGTTTAATAGAAAAACTCATTGGTGTCTGCCCGGGTTTGAACCCATGATCGTCTCTAGCAATTCACACGGTCGCACCGCTGGCCCATCACAGCTTACTATCTACTAAGGTATCTTACCCAAATTAGTTCTTTTTAGGTCTTTTCGTGACACATTTGTGTGTAACGAAACGGCGTGACAAAAAACAATACAATTCTTATAGTTAACAGGTTGAGCGGCGCATATGGGTTTGGACCGATTTTAATGAAATTTTCAGACATTCTTTAGAATGACCCAGCAGATGATCCTGCATTTTGCACTGCAAAGTGGCCGGTCAGCTAATACTTTATAAATTCTATGTCAAATAATCTAATGAATTTAGAAGAATATTATAACATTATGAAACTAAAAAAAAAACCATTAATAAAAACTGTATCTGATATCCGCGTTGAGTCAACAAACTAATTATTTTCGTAAAAATAACTCAGTTTTCATGTGTTACGAATATGAATATATAATACCGCAAGATTTTATCACTAAATACACGGACCGATGGTCATAACTGTAAAATGGATTAAAACAAAACGCAATAGCTCTTATTAAAAGCTTTTGTTTAACTTGCAATGTATGTATGAGGGGGTGGAATCTTATAATAATAATAATAAATAATAATCTTACATCAGGAACTCGCTATAAAATTTGGCCTTAGGGAAGACAAAGTGCCTTACTATAAGTATGTTCCGGAACCGGAACGGAATGTTTTGGAGAATGAGCGTGCAAAATTGTATTGGGATAGATCCATTATCACAGACAGAACTGTACCAGCTAATAAACCTGATATCATGTTAATGGATCGTAATCAATCGCAAGTGTTTCTTGTTGATATAGCTATACCTCATGATGACAACATTGCAAAGGCTGAAGCTGACAAGAAATTAAAATACCGAGATCTAGCTTTTGAGGTGGGAGAGATTTGGGGAGTGGCATCTACCGAAATAATCCCAATAGTCATGTCAGTTAATGGATTAATTCCAATTAGTCTCACACATCACCTGAGTCGGTTGGAAGTTCATTATTCAGGTCTTATAGCAGAAATGCAGAAGGCAGTACTTCTTGACAATGCCAGAATTGTACGTCGGTTTCTCACACTACCGCCCTGAACTCTAGCCGTTTGTTCGCACCCGCTAGAGTAAAATCCCGCTTCTCTTTTGTACAAAAGAGCTGATTAGCGGTGAATGCAGGTCTATAAATAATAATAATAATAAATCTTTATTGATTCCAAAATATATCATTCCAACTTTAAACTATACAATTTAAATCGAGCTTACAACAAAGTTAAATTACTTGAGCACTAGCGTCTAAACTAGGCGGAGCCTGTATCTTAGACACTAGTCTCTTCCAATAGCACTAACTTAATTAGATCGAAAAATTTATAAAAGTGGGTACTTTCCAATAACATTTACAGATTACGGTCATACTGAATAATGTTTACCCATCTCCATTCTCCACGTTATTAAAATGGTTACACCACTATAATGTGAACTTAAAATATTAAAAGAATCTTGCAAGTTAAATTTGACCCACTTCCTGAAGTCCGATTATCTGAAATTTTACATACTGGTCCAGTCTCGATGACAATGCATGTCTACGATAAGCATGACCTGATGATTGGCTCCAGACGAAGAGATTCCTCAAAGGTTGGGAGTAGGGATATGAAATTTTTTTTAAAGGTTTTATAACTTGACTTTTTAAAAGCTTTTATATAACTGGCCGTATATGTATGTGAAGATGGAATCTTGCAAATTAAATTTAATCCACTTTCCGGTGTCCGATTGAGCTGAAACTTTACATACAGGCCCAGTCTCGATGACAATGCATGTTTATGATAAGCATGACCTGATGCTGCCAGGATTGGCTCCAGAGGAGGAAACTCCTCATCGATTTACAATAGGGACATGATTTTGTTAAACGTTGTTTTTAAAAGCTTTTGCAACTGTACTTGTATTTCATCTGAGGTTGTGATACAATTATTATATTGTAGTAAGCATATTACCAAACTACACAAACACTGCACACTTTCATTTCGACAATATCAACGATAGCTCCGCATCATAATACCTGCTCTTCAATATAATCGTTAGTCGTGTAATCGTCTATAATCGCCACAATCATTGTACAATCATTTTACAACTAGATACTACACGGCGGGTCAATTTACTTTAGTCCCCTTTTACAACACCTCGGTAAAAAGGGGGTGGTCTATTCTACTCGGCCGGATACCACACAGCGTGTCAATTTACTTATTTTCCTTTAACGACACCTCAGTAGGAAATGAGGGTGATCTTTTCTATTAAGATTGTTACCGCACGGGTGATGTAATATTTTAGACTGGCTTTAATCTATTATTACTCTATGACCTAAACGAGATGGCAAAACGGATTGAAAAAAGAAAAAACTTTCCAAAGAATCGATCGAGTAATAACTATTTTCCTGTCATATCAACTATCCTGTTCCAAGATCCAATTAAACAATGTGACGCCAGACCAGACCGGTTCATTATGTCCAAGATAACACGCGCTAAGCACCATCATAATTAAATAATGTATGTTAACGACCTACGCAAGAAACCTGATTTCAGTGCTTACCCGATATTGCTAGTATTTTATTTATTTGTTGCTTTGTTATACAGTGCCTTGGTGACCAGTAATTTTTTAAAAGATATAAAAAAAATATTTAAAAAATTACCAAAAAAAAATCGGCGAAGACGTGCCAATGTGGGATTCGATCGCGGATTTAGAACATTTTAGCCCGCCCGTTACCCATTGGCTATCGCAATTCCGGTGTATATGGAATAATTGTGCCATATTTCATCGATACCGGTTCAGCGGATTCGCCGTGAAAGAATAACGAACATACATCCATACTCACAAACTTTCGCATTTACAATATTGGTAGTTTTAAATAATTTATAGAATTAGGCGTTACTTTGCGGAGATCCATAATACAAAAGTAATAATAAAATTTTATATTATAGTAGTTTTAGTTTAGTAGTTTTCTAAAACAGTGACACATTTTAATTAACCGTGAATTTTTCAAAAAAAGCTAAGACGGAAATTAATAGGCATTTAAAGAAATGTCTGATTCATTTTACAGAGAAGTGTTATATTACATTGTAATACCCGCCTAGTTTATCTGACTGCAAGTAACCCGATCAGTAACTGAGACATTCAAGGTCACAATGCGGTTTATGCCTATTTTAATAAATTAGTTCAAAAACCTTCATGTAATAAAACCGTCATGAATCCATACTACTAAAATTACAAAGTCTGTCTGTCTGTCTGTACGACTGTTAGACCAATATTGATGTAATTTGATGCAAAAATAAGTAATAAAAATATTTTGCTATCTTCTTCTTCTTTCTCAACCGATGGACGTCCACTGCTGGACATAGGTATCTTCATGGGATCTCCATACCACACGATCTTGTGCTTGGACCCAGCGGTTTCCCACGACCTTTTTGAGGTCGTCAGTCCATCTCATGGGGGGTCTACCGACACTGCGTTTTCCGGTGCGGGGTCGCCATTCCAACACCTTGAGACCCCAACGCCTATCGGTTCTACGCACTATGTGCTCCGCCCATCGCCACTTCAGCTTCGCGACACGCTGTGCTATGTCGGTAACTCTGGTTCTTCTACGGATCTCCTCATTTCTGATTTGATCACGTAGAGATACTCCGAGCATAATAATAAATAATAATAAATATATGGGACACTTACACACACGGTCGTCCGTCCCCAAAGTAAGTAACTTAATACTTGTGTTATGGGTGACAGACAACTGGTGAATATATACTTATATATTTTTTAAATACATACTTAAATACAAATATACACCCAGGCTCAAAGACCAACAAATTCATTTATAGAAAATGTTGGCCCTCGGCGGGAATCGAACCCGCGACCCGCGGAGCTGAAGGCAGAGTCACTACCCACTGCTCCAACGGGTCAGTCATAGCTCGCTCCATCGCCCACTGAGCGACCCTGAGCCTTCTTAAGAGGCCCATAGTCAGCGACCACGTTCCAGATCCGTAAGTCATCACTGGCAACACGTACTGGTAAACTGGTATGCCGGTGATATGCTGGTAGGGCTAATGGCGTTTATAGCGTCCGCGGGCAGAACGGGCAAACGCAGAAGCATCGTCAAGATCGCTATCTTGACGGATGACTTGGCGTTCTATACTGACCCGTTGCCCAGCAGTGGGCCAACGACAGTCTGCTAGTGCTATTATTAAAACCTCCATCTAGGTAAACGTATTTTATTAATAGGTATCTCCCCGATACCACGTGAATAAATTATCAACCTGTTATGCGTTCCATACGGCAATTAAAAACCAGAAGGCAAGAAAAACATATGACTAATAAAGGAAATTTATAATATTAACGTTCTTCTTAAAAATAATTAATCTTTCCATATATTATAATAAGGCAAAAAAAAAACTAAAAACAAATAAATAATAAACGAAATTTATAATAATCGCGTTTTTGTCGCAAATAATTAATCTATACTAATTAAAATTATAATACAGTGGGAAATTACCTAATTATTTTACTTTTTATTAAATCATTATAATTATTTATACTTTATACTTATTATAAAACAAAGTCCCCGAAAGCTGTCTGTCTGTATGTTTCTCAATAACATTTGTTTTGTTTAGATTGATAGTACATTACAGTTTTATGTAAATTGTGTTAAAGACGTCGCGCAGTTGAAAACAAAAACTTTAGTCGTGTGCGCCGCATAAACCAACAGAGATACACTAAAGTAATGTATTAGAGAATTGTAGATCTACAAAAATACTACAAAAAAGTCCGCGAGAGCATATCTCTATCTGATACGGTCAGGTCATAATAACTACTTTTGTGTCACACTGATTTCAACGTGGGCGCAGCCGCGAGCTTGATATATTATAATTGGCCTCATAATTGGCTCGTCTGTAGCCAGGATTGGCTCCAGACGAGGAAACTCCTCAACGGTTAACAGTAGGACAAATTTGTTAAAAGATTTTTTAACTTGACTTGTTTATATACTTGCATACCCAGGCCGCTTCGCTGGGCTAATTTCAAGATATCAGACTTACACGCGTCTTCTGTTCTCAAAGTAACTTATTGCTTGTGTAATCGGTGAAAAACAAATGGTAAATATATACATATATACTTGAACAGATATATAAACCTAGGATCGAAGAACCAACAGTTTTTTTAGAAAATGTTGGCTCTCGGCAGGAATCAAACCCGCGTCCTGAAAAGCCGAAGGTATTGTCACTGTCAACTGTGCCAACAGGCCAATCACGGGCTTCTATTCATAAACTAGGAGTAATAACAATTAAAACAAAACAAAAATTGGTAAAACAGTAGAAAGTAATTTATTCATTTAGCACATCTTTTAATCAGTATACGACAATAATTTTACAAATCGTTTTTAAAATACATTAAACCAAAGCAACTTAAGATATAGCTCAAGTGTATTTATAAAAACATTAGAAAGTCTATGGTTTATTTTAGAAAAATACACGTCCTTATACTGCGTCCATCATATTATCAGTCTTTTGACAGCTCACGCTCATTAAGTTTTGTATTGCTTACGTACAAATATCATACAAATAATATTTGTACTTTATGGATGGGTACCGCCCACTTAGTGATGTCACACATAATGGGTTACTACGATTATGCCACAGATTAAAAATAATCGGTAGAAATCGATGTTACGAGTATTAAAAGACATTTAATAACATTATATAAAGTTTTACTTTCTTCTTAGTTAATACATGAATACAAATAAAACAATCAGGATATTTTAATTTATTTTATTAGCACGAGTCGTCGGAATGATAATCAACACTAGACTCCTCCGATGAGGAGTCTTCAGTAGCAGTTATTATTAGCTCTTGTGTAGATAATATATTATCAAACGCAATATCACGTTCCCAATCAGAGAATATTACTCTTTTAGTTCTTTCCACCACACTTGCCCAGTTCTCGGTCGTTACGTGGGTGCAAGCATTTTTTAGCAATTGCAACATTTTATTCGCTGTGAATGGGGGGCTTGTATTGCATCTCGCAACATGCCCTTTTACTTGTGCCCATATAAGTTCTATTGCGTTGTACTGGCAGTGGTATGGAGGAATCCGAAGAACAGTATGGCCATATTCTGCTGCCATTTCATTGATTACATAGCGTTTTGCTCTCTTTTTGGTTTTTAATATTTTTATTAATTCAACTTTTAACATTGAGTCGTCCACATTTTCTCCATTGTCCCGAAGCCAATTAATTATTTCATGCTTTTTATTAGCCTGTGTTGGCATTTTGTCAATTTGACGGGAGTGGTAGGGCGCATTATCAATAAAAATTATTGATGGTTCTTCCAATGAAATGAGCATTTTTTTGAACCACTCTTCATACACATTTGCATTCATCTCTTCGTGGTAGTCATTTGATTTCTTCGATTTAAATGCCAACAGTGCGTCTTGTACAAATCCTTTTGCTGTACCTGCATGGCAAATGATTAGGCGCTCACCTTTTCCCATTGGTACTGAGGAAGTGGAATCAGCAGTATCATCAGTCCAGAAACGAGATAGTGTGTGGTTAGCGTTGAGCCATGTTTCATCCGTGAAAACAATATTTGCCCAATCTTGTATTTTCTTTGCCTCTCTTAAAAAATCACAACGTGCTATAGCTATATCTGTGCGTTCCATTAATAATTTTCTTTTATTTAACTTTTTATATGAAAAGCCAATTGTGTTCAAAACTTTGACCAAAGAAGATTTTTCACCATGAAATAGACCACTTCTTTTCAAAGAAACAATAAGTTTTCTCAAAGTTGGAATTTCTTTTCTCAAGTAGTAATCTAGTTTACGTAGGTTATCATTAATCGAATTACTTAGGTACGTAATTCGATTAATGATAGTAGGTACTATAATCGGAATGGTATCGCATACGAGAATCTTTAGGACATCACTATCGTCAATCTGTCAAAAGATGGTTAATATAATGGACAGTGTATAGTGCTGTAGCGGACATGACATTATGATTTAAACTTTTTTTTAACTACCTATACTTGTTTATTTTATTTGCCTGTATTAGCGTAGATGAAGTCACGAACAGAAACAAGTAAATTTTAATATATATCACGTTTTTCTGGAATATTTCCTCTAGTTTCTCTATCTAGAAAAGAGTAACAAAAAACATTGTTTATCAAAATTTACATAACATGTCGAATAATTCTGGTTCTATAAAATATGAAAACATCTAAAGTTAATAGTTTATGTTGCGAATAAACATTAAAAATAGTTTAATTTTATATTGAATCGATTAATAAATAAACCTAACTAAATCCTAAATATACTTTTTTAATTTAATAGGATATTAAAATATCCCGCCGTGTGATATTTAGGAGTCTAGATATATAGAGTCTCTTTTTAGAGATATTTCTGCTATCTCTATCTCTAACTCTATCTGCTACTTAGTTTATTTTTCGGTTAACTATCCGATACTTATCAGTAACTTGTGAAACAGGCCCTAAAACTGCAAGCGTAAGTTAGTTAAAAAATCGAATGATTACAGATTATATAAATCCTCAATTGTAACATTCTTTTTATGATGTCAATTACTTAAACAATGTAAGTATTACATAATATGCTTTTAAGGTATAAGTTTTTACTGTTATTACACTTTACGTAATAAATCTTCTTTCTTAAGCGTTATTGACTGTCTCATGTTTCAGATATTTGGAATGATTTCAGTAAATACACTCGACGTTAAGTCCCTGCTAAATATATATTGCTCTTAGTTTCCTGATATACAAATTTCTTTTATTAATACAAAATAATAACTAATTTCATCTTCCTGGCCTTATCCCACTATAAGTGGGGCACAACGTGTTATAAACTTGTCACGATTTGGGTATGTATTTTACGAATGACCGCATGCCTGACATCAACTTACCTTAGACGTATTTTACGACACCTCTGTAAAAAAGAGGGTGGTCTATTCTATTTAACCGGATCCCACTCAAAATTCAAATTCAAATTCAAAATATTCTTTATTCAAATAAACTTGTAAACAAGTGCTTTTGAATCGTCAACTCTACCGCTGGTTCGGAATGCCGTTCCTACCGAGAAGAGCCAGCAAGAAACTCGGCGGTTGCTCTTTTAAACATATGATTCTTAATACTATTTACATTCAGACGTTACTGTCTTGTACTCGGTGGGTCAACTTACCTTAGTCGCCTTTTACGACACCTCGGTAAGAAATGAGGGTGGTAATTTTCTATCCAGCCGGATACCACACGGCGTACAAAATAATAATTAAATTATTGCTTAATAAAATAATAATTAAATTGTCACAAAATAATAATTAAATTATTTTGCTATAATACACGATTAAGTAAAAAGAAAATATATATAATGATAATGATTTATTAAACCAAAAAAAAAATTACAATACTCCTCTCCGTATCTTTGGGGTCAGTACCTTCCCAACACTTAACAGCTATTAATATTTTATTAATTTACTAGCAATCGCCAGCGACTCCGCCCTCGAGGAAAGATTAAAACCGTAATATAATATACCCGTATTGTCTTTTGATAACCATAAATATGGTTAAAGTGGGTTAACCTTAAAAGCTTGACATATGCTATCGCGGACTTTTATTTAGAACTTTCTTTCATTATTACTTTTTATTATAGGCCAGTCCAAAGTAACGCCTAATTCATTTGTCGCCTACGCTTGGTTTTCATCAAACGATTTACTTAATCAACACTGTATATATAAATCTAACTATAGATCTATCTAAATATAAATCTAAAAAATATCTGTACTTAAAGCAGAATTAGATACGGACGTTTTATTAAATGACGGATTTCACGATTGAGCGCTAGGGTTATTGACAACAGGACCGAAACGGTCGGATGAGGTCAAGCTCAGGACGAGACTCGCGATCGGCCCGCCCATATAAACGACGCGCGAGGGTTAATTTGGTACAATTCGCGAGATTAACAGACTAACCGCTTGTGTTTGTAAATAAAATAAAATATGTATAAGTTTTTGGTAAGTAAATAATCTGTTTTTTTAAATATTATGCATTACATAATAAATTTAATACATTGTTGAACTTATAACAGCAATAAATTAAGAATAAGTATACTACATTGTTTCCAATCAACATTTTAAATTAAGAATATTAGAGAGTTCTAAATAGGAAAATATTTATGTATACTGTATTGCATCACTCAATTCATCAAATGCATATTGAAATAAATTGTACTGTCTAAATATATAATCGTCTAACATAAAATATGATTCTAAAAGAATCTAAAATTTTAGTTTAGTCATATTTAGAATGATATTGATAATTTATTGATTGAATGATATTATGTTATCTATTAATCTCTTAATTATGTTATCTATTAATCTCTTAGGTTATCTATGAATATTTTATCTCTAAGAATACTTTATTTTTCTTTCATCAGATCGTTGTATTAGCTGTAGTCGCCTTCGCGGCGGCATTACCAGGTACGTTCTACGTTAAGTATTTTTTTATTGGCGTAAAAGAACTCAAATCAAACGAAAAAAAGTTTATAAAACATTTAAAAACGAACTAAAACCGATCTTGAAAAATCGGACCTCGGAGACAGGGCCGCTGAAGTAGAGCCATTTTTTGTAAAACACTTTTATATTGATAAAATCTTAGGTCTTACAAAATATTTATAGAAATATAAATTTTTAATTAATTATGAAAATAAAAATTATTTATTTACGCATAATTTTGTATTTGTTAAGCAAATTTACCTTGGAGGTTTTTGTACTCCAAGAACTCATAAAGCTGATAAAATTAGGTGTTACTTTGCAGAGATCCATAATAGAAACTTAATGATAACATTATTTGGCTATTTTGATTGGATCTTTGGCGCAGTTGGCAGTGACCCTGCTATCAGCTCCGCGGGTCGCGGGTTCGATATCCATCGAGGGCCAACATTTTCTATAAATAATTTTGTCTGTTATTCGAATCTGGGTGTGTATATGCATTTATATATACACACCCAGATATATATTATAAAATTATATATGTATATATTTACCAGTTCCCTGTCACTCATAACACAAATTTTAAGCTGACAGCTGTGTGTATATATGTATATATTTAATTTAAAAAAATGTTTTGCTATAATCAGCGGTAACATTTATTTATTTAATTAATAGAGTATTTTAGGAATATTATATCATCGTTTCTTTTATCATTCATAAAGGTTATTCTTAACTTTAAAAAATATTTTTTTTTTTTCAGGATATGGTGGTGGTAGCCATGGTGGATTCGGGGGCGATCCCGGATTTGGTGAGTAAACATAACTTGAGGCTAACCGTTTAACTTAGTCCTCGCGTGCGGACTACAGAGCGCGGAGGTAGGACGAGAAAGGGGACTTAGGTAGGCGCGGACTCGTAGCGTGATATACAAGAAAACCGTAATATTCTATTAACCTATTCCTTCCAGAAGGATTGCACTCTTGAATGTTTATATTTCTCTTGTTTATGTTTATTATTTACTTGGTGTGCAGTAAAGAGTTCATTCATTCATTCAAAAGGATTGCACTAACTTCAAGTAAAACCCGTACAAAAATCCGTTCAGTAGATATTGAGATAATCGATGACATAAAGACACACTTTTTATGGACTTTGTTTTATAATAAGTAGCACTTGGGTGATCGAGACTTAATAATGATTTTAAAAAGTTAAATAATGCAGTAGAAAAACAAAAAAGGATGAATGAGCAGGTGATATCTGGGATTCGATTTTAAGTGAATACACCACTTCAGTACAGAAGTGAATACACTTCTGTAGTCCGCTCATTCCCCATTGACCTAATAAAACTATACAAATGACTGCTTTAAATTTAATCTTCGCATTCGGTTTATATTTTAGCAGTAATAACTCTTAACAAGAATTAAGATGGGACAATATTATCTTTAATATTTTATTAATCTTTAATATTTAAATGAGTTAATCTTGTATATATCTTTCTTGATTATTTAAATGATTTAACCTTGTATGTTTATATATACCTATATTTTCGAAGTCTCGGAAACGGTTCCAACGATTTTCCTCAAATTCAGCATGTAGGGGTTTTGAGGGAGAAAGTAAAAAAATAGTTTTATACCTGTTTTTGGGAATTAAAATTAAACATTTAAATTAAATATAAAACACTTTTTGCCGTAAATTGTCAAGTCAGCGTAGCTTATTCGGGGAACGGGTGGTCTCTAGAAATGGAAATACCTAGGATCGAGCCCCACCTACCCAATATATTTATTATTTTTTGAAAATTTTATTTTGAAAAAAAAATACCGAACAAGGCTAGGAAACCCAGGTACTTAATATTTAAATGAGTTAATCTTGTATATATATTTTCTTCTAAAGCTCTTCTTTCTAAAGCTGTGGTAGCCCAGCGGTAACACCGTGCGACTCTTTCGTGGAGGTCATTGGTTCAAACCCGGGCAGACACCAATGAGTTTTTCTGTTAAAACTTATGTGTCTAATTGATAATTGCAATTTATCATACGCTTTTCGGTGAAGAAAAACAAAGTGAGGAAACCTGCATATCTCTAGAGAATTCTGGAGATATGTGTAACCTACCAATCCGCATTGGAGCAGCGTGGTAGGTCTTAGCTCCAAACCTTCTCTCCAAAAAAGGAGAGAAGAGGCCTATTCTCAGCAGTGGGGATAGTAACAGGCCGCTACTTACTTCTTTCTTTTTTTAATTGCATTTTATTATATCTTTTAAAAATTACCGAGCAAGGCTCATTCACTCAGGAACTTGCTATAACATGTCAATTAATGGTTTCCAACAGGCGGTGGTCATGGCGGAGATCATGGGGGTCATGGGGGATTCGACCAGGGACACGGCGGCCATGGTGGATTCGAACACGGCGGTCATGGTGGCGGATACGAACATGGTGGACATGGCGGATATGAGCATGGTGGACATGGCGGATATGAACATGGCGGACATGGCGGTCATGGTGGAGACCACGGTGGCCACGGTGGATTCGAACACGGCGGCCACGGCGGATATGAACACGGGGGTCATGGGGGCAGCCATGGGGGTTATGGTCACTGATGTGCCGCCTAGCTATTATTAGCTATTATTGGATTGTGATATGTACATTGATGGTAAAATTGTGCAATAAAAATTGTTTTAAGTAAACATCAAAACTGTGTATTATTTTACAAAAAAATATTTTTCTTTCTATACTCTCTTCTACACTTATTAGAAAACAAAGTCCCCAAAAGCTGTCTGTCTATATGTAATCGATTTTTTCAAAATCTACGCAACAGATTTTTGCATTTTTCTTACTAATATGTAGTTCATATCTTTTGGATTGTTTAGTTTTAATACATTACAATTTTATGTAAATTATACTGAAGACTTAGCACGGTTCCAATAAAACTCTCCTTTTGGGAGCTTTAGTCGCGTGCGCCGCGTATACCAGCAGTCAGAGAACACTAAATTAATCTTTTAGAGAGTTGTAGATATACAGATATATAACAAAAAGTCCGCGACAGTATGTCTCTATCTCTTATGGTTAACTCACAATAATTACTTTTACGTTCAAAATTTCAAATTTTGTGACCGACTGATTACCACGCGTGTAAAGCTGCTGGCTCAGCTAGTATTCAATAAGTAAGCAATTTTCTCAAAAGTCAATCAATTTATTCTTTTTTAACAACTTGTCAACTCCGCGCACAACTGACGACTACGTCAAATGACGCTACCCATTCTCCTCTCCGCAAAGCACCACACCCCACCACAGCTAACTCCACGTCACTATGCTACAACTTCCGCTCTCCTCCTTTTCCTTCCGTCACAATTTTACTAAAAGCTTTTTTTTGTTCAACTTGCCGTGTATGTATGTGAAGGTGGAATCTCGTAAGTTAAATTTGACCCGCTTCCCAGTGATTAAGATGACATTTTATATACTGGTCCAGTCTTGATGACAATGCATGTATATGATAAACATGACCAAATGCTGCTGCCAGGATTGGCTCCAGATGACTTTAATTCTCAACTAGGGTAGCCACCCGTACTATATTATATATTATCATATTATATTCTGGTCAATTGTACTATATATTATAGAAAAATAATATAGGACGAAAAATACTATATTTTTATCGCGAATTCAATTGTTGCGCTTTTTTTAATCAACTGTGAATGGAACGCGCCCGCAGCACTGCATAGGGAATGTTTGAACGAAACTCATTCATGTATTTACGGGGCTTAGTTAGTTAGTAACTCTAACTCCTTTGTCATTGTCCAGCGAAAAGTAATCATAAATAATCATGGAAAATAAACAATGATTGAAAATAGATGTGTCCTATTTTTTTTCCTGAATTTCCTAAAAGTACTATATTTTTTTGATTCAAAAAAAAGGTGGCAACCCTATCCTCAACGGTTAACAGTAGGACAATTTTGTTAAAAGCTTTTTTAACTTGACTTGTTACTTGCATACTCAGCCTGCCTGGCTGAGCTTTATTTTAAGATATTAGTAATATAAAACTGTCATTGACAGTTGAAAGAAAATGCTGCGCTCGCCACCAAACTTTACAAGATCACCCGCTGGGTCATTATAAAGGTTGTCAGAAAATTTTATTGAAATCCGTCCAGCCGTTTTGGAGTCTATAAAGAACATACACACAAACATTCATTTATATATTTTAGACTAGCTGATTCCCCGACCGGCTTCGTCATGTAGAACATTTTATGTGGCAGTGATCACGCCTTCACCTCCGCACGTCACGGGTACGAATCCCGCGAGAGCCAACAATCTGAGTCAAGAGTTGTATTTAAGTAAAGTAAAGTGAGGGCCTGTTACTATTCCACTGCTGGGCATAAGCCTCCTCTCCCCGTTTTTGGAGAGAAGGGTTGGAGCTAAGACCTACCACGCTGCTCCAATGCGGATTCGTAGGTTACACATATCCCTAGAATGTTCTAGAGATATGCAGGTTTCTTCACGATATTTTCCTTCACCGAAAAGCGTGTGATAAATTGCAATTATCAATTTGCCACAAGTTTTAACAGAAATGCTCATTGGTACCTCTACCCGGGGCTCGAACCCGTGATCCCTGATGTATATAAAAACATCACCACCAAGTTGTCTGTCACCTATAACACAAATATTAAGTTACTTTACGGACGACCGTGTTTCTAAGAACCAACAAACTGTTGTTAGAAAATGTTAGCCCTCGAAGGATCAAGGAATCGAACCCGCAGGGTCACTGCCAACTGCGCCAACGGGCAGTCATGGGCTTCTATTCATAAACTAGGAGTAATACAATTAAAACAAAACAAAAAATTGGTAAAACAATAGTAATTTATTCATTTAGCACATCTTTTAATCAGAATCCAACATCATTTCACAAATCGTTTTAAAAATACATTAAACCAAGGCAACTCAATATAAAGCAATGTATTTATAAAAACATCCGAAAGTCTATGGTTTATTTTAGAAAAATACACGTCCTTAGTGCTTTAGTCTACACTATCTCTGCTTAATGTTTATATAACTTTAGGGTAGAAACACATTGTTAAAAATACACGTAACATTTTTTTATCTAAGTATATCTATACTAATATTATAATAAGGAAAAATTTGTATGCATGTTTGTAATGTTTTCACACAAAAACTACTAGACCGATTTCAAAAATTCTGTCACCGTTAGAAAGCTGCATCTTTACTGAGCAACATAGGCATTACATTACATTTTAAAAAAAATAGGGATCCTGTAATAAAAATATAGTAAGGTGTAAAAAATTAAAAATTACGCGGATGTAACCGCGGGATATTATAAATCAAGTTATTGTCATTGACAGTAAAAATATGCTGCGATCGCCACCAAAATTTACGTGATTATCCGCTGGGGTAGTCTAAACATTTCTACATTTTATCAAAATTATTCCAGCCATTTTTATAAGGAAAGTAGAAAAATATAATAAATTTATAAGCTATTAATTTTGTTTTTTTACTTTTTTATAATTTTTTTTTATAAAATTGTGTACAATAAAGTGATACAACAACAACATATTTTATCTTTTACATATTTGTATATAAATTTTCTTCGACGTATAAATAAAGAAACATCAATAACAAAGAGACAAAATGTAGAATTGAATCTAAATGATGTTTGAGCTGTAAAATGCAAAGCTGTGACAGCCTAATGGTAACGAGCGGAGCAAATTTCAAAACCTGGTATCGATTCCCACATGTCACCCGGAGCTTTCTTTCTTTTTTAATTTTTTTAACTGCACTTTTTTATATCTTTTAAAAATTATCAGTCACTCATGTACTAGCGTTTTCATTGAGTAGCGTTTTTATTGAGTAGCGTTTTCATTGAGTAGCGTTTTTATTGAGTAGCGTTTTCATTGAGTAGCGTTTTAACAATGTGTTTCTACACTTACAGTGCTTTTACTTTGTAAATTGTGTCGATAAAATTACTTAACGTATTAACAAATGCACCAATCATGATGATTTCTATTACATAGTTAATTTTACATCGTTCTCTATATATTAATAATGGTATTATTACCTGTCTGTATAAATACTATGTTAAGGTACTAGTTATTTACATTTCTAACAACTATATACACATACAGATTTATGTATAATATGAACAAACAAATTAAATATATTATATATCGACTAATATTAAAGCATTTTTTGAAGGCGTTTAACCGAACACTGTGATGTCAATGTTGTTTCAAAATTCAAATTATTAAACAAAATTGTCAACAATATTATAAAGAGGTACGATTCTTAATGGTATTTTTATTCGAAATAATATAATTTGTAACCAACTTTATAAGACTTTCGAGTAGAAGAAAGTCTAAATATTTTAATATTTTACACTCTAATGATATATCGAAGGTTTGGGGCCGTTCAAGTATTATGTAAGCAGTTTTATTATAATTATTTACTCCCCCCCCCCCTTGACAGTAAAAGTAAGCCAACCCCTTCACCCCCTATTCCCCCCCTCCCGCCATGCTTACGTAAACATTTGTCAATCAATGTATTGCTTTTTTAAATATTATAATTATAACATTATAATTTGAAAAATAAGAAAAACGATAAACTTCAAATTATAATTTGAAAAAAAAGAAAAACGAACGATAGTCAACTTTTGAAATAGAAAAAAATCGATTTTTTAAAAAACGAATATTTCGTAATAAAATAATTGATTTTTTAAAAATCGATTATTTTTAAAGGGAAAAAAATCGATTATTTATTAATCGATTTTTCTACTCCAAGTCACATCCCCATGTCCCATGTATAAGCATACGAAATGTGACTTTATTCTTCAGATAGAGCGAAATACAATTGAGAATCGTACCTGATTAATGATTAAAAATAAAAACATAACATTTAATCTCTGTATACTCATTCTTACCCTGTCCAAGCGAGTTATAAATAAAATAAATTAGAATAATTCTAGAAATATCTGGCACATCCCATAACATAAGACAGACTGAGCAAATATATAAACAAAATTCAATACTAGACTAAATTTCGTAGTTTTACATTATATCATAAACCTCCTGCCCTTATTCCACTTCAAGTGGGGGCACAACATGTTATAAACATGCTGTCACATGATTTGGATACGTATTTTACGACCGGCCGCCTGCCTAACGTCTACCTCAGTCGCCTTTTACGACACCTCGGTAAGTAATGACGGTGGTCTATTCTACTAAGCCGGATACCACACGGCGGGTCAACTTACCTTAGTCGCCTTTTACGACACCTCAGTAATAAATGAGGGTGGTCTATTCTATTCTGCCAGATACCACATTTTTGGCGGAATTTTACATTTCTTATAATAAATATTTTAAAGGCTTATTCAAAAACCGATAAAAATCAAAGTGACCTAACCCAAAAATAATGTTATCAATAATTTTCTCAGTTATACTGATTTAACTCAATTATCGTCAATAACGAACCATTCAACTTTTTGGAAAAAAAATTGTCACAAATAGCTTAATGCTGAAATCGGGCCTAAATTAGATTTGTCGCTAAAGCTCAAATTTGAAAATTTCGTGATAGGTCACTTTCGTTCATACATATCGAATTCAGGATTTTTAATTTTAATTTTTTTCAAAATAACGTAAATCACAACTGAATTCAATTTACGTACATATTTTTTATTGCCCGTCCACATAAATAGCGATAATACTATCGAAGAAAATATATGTCCCATTTATTTAAAAAATTAACAAAAATTAAAAAAAAATTCAGACTAATTAAATTTAAAAAAGAATATATTTTTAAAGAATATATAGGCCCTATATGCATTTTATACAGCCGTATGGCAAGTCAAATATATAAATACAATTTCAAGCCACCTCGTGTTTGGAAGCATGCCGTCCCTTTCTTACGCCAATATAAACAATAACGAACACAATTTCACTCGCAACTATCAAGCATATATCCGTCTCTGTCTGCCTTTAGTAAATCTCATATCAGAAGAGTTTAATATAAAATTTATGTAGTGAATTAGTATTGTTTAAAAACTTGTGTATGTAATAAACGAAAATAAGAAATTTCGCGTTAAACTTAAATTTAACAGCGTCATGAAGTCAATGTTATCAACTAAATAAATATATGAAATACTTCTTAGTATTTTTTTAATTGTAATAAAACTGTTCAGAAAATAAAATGAAATTTAAAATAAACTGAATCAAGCATATCTATGATCGCATTTTTAAGTGGTCAATTGAAACGAACGCGTCATTATTAAAGTAACAGACAAAAAACTTGCAATGTTTCAATAAAATGGTTAATTTTAAAAATAAATAATATTTATGGTAATGAAAGTGATTAGAAAATATCAATAAATTATTTTTTAATTGCCAAAAATCATATCTATGATCGCATCTTTAAGTGGTCAATTGAAACGAACGCGTCATTAATAAAGCAACATGGACAAAAACTCATTAAAAGTCATTAAAATGCTAAATAATAAAAATATTATTTATGATAATGCAACTGGTTAGAAAATTTATATTTTTTTAAATTAACAAAAAGCATATCTATGATCGCATCTTTAAGTGGTCAATTGAAAGGAACGCGTCGATTGTAAAATAAGATAAAAACTCGTCATGAGTCAATAATAGTTTTAATTAAAAAATATATATTAGCTATGTGTTTATATTAAACCCTTCAATTTTACAAACGAATATATAAAATATACCCGTCCTTAACTAACCTATAAACTATATGTACGTAGGACAATGTTCCAGACTCGTCCCGCACGCGTCACACGCTCTAGCGTCCCTCTTATTGACCAAAGTGCAAGCGGGACACTCTCTACCTCCCGAAGTAAGCGGCTCTATTTCGGGCCCTTTCTTAGATTTCCCGCACATTTCGCACGCTATCAATGTGTTTTTATTCAAATAAGTGCACGTACCGCACTGCCATTTGTCCCTTTTCATCTCGTTGATATTATCTTGCCTCTCTTTCTCGGCGCTCGTACGGCTCGTTGATTGGTCGCGTTCGCCGTTGATCTTCGTTGGCGATCGGCTGTGATCGGGTTCGTCGAGCGAGACGACTAGTTGCGCCTTCAAATCGTAATGCGCCTGGCTTCCACTTGGTGCTGAAATTTTAACATTATAACGTAACATATTATTATATCGCAAACATGGGGAGGCCTATGTCCAGCAGTGGACTGCAATAGGCTGATGGATGGATGGATGGATGGATATTATTATATAATTCAAATTTATTATTTACCAACTTACGGTACATTATTTATTCAATTTCTCAAGATAAACAATAGTTTATCCATACATATATCAACGGAGTTATCGCGATCTTAGAAATTAACACAGCCGTAATTGTGATAACAGCATTACGCAATACTGCGCATTATTAGCTAATAATGCGCAATAGCTCAGAGTCGCTCAGCGGGTGATGGAGCGAGCTATGCTCGGAGTATCTTTACGTGATCAACATCATCATCTTCCTGTCCTTATTCCACTTTAAGTGGGGTTGGCACAACATATTATAAACATGCTGTCACATGATATGGCTGCGTTTTTACGACACCTCGGTAAGATATAAAGGTGGTCTATTCTACTCAGCCGGATGCCACACAGCGGGTCGACTTACCTTAGTCGCCTTTTACGACACCTCGGTAAGAAATGAGGGTGGTACTATTCTATTCAGCCGGATACCACACGGCGTTTCAACATAATAACGTAACACAACTTATAAATGTATTGAAGATTCCTCATTTAAATAAAGGGTGGCGCCACTTGTACTTTAGGCCGTGCTATTGTTGAACTTTGATAGTCGTGTAAGAAGCCCACATAGAACATTTTAAGACATCGATATCACCCGTTAGTATTGGGATACCAATGGGCAATATCAATGGCTAAAAATTTTTAATACATGTTATTAGATCTTGTAAACGGAGCATTTTCTAGCACATCCTTATCTAGAATACTGTGAAGGACTTAGGCGATATTCTCTGTATAAGTGACATTATAACAAATATTATTTCGGCCTTTTAATATGGTACTGATTATTCTCTTCTGTTAGCTTAGAACCACTATCCTACTTTAAATATCTCAAGAATTCTCTAAACAGGTTTCCTTACAATAAACTGGCAGTAAAACATAAGTAAATATAAATTAGCATACCCAGCCCGCTTCGCTGGGCTTAATTTAAAGTAATAAGTAGTAAAAACAACTGTCGTTGACAGTTAAGAAGATGCTCTGATCGCTATCAAACTTTAAATATTTACTGAAAAGTTCATTAAAATCGGTCCCGCCGTTTTGGTAAATGACAACAAACGTTCATTGAACAAACATTCATTTTTATATATTAAATTATGTAAGTTTGATAACAGTCTCGCTGTCTTGCTGACAATTGCCTTCATTACGTATAATTCGGATTTCTCAACTCATTTTACTAGGATTACAAATAATGTACGCCACATATCTGAGATGCATTTTTAGCTGAATAAACTAGGTAAAATATGTGCTGTATTATTATTATATACTAATAATATGTAGTATTTTACATACCTCCCGCAATCTTCGAATTGTGACTAGATTTGTGGACTCCATTCTCAACCGGTTTACTCTTAGCTTTCTCCACTTCAACTGCGACTAACCTAGTTGGCTTTTTCACTTTCTTTACCTCGACGGCACTTGCCACGGACCCGTTAACAGTGTTCTGTTGTTTGATAACATCCTTTCGGTCCTTTATATCTCTTTTTGTCAACAATTTCACCTTGTCCGGAGCAACTTTGGGCACAACCAGCCCATCTGCTTTGGGGTTGCCAAGAGATTCGATTGTCCTTTTAGGTCGCTTCTCTTCTACGTGTTTTTTCGATAACTGTCTCGCCTTTTTCAACTCCTGCTCTTGTTTTAGCCTCATTAAATTCTCGTTCACTTTCGCCGTTCTATACATATCTTCGTCGTAAGTTCGATCGAGGTTTAGGGCTTGGAGACCGTCTTCAAGATCGAGAGTGGTAGGTTGGTACTTGGATCTCCGTTCCTCTCTATCCAACCTATCTAATGTCCTAGAATCTCTATCCAGTGACTGTGAGAAACCACTTCTGCTATCTCCATCCTGCTCTTTACTTGATAGATTCCTGAAAACATAATCCCAACTTTCGTAAGTTCCCATGCCGTCTTCCTTGGCTTTACTCAAAGTAGGCTGGGTATCGGAACGTGGTAAACTTGGCAAGGAAACATCACTGAAGCTGGATTTTGGTCGCTTTGAAGTATCAACTTTGCTCTTTCTATGACTCCTTTCCTCTGGATGCCGTTCGAATTTGCCATTCTCATATACAAACGGTGGGTCCAATTCTATTAACTGAGCCGTTGGTACAGATGGATACCTATTGTACTGAGGCACTGGTGGAAAACCATTTACTGGAACATTCGTTGCCTGCTTTATCGGCGGGTATATAGGGGTCGGTATCATGTACGGAGCTTGAACAGGGTAATAATAAGGTACAGCCCCATACGGTGTCATCATTGATACTGGATTGCATTGCGATACTGTCACGGGTATGTCTGGATTCATGTGTTGCATTGGATACATCATATGTGGAGATACCATATTCATCATGTAAGGATTTACAACAGGTTGTGTAGGTTCTTCTAGAGGCTGATCCGTACAATTGCATTGAGACGTCACTGGGTATTGGCTATCAATGAGTCTTCGATGTGGGTCTGATGTTGTCACGTTTGTATAAATTTCTCCATCTATAATAAATAATAACATTATTTTTGTAATACAAAGATACTAGATTTTTCGATTTTTAAAACTCAATTACGGTACTGTTTTATAAGGTGTTTATTACTAAAAAAAAATATTTTTAATAACGTTATTATGATCAAAAGAAAGTTCTAACGTTTCATTACGTTTTACCACTGTTTATTTGAATGGACTTTTACAATCACTTTCGAATCGTGAAACTGTAATGCAGCAACAACTGGTGGAAGAGATACTCTTACCAAGAAAAACTAGCAAATAACTCTGCGGTTACTTTTTTGAAAACATGTAGATACTAAGTTTTCCTTACGTTATTAATACAAACAGAGGGACAAAAGACAATTTTAGTAGCAGAACTATACCAATAACATACCCTCAGGATATCCGGACAATCTAGCTGCTGCTGCAGAGACGGAAGCGACGTGGGTTGCCCGTTCCCTCGCCACTTCCGCCCACGACACGCGAACGCCATTGCCCCACACGGTTTCCCAAATTTGCGCCATTATCTATAGAACACGGACCAATTCCTCAGCGATCTTAGAATAACAGCAGCTGTGATTTACTAGCGGTAAAAGTAGTAAAGTAAAGTAACGGCCTGTCACTATCCCACTGCTGGGCATAGGCCCCTTCTCTCCGTTTTTGGAGAGAAGGATTGGAGCTAAGACCTACCACGCTGCTCCAATGCGGATTAGAAGGTTAGACATATCCCCAGAATTCTCTAAAGATAGGCAGGTTTCCGATGTTTTTCTTTACCGAAAAAAGTGTGATAAATTGCAATTATCAATTTTACACTTAACTTTTAATTTAAACTCATTGGTGCTTGCCCGGGGTTTGAATCCTAGACCTCCTCAAAAGAGGCGCACGGTGTTACCGCTGGGCTACCACAGCTATAGCGGTGAAAACCATAGAATAATTATACTAGAGTGGGAAAAGCGAATATAAAATATGCCATATTACAATAAAGAGAAAGCAAATGATGGTAATCTATCTGTCTCTCTTTTTTATGTGCGATGAGACAAAGATGAAGTATACGACTTTCATCTTCCTTTTCATTATTTATTGTGACACTAACACATATGGATATGGCTCTACTACTCTAGTATAAATAATTGTAATAAATTAACTGATATATACGATCTCATACATTTTTCGGTCCAAGATATAAAAAGATGAAAATGGGCCCAAGTAAATAGCTTTTTTATTAGTTAACTAATACTCTAAATTTAGCGTATTCTATCAATTTTTTAAAAAAAGTTTTATTAAAAGTACAGTTATGATCTTATTACATGTAAAACAGCTGACTTTGAAGTATGACTGTTATTTTTTAGCGTAGACAAAGCATCACTACATAGGTAGTATAAAACAAAGTCACTTTCTCTGTCTGTCCCTATGTCCTTATGTATGCTTAAATCTTTAACACTATGCAACAGATTTTAATGGGGTTTTTTTTATAGATATAGCCCTATAGCAGGAAATCTTCATGGTATAGGGAAAGGGGAATTGCTTTACTTCATTTAATGCGTGCGGGCCACGGGCAGTAATGAATTAATCAAAACTTCAGGATAGATTTTAATCTCTTTTTCACTGAGTGACATAGGCTATATATTTTATACTTGTGCGAAGCCGGAGAGGGCCGCCAATCATAGATAAAAGTATTTATAATAGTAATGAAATAACAATTAAATAAAATAATAAAATTAAGTAATGTTAGCCGTGTGGTATCCGGCTGAGTAGAATAGTACCACCCTCATTTCTTACCGAGGTGTCGTAAAATACGACTATGGTAAGTTGACGTCAGGCAGGCGCCCGGTCGTAAAAACGCAGCCAAATCATGTGACAGCATGTTCATAACATGTTGTGCCGACCCCACTTAGAGTGGGATAATGGCAGGATGATGATGAGGATGATGATGGAAAAAGATCAAAGTTTAGTGAAAATGCGATTATTTTTTAGCATAGACAAAACAACATAGACAAACGTAATTATGATAGTAATGAAAAAACAATCGATTTTTAGACAAGAACCAACTTTTCAAACAAGCAGAGATACATCAAACTAATTTATACAATTAGGCGTTACTTTGCGGAGGTCCATAATACAAAAGTAATCCGCGATAAAATAAAATATATGTAATCCTAAATTTAGCATTATGTATATTTTCCTTTATCGCGGATTATAGCAAATGATATTCTCATTACTTTTATACATTAAAGTAATGTACTAAAGAATTGTATATCTACAAAAATACTAAAAGTTTCCTTTTGTATAATTTACCTGACATTCACAGTGGGCTATGATTGCGTCTCGTGATATAGCGGCTGCCATGTCTGGGCAGATGGGCCCGTCCAGAGACAATCGACCCGACCCAATGGCCCGGTACCCCATAGCGTGCAACATGGTCTCCGCGCCCACCATGTTCGCTTCCACTTCATGTTTGTAGAACCCCGAGAACAGCTGAAGAACAATAAATAAATACCTAAATTAATTAACTAAACGAATGAACGAATAAATCTAAAAAAAACCTCCTCCACCTCTTTAAAATTTAACAATAAACAGTGTTCCAAATGATAACTAAACTAAATTAATATTAAAGAATATTTAAATATTTAATAAAATTGGTATAATATTGGACCAGCATTAGCCATTAAGGCATAACAGAAAGACAGACATTTCGCATTACTAATATAACTTAATCAATCGAATCAATAACACATAAAACTAACCCGTATAACTCTATATTCCTTCCGCCAAGGTTGCGAGAGAAGGTTCCCCGCGTACCTCGCAATGGCGGCCCATCCGATTCCGGCTCGGTACGCGCTAAATTCCGACAACTCGTTCACCGTTCTCTGGAACACTTTACCCGTTTCCGCCAAACCAAATTTGCACTCGTGTGGCACCAAGGTGAGATACTCTAAGATGTATCCTGGAAACAAAGTTGGACGTGGTTGGTTATAGTTATTTTTTAATCTACAGTGCAAACTCTACAACCTCAAGGGACTGTGCATATTTTGACGTTATAGAGAGTTGTCTTTAAATGGAGAGAAGAAAAATCTATATTATAAAAAGAATAACTTTATTTCAGACTAGTATAGTAATTATACAAAAACAATTTTTATTTGTTCGGTATTGAGTATAGTCTGTTATTTTTGTCTGACGTCTTTTGCTGCACCAGCAAATTTGTTGTATTTTTTTATATTTATTCATATCTTGCGATATTGAGACATTTTGGTGATAAAGAAAGTACTTTGTTTGTAAAGTTCATAAATAAAAAGTTTGTAAACAAAAGAACGGATTTCTTAAAAAGGGCTAGGATAATAAAGCGACAAAAGAACGTACACAGCAGCGCAGTTTTTACTAATTTTGGCAATTTAAAAAGTACTTTATATTATTAAATTGCTGTCGTTATTGAGAGTGAGTGTAATGCTATATAGAGTGTATCATTGTATGGGAAACAAGCTAAACCAACCAAAGCTGAGTGATATCGATGCTTTAGGGAGTTTGTCGTTAAATCTAGTTAAGTTACATGTAGTTTACACTGTACTTTATTAACGGCCTAGAATCAAGTTCTTTAAGGGGACGTAGTTTAATTTATAGAAGTAGGCGTTACTTTGCGGAATTCCATAGTACAAAGGTTAGAATAGAATTATTTTGCTGTTCGCGTTTGTTAAGAAAATCTATGCAATGCTATACACTGTCCATTATATTAACCATCTTTTGACAGATTGACGATTTACATATTTAGTGATGTCCTAAAGATTCTCGTATGCGATACCATTCCGATTATAGTACCTACTATCATTAATCGAATTACGTACCTAAGTAATTCGATTAATGATAACCTACGTAAACTAATAACAGATATAGAAATCAACATTTTGATTTAATATTGCCTTAGTTTTTTGAAAATAAATGTTAATCCGTGTGTATTTATTATAATCATAAAAAATATATTATACATCAACTGGCAACATCAACAGACCTTCCGCTCGGCCGCCATTTTGACGTGATCTGTCACTCTCAACGAAACGCCCGTGATAGTCACACGCATTTACGTTCGCTGAGTGTTCTCTCGCATCTGTTACACCTTGAGTTAAGTAGCTTTATTCCTCGGAAAAACTTTTGTGAAACTTATATTAATTGATCGTGAAAATGCCGAAAGGACGTGTGTTGAAAGCACAATCTAGACAGTTAATGTTAAAACTTCATGAGTATTTTGAGCAAGAAAATCAAAATGGCGGACCTCTTATACCTATCACGCAAGTCCGAAACCGTGTTGCAGCCGCGTTGGGGATCAGTCTATCAACTGTGACTAAAATCACTACTGATGCCTACGGCAGGAGCGGCTTGGAGCAAAACAAACCATCTACACCAAAAAGAAAGCGCCGGGCTCATAAGGTGACAGCTGTTGATGACTTTGACGCTGACGCTATTCGTCGTCATGTATATGATTGAAATATGAAGAAATCAAATGACTACCACGAAGAGATGAATGCAAATGTGTATGAAGAGGGGTTCAAAAAAATGCTCATTTCATTGGAAGAACCATCAATAATTTTTATTGATAATGCGCCCTACCACTCCCGTCAAATTGACAAAATGCCAACACAGGCTAATAAAAAGCATGAAATAATTAATTGGCTTCGGGACAATGGAGAAAATGTGGACGACTCAATGTTAAAAGTTGAATTAATAAAAATATTAAAAACCAAAAAGAGAGCAAAACGCTATGTAATCAATGAAATGGCAGCAGAATATGGCCATACTGTTCTTCGGATTCCTCCATACCACTGCCAGTACAACGCAATAGAACTTATATGGGCACAAGTAAAAGGGCATGCTGCGAGATGCAATACAAGCCCCCCATTCACAGCGAATAAAATGTTGCAATTGCTAAAAAATGCTTGCACCCACATAACGGCCGAGAACTGGGCAAGTGTGGTGGAAAGAACTAAAAGAGTAATATTCTCTGATTGGGAACGTGATATTGCGTTTGATAATATATTATCTACACAAGAGCTAATAATAACTGCTACTGAAGACTCCTCATCGGAGGAGTCTAGTGTTGATTATCATTCCGACGACTCGTGCTAATAAAATAAATTAAAATATCCTGATTGTTTTATTTGTATTCATGTATTAACTAAGAAGAAAGTAAAACTTTATATAATGTTATTAAATGTCTTTTAATACTCGTAACATCGATTTCTACCGATTATTTTTAATCTGTGGCATAATCGTAGTAACCATTATGTGTGACATCACTAAGTGGGCGGTACCCATCCATAAAGTACAAATATTATTTGTATGATATTTGTACGTAAGCAATACAAAACTTAATGAGCGTGAGCTGTCAAAAGACTGATAATATGATGGACGCAGTATAAGTGTAGGAAGCAAAACCGATCTCATACTTTATATATGCATGATTAGTTTCCATACATATCACACACCACCACCATCAGAACACTATACAAGCATTACATATATTCACTACCACGATCTTTTCGCCCCGTAGACGAAATTTCGTCAGTAAGATAGGTTCCTCTAGGTTGTGTTACGTGTGGTGACTTATTCTGCATTTATAAGGTATGTGAATATTTCCATACTTAATACACTTAGCATTACATATATTCTCTTAACAAACACACATAGCACACGGTTTTATACTATCTCAATACCATCCTCGCAAATGTAGCATATATGTATATATAAATAAATAAATAAATAAATAAACGCGGGGTATAGCAAAATAATTCTATTGTAACTTATGTGCTATGGAATTCCGCAAAGTAACGCCTACTTCTATAAATCACTACTTCTGGTGTTAGTGAACAGAAGGTTCTACTAAGCACTTGCCTTCAAGCTTCTTCTTCTGCTGGAGTTTTTCAGGGCTGTCGTCTATTTCTAGGTAGCTGTAATGGGCGTCCTCTATTCGCCGCCACAGCGCTGGGAGCCTCTCACGCAGTACCGCGTCGCCCATTCCCGCGCACGACATAACCATCACAGTTTTTTAACTTTGAGGATTGAAATCTGAAAAAAAAAGGTTTATAAACTGTTGAAATAAAGTAACTGTAATCGTAGGCCAGAGATCGGCAACATTTTAAGACTAAAGAGGCGTAAATGTCAATAAAACAAAAAGTAAATTGATAAATTAGTGAACAACTCCCCCCCCGTGCCGTTATATAAAGTATGTTAACGATTTATCCTTCCTTAAGTGAAAATTCGTAAGCGACACGTAGAGTCCCGTTTAGTTCAACACAAAACTACTTCAAATTTATCCACTGATTTGTACTGATTTGATCCATTTGTATGTAATAGATAACTTTTTGAAAAAAATGTATTTTCGAAGACTAATTTAATTACAATTTTAAAAGCTTAAGGAATATTAGCATAAATAGTATCCACATACTTCTATATCTTCCAATGAAATTCCCATCAAAATCAATTTAGCCGTTCTGGACAATGTACTATGTATTAACTAAACCTTCCTCAAGACTTGACAAGAAATCCGTTCGGTAAATTTTAAGAAAATCGATCACACATCTTTTAGTGACTTTGTTTTATAATAAGGTTTGAGATATCTTAATTCTCATTAAGGATAACATTATTCACTTAGATGAGATAACAACTTAAACGCCGTGTGGTATCCGGCTGAATAGAATAGTACCGCCCTCTTTTCTTACCGAGGTGTAGTAAAAGGCGACTAAGGTAAGTCGACCCGCCGTGGGGTATCCGGCTGAGTAGAATAGACCAATCCCATTTCTTACCGAGGTGTCGTATAAGGCGACTAACGTAAGTTGACTCACCTTGTGGTATCCGGTTAAGTAGAATAGACCACCCTCTTTCTTACCGAGATGTCATAAAATACGACTAAGGTAAGTTGTCAGGCAGGCTGCCGGTCGTAAAATACGTAGCCAAATCATGTGGCAACATATTTATATAATATTGTGCCGACCCCACTTAGAGTGGGATAAGGGCAGGAGGATGATGCTGATAGAAAATATATAAAACCAAAAACGATTAAATATTACAGGAAAGTTTTTAATATTAAAACATCAATGTAGTATGATAAGAGCCACATTAGTTATTATCAGACTGCATGGAATTTAAAATAAATGAGGTGTGGTTTATATCAATGGTTGTCTGTCATTGGAGCGTAAAGAGGACAATATCCTTTTATATGACTCACACCAATTTAACTGATAGGAGGTAACACTCGCTGTTACCAGTCAATATTATTACATTATCTTATCTATACTAATATATAAAGCTGGAGATTGAAAGTTGAAGCTTGTTTTTTGTTTGATTGTTTGAACGCGCTAATCTCAGGAACTACTGGACCGATTTGAAACATTCTTTGATTGTAAGATAGTCCATTTATCGAGGAAGACTAGGCTATATAACATCACGCTATGATGTCCTTGCTCATGAACTTGCAGAAAGAATAATTGTAGATCCGTTTTCTAACTTCATTTGGTCGCCACCAACTATAAAAGTATATGGTCAGTGGTAATAAATCAGCACCCTCGGTTGCCCTTCCTTTCTTTGATTCTCTATTATGTATAACTTCATAGTCTTTCACACTTCTGTAACTGTCTGTCACTGTCGTTTTTACTGCCGTTAGATCAAGTTTTAGATTTAAGTAACAATGGTCGCCATTGAACGCCAGCGTTGAGGTACTCCTCAACTTAAGCTGAATGGTGGTCCAATTCGTAACGTCACATTACTGTATATTTGTCTTAATCTTATTTAATTTTACTTCTTCTTTCTATTAATTTACTGTTATCTACTTGACTATTTGTAAATTTACTGTGACGTTATTAATAATAGGTTTTTGATTTGATGAATAGGAAGGGAGCAGCAATAAAAAATATTACGAAAACGGTAAAATTTAAGGCTTTCCTTGCGTGCGCTAAGTAAACTGTGGAAGTTATTCAAAAATCGTGTATCACAAAATTGTTCCCCTCTAAAAGTTCTAAATCAAAGTCCGCGACAGCATATGTCTAGCTTTTAAGGTTAACCCACTTTAAACATTTTTATGGTTATGAATATACTTTATTACGGTTTTAATATTTCCACGCGGGCAAAGCCGCTGGCGATTGCTAGTAGTAAATATTAGTACTTCCGTGACCAAACCTTGCTCGATAATTTTATTTATTTATTTTATTTTTTAGGATCACCAACAACACTTACTTTATCAATACTATAAAATATTATACAAACTATTTCAATAAATGTAGTCTAATTTATAGGTTACCACAGCATGTAAGGGATGCATACATCATCATCCTCCTGCCTGTATCCCATTCTAAGTGGGGTTGGTATAACATGTTATAAACATGTCGTTACATGATTTAGCTGCGTTTTTACAACCGGCCGCCTGCCTGACGTCAACTTACCTTAGTCGTATTTTACGACATCTTGGTAAGAAAGTGGGTGGTCTATTCTACTAAACGGGATACCACACGGTTGGTCAATATACCTTAGTCGCCTTTTAAGGTATGGATGCATACATTATTTAAATCTATTACTAAATAAAAGATATTTATATAATACCAATTATAACAACATTGTAAACTTAATTTAATTTAACTTAAATTAAAAGATAAAAAAAAAGAAAGTGTTAAAATCTGATCCGGATATTTTCACTTATTTAGTCCGCTCATTACCCATGAGCTCTTACAAGTTTAGAAATTACAGCAAAAGTTACCTATGCATTCTATATATATTTTAGCAGTTTTTCAATGCCTGAAAACAGTGATATATATAACAACTTTTTTGTATTGAAACCTAGCTAGATCGATTTAACACCCTCAAAACCCCACACATATACTAAGTTTCATGAAAATCGTTGGAGCCTTTTCCTAATGTCAGATTCTATTTATATGTATATATATACAAGATTAACTCATTTAAATATCAAAGATTAAATAATTTTTAGAAGCAAGCATTACTTTGTGGAATTCCATACTACAGAAGGATTTCAAATCCAATCAAACTAAATCCTCCATATAGAAATACATACTGCTATAAATAAATGAATAAGGTAACAGAAATCTGCAGATTAGTATAGACTATGATAAAACTCAGGCTGTTCCTTAGATAATATAAAGTGACTCATAGCATTTACAATGTTTATGTAAGGATGATTCATAGATTAAAATACACATAGATAATATATATTTCATTTATCATTATCAGTGGTTAATTCATGACACTTTTAATCATAAAAAAATAGTTTTATAATCATTATCATTGTTCTTAGTTTGTGAACAAACACGACCATCACAACACTTTTAAAAACTTTGATAAACTTTGTGAAGTATTAATTAATGGCAATGAAAAACATTGAATATGTCTAATATTGAGAATTTTAATACTCTATTTTGGAAATATTGGATTATTCTGAACAATGTTCAAAACCAAAATCACCTGCTTAAAAAGTATATTCTAAATTTCTTTCCATATTAAAAAGTTGGACTAAATATTACAAATAATTTTAAATGTTATCATCATCATCATCATCTGCCTGCCCTTATCTCACTCTAAGTGGGGTCTGCACAACACATTATAAACATGTTGTCACATGATTTGGCTACGTATTTTCCGACCGGCCGCCTGCCTGACGTCATTTTACCTTAGTCGTATTTTACGACACCTTGGTCAGAAACAGGGCGGTCCATTCTACTCCGCTGGATACAACACGGCAGGTCGACTTACCCTACTCAATTTTTACGACACCTCAGTAAGAAATGAGGGTGGTACAATTCTATTAAGCCAGATACCACAAGGTGTAACATCCTTCTACACATATCAAATTATTATTAATATTATTAAATTATCATTTATGATTGTGTGTGTGTAACTTTGTTAACCTGTCTAGGGACCTTCTAAGAATGCTTTCTTTACTCAGCGGAATATAGAGCAATCTATACTTAATGTTTATGTATCGTCATCCTCCTGCCCTTATCCCACTCAAAGTAGGGTTGACACACCATGTTATAAACATGCTGTCACATGATTTGGCTGCGTTTTAACGACCCGCCGCCTGCCTGAAGTCAACTTACGTTAGTCGTATTTTACGACACCTCGGTAAGAAAGAGGGTGGTCTATTCTACTAAACCGGATACCACACGGTGGGTCAACTTACCTTAGTCGCCTTTTACGACACCTCGGTAAGAAAAGAGGTTGGTCTATTCTACTCAGCCGGATACCACACGGTGGGTCGACTTACCTTAGTCGCCTTTTACGACACCTCGGTAAGACAAGAGGGTGGTACTATTCTACTCAGCCAGATACCACATGGCTATTAATGTTTATGTATCAAAGAATATAAAAACTACTACCTTGAGACAATGGCTTCTAATATTTGCACATTCTTACAGTGAGAAAAAGACTAATTTCTATATCTACTGCCCTCAGTTGGTGTGGTTCATTTGACTAGCTCTTACCTTATCTAATGTTGTTTACAGGGGCCATATATACAACTGTAGATTCTCCAAAAATCTATTGTCAAACCAAGGTTAACTTCTCTTAGATTATTTATTGTTTTATAACAGACATAGTAGTACTTGGCAACAGTCTTTTCCTATGTAAATATGTATGAATAATTTATAGTAAATAACACTTTAATGTTTGTTTAACATCTGTCTTTATATAATTCCCTACAACTTAACCAGTAAACAAAGAATCCTTAATGACTAGTTTCATTAGGAAGTGACTAAATAACTATAAAACATCACATGTGCCGAATATGTAAATATATGTTAAATACCAATGTAGCTAAGAAAAAACATTAGTGTCATTGGTAGTTAGCTCTTTATGGCAGGCAATTAAGGTAGTAGCTCACCTTGCAGGAACACATTCTTTCCTGGATGTCAAAATATATTTCAATGCACCGAATCACCGAATCTAGAGCGGACAAAAATAGTTTACCCAAAATAACAAAGAGGAATGAACTAGTTTCCGCATACAATTATAAACTTGATTCTTGCCACTCCAGTATAATTTAAAATACGAGTAAAACTTAAAAAATAAACTGATTGCATCGGCAATAGTAAAAAATGGTAAAACAAAATTGAGAAAATATTGTTTTGACGTTTCACTGAGATAGACGTAAAACGACAGCAAAATATATAAAGTGAAAATTTAGGTTTGTGCTCAGCTAGACTTATCGAGTCTATTGCATAATCGAATATCGATATAATTTAAAAATAAATAATTATTTATAACATTTTTTTCAAATGGAACTCCCGCAACGCGTATTGTATTGCAAAGAATTTAATTTACTTAGAAAAAGTACAACAATTAATGATTAAAATATAAGGATTCAAGCTTAAAGTACTTTATATGTAAATATTTTGACTATATTTTAAATTAACCGATTAATTGTGTGTAAAATGTAATTAAAAATATAAAAAATAGCTTAATTTCAGTAACGTATTGTATATAATAATTTCAATAATTAATTTGTTTTGTAATACATATAATATAATTTTAAAAAACCAAAAACAGGTCGCTCACTAATATATTTTGTAAATGGCGGAAAATTGACATTCGATAAAGTAAATTGCAAAAAAGTGACTACTATTTTAAACTAAAGTAAAATTAAATATTTAACTTTAGTCTAGTATTCTGAAAATAGTATTTCCTTTGAATCTATTATTTAATTCTTATAATTATATAAACATGGTTAAATACATTTTATTTATGGATTCACTACGACAAGAGGAGATTGAAAGGTTTTATGATGTTTGTATCCTATTATGATCTTTTGGTTTGCTGTAAATTTTCACTTAATATGATCTACTTATTAAATATTATTACATCCAGGCTTGCCAGAAGCATAGAGAATACTACAAAGGATATCCTAAAAGCTATCATCCTCTCACATACTTTAAGGAACCCGAATATAAATTTCAGTGCCCTTCTGAAATGTCTCAGTAAGTACATACGTAGAGTTACTCATAGATAATACATACACTATTGAGTTAATATTAATACTCTAGTTTTTTTTTTTTTTTTTAGAAAATTGGATCTTTGTAGCTCTAGCTACAAAGATCCAATTTTCATTTATAATTGTGTGTGTCACTTTGTTACGCTATCTAAGGGATCGTAAGAATGCTTTCTTCTCTCAGCGGAAGATAGAGCAATGTATACTTACAGTTCAACTTACAGTTCAACTTACAGTTCGTACGTAATCAATTCATACATGATTTAAATGCCGATTGGCGGACTTACTATAAATAATTAATTAGACATGGAAATCATAAAATGGTCACTCTGCACCTAGAGACGAAGTGTTGGTAGATTTCTCATAAGAGAAAATAGACAACCCCGTGATAGTGTGGAAACTGAAAACGGTAAGCGTACACAAAACCGTGTGTAATCATAACTTACCCTATTAGCCTAATAAAGCAAAAAGCAAACAATTCCTTTGCAACGGAACATATAATTCTTATTTATTCATGATATTTATTATTATATTTCAGGATTTATTTAAGCTATCCATCATACCACGTGAAGTATAAGGAGCCAGCGATTTTGCCTTCATGCATCGAGCGAACTTCAGACTTTCCGCAATTACCGAACCGCTCCTTAGGTGCTCGATATAATAAAAATCCTTGCAAAGCTTTTGTCAGATAACTTTTTAATATTGTATACACAAATATTCCAATAATTACATCAGTGTTTTATTTATAGAAATGAATTGAATATAGAAATTGACAATGGGACCTATTTTCGAAGTCACAGCTCGTATTATATTTATTTTTATATTTCTTCATAATTATTCATTAGTTATTGTAATCATTATTCAAATATACAATCAATTATTTGTCGTAGACAATAATTTAGTGGTGTGCACAATATACTTCAGTGACAGATAACATTACTATGTTATTAGTCGATAATTCGATTGTGTTGACGGGCCTTGAATAACAAGATTCCAGGCAGTGAATAAGATAAATTAAAAAAAAGCGTAAGCCGCTAAATACAAAATTTTAAGTGACTTTTAATTTTCTTTCCGATGGATATTTATTTTGTTGATAATGGAAGACAAGATGAAATTGAAACATTTTATGAAGTAAATATTAATCATTTTCAATTCATACTTTTTATTAGTACATCATCTAAAGCAAATAATTTGAAATACGATCTTTAATGATAATAATAAATTGAATATATTAGAGTCAACGTTTACGAATTCTTTTCTACATGCTTTGCCCGCCACTTTATTCGCGCCAACTTAAGATTTGAAATAACCTAAATTATGTTTTACGGTGTTTCCGAAAAAAAGGGATTTCTTGTCCTATATGTTGGCCCGGTAGATAAATTTACATCATGATGGGATCTCTTATACTACAAAATTTAAAACTATATAGGATATTTTTTGGATTATTTAATGTATAATGCTGTTGGAGCTGTTGGCCGTATAAATAAATAATTAAAATAATCATGCTAAATTTTATCCAAACGTGAAAGCGTAAGAGGAAGAATGTCAGATTTTCGCATTTATAAGTATGGCTAGACAAATTTTCTTTATTACCACTTAACATCTAATTACTTATAGCTTTTTAAATTTTTCAATGCCTTGTCTTGAATTCAAACGAGCTTCGCTTTTTTACCAATATCATTGCTATAATAATATTGTTATATAATTTTTTTTTTTTTATATACCAGGCTAGAATACAGTATTACGAATTTATAATAGATAGGCCTTAAATTAGCTTATCATGATTCTGTAATTTTCATTGTTTACAAATTGCGTTATGTTTCCTTACTAGGTACTATAACTACCATTCTAGATTAATCGAGAAATTTGTGGTTTGACAAGTTAACTATGGTTTCAGCTTTTTCCGGCGCTTTTGTGCTTTAGTATTCGAATACGATTCAGTATCATAGACCTCATCATCATTTTTCCTTCCATCTCTTATCCCACCCTAAGTTACATTTTATACATATTAATGTATTTATAATATTAATGCAAATACATAATACTTAGGCTTGCCAGCGACACAGGGACTATTACAGGGATTATTACGCCAAAGCTCATCATCCTTTGCTTTACTTCAAGGATCCCGAATACATGTACCAATGTCCTGCTGAAATGACGCCGTAAGCTATTTTTTTTGTAGTTATATAAATATAATTATAACATATTTTTCCTTTATATTTATTCAATAAATAAGTAACAATTTTCTCAAAAGTAAACCAATTTATTCTTTTTTAACAACTTGTCACATGTCATGACTACATCAAATGGCCCTACCACTCTCCTCTCCACACCTCCCCTCACCGCACCTTTTATCCCGTGACTCTCACCTCGCCATAGCTATCTTGACGTCTCTATGCTACACTTCCACTCTCCTCCTTTTCATTCCGTTATATAACATAATGAGGTCTATAAGGTTTAAGGTCAATTAAAAGCTGTATAATGTTATCTCTCACTAGACTTACAGTCTATCGCTTTCTAACTTCTTATCCTTAATTAATTAAATTAATGCTTTACGAGAATTTCACATCATAAAATACTGTGCCGCTTGAATCCACCAGCTTCCTGCAACCTTTTGATGACTTTCACCTATACCATCCATATTTTATTACTGGCAATATCCAGTATATTTCGAAGACCAGTTCGAAGACTTTAGTCTTCAGTACACGCTTTATTTTATATATTGCAACTAATTCGTATTTGATTTATAGAAGCAGGCGTTATTTTGCGGAAATCCATAGTACAGAAGCAACAATAAAATTAATTTGCTGTAATCCGCGTTTGTAATGCATGCAATGCTAAGTGTCGCCACACCCATGCCCCATGCCGCCACACGCTTCACAAAACGTCGCCAACACCAACACTCCATACAAGCACTTTACACTAAAAACCACCACAACCTCTACGATCGTTTCGCCCTGAAAACGAAGCATCATCAGAAGGATAGGCTCCAAGAACAAAATAGTAATGCATAATTCGTATTTTCAGTACCTACCTATCTTTCCCGATGTACAACGTTAAATACAAGCAGCCGGTAGTGTTGCCTGTAACAACAGGTCGTACAAGTGGCTTTCCCGCTCTTCCTGACCGTACGCTCGGTGGTCGCTTTAATAAAGCAGCTTGCAAGGCATTTGTCAGATAATATATCATGGTCATATTATGGTATACAATATTCAGTGATTAAAATAAAGCAAATAAAAACATCCAGGCTTTTATTTTAATATAGAATAATGGATAGACATACAAATTACAACTTATAATACTAGTATGCAGTAGTAGGCCGATATTTATTTAACATGGAGATTTATTTTATTTTTCATAGGAATTCAGTTTAATATTTGCAAATACTAAATGGAAAATGGCTTCATTTCTACTTTTGTGCACCCCATCCCATTTTTTTGAAAAGCTTTTTCAACTTTTTTTATTCAACTTGCAATGTATGTATGTGAAGAAATCTTGCAAGTCAAATTTGACCCACTTCCCGGGGTCCGATTGAGCTGGATTTTTTATAGGTCCAGTCCCGATGATAATGCATGTTTATGATAACCATGGCTTGATGCTGCTGCTAGGATTGACTTCAGACAAAGGAATCCTCAACGGTGAACAGTAGGGACATAAATTTTTTTTAAAGCATTTTTAACTTGACTTGTTCATCTTAGCATCATAATTTGTTATTTTAATATATGTAGTTTTAATTTTAATTACAATCTAAAATAAAACGACGATGAAAACTCTGGAATCCTGGAAAGAATTAACTTAAATTCGCTGATTCCAATGCTGCCGCTGTTGTCCAAATTGATTTCTTTCAAAATCTGAAATTAATAACATAAAAGAAATTTCAGAAAAACTACTACCTCAATCAACAAAACGAGTTAAGAATTACTAGGAATTTTAACGGCATACACTTTAAATGCGTTGGTATTTATGCATGCGAAAATGTGTGTTAAGAAATAAATGCATTAAGTTTTACACAACTATGCATTTCAACTAGTTTTTTATACAAAAATATGTTTTTATGAAGGATAAAAATAATGAAAATGAAGAGAGAGACATAAATTCAAACTTACCACGTCAGCAATTTTCAATTTAGATTTCTTATCTAAAAAATTAGAACGGTTTTGTGGATCCCATGTCAAACGGTCCAAAATATCGCAAATATCCATGGTTGATATTTGATTATCTCCGTCTATATCTGTATAAAATAATGTTAAGTTAGTACACGTAAAGTAAATAGCGGCCTGTTACTATCCCACTGCTGAGAATAGGCCTCTTCTCTCCGTTTTTGGAGAGAAGGTTTTGAGCTAAGACCTGCCACGCTGCTCCAATGCGGATTGGTAGGTTACACATATCCCTAAAGTTCTCTAGAGATATGCACGGTTCCTCACGATGATTTTCTTCGCCGAAAAGCGTGTGATAAATTGCAATAATCAACAAGACAAGACAAAAAACTGATCGGCATGCCAAGAGTTTGAACCCGTGACCCTTCGAAAGACTCGTACGGTCTTACCGCTTGGTTATAATTCTGTATTATCCTATCCTAATAATATTGTTAATCCGAAAGTATGTGAGTATGGATAAATGTTTGTTACTCTTTCACGATCAATCCGCTGAACCAATATCGATGAAATTGGGCACAATTATTTCTTATACAACGGGGTAACAAATAGGCCATAGAAGTTCTGTAAATTCTACAGGATAACATTGAAAAGCGCCATTTATTATCAACGTATCTCGCGAAACTAGTCCACGTGAGATAGATTTATAAATTTAAAATCTTTTCTTACCAAAAACTTGGAAAGCCCAAGCGGCTTTAACTTCTGGTGGACACTCAGGGCTCATAGCAGAGCATAAATCCAAAAGATCCTCAAAGGAGAAACAGTTGTCGTTTTGAGAGGAGAACACTTGTATGAGACGGTCTTGGAAAGGATTGTTCTAGAAAGAAGTTATCATTATTTACCCAGTATTTAAGTATGATATTTTTTATGTATAGAAACCGCTATATTGCCGTGTGTAATTTATTTAAAAGATTTTAAAAAATGCAAAAAAAAGAAAGCCAGGGCTGGGGATAACTGGGACATATGATATTTTCACTTCTTTAGTTTGCCCGTTCCTTATTACAACTTTACAAATGACAGCAAAATTAACCTTTGCATTCTATTTATATTTAAGCAGTTCAATGCCTTGAAAACAGGGATAGAACTAATTTTTTTTAATATAATCTAGCTATATCGATTTGTTATCCCCTAAACCAACCACATACTAAGTTTCATGACAATCGTTGGAGCCGTTTCCGAAATTCTTATATACATACAAGATTAGCTCATTTATAGATTAATGATTTTAAAAATGTAAGGTTTGTTGAAGTACTTACTTTCAGAACATGGAATTTGTTGATTATATCTTCCTTTTTAAATCGATGGTTATAATCCTTTTCTATCTTGTCCGGATCGATTGAATAGAACTTTTTCATTAAACTGTCAATTTTATTATTAAACTGTTAATTTATATGTACTAAAGTAATTATAAAAATATTTTACTATAATTCACGAAAAATACATAGTAAATGTGTATAATGCAAAATGTGGAGTGGACTATCCGCTTAGATACCCGCAGGATACGTAAAAATATATGCACAAACTTCCACCACCGCCACAACAATACACGAGCACTACACACATTCACTATCACAAACTCAATAATCCTTTCGCCCCGCAAACAAAGCATCATCATAGATGTAGATGGACGCCACGACAAAATCTTTGCATTATAATATATGTATAAACTGTTTAATTTATCGTTTGTATGTTTTATAAAATCTAGAGAATTCTGGGGATACGAGTATGTATGTAGCTAGTGGAGGCCCAGCAGTGGGATAGTAACAGGCAGTTACATTTTTTTACCTATCACTTAAGTTGATGCGATCAATTAAGAATGACTTACTATTACTCATTGTAACTTTTTTAAATTGTCACTGCGGAATATGGAAAACTTATTGATAGATACAGTAATAATCCTCAAATAAGTTAGTCATCTTAAGATTACGATAAAATCTATTTTTTTCCAGTGCCGTTGATATTTGTATTTAAGTATGTATTTAAAATATTTAAGTATATATTCACCAGTTGTCTGTCACTCATAACACAAGCTGTGACAGCTGTGGTAGCCCAGCGGTAACACCGTGCGCCTCTTTCGAGGAGGTCTAGGGTTCAAACCCCGGGCAGACACCAATGAGTTTTCTAGTAAAAACTTATGTGTCTAATTGATAATTGCAATTTATCACAAGCTTTTCGGTGAAGGAAAACATCGTGAGGAAACCTGCATATCTCTAGAGAATTCTGGAGATATGTGTAACCTACCAATCCGCATTGGAGCCGCGTGGTAGGTCTTAGCTCCAATCCTTCTCTCCAAAGAAAAAAAAAACGGAGAAAAGAGGCCTATGCCCAGCAGTGGGATAGTAACAGGCCGTTACTTACATAACACAAGTATTAGGTTACTTACTTTGGGGACGGACAACCGTGTGTGTAAGTGGCCCATATATATATTTAAAAAAAAAAAAAACTTACTACGCCACAGAATAAATAAATGTAAAAATGTATGGCAACAAAGATATATGGGTTATATGATTTAACTTACTATAGGATCTCTCCTTTATTCAAATATGTCAAAGCGGCATAATCCTCCAGCACATCTTGAGTCAATCCTGGATATTTTGTTTGCCACAAACCCATTTAGCACGTTTAATGTGGAAAAAAATTATATCAAAATCAACCACTTTCGATACAAACAATGCGAAATGATTAGAATTTAATGACTAGATATCATATCTTATCGTGATCGTTTTATGAATATTTTCTAGTTTATCTACTCATTAATACGCCGTGTGGTATCCGGCTGTATATAATAGACCACCCTCATTTCTTATCGAGGTGTCGTAAAAGGCGACTAAGGTAAGTTGGTCCGCTGTGCGGTATCCGGCTCAGTAGAATAGACCAACCTCATTTCTTACCGAGGTGTCGTGAAAGACGATTAAGGTAAGTTGGCCCGCCGTGTGGTATCCGGCTGATTAGAATAGACCATTATCATTTCTTACCGAGGTGTCCTTAAAGGTGACTAAGATGAGTCGACACGCCGTGTGGTATGCGGTTGAGTAGAAAAGACCACCCTCGTTTTCTTACCGAGGTATCGTAAAAGGCGATCAAGGTAAGTTGAATTCAGGCAGGCGGCCAGTTGAAATAAAACTAGCCAAATCAATAAACAACGTGTTCAAAACATGTTGTGCCGACCCCACCTGGAATGGCATAAGGGCAGGAGAATGATGATCTTGTAGAGAGTCAAAGAGCAGCTTTTTATTATCTATGTAATCCTCAACAGTATAATAGCCTTTCTATATCAGCCTTCCTTTAATACTCGTAGTTGTTTTAAACTGTCGTAATAAGCAATAATTCGTCATTACTATCTTGTGAAAGGGTATTGTCGAGGATTCTTAACTGTATAATGGAAAAGTATTAAAAATTACGCATTATTAGGCAAAATGTTGTTACAACACATTTCAAAATCCTCCTCCAAAGAGGTCAATAATAAATGTGAGAAGTCGTTGAAAAAGAGCAAATTGGTTGACTTTTGAAAAATTTGCCATTTATTTATATAAAAAAATATCGTTGTTATATTCAGAAGTGGGATAAATGTCTCAATCATTATTAATTAATTCCTCATTTGCTTGAAATCCTTATTATTAATTAAATCCTTATATACTTACTTACATTATTGAAAATCTATTTAAGTTAGTTTATCTAAGAAATGTAACCACCTGTTTCGAAATAAAATTTTTGAATTTTTTTTAATTTAAAACGATAGGATTTGTGATGAAAATATAACAATAAGGTAATAATTGCTTTTTCTTACCAAAAACTTGCTTTTACTTTTTTAATCATATATATTTTTTTGTTGTCAAAAAACAGACGTTTCGAGAAAACTCATTCTTAAACGGAACAAGTCTTTAGTTAGTAGTCTATGGCAACATGTAAATTAATTGACATTTGGACTCTAGCGAGTGAAGTAAAGACAATTGTTCTTTTGAAATAATAAATGGATGGCGACACCGTAATTCTACATACATATATATATGAAAAAAATAAAACAAAGTATTCGGTTTTTAACTATTTTATTACTTACAAATACATCTGATATGAGACCAGAGCAACTATAGCAAAACCTGTTCAAAACTCAGTACGCACGTATCATCTAGGCGAGTGTTTAAGAACAAATAAAAAAAAATCACAGAAAAGAGAAAATATATATGGACCTGATAAGACTAACGAAACGGCTGGACCGATTTTATTAGCACTGCCTATGTCAAAGAGGGGAGGGGGGTATAATATCTCTGATATTTATCTATGGTACATATCAGCTATGTTCCGATATTACATTCGAGAGAAATAGTCATGACAGTAAAATAAAAATAAACTTTCAGCATAAAAGAAATAGTTTATTTATAAAAAGCTTAAATGTAATATAGGATTATGGATGTCAATAATGGATTTTTATATTAATCGATTATTTATTATTATAATCGATTTTAATTTGAATAATCGAAAATCGATTATAATTTATTTTTAAATTCATTATATCTTGTCATAAAAACAATAATTTTTCAATAATATTTCTTTGTCTGATATGTTTCTTAGATGTAAATATAAATAAAGCCCCAAAAACCACTCAAAAGTGGATTAATGTATTTAATTTGTAATATTTTGTCAGCTCTGGCATTTAATTATGTACGATATTTGTATTAAAAAACGAAATAATTAAGTTAATAAGAGTTTTCGAAGAAAATAAATATAATTTAATTGAAATCTGGCTTAGTAATGGCTGAATGACCTAGCGCGGTGTTATTGTTCTAAAACAATAACATTTTTGTTTTCTCTCCCTCGTACCAGTACTATTCCTTTTTAGGCCAAGGTTTTTCGTGTGTCGTAATAGGGTATGGTCATTGATCTCTGATAAAAAGTGTTTATTTTAAAAAAAACTTAAAATAATTCCTGTTGCTGTAATATTTATATATTATATATTTTTATGTAAGGTGTCGAGGTGTGTTGACAACTAAAATTAAAACTAATGTCCTATAGTAGGTACCAACCTATACAGGGATATTTGCTATGTAAAACTAATTAGAAAAGAAGAAAACAGTGAAAGGAAATTTGAGTTTAAATAACCGGGTTAAGTATGTAAGATGATTCGTCTAAATAAGACACGTTAAATAACAAAATAAAACTATTATATAAAAATAATTTAACAGCAAGGAAGCACTTATGGAATTTTTCCATGACTATAAATTTACGTCCATAAAATGCTTGCCAAAGTAATATCGATTCGCCGAATGTTAAAGACTAAAATCACAGTTATACTTCCTTTGTGACCGAATTAAATATATAAATAAATTCGTATTGAGTTTATCTGCGTAATCAAATCAAGTAAGAGATCTATAGAAAAACTGAAGTAATTTTACCAAAATTTTATTATATTAGATTCCAAATTATGCCAATTATTTACGAACTGAATATATACTGTTAGCCCTAACGGCTTTTACAGTAACACAGGGTGGAACGAGCGAGTACCGAAGCATCGCCGAGGTTGCAAAAGTAGAGAAGCTCTACTGGCGTCGGGGTAAATCGCCCTGAGAGTGCCTCCTTTAAGGCCGGATTGCCTCATAAGAGGCTGGAGTGCCTTAAGGCCGCGCTACGCCAAGGAAGTATAACTCGTGAAGCGATTACATAAGTATACGCGTCTATGTAATTTTAATAAATAATGCTACTAATACTAAACTCACAACTAAACTGTTAAGTAGTTAAAAATTAACAATATCGTGGCTCGATCACCTTTTAGGGAAGTCCACGTTGTCAAAACTGATTTGCCTGCGAGCTCTCATTTTGGCTGCCTCTTCGAATGAAGGCATAGAATTTGATTTAAACACTCCAATTTTATCCAGCGTGCTGATCCCACTGCTGCTGTTAGAATTAGAGTCGATATTCAACATTTTGTCCTGCAATATGTTCTTTGTACTGGATCTCGGTTGGTCCAGCCTTAATGATCTGTCGTTGCAAGTGTTCTCTTTGATTTGGGAGGTCAACGTGCATGTTGTTTGCTTCTCTTTCATCTGCTGGTAAGCTGTAGCTGATATGTATCCAGATATTTTGTTGCTTTCGTTGGACAGTTTGATTTGCTCGTCCTGGAAGCATTCCTCGACGGTACGCCCTTGGATTATCGCGAACACGTATTGGCGGGCCAGTCTGGGTATTGATAAAAATATATATTAATACGTGAAGCCAAAACTTTGTAGTAAATTTGTGGAATGACGCATCCCATAAAATAACTAGTTGATATAAATGTGTGAGTGCTAATGTTTATAATGACATTATGTCTCTGTTAGGGGTATCAAAGGTTTACGAAATGTTTGCGAACGTCTTGGACGATTAGTCGAGTGATAAATCTAACAACGCTCTCTATATGACGTAGCGCTAGCTTATTGTACGAAACAAGACGTCCGCCTTCTCGCGCATTAGGAGAAAATTAAACTAGTTCAACAACAAATTCAAGAACAACTGTTCCTTAGCAAGTACTACGTCCTCACCAACTGGTTGTATTTTATGTGTTTTTTGTAAATATTTTAAATTTGCTGAGTAGGTGAACACAAGAAGTATAAGTAAGTGAATACGCGTTATTTTAGCTTACACGGGCTCTACACTACCCCTTTCTTACGAAATTATACGGACGAAGGTGTATAAAATATGACAAAGTTTTAGTTTAGATACAGAAGAAGCGGAAAAAGGAGAATTTGAGAATACTTTAATTAACAACAAATATTATAAATGCGAAAGTTTGTGAATAGAAATCCTCTTAATTACAGTCCACGCTAGCAGAGTTGCGGGTAAAAGCTAATTTTTCCAAAAAAAGACCGATATTTTAAAATTAAAGAATGGAAAGAATGAGAGAAAGAATTTCAAATAATTTATAGATTTAGGCGTTACTTTGCGGAGATCCATAATACAAAAGTAATAATAAAATTATTTTGCTATAATCCGCGAAGAAGTAAAATAGAAAATATATATATAATGCTAAATGTAAGTGGACAATCGGTAATCATACCTGATACATGCAGGATTCGTAAAAACACATGCACAAACCTCCACCACCGCCACCACAATACACAAGCACTATATACGTTCACTATCACAAACTCAACAATCGTTTCGCCCCGCAACCGAAGCATCATCAGGGGATAGACTCCACGACCAAAATCGCAAAGCATATAGCATAGCTATTGCTTATTATTGCGCAAATTACTTTGCATATTCTATCTCCTGATGATGTTTCGGTTGCGGGCCGAAACGATTGTTGAGTTTGTGATAGTGAACGTATATGTGACTGGCCCGTTGGAGCAGTGGGTAGTGACCCTGCCTTCAGCTCCGCGGGTCGCGGGTTCGATTCCCGCCGAGGGCCAACATTTTCTATAAATGAATTTGTTGGTCTTTGAGCCTGGGTGTATATTTGTATTTAAGTATGTATTTAAAAATATATAAGTATATATTCACCAGTAGTCTGTCACCCATAACACAAGTATTAAGTTACTTACTTTGGGGACGGACGACCGTGTGTGTAAGTGTCCCATATATTTATTTATTTATTTATATAGTGCTTGTGTATTCTGGTGGCGGTGGTGGTTTGTGCGTGTGTTTTCACGAATCCTGCATGTATCTGGTATGATAACCGATTGTCCACTTACATTTAGCATTATATATATTTTCTATTTTACTTCATCGCGGATTATAGCAAAATAATTTTATTATTACTTTTGTAGAAAGAAGTTCGCAAAGTCAGCTAGTTATAATTAAAAACAACTTACTTGAACATAGTATCGGAGGTAGACAGTTTTGGTGCCGCAAGTTTGGCCGCGTGGAGCGGCATAGCCAGCAGCTTGCGCGTCAGCCGAGCGAGGGCCGAGGCCTTCTCCCTGAACCCAGGGGACGACATCCGCCAGCCGTGGAGGCGGAGGGCTTCTGTCACCGCCCACAGTAGCTTCTGCGAGAGTTATTTCATATCACACCATGCCCATCATTAGATTTTTTTTTATTATACACGAGAATAAGAAAAAGTAAGTCACTTCACATCAGAACTATATTTTCAATTCACATTTAGTAATTTTATAACTACCCGATATTGGATCGAACATTGTCTGATTGAACGTAGCTTCTGCAAGAGTTATTTGATATCACACTGCCCAAAAGTAAAGTAAAGTAGCGGCCTGTTGCTCTCCCACTGCTGGGAATAGGCCTCTTCTCTCCGTTTTTGGAGAGAAACCACACTGCTCCAATGCGGATTGGTAGGTTACACATATCTTCAGAATTCTCTAGAGATATGCAGGTTTCCTCATGATGTTTTCCTTCACCAAAAAGCGTGTGATAAATTGCTATAATCAATTAGACACACATTTTTAACAGAAAAACTTATTGATGTCTGCCCGGGTTTGAACCCGTTACGTCCTCGAAATGTATTTAATAATAATTAAAGTGTGTGTAATAATTGTTGCCTGCTTCATACACTTAGCGTTGCATGTATTTTCTTAACAAACGCGGATTATAGCAAAATAATTTATTGAAACTTCTGTAAACTACTTTGCGCCTTTCTAGATATAAGATATACAGGAGTTTTTAAAACCATTAAAAGAACAGTGATACAGAAAGCCTACTATACTGTTGAGGATATACATACATTACATACGTTATCATCTTGGATATAGCCAATCTTCGACCTTACTCAAGTTAGCAAGGAAAAAAATGTAACTAATTATAAGAATTATATTTTTAAAAGAGACACCGCCGAGTTTCTTGCTGGCTCTTCTCGGTAGGAACAGCTTTCCGAACCAGCGGTAGAGTTGACGATTCAAAAGCACTTGTTTACAAGTTTATTTGAATAAAGATTACCTATTTATGGATCTGTGACAAGTTACAAATAAAGTAGTTCCTAGTTAAAAAAAATATTTAAGTTAATTTTTTTTAAGAAGTTAAATTAGTTAATTTTAATTTAGTACGTTTTTGGCGATTCAATTACTTATGCATATATCCGCGAGTAAAATATGAATGAGTAGAATAGACTAACCTCATTTCTTACCGAGGTGTCGTAAAAGGCGACTAAGGTAAGTTGACCCACCGTGTGGTATCCAGTTTAATAAAATAGACCACCCTCTTTCTTACCGAGGTGTCGTAAAAAACGACTAATTGAAGTTAACTCCAGGCGTAAAATATATAGCCAAACATGTCACAACATGTTTATAACATGTACCGACCCCACTTAGAGCAAGATAAGGGTCGCGATTAAAAACTAAACAAAATTAATATACAGTCTATGTACCTTTTTATGTGTTTCATTCAATTCAGCCATACTCCTAGCGGACATTTCGGAAGCACGACGGTTCAACACAAGAGATTGCGAACTGCCAATGGTATCACCACCAAACGATAGACTCTTAGCTATTTTACTCCTACCATTCTCCTCATCATCGAATTCATCACGTTTCCTCTTCAAAAAGTGATCACTAGACGTTCCATCAAGACTTTTAGTCTCCGCTTGCCTCACCGGAGAACCGAATAAAGCACGTTTTGATTTCAAAACCTGATGTCCAGAATGTGCTGGTACTGCCTTATTCTCTGGACTAATAAATAGGGCCCTTTTTATTTCTCTAGGGGGCTGCGACCTTGAGTCCGAGTCCATCAGCAAACGTCTCATGGCTTTCTTCTTACTGGAACCCGCGCTTTGAGTCTTGGGGGTTTTCGTGGGGGTCTTTTTGCCGGGGGTTTTGCGAGTGGGCGTCTTTTTGCCGGGTGTTCGTCGAGTACGGGGGCTTTTTCTTTCTGCTGAGTTGATCAGCTTCCTGTGCGGGAAGTAACTTCAAAACATTCTTTGTTAATCGACTTGTGAATTAAGTAAAGTAAGTAAGGTAAGTAAAGTAAGGTTTAAAGTAAACAAAATAGCGAAGCAATTTTGCTTTGCGATTTTGTCGTTGAGTCTATCTCCTGACGATGCTTCGGTTACGGGGCGAAACAATTGTTGAAATTGTGGTGGTGAATGTGTGCAGTGCTTGTGTATTGTTGTGTCATCGATGTCGGGTAGTGCATGAGTTCTTAGAAATTCTGCATGTATTATGCAATTAACATTACATATATTTTCTTTTATCGCGGATTATAGCAAAAGAATATTATCATTAGTTTTGATAATTAAAGCTTAAATTGGCGCGAAGTCACATAAGTACAAAGTATCTGGGTGAATGAGCCTTAGTCGATATTTTTATAAAAAAATTCAATTTAAAAAAAAAGAAAAAAAGCCAAGTGACATGTGGGACTCGAACCCGGGTTTTGAACTTTTTTCGTCCGCCGTTAACCATTAGGCTATCACAGCATTAAGTATGACAGCTAAAATTTCAGTTATTATCTATTCAACATTTTATCATTTTTTTCATTGCCCGAAAACAGGGATAAAACATTTTTTTAAAACGAAACCTAGCTAAATCGAATTTTCATTCGGAAATATAAATAAATATATATATACACAAGTAAACATCAGCATTAAAATATAAAAGATAAATTAAGACTTACTTTTTATCTATTAACACCATTTTAGAATTGGTGGTATGCGCTTTCTCATTGATTGTAGCCGCGCTACAGAAAGCTTGTCGCCTTCGTGCCAAATGAGAGAGTCTTCGACCTGGAGATTTCACTTGAGCCATCCTGGAACAATAATGAATATGGAAGTCATCATCTTCCCGCCCTTATCCCACTCTAAGTGAGGGCGACACAACATATTATAAACATGCTGTCCCATGATTTAGCTGCGTTCTTACGACCGGCCGCCTGCCTGACATCAACTTACAGGAAAAAACCCCATATGGGTACCGCCGCCCGAAGGGGACAGACGACGGTTATGTAGGACTCGCACCGACTAAAATAACCTGTGTACTGTCACGCTGCTGGTGGCGGGGATAGGGTATCTATGAAGACATTGCCCCCCATCCCCACCAGCAGCAACTCTGTACCCCAGAGTGCGCCACCTCTCGGTCGGGGCCCCTCTAACAGTGGCCCCTGCCTGACATCAACTTACCTTAATCGTATTTTACGACACCTCGGTAAGAAAAGAGTGTGGTCTATTTTACTCAACTGGATACCACAGGGCGGGTCGACTTAGTCGCCTTTTACGACACTTCGGTAAGAAATGAGGGCGGTCTATTCTACTCAACTGAATACCACACGGTGGGTCGACTTACCTTAGTCGCCTTTTACGACACCTCGGTAAGAAATGAGGATGGTACTATTCTACTCAGCTAGATACTACACGGAGGGTCGACTTACCTTAGTGACCTTTTACGACACCTCGGTAAGAAATAAGGGTGGTACTATTCAGCCGGATACCACACAGAGGGTCGACTTACCTTAGTCACCTTTTACGACACCTTGGTAAGAAATGAGGGTGGTACTATTCAGCCGGATACCACACAGAGGGTCGACTTACCTTAGTCACCTTTTACGACACCTTGGTAAGAAATGAGGGTGGTACTATTCAGCCGGATACCACACAGAGGGTCGACTTACCTTAGTCACCTTTTACGACACCTTGGTAAGAAATGAGGGTGGTACTATTCAGCCGGATACCACACAGAGGGTCGACTTACCTTAGTCGCCTTTTACGACACCTTGGTAAGAAATGAGGGTGGTACTATTCTATTCAGCCGGATACCACATGGAGGGTCGACTTACCTTAGTCGCCTTTTACGACACCTTGGTAAGAAATAAGGGTGGTACTATTCCATTCAGCCGGATACCATATGGAGGGTCGACTTACCTTAGTCGCCTTTTACGACACCTTGGTAAGAAATGAGGGTGGTACTATTCCATTCAGCCGGATACCATATGGAGGGTCGACTTACCTTAGTCGCCTTTTACGACACCTCAGTAAGAAATGAGTGGTACTATTAATTATATTCAGCCGGATACCACACGGCGTGAATATGGAAATAAATGTAGTTTAAAAACCTAAAAGTATGTAAATTTACTATATATCTCATCACATGTAAATTTACTATATATCTCACTATATATCTCTATATATCTCTTGATTAGTATTTAAGTGACCTAATTCAAAAAAGCTGCAATAGTGCGTAGCGTGGCGCCTACAGAACTCGTAAATGTTATATCCATCATCAAATTATAATTATTTTTTGTTTAAAATATTATCCGCCGATTTTCTTGCTGGTTCTTCTCGGTATGAGCACACTTCCGAATCAACGCTTCTTTAAAACATTTGACGACACAAAAGTATTGCAAACAGTCCACTTGAATAAAGAATATTTTGAATTTGAATTTGAAAAAGAGACCCATATCTTGGAAGAGCAATAAAACACCTAGCTTTTTTAATAGTTCGTAGCGTGATGTCATAGATGGCATTAAAATATGGATAACAATGTATTTAACTCAATTATATTCACATGCTTGATATATATTCGAAAAAGATTGCACAAAGCGCCACTTTTTTTTGCTGTGATAAAGTTGTGATGAAGTGACAAAGCTGTGATGGCCCAGCGGTAACACCGTTCGACTCTTTCGAAAAGCTCACTCGGTTCAAACCCGGGCAGGCACCAATGAGTTTTTCTGTTAAAACTTATGTGTCTAATTGATAATTGCAATTTATCACACGCTTTTCGATGAAGGAAAACATCGTGAGGAAACCTGCATATCTCTAGAGAATTCTGGGGATATGTGTAACCTACCAATCCGCATTGGAGCAGCGTGGTAGGTCTTAGCTCCAATCCTTCTCTCCAAAAACGGAGAGAAGAGGCCTATTCTCAGCAGTGGGAGTAACAGGCTGCTACTTACTTTACTTTTTACTGATGTTTTAAGTTAGTTTTCACTTTTTATATTCAATGTGCTTTATAAGAAAGTTCTTTTATATTATTTTAACTGTATTTATTTTTCGTATATTAAAGCTGGAGAAAATTTTTATGTCCTACTTAGGACAGAAAAATCTTCTAAGCTGGGTGACCTAGCCTTGCTCGATAATTTTAAAGATATTAAAAAATACATTTAAAAAATCGCCGGTAACATGTGAACTTTTTTAGTCTGCCTCTTTACTATTAGGCTGTTACAGCATTACGTTTGACAGCCCAAAATATCATTTACTTTGTATTCAACATTTTAGTATTTTGTTCAGTGCCCGAAAACAGGGATGAAACAACTTTTTTTACAATGAAACCTAAAAATATAAATGTGCTTTTTAATGGTAGCGATTTACACTTGAGTTTTATGAGTTTCCATCAATACTTACTTTAGCCTGAGCGCTTTCCGCTTACTGGCACTGCTTGGAGATTGCAATCCACCAGAATATATGTTAACGCTTGTATCAGTTTCTGCGCCAACAAACCTCTCACCGTAACGTTGCATCAAGAGCTCCACCTTCTCTGAATGTGATGTTACATTGTAACTGAAAAGAAAGACATATTTAAGACAAATTGTGTATTGTATGCCTTTACCTTTATTTTAAAATCTTTTTAATATAGCTCTGAAATTTATGTATATCTTTGCAGCAGCTTTAAAGTTTTTATGCCTTCGCGTAGACTGTTGTCGTGTGATAGGTAGGTAATAAATGGCGCTTTTCAATGACATCATATTGCTGTAAAACAGGGCTTCTTAAACTTTTGTCATTCACGACCCCATTTATGATTGCGAGTTTCTTGACGACCCCAAACAAATATGAAGGAAAAATAAATTAGTATTTTTTTGATGATTTATTTATTAGATAACAATATGCATATGAAATTTATAGTTGTAGAATTCGTTTTGAATTCGAAAATCTAAAATAAAAAATGCACAAAAAATTATAAAGTATTTATTATAGTTTCAAAATTAAAAGTGGATTCTGACCGTCTTAATTCGCTCGAATATATCCAAGTAGTTGCGTGGTTTGTATTAAAGTAAAATATAAGTTAAAAATTCTCTCGCGACCGCAGATCCCATTTTGGGGTCGCGACCGATAGTTTTAGAAGCCCTGCTGTAGAATTAACAGGATTTGTATAGCTTATATGTTATTACGGTGTATAAGGAATAACTGTGCCACGTTTCGTCGATATTGGTTCAGGGGATTCGCAGTGAAAGAGTAACATTTCGCATTTAAAATATTAGTAGGATTTAGAACTCGATCTAGTATAGCTGTAGTAATAGCCCAGTAGTGAGATCGTGCGACTCTTTCGAGGGGTCACGAGTACAACCTCATACAGGCACCAATGAGATTTTCTGTTAAAAGTCTTTCAGTTATGTCTAACGCTTTGGCTACATTAGCGGGATATGGCGAATATTCGGGTTACGGCAATATATGTGGCCGGGTACATCGTTACAACGCGATGTATTCGAACGCAAACGATGTAGCATCGAGCCACTGTCGGTAAACTGGCGCGCATCATAGAGATTTGTCGCGACAATATTTGCTGAGTGGCTACACCTACGACACTTTATTGTGTTCCAGACTTTTTGTGGGACAGACGTGCTTTTATTTTCGTACACTATGGAGTGGAGCAACGAAAAAATGTTCAGAGTTCATTCAGACGCACAAAACTCACCGACGAATATTCGCCGTAGGCCGCTTTTCGAATCTTTGCCCGCTAATGTAGACAAGAATATTGCGCGCCAACGCGACACGAATCTTCGCGCGCTAATGTAGCCCCGGCGTAATTGATAATTGCAATGTATCACACCCTTTTTGGTTAAGGAAACATCGCGAAAAAACCTGCATATCTCTAAAGAATTCTAGAGATATGTGTAACCTACCAATCCGCATTGGAGCAGTGTGGTAGGTCTTAGCTCCAAAAAAGGAGAGAGGAGGTCGTTACTTTAGTGTCATGAATAATATTTTTATATTATGTGTATCCATTTTATTCACCTAAGTAAGAAAATTTTCAACATCAAAATTATGAGATGTAGATGGCTTAAAATTTGTTCTACATGCTGAGAACTTTCTATTATTCTTAGGCAAGCCATAAGGTGTGAGGTTAAGCTGACTTGAACTAGAATAATACAGTGAAATAACTTACTAAACATCATGAAACTTGCATTTAAGTAAATCAGGCCATACTGCTTCTGATGCCTCAGCCTCTGTACCCATCTTTAAATGTATACTTTTGTCATTCAAACTCGTGTTCCCTTCAGATTCTGTATTTACAGTACCTTTACTAAAGCTTCTATTCATATTTTCTGATACATCAGTACTTTCTTGGAAGACATTTATCTCAGACACTGTTTGTATTTGTACGAATGATACATTTTTTGTTGGTGTTTTCGAGTTTTCCTCTGCATTAAGTCTTTCTTGTCCATTGAAGGCAGGCAAGAAACAGTAGTATTTTTTGAGCATTTGTGTTACATCTGTTTTAAGTGTTGTTACTGAAGGCGGTGGCAATACTCCTTGTAATGTTGCCTATTAAAAAATATATATTTAATCTTAGAAAAGCAAAAATATATTATTTTACAAAAAAAATACAAACCTAAGCCTAAGCCTAAAAGTTGGTTAAAGAAGTTGGTATGTGTAGGTAACAGTAATGAAATTATTATTTCAAGTCAATGAAATTAGAATATAAGATGAGAATCTTGATTTCTTCAGACATAATACTATGCATACTTCATCTTCATATATAAATATGAATGTTTGTTGGTATGTTCTTTATAGACCCCAAAAGGGTTTGACCAACATTGAAACCTATTTTATGTGTCAAGAGACTTATATAAAACATACATGTGTATATAAAACATAGACATATGGCTATATAAAGTTTGCTGGTTCAGCCAGTTCAAAATTACATAGTACAACTAATGATAAATTATTTTTTTATAGTTGGCAACTTTAATTTTCTTATAACAAAACAATTCTATGATTAACACAGCTCTTTTTATTTATTTATTTATAAAGTAGATCCAAATACTTCATGACATAAGAGTAGGAAAGCCAATTTGAATATTAATATTTCTACATAAGATTATTACCTTTTAATAAGTAATCATCAAACCTATATCCCACTGGAGCAATCAATCACACTTCTACAGTACGAAGGCAATTTAATCATACATAATCAAGACAATAATAATATTATAAGAGTATATTTATGAAAGTCCTCTAACAAATTCATAAAGATGTCAGATTATCAATATATTTGAGGTCGTGAGAGCCAAATGGCCTTACAGTTTTTCAATACTGAGTTTTATTTAATTAATGAATAAGATGTTTTAGGGTTATACGTCACTTAAAAATAAAGTAGATTATATAAGGACAGTGTAAAACAGCAAATATTTATTAAATATATTAATTTACTAAAGTATATTAATTTACTAAAGTATGCAGTGTGGTATCCAGCTGAAAAGAATAGTACCACCCTCATTTCTTACAGAGGTGTCGTATAAGGCGACTAAGGTAAGTTGATCCACCATGTGGTATCCGGTTTAGTAGAATAGACCACCCTCTTTCTTACAGAGACACCTCTGTAAGAAATAAATATCTCTATAAAATACAACAGAGGTAAGTTGACGTCAGGCAGGCGGCCAGTCGTAAATGCACCCAAATCATGTGACAGCATGTTTATAACATGTTGTGCCTACCCCACTTTGAGTGGGATAAGAAGATGATGATTAATTTACTAAAGTATATTTATTAATTTACTAAAGTTCGAATTATTTTAAATCAGGGCTAATTGTTTTTCCTTAATACTGTAACCTTTTGTTTAATAAGTTAGGCCACTCTGGTTCTCACTGCCTCATTTATACAATGGGAAACAAACCTCAATTTTCCTGACTTTCCTTTTATCAAATGCCTCATAGTCCTTAAGAAAATTCCAGAATGGCTCTTCTTGTGGACTAGGCACCATATCATCTTCAGAAAACATATCTGGTGAACGCACACCACTATCATAGGAGCCTTCGTGAGAGGAATAGCTTTGTTCTAATATCCATTTTGAGTTGTCATCGTGCAGCTGTTCCTTTTTTGAATTTTGCTCCTCATTCTCAAGTGTACCATTGCTTTCAGTTACTTTGTTACTTAAAGTTTCCATTGCATTTTTTTCATCACTGTCACTTGGTACGTCTACATCATCTGTAGCATTGAATACTGATACATTGTTTGTAATATAATCAACACTCTTCAGTTCTTCAGTCAAGTGTAAAACACTACTAGCTGTACTTAAAGCTGTAATGGGATCCACTATAGGTTTCAACTTTTGTACATGTTTTAGTATTGTACCATTAAATGATAATTCTCTTATTGGCAGTTTAAAAACGCTCTCAGTTTGCTTCACGTCACGGAACATCGGCACACTGTCTACCGCATTGTTACTATTTTCCATTGTTGAGGTTATAAAAACTGTTCTAAACCCTTCAGACTTCGACTCTTCTGAAGACACGGGGATGTTTTCGGACTTGTCGTTTATGCAGTGATTTGTCGCAGAGGAGGTCTCGGACAGCGAGGCCGCTAATGATATACACGGTGATTCGGCTCTAACTAAATCGTCTATTTTATCAACGTTATCACCAACAGGATTTAGAGGACTACATTGTTTATTAAATTCTGTCTCATGTTTTTCTATATTTGATTGTATGACAGTAGATAAGTCGATGTTCTCACCGCTGTTAGAGCTTTCGCAATTACTCGACGGCTCACTGAGCTCCAGATGGTCGTCGAAATTGTTAACGATATTGAAACTTCGCATATAACGATCATACAAAGAGAGACTATCGCTCATTGAAGGGCAATTTGAGTCTTCGAAAGATTCCATCACCACCATCGATTACTACATTCTAACTTGACAAACAATCGTCGCCACACATCAATATTATGGAATCTTACACCATACTTATAAAATAATTAAACTACTTCAAACTAAATGATCAAGTTGAAAATAAACATTTCTTCACAGTAAAAATACTACAGAACCGTAGTATTTCTTATTTGTTGCTAATTTTCTGAATGGGTAGACATTTTTTCGTATGTTAAAAATAAAGAGTTTGACCACAGACTAATTACAAAAACGCCTTTGCCCATCTCGGCCTTTTACCACAGACCACTAATAAATTCCATCCACTTCCACTACAATCTACTACAATCTGTTGGCTCACCTCCTTTATGATCCCTTCAAATTCTATTGTTATTTTAGTTTCAAATGGTTTTAATTTAAGGTAATTAATGCAGTAATTCAATTTTTGTATATAATGAAATTCAATTCAATTCTTCTGTGTTTTTGGCTTTTGGGTTGTATATAATGTATATAATTCGGATTACAGAACATAGAAGATTATTTTTAAAGCAAAAAACCTTTGCATACTTTTACATACTTATTATTTTTTTATATTATCTCCCAATATCTGTAAAACTATTAAATCAATAATTTCTCCTGCTTAAAGTTACACTTAATACATTTACATAATATATACAAGCTAATAAATTTAATAGATAAAAAAAATTCTAACAGCATTTAATTAAAATTTTTATTTCGTTGTATTATAACATTTTACTAAAATCTTTCATTAGTTGTGAATAAAGCATCATGACAAAATTTTACAGCACAAATCAGGATTCGATTCCTATCCTGTTCGATTTGTAATATTGATATATTGAATGTGATAAATTACATCGGATATTGTTTTACAAAATACTAAACTGTCGAGTACCTCTTTGTTTTCTGTAAAACATCTCTGTTTAAATGTAGTCTCCGGACTCTGAAATCTGAATATAATTTTCTTATTGACAAAGTCAATGTCAAAAAAATTACGGCCGTCAATTTCTTCAATTTGTATTGTTATCGCGATGTCTTTGATACATATTTAGCTAATACTACTAAACTTTATACTTCGCTATTTTTGAATCCGTACATTTCCAATAAGTTATTCCTCAACCGCTAATTTTGTGTATATATAATAGAAAAAGCCGCTTTTATAACGACTTTGGTTATCGGCGTATGAAGTAAGTTTTTACTATTATTTCGTATACATATATTTTCTCATCTTGTATGAGGCTATAAATACGTTTCTTTCCTTCCTATTATTTTTTACTATTCATTATCCAAGAATTGTTTTTCTAATAAACGACAGTTGTAGCAAAATAAGAAATCGTGACACTTTATAATATTGAAGTAAATACCATTCGTAAAAGTTGTTATAATAATTCGATTTCTTGGTAGAAATGGAAGAAGCAATAACACCTTTTCTTCAATATTTTTGTTTGAGAAAATCCACACACATTTACAATTTATATCTTTGTAAAACATGATTTAATTAATTGAATAAATTCTAGTGAAAGTGGCGAAAAACGATGTCATAATTCAAATATCGAAAAGAAATTCGTATCCTCATCAATTTGTAGTTAGGAAAACATATTTGAAATTATAAAAGATTTTTTATAAAAATTTTCAAATTAAAAAAATCCTATCCTAATTTTTCTCACTTATATTTTATGGTCAACATATGTATTTTTATATAGATTTTATGTATATAAAATTCAGAAATAAATGTTTCAAGTTCAAAGTTAGTTTTCAGTATTATTAAAAATGTCATCTATTAGTAATATTGGTAAAATAACAATTCATATTTTTGTTTATATTGGTACAACTTTCACTTGTAATATGTGAAGGTTCTTATGTAATATTGGCTATAGTTTCGCAAGAATCAATATTGCGTAATGTGCTACAGTTTGTATAAAACAACTTTAAAATTGCTTACATCATGTCAAGAAAAATTGCTTATTTTGTGTGTAGAATTATTAATAAGTAACTATGAAAAACTTAACACTGCTTAGTGTTGTTATAATTCTGCTTTAATAAAAAAATTACATTAGTCAGATGAACACAGCTTACATCTATATTATTTAATTTGTAACTTACGAGCTTTATATGCAATTTCTGTAGATATCACTTACATTGTTACATATGATAGACCACCCTCATTTCTTACCAAAGTGTTGTAAGAGGCGACTAAGGAAGATTACCCACCATGTGGTTATACGATTGAGTAGAATAGACCACCCTCTTTCTTACCGAGGAGTCATAAAATACGATTAAGGTAAGTTGATGTCAGGCAACGGCTGGTCGTTAAATACAAAGCTAAATTATGTGACAACATGTTTATAACATGTTGTGCCGATAAGAGCAGGAGGATGATGATCACTTACATTTTGAATCACTAAATATATAGTTTTTTCTTTGAAATATGTTTTCACTAGCTCATAAGAAAAGCTTGAATTGTTTTTGCCTGATTCTTTTCTTTCCTCTATGATGTCGAAACACAGAGCAAATGATAGTAAACCTTTGAGATGAGGTGTTGAACATCCCCTAGACTCCAAAAAGAAGTAATTTAACTATACTCAAAGAACAACAGTTTTAATTAGACTCTGAATCATACTACATGTAATGAGTGCTTGAGTGTTTTAGGCATATTGCTAGCAGTAGTGACAACCTTGAGATCATTGCATCATTACTAAATCCAGGACAATAGACAATGTGGGACACTGTCGACGGCATGCTTTAACCGCCGTGTGGTATCCGGCAGAATAGACCATCTTTCTTATTGAGGTGTCGTAAAATACGACTAAGATAAGTTGGCGTCAGGCAGGCGGCCAGTTGTAAAATACGTAGCCAAATCATGTGACAACATGTTATAACATGTTGTGCCGACCCCACTTAGAGTGGGATAAAGGCAGGAAGATGAGATGATGTCGACAGCATGTTTTAAGAGATCATTCAAGCTGCTGAAAATAGACCGTAGATGCAAAATAGTTTGCATCAATATATGTCTAGAAGCAATTTTCTAAATACCGATGTTGTGGAAATTTGACTGGCTTGTTGGGTAGTGACCCTTCAGTCTTCAGCTCCGCGGGTCGCGGGTTCGATTCCCGCCGAGGGCCAACATTTTCTATAAATGAATTTGTTGGTCTTTGAGCCTGGGTGTATATTTGTATTTAAGTATGTATTTAACAATTATATATGTATATATTCACCAGTTGTCTGTCACCCATAACACAAGTATTAAGTTACTTACTTTGGGGACAGACGACCGTGTGTGTAAGTGTCCCATATATTTATTTATTTATTTATTTACTTAGATTGCCCTCTCTGGCAATGGTCCCTTATTACGCTTTAAAATATCCAAGAATCTTTTCAATTAATTAATGAAATCTTAAAATAAAACAAATTACAATTTATATCTTATTCATTAAATAATTAGTTTGGCTGCATATTTGTCTTACTGTCTCAGTATCTGGCTGTGATTGCACTAACCTATACCCTTTGACACTGTTTATAATTGCAATCTATATGTAAGCGGTTCGGTTTTACGTGATATATATATGGAATTTAATGTGTTGAAAGACGCTGTATTTATTAACTTGCGAATGTCGCAATATTTTCGTACAAAATTTGATCAATTACAGACTATTAGCTAATATATTATTGTATATATTGTTTTGCGTTTATATTTGTTGTAATTTCGACGAACCGAAAATACTTACGTCAACTTACCTTAGTCGTATTTTATGACACCTCAGTAAGAAAGAGGGTGGTCTATTTTACACAACCGAATACCACACGGTGGGTCAACTTACCTTAGTCGCCTTTTACGACACCTCGGTACAAAACTAATGATAATATTATTTTGCTTTAATACGCGATAAAATAAAATATATGTAATGTTAAATGTAGAGTGTACTATTCGTTCTCATACCTGATACATGCAGAAATTGTAAGAACTCATACACTACCCGACACCGATAACACAACAATACACAAGCACTGCATACATTCACCACCACAATCTCAACAATTGTTTCGTCGCGTAACCGAAGCATCGTCAGGAGATAGACTCCACGACAAAATCGTAAAGTATCGTCACCTCGGTAAGAAATAAGGGTGGTTTATTTTACTCAGCCGGATACCACACGGATTGAACGTCATCATGTATAGACCTACAAAGTTCAATATATTTCTTGTGGATGAAATAACAAACGTTGCCAACATTTTATTAGTAGTAATGAATGTATAAGGCATGAAGAAGGCGTGTTTATTCCAACACCGTCCGTACATCGGCTCGCAAGAGGGAAAAGTGTGTAAAAGTTGTGATTTTTTTTTTAATTGATTTAAATAGTGACTTGTTTTGAACATTTAGGCCAGTATACTTCGTGCCATTTATTTTTATTGGAAAGGTGACTTTATTTATCTCTAACAATAATACATTGCTGATACTTTTATTGATTATAATAAATGCGTAAGGTAATCGGTATTGAATAATAATTTAATAGTTTTTTTATAGCATTTGATAAGATTGAGATGTTTTGTACTTATTTGCGAGGTCAGGATGAAATTTGAATAAATAATATTCCGTTGAAGCTGTAAAAGCTAAGTTTCCATTTGTTTGTATATTTTCGCTCTACACTTTGACTCTTGCATTACTTTCCTATAAAAGCTTAGTTCCATCAAGTTCCATTTATTGTATGTATATCTTCGTTCTACTCTTTGACTCTTATATTCTGACCAATGCTTTTGCATCAGCCTTGCCTAGTGATACCGTAAAACCCGTTACAAAGAAAAGTATTCGGCCTGTTACTATCCCACTGCTGGGAACAGTCCTCTTCTCTCGATTTTTGGAATTAAAGCATTGGAGCTAAGACCAACGCTGATACAGTGCGGATTGGTAGGTTAAACATTTAGAATTCTCTAGATATATGCTGTCCTCACGATGCTTTCCTTCACCGAAAAGCATGTGATAAATTGCATTTATCAATTAGAAAAATAAGTTTTAACAGAAAACTCATTAATGCTCGGGGTTTGAACCTGGAACCCTCTAGAGGCAATCGCAAGTTCTCACAGTTCGCTGGCCTATCACAGTTTCAAATGCCAAACAAAATATTATCGTCAGATTGTAAAAAAATCACTCAAATTTTCAATACATTAAAATTAATCATTTTTAAGAATATCATCATCATCATCATCTTCCTGCCCTTATCCCACTATAAGTGGGGTCGGCGCAACATGTTATAAACATGTTGTCACATGATTTGGCTACGTATTTTACGACCAGCCGCCCGTCTGATATCAACTTACTTTAATTGTATTTTACGACTCCTCGGTAAGAAAGACGGTAATCTATTCTACTCAGCCGGATAACACACGGCGGGTCAACTTACTTTAGTCGTCTTTTACGACACCTCGGTAAGAAATGAGGGTGGTTCTATTCTATTCAGCCGGATACCAAACGACGGAATCAATTTTAAGAATGGACGCGCATTATTAAGGTGATCATTTATGTAGGGTTTTTTTTTTTTGGATTATTTTGTTATTACGATTGTATTTATATGTTAAATAAGGTCGCAAAGTCTAGGTGAGAGAAGTTTCCAGCGAAACTAAGTGATAATCGTATCTCAGAGGTAATTAAGTAAATTAGGTTCTGTTTTATCACATAATTAATTTTAATTATATTTATTACATTCGAAATATAAATTAAGATATCTGAAGTCAAAATATATTAATTAAACGCTTGTTTATGCAAAAATCTATTATTGGTTAAGTCCACTGCTTGGTAAATGCCGTATTTTATTATGGAGAGACCGTAGCTTTTTTATTGCTTGTTAAAGCCCGTATCATATCATGGAGACAAGGTCCGTAGCTTAGATTCACAACGCTAGTCCAATATGATAACAGCTATCCCCGAATGTCCCAGAATGTTTAACAGATTGCCTCACAAAGATTGATTTCCTCCGACGATAAGCAATTTTTCGAATTTGACTAGTATTTGATAGTGTAGTGCCTATTCACTCTTTTTTTAAACTTTTTCCAAATCGTAGGAGTCCGGGAAGATAGATGCGGGAAGGGAATTCCAAGCCTTTGCTGTACGCATGAGTAAAGATGAGCCGAACCGCTTTGTGCGAGTTTTCGGGATATATCGATCATAGAATGGTGAGGGAGTGATCAGATCAAAAAGATCTGTGTCAACACCCCATCCGAAGAGTAAAGTGCTTGTACATGAGAAATTTGACTTTATTCTTCGGACAGACAGCTTTTGCGGACTTTGTTTTAAAATAAGAATAGATATAGATGTTAGCTCGATATATAGCTCGATATATAGTTAGCTCTTCGATTGTACAAAATATCACCAATATTTCTCTAGCGGATTAACAGTGGACAGATAGACTTTAGTATTTATAAAATTAGCATTGATTTGATACATATCTTTATTAAGGCAGAATACTTTTAATCCCAGTACTACATATCAAATCAAACCAAAATAATCTTTATATAAATGTACCTAAAATATACAAAATATTTCTAAATGTACAAACTCGCGATGAACAACAAAAGTTATTCAATCATAAAATACTGTTAGGTATTTGTCTATAAAACATCATTCATTAATGCAATTATGAATGTCCAATTAATTAATGTTTACAAGTTGACAGTATACAATGGTGCGGCGCTAATGATAAATACATACTACATACTTATTTTATCACCAATGCGAAAGTCTGTATGTCTATCTATCTCAAATCAAATCAAAATAATCTTTATTCAAATACACTCTTTCAAGCACTTTTGAATCGTCAAGAATCAATATGATTAATGAAGCTACAACTGGTTCGGAATGGATGATAAAAATGCTTGAATTTGAAAATATTTTCAGCTTCATACAAGACTGCGGTTTAATAATCTAAAATTGAAAATGTTTACGAAATTGACCGCCGAGTTTCTTGGTCTTCTCGGTAGGAACAGCTTTCCGAACCAGCAGTAGAGTTGATTCAAAAGCACTTGTTTACAAGTTTAGTGGAATAAAGAATATTTTGAATTTGAATATGGAAAAATAAAAAATTAAAATAATTATATTTTGTTTATACTTTTAAAATATAAAAAAATCCCGTTTTACTCAGCATAGTCTTTAATTGTGCCAAATCCACCGCATTAGCCGCGAATGCCCAACAGAAATAAAAAAACAGGCTTTTTGCATTTATAATATTATTAAGTATTATTACATGAAACCAGGAAACGCTTTAGTAATTGACGTCAAAATGTACATATTTTGCTGTTGTATAACGCGATGTTAATGTAGATTACTGTGATAATTGTATGCACAAAAAAATAAATCTTAGATATTAACTACCGTGAACTTGTAGTTATCTCAAAACCCAAATGCTTTATACTAAATGCATGTATGTCGCTTATGTACTCTAAAACGGATGGACCGATTTTAATGAAATATTCAGATAGTCTTTAGATTGTACCAGCGGATATTCCTGAAGGGTATCAATGAAATTTGACACAATTATTCCTTATACGCCATGGTAACCTATAGGCTATAGAAATCCTGTTAATTCTCTAGGTATAGGATAAAATTGAACAGTGCCTTTTACCAACCTATCACGCGACGTCAGTTAAAAGCTTGTATTTTATAAATGTCTTATCATCATCATTACCCTTATCCCACTCTAAGTGGGGTCGGCACAATATGTCTTCTCCTTCCATTCTCCTCTATCATTCGTCAACTCTGGTGCCAAATTGCTCATTTAATACCCTCTTGTCTTATGAAACTGAACTTAGAATCATTTAATTCTTTACTCGATCGGATTTAATTAAGTGCCTTATTATATACAGATTATATTTCGCATGTGTTTATATAATAACTAATTATTTATTCTGTGGGACAAAAAGCAAAATTGATTTATAGTTAAGGTAGCGTTCCGATAACGTGAGTTAGACAGAGACAATAAAATTTGTATAGAAATAATATTTTATCATTCTCTTACCCTTATCCCACTCTAAGTGGGGTCGGCACAATATGTCTTCTTCCATTCTCCTCTATTATTCGTCAACTCTGGTGCCACTCCTTTAACATGCATATCATTTTTCACACAATCCATCCATCTTTTTTTCGGCCTCCCCCTAGCCATACATACATCCACATTCATATTTAAAACTCTTGGTCACATGATTTTCATCCCTCCTCATTACATGACCATACCAACTTAGTCTCGCACTTCTCATCTTTTATGTAATGGGCGCAACTTTCAGACTTCCCCTAATATACTTATTGCGTATTCTATCAAGTTTTGTTTTTATAAATGTTCTATATTACTGAGTTAAATTTAAATCTCCTGGTATGGTATCAATGCTATGAGATTTAAAAAAAGAGCGTCCATTTAATAAGAAAATATAGATATTGTGGTTCATATTTTATATCAAACTTAACTGCTAACTTGAAGTTATTGCAGATAGAATGTCTAGATATTTTATATTTATCTAAATGATCTACTTGGAATATGCTAATTTGGGTAAGATAAAAGTAACGATTATAGTTTACACGCGGGCATGTACTGGAACGTTCAGTCACGTTAGTTGCAGTTTTTTTTTATCATATCTTTAATATTTAAATGAGTTAATCTTGTATGTATATATATAAATATATTTTCTAAATCTCGGAAACGGCTCCAACGATTTCCCTGAAATTCAGTATGTAGGGGGATTTGGGGGAGAAAATGGATCTAGCTAAGTTTTATTATAAATTCGTTTTATCCCTGTTTTTGGGCATTAAAAATGTGTTATCATGTAGAATTGGAAACTAAGGATTTTTTTTAACTATTAAACGTAATGTTGCTATGGCCGATGGGTAAAGGGCGGACAGAAAATGCTCAAAACCCGGGTTCGCATCCTACATATCAACGGCGCCTTCTTTTTTTTTTAATTTTTTAAAAATTACCGAGCAAGGCCTGGACACCCAGGTACTTTTAAACTATTGCCTAATAATACACGTTTTCTTAAACTACTATTTTATTTGTCATTTGGCCAGATTAAAATCTTATCAACGTTCGTCACATTTGTAAATTATCGATTTATAAGCTATCGGTTTAACTCAGGCCTCGCCTGCGGGCGACCACCTTTTGTATATCACGCTAAAGGCGCTCGCCGCTCAAACCTTCCTCAGCACTCGTTCTTGTCCTACCTTCGCGCCTTTGTACCTCTCAGGCGAAGTTTGAGTTAAACGGTTAGCCAATATACATCATGATTCACTTACCCTTATCTTACTTTATGTGGGGTCGGTACAACATGTTATAACCATGTTGTCACATGATTTGGCTACGTATTTTACGACCGGCCGCCCGCCTGAAGTCAAGTTACCTTAGTCGTATTTTACGACCTGAGTAAGAAAGAGGTTGGTCTATTCTACTCAGCCGGAAAGCACACAGCAAGTCGAGGACTATAAGGAATATATTAATTAATTATACAATTATATGTATATTTAAATTAAGTAATGGCCTTCTGTATCTACCATACGTATATATATTTCAGACGAGTAATAAGTGGAGTTAGATTACGTCGTAAATAAGGTGCGCGTTGTTTTGCTATATGTGCATTACTTAGTGGAGCGCGGAAATATTTTATACAGGCCATCACAAAATCAATCTCTACTATAGTTTCGCCCCAAAACCGATGCATCATCAGGAGGATTGGCTCCACGACAAAATCATCAATAGTTATTATTACGACTTTGACCTGGAGCCTATTCTTATGTGGCAGACAACATTCACATATCGTATACATGCAGGACAAGTCACCACACGTATCACAAAATGCTGCCAATACCAACTCTCCACACAATAGAGATTGCAGTAGTGAGTGTGTGTTTGACACATACTCACTACCACAATCTGTACGATCGTTTTGCCGAAACCGAACCATCATTACGATGATAGGCTCCACGATAAAATCGTAATGCATTACGATTTGACCATTTTGTGATACGTATGGTGACTTTACTATAAGGTATGTGAATGTTGCCTGCTTCATACACTTAGCATTACATATATTATCATATCTGTCCGCTGTTTGCTTCCAGCTTATTCTTAAACATTTCGGACACGTTGCTCGTAAAAATCCTGATAGCCTGGAGAAGCTGACGGTGGTTGGTCAGGTCGACGGGAAAAGACCACGCGGTCGGTCCCCTACCCGTTGGTCCGATCAAGTAAAGAAGATTACAGGCCTGCCAATCACCAAAGCTTTAAAGACCGCCGAGGATAGAACAATGTGGAAAAGAATAGTGCAGGAAGTGAGCAGCAATAATAATTCCATCTAGACACAACCTTCAGTAATGAAGAGATCGACTAAGAAGAAGATATTATCATAACAAACGCGGATTGCAGCTTAATAATTCGATGTAACTTTTTAAGTATGGAATTCCGCAAAATAACACCTGCTTCTATAAATCATTTAAAAACCAATTACCTTGCTGTGCGCAACAAAAATGACGAAGCGAAGCACTTAATAGGCCTTTTTAGGACGTCTATAATTTCATCATCATCATCAACCTGTCTCTGTCCACTGTTGGACATAGGTCTCTCCGTTAGCATGCCACTGAGCCCGGTCTTCAGTTCTTTGTCTCCAGCCGATACCTGGTATCGTCTAAGATTTATGAGTCGCTAATTTAACCTGTTTGCATCTGTGTATACTAATTTGTGAATATTAGTTTCAGGAATGGAACTGGTGTCATTCGTTAAGGAAGTGTTACAAAACGCAGCTGAACGCGCCGCGAGCTATCGCCTCGGCCAGTCGGCGCTCCGGTATATGGACCGGGCGCTCTGGATCGTGGAGAAGACCTCACGATGGGCCGTACCCCCACCTTGTAAGTATCAAGTCCTTTTTTATATTGGGTGACTAAGTAGTACTCGCACCGACTAAAAACCTAATATTACTCAATGCTACTGGTGGTAAGTACATGAGACTGTTGTGCCTATAGCCCCTAACCTCACTAGAACCAATTGAGGCCCTAGTAAAAGTCAGGACATTTAGCCTCATAGTTAAGGCTACCAACGCTGTATTCTCTGATACAGGGTCGTCACACCACCTCGTTGACAATACCTGCTCTTCGGATTATAAAATTACTAGCAATCGCCAGCGGCTCCGCCCGCGTAGATAAAACCGTAATATAGACTTTCGATAACCATAAAAATGGTTAAAATGGGGTAACCTTAAAAGCTAGACGTATGCGATCGCGGACTTTTATTTAGAAATTTTAAAGGGCACAATTTTGTAATACATGATTTTTATTAACTTTAACTATTACCGTTTACTCAGCGCACACAAGGAAAGCTTTAAATTTTGCGATTTTCGTCCTATTTGAAACAAACAAACAAATTTGTCCTATTTTAAACACACTTAAGTTTGTTTAAGATGGTTCTTTAAATTTTTTTAAATTAAATTTCTCACGAAAGCATGAAATTCCAATCATACCAAATTAAGTCAGGTATAAACCAATAAATCATAGTCGAGTAGAGCAATTTATTTACACGAATAAATCTGACTCTTTTTAAAATTGAAAGTGGGACATTGCACAAAAATGTTAACCGAATAATGAAAATCTAAAAATTGATACCACTTGATTGACTAATATCTATTGATTCCAGTGGATCAAGACGAACGTCCGCAGCCAGAACTGATTCGACCACTGCCATGGGTGCTCTTCTTTGCTCTTCTCATAGTGTTACGGATCATACGGGAGTCCATATCTCTTATCAATCTAGCGCTCGGAAAACCTCCGCTAAGATCAGCTGACGTGGTGAGCATTTTTGTCTATTTCTTTAACATCCTCCACTGTATATTTTCCATTTTATCTTTATTTATTTCTTTTTATATATATGGTTAGAAAAGAGAAAGATAGAGTAAAAAAGTACCTTTATAAAGGCGGACTTATCCCTAAAAGGGATATCTTCCAGTCAACCTTTAAGTAACAGAAGGAAAAGGACAAGAAGTGAAATACGGGTAATAAACAGAAAAAGAACAATCTTTAGTCTTTAAATTAGCTAATCTGGTTTACATAATATTTAATCTGAATTTCGGAAACGGCTCAATGATTTTCATAAAATTTAGTACGTAAGCTGACCATTTGTTCAATGCCATCTTCGAATTGAGCTTTATATTGAGCCAAAGTATAAGATTTTAGGAGCTTAATCCAGGAATCGATTAAATCAAGTAAATAGCTGACTAATCATGAGCCTATGTATTTCTTCTTCTTCGTCAATCGATAGACGTCCACTGCTGGTCTCTTTTCGGATTCTCTACACCACAATTGTATCCAGCGGCTCCCGCGACCTTTTTGAGACCGTCAGTCTATCTTGTAGGGGGTCTACCAGCACTATTAAGTATATTAGGTCTATGTATACTTTTAGGTGATATACATACAAAGCAAGCGCCGCTACCTCCGAACGCTCAAGTACCAAGGGAACAGGTTGATGCGCGCGCGCACCGAAACCGTCGCCCGCGAGTCCTGGTACAGCCACCTGCAGTCTCTCTTCGAGTTCACCATGTGCTTTCGAAGGCAACAGCACTATGGAAACAACAACACGCAACTCAATGGTGACGAGGTGTTCGTGAGTATCATTCTCCTGTACTTATCCCACTCTAAGTGGGGTCAGCACAATTTCGTAGGTTAGCTGGCAGAGATCTTTATCTTAGGGATAAGTTGACCTTTGTACACTTTTTTTACCAATAATGTTTTTTCCAACATATTTTATGGTACATAAATAAATGCCGCCTGCTTGACATCAACTTACCTTAGTGGCCTTTTGCAAAACCTCGGTAAGAAATGAGAGTGATCTATTTCACTCAGCCGGATACCACGTGACGGGCCAACTAACCTTAGTCGCCTTTTGCGTCATGACGATAAGAAATGGGGTGGTCAGTTACTACTCAGCCAGATACCACACGACTTAAAATAAATAAATTATAACTTATTTAAAAATAAATACTAATTAAACTAGGAAAGCGGACTCCGAAACTAGTCGGGATTAATTTAAGAATGATTATGATTAAAAATCCTACTAATATTATAAATGCGAAAGTGTGTGAGTATGTATGTTTGTTACCCTTTCACCGCGAATGAACCAATAACAATGAAATTTGGCACAATTATTCCTTATTCACCGTAATAACATATAGGCTATAGAAATCCTGTTAATTCTATAGGAATAGGATAACATTGGAAAGCGCCACCTATTATTGACCTATCACACGACAACAGTCCACGCGAACGAAGTCGCGGGTAAAGTAAGTCTTACTATCCCACTGCTGAGCATAGGCCTCCTCTCTCCGTTCTTGGAGAGAAGGATTGGAGCTAAGACCTACCACGCTGCTCCAATGCGGATTGGTAGGTTACACATATCCCTAGGATTCTCTAGAGATATGCAGGTTTCCTCACAATGTTTTTCTTCACCGAAAAGCATGTGATCAATTGCAATTATCAATTAGACACATAAGTTTTAACAGAAAAACTCATTGGTATCTGCCCGGATATGAGCCTATGATCGTCTCTAGAGATTCGTCGCTGGTAAAGGCTATTAAATACATATATTAAATAATTTTCAGGTAGTGAAGCGTACCAAACGCGGACGACAACAAACAAGTCCTATCGCCTCGTCCAGTGAAACCACCATGGAGCGTCTCATCGAGAAGATGATGGTTGACATAGATGCGGACTCCGACGAGTCCTCTAGCTACACTGTGAGTTTTATTATATATCCTCCTCCTTGCGTCGTTTTCCTCAGTGCTGAGGGTCGTGACCATTTCCATGGGTCACTTTGTTATGGATAAATCATCTCTAGGCCTTGCGATTTGTAAGGCTTCGTGGACTTTGAAGGAAAGAGACTTGGTTATCTGATCGGACCATCGCTTTGGACTGCGGTCTCTGCTTCTTTTTCCTTCCACCGAACCAGTGATCTTTAACTTCTCCAGGTTATCTCTTTATTTAAGACGTGGGTATAGCCGGTTCTATACATCAACTAGGAAAGATATAATTAAGAAGGGATACATATAGTTAAAAATATCACAATTTAAAAAATCCGAAAATATTCGGTTTAGTTCTGTAAGAATAGTTGGTTATGGACCAACCCAGATTTACGGACAAAACAACCTTTAATAATTTTATGTTGCATATATATTAATTGTATGTATTATATATTTTTAAATATGTAAAATTTTGTTAATATTATTAAAATTTTATTATATATACCTTTACCATATTTGTACCTATACCACAATCAAATATGTTTCCCAACACTCTTAAGGTTGCTGGAAGAGATCGCTTACAGCGCAAAGCTTTTCTATGTACACGTGTATTTAAATAATTTATCTGTTAACTTGTGATAAATAAATAAATAACCTTTTTTTGCTCTAAACCTGAATTCCACTATTTCCAGCTCACGAATATTACCAGTGGTCGCAGCGAAAGATCAGATAATACAGAATCCGATCAAGAACCAACACCCAAAGATAAAATGGAAGTAAAAGAAGAGAATAAAGTCACAGAAGCTGATTTATCTACAAAAGAAAACATATTGACTCCAATACCACAGACAAAAAGCACAAATGTCAAATCAATTGATAACATTCCAAACGACTCGACCATAGAGCAAGAAAGAAGCAGCGATACGAAAGAAGTATCAATGGACTTTATACAGAATGAGATCAGAATCCATACGAATGACGCTGGATTTAAACATTATAAAATTGGTATGTATGGATTTTATTTTATTCCAGCAGTTTAAAAAAAAATATTATATAAATAGCGTACTACCTTCTGCCTTATCCCAATCTGAGTGGGTCGGCACAACATGTTATAAACATGTATAACATGATTTGGTTACGTATATTACGACCGGCCGCCTGCCTGACGTCGACTTAGCTTCATCGTAATTTACAACACTTCTGTAAGAAATAAGGGTGGTCTATTCTACTTAACGGGATACCACACGTCGGGAGAGACCATACTATTGAGGATAAAATATATGATAAGAATCCGTGGATTTAGCTATTTTTCAATTTGTAATGCGATTATGGAAAGTTTCAAATTCAAAATATTCTTTTTTTTTTTTTTTCAAATAAACTTGATATTGAAGATTTTTGGATGATAAAAAAGCCTGAATTTAAAAATCCTTTCAGCTTCATACAAGACTGCGGTTTAATAGTGTGAAATTGAAAATGTTTTAAAGATTGGCCGCCGAGTTTCTTCCTGGTTCTTCTCGGTAAGAGCCAGTTGTAGCTTCATTAATCATATTGATCCTTGACGTTTCAAAGTGCTTAAAAGAGCTTATTTGAATAACGATTCATTTGATTTGATTTAAATCATTAATCGTTGTCTTTTTGTTTCAGGTAACGGACGAATGGCACAAGACATTTCAACTACTGGAAGGTATATATTTGAACTAAGTTTAACACGAAAGGTCATAAAGTTTTAGTGCTTAAGTAATTTCGATTCTTATTTATTTATTTTTTAAGTTTTCCCGCCGTAATCCCGATCCCACTGGAATTTAACCGCAATGTACTAGTCTAAACCTTCCTCAAGAAAAACACCATCTTTCAGTAAAAACCGTACAAAAACCCCCACAACTAAAATCGGACACAGACAGACATTTTGACAATTTCGTTTTATAATAAGTATAGATTCTCTTTATTGTAAATAAGTCGACCTGCCGTGTGGTATCCGGCTGAGTAGAATAGGCTAACCTCAGTTCTTACCGAGGTGTCATAAAATGCGACTAAGGTAAGTGGATCCGGTTTAGTAGAATAGACCACCCTCTTTCTTACCGAGGTGTCGTAAAATACGATTAAGGTAAGTTGACGTCAGGCAGGCGGCCGGTCGTAAAAACGCAGCCAAATCATGTAACAGCATGTTTGTAACATGTTATGCCGACCCCACTTAGAGTGGGATAAGGGCAAGAGGATGATGATGATATTGTAAATACATAATTTTTTTTAATAAAAAGCACATGTTTAAAAGCAGATTTATCTCTTAAAGGGATCTCTTCCAGTCATTGTTCGAAAAATTGAAAAACAAAAAAACTTAAATTTTCGGGTAAAAAACTTTCGAAAACAAGCTGTGATAGCCTAGCGGTGAGATCGTGCGACTATACTTCTCTCTATATTTCCGTCTCACTGTCTTATTATTCTTTCTTTCGATTCCCCTGTCTTTTTAATAGTTCAATTTTAATTACGATATTATTTTTTAGTTATAAATTGAAAAGAATAATGTATGATTTAATTATTTTTTTTCAGATAAAGTTGCAGTGGACATACCTAAAGGATAAAATCTTTTGGTTTTATATTTTATTTTTACTTTTACATATTTTCATGGTTTTTTTAACAAAATATAGCTATTTTAATTAGCATTTTTTATACATTTTTATGTAATCATTTTAAATTTATGTTAAATATATACATTATAACATTTGTCTATGACATAGAATGTAGTGAGAGCGCTGAATTTTTATTACATTATTTCAAAGTGAAATGTTTATTTATAATTTTTTTTGTATTTTTTTAACTTTTTTCGTTATAAGCTCATAATTTCCAGTTTATATTTTTTTAATTTTTGAGTTATTCTGTAATTTATGTTTTTTTATTTAGTTGTAACCTATTTATTGACATCATAATATTTAACAGTTCTGAATAACTAACTATATTAAATAGTTATAAATAACAATTCTTTATTCAAGTTGACTTTTACAAGCACTTTCGAATATACATTGATTTTGAATTTTTTAAATTTGTCTGTCATATTTTTCCTTAGTAAATACTATTAACGTTAAAATTGTCCTTACTCTTTGGTATTTGTCTTTACAAATAAGTTTAAAATATTTATCCATATTAAAGGCAATTACGTTAAAATTCTCCTTATTTAAGACAAATAACGTTTAAATTAATTGTCCTTATTAAAAACAACCTTAAAAACTATTGTTTTTATTAAAGGCAACTAATGTTTAAATTAATTGTTCTTATTAAAGACAATTAATATTCAAATTTATTATCGTAAAGAGAATTAATTAACATTAAATTAATTGTCCTTTTTAAAGAAAATTAATGTTAAAATTATATCTTTATTAAAGACAATTAACAAAATAACTGTCTTTATTATAAACAATTAACGTTAAAATTAAAAGTAAAAGTACATGCTTTGCATGCTCTCTAAATTATATATCATTTTTAGTACCAACTGTACCGTATTTTTAATTCTTTGTTATTTTTACTTTTGTAACTTTGTGTTAAATATCTTTCAGTTGTTTTTTTACGTTTATTAGAGCAGCTATTAATGAAACTTTTGTTCCTAATGCTCTTAAATATTAGTAAATAAGAGAACTGTGGATTTGTTTATTTATTATTACTGATATTAATGGATCATGAAACAATTTATAGAATTAGGCGTTACTTTGCGGAGATCCATAATACAAAAGTAATAATAAAATTATTTTGCTATAATCTTCTTCGCGGATTATAGCAAAATAATTTTATTATTACTTTTGTACTTTTGGATCATGAAACATAAATTAACATGTCTTATATAGATTATATTATAGTTGTCAGAGAACGTCAAATCTATAGAGGCAAATTATTCCAACATTTTACCAGTGGCCTTTTTAACCTTTGCAGCGATATAGTTACGGCTTTAATTACTAATTTAATATTATCTTGTCTTATGAAACAGAATTTAAATAATTTATAAAATTAGGCTACTTTGCGGAAATCCATAATACAAAAGTAATAATAAAATTATTTTGCCCTAATCCGCGGTAAAGTTAAATAGAAAATATATAGTATTATGGTATTGTGGTGGCGGTGGTGGAGGTTTGTGCTTGTATTTTTACAAATCCTGCATGTATCAGATATGAAAACGGATTGTCCACTCTACTTTTACCGTTATATATATTTTCTATTTTACTTCATCGCGGATTGTAATAAAATAATTTTACTTTTGTAAACAGAACGCAGTTTCATTTGAAATTTCATTCTTTACTCAATCGGATTTAAGTAAGTGCCTTATTATATACAGATTATATTTCGCAAATGTTTGTATAATAAGTGACAATTTATTCTGTGGGACAAAAAGCAAAATTGATTTATGGTTAAGGTGGCGTTCCGATAACGTGATTTAGGCAGAGACAATAAAAATGGTATAGAAATAATATTTTGTATACAAAGTTTTTTTTGGTTTTAACACTAATTAATAACACAAAAGAACATAATTATTAGTAACTGCATCTTTACACAAAATTATATTTCCTTATTGATTATTATTGTTTGTTGTTTCGTAAACTTGTTTTGTAGAATTATTATCAATAATATAGAAAAAATCGATAAACATTATCTGAATATAATATAGGTAGATAAATAAGAAATTATCAGACTTTCTCGATCTTACACGCACTATCGTAAAATTAGACCATTAATCAAAAAACCGATAAATTATACAATACCAGTGGCAATGGACGTGAAATTAATTGATTCACTTAAATATTGATAATAACATATTATATCGTGATAATTTTATTGCTATCTAAATTTGGAGATATTTAAAAAATATAATATATTAAGCCTTAAAAAGTGCCTGATCATTTAAAAATAAAACGTATAAAAAATATGTCTACATTTTTAATTTTACAAGGTTTATGGTCCATTTATTTTTTGTCTACTCCATATGGTGGAAAGTAGTTTTTACCAAAGGCGATTAGATAAAAATTTGTTTTTGCTTGTGGTTCAGTTCAGAATTAATAAAGAAATATAGTTGAGAATTTTTATTGTCTCTGTCGCCTCAAAATGACCTTAACCGTAAAATTATTTCCAAAGGTTTGGCTGTGTAACTAATGAACAAGACTGACGAGAAAATTGTTGAAATTGTTCCTAATTATGCTTTTTCTCGAATTATATAACATGAACGGACTTAGTTAAGTAGAAAGGACATATCCAGAAACAATCTCTGTAGATATATAAACGGTTGATATGATAATTTGGCTTGGACCTAGACTTTAAGAAGTCCACACGCAGATACAAGCAGAATCCAATTTGTCTCATATTTAAATGAATTGCTATGACTATAGAGTCATTTCTAAGGATGTCGCTTAGAGTGTAAAAAATATAGATAGTTAAATAATCGATTTTTCCCTTCAAAATAAATCGATGTTAAAAAATTGATTAACTCGAATCGAAAAATCAATGATTAATAATAGATTTTTTCTGACTTTTTAAATTTCTTCTTCTTCTTCTTTTTAAAACTAATTAAAGGGGACTACTACAAATAGAAAAAAATATATAAAGCGCTGTTTGTTATATTTAATTTTAACAAATATCTTAAGAAAGAAGAGAGTAAAAAACAAGACAGTAAATAATGTAATAGATTGTTCAAAAATCGATTTATAATGTTTAAAAAATCGATTATTTTTTAATATCCCTAGCTGTTAAAAGAAAATCACATGTTCACGTAAATACCATGGTTTGAGTCCTTTCTACTTAGCTACGTACAATTATACATAACTTTAGTCTTTTTTATGTTTTTTATACTACTTGGTGTATATACCATTGCAATTATATTTATACTATAAATGATAATTATTGTTTTATTAAACACCTGCCCCTTATAAGTTATTCAATAGGTATACAAAATATTTAAATCTTTTTGTAGTACAAAGAACTGTTGTAATGGCAATTACAAATCTAAGAAGGCAGCCTTAATAGATCTTTATTAGATGGACTTGAAGAGACCTCAGACTAAATAAGAAAAAGTCTTGACAAACTCAGAACAAGTTGACAAAAAATGGAGAAATTAAACAATATCTCTCTCTATGATATATCAACTAGACATATCAAGCATTTTTCTTATTCTCAATCTCTTAACTCAAAATATTCTTTATTCAAGTAAACCTGTAAACAAGTACTTTTGAATCGTCAACGCTACTGCTGGTTCGGAAAGCTGTTTCTACCGAGAAGAGCCAGTAAGAAACTCGGCGGTTGCTCTTTTCAGAATGTATTATAATTATTCGTCATAGCAATCTACTATCGTCATGTACTATTAATTATCTGAAAGTAGCGCTTATTATAGAAACGACGAGAAGCGCAAGATAAGAATGATATAGACATAATGAAAATCATGTGATCAAACGAGTATTAAATATGAATGTGGATGGATGTGACTAGAGGGAGGCCAAAAAAGAGATGGTTCGATTGTGTGAAGTATGACATAGGTACATATAAAAGGAGTCAAGAGTTGACAAGTTATAAGAGAGAACTGAAGCAAAGAACACGTCGTGCCGACCTCACTTGGAGTGGGATAAAGGCAGGAAAATTTATGAATGTATTATTAATTGTTACAACATGTTTGTAATACAGCCTCCTTCATAGAGTTGGCGGTTAATATGAAAAAGCATTGTGGCTGTCATATTTTTATGTGTCATTCATTGAGTTGTAGCGAAAGAGTAAATGGGTTGACTCTGGGAAAACTGTTTTTTATTTATTGAATAAGAATAAAGGAGAAATATAGTCGCTTTTTTATATTCAGAAGGGGATGTAACCTAAACTCACAAATAGAGTGGACATAAGGAATATCTGGAAATTTAAAGGGTTCAAAGAAAAGACAAATGACGATCAATATCTTGAGACAACGCGGAGAGTGCGAATTTCGTATAATTTGAGAGATAGTTGCGATATGCGATGCTATGGAATAAAAAATGGAGTTTTTATTGGAGAGATTAATGATGGTAATTGGTATTCGGTTAATTAATTCTGTGAGATCAACGTGACGATGTGCTATGTGAGGCCTTAGACGCGCCCGTGACTTTTGTTCGATGGAACTGTCAGCTAGAATGACGATTGTTCTCTGGATCTTTCCAGTTGTAACGATTGTTTTCTAGACTGTGGACATCTGCAACGATTGTCAGCTAGGCTCTGCCTAGAAGTGGTGATTGTTCTTTGAGCGTTATCATTTGCGAGTCTGTTTACGTGTGTATCTGCTGAGTTGGTTGCCACTAATTGAGCTGTGTTATGCCATGACAGTGATTGAGGGTGAGCTTGAGGTGCGAAATGCTTATGGTGCGAAAAGCTTAAGGAGTTGAGGAGTTGAGCTTAAAGAGTTGAGCATAAAGCGTGAGCTTAGAGTTGAGCATAAAGCGTGAGCGTAGTCCTGTCATGTCATGGCATGTGCGGTTTTCTTTTACAGATTAAAAGAGCATGTATTGAGTTTCTTGCCGATTCTTCTCAGTACAATCAGCATTCCGAATCGGTGGTAGATTCATTCCCAGAAGTCAGCTTATGAGATTTGCGGGGTCGCAAATGTTGTCAGGATGGTCGACTGTTACAACTTGTTTGTAATACAGCCTCCTTCATAGAGTTGGCGGTTAATATGAAAAAGCATTGTGGCTGTCATATTTTTATGTGTCATTCATTGAGTTGTAGCGAAAGAGTAAATGGGTTGACTCTGGGAAAACTGTTTTTTATTTATTGAATAAGAATAAAGGAGAAATATCGTCGCTTATTATATAATTATGTTAATGCAGTGAATATGATTTATCATTTAAATCAAAAATTTATATCAAAAATTAGTAATTAGGTAATCGGATTTTTTTAAATAAAATAATATACAAAAAAGACAATTTCATCTTTTAATTTTTAATATCACACACCATGGAAATATTACGCTGGTAAATATTTTGTTACAACATGTTTGTAATACAACCTCCTTCATAGAGTTGGCGATTAATATGAAAAGCATTGTGGCTGTCATATTTTTATGTGTCATTCATTGAGTTGTAGCGAAAGAGTAAATGGGTTGACTCTGGGAAAACTGCTTTTTATTTATTGAATAAGAATAAAGGAGAAATATCGTCGCTTTATTATATTCAGAAGTGGGATGTAACCTAAACTCACAAATAGAGTGGACATAAGGAGTATCTGGAAATTTAAAGAGTTTAAAGAAAAGACAAATGACGATCAATATCTTGAGACAACACGGAGAGTGCGAATTTCGTATAATTTGAGAGATAGTTGCGATATGCGATGCTATGGAATAAAAAATGGAGTTTTTATTGGAGAGATTATTGATGGTAATTGGTATTTGGTTAATTAATTCTGTGAGATCAATGTGACGATGTGCTATGTGAGGCCTTAGACGCGCCCGTGACTTTTGTTCGATGGAACTGTCAGCTAGAATGACGATTGTTCTCTGGATCTTTCCTGTTGTAACGATTGTTTTCTAGACTGTGGACATCTGCAACGACTGTCAGCTAGGCTCTGCCTAGAAGTGGTGATTGTTCTTTGAGCGTTATCATTTGCGAGTCTGTTTACGTGTGTATCTGCTGAGTTGGTTGCCACTAATTGAGCTGTGTTATGCCATGACAGTGATTGAGGGTGAGCTTGAGGTGCGAAATGCTTATGGTGCGAAAAGCTTAAGGAGTTGAGGAGTTGAGCTTAAAGAGTTGAGCATAAAGCGTGAGCTTAGAGTTGAGCATAAAGCGTGAGCGTAGTCCTGTCATGTCATGGCATGTGCGGTTTTCTTTTGCAGATTAAAAGAGCATGTATTGAGTTTCTTGCCGATTCTTCTCAGTACAATCAGCATTCCGAATCGGTGGTAGATTCATTCCCAGAAGTCAGCTTATGAGATTTGCGGGGTCGCAAATGTTGTCAGGATGGTCGACTGTTACAACATGTTTGTAATACAACCTCCTTCATAGAGTTGGCGATTAATATGAAAAGCATTGTGGCTGTCATATTTTTATGTGTCATTCATTGAGTTGTAGCGAAAGAGTAAATGGGTTGACTCTGGGAAAACTGCTTTTTATTTATTGAATAAGAATAAAGGAGAAATATCGTCGCTTTATTATAATTTATCTTTTAAACTTTAAATATGTAAATATTTTCTCAGGCAATAGAAACACGGATTCACAATTTTTTATTGTATAAATGAGATTTAATAATTTATAGAAGTAGGCGTTACTTTGCGGAGATCCAAAATGCAAAAGTAATAATAAAATTATTTTGCTATAATCCGCGATGAAGTAAAATAGAATCTATTTTACTTACAAAATACAAAAGTAATAATAAAATTATTTTGCTATAATCCGCGATGAAGTAAAATAGAATCTATTTTACTTCTTCGCGGATTATAGCAAAACAATTTTATTATTACTTTTGTATTTAATAATTTATTCAATACTTAGTAAAAATGGTTCAAAATGTTTGCTGAATGCTGTGTACTAAAATATAGCTAGGGGAAAAATAAAAATAAAAATATTGTTTCCGCCCGGGATCGAACCGGGGACCTTGTGCGTGTGAAGCACACGTGATAACCGCTACACTACGGAAACTTATTTGAGAACATCGAAAATACAGTACAATATTAAAACAGATTAAATAATTAACAACTTAAAAAAAAAAAAGAATTCGACAATCGTTGTTTATAACCAGCATCAGACACGCAAAAATCCCAATCGCCGCGAACGTAGAGTTGACCAAAATAATCGAAAAATGCCGATCCGTTTTCGTTTCAGAGCCAGTCTCGCGGCTCCTTCGCCCGCGAACAGTCGCGGATACGTCACCGTGACGAATTTTTGTCGGTGTTAAGTTAGTACAAAATATATAATTAATTGTAAGGAACACAATAATCCAGCGCCATGGATCCCGAAGCCTTCTTAGACCTGGCTAACCAGGTCATAAAGCTGAAGATGTACCCGTATTTCGACATAGCGCATTCTCTACTATGCGCTCTAGCGGTGCGGGAAGACTTAGGGGCTGGTATGTAATAAATATCTAACAATTTTAAAAATAAAGCGCCATTTATAGCGCTCTATCTTTTTTATAGACACCAAATTTTTTCTTTCAATTCAATAACGTTCTGAAATAAAGTGTAAAAATAAAGCAGCCTATAAATTTATAAATAGATCTGTTCCTTTCATTTAGTGACAAACCGCTCTGGGTTTTCAGTATTCGATTCGCAATAATAAAAATTAATTAATACAATTTATGGTGGCCATATTTATAATGTTTAGACCTATATTTAATACTGACATAAGTTATTCTAGATATATAGTATTAGTGTTTGATAGTTACTATTATCAACATCATATGAAATATTATCTGTAGTTTTATCGTCCTCTGACGTGTATTACTCTTATTGTAAAATGCAAAAGTACTAATATATAAATACCTAGCTGTCCGGCCACGCGTTGCTGTGACTTAGTAAGATTTCGAATTTCCCTTAAAAGAAAATTCAACAGTTTAAAAAAATGCTCTGATTGCCAACAGACTACAGAATCATCCGCTGGGTCATTCTAAAGATTGTAAAAAAAATTCATTTAAATCGGTCCAGCCACTTCGGACTTTATAAGGGACATACAGACAAGTATTCTTTTTGTATATATTAAGATTTAAATACAGGTTAGATGTAGTGAGACGGTTCGACTTTATAAGAATAAACCTTGTCGTTTTAACCAGTAACCAAAGACCTATATAATTTACGAATATAAATCTAGATGGCGCAACAAAACAAAAAATAGGTCAACTAAGATTAATGTCCAATTATTATATCAAGATAATATTTTACCATTAATCATGATAAATGTTGATTTACCAATGTTACTCTTTAAAAAGATTAGTCCACGGGCTCGTCCGGGATTTGAACCCGGGACCTCTCGCACCCGAAGCGAGAATCATACCCCTAGACCAACGAGCCACATTACATTTGTATCCAATTAAAAATTGTATTCTTATTAAAGAATAATATAATTTACTAGCGGCTCGTTCCGGCTTCGCACGAGTATAAAATATATAGCCCATGTCACTCAGTGAACTCAGTGATTCAATGCCCTCCTCGCGGCGTTTTAAATCTGTAATATCTTCGAAAATGTTCATTTAAATTACATGCTGTAAACGGCCATATTGATCTGTATTAAATCTGTATTAATAAATAAAGTTATTATACATATAAACCTTTCTCTTCAATCACTCTATCTATTAAAAAAAACCGCATCAAAATCTGTTGCGCAGTTTTTAAGATTTAAGCATACATAGGGATAAAGGGACACAGGGACAGACAGGGAATGCGACTTTGTTTTATACTATGTAGTGATTCAAGATAAAACAATATGTCGTCAAGTGCAAAATGCGATATGTGATGATTGACGCTTATAATAAATAATCATAAAGTTATTATACTAGAGTATGGGAGCTTTAGGCAGGCAAGTGAGAGTGCAACATAAAATGAGAAGGAAGATGAAAATCATATATTTATCTTTGTTTAATCACAGATAAAAAAGAGAGACAGAAAATAAGTCTAATTCGCTTCCCTTTTATTGTCGATGGACACATTTCAGGCTGGTACTAAAAGTGCTAGTTGGGTACTCTAGAATAATAACTGTATTATAATAATAGCGTTATATGTCAATCGTTCAACGATATAGTATCGTTAAAGTAATATCCGCATATTCGCATCAACTTAAGCATGAAACTACCCTCTATTATCTCTATTAGCAATGTATGTACGTAATGTATGTTTGTGCATACATCAGCATTTCGGTTGCGGGGCGAAACGATTGTTGAATTTGTGATAGTGAACGTATGTAGTGCTTGTGTATTCTGATGGCGGTGGTGGAGGTTTGTGCATGTGTTTTTACAAATCCTGCATTTATCAGGTATGAAAATTATATGGTATGGATTATCCACTCTACATTTAGCATTATATATATATATATAGTTTCTATTTTACTTCATCGCGGATTATGGGACAATAATTTTACTATTACTTTTGTATTATGGATCTCAGTAAAGTAACGCCTAATTCTATAAAAACTTTTTTTTAATTCAAGCCCAAGCTTTCTTCAAATCAACTCCTGGTCTTTAATTGCACAGTGGAAACGTCGTTCCATAGCTATTTCTTTTTTTAATTCCTGGTGCTCAAGATTTCTCCAGGTCATTGCCATTAATTCCTTCACAGTAAACGCCTCGTTCAATAGTTCGATTTTTTATTTCCAGGTGCTCAATCTTTCTCCAGGAAACATCCCTTATCATGTTGGTTGTCCACGATGTTGGTGATCTTCGCGGGCGGTATGGTGGCCAACGGACTGCTGGGGGAGCCGATTCTGGCGCCTCTTAAGAACACCCCGCAACTAGTTATAGGCACTGTGACTTGGTGAGTGTAGCCTCAAAATTATTTAAAGTAGCCGCCTGTTACTGCTGGGAGTAGACCTCTTCTCTTCGTTTTTAGAGAGGATTGGAGCTAAGACCTAACATGCTCCAATTCTCTAGAGACATGCAGGTTCCCTCTCGATGTTATCCTTAACCGAAAAGCGTGTGATAAATTGCGATTATCAATTAGACGTAAGTTTTAACAGAAAAACTCATTGGTGTCTGCCCGGGATTTGAACCCGTGACCTCCTTGAAAGAGTCGCACGGTGGGCTATCTGAGCTTTATTACATCAAAATTATTTTCTGTAAAAGGTATTCTGCACAATAATAATAGAGTAGGGGCCTGCCAAATGCCTGCCAACGAAAAAAAAGAAAGCAAATAAAAGTACATATTTGTCTTTTTTTTATGAGTTATTAGACGAAGATATCGTGGAATCGTGGAAATATCGGAAAAAATCGTGGTTGCGAAACATACGAGAGATCTAAATTGCTTCCGTTTCGGAATTGTTTCGTCTTGCGAAGGACATAAAGTATGCTAACGGCCAACCTTCAGTAGTGAAGAGGCACGAAAAGAAGAAACAAGAAGACGAAGATATAGGTCTCTTACCTGTCCTCTATTACGAATATTATTTGCTAGACACGCAGTTGCAGACCGGGCTCCCATATCTATGACAATAATTTCGTACCACCCATATACGTGAATAACTTAACAAGTCTAAAACGCACAATTTCTAGCCATAAATAGGTTTACGTTTAAGACAGTTATTTAAATATTCACTAGTTTGTATGTGTGATATAAAAGACTTATCGACTTCACTGAAATATTCGTCATATAAAGTAAAAAATCTCAAGCTTATAATAAAACATATAGCATTCTATATGTAAGTGGACTTATCAATATAGTCACGCCTGGTGCGGAATTTATATATCACGTTATCTTTAATCATTTTCTCTTTTAAGGTATGTGGTATTTTACACACCGTTCGACGTGGGATACAAGGTGGCGAAGTTTCTACCAGTGAAGGTTGTGGCGGCAGCTATGAAGGAAATATATCGGGCTAAAAAAGTATACGACGGTGTCAGCCACGCCGCCAAGTTATATCCTAATGCCTACATCATAATGATTATTGTTGGTAAGTTCCTCCTCTTCGCATCCTTATACTCATTACTGAGGGTCGTGATCCCTAGTGCCCAGTGATGATCTTTTGGACAGTTGCACGCCATTTGTTCCTCGCCTTTACCAAATGAAGAGCATCGTGCAGATTTATGTCTCTGCATGGGATTCTGTGCAGCAATGTCGAAAAAGTGCCTTACCGATAGCCAATATCGACACACTTCAGGGGTGACGGCTCCCGCTATTTGAGACGTCCACCGCCGCCCCGCTTGTACTAGGGAAACTACCATTTAACTCTGAAATGGCTTGTCTTAGGTTCGGAAGTAATGGAGAGGATAGGGCTGACAGGGCGATAAAGGAAGGGGTAAAGTAGCTAGCTCTAGGCTAACTAAAGGCTCTGGGCAAACTACCTACTCCATTCAGGGGGCCCTGAGCTTAAAGGCACCAGGGCACAACCCCGTCCAGCACCCTTGGCTACGCCATTGCACATGACAAGCAGATTCTTAACACGCCGTTTTAATGAAAGGTTGCCTTTTTCGGACATCTACAGAGAGGATCCCTGTATCAGTTTCCTTGGTTGATCCTAGAAGAAAAGATGTAAAGTAAAAGAGCACTACAAAGGCAGCGTCTCCAGAATTCTCTAGAGATATGCAGGTTTCCTGTTTTTACGATGTTTTCCTTCGCCGAAAAGCGTGTGATAAATTGCAATTATCAATTAGACACATAAGTTTTAACAGAAAAACTCATTGGTGTCTGCCCGGGTTTAAACCCGTGTCCTCCTCGAAAGGGTCGCACGGTTTTACCGCTGGGCTACCACAGCTTCCTATTACCGGGCTATCATATGGGCTATCACAGCTTACTTATATACTTAGGGGATTTATATACTGTGAAATAAAAAATATGGCACATCAGAAAAGTTTTCCCCTGCTTAACTCCAAACTTCATTTCTAAAATGGCATAAAGACGATGATGACGTCTTAACAGTTGTCTTTTCTGTTCTTCTACAAGATCTGCTATGGGAGCGTTGCGGTTATTTAAATCAAAGTTCAGAGTTGTCATATTGTATTATAAGGATGTTTGGTAAATTTCAGGTACACTGAAAGGCAACGGAGCCGGATTTATCAAGTTGTTGGAGAGACTCATCCGCGGTGCGTGGACGCCAACAGCTATGGAGACCATGCAACCGAGCTTGTAAGTTTTTAGTGCGAAAGCGTGCAAGAAAACTAATTTAATAATAACATTTATACGTAACGTCGACACGTTGTCAACTTGGTTTTTTTTATATTACCTATACGTACGGCGCTGGATCCGAAAGTTTGTGAGTATGGATATATGTTTGTTTCTCGAATCCGCTTAAGCAATATCAATGAAATTTGGCACAGTTATTCCTTATACAACGGGGTAAAATATAGATTTAAGAAATGCTGTTAGTAAACAAATGACTTACGTGCTTTTGCAAGGCACAAAGCAGGAGCCGCATAACATATAGGACTGGCCCGTTGGCGCAGTGGATAGTGACCCTACCTTCAGCTCCGCGGCTCGCGAGTTCGATTCCCGAAGGGCCAACATTTTCTATAAATTAATTTGTTGGTCTTTAAGCCTGGGTGTATATTTGTATTTAAGAATGTATTTAAAAATTTATTATTTATTTAGATTATTTAACTATATATCCACTTTGTACCGTCACTCTTTTTGTATGACCAGCTGTGCAAGCAACTTCGCCCGCATGGAAATCAGTAGGTCACGAATTTTTTAGCGAATTTAATTTTGAACATTAAAATAGTTATCGTATGTTAATTATAAGAGATTTTTTTAAATAACTTTTACCGCTTACTTAGCGCACACAAGGAAAGCTTGAAATTTTGTCTTTATCGCAATATTTTTATTGCTGATTTTAGCGTCATGTTATATAGGTACTCTATAGCCCTCCTCGATAAATGGACAATCTTACCCTCAAAAAATTTTTCAATTTGATCCAGTAGTTCCTGAGAGGATATTATTTATTTCTAAATAATATTCTTAAAACTATTAGAAATATTATTTATTTATTTGCTATAAGTTTTTTTTTGCAGCCGTGTGGTATCCGGTATCAAATATAATTTCAATTTTCAAAGAGCACTATTAATTGTAATTTATCATATTCAGGGAGGGGAAGTCTTAGTCTTTAAGACATAATAATTTTTGTAACAAAAAGGCTGACATTAGGGGGAGGTGTAAATAAAACTTATTTAAGCGTGTCCCTTTGTAGTAAGAGCGCCAAATAGGTATTTGGTAATTACAGAAGTCGGTGTCGGAGGATTCAAGAAAACCCAAATTACTAAAACTAATTTATTTTATATATAAACTACAATCTAATTACAAATTAAAAAGCATCTTTCCTAGCACGATGCTAAGGAAAGAATATTTTAAACGTTAATTAAATATCCGACGTGGACCCATTATTTATTATAACACCACTATAGAGCACCCTTGTTACTTCTATAACATGGTTAATCCTCTGTAGTAACTGTTTATCTATAAATAACACTGCCCTGAATGTTCACTCATGTGTGTCAGATTCGATTGCGGCCGGCCATCATATTATCTAGAAACGATAAAAACCAGGTGTACTGTTATAAAATTGTTATACTCAACATAAATGAGTCAATATTGTTTACTTGTATCAATTCACTGTACTATTGTAGTACCTGGGTGCTTAGTGGTACCTCCAATTTTTCATCAATTACCTTAAATGGTGTTGTTTTGCCAGTCTGCTCCGACTTCCGGTACCTTGGTTCGCTTTTCCAGAAGAACGGTGAAGTAGATCGCGATGTGAGAAATAGAATGAATGCGGGATGGATGAAGTGGCGACAGGTCTCAGGAACAATATATGACCCCCGAATGCCCCTAAAACTAAAGGGGAAGGCCGAAAAAAAGATGGATGGATTGGGTGAAAAATGATATGCATCTTAGCACCAGATTTGGCGAATGATAGAGGAGAATGGAAAAAGAAGTCATATTGTGCCGACCCCACTTAGAGTGGGATAAGGGTAGGAGAATGATGATTATAGTACCTGGGTGAACGACCGTGCTCAGTATTTTTTTTTAAGATATAAAAAAATATTAAAAAAAGGCGTCGATGACATTTGGGATTCATACTCGAGTTTAGAACATTTTCGGTGCACCCGTTACCCATCGGCTATCGCAACATTACGTTTGACAACTAAAAAATCCTTTATTTTCAATTCTACATTTTAGAATTTTTTAATGCCCATAAACAGGTATAAAATGATTTTTTTAATAAAACCTAGCTAGATCGATCTTTCTCCCCCAAAACCCCCTACATGCTGAATTTCAGGAAAATTGTTGGAGCCGTTTCCGATACTCGGAATCACTACATAGTATAAAACAAAGTCACATTCTTTGTTTATCCATATATCCCTATGTATGCTTAAACTTTAAAACTACGCAACAGATTTTGATGCGGTTTTTTTTAATAGATAGAGTGATTCAAGAGGAAGGTTTATATGTATAATAACATTCAATACCGAGTAAAGAAATACTGTAATTTTGAAGGTTTCTAATGTGATGTCGCATTTTTTCCGCTTACATTGCAAGCGCAGGCTAAACCCTACGAGATTTATCAAAATGATGTACAAAGTATTTGTACCCCTTTGAAAAGGACAGAAAAGACCGCGATGGTATATGTTTATCTCTTATGGATAACCCACTATAGCATTTTTTGTCGTTTACTTTTTACGAAAAATAATGCCTTATTTTCAAAGCAATTTTTATAGAATACATCATTAATCCTTATCCAATCGATCGATTTTAATTTTTTTTTTTACTGAGTGACATGGGCTATATATTTTATACCCGTGCGAAGCAGGGGCAGGCCGCTAGTATACTATATATACAAGATTAACTCATTGAAATATTAAAGATAACGTCAATTGACTCTGTTCTTAAAACTGTTTTATCTTTTCAGCTACACGAAGGCATCTCTGGTGGCGTCCGTTATATTCGTGCTCGACAAAAAGACTGACATCATATCAGCGCCGCACGCCCTGGTTTACTTTGGCATAGTTATCTTCTTCGTATATTTCAAGGTATTTAAATTTAATTTTTTTTTAGATATTAAGGGCCTGTTTCAACGCCGTGTGGTATCCGGCTGAATAGAATAGTACCACCCTCTTTTCTTACCGAGGCGTCGTAAAAGGCGACTAAGGTAAGTCGACCCGCCGTGTGGTATCCGGCTGAGTAGAATAGAACACCCTCATTTCTTACTGAGGTGTTGTAAAAGGCGACTAAGGTAAGTTGACTCACCGTGTGGTATCCGGATAAGTAGAATAGACCACCCTCTTTCTTATCGAGGTGTCGTAAAATATGACTAAGATAAGTTGACGTCAGGCAGTCGACCGGTCGTAGAATACATAGCCAAATCATTTGACAATATGTTCATAATATATTGTGCTGACCCCACTTAGAGTGGGATAAGGGCAGGAAGATGATGATAAAGGGCCTGTTTCATAAGTTACTGATAAAGTATCGGATTAGTAACCGACAAATAAACTAACAGATAGATGTCTCTAAAAAGATACTCTAATAGTGAAGATTAAAAAAAAATCGCGGCCATTTTGAAATAGGTATTTTGCCATCCAGCAGATAAACAAAATAATAGCCACATGATCTACCTGTTAACTTATTAGGTACTTTAAGTGCTGAATAAGCCTATCAGAAACCTGAGAAACGCTAAATTCCGAGATACATGTCAGATATGTTCGGAATAAGCTAACTGACAGTTTATTGGTAACAGGGTAAAAGGTAAAAGGGTTGTGAAACAGGCCCTTAAACAGATTTCTTATTCTATATGCTACCCCGGTATATAAGTTCTAATTGTGCCAAATTGCCCAAATATCTTATATTACTCAATCATCCTTCTTCCTTAATCCTTGTAATATTTATAAAATTGCGTACCAATGATTTGCGTATATTTTCAGTACACCTTCAAAATGACGTGTGCTCACTACGCACGCGCAAAAAAGATAGATGAAAAACTTCATTTTCTTTCTCTTTATTGTAATATGGCACATTTAGGGCTGGTTCTGGTTCCATACTCTAGTTTAATAACTCTTTAAATGATTTATAGAAGCAGGCGTTAATTTTGCGGAACTCCATAGTACAGAAATTACAATAAAATTATTTTGATGTAATCCGCGTTTGTTAAGAGAATATATGCTGAGTGTATGAAACAGGCACCAATCACATACCACATACATGCAGGACAAGCCACCAACACCAACACTCCACACAAGCACTACACACATTCACTAACACAACCTACGATTTTGTTCGTGCCTATCCACCTGATGATGCTTGGGTTCTGGGGCGAAACGATCGTAGAGATTGTGCTAGTGAGTGTGTGGTGTTTGTGTGGAGTGTTAATGTTGGCGGCGTTTTGTGATACGTGATTACTTGTCCTGCATGTATATGTTATGTGATTGTTGCCTGCTTCATACACTTAGCATTGCATGTATTCTCTTAACATTATCTCAACAAAGTAATTTTATAGTAGCTTCTGTTTAATAACTCTGTTTAAATTTTAGCTCTCTTCGATCCTGCTTGGTATCCACGACCCGTTCGTGCCGTTTGAAAATCTATTCTGCGCTCTGTTCATGGGCGGCATTTGGGACTCGCTCGCCAAGTTGCTGGGCAAGGGCCAACCCAAAGAAGAGACTAAAGATGCTAAGAAAACTAACTAGATGTTCTCGTAAGTATCTATAACTGATCTTATATGTAAATAATAAATAAATATATGGGACACTTACGCACACGGTCGCCCGTCCCCAAAGTAAGTAACTTATATATATGTATAAACGTATACATAAGTTTACTTTAAGTCCGTATGTATTTTTATGTGTTTGTACAATAAAAATTTTTTATCTATTTATCTATCTATCTTAATACTTGAGTTATGGTAGACAGACAACTTGTGAATATATAATTATATATAATTTTTTAAATACATACTTAAATACAAATATACACCCGGGCTCAAAGACCAACAAATTCATTTATAGAAAATGTTGGCCCTCGGCAGGAATCAAAACCGGGATCCGTGGAGCTGAAGGTAGGGTTACTACCCACTGCGCCAACGGGCCAGTCGAATCTTATATGTATTAGGGTCTAGTACCTGGTTGAACGGAGTCGGTAATTTTTTACAAATTAAAAAAGAAATTTGAAAAAAAATATTATTAGGTAGGTGGGGCTCGATCCTAGGAATTTTAATCTCGCCCGTTCCTCGAATAAGCTACACTGACTTGACAATTTACGACAAAAAGTGTTTTATATTAAATTTAAATGTTAATATTTTTGGATGCCCAAAAACAGGGATAAAACCTATTTTTTTTTTAATAAAACCTTGTTAAATCGATTTTTCTCCCCCAAAACCTTCTACATTTCAGGAAAATCGTTGGAGGCGTTTCCGAGATTCCTAAAATATATACATATATACATACAAGATTAACGTATTTAAATATTAAAGATTAAGGATTTAATATGGATTAAATTTATGATAGACTAGCGAATGTTCATTCTCTACTCCGTGAAATTATTGTAAACAGACAAGCATTCTTTTGGTGTTCTTTCTGCGTTCACAAAGATTCTTTATAAGTCTTTAACGAAAATCTCAAATCAATCATCAGCATACCCTTATCCCACTCTAAGTGGGGTCGGCACAATATATCTTCTTCTTTCATTCTCCTCTATCATTCGTCCACTCTGGTGCCACTCCTTTAACATGTATATCATTTTTCACACAATCCATCCATCTTGTTTCGGGCTTCCCCTAATTTATTTATTTTTTATTTATTTATTTATTTAGAACAACTTAATCATACATGTATGCATTTCTTATTTCTAAGAATACACCTGTCAAGAAGAAAACAATGTTCCTTGGCTCAACAAAGGCTCCTCACACAGAACTTTGAAGTTATAATATATTTAATATAAATATATAATTAATAAAAACAGCAACAGTATAAAGCAGGTTAGACATTCGATTAACCTACATTCACATGAAGATTTGTACAAATTACAAGTCAGATTCCCCTAGCCATACATCCATCCACATTCATATTTAAAACTCTTTTGGTCACATGATTTTCATCCCGGCCAAATCAATATCGATAGTGAAATTTGAAAATATTTATTTTCTTAGCAATTTTTTTTTCAGGTCGCATAGGCTTATCTCTTATCATCTGACACCGACAATACCAACTGCGACGTTGTCCTTTAGTAGCTGACATTTTATCACCAGAGAAAAAATAATTTTAAAATAAATATAAAAAAATAGCAAAACCCTTATAAATATAAAAAAATGGCACAACGACCAATGTTTGGATGAAATTATATTTAAGTGTGACTAGTCAATATGTTTTAGTTTTTTATTTGTCTGACGGTAAATTGTTTCTATAAATATAATTTGCAATGGGTTACCATTCAATAATAAGTATTGTTTAGTATTTTAAGCATATTGTGTTATTAGATGTTAGAAAACTCAAATAATCCTTTTTATTTTTAATTTTATGTAAATTATTAAATGGTAACCCTTATTGAAATGATTGATGTTGCCAAAGTAGTTAATTATTTTTAATTTTACAATGTTGACATTTAAATTTTATAACTTGTAACCTTGAAATTCTCGACATCAGACGTATAAGGTCGAATATCGACATAAGACCAAAGGCGAATAATGTCTTCAGTTTCTTAAAAAAATGAGTTTTTTTTTATCTAATTAGGTAAATTTTAGATTAATAGTGTTAAGAATCGAAAGATATAAGCTTTCACTAAAATATTAACAATATTTCATTTAGAATTATCCATAAAAACAAAAATACTATCCCGATTAGTTCATAAATTTTCTTTTCGCTCTCGTCTTAAAAACACACATCAGATCTTATGCGGTTAAGGTCGAGAATTATTGTCCGTAGTTTTGTGTTCTTATTTCTATTATTAAAAAAAAAACTTTTTGCATGTTATATAAATAATTGTTTTATATTTTATTGTATGGGTGTTACATTATAATTTAGGGATTTTAGGCGTGAAAATATTAAACATCGAGCGTTGCAATATAATTTTAAGCATTCGAAACGAATTTCGACGTACACGACTTCCTTTATGAAAAACAAAATAATATTTATTTAATAATTATTCATCTTAGGGAAACTATTTATTTATATTTTTTTAATCGGGACGATAATATTTAAATGGACGTTTAAATTATAATTAATGAAAGATCTGGCTGAATCGCATGGGTGCTAGCGGTGAGGTTCACATTTTTCGTGAAATTAAAAAAAATATGGACGCATTGACCACAGACAAGAATATTCATGACGATTGTTCAAACAATCTGGACGAAAAGCAATAAAATAAATAACTATGTATTCTAAATATAATGATATTAATAAGAAAATGAAATCTGTTATAATTGTTTAAAGGAAAGAATAAATTGTTATTATTTGTTTTGATGTTTGATTTAACCCTTCTTAATTTATTTATCTATACTCATATCACATATGCAAAAATCTGTCTGTCTATTAGTTACGCTTTCACGGCTAATCTGCTAGACCAATATTGATGTAATTTAGTGAAAAGTAATGATAGAATTGTTTTGATTTAATCCGCGTTTATTTTGATAATCAATGTAACGGTGTAATTTAATACAAAAGTAATTATTTTATTATTTTGTTATAATCCGTTTTATTTAGAAAATCAATATAATGGTAAGTGTAGGAAATAAAAACCATTATTATACCTTACATATACATTACTAGCAATCGCCAGCGGCTCCGCCCGCATGGAAAGATTAAAACCGTAATATAGTCTTTTGATAACCATAAGAAATGGTTAAAGTGGAGGGAGAACTTTTAGAGGGGAACAATTTTGTAATAGGTACATGATTTTTGAATAACTTTCACCGTTTACTCAATGCACGCAAGGAAAGCTTTAAATTTGGCCGTTTTTGTAATATATTTTATTGCTGCTCCTCTCTAATAAAATATATAATAAAATAGGAATTCATCTTAGCGTGATGTTATATAGCCTATAGCCTTCCTTGATAAATGAACTATCTTACACTGAAAGAATATTTCAAATCGGGTAGTTCCTGAGCGCGTTCAAATAATGAATCAAACAAACTCTTCAGCTTTATATATTAGTATAGATAGGAAAATTTTAGTGACACACTGATTTTTAACCAGGCGAAGGCACAGCTGTTCTAGTGTATTTACAATCACTCTATTATATCCCCTATTTGTGAACTAACACATTAAAAAAAATTAACAGCTTTACTTATCCAATAGCGCGAATGCGAATGAAAAAAATGTGTCCTGTAGTTTCCCAAATTAGCGCGTTCAAACAAACTCTTCAGCTTTATATATTAGTATAGATAAGTATGTATATTGGAATAAAATTGGATCTTTAATTGTAAAGTTTAACGTTTATTACGCTGTATTACACTGGTTATGAAAATACAGAACCAGTTATTCTCGATCTAGAAATAGATAGGTCAGTGTTCTTACCATCTGCCTAGCGTTGGTTTTTTTTGTTGATTACTTGACTAAGGGCCTGTTTCACAAGTTACTGATAAAGCGTCGAATTGTTATTGAGCAAGAAATAATTCGACCTATACCTATATATTAATTTAAAATAGTATTAAGAATTATATTTTTAAAAGAGCAACCGCCGAGTTTCTTGCTGGCTCTTCTCGGTAGGAACAGCTTTCCGAACCAGCAGTAGAATTGACGATTCAAAAGCACTTGTTTACAAGTTTATTTGAATAAAGAATATTTTGAATTTGAAAACCACACAAATGCAACAATCTTTTTCAAGGTGCAACGAAAATAGTGATATCGTGACATCATCATTACATGTAAGAGACGATTACACTTATTTTTATAAATCCACACCTGCAGATAAATTTATAATGCTATATCAGTTCGAAGTAAACAAATATTATGCACATAAGTATCTAAATAAAAACAGAACACTGTACATTTAATATTACGGAGATTTCCTTTAATTGCAGATATTAGGTCCTTACATATGAAATTGGCGTTTTCTATGGGAGGAACATAAAGTCGTTTTTTTTATTAATGAAATATATTTAATTAATCAAAGTATGTACCATTGCTATGTATGCACTTTTGCCATCTCATAGGTAGTTCATTGATCCCCTTACTAAAAAAACCATTCGGGCGGGAATCAATAAAATCTTTGAAGGCGGTTTGGACTGCCCCATCGGAGTTGAATTTTTTTCCTTGCAAGTAGTTATCCAAATTGCGAAAAAAATGGTAATCTGTTAGAGCAAGGTCCGGAGAGTACGGTGGATGTCTAAGACATTTTAATTGAAGCTCCTCTGATTTGGTGGCCGTCTGTTGTGCAGTGTGTGGTCTAGCGTTGTCCTGAAGCAGCAGTGGCCTAGAGCGATTGACCAGCCTCGGTTGTTTAGCAGATAGCTTTTCCATCATGGTTTGCAGTTGCTGACAATAGATATCTGCCGTAATCGTCTGGCCAGATTTAAGAAAGCTGTAGTGAACGACACCGGCACTAGCCCACTAAACACTTACAAGCAACTTTTTTTAGTCAATTTTCGCTTAGGGCGGGATTTGGCTGGTTCGCCAGGTTTCAGCCATTGCGATGAGCGCTTCCGATTCGCTCCGCGCTCTCCAGTCCTTCTCTTCAAATACGGAGAGAAAAGGCCTATTCCCAGCAGTGGGATAGTAACAGGCCGCTAATTAACCACAGACAACATTATCTTTATTGTTACTTCTTAATTCATTTTTAATGCTTGACATTGTGTTGCTCAAAAGCGGGAACGACCCAAAAAACGAAATATATTGTCACATTACTTATACTGTAACATAATGAGTAATATAACTTTTAACTTAAAAGCAAGTTTTTGTCATAGATAAGATATATCTTATCTTCTTACTTTTGATTGTTTACTGGTAGCAAAATAATGTTTGCTATAAAAATTTTGCTACCTTACATCCAGTCATCAACAAAAAACATTTTTACATAAGTTTTACATATTTATGTGATTTAATTCTAATATTATATAGAATTAGGCGTTACTTTGCGGAGTTTTACAATATTATTGTAACAGCATTCGAACCCGATATAGAAATGAAACTCATACTTCACATAATTTTATATTTTCCTTTGATTTTAACGTTCTGTCACATCTCTTCATTATTGAAAATCTGTCCGAACTAGATGATCCTACTATATCCAACCTCAAACTTTTTTTTTCCTTAAAAACATTCCTTTCGTCCCAAATGCAAATTATTCCACCTATTCATTTTTCTACGTAGTCATCTATTTTTTGCGATATCGTCCCTTGTTTTTCTATTATTGGTTATTACTTAAAAACCCGTTGAAATATTATTATCTTCTTTTTTTTCCAGCAAAAATGTACGAGTTATATCTATCTAAAATTACTTACACGCTAGGACTATACAAATCATGCCCACGTGGAATAATACCAAGAATGCTGGCAGCGTTCTTGTTACCATTGGTTCTTCTTTTTTATATTAAATTTATTCATTCTCAATGCAAAGCTATTTTCCATATTTTCCCTGAGTTTGTTAGACTTTATGTTTTCTATTTTTTTCTTCTAATGTTAGTTATAATAGTTATTGTATGTTTGTTAACTTTCAAGCACGCTGTGAGCAATTAGATTTATATGTTTTTATATGTCATTAGCAACCCTAAGATATATAACCATGTTACTTAAGTTACATATGTAATTAGGGTTGCCACCTTTTTTTTGAAGAAAAATAGTATTTTTCTTTTAAAATCAAAAAATATAGTACTTTTAGGAAATTCAGGAAAAACAATAGTACACGTCGATTTTCAATCATTATTTATTTTTCCATGATTATTTATTATTACTTTTCGCTGGACAATGACAAAGGAGTTAGAGTTACTAACTAACTAAGCCTCTTAAATACATGAACCAGTTTTATAATATATAGTACAATTGACTAAAAAATTTAGTACGATACTATATAATATAGTACTGGTAGCAACCCTATATGTAATTCTGGTGGTAGTTCTAAGGAATAAATAATTAAAATTAAAAAAACAATTAAACCTTGCAATACGAAAATATATATTGCTGCGAAAATATATAATTTGGTTCTAAAACGCCTTTTAGAACCAAATTGCATACTTAGTTCGAATTTTAATTTTTAGGTACTTAGTGCCTTATTTATGTCAAGTGTTCAATTGCTGTACAAGTGCAGATTTTGTTAGGCGATAGCAATAAAAATTGCACTGATGTTTGGAGCTTCATTCTCGTACGTTTTAGATTCGATCGAGCTTCCAATACGGGATATATGCGATGTTACGGTATTCTCGTGAGGCTGTACCGCGCGGGGTCACTGTCGGAGAACGCGGCATACTGTCACACCGACACGATCGGTTCAATCACGAAAGTGTGCCACAAGGGTCTATTCTGGGTCCTTTCCTATTTTTAATATATATAAATGATTTGCCATTTTATGTAAACAATATTGACGTAGTACTTTTCGCAGATGATAACATCATCGTCATCCTCATCCTCCTGCCCTTATCCCACTCTAACTGGGTCAGCACAACATGTTGTCACATGATTTGGCTACGTATTTTACGACCGGCCGCGTGCCTGACGTCAACTTACCTCAGTCGTACTTTACGACACCTCGGTAAGAAAGAGGGTGGTCTATTCTGCTAAACCGGATAACACCCGGTGGGTCAACTTGCCTTAGTCGCCTTTTACGACACCTCGGTAAGAAATGAGGTTGGTCTATTCTACTCAGCCGGATACCACACGGCGGGTCGACTTACCTTAGTAGCCTTTTACGACAACTCGGTAAGAAATGAGGGTGGTACTATTTTATTCACCCGGATACCACACGGCGTTCGCAGATGATAACATAATTATTATTTAAGATTGACAAAACCAAAACAAAAGTTTACGATGTGACCAGTGCTTTGTCACAGGTATCGCATTGGTTTACAGTAAATTATTTGCTTTAAAATACAAATAAGACTAAGTGCTTATACACTGTCCATTATATTAACCATCTTTTGACAGATTGACGATAGTGATGTCCTAAAGATTCTCGTATGCGATACCATTCCGATTATAGTACCTACTATCATTAATCGAATTACGTACCTAAGTAATTCGATTAATGATAACCTACGTAAACTAGATTACTACTTGAGAAAAGAAATTCCAACTTTGAGAAAACTTATTGTTTCTTTGAAAAGAAGTGGTCTATTTCATGGTGAAAAATCTTCTTTGGTCAAAGTTTTGAACACAATTGGCTTTTCATATAAAAAGTTAAATAAAAGAAAATTATTAATGGAACGCACAGATATAGCTATAGCACGTTGTGATTTTTTAAGAGAGGCAAAGAAAATACAAGATTGGGCAAATATTGTTTTCACGGATGAAACATGGCTCAACGCTAACCACACACTATCTCGTTTCTGGACTGATGATACTGCTGATTCCACTTCCTCAGTACCAATGGGAAAAGGTGAGCGCCTAATCATTTGCCATGCAGGTACAGCAAAAGGATTTGTACAAGACGCACTGTTGGCATTTAAATCGAAGAAATCAAATGACTACCACGAAGAGATGAATGCAAATGTGTATGAAGAGTGGTTCAAAAAAATGCTCATTTCATTGGAAGAACCATCAATAATTTTTATTGATAATGCGCCCTACCACTCCCGTCAAATTGACAAAATGCCAACACAGGCTAATAAAAAGCATGAAATAATTAATTGGCTTCGGGATAATGGAGAAAATGTGGACGACTCAATGTTAAAAGTTGAATTAATAAAAATATTAAAAACCAAAAAGAGAGCAAAACGCTATGTAATCAATGAAATGGCAGCAGAATATGGCCATACTGTTCTTCGGATTCCTCCATACCACTGCCAGTACAACGCAATAGAACTTATATGGGCACAAGTAAAAGGGCATGCTGCGAGATGCAATACAAGCCCCCCATTCACAGCGAATAAAATGTTGCAATTGCTAAAAAATGCTTGCACCCACGTAACGGCCGAGAACTGGGCAAGTGTGGTGGAAAGAACTAAAAGAGTAATATTCTCTGATTGGGAACGTGATATTGCGTTTGATAATATATTATCTACACAAGAGCTAATAATAACTGCTACTGAAGACTCCTCATCGGAGGAGTCTAGTGTTGATTATCATTCCGACGACTCGTGCTAATAAAATAAATTAAAATATCCTGATTGTTTTATTTGTATTCATGTATTAACTAAGAAGAAAGTAAAACTTTATATAATGTTATTAAATGTCTTTTAATACTCGTAACATCGATTTCTACCGATTATTTTTAATCTGTGGCATAATCGTAGTAACCCATTATGTGTGACATCACTAAGTGGGCGGTACCCATCCATAAAGTACAAATATTATTTGTATGATATTTGTACGTAAGCAATACAAAACTTAATGAGCGTGAGCTGTCAAAAGACTGATAATATGATGGACGCAGTTTAGAATTCACATGTTGCCTAATGTTGAAAAATTGGTTGAAAATTTTTTGAATGGGCAAATTTAAAAAAATTGACGATTCGAAAGTGTAAAAGCCAATTTCAATAATGAATTATTTGAAATTGAATTTCAATTTGATGTTCTCTACTAATGTCTTAAAAACCTCGTCGTAATGACTAATCAAAGTCATACCATCAGCCCTCCACTACACGTCGCCCTAAGCCGTGGTCCGGCCTCACAGGAGACATCTACTATTCATATCCTTTTTTTTCGAATTGACTATATCTTGTTAGCCCTAACGACTTTTACAGCGTCACCGGGCGGACGGGCGACCGCAGAAGCATCGTCGAGGTTGCGAAATGCGGAGAGTAGAGACTTCTGTGACCGGACCACGGACCACGGCTTAGGACGACTTGTAGTGGAGGGCTGATAGTAAGACTTTGATTAGTCATTACGATGTCGGAATTGTAAGGTTGAATGTTAATGCAATCATCTATAACGTGTTCATTTATGATTTACAAAGTGATTCATGTTACTTACACCACACACATATACACGGGAAGGTACTGACCCCTATGGTACGGGTTTTCCTAGTTTAGGGGTCTAGGATAAGAAGTGTATTGTAAATATTATTAATGTATGGAACTTAAATAAATTAAAATAAATAAATATGAACTTAGTCAATTGACGGAGAACACGAGCGTGGCTGTCGCGATCGGTGTGATTGTATTCTGATTGCAAATTAGTCAGTCGCCTTCCCTACGGTCGACCGGACACCGCGACAGTAGATGCGCGCGCGCACCCGTCTCTGACGCGCGTTTTCGAGCATTCTCAATAATTTAACTTACGATTAAATAATATAGTGTTAGTGGATATACCGTTGATGGGATACTGAATAATAAAACGGTGAGTATTCTTTGTATAACGGTTCTGTGAAAGTGATACTTGAACATCATTAACAGCATTTTGTTTGAAGATACGTGTTAATTATCCAGACATTTTATAGGTTTCCAGTTAACATTTTATACAAGTTATTAAAAATATTAACGATATAAATATGAAAAACAACTATTTATTTCGTATTTGAACTTTGAGAAAGTTAATTTGTCGATTTGTGTATATTCGATGTTAACTTGTTCGGTTTATAATGCGGGATGATTTTTGAATTCTAATTTTACTGATATAGTTTAATGAAAGGTAATATTGTGTAGTAATAAATGAAATTTAAAGATAAAAACATTTATGTTGTCATTGATGAGATCGTAGGAATAATGTAGGTAATTCATGTTCTTCTTGGAAGTTGGAGTCTCAAGAATATAGCTGTTGTTATTCCACGTAAACAGGAAACCAATGTCGTATACAAGGGTTAATGAACTCATCAGAAAGGGAAACCGCAATTATGAATAATGCTTAAGGGATAATGAATATCTTCATTTTAGTATAATAAACAATCATTTGATAATGAAAGCTTATTTTTAAGCCGTATTATATTGTGAATGGTATATTATTTCGTTTTCGGTTTTTCCATAAACCTATAGAAATTCTAAGGGTTGAAATATTACCATAATGAATTTTATTGTCTATAATCAATAAAATCATAGACGATAAATTACTATGAGCATAAGGATAAAAAAATTATACAACGTTATGGAAATATAGTCTTGTATATAGTGTTGTAGGTACAATTAAATATCGAATATTTATAAAAGTATTCGATTTTTAATTTTAATACATACCTATGTACTGTTTTTAAATTATAAATATCTGAGAAATACTATAGCGGCATTTGCAGTCATAAAGTCATGTTTCTGCACATAAGAATTAATCGGTCGACATTAGATTTTGCTACCGCTAGCAAAGCGGGCGAACCGTTAGGATGTTGAGATACCTACATAAATATACTTAAATTTTGACAGCTTTGTGATACGTTTTAGTTAATTTTTTATAACATTAATGTTTATATATAGCATACCATATTTAATAAACAAACTTTTGTCTTGTCGAAGATCGTAGCGAATTTTACAAGCTGAGTAATTTTTGGCTGGCAAATTCAGAATTTGATTAGTTTTATTCAGCATAGTCGAATCTGAGATAGATTGATAAGTTTCCAAAGTGTCCAAAAAAGTAAGTATCCAAAAAATCATTTACCTTTTACAAACTTTCAATTATTTTCATATATGAGTGCCATAAACTAATCGACTATACTTTACAAATGTGCAAATCTGCCACTGGTATGTTTGTTTGTAATCTCTTTATTCCGCAAATTTAAATTGATATAAAAATGATATATAAAAACACATAATGTACAATGGCGGGGTTATTCCGGAATCTAAATCTTTTCCAGCCAACCAGTCTTAAACTAAAAAAAAAGTTATTATTTAATATCATTACTTAAAATAAAAATTAAACGTATTTAATAATACCAAACACAAATTAAATTAAAAATATTACGAATAAATATATCATCATCCTCCTGCCTTTATCACACTCTAAGTGGGGTCACAACATGTTGTTACATAATTTGGCTACGTATTTTACGACCGAGTACCTGCCTGACTTCAACTTACCTTAGTCGTAATTTACGATACCTCTATAAGAAATGAGGGTGGTCTATTCAGCCGGATACCACACGGCATAATAACTACATTGAATCATTCCTTAGATTTCTACTTAATATACAACAATTTAACACACGTGCAATAAATTGTCACATATTATAAATATCTAAAATTGATGACTATCAAAAATGTATATCACTAATTAATATCATTCTAAAAATCTTAATATGAATAAATGAATATATTAACGATAAATATCTTGTTAAGCTGAGATTACACAGAAGTAGATTTGAATATTACACATAATGTATTAAATTGATCGAGCGGTTGAAAATCAAAGGGTTTTTCTATCGATATTAGATCGAACAAATATTAAACAGAATAACGCGTTATCCGAAAAAATATCGTTATCTTTTCTAAGAAATTAGGCTACTTAATATAGGAAACATATTTTTTCGTGAATAGATAAGCACTAATTATGTTAAGGAAGATTAAAAAATCATCTAATTCATTATAGGACGTTGCATTATTATTGAATTATAATCTATGTTATTTTTATAGACAGCACTAACCACCATATTCAAAATATTCTTTATTCAAATAAACTTGTAAACAAGTGCTTTTGAAATGTCAACTCTACTGCTGGTTCGGAAAGCTGTTCCTACCGAGAAGAGCCGGCAAGAAACTCGGCGGTTGTTCTTTTAAAAATATAATTCTTAATACTATTTACATTTAGTCGTTACTGTCTTGTACAGGTTCAAAGAGAGCGATATCCACACATTCTTATCTTCTAAGTAATCTTCAAGAGTATAGTAGGTTTTCTGTATCAGCCTCTTTTTAACAGTGTTTTTAAACTGCTGTAATGGCAAAGCTGAAATTGATTGCGGAATCTTATACCAAAACCCACAAACGACTTACGTACTTTTGCAAGGCGCAAAGCAGGACCCGCAAGCTTATGTCGGTTCCTGCTTTGTCTATTGTATACATCACCTATCGTTTTATAATTCTTATTTATTCATATTTCTTATTAGGGGCTCATTTAAATTAAGAACGTTTTATTTTTACTTTAATACATTTTGATATTATTTTTATTTACTACTCTGTGATAACTTTTATCTTATTTTTGGTAAATTCCCTCTTATTAATATTGTAATTGTTTAATAATAAACTGTTCAAAGAAACTATTAAATTATAAATATTTTTATTTCACGCTTGTATTAATAAGAATCATATACTTTAAACTTTTTTTTTCAATACTAAGGTTGAAGTTGACTAACGGAAGCGTGATGGTTTTTTTTCTTTACAAACATCTGCATTTAATATACGGCAATGGGAAATGACTGGTGATGTCATTGAAGACGCATCTCACGATTAGCTGTAATGACCACAAGCTTAAGATAATGTGTGTATTTTTTAAAATAGTTAATCATTTCAAGTAGAATATTGATTTGTATGTAATATTTATTTCACAATAATACATATTTTGAAATAGAAAACGTTTTTTACTCAAGTGAATTCTAGATTTAAGATTCCAAACATTGATTAAAAAAAGAAAATATTTATTTTATGGATTATCCTCATTTTCTTGACCATAAGCGTTTTACGGTTAAAAAAATAAGGAAAATAATAAAGTTCATAATTTAGTCTATAGCCTTCCTCGATAAATGGACTATCATACGTTCAAAGAATTTTTCAAGTAGGTCCAGTAGTTCATGAGATTAGCGCGTTCAAACAAACAAACTTTTTAGCTTTATATATTAGTAAAGATTTACTTCATCGCGGATTATAGCATAATAATTTCATTTGACTAGCCCGTTGGCGCAGTGGATAGTGACCCTGCCTTCAGCTCCGCGGGTCGCGGGTTCGATTCCCGCCGAGGGCCATTATTTTCTATACATGAATTTGTTGGTCTTCGAGTCTGGGTGTATATTTGTATTTAATATCTTCATAGATATAGAACAAAGCCGCCGTTAAATTGTGAAATATTTTCGCAAGCGAGCTCCATGACAGACACTTAGCACAATTAAGTTTAGTAAAACATTCAGTGTTACTTAAAATTCTTCGTTTGTTTTTATATAAACTAAGTACTAGGTTTAGTTCGTGACTCTTGCTTTAATAGGTATTATCCTCCTGCCCTTATCCCACAGGCCGCCAGGCTAACGTCAATTTACCTTAGTCGCCTTTTACGACACCTCGGCAAGGAATGAGTGGTCTATTCTACTCAGCTGAATACTACACGGCAGGTCGACTTACCTTAGTCGCCTTTTACGACACCTCGGTAAGGAATGAGTGGTCTATTCTACTCAGCCGGATACCACACGGCGGGTCAACATACCTTAGTCACCTTTTACGACACCTCGGTAAGGAATGAGGCTGGTCTATTCTACTCAGCCGGATACCACACGGCGGGTCGACTTACCTTAGTCACCTGTTACGACACCTCGGTAAGAAGTGAGGGTGGTCTATTCTACTCAGCCGGATACCACATATGTAGGCTTTTTTTTCGAACTGAGTAGCTCTAACAGACCTTACAACGTTTCGAACGGGCGAGTGCTGAAGCATATTTGAGGTTACGAAATGGAGAAAAAAGAACGCAGAAGTTCTACTAGCGGCGGGGAAGGTCGTCCTAAGGGTCCAAGCGTTCCGAACGGGGTTTATCAGACGGCGGCCGAGGCGGTCGATGCATCGGGAGCACCAGATTAGCGGAAGAAGAGACCACTTCTAGAGAAGCCCTGACCCAGAGGTGGCGCACTCTGGGGCTCAGAGGTGCTGCTATGGGGACAATATGTGTAACGGCACCCTGTCGACGCCATCAGCAGCTTGGTGGAGTACCGGCCGTAAAATACGAAGCCATTTTATAAAATATTGTGCCGTCCCCACTTAAAGCGGAATATGGACAGAATGATGTTCATTCCCTCCCTAATGTTTGAAAAGTCAGCAGTCACGTTTCTCATCTTCATTAATTAAATTTAATCATCGAATCCGTGTGAAGGTCTAAGACTAAAGTGCTTCCGTATTCGCTCCATTGGATAAGTAAAGCTGCTAATTTTTAATGTGTTAGTTCACAAATAGGGAATATAATTGATTGATTGTAAATATACTAGAACATCTGTGCCATTGGCTTCGCTAGTGTGTCCCTAAGATTTTCCTATCTGTACTATATGGATTCTCAAAATATAGATTGTTTTACTGCATTTTCGTCATTTATCAAAAGTCAAATTGCAAAATCGATATTCAGCTTATCACTACATAGTATAAAACAAAGTCACATTCTTTGTTTGTCCATATATCCCTTTGTATGCTTAAATCTTTAAAAATACCCAACAGATTTTGATGCGGTCTCTTTAATAGATAGAGTGATTCAAGACGAAGGTTTATATGTATTCGTACATTCAATGTATATATTTGTACCTTCAATACCGAGTAGAGAAATACTGTAATTTTTGAGGTTCCTAATGCGATGTCGTAAATAATTACATTTTTCCGCTAACATTGCAAACGCAGGCTAAACCCTACGAGATTTATCAAAATGATCTACTAAGTATTTGTACACCTTGAAAAGGTCTACAGAAAAGTCCGCGATGGTATATGTCTATCTCTTATGGATAGCCCACAATAGCATTTTTTGTCATTTACTTTTTACGAAAAATAATGCCCTATGTTCAAAGCAATTTTTATACAATACAGCATTAATCCTTATCCAATTATCTTAAATAAATTGTTGATTTAATATAGATCAATATGGCCGTTTACAGCATGTAATTTAAGTGAACATTTTCGGAGATATTACAGATTTAAAATGCCGTGAGGAGGCCGTACTTCGACCTATAGCACTTCGAATTTAGCAGCTTATGTCGCTCTTTCAAGAGTTTGCATAATGACAAGGAAGCTGTGAATGTTGTATATAAAAACCTTCTGTAATTAATTGTAAAAATAAAATTCATAAGGAAAAATGTTAAAATAAATAAGTAAATATATAGTATATGAATTTAGATATTCCAAAGATAGCAGTAAATCTTCTTAGTATAGGGAGAAATTGTTTTTTTCCAAATTTAACGCTTGCGGGCCACGGGCAGTAATGAATAAATCAAAACTACCGGATCGATTTTAATAATTTTTTTCACTGAGTGACATGGGCTATATATTTTATACCCGTGCGAAGCAGGGGCAAGCCGCTAGTTGTAATATAAAAAACTCGTTTCTTTGTAGAATAAAAAGTTTGAAAGCTTAATCCGAAAAAAATACGCGCCCTTTAATTTGTTTTTATTGCAGGGCATAGAATAGTAGAACTTATTTATACTAATATATAAAGCTAAAGAGTTTGTTTGATTGTTTGCACGCGCTAATCATTTGAAATATTCTTTGAGTGTTAGATAGTCCATTTATCGAGGTAGGTTATAGGCTATATAACTTCACAATAAGATGAATAGGAGAGGAGCAGCAATAAAAAGTATAACAAAAACGGCAAAATTAATAGCTTTCCTTGCGTGTGCGCTGGGTAAACGGTGATAGTTATTCAAAAATCATGTATTACAAAATTGTTCCACTCTAAAAGTTCTAAATAAAATTCTGCAAGAGCATATGTCTAGCTTTTAAGGTCAACCCATTTTAACCATTTTTATGGTTATCTAAAGACTTAATATTACGGTTTTAATCTTTCGACGCGGGTGGAACCGTTGGTGATTGCTAATTTTATATAAAACCGTAATGTACTATTAACCAAAACCTTCTTCAAAAATGCACAATATATTAGTAAAAACCGTACAAAAATCGGTTTAGTAGATTTCAAGAAAATCGATCATATACCGTACAAACAGACTATGGGGACTTTGCTTTATAATATCTATATCTTCTATACTTATAATAAATCTGTAGAGAGGTCAATTCTGTAACTGGAATATATTTCCAAAATAACTATCAGGGGGTGATTAGGAATCGATACTGATGCCAAAAATGCAATCAGTAAAAATTTTGTCTGTCTGTCTGTCTGTCTGTCTGTCTGTCTGTCTGTCTGTCTGTCTGTCTGTCTGTCTGTATAACCGTTATAGAAACAAAAACTACTCGACGGATTTTAATGAAACTCGGTACAATTTTTTTTCATACTCCTGAGCTGGTTATAGTATACTTTTCATCACGCTACAATCAATAGGAGCAGAGCAGTGAAGGGAAATGTCGGGAAAACGGGAGAAGTTACTCCATTTTTTAAGCTTCTGTCGCGTGTGCAACCTTGATGGTTAAAGCTACACAGAAATAATGTATGACGGAAATGTTTTCCTTAAAATTATATAAAAAATATCCCACGACAGCATATGTCTATCTTTTATGGTTGACTCAAAATAAGACGTGTAACTCCCGATAGCTTAGCAGTTCGAAGCTTTCTGGTTATATTTGTCTACTCCTACGTTTATATCACTCTCAGTAATCCCTAAATAAAAAAGTGAATAGTATTAACCGTTGTATAAAAAAAGAATCATTGAAATCGGTATAGAAACACCAAAGTTATACATGAAATACGCTAATAATAATCCATCGCGCGTGAATACTGAATCATGCTATAAGGATTATCACTACATAGTATAAAACAAAGTCACATTCTTTGTTTGTCCCTATATCCCTATGACTGCTTAAATCTTTAAAACTACGCAACAGATTTTGATGCGGTTTTTTTAATAGATAGAGTGATTCAAGAGGAATGTATAATAACATTCAATATGGAGTAGAGAAATACTGTAATGTTTCTAATGTGATGTCGTAAATAATTACTTTTTTTTCTTTATAATTAATAATTACTTTGATGTTAGATATAGCAGGAAATCTTCTTGGTATAGGGAGAGCGGAATTGTTTTTCTTCAAATTTAACGCGTGCGGGCCACGGGCAGTAATGAATAAATTAAAACTACTGGATCGATTGTAATAATTTTTTTCACTGAGTGACATAGGCTATATATTTTATACCCGTGCGAAGCAGGGTAGGCCAGATATGTCGGAGAAAGAAATTTATCTACACAGATTATTTGCTGCGAAGCGAAATAGGCTATGTATAGAGCACGTACAAATTTAAAAAATAATGAAGATATAAAGAGAGGTATAAATGATAAAAAACGTCGTTCTTCAGTATTCCTATAATAAATACAAAGTTACGTATTTTTCAATTTGTTCGTCTCACAGTTTCGTACATTGTTAACAATTTACTACCCATAGACAAAACTTTACTAAATTATAGGTAGAACCACGAGCTTGTATTAGTTTGAGTAATCAACGACATCCGTTGTTCTGCAAGAGCGGTTTAAAAACAAATTTTCCTGTTACTAACCTTCTGGGTGCACTTCCGCTTTGTAGTTTGTACCGGGAGTCGTGCTTATAATTTTGTAGGTATTTATGATGGCATAGGTAAAGTTAAAATCACAATTTTTTTCATTCAATTAGTAATACATAGTTGATGCAATCAGCATTAATTCTTTCAATCATTTTTTGACTATGGCAAAGCCATTCTATTAATAACCACTTAATACTTTTACTAAATTTCACTTTTATAGAATCCAGGACAAATATTCATCCAATAAGGTGCGTAAATATTTAATACTAGCAACTCTGGCCTCACGTTACGGCATCTGTTTTTACCTTCGCCTCTCTTAATATTTTGGCGGGCGTTAATTTTAATTTTGCGATAACTTAAAACGGGTAAGCGGGTATGGTTAGGAGCGAGTTTGACAATTTCTGTTTCATTAGGACTGCCTATATGGAATGGCTTTTTTGGCAGCGATTTTTTACCTCTGGGGGTTGAAAGTGCGACCCTAAGATAGATTATTGTTCGTACGTCAGCCACCGTGCAGTCGCAAATGATATGCATATGTTGTTTCCTCTGCCTCGATGGCGTATCCACGATCTTATGTTCGACAAGTTGTTTTAATGTACCTCACTAATTCTTCACATTATTATATTAAATTTAATAAATGAAATTCTATATACTAATAAAGAAGGTCCAGAAAAGAGTATTAATTAAACCCTGAACTATAATTCAACTTAATTAATACATCTCTCAAAGTATTAATTAAAGCCTGAACTATAATTCAACTTAATTAATACAACTCCCAAATTATTAATTAAACCCTGAAGTATAATTCAACGTAATTAATTAATACAACTCCCAAACGTCACATCTCACAGGATGGCTTGTTATTCCGTTGCCATCGCACCTCCATTTGTTATAGTGTGTAGCCCACCACACCGGACTCTCGGCTGTTTTCGTAGGATGCTCGGTGACAGGGAGCCAGGGCGAGTTCGCTATCAATCAGCTTGACTGGTAACACGCATGATAGCAGACCTCTTGTAATATCCGTTTACAATACATTTGTGCATTTCAGCGTTAGGTCTGTGATGTGCAAATATATCCGATCTGCTGCAGGCGATTTGGCGAAGTCCGTCACATACTGCCCTAACAGAAATCTCCGGGCATTCCCAACGGGGAATAGGGCGGATAGTTGGAGTAGGTCCCCGAGTCGGTCGATGCATTTGTTGCTCTTCCGGTGCATCGATTAATTGAGGAAGAGGCGACTGTTAGCGCTCTCCATGGTACTGGTAGGGATGGAGGCAACGCACATTACCCTGTCTTTGCCACCAAAAGCGTGGTGCAGCACTGTCAGGTTTTTAGTTGGAAAAAGTCCAAGATACCTACCGCACGTTTCAGTCGCGCGACGACTTCTAAAACGTCTGAGAGTCCGTGCTTCCCTAAATTTAAATAACCTTTATTCAAATTGGCTTAAACAAGCAGATTTTAATTGTCAAATTACAATAAAGCTACGACTGGTTCGGAAAGGTGCTCTTACCGAGAAGAACCAGCAAGAAACTTGGCGGATATTCTTTGCAAAAATAAATATTTCAATAATGTTTTTGTCAAAAATTACAATATAATCTAATGTTTAGCTGGTTGGAATTTAAATCCAAACTTTCTAATCATAAACATAGTCCTCAACAGTATCATAAGCTTTATGAATGAATGTATTTTTAATTGCTTTTTGAACTTGTGTAAAGACATAACAGACATTCGATAACAGAAATACCTGCTTTAAATACTTTAAACACACAACCTTTTGATAAGGATCCCCACAATTACCTCAAGGTCGTTACTATCGATACACTATATCAATATGCATTAAGCAACCAAACTAAGTTTAATGACACATTGTAGCCAACATACTGCGTATTGAACAAATTAATTGTGTGAATTATTTGCTGCAAGTTCTTCCGCTCACCCAATCTATGCACCAACTTTTTGAGCTAAGATCTAAGTTAGTTTAGTTGAATATAAATCTGAAACTTAAGGGATTTTTGCGATTTTTAAACTATTTCTGTCTTAAGTTTAACAAACAGTTAACTGGTAAATGGTGAAGCAAAGAAAATACATACAACGGCAGAGAGACAACCACTCTGTCTGTCAAAGAAAAAGATAGTTAATGTAATAAAACCGGCTATTCTCATGTCTAACTGTATCGGATGACGCTGACTAGTTTTAAGCCTATCCGGGGCCCTTATTCATGAATTCCTTGGTGCTCATCGCGATAACACTGATTAAAGTTTCTTTATGGTTTCTATACATTAACCACTAATACAACTCATCGTCATCTTCCTGCCCTTATCCCACTCTAAGTGGGGTCGGCACAACATGTTATAAACATGTTGTCACATGATTTGGCTACGTATTTTACGACCGGCGCCTACCTGACGTCAACTTTACTTTACGTCGTATTTTACGACACCTCGATAAGAAAGAGGGTGGTCTATTCTACTTAACCGGATACCACACGGTGAGTCAACTTACCTTTGTCGCCTTTTACGACACCTCGGTAAGACATGAGGGTAGTCTATTCTACTCAGCCGGATACCACACGGCGGGTCGACTTACCTTACTCGCCTTTTACGACACCTCGGTAAGTAAAGAGAGTGGTACTATTCTATTAAGCCGGATACCACACGGCACTACTAATACAACTCATGATACTCTAAATTAAAAAAAGAAAAAAACGGCTTTAACATTAATCTTAAATAGATAGATATTGGAATACGGGACAGTTGTAAGCTCTAATCTTTCTTTCAAGAAAGAGAAAACCTTCATGCAGTGACATAGCTACCGGAAGGCTAGACGGGGCAGTGCCCCGGACTCCTCAAACTCAGGGGTCCCTCTAAACCCCGTCTCCCTGGAGTAAGTCGAATTAGGAAGAATACGGAACATATGATTTGAAATAGTTTAGTTGGGACCCTAGTTTACATTTGCTACAGAGCTCTTGGTTACCTTGTTACGCCACTATTTTCACCCGACAGTAATATAGCACCAGATCTGTAACTTTTTTATTGTTCAACCGACTAGAAGCTTAATTTAAATCTATTAAATATTGTTCCAGAATAGTAACAGACTCAAAATGCCACGTTTCAAGACAATATTAGTCACTGGTGGTGCCGGGTACATCGGAAGCCATTGTGTGGTAGATCTACTAGAAGCTGGCTACGAAGTGGTCGCCATCGACAACTTCGCAAACGCTGTAGGTGATGAGGACGGCTCACCAGCTCTACAAAAGGCCGAAGAAATCACCGGGAAGAAAATCACGTTCTACAAAGCAGATTTGTTGAACAAATCACAAATCAACGATATTTTTGATAAGGTACTAAGCTGGAAGATAAAGTGAACGATAAAACGTTATCTAAAACTTTAAATTCCCTATGGTTTTTTTTAGATAGTTTGTAGGTAGAGATAATTATGGAAACGAATTCCGTTAAAAAACGTTCAGAAAACTTTCTTTTGAACATCTTCTCTCTGAAAATGCCATCTCTCTGTTTAGGATAGACTCAAAAACTTTTGAACGGATTTTCAAGCGGTTTTCAATACATATATTGAGGCTCTTTATGGAATCTTTTTCGGATATATCGCACGCTTAATATAAAAGTGACAATTGAAAAGGCAAATTACTATAAAGCGTAGAGTAGCGCCTAGAAAACTCGTGAGTTTTTAAAAGTCCCATGACTTGGAAGAGCGAGAAAACACTAACTTTTTTAATAGTTTGTAACGTTATATCACACATTATATTGAAATAAGGATTACACTGCTTGTATCTCAATTAAGCCTAGTTTTGAATTCGGTTAGTAAGGGTACATTATATCGAACAAATACTAATATTTATCGTTATTTTTCACTTTTTAGTTCGACGTGCTATAAAAACGAGTTTCTTAGCTTGTAATCTCTTTATTGCACAAATAAATATAAAAATAATACAATGTGCAATGGCGGATTTATTACGAAATCGGAATCTCATCCAGTCAACGAGTCTGAAATTAAAAAATAAATAAATATAAAGTATATGTAATTAAGCGTTTATTAGTATTTTTAGAGAATATTTCTGTTTTTAATTTAGGTCACTTACGAATAAATGACAATAACACAAACTTTTAAAGGTGGAATCAATATTGAGATGTACTTCACGCTCGACTGTTTGTATATATCAAGGCCATGTTTTTATACTTTTAAGAACTTAGTGTTAATAACCGTTAAAAAGACAACGTATAGCATAATACGCATAGAAGCGTTAGATAAATCGCTTGAGTTGTTCACATACTTGTATCTGTCGTTTATATTTCAATAAATATGCAAAAGTCTGTCTTTTTGTTTCGCTTTGGCTAATCCGCTGTAGCAATATTGATGCTAGTCTGCTGTAGCAATATTGATGCTAGTAGTGCTGAAAGCTAGTCTCTTAAAGATCTCAACGGCTGGACCGATTTTAATAAAATTTTCATCCATTTTTTAGACTGACGCAACGGATAATCCTATAAAATTTGGTGGCAAGTATTTATTTTAAACTGTCCATGAAAGTTTTTTTTCGAGGTTAAATCGAAAATATACACAGCTGCAACAACACGTAGCCGGACCTCTAGTACCATATAAATACTTGCTTTTCGATTTTGTCGTTGAGTTTGTGATAGTGAACGTGTGTAGTGCTTGTGTATTGTGGTCGTCGGTGGTGGAGGTTTGTGCATGTATTTTTACGGATTCTGCATGTATCAGGTATGAAAACGGATTGTCCACTCTACATTTAGCATTATATAGGTATTTTTTCTAACTTACAAAATAATTTTATTATTACTTTTGTATAAGTAAGTAAGTAAGTAACGGCCTGTTACTATCCCACTGCTGGGCATAGGCCTCTTCTCTCCGTTTTTTTTTTTTTTTTTTTGGAGAGAAGGATTGGAGCTAATACCTACCACTTTTGTATATCTACACTAATATAATATAAAGCTGAAGACTTTGTTTTTTGTTTGTTTGATTGATGAACTACTCGACCGATTTAAAAATTCTTTCGTAACGTAGTCCATTAATCGCGAAAGTCTATAGGCTATATAACATCACGCTAAGATAAATAGGAGAGGAGCAGCAATAAAAAATTGTACTATAAAAAAAACGGCAAACAAAATTTTTATAAAAAATTTTAAATTTTTTTTAAAAAAAATTTTAATTTAAAAAAGTTTTTTTATAAAACGGCAAAATTTAAAGCTTTCCTTGCGTGCGTAAACAGTAATAGTTATTCAAAAATCATGTATTACAAAATTGTTCCCCTCTAAAAGTTCTAAATAAAAGTCTGCGACAGCATATGTCTAGCTTTTAAGGTTGACCCACTTTAACCAATTTTATGGTTATCAAAATACTATATTACGGTTTTAATCTTTCCACGCGGGCAGAGCCGCTAGTGATTGCTAGTAAATGCATATTCCATATATTTCAGCACAAGCTGGAGTGCGTCATTCACTTCGCAGCCTTGAAGGCGGTCGGCGAGTCAATGCAACAACCTTTACTTTACTACCAGAATAACCTACTCGGGATGCTCAATTTACTAGAGGTTTGTATCTTTTTTATATCAAGACAATAACTCCTTATGGGTCAAGCCTACCAACGGGGAAAGGGTATGTCGGACTCGCACCTACTAAAACAACCAGTGTGCTTAGTGCGAGTTTTTTCAACCTACCCCATCGTTAGCGTAACGCGTGGTGACTTGTCCTGTATGTATAAGGTATGTAAATGTTACCTGCTTCATACTCTTAGCATTACATATGTATATTCTCTTAATAAACGTGGATTACAAAAAATTATTTTATTGTAACTTCTGTACTATAGAATTCTTACCGAGGTGTCGTAAAATACGACTAAGGTAAGTTGATACCAGGCAGGCGCTCAGTCGTAAAATACGTTGCCAAATCATTTATTTATTTTATTTATTATCATGTGACAACATGTTTGTAATATGATGTTGTGCCGCCCCACTTAGAGCGGGATAAGGGCAGGAGAATGATGACTCTTATTCTCCTTCAATTATTATTTTGTCAAGCGATTAAATGAAATAACTTTTTATTTTTCTCTATATTACCCGTATTCTCTTTCTTCTTCAATTCTTATCTTTTTCCTTCATTGAAAGAGATCCCTTTTAGGGATAAGTCTTCCTTTATACATGTGCTTTTTTAATTTTTCTTTTTCTTTTCTAACTATAGGTATGTATAAAAAGAAATAAATAAATAACATTTCTCTTTTCTTGGACATTCATTACTGTGCTCTCTTATTTTCTAATTCATTCTAGTAATATAATAGTAGATTATGATACCGTTGCATAATAAGGGTTTTTTATAGTATCACACGAGTGTTATAAGACCAAATTATGTACAGTATCATACACTACTTTATCTACTCTCATACTATAATACGTAAAACAATATTAATAAAAACCAAACTTTGTTTAAATATTGAAAAGATTTTTTAATGTCAAATGTTAGCGCCAAGGCGCAACGATTGCGCATGCGTGTTGCGTCGCCGCGGACTCGTTCATTGAAACCTTTTTTTTTAATGTAGAAGTTCTACCTCCTTGGTCCGGCTCGAGGTTGTATAAGTGTATCGTTATGATTAAAAAGTTATATTAAGATACAGGTGTCCATACAAGACCTGTATCGTAATAGAACTTTTATTTTTTTATTTTTGGCCTGTACGTAATGTTTCAAATCAAATCAAATCAAAATAATCTTTATTCAAATAAGCTCTTACAAGCACTTTTGAATCGTCAAGGATCAATATGATTAATGAAGCTACAACTGGTTCAGAATGTTGCTCTTACCGAGAAGAACCAGAAAGAAACTCGGCGGTCATTCTTTTAAACATTTTCAATTTTACATAATGTAACCGCAGTCCTGTATGAAGCTGAAAAGATTTTCAAATCGAGGCTTTTTTTTCATCCTATATGTATGTCTTTTTGTATTTAAGTGTGTATTTAAAAAATATATAAGTATATATTCACCAGTTGTCTGTCTACCATAACACAAGTATTAAGTTACTTACTTTGGGGACGGACGACCGTGTGTGTAAGTGTCCCATATATTTATTTATTTATTTATTTATATGGATGAAAATCTTCAATTCAATTTCAAATCTTCAATTCAATTCAATCTTTGAAAATCTTCAATTTTGTAATACCTATGCTTTACGCACAAATACATCTCTTATACTTAACTTAAACCTTTCTGTATTTTTTTTGTCATAACAATTTTGGTTTCAGTTTTATAATCTTTGTATAATAGTATCACAGAAGATAAAAGAGTATCACAGAAGATTTAGTATCGATGTAATTCTTATCTTCTAGGTAATGCGATCACACAATTGCTACCAAATGGTGTTTTCATCGTCTTGCACGGTTTATGGGGAACCCGAACACCTGCCCATCACCGAGACTCATCCGACTGGCAAAATAACAAACGTGTATGGAAGAACTAAATATTTTATTGAAGAGATGCTTAAAGACTTGAGCGCTGCAGATGATGTAAGTTTAAAATATGTATATAATACGTTAAATTTATATACTAATATATAAAGCTCAAGAGTTTGTTTGTTTAATTGTTTGAACGCACTAATCTCAGGAACTACTGGACCGATTATTATCGAGGAAGGCTATAGGCTATATAACTTCACACTAAGATGAATGGAAGAGGAGCAGCAATAAAAAATAGTACGCAAACTGCAAAATAGGCTTTCCTTGCGTGCGCTAAGTAAACGGTGAAAGTTATTCAAAATCGATTAAAAAATTGTTTCCCTCTAAAAGCTCTAAATAAAAGCATGAGGATGATGAACGGTTCTAAACGTGATCCAATCCGATATCCAATCAATGATCTATATTAACGCTTGTAGCCACGTGTGGTACATATGTACAGAATAAGCTCGACAACCGGTCCTGTTAACCTACTAAACGCCTAATTCAGACGGAATAAAAAAAAAGTTCAAGGCCTTTAGCGGTATCGCTACGTGACTGACAAAGGAAATGTACTCATCCGTTTAGAATTTCTGTGTCCGACATTTATTTTTTTCTGATAAACGGTAAAGAAAGTTTATCTCCAACTAGTTGACCGTGCGAAGGTTATTTTGCGATAGAACTTACTAGCAATCGCCAGCGGTTCCGCGCGCGTGTATAGGTTAAAACCGTAATATAATTTTGATAACCATAAAAATGGTTAAAGTGAGTTAATCTGAAAAGCTAGATATATGCTGTCGCGGACTGTTATTTAGAACTTTTAGAGGGGAACTATTTTGTGATAGTTAATGTATAGAACCGGCTATACTCGCGTCTTATTTTATCGGGTTAGCCAGACTAGTTTCGAACCCATCCGGGTTCATGAATAAGTGCCCCGGATGGGCTCGAAACTATACGGGCTAACCCGATAAAATAAGACGTGAGTATAGCCGGTTCTATACATTAACTGTGAATACTACTCACGAGCTGTGATGGCCCAGCGGTGCGACCGTGTGAATCTCTAGAGACGATCACGGATTCAAACCCGGGCAGACCCCAATGAGTTTTTCTCTTAAAAACTTGTGTCTAATTGATAATTGCAATTTATCACACGCTTTTCGGTGAAGGAAAACATCGTGAGGAAACCTGCATATCTGTAGAGAATTCTGGAGGTATGTGTAACCTACCAATCCGCATTGGAGCAGCGTGGTAGGTCTTAGCTCCAATCCTTCTCTCCAAAAATGGAGAGAAGAGGCCTATTCTCAGCAGTGGGATAGTAACAGGCCGTTACTTACTACTCACGAGTTTAAAATTAAAAAAATTGTGATACATGATTTTTGAATAAGTTTCACCGATTTAGCGAATGTAAGGAAAGCTTTAAATTATGCTTAAAATATATTTTATTGCTGCTCCTCTCCTATTCATCTTAGCGTGATGTTATATAGCCTATAGCCTTCCTGGATAAACGGACTTCTTACACTCTAAGAAATTTTTAAACCAAAAATCAAATCGGTCCAATAGTTCCTGAGATTAGCGTGTTCAAACAATGAAACAAACTATTCAGCTTTATATATTGGTATATAGATATTTTTAGGGAATTTTTAGTGTGCATTATTAAAAAAAATTGTTCAAAAATTAAATATATTTTCTAAAATTATTTTTTTTAGAAATGGAATATTATATCGCTGCGGTACTTCAACCCCGTTGGCGCACATCCTTCCGGCTTGATCGGCGAAGATCCAACTAAGGAGTTCACCAACTTAATGCCCTTCATGGCGCAGGTGGCGCTCGGCAAGAAACCTGTTCTAACAATCTTCGGCAACGATTACAATACTCCGGATGGTACAGGTCAGTAGTCATCCATTGAATCTAACAATTTCTACGCTCTAAGCCCATTTCGTTCTATTCGATGATTCTGCCTTATTCATCTATGATGCATATTTGACTGGCCCGTTGGCACAGTGGGTAGTGACCCTGCCTTCAGCTCCGTGGGTCGCGGGCTTGATTCTCACATATCGTTTAAATTTGTAATTTTAATTTACAAGGGATTGCGTTAAAATATGTGACGTCACATTAAATTCAATATGGCGTCCTCGAGATGAGCTCAAGTTGTACTTATTTTAAAATGTTGTAAAGCATATTGTATCACAATAATACTAATATTTTTCGTTCATTATTTTCATTCTACCTATATTAAGAATTATTTTTCACTGTTTAGTTCGATATGCTATAAATGCCTGTTTTTTTAACTAGGTATATTTAATTCAACTAAAAGTTGCCTACCGTCATTTTAACTCATGTAATTAATTGTAAGATCATCTCAGGTTCTTCACATTTATTATTTCGTTATTGACCGGCTCGTTGGCGCAGTGGGTAGTAAACCTACCTTCTGCTGCACGGGTCGCGGATTCGATTCCCGCCGAGGGCCAACATTTTCTATAAATGAATTGTTGGTCTTTGAGCCTGGGTGTATATTTGTATTTAAGTATATATTTAAAAATATATAATTAGGTAAGTATATATTCACCAGTTGTCTGTCTACCATAACACAAGTATTAAGTTACTTACTTTGGGGACGGACGGCCGTGTGTGTAAGTGTCCCATATATTTATTATTATTATTATTTATTATAGACCTACCTGGCCAGATCTGCTAGTATATCTTTAATCATTAGAAGCCTTTAATCAACTTCCAATGTATGTATGTGAAGGTGGAATCTTGCAAGTTAAATTTTACACACTTCCCGTGGTAAGATTAGATGAAATTTTACTGGTCCAATCCTGATGGCATTATAATAAGCATAACATGATGGTAGTGCCAGGATTGGCTCCAGACGAGGGAACTGCTCAATGGTTAACAGTAGGGACATGAAATTTAGTTAAAAGATTTTTTTTAATTAACTTGTATTACATTTTTTTTTATTTACACAAAAAAATGTATAAGTTATATCTATCTAAATAAATGTACAAGTCATGCCCGCGTGGAATGGTCCCAAGAATGCTGGAACTTGTATATATAGTTATTTAGAATCTGAATTTCGGAAACGACTCCAACGATTTTGATGAAACTTGGTATGTAGGAAGTTATGGGGGCGTAAAATCGATCTAGCTAACTGAAAAACTGCCATAATATTGTTTTAAAATATACGCTAAGGAAAGTCATTTGTTAAGTTCAGTTAGGAACGGGTGGACTGAAGAATTGAAAATACTCGGGTTCAAGTCCCAGATATCATTTTTGTTTCTTTTAATTTACCTAATTGTATTTTTTGTCTTTAAAATTGCCGACCAAGGCTCTGTTACAAAGGTACTAATGTAATAATAAAATGTATTAATGTTAATAATAAACGTTACTTAACAGGTATCCGAGATTATATCCATGTCATGGATTTGGCGAGCGGTCACGTGGCCGCGTTAAATTTGCTTAACGAAAACCACGTCAGGCTTAAGGTTGGTATATATTAGTAATTTTATGGACTTATTTAATATATAACTATTACAATAACTGTATCAGTTAGTAAATGAAATCTTATATAAAGAGATAACGTGATTGTATATTTATAAATTCGTAGGCACGCGCTTGGCCTCACATGAGGCTCCGTTAGGACGTTTCCGAGGCTAGTACAAAGTACGCTCAACCTTAGGGCCCTAAAATTTGTTTTCTACATGTATCATCCCGGATTTTGTTAAAACCTCACTACTGGACAAAGCTCTTTTTCGGAGAAAAAGATACGTCCTTCTTTTCAAAAAAGCTGAAAGGAGGCGTAGGTGTACCCAGAAGTGGGATAGTAACAGGACGTTACTGTGTACAAAAAAAAAACTACAGAGTTCCAGAAATGCCTTACTATCAAATAATTGCAAATCTATTATAGTGTACAATAAAATTCCAGAAATGATAAGAGAACTGACCTTCATTTTGTTTAAATTAAAACTTACAATGTGGCTTAAAAAAATATTACACTTTTTTTTAGACATAAAAAATGTACATTAAATTTTATCGATTTCCAACACTAATGTAGTATATTAACATAATTTTAATTAAATTTTTTAATTTTGTAATTTTGCATGCCTATAGTCCTAGGTGAAACATTTCTACTAGATAATATGTAACACCTTATTGTAAAAAATGTTTCAGCAAATAAAGAAATTTGAATTTGAATTTAAAGAAACAACAGTTGTACACCCAAAATCCAAAATATTCTTCAACTACTAACAACTAAACTAAATAACGAGAACAAACAGCAAAAAACAAGAAGGTTGCTCTTTTCAAAATATAATTCTCATACTTAATTGGTTCTATTTATACATAGCCATTTTGTACAAGGTCGAAGAGTAGCTAAATCTATTTATTTAGGACCTGTTTCACAAGTGACCAATCAACTGTCAGTTAGCTTATTCGGAACATATCTGACACATATATCAGAATTTTGCGTTTCTCAGGTTTCTGATATTCTTCAGCACTTACAAGTCCCTAATAAGTAAACAGGTAGATCATGTGGCTGTTATTTTGTTTATCTGCTGGATAGCAAATACCTATTTTAAATGGCCGCAAATTTATTTTTTAAATTTTTATTAGTTTATTTGTCGGTTAACTATTTGACACTTTATCAGTAACTTGTGAAACAGACCCTTAATCATAGTAGTATACTTGATTTTTTGTTTCAGACACTCATTAAGTTATTTTAAAATAGCTTTTACCCGCGACGTGTGGACTGTTGTCGTTTCAATAATAGATGGCACTTTTCAATATCATCCTATTAACGTAGAATAAACAGGATTTCTATAGCCTAAATGTTATTCCGGTGTATAAGGAATAATTGTGCCAAATTTAGTCGACATTGGTTCAGCGGATTCGCCGTGAAAGAGTAGCAAACACATCCATACTTTCGCATTTATAATTTTAGTAGGATAGAATTGCGGTAATGGCAAGGCTAAAAGTGGTATTTTGAAGCCCACCAACGTTTTACATACACATAAAGATTCTATAGATTCCATACACATAAAGCACATTACAGGTATATAATCTGGGCACTGGGAAAGGAGTTTCGGTCAAAGAGCTAGTGGGGGTATTTGAGCGGGTGACCAGCGCCAAGGTGCCTGTCAAATACGTGGCGAGGCGGATTGGTGATATCACGGCCATGTGGGCGGACGCGTCGCTCGCTAAAGAAGAATTGGGATGGACAACTAAGCGGTCCGTGGAAGAGATGTGTACGTTTTTGACCTTTTTTAAAGCTTTCATTCAACTTGTCAACTACCTAGTTAATAACCAGGTATATTTAATTCAACTAAAAGTTGCCTACCGTCAGTTTAACTCAAGTAATTGTAAGATCATCACAGGTTTTTCACATTTGTTCATATATTTCATTATATTTTGTAGTCTTTTTTGAGTTTCAACGCAAATCTTTACCAAAGTCCTAAAATAATTTTGTCACATTTTGTTGTTTTTTTTACAGGCACAGACTTCTGGCGATGGCAAACAATGAATCCAGACGGATATCCCAAGAAGAACAAAACTACCGTCATCGTTGTAAACGGAAGGAGTTAACGCAAATCATAGATATAACTTTTCTCTAAATATAGCCATGTATTATTAAATATTTTATTTATACTTTATTTTATTTATTTATAAAATTTTATTGCACATTGCAATAATAAAATAGAATTAATCAAAAAAGAGAAATAAAATAGCAATTTCTAACATTTAAGACATAGATAATACACTATAGTTAGTCTTATACATTTATTTACCTAGAAACGGTCATAATTTTTAGAACGTTAATATCTAATACTGCTGTACTAAAGTACATTATCAGTCACAAACAAGAAGGTTTGTAAATTTGTTAATAACATTTATCAAACTGATTGAAGAGAAAGAGAGCGAGTGCTAGTGAAAATGCGAGATACGGCGTGAGAGGGAGTGCGAGAGACAGCGTCGGAGGGAGTGCGAGAGACAGCGTGAGAGGGAGTGCGAGAGACAGTGTGAGACTGAGTGCGAGAGACTTCGTGAAAGGGTGTAAAAGACACCGTGAGAGTGCGAGAAACAGCGTGAGATGGGAGTGCGAGACAGCGTGAGGTAGAGCGAGCGACAGCGTGAGACTGAGTGCGAGACAGCGTGAGTGGGTGTAAAAGACACCGTGAGAGTACGAGAAACAGCGTGAGAGGGAGTACATGAGACAGCGTGAGAGGGAGTACATGAGACAGCGTGAGAGGGAAAGTAGGTTCTAGAGACATCGTGAGAGGGAGAGTCAGCGTGAGATGTAGAAAGCCAGAGACAGCGTAAGAGGGATTGCGAGACATTATTAAAGGGAGAGTGCGAGAGAGAGAGGGTTATTATCGGTGCTTTATATTTTAATTATATTCATATTTAGTATTTCGGCGTCAATATATCTATTGGGGTGGTTTATAGACCAAAATTAAGGTAATATTTCAAGTCATAACTCCTCGTATAGAGATACATGTTGCCATTTCAAAGGCTCATAACCTAAACTGGTTGTATTTGGAAGGAGATAGCGTGCGAATAATTCTAATATCTGCGGCTTTTCAACATCGATGTACGGCGTCAAGAGATCTGAAAGAATGATTTATTTAACATTATTATCATGAACTACACCAGTATTTCTATACCTAGGGCCCTCACAACGGGGGAGGGGGCAATTTGATTGTTATGGGGGTAATTTAAATTTAAATGCAGAGAAGAGAGTGGGAAGGTCAGTCACAAACATCAAGTGCAACTAATATAAAGTTTGTAAAAAAGTAATTTAAAACCTCACCTAACAATGGCGGTTTATGGGAATGCAATGCACTCGGTATACTCGTCACCAATAATTCCTCAGGTACATTTTTAATATTACCCACTTTGCCTATTAAAATCCTTTCATACGGCTGCTTTTTACTCCCAGTACCAAACTCACAGAGTGGTTTGAAATCAATTGTCAACTTTAACCAATACCATGTTGTGAGATATTCGACACCCCACTTTGGGAATATGAAATCTTTGATAGCACTGATGTTACTTGGTGCATTTGTACACCATACAGCGACAATACAGTTATCTGATAGGTGATCCTTTACCGGTATTGATGCTATATCTTCATTGTACATCATGGAGTAACTGTGACAAAGACAACAGCATTAATTAATTGTATACAGGAAAAAACCCCTTATGGGTACCGCCGCCCGACGGGGACAGGCGGCGGTTATGTCGGACTCGCACCGACTAAAACGACCTGTGTGCTCCACCACACTGCCGATGGCAAGGACAGGGTGTCGTTGTACACATTGCCCCCATCCCCACCGACAGCTCTGATCCCAGAGAACACCTCCTCTGAGTAGGGACCCCTCGAAAGAGAAGCCCCCTTCCGCTGACCGGTGCATCGGGAGCACCAGATGCACAGCCGCTTTAGGCTGTAAGCCAGACGTCCGATATACCCCGTTCGGAACGTCCAAAGGTTCCTTAACAGGGCAGAAGACGATGGGCTTAGGCAAGTCGCTACCATCTGGACTCACCAGCAGTAGATTGGATCCAGAACAAAAGTTCCCGGAACCGCTCCAACGCCCCTCTCCGCAAAGCAAAAGGAGACCACCGCTGCCCGCGATCGCTCCCTGCCCACTGTGTATCGTCCCCATCCTCCTGCCCTTATCCTATTCTAAGTGGGGTCAGCACAACATGTTATAAGAATAGATTAGCGGAGAGAGGGGACTATTAGAGAGGCCCGGAACCAGAGGCGGTGCACTCTGGGGTTCAGAGTTGCTGCTGGCGGGGATGGGGGCAATGTGTTCAACGGTACCCTGTCACCGCCACCAGCAGCGTGGTGGAGCACTGTCATGTTTTTAGCCGGTGAGAGTCCGACATACCCACCGCTCGTATAATGGGTTTTCCTGACATAAAAAAAACATGTTATAAACATATTGTCACATGATTTTGCAATGTATTTTACGACATCAACTTACTTTATCTGGTTGAGTAGAGTAGACCACCCTATTTCTTACCGAGGTGTCGTAAAATGCGACTAAAGTTAGTTGACGTCAGGCAGGCGCCCGGTCTTAAAATACGTAGCCAAATCATGTGACAACATGTTTATAAAATGTTGTGCCGACTCACAGGCAGGTAGCCACATTTCAGTTATCTTTGACAACTAATTTGCTTCACTGATATTAGAGACAAACCTTTAATCCTTCTCTTTACTCCTCACCTTTAGTCCTCACCCTATTTCTTACCGAGGTGTCGTAAAATGCGACTAAAGTTAGTTGACGTCAGGCAGGCGCCCGGTCTTAAAATACGTAGCCAAATCATGGGACAACATGTTTATAACATGTTGTGCCGACCCACAGGCAGGTAGCCACATTTCAGTTATCTTTGACAACTAATTTGCTTCACCGATATTAGAGACAAACCTTTAATCCTTCTCTTGAAAGAAAGTGAATGCTTTTGGTCCAGAAGTGGGATAAAAACTACTACAATGGTTATATATAAGATATATATATTAGAAGAATGATGTCTACAGATAATTTAACGAAACATAAGGAGGAAAGTGTAAACCAGTTTTTGACAAGTTGAAACAAAGAAGACTCTTATTTAAGAGTATTACACGTACATTACACATGCTTTTCGTAATCTCTATAATATAAATAGAGACTTAAGGGTTAGTATCATAATTTTACACATTTTAAATATACAAAAATACCTTAGTTTATCATTGGCGCCTTTTAACCGTCTGATGTATTTATTCCACCAAGGTGGGTCTGCTATCACTATATCAAACTTATTGCCTTTCAATTTTTGACATTGCTCTACCACATCACCGCAGAAGAATCTGAAAACTACTACACATGTAAATATATTTCTTAGTGTATGAACGAATATAGTATCATTTAGTTATATTGCAAAAAATACCACTTAGAGGCAATTATTTGGCTCAATTAAATTATTTTTTAAATACACTTATTTAAAAAATAATCTTATGAGAAATGAATATGAAAATTCATCAAAAATTCAATAAATATAAATAAATAATAAATTTAACGACAAAAACACACATTTGTTTGTTACATTTGTTGTTTACAACACCTCGGTAAGAAATGAGGGGTGTTCTATTCTACTCAGCCGGATACCACACGGCGGGTCGGCTAATCTCAGTCCCCTTTTATAACACCTACATAAGAAATGAGAGGAATTGTACTAGCAACCTCCAGAGCTAAAGGCAGGGGTTACTGCTATCTGTTCCAAAGAGGTTAGGCAATAAATATTGATTTAGTACAAGATTCTTAACACAAAAGTTGCCTGCTTAGCCGATAATCTCTTAATAAAGTCTTATAATTAATTAATAGGGACCAATTGGTCATGGCTTCATACCTCTTACCACTCAATAATTAAACACCTAATAATAATAACAATAATAACCTAATCTAGGTTATTTAAAATATAGATAATTTTTTAGTTTTACCTGGAATTGTTGGGTATCAAAAACCATTGATCCCTGATATTGCATTTTAGTGGAACATCTGAATTATTACCACCGTTCAACCCATGGTGGTCAAATACTGTTGATTCAAATTGTTTCCGTGCAAGCTCCCTCACATTTGATGTATCTAATAAATCATACTTTTTACTTAAATTAAGTTTAATATCTGATGGTAATTTTTTAATGAAGTCATTGTAAACATTCTTTATATTATATGTCTGAAACAAAGATATCGCCACTATAAACAGAATATAAATTTAAGAACATACAATTTCTAAAGTGGTAAGTAACAATATAAATTATACTCTTTAATATATATCATACACATTTTTTAATGTTATTAAGCAAATAAATGTGAAAAAGTAATATTTTGATGATTTCAACTTTCAACATTTCGGTTATATTTTGATCTCTCATTTTCACTATAACACAATACTTTATATTGTTGGCAAGTTTTTACTTACTTCTAACATCTCTTTACTTTCTCTTGACCTCTTCCTATTTTCAATTATCCTATTGATGGCCCTTTTTATGCAAAACAAATTCCTGTTGATAGTTAAATTACACTCGTCGCCTAGTTCACATTTAATATTTTTGTAAATTTTCGTAATATAATCTCTATGATCTAATAAACACACATTATTATCTTTAAATAAAGCACTCATATTAAATTGTTTTCTCTCTAATTGAGGACTGAGGTTTATTTACTTATTACAGCTTTAATCTAGAATCACCTATTTTGACAAAAAATATCAATGATAAATTTTGACCATAAAACCAAAGATTACAGTGTACATAATGAACATAAAACTATTCTTGTAGGTACTCAACATACATTAAAAAAAATTACCTATCTTTATAAAATTGAAAAAAATACATAATATAAATTATTGATATATTATTATTGGCTTGACTTGATTCATGATTGATATATTATTGAAAAATAAATTAATATGTAGTATTTATGTATAATAGATAAACATATCGTTTAGTAATCTATGATTATTGTCGTCGATAGTTTTGGCATGATGTAAATTATTGTTTTTTTAAAATAAGGTTATTCTTTAGTTAGTTTCTGAGGTGCTGTAGCGATAAAAAATTAAATATTTAACGCTAAAAATCACAAATATTCCAACGAATAATACAGAATTTATATCAGAGCAAGTTATGAGTTCAAAATTATAACTTGGTTTTTTATAAGTAAAAAATTCTTGAGTCATTGACATTTCGACAATATATTATCATCTGTCGACTCTTTGGCTTATCATTTCTTTTGTCAAGTGGTGTGTGATATGTCAGTGAATTATTTACATATTTTGATTTGATGTCAAAGGGGAAGGACGAATTCAAAGGTTGATGATCGCCGTAAGTTTATAATGAACTTAAAAGTTGTGTATATATTGGAAACATTCAGTGTGACTGTAAACAGCAAACTAAACTTGTATTTTAAATCAAAGGCAGTTGTGGCCTATAGTTCTCGATAAAACTCGATTTTTTGAAGTGATACAAGCAGTTTTTTACTGATTCTTCTATTAATAACAATGATTTTTGGTGTTAGTTTGGATCGCTGAGACTCATTAGCATGGCTGTAAAAATTTGTAAGTATGATTTACACACTTGTATGTTTTGGACTTCAGTAACAGCGATGTTAGTCTCGTCAGTATTACGCTGTTCAAAATAAGTCCATAATAGTTAAGAAAGCAGTTTAAGACCGTTTCAATATTTTAAATAACTCAGTTTTCGTATTTAGATTAAACGCTACAGATAATATTATAAAGTTAAAAAATAAACAAATCAATGTCACGTTGTTTTTTGAACTATTATTTACAAAGAAAGACCTTGTGCTTCTTTGGTTCGAGAGCATCATTTATTTGAGTGTTATCTTACCAAGGTAAATGCATGCAGTCACTGTGCATGATTGTTTATTCATGCATGTTTATCCTTTTTGGATTTTCATTTGGCCATAGTGTTCTTTGAGGTACAATGTGTTTTATCTCATACAATGCGATATTAATGAATTTTTATTACTAGTATTTTGCAGTAATATTTATGCATGTTGTAACATTCTCTTTTGTTTAATGATAGTTAATACAGTAATATTTCTATTCTCTTTTTTGTACATGTATATGTTTTTATATATTTCCTTTACTTAAAAGGCTGGCAGATTATACTATAATTATCTTTAGTATTGTTCTCATTTTAAACAATTATTTATAAAAAATGGTGGCCATAAATTTATTTTTAAAAATAGCTGATATTTTTATGTTTGGATTGTACCCAAAACTTTTATCAGAATACATATTGACCTGTAGAATATCTTTCGTTGCATAGAAAAATTATCTGTGGTAAAATTTATAAATAATTGAATTGATAATTTAAAAATATTAAAGTTTAATTATGTGCAGGCTTTAACTACATATAATATATTACAATACTTACATACTTATATGACTATTATAATACTAGAATTTTTTAATTTTGTTATAATAATAATAATAATTTATTTATTTATATATTTTTGTTATCTGTTATATTGAATTTAATTAAATACCAAACTGCATGTAAGATTGTCTTGTTTGAAATTAGCATGACAGTGAAACTTTAATATCAATATTTTACGTTTTTGACAGTGATAATTATTTTATTTGTCATAAGGTATTTGACACATCATATGAAAATTTAATTTTGCTGCATGTCTTAACGTGAATTTTAATGATGTCAAATCTCACACCTCCATACAATATTTCGCTACTCATATTTGTAGTTTTTTTTGCATACCGTACATATATCTAAATAAGAATATTGTGTTAGGGATATCATTGTTTGGAATTTGTAAGATTAGATTAAAATATGAAGTAAGATTTTATCAATATTGTTAACCAGAACAAATATTACTGAATCTATAAGCAACAAAGATTTTTACAGATTACTTTGCACAAGTGATATTAATCTTATCAATATTGTTTTAACAATTTGTTGGTGCAGTGGGTAGAAACCCTGCCTTCAGCTCTGCGGATCAGGGTTTGATTCCCGCTGAGGGCCAACATTTTCTATAAATGTATTTGTTGGTCTTTGAGCCTGGGTGTATATTTGTATTTAATTATGTATTTAATAAATATAAAAGTATATATTCACCAGTTGTCTGTCTACATGTCTGTCTTTGGGGATAGACAACTGTGTGTGTAAGTATCCCATATATTTATTTATTTTATTATAAATATGATTCAAAAACATGAGATTTCATAGAAAAGCCATTGGTATTGTATTTGAACACATAAAACATTTTGATCACAAAGTTCGGCCACAGCTCTTAGTTAACATTCTATATTTAAATATTTGAAGAGTATGTTATTAAGAAAGTGACAGATAATGAATTATTAGTAAATATTGTTATCTTTATAGACTAACAATAAACACTTATTTACTGATAAGCCACTTATCTGACATGTTTATATTTAAATAGGTATTCATTTCCTATTTCCGTTAATTTTTGTAGTTAGGTTTACCTTTTTTTAAAACAGCAATTTTGAAATCTTTCATTGAGCATGTAATATGTATTTTCGTTCATTAATGATACGAAAGAAAATGTTTATAAATCAATAATAGGTAAATTACTTAATATTTTTCGTGTGATAAATTATACGGAGTCGAAATATGGTAATAGTTTCATTGACTGTACTGTTAGTTGTACGAAGCGGCGATCGGGGGCGAATATTGATCAAGGGTTGTATTGCGCGTGTGTGCGCACACCCCTAACACCGACGGGGCGGTGCGCGGTAATGTGCGTGTTGTCCATGTGCCAGCGAGCCGGGATCCTGTGCCGACCGTAACATCCCATAAATACTAATGTCCTATATACCATATAACGTATCTAATAATTAAAAAATCTAACGCGACCCTAACGAGATGTAAATTATATCTGCCGCGACATATTTCGTGTTGCGGCCGCGATGGCACCATAAAAATCAATAAATCTCGTGTAACTAGTATTGCATTCGACCCAGTGACTGTACTGTGATGAATATATCGCGAGTGTATACGGAGTGTACTTGCTTTCCAGTGGTCAAAGGTCGATAAGGCGGGTACCCGATGTTCAATCACAAGTTACCAACTGATTTTCCAATGCAAACCCTCCGTAAGAAAACCAGCCCTTGCAAATGTGAGTTCTATACGTGACGCTTTTACACGAATTTTTTTCTTATATATCTGCGTTTATGAGGTGTTTAGTTAGAGCTGTATCAGCACGTTAGGGCACCCTCGCTTGATTGTATATTTTGCGTTTGTTTTCCGTTGTAATGCATGGTCCGGTGTGCGAGGATCGGCACTAACCCGTGCTATGCTATTCCCATGTCATAATTAGTGAACCCTGGTTTTGAACAGAGGGTGTTTTGTGGGCCCTGGCGGTGGAGCGGTGGTGCGGCGGGGGGAGTAACTAACTTTTGTCGGTTTGTTCGGAATAATGCAGGTGTGTCATTTCCAGCATCTTCTGCGGCAGTTCGGTGAGTACTGCATATTGCATATCACGCTTCACAGTAGTTTGAAAGAATGGCCACGAGCGATTCCCTTTTTTTGGTCCCTATTTAATCCCATTATAACCTTGTACATAAATGCTATTATATCTTTAATATTTCATCATCATCATACTCCTGCTTATCCCACTCTAAGAGGGGTGGGCACAACATGTTATAAACATGCTGTCACATGATTTGGCTGCGTTTTTACGACCGGCCGCCTGCCTGACGTCAACTTACCTTAGTCGTATTTAACGACACCTCGGTAAGAATGAGGGTGTTCTATTTTACTAAACCGGATACCACAAGGTGGGTCAACTTACCTAGTCGCCTTTTACGACACCTCGGTAATAAATGAGGTTGGTCAATTCTACTCAGCCGGATACCACATTTGAGTTAATATGTATCTATGGAAACGGCTCCTATGATTTTTATGAAATTCAGTAAGTTTTGGGGGAAAAATTGATCTAGCTAGGTGTTATTTAATAAAATGTCGTATATCTCTATTTTGAGGGACTAAAAAGACTGCTTTAATTGAGATATAATATGAGAAAGCAAAGGATAGCTCAATTGGCTAAGGATAAGATTTTATTATAAACAACTATTGAGTGTTAAGAAAATTTATCCAGGAATGTAAATATTATGGAAAGAGTACTTAATTTTATTTTAATAAAGCAAGTTCTTTTAATATTGTAAATACATATCAAATTTATCAAAAATACGTAGTTGCTATTTAAAGTTCTATATTCAATTAGTTCTGTATTGCGTATAATATTTCGTATAACTTGGAAATGTTACTTCAAGGCAACATTTTTATTTGTTACACTTCAAAAATACATTGTAATGATTCCATTAATGTAAGTAATACGTAACACATTAACACTAAACTGAATTATTACACTGTAAGTAATAGCTTGCCAGTAAAAATTTAAATTTTATTATTTAACATTTGCACGCTGTGTCATAAAAAGCGACAAAGTTGTTAACCCACCGTATGTATGGTACCGTACCGTTTGAGAAGAATAGACTAACCTATTTCTTACCGAGGCGAATAAGGTAAGTTGACTCACCGTGTTGTATCCGGTTGAGTAGAATAGATCACCTTCTTTGCCAACTGATGTGTCCTAAAATTCGGTTAATGTAAATTAACCCACCGTGTGGTATCCGGTTGAGTAGAATAGACCACCTTCTTTCTTACCGAGGTGCCGTAAAAGGCGACAAAGACAAGTTTACCCACCGTGTGGTATCCGTTTCATTAGAATAGACCAACCTCTTTCTTACCAAGATATCGTAAAATATGACTACGGTGAGTTGACGTCAAGAAGGCCGGTCCTAAAATACGTAGTCAAATCATGCGACAACATGTTTATAACATATTGTGCCGATCCACTTAGAGTGGGATAAGGGCTGAGGATACTGAACATTACACGCTATGCTACTCATATTGATTGAAAAACAGTTGTTGCGGTTAAGAGATTAAAATAGACTGACTTAAGAAAGACTACGTCGAGTCTTCTCGTCACCCATCCCACAGAGTCTAAAGACTAAAGTATTTAACCAGTGTGTCCTACCTGTCATGACTTACGGTGCAGTAACGTAGACACTAACAGTTAAGGCGGTCCACAAGCTTGAGTCGCTCAGCGGGTTATGGAAAGAGCTATGCTTGGGTTTTCTCTGAGGGGTTGTATTCGTAACGAAGTAATCCGTCAGAGAACTAGGGTCACCGACATAGCTCAGCGCATAAGCAAGCTGAAGTGGCAATGGGTTTGCCATATCTGTCGCAGAACCGATGACCGTTGGGGTAGACGTGTTCTGGAGTGGAGACCGCGAATCGGGAATCGTAGTGTAGGACACCCTGAGACTCAATGAAGTGACTATATACGTAGGACAGCGGGCCGAGGATGGAAGCAAATAGCCCAGTAATTATAAATAGCCCAATAATTGGAGAGGCCTATGTCCAGCAGTGGACTAAAATGGGCTGATAATGATGAGGAAAACATTTACTGGATTGCAAGGCAAGGGTATATTGTCCATTGTCCTTAAACAAGTATTTTAAAACCAGTACAAGACGCTATCGGCAATAATCTGAAACATGTTTAAAGATAAATCAGAAGTTGACAAAGACGTTTTTATTGTTCTCAACATGCACTGTTCTTATCAGTCATATTTATCAATATCTTATAAAGTTTTATCGCTGGAGTGATCAATGGATCATGTGAAGCTTTAATATTTAAATGAGTTAATCTTGTATATACCTACATATATAGAATCTGAATTTTGCAAACGGCTCATGCAAAAGCTGTCATTTGTAAAGTTATGATAGCGCAGTGGGGAACGAGTGACAGCGATGGCCTCCTTCTGCGAGAACGTTATCTCGCAAAAGGTGACGACGGTGCGGATCAGAGAAGTCGAGTCCTTGGATCCGATCCGCCATTAACAACTAACGGCATTTATCGGACGCTCTCTGAAATCTGCCGACCGCCTCGGGGGCCTACCCGAGGCGGTCGGTGCATCTGGTACTCCCGATGCATCGATTAGCAAAAAGAGAGGCCACTATTAAGAGAGACATCGTCCTGTTAGAGAGGTGATTCTCTCTGGGGTACAGAGCTGCTGATGGCCGGGATGGGACCAATTTGTACAACAGTACCCTGTCTCCGCCACCAGCAGTGTTGTGGAGCACTGTCAGGTTATTAGTCGGTGAAAATCCGATATACCCGTCGGGCGGTGACGACCCATAATGGGTTTAGTTTAGATAATCTTGAGGAATTTTGTTATGAATTATACATTGCATTAATTAAACTAATTATTCTACAGACAGTTGCTTGTTTGTAATAAAATATTGGGCGTGTAAGTATACTCGGATAATGAGTGTTAAACGACACCGTTTAGGAAACCCTTTAAAATCTACCCTTTACTTACTTGGATAATGACTGTTGCGTGGAAGTGTTATCACTTGCTTTAAAAATTGTTACGAGTAAATATATCGCTTATGCGCTGCAAAAGTGACACAACTCAAAAAATCATGTTTTGAGATAAATGGGTTTATGTTTCCTTTCCTAAAAAAATTACATTAAAAAATGCTTTTTAATATTTACAGCTATTCGTAGTCAAAATACTTATTTATACGTATTTTAAGTTGTTCCACAATTGCAGACCATGAGCGAGGTATTTTCTAGAATACTATAATCCGAAATATAACGATACGATTGATAGGGAATGGTAAATCAAATCAGTGCAATGGTTATTTGATTCCTATAAAATTTAAAAAGATATCGTAGCTCAGAAAAATCTTCGAGTTAGAATATCGCTGAATTTAAAGTAGATTTTTTTTTAGTATCAAGTGCTTATGCTGATTTTTATTGCATACTTTTTTGTTTTAAAAGGCATGTCTAAAGAACAGAATATATTTTAGGGAGCCCTTATCTAAAAGATATTGATTTTCGTAGGCTAACTAACTAGGGTATTACGATTTATTCATAGGGCGTTCAATCGATAAGCCGGTATCAATATAAGAGACGAAAATAGCCCATATGTCACTTTCGGCTTGCAATTATTCAAGTTGGACCGTCCATTGCCAGTACTGCTCTCAGAAACGAAAATAAGCTGACCAAAGGTAAAATCACTTATGGTTTATGCCTAAAGCCACTCGTCATCGATTCAGGCGCTTTCTGAAGTCATACTTTGAGAAAGCTAAGCTACTCCTGAACTTACTTATATCAGCTTCCACCTACATCCCAATTACACGTGATAAGATTCTGACTACCAAATAATATCACCACAGACCTACGTACAAAAACGTCTTAGCCAGCGACGACGATTTCCCAGTTTTCTGACGTCAATCGATCGTGGCTTAACACTACTCTTATGACAGAGTAAACTTGATTACTAAACACAGTCATACCACCAAACCTCCGCTATACGTCGGCCTATATCTTGATCCAGCTTCACAAGAAGAACCCTTAGGAAGACACTAGTAAATCTTCTGCGCTCTACTCTACGAGTTTCACTTCGGCGTCTGCGCTCGCCCGTATCAGCCGTTGGCACTGTAAAAGTCATTAGGGCTAAAAGCATACAGTTATTTGGACAAACAACTGAATTCATTTTTGCAATCAACGTCATTTATTGCATTTAACGTATGTATGTGAAGGTGAAATTTTGAAAGTTAAATTGGACCCGCTTCCCGTTGTCCGATTTTGCTGAAATTGTATATACTGGTCCACTCTCGAATAAATGTTTATGATAAGCGCGACCTTATGCTGCTACCAGAATTCGCTCCAGACGACTTAGTTAAAAGCTTTTTTAACTTGATTTATAATTAAAAGCTTTTACTCAACTTTGCTGTCTATGTATGTGAAGATGGAATCTTGCAAATAAAATTTGACCCACTTCTCCATGTCCGATTAAGCTGAAATTTAACATACTGATTCTGATGACAATGTATGTTTATGATAAGTATCACCTGATGCTGCAATCAGGATTGAAACCAGATGAGGGCACCCATCAATGTTTAACAGTAGGGACATGAAATTTTGTTAAAAGCTTTTATAAATTTACTTGTGTATTCTTAAGTATTAAAATCTAGAAGTTCAAAGTTAGGACTTCATGCGGATAAGCTACCAGGGCATCATGATCAGGACGTAGGTTCCGGTGTTATCCCCGTTCGAGGAGCGTCTAAATTTATAAGCAGGAAATTCAATTAGCTATCCAGTGATGGCGTAAAAGGGACCGAAATAGGACGTCGCGATTCATTTTTATTTCGCGCTCAATCTAAGCTCACGTTCCTTCAACTTTAATCCTGACTGAGGATGACTCTTAAAAAGATTGACGCGAAATTCTTGCTGAGTCGAGGTATAAAATTAAGTTTTGTGTTACTGATCCCTTTGTGTGATTGTGCATTATTGTTGTGCTCTGTTTCATAAATGTTTTGTTTATTTTTGTTCAATATTGTTGTTTAAATGGTGTTTTTTTTGTTTTATATTCAGTGTAACTGCTTAAAGTTTGTTCGCCTGTTTCTTTAGAATACTAGATGCGTTTTAAAAATGTATTAATAATCTAAATACTCATTAAAGTTAGCGTTTTGAATACTTTTACGTTGTTATCGTGTTTTGAGTGACATTTTAGGAAGTAAAATTTTTCGATTTTATTGTGAGTTATAATAACGATTTTAATTATTTTAATAATTTCTCCTTCGTCTTAATGTGGGCAGATTTTCGCACTTAATCGCAAAGATGTACTTCGTATCAAATGCAAGTTAAAAACAATAGCTTAGTTATATAAATAAATTGATTTTATTTAAATGTAATCTGGTTCTGTACAGTAAATATTAAAATAGTTTTTTCCGTACTTTCCATAACCTTATCCCACTCTCAGTGGGGTCGGCACAACATGTTATAGACATGTCACATGATTTGCCTATGTACTTTACACACATGAAAAAGGGAGACAGATAGATCACCCTCATTTGCTTTTTCATTTATTATAATTTAAATTGTAGGCTGAACTCCCTACTCTAGTTTTTACTTTTACTCTATGGTATTTTTCAATTTAAAATTCGAATGAAACTTCCTGTTTAACTATAGTCATGTATAAATATCGAAAATTACAAATAATTGATAACATCGAAGAGGTAATTAATATTGAATTTAGGAAAGTGTTTTGGCTTTTTTTTAATTATTAGAAAAATAGACTTTGACCCATATACTTTTAAGGTAGAAATTTGTAGATGTATTTGATAGTAATTTTATGAATTTCGGAAACACTATATTTAAATTAATGGTCTCTTAAAACGGAAATTGTAATTTAGCAATTCCCGCCTCTAATAAAGATACAGCAGTACTCAGTTAGGAAACAACATTATTGTATAGATATTTATTTAGCCAAATATATTTTGTTAGAGTTATTGAACTACCGTGTGGTATCCGGTTGAGTGGAATAGACCACCCATTCTGGCCGAGGTTTTGTAAAATACGACTATGGTATGTTAACGTCAGTTAAGGCAGCCGGTCGTAAAACACGTAGCCAAAACATGTGACAACATATTTATGGCATGTTGTGCCGACCCCACTTAAGAGTGGGATAAGGGCAGGGGGATGGTTTAATCGGACGACCAACCGCCGCGGGGACCCTATAAGGTCCCCGCGGCGGTTGATGCGTCTGGTGCTCCCGATGCATCGTCCAGCGTAGGGAGGGGCCACTTTTAGAGAGGCCCCGACTCAGAAGTGGCGCACTCTGGGGTACAGAGTTGCTGCTAGCGGGGATGGGGGCAATGTCTTCATAGGTACCCTATCCCCGCCACCAGCAGCGTGACAGCAAACAGATTGTTTTAGTCTGTGCGAGTCCGACATAACCGTCCTCTGTCTCCTTCGGGCGGCGGTACCCATAAGGGGTTTTTTCCTATTTACAAAAAAGGGCATGGGGACATATTAGGCTGGCTTCCATACTGTATTATAATTACTCTATGCCTCTCCGGTTCGGATAATATATAGATAGATAATATGTATAATATTGCCTTGAAACAAATATGAATTAGTCATAAAACTTAACGACTATTTGGTGCCAAGTCTCTTGATACAAGTTTGCGGAGATCCAGACGTCCTTTATTATTTTCCCAGCAGACGAGAGTTCTGCCAAATGACATCCGCTCACCCTTAAACATATTCGTCACATTGTTAGTCATCTTGTAGTTTTGTCACAGTAATAACCATGTTCAGAAATACTAAATATACCAAGATATTATCAATAAGAAACCATTTTTTTAGAAGATATAAAATATTTAACTGCGGTTTTGCTTACCTGATTGTTCATCTTTAATATTTAAATCTTGTACGTTAGCGCGTAGGGGGTTTAGGGAGAGAAAATCGCTATATGTTTTTTTTTATAAAAATGTCGTTTTCGTGCACTAATTTTTTTTTAATTTACGCTGGATACAAAAACAAATTTTCGCTGTCAAATAAGAACTCATGGTAGCTCATATGAGGACGAGCGATCTAGAGAGGTGAAAATACCTAGGATCGATCCTCACCTGCCAAATTATTATTTTCTTTTTTTTACTTTTATTTTTTTTTTCAATTTTAAGTCTGCAAAAGAACAAGATATTTAGATTCTGTGTACATACAGTATAAATGGCAATTTTTTAGGATAAAATACACAACTTTTCTGTACTTTCCATGATGATTTTACATTTAACAAAAGTTTACACTCTAATCTATTTTCAAATTTTTTCAGGCTTTGTAATCAAAGTTTAACTTAAACATATTTATTTTCTGAATCGTCTGAGTCTAAATGACATATACTATAATATATAATAATACTCTTCTTTTTAGACATAAAAAAATAAGAAATCCTATTTAAATCTCATGTCACGTATAACATAGTTGAAGCAACCCTATTAAGTAAAAATTATACTTAAGATAGGGTTGCCAAATAAGGTGTTCGAGTCAATCGTTTACGTCATTACTATAACTTTAAATGCATGTCCATAGATAATACACTATATAGGATATAGATGTGCAACTCTGTCATTTTATTGAAGTAATGATAAGGGACTGTATTGGCTGATCTGGCAGAGATGTCGCTGTAACGTTATCATAATAATCCACTAGATGGCGCTGTACTGCATTCATATAGTGACCCTTATATAAAAATAGCATTTACACGAAATAGTTTGGCGCTATACCACTTCAATTTGAACGGACTTGGCATCTCCAAATTCCAGTTCAAATCAAAGAGTAGCACCAAACTATTATTCTAAATAAGGGTAATGAATAAAAGATTAAAGCTATGTAATATTTAATAATTTTTATTTTTTACATCTTTTTAAATAGTATGTCAATTCAGGAAACACTTGAAAAATACTTTTAAAACATTAAAAAAAATATCAAGCGTATACAAATAACAAATGTTCATCAGTTTACACGTTTATTTGTTGAAAACAACTAACTTTGCATACGTACTAGACTCTGTAATTAGTTTTCATAATCATAATCTTCATTTGCTGTAAACCTGAAATCACACATTTGAATTTTTGTAGCTATAGTTTAGATCAGACCAAATATTTCAAATGTATACCAAAATAATGTAACCGAAAGTGTTAAAATATAATATTTATTACGAATAACCACATATTTTTTTCTAAAAAACAAAGTTAAAGGTATTGTGGCACTTATAATAATTTTATTTAGTACATTTCAGCGAAATGGCTGCTTTAACCCTTTTGTGCCGAAAGCCGATAAGTTGCTTCTAAAATTGCTCATAAAAATTGCATACAGTCAGAAATAAAAAAAATACAAACAAATATAAACAGGTTTTCAAAAATCCACACGGCGCTTACTGTGTAATACCTTTACCTGTGTGTTACCTTCGAGTAATCTCTTTTTTTTGTTATGTAGGTATTAGGTAATATGTATTATTTATCTTGTTGCAAACTTATTTTTTCATATTGTTTGTATTATTTGTCGTGAATTTTTACTCCGATATGCTGTATGTCTTATTATTCACCGTGTGGTATAGAATAGACCAATCTTATGTCTTATCAAGGTGTCGTTAAGGGCGACTAAGGTAAGTTGACGTCAGGCAGGCGGGTGCACGTAAAATAACTAACATGCAACAAATTGTTTAAAACCCTACTTAGAATGGGTTAAGGAGGAGCAAACTTGTTCCTATTTTATTCTTAGTATATTACTTTTTGAATCGTGTAAATATTATTTCTCGTTTGGTTTTAATTGCATAAGAATGTACATAAATAAAATTAAAAAAATTCGGCTGGTTATTCTCGTGTAGGCATTTCCTTTTCGCTCGGCACTAAAAGGGTTAAAAATTAAATTTCTGCAGTAAAAATTTCTATTGTTAGGAAAAGGTACTAAATGGTTTCAAAAACATTATAGTAGTTACTTACCAACGTTTTCACATCCAAAATAACACATAAAATAATTTTTGGACGGCATAATTTCCAATAAAGACCTTTAAATAAGCAGTGATGCGTTTTTGGCAGAAAAATTTGAAAATTTATGACAGATACTTATATATATTACAGTGTATCATTTGCGACATCTAGTGAATAATGATATAAAACTAATTTTTGTTGTCCAATGCTTGCAATGAGATGACGCTCTCGGCGACCAAAAGAGTGCTTCTTAGAGAGTTTCACCCCCCTGTGCATGTCAGTTTTCAATAAATCGTAAGGAGATACAGACGTGTTTTACTTTAATACAAACTTGCTGGAGGAAAACAAACCTTAACTACATAAACATATGGTCGACATCGAGCCGGATCGAAACCAGAAAAATAGTGTAATTAGAGAACAATAGGCCGCTACCTGAGAGACTGCCCGGCGACCTTTTTTTATGCGATCGGACGATACGAGTGTTATTAAGTACTACGAGCAATTACAAGTTTACTAACGAATTGTTGGATTGAAAGAATTTGTGTTTGGATTGAATTGAATTCGTGTTTTACGTATTTTTAAATATAAACAATGAGTGTTGCTTCTAATAATGAACAAGAAAGACTAGTTAATGCACTCGAAGATACTTATAAATTGTTACAAAAAACACAAGCAAACTTGAAAAAATGTCCGAAACAAAGATTAACACGAGGATACGTCGAGGCAAGGTTACAATGCATCGAAGGGTATTGGCAAACGTTTACGAAGACACATCAAGAATTGGTGAAATGTACTCCAAAATGTAAACAAAATGAAATTTCATACTTCTTGAACGAGGAATATTTTTTAGTTGAAGATCTATATTCGTGTTTAGTGGGTGACATGAAAGACATGTTATCATCGACATCTCCCACGGATCCAAGTACGAGTAAGCTGATGCCAGTACATGAGCCGTTCGTGAAATTGCCTCAAATTGAATTACCCACATTTGCAGGGTGTTATGATGATTGGCCAACGTTTAGAGATTTATTTACATCATTGATTCACAACAACACGTCCTTAAGTAAGGTTCAGAAGTTACATTACTTAAAGTCAAGCATTGTTGGCGAACCTGAAGTACTCCTGAAACATGTTAGTATAGAAGACAATAACTACGATCAGGCGTGGAATATATTGTTACAAAGATACGGAAACAGAAAATTGATTGTCAACACGTTACTGCAGAAGTTATTTAACCAGAAAAGAATTATTAATCCAACATCTAACAACCTGAAAAATCTGTTAGATACTACAGATCAATGTTTGAATAATTTAAAAAATCAAGACATTCCGACTGACTCTTGGGACCAAGTCATTATATACCTTATAGTGCAACGATTAGATGTTGAAACGCATAAGGCCTGGGAAGAATTTTCATATAAAGAAGATTCCAATATTCTTCCTACGTGGGCTGATATGAAGACTTTTCTGAAAACGAAGTTTCGTACACTTGAGATGGTGAATCCTGCTATGGTCAAGGAGCGTATAGTTCTTAAGGCGAAAACTTTCCACACAATGTCATCAGAAAATAAGGACACTTCAACACCTATGAGATTGTGCAGCATGTGTAGAGCTGATCATGCTTTATGTAACTGTAAGGACTTCTGTAAGTTGGGACCTGATGAGAGAAATGATTTTGTCAAACAAAATAGATTATGTTACAATTGTTTAATGGCAGGACATTCGGTAGCGAGATGTCGGATTCCCACATCTTGCAGAAGATGCAAGCGCCGACATCATACGCTGTTACATGAGTCAAACGATGGTAATCAATCAGAGAATATAGCAATACACCAACATACAAGAGAAGATCTTGAACCTAACACTATAAAGGATGACGAATCAGAGGTCGCAATATCATCTCACTTTGCGGCTGGGCAGTCTGCAACATTGCTGGCCACAGCTATAGTTATAGTACGGAATGACAAGGGACAGAGCAGTTTACTGCGTGCCTTAATAGATCAAGGCTCCCAAGCCAACTTCATTTCTGAAAGAGCAGCACAATTGTTGAAGGTCAAGAGATCTCCTGCTAAAGGAAAAATCGTAGGTGTTGGTAATACGCATACTACAGTAAATCATGTAGTACAAATGGAACTTCAATCCAGATGGGATGACGACTTCAAGCTCACTATAAATGCATATGTCATGCCTACCAAATTAACGTCACAGTTACCTACAAAACAAATTACAAGCACATTACAAACCTGGCCACATTTAGAAGGACTCGCCCTGGCAGATCCGAGTTTTCATACACCAGGGCGAATAGACTTGTTACTGGGTGTAGACGTTTATGCCCAAATCCTGAAGGCTGAAATATTGAAAGGTACACTAGGCTCCCCTTGCGCTCAAAATACAAGCCTTGGTTGGATTTTATTTGGACAAATTCAGACAGAAGTTTCTCAGCAACAAATACTTGTAATGCACCATTGCCTTAACATAGACGATATGTTAAAAACACTATGGGAAGTAGATACAGATACCAGGAAAATACTTACCAAGGACGAAGAAACCTGTGAAGGGATTTACAATGAAACATACACTCGAAGCAAAGAGGGCAGATATATTGTAAAATTACCTTTTAAAAATATGATACCACAATGCATCAAAGGAAATACTAAAGAGGGAGCTTTGAATAGACTGCTACATTTAGAGAAACGTTTCGAAAAGAATGAGGACTTAAGAAAAAGTTACACCAAGGAAATAAACGATTATTATGAAAAGGAACACATGGAAAGGGTTCCGGAACATGACAAAGATAAAGCGGCTGTATATTTACCTCATCACCCCGTATTTAAACATGACAGTGAAACAGTATTTGACGCCTCGCACCGGGGATCTAACAATATTGCGCTTAACGATGAACTTCTGATAGGACCACTGATACAGGAAGACATGAGATCATTGGTAATGCGATGGCGTCTGAAAAGGGTAGCATTCACAGCAGACATACGGAAAATGTATCGACAAATACTTGTTACCAAGGAAGATACCGATTATCAACGCATTCTCTGGAGAAACAATACGCAAGATCCTATAGAGGAGTACCGTCTTCTACGTGTTACCTTCGGTACAGCATGTGCTCCTTTCCTCGCTGTAAAAACACTTCACCAAGTAGCAGAAGATGAAGGAGGAAATGATAAGATAGCCACTGAAACTATTAAAAATGATTTCTACATGGATGATCTCATGTCAGGACAAGATACAGTTGAAGAGGCAGTGAGTGTTGCCAAGACTGTAAGATCAATCCTTCAAAAAGGTGGCTGTACGTTACAAAAATGGGCATCCAATCGAGCAGAGTTTTTGAAGGAATTTCATCCTGCAGAACTGAGCTCCCATGTACAAATAGACCTAAATTTAGATGGTACGATTAAAACTTTGGGCTTATCGTGGAATATGGGTGAAGATATGCTACAATATAATCTTAAATTACCATCTGTGCCTACAATTATCACAAAAAGGAAAATACTTGCTGAAGTTCAAACTCTTTTTGATCCTCTTGGTTGGCTGGCTCCAGCGCTAATACCTGCAAAATTAATGATCCAGAAATGATGGCTTGAAGGTGTTGACTGGGATGAAGAACTGCACCTGGAAATTAAAAAAGAATGGTTAGACATAAGAGATAGTTTAAAATACATAGAACATATAAAAATACAAAGATGGCTAAATACTACACTCGAAGCATCAGATAACGTTTCAATACATGGTTATTGTGATGCTTCGATCAAGGCTTATGGAGCTGTAGCTTACCTGAGAGTCCAGAAGAAAGATGGATATTACAGTACTTACATTATTGCTGCAAAAACAAAGGTTGCACCAATCAAATGTTTGTCTCTTCCAAGGTTGGAATTGTGTGGTGCAGTCCTGCTCTCAAAATTATTAAAACAAATCAGCGAAGCAATGCATATACCAAGAATGCAAATATTTTGTTGGACGGATTTCACAATCGTCTTGTCGTGGCTGCAAGGAGACCCCAGTAGATGGCAAACATTTGTAAGAAATAGAGTAATTACCATTTTTGACAATATAGGAACTAATTGGTTTCATGTAACATCAGAAAATAATCCAGCAGATATTGCTTCTCGGGGAATGTTGGCACCGGATCTGAAGGCATGCGTTCTTTGGTGGAAGGGACCGGAACTCCTGAAACAGAAAGAAATAATTATGGAAAGATTGATAAATCACAATATAGATTTAGAAAAGAAGTTGGTGAACATTTGTCTAAATATAAAAGAGGAAGGTTCTTCAATTTATAAAGTTTTTGAAAATTTTGAAAACTTACCTGAACTACTGAAAACAGTTGCTTACGTCAAGAGATTTCTTAACTTCAAAAGGATGAATAAAAATACCATACAGTCCACTATTCAGGTTGATGAAATAGAAGATTCTCTGCAAAGATGCTTAAAAATTACACAAGGTGAAACATTCAGTGAAGAAATTCAAGACTTAAAAGAAAGAGGTAGAATAAAAAAGGCTAGCGTTTTGAGGTCGCTAAATCCATATTTAGATTCTGAAAATATACTCAGGGTGGGCGGTAGAGTAATACATTCTGATTTGGACTATAACCAGAAACATCCTGTAATATTGAGAGATAAAGGTCCACTTACCTGGCTACTTGTCGCAGAAGCTCATCAGAAGACCCTTCCCGGAGGAGTGCAGCTTATGTTGAATAATCTGAGATCTAAATATTGGATTTTAAAAGGGAAGAATGTAGTAAAGAAGTACTTACATAAATGCTGCAACAAAGACCTAAATGGTTAAGAACCCAGAAGGAATTCGATATAGTACTAATAAAGTCAAATAGTACTAATAAAGACTGATGGACTGCCACCAGGGAAGTGGCACTTAGGGCGCATAGTGGATAAACATCCAGGCACTGATGGAATAACTCGAGTTTATAGTGTCAAAAGTGGAAATAACATTGTAAAACGATCAATTACTAAATTGTGTTTTATATCTATAAGTTAATGATTTTTTATGTTAAAATTTAGAATTTTTATATTTTGTATTGTTTAATTATTATTTTACTACTACATTTTATTGATTGCGATAAAGTTGTATTGAATGCTTTTTAATGATGAATTAATTGAAATCAAATATTGTTTATTAAATTTACAAATTGTTCTTGAAATAATATTACTTAGTAGTTGTAAAAGGTTGCAAGCCCCATTTGGTGGGCGGCATGTTCGAGTCAATCGTTTACGTCATTACTATAACTTTAAATGCATGTCAGTTTTCAATAAATCGTAAGGAGATACAGACGTGTTTTACTTTAATACAAACTTGCTGGAGGAAAACAAACCTTAACTACATAAACATAAGGTAATGTTAAAATATAAATTGTCAAATGGTTTATGTAACCAAAACTAATCAGTTTAAATTTACTATTAAAAGAATGTTATTAAAAAAAAGTATAGTAAAAATAGTGATAGGTATGACAGACATAAACTAATGACGCCTAGGTTACGCCTTAGGCTTAGCTTAGCTTCTTTAAAACATTTGACTATTCACAAGTACTGTAAACAGTCCACTTAAATAAAGAATATTTTGAATTTGAATTTAAATAATCACTGTTTATTGTAATTATATATTACCAATGCCGTACATCTTTTAGCCTGAGAACAAGCTAACCTTGTTATTCTATAGTCATTTACGAACCTCTCGCAGACAAGAACGAGCCGGGAAGGTTTCTCGGCGAGGGTGTAGCGTTTCGGGCGAAACTGATCGGTGTACTCGAAGTGCCGGAAGCGCGCGGAGATAGGATGTGCCAGGAGGCGCTGGCTGACCTGAAGATGGCGATCAGGGCGGCTGGCGAGCACAAGCAGAGGATCCAGGTGCACGTGGCAATTGATGGGCTGCGGCTGCGCGATGATAAGTCCGGGGTATGTTTTATAAGTAAACTACACTAGTGGATTTTTTTATGAGGTTTAGGGCACTAAGTTGGATATGTCGAGAACACCAGTAATGTTAGGTGAGCCTTTTAAAGTTCAATATGTTCACAAAAAGCTCACATACTTTCGATTCAATGCGTCGAGCCTTTTTTATTTGATTCGATCAAATTTAAGAAAAAATTAAAGGAAAAGATTTTTTTGGGATTTTTTTCTAATATCTCCAAAAAAGGAACTTAATATTTGTGTTATGGGTGACAACTGGTTAATATATATAATATATCACGGAAACGGCTCCAACGATTTTCCTGAAATTCAGCACGTAGGGGGTTAGCTAGGTTTTATGTAAATAAAAATTCGCTTTATCCCTGCTTTTGGCATTAAAAAAATAATAAAATTTATAATGAATCGAATTTTTGCCATAAACTGTGAATTTTTGACATAAAGTCAACGTAGCTTATTCGAGGGACGGGCAGTCTCGAGAAATGTAAATACCTAGGATGGATCTTTAAGTACATAATTATTTTTTTCTTTTTTTTAAGTTCCTTTTTCTTATTTTGTAAAAAATTACCGAACATGACTCGGTGAACCAGGTACTATACTAATAAGGGTGTCACTAAAACTAGGCTGAAAAGGTCACAAATAGGTTGAGGAACACTTCGTTCAAAGGTCTATGACAAAGCATCTGAAAAGTGTACGGACATTCCCATTTCAGGACTCGCTGTACCACCACCCCGTGCACAAGATATCGTTCATCGCGCAGGACATGACGGACTCGCGCGCGTTCGGCTACATATTCGGCTCCCCTGACACCGGACACCGCTTCTTTGGCATCAAGACTGATAAAGCAGCTAGTCAAGTAAGTTTATAATGTCTACAGGTACTGGTAAAATTTATGGCGGCTGTACAATCTCGCTCCAAAGCTCCCGCTGTGTCTCGTTTGAGTCGCCTCCGCTGAGACGTGTAAGCTCGGAGTGACTATGTACACTCTTGATAGTGAACAGCATTCATTACAAAATTCCGTACTTACAATCACTATGCAGTCCGTTGTGGAATAACAAAGTCGAGTTCACTATTATTTTAATTTTTCTTTCTAAATTCTTTCTACATCGCTATTCGCAAACTGAATCACCAAGACGAGCGATACGGCCGCTTATATACAGAGATAACGGCTCAAAAAGATTCTACTTCTCGATTACTCGCTAGTCGTTAATACGGTGACGGGGATACGGAACACGATTTGTAAACATTAATGTTTCATTCGTTTCAAACGTGAATGTTTCGGAGGATTAGCGAATTAGGACTCTTGTATTAACCATAAAGCGTCAATTTTTGCGAGTTAGGGATAATATAAAACTTATAGGAGTTTTCTTCTTGCTAAAAGTACACAATTCCTTTCCAGGTGGTTATAGCTATGAGAGATCTATTTCAAGTAGTGTTCGAGCTAAAGAAGAAGGAAGTCGAAATGGCCAAGCAGCAGCTCGAAGGGAAGACAATCACAGGCACTCTTATTCGCCACGCCACGACTGTCGCAGACACTAAAATAACCAAAGTAAGAAACATAATATATTTTATTTATAGAATAACACTATTTTTACCCTATATTTCTTTCTCGTTAAGTGCTTAAGTACCGTCATTAAAGCAATGTATTTAATACTTTAATATTAAGGTTTTTAACCCCTCCATCTATAGAGAACATTTATTGGAAAAATACGATGAATAAATACAACGTGTATCCTTCAGTTGACCTTCAAGTCAGTAAACCTCAGTTTGCGATTTTAAACCCTGCAAAATATGAGAAGGTGGAGTCTTGCAAGTTAAATTTGACCCACTAATCGGTGTCCGATTGAGCTAAAATTTTATTTATTGCTCCAGTCCCGATGACAATGCATGTTAATGATAAGGAAGACTTGTTACGGCTGCCAATTTGACTACAGACGATGGAACGGCTCGGTCGAACAGCAGAGACTTTAATTTTGTTAAAAACTTTTTAAAAAACCTTTTTAATATGACTTGTTTCTTTAAATGTATTTGCTTAATTACGATTAATCAACGCTTTACGGTAGAAGGAATAGTTGTAAAAAGCTAAATTAATGTATAGATATTCTATAGGATTGAATCTGCCAATCGGTAGGTCTAAGCTCTAATAGGAATTATGGTACGGTGATATTTTACCATTTCAAATGTTAACATGAGATTATATAGAATCCGATATTATCTTACTAACAGGCAAAGGTCTTCTCTCTTTTTGTAAAGAAAGATGCAGAATGTTTTTACGCAATAGACAGTATTTCATAACTATTTGAAAAGTTCATACCTAACGCATTTCTAATTAAGCTTTCGTGTTTGATAAATTGTACTCTACCCCTGGGAGAGTGAACGACCTCTCGATCACTCGTTTATATTTACTACCGCTCTTAATTGGTTCATCCCGATGCCTTGTGATGTTGATCTATTATACTATTTAACACGAACACCAAAGCCATAAAAGAGAACGAATTGTAAACAGTTTGCGTTGTAAACGTAAACAAATACCGTAAGCATAAACATTCGCCGCCCGTCGGACATACCGCACATATTCGGAACTGGGTATAATCGCGATGTCCAGGAAACGTCTTCTCTCCAAAGCCTATGCAATTATAAGCGATGTTAGTTTGCTCGAAGATATAGCTGATGCCGGGTCGCACGATCAGATGTGTGACGCGGTGTTTTTGTGTGGGCCACATAAAATATGTACCTCTGGAAGATATTACGGAAGTGCGAATTAACGTGTGTAGATGTTAAATGATTACTCTTTTCGTTCCTTGCGTTAAATTACTTTCGTATTATAGATCTCCGCAAAGTAACCCCCAATTCTATTTAATTATTCAGTACTCAATATTTTTTTCAAAAAAGCTGTGATGAGGCCGTGCCCAGGGGTGACACCGTGCGTCTCTTTCGAGAGAGTCAAAATTCAAACCCCGGGCAGGCACCAATGAGTATTTTGATGTAAAACTTATGTTTCTGTTTGTTAATTCCAATTTATCGTACACTTTTCGCTGAAGGAAAGCATCGTGAGTAAATTCTTGCGCAACGCGTGAGGATTCTGCATATCTCTAGAGAATTCTGGGGATATGTTGTGACGCTGGGAGTGAATAAAAAGACTCACCAACAGTCAACAACAAATTTAATGGGTCGTAAGAGGTCTACTGCCCGTCAATGCAATGCTCCGTAAGAGGGTAGGTGTGCGCTAGGTACTGCCCTGGCTTTGTCTATCAGCGGAGTGGGCCGTGCAGCGTGCGCCCGGAGAACGATGAGTCGACCCGAAGAACGTCGGGCCCGGACTCAAGGCCACTAAAGTCCGGCTCTGGCTGAGATGGGGGTAAAAGGTACCTCTGTAAACCCCGATATGACACCCTGAAAATGACGTCCAGCGTGTGAGTTTCTTTTAGTGCCTTCATCTCCTCTGATTGCGTGCACGGCAGCATAGGCAAAGCAGGGCTAATGCGCTAGTGCAGTGATGATGTGCATGTCGCAATCAGAACGGAGAATAAAGAGAAGAACAAAGTAAAGAAAATTTTAAAAAGTGAAATTTAAAGATACAATAAAAAAATAAATTGAAATGAATATAAAAACATGTTAAATTTAAAAACGAAAGTTAAGATAAAAAACTACAAATGAAACTACAATGAACTACAATGGAAAAGTACCGAGGTTAAATTAAGGACGTTTGACAATGACGTCGCTAAGCAAATGCAAAGTAAGAAACTCTTCAGCACTTACCCGATTTTGGGGTTAAAACAACAAGTTATAAGCGTATCACGCCTATAAAAACAAATTTAAAGCTTTTCGTATAAAATATAAGAAAAGCGTATATTTTATATTAAAAAAATGCAGCACGGCTAGACGCGACCACTCGCTGTCAAAGATCGTGTCGTCCTGCTCGAATGACTAAGCAGCGGCCGACCGGCCGGCCGGTTCGCCTTTCTCAATTCAAGGGCAACGCTGTCGGCCGCGGAGGGAGGGACCACCGCCCGGCAACAAGCAATTATATATTTAAAATAAATATGTTATTAAAAAAAACTAAATATTACGTTACAATACCCCCCTTTCCAACGAAGGATTTTATTTAAATAAAATCCGCACTTTAAGTTTCTTATTTGCACCTATCCATTCAAAACCCTTCCAAACATTCATTCTTCACGCATACATAAAAAAACGTTAGCATCTAAACGAGACGTTACTAACGCGTCCTATCATTTAATGAGTAATCAACACAAGTATAAAAGAAGTTGACAACTCATACAAATATTACAGTGGTTGGTGAAGATCGTTAATGATAAGGAAGTAACGTTATCAAAAAAAATATATATTTAATTTATTTTATTATATTTATTTATTTTATTCTTTAGAAATATTTATTAATTTTATGTCTTTGATATGCCAGCAACCTATATTTTTGCCAGACATGTCCTGTAACTCATACACTAAGGGTGACTTTTTGGAAATGACTTTAGCTTTTAAAAATTTGGGAGCTAGCTTTTTAGAAAATTGATTTTCTTTATTGCTTAAAAAGTAAGCGCGCTTCATTACAATGTCTCCTACATTGTATTCAACAGATTTGCGGCGAAGATTGTAATGAGTAGTGTTTTTGACGTGAGCATCCCAAAGTTTAGCCTGAACTTTATTAAATATTTCGGAAAGGAAACCTAAGTTTTCGGCATACCATTCGCGCGGCAAAAACAATACTTCTTCACCCAAATCTGTATCTACGTAGTGTGTACCACAAGTGACTAATTCTCTGCCGAATACTAAAAATGAAGGCGTAAAGCCAGTCGCCTCATTTACCGAATTGTTAATGGCGAACTGCACCTTAGGAATAAAAACATCCCAAGTTCGATGGTCGTCCTCTACAAAAGTTAAAAGGCAGGTTATAATGGTTCTATTATAACGTTCGACAGTGTTAACCTGTGGTGTGTATTTTGGAGTATAAAATACATTGGGGACATTATAAAGTTTGAAAAGTGACTTTGTTATTTTGCTAATGAATTGGCTACCATTATCTAAGAAAATAGTTTGAGGCACACCATGAACGAGAAATACTGTGTCCTCTAAAATTTTTGTAACTGCAATAGAAGTAGCAGCTCTTAAAGGGAATATTAAACAGAATTTAGAAAAACAGCATGTAATTACCAAAATATAACTATGTTGTTTTCGAGTGATAGGAAGAGGGCCCATCAGGTCAATTGAAATCATTTGAAAGGGACGGCAACATTGTTTTGGCCTACCCATTTCACCTAAGGTCAAATGGTTTTGTGGTTTGTACGAGAGACATTTGGTACATGAACCAACGAATTTAACAATGTCTTGGTGCATACCTGGCCAAAAATATCGTAAGGCAAGCCGACGGTAAGTTTTAAAGATGCCGAGATGACCAGCTTTAGGATTAGCATGATTTTCGGTTATTACTTGCTGTCGCAATTCACTAGGAACTACCTCTTTCCATGAAAACTCTGAAGTTAAATTATTATTAAATTTATTTTTTGAAAGTCTATATAAACTGTTATTTTTAATAAGAAAATTTTGAAAATCTTGAGGTTTAGTGAGACAAGAATTATAAATATTTTTATACCACGAGTCTGTAGTGGTATGATGAATACCTGAGGTACTAATTGCATTAACTAGAACTGCTCTTGAAAGTGCATCGGGGATAACATTGTCGACGCCACGTCTATGTTTAAGTTCAAAATTAAATGTGGACAATCGAACACCCCAGCGAGCTAATCTTCCAGTAGGGTTATTTAGAGACAGGAACCATTTTAAAGCACTGTGGTCAGTATAGACAGTAAACTGTTTCCCGTTCTCTAAATAACACCTCCAGTGTTCTAATGCGACTAAAACCGCTAAAGTTTCGCGCTCCGTTATGCTGTAGTTCTTCTCTGGCCCTGACAATGACTTGCTCATATAAGCAATAGGATGCTCCTTGCCATTTATAGTTTGGGTTAGCATAGCACCCACCCCATAATTGCTGGCGTCAGTATGCACCTCAAATGGCTTATCATAGTCTGGGCAAGAGAGAACAGGAGCGGAAACTAAACATTCTTTTAATCTTTTGAATGCTGCATCAGCCTCTGGGGACCAGACAAACGGTGGTGCACCCTTCTTACAAGAAGTTAATTTATTAAGTGGACCGGCTATTGTGCTGAAGCTCGGTACAAAACGCCGATACCAGGTAGCCGTTCCAAGAAAACGCTTTATGTCCTTGCGACAAGTAGGTGTCGGGTAATTAAGGATAGCTTGTACTTTCTCTGGATCGGTGCGTAGTCCACAGCTGTCAACAACGTAACCTAGATATCGTAGTTGGCTACGAAAGAAATGACACTTATCTAAATTAATTGTCAGATTCGCCTGCTTCAATTTCTCCAACACACGCAGTAAAATGGAGACGTGGGAATTGAAGTCATTCGAGACGATAATGATGTCGTCAAGATACGCGAAGACTTTGAGGTCAAATTCCCTAAAAAGAAGGTCAACCAATCTCTGCTGGGTCGCAGGTGCGTTAGTGAGTCCAAACGCGGTACGTTTGAAACGAAAAGTACCACGACTAGGCACGTAGAAGGCTGTTTTGTCTCGGTCCTCGGTAGCTATAGGTATTTGCCAAAAGGCCTTGGACAAATCGATGCTGGATAGATAGCGAGCATCTCGTAAGTTGTCCAAGATCTCGGAAACGTAAGGCAGATTATAAGCATCGCGTTTTGTAACCGAATTTAATTTTCGACTGTCGAGACAGAAACGGGGCTCGCCATTCTTTTTGGTGACTAAAAGAACTGGTGATGACCAAGCACTCTCACAAGGCTCAATTACGTCGAGACCTAACATTTTGTCAACTTGTTCGACAAGAATACGCTGTTTTTCCGGAGAAAGCCTATAATAGCGTTGTCGAATAGGCTGTGCGTCTCCAGTATCAATGCGGTGAGTGATCAACTTGGTTTCGCCTAAACCTTTAAATTCGGCAGAGATGTCATGAAATTGAGCAATTATGTTGTCAGCTATAGACCGTTCTGAGACATCTAAATGGTTATACGCTTGAATAAAAGAAGCACGATCAGTGTCAAGGCTGGCATTCAAAATTTGAGGTTCAGAAAAAGTTATACATTTAAGATATTTAGGAAAAATATTAAATTTGTGCCAAAAATCTATACCTAATATTAATTCAATGTTAATGTCTGGCACCACATAAGCTTTAATAATATGAAATTTATTCTGAAAAATAATTGGCAGATCCATATAACCGATACTGGTTATAATTTGACCTCCTGCAGCTGTAACTGATATATGGTGATCTTTATGTAAAATGAGACCTTGAGGTTCAAAATTTTTGTAAATGTTTTTCCCGATAATAGTAACCGCAGAGCCTGAATCTAATAGACCATTTAAAGTGATATCATTAATTTTAACTGGGGCATAAGGCCTAGAATCATTAATTGGTTCGTTCTGCAGAATTGTGTCTATTTTATATGTATTGAAATAAAATTTAATGGTTTGTAACCATGTTTCCCAATCATCTTTATCAAATTTAGGAGATGACTGGTTAGTAACACAGTTCTGCAGCTCTACTAGTTTTTTGAATTGGTAGTTTTTTGTTTATTACAATTGGGGCATTGAGGAGTCTTAACACCCTCATGACCGCAAACGAAACAAAATATTTTACTTTTGTCCGCCCGACATTGACGCAAGTTATGCGTGTTATTACGACATCGAGGACAAAAAGATGTACTCGGAGTTGTTTGCAAAGAATGTACATATTTACTATTATTATTATTGTAATTATAAGTTTTATTTTTATTATGGTTATAGTTAGGGTAAGTTTTATTTTTGTTTTCTGTATTATTATTTTTATTGTAATTAAAATTTGATATATGTTGGTTATAATTTGATTTATAGTTAAAATAAGGTTTATGTGTACTGGTATGAGCATAGGCATATTCTGGGGCTAAAGTATCTGACGTTTTCTTAGGAGGATCTTGGATAGTAGAAAGACGAGCTTGGACATTTTCATAATTACGACATATAGTCCTAACAGTATCAATATCTTTAATGTCTGGGTTAGATGCTAACGTACTCGCATAACAAGGTCTAATATTATGAAGAATAATATCAAGTTGTTCATCTTCCGTTAAATTTTTTGAAAGTCGCGAAAACAAACCGGACATAATCGAAAGATAAATAACTATATTTTCCTTTTCGCCTTGTGTACGAGCCCTAATTTCCGAGAGTAGCCTGTAATCGTAATCAGCTTGATCAAAATCATTTTTCAATAATATTACAAGATCGTTCCAACTAGTGACCGAATCTTTTATACTCCTATACCAGTGAAGGGCATTATCTGTAAATATTTCAGTAGCATTCGACAATATTTTATCACATGAAATATTTTTTGCCTGGCAAAATTCGTTTACCCGTTGAATGAACGAACGAACGCAAGATTTGCCATCGTATTTTAATTTTGAAAAATTATTAGAATTTCCACCGTCACAATTAACAGTAATACTGACTGGTAAGCTAGAACTAGCAGTCACGTTCGGAACATCACTACTTGAGGTGGCTAAGGGATCTAGACTAGTATCCTTAAGGTTGTTAAGTTTAGATGTATATTGCTTAAAAACGTTAACGCACTGTTGGTAGTCTTCGTTAGTTTTATCATCACTACTAATACGATTCAGACGATGGTATAAATGATTTAGTAAATTTTGAGTGCGCAAAAATGTACTTTTATCAAAGGGAGTAGATTTTAAATTAAAATCTACTTTCTCAAGTGTACTGACTACACCTAAAACGTCTTCCGAAATCTCAAAAGGACTGGTAAGAATATCTTCAGAAGGAAACAGAGGACCGCATTTAGCAATTTGCTTGCGTAAATCTTGTACAGTTGAAGCAGGTACTTCGCCTCTAATAGCAACTTCATATTCAAGCTCAGTTTTATGAAGCGACATAAACTTAACCGGAAACATGATTGCAAAAAAAAAAATTCGAAAAGCAAAAATGAAAAAATTTAAATTAGGTGAATGCTGAAGAATTTCGATAAAAAAACAACTAAATACTCCGTCTGTTACAAAATAAATTTTAAATAAATAACGTTTTGGTTGTTCTATTTGATGAAATGAAATAATGAGATGAAGATGGAGCAAAATGAAAAAATTGCAAAAAAGAAAAAAAAATTGCAACAAAAAAATAAAAAAAGGCAAATTAAAATAAAAGAAATAAAAAATATGCAACTATTGTGTACGGACACATTCACAAAAAATCTTTATCAATATTAATTAAAAAAATTAACAGAAAGATTTTTTTTGTCAACCGTACTTATAGTAAGTCGAAGTTATATAATTAACAAAATAAAGTTTTAATAATAATAGAATGAATTTAAATTTATGAAATTATATTAATTAGAATTTTTTTTTTTACAATAAATAAAATTTAGTAACAACAATTTAAAAATTATAATTTGTAGACACTGTACACAGTTACTCTGTGGTGAAAAAATACTTAGGTCTGGTTGTGCGTACACCTTAGTTGCTAGCAACCAAAAAATAAAAAGAAAAGAAAAGAACGTTTTACAAAAATAAAAAAAGACAAAGCACATACACCAATAAGTATCACTACCTCCTTAAGAAGCAAAGCATGACCATGAAGAACCACGACAAGGGCGCCAGTGTGCCGCTGTCAAAATTAGTGTGACGTAGTCAAAATATACTAGTGCCCGTCTATGCAATGCTCCGTAAGAGGGTAGGTGTGCGCTAGGTACTGCCCTGGCTTTGTCTATCAGCGGAGTGGGCCGTGCAGCGTGCGCCCGGAGAACGATGAGTCGACCCGAAGAACGTCGGGCCCGGACTCAAGGCCACTAAAGTCCGGCTCTGGCTGAGATGGGGGTAAAAGGTACCTCTGTAAACCCCGATATGACACCCTGAAAATGACGTCCAGCGTGTGAGTTTCTTTTAGTGCCTTCATCTCCTCTGATTGCGTGCACGGCAGCATAGGCAAAGCAGGGCTAATGCGCTAGTGAAGTGATGATGTGCATGTCGCAATCAGAACGGAGAATAAAGAGAAGAACAAAGTAAAGAAAATTTTAAAAAGTGAAATTTAAAGATACAATAAAAAAATAAATTGAAATGAATATAAAAACATGTTAAATTTAAAAACGAAAGTTAAGATAAAAAACTACAAATGAAACTACAATGAACTACAATGGAAAAGTACCGAGGTTAAATTAAGGACGTTTGACAATGACGTCGCTAAGCAAATGCAAAGTAAGAAACTCTTCAGCACTTACCCGATTTTGGGGTTAAAACAACAAGTTATAAGCGTATCACGCCTATAAAAACAAATTTAAAGCTTTTCGTATAAAATATAAGAAAAGCGTATATTTTATATTAAAAAAATGCAGCACGGCTAGACGCGACCACTCGCTGTCAAAGATCGTGTCGTCCTGCTCGAATGACTAAGCAGCGGCCGACCGGCCGGCCGGTTCGCCTTTCTCAATTCAAGGGCAACGCTGTCGGCCGCGGAGGGAGGGACCACCGCCCGGCAACAAGCAATTATATATTTAAAATAAATATGTTATTAAAAAAAACTAAATATTACGTTACAATGTGTAAACTACCAATCCGCATTGGCATCCGCGTGGTCGGTCTTAGCGCCAAGGAGACTAATGCCCAGCTGCAGGATAGTGACATTCCGGTAATTTGCTTTTTACTTTTAAAATATTTTTATCTACAGATCATACCTACTGCCGGGGAAACGAGTTCGTCCGTAACGAAAGCAGAGGGAAATGCGGAAGGTGGTGTAGCAGAGCTGGTAGATCTGGAGCAAGAACTGTACTCTTTAAGGAGAGGACTCACACAAGTCGAAGGCCTCACGCCTTCCACTGATCCGTTCGGCGATTCCTTCACTGCACCTTCGCAGGTGTGTTATTCGAACGACTCATTAAATTTAACTAGTGGTCGATAATTTAAGGAGTGTTTTCCTGAATGTAGTAATTTCTGTTAAATAAAGTATGCAATATGGTATCCTGATGAGTAAAATAGACCACCCTTATTTCGGATCGAGGTGTCGTAAACGATAAAGAAGAGGCCTGGTCCATGGAGGATATCATGGTATGGAAAGAGATTCAAGTCTTTGTTTAGAGCAGGAGCCTCTAAAGTTGAACTCACTCTAATGATCTCCAAACTTCAGTAGGAAATAGCGTTTAGATAAGAAGAAGAATGTGTCTTGATGTTTCATTGTAAACTAGCCGATAGTAAAGTTTACCCAAGTTAACCCTTATTAAGAAGATACCTGAGATATGAATGTTTTTCTCAGAAGGGGTTACTACCCCCACCGCCCCCTGGCACTGCGGGGGCTAGAGGTCGAACTGCACCCCCTCGTGCTCCGTTTAGCCCCAACAAACCCGCTTTGACCTTCGACCTTACCACGGTGGCGGGAGATTACGAACCTAAACCTGTCACACTCGTTGATGATTTGCCTGATCCTCCAGTACGTATTATAATTATATTTTATACTATATATCCAACACAGACCCAAAAAAACTTAATTTAATCATATAGTTTAAGATATAGTAGTATAACTTGATAGAGGGCTTGCACTTGCAATTATAATACAGTGTTATGTTTTATAAGAAAAAAACAGTGATTTAAATTTACATGAAAGATTTTAAGAAAACTATAAAGTTTTTAAGAAAACTATAAAGTTTTTCCCTAATCTCAGTAACATATACATAATAAATTTATGTGTCTAGGAGTTCCAATTTCAAAGATCGATCAAATTAAAATTTGTAGACCACATTTTGGAGACACTTGGGAAGCACTAATATTATGCTTTAAATTCAGCCACAAAAATTTTTTGTTTGTATTTACTACTTGATTTTCTAACGATTACCTTATAGTAATTCAAAAGCACTTAACGTAATTTTTAGTTATCTGTATTGAATACAATTATTAATTACTCATTACTTACATTTTACTTAAACTCTAGAAAAAATTAATAATCCGACGATATAATTCACAAAATATCAAAATTTTAAATACTATTTGCATCATCTATTCTCTTTTCAGATAGTAGATTAATATAAATCGCCAAACACTTTTGTAGGACAAACACAAAATCTACGTTCTTAATGTTATTGATTAGAGAATAATCTTATTTTACTTACTTACTTTTATTTAATTTAGTAATTTATTATCATTGATCTCGTCCTTATTCTATGCGCATATTAGTCGATCACTAATCACTGAAAATTAGTACTGAATTCTAACTATATAATGTTTTTTCTACTATGACATTGTGATAGGAATTTCAAGATTTTCAACCTAAGATTTTTTTTTAAACCGAGGTCTCTGATTATACGCTAAATTTGCCATTTCATGAGACTATACGAGTATCATCACATAAATTGAATATTAAATGTGATCTGTTGACAGAAGTCTGAAATATTTGTCTCATTGTACACTAATAAGGATATCTAGTGCTCAGGTAATTGAAATTTTTGAATATGTCTCATATATATCATTTTACGCTATTTTTTCTTACCATTAACCCTTATCATTCATTCTATATTCGATGATAGTTAGTGGGCAAATAACACTTTCTAAATCTGTCTCATTAATACATTTCCGGGTCAAAACATTTAGGCTTACTGGTGATAAGAGAGCATGAACACTAATTAAATCATCATTATATCGCTCATCGGCTGCAATAGTGGCACAACTCAAAAACCACATGTTTTAGACTAGTACATATATATATATTTAAATCTAAAAATACACCATTTTTTCGTTAGCAATTCCAACATAACACATAATTCAAAATTAGGCCCTTCATTTAAGGAAACCGAAGCATTTTTATGCATTTTCCTTAGCAATGAAAATTTAAAATTTTAACTCAGAACATGATTTTTTTGCGTTGTGCCACTATTGCAGCCCATAGTGATATATGCGTTCTACAAACATAAACCTATAAGAACAGTTTAAATTTCAAAATCAATCTTTAACTAAAACTATCAACTCTAAATGTACATTTTTGTAGAACGTCTAATGCTTTTAATCTAGCTTTAGATGAATGTGAAATGTCACGGGCTACTTGTGCAATCATAGAATTATTATACATAGAGTAGGGCAGCCATAGGTAGGACTGTGAGTGCGAGTGTCCAACAAATACTAAAAGGGAAGATAAGAGACCCATACTTATCTTTGTCTACCTCTCATTACCTACCTCTCTATATTAACTCTATAGATGCAACAAAATTATCGTGTCTGATATTATTTGTGGCAGACATTTATCTGTGTAAATGTTATAATTTTGAAGTTTCGCAAAATTTCGCATTCATCTGAAGCTGGTTTAGATTAAAATAGCGCCTTACGTGCCATTGCCTATCGCGCCCCAAGTGTTCCACGCCAGCTGTGATGATGCCTGTTGCAGGTGCCGCCAGCGGCCGCGCCCGCCTCCTACGACGTGTTCACGGACCTAGACCCGCTCGGCACCGGCCGGAGTAAACCTTACGTTGACAAAAAACTCTTCTTTCAGGAGCTCAAAAATCCACCAAAGAAAGTGCTCAAAGACCTCGTACCGTCGCATTCCCTCCTATCGGATATCGTGCCCCCGGAGGCGTCCAAGCCCGAAGCCTACGGCCCGCCCACCACTATGACCTCCCTGTCCCGGCACTCGGGCGGCACGGTCGCTATCGCTAAGCCGGCTCAGCCGAGCTATACGTCCAATTTTTTCACGTCCGATCCGTTCGCAGAGACCGATCCGTTCGACAATACCGACCCCTTCTCGGATACGTTCAAGGACGATCCGTTTACCGGTATGCAGGAGTTCCCGAAGATTAGCTCGTTGAGGACGGAAGATTTAAAGAGCAAGCTTAGTAAGGAATTGATACAGGACAAAACTGAGTTAGGCTTAGATACGGGCAAGAATGTGTTCAATGGTCCGCTTCAGGTCACGCTGCCTCCGGAGCCGGCTCCCAAATCTCCAAGGCTTGCGAGACAGGTAAGAGGTGAATTTATGCAATTATACATTATTTTGTGGACGTCCATAATACAAATGTAATGATAATATTATCTATAATCCGCGGACAGAGAAAATCTAACGTAATGCTAAAAGACACTAAATGCAAAATCATCAGGAGATGATGATGAATGTGTGCAATACTAATAGTGTAGTCTGGTAGTACTTGGTAATTGTAAGTAAGCTTTATACAATTTTATAAAATAATACATATTTATATAAGTTGTCATGTATGTATAACAATTGTTGAGTAAATAGAAATAATTCTCTTTTTGCTTGGGTAAAGGACCTATGTAATGTCTTGGACGAATTATCAAGTGGTTTAAATCGGTGTATTATATCGAAATCAATTTAGTTTTTTTGCACCTTTAACACAATAAATTTCAAGGAGGTGAAAATGAAAGTTAACATTGCCTCCATCCCCAGAGCACTGACACGAGTACAATCAGACAACGCCCCCAACCGAGCTCCAAATTAAACCCCGAAAGCGCATCCCCTCCACCCCCACTGCCCCCTAAGAAGATCAGCGACATGAGCATCATACCACCCCCGCGACCGCCGCACGATCACGAAGAGACAGAAGGCTCTGAAACTCCACCACTTCCTAAGCCTGCGAGGAAAAAGGAACCTTTAGTAAGTTAATTTTGTAAACTTTGATGGCCAATACGTAAAAACATCGTCAATCATCATTAAAACATCGGGTAAAGCTTATAAAAACCAGCTTTACCCAACTTTTGCAACTTCGATAGCGTGAACTTATAGCGTTAAAATACTCTATTAGTTGCCACGTTTTTACCCGAAGGAAAAAGGGGATTTTTCATCCTAAATGCTAGCCCGGCATGTAAGCTTCACTTGCACGTTATTTCATCGTTATTGCTCTAGCCGGTTTTATTTGTGAAAACTTTATGTATAGGCACAGAGAGCCAGCTTTTTGCATTTATTGTATTGGTAGGAATTTGTTTATTGTATGATAAATCACCATCAATGTAGCACAATATATTTCATGTGATATATTGACAAAGGTTCAGACATAACAGAAAGAAAAAGTGCTTCACTTAAAAGGTCGAGACCATTTTGTGAAGCATTCAGGAAATAGAGTGCAACAATTCTGAATGCTTCTCCAGTTAAAATGGCGTCAGCTTAAGTTGCAAGCTAATATGTGTAAATCTAAAAACTCTGAATCTTGCTCGTACCGAGAAGAAACCAGCAAGGCGCTGTTGACAAACAGCATCTTTTTTAAGCGTTTTTTTAAAATAATTATTAAATGAAACTACAGTCCTGTATGACGCTGCAAGGATTTTTAAATAATGTTTCGTGAAGGTTGAATCTTGCAAGGATAATTTGACCCACTTCCCGGTGTCCGATTGACCTGGAATGTTACATCCAGTATGTAACATTCCATTCCAGGCTCGAGACAGCGCATATTTATGATAAACATGCGATAAACAGGCGAGGGAACTCCTCAATGATTAACAGCAGGGACATGGAATTTTGCACTTCCATTGGCATATGGATAGTTAGTGATTAGTCGGTCCAACATGGAATTGCTGCCTTCTCAAGAGTTGGTTCCAACCAGAGAACTCCTCAACAATCAGCAGTAAAGACTTGAAATTTTTAAAAGGTTTTTTAAAGGTTTTTATTAGTTTCAATTGTTTATTTTTATGGATGATTTGCAGGCGGATCGCAGTATGAAGCCACGACAGTCATCTCTAGCGACTAACAGCAGTGAAGATGAATACCTTACCCCCGCCCCGCCGCCCCTTCCCACAGCCAAGAGATTCGACATCACCCTAAGTCAGCTGCTGACTCTTACTATGGACGAACTCGCTGCCAGGTGATTATCTAGAATAGGTTAGAAAAAGGCCTATTATTATCTCGCTGTTGAACATAGTCCTCCTCTATCCTTATTATGAGGAAAGGGTTAGAGTTAAGATCCACAACGCAACTCCAATTAGTAGGTTACACATATCCCCAAAATTCTCCAACAATATGCATGTTTCGTCAAGATGTTTTCCTTCACCGAAAAGCGTATGACAAATTGCAAATTAAATTAAGGTAAAGGCACTAGTAATTGACCATGCACTAGTAGTTGACCGTTTTGTATAATACTTTAAATAATAAGCGTTTTGTTTGTTGTAGCTAATAAAAAATATTGATTAATAATATTAAATTTTAAATATTAAACAATGGACTACAGTTCTGAGGTTTTGGGCAGTTGTTAATAGATGGCAACAGGTAATTACAAATTAATTTTTTATTAGCTACAGCAAACAAAACGCTTGTTATTTAAAATTTCATACAAAACTGTCGACTACTAGTGCATGGTCAATTACTAGTGCCCTTACCTTAGATACATTAGTTTAAATAGATAAACTCATCGATGCGTGTCTCTGATTTGAACCCAAGGCAAGATAGTATTTAACAGAATTAGCGAATCTTTATAACCATTATGTTAAAGCAAATTTCCTAAAAATCATACGTAATCGTTACGTAAATATATTTTAATTTGATTATTCGTCTTTGCCAGACTCCGAGTGCCGGCAGCAACGCTGTCCTCAATGACTCTACCTCAGCTAACCGACTACCTTAGGTCTTATGTAGCTTCAGAAAACGAAAGAGCAGTAAGTGCATGGAGCTACTATTAATTTTTAAATCCTTATACATTATGAAATAAAGTTATTCATGTAATTAATGACTATATCAGACCTTAATATTTTTTTCATTTGTAGCATATACACATGGGTCCTACAATGCGTCCGGAAAAAGACAAACTTACTCCTATAATACCCACTCCGCCTACATTATCTGAAAAGCCCATTACACTTGCACCCATATCTACAGAATTTAAGCCTCAGTTTGAAGATAATTTCGCCCCAACGGATATCTCGGATACATTTGTAGCTAATTTTGATGATTTTGATAAAAAGGCGAACCCAACTTTTGATAAATATGCAGCGTTTAGAGAAATACAAGAACAGGAGTTGAAAGCGAAATCAATATTAGACCCTATAGACATGGACACGAATAAAGAAGATGACAACGAATTAACCATAATAGAGAATCTAATTAAAACCGAAGAACAAAAAATAGAGGAGCGAAAAGAACTAGATAAAAGCCCTTTAAAAAGTTTAGATGAATTGACAATAGATTCATTCAATATGTTTCGGAATTCAGTCAGTCCTAAACCAATAGATGCTAAAATAGAGGATATTAAAACTGTCATGAAGAATTTGCAAATAGAAAGGGCAAGACGGAGTGTTTCACCACGTGACAACGGTGTGTCAGGGACGAAACAAGACGATACAAATGATAGATATGCCGCACTACGTGAAATTACTATTACAGAACCTCCCCAGGATGAGTTTGAATCGATACCGCCAGAGGTACCGAAAGAACGAAAGAAATCTGACGAAAAGTCTGATGGATTTGATAATTCAGATTTTTTTGATTGTATAGATAATAGTTCACTCTCTTTTAATGTTGAGGACGCATTTAGAAAAAGTCCAGGAGTGAAAGAGAAGGAAGAGGAGAAAAAAGTGGAGGAGAAAAAAGAGTTATCACCTGAAATAATACCAGTGAGAGATTTACCGCCTCCAACGCGACTTTCTGCGGGTTCTATTAGCGATGTGCCAAGCGGTTCATCTCCAGATACTAAAGGTGAACGCATCACGTACTTATATTTCTAAATATAGTTTATAACAGATTGATATGCGTACTTTCTGACGCCATTTCATAAATAATTTGTTTCTATTTATGTTTTGTGGACAGAATTGTAACTACTATCATAGTCTTATAGAAATACGCGTACAAGCCAACAATGCAGTGAGTTCTTGCGCCAAAAAAATACTATTTGAGGAATGCACCGACTGTATAGTGATTTGAATGTGGGAATATTTCAGGTCCAGTGTTGGGCGTGGGTGGACTGACACGGCTTGGTTGGACAGAGGGATGGTCCTCTGACTCTAGAGAATCGGAGCCGCGTCAGAGACGTCGACGCACGCATAACAGAGGGCCCTCAGGTTTGCATTTGTAATATAACTTCCCATGTCCAATTGTCTTCGTATATTTTCGTTTATGTTCTTTGCCATCTACTCAACTTGGAATTGTGGGTTTTCCAGTGCAAACATCATCTTCTTCTCGCGACGCATCACCATGGGATGAAGAGCCGCCTTTAGCGCGATTGCCTCGACCTTCATCACACCGAGATAGGGACTCTAGGTGTGTTTTTTTTAAATTCATATAAAAAATTACGTGTCATAATCTCCGTTTTAGGGTATCTTTGTTCTCAAAGTCAATCAAGCTCAACCGATTTCAGCATAATTTTTAAACGATTTTGAACCAACTTAAATCTTATGGGACCACGACAGGTCAGACTGTTGTGAAAAATATTTATCTATATAATATTATAGGTCAGCTTTTGTCCGAGTCCATATATTTACAACATAAAAATACTCATCTTTTGCTCCACTTTAGTCTAAATAAGAATCTTAAAGACATAAATGAAATTTATACTTTGGATTTTTGTGTATACGTTCTTATTTCTTTTGTCCTAAAAGCCTCAGTCCTTAAAAATATGACACAGTTATATTAAGATTCCTATCGTGATACTGCTATTAAAATTGTGTGAATGTCTTTCAATTTGTACCAAAGTTGATTACTTAAATTTACAGACAAAACTCATCTGGTTCAAGAGAATGCCTCGATTCAGGCAGTGGGAGAGAAAAGGAGAAGAAACGTGACAAGCGCGGCAGTAGAGATAGGGATTTAAATAGAGACGGGAGAGAGTCAGCTAGAGATAGGAGAGATTCAGGCAGCGGTAGAGATCGGCGTGACGTTAGCAAAGAGAGAGACCATAGGGACCATAGAGAAAGTAGAGATAGACGAGATAGAAGAAGAGATAGAGATAAAGACACGTGGAGTAGAGATAGGAATTATAGTAGAGAAAGAGATTATAGAGATTCAAGGAGCAGAGATAGATCTAAGGATTACAGAGATATGGACCGCCATAGAAAACCACGACATTCTTACGACGAAGAAGAGTAAGTATATTTATTTTTACATCTCATAATTTTATACCTCTTGTATACAGCAAAAGTTCGGGAGAGCTCCCGACCTTTTTGAGATTCTTTGTGTAAATATTTAATTTCACTATGATTGAAATGATTAACCAAAATTGTTCAGTTCCTTCATATTGGGATACTCTTCAGCCTATTTATTCAGTATTTAAACTATTTTTGTAATCTATATAGAGTACACAAAATCAATAATCAAATGGGTTTTGAAGGACGATTATAATGGTGATAAACTTTTGGGTTTGACATAAAGTAATTCTGTAAAAAATACTAAAAGTTTTCAAGGCGTAAAAGATTCCAAATTTATTTACCACTGATAACTGTCAGTGGTCATCAGTTTGGTAGGCTATTTCTAACTGCAGGCGATATTCTCCTTACACGCTATTATTCACCATCAAAATTTTTAAAAAAGCAGAGCTCCATTATCTGCTATATCTTTCAGTTACAGTGACGGTTGTGGATCGGGAAGGTCATCTCCACGAGATCGATGGCCGGATCAGCGGTGGAGAAGAGATGGTAGGTTATATTAACTCCAAGAATAAGAAAGTCTCTACAATTTATTGCTTTAAACATTGACAATTTTAGTAATAATCAAATATATATTAAATAGTTTAAACATTGGTTTTTGGGCACCACAGTTGAAATCAAATGAAATGATAAAAATTAAATTCATGCACGGTTATTTCAAACGGAAATGTTGTTCTTGAATTTCCATAATAAATAATTCACAATATTGTTAGGATCCAAAGTAGGATTTATAAAAAGAGAACTAAATTAATACATTTGTTAACCAAACAAACAAAATAGCTGACGTGAACAGATTAAATAACAGAGCTTTCGCACGCAAGTACCGATCGTAAAAGAGACCTCTGTTCTTGACCTGACCATTTTTATACTCTAGATGAGATGTAATTATGAAGTGTTGCTAGCAACAATAAATTAAAACACTGATTAAAAATGTCGCTGTCTACAATATATTATATTTTGAGATTTTGATTTTTTACTCGATATATTTTGAGAATATAATTTGACGAATTTTTAAAACGAACTCGGATGGATATTTTCGTCCAAACTTCAGCATTCCCTAAAGATCAAAATCTTCGGACAGTGAATGTTGCCAGCGGTGACATTCAACTTGGTCGATTATAGACTATAATATTCTTTTCCAGAAAGAAATTATGGATCACTGGGTTGGCGAGAAACTAGACGAAGAAATGAGGTTCGACAAAACGAAGAAATTAATGGAAGGAGGTAATAATAATTAGTTTATATAAATTATAATTATTAATGTAATTTAACTTTTTGTATTTTATAAATTTACAAAAATAATATACATCTCGGTCTTGGGCCATGTATGTTGTTTTTGAGGCTCTAAAGGACCAAAATTCTCTTATCAATATTATTTTAATTTATTACAATTCATATAAAACGATTCTAATATAATGCGATATTAGAGTGCCGCTTCAAAACGGATCTTATTACATACATCGATGGAGAACTATGAATATATAAATAATTTTGAATTTTTTGCGAAATCATGAAAAACCTGCTTATTTTTACTGGCCCGTTGGCGTAGTGGGTAGTGATCCCGCTTTTGGCTCTGCGGGTTGCCGGTTCGATTCCCGCCGAGGGCCAAAATTTTTTTATAAAAATAATTTGTTGGTATTTCGAGCCTGGGTGTATATTTGTATTTAAGTATATATTAAAAAAATATATATGTATATATTAACCAGTTGTCTCTCACCATTAACACAAGTATTAAGTACTTACTTTGGGGATGGACAACCGTGTGTGCAAGTGTCCCATATATTTATTTATATATTTATTTTTGATTAATTTATATAGTGTAAAAATATTAGTATAAGAGAGTTCTATTGTTGTTAAATAATCTGCGTGTGCAGTTTTTTCATAAATAGATATGGATCTACCATTGCTTGGCCCAGTAGACGATCTGCAGCTATCTCTTCCCGAAGAGACGCCGAGCGGGAATCACGAGAGTCCAGAGAATCACGCGAAGGACGAGACTCGGGCCGGGACTCCGGTCGCGATTCCCGAGACCCGCGGGATTCGGGCCGGGAATCGGGCAGAGAATCTCGCGACCCGCGGGACTCCGGGCGCGATTCTGGACGGGATTCCAGGGACACGAGGGAAACTGTTCGGGACTCACGGGATCCAAGGCGAAGGCGGAGGGAAGAGCCAAGGACGAGACCGCGCGATTACAGATTTTCTAACGATTTTTCTCCTCGGGAAAGGGAGCATACGTCGCCATTCGATAATGACTTTCAAGACACGCCCGCAGTTAATACAAAGAAACGAGCGCCGTATTCTGCACTAGAAGGAAACAGGTAAATATTCATTGCTTTATTAAGATATTTACATCATGGGATGTGATAATGTTAAATATAAATAAATAATAAATATATGGGATACTTACACACACGGTCGTCCGTCCCCAAAGTAAGTAACTTAATACTTGTGTTATGGTAGACAGACAACTGGTGAATATATTCTTATATAATTTTTAAATACATACTTAAATACAATACACCCAGGCTCGAAGACCAAAAAATTCATTTATAGAAAATGTTGGCCCTCGACGGGAATCGAACCCGCGACCTATGGAGCTTAACGCAGGGTCACTACCCACTGCTCCAACGAGCCAGTCAGAAAAAATATCTTAGTTACTTCATCAAACGTTATATAAGAAAGTTTTCAAATTTAAATCTCTTGGACAAAGGCCATTAGAACTAAATTTGTGGAAATATTAAATCGAATGAATATTGTACTGTGTTCAAATTCATGATTCAAATGATAATTAAACTATCAAAATCTTCTAGCTCCAATTTTGGAATAAAAAATCAAAATGGCGGAATGTAGGTATGCTAAACGCAACGTCCTTTGTAAAAAAACTTTTATCTTTTGATTTATTATAAATTATTCGTTGTCAACGTCGTCCTAAGGGGACTACTGGGAGGGGAGGTTTTACTACACAACTTTTAAAACGCAACTAAACGCTTATTGACAAAAGATTTTTATGGTTTTTAAAGACTTTACAAATGCAAATGATTCTTGGTTATAATTTTCAAACCAGCTACACCCTTGATTAGATTGTAAGCTTGGATTTTATTTCATGAATAATTATATATATAACTTATAATTTTTTCTTTTTTAAATAACCTCCCAGTTAGTTGCTGATTGTTCTCGAAAAGAGCACCTTTCCAAACCGGTCATAGGTCCATTATAATTTGACGAAATTATTGATCGAAATTGTCTATAAAAGTCATTAAGAATAATTTGAGTTACAATTTGATTGAGTATATACCATGTAACAATTAAGTATTGCAATACCATTGAATATAGAAGAATATAGAAACATTAAATGTAACTAGCATTAAGAATTGTATTTTTTAAAAAGAGCAACCGCCGAGTTTCTTGCTGGCTCATCTCGGTAGGAACAGCTTTCCGAACCAGCAGTAGAGTTGACGATTCAAAAGCACTTGTTTACAAGTTTATTTGAATAAAGAATATTTTGAATTTGAATTGCTTAGATTCGCCTTCGAAGCAGAGGAGACAACCGCGTCCCCCCTGTCGGTCAGCTCGGCCAAGGCCCGCGACGGCGACTCGCCTGCGACACGGTTCCGATTCGATTCCGACTCGCTATCACCTCGCTCGATGTTTGAGGACGATTTCACAACAATATCCACGCCCAGGTACCTATGAATGATCCATAATCTATACATATTATGACGTCGTGTGGTATCCGACTGAATGGAATAGTACCACCCTCATTTCTTACCGAGGTGTCGTAAAGGGCAACTAAGGTAAGTTGACCCACTGTGTGGTATCCGGTTTAGTAGAATAGACCACCTTTCTTACCGAGGTGTCGTAAAATACGACTGAGGTAAGTTGACGGCAGGCGGCCGGTCGTAAAAACGCAGCCAAATCATGTGATAGCATGTTTATAACATGTTGTGCTGACTCCACTTGGAGTGGGATAAGGGCAGGGAGATGATGAATCTATACATATTATGAAACAAAGGTCTCAAAAGCTATTTGTCTGTATGTGATTGATTTTTTTCAAAATTTACTGAACCGATTTTTGTATGGTTCTCACTAAAAGTCACTTTAGGTTAATACATTGAACAGAACGGCTAAACCGATTTTTGATAATTTACTAGAAGATAGAGCAGGTTATGGAGCAACGTATAGGCTTTTTTAACTTACACACACGCATAATGATTTCTACGTGTGAGAAGCCGCGAGCATATCTAGTAATATTATAAATGGGATATTCTATCGGTCTGTCTGTCTTGCGTCTTTTACATTAGTGAAAGGTTTAAGATATTAAATGTTTCTTTCCTTGTCGCCAAGTAACCTGCAAATCTTATTTAAATTTAATATATTAACAGAGTTTCTTTTTGGCTTATATCGGTAGTTTATTTTTAAATATATTAGTTATACTTATAACCCTGTGCTGTGATAGCCCAACGGTGTGACCGTGCGACTCTTTCGAGGAGGTCACGGGTTTCAACCGGGCACCAATAAGTTTTTCTGTTAAAACTTGTGTCTAATTGATAATTGCAATTTATCACACACTTTTTGGTGAAGGAAAACATCGTTCGGAAACCTGCATATCTCTAGAGAATGTTGGAGATATGTGTAACCTACCAGTCCGTATTGGATCGCATTGTCTTAGCTCCAATCCTTCTCTCCAAAACCGGAGAGAAGTGGCCTATTTCCAGCAGTGGGAAAGTAACAGGCCGTTACTTTACATTTTTTACTTATAACCCTATTTGTTAGGGGTCGTACTGCATCTATAGCCGAAGAAGAGGAGGGCGACATACCCCCGTTGAGGGCGAAACCGCAACAGCACAGGGACATAAAGAAATCGGACTCCGTGAATATATTCACAAGGGAGGCCGATCCGTTCGAGGGCGATGCTTTTTTTGCGTGCACTGGGTCAGATCGCGTCGCACGCAGGGAGAACTGGCCCGGGGACTTCCAGGGGTTCGATAACGCTTGAGCCCTTATCCCTGCACTGATAACAACTCTTTCCAAGTTTCCAAGGGGTTACTAACTCCCGTTTGCCTAAAATAGAAAGGGTGCCAAGACTGAAACAATAAGATTGCTATCTGTTTATTAGTCCACATTATATTGACTGGCCCGTTGGCGCAGTGGGTAGTGACCCTGCCTTCAGTTCCGCGGGCCATCATTTTCTATAAATGAATTTGTTGATCTTCGATTCTGGGTGTATATTTGTATTTCAGTATGCATTTAAAAATATATAAGTATATATTCATGAGTTGTCTGTCTACCATAACACACGTATTAAGTTACTTACTTTGGGGACGGACGACCGTGTGTGTACGCGTCCCATATATTTATTTATATAGGGTCACACCTATTTGATTTAGCTGTGGTAGCCCAGCGGTAACACCGTGTATCTTTCGAGGAGGTCACGGGAGCAAACCCGGGCACACCGGGCAACCGGGCACAGTTTTTCTGTTAAAACTTATTTGTCTAATTTATAACTGCAATTTGTCACGCGCTTTTCGGTGTAGGAAAACATCGTGAGGAAACCTGCATATCTCTAGAGAATTCTGGGGATGTGTGTAACCTACCAATCCGCATTGGAGCAGCGTGGTAGATCTTATCTCCAAACCTTCTCTCCTTTATGTGATATGTGTAACCTACACATATCTCCAGAATTTTTAAAATCAGGTTTCCTCATGATGTTTTCCTTCACCGAAAAGCGTGTGATAAATTGTAATTAAGTTTTAACAGGAAAACTCCATTGGTGTCTGCCCGGGTTCGAATCTACAACCTTCTCGAAAGAGTCGCAAGGTGTTTCCGCTGGGCTTCCACAGCTTCTATTCCAGCTAAAAAATTCAGTCTGAAGTTCGTATTTCACTACACTGCTTTACTCAGTCTAGTCAGTCAGCCTCAGTCACTAGGCAAGTATAAATAGGCAATTATTAACTGATGAAATATCTTTGTTTCAGTCTAGGCACGTTAAATATTACCTTTTATAGGCTCGTGTCCAATTACATTCAATCTGAATCAAGATTGAATAGTATTTGTAAGTATCATATAAAAATACGTATATGTTTCGTATACTTGCTTGAATGCTTGCCTTTGTATATATAATTTTTATTTATAAACTTTGATGATATGTTTTTGGTTTGATTTTGTATCAATTTTGTGGAATTTGAAAGTTGAAATATTGCCTTGAAATACTCGTTTTATCAGATGTAATCGATATTTGTGATTTATTTAAATACATCGATATCTATCTATAAAGATTAGCGCGCATAACGGTCCGCAATGTTACATTTTAATTTTTAAAATGCTTTTTAATTTATACTAGAATCCAGAGTAAATTACAATGTAAACTTTAAAAAAAAATCGCACTACTTCATAAATTTAAATCTATAGGTTGTTCTATATAAAATATCTTACTAAGAATGAAACACAGATGCAAGTAAAACTAAATAATCATAATATAATAATAAAGAGGAACTTGTAAACAAATTCGTTCAAAGCGTTTCTAGATTAAAGATCTTCTTTTTAATTTATTTTTATATAAGTTTCGTTGTTTGATTATGTTATATGAATAATCAAAATATTCATATTTGGTGATTACTTTAATGATTTGGTGATTGCTACAAAACTATAGTTTCATCTACGAGATTGTTGTCTACATTTCAAGACATTTTATAAGGTTCAGATTATACTAATTTCCAGAATTATGAATTGCCACATAATCACATTAAACGTAACATCGAAAAGCTAGGAAATACATAACAGTCCCAAAGATCGAACTTGTGTATTATGTTACGTAAGTAGAAAATCACAGTTTTTTGAGAAATGTTTTTTTTTAATAATTTAAACTTACCTGTACGGGGAGATGTGAAATGCATAAATAAAATTAATTTTATTAACTTAATACATAATATAAATAAAAATAATTTATTAAAAACTATGTTACTTAGCTAATTTTTGCTGTCCCTTTCTTACTTACTCATTTTTACATTCTTGCGGGCCTATGTGCGTTTACTTTTAGCACTTTATTTACGCATAGCTACATATTGCCATCGTATTACCAACCATAAGTTTTAAATAATAGGGTATACTGTAAGGATCTCATATTAATACGATATAAAATTTATACATGTTTTAAATTTATTCACTACATTACGCATATACTAGATATTAATAACATATTTATTACAAAATGTAAAATATTAAGGTGGTACAATATTTAATGGAAGTTTTACAAAATAAAAGAAACTGTTTTTTTTTACTGTAAACAATGGCTAACATAAATGAAATTTTTAAATTCAAAATATAAAACAAACTGTTTAATTGGCTCATGAAATGTTTCAAAATAAAGATCTGTTATTATTAGTAATGGCAACAAATAGATACAAACCTTTATCTAAAGAAACAAACTTTTGTCTATATCTATGGTATAAAAAAAACCTACGGATTTCGGTGGAAATTTGCGTATTCAATTAAACAAATAAAGTCAATAAACAGTTACTTGTTTATATTTTGTAGAATTTCTTTTAAATTATACTTTAGTATTGTAGATGTAAGTTGTATAAATTTTGACATTTAACTCATCAAGTTTTTATATGCCTTTAGAGAGACCTGTGATATTTATAAGCAACTCCCATGCTTGTTTATTTATAAGCAAGTTTTTTTGCCAAGTCCCATTTTTCGTACGCTTAAGTATGAGTGATTCGATATAATTCTTAGTTTACTTCAAGTTTGTCGCTCTTGACCATTATAATTTAAAAAATTAGTTATAGTTGTTCGTGACCAAATACATTATTCAGGCAGTCAACAAATTCATAAAATGAAACAGTTAATAAAGACAAATAAGTGAATTGAAGAAAAATATTATTTAGCTAATATTGCAATATTAACTTAAAATTAGATCCGACAAAAATATATAAAAAAATGGAATTGATAATATTTCTATCATAACCACCCTCGTTTTTTCAAATTCTCTTAGTATATTTTGTTGATGTATCGATGATGATTTTCAATAATATATTAAAATTACATATAAAATAAATTGCGTAATATTTTTTTGTTATTCATACCCATGTCATTTTGTCAACGACGGATATATTCTCGATGTAATAATATGTCAACAGTTTTCGTATTACATTTTGCACACATAATTGAATATGGCAAAATATAAACTAATTTTAAGTTTGTTTTGTGTTCATTCATAACTGTAAAAATAATTATAAATAACTTTATCATTCGCTTCAACAAGTCATATCTATTTTCAACACACATTGGTAGCTATGTTGGCTTTATTCGTTTGAAAAATATATGGACTTAAGGAAACTTAGTATCAGACTATGGTACCATTGTAAAGTGTAACGTGCCTGTTTTTAATTGTATTTTACACTATTTTATTTTTTTTATTCGAAACTTTAAAATCGCTTTTCTAAATTAAACTTTTATTTTATGAAATTGATTGAAAAAAATTAAATTTTGTTTGTTTTTGTTGGTATGAATTTTCTGAGATTTTGTGTGTGTTTGTGTATTGACTTGCGATTTAGACAAATATTGATGTTCTGTGGTCATAAAAATTTTACACGTATTTATTATTTATATTTTACAATTTTGATTTTTTTATATTAAAAATGACTTGTATGCACTTTTATTGAATTCAAATTTGTTTTAGTCTATAGCCCTATGTTGCTTGGAATCTTTTACCGATTTTTATATTCGGGTGATTTCAAAATTTCACTTCGCTTTTTTATATTTAAAAATAGAATTAATGAAATGTTTCTAATAATAACATGTCATAATTTTTTTGCTCATTACTTTAAATTAATGCTAAGATTATAATTCATTTATTTATTTTGACACAAAGGAAAATATTGATTAGAGTCGGCCCTAATAAGACATTTGATTGTGACGTACGCGATTTAGTCAACATGCTTTTTACCTTACGTTCTTTGTTCTTATACCTATACTTTTAACATATTGTGTAATTTTTGTGTGATATTCGGTATATTAACTATACGAATAACCATAGAGAAAAAAGAGAGACACATAGATACAATCTCATTTGCTTTCTCTTTATTGTAATAGACCACATTTTTGCTTCCCTACTCTATTATAAAATTTCTATGGTTATTCGTGTGGCTGCCGTCTTTTTTTGGGTACATAAACATTGGGTAAAATTAAAAAATTAATTGTAAATTATAACAGATAAAATAAAAGAATAGGACAAAATAAAATATAATATAAATTTGCGTACAATGAAAATAGCGCCGACTCTGATTTGTTTTATGATATGACGTGATTACCAGATTCTCGATTAAACTAGTAATTATAAATTAGTATTATATAGATGTGTTGACGTTTTTCGTTCTGTGATATATTGTTGTTAAGTTCTCTTATCATGTGTTATAAGGAAACTGCGTTTGCCGCGTAAATATGAACAGCCATTATTGAAAATTTTGAGGGATATTTATTGTTTAAAATTGATGACAAAAATCATAACAAACATGGAGTTTTGAGTTATACGTCTTTCACTTTTCGATCTTCCGGATTTAGTGTGAAATAAATCGGAAAGTAATGGGCGCCATGTTGAAAATATGTGTGGATCTACAAATGAAAAAAAAATCTATTATGACTCAATGCTCTATTGCCACCCAGAAATTTATTCCTTTTCGATACTATAATATCAACAATCGACATAAGCGAATGAACTTTGCTAAGTATCCTGTTCATATGATTATTTTCATTGCATTTATGTATAATAATATGCCACACGCCGTTAAAATATTTTAGAATATGTAACGGTTAAAACGGTTTTGTATTTGTGTACTTTTGTATGTTTAAATAGTGTAAATTATTGACGTGCAATTAATTACTATAACTATACTCCCTCTCAGATGCAGTACCAAAGGTATTTATGTTATGTACCTAACTGTTGTGTAAAATACTTAAAGTTAATAAAATTGTAACAATATAAAACGATTTTTTATTCTATATGAAATTCCATGCAGTTTATCGGTTTTTATTATAATATGGTCGATTCAATAAATTGTTTAAAAATATAAAAATATCAGTAATTTAAAGGCATGACCATATAAAAGGAAAAATATTTACAGTACTAGAGTTACAAAGTCAAACATATGAATGCGCTTTTATATTACATATTAGTTAAAACATTTTACAAGCATATAATGCACTGGGAAAAAAAATTAGTTGCTTCGTAAAACGTTATTACAAAGTTCTTATGAAAAGATAAGATCAATCTATAATTAATTTACGGCGCGCAAGTAATTATCTTTCGTGATTTTTGTTATTTGTCTGTGTACCAAATAAACAAATGTATTTCAGCTCAAAGGGACTAGAATTCGGGCCATATATATATCATAAAATTAATTTTAAAAAAGCATTTAAAACAATAGTGCATACGGTAGCTTTAGTTTAATACGTTGGAAATTATTCACATAAATTTAATTAATATTTAATATGTTATGCTTAATTAATACAAAATACGCAGACAAATAATAATAAAACAAATAAAAATAAATAATAAAGTTCTTAGAGATCCGTTTTGAATCAAGCCACTAAAAGTCGCAATGATTATGACGGTTGCACTGAATAATTTAAGACTTACTAAGCTAAAGATTAAACAATTTTTACAATAAAAAAATGTCTAAATCATGACTCACTCTACGAAATCTTTAAAGTTAAGTTTTATAATATAATTATTTTCAAGTCGAGCTGATGAATATCATTTCGGAACGTAATCAAAACAACAATGTGGCAAAGCGACAATATCTGTCAATGAGAAGATGATATTAAAAACAACAGCTGTTTTTGTTTCCTAATCATTTGAATACGTGGTATTCATACAATAATAAAGGTAGCATTATATTAATTTATCAGGTCATGATAGTCATTAGTTTTAGCGTTGTATTTAAAAATGAAACAAAGGTAAGGTTCACAATAAACAGTTGTAGTTATACCTCAGTTTAGTCTACTTATTGTTAATAGGAATGTTGTTATCCAGGACGCGGCTCTTGCACAGTGGGGATGATCTGCTCACCAACATGAACGCATCACAGGATGATAAAGGTTTTCACAGTGAAATTCAACTGTACAGGATAAAGCCACAAGATCACTTCATTGAAGCACAAGTTCATGAAGGGGACACATTACAAGCTATAGCATTACGATTTCATTGTTCTGTAAGTGTTTTTTAGTCATGAAACAAAATTTTTAAGACTAGAATTTTCACAACTATTTATAAGGTTTGTAAAATAAAATATCCTACTAATATAAATGCGAAAGTTTGTGATAATGGATGTATTATTGTCACTCTTTCACAGCGAATCCTCTGAACCAATATTGATGAAATTTGCACAATTATTCCTTATACACAGGAATAACATTTAGAATCCTGTTAATTCTACAGGAATAGGATGACAATAAAAAGTACCATCATATTATCAACATAAATGTATTCTATTTATAAAATACATGAGGTTATATTAATTTTAAACAAATAACTACTTTAAAATATAAATTTTGTTGTCTTAATTAAGCTGATACATAAGTTGTATAAATATGGAGTAACAATGCAAGATTATAGTTAAAAAATATTGTCAGATTTCAGAATTGAAGAGAATCAATCACATACACAAGGACAATGAAATATTTGCAAGAAGAACAATAAAGGTGCCTGTCACACCATACTCAGTGCTCACAGAGATTGTACCCACAGTGCAAACACCAGAGCCCATACCTTCTACCAGCACAGACTCTGCAAGTTTCTCTGTAAATAATGTGCATCACAGCCCAGACAACAGATTACCTCACAATAAAGATATCACAATTCCAAATAGCGCAGATACAAAAGATAGGGACTTTTCTATAGACTGCAATGCTATTATTTTAAACAGTACTCTCGCTCCATCTGTCGTTCCTTACACAGATCACGAACAAAATGAATCTATATCAGAGGACACGAGACTTTTGCCAAACAAGACAAGGGACCCTGTAGAGGCTGTTGTCGTTAAACAATTAACATCACAAGGAGCAGATTTCGGATTGAAATGGTTTCATCTTGTGGGTTTTGTGCTCATATTATGTGTCTTAACACCTATTATTATCATCTTATTTTCCATAGACAAGCACGAGCACTCCTGATGTACGTTGTTTACAATTAGGATCTTTCGACTGGCTTAAATAAAATAGTTTAAGTTGCAGCGATATATTTATACCGAATTTTTATATATTGTATATTTTATTAAAATTAATGGGACAATGTGATTTTTAAATATAGTATTGTTGTAAGTATAACAAATTGTAGTTTATTTCCGTCTTTTTTTATATCAAACTCGTATCTTGAAGTCATTCAAAGATTTAAATTAGATCTAAACTTCAAGTTATAACTTCTTGAGTTTTATGCACTCCTATTTTTTAGTGTGAATATTTGATTTTTAAATACACTTACAATTCTTTTATATATTTTAAACATGTACTTATAACTGATGTCCAGGAATGAAGGGCATATTTATTTTTAAATTTTAAAGCAGAAAGTTATTGGTTCACCTAATGTTCGAAAAATCGGTGTCAATTTGGAATTTGAATAGATAAAAATAAGATAAATATCAGATTAGATTGAAGAATTCATTTATTTCGGTATTGAAGTCATATGTGGATGGGTTCCAAGTAGAACTTAATGTAACATATAATTGTTATATTAAAACATGATAAAAATTTCAAAATAATGTCTGAATTGATAATTCTGCAACACAATATAATACTTTTAAGCGTGTCAAATATTTCAGGAATTATCTTGTACATTTAAAAGCCAAGCCAAGGCTCTGTTTATCTAGCAGTTAGTATCAATTAAACGACAATAAAGTTTAATTACAGACATTCATTATCTAAAAAAGGTATTTCATTATCTACAAAATTAAGGTTTTATCAGTACCGGTTTATGAGCTGCGACTAGCGATGTGAGCATGCGAGTCTTAAGATGGTCACGGGTTCAAACCTCGGGCATGTACTAATAGATTTGCATGTTAAAAAACCTGTCTTATTGATAATTGCAATTTATCACACACACATTGTGTTGTGGTAGCCCAGCGGTAGTACCGTGCGACTCTTTCGAGGAGGTCACGGATTCGAACCTGGGCAGACACGAATAAGTTTTTCTGTAAAATCTTGTGTCTAATTAATAATTGTAATTTATCACACGCTTTTCTGTGAAGGAAAACATCGTGAGAAAACCTGCATATCTCTAGAGAATTCTAGGGGTATGTGAAACCTACCAATCCGCATTGGAGCAGTGTGTTAGGTCTTAGCTCCAACCTTTCTCTCGATAAACGGAGAGAAAGCGTATGCTCAAATGTGGGATAAAAACAATTTAACAGTACAGTTTTAAAATGCTCATTTTTGTAAGATAGATGTCGTTAGAGAAAGTGATAACCATTTTCAAATAAAAAAAAAAACATTTTCAAATTTCAAAAGGCTAGTTAAAGTTTGAAAGCTGTCATAGCTCACTAGTGACACCGTATAACTCTAGAGGATATCACGGGTTCGAACCCCAGGCAGGCACCAATGAGTTTTCTATTAAAACTTGTGTCTAATTGATAATTGCAATTTATCACACACATTTCGGTGAAGGAAAACATCGTGAGAAAATCTGCATATCTCTAGAGAATTCTGGGGATATGTGTAACCTACCAATCCGCATTGGAGCAACGTGGTAGGTCCGAGCTCCAATCCCTCTCTCCAAGCGGAGGCTTATACTCAACAGTGGGATAGTAACAGGCCTTTACTACATTTTACTTTGAAGTTTAAAAAATAATTTATTCCAGTGATCAATTGGAAATCTTGGAAAATTGGAAATGTCAGGTAAAATCTAAATAAAACAAAAATGTTCACAAAATAAACCTTTTATTTATCATTTGTTTATATAAATACATCGATGTAACAAACCAGTAATTAATCAATAGTAATCAATGTAATCAAACAAATTAGTTTATCTTTAATTAATAATGATAAATGCATTCCTCTTACGTTTTAAGTTTCACCGGTAAAGAACCCGTATACCAACGGTTATAGCCATTATAAATTGATTCAACAACAAGTTCAAACATGAGCCTCGAGAAAACATGAATCGTGCTGACTTAAGATAACTATACCCTACTTATTAAAACTTAAAAGTTCCCGCGGCCGAGGTTTGGGTTGCTTTCGTGTACGCTGGAAAATGAAATAAAAAAAAAACATTAAGTTATATTCATTAGTATTTTGAACATTTTGGGGGGAAAATAAAAATGGGAGTGATGATTTAGGTTTTCGTTTGTAATATTCGTTATTTTACGTTACACTGGCAGAATGATTTGCGCCCAATTTGCGCTGCACAGACCATAAAGCAAGATAATAATAATAATTCATTAGTATTTCGAATAGTTTTGAGTGCACTAGTGTTGCAAAGGACTCAAGTTATTGAGTCGAATATAAAGAAACCTCGATTATAACTTTTAACTTTTGAGTCTATTTTTGAGCTTGAGTCTTCTGTCTAAGTTAATATCTTCCAACCTTTTTTCTGCCATGCCCTCCTTTAGTTTTTCAAAACGTTCTTATAAAATGGAATAAAAGAGATAAAAAAGAAAGAATGGATCGGTGATATGTGGGATTCGAACCCAAATATTTTCCATTGCGCTATTACAACTTGACAGTTTACAGCAGATTTAAGTTTTACAATCTATTTCAATTTTCGGAATCTCGGAAACGGCTGATTCTAAAAAAAATCCTTTTAACCCTGGTTATGGCCATTAAAATATACAAAAAATTTATTGAATATATAAAACACTTTTTTGTACCGTAAACTGTCACGTCAGCGTAGTTGATTCGGGGAATAGCTGGTCTTTAGATATGAAAATATCTAGGATCGAGCCCCACCTAACTAATTATTGTTTTCTTGTGAGGTTTTTTTTATTTTGTAAAAAATTACCCAGCCAGGCTTGGTCAACCAAGTACTAGTAAAGGAGAAAAAAGTTAATATAACAGATTTCGTATAGCGCCTTATTTATAAAGAAACACACAAGAGTTAGCACAAACAAGTTCATAGACACAGAGTGACTGAAGGACGAGTGATGAGATGGTCTTCATCGCGATGTGTGCGCCGTCGCTTTGTAGGGAGATTAGTGATTCCTTGTTATAGTGAATCAAACAACAAAATCACTAGTCTTCCATACAACGCGCGGCCTCCCGTTAGTGATGCGGACGGACACCTAAAACGCTGTTATTCACCACACGGATGTTAGATACCATAATGTATAATGGCGGCTGTACGCTCTCTGCGAGACACTACAGCAGTGCTTCCCAAAGTAGGGCCCACGACCCACAGGGGGGTAATTTGATGGTTAAGGATTCAACAATGCCAAATTTAAAAAAAAAAGGCAATTTTTCTTACTAAAACCTATTATTTATGTTCTTTAAGTGGACAATTAAAGTTTTAATACTAAAATTTATGTGTGTTATTTAGAGGGCAAAAGAATTTTTAACGTGGGGCATGGACCAAAAAAGGGCGGGAAACACTGCTCTGGAGTGTGAATTTACATGGTAACTCTCACACTCGGTTTTAGTGCTCAAGTCTAACGGTCGCGGCGCCTCGCACTATCACCATATGCGCTGTTCACTCTAGAGAGTGATCTTATGGACACTCCGAGCGTACACGTCGGTGTCTCGGGCGAGAGTATACAGCCGCCATAAGATATACGTGTCACAGATAAAAAAGTAGATGGATTGTAGTAGCTTAAAAGAAGTATGGAACATTTTTTCTGTCAAATAGTCAAGGAGTTATTTTATTAGAGTAGGGAGTTCAGCCTAAAATGTGCCATATTACAAAAAAGAGAAAGCAGATGAGTGTGATCTATCTGTCTTTCTTTATTATGTGTGATTAGACAAAGATGAACGAGAACGATGTATACGAGCTTCATCTTCTCTCTCAATATTTATTGTAACACTATCATTTCCAGGCCTATAGCTCCCCCACTCTAGTATTAATAATTGTATAATTATACTATAGTAGAAAGCCATAGGCAGGCCTATGAGAATGTTGCAACCGATAATATTAGATGGAAGATGAAACTCCTATACCTATCTTTGTATAATCATATCCTACTAATATTATAAATGCGAATGTTTGTGAGTATGGATGTATGTTTGTTGCTCTTTCAAGGCGAATCCGCTGAACCAAAATCGATGGAATTTGACACAAATATTCCTTATACACCGGAGTAAAATATAGGCTAAAGAAATCCCAAATAGCTACAGGAAAATACAGGAATAGACTGACATTGACTATTGCCAACCTATAACGCGACAACAGTCCACGTATAACATTATAAATAAGAAGAGAGACGAATATTAGTGTCATTTGCGTTCTCTTTACAATCTACATTTCATCGATATTGGTTCAGCGGATTCGCCTTAAAAGAGTAACAAACATACATCCATATTCACAAACTTTCCCATTTATAATATTAGTAGGATGGACTCATTTTAGACTGGCTCCCATACTCTAGTATAATATCTATACGAATGTTAAGCTTTCTCTCTCTTTATACAGATTAAAAAAGCTTTATACAGATGAAAATTCGAGAGTATTTAATATATATCCTGTGTAATATATTTAAATAATTTAGGCCTAATAATTCGACGCAAGAGATTTAAAAATAAGATGTTTAAACACTCGTTCGGCAAGACTCCATCTTTCTTTTTTTATCTGAGCACACTATAATGAAAGCGACCTAACCAATTCTAAAAGGACTCGATTCCAGGCTTTTAATAAAATTTATAAAAAAAGTAATTTTTAAATATATTTACTCACTAATATAGATATTGAATATAAATCATTTACATTTTCATTTGTTATTAATTTGAAAATTCAATTTTTCGAAATAGGTCGTTTTCATTACGAGAACGTTCAGCCAAAGTTGAAGAATAGAGACAGTTGAGAAAGAAAAGATTGATTTTACAAGTAAAAACCTAAAGTAAAAATATACTCTTCATTATATATATTTTCTTTAAAATGAAATAAATTAAAAATTGAGTGTCATATTATGTGTCTGATATTATTATGTTGTTTACTAATGTAACCAAAATTAAATGCAATCAAAATAAATTCAACACCAATGTGTTGAATTTATTTTGATTGCATTTAATTTTGGTTACATTAGTATATAAAGGAGTTCTATATCTAAGCTCATCATCAAGTAAATATAGTATAAAAATAATAATTATATTATAGTATAAATAATGATTAAGTAAATATTCAAAGGCAAAGTTACCTGCGTTGTCTTTTATATTACATTAAATATATATTTTGTAAGAATATTACAGCTAAATATGAATAACAATATTATTTATATTTGATACTTTGGCGAATACTAAAATGGTTAGTGCTATAATAAGATACTAGTGTTTTTTTTAAATGACATGAAATTAAAATATTATCTAATATAATATTCACTACAAAGTTTGCTAACGCACGCTTAGTATTAAACTGACCTATTTCAAAATTAAGATATACTACGTACTACGATATAGCTAAGAAATATTTAAAAAGCGTTTTCTTGCTCTTCCGAGTTATGGGTCTCTTTAACGGACGAGTTTTGTAATACGCTACGTTTTATCGTAATTTGACAGAAAACAACTTTTTCGAATTAGGTCACTTTTATACTAATGGTGCGATATTATATTACTGTTTCTCTTTATGATTCTGTAAGTTCTCTATTCTTCAACTTCTCTATGTTACACTATTAAAATCTAAATATTAAATATACATATAACCCAAAACTATTTATTTAATGTATGTTAGTAACAATTTCAAACACAGATGAAAATCATAATACATAAATACTACATTAATACTCAAAAAATTACCCATAGAATATATTCTTATATTCATTAATACTAATACTCAAAAAATTACCCAAGGAATATATTCTGATATTCATTAATACTAATACTCAAAAAATTACCCATAGAATATATTCTTATATTCATTAATACTAATACTCAAAAAATTACCCAAGGAATATATTCTGATATTCATTAATACTAATACTCAAAAAATTACCCATGGAATATATTCTGATATTCATTATTCACTGTCCATTATATTAACCATCTTTTGACAGATTGACGATAGTGATGTCCTAAAGATTCTCGTATGCGATACCATTCCGATTATAGTACCTACTATCATTAATCGAATTACGTACCTAAGTAATTCGATTAATGATAACCTACGTAAACTAGATTACTACTGAGAAAAGAAATTCCAACTTTGAGAAAACTTATTGTTTCTTTGAAAAGAAGTGGTCTATTTCATGGTGAAAAATCTTCTTTGGTCAAAGTTTTGAACACAATTGGCTTTTCATATAAAAAGTTAAATAAAAGAAAATTATTAATGGAACGCACAGATATAGCTATAGCACGTTGTGATTTTTTAAGAGAGGCAAAGAAAATACAAGATTGGGCAAATATTGTTTTCATGGATGAAACATGGCTCTACGCTAACCACACACTATCTCGTTTCTGGACTGATGATACTGCTGATTCCACTTCCTCAGTACCAATGGGAAAAGGTGAGCGCCTAATCATTTGCCATGCAGGTACAGCAAAAGGATTTGTACAAGACGCACTGTTGGCATTTAAATCGAAGAAATCAAATGACTACCACGAAGAGATGAATGCAAATGTGTATGAAGAGTGGTTCAAAAAAATGCTCATTTCATTGGAAGAACCATCAATAATTTTTATTGATAATGCGCCCTACCACTCCCGTCAAATTGACAAAATGCCAACACAGGCTAATAAAAAGCATGAAATAATTAATTGGCTTCGGGGCAATGGAGAAAATGTGGACGACTCAATGTTAAAAGTTGAATTAATAAAAATATTAAAAACCAAAAAGAGAGCAAAACGCTATGTAATCAATGAAATGGCAGCAGAATATGGCCATACTGTTCTTGGGATTCCTCCATACCACTGCCAGTACAACGCAATAGAACTTATATGGGCACAAGTAAAAGGGCATGCTGCGAGATGCAATACAAGCCCCCCATTCACAGCGAATAAAATGTTGCAATTGCTAAAAAATGCTTGCACCCACGTAACGGCCGAGAACTGGGCAAGTGTGGTGGAAAGAACTAAAAGAGTAATATTCTCTGATTGGGAACGTGATATTGCGTTTGATAATATATTATCTACACAAGAGCTAATAATAACTGCTACTGAAGACTCCTCATCGGAGGAGTCTAGTGTTGATTATCATTCCGACGACTCGTGCTAATAAAATAAATTAAAATATCCTGATTGTTTTATTTGTATTCATGTATTAACTAAGAAGAAAGTAAAACTTTATATAATGTTATTAAATGTCTTTTAATACTCGTAACATCGATTTCTACCGATTATTTTTAATCTGTGGCATAATCGTAGAAACCATTATGTGTGACATCACTAAGTGGGCGGTACCCATCCATAAAGTACAAATATTATTTGTATGATATTTGTACGTAAGCAATACAAAACTTAATGAGCGTGAGCTGTCAAAAGACTGATAATATGATGGACGCAGTATAATACTAATACTCAAAAAATTACCCATGGAATATATTCTGATATTCATTAATACTAATACTCAAAAAATTACCCATGGAATATATTCTTATATTCATTAATACTAATACTCAAAAAATTACCCATGGAATATATTCTGATATTCATTAATACTAATACTCAAAAAATTACCCATGGAATATATTCTGATATTCATTAATACTAATACTCAAAAAATTACCCATGGAATATATTCTGATATTCATTAATACTAATACTCAAAAAATTACCCATGGAATATATTCTGATATTCATTAATACTAATACTCAAAAAATTACCCATGGAATATATTCTGATATTCATTAATACTAATACTCAAAAAATTACCCATGGAATATATTCTGATATTCATTAATACTAATACTTAAAAAAATTACCCATGGAATATATTTTGATATGTTGAAATTCTACATTATAAATAACCCAACGTAGAAAATGTTAAGTACCGGAAGTCTACTAAAATCATATACACTTATTACCTTGGCGGGAATACCGTACACTCTCGCATAGAGCCATTCATATATTACTTATGCGTAAGTTTATTTTTTTTTGGAGCCAACTCAGGGAACTCTTGAAACATTCTATTGTAAAACAATGCTGTGTTAGTAATATTATGATCATGGAATTGTACAGATAATAAATTGTTATTACTAACAACAATGTATAAGCTCTCCATCAGTGATAGGCTGGTTTCGAAGTTACCTCAGTGGCCGACGACAGTGCGTTCGATCTGATGAAATATTCTCATCATGGTGTGACGTGACCACTGGAGTACCTCAAGGCGGAGTGCTATCCCCCTTGCTGTTTGCAATTTTCATTAATTCCATAACTCCAAAAATTTCTTCTCTCTACCATATGTATGCAGACGATCTCCAAATTTATTGCCCCTCAGTGCCGGACAATCTTGATAATGCTGTTTCTATAGTTAATGCCGATCTAGCTGCGATTGCAGAATGGAGTAAGTATTATGGTCTTAATATTAATCCTGCAAAATCACAAACTATTCTCATTGGTAGTCGCAGTATGATTAAGAAAGTTGACCGGTTGAAACTTTCGCCTATAGTATATAATGGTGCTATAATACCCTACTGTAAATCGGTTAAAAATCTTGGTCTGCATCTTGATGAGACATTATCTTGGGGTCAACATATCAAGGAAATGGGTCGAAAAATTTATGCAGCTTTGAGCTCTTTGCGACGGTTGCGTTATCTTCTTCCAATTCCTACCAAAATTATGTTAGCACATTCCCTTCTTCTTTCTATTCTCGATTATGCCGATGCAAGCTATCTCAACCTTACTGATGACCAACTTAACAAACTTGAGCGTCTTCAAAATCTTGCTATTCGATTTATATTTGACGTACGCAAATATGATCACATATCACAGTTACGACACCAGCTCAAGTGGCTCCCTATTCGATGTCGCCGGAATCTCCATTTACTTTCTATTCTGTACTGTGTGCTATTTCATACTAATACTCCTTCCTACTTAAAAGAAAAATTTGAATTTCTCGGCAAGCATTCGAAAGTTCTTCGTTCACCGTACCAATTTACGCTTAGAATGCCTAGACATAAAACAATATTTTTTAGTAAATCGTTCGCTGTACAGGCCATTAAATTATGGAATGCATTGCCTTTAAATATACAAAAGTCAAAGTCATTAGACATTTTCAAAATATCCGTTAAGCAATATTATCTATCTAAAAACAACTAAGATGACTATATAAGATAATTGTTGTGTATTATATTATATTATTTATTAGTTTATATATTTAATATTTATTATTTCTATATAATTTTATGATGTGTAAATGTTTTGTCTGTGTATTGGTGTGTATTATTAGTATGTATTTAATTTTATAAAAGTGCACCACCCACATAAAATTTTCAGCTCTCCTTAACCCTATGGTCGTCTGGAAGAAATCGCTACCAAGCGATAAGACCGCCCTTTATACATTACATTTTGTTTTCTTTTTTTATTGCTGTTTTTGTTTCTTTTCTGTATTTTTTTTATCTGTGGTGTATAATAAAGTATATAAATAAATAAATAAGCTGCTTTGTTTCTCTGTGGATAACTTTGTAATCATCTATTATCATAGACTAGAGTAGGTGAGCATAGTAAGTGATAGTGTTACCATAATTTATGAGAGGGTATATGAAACTCGTATTTATATATTTATCTTTGTCTGATTACACATAATAATCTTCATTGTAATTTGATGATTCGAAAGTGCTTTTAAAAGCCAATTTGAATAAAGAATTATTTGAATTTGAATAAAGAGAGACAGATATATACGTCCTCATTTGCTTCCTCTTTATTGTAATATCTCATTTTAGACTGGCTTCCCTACTCTAGTATAATAATGTCTATCATATATAACAGATTAAAAATGCTAAACAGATTTCATTTTTATATTAAGAACATGCAAGCGATATTAGTACGGTCATAGACTATGCTTAATTTTTTTAGTTAATCACTTTGTATCAAAACAGATTTAAAATGATTAGAGGGTTTAATTTTTTGAAGCATGCAAACAATTAATTAAATGCATTATCATATTTATATGAAAGCAAGCTGAAATTGTTTTTTTTTGTAATCAAAACATTGCCATTAACTTTAATATACAATATGGAATATTGCCATATACGATATGGCAATAGTGAAGACAGACATCCTAATAGTACAACATTATAGTCAATGAAGTGATCGGTATACTATACAAGTTCACACCATAGTTTGTTACAGCAATCAATAATGGCCTAAGTATTAATGTATTGTTATATGCTTCATAGTTTATCACCTCTAATACAAACTCTAGTATCAATTCGCAATTTGCATATAGAGATATATATATACTGATACCTCGCTATACGGCTATTCCGTATAACGGCCGTCTTCGAAACATAAAATACATTGAGTGATAAACCATGTTAGATATTTAACAGATTTGGATCCCATTCCATTGAATTAGAATAATTGTTGGTGACTGGCCTGTTGGAGCAGTGGGTAGTGACCCTGCCTTCAGCTCCGCGGGTCGCGGGTTCGATTCCCGCCGAGGGCCAACATTTTCTATAAATGAATTTGTTGGTCTTTGAGCCTGGGTGTATATTTGTATTTAAGTATGTATTTAAAAATATATAAGTATATATTCACCAGTTGTCTGTCACCCATAACACAAGCATTAAGTTACTTACTTTGGGGACGGACGACCGAGTGTCAAAAAAAAAAAAATTATTCTAAATACGGCAAGTTTCGTGGAATTTTTTTAGGCCGTAAAGCGAGGTATGGATGTATTATAACATAAATATATTGTACCATACATTAAGTAGAATTTCACTTGAAGTAATCGAATAATAGTTATGACACAATGTGTTGTTTATATTTGTATCGGAAATCAAGCGTAGTGTTGCAAAGGATTATCACTACAGAACACAGCAATAATGATGACGTAATTATATCACAACTGCGGCTTTTCTATGTTTGTCAGGAGCTCAAAATAGTGGTGCTTGTATAGTTGTTAGGAATGTGTTGACCTTTCCTGTATTGCGTAATCTATGAGCTTTGATTTATTTATTTATTTATTTATACCAATACAGAATATTTAAGTGATGATCGATATTATTTCGCCCTATCCAAAGAATAAAGTACCATGTCCCATGTATAAGCATAGGAAATATGACTTTATTTTATTTTATATATGGGCGATTTTTGCTGACGTAAGTTGTGTATAGTGCTGATATTATTTGTGTATAATACTGACGTTATTTGTGTATAGTGCTGACGTAATTTGTGTATAGAGCTGACGTAAGTTGTGTATAGTGTTGACGTTATTTGTGTATAGGGACGCCGTGTGGTATCCGGCTGAGTAGAATAGACCAAACTCATTTCTTACCGAGGTGTCGTAAAAGGCGACTAAGGTAAGTTGACCCACCGTGTGGTATCCGGTTGAGTAAAATAGACCACCCTCTTTCTTACCGAGGAGTCGTAAAGTACGACTAAGGTAAGTTGACGTCAGGCAGGCGGCCGGTCGTAAAATACGTAGCCAAATCATATGACAACATGTTTGTAACATGTTGTGCCGACCCCAATTAGAGTGGGATAAGGGCAGGAGGATGATGTTATTTGTGTATAGTGCTGACGTAAGTTGTGTATAGTACTGACGTAAGTTGTGTATAGTGCTGACCTCTGTTGCAGTAAATACTGCGCCTTCTGTATGCGTTGCGGGGTGCCTGTGATGGTGATGATGCGGTCGTTGGCGCCGGGCAGGGGCTCAGCTATCTCTATGCCGGCGCCCGACTCCGCGCGGATCTTCCTGATACGAGTGCCCGACTTGCCTATTATCGCACCGGCCAGCTGTATAAGTAACAATAAACGAGGTTAAAAATATTAGAGGTAGACTGAGATGTTGCTGCTGGCGGGGATGGGGGCAATGAGTCCAATGGTACCCTGTCCCCACCACCAGCAGCGTGGTGGGGCACTGTCAGGTTTTTAGTCGGTAAGAGTCCAACATACCCGCCGCATTTCCCCGTTGGGCGGTGACGGAAAACCCATTATAGGTAATGGGTTTTCCTGACAATAAAAGAAGACCAAGAGAGAACGATAGAAAGAGAGTGACAGAGAACGAAAGAGAGAGCGGCAAAGAGGTATATTTTTCAACTTTTTATTTATTTAAACTTTTATTTTAACTAAAACTAAAAAATTTTGAAAGTGACCAAATTTTAAAAAAATTGAAGAAAAAACTATAAAATAACGAATAACTTATTTAAATAATAAATCACAACACGAGCAAATTTTATTGATATGAACGTTAAGAATATTATTAAATGATAATATTACTGTTTGGGTAGAATAAACAATGATAACAAAAAAAGATAGCAATGACGAAATGCCACATGTTATATTGTGAAAAGAGGTAACGTAGGATTCCTTGCTATTATTAGTATGACGAATTAAAAAACAAAGTTTATATGGATAAACTCAATTTTCAAGTCGAATTTCAGTTTGATAATTTTAATACAGACTGTTGAATGTCGAAATTAGTACGAAAGAAAATATTTTATCAACTAACTTTATAACTACATAGAACAATCGAGATATATATAGCCTTTTAGTTACCAATACAAAATAACTTCATAGTAAATTCAATCAGTATTTAATTTTTTGAAAATTCCACTTTCTTGAATAAGCAACTTAACTTACCTCAACAAAAAAAAGGAAGGTATTTTAGCTGTCACTAGGCCTCCAGTACAGAATTTCGCTTTGGGTAATTATGATTCAAATAACAACTCTGATAAGTAGCAGCCTGTTACTATCCCACTGCTGGGAATAGGCCTCTTCTCTCCATTAATGGAGATCCACGCTGCTCTAGAATTCTCTAGAGATATCCAGCTTTCCTCACGATGTTTTCCTTCACCGAAAAGCGTTTGATAAATTGCAATCATCAATTAGACATTTTAACAGAAAAACTCATTGGTGTCTGTCCGGGTTTGAACCCGTGACCTCTTCGAAAGAGTCGCACGGTCACACCGCTGGGCTACCACAGCTATTATACTCTGATAGAACAAATTCAAATCGAATAATTCTTTATTAAAATTTTCTTTTACAAGCACTTTCGAATTGTCAAATTACAATGAAGCTACGACTGGTTCGGAAAGGTGCTGTTACCGAGAAGAGCCAGCAAGAAACTCAGCGGTCACCCTATTCAAAATTAAGTATTACAATGATTAATTTTTAATTAATAACAAATAAAAAAATTGATAATATAATCTAGTGCGATTAAAGCCAGTATGCCATCGAATTCTAAGATGATTGTCAAAGAGCACTTACTTCTTTAGGAATGGTAACTTGTGTAGTAGTTTCCTGCTGATTGCCGCCACCGCTGCCGTTAAAATTACCACCGCCCGAGTTCCGTCCGCCGCCGAAGTTACCACCAAAGTTATTCCCCCCAAAGCCTCCCCGCGGGGGCCCGTTGAAGTTGTTACGAGGTCCCGGCCCGGGGAAGTCGTTGAAGGCTCTGGGGGGTGGGCCTCCGGGACCGTTGCGTCCCATCGGCGGGCCCCCTCTCGGCGGCGGGGGCCTGCCACCGGGTCCCATCGGTGGGGGGCCGCGAGGGGGGCCTCTTGGAGGTCCCCCGCGGGGCCCGCTGCGTGGTCCCTGTCCGCTGCCGAAGCCGCCATACTCCTCGGCATAGTAGTCGTCGTAATTGTGCGGATCATAGTTCTGGATAGCGCCTTTAATTGGCACCTGGAATTCAAAATAAATACATTGCTTTATGTTTACATTATCATCCTTCTGCCCTTATCCCACACGTGGGATCGGCACAACATGTTATAATCATGCTGTCACATGATTTGGCTGCGTTTTTACGACCGACTGCCTGCCTGATGTCAACTTACCTTAGTCATATTTTACGACACCTCGGTAAGAAAGAGGGTGGTCTATTGTACTCAACCGGATAACACAGGGCGGTAAAGAAATCTGCTATTTAAGTATATCCGAGCATTTAGAATGTATTATGAGAATTTGGCCTCGTTAGAATGACGATGACGATGGTTTATAAAATGATTTATCTAGTCTTACATCAACTATATTTACATGAGAGCATATTTTGTTATGTCTGTTTCCTGACGTAAAAATAAGAAACGTATTACATATTCCTTTTTCATTTATTTATGTATAATTTAATAGATATCTACTTTTAATAAACTTTCAATTCCCATAATTTATAAGTAATAGTTAAGTTTATTACTGTAGCTACACAATATGTTAACACGCTACAGGTAAGGAATAAAAAAAATATTGAAAGATGCTAAAAACATCTTGCATGTGTTTTTCGATACATATTTATAAGACATTCTAATTGCGAAGGGAAGCAGCTGACCATATGCACCTGTCATTTAGAAGTTGTTTTTCATAATGGAGACATAAAAGTTGCGATTATATAAGAGCTACCTTAAATTAACAGAGTTAAAAAACGTAGCAATTAAACCTTTTTACTATAAATAATGTGTATTATTTTACATACTAATATAAATTTTTGAGTATGAATGTATGTTTGTTACTCTTTCACGGCGAATCCGCTGATCCAATATCGATGAAATTTGGCACACGATAAATAAATAAATATATGGGACACTTACACACACGGTCGTAAGTCCCCCAAAGTAAGTTAATACTTGTGTCATGGGTGACAGACAACTTGTGAATATATACTTATATATTTTTAAATACATACTTAAATACAAATATACACCCAGACTCGAAGATCAACAAATTCATTTATAGAAAATCTTGGCCCTCGGCGGGAATCGAACCCGCGACCCGCGGAGCTGAAGGCAGGGTCACTACCCACTGCGCCAACGGGCCAGTCTAAATGATATTATATTCCTTGCACACTGGGGTAATTATAGAGGCTATTGAAATCCTGTTAATTAATAAAGGAATAGGACGAAAATAAAAAGCGCTAACTATTATCAACCCATCACACGATAACAGTACCACGAATGGTATTAGTCAGTAGAAAAATGGTTCCAACATGGCGAGACGTGCGATTGCAGCTGCGATACAGTAATTCATAATTTTTTTTTTAATGAAATACTGTATAGGCGACTAAACGATTTTATATGAAACGATTACATTATGGGAATACATGTGCTCCATGACTCATGAGCGTGCAACAAAAATAAAATAAACATCTACACGGAGCGCACGCAATGAAATGAAAACTTTACATATAACATCATCTGCTATTGAGTGTTAACGTAACTGCTACTGCTAAAATAATATATTACTACTAATATGTTAATACAGAGACTAATTCACTATATTGAGCAAAATTATTTTTACAAACAAATGTAATTCTTATATCTCATACAATACGGTCGATATTTCGGGAAGATGACGCACTTATACGTTATTACAACTGAAACTATAACCTAGAAATATTGACCATATTCAATATTATTTAAGAATTACATTTGTTTGTAATAACAATAATTTTGCCTAGCAACATTGATTAGCAAAAACGCTATCCGCCATTATATTATTTACGTTAATGGACTAAATGATTGCTTATACGAACAAATGTAGTCTTTATATTCTAAACACTGCACACGACATAAAGATTACATTTGTTTGTATTCACAATAGCAGTAGCAGGTATGATCACGTGATCACAAACGATCATATCGTAAACGAATATGATTCTTGAATAGCAATCATACTCAAGCTTAGCACACACGTCCACACAGCTCGAGGCATGCGAGACGAACCATTCGCAACGCACGTCTCGCAATGTCTGTACGCACCTTTAGTATTAGAGGTGTTACATATGTTACTAATAGCCCAAGATCCCGTGAGCGCCAGACCTTCGTCATTTTATAAAAGCTGAAACTTTTTCAGTGCATGCTCCCAACGACCTATCTCGCCATCTCGTTCGCACCTACCCGTATATATACTTCCCGCTCATTCCAATTGCAACCTTTTATGCTTGTCTGGCTGGAGTAGGAACTATCGAAAATGTCTGGCTAAAGGGAAAACATCGTCTTATTCTTATCCCAGTAATATATATTAAAATCAGCTTTTATACTATGACGTAAATGAAGTCAAATTTCATGAACTTTATGGGTGTCTGGCAGGGGGTTTCCACTATGCTAAGTGTCTGGCATTGACTGACGTGATTTTTAATATTATTCTAAAGGTAATATCAAAAGATCAAGCTTTATACTATGACGAAATTAATTCAGAATTTGGCAACCTTGAGTACCTCGTATCTCCCAAAGCCACTATGATCCAAATTCCATAATCTACCATCGTTCTTACCTGTGTTGGGAGCATGCACTGACAGAGTTTCAGCTTTTATAAAATGACGAAGGTCTGGCGCTCACGGGATCTCTCTCTATAAGGGGCTTATCAGAATAATGTTTGAGAACGATGCTATAATATAACTCTCACCTGTCGAATGAGATTCAGGACTTCCCTGACGCCGGCCGCTACGCAGTCTGACTTCCCAACGAGCTGGACCACGCGCTCCATACTCTGCGGCGCGGTGTTCGAGAAGATCTTCAGCCGGGCGCCAGTTTTCTGGACAATCGAAACGTATTCTATGTTTATGTTTGTTTACGTATGTTACGTATTCTATGTTTATGTATGTTACGTATTATATATTTATGTATGTTACGTATTCTTTGTTTATATATGTTACGTATTTTTCTTTCTACTATTCATTTTACATATTCAAATTAAAGACACTCTTTATTTAAATAAAGCAAATCGGGTGACCGAGCCTTGCTCGCTAATGCAATTAGAAATATAAAAAAACGATACGATTTTATCTGGGATCGATGTTGCTTCATATTCTGAATTAGAGACCGCCCTTTACCCAATTGAGCTATCATGACATTCTAATTTATAGCGAAATTATCCTTTGCTTTTTCATAAGATTATAGAAGTTTTTCCCGAAAACAGAGATTTTTCTTCTTTTTTTAAAAAAATAATACCTAGATAGATCGATATCGAATCCATCAAAATTGCCGTTACGAAATAATCATAGTGAAACTCAAATCAACTCAGTGGAAATAATTGTATTTAATTAAAATTTTGAACATAAAAGTTATTGTGAGTTAACCATAAGAGATGGAGACATGCCGTCGCGGACTTTTTTTGTAGTATATTTGTAAATCTACAATTCTGTAGTACATTACTTTATTGTATATCTGTTGTTTTACGTGGACCACGCCACTTAAGCTCCCAGCTGGAATTTTCTTACAACTAGGCGAAACCGTACAAAAATATGTTTAGTAGATTTTGAGGAAATCACATACAGACAGACAGGTTTTGGGGACTTTGTTTTATAATAATTACATATTTCCATTGTAATGTTAATAACTCAATGATATAGAACCTACCTTTTCTTGTAGCTATCGATTATTATACCAGATATATCTAAGCCTGAATAGACGTTTTCCGCGTCTAACGGATACAAACAGCGAGGCCTTATTGAAAGTTCGCCTACATGTATAGTGCTACGGACTAGAGGAATTGTGTAATTCTTTTCAGTATTGCTATTAGGGCGGTGTCTTTAAATTATAGCTTGTAATAACAGTTAACGACTTTTAATTTAACAGTACAAATCCACTCCGAATATACTGAAAACTTAGCATCTGGACTTGCACTATGGAACACAAACTTATATTTGACTACATCCTTACTAATCCTTACTAATAAATATTAATTAACTGTGAAAGTTTGTTACTATGGATGTATGTTTCTTACTCTTTCATGGCGAATCCGCTGAACCAATAATAATAAATGCTCGAGTGACTGAGCCTTGCTCGGTAGTTTTTTAAAAAGATATAAAAAAATGAAAATAGAAAAAAAAATTAAAAATAGTTGAGTGGGTGCGGCTCGAACCTAGATACTTTAATCTCTCTCGACCGCCCGTTCCCCAAATGGTAGCTCACCATGACTTTACGTTAGCGAAAATTGTCTTTTGAATTCAACGTACATTTTAATATTTTCCCGAAAACAGGGATTTTTTTTTTTATGAAACCCAGCTAGGTCGAATTTCCCCCCCAAACATGCCCCTACATGCCGAATTTCAAGAAAATCGTTTGAGCCGTTTCCAAGATTCAAAAAATATATTTATATATACATACAAGATTAACTCATTTAAACAATTAAGAAAAATAAAGATAATATCGATAAAATTTTGCACAATTATTCCTTATACACCGGGATAACATAAAAGCTGTAGAAATCCTGTTACTTCTAACAGGAATAGGATGACATTGAAACGTGATAACATAAAAGTATATGTTCAAAATTTCAATTTTGGAAAAAAATTGCGACACGATTTTCATGCGAAAAAAGCTGCTGGCACAGCTTGTATTTATATAAAAGTATCATTGTGCTATTATCTAAAGAATAATGCTTGGTAAAGAAATGGCAATTTTATAGTGTTTTAATATAAAATCCCCTATCGGCGGCGGTCGTTTTATTAGAAAACTTTATGAGCTATAAATTTTTTACCACGAATAACACTCATCAGCGATTACAGACACTAATCGATATCTAATTAATCAATGCATGACGTAAGCCAATCTCGACAAGGAAAACCTTTGTATAAATATTTATTTCATGTATTACTAGCTGCGCTCCACGGCGTATGGTATCTCGCTAAGTGGAATAGACCACCTTCATTTCGTAGCGATGTGTCGTAATATGCGACTAGGGTAAGTTGACGTCAGGCAGGCGGCCTGACGTAAAATACGTAGCTGACCCTACTTAGTGTGGGATAAGGGCAGATCAAACAGCGCTCCGCGGTTCTATCGGTGGCTAATAGGAAGTCAATAAGCTTACAGAATAACATAGACAACAGACATGAGTATAGACAAAAATCAAATTTTTCAAATATATTCTAATAATCCGCTGAACTTACAATATTTTATTTCATAAGAATCTTCTAACACAACAAAATATAATTCATTTTATACAATATCTATACATATAAAACGCACGAGCTGCCTGTCTGATTTTCTGAAAATATACTGACCGAATCAGTTGTTACTAAAACATTCCAGATTCATTGCAATTTTTGAGGAAGGATTAATCTAAGTTTTACAGTACACTAAGGTTGTATGTAAATTGTTTGAAATATTTGTGACGCACTGTTTTTAACATTATTTTAATTCGATAATTTCCTAATACAAAATTTAGTAACTCTCATAGTAGACTACAAGAAGACTACATTTCTGTAAAGACGGATGAAAGAATATAACTGGAGGAGGATAAGTTGAATGAATCGTACTTTTTTAGTACTTGCTTTATAAGCGCATACACCGTCAGAGTGACTAGTTAATGCATAAATAATTATTAATCGGCGATATGAAAGCTTTGTATACTAGAGCGGTGACGTTTAGGGGCGTCGAGTGATCATGCGCGGGCGGATCGACCCGCGCACGTGGCCCGCCCAGACACGCACAAACAACACCGACGTCGCGGGCACTGACACCGAACACGGCACTCCACGGCAACTTACGTAATAAATATTGGTCTAATATATAAAATATATTACAAGACTAACCTTAATTTCGATCGAAAACTATAGTATAGTATTTTCCCACACATGTCACTTGAGATACAGTAGTTAAACACGCACGAACGCGAACAAAGAAAAGTTAGGACGAGCGATCAAAGTGTCGCGAGCGTTTGCAAGTAACGAGCGAACCGACCATCCCCGGAGACGGTCGCTGGCTGAATAACTCGGAGTACCGCCGGTGGCTACTGCCGTGCACACCTGACCCCTCTCCCCTCCCGCCGGCTGCACTTGTAGGGCTGCGCCACCCTACACATGCCACGCCTACGACGTCGACGTGCCACCACTTCAACCTCACCATTTGTCATAAACTTTATTGGCGATTAAGCTAAGATAAGCCATTCGTCGGTCCATTAATTGTTTTGACCCGACATTGCGTCGTCCGAAATTTGCAGACATTCAAAAGTGACGACTCTAAGATCGAAAAAAAAAAGATCTCATGACTGTGGAGCCCACTAAAAGTAGTTATATTGGCATAACTATAATAGTTGGATAAATGGTATCGCAGACTTTTTTTGTAGATGTTGATACTTTCTATCATACTGTAGAACACTTTTTTCTTCTATCATCAATAGTTTTCGCAGCGCACGTGATGATAGATTTTTTATGACTAATTTTTTACAGCATATTACATATTTATTACCGATCCCTTTTTTAATGGAATATAGGCTATATGGAAGAATTTTTGAAATAGGTCCAGTAGTTTTGTGTGCAAAATATTATAAACATACATAATGTATACAAACTACACTAAAACATACAAAAATAAAAAAATTTCCCCTCTAAAAGTTCTAAATAAAAGTCTGCGACAGCATATGTCTAGCTCTCAAGAGTAACCCACTTTGACCATTTTTATGGTTATCAGAACGCTATATTACGGTTTTAGTCTGTCCACGCAGGCGGAGTAACTGGCGATTGCTAGCGTTATATACATAGGATGGAGCGCTATCTGAACTTGACAGTTTATTTTGGGTCCACTGATGGTCCGGTGGTAAAGGAGCATGCAGTGGGTCGAAACTCCAATAGTGATTTCAGCAGTCGATGTCGGTGAAGCCCTACGCAGGCGGTTCGATAGGAAACGGAAGCGGGCTCGCGTGCGCGCCCGCCTAATTGCCGGTGTCGCCGCGACATCGCCCGTAATTACGTCGCGACATGTGTGACCGGTTCGAATTACACCTTTAGCGACGAATGTTATTTTATTACAACGGTAATAGGACAAAATAGAGTCCACGTTACGTGCCATAATGATAACGTAACGTATTACTCTCCCATTGCTGAGAACAGGTCTCTTCTCTCCGTTTTTGGAGAGAAGGGTTGGGGCTAAGACCTACCACGCTGCTCCAATGCGGATTGGTAGGTTACACATATCTCCACAATTCTTTACAGATATGCAGGTTTCCTCACGATGTCTGCCCGGGTTCGAACCCGTGACCTCCTCAATTGAGTCGCAAGGTGTTACTGCTGGGTTATCACAGCTCCCATAATGGTAGGTTAGGGTTTTTTCTTCATGTAAAGCCCAAATAATTTATATAGTTTGGGTAATACGATGCTTTGCGATTTTGTCGTGGAGTCTATCTCCTGATGCTTCGGTTGCGGGGCGAACCGATTGTTGAGTTTGTGATAGTGAACGTGTGTAGTGCTTGTGTATTGTGGTGGCGGTGGTGGAGGTTTGTGCATGTGTCTTTACGAATCCTGCATGTATCATGTATGATAATGGATTGTCCAGTCTACATTTTTTAAATTAATTATTAATATTAAAAAGGCACTTTTCAAATAGACAGAAAAATTGATTATTATTCATCGATTATATTGATACGAAATAATCGATTATTTTTTAAGGGAAAAAATCGGCCTAAAGCCTGTCAAACGTACGCACTTCAAACCACGACACGAAACGGAAAAATCGCTAAGTTTTGCGATTTTGTTTCGACTGCATCAACTGATGGTGTTCCAGTTGTGGGGCGTGACGATTGCTGATATTGGTAGACTTTCTTAAATCGGGAATGATAACAAAACAAAACATAATCTTTTTGTATTATGGAACTGCAAAAAATAATAATTTGATGATTTGTACCGATTTGTACGCAACGATTCGTTGCAAATACTGAAACTGTCTATTTCAGCGCACTCCAGTTTCCCTGTTTTTGTAAACAGAGGTAGCATATCCCTGGTGTATCCTACAAAAATTGTATACGTCATCTTTGCAGAGTAGACTCCCTCAATAGCTCTGGCTATGGAAACAAAAACAAAGGCGACGAACAACTACGAAGTGCTCTACATATCCGTTGGTATAGTTTCCATACACGTACGGATGTGGCGCTGCCTGCGGTTAGTACAAAAAGTACCTTCCGCGAGTCACGTGCGCGGTAACTGTAGCGCGGCGCCGCGCTTCCGACGTCGGATGGATGAAACCCTACGGACACGTGTTCGAGCACCCTTTGCTAGTGACACGATCTAGCGCTGAAAAAGCGCTTTAAATATAACGACACATTAGAGGGACAGAAGTTACAATATAATTATTTTGCTGTAATTCGCGTTTGTTGAGAGAATACATGTAATGTATGAAGCAGGCAACATTCACTCGATTCAAAGTCTTTGACAACCTGAACTCTATTGAAAATATAATGCTTTTTATTACTATGATAAGAAAGCTTTTGACGCCGTGTGGTATCCGGCTGAATAGAATAGTACCAACCTCATTTCTTACCGAGGTGTCGTAAAAGGCGACTTAGGTAAGTTGACCCACCGTGTGGTATCTGGTTGAGTAAAATAGACCACCCTCATTTCTTACCGAAGTGTCGTAAAAGGCGACTAAGGTAAGTTGACCCGCCGTGTGGTATCCGGTTGAGTAAAATAGACCACCCTCTTTCTTACCGAGTTGTCGTAAAAGGCGACTAAGGTAAGTCGGCCCGCCGTGTGGTATCCGGCTGAGTAAAATAGACCACCCTCTTTCTTACCGAGGAGTCGTTAAATACGACTAAGGTAAGTTAACGTCAGGCAGGCGGCCGGTCATAAAAACGCAGCCAAATCATGTAACGACATGTTTATAACATGTTGTGCTGACCCCATTTAGCGTGGGATAAGGGTAGGAGGATGATGAAGTTATTATAATTGTTTTGCTGTAATCCGCGTTTGTTGAGAGAATATATGTAATGTATGAAGTAGGCAACATTCAAATTCCTATGCATTAATTACTCGATCTCAAGTCGTTTACAATCTGAACTCTATTGAAAATATTATGCCTTATTATTTCTATGATAAGAAAGCTTGGATTTACGCCGTGTGGTATCCGGCTGAATAGAATAATATTACCCTCATTTGGCTACGTTTTTACGACCGGCCTGCCTGACATCAACTTACATTAGTCATATTTTACGACACCTCGGTATAAGAGGGTGGTCTATTCTACTAAACCGGATACCACACGGTGGGTCAACTTACCTTAGTCGCCTTTTACGACACCTCGGTAAGAAATGAGGGTGGTACTAGTCTACTCAGCCGGATACCACACGGCGGGTCGACTTATCTTAGTCGCCTTTTACGACACCTAGGTAAGAAATGAAGGTGGTACTATTCTATTCAGCCGGATACCACACGGCGTCCTACTAACTAGGAACATATTTTTCGGAATTTACAAATAACAATTGTATTATGTTAAGCTAACTGGCAGCGCGCAACTTATAGCCTAAAAATGGAGCGTCATCGAAATGCTTCTACAGGGGTCATGAAATTCAACCATTTCATTACATTCATTAAACATATTTATTAGACCTGAATACGTAACAAATCGATAGAGTTATGCATCGAGAATATTACTATGGATTTTTAATCAATTGGTATAGGCGAAATCGTAAGTTGGATCTACTTAAACGAAACAGCGTCCCGTCCCGAAATCCAGGACTACGAACAAAGGAACGGCGCGTCGGGAGGAAACGAGTGCGCGCCGTGTACCTGCTCCCTGCTCCCGATTGTACCGGTAAGATGGGCTCTCGGAGCATGCGGCATGTGTTCACAATTTCTATTTAGCGAGGTCGGAGCGGGGCATTGTGCAAGAGGCAGGCGGTGTGCGTCGCCCAGGTGCGAGGCGTGTTTTTGTGCGGCCTTCCGGCGCGGCTGCACGGCCACCTGCCGCGGCAGCTGCCGCCCGCGCACGCGCCGGCGACGCTCGCGCGGCCCCGCTAACGGAGCCGATGCTACCTTACCACTAAAACTATATCCCACACTTATATTATACTAGACTAGTTTTTACCCACAACTTCGTTTGCGTGGGACTGTTGTCGTGTGATAGTTCGATGATTGATGGCGCTTTTCAATGGCATCCTATGCCTGTAGAATTAACAGGACTTCTATAGCATATATGTTATTCCGGTGTATAAGTAATAATTTTGCAAATTTTACCTATATAGATGGATGGATTGTGTGAAAAATGATATGCATGTTAAACGAGTGGCACCAGAGTTGACGAATGATAGAGGAGAATGGAAGAAGAAGACATATCGTGACGATTCCACTTAAGAGTGGAATAAGGGTAAGAGAATGGTATTGGTTCAGCGGATTCACCGTGAAAGAGTAACAAACATACATCCATATTCACAAACTTTTGCATTTATAATATTAGTAGGATGTGCCTGAGGCTTCGCCCACTAGGAAAGTAAGTAAGTAAGTAAGTAACGGCCTGTTACTATCCCACTGCTGGGCATAGGCCTCCTCTCTCCATTTTTGGAGAGAAGGGTTGGAGCTAAGACCTACCACGCTGCTCCAATGCGGATTGGTAGGTTACACATATCCCCGGAATTCTCTAGAGATATGCAGGTTTCCTCACGATGTTTTCCTTCACCGAAAAGCATGTGATAAATTGCAATTATCAATTAGACACATAAGTTTTAATAGAAAAACTCATTGGTGTCTGCCCGGGTTTGAACCCATGATCGTCTCTAGAGATTCACACGGTCGCACCGCTAGGCCATCACAGCTTGCGCCCACTAGGAAATCAATGTATTTAATTGAAATTTCTAACATAAAGGTACTTATTATGAGAACCGTAAAAGATAAAGACATGCTGTCCCGGACTTTTTTGTAATCTACTATTCTTTTTCTCTAGTACATTACAGTACAGTATATTCAGTACATTCATTACAGTACATTCTCTGGTACATTAGTTTAATGTATACTCTTTTAAGCACGTTAGCATAACGCAATTTGTATGACGCTATTTGTATGACCGCTGGAAGAACGGTCACTAGATGTCGCTGTTGGGGCGTCATTCGGCGTTACGCTAACGCGATCGAGTAGGGTAAAAAAAAAAAAAAACTGCACTAAGCACACAGAACATGTATCCATATAAAAATTAAAAATCGATGGGATCTATTGTTAGACAGACGCGAGGAATGTAATACATTTCTATAACGCGATTTCGTTTTGTCCCCGCAGGTAAAGTCCATTGACTTGAAGGAATTTGCTCGAGAACCACGAACAAAGACCATATACGGGAACAGCTGATCATAGACAAAAAACCGTAAGAAAAAGTTTGAACGCAAACTATTTAGCGACAAAAAAAAAAAAAAAACTCCAGCTGCTATAAGACGCCTCACTCGAGTAACATCATATGGTTAGCAAGATGTAAAGAAAGAAATAATATTTTGATATTATACAATATTATACAAATATACATGTACCTGTAAATTATACAAATATACATGTATATGTACCTATACGTACTAATATTATAAATGTGACAGTCTGTCTGTTACGTTTTTACGGCGAATCCGCTTAACCAATTTCTATGAAATTTGGTATTCCTGGTAATCCTGAAATCGTGTTAATTCAACAAGAAAGGGATGAACAAACATTCAAAAACGTCATCTATTATCAACCTATGAAAGTTTTTTTATTCACAATGTGTCAAAATAAAGTCAAATCTGTATTTAAAAAAGAAGTTTTCACGTCACGTTATTTGGCTTATGTTGAGTTATTTTAAGAAAGTTTTTATTTATTTTGGTTTTTGTTTATTTGATAAATATTTATTATATTTATTCATAAATATATACTTCATGTAAGGCATTCGGGTTATTTACTAAAATAATTAAACTATGCTCTCGAGAAAACGATAAATCTCTCTCTGTCATCCCGGATCGGGTTTTTGTGATGGAAATATTTGCAGGGTTGATACCAGTAACAGAGGCTACTGTTTATTCTAAGACGACAGTCCACGCGAACGGTTTTATAAAAACTTAAACACCTATGTAATAATAAAATACAGGAATAATAAAGAAATTATATAATTTAACAGCAGGACTTACGAGATTTAATAATATAAACAAAACGACAATAAGTAAAATCATTTTGTAATCGCTTTTGTGAAATTACACATCAAATTGTTAATAGTTCTTAGTTGCAAGCGAAGTTCTGTAGGTGTGGTAAAGTACTAAGGTGGGAGGCATTGTTGTTGTTATAAATTTTTATTAATCGTAAACAGGTTTAAAAATCACGTGCACACTTCGAATAAGGTACGAGTAAAGTACCCTCTGACCAGTGACCAGAGAAATGTTCTAAATCAAAATCCTACTACGATAATTCGATAATATAATAATTAAATTTAATTATTTACTTAGGTACTACATTGTACTAAATTGTATATTATCACTTGTCGATATATATTTTTTATTTATTATATCTGGTTTACATTAAATCTGACACGATTCATTATTCAAACATTTAGATATTACTACTACTTGTTTATAAGCAGGTGCTTGCGTGGTCCGATTTCACTTCGAAACATCAAATTTCTGATGTAAATTTATTTGATCTGATTCGATTTGATTAGATCCAATCAATTAAGTGTAAGTAGACCCCCCATTTATTGAACCAATAACCTTAAAAAGGATCACGTGCTTTGGAAGACAAATATAGACCTAGAAATATCATGTTTGGAATCATAATGCTAAATTTAAGCGCAGACGGTTTTTTTAATTCAAGATTTTCTTTAGCCAAGAATGGCAAGCTAACATGCAGATTTATACGTCACCTAAAATATCAATCTATACTTATATATAAAGCTGAACAATTTGTTTGAACGCGCTAATCTCAGGAACTACTGGACCGATTTGAATTTTTTTTTTATGTGAATGTGTATCAATGAAGGCTATATAACATCAACATTCATCATAAGATGAATAAGAGTGGAGAAGCAATAAAAAAAATTATGAAGACAGCAAAATATAAAGCTTTTCTTGCGTGCGCTATGTATTACAAAAAGTTCTAAATAAAAGACTAAAAGACTGCGACTGCATATATCTAGCTTTTAAGTGTAACTCATTTTAAACATTTTTATGGTCATCAAATATAGTATATATTATGGTTTTAATCTTTCCACGCGGGTGGAGCCGCCGGTGATTGCTAGTTTGCTATATTTCTTTAAACAACAGCAGAGTATTGTTTAAAAAATATAATTAATTAATACTTTAATCTCAGCTTGTAACTTATGAATACTCGATATGTATGCTGAATAATGTCACGATTTTATTTTTAAATTCAAAAACTATCAAATCGTTCACTAAATATAATTAGAAGAGTTAAAAATAACCAACAAATAACAATTTGAATGTTAATTATTTAAAGCAGATGCGAAACTGTCCCCACCTAGCGTCGGAATCAACGTGGCACGATAAAAAACTAGGTAAATTGTCTAAAACATCCGTCGGATTGAGATAAGACGGGATACGGGCGGCAGCTGCTCTCACATCTGCCCATCATCCGCAGACGCCCGAATATCGCGCGAGGAAAAAATCTCTTCGTTATTGCTCGCGCCTCGACAGATGAGAATCAAGACAGCTGTTGCTTACTTTTAATAACACCTTACTTAACATCTCCAAGTATTGCTTATACTTAAACAGATTCCTAACGCGCCTTTATAAATGTTTACTAGATACAGAACAATCTAGCATTTATTGTAAAAAGGAAACAAATATTCTGGGCATTTAAACAATGACGCAAGTCAATGACCGGATATGTCTATATATTATATATTGACTAGTTCGTTGTATGTATGTATATATATGTATATATATATATATATATATATATATATATATATATATCTATCTATATAAAAGAAAGTTGGTCTTAGTTACACTATTTATAACTCAAGAACGGATGAACCAATTCTGCTGAAAATTGGTGGAGAGGTTGCTTAGAACCAGGAGACGGACATAGGATACTTTTTAACCCATTTTTATCCCGTCAAGTCACTATAAAACGTGGTATAGCAAAAACGACTATGACATGGAAAAACAAAACATAAATGACAGACAGCTAAACGTAATTTAGTCTTTGGATAAGTATGGTAAAAATATGACAATTATCAAAATAGTAGTAGCTATAAAAGTTACTACATAGTATAAAACAAAGTCGCTTTCTCTGTCTGTCCTTATATCTCTATGTTTGCTTAAATCTTTAAAACTACGCAAAAGATTTTGATGCGGTTTTTTTAATTATACCCGTGCGAAGCTGGGGCGGGACTCCTAGTATATATATAAAATAATTATGTCAAAAGACTATCTTATTTTCTTATTTAAAGATGGTAACACATTATAATAATAATTTTATTCTATTCGAATTTGCAATTTTATCGAGCTAAATTTCTCACTTATAAGGACGAATATTTGAGATCCCAATTACATTTTATTCGACATCTGCGCAGAATGCGTTACTAGTTTCATGAATTCTTGTTGCTCTTGTACAAAATACAAAAATACCTCTTCATTATATTGTTTACAATTCGCTAAGTGACGATCAACAGCACCTGTCAACTTTTAATTAAGAAAGTGACAAGTAGAACCTGGATGATGTCATAGTATTATTAAAAGCTTGTATTCAACTTGCAATGTATGTGTTGTCGCCAATGACTTTCGCTTTGTAACACCGTCATGAAACGAGTATCGCTTTTGACTGAAATAGTGGCAGCACTGTGTCGTGTTGTTTTCGGTGGAGTCTTCCTATATATTGTTAAAACGTTTCAGTTGCATGCAGTCTTGGTTCGTCTTTCAAGAGAAGAACATCTCGTAAACGGAATTGTGGTATTTCTATTATATCGTGTTATTGTATAGTGAGTGCGTTAACATATGTGAAGGTGGAATCGTCCGATTTAGTTGAAATTTTAATGGTCCAATCCCGAGGACAATGCATGTTTATAATAAGCATAACCTGATAGTGGTGCCAGAAATGGCTCCAGACGAGGGAACTGCTCAACGGTTAACAGTAGGGCCATGAACTTTAGTTAAAAGCTTTTTTAAAAGGATTTGACTTGTATTACCATTACTTCCAACGAAGATTCTAGCGATATTAAAATTTTTGAGATAAATTTATTCTTATTATAAGTACCTGATTGACAGAGCTGTGCTCGGTAATTATTTACAAAATAAAAAAAAGTACTTTAAAAAAAAAAAACTATATAGTAGGTGGGGCTCGATCCTAGGTATCTTCATTTCTCGCGACCACCCGTTCCCCGAATAAGCTACGCTGACTTGACTATTAACGGAAAAAATAGTGTTTTATATATTCAATGTAAATTTTAGTATTTTTTTTAATGCCTTAAAACAGGGATAACGATTTTTCTTTAAATAAAACCTAGCTAGATCAATTTTTCTCGATTTTCAGGAAAATCGTTGGAGTCGTTACCGAGATTCCAAAAAATATATATAGGATTAACAAATTTAATTATTAAAGATTTTAACTTGAAATAGAATTTGATAAGAATTCATTAAAATTAAACCCTATATTAATTTCTAATATAATAGCTCATTTCTAATTCTTTTACCTTTTACTTACACTAATGACATTATTATCTTAAAACGATTGAATTATTGCCAAGACTAATGAACTCGAAGGTCAAAACACACACAACAAAGAAAGTCTTTTTAATGCAACGTCACAACAATGGATACGTTCATAATACCACAAAAGAATGATCCCACTTCTGAAGAGAATACTTAAATTGAAATTTTAGCAAAATATCATTTATAGTTTTTGGTTAAAATTAGTTGTATGTTGCCGTTCCCAGGCGCACGCAATTTCAAAGGAGAAGAATACTTTATGGTTTAAGTGCACTTACCTCTCGCAACTCCTTGATCTTGGCGCCAGCTTTGCCAATCACACAACCAGCTCGGCTCTGGTGGATCAGTAGACGTATGTCTAGGTCGTCGTTCATATTGCCTTTGGGTCCACCCTAACAAAGGAATTAACTGTTATACTTGAGTGATTGTGTAGTATTATGTAAACCGTATCAAGTCGTAAGTATCGGTATATTTGCCCTAAGAACGAACCCATCCGGGGTCCATAATCATGACCAATATCCTGGTTTAATCTCGACTAGAAACTGCCATGCGTCTTCAACACAGAAGACTCTTAGGAGTGACGTGATTCCTGATGGGATTGATTTTTAACGTAGGACGCCGTGTGGTATCCGGCTTAATAGAATAGTACCACCCTCATTTCTTACCGGGAAAACGTAAAAGGCGACAAAGGTAAGTCAACCCGCCGTGTGGTATCCGGCTGAGTAGAATAGACCACCCTCATTTCTTACCGAGGTGTCGTAAAAGTCGACTAAGGTAAGTTGACCCACCGTGTGGTATCCGGTTTAGTAGAATAGACTTACGTCTAAACGCAGCCAAATCATGTGACAGCATGTTTATAACATGTTGTGCCGAGCCCACTTAGAGTGGGATAAGGGCAGGAAGATGATGATTGATCTTTAACCTAGGATGTACGGATGAATTTAATGCCTTCATAACCGATCGGGTAAAATCGATATTGACTCCATGAGTATAGCAGATTTCTATGCGTACACCATGATACCACTTTCAATGGTCTAAATTAAATAAATTGTGAGTGTATCAGTATAAAAATAAATAGTTAAGGTAACTTTAAATTCGTTTAACATTTGTAGTTTATTTCTGTCTCGTAGCGGTTGACGGACTCAACTCATGTCAGTACATGGTCTGACAGTGGTATGGCAGTACGCATACAGCGTGATTAGTGTGATAGTATATCAAGTTATTCTTACAAATTAAGATGTTTTGCTATGTTTTTTTTGTTTTACCATTTTAGGTCTGTCATTAACCTAAGTAAACTCTTTCATAAATTTAATATATCGCTAGTATTCATTTATTAAAAGACCTCATTCTCATTAAAGATACCTTTGTCCAGCAGTGGATGTTGAGCAAAGATTTATTAACAAGGAACCCAAATCAAAATTTTCATCATTTTTTAATACATTGACTGGATATTCTGTAGTTTAAATTAAGCGAATGATATCATTCATTGTGTAAATACTGTCAAGGATGATGAAATACTAAAGGCCATCATCATGGTTGCCAAATAGATTTGTACTTACATCAGCCAAATTTGGAAGTATGTCCTTTACGATTTCCATAATCGTGTCGATATCCGAGGCCGTTATAGAAAGTACCCTGAAACACATTTGTAACGTGAGTTCACAATAAAGGAGGAAAGGGCTACTAAAAAAATCACAGCACAATATATAAAAAAACGGTGTAACGAATCAACGGTCAGGGAGGCTCTTTTATTGATAATTCATACATATTTTCAAATGATAATATAAATATAGGATATCTCCCGTCTTTGAGGATGCAGACCTCTCAGGTCTCGAAAACAGCCGGGCTTATGTTAAATATGGAGGCTCGTGTCGCGATAGGATGAGAGCGGAGCGGGCTTCACCACCTGACTGTTGACGTTGAGAAGGCGTTGGACTGTAAGATGTGATATTGTGGGCAATAGTTTACCGTTCGGGGCCGGGGCAATCTGGGACTGTTATAGAGGCTTTGTACTGCGCGGCGGGGCGGCGGGTGCGGGGCGGCGGCGTCCGGCGGGGCGGGACCGGCAACCAAGAGTCGCTGTAGCGGCGCACCACGCGCCTCGCACAACGTAACCACTCGGCCGTACCGCGGCCGATACCATTCTCAACTACCCTCACATTTTACTAGTTGAGTCGCAAAAAAATATGTAACAACCTCGATTACTACTGTTTTAGAAATCTAGACCTTTCGTGTATGGCTATTTAATACCCTCATTTAATAGTATTTTAGAAATCAAGACCTTCCGTGTACAGCCGTTGCAAAGACTATCGTTTAATCTATATCGGGTTTTCCCCCAAATTATATTTATATACTAACCTAATTTTTTAATTTCGGACCATGTGTGTAGTAATAGAATCTAGGAGTATATACTAGTTATCATACTAATTTCAGTGAGCGTTATAATTATAAATAACCCTAATTTAATATTATTTTCAAAATCCAGAAATTCAGGCCAACCATGCGGAGGCATTTTGATGTATTTTAATGGTTCAAGCTCAGACTTATAATTATACAATTTGACTTTCGCGTGCCAACTAAGCACATATTACTTTTAAAATATCATGATATGATTAATACCCTTATATGGGTTTGATATTAGATGAATGAACTTAAATCGACAGGTTTATAATTTATTTATTATTGTAAATCAATAGTTTATTTTTCTTTATGGCATTGCTAGACAATTAAAAAAAAAAGACCGCAAAGACGCAAAAGTTTGGTTTGTTTTATGTACTCGTTGTATGTTTTCTTAAATTGACATTATAAGGATCGTATTATCGGTAATCAAGTCACGAACAAAACATTTATCTATTTTTTTTTATCTTTATCTAACCTTTATTCTATCCAAATGAATATGTTATTAAAAACTAGGAAAGCTAAAGCTAAATATGTTTACTGTACCTGAATAATAATAATACTGTACGTGAATTTTTTTTTACAATACCAGTGCCCTATCGAGATTCACGTCGATAAGAAGTCGATAGATGGACCCAATATATCCGTACATCACTAGTAAAATGTGAGCAACTTAACAACGAGTATATAGGACGGGTATATGATTTTTTTTTAATTTTCGTGTGACGTAGTTGAAAATGGTAGGCGTGTACGGAGGCGCGAGGTGCGTCGCGCTACTGACAGAGGCGTCTCGGGGGCAGAAAGAACCTGTAACTGGCTGCCGGGGGGTTATTAACTAGCCTACGGACTGGCCGCTCGCGTCACCCGGTGGTCCAAGAGACCACCAAGCATCCAAAACATTACCAGTTAAAGATTAAAACAAAGCCGACGCGGGCACGGGTTATTGCTTTACCCAGACTAAAGCATTGCTTTTTAGTAAGATCTTTGGTACCTGTGGTGAGAAAATGTTATGCTATTTAGTGTAAATCATATTCAAAATATCCTTTATTTAAGTAGATCAGTGATTCTCAACCACTGTGCGCCAAATTTTGCAAATATATAATAATGTTAATATTATCATTTAAAAAGAGAAATATTTTTCAAATCAAATCAAATATTTTATTTCTGCATTACAGTATTAAATGTATGCCTATATAAATAGGCACACAGTACTGTAAGCTACCCCACAAGGGTGTACAATAATTCTTTCCGCCAACTGCTATAACCTTAACTTGTAACTCTTATTGATTTTTATTAGTAGCTTGTAATTAATCCCTTAATAAACGTTCAGTTATTATTGTAGTATATATTAGTTTATTTAAATTTTTTGTCATAACCTATTTATGCAGTGTGTTGTAGTAAGTAAGTAAATTTTATCTTTTTCTTTGTGTGCCGCCAAATTTTGAAATCGTTAATGTGCCGCAACAAAAAAAAGGTTGAGAATCACTGAAGTAGATTGTATCCAGTACTTTTGAATCGTCAAATGCTTTTAAAGATTAAACATTTGGAAGTTTGGTCCTGCCGAGACACTCGGTGGAAATTCTTAAAACATTTTTTATAGAATTTCATCAAATTTCAATTTATATTTCATTTGCTTAATTTAACTTTAGTTGGGTAGCCTGTAAGAGATTGCTATTAGTGATAAGGACGCCTTTGCACAACTTTTTGTTTAACTTTAAGTTTCATGTATTTTATTATTATTATTCATTGATTGATTAAATGTTAACTGATGCAACCTAGTGCTCGGAAAGAAAAAAATTGTTACAATCAATAAATAATCTTCAATTTGTATAGAAAGCTTTATGCAGCATCGTTTTAAAATAAAGTTTGAATAACAATATATATTATAATTTATATAAAAATATTCTACTTACACTATCTGTAATGCTTTAACAAAAACTAAAATAATTAATATTTTATAATACATAAGTAAATAATTGATGTTTTACGTTTTAAAAATTATTGTGTTAATTTTTTTTATTTGATTAATAAATAAAATTAATAGTTAATTCAGACTAATAGTCAATGATTCTTAACCAAAAGAAAATAACTACCCAAATTATTTTTTAATGTTAAAATTGTAAATACTGACCTCATTTCTCAGCTTTGATATATTGGAACCTCCTTTTCCAATAATAGAACCAGCCACCTGGGAAAGTCATTAAATTTGAAAAACGTTTACATCCAGTTATTATACTAGAGTAAGGAAGCCATACGCAGTAAATGAGAGTCATCATCCTGCTGTCCTTATCCCACTCTATGTGGGGTCGGCACAACATGTTATAAACATGCTGTGACATGATTTGGCTTCGTATTTTATGACCGGCCGCCTGCCTGACGTCAACTTACCTTAGTCGCCTTTTACGACACCTCGGTAAGAAATGAGGGTGGTCTACACTACTCAACCGGATACCACAGTGAGTCAACTTACCTTAGTCGCCTTTTACGACATCTCGGTAAGAAATGAGGGTAGTCTATTCTACTCAACCGGATACCACACGCTGAGTCAACTTACCTTAGTCGCCTTTTACGACTCTTTACTTTTGCGCTCGCCCGTCTTATCGGTGACGCTGTCAAAGCCATTAGGGCTAAAATTATAACTAATTATAAATTATAACTAACAGCATTAGATCGCTAAAATTATAAATGCTAATACTAGATGGATTTTTCTCCTCGACAACCCCCTACATGGTAATTTTTAGGAAAATCGTTGGAGCCGTTTCCGAGATTCCGAAAATATATATATATACATACAAGATTAAGCTGTGGTAGCCCAACGGTATCACCGTGCGGTTCTTTCGAGGAGGTCTAGGGTTCAAACCCCGGGCAGGCACCAATGAGTTTTCTAGTAAAACTTATGTGTCTAATTGATAATTGCAATTTATCACACGCTTTTCGGTGAAGGAAAACATCGTGAGGAAACCTGCATATCTCTAGAGAATTCTGGGGATATGTGTAACCTACCAATCCGCATTGGAGCAGCGTGGTAGGTCTTAGCTCCAATCCTTCTCTCCAAAAAAAAAACGGAGAGAAGAGGCAACAGGCCGGTACTTACTTACTTACATACAAGATTAACTCATTTAAATATTAAAGTTTTTAAATAAATTACCTTGCTCGGTATGAGGAAAGTGACTTCGTCATCGGTCTGCCGCTGACGCTTATGCATCGGACCATCATCTCCGTAAGCGTCGCGTTTCATTCTGCTTGCTGCGAAATAAAGATGTCGTCAATAATCTATGATTTATATTTAACATTTTTAGTGGTGGAACGATATTTTTAAACATCGAATTTAAGAAAATTATCATCTTTTTTTAATTTAAACTATCGTGAGTGGAATTCATAATTAATGTATAGAAACCGGCTATACTCACGTGTTATTTTATCGGATGAGATCAGTTCCCGCCGCGATAACGCCGCGTAAAGAGCTCATGAATAAGAGCCCCGTATGGGCTTGAAACTAGTCGGGCTCATCCGATAAAATAACACGTGAGTATAGCCGGTTTCTATACATTAATTAAAAATTATCATCATTCTCCAGCCCTTATCCCACTTTAAGTGGGGTCGGCACAACATGTTATATATATAAATATGTTGTTACATGATTTCGCTATTTTTTTTTCGAATTGATTTCGAATTTACAGCGTCACCGGGCGGGACGGGCGAGCGCAGAAGCATTGCCAAGGTTGCGAAATGCGGAGAGTAGATGCACAGAATGAACGTCGTCCTAAGGGTGCCTCCTATGAGGCCGGACCACGGCTTAGGGCGACGTGTAGTGGAGGGATTTGGCTAGGTATTTTACGGCCGACCGCCTACCTGACGTAAACTAACTTTATTCGAGATGAGGGTGGTCTATTCTGTCAAGCTGGATACCACATGGTGGCAAATTGAAGAAAATCATACAGCCTGTGTTCAGTGCTCTATATTCAGAAGTAATAATAAAATTATTTGGCTATAATCCGCGATAAAGTAAAATAGAAAATACATATAATGCTAAATGAAGAGTGGACAATTCGTTTTCATACTTGATACATGCAGGATTCATAAAAACACAACCACCACCGCCGCCACCACAATACACAAGCACTACACATTTTCACTATCACAAACTCAACAATCGTTTCGCCCCGCAACCGAAGCATCATCAGGAGATAGACTAGACGACAAAATCTCAAATCGATTTTTATTATAACTTTTATTATTAATTTTATTGTTACTTTTGAATTATGAATCTCCGCAAAGTAACGCCTACTTCTTATAAATTACTCTACATTCAGGGTGACATTGATTCTCCTTAATCACGGATTAAAGTCAATTAATAAATCATTCATTTTTATGACGAAATTCCGCAAAGTAAGCCTACTTCCGTAAATTACTTTGACTATAAATGAATTGTTGCATGTTTCGAGTTTTTTCAGCCTCGAGGTTGCTTTTTATATTTTCTTGGTAAATTACGAAAGTCTAGCCTAATGGCGCCGTTCAATGCGTATAGCTGTGCCGCGGCAAAAATATGTATTAAATTCCACCTTAACAATGGCGAATTCATTCTATTATACATGCCTTGTGAGATTACATACGACGTGACCCTTTTAATTTATGATCAAGATATGATCAAATCATTCTATTAGGTTAACTATCTTTTAGGTTAACTATTAGGTTGACTGTTACTATTAAATTTTGTCTAGTTATTTGCACGCCGTGTGGTACCTATCTGGCTGAATAGAATAGTACCACCCTCATTTCTTACCAAGGTGTCGTAAAAAGCGAATAAGATAAGTCGACCCGCCGTGTGGTATCCGGCTGAGTAGAATAGACCAACCTCATTTCTTACCAAGTTGTCGTAAAAGGCGACTAAGTTAAGTTGACCTAGCGTGTGGTATCCGGCTAAGTAGGATAGACCACCCACTTTCTTGTCGAAGTATTGTAAAATACGACTAAGGTATGTTGATGTCAGGCAGGCGGCCGGTCGTAAAATAAGTAGCTATTTAGCTAAATCATGTCACAACATGTTTTAAACATGTTATAACGCATATGGCGCATTGACTGGCCCGTCACTACGTCAATGCGCAAGTGACAATTTTTTTTATCAACATTTTTTTATTATTATTTCGAGTTTAGGTGGGTATTATAATTATTCAAGTATTTATTTCATTTTATACATAAATATATAACAGCTCTCTGTCACCCATAAAGTATTATTTTACTTACTGCAGGAATAGACGTTCATGTAAAAAATAATAATAAATAAGAAATATATGGGACACTTACACACACGGTCGTCCGTCCCCAAAGTAAGTAACTTAATACTTGTGTTATGGGTGACAGACAACTGGTGAATATATACTTATATATTTTTAAATACATACTTAAATACAAATATACACCCAGGCTCAAAGACCAACAAATTCATTTATTGAAAATGTTGGCCCTCGGCGGGAATCGAACCCGTGACCCGTGGTGCCGAAGGCAGGGTCACTACCCACTGCGCCAACGAGCCAGTCAAATAATGGTATTTATTTACTTCTAACTACGAAACGTCAGCCTAATTATTTCATACATATGAGGCACTAACGATCGACGTCAAATAAATACTGTTTTAGTACAATTATAGTGTTATCTGCTGTGACGTCAACTATCATACAAACAATATAATAAACTTGATACCATCGAATACCAGAACACGCTACTATATTTAATGGTATTACTATATTTAATTATAGTGAAGGTAACATTTATATATACACCCATTTTAAAACAATTACATGCTTTTTCCTACGACGTATTATCGTGGGTATGCGGCTGAATAGAATAGACCACCCTCATTTCTTACCGAGGTGTCGTAAGAGGCGACTAAGGTAAGTCGACCAGCCGTGGGGTATTCGGCAGAGTTAGAATAGAACAAGTTCTTTTCTTACCGGGGTATCGTAAGAGGAGGTAAGTTGATATCAAGTAGACGGCCGCTCGTAAAATAACTAGCCAAATGTTGTGCCGACCCCACTTAGAGTGGGATAAGGGCAGGAGAATTATGATGTAGTCATTGGTGATCGTATGTAGATAAGTGTAAGAAGCCACCTGTAATGTCAGTGACCGTTTCACCTGCTACTCGCATTAACGTATCAAAAACACCTTTAGTTTATCGCTGATTTTATTACAATTACTAGCTTAGCCCTACAGTTTCAACGTCGGTATAAAGTAATTTATACAATTAGGCATTACTTTGCGGAGATCCATAATACAAAAATACCACGTCCGGATACCACACGGACGATGTGAGTCAATATTTAAGAAAGATATTCGCATTAAATCCAAATTCAAAATATTCTTTATTCAAGTAAACTTGTAAACTAGTGCTTTAGAAACTTCTATTATATATCCTACTAATATTATAAATGCGAAAGTTTGTGAGTATGGATGTATGTTTGTTACTCTTTCATGGCGAATCCGCTGAACCATTATCGATGATATTTGGCCCAATTATTCCTTATACACCGGAATAACATTGGCTATAGAATCCTGTTAATTCTACAGGAATAGACAGATAAGATGACATTGAACAGGGCCACCTATTATCGACCTATCATACAACAGTCCACGCGAACGAAATCGCGGTTAAAAGCTAGTCTATTATAATCTTGGCTAAAAACTTCATCGGTTTAAATCGGTAAGTGAGTAGCGGCCTGTTACTATCACATTGCTGAGAATAGGTCTCTTCTTTCCGTTCTTTGGAGAGAAGGATTGGAGCTAAGACCTAACCACGCTGCTCCAATGCGGAATGGTAGGTTACACATGTCTCCAGAATTCTGTAGAGATATGCGGGTTTCCTCACGATGTTTTCCTTCACCGAAAAGCGTGTGATAAATTGCAATTATCAATAAGACACATAAGTTTTAACAGAAACACTTATTGGTGTCTGCCCAGGTTCGAACCTCCTCCTCGTCACCTCCTCGAAAGAGTCGCACGGGCTACCACAGGTTATACTGGGTTACCACAGCTCATCGGTATAAAACAAAATATATTCTTGTTAAGAAAATTTTGTCATGTTAAACATACTTTTTAAATTTCTGTACAACGCTACAGAATTATCGTGTATAGAGTAATTGATTATTCTTATTGCTTATTCTTGTGAAGCAAATTTTTTCATGTTAAACATATTTTTTTAAATTTCTTTACAACGCTACAGAATTATCGTGAATAGAGTAATTGATTATTCTTATTGCTTATTCTTGTGAAGCAAATTTTTTCATGTTACACATATTTTTTAAATTTCTGTACAACGCTACAGAATTATCGTGAATAGAGTAATTGATTATTCTTATTGCTTATTCTTGTCAAGCAAATTTTGTCATGTTAAACATATTTTTTAAATTTCTGTACAACGCTACAGAATTCACGCGTATAGAGTAATTGAATGGCAGAGCAGCTCAGCCGATGCAGCCCGCGGCAGGTGTTCGCCCCACGGACTTATACCTATGGACTTTTGCGCGAAAAAAACATCGTTCCAAATGTCACTAACAGCTGTCCTACCTCCGAACGTTCACCCGTTTAGAATGTACTACGGCCGCTTTGTTGTAAATTCCTTACTCATCATCTTCCTGCCCTTATCCCACTCTAAGTGAGGTCGGCACAACATGTGACAAACATGTTGTCACATGATTTGGCTACGTATTTTACGAACGGCCGCCTGCCTGACGTCAACTTACCTCTGTCGTATTTTACGACAACTCGGTAAGAAATGAGGGTGGTGCAATACTCAGCCGGATACCACACGGTGGGTCAACTTACCTTAGTCGCCTTTTACGACACCTCGGTAAGAAATGAGGATAGTCTATTCTACTCAGCCGGATACCACACGGCGGGTCGACTTACCTCAGTCGCCTTTTACGACACCTCGGTAAGAAATGAGGGTGGTACTATTCTATTCAGCCGGATACTACATGTTGTAAAATCCATACTAAATATGATTAATACGTAAGCTATCCGTAGTAACCTATCCGTATCAGTCTTTTACACTTTCACGGCTAAACCAATAGACTAGTATTGATAAAATTTGTTACAATAAGGGCCTGTTTCACAAGTTACCAATAAACTGTCAGTTAGCTTATTCGGAACATATCTGACACATATCTCGGAATTTTGCGTTTCTCAGGTTTCTTATAGGCTTATTCAGCACTTAAAGTACCTAATAAGTTAACAGGTAGATCATGTGGCTGTTATTTTGTTTATCTGCTGGATAGCAAATATCTATTTCAAAATGGCCGCGATTTTTTTCTAATTTTTCACCTTTTAGAGACATTTATCTGCTACTTAATTTGTCGGTTAACTATCCGACACTTTATCAGTAACTTGTGAAACAGGCTCTAAACCTTATATACCGCGGATAGAAATAAAATCAAAAACCTTTTATTAATAACGTCACAGTAAAGTACACAACAGTAAAAATAATGAGAAAGATATACAGAAAAGTGACTTTACGAATTGGAACATCATTCAGCTTAAGTTGACGAGTATGGCGACCATTAAAAACCACCTTAATATAAAGAAATCATCATTAAAGAAATGAAATCGGCATTCTCTTACCCTTATTCCACTCGTAAGTGGGGTTGGCACATGTTTTTAATATATTATTTGGCTATTTTTATACGAGTGGCCGCAAGAAGAATGAATGACTAGAAATAGACGTGCAAAGAAAAGCATTTAATTAATTTTAAAGCCACCCGACTTTAAAACAAAAACTTCATTTCACCGCATACCCTACATTTCTGTAAATTCTTCACAAACATATCCCATATAAGCATAAACAAGATATTATTTTTTTTTAAAGCGATACCATATGCACAATACCATAATGAACATACAAAATCGTGAACAATTAATATAAAGGTGCGATAAAAAAAGAGCGCGTAAAAATACTTACCTAATTATTCAACCGGGGCGTTTAAGGGAGGGTAATTTATACCTAGAACAAAAGAAATTGAAATTATAATGCAAATATAAAGAATTATAAAACAATAGGCGATGTATATAATAGACAAAGTAGGAACCGACATAAGCTTGAGGCCCCTGCTTTGCGCCTTGAAAAAGTACGTAACTCGTTTGTAGGTTTGGGTATAAGATTCCATAATAAAATTCCACAATCAATTTTAACTTTGCCATTACAGCAGTTTAAAAACACCATTAAGGAGAGGCTGATACAGAAAGCCTACTATACTTTTGAGGATTATTTAGACGATAAAAATGCGTGGATATAAATATTGTTCGACTCTGTACAAGATAGAAACGATTAAATGTAACCAGCATTAAGAATTGTATTTTTTAAAAAGAGCAACCGCCGAGTTTCTTGCTGGCTCTTCTCGGTAGGAACAGCTTTCCGAACCAGCAGTAGAGTTGACGATTCAAAAGCACTTGTTTACAAGTTTATTTGAATAAAGAATATTTTAAATTTGAATTTGGATTAAAAAAAATCTTTTCATTATAACCTACATGGTTCGTGAAAGAACGCGTGATGTTTCATGTTAGAGTGAATTTGGGCTGGAGGCGTCTAGCTTGTAGGCCTTGCGCGATGGAACTGGCATCGTTCGGGCTCCGCTTGGGCGTTAGTACATCCCTTTGAGACTCTGGGGCGCCGCCGCGGCACATGCGCAGAGCCCTAACGACTACACCCATACCTCTCGCTGTGGCCCGGAAACTAGGACTTAACAAGTCACACCGCAAGAGGATACTGCGCGACTTGAACTAACATACACGCCCTCGACAACTACTTAGCAGTAGGGATGTAATTTGGGGAGAAACAAAATTGATTAATAAATAATCGATTATTATAAATATCGATTATTTATTCACGTCGCTACTTTGTCTATGTGGCGCGTGTTTCAATTTAAGTCGACACTAAAAAATGCGAGTCTGTATATTTATTGCGCTTCCACGGTTAACCTAATGGAGTAATATAGATGAAATTTAGCACAATTTAATCGAGCTGCCGATCACAACTCCTGGAAGCGAGCAGTTGACAATTTAACTAAGAGTCACAATCCTCAGGAAGGAGGGAACGATATCGAAGCACAATTTAAGCTATTACACCTGGGAAATGGAGAAAAACAAACGAATTTAGCAGTAACAATTTTAATTCTATTTTAAATCGTAATCAAAAATAGTTAGGTAGGTAGAGATCTGTTATAAATTTTTATATTTAAACTATCGTGAGTAGTATTCATAGTTAATGTATAGAACCGGCTATACTCACGTCTTATTCTATCGGGTTAAGTTTATATCTGTTGACGATCTAAGTTTATATATATTCCCATAGGTAAACATCTATCGCTTATAGAATAGTTTGGTAGTTTAAATCATCAGTTCAAACAAAGCTCACGGAGTTATATTTTAAAACTATGCAACTGTCAAAGGATTTTTTTGAAAGAATATAGCCACTTCGCCGGCGAAGACGAGGTCCTAGTTTTCTGACGTCGGTCGGCCTTGGCTTCTCGCCATACTCCCGACGCCATAATGATTAATCGTCATACTATTAGCCCTCCACTACACGTCGCCCTAAGCCGTGGTCCGGCCTCAGGAGGCACCCTTAGGACGACGTTCCCCGACGCTAGTAGAGCTTCTGCGCTCTACTCTCCGCATTTCGCAACTTCGGCGATGCTTCTGCGCTCGCCCGTCCCGCCCGGTGACGCTGTAAAAGCCGTTCGGGCTAACAGCATACAGTCAATTCGAAAAAAAAGATAGCCCCTTAAACTTACTATGCTACTATAATTTTTTATTTTGGTCTTAATTATTTAAGACATTATTGTAATCCTTAATTTTGAAAAGAGTGACCACCGAGTTTCTTGCTGGTTCTTCTCGGTAAGAGCACCTTTCCGAACCAGTCGTAGCTTCATTGTAATTTGACGATTCGTAAGTGCTTGTAAAAGCCAATTTAAATAAAGATATATTTGAATTTGAATGCTCTATGAATAATATCACATAACTCGACATAAATAATAACCCCATTCAACACCTCAAAATAGCAGTTCCCAGATTATTAAACAACAAATATACTCAGCTACTGAGTGTATGGGATGACAAAGTTACGCCGGTTTAATATGTTCGTAAGTTGAGCTAACTCTGAGATGTGCGCACAACTCGGTGGACATCACTAGCCAAGTTGGCCTATAAACAACTACCAAAATATAACTCAATTATTAACTACAGAATGATAAACCTCAAATTCATCCGTCACTGGGGTAATTTTCAACTTACATTAGACTGGCAAGCCTTAATGTTTTTTTACATGTTGTCGTCATTAACTTCCGCTTTATATTTTATAGCAACACAGTCATGAAACAAGAGTATCGCGCCCTTTTTGATTAAAATGGTAACAACACTGTGACGTGTTGTTTCCGGTTGAGTCTTCCTATGGATAAAACGTTTCAGTGACATTCAGTCTTTGTTCGTCATTTAAGAGAAGTGCATCTCGGAACGGGAATTGTGGTATTCCTATTGTATCGTGTTATTGTATATAGTGTGCGCTAACATACATATTAGTAGGTATCCGTCCCCTATCCTATTATGAAGTATTGAAATTTTGACAAAATAACAAAACTAAGTTTCAATTCACGTTAACTATCAAAAAAAGTTTAATCTATTATAGTTTAACTTAGTTACAAATTTACGGGATAAACATATTCTGAATAAACATCTAATTTTCCTTTTTAATAGTTAATTTTACCCTTACTACTAAAAGCTACTTACTTACTAAAAAGTTAGTCTTGATCATAATTTAGTACTAGTTGCTAACACTCAAAACGTCAAAGTTACATTTTTAAAGGCAATTCAAAAGATATCCTAATAACATTTTCCGTTTCAAAAGTCGATCGCACTCTGCATCTTTCGCGCCCAACCAATATCTTATATCATAAGGCCTCGTTTATTCAGAAGCGCGAACGCAGCCGCGATTGCCTTATACAAGATTGTTGCTAACGGAAGGAAAGTGGAAAAGACCACAGTAAATGAGGGTAGTCTATTTTAATCAGCCGGATATCATACGGCGACAAAATTCATTGTTTCGAAAATTTTACAAATCATCATCATCATTCTCTTACCCTTATCCCACCCTAAGTCGGCACAATATGTCTTCTTCTTCCATTTTCCTGTATCATTCGTCAACTCTGGTCCCACTCCTTTAACATGCATATCCAGTTGTGCAACTGACAATATATAGGTTTTTTTTTTTAATTATGTCTCTTTAGTACATAATGTATTATTATTAACTTTTTTTTTGTTGTACAATAAAGAATATTTGATTTGATTTTGATTTGATCATTTTTCACACAATCCATCTATCTTTTTTTTGGCCTCCCCCTAGCCATACATCCATTCACATTCATATTTAAAACTCTTTTGGTCACATGACTTTCATCCCTCCTCATTACATTGAAAATTTTACAATATAGGTACAAATTAATAAAACGTCTATGACACTTAGACATATATCGTGGCAACCCATATTACATAAAATTAATAGAAGAATAAAGTAGGAAACTTGCATGCAACTGAGTCATTAACCAAAAAATATCAACATTGACAGCACTTACTAAATTGACCTCAATGGTCTTGTTAATATTGATTCCACCCATCAAAATTACTAAGATGCATCAAATGAATACAAAATTATGGGTTAAAATGTATATTTCACTAACATTCGTTAGTTTTTAAATATCTGGGCGACCGTAACCGTAAAACCGGTAATTTTTTTTCAAAATAAAAAAAAGAAACTTAAAATAAAAGTAAAAATAATAGTAGGCTACTTGGGGCTCGATCCTAGGTTTTTTCGTTTCTCGCGACCACCCGTTCCCCGAATAAGCTACGCTGACTTGACAGTTAATGGCAAAAATGCAATTCAATAGAAATTTTAGTATTTTTTTATTGCCCAAAAACAGGGATAAAACGATTTTTTTACATAAAACCTAGCAAGATCGATTTTTCTCCTCCAAAACCCCCTACATGCTGAATTTCATGAAAATCGTGGCGAGCCGTTTCCGAGATTCCGAAAATATTAATATATATACATACAAGATTAAGTCATTTAAATATTGAAGATAGATAGATCCCTTTAGTTTCACAAGTATAAACCATGATAAACCATGTGGTATCCGACTGAGTAAAATGGAACACCCTCATTTCTTACCGAAGTGTAGTCAAAGGCGACTGAGATAAGTTTAACTTGGTAGGAAAGGGGATGGTATATTCTACTCAACCGGATACCACATAGTGGGTCAACTTACATTTATCGGCTTTTACGACACTTCGTTAATAAATGAGGGTGGTCTATTCTACTCAGCCGGATACCACACGACGAGTCAAATTACCGAAATCGCATTACACGACACCTCAGTAAGAAATTAGTGGCATATTGTACTCAGCCGGATAACACACGGCGGGTCATACTACCTTAGTTGCCTTTTACAACACCTCAGTAAAAATTGAGGGTGGCATATTCTACTCAGCCGGATACCTTAATAGCATCTCATATACGTTTTTAAAAAAAAATAGCAACGGCTTTTGGATTGCTAAATAAAACGAGGAAATGATAAACACGTTACATTTCGCAGAAGTGTTTCATTAAACAAATCGCAGACTAACGTCATCGCTAATGAGTTAGTGACCGATTACAAGATCAATCAATAGAACCAAATAACGATCAAATACATTAAACACGCATGTCATGTCTGTTTGGACCGCAACATTAGTACATGACCAATATGAATAGTAGATATCGGTCTATTTGTCAATAGCTAATAGCAGGCCGATGAGGCCGCGGTCGAGACAATCGTTGCCATGACAACTTGATGTCAACAAAGTGAAAAGTTTTGTTGATATAATTTTCCAAAGCTGGTATTGTTGATGATTATTACATGTTTAAGCTGTGGTAGCCCAGCGGTAGCGGGCCTCTTTCGAGGAGGTCTAGGGTTCAAACCCCGGGCAGGCACCAATAAGTTTTCTTGTAAAACTTATGTGTCTAATTGATAATTGCGATTTATCACACGCTTTTCGGTGATGGAAAACATCGTGAGGAAACCTGCATATCTCTAGAGAATTCTAGTGATATGTATAACCTACCAATCCGCATTGGAGCAGCGTGGTAGGTGTTAGCTCCAATCCTTTACTCCAAAAAAAAACGAAGAGAAGAGGCCTATGCCCAGCACTGGGATAGTAACAAGCCGTTACTTACTTATTACATGTTTTAATGAACCAGTACAAAATACTGTAAATATCACCAATTTTTTTACATGGTCATCTATTTCCACAATGCCTTGTGGAATACGAGTAGGATTGACAACCACCATTTCTTACCGAGTTGTAAAAAGTAACTAAGTTAAGTCGACCCGCCGTGTGGTATCCGGCTGAGTGGAATAGCACCACCCTCATTTCTTGCCGAGTTGTCGTAAAAGGCGACTAAGGTAAGTTGATGTCAAGCAGGCGGCCGGTCGTTAAATACGTAGCCAAATCATCAAACAACATGTTTATAACATGTTGTGCTGACCCCACTAAGAATGGGATAAGGGCAAGAAGATTAATAAAAATACAATTTAAAAAATTATGTTATTTGGAATCGATCCTTGTGTTCTAAATTTGGAACCGCACGGTACCCAATAAGGTATCAAGACTTTAAAACTGACAGCGTAATTAACGTTTGCTTTCTCATAAAATTGTAGCAGTTTTTTTAGTGCCTGAAAACAGGGATACTCGTAAAAAAATTTTTTTTAATGAAACCTAAATTTTTATGAAAGCTATATCGATTTTTCCCCTCATAAGTACCTAAATGACCGAGCTTTGCTCAGTATTAAAAAAGGAAAAATGATTGGATAGATGGGGATTTTGCACTCCTCTAGAGGCCCATTCCTCAATAGTTAGTTCCCCAATAGGTTGCAATGATGTATTAGGTATGTGAGACAATATTTATTGCGGTTCCTGCTTTGCGCCTTGGAAAAGTACATAAATCGTTAGTGGGTCTGGGTATAATAAGATTCTATAATAAATTTGCCATTACAGCGTTTAAAAACACTATTAATGGAAGGCTAATACAGAAAGTCTACACTACTATTGAGGATTGCTTGGATAAGAATGCGTGGACATAGCTAATCTTCGACTCTACACCAGTCAGTAATTATTAAATGTAACTAGTAATAAGAATTATATTTTTAAAAGAGCAACCGGCGTTTCTTACTGGCTCTGCTCGGTAGAAAGAGCTTTCCGAATCAGCAGTTGTTTACAAGTTTACTTAAATATTATGAATTTTAATGATGTATTAGGTATGTGAGACAATAGCAGGTGCTCCAACAATGCAGTAAGTCACATCCGATCGTGAGAATATAAGGACTGTAGTAACAATTATGCAGGGCTGACCTGAATGTCGTTTCTTTCCAGACTTAAATATATAATTGTGGAAGATTAAGGAGTGACACAGTCTGTAATTTGCTCCTCGCGAGCTGCTGAAATATTCAGGCCCATGAGAACACGCGTCACGTCGCTCCTACCTACACAAAGACTCGGCAATGTGGGAAATAGGCAGATGTCTACAAAAGTACTTGTAGTAGATTCAAATTATAGAAAATTGTCTTGGAAAATTGTCCGTCGTACTTTGATTGACATCATGTTTTATTTTACAATTCGCGTACCACAAATTCATAAATCTATACTTATTATAAAAGTCTCTAGAAGGTATAAAAGTAATATAAAAATATTTTGCTATAATCCGCGATGAAGTAAAATAGAAAATATACATAATGCTAAATGTAGACTGGACAATCCTTTATCATACCTGATACATGCAGGATTCGTAAAAACACATACACAAACCTCCACCACCGCCACCACAATACACAACATGTTATAAACCAGTTGTCTACATGATTTGTTTAGGTATTTTACAACCGGCCGCCTGCGTGACTTCAACTTACCTAAGTCGCCTCGGTAAAACAGAGAGTGGTCTAGTCTACTCAGCCGGATACCACACGGCGGGTCAATTTACCTTAGTCGCCTTTTACGGCACCTCGGTAAAGAATGATAGTAGTCTATTCTACTCAGCCAGATACCACAAGGCTAATAATATTTAATATAATTACGTATAAATTTTTATATGCAACATTATAAAAAAAAATGTTATCTGTATTGGTGGTTGAATGACGTCTTTATTGTTTATTTATATTTAGAATCGATATTAATCTTAATTAACAGGAGTATTTTTTATAAAGAAAAGTAAGAACTACTGATAATGTAAACAGTCGTGTAGATAAAATTTAAAGAAGGACAGTACAGTACGAAACAGTTCGTAAGAACGAAACATAATTGAAAGTGATTTCGATCGTACTAAACAAACATTCAAACATTTATCCTCTGAGGTAGACAAAGCATACATACTAGCTTCAGCACATAATTGCAACTTAAACAACAAGCCACTAAGCTTATTGCGAAACAGGACTACACAAATGGTAACTCCAAAGCTCACAAACAATGCATTAGTGAGAACCAACTTCATGATTGAATAAGGAAATTGAAGCTATTTGAGACAGTTTCTCCCGAGAAAATTATAACACAAGTTTTTTCCATGAACCAAGGAGATTAACAAAAATCCAACTCTCCAAGATAACTACACTATAAACAAGTTGAAAATGCTTTTAAAAAAGCTTTTCAAAAAATGTCATATCTCTAAATAATTTATAGAAGTAGGCGTTACTTTGCGGAGATCCATAATACAAAAGTAATAATAAAATTATTTTGCTATAATCCGCGAAGAAGTAAAATAGAATATATTTATATAATGCTAAATGTAAGTGGACAATCGGTTATCATACCTGGTACATGCAGGATTCTTAAAAAAAAAACACAAACACATGCAAAACAATCGCAAAGTTTTGCGATTTTGGTCGTGGAGTCTATCTCCTGATGATATAGTGCTTGTGTATTGTGGTGGCGGTGGTGGAGGTTTGTGCATGTGTGTACTATAAACAAGTTGAAAATGCTTTTAAAAAAAATTTCATGTCCCTAATAAATTGTTCAAGTGAAAAATTAAACCATAAGTTTGCATGAACAAGAATCTTACTCTCGAAGATAACTCTACTACAAATAAGTCAAAATGCTTTTAAAAAAGCTTTTAACAAAATTTCATGTCCCTACTGATAACCGTTGAGGAGTTCCCTCGTCTATCCTGCATATCCTGGTAGCAGCACATTGCATGTTTATGATACATGATATATGATACACAATGCATGTTTATGATAAGCATGACCTGAAGCTATGTCATGCTTATCATAAACATGCATTGTCATCGGAACTGGAGCAGTATGTAAAATTTCATCTCAATCCAACACCGGAAAGTGAGTTAAATTTAACTTGCAAAATTCCACTTTCGCAAGTTCAATTTCGGTTTAAAAAATATATATATTTAAGAAAATCGATAATTAAAAATAGTTTGTAACACTAAATAATCGATTATATCCGTACCAGGCATGAATATGTTGATAAGTCGACTAACGTTCCTGGCAGCATCAGGTCATGCTAAACATAAACATGCATTGTCATCGGGACTGGAGTATGTAAAATTTTAGCTCAATCGGACAACGGGAAGTGGGTCAAAGATACCACCTTCACATACATACATTGCAAGTTGAATAAAAGCTTTTAAAAACTAACCACAGATGTTAGTCTACAATTTTAAGTGCTTTTAATATTATTTAAAAACACATACAACTTATTAGAGAAACTGCTTTTTTTCTAAATCGCTTAGTGACAAAACAATATAAGGTATTCCCCGAGGTAATTACTCGAGAGTAAGGTTGCGAGGGGCGGGTTAAGGATATAAAAGGTCAAAAAATACATGTCGAAAGACGAATTGTTTGGAAGGAATCCTTAAATGAAAATTCTGAAATAGGTGCTAGTTGTATATAGCGCGATATGATCTTCCCGTTAAGCGACGCCAGATATGGAAAATATGATTTCTTTTAAGACAACATGCTGTCAGGCCATTGGTACTTCTACAGCTAAGCTCTACAGCTTTGGGAAAGCACAAAAGTATCACCGAAAGGTGCGAAATGCGAAGCGTGGAGCACGGAGGCTGTAACAGTGACAAAGAACATTATCCTAAGGTAGAGACACCAGTGACGCCCGAAAACTATATAAGGCGAACTATAATGGGGTGTTAGTGCTATTACTGTCTAGGTCATACCTAACGTATTAAACCGGCTATACTCAGGTCTAATTTTATGGGTACGTATCTTTTTTTGGCTCTATCTGTACCACTAAAGACCTATTACAACCAGACACCGTAAGCATCACGTGCACAAATTTCTTCCGTGCATCCGATGACGAAGTCAAGAGCAGTGACCAGGATTTCATAGAAGTCGCGCGACCATCGCTAACGTCCCTTCCCTCGCCACATCTGCCCATGAGTCACGCCCAGCAAGCTGCTACACGCAGTTCCCGCCGCAATTACGTCGCATAAAGACCTCATGAATAAGAGCCCCGTATGGGCTTGAAACTAGTCGAGCTCATCCGATAAAATATAACGCGTGTAAAGCCGATTTCTATACATTAATTATGAATAATTATGAAAACCACTCACAATAGTTTAAATTCGCAAACTGTCTATGTCATTTACTGGACATAATGCTGGTGTGAAAATTCAAATCGTGATCACCACTTGACACAAAACAATCGGGTTCATTTCACGCACGAAAGCGTACCACCCGCACCCGCTGCCTTCGCTCTAGGATAGTATAATGCCCAACGATCCGTGAAAGCATTACGGCCTCACTTACAAGACGTTCCGGCTAATCTTTAATACATAATTCATCTTTAAAACATGTTGTATGTAACGTTTTTATACAGGATAAAAATAAATAAAATTTGAGCTGTGCCGTGTCCGGCTAAGTAGAAATGACCACCCTCTTTCTGGCCGAGGTGTCGTAAAAGGCGACCAAGGTAAGTCGATCCGCCATGTGGTATCCGGCTGAGTAGACTAGACCACCCTCTTTCTTACCGATATTAATAATTAAGGATTTTTATTTATTAGAAAAAATAAAGCATATTATAAGAAACTTCAGTTATTTGTTTAGTTATTGGTCCAAGCGAATTCGGGACAATGTTGAAATTATAATGTAATGGTATATATGTTCAAAAGTAATGAGAATATTATTTTGCTATAATCCGCGATAAAAATAATATGAAATAATAATAAATCCGCAATAAATTATTATCGCGGATTTATTATAGCAAAATAATATTCTCATTACTTTTGTAGATATTATGGACCTCCGCAATGTAACGCCTAATTCTATAAATTTGGTATATATGTTGTAATGGTACATAATTGATAATCAATTATCTACCAATGAGATCTAATCTAATAAATATCTCGTCAATAACGAAACCATTAGTAACTAGGTACCGGACAATGTAATTAAAAAGTGTAATTAGGGCAGAGGAGGACCGCTCCCCGGCGGCCTTTCAAAACAGTTATCTATTCAGTTTCCTCGTGGGTCGGCGGCGCGTAAATATTTGATGCTCATATCGATCATAACTTCTTTGGGCCGCTCGCTTCATCGCTAAGTTTGCGTTTATATGCGAGCTGTTTTAATGTTGAATTCGTCCTAATATCATTTTTTATTAGGTTTCCTAAGCCAAAGGCTGTCCGGAAGAAATCGCTAATAAGCGATAAGGCCGCCTTTTGTGCCGTACAAAATTGTTATTTTTATAATTTAGTTTAATACAAATGTTTGTATTTATATTATGTGGTGGTACAATAAAGTATATATAAATAAATATTATATAAAATTGCGAACGTCTATCTCTTACGCTTTCACAACTAATTTTAAAGCAAAACAGATTAAATTTATTGAAATTGAAACTTAAACGCCGGGTTTTTTTAAACTTAAATAAATAATAATAATAAATTGCAATTAATGAGAAACAAGTTTTAATTAATAAACCCATTGGTGCCTACCCGGGATTTGAACCCGTGATCATCTCTAAAGAGTCATCGCCGTGTGGTATCCGGCGAAATAGAATAGTACCACCCTCATTTCTTACCGAGGTGTCGTAAAAGGCGACTAAGGTAAGTTGACCCACCGTGTGGTATCCGGTTTAGTAGAATAGACCACCCTCTTTCTTACCGAGGTGTAGTAAAATACAACAAAAGTAAGTTGATGTCAGGCAGGTCGTAAAATACGTAGCCAAATCGTGTGACAGCATGTTTATGACATGTTGTGCCGACCCCATTTAGAGTGGGATAAGGGCAGGAAGATGATGATCATCTCTAAAGAGTCACACGATGTCACCGCTGGGCTATCACCCTGGGGGTCCTTGGTTTCGAGGGAAGCCAGTTGTGCCTAGCTCGTCAAATTTGGCTATAATTCAAAAGAAACACGCATGAGTTCACCGAGTCCCAACATTAAACGTAATTCATCCAAATCAATGTAAACTAAACTTTTTCTAGTAATTCTTAATCAAAAGCCCTTATCCTACTAATATTATAAATGCGAAATGTTAGTATGGATGTATGTTTGTGACACTTTTACACCGTATCCGCTAAGTCGATATTAATGAAATTTGGCACAATTATTTTTTACACATAAGTGTTACATATATACATATATATAGGCTATAGAAATCTTGTTAATTTTGCAGGAATAGGATGACATTGAAAAGCGCCATTTATTATCAACCTATCACGCGAACGAAATTGCGGGTAAAAGCTAGTATATTCATAAAAAGTATGCATGCATGTATGCACCGCTTCTGCAAATTACAAAAGAGTTATCGAGGCATGGGTATTAAATATTAACTTTGGCGTGTAGAAGCGAAAAAGAATACAAAATGGCGCATCAATTGTACGGCGAGCTTCATGACTTATGAAGAATATGGTGGTTGGGTGGTAAAAATAACCGCGGTTCGTAAGAAACGCGTCGGACATTTCGTGTGGGTAATTGGAACTGGGCGTGACGCACGCCACCAGCAGTCGGGCGGAGACATCTTGTATGTATACGCTTCTCTAGTAATTTTCCCGTCCTTGTATATTTAAGCGGCGTCGACGGTGCCGCTCTCATGCATATGTCATGAGCGGTTGCCCGAGCGACGGTTTGTTGACGGTCGAGCCGCGGGAAACCACCGCTGGCCCACAAACATACCATTGTGGTGGCTGCCACCACCAATAATTATTATCGTTCCACATTCGATACGAACTATCGATAATGCCCTGTCTACCACCCGCCACGAGTTAGGGATGAGGCGACAATTAGATACATTTTTTCTTCAAATGCTACTACACAACTATACCTGTCAACTTTAGTGGTGAAATACCTACTTCTAGTTGTACTATTGACTTCGTTCATGTCAATTTGTGTTAAAATATCCTATAACTTTGTGTGTTAAAATATCGTTTAAAAAAAGAGTGAGTTCTTACTGGTTCTTACCGCCGAGTTTCTTACTGGTTCTTCTCGGTATGAGCGCCTTTCCGAACCAGTCGTAGCTTCATTGAAATTTGACGATTCGAAAGTGTTTGTAAAAAGCCAATTTGAATAAAGAATTATTTGAATTTGAATATATTATCTACTACTACTTTTTTGCAGTTTTTTAAAAGAATTCATAAATGTTTTTATCCTTTATATTATGCCGATATATAAGCTTTAATTGTGCCAAATTTGATCAATATTGATCCAACAAATTAGCTATGAAAGCTAAACACGCAGATAGACTTTCATATTTATTATCATAAATTTGCGCTTATCCCAATTCTGAATGGGATCGGCACAACGTGTTTTACGTTTCCATTCTCTCCTATGACGAGTTATATGAACTCTGGCGCTAGTCCTTTTATATCCATGTCATACTTCACAAACTACCTCCAATTATTTGTTCGACCTTCCTCTAGTCACATATCTAATTTTAGTACGATTTTAGTGTTCAGTGCTAGTAAATATAATTTGTGACAGTTCACAATATGAAAATTTAAAGAATCTTAAAATCTAACAGCTTTTAGTGCAAAGTAAAACATAATATATGAAACATTTTTATCGTAAAAAAGCTCGATGCTTTTAAAAGCTTTTCCCAGACGCTTCATCAGATAGATGGCTCCCAAGATTTCACAGATGTTTGACTCCGTGATTGATTACGAAAGATGGCAACGAATTTTGGACTGATCGTATATAAGTTATTTTTACGTTTAAACTTCGAACTACCGTCTTTTGTTCGATATCAGCCATTCATATTTCTTACTTTATGATTGGATTTTATAAAATAATAAATGTACCCGCAAGTTAGCTTCCGTTCATTTAACCGTCAAAATACCCAAAAACCGAATAAACAAAAACTGAAATATCATCATTCTCCTACCCTTATCCCACTCTAAGTGGGGTCGGCACAATATGTCTTCTTTTTCCATTCTCCTCTATCATTCGTCAACTCTGGTGCCACTCCTCTAACACGCATATCATTTTTCACACAATCCAACCATCTTTTTTTCGGCCTTCCTCTAGCCATACATCCATCCACATTCATATTTAAAACTCTTTTGGTCACATGATTTTCATCCCTCCTCATTACATGACCGTACCAACTTAGTCTCGCACTTCTCATCTTTTCTGTAATGGGCGCAACTTTCAGACTTCCCCTAACAAACTCATTACGTATTCTATCAAGTTTTGTCACACCACACATCCACCTTAACATTCTCATCTCATTCGCATGCACATTTCTTTCATCCTTTCCTTTTATTGCCCAACATTCTGATCCATACATTACGACAGGTCTAATGACCGTTTTATAAATTTTCCCCTTTAGTTTAAGGGGCATTCGGGGGTCACATATTGTTCCTGAGACCTGTCGCCACTTCATCCATCCCGCATTCATTCTATTTCTCACATCGCGATCTACTTCACCGTTCTTCTGGAAAAGCGAACCAAGGTACCGAAAGTCGGAGCAGACTGGCAAAACAACACCATTTAAGGTAATTGGTGAAAAATCGGAGGTACCACTAAAATCACAGTGCATGTGTTCGGTTTTGGCCAGATTGATTTTTAAACCGTATTTCTCCAATTTTTCTTGCCATTTTACAAATCTGTCTGGACCTCGGTTGCATTTTCACCGACAATTACAATATCATCGGCAAATAGCATACACCAAGGAGCCTCCTCTTGAATGTCAGCTGTAAGTGCGTCCATCACAAGGAGGAATAAGAAGGGACTTAAAGCCGATCCTTGGTGTAAGCCTACGGCCACATCGAAATATATAATTTTTATATTTGTTTATTGAATAAATTTAGCTGAGCTATTTTAACGTATATTAGTTATTTACTAAAATTATCAAACTATGCTCTCGAGAACACGATAAATCTCTTTTAGTCTTTCCGTATCGATCTGATTTTTGTGATGGAGATATTTGCAGGGTCGGTGAGTGACCGAAGCTACTATTAATTCCAAGACTACAGTCCACGCAAACGAAGTTGCGGCTCAAAGGTAGTTGTATATAATTTCATTAATATCTTCAACTGGTTTTTTTTATCTTTTATCAATATTCAATATCAATAAATAAATGCTTAGAAATACATTAACAATTAATGAGATATTCTTTGTCTCTTACGCTTTCAAAGCTAATTTTCTAAAGGAATTCCGACGAAATTTGATACAATTAAAGCTTATAACAGGGTGACATAAAGTATAAAGAAAATTCCCGTTTATTTTTTACATGCAGGAAACGAAAAGAAGAAGAAGACATATTGTGCCGACCCTACTTAGAGTGGGATAAGGGTAAGAGAATGATGATGCAGGAAACGAAAAATTGTAAATAATTAAAGGTATTTATCACACTTCCCTTGGATAAGTCGCGTTTACAACTAGTATAACCCATGAAACAATCTTCGATTATTACATAGGTTCCCGAAATATTTCCGAACAAACATTAATTTAGTTGAGAATAACAAAACTACCTACTACCTACAAATGACCAGACTTCTTTATTTAAATATATCAGAAAACCAAATCAAATATCAGTGTATGGCAAAAAACTGAAGACAAATATTATATAACAAAAAGTTTACTCGATAAATAGAACGGTGTACTAAGAAATATCGAATATATTGCCACCAATATCAGTTTTCTAAACACAATCTTGTTAGATCTTCGGATCTTATAAAGACCTGTGAATCGAATTGTTACGTGCGATGAAAAATGTATTCAGTATGATAAACACGAGACAATTTTATCATTGTTCGATTCAAATGTAGTTTCTACAGTTTTCACGTTACAAAAGATATTTTAAATATTTCATATACTACTTCAATTTATCATTTAAGTGTGGTCGTACAAGGTACTAAAATAAATTGACCCGCCGTGTGTATCCGGCTGAGTAGAATAGACCAGGGCTTCTTAAACTGTGGATCACGACCTCCAGGGTGGTCGCGAGACTACTCTAAGGGGCGTCGCAAAGATCTGATACTTTTAAATTATTATTGATACAACATGGCTGCAGGCTTTAATTAAATAGATTTTATTAAATTTATGATTGGTTAGTTTACAACAATTAGAAATAAAATTTTAAAATTAGTATACACACTACGTACAAATATAAATACAAATAAAAATCATACATAATACTATTGTAGTTTTATTATAACTATTTTTTGAAAAAAGTGGCAATGCAAAACTGTATGTAATCGCACTATTTTACAATGTAAATAACATTGTAACATAGTGCGATATTACATCTACATCTACGGTTAATATATATTTCATTATATGGAGGAGGGGGTCGTTTAAAATTTCCTAAGCTTGAAGGGGGTCGCTATATAAAAAAGTTTAAGAAGCCCTGGAATAGACCACCCTTATTTCTTACCTAGGTGTCGTAAAAGGCGACTAAGGTTAGTTACGTCAGGCAGGCGGCCAATATTTTTAAAATTAAATAAGGACAGGAGAATGATGTTTTTACCAGTTATATTCGCGTACATCTTCAAGGTCATCACAAGGTTTGTCGTTGACGAAATACGTCATCATCTGATTATCCTCCTGTCCTTATCTTACTCTAAGCGAGTAGAATAGACCACCCATATCTTACCGTGGCACCGTAAAAGGCGACTAAAGTAAATCACGTCAGGCAGGCGACCAGTCGTAAAATACTTAGCCAAATCACATCACAACATGGTTAAAACATATTGTGCCGCCCCCACTAAGAGTGGGACAAGGGCAGGAGAACGATGATGACTTACAACGTAAGCTATAGCTAATTTATTGACAAGAGCCACTTTTTAAAAATACATAACTCCCAAACGGTTCATAACACATTATTACTATACTTATAGATTCAAACTTTTTATCGAATTGACAAACTGCTGTTAGCTCTAAGCGCGAAAGAATCTTTGAGGTTGCGAAATGCGGAGAGTAGAGCGCAGAAGCTCTACTAGCTTCGGAGAGCGTCATCGTAATTAGTCCTGTGAGACCGGATCAGGTCTTAGGATAACGTATAATGCTGGTGGTGGAGGGCTGGTGGTATGAATGTGACAAGGAAAGAAGCAATCAGGAAGTCGAAAAACTACAAACAACCGAGGTCAGAAAACTGAGAACACGTCTCTTCCAGTGAAGACATGTATGAATGCATTATAGGTATAATTATCTGGAATCTCAATTTGATCGTCAGTCATATAGAACGCTGTTTTGAAGTTACATTTAAGGTGGATCGCATTAACCGGATTGCCTGAAGATGGAACTACTGCATAAGTGGAATCAAGGTGAACCTTAGCTTTCTCAAAGTGCCTACATACCTACTACTTTTATAAGAACGTAACGTAATTAAAACAATACATGACTACTGACTACTAATACTGACTAGATATTTAGATATCCGTGTAAAGCGCATTCAAGCAGCGCTATGGGTCAAAGCGTCAAATCTTCTCTACAGGGTGCGCCGAAAGACATCTTCTCTACAAGCAGTGGAATTGTTAGTTGTTGAACAATGTATTACTTAATTCGTTTTTCAACACATGTTTAATACCTAAAATTCCTGTTTATCCAATTTTTAGGTAATATGTCTTTTGCCAAGAACATTTGCTCAGACAATTTGCTATTATATAGTACAGAGTTTTAAATATGAATGTAGATGGATGTATGGCTAGGGGCAGGCCGAAAAAAAGATGGATGGATTGTGTGAAAAATTATATGCATGTTAAAGGAGTGGCACCAGAATTGACGAATGATACAGGAGAATGGAAGAAGAAGACATATTGTGCCGACCCCACTTAGAGTGTTATAAGGGTAAGAGAATGATGAATTTGGTATTATATCCTTCACTAAAATATCTATCGTTAATGTAGGGAAGTATCCATAAGTTGCGATGATCGTAATATAACATGGATAATAGCCTGACGTAAACTAAGTCGTTCAGAACACATACACAATTTAATAGCTCATACATACATAATCAAGTGATTATAAATTAATTTAAGATATTAAAAGACGAAGAATTAAGCGACTAAAAGACAGTCTTTTACCGTTCCATATCAGGGGAGTAATCCATGTCAAAAGGAGTAAAGGGGAGTAATGGGGAGTTATACCCATGTCTAGATGTCATGTAGATTGAGATTCAAATTTTCAATTTAAAATCAATTATTCGTGTAAACTTGTAAACAAGTGTTTTTGAATAGTTAATTCTACTGGTGTTTCGGAAAATTGCTCCTACCGAGTATAGACAGAATGAATACCGGCAGTTTCTTTTTTCAATAATAAATATGTACCTAGTTACATTACGTCATTGCCTTGTGCAAGGTCCTAGTAGTAGTATAGCTACCTATATCCACGCATTTTATCATTTATATAATCCTTAAAAGTACAGTAGGCTTTTTTATCAGCTTTCTTTTGATAGTTATTTCAAAGTACTGCTAGCAAGGCTAGAATTAGTGTGGAATTTTACACAAATATGGATATCACTGAAGTGCGCCGTGTGGTATCCGGCTGAATAGAATAGACTATCCTCTTTCTTACCAAGGTGTCGTAAAAGGCGATTAAGATAAGTTGACCTGCCGTGTGGTATCTGGTTGAGTACAATACACCATCCTCTTTCTACCCTTATCCTACTCTAAGTGGCGTCGGCACAGCATGTTATAAACATGTCACATGATTTAGCTACGTATTTTACGACCGGCCGCCTGCCTGACGTCAACTTACCTTAGTCGCTTTTAGCGACACCTCGGTAAGAAATGAGGGTGGTCATTCTACTCAGCCGGATACCACATGGCAGGTCAACTTACCTTAGTCGCCTTTTACGACACCTCAGTAAGAAATGAGGGAGTTTTATTCTACTCAGCTGGATACCACATGGCGATTCAACTTACCTTAAGTCGCCTTTTACAACACCTCTGTAAGAAAGAGGGTGGTCTATTCTATTCAGCCAGATACCACATAGCGGCAGTTACAAATAATAGTTAATAAAAATTAATTAAAAACATTAAATACAAATTAATCATTTAAAAAATACTTAAAACACAAGAGTGAAAGATATATGTATATATATTGTCTAAAAATCATAATATGCATGTAGCAAATAGATGAACAATAAAAAGTATTTTGAATGAAACCAATCAAAATTTTTTGTTCATCTTTAGTGATTTCAATAGATAAACTAAGATCTTACGAGAAACTTAAGATTTTGGAAATGTTTACATTGGCCTAGAATGAAATTCAAATTAAATTAGTATTTAATAAGCAAGTTATATTTGCAATTTATCAAATGGTTTTCATGAAGAAAATATGATGAGGAAATCTGCATATTGCTGGAGAATTTATAAAATATGTGTAAAGTATCACTATGCATTGGGACATCTAAGTTTCAACTCAACACTTCAATAAAGAAAAGATGCAGCCTATGCCCAGAAACAGGTAAGTAATAGGCTATTATTTTACTTTTTAAGTGTCAGTGGGTATACTGAGACATAAAATGACTGACCCGTTGGCGCACTGGGTAGAAATCCTGCCTTCAGCGCTGTGGGTCGCGGGTTCGATTCCTGCTGAGGGCGAACATTTTCTATAAATCAATTTGTTGGCTCTTTGAACCTGGGTGTATACATGTATTTAAGTATGTATTTAAAATAATATATGTATATATTCACCAGTTGTTTCTCACCCATAACACAAGTATTAAAATTACTTTGGGGACAGCGATTGTGTAAGTGTCCCATATATTAATATTTAAAAATACAAAGTAAAATATTACTATTGTTTCTGTTTATTGTTGAGATATGACAGATGTAGAAATTTCGCCTTTTGGGCTTCTCCAGGTGTTTAACCTAAAATAATGCATCTTAGGCAAAAATCAGGATGCTTGACCATTAGCAATATAGGAATTGGTAAGATTCTCCATACAAATGTTCATTATACTCTTTCAAAAAATATTCCCTGTACTAAACAAAGATTAGTATAGTATGTTGAATTTGAATAGTCATAGTCAATGCCACCATTGGAATTCATCAAATCTTATAACCCAGACTGTAAGCGCTTAATTACGTGATCCATATCATTGTGTAAATTAAAAGGCCCAATTTGTGTATTTACTGTTATATTGCAAAGAAAGATAACTGCCAAACTTTACTATTATTACGACATGTTAATTACTGTTACGCAAAAATGTAACAAAATCTAAAAGTTCAGTATGCAGAATACACTCTACAATCTACTTTTAACTAACAGATAAGCATAACGAAAGATACATTTATGAAAAAAATGGTTTTACTTCGTGAGACAGGTTAACTATCTACGGGGCAAATGCTAATACTGTTTCAGCTGTTCGTTGTACATATAACATAACCAAACAATCTTTATTTCATGAGTGCCACAATATAATCACACCTTTTTTCATGCATTACAGTGAAAATTAAATAAGAACCGGTGAGTAAATAATCGATACTGTGACGTGAACAGTAATTTAACAGTAATATTAATGACTAATAAAAAATTATTTTAAAGTATAACTTACCAAACAAAACTCGGGTTTTTTTGTACAATTAGATAATTACTTATTTGGCAAAATTATTTAGTGACAATTTTCCTTATATTGCAAATAAAAAGAGAATACATATAACAATAAAAATGGCGGCAACATCAGCACGGGAAGAAAAGATGTTTGGTAGCGTTTTAATGTTGCCGTTTCATTATAACCTAAATAAAAAAATTTGCACTATAAATATTGTTATTTATCAATATTTTATTAATACAAGGCAATTAAAATGTACCAATGGCTATACAATATTGATTGGCTGATTGCTTAACAAAAAAAAAGTAAGACGGAGAAAAATATGTGAATCATCTTAACTAAGAAAGAAAAACTTTAAAAAGATCTTAATTTAATAACACAAGTAATTTTACAAACTCATCACACAAGTGAAATATATTTATTGTTTTTTAGGGTGAATTATTTTAATACAGTACTTGATAATTCAAGGTATTTCATTAAGCCTAGCCAAGGTAGTCCATTTATTTACGATACACAATTTTTTTAAAATAAAAAATTAAAAAATATGATTAATGATGAGCCCAATAAATGTAATATATGTATAACATTACTACTACATACTGCCATTTCTCATGAATTAATCTACAACAAGCTCAGTAATTTGATTTTTGCCAAAAAATGTCATGACAATTATTTATCTTAAAATTATACCACGGAATTTGTCCGATTTATCTGTTATAATTAATATCTTAGTTTTATTCGTCCCAATTGCAGACGGCATATACTTTTTGTTAGTTGTCTGTATTTGCAGGTACAGCTGTCAAAAGATTGTCAACAAATTGTGATTGTAGGATTTTTAATTTAATAAACTTATATATAATTTTTTTAATGGGTATTTTTTTGTAAACATTTTCATATTGTAGAAACTACAGATGTAGAAATGAGTGCTGTTTTTATATTTATTTACAGTTAAGAAGTGTGATGCATACTATATTGGTACATGTAAAGTGTTATTTTATTAGAAATGAAAAATGAATAATTCTTCTGACTATTCCACGATACATTGGTCTGAGCCTCATTGCTCTAAAGATGCACTTACAGATACATACGGCTGGTTTATGCAGTTCCTGCTTGCAGTTTTGGCATTTACATGCCTAATTGGTAGGACAAGTTGCAATATGTTTTGACTAGACTTTACCGTCGTCCATTTACCAACAGACTTTTCAAGACAAGGTTTCGCAATAAAATTTTTGTATTATCTGTGAAGCTACAGCCTTAGCGCTTAATCTTTACCATAGGTTTATAGTTTATGTGGGACCTTTTTTCTTCTGCAATCAACAATTAAATTGAGGAACACTAATTAGACTAGTAAGACTTTTACTTTTACACTTGCTAAATACTTTAATCAGAACCTGAGAGATATCTTTTTCAGACTTACTCAGAACTTCCTCAAACTCTATTTTACAAAGAGAAAAAGATGGGATTCTATCTTAAAATATGGGCTTTGTTCACTGTAATAACAATAGGAAAATAATCTTTACAACATTTTTGATGCTTGGGAAATTTCCCAGCAGAATATATATTTATATTGGGTTTTTGATGAGTTTAATTTGATTATTATTATTATTTAATAAAAAATCAAGTAAGTAGTAGTGAGAAAATTTTCCGCCCCTAATGAAAATATCTGTTATGATATGAAATAAATATCTGTAATATATGTGTGATGTTTTGAATACTCTAAGTTAACTTGTATAATAAGTGGACTTAAACAAAGAAAAAATTGAATATTATACACATGCAATATGAATACACTTTATATTAACAATAAAAATGCAAAATAAACCATCTTCCACTAAAAGATGATTAATGAGTTGTTAATAGTAAATAAAACTTATTATTTGATATATTTACTTCTCTGTCAAGAAAAAGGTAATGAATGTTATTTGCAATGCAATTAAGTTAGTATTAAGTACAGTTCAAGTAATTATCAGTACTTACTATGAATTAATACTAGTAAGCTGTGATAGCCCTTCTCGAAGAAGGATTCTTCCAAAAACGGAGAGAGGAGGCCTATGCCCAGCAGTGGGATAGTAACAGCCTGTTACTTAGTTTACTGTGATATAAGACCTAGTAATAATTAATTTCAGTAATACATTTTTAAATTTAAAAAAAGTAAAAATTTTAATATCACTTCCAGTGTTGTGTTTTATATCTTTGTTTCTGTTTTCAAATAAGTTTATTCAAATGTGGGTAATTGTAGAAAATAATCATTTAAATGCCCAGTGAGTTTAGTTTTAAGTTTTTTTCTCATGTAAGTGAATTGTTATTCTTAATGAGAAATAAAGATATCTCAAACCTCAAATTTAATGAACATTGTTTATTTTTGGTAAAGAAGGATGGTGTTGAAGACTACAAAAAAGTTTATAATTATGCAGGATCTCGTTTGTATTGTGTGTTTTATATTTTCTTCTGCATAAATGTTATTATTTATTTATTATTATTTTAGGCAAACGTTTTTGTGAACCTCGCTATGCAAGAAGACCATGGCTGATCTGGTTCTATGACACATCCAAACAAGGTCTTGGAGCGTTTATTATTCATGCTGCTAACGTTTGGTTATCACCTCACTTTGAAGGAAACCCTTGTACTTGGTAAGTTAGTTATGGGCATTGCTGTGTCGTGATATATATCTATAATTTACTTATTTAAATACTAAAATTTATATTATATTGAATTTTAGCCGTTAACGGTGAGGTCAGTAGCTTATACGCGGAACAGGTGGTCGCGAGAATGTAAATACCTTGGATCGAGCCCCACCTACCCTATTATTTTTCCTTTTTTGTAAAAAATTTTCGAGCAAGGCTCAGTCACCCAGATATTTTATTATTTAACTAGCGGCCTACCCTGCTTCGCACGGGTATAAAATATATAGCCTATGTCACTCAGTGAAAAAAATGATTAAAATCGATCCAGTAGTTTTGATTTATTCATTACTGCCCGTGGCCCGCAAGCGTTAAATTTGGATAAAAACAATTCCCTCTTCCTATACCAAGAAGATTTCCTGCTATCTTTGGAATGTCTAAATTCATATACTACATAGTTATTACACATTACTACATTTTACATTTTTCCCTATATATTTTATGTTTAAAATTAATTACAGAATGTCTTTATATACAACATTCATAGCTTTTTTATCATTAGACAATACAAACATGTTTTCTTTAGAGGTTACTCTTAAAAGAGCGACATTTAGTTGCACGTCCGATCGCTGCTAAATTCGAAGTGCTATAGGGAGAAGCGCGGTCTCCTCGCGGGATTTTAAATCTGTTATATCTTCGAAAATGTTCATTTAAATTACATGCTGTAAACGGCCATATTGATCTATATTAAATCAACAATGTATTTAACGTGCTTAATTAAATAAGAATTAATGCTATATTGTATAAAAATTGCTTCGAAAATAAGGCATTCTTTTTCGTATAAAAGTAAATGACAAAAAATGCTATTGTTGGTTATCCATAAGAGATAGACATATACCATCGGGGACTTTTCTGTAGACCTTTTCAATGTGTACAAATATTTAGTACATCATTTTGATAAATCTCGTAGGGTTTAGCCTGCGTTTGTAATGTAAGCGGGAAAAAAAGTAATTATTTACGACATCACATTAGAAACCTTAAAAATTACAGTATTTCTCTACTATATATTGAATGTTATTATACATTCCTCTTGAATCACTCTATCCATTAAAAAAACCGCATCAAAATCTGTTGCGTGGTTTTAAAGGTTTAAGCAGTCATAGGGATATAGGGACAAACAAAGAATGTGACTTTGTTTTATACTATGTAGTGATAATCCCTATAGCATGATTCAGTATTCACGCGCAATGGCTTATTATTAGCGTATTTCATGTATAACTTTGGTGTTTCTATACCGATTTCAATGATTCTTTTTTTATACAATGGTTAATACTATTAACTTTTTCATTTATGGATGACTGAGAGTGATATAAACATAGAAGTAGACAAATATAACCAGAAAGCGTCGAACTGCTAAGCTCTCGGGAGTTACACGTGTTATTGTGAGTCAACCATTAAAGATAGACATATGCTGTCGTGGGATATTTTTTATATAATTTTAAGGAGAACATTTCCGTCATACATGATTTCTGTGTAGCTTTAACCATCAAGGTTGCACACGCGACGGAAGCTTAAAAAATGGAGTAACTTCTCCCGTTTTCCCGACATTTCCCTTCACTGCTATGCTCCTATTGATTGTAGCGCGATGAAAAGTATACTATAACCAGCCCAGGAGTATGAAAAAAAATTGTACCGAGTTTCGTTAAAATCCGTCGAGTAGTTTTTATTTCTATAACGGTTATACAGACAGACAGACAGACAGACAGACAGACAGACAGACAAAATTTTTACTGATTGCATTTTTGGCATCAGTATCGATCCCTAATCACCCCCTGATAGTTATTTTGGAAATATATTCCAGTTACAGAATTGACCTCTCTACAGATTTATTATAAGTATAGATAACTATGTTTTTCTTTTAAGGTACATAGTAAATTTTATGTTGGATTCAACACTGGGCCTTCTCATAATATGGGCAGGCATCCGCTCGGCGCAGTACTGTGCTAGAGTGTATGATATACCACTTATCAATTTTGGTGAATATGGTAAGTGAATTAGAGCTGTTAATCAAAAAATTGCCTAACATTAACATTAAGTATATGTACATGCAGATTGAACATATTTTTCTAATAATATTATTTACACTGAACTGTGTTTTCTTTGCTTTTCTGATAACAACAGTTATCTTGTTTACTATTAACCTAATATTTAAATTACCTAATATTTCTAACCTTCTATGACCTTCCACAAACACATACACACTCCTTATACGACGTTATCGCGGCGTGAATACAACGTGAGTAAAGCCGGTTTCTGTAAATTAACTATTAATACCACCCTCGAAGATACAAATGAGTTTTTCTGTTAAAACTTGTGTTAAATTGATGATTGCAATTTATCACACGTATTTCGGTGAAGGAAAACATCGTGAGGAAACCTGCATATCTCTAGAAAATTCTGGAGATATGTGTAACCTACCAATCCACATTGGAGCAGCGTGGTAGGTCTTAGCTCCAATCCTTCTCTCCAAAAACGCGAAGAAAAGGCCTATTCCCAACAGTGGGAGAAAAACAGGCCGTTTTTTTTTTAATTATAACCCTGTTTGTTAGGGGTCGTACTGCATCTATAGCCTATAGGCCTATTCTCAGTAGTGGGACAGTAACAGGCCGCTACTTACTTACTTCTATCTATCTGTCTAATTTCGAGAACGTCTGTCGGTGCAGGGCAAGTGGTTGGGACAAGGGTTTCACTGCTGTGAACCTGACAGACAGTGTCACCTGCTCTAAACTACCCGTGGCTTTTACGAACCTGATAATATCCCTGAAGGAGATATTTGTCAGATCCTAAACTTCAGTTTCATCCTTACCTAGTATCTCCCATCTTACCAGCGAGTACATAGGGCACTCAGCCATAAGGTGAAGACTCGTTTCTTCGTCTCCACACTCTGGGCACGCAGCATCTTCTGTTATTTTCATTATTGTCTTACTTACTTATATATTACATTATGGGTTGAATGTCCAGGCAAGCCTCCCATGTGCTCCGCGTGGATATGCCAGTGCGTGTTGTACGCAGCGCTGGCCACATTCGCCAAGTCAGTGCTGGCTTTGGTCCTTCGCCTGCCGCCCGTGGTGGCCGTGCTGTCCACACTGCGCCTGTCGCCGGTCTCCGATCCTCGTCTCGAACTAGCCGTAGTCATGCTCATCATTCCATTCTTTATTAACGTAAGTATTTAAATAAATATATATATGGGACACTTACACATACAGTCGTCCATCTCCAAAATAAGTAACTTAATACTTGTGTTATGGTAGACAGACAACTGGTGAATATATACTTATATGTTTTTTAATTACATACTTAAATACGACTCATTTCTTACCGAATTTCTTACCGTGTGGTAAAAGGGCGACTAAGTTAAGTCGACCCGCCGTGTGGTATCTGGCTGAGTGGAATTGACTAACCTCATTTCTTACCGAGGTGCCGTAAAATGCGAATAAGGTAAGTTGACCCACCGTGTGGTATCCGGTTTAGTAATGCAGACCACCCTCTTTCTTACCGAGGTGTCTTAAAATACGACTAAGGTAAGTTGACGTCAGTCAGTACCTTAGTCGCTTTTTACGACTCCTCGGTAAGAAAAGAGTGGTCTATTCGACTCAGCCGGATCCCACACGGCGGGTCAATTTACCTTAGTCGCCTTTTACGACATCTTGGTAAGAAGTGAAAGTAGCCCATTCTACGCAGCCGAACAGCACACGGCATATAGATTAAATGAAGTAGAATTATTTGGGAGTTAAATTCGTTTAACTCTATTCTCTCGTTTGTACTTAATGCTATTTTCTTTTTAACTCCACAGATTTTAATATTTTGGGTCACTGATAATTTCCTCATGTATCGACCAAGAGGTGTGAGCTCCAAAATCAAAACGAAGGTAGGTCACTAGTTTTGCATTTATCTTAGAATAATTTATATCAATAGGCGTAACTTACGGAATTACATAAAATAAAAGTAATGATAAAATTATTTTGCTATAATACGCGTTTGCTAAAAAAAATTATGTTAATGTTAAGTGTAAAAAGCACAATTCATACTCATACTGTATACATGCAGGATTATGCATCACAAAACGCATTACGCATTACACTCGTTCACTACCACAATTTCAACGATTATTTTGCCCCGTAACCTAATTTATCATCATAAGGAGGTACGATCAATCAGGATCCAACCGCGACGAACTTGTACTTTGAAATACCTTGAGCTATAATTTACTCATGATTTTTATAATATAAAGAGATTTTAAGATTCTTAACATAACAAATAAATCATATAGTCATATATCATAATCATAATCACTAATTCATATATCATAATCACTTATTAGTTACTGTGGGCGAGAAATGGAAAAAAACCTAAGGGCGCCTTTTCTAGTCATTAGGATGTTAAAAATTATTTTAGCAGCTTGAATCTAGCGATTACTGGGGCGATACTTAAACTAAGTATTCCATATATTGTCTTAAGTATTGGCATTCGGGATCGCTTAAAGTAATATCCGGCTCGAAGGACCAAAGTTTAATAATAAGAAGTATTGCTAATTCTATATGTTTAAATAATATAACGATAGGAAAAAAATCTAATTCAAATTCAAAATATTCTTTATTCAAATAAACTTGTAAACAACTGCTTTTGAATCAACTCTGGTTGATTCAAAAGCTGGTTCGGAAAGCTGTTCTTACCGAGAAGAGCCAGTAAGAAACTCGGCGGTTGCTCTTTTAAAAATACAATTCTTAATACTAGTTACATTTAATCGTTTCTATCTTGCACAGGGTCGAACAATATCTATATCCACGCATTCTTATCGTCTAAATAATCCTCAACAGCATAGTAGACTTTCTGTATCAGCCTCTCTTTAATAGTGATAACTGCTGTAATAGCAAAGGTAAAATTGATTGCGCAAATTTATTATAGAATCTTATACCCAAACCCACAAACGACTTACGTACTTTTTCAAGGCGCAAAGCAGGGGCCGCAAGCTTATGTCGGTTCCTACTTTGTCTATTATATACATCAAATATATACATCATATAATGTATATAAATATATCATTAATACAGAAAGCCTACTATACTCTTGAAGATTATTTAGAAGATAAGAATGTGTGGATATAGCTCTCTTTGAACCTGTAGAAGACAGTAACGACTTAATATAAATAGTATTAAGAATTATATTTTTAAAAGAGCAACCGCCGAGTTTCTTGCTGGCTCTTCTCGGTAGGAACAGCTTTCCGAACCAGCGGTAGAGTTGACGATTCAAAAGCACTTGTTTACAAGTTTATTTGAATAAAGAATATTCTGAATTTGAATTTGAATTTTAATGTCACGCTATATAATATATCCAAACTAAACTGCGGCAGTTTAGTTACTCGTATAATATACTTTAGTTACTATATCACTATGTCTAAGATGCTAACGCTCCGAAAAACTGCGAGGCTTAAAATTGTTCTATCCCATATTAATCATTGCCCGAGTTTTCTAGTTTTTACTTAGTTGTTGACAATTGAAACTTTTCGAACTACACTCGTGCCAAATAACTTTAGTTGTACAACCACCTGCAGATAAGCTTCCCACAAATATAAAAGTTCTCTTTAAATAAGAGTACATGAGGTGAGGTTTCAGTACATGAGAGTCTTGCTTAACTGAGCGCAACATACACTATTAACGAACGTGGTTTTATACGGTTGAATTTATGTTGTTTAGATAGATAGATAGATAGATAGATAGATAAACATCTTTATTGCATAAAATTACACTATAAAATAACAAAAACAAATAACAGAAAACCTTAAATCTAATAATAATGTAAAGCGTGCAAAGGGCGGTCTTATCACTAAGCAGTGATCTCTTCCAGACAACCCTTTTGAGCGAAGGAATCACATAAAAATAAACATAGTATAGTGGGTTAGTATTCCATAATAGAGAAAGGAGAAAATATATATATATACATAAAAATAATAATAATAATAGAAAGAAATCAAAGCTCACAGTATTAGCGTGACATTTCACTGCATCAAGTAGAATTCCTTGACACGGCGTTTAAAAATGGCAATTGATGAAGGTTGGCGCAGGTCAGGCGGAAGAGCATTCCACACGTTGTTTAGTTTACTTGGTTACTCCCTTACTTTTTCCGTTAGTTGTTTAAGTAGTGATATTATAATCATTGCAAATGTTTCAGTATTATTGTTTGTATCTTAGTTATGTACGTTATTAAAATTAAAATTTAAATAACTTTTTGTACATTGATATTCAAAATTATGCGCAGTTAAAAAACGTTAAACCACTACCGCGTTGCAGCAGCGTGAAGAGTTTAACTGCAATTTTTCTCTTAAGAAGGTCCATTGCTTTTAATATCTGAAACTTCATTAACACTCAAAACACGTTCGTATAGTTAGACAAAAAATTTTGGGGTTTTGAATAATGGAAAAATTGAATTCTGAATTGAAAAAATCTGTTATCGTTTTTATGTAGATTTTTTATTTAAATTACGATATTTATGTCTGTCGCGTTTGCTAGAATTACAAACAATTAAAATTGAAAAACAGAATAAAATAAATATATATATACAAATTGGTTCTTTAGTCGGCCCACTTTTACATTCAAACATTCAAGTCAAACAGTAATTTGACTTTATTTGTGAAATCATTTATGTATGATATCTAGTATAAAAAGTTTCGTACAAATATCAATGTTGAAGATATAAATAGAATCACGTGTGTGCGTGCGTGCGTGCGTGCGTGTGTGTGTGTGTAGTACAATAAAAGCATTCTAAGTATTATAAATGTAGTAATATTATGTATGTTATATCGACGGCTTTTTAATAATAAAGAAATAAACATTACAAATATGAGATCATTTCTGCTCTAGGTGATATAAATCTCTCTGAGTGTGATATAAATTCTATATTACTTTTAGGTTTTCTATGAAGAACGATTTTAATTTAAAATTAATATTTTTCTGTGTTATAGTATTTCTCAAATCGGAGAGCTGTTCTGTTATTCCATTTTATAACAATTCCAGGTGCGTTATCAGTCCATAAAGAAAGAGAAATCAGGGTCTGAAGATGAGGAGCATTCAGCGGACGAGCGGCTGCTGGGAGCCAGCGTATGACCCTACCCTCATCCCACGCAACGGGCATAAACTATTGGCTATGTGTATATATTTTCATATCTTTAATAAGCAATACGTCGAGATAATATTTAAGGTGTATATAAATCTGAAAGGTGAGACGTCGGTCGCGCGTTCAAATGGGTAAGTACCAACAAGGCACGATTAATTATTTTTTCAATAAAAAAATAATTGTCTCTCATTACCTTTGACCTTTTGAAAATATTGGGTTTATTGAAATGGGTTTTGATGAATTTGATTTAATGATTTTGATTGAATGATTGGATCGGGGTCAAAAGATCTGTAACTTTTCGTTACAGCATTTAAAAATGTCCAAAAGTTCAGTGTTTTTTGTGTTATTTTTATGTTGAATTAAAGAATAAAAACTATTTTGAATGCATTTCAAGCATAGATAGATATTTTTTTTATATACCCATAGATATTTTTTGTTCTAAATATTAATGAAGATTTAAAACAAATATCGTAATATATCGCGTAAAAATCATTTATAAATTAGCTAACCTCGCTTGTTGGATAAAATCTATTAAATAAATATAAATCAGCAGCAGTTCATAGCTAGTAAATTGAAAGCTCGACAATCACAAGCATCAATCATTTACGCGAAATACCAATGATTGAATTACCTATAGCAGAGATTTTATTGCTGTTGTTATACAAAAGTTATATGAACTGTAAACAAAAGTATTTGATGAAAACAATACATTTAGCTCATGGGCTGCAATAGTGGCATAATAAAAAAAATAAGTGTTTTGGACTAAGAATACTCGTAGATATAAACGTTCAAATACACATTATTTTCAGCAGAACTCATAATACAAAATTAGGCAGTTCGTTTAAACAAACTAAAGCATTTTTTATACGTTTTCCTTAGTAATGAAAACTTAAACCCATTTATTTTGTTTTTGAGTGGTGCCACTTGCAGCCTATGTGTGATATATCGTGGAAAAAAAATGTCTATGTATAAAACATAGACAAGCAATAGTGCAGTGTTTCGTCTTTAATTTAAGATTAAATCTAGATTCATCACCAAAAGTGTCACTTTTTCCTTAAGCAACGAAAACGTTTTCTTTGTCTTTTCTTTTTTTTAAGTATTTAGTTTCTTTATTCGAATTTAGATCTGCGAGTATCCATAAATATATATCGATTTATAGTTTCCGTCTTTTTACTATTACATCACTCATGATTGTGTTTTCAAGAGTTCTATAAAATAATATTAATAATGGACATTTTCCGACTATTTTTAATATGAAAGCTTAAGAGTCTCAATATATTTTTTCTTATTCATTATTCGGTTTAATTTAATTTAACGTATTTACTTATACAGTTATTTTTTTATCAATAACCTAGGTATTGGGTATTTTGGTATCTAAATCTGTGTGTGTTTGGTCTAATAGTATTTTATAATATTTTATATTAAAATTATTGAAGGCTTATTAAAATAATACCATCACAATATTGTTATTTAATCGTCTGAACGGGATATTCAAAGAGACGTCGATTTGATTTTCGTTAGTTCTGAAATATTAATATATCATATTTACTAAAATATAATCTCATATACAGTCAAACGGGGTGAATAGAGACAGAATTGAGTTTTAGGTTAATTTTTTACTAGTCTAGCCTACAAGTATCAGGTACATGTTGGTATCAAAACTTGAGTCTCATTCTGAAGTTTCTTAAAACTTCACACTTAATTATGTTAAATATCCAGTTTTACATATTTTTGAAAATAATAGGTCATCCCTATTTAAACACGAAATGGGGTTAATAGGGATGGCTAATGAAAGCATGAAAGCTCGTTAAACTGTTTTAAATCACTTCTCGCAAAATACATATTTGAAAATTACACAGAATAAAAGTTTAATAAAAACAAGAATAATGAAAAATCTAGTAAAACTAAAATAATTTACAACTACAACACTCAAACGAAAATTAAAACCGTTTAACGAGCAGGTATTTTGGTGACCGCCTAATTTAGTTAAGAGTTTATGTTCTCAGTGGCCATTGGCTTTTTTTGAGAATAAATGATTTAAACCTAACCTAATGATAAGCAAGCAAGACAAGATACGGGAGGTGGCGGGTACAGTTACTGATTCTACTTAGTTATTAGGAATATACGTTATTTATTGGCACTTGCATTCCCGAATTAGGTACCTACGCTTCGACTTATTTTAGTAGCTCTTTTTTCGAACTCAACTTGCATGCAATACGCCAATCATATAGTTTAAGGACCTCCATTAATTCATGTATTGGTGTGTATTTATGTCTGAGTTGATAATCTAAAAAAATATATATAATATCAATCACTAAGTTCTGGAAAACAAATTGTTGAATTAAATAACAATCACTAAATACAAAACTAGTAAATTTTATGTACATAATTGGAATTGAATATAAAAGTATTAATGTAGAGGATAAATTTTTTATGATATTATTATATATGTAAATATTTGTTTAGTTTGCGATACAAGGTTATTTGAATCTTGTTGAAGCTATCCAAATTATGAGGCGAATTAATATAATTGTAAATAATTAAACAAAGCTGCTTTGATGTAGTGAAAGTTGTATTAAATTTTCTACATGATTCATAAAGATTCGTATATGAGGATAAAAAATACGGAGTCAGTCATTTGCAGAATAATAATTTTGTAGTGTCAAAAATTTCCAGACTGAAATGGTAGAATATGTCCGATAATTCGGATACATATCATAGATCGATAACAAATCATTGTTTAATGTATGTTACGTATAAAAGATATCACCATAGACAATGTGACATTATTATTTACTTTGTCAATTAAAAAAGATATATTTTATCTGAAGAAGAACGTTATAAAAGTAAATTTATAGTAGAAGTAAGCAAAAGTATTTTTTTTGTTTATATTCTTACTTTTGCTTCATTTGCTAGTTACGTGTATTTTTGTATTTATGTCGTTTATTCGTTTTCCATTTTGTGCTAAAATTTATAATTTGGTAACACCTGTGTTCGCCATTTTACATTACACAAACAAAATGTTTAAACGTAATTTACATTATACATGCCATATAGGAAGATAATAATAGCAGTTAATATCGATTTTATTGTCATAAATAAAATTAATTAATGATCTGTTATCGAATTATAAATATAGCTTTTAGAAATCTAAATTATTAACTTTTATCGCGTCAAGCAGCATTAGTATTCGCTATATAATTATATAAGGTATAATATAATCGCGTAACACTTTCCATATATATTTGATATATAAGATTATCTTTGTACATTAAAATATATACATTTATTAAATACTCAATTATAAATTCCACGTATTTGTAATAATTGCGTGTAAGAAAGGCTTTAAAATACGGATCGGTTCCATATACTAAATTATATATTATATATTTACAAGTCTATTTCTGCTCATCACTTATGGTATTCTATATTCAGGGTTGCCAACTATACAACTTTACTGTTTTTCACTATATCAATCAATCATGTTAAATGCTGGTTTTGACAAACACTATAGGTCTTAGACCTTAAAAAAAGACTGTAATTTAATATGTTGTGCGAGAATTTTTTTCTAAAATACTGTCTAATATTGTTCTCAGACCTAACTACTCGTATACTTTATTTCCTGTTAATAAAAGTTGGCAACCCTAACTATATTCCTCTTCTAACGTGTACAAATGCGCCATCGCTTCATAGTAGAATATAGTAGGGTATATGAAAAATATTTTTTTATATATTTAATGTTTTGTAAAGAAATTATAATAACGTTCCTTAAGATATAAGTACTTAGATCCTAGTAGTGCCATTTGTATAGACCTGTTACTAACATCGAATAAAGACTGAGAAAGTCGCATGTATTGAAATTGTTGTACCTTCCTGATGTTTGTTTGTTCTAACGTAATTATATTGTTAAAATGAACTGATTCTTTTTAAATCGGGCATTCCATTAGGTAGTAGATAAAGGATTTTTTAAATTCAAATTTTTGCCAAATAGTCAAAAGTGTGTGAAAAATATGTGTTTTATACAAAAAAAATATCGTTCAGTTGCCTGAAATCTAAACCTAATATTACTAAAAGAGGAAACTTTATGATAAATTTTTACTGGTTATTTTACTGTTATACGCCATTTTTAGATTAAATCAATATTCCTTTACTATTTTTAGTATTGTGTATTGAAACGAGTTATTAGTCTATGGCTGGGAAAATATTTAATAAAGCGCCAGAAATATAAAACATTTTTTTTTTACTATAAATACAATAGAAGCTGTGATGGCCTAGCGGTGCGACCGTGTGAATCTCTAGAGACGATCATGGGTTCAAACCCGGGCAGACACCAATGAGTTTTTCTATTAAAACTTATGTGTCTAATTGATAATTGCAATTTATCACACGCTTTTCGGTGAAGGAAAACATCGTGAGGAAACCTGCATATCTCTAGAGAATTCTGGAGATATGTGTAACCTACCAATCCGCATTGGAGCAGCGTGGTAGGTCTTAGCTCCAATCCTTCTCTCCAATAACGGAGAGAAGAGGCCTATGCCCAGCAGTGGGATAGTAACAGGCCGCTACTTACTTACTTACTACTACTACAATTCTACGAATTACAAATTCTTTAATGAATATCAGGATTAAATGTTTCTAGCGAATCATGTGTGGATATGACAAAAAATATTTTTAATTTGCCATAATGTTGGTTCCAAGTGTATACGAGCATATCATATAATAAATGGTTCTAGTCTGCAAGGTAGAGTTGCCAAAATTACATGTTATTCACTGCATTACGAGTATATTTTACAAAATACTATTTTCAGCATCAAAATGGTTAGACTTTTAGTCGTAGCAGGGGCTTTATCACTCGCCCGAAGACTGGTGTCGTACGGGCTTCGAGTACCTCCTTACCCGGGCTATTCCTCACAGGCCTTAAGCCTAGTTGTTTGTTTAGGCCTGTTGGTCTTAGCTCTGACCAAATGAATTGAGCCTAAGGGGATATGTCGTTGTTTTCTTTAAACGAAGGAGGCGATGTGTCCTTTTGATATTAGTTACAGCTGAAGGATCGTCTAGCTTACTCCGCGTGTGGGGGGTAAGCGAGAAATGGGCCTCAATGCAAACCTCTTTGCCCGGGCAATTCCTCGCGGGCACTTGAGCCCGGTATGTGTTTAGGCCATAGGCCGAGGTCACCTGGGTGACCTAAGGGATGTCTGGGATTGTCGGTGGGATCTGGGGAAAGGTAACTCCCCGACCTCGATATCATCGTCAGGTAGTGTCAATTCCGGTGGTAGTAGTGTCAAGTTCGGTTCGTTACTTCGTTACTTACATGGTTACTTACATTAATAACAATGGTTAGAATGTTAGACTTTTTATTTTATTACGTCGGATTGCGCTGAATGCAGCACAACCACTCACAAATCACATAAGGTTTAATTTTATTTAAAACTGTGGTGAGACGTATGGGGTTCTTGAAGACTGTAAATTAATAAGCTGCGTGAGCTCTAAAAAAAATATTTATTTAAAATATTAAATAAATAAAATACTTTTTTCTAAAACACTGTTTAATATTCGTCTCAGACCTAAATATACTTTATTTAATGTAGAAAAAGTTGGCAACCCTACCTGCGGGATATGTTTGACTTTTTTTTGGGCATATATCGCCTTGTCGGAAGAATAGTTTCATGTTCTGTGATTATATATGGAAATTTATGTAGCATGTGTGAACATGTTCTATGTTTATTATATGAAAAAAGTAATGATTGCCTTTTTTGGCAATATCTATTACTCGTTAGAAAAGTATTAGGTACAATATAACATGTCCTTTTATATTTGTAAGTGCGATATTTCTAGTATTTTTACTGAAAATTATCATACGGATATATCGTAAATATACGATTGCTTAGGTTTTGATTTCAGGCGTCAGTGATTATTATCTTCAATATTATTTTGATATTAAGATATAAATAAGTTGCAAAATATTTCTTTAGCGTGATATTATTAATAATATAGAACATATGTAATATCGTGCCTTTTCATGTTTTGTTTTGCATTTAATGCACGAAAATAAATGTGTTTTGTAAAATACATTGTGAAATACCCTTATGAATACAATAAAGGTGTTAAAGATTGTTTCAAGAGGTATTTTTTTGTTTTCAATTTTCTTCCTTTTAATTCCTAAATTATGTGACCAAAAAAGCATTAAATATAAATGTGGATGAATACGTCACTAGAGGAAGACCTAAAAAAAATGGTTGGGCTATGTGAAGTATGACATGCTTATAAAGAAGAGAAAAATAAAGAAAAAGAAGAAAGAAGAACAGACTGGAAGAGAAAAACATGTCGTTAGACCCAACATAAAGTGGGATTAGAGTAGGAGAATGATGATATACTATTTTATTTTGAGTTTCATATATAATGATTAAGTAATAGACAAAAAAAACTAAAATCTATTACTTCTGTTTCTCATCGTTTAAAAGTTCACTATGTAAAAAAAACAAAGACATATATTTAGTTTCAGATCAAGATTTAAAGAAAAACGAAATCTTCGGAATGCAAACATTAATTAATTAAACTTTAATTTTATTTATTACATTTTTTTAAACCCTGGAATATTTTTATGGCTAGCCTTTTTGTATCTCAAGTGAACATAAAATTCACTCGAGTTCGATCCCTTTAACCATGGTTGCGATTCTTTGTTTGTGGTTACCAGAAATTTAAAATTATATAAGTAATATTTGAACTGCAGGTTTTGAGATCGGGTTTTTATCTTAAATGCATCGTCGATTATTTTCAACTATTGAAGGGGCCACGTGATAAACTTGGCCTCCTTTTTTTTCAAATTCGATTTTATTTAGTTTTTTCCAATTAACAAATAAATTTTGTTTGGTATGGTGAAATTAAAACACGTAAATTTCAACAACTATTTATTAGGAATATGTTCCTTAGACAGCTGTTGTAATTTTTTACGACAATTTTTTATTCTCAAAAGGTAGTAAACCATGTTCTCTCATGAGCTCGCTTCTGGTATTTTTGGCTTCTACTAACTTGCGACGTAATTTTAACATTATATCTTTATTTCTTTTCTGTGAAATATATATATTTTTTCATAATCATTCTCCTGCCTTTATCCCACTCTAAGTGGGTCGGCACAACATGTTGTAAACACGTTTTTACGTGATTTGGCTAGTTTTTATGACCAGCCGCCTGCCTGAAGTCAAGTTAACTTAGTCGCCTTTTATGACACCGCGGTAAGAAATGAGAGCGGTACTTTCTACTCAGCCGAATCCACAGGGTGGGTCAACTTACTTACCATAGCCGCCTTTTACGTCCCCTTGGTAAGAAATGAGGGTGTTCTATGTCATTCAACCGGATGCCACATAAATATTATTTATGTATTCTATAAGTTACCAATGATATTTAAAATTTATCACGCGCTTGTAAGTGACAGAAAACTTCGTTTAACACTAGAGAATTGCTGGGATGTGTAACCTACCAATCCGTATAGGAGCAGCGTGGTGGTTCTAAACTCTAACCTTCTCTAAAAAGAAGAGAAGAGAACTTTTGGGCTACAGTGTGGTAGTAATAAGCTACTATTTTACTTTTCTATACATAATAGTAAAAATATATGAAAAAAAATTACACTCTAGGCTACTATAACAGGATCGTAAAATACCATTAAAAAACTGCATTCCCGTTCCAAGGCCTCGCATTCTTGCTCTACGGCTAAAGCCTCTTGAGCTTTTTGTTCGTTCCTTTCAAAATCTTCCGCTAATTTCTGCAATTCCTCCTCTTCTTGTGCTTCTTTATCTTTAAGCTCTTTCCTACGCAGCTCTGATTGCTCACGTTCTATCAATAAAACTATGTGCTCAGTGCGAATTTTTTTAACTTACTCGAACGCGTTAGCGTAACACCAATTTGTATGACGCTGCAAAAGCGACATCTAGTGACCGCTATTCCAGCATACAAATTGGCATTATGCCACATTTTTCCAGTACAATAATCCAACGAGTCAATCCAGTCCAGTGCTGGACTTGATTATATCGTTTACATTAGTCCATTCATTAAAAGATGACGCATCTGTACCAATAGAATTCCACAAATAAAACAATACGTGTTCACTGTTTAACGTGGTAGTCAACCACCGGATTCAACTGGATTGGCCGTTCACACTATTGCATTCCAGTGCAGGTTCACATTATTCCAGTAGCGTTCCAGTGCTAGACTGGAATGGTTGACTGGAATAATGTGAACCGGGCATTATGCTAACGCGATCAAATAGGTTAAAAAACTCGCTCTCACTAAGCACACTGTGGGCTTAGTGCGAGTTTTCTGCTGCAACAGCGACATCTAGTGACCGCAATTCCAGCGCTATACAAATTGGCGTTACGCTAACGCGGTCGAGTAGGTTAAAAAAACTCGCACTAAGCAAAAGAACTTAGGTTAATAGCAAGTTATTAATACCTTTAGCGAATAAAATATTAAATGCCTCTTTGTGAGCACTCATAGTTAATAAATGATTTTCGATTTTGATTTTTTCTGTGGCGCTGCATATATTTATAACTGTTATTTGGTGAATCGCTTGAGAGATCTGTTGTTTCAAGCCCTGTATAAATTTATTTTTATTAAACATTGTCTATACTAATATTATAAAGAGGAAAAATTTATATGTATGTTTGTAATTTTTTCACACAAAAACTACTGGATCGATTTCATAAATTCTTTCACCATTGGAAAGCTGCATCTTTACTGAGCAACACAAGCTATATAACATTTTTAAAATATGTTAACAAAAATAAATTGATAGACCGACTTAGTAGACTTTCCACTGCCATACGATCGGTATGTACGTGGGTGAAACCGCGGGATATTACTAGTTAGTAATAAAGAGATTGATATTAGTTTTGATAGCAGTTCTATACTGAAATCATTCGAAGGATTGTAGTAATATTAACATAGATTTAATAATACTAGAGTAGGGCGTTAGTGAGAGGGAGAAACTAGTATACTTCATCTTTGTCTGATTACACATAAAAAAGAGAGACAGATAGATGTATCCTAATTTTGCATTCTGCTTATTGTAATATGGCAAACTATAGGCTTGCTTCCCTTGACGAAAGTGTGTTATTGACTAGTGTGCGTAAGTGCGTGCGGGCGTGCGTGCGTGCGGGCGTGCGTGCGTGCGGGCGTGCGTGCGTGCGTGCGTGCGTGCTGGCCAGCGTACGTGCGGGCGTGCGTGCATGCGTGTGTGTGTATCAAGATGTGCGTCAATGACTAGATACTATGTTTTTATAACGAATAAAGTATTTTAATAATGAAACCAATAACAAATAAGGATTCATAATAATAACTATTATACCTGCATCTGTTGCAACATAAAGTCGCAGTCTAATTCGATAAGTGAAATATTTTCAACCAAAGTACGTTCTGAATTGCGTAAAGCGTCTTCTACGCTTTTGTTTCTGAGGTTGTGTCTAGTCGCTACGGTTTTAATAACAAAAGACAACTTAATGATAAATAACAAATAATGTAATGAAAACGTAAATTAACAGGTAGAACGACGTCTCTATTTTAAATGATCCTACATATTGACTGACAATGTTATTGTGTTTATATATTGATCTCGAATCGAAATTTAAGAGTTGAAATAGATGTAATACCTACTAAAAGTGAAAACTGGCTGCTATCTAGCTAATATTACGCGATACCAAAAACAAAATATGTATATCGCAGTCAAGCAAGCGTTTATGTAAGCTGTATTTTGTAATAAGATCATTGTTTGCATATTTTTATTTTTATTATGTATATAGTACTAACCTGACTGAAGTTTTAATTTTAAATTATTTATTTTTTCTTTATGAGAAGACATCTTTAAATTAATATGAGGAAAAAAGTGTATGCTAACTATTTTTAAAACATGCAAATAAATTGGAAATGGCGGTGAATTATATTGCAAAAAACAGAAGTTTTATTTAGTAATCTATGAGCAGGATAATGAGTAAAGAATTATAAAATTCAAAATTCAAGGACAGACAAAAAATTCTTATACCGGCTAATTTTAAATACCGTTATACTCTAAGCATCAATCATTTGTGATTAAAAAACCATTTGTATATAGTGTATTATATATGAAGAAACCTATTAAAGATTAATAATATACCGGTTACCCAAATAAATATAACGTTGATATTTTTGCGTGTACATATATGCTATATTTCTTATTGGATTTAAATAAGCAGATTATTGTGGTATAAAGTTTTACAATCGAAAATAGTACCAGCATTTAAATGCCTACTGGACGCTTAAACAACGCTTAACATAATTAAATATTTATACGTAATCTGTGATAAATTGTCGAGCTGTCATTCACAGACAAATAAACTGTCAATTTTATTGCGGCTTTGTACGCGTGCTGCGTGTTTCTTCAAGAATGTTCTTTTTCTTAGCTTCTCGTTATTCTAATACCAACAAAATGTGATAATAGTGTAATAATAAACAGTGAAAACAAGTATAAAGATTTATTAGGCATATGAAAACAAGCCTTCATGTGCCAAATATCAAAAATGGTGTCAAGCAGCACTAGGGTGATTCAAGTCACCAACATCGCCCCTCAAGCGACTAAGGACCAAATGCAAACGCTCTTTGGTTATTTGGGGAAAATAGATGACATAAGGTTATATCCTACAATTCGAGATGTGTCATGTCCCGTGCAATCTCGGATATGTTACGTGAAGTACTACGATTCTGCAACGGTGAACGTCGCTCAGCACATGACGAACACTGTGTTCATCGATCGCGCCCTTATTGTCATTCCCATGCAGTCAGGTGAGATACCTGACGAACATAAAGCAATAGAAATGTCAAGTAATGGGACGCTAGTGCCCGGTCTCAGTACAGTAGAGCCGCGTCTCCCGGCTCACGTCGTCAACTCTCTGGAGGGCGCTCCGCCGAGTCAAGTCATCCAGACGTACGATCCGAAGATGGTAGCCGCGGGGCTACCGCCGTACCCGCCTTTGCCGGCCGCATACGACTCCCGGAAAATAGAAGAAATTAGACGGACGCTGTTACTCATCGATGTGGGTGCGTTGACCTGCCAGCAAATTATCGATCACTTTTGCCAAGCTGGTGAGGTGAACTATTTGCGTTTCTGTGACAGAGATGTAGACCAACTGAAGTATGCGCTGATTGAAATGTCCGATCAAGAAAGCGTTCTTAAAGCTCTACAGCTCAATGGATCCACTGTAGCTGGACAGACAATAATGGTAATTATGCCTGATTATTAAGAAATTACAATTAAAAACAATTGTTTGGAGTCACACTTCATAATGTGGTTGATACTGACATTGTACATAACGAACATGTGTAATGTTTTCTTGTTTTTTCAAGCTTTCTTATGAATCTACTCATGCCATTTGCTGCGACTGCCTGCACAGGACTACAAATGTATCGCCATAAATATTCTCGAATAATTGAGGTGTCTACATTCCATCTATTCTGCAACGAGTTTAATGATTATATAATAACCAAATGTTTCAGTGCATTCTGTTGTAGAAATATGACAGAGACTTTAATTATACTCAACCTGTTTATTTGCACTGAAATTATCCCAATATCAACATTTTATAAACTATTTATCTCTCAATTTCATTAGTTATATGCATATTTTAAGTATGTCTTTTAAGCACATGTCTACATAAGTAGGAATCTAGAATGTTACAGACGTCTGCATCCCAGAGACTCCCGTTTGTAAGGGCAACATCTGCATCTGCATTTGTATAAACAGTTGCAGAGCTAATATATTGTGTAAGTAGTAACTTGAACGTTCATCCAATTGTGAAAGCAGGCTGCAGTCAACAAAGTCCCGACCAACATGTAGATACATCAGATGTTAAGGGTGTGTGAACTTAACAGATTTGATTCTAAATGTTGATTACATATTACCTTTGCCTTACATACATGTTTGTAAATTTGTGCATTTATTAGTAATTATTTACCTATTTGTACTTTAAAACAATTTTTACTTAAAATATGAAAATTGGGAATTACTAATTTATATCTGAGAATAGTGGGGAAAAGTTTGAATTAAAATTTCTTATGAAAAACACCACCTTTATGATTGTCATAACTTCATATAAAGTAGGCCCACTAATATTTTGATGGAAACTTAATATATAGTAGCAGATATAGAAATGTTGCAACATCTATAAGCTACTGCTTTTATTACATAATTCACACACAAAATATGTTAATGAACATAGGTAAATATATAATTTTAGAAGCATACTGATATAAAATACACAATGTTACTTTTCTCTCTGTTATAAAAAGATATCTCTGTAGAAAGTTCACTATAGAACCATGTCATGATAACATGTGTTGTATTTGAGGTTTTATATTATTAAAGACAAATTTATATTTCATAGCTATGAAAATATTAAAAGAAGCATACATATTGTCTTAACATGGTTCTTATTTAGCCAAGAAAACAATATAATATAAAAGTTATTCACTAATGTCTATCTTTGATGTTATAAAGTTTTCAAATACCAATTTCGACGCAGGTTCACCATGCTACTCAAGCAATTTCTAAGCCTCAAACAAAGAGCAATGAAGCAGCCCAAAGGGAGATAGAGGAGGCCATGTGCAGAGTTAAAGAAGCACAAAATCTCATCTCGGCTGCCATTGATCCCGTTATTGGATTGCTGTCTAAGGATAAGAGAAGGTACGAAAACATATTTACTATATTATGTATGAATAAGTTTAGTTGAATAATGAATTGATTACTTAAATAATTGAATTGCAACTATGTCTATATATTTTATAAAAAAGTAAAGTAATGGCCTGTTACTATCCCCCTGGATAAAATCAACACAAAATCGTGTGTTGTGGAGATCCCAATAAGAGACCTATGTCCAGCAGTGGACATCCATCATTTGAAGAAGAAGAAGACTATCCCACTGCTGGGCATAAGCCTCCTCTCCCTGTTTTTGGAAACAAGGTTAGGATTGAAGACATACCATGCTGCTCACACTGGTATATTATACAATCCCTAGAAATCCCGAGAAATCTCTAGAGATATGCAGGTTTTCTCGGGATGGGATGACAAAAAGCTTCTGATAAATTTCAATTGTCAATTAGACAGTACTTTTAACAGAAAACTCATTGGTGCCTGCCTGGGGTTTGAACCCATGATAGTTTCAAGAGAATTGCATGATCTCGTTACTGGGTTATCACAGCTTCTAGTCTATATATTGCTTATAGCAATCTATAAAATTTTATTATAATGTGTATATGTGTTTCAGTATAATTTAACACAAAGAAAAATTTCTTTAATCTATAACAATATTATAAATACTTAGAAATTATGCAATGGATTCGAGTATAACTCTACCACGACCAAAATCGCAAAATCGCTTTGCGATTTTGGTCGTGGAGTCTATCTCCTGATGATGTTTCGGTTGCGGGGCGAAACGATTGTTGAGTTTGTGATAGTGAACGTATATAGTGCTTGTGTATTGTGGTGGCGGTGGTGGAGGTTTGTGCATGTGTTTTAACGAATCCTGCATGTATCAGGTATGATAACCGATTGTCCACTTACATTTAGCATTATATATATTTTCTATTTTACTTCTTCGCGGATTATAGCAAAATAATTTTATTATTACTTTTGTATTATGGATCTCCGCAAAGTAACGCCTAATTCTATAAACTAGTAATATCCCGCGTTATTTTTATTTTTTTACACCTTATTACATTTTTATAACGAATCCCAATGTTTAAAAATATATAATATAGCCTATGTTGCTCAGTAAAGATGCAGCTTTCCAATGGTGAAAGAATTTATTGAAATTGGTCCAGTAGTTTTTATGTGAAAACATTAGAAACATATGTACAAATTCTTCCTATTTATAAAATAAGTATAAAAGAGTCACTGGTGGAAAATAATTCTACACAAATCTAGAATTCCCCTGTAACAATAATATGTAATATTTTGAAAGTCAAATGCTACTATGATAATTTTGCATGACCCACAAACATTTTTTTGTATTCAAATTGATTTTTCAAACGCTTATGAATCATAAAATGTCTGGCTGTATCTGCATAGTGACGCTTGCATCGATTCAGACAGTCGTTTCTACTGACAAATAATCTGGTAGAAACCATATTGTAATTATGTAACATTTTAAATATCTAATGAGAAAAATCGATTCTCCGAATTCTTCTCGGGTCTTGAGTCATACAAGATATCGAAATTTTGGCACAATTGGACTATTTTGATTTAATTAAATTCAAATTTAAAGTTGATTTTTTAAATTTAATCCTTACATCCCCTTTGTGTGATTTATTCGTTAAAATTGATAAGTTTTTTTTTAGTATAGTGAACGTGTGTAGTGCTCGTGTATTGTGGTGCAGGGTTATGGATGTGTTTCTAAGAATCCTGCATGTATATATATATATATATATATATCTTCCTGCCCTTATCCCACTCTAAGTGGGGTCGGCATAACATGTTATATAAATGTTATCAAATGATTTGGCTACGTATTTTACGACCGGCCGTCTGCCTGTCATCAGCTTAGCTTAGTTGTGTTACCTTACTAATCAAGTTACCTTACTTACGAATCCTGCATGTCTCGGGTATGAAAAAGAATAATCCATTCTACATTTTGCATTATTTTCTATTTACTTTTTCGTCGATTATATCAAAAGAATTATTACTTTAGTAAAATATTTTTAAGAATTCATTTTTAAGAAATCTACCAGGCTTTTATTTAATTAGTGATTGAGCCCATGTTTTATTAAATTTTAATTGTTCCCAGAACCCGTTCGCGTTCCCGTTCCCGACGGAGGTCCCGTTCCCGATCGCGACGCTCGCGTTCCCGGCACCGCAGCAAGCGGTCGCGGTCGCGCTCGCGTCATCGCTCACGCCGCTCTCGCTCGCGTCATAGACATCGCACCAGGTAACGCGATCATGATCCTGTTATCGCTAGAATGTACAGGTGCAAAAAGTAAATATTTCTCACTCAGAAATATAAGAAACATGTCTTGTAAACACATATCGCCCTATCCGAAGAACAAAATAACTTTTTGTCAAATAGAAAATAGAAAGTCGCTAGTATTTCGTATAATTTTTGAGAGCTTTACAAAATGCAGCATTGCTTTACAAGATACAGGAAGAGAAGGAAAGTGTCACAGAGTAATTAACTTAAGTTAGACATACAAATTACCACAGAGTATTCAACACATTGCCTGTGCTTATTGCACATGTGACTTGCCAATATGTAATAGTAAAGTTAGTAAAAAGTAAGCTCGTTACTCTGTGGTAAGACACAACGCCGCACCGATGCGGATAGATACACATATCCCTGGAATAATCTAGATTTATGCAAGTTTCCTCATATTTTCCTTCTCTTAAAATGCATATAACATGCAATGTACAAAAACACAGGATTCTTAACTAACAATACAAAAAATAAATTATAGACGCCGTTTCCGTTTATCACTGTGGAAGATTAAGCCTTGGATTTCGCAGGAAATTATTTAAGATCAAGTTTTTTTAATGTGTCTGGACCTAACTGTTGAAAGATGTTTGATATAATAAAGGGCATAGTTAAATATACTATGATTACTATGTTAAATAAGTGATTCTTGAATATGTATTAATAAAGATTACTTTTGTATTTATGATAATGATCTAATTTGCAGATCCCGTTCAAGGCACCGTAGCTCCCGTAGATCTCGCTCTCGATCACGTCATCGCAGTTCGCGCTCCAAACGAGACCGGTCTCGTGATAGAAAGGATAAAAAAGAAACGAACGATAAGGATAAGCGAGAGAAAGACAAAGACAAGGACAAGGATAAGGAAAAGGAGAAAGAGATTGAAAAGTCGAAAACACCTCCGAAAGAGATAGAGAAAGAACACAAAGAAGAGGTGAAAATTGAAAGCGCTGAAACAGAGATTAACGGGATGACTACAGAGAACAAGTCCAAAGCGTCTACACCGCCTGACGATAAAGAGAAGAATGAAATAGAAAAAGAAAAGGACAAGGACAAGGAAAGGGACAAGGAAAAGGAAAAAGATAAGAAGGATAAAGAGAAAGAAAAGTCGCCGTCAAAGAAAAAGGACAGATCGCGGTCTAGAGACCGCAAACGTGATCGTTCGCGTTCCAAGCGCAGATCGCGTTCTAGATCGAGAAGGAAACGGTCGAGGTCGCGGAGGAGATCTCGCTCGAATAGGAAGAGATCGCGTTCGAGGGATAGGAAAAGGTCTAGGTCGAGGGATAGGAAACGATCCCGTTCGAGAGATCGAAAGAGGTCCAGATCCAGAGATAGGAAACGGACGCGTTCGAGAGACAGGAAACGGACGCGTTCACGCGATCGTAAGCGTTCTCGTTCTCCACGAAGATCGAAGAGTCGCTCCCATAGAGACTCTAAAACCCCACACGAAAGGAAGTCACGTGACCGCACGCCGACCTTGCCCATCGTCACGGTAGAAAAAAACAATTCAGTAATAGACAATAAACCCATTGACTTAGCTGATGATAAAAATTCTCCAGACAACATGGACATTTCAAATTCGCCGTAAAGTGCGTATTTTTTATATAAAGAGGGACATTATTTTTAATGAAATTTGTTGTATTTAGATTTTTTTACACTGTCCTTATGTTTTACTTTGTGATTTCATCCATCGTGCGTTTTAGTAGTAAATTTAAAAATTGGTAACTAGGTTAAGAGTAATAAATAAATAACAAGAATCAAATTGGTTGTTTTATTGAATAGGCAAGAAAAATTTATTTATCCTAAGTGTAGCGATAATTTTTTAAAATTATAATTACATAAAAAAAATTTGATCTACTACGAGCCATCCACACAACGTTACATAGATGCACTGGACTCCTTCGAAAAGTTAAAGCTTTTTTTACAAACAATGCACGTTATTTAATTGGCTTCAAATTAATATACCTACTTCAAATAAAACTATTATTTTGTGCAATTTTTACACTAATTTGATCTTCATCGTTCTCCAGCCCTTATCCCGCTCTAGGTAGGGTCGGCACAACATGTAACATGATTCAGCTAGGTATTTTAGGATCGGCCGCCTGGCTGACTTGCCCTCGTCGCCTTTTACGACACCTCGGTAAGAAATGAGGGTGGTCTATTCTACTCACCTTGATACCACACCAATGTCATCTTAGGTACTTATCATTAATTTTAGGCTACTTTTCAAAATTTCAGTAAAAATGACGATTGCTCAAATTAAGGCTCAAGACAAATGTTTGGACATAATTAGGCTGGCTTCCCTACTCTAGTATAACAAGTCTATGAGAAGTGGTAATTTGTAGGGTTCACAACAACAGATTGCCAGTTACTTGTCAAATATTGACAGTAAATAGCAAATTTTGACAGATTTATACCACTGTATGCATTGTCCTCCATCCCCGCCAGCAGCAACTCTGAGCCACCATCTTGTTCGAGCCCTCTCATAAAGTGACCCCTCTCATCGCTAATCTATGCATCGGGAGCACCAGATGCATCGATCGTTTCGGGGACCTTCCGACCGGCGTCCTATAATACCCCGTTTTGAACGCCCGGAGGTTCCCATTAAAGCAGCAAACGATGGACTCGAGCGAGTCCCCGAACCAAGATAGAGCAGTCCTAAGATAGATCGTGTCCCCCATATCTACAATGAGCTCCGTCCGCTGAACCACCCAAGCTGGACATTCTGCAAGCATGTGAAGCGCCGTGTCGACATCAGCGCCGCACCAATAGCACTCGCCAGACTAATTGCACTGGGCCACCTACCACAGATTCGTCCCAAAACAATGTTGTCTGGAAAATACCTGTGTAAGACAGAAATTGAGGATGCGTCGTGGTGGTCCAGCCCTGGATAATGGCCTAGATTTCTTAAATCGTCTAGAATCCCGCGCTATGCGATTCCAGCAGTCACGTCCATCGGAAGACCGACCTTTGTTAGTTTTAACTAATAAAAACATATTATCTATTTGACACCAAAAAACTTCAACACTATTTTTTTGAAAACTATGACGTAATATTGTGAAATACTATGACTAATTCTGTACTTATCAATCGAGGGTAAACCTCATATACATATGTACTTGAAAATGCTTATATATACTTATTTTTGCCCGCGTTATTGTTTGCGAGAAGTGTGTTTGTTTCTCTGCAGCCCTTCAATTAATTTGTTTATCAAAAACCACATCAAACAGATCGATGACTACTGGCTGGTCGACTCACGACGACGATTGATTGATAAATAGACAGAAAAATAGAATTGCAATTGATTCATTACCGAATATTTATTGTATTTTAAAATATTCTAATTCTTATTTTGGAATTGAAAGTGCCCCCCAATGGCTTTTACAATTACCCCAGGCGAGACGGTCTAGTGCTGTAGCATACCTATCGTCAATTTGCGAAATGCTGAGAGTACTTATGTCATGGAACTTGAGGCTAAGGGTAGCTTCTGTGAGGCCGGACCACGGCTTAAAATAACCAACGTAGGTTAAAGTGTTGGTGTCGGTGTGAAGTTTTAACAAACTACCTACTTCGCACAAAATAATTGTAATTGTTGTTAATCGTTAACAATTGTCCACAATTTATCTTTTCACGTATTACTGTGTAAAAATAGACTTGCAGATAAACTTTTATTTAAGAAGCTATAAAACTCAGTAGAAGCCATATCAAGAAATATTTAAAAATACAATCGACATCAAAATATATCAGCACACCAAATTTTTTTACTGTTCTCTAAATTAAACATACTGACAGACAAATAAACTTCGTTATTAGTGGATTTTTGTTAGAAACAAACATTTCATAATGTTTTGCAATCGTTATTGCGCAATAATATGCAATCGGGTAACTATATAAAACGAGCGGCATGGTATTTTTCTTTTATATCAAACAACGGCTTCGTGTGTTATAGTTCAAAGAAGTTTAAAGATTGTATTGCAAGAAATATGTCAGTCACCATAGCACTCAAGCTCCGTAAGGACTTTCTGCAGCAACGAGGTGAGAATACACAAGAACGGTTTTTTACAGTGGACTTAACAGCACTTAATAATCAAGAGACTCAAAATAATACGCAATCTTTGAACACTCAGCCAACGGATGGACTTCTAGAAATTAATGTCCAAAACCGAGAAAATTCTAGACAATTACAAGACAAGTCAAGGAAAAGACATAAATGTAGATCTCGGGGAAGATCGCGAGGTCGATCGAGAGGAAAGTCAAGTGGAAGATGTCATGGTCATTCTAGAGGAAGATCTCGCGGGCATTCAAGAGGGAAATCTCGAGGGCATTCGAGAGGAAGGTCCCGCAGTCATTCGAGAGGGAAATCTCGAAGACATTCCAGAGGCAGGTCCCGCGGCCATTCTAGAGGGAAATCTCGGGGGCATTCTAGAGGCAGATACCGCGGTCACTCGAGAGGGAAATCTCGAGGACATTCAAGAGGAAGATCCCGCGGTCATTCTAGAAGGAAATCCCGAGGGCATTCAAGAGGAAGCTCGAGCAGTCATTCAGGGCATTCAAGAGATCGCAGTTATTCGAGAGGGAGGTCTCGTGGACATCCGAGGGAAAACTCCCGAGGTAATTCAAGGGAAGGCGCTAGACATCGTTGTACATGCCATTCTTTAAAAGGAAGAAAAGAAAAACGAAGGGAAACACGTCAAAACCATAGCGCATGTTGTCAAAATAATCACCATCAGAATGGACCGAGCCACCTAGCAAGCAACCAAGTGGAAGGATCAACAGGTGTTTGCCAAAATCGAAATGAGAGATCCAATACTATCACAGACCAAACTATCGACCTTGAATGAATATCTAAGATAAGAACTATATACATAGTCATCAATAGAGGCATTGAAAAAGTAAATTAAAAGTAAAAAAAAGAAATAAAAAAAATAATCAAAAAATATTATTGTAAATCATATTGAATCAGAGAAAATTCTGTATATTAACTTATAGAGTAATTTCATAATGTTATGAGTATTTCAATATCTAACAATTTCATTTTGTCCTTAAGCGTAAAATTACTAGATTGCTTAGTTTATACTTCGCGGACAATGATTATTTACCCTATTCACATAGAAATAATTGTATGTAGTTTTAATGTTTAACTTTTTTATTATCTCATAGTGTAATATTATGTAATAATTCCAGGAATTTCTATGGATGGCGGCATTCTTTACTCCAGAGAGTATGAGAAGTCGTTACATTACACATAGCGTAGCTTTGGAGGATTTGCAAAAGGTTATAGAGGATTTTCTTTACGAATCGTGGTTATATACCACTAGAAGGTGGTTGCAAAGAGGAGAAGCGCCATATCCTGGTTATTGCAGAGCACCTGGGAGTGGCAAATGTTCACCAGTCTTGTGCAACTGTAAAAAGTTGTTTGCAATTTGGAAGAAAATGAAAGAAAGAAAAGTTTATAGTTAATTATTATATAATCAAATAAACGTATATAAATATTGGATTTTTTGTTTCATTTAACTCCTGGTAAATACGTTGTATGATAAATTATAGTTTATTTATGATACAAGATAAAACATTTTTTTACTATTTTAAAGTTATTTTTAATTTAATTATAAAACTAAACGAATGAAGCGGCGGCAGCGGAATAGTTAGAGTATCGGAATTGCGATCGAGAGGTCGTGGGTTTGAATCGCGGGCATTATACTAACGACGTGAACGCACTCCTAACACGAGCATTCAGCTTAGCTGGAGGGGTTAACAAGTTACTAGTAATTTGTAACTTTTAATTTCTAAATCGCTAGTAACCTTTTTTTTTTTTAAAAAAAGAGAAATATTGTAATTTAGGTACAATATACATCTCATAATTTGGAAGTTTTTAATCTTAAATGTCTACAGTCCCTGGTCTAGCCGTTTACATTTTGATGATCATCGATATCAGGTTTTTTAAGTTAGGTCTTTGTTAAGATCTTCATTAAGGTCCTTCCACCGAGGCCGAGTTTCTTCTCGGTAATAGCAACATTATGAATCAGTTGTAGCTTCATTAATCATATTGATCCTTGACGATTCAAAAGTGCTTGAAAGAGCTTATTTACATTAAGATTATTTTAATTTGATTTGATTTTTCAAATTAAAAACGAAATTAAAATAATAAAAAGATAAGATTGTGTGCAAGGAAATTAATAAAAATGCTTGCGTAATGTTTATATTACTTTATTTAATTATATGAGTGATGTGTACATAATATTTACAATACATACAGCAAATACACACAGCTTTAATCTCTATTTCTTTACATTGTCATTGTCTTACATTTGATTAAAAATATTACAAAATGTACTTTTATAAAATACTTATATAGATATACATTACGCTGTGTGGTATCCGGCTAAATAGAATAGTACCACCCTCATTTCTTACCGAGGTGTTGTAAAAGGCGACTAAGGTAAGACGACCTGCCGTGTGGTATCCGGCTGAGTAGAATAGACCACCCTCATTTCCTACCGAGGTATCGTAAAAGGCGATTAAGGTAAGTTGACCCATCATGTGATATCCGGTTAAGTAGAATAGACCACCCTCTTACCGAGGTGTCATAACATACGACTAAGGTAAGTTAATGTTAGGCAGGCGGCCGGTCGTAAAATACGTAGCCAAATCATGAACAACATGTTTATAACATGTTGTGCCGAACCCACTTAGAGTGGGATAAGGGTAGGAATATGATGATTTATATAGATATACATTACTTTAGTGTATCTCTGCTGGTTTGAGCGCGAATAAACCTCCCAACAGGTTTTTTTTAACCGCGCGACCTCTTTAACACAATTTACATAAAACAGTAATGTACTTAAACCTTCCTTCAGAATAACACTACTTTTTAGTGAAAACCATGCAAATATCCAATGAGTAGATTATGAGAAAATCGATCACATACAGACAGACATCTTTTGGGGACTTTCTTTTAATAAGTATAGATTACTTTTACATGTGTAACAACGCTGCCTTGTCGTTACTGCAAGCAAGCAAGCAAGCCATGACGTCACATCTTGCCACAGCCTTTCGCGCCATTTTGACGTGGGAGATGTGACAGCCGCTGTCATCAGCGCCTAGCCCGCGGATAGCGAATGAGAGTTTGCCTTGATTTTCATTTTAGCATTTTTTATGAAAAGAATAAAACTGATTTAGAATATTCCTTTTATTAATACAAGTAGTTATGTTACATATGCTTTACTAAATTAAATTTAGATACAAACGTTTACAATAAAGCTATCTAAGCTCATTTGTTCGCGATTTTAGCGTAGAAACTACTTTATTGTGGTCTATTCATACCTGCTATACTCACGTCCTATACTATCAGGGTATTTTTTTCCGATTTTAAGTGGGTCGCTACTGAATTTTCATTCTACGCACTACTGAGAAACGCCCCATTTGCCCAAACTCATTCAGGTCAAGGATGGTGGCTTGCGCGATTGGATACGACCACCGCAACCCTGCCTATTCTATTCTATCAGGTGAGGTGGACTAGTTTCAAGCCCTAAACATGGCTCTTATTCATGGTTCCTTATGGGGCGTTATCATGGCAAAACTTGCGGTGCCACTGCCACTTTCTCCATGAATCTCATGAAGAGACGTATCACTGTGGCCGTATGTTATAAAAGCAAAAAAATATACACTTTTTAAATGTCCGTATTTAAAAGATTAATCGCGCGAATCCAAATCCAATAATATATATAATATCGTCCGTCTCCAAGTTAACTTAATACTTCTATTATGACAGACAACTGGTAAAAATATATACTTATATAATTTTAAATATATACTTAAATACATATAATACACCCAGGATTAAAGAACCAACAAATATTGGTTCGAAAGTGTATAACGCAAATACGTTAGTGCCGCGAATCAAACTAGATGGCGCTGCATCGAAAAAATTCCCGCTATCGTTTAGTTCTCGGAACTATAATATATAAGCAACGAGTGGTTTGTGAGAACCCCTCTTTTTTCTCACTCTTCCCGTGTCGTCGTGTTGACACGGTCGTTCACATGTAATTACATAATAATAATTGTTGGTAAAGCAATAAATCGTGATTCGGATAATGGATAGCTGTGTTATAATTTAATCGGCTGTCCTACATACAGCCTGTTCGACCAACAACCCAAGGGGGTTGTCCAGAAAGTGTTGGGAATCGAACTCAGGACCCGTGGAGGTGAAGGCAGGGCCATTTAGTTTGTTAACTATGAATACAATTCAAGATAGACGAAAAATGTCTTAATTGTATTATATCCTATCCATCCATTTAATATGGCATTATGTCGTGCATGGCGTATCGCCACGTCCAGCGGCGGGCCAGCGCTTCGAAGCGCGCGCGTTCTCTCACATACATGTCACCCAACTCCGGCTCCATGCACACCTGCCGGACACACGCAATCAAACAAGCAATTAAAGTTTTTATTTATATAGTTTATTCAAAACATTACATTTTAATTGTAAATAAAAAAGTTTAATAAATTTTTAAAGATAATTTTATCACCTTAATATCTTCAATATTATACTCTTTTTAAGCTATTTAAACACATATAGTTTATAGAATCAGGCGTTATTTTGCGGAGGTCCATCCAGAAAACGAATGAAAATACTATTTTGCTATAATTCGCGATAAAAGAACATATATAAAAAAAAGTAACGGCCTATTACTATCCCACTGCTGGGCAAAGGACTCCTCTCTCCGTTTTTTTTTTTGGAAAGAAGGATTGGAGCTCAGACCTACCACGCTGCTCCAATGCGGATTAATAGGTTACATTTATCTGATCTGAGATATGCAGGTTTCCTCACGATGTTTACCTTCACCGAAAAGCGTGAGATAAATTGTACTTATGAATTAGACACATAAGTTATTAATAGAAAAACTCATTGGTGTCTGCCCTGAGTTTGAATCCATGAGCGTCTCTAGAGATTCGCACGATTGCACCGCTGGGCTTATAATATATGTAATGCTAAATGTAGAGTATAATATTCGATTTCATATCTGATACATGCAGAATTTGTAACAACTCATGCACTACCCACCACCAATAACACAACAATACATAAGCACTACACACATTAAACACCACAAACTCAACAATCGTTTCGCCCCGTAATCGAAGCATCGTCAGAAGATAAGACTCGATGAAATTTGGTCGATGAAATTTGGCATATTTTTTCCTTATGCAACAGAGTAACGTATAGGCTATAGAAATCCTGTCAATTCTAACAGGATTAGGATGACTTAGAAAAGCGCCATCTATTATCAACCTACCACGCGACAACCGTCCACGCGAACGAACGGGTAAAACCTATTTTTATAATATAGGTCAGTGGTCGGCAAACTTATTAGCCAAAGAGCCAAATATGAACATTATAACAATTTAAAAAAAAATTGGGATCCAAATCTGCTTGTTTAGTAAAAGTTTATTACACTAAATAAAAGTAAATTTCATACTTAATGAATATTTATTTATGTGAACAATGTAAAAATAAATAAGTAAATATGTAGTATATGAATTTAGATATTCCAAAGATAGCAGGAAATCGACTTAGTATAGGGAGAGGGGAATTGTTTTTCTCCAAATTTAACGCTTGCGGGCCACGGGCAGTAATGAATAAATCAAAACTACTGGATCGATTTTAATAATTTTCTTTCACTGAGTGTCATGGGCTATATATTTTATACCAGTGCGAAGCAGGGGCAGGTCGCTAGTTTGATTATTTTTTATTTTTATTTTTATTTATTTGGAAAATGAACAGCTTAAGCTATTTATACATTTTCACATATAAACTACTTAATTAATAGTCTATTCGGGTACAATTTTGTGAACAAAGAAAGAACAGAGATTAAAGTAGAACAAAAAAAATAAAATAAATTAGGAAAAAAAATTTAACGAAGTATGGGAATCGAGTCAAACCACATTTCAGACATATATTGTTTTACTTTATTGGGTTTAGACGTAAACAAGTCTATTTCATGACGATTGGCCAATTTATTGAACGCTGCTGGTGCACGACAGAAAATTTTATATTATATTCTGTAGATATTTGTGCCAGAGCCGCACTTTGCGGACCACTGATATAGGTTGTCGTGTGTATGCGCGCACTCACCGTCGTGTAGGGGTCGGTGAGCAGGCTCTGTATGGAGATGAGCACCTTGGAGATGGTCAGCGCCAGCGACCAGTTGTGGTGCACGGAGTCGATGCCCACGTCGCCGTGCCGGGACACGTTGGGGTGCAGCACGCGCGTCAGGAAGCGGACCACGGGCGGGCTCATCGGGTACCTGGTCACGACGAACACAGCACTAGTAGACTGCAGCTCCCGGGGGGGAATAGGTCTCCTACCACTAGTAGACAGCAGGTCCCGGAGGGGGGGGGAATAGGTCTCCTACCACTAGTAGACAGCAGGTCCCGGAGGAGGGGAGTAGGTCTCCTACCACTAGTAGACAGCAGGTCCCGGAGGGGGGGGGAATAGGTCTCCTACCACTAGTAGACAGCAGGTCCCGGAGGGGGGGGGGAATAGGTCTCCAACTACTAGTAGACAGCAGGTCAAGGAGGGGGGGGGGGGATTAGGTCTCCTACCACTAGTAGACAGCAGGTCAAGGAGGGGGGGGGGGATACCAATGGTCGAAAAGTGAGTGCATTTTTAAATTATTACAAAAAGATAATAACATGAAATAAATATATTTAATATACATCATCTTCCTGCCCTTATCCCACTCTAAGTGGGGTTGACACAACATGTTATAAACATGTTGTCACATGATTTGGCTGCGCTTTTACGACCGGCCGCCTGCCTGACGTCAACTTACCTCAGTCGTATTTTACGATACCTCGGTAAGAAAGAGGGTGGTCTATTCTACTAAACCAGATACCACACGGTGGGAAATATATTTAATATACATGATGTTTAAATTTTACAATAACATTGAATATATAATATTTACAGTATATGTGTGAGCAAACACACCACTATACTTTTGAGGCCTATGGTTATGAAAAGAAAGCTTGGAATTAAATTTCGACCAGCTATGCACTATATTATATTGTAATAGATTATATTGAAATTTTTTAAATTTCTTAATTAATAATACATTATTGTCAGCAGAAGTCTCCTTAAGGATTCTCCACACAACACGATCACTAACTAAAAACTATTATTTATGTTCTTTAAGTAGACAATTTAATTTTTAATATCAAAATCTATGTATGTTATTTGGGGGGGGGGGGGGGGGGCTGTTAAATAATTTTTAACATGGACCAAAAAAGGTCGGGAAACACTGAATTAAATATTTACAAGTACCCTTAGTGACAAGATGGTCGTCTTAGAATCTCAAGTGCTTTATAATGCTTCTATCAAGACATGACCATATTGTGTATAAAACTAATGAGAATATTAATTTGCTTTAATCCGCGATAAAAATCGCGGATTTTTTCGCAAATTTTATTGCGGATTATAACAAAATAATATTCTCATTACTTTTGTATTATGGACCTACGCAAAGTAACGCCTAATTCTATAAATTATCATCAAGTGATGTTAATACTTACGAGTAGGGCACCTGTATGTAGAGATAGAATACTCCGCCCTCGTACGGCGAGCCAACGGGCCCCGTAACGCTGGCCTGCCAGTGGCAGCACTTGGCGTCCAACGGGGTCGCCGCGATGCCCTCCGGCGGGTCGTTCCGTAACATCTGTACCAAACGTTAAAATTAAATTTATATTAACTTCTTTTTCTCTATATGACCCGTACTCTCTTTCTTCGTCAATTCTTGTCCTTTTCCTTCTATTACTCAAAGGTTGACTGGAAGAGATCCCTTTTAGGGATAAGTCCGCCTTTATACATGTGCTTTTCTACTTTTTCTTTCTCTTTTCTAAATATATGTATAAAAAGATATAAATAAATAAAACATACAAAGTTCAATACGGATAGTAGGACACCACCCGGATTACGGCAACCCCTGGATCAATAGAAGGAAGAACCAGAGACAAAAGCCCCATTACGACAACTCCTGGTTCAACAGACGGAAGAACCAAAGACAGAGGTCTTATTACGACTACCCCTGGATCAACAGCCGGAAGAACCAAAGACAAAGGTCTTAATACGACTACCCCTGGATCAACAGCCGGAGAAACACAGACAAAGGTTCTACTGCAACGTTACTTCCCTTGAGTTATTAACAAAGCGTGTTCTAGTATATTTTCCGTTTGAAAATATTAAGTTTGTTCAAAAATATATTTTTTTGAATGCGATCAAAGAAAACATCGTGAGGAAACCTGCATACCTTTAGAAATTTCTGGGCATATGTGTAACCTATCAATCCACATTGGAACAGCCTTAGCTTAGTTTTAGCGGCAGGTTTTAGTTCCAATCCGTCTCTCCAAAAACGAAGAGAAGAGGACTATACCTAGCAGTGAGATAGCAACATGCTGTTACTTTACTTTTTATTTTACATTAGTTATGTCCATTAAGTCAGTTGCAGAAATGATTCCACAAAAAGATTACAAAGTCCAAGGAATCATGAATTAAGAAATCACAATAAATAGTTCGAAAAAGTATAAACAAAGCTTTCGAAATTTGTTACTACGAAATTATATTTTTTTAGATTTAAAACGACATTTATTTTCGACTTGTTAGATCGATTGTTATTTTTTTTTAATTATGCAAATTTTTTTTTAACAACCATCATAAAATGGCTTTAAATTGAGTTCTAAAGATACTAATATAAAGGGTGACTAAAAGATTTTTTTAAGACGTACCCTGAGCAAAAGTAATAATCAAATTATTTTGCAATAATTCACGATTTATAGCAAATTCTCGCGGATTATAGCAAAATAATTTTATTATTACTTTTGTATTATGGATCTCCGCAAAGTAGCGCCTAATTAGATAAATTACATACCTTGAGCTCCATCTTGAGTCGATTCCGTCGCCAGGCATTTTCATCTCCCGCGGGTTGCGCCTGCACACACATCTGGACCAGGCAGTTTCGGCAAAAGCACGACTCGACCAGCGACTGGTATTTCTACAACATAAAAAAGTAAAGTAGCCTGTTACTATCCCACTGTTGAGAATAGGCCTCTTCTCTCCGTTTTCGCAGAGAAGGATTGGAGCTAAGACCTACCACGCTGCTCCAATGCGGATTGGTAGGTTACACATATCTCCAGAATTCTCTAGAGATATGCAGGTTTCCTCACGATGTTTTCCTTCACCGAAAAGTGTGTGATAAATTGCAATTATCAATTAGACACATAAGTTTTAATAGAAAAACTCATTGGTGTCTGCGTGTTCATACATCATGTATGTAGGATTCGTTAAACTCATGCACTTACTAATACGGGAGCCAGCCTAAAATGTCTTGTTTAAAATGTGTGCATCAAAAAAAAAAAGAAAGCAAATGAGGCAGTCTATCTCTCTTTTTATGTGTGATTAGACAAAGTTAAATATGAGTCTATCATCGTCTCTCACTGATTATCTGTTGGACATTCGCACTCATAGGCCTACCTATGGCTCCCTACTCTATGTAACTCTATGGTTAATCTATATTTATATTTAAAGCTGAACAGTTTGTTTATTTGTTTGATTGATTCGATTAACGATTAACTTGTGACCATCAAATTGTAATTATTTTTTTGATGAAAAGATTAGCCGTCGAGTTTCTTGCTGGTTCTTCTCGGTAGGAGCACACTTCCGAATCAGTGGTAGCTTCGTAAAAAAATTAACGCGTCATAAGTACTGTAAACAGTCCACTTGAATAAAGAATATTTTTAATTTGAATTGATTGTTTGAACGCGCTAATCTCAGGAACTACTGGACCAATTTTAAAAATTCTTTGAGTTTAAGACAGTCCATTTATCGAGGAAGGCTATCGACTATATAACATCAAGCTAAGATGAAAAGGACAGGAGCACCAATAAAAATATTACGAAAACGGCCAAATTTAAAGTTTTTCTTGCACGCGGTAAGTAAACGGTGAAAGTTATTCAAATATCATGTATTACAAAATTGTTCCCCTCTAAAAGTTCTAAATAAAAGTCCGCGACAGCATATGTCTAGCTTTTAAGGTTAACCCACTTTAATCATTTTTATGGTTCCCAAAATATTATATTCCGGTTTTAATTCAAAATTTTTCAAAATTCAAATTCAAATTCAAAATATTCTTTATTCAAATAAACTTGTAAACAAGTGCTTTCGTCAACTCTACTGCTGGTTCGAAAAGCTGTTCCTACCGAGAAGAGCTAGCAAGAAACTCGGCGGTTGCTCTTTTTAAAAATATAATTCTTAAAACTGTTTACATTAAGTCGTTACTGTCTTGTACAGGTTCAAAGAGAGCTATATCCACACATTCTTATCTTCCAAATAATGGCGGGCGGATTGTTAGTATATAGATAAAGAATATTTATTATTTAAAATTGGAACGTACCTTGTGCCAGTCGATGTTGGCGAGCAGCGGGCGGAACAGCGGCCAGCGCCTCGCGGCGAAGGCGGCCCAGCGCGGCGGCGGCACGCGCGCCGTCACCAGCCGCCGCCAGCGGACGCACACGCACGCGCACGCGCACAGCGACAGGTCGTCCAGGTAGCGGAATATGCACAGCAACACTAGATGATTTCAAACATCATCTTCCTGCCCTTATCCCACTCCAAGTGGGGACGGCACAACATGCTGTCACATGATTTGGCTACGTATTTTACGACCGGCCGCCTGCCTGACATCAACTTATCTCAGTCGTATTTTACGATGCCTCGATAAGAAAGAGGGTCGTCTATTCTACTTAACCGGATACCACAAGGTGAGTCAACTTACCTTAGTTACCTTTTACGACACCTCGGTAAGAAATGAGGTTGGTCTATTCTACTCAGTCGGATACCACACGGCGGGTCGACTTACGTTAGTCGCCTTTTACGACATCTCGATAAGAAAAGAGGGTGGTACTATTCTATTCAGCCGGATACCACACGGCGTAACGATTTCAAACAATACGAATAAAATAAAAACATTTTGGGCACCAGGGAGTCTGATTCCTTGAACCGATTAAGCTTTTGTAAGGTATCATTAACTAGCAATCGCCACTTGGAAAATTTTAAACCGTAATATAGACTATATTTATTTTTTTATTTATTTATATAACGATTTAATAACCATAAAAATGGTTAAAGTGGGTCACCTTAAAAGCTAGACATATGCTGCCGCGGACTTTTATTTAGAACTTTTAGAAGGGAATAATTTTGTAATACATGATTTTTGAATAACTATTACCGTTTACTCAGAACACGCAAGAAAATTGCTGTTCCTTTTCTATTCATCTTAGCGTGATGTTATAAAGCCTTAATAAATGGACTATATTACACTAAAAGATTTTTTTCAAGTCAGTCCAGTATTTCCTGAGATTAGCGCGTTCAAACAAACAAACTCTTCATCTTTATATATTTAGTATAGATATAATTTACAAAATTCCTACACGGTTAGTATTAAGTGTGCTTAGTGCGACTTTTTTATCGGGAGTTTTTGGCACGGGAACAGTGAATAGACCACTATAATTTCTTACAGAGGTGTCGTAAAAGGCGACTAAGTTAAGTCGACCTGCCGTATGGTATCTGGTTGAGTAGAATAGACCACCCTCTTTCTTAGCAAAGTGTAGTAAAATACGACTAAGACAAATTGACGGCAGGCGGCCGCTTGTAAAATACGTAGCCAAATAATGTGACAACATGTTTATATTGTGCCGACCCCACTTACAGTGGAATAAGGGCAGGAGGATGATAATGATAAACTGTACCTTCAGAAGGTAATTGTTCTACTAGCCCAGGCGCTAGATTATCTGGCGGACGTGGTGTGGACAGAGCCTGCAGTGACCGGGCGAGACTTGGGGGTTGGGGCGGAGGTCCTTGGCCCACGAGGTCATCAATGCTCTCCCTGGGAGCTGAAGACGGTCCAGACCCACTCCCACCACTAACACTTCCACTGGCTCCAGGCCCTGAGTTGCTAGTACGACTTGTTTCATCTTCAGGGCTCGTTTCACTGTCAAGTGAGTTCTGCAATAATCATTTCGTCCATTACATTAAACTATATTTAATACTAGCAATCGGCAGCGACTTCGCCCGCGTGTAAAGCTTGAAACCGTAATGGTTTTTTGATAACAATATCATCATCCTCCTGCCCTTATCCCACTTTAAACGGGGTCGGCACAACATGTTATAAACATGCTGTCACATCATTTGGCTGCGTTTTTACGACCGGCCGCCGGCCGTCAACTTACCTCTGTCGTATTTTATGACACCTCGGTAATAAAGAGGGTGGTCTATTCTACTAAACCGGATACCACACGGTGGATCAATTTACCTTAGTCTCCTTTTACGACACCTCGGTAAGAAATGAGGGTGGTCTATTCTATTCAGCCGGATACCACACGGCGTAATCATTACTTCCATTACATTTAAGTATATTTAATACTAAGGTGCTGGATTGGCGACCTCGAACCGGGAAGCGCAGCGTTGGTAGACCCCTAACGAGGTGGACTGACGACCTCTAAAAAGTCGTGGGGAGCCACTGGTTCCAAGCGGCACAAAATTGTGGATTATGGTGATTAAGGAGATCTATGTTCAACAGTGGACGTCCATCGGTTTAGAAAGAAGAAGAAAGATATTTAATACTAGCAATCGCCAGCGGCGAACGCCAGTGGAAAGATTAAAACCGTAATCGTCTTTTAATAACCATAAGAAATGGTTCAAGAGAGTTCATTTTTCAAATCGGTCCAATAGTTCCTGAGATAAGTGAGTTCAAAACATTAAACTCTTCAGCTTTATATATTAGTATAGATTCTATAGGAATCAAGGCATACATAAGAGTAAAGTAATGGCCTCTAATTATCCCACAGCTGGGCACAGCCCTTTTTTAACTGTTTTTCAGAGACAAGGGTCGGAGCTAAGACTCGCCACCTTGCTCTAATATGGATTGTTAGGTTACACATTTCCCTAACATTGTAAATTTGTCATGTGATTAATTGTAAATATAGATTAAACACTAAAGTTTAACATGTAAACTCATTGGTACCTAATCAGGATTCGAACCTGCAACCTGCTGAAAAGTGTCACATAGTCTCACCTCTGAGCTATCACAGATCAAACTATAAGTTTGTAATCCTATTGCATAACAATTAATATCTAAAACAAATTGCATTAGAAAATAATTGGATAAGTTACATGAAGTGATATATTTATAGTATATGCAATTATATTTGAATATGTGGAATTATGTTATGAGATTATATAAGATAAGATAATATAATATAAGACATCATAATTATGTTAAAAATATTTTATATTTGTAAACTGAGATACCTAGATAAAACCTTTCCAGTTGTATTCAATAATATATATTTTTGCTATTTTCTTTTTGTGGAGTTTAACAGAATAATAAGTAATTTATATGAGATTTCTACATGAGCCCCAAGCTTAACACATACACAACCACAGACAACTACACACATACTAACAACCACACACACATGCTTACATAAACACTTAGGGATATACACAAATATTCCCACATCTTTGAAAGTTTGGGCAAAATTTATTAGTAAATGTAGCTACTTTGAAAAAAGACAATTTGTTGAAAACTAGGTTTAGTTACATCAATATTTATTAAAAAAAAATTATAATATCTGTAAAATTATGCCTTTAAGGAGAGTAAAAGTCATAGTGATTATTTGTAAGGAATTTAAAATCATATTTAAGTTTCTGCGTAATTTAGATACCTTCATATTTAAAAAAAAGTCAAGTCTTCATGATTTTTAGATACCAAATAATATTGTGTAGTTTATTAGTAATATGCTTAGTAATATATATTTAAAGCATAGGTTGAAGCCATAAATAAAACACCCTAATTAATACATAGTGGTAGGTCAAATTTTTAGAATTGGGTATATATATATACACCTGCAAATGAGTATATAAAGGTCAAACTAATAGTTTCAAAATTAATATAGGTATTACAAATTATAATGAAGTTTCTTTCACACAGACATTCTTTCATTGTTTGTAAGAATGTTTGAAAAATAAGTAATTTTTATAAAATTAAATATACTTACTCTGTAGTACCACCATGCTGGTAAGGGGCATGCTTTGTTCACTTTCCTCTCTGCGCTGTAGTTCAAGTCTGAAGGTTCATCATTGCCAGAATCCCCATCATCAGTCTTTTCACTGCTAAAGTATGAACTAGGCAGGTAGGATGGGAAATCAGGGAAAAGGAAAGTGTGGCATGTCACACAAACTGGTTCTCCAAAACTTGGACCATAGTAACCATTGCATATATAGCAACTTGAATTCTAGAAAAAAATTAAAGATATTTATTACTCATTATTCTCCTACCCTTATCCCACTCTAAGTGGGGTCGGCACAATATGTTATAAACATTTGCAGAATTTATTTTAACTTCCAAGCCAGGCTGTTAACCTTAGCCGCAAATAATACGGCGATTTTAAATTTATAAAACATTGTTATTTTTGAGACATTGATCACGGACAAAACATTTAAAACAACTTATAAATAATACAAATTAAGAACATACGTTAAATTCATACTCGAGCGGTTGTTCTATTGGAGAGCCTGGAATAAGCTTGTCGCCGTGGTCTTCTAACTTTTTGATGAAACTTAAAAACTCAGGACCTATCACCGACATTTTAGGTCTAGGTTTAGTTGCCTATTAAAAGTATATCGCTTAGTTAAAATATGCCAGTAGTTATTGAAAACATTTATTTTGATTTTCACATCACAGACAAATAACAGTAATCATCATAGGTAATCATAGAACAGTAATATAAGTAAATGGTTTGACACTATGTATGTATATTCCTTCGTCCATGATTTACTCTGTGGTTATAATACAGAATCAGAATAAATTAGCATCATGCACTTTGCACGATTAATTAAATTATTGTTCTTTGCTGACTGCCGTTGATGACTTCCAAATGGAAACATCATTTTATATCCCACCCATTAAAATTCAAATTCACGCTGATAGTGACAAAAGCCATACTTTCATTTCTAAGTTTAATTGATAAATGCCAGCTTTTCTTTAAAACTGTAATAACAGAGATGCCTATTGCAAATAATTACTTTCTATTGGACGTAATGGATCTGTTGGATGGATGTAAGGGGTTCAAGCGACTTCAACTGTGTTCTCAGTAGTATATGGCTTGTAAAAAACTAATTTCGTTTTTGTTCAAAATTCCACCCACATAACGTAACCAGACATTTATAATTTTATATTGTGGTTTTGCAAATTGGTTGATTTAAAAAGATCTTTTTAACCTTCTTGTAAAACTTAGAAATAGGAGGTATATTCACATCGTCTATGTTAGCCTTTTTTTATAGATAAGTTTAAAAAATTTAATGGGTATGAAATAAAACACTAGATTGGTTCTTAAAATTATTCTTATCCAGCACACCTTTTCTTATTTTACCAATTCTTTATATTTTGCATTTTTTATCGAAATTTCAAAAATAATAATGTATTATACTTAAATTATAACAGTGAAATATTTTTTTTTTTTTTGTTAGGAGTAGAGAACACATTTTATAATAAAAAATAATTGACTTAAATTAAAAACCTGGTTATTTTATAATTGTGTAGTAATACACAACGAAAGGTTTATGTGTTTCAAACATTGAGTTATTATACTAAAAGTAGGGAAGCCAGCCTAAAATGTGACTAAAAAGTGAAAGTAAATGAGAGTGATCTATCTCATTTTATGTGATTAAACACAGATAAATAAAGTACACGGCTGTCCAGGTCTGCCTCTCTACTCTACTTATAATAACAGATGGTTTCAAATCTATACAAAATACAAAATAATATTTTTCCGAGCTAAGGCTGCTGCTACACTAAGCAGCAATTTACGTGTCGCCGTCTAATGTAGCCGCAGCCTAAAAGTAGTTAAATTTTATTCTGTGGGTACTTGCGATATGTAGTGTTAATTTATTATTATAGGCGACTGATGATACTTTGAACGTTTGAACGTTTATAACCGACATAAAGAAACATTTAAAATATTTCTTAGTAAAATGTTGCAATATTTTAATGTTTTTTATGTTTTTATATCTCAGATCAACAAGAAAGAAAGATGGTATGGTGAGAAAAAAATAAGTATTATTAGACCAAGTATTTGACACGAAATCAGTTTTCTCTATATAAATTATATATATCTCTATATAAAGTACATACTACTACTATAAGCATGGTATTTTTTTTATGTGTAATCTTGTGTACAATAAAGTTTTTTATCTATCTATCTATATTTAGCTCCATTGTTCGTCAAGAATCTTTCTTTTTTTATTGATCTGGGTGTGTATTGCGTACAGTATTCTTTTTTTTTTAAATTAAAACAATATTTTTTTAAATTCTTAATATCTGATTGTTGAAATATCAACAACTTACAATGTCGATTCACTACACTCCAGTCAAGTCAGTTAAGCAATTGAAAAAGAAACCGATATTCTTATTTAAAGTAAAAATTACATATGCATATAAATTATACTGCGTCCATCATATTATCAGTCTTTTGACAGCTCACGCTCATTAAGTTTTGTATTGCTTACGTACAAATATCATACAAATAATATTTGTACTTTATGGATGGGTACCGCCCACTTAGTGATGTCACACATAATGGTTAACTACGATTATGCCACAGATTAAAAATAATCGGTAGAAATCGATGTTACGAGTATTAAAAGACATTTAATAACATTATATAAAGTTTTACTTTCTTCTTAGTTAATACATGAATACAAATAAAACAATCAGGATATTTTAATTTATTTTATTAGCACGAGTCGTCGGAATGATAATCAACACTAGACTCCTCCGATGAGGAGTCTTCAGTAGCAGTTATTATTAGCTCTTGTGTAGATAATATATTATCAAACGCAATATCACGTTCCCAATCAGAGAATATTACTCTTTTAGTTCTTTCCACCACACTTGCCCAGTTCTCGGCCGTTACGTGGGTGCAAGCATTTTTTAGCAATTGCAACATTTTATTCGCTGTGAATGGGGGGCTTGTATTGCATCTCGCAGCATGCCCTTTTACTTGTGCCCATATAAGTTCTATTGCGTTGTACTGGCAGTGGTATGGAGGAATCCGAAGAACAGTATGGCCATATTCTACTGCCATTTCATTGATTACATAGCGTTTTGCTCTCTTTTTGGTTTTTAATATTTTTATTAATTCAACTTTTAACATTGAGTCGTCCACATTTTCTCCATTGTCCCGAAGCCAATTAATTATTTCATGCTTTTTATTAGCCTGTGTTGGCATTTTGTCAATTTGACGGGAGTGGCTGGGCGCATTATCAATAAAAATTATTGATGGTTCTTCCAATGAAATGAGCATTTTTTTGAACCACTCTTCATACACATTTGCATTCATCTCTTCGTGGTAGTCATTTGATTTCTTCGATTTAAATGCCAACAGTGCGTCTTGTACAAATCCTTTTGCTGTACCTGCATGGCAAATGATTAGGCGCTCACCTTTTCCCATTGGTACTGAGGAAGTGGAATCAGCAGTATCATCAGTCCAGAAACGAGATAGTGTGTGGTTAGCGTTGAGCCATGTTTCATCCGTGAAAACAATATTTGCCCAATCTTGTATTTTCTTTGCCTCTCTTAAAAAATCACAACGTGCTATAGCTATATCTGTGCGTTCCATTAATAATTTTCTTTTATTTAACTTTTTATATGAAAAGCCAATTGTGTTCAAAACTTTGACCAAAGAAGATTTTTCACCATGAAATAGACCACTTCTTTTCAAAGAAACAATAAGTTTTCTCAAAGTTGGAATTTCTTTTCTCAAGTAGTAATCTAGTTTACGTAGGTTATCATTAATCGAATTACTTAAGTACGTAATTCGATTAATGATAGTAGGTACTATAATCGGAATGGTATCGCATACGAGAATCTTTAGGACATCACTATCGTCAATCTGTCAAAAGATGGTTAATATAATGGACAGTGTATATATATTAATTAATTCAAAATAATATTATTCGATATAAACGATCGAGCCAATCATTAGATTTCGAATCGATATACAGGATGGTACCGATCATACGACATTAATTTTATTCCAGATTCGAACCATAGCAGCCTATATAAAAATATAATATTAGAGAATTAAATTAGACACAAGAATTATTTTACGTTTAGAATAAAAGATACATGATATAGAATGACCGTACCCCATTTCATTTCGTATATATTGCATAACCTTGACCGAGAGATTTAAGTGTTGTGACAACAAGAAAGAAGGAGTCAAAATTATAATGTTATTATTTTCTCTTGTTTTTTAAAGTGTGACGCGCAAGGTCAGTTACTTAAAACGCCAGATCTCAATTATATTATATTTATTTTGTTCGAAAATACATTTTTTTAAACGCTATTTAAGTAGATTGAATTATGCCAAATTCAATTTACAAATGATCAGTAGATTAATTTAATGTCGTATCGCGAGTACCACTTTGTATTTGTAACATTATAAGATAATTGTAAATAGTCAAAATTAAAATTTATAATTAAATTACATTTTACTTTACATTTCGATATCATAGCTTATACACTTTACGTGTCCACAACAATATTTTTTTAAAATTTTAAACAAACAAATATAATAAAACATTATAAATGAATTTATCAAATAATAAAAAAAAATCATAATACTTATTTCAAGAAGCAAACGTCAATACGCATTTAATGACATAAATTTACATTAAGGTGATAAATTAATAACTTTCATTTAAAAATACTGAAAATTGCATTAATTTAAATGAGATAATATTAATCGTAACACAAAATCTGAATAGTTTAAAATCAAAGTCCCATAGGTTTCTTCCTTTCACAAATTCTAGGCCAGTCTCTGGATTTCCAGTCAAATGCAATACATATTACATACAGATATTTTAAACTATCAGAAGCTAGCTACAACGTTTTACTAATTTGTATTTTTTTTATTCTAAGGTCTATCTAAATGCGATTTTATGACTTAAGGCTTGCATGCACATATGCGTTACGCATCGCAACATTCAAATGTATTTACCAGTCTCAATGTTAACACTACGTTAATGTCTCGTATTAAAATTAACACGTGGGCTATAGTTAGCTGCGATGCGGTCCGCTTTAGTGTGCACATTGTTTAAAAACATTTTTAAACATTTATTCTTAATTATTACCTTGTAATAAAAAGTAATTCTTATCAACAAATGTCGATAAGAATGACCTAATTTAAATCTTAACGCTTACTTATTTACTTAGGTAATAAAAATAGCTACTACATCTTTCATTATATTTTACTTCTTTATCTATAATAATACATTAGAAGAAATTAAGACGATAATAACAAAAGTGAATTCATCATAAATTAAACGGTTATAACGAAATGGACTTCTATAAAGGATTTGTTTGAAAATTTTAACTTGAATATATTTCACTGCTTTTTCCTTAGATTCTGATACAATAGTTGGACTATCCACACTTCTTACTTATGACATGTAGTGGCTCCATCATAGTCTATTTTTAAGTAATTTCAGTTTGATGTGCTTACTCAAAATCATTTAACCTTAAAATTATAGCCCAATTAACTCTTCTTAAATAAAAGCTTGTACAGTAGTTAAGTAATAAAGTGATCCAACAATAACGTTATAAGGTTTGGACAACATATCCTATATAAAACCGTAATGTAAATATCAAACAATTGTCTATGTCGGAATTCGAAAAATTCAAAACCAATTGGATTGACTTTTAGACGTTTTAAAAGCCCAATTCGAAGAAATATAAAATGTCACTATTGTGATATAATACGTGTAATATAACTCAATGAAAATGTTAACGTATATTCTGCGTTACAGACCATTCACCATTTTTTTATTACTAGTCCAGACAGTACAAACCGCTAAAATTTAAAGTAAAAATTACAAATATTTCTCGGTCGCATTTACTGCAAGGCTTTCGATATTATTAGTAAACCTTGTATTAATATATATAATCTTACATCCGGTGTGTTCTTGCCTTAACAGTTAACGCCCTATTCACAAATGAGGACTTTAATTAATAAAACCTTAGACTAGGTATCAGATAAACGCGACTTTGATGCACGGCAATGAAGTTATATCAACATGAGCTTTGCGTTTCTTGCGTGTTACTTATTTGTAATTACCAATGTATTTAAAGTTATTAACTACCATTATAAGATATCAAACAATAAATACTCAATGCAATACCATAAGTCTCCTTTAGTACACCATAGAGCATATTTCTGCCAAATCAAGACCAAAATGCATGTCCAATTGTTTTTTGAACTACAATTTTCCCAATTCCACATTCGCAACCATAAGAATTATATAGGACAATGACGTAGCCAGGAAACTGAGTTAAAGGCCCTGGGCCAAAAAAACAAGGTACCAAACTAAATTATTTACAAAAATTTCTTCCGTGTTCTTCGTGTTCAAAATTTGACGCTTTCAAGGGGGGGCCAAGCTAAGGGGCCTTGGCCGGTCTAGGCTTCAGATAGCTACGCCACTGATATAGGGACATCTAAAAAGCTCGATGGAAGCCTATGATGCAGATAACAGACGGAGTTCTTTGAAAAGTATTTTAAATTAAAAATTTTGTAATGCAAGTTATATCATTAATTAAAAAGACTTTAAAATGAAATCAGCATATGCACACGTTAGTTTCTTCTACGGAAATCTCTGCGCTGATTTTCATATGAGGTTATTTACATAAACGAGTTATTTGTATATTTTATTTTTTGTAGTAAAAAATAATGCGCCTCTAAAACTCGCTTATAATATTCACTGACAAACACTTTGTTAATGAGGAATTTAATCATTAGGTCTTTGCATAAACGCAAAACTCATGTCTCGTCTAGTGATAATTGAAGTATCAGATATTTATTCAAATTTCCATTCCGCAAGCAACACCAACGTTCCATTTCACAAACTATCGCTTTAGAAAAACATTGAAATGAGAATTCTAATTAAAAAGCAATAATTTTCAAATTATAGCACTTAATTTTATTTTTAAAAGTTAAACCGTCAATTATATTTTTCTTCTCGTTCAAGCAGTAAAGTATTGTTGGCAACATAAATGTTTATAAATCAGCTTATTGCTGATGTCAAGTTATTAAAGACTGATACATTTCAATGAACGCTGTATTTTTAACATTGTAGGCGAATTCTTTATAAAATATACTTATGTATATAAAATTTTTAATCGTCAATGGTAAGAAATATTTATGAATAGATCTTTGTAAATTTAACATTTGTATTTTCGAGAAATTTGACTAACACTAACTAGTAACGTACTGTACGTTATAAAAAAACATAATCCATCTAGGTCTATTAATTTTATTAAATCGCTTGTACTGTAGATATTCGAAATGTTTGACAGTTTTTGGCGGTTATGTTGAAACTTATCTGTTGAAAAGTACAATTGATAAAAGATTTACTTACTAAATGTAAGATTCGTGAACTATAATAGTAATATGAAACGTTGATTTGCGAAATTATAAATGTGCAATTCGTTGCTTGCTGTTTAAAAATTTGCTTAACTACACATTCAGAAGTGGGATCATCCGGCACACCACACTATATTTAATGTTAAACGCGGCATATCGACACGTTCTAACCGCACAAAGCGTGTTCCGAGGTAAAGTTTTCGCACTAGACTAAATTAAACCACACACACTTCCACTCAAAGATTCGCGGGCCGCGAACGGGGGCTGTAGCCCCCTTTTACCGTACTCAGTACGGAGAGTAATACGAGCCGCGCCTGAACCCTCTGCGAACAAGGCAACGCAATTAGTGATAGAGTCTCGTGCAGAAAAGTCACTTTAGGCCGACATACATATACTAGATATACATTTAGTCACGAATATATCTCACAATCTTAGTACCAAATCGCATATCAATTCTTTGTCTGTATGTAAAAATTATCACCAGTACAAAAATGAGCTAATCCAATCTTATGAATTCAAAAATGATGAGTAACTAAGATTACTATTTTTATTATTTTTAAGAGTTTAGAAAAACAATTATCTTTCATTCAATATTCATGATTCAAATTTCAATAACTCTTTACGCAAATTGATTGAATTTAATGAAAATAGCACCTTTCTACTATTATAAACACTTACACTAATTAAATTGAATCAGTTTTGTTACAATATATCTCATAGTAGCAGATGTTATCAAAGAAATGTTTTCACATCAGTATAATGCAATTATGGTACTAATCATGTGGTATATAAAAGGCCTAAAAGTATATAAAACCTAGAATCTCTAACAATCAAATCTACGATTTGATAAATGCTACCATGCAAAGCCCGAAGGAAGAGGTAGGAATATAGTATTGAAAAAACATATATGTGTCAATCACAAACTTTATTTTATAGTTCCAGTATTTTTGTATTGACATATAACCGTACCAGGCTTGAATATGTTGATAAGTCGAGTTATGTCCTTTTTATGTCTTTAAACATTACAGACATTAGGAGTGCCTTAATTATATAGTAAATATATCAGTGACGTCGATAAGTATCTCATATCGCACATACATACTTGTGAATATTTAAATAAATCTCTTAGACCAGTAGTCGGCAAACTTATTAGCCAACGAGCCAAATATGAACATAGCAAAAACAAAATAAAAAAAATTGGGAGCAAAATCTGCTTGTTTATTAAAAGTTTATTATACTAAATAAGTAGTACACTAAATAAAACTAAATTTCATACTTAATAAATATTTATTAATGCGAACAATGGCCTCGCATCTCTATGGAAAGTTTGAGTAAGTTTTTTTTATTTGAAAATATTATTGGGCCTTCCGTAGATATTTTTGTTCCAGAGCCGCACTTTGCCGACCACTGTCTTAGACGTATACTAAACGTAAACCTATTTATTGCTTCTCTGAAAGCGTGCCTTTTAGACTTGTTAAGTTATTCACGCCTAGTACGGATACATCGTGCTAGACAGCCAACATAATAATAATAAAAAAAAAACCGAAATACTACCTATAGAGGTAAGAGATGTCACATAGTCACAAAATTAAAAGGTCTTAAGAATCCAATTTTAATTTGTGAATACTTAAAGTTACAAAGTTACACATGCCGACCAGTTATACATATAAAAAATATTATGTCATCTCTTAAGGCACAACATTAACATTCTCAATAAACTACAACAGATACTACAAAATAATAAACAATATTTCATTTATAGTGATCACAACAGCATAAAATACCCTACGTACCCGCTCCATACCAACACCATAAGTTTTATATAAAAAAGAATACACCATACATAAAAAGCTTGCGAAGGAACATAAAAAAATGCTCAATCATGCATCATTGCAAGCGTTGCAATCAGTGCTTTAAAAACATTTCACTATCTTATAATATAAATACAATAATTATATGCTTACATTATCTATGACAAGGCATAAATAATAGAAAATGTCGACGTAACGTTCCATAGACAAATATTATATTTTAAATATATAACAGAATCTAGTGTCGCGAAGCATTCGAGAATTCGAGTTTGTATTTTAGAAAACTCTACACAATTACTACAGAGTCTCATAGATTCATTGCGGTAAATATTGAGAAATTTAAGGCCAAATTTAAGTCATTTAACAGAGACTCGAGTCTCTAATAGACCCGTCTTAAAAAAAAGCACGAGTTAAATAATCATTATCACAAAGTGACTTGAGAGTGACTCGATGCATAAAAAAACCTCATAGTCATTTGTAACATTAGAGAGATCTTAGAAACAATATCGCTTATGGGTTGCCATAGTGGCACAACTCAAAAGAAAACGTGTTTTGGACTAAGAATTAGTGTGAATGTTAAAATACACGTTTTAAGGCAGTACTACCGGCTAAACTCTTAATTCAATATAAGGCTAATTGTTTATGCCAATTAAAACAACTTTTTATTCATTTTTATTAGCAATGAAAACTTTAAACACATTTATCTCAAACATGATTTGAGTTGTGCCACTATTGCAGCCCAGCGATATATTATTATGTCTTGTTTTAATGAGTCTTATACTTCATTATTTGAATTCAATAATAACGGACTCAAAGTCTCGAGTCCTTTGCAACACAAATAGGAACTTAAAACTTTACTAAGTATAAAAATTGGACAAAATACACCAGTTTGAGCAATCATTCAAAATACACTTATATATTGATATGGACGTGACTGTATATGTATAAAGTATGTAAATTCATTTACAATCCTATACAGCATTGGCGTGGAGCGGTGAATAAATGTGAGCACAAGTCAAGACTGAGCGTAGCTAGTTTACCGAGGTAGGCCAAACGCTTTCTATTATAGTATAAATATTATAATATAAAGGTAGTATGTTTCTATTACGCCGGGGCTACATTAGCGCCCGAAGATTCGTGTCGCGTTGGCACACACACACGCGATGTTCTTGTCTACATTAGCAGGCGAAGATTCGGAAAGCGGCCTACGGTGAATATTCGTCGTTGAGTTTTGTGCGTCTGTCGTCCCACTTCAAAGAATGGACGACAATGAAGTGTCGTAAGTGTGGCCACTCAAGCGAATGTTGTCGTGACAAATCTCTATGATAATATATTCATAATAAGGTTTTTGTATTTGGTTTGGTGTGGTTATGTCCGTATAGTTTTTGAGTTAATTTCGATATATAGACAAACCGAAACTAACGGGGTGATTGATGTTTAGGGGGACTTTTGAAATACTATATGTAATATATATTTTAAGATCAGTCAGTCGCATTTGCCTTTGCATTTACATTAACCATATAGACATTTGTAATCCCCTGTGACATTCGCTGACAGCAATATATTCGCTGAAAGCTATTTACCTACATACATAAAAATCACGTTTAAACATTAGGATTACGCGCGGAATATTACGGATAAAATCACATAATTGAAGCTAACATTGGTAACTTTTATATTAAATCCCTTAAACAATATTAAACTATAGGAAGAATTCGATCCTTTCTGAATTGTTTATGCTTTACGATATTTTAAAGCCGAAACGCCGAATCCTACTAATATTATAAATGTGAAAGTTTGTGGGTATGGATGTATGTTTTTTACTCTTTCGCGGCAAATCTGCTGAATCATATCGATGAAGTTTGGAAAAAAAGTATTCCTTATATACCAGGGTAACATAAAGACTATAGAAATCCTGCTATTTCCACAGGAATAGCATGACATTGAAAATAAATAAATAAATAAATAAATATATGGGACAATTACACACACGGTCGTCCGTCCCCAAAGTAAGTAACTTAATACTTGTGTTATGGGTGATAGATAACTGGTGAATATATACTTATATATTTTTTTAAATACATACTTAAATACAAATATACACCCAGGCTCAAAGACCAACAAATTCATTTATAGAAAATGTTAGCCCTCGGCGGGAATCGAACCCGCGACCCGCGGAGCTGGAGGCAGGGTTACTACCCACTGCTCCAACGGGCCAGTCAAAGTGCCTTCTATTATCAATTTATCACGACACAACGGTTTAATATGCTTGAACACAAAAATTCGAGGTCTGTAAATTAAGAAATGCTTATTAGTTGGTAAATAAATTTATGCTTTGACTGATTTCCATTTAGTTTATTATTTGTAGAAGTTAAGAGTAAACAATGCATTTTAATTGGTTTGCATCTACACGAATACGAAATGAGATTTGTAAAATTATACCTACTATAAAAACTGTTTCAGTCAATCTCAAAAATTTCTTTTAATTGTTTAAAGTTTTTTTTGGTAGAATCAGCCTCTTGGGTGTTATAGATTAATATCTTTTATCTTTAAATTAATTAATCTTGTATATTTATATATAGAATCTAAATTACGAAAACGGCTCCAACAATTTTCATGAAACTTAGTATGTAGGGGGTTCAGGGTTTTTTTTTATAGCTGTTTCATTTTTTTTTTAATGTCAGGCACTGAAAAACTGCTACAATATTATTAGTAAACATACGCTAATTATACTGTCATTTGTAAAGTTGTAATAGCTCAGTGAGGTAATCGGAGGGCCCGAAAAATTTAAATACCACAGTTCGAGTCCAAGAGTATGATACTCATATTCTGTTTCTTTTTCTTTTTTTTATATTGCATTCTTTTTTATATCTCATAAAAAAATACCGACCAATGCTTGGTCACACAGGAACTTTTTTTAATTCGAAAATAATATCAGACGCAGTGAATAACTTGTAAAGTTAATCGCGAATGCTATGAACCTAATTGCTAGGTTTTTGGAGCCTTATATTTAAATGGAGATATTATTTAATTAAATTATAAAAAAAAGTTTAGTTAGCCTTTATGGCTTTCAAAAAGAGACGAGAGAAGTTTCGCCGGGGAAATCTAAAGGCGCCTATTCATAATCGGCGATTACAAACGATTAGTGTTAACATTTTACAATTCCATTTAAATCCAATACTAGATTTCGGTGCCAAATTTAACGAAATTTAATGTTACGTAGGGGATCATTAAAATGAAAGGCAGGTAGAAAGGCATTTATCGTTTATCCGATCGTTTATGATTGCCTAAAACCCTAAAATTGTAGGTTTTAAATCACGCATCGAATGAAATCGCTGGGGTGATACGTATGTATCATATTGTTACGAACATGTAAAATGAGCTCGTAAACTATATGTCATAGAGTTCATATTCGCTTGACGCTAATTCTCTGTAACATTCACATGGTTTACAAATCGTCTTCCGTATCCCCGCTACGGCTCGCGAACAGCCGCGAATATTCTAGAGTCGATTCGTTCACTATATAAGCAGTCGTATCGCGCGTCTTGGCATAGTTTGCAAATAGCGATCGAGAGCTAATTACGGAGTGAAAATAAAAGTGAATTAATAGTGATCTCGGCTTTGTTATTAGACAGCATAGTGACTGTGAATGTATGTCACCAGATATCATATTACGGACGATCGTGCTGATTATAGACGATATATTTTTGTGCGTCGCCTTGTATATCAATGTTAGTCGTTTATACCGGTCTACCTCGATCTAGCTACGCCAGTGGCCAGTAGTGAGTTAGTATGGCATGTACCTGCCGCGGCGATTGGGCCGGTAGCCGGCGAAGTAGGGCGAGTAGCGGGGCGGGCGGCCGCGGCCTCGCGAGCCCCGCGGCGGCCGGTTGGTCGTCGACAGGCCCGGCTTGTTTGTGCGCTTCGGCATCACCTGCGATATAACAAATTCAAATTCAAATTCAAAATATTCTTTATTCAAATAAACTTGTAAACAAGTGCTTTTGAATCGTCAACTCTACCGCTGGTTCGGAAAGCTGTTCCTACCGAGAAGAGCCAGCAAGAAACTCGGCGGTTGCTCTTTTAAACATATAATTCTTAATACTATTTACATTCAGACGTTACTGTCTTGTACAGGTTCAAAGAGAGCTATATCCACACATTCTTATCTTCTAAATAATCTTCAATAGTATAGTAGGCTTTCTGTATCAGCCTATTTTTAACAGTGTTTTTAAACTGCTGCAATGGCAAAGCTGAAATTGATTGCGGAATTTTATTATAGAATCTTATACGTTACGACCGGCCTCTACTACGTTACAACCTTTTTACATTACGTCATTTACGTCCGTAAATGTTACGGACATGCAAAAATTATTCGTAATACTAAAGATACAGAGTTCAAATTCACAATAAACCAAATTTAATAACGCCTCTGGCCGTTTCTGTAGTTAGCAAAAAGTATCCCTACAACTGTCATAAGAAAGAAAGATATTTATTCGGAATAATACATCACTTTAGTTTAACCGACTCATAAGCTATGCTAAACATATTTTAACTAACTATTTATTTATTTACAAATTTGATAAATAAAAGATACATTTAAGAGTTTTCGAATAGCAACCAGTAAAAAACTCGGAACTGAAATAAATACAATTGACCTCTACTACGTTACAACTTAAAATATTTTTTTTGTGTTGCTGGGCAAACGAGCGTTACCAGACTCTCGCGTCGTATCGGTCTAGAAACATTATCCAGTAAATCCAAAAAAAAGTTTTTTCTATCTCTTGGTTAATTTATAGAATTAGGCGTTACTTTGCGGAGGTCCATAATACAAAAGTAATGAGAATATTATTTTGCTATAATCCGCGATAAAAGAAAATATGTGTAATGCTAAATGTAGTGCACTATTCGTTCTCATACCTGATACATGCAGAATTTGTAAGACAAAATCGTAAAGCGTACGATTTTGTCGTGGAGTCTATCTCCTGACGATGCTTCGGTTACGGGGCGAAACAATTGTTGAGATTGTGGTGGTGAATGTCTGCAGTGCTTGTGTATTGTTGTGCCATCGGTGTCGGGTAGTGCATAAGTTCTTACAAATTGTGCATATATCAGGTATGAGAACGAATAGTACACTACATTTAGCATTACACATATTTTCTTTTATCGCGGATTATAGCAAAATAATATTCTCATTACTTTTGTATCTCTTGGTTGTATGCGGAAGGAAATTAGTTGAGTAATACACTGTACTGGATTGCCATGCATTGCATTTAATTTGAGTTTGATAGATCTACGGATAAATGTAACTAGATTTATACACGTAATATATATTTTGACTGGAATCTCGGTGCGCTCAGGTCAGGTCGCTGTTACTCTCCCTTCAGCTGCATGGGTCGCGGGTTCGACTCCCGCTAAGGGCCAATATTTTCTTAAAATAATTTTTTTATTCTTCAAGTCTAGGTGTATTTTTTGTATTTATGCATTTATTATACATTTACCTATTACCCATAACACAAGCATTAATTTATTTACTTTGGAGACAGATAACCATGTATTATATAAGTGTCCCATATATTTATTACTAGCTGACTGGTCAAACATTGTTTTGCCATATAAATTTTTTTGTAATACATGATTTTTGAATAACTTTCACCGCTTACTTAGCGCAAGGAAAACTTTATTGCTTATAACTTTTTTTTATTGCTGCTCCTCTTCTATTCTTAGCGTGTACTATAGCGTATAGCCTTCCTCGATAAATGGACTATCTTACACTCAAAGAAGTTTTCAAATCGGTCCAGTATTTTCTGAGATTAGCGCGTTCCAACAAACAAACTCTTCAACTTTATATATTAGTATTAGTATAGATATTAATGTGTGAAAGCTTCATGCTACTGACCTTGATTTGGCGTCCTCTAAATAAAGACTCGTCCATAGCCATCGCTGTCTGAACACTATCTTTGTCTCCAAACTCTATGTAGGCGAAACCTTTTGGATGTCCGTCAAACCTATTGCATAATATCGTTACCCTGGAATTATAAAATATTTATAACAGTGATTTTTATTTACCACATTTAAACATTTGACTGGCCCGTTGGCGCAGTGGGTAGTAATCTTGCCTTCAGCACCGAGGGTCGCGGGTTCGATTCTTGCTGAGGGCCAACATTTTCTATAAATGAATTTGTTGGTCTTTGAGCCTGGGTGTATATTTGTTATTAAGTATGTATTTAAAAATTATATAAGTATATATTCACCAATTGTCTCTCCCATAACACAAGTATTTAGTTACTTTGGGGTCGGACGACCGTGTGTGTAAGTGTCCCATATATATATATTTAAAAAAATATATAAATGGATCTCAATTTCCCTTGGTCATAACATCATGCATAAACAGACATAAAAATTCCGCTACTTTGTATTGCTAAATATTGTCAGAAGGTTCATATGAAAGAAGGACTCGCTATTCCTCACCTCGCCCCTATTAACTACCTATTTGCCAATGGTATAACTTAAATAATATAATGATATCATAAAAATAAGCCATACCTATTTATGGAACCACAGCCATGGAAGTGCTGTTCCAACTCCTCCGCAGTGGCCCCATAGTCCACGTTGCCAACATAAACTGATCTATTGTCAGCTTCTATTTTCTCCTCTATTGACATGTTTAGTGGACTTGCTGTGTAAAAGCACATAAACCTGTTTTTACATATTTCAAAAAAAGAATTATTATACTAATTTGTATAATTATTTAAGAATTCCATTACATATAAACCTGTTCTAATCATGAAGCTGGGATATTCAAGTTTGATTAATTAATGAGAAGTTTATTAAAGCAAATAGCACAGTCTAGGTGTAAGTTCTAACTGACAGAAGAATAGAAGCTTAGGGTGGACCTTAAAAGAGATATAACAATAACAATAAATAATAATAGTATAACTCACAAAAATGCCAAAATTTCATATCAACACCTGAATAATCTAGATAAACCTCATTAAATTATGTAAAGTTTTTAGGGAAATCAGTGCGATATAACCACCCACAAATACACATACACGCACAGACAGACACACGACCATATACACGCTGGTTATTCATACTATGAAGAAATATAGCAACGCCATGTGGTATCCGGCCAAGTAGAATAGACCACCCTCATTTCATTGGTGTCCGGTTGAGTAGAATAAATCACCCTCATTTCATACCGCGGTGTAAAATACGACTAAGGTAAGTTAACCCACCGTGTGGTGTCCAGTTGAGTAGAATAAACCAACCTCTTTTCTTACCGAGGTGTAAAATAAGACTAAGATAAGTTGACATCAGGCAGGCGGTCGGTAGGAAAATATACGTATTTTAGCCGTAGCCAAATCATGTGACAACTTGTTTATAACATGTTGTACTGACACACTTAGAGTGAGATAAGGGGAGGTGGATGATAATCTGTATTTTGTATTTATTATCTTATAAAATAATGGCATTGTGCACTCCTCTATATCCAACTAATATTATAAATGCGAAAGTTTGTGAGTATGATTTTGGATGTATGCCTTTCACGGCGAATCCGTTGGACCTATATCAATGAAATTTGGCACAATTATTCCTTATATACCTGCATACTATATAGGCTATAGAAATCCTGTTAATTCTACAGGAATAGGATGACACTAAAAGCGCCATCTGTTAGCAACCTATCACACTACAACAGTTCATGCGTACGGAGTTGTGGGTATAAGCTAGTAAACTATAACAATACCAAATGTCCTAACCCTCTGGGTCTTAGTTATTTTAGAACTTAGCTACTCTACTGATGTCTAAGCTTCACATAATTATATATAGATACTCACTAAGTCCAGGTGGACTACCCATGCTCATCTGTTTGTCAACTTCTGTGTGCATCTGTTTTAATTTTTCAGCCTCTTCTTCCATCTCCCTCACCCTGGCCTTGATCGCAGCGAGGTCAGGAACCTCTGTGCCTGATGCTTCATCCTAAAACAATTTTAAATTAAATAACTTTTAAAAAACTATTAAAAAATAAACTATTACAAAAGAAACGTATTGACTCTATTTAATCTTAGTTTAGTTTTTGGTTTAAGGTAAGCGCACTAGTAATTGACCATGTACTAGAGGTTGACCGCTTTGTATGAAATATTATATAATAAGCATTTTCTTTGTTGTAGCTAATAAAAAATATTCATTAATAATATTAAATTTTAAATATTAAACAATGGGCTATACTTTTGAGGTAGGGAGTTGTTAATAGATGGCAACAGGTAATTACAAATTTATAATTTATTAGCTACAACAAACAAAACGCTTATTATTTAAAATTTAATACAAAACGGTGAACTTCTAGTACATGATCAATTACTAGTGCCCTTACCTTAATTTGTTTATTCAAATCTTAATAATAATCATACAAAACATTGAATTAGTGTGACAACATACATGCAATAATACATTTATATCTTGATATCTCTTTTATCCATAAAAACATATATACTCTACACATTGAAAGCAGCTTGTGCAAACGACAGACTTTATCCATAAGAACTCTACACATTGAAAGCAGGTTGTACAAACGGAATAAACATATCAACCAACTGTCACATTCAATCCTTATTGCTTCAGTTAAGGGCAAAATTATTTCTGAGGTTATGGTTGGGAATGTGTGCACTGCTATTAATGTAGTGTGGTGGTTTAAAGTGCATGCGGTTTATGAATCCTTCATGCATAAAGTATGACCACAGATAGTACAAACTACTCTTAGCAATTCATTGGTTTTCTCTAATTGCAGATTATAGCATTATAATATATCATTACTTTTTTATTAAGGACCTCTGAAAAATAACACCTAATTCTATAAAATCAGTATTTAAAGATTCATGGAAGAAATATTATTTGGAAACTTGATTCTGTCAATAACAAATCACTAACTTTCTGGTTTAAACAATATGCCCATGTGGCATATTATGGCATGTGGTACTAAAATGATAAGGTTCTAGATTTTGATTTCAATAATATAAGAAATGGTGCATTCTGCTGGATTACGCCTCTAAAGAACAAATAACAACACAGATCACCATATTTCGGCCAGAACTATTATCACAAAACTTAGCAATATATAGTAATTGTTTGCAGTAAACTAAATTACATGAAGAATATATAGATGTATTTTTTTATGATTAATGCAATCCAATACGATGAGTTCTAGTTTTTATAAAACCTATATTACTTAAAACTTCAGACATACTTGTTAAATATTAATTACCTTACAGCAATTTTTTATTTATTAATTCTCATGAATTTAAATTGTTTTTGAGAAATATGCAAATGAAAATATAGCACAATAATTATAAGCTAACAATTATAAATACTCAAGGAACAATTACTTTTATCAAACAATAATATAATTAATTTTGTCTTTTATAGGGCTTCACAATTCGAGTGATGTGTTAAGATGGATAGTACAGATAAAAGGTAATTTTTATTTCATTATTCTTTGAAACAGATTTTTCCATTTGTTTTACTCTTACAAATCTGTACCCATTAATATGGCAACAAACTTTAAGCAGACCTTCAACTCTACAATCACCAAAAGTCTTGCAACACTCATAGATTATTGGCATAGGCCTAAATTGGCTATAATCTTTTACTTTACATAGAAAGCATCCATTAAAATATCAATGATTAACTATTTACTCCTTAGGAGACAAGAATAATGATTATTATTTTACTCCTTAAGAATGATGACTTTGTTATTAGTTTCAATGTTTTATTTCTATTAACATTATATATTTCCATTGGTCCTTGTGTATTTAGAGATGAATGTATTAAAAATGATTATTAAACTTACCTTGCAACACAAAGTATTCATAACCCCGGAGGTTATTGCTATTTAAAAAGTGCAATCATGTTTGATTTCCATTTAATAAATGTGCAAAATTATAATATACAAAAAAATTCACAATTTAAAGCAAGCCTATTTAAATACAAATCATTTTAGAATCTTAACAAGTTTGTATGTTTAAGACATACATCCGACAAATTAAAAATCTTATCATTTCTGGTCTTTTATATATTTTGGCAGCACCTTATAAAAAGAATTATGGAAATTAAATTGAACTAAATTAAAGTTTTACAAATCAATTACTCTGGAATACTACAACAGCTCAATAAATCTATATTTATTACTCAATAAATCTATATTTAACAATACTATGTATTGTTATAGTTCCACATATTAAAATTTATCTTGCTTCACTGTTTCATTTCAGTTATATACAATAATTGATTCCTTATATACTACTGATAAATGATACTTGGTCATTTAGTAAGTGTGAACAGTATTGGTTAGTTTAGCATACATATATGAGATATTTATTTCAATATAAGATTTAATACGACAATAGAGAATTACTTACTACAAATTTACAAAAGTCTGGCGATAATATGCAATATTTGAAAATTGTTAATCTTTATATACGATTCGAAATATAGTATTCAAACACTATTTTATACGAAAACAATTTAACAAATCGATGGGGGTATTAAGGAATAAGAAGGGATAATTTACATTAGGCATTTTGTTCCAAATTATTCTCATGGTTTATAGCGTCCCAACCGAAGCTTTCGTAACTGAAGGCAATGAAACGTGCAAAGAAAGATATAACTGTAATATTCAGTTGTATGTGGTTAAATTGATTTTATGAAATATAAAGGGAACTCCTAAAGAAATACACTTACGCCCAAGCTGTTGTCGGTCATATTTACTGAACCGTTGGCTCCGTCCAAATGATTGTTGTCAATCGAGTCTAAATAATCGTCATTATCTGCCATATCAACCCACTGTCACAGTAATAAATTATTATCAAATCTTCAAACCAAACACTTTACACGAAACACCTGCAAACAACATACTTTCTATGAAATATAACTTAATTTGTTCAAATTATCCAATGTCCTAAGGATGCTATCTGACGTACCGGTAACCAAAGTGTCAGAGTGACCTAGTTTAAAAATATTATTAGCACGATCTACTTTAAGGTATTTCACATCACACCAAATATTTATACTTCGTAAAGAAATTGCTTTACATGTAATATTTACAGATTTGTTTTATAACAAATATATTGTATTCGGGCTAAAACAACGGTTTGACAAGCGATGACACAAGTGACATATTAAAAATTAAAACTATAATTTACACCGTGTAGTTTATCTGTACAAATTTAAAAATTATGTTAAACATTATGGTTATTTAAATAAACTAATAAATTATTATTAAAATAAACTAAATATGGTTATTTAAAAAATTTAAATATTATGTTTAACATTTAAAGTTGTAAAAACTATAAAAAATATAGCAATATTTATATATTTAATAACTTTTACAATAAATGCTCTTTTACAGTTATTTAGCTAATTAACTAAAAAAAGAAATTTCGAACTCCAAAATAAAGCTAATGAACCCTATTCCAGTCAGTTATGAATAAGGAATTTTTTATTTATTAAATGCAATATGTATTCAATTCATTAAAATATTTTAACAACCAATATTAATATTAAAAATTAAATCAAAAATAAATGTTGTACTTAATTATGCAACTTACTTTTATCGTATAGCGTTAGTGACGCATACTACTAAAAATCATATGAAATAATAACTCCTTCGAAGACGTAACTACAAAATGAAGTTATTTCACAATTATTTTAATTCCTAATTGTTTTTTTAACGAACATCATCTGGTTCTGTACGCTTACAAAAAAAAGCTTCCTTAAATCTGTTTTCTTTACATATATGAAACATGATTATTAAATTACTTTTAAAGAATAATACTAACTGCTTCGATGTACTCATAATTTAGCTTCGGGGAAATGTCATTTGTGATAAATCTTGATAATTCAATTAATTGGCACCACTTAATCAATTACAAAATAATATCCTTAATGTGTTCATAAATTTAAGCATTTTCATTAATCTACGTCTCATCATAGAATCTCATATTTAAAATGAACCATAGAATATACTGTGCTATAACTGCTAATATACTCTGTGGAAAAAATCAATAACAATCAGTTTTGCATCGATTTTTCAATTTGCAATATTTTTGGCCTTAGGACCAGAAATTTGTAAGATAATAGTTTCGATCAATAATAATTAGTGTTTTCGCTAGTTGATATGCCTCTTAAAAATATTTGGCTCAATGCTTTTCTAATTGTAAGTTTGAATTTATTGTTGATTATATTTTTGTCTTAGCGTTAATACAAAAGTAATGATAATATTATTTTGCTATAATCCGCGATAAAAGAAAATATATGTAATGATAAATGTAGAGTATTATTCTGATACATGCAGAATTTCTAAGAACTCATGCACTACCTGACACCGATGACAACTATACACAAGCGCTGCACACATTCACCACCACAATCTCAACAATTGTTTCGCCCCGTAACTGAAGCATCGTCACCTTTTTTCAGGTGATTTCGTGCATCAATTGGTTTCACGTAATTTACTTAAGTTGGTCTCTATCTCAAGCGCAACAAGAATTATAAAGATGCCTCTCACTGCTGACGTAGCCGCTCAACAAGTACAGGTAATGTATAATTTGAATTAGCTCTTGCGTTCCCATATTTATGGACTTCTGTACAGATATAACCTACATCAGTCTCTAGGCTTTCAACCATGTTTCTTCATACCAAAAATTACATCGCTTTGTTGGCCTTCTCGGATGTGTAAGAAGAATAAATAAAAAAACTAATACTTCACTTTTTCAATTCTTCTTTAACTGATTGACATTCACTGCTGTTCATAGGTCTTTTTACAGTATCTTAATACCATACAATCTGTGCCTTTTATCCATGGGCTCTCACCTCTCACCTCAAAAAGGTTGTCTTTTTGAGGTGGTCAGTTCACTCTTGTAGGTGGTCCACAGATGATGCGTTTTTCGGTGCTGGTTGCCATTCCAACAATTTAAGAACCCTATGAACAGTTGAATAGCAAAAATCTGTTGTTTTTGTAAACATATATCATATTTAAGAGTTGGTAATTAACTTATGCTTAAAATATTGGTAAAAGGTGTCAGTGTTTACTTAATTTTAACATATTGTTTGCAGGAGCGTTTAAGATCTCTACATAGGTTGATATATGAAATAGAAAATGAAAGAAACCGCAATGAGCAATGTATAGATTCTATATTGAAAGCTGAAAAATCTACTGAATCTTCATCATCTGCTGATGATTCATCAAGTTCTTCACAACAGGTATTTAATTAAACTTTTTCATTTAATAGCTCTTTTTCATAAATGGTGATTACAAACAATTAAGTGAGAGCTTGATGGTCTGGTGGGCATATAGCTGTACTTGTCAATCATTGTGATGCCATGTCAATCATGCTATGTTTATGTCCTGGTGATACATCTTTAATATTTAAATGATTTAATCTTGTTTGTATAAATATATTTTCTGAATCTCAGAAACAGCTCTAACAATTTTCGTAAAATTCAGCATGTAGAGATTTTGGGGAAGAAAAATCGATCTGGCTAGGTTGTATTAAAAAAAATCTCTGTTTTTGGGCAGTGAAAAAAAACTACGAAAATAGATATAGGTAGCAACTCATTATTTGAGCTGTCAGATCTAAAGCTATGACAGCCTAATAGTAACAAGCGGACCAAAAAAGGTTCGAAACCTAGGTTCGATTCCCACACCTGGTGCTTTTTTTGTTTCTTTTTTTTGTGTCTTGAAAAATCACAGAGCAAGTCTCAGTCACCCAGTGTGTGTGTGTGTGTGTGTGTGTATATGATAATACTGTACTTATGCGGATCAGTGATCTAATAAAACCTTGAGATATAATATTTCTTAACTTAAGCCTCCTAGTTTTATAGTATTGTAGAAGAAAAATTAATCACACTAAGTTAATATTTTCTAATGTTATTGCATAGATGTAATTTATGATAAACCACAGACACTAAATCTAGTATTCAATTTATATACATGTGATTAACATTCATTGAGTGTGTATTAAAGCATCTTGTTTTATCATTTTTAATATGCATTGCAAAGATATGGTATAATCTCCTTCATAACATGCAGTTGCTATAAATTTAACTAGGCAATATAATCTCAATTCTAATTTTACTAAATATATGCAGTATAACTTCTATATACCAAAAATAACTTAACACATGCAGAATTCGTTAAAACATATGCAATTCAAAACCTTGACCACCATGACGACATACACTAGCACTGCACACATACACTACTACAATCTCAACAATAGTTTTGTATGGTTTAAAAAAGTCATGAGTTAATAAGTTTGCGTTTAATCTTTCTGTTCAAAGTTTACTATTTATTTTATATGTATCTCACACTGATGCAGTACCACATTATTATACAATATGTTATTGCGGGTCAAAGCTGAAAATCAGCGCCAAGCTTTAGAAACATATGTTGTGCAGTTCACCCATTCAGTATGGTGTAACAGACAGGTTTATATTAGTTTTAAATATCTGTTTGTAACACCATATCTGATAAATACTTTAAACAATTTTAATTGATTTATAGTTTGATATTTTCTCCAACTACTTTTTTGCATACTTCGAATTCATTTGTTGGTTTTGTTTGCTAGCTATTGGTTGTGTGAACAGTAGGTTTGATTTTAATAACGTTTACAATTATATTGTAAACGTTAATCAAAATCGTACACGATCGTACAAAATCGTACATCGTCAGGAGATAGACTCCACGACAAAATCGTAAAGCTTTACGATTTTGTCGTGGAGTCTATCTCCTGACGATGCTTCGGTTACGGGGCGAAACATTTGTTCAGATTGTGGTGGTGAATGTGTGCAGTGCTTGTGTATTGTTGTGCCATCGGTGTCGGGTAGTGCATGAGTTCTTACAAATTCTGCATGTATCAGGTATGAGAACGGATAGTACACTCTACATTTAGCATTACACATATTTTCTTTTATCGCGGATTATAGCAAAATAATATTCTCATTACTTTTGTATTATGGACCTCCGCAAAGTGACGCCTAATTCTATAAATTTTTTTTATGTATAAAATTGATTTTAATGCTGTATATACCTGTAATAAGTGATTGTAGCTGTCCCTGGTTATCTAAATTAGTTCTGTATTGTTATAATTGCTGTTGGTATATCTTAAAATAAAATTAATAAATAAAAATAAAATAAAAATAAATGATTAATTATTTAAATTGTTCAGAATACCGAATGCCCCTTAAACTTAAGGGAAAAACCGTATTATAAACGGTCATTAGACCTGTCGTAATGTATGGATCAGAATGTGGGGCAATAAAAGAAAAGGATGAAAGAAATGTGCATGCGAATGAGATGAAAATGTTAAGGTGGATGTGTGGTGTGACAAAACTTGATAGAATACGCAATGAGTATATTACAGGAAGTCTGAAAGTTGCGCCCATTACAGAAAAGATGAGAAGTGCGAGACTAAGTTGGTATGGTCATGTAATGAGGAGGGATGAAAATCATGTGACCATAAGAGTTCTAAATATGAATGTGGATGGATGTATGGCTAGGGGGAGGCCGAAAAAAAGATGGATGGATTGTGTGAAAAATGATATGCATTTTAAAGGAGTGGCACCAGAGTTGACGTTGATAGAGGAGAATGAAGAAGACATATTGTGCCGACCCCACTTAGAGTGGGATAAGGGTAAGAGAATGATGATGATGATGTTCAGAATTCAGGTTAAAAGAGTAATTTACATATACATGTAAAATATTTTTGTAAGCAGATGCAATTGAAAAGCTTATACAAGGCGGGGCTTACTGCGGCTGAACAGGAAGAGAGGGTGCTCCGCGCTGCTCTGTCAAGGATCTATGAAATTCGTGCCATCAAGAATGAAAGAAGGATTCAGGTCAGTTTCTTACAAAAACCTATAATGCCTTGTGTAATGTTTTATAAACATTTTAGATTTAAACAATAACTAACACGCGCGCAAAGCGAAAGTTTGTGAGTATGGATGTATGTTTGCTACTCTTTTACTGCGAATTCGCTGAGCCAATATCGATGAAATTTGGCACAATTATTCCTTATACACCGGAATAACATATAGGCTATAGAAATCCTGGTAATTCTACAGGAATATGATATTTAAAAGTGCCACACGATAACAGTCCATGCGAACGAAGTCGCCGGTAAAAGCTAGTTAACCATAAGAGATATGCTATTGTGGACTTTTTTTAAGTACTTTTGTAGATCTACAATTGCGTAGTACTTTACTTTAATGTATCGCTACTGGTTTACGCGCGACTAAAGCTCCAAGCAGGCGAGTTTACTTACAACAGCGCGACGTCTTCAATACAATTTAAAAAAAAAACCGTAATGTTCCATTAACCTAAACCGTACAAAAATCCGTTTAGTTCCAATTCCAGTAATTTCGAATGATACATGCAAATTGCAAATTAAAAATAAAAACAGAATTTATTGCTTGCTACAGTTCTTTAGAACTGTACTTGTGGCGTCAGTTAGGATGTCATTTTTGGATTTCTTAATATTTAATCACAGATTAGAAAACATTTCTGCGCATGCGGGTACAATAGCTGAGTTTAACTCACGATTTCCCCTCCCCCAACTCTTACATACAGTTTGTTTGTAATCTCTTTATTGCATTAATAAAAATACAAAACAACATAATTTGCAATGGCGGGCTTATTTCGAGATATTATATAGAAAAAAGAAAATTTTGTGTACGGGCTAACACTTATATTTGCAACGTCAGCATTTTCGCCATATTTTTAATATTGTATCTATTGGAACTTACAACGTTTGTGGCCACGCGTGTTTCGCCTATCAAATTTATATCAAAATGACTGGTCCGTTGGCGCAGTGGGTAGTGATCCTGCCTTCAGCTCCGCAGGTCGCGGGTTCGATTCCCGCCGACGGCCAACGTTTTCAATAAATGAATTTCTTGGTCTTCTAGTCTGGGTGTATATTTGTATTTAAGTATGTATTTAAAATTATATATGTTCACCAGTTGTCAGTCACCCATAACACAAGTATTAAGTTACTTACTTTGGGAACGGACGACCGTGTGTGTAATTGTCCCATATATTTATTTATCTATTTACCATAAAAAATGTTGGAAAAAAACCATGATTGGAAAAAAAAGTGTACAAAGGTCAACTTATCCCTATGACAGAGATCTCTGCCAGCTAACCTATGAAGTGAGACAATTTATATTAAAGAAAAAGTTGGTACGCAAATATCAAACATTATGAATTAGAATTACCTACTAATAATTTCCTAATTTAACAATATTTATTTATTATTTAAAGTCATTATCATATGTCATATAACTATCAAATCATTATAGTCAAAGAATCTATCAATTAAGCATCACAGTTTATCAATCTATCAACCAAAGATTGTACAGGGTAGTAGCAGTCCGTACATTATGGTTTCATTGGATTTTAATTTATCGAGTTGGTACTGTGTTTGTGGTCAGGCTCGTCATGCGGGCAACAAAGAGACGATAGGCTGCGGCGCTCTGATGAAGATGCTGCTGAGCGCGGCGCAGACCCTGCCGCTGCACGTGGGCCGCGTGGGCGAGCGCGCGCCCCCGCTGTGCGGCGCGGTGCCGGCCGACGGCGGGCACATAGCGCGCCCGGGGGACGCCGTGGCCGCCCTCGTCAGGGTCTCCGAGAAGGAGGAGAACTGGATTTTGGCAGAGGTACATACTATCGGGAACGGCCTAATAAACAAAACTCAACTTTCACGACTTCATGTTTGATGATTTAAGCAATTTAATTTATGTACATAAAAATATGAAGAATTATAAAACAATAGGTGATGTATACAATAGACAAAGCAGGAACCGATATAAGCTTGCGGCTCCTGCTTTGCGCCTTGCAAAAGTAAGTCGTTAGTGGGTTTTGGTATAAGTTTTTATAATAAAATTTCGCAATCAATTTCAGCTTTGCCATTACAGCAGTTTAGAAGTACTGTTAAAAAGAGGCTGATAAAGAAACCCTACTATACTCTTGAGGATTATTTAGAAGATAAGAATGTGTGGATATAGCTCTCTTTGAACCTGTACAAGACAGTAACGACTTAATGTAACTAATATTAAGAATTGTATTTTTTAAAAAGAGCAACCGCCGAGTTTCTTACTGGCTCTTCTCGGTTATTTAGGCGAATTTGCCCCTAAAAGGGATCTCTTCCAGTCAACCTTTGAATAATAAAAGGAAAAGGACAAGAATTGAAGAAAGAGAGTACAGGTCATATAGTAGTATTGTATCTGTATGTAGAAATTTCTCCTGCTCCCCAAGAAGAAAGTAATAATGAGATTGTAATACAATCTTAACAATCGTTTCGCCCCGCAACCGAAGCATCATCAGGAGAAATACTACACTACAAAATCCCAAAGTTATCATTACTTTTGTATTAGAGCTATACTTGGAGCATCTACGTGTATAAATCAGAAATGATCAGATCTGTAGAAGAACTCAAGTCACCGACATAGCTCATAGTGTCGTGAGGCTGAAATGGCAATTAGCGGGACACAAAGCCGAGCTAGCGATGGGCGTTGGGGTCCTAAGGTGCTGGAAAGGCGACCTCGCACTGGAAAGCGGGGCGTTGGTAAGTCGCCTACGAGGGGGACTGACGACCTCAAATAGGTCGCGGAGAACCGCTGGATCCAAGCGGCACAAGATCGTGGGATGTGGAGATCCCTTAAACATTTGTTCAGCAATGGACGATGGACGCAAAAGAAGAAGAAGAGAATAAATAAATATATGGGACACTTATGATGTAATGAAAAAAAAAGCTCAGACTCAGCATAATACTGTGTGCCCCGACAGGAAGCACACAGAACTGATTTTCAGCTAAAGCCTATTGAGGTACGTCACGGACGACTGACTAAACAGATTACTATATATAGTGTATCGTTGTATGGGAAACAAGCTAAACACCAAAGCAAAGTGATATCGACGCTTTAGGGAGTTTGTCGTTAAATCGAGTGATATGGAGTTTACACTGTATTTATATTTAATTTAATGTCGTTATCACGTGCAAGGTGGTCAGCTGGCTGCCGGCCCAGGGCAAGTACGAGGTGGACGACATAGACGAGGAGCAGAAGAACCGGCACGTGCTGAGCAAGCGGCGCGTGGTGGCGCTGCCGCTGATGCGCGCCGACCCGCGCACCGACGAGCCCGCGCTGTTCCCCAAGGGCGCCGTGGTGATGGCGCTGTACCCGCAGACCACGTGCTTCTACCGCGCGGTGGTCAACCGGCTGCCGGCCTGCGCCGCCGACCCCTACGAGGTGCTCTTCGAGGTAGTTATGTCTTATGGAATATTGCTATGGGGTAAATTCGCGGATAATAAAAAACCGTATTACAAATAAGAGTCATAACGGCCTGTTACAATCCCACTTCTGAGAATAGACCTCTTCTCTCCGTTTTTGGAGAGAAGGATTGGAGCTAAGACCTACCACGCTGCTCCAATGCGGATTGGCAGATTACACATATCGCAAGATTTCTCTAGAGATATGCAGGTTTCCTTCACCAGAAAGTGTGTGATAAATTGCAATTATCAATTAGACACATAAATTTTAACTGAAAAGCTCGTTGGTGTCTAAAGGTATATTCCACCGATAAACGTATATTCCACTTTTTTAAAGGACGGCAACGAACTCGCTCCTAGTAGCGGCCTGTTGCAATTCCACTGCTGGGCATATCCCACCAATCTCCATCTCTTGAGAGAAGGTTTGGAGCTAAGACCTACCACGCTGCTCCAGTGCGGATTGGTAGGTTACGCTTATCCCCAAATTTCTCTAGAGATATGCAGGTTTCCTCACGATGTTTTTCTTCACCGCAAAGCGTGTGATAAATTGCAATTACCGATTAGATACATAAGTTTTAAAAGAAAAACTGGTGTCTGCCGGGGTTTGAACTAGTGATCCTCTCAAAAGAGTCGCACGGTCTTATCGCTAGGCTAGCACAGCTAAAAAAAAAGAGATCTGACATAAATTTTTTATGAGGCCATCAACAATATATACATTAAATACGTGTTCAGAAGTTACATGATACATTAAATAATTTAAACTAAATGCTATATTAATTAAAGATTCATGTACAATAATAACAAACATCCAGATTCAGATACTAGAAGCAAAATCAATATATAAATACAAAAAAGGAAAAATATAAATACGTGAGATAGGTATCAGAAAAAGTTTAATAAGGGATTTTCTAAACATTGATTCGGAATCGTACATTATATGGAACATATTACCTTTAGATAACTTATTATATTGACGCATAAGTCTATTTAAGGAGGAGTTTTGTCCTATATATGTTTTTGACAGTTGATTTATGATTTAAGTCATAATTTCCTGGGAGAGAAGTTTAAGGAAATAGGTTAAGTTTAAGGGAAAATTCTTACATTTGTTTCACAGTATATTTAAAGTAATTTAATTTACAAAGTAGAAACCGACATAAGCTTGCGGCTCCTGCTTTGCTCCTTGCAAATTAACATAAGTTGTTTGTGGATTTGGGTATGAGATTCTGTAATAAAATTCCGTTAAAAAGTTGTATTAAAGTTGAGTTTTATTTAACACAACTCATGGTTTTTTGTATACGATTTAACTAAAGGTTTTGTGTTCACAGGATTCCTCTTACGCGGACGGGTACTCGCCGGCCGAGCGAGTGGCGCAGCGTTACGTGATTGCTATAAAGGAAGGCAAGGTGGGTAACATTTCGTCATTAATTTCCTTAAGATTATTGCATCTGCTCTAACCTCTGAAATATATACATATTATATAACAAAATCCCTAAAAGATGACTGTTTGTATGTAATTGATTTTCTCAAAATCTACTTAAAGGATTTTTGCTTGGTTATTAAAATATAGTGCCATTCTTGCCATTCATTCAGTAGTAAGTAAAGTAGTAACGGCCTGTTACTATCCCACTGCTGGGCATAGGCCTCTTCTCTTCGTTTTTTTTTTTGGAGAGAAGGATTGGAGCTAAGACGCTGCTCCAATGCGGATTGGTAGGTTAAATACATCCCCAGAATTCTCTAGAGATATGCAGGTTTCCTCACAATGTTTTCCTTCACCGAAAAGCGTGTGATAAATTGCAATTATCAATTAGACACATAAGTTTTTACTAGAAAACACATTGGTGCCTGCCCCGGGTTTGAACCCTAGACCTCCTCGAAAGAGACGCACGGTGTTACCGCTGGGCTACCACAGCTTATTCATTCAGACCGCTTATAATTTGCATTTTTACTTATTCGTCTCTATGGCTTTTATTTATTGCGATATGTTTGTATTATTTTAGAAAAAACCATTATGTTTGAATAAATTATAAAATTGGTGATTTGATTGATTTTGTATTAATTCATTGTGAATAATGTATATAAAATGCATTATTTTACCATTTTAAAGGTATTTCTGTGTTATTATAGGGCCGAGGCACCTGACATTCGCGCTCGGCCCCGCCCTCTGCGCGTTCATCGCCTCTCTCGACGAACTCTCTGCACTAAACTGGATTTAGGGTTGCCAACTATACTGTTTTTCACTTAAATATACTTTTGTAAACAATTAAACCGACCTGAGTAATATTCATAGTTTATGTATAGAAATCGACTATACTCACGTCGTATTCTATCGGGTCAGCTCGATGGTTCGTGCCGCGACAACGCTTTATACGAATGGAACTTATAAATAAAAGCCCCGAATGTTCTTGAAATTAGTCAAATAGACTTGATAGCATAAGACATGACTATAACCGGTTTCTATACAAAGGACTGTTGTCACCATTAAAATAAATTACCATAAGTTAGAAGAAAACAAATTTGTTTTTATTTAGCCAGAAGGCGCTCAATGCAGCACAATTACATATAACAATATATAATATATATTTAACGATTATATATTTTCTTTCAAAAATAAAATAAAGAAACCTATTGTATTAAAACATTAAATAATTAAGTTGTTAACTTATTAATATTTGTGTAACATTTTTTAGTGGAAACTTAATTGATATATGATACATTTATATTTAAACATTTATATAGTAATGGAACCATTGTTTCCCAAAAATAAAATAAATAGCTTAATTTAAGTTAAAATTGGTGAGTTATATTAATTAAAAAAGATAATCTTTCTAAAATATTAATATTTTTCTCAGACTTAAAATAGGCTTTATTTCATGTAAAAAATAAGTTGGCAACCCTACTTAGATATGTCATCGATGAAAAACAACTTCGGCACTTGATATTGGCTTTGGAAATTGCAAAATATTTCGATACTATTAATAGTGTTAACACTAATGGTATCGTTTTATTTTATATCGATATATTGGTACTGTTGTAGGATTCTCTATATATACGTTATTAAATACAGGTTGTATTTCTATAGCATTGCTTTAAATTATGTGTTGACTTTTTAATTTTGCCATTTTAATATTGCCAGCAAAAAAATTTCCAACATTTTAGGGGTAATCTTACTTATCTGATAAGTGTTTCTTTTTAAGGTTAATAATAAGTTCAAAATTGATTTCTTAATAATTATTTTGCTAATTTATATAAGCACTTTACGGTATTCCATACCACAGAAGTTACAATAGAACTAAGAAACTAACTAACTCCATTGTAACTTGTGAATTATTTTGCTGTAACTTATTATAGAATTTCACTTATTAATTACTTATTTCAGTAATTATATAATTATTCTATAAGTTTAGTTCTCTGTTTATATTTTATTTTTAAATATTGATAACAAAAATGAATATAGTAGTATATTTAGGTTTATAGATGTTAAAGTTCATAATTCTCCTGCCCATATCCCACTCTAAGTGGGGTCGGCACATGTTTTTCTCTTCTATTCTCAATTGAATATTCGTCAACTCTGGCGCTACTCCATTTATATGCGTGTCATACTTCACACAATCCAATACTCTTTTTCCGCCTTCCCATTAGTCAAATCGCCCAATCGATAACCTAGTGATATTCGTCCCTCCTTATATGTCCATACCATGTTAATATTGCACTTGTGTTTTCTAAAATGGACGCAACTTTCAGAATTCCCCTTATATACTCGTTTAGTATTTTATCCAGTTTTGTCACACCGTACATACACCTTAACATTCTCATCTCATTTTCATCCCCGTTTAATGAATGGGCAACATTCATTTAACGGGGATTTAAATTTTAAGATGTATTCGAAGGTCATATGTTATCCCTAAGAACTGCCGCCACTTCATCCATTCTGCATTCTTTTCTATAATGGAGCAACTTTTAGAATTCCCCTTATATAATCGTTTCGTATTTTATCCATTCTTGTCCCACCATACATCCTTAACATTCTCATCTCATTTGCATGCACTCTTTCATCTGTTTAGATATTAGTTATGCTTGCTAAATATACGAGTATTATGCATCCTTTAACATTTAATAATTTGTTTGAATTATACTTATATGTGTCTATTTATAGTAGTTAATCCAGTAGTGGTTTGTAGGATCTGTAGAGGATTTCATTATGTATATTGTATAGGCCAGGAATGACGAACCTATGCTACGTGACATAATATTTTATCATTCATCATCATCATCGGTCATTAAACTCATAATGCACTTAGAGAAAAAGTGAATGTGAGTGATCTTTTGAAGAGATTTTTTTTATTTTACCTTTTGGTATTAAACAGTTTTGAGTTGAATTGAATTTTCTAATCATAGATAAATAGCCTTTGTTTTCTAATAATATTGGAACTCATTTTTTTTCGACCTACTAAGAGGTGGCGCTCGCAGCGACCTGAATTCATAGAGATTTTCACCTGATCTTAATTAGTGTCTCTAAGTCAAAATGCATAAATTGATGCATAAAGGTTTGTCTACTCTGGTATAAGGGATTCTAAGTTATAAGGTTACGAAATATAATATAATTAATAAATAATGTAATGGTTGAAAAGTTGAGAAATGACTTGAAATAATTAGTAAAAATAATGAAGCACATGGTTTGGCTAATCATTGTTTTTTAGAAACATTGATAGTAGTTGCTTTGTACATATATGAAATGGTATATAAGGTTATTTTTAAAAGCATTGACTATTAAGATTAATATTTAGTTTTATTTTAGTTTATATCAATTTATAACAATAATTATCGCTTTGTAAGTACTATTCAAATAATACTGTCCAAAATGAATAATTTGACGATATAGATTTATCATAACATCCCATTAGTTTTCTTCAAATATAAGCTTGTATAAACCTATATAGCTTTGATTCGGTTTAGACCGCGGTACAAGTAATTGTAACGCTCTAAAAATTTTGTGGGTACGGCATAATCTATTTTGACTCAGCAAGACTCACGCCATCATCACATTACACGACACGTTAGCTTAGCTCACGACCCTGATATCAGCATCTAATGGCCGCTCGAGTCTCAGCGAGAGACTGGCTCTGTGAAAACCTACTGAATAGCGTATTGGGTATGTGATGTTATATACAATAACACGATATAATAAGAATACCACAATTCCCGTTCCGAGATGCACTTCTCTTGAAAGACGAACAAAGACTGCATTCAACTGAAACGTTTTAGCAATATATAGGAAGAATCCACCGTAAATAACATGACACAGGGTTGCCACCATTTCAGTCAAAAGAGCGCGATACTCTTTTCATGACGGTGTTGCTATAAAATACAAAACGAAAGTCATTGGCGACAACAGGTACAAGTGAATAAATGGTCACTTGATGCAACCGTGAATTCGTTAGCACGGAATAATGGGGAGACCAAAACACGCACAAATGTCACATTGACGGCGACAATGTTGTTCATATTATTGACCTTATTTGAGGCGGGTTGTATTTGTAACATTATATAAAAGTAAAATGGTAACTGTATCTCGTTATATACGCTAATATATGCGTAATATTTCGCTCCTGCCAAGCTCCTGCTTTTTTTACCTTCAATAATTAAAATTTGTTTGCGATAGAAAAACGGTTTCTTTTCCTATCTGCTAGGCCGATGTATAAGCTTTATTTGTGCCAAATTTAGCCAATATTGGCGCAACGGGTCAGCAGGGAAAGCGAAACAGTCAGACATACAAACTTTTCATATATAGTATTAGTATGTATAAGGCCTAAGTGTTTAAGGAACATAACTTATAAAAATTCATTTAAGTCTATTGAATTGTTTTATTCAATGTCTGCAATTCGAAAACCTATATTAATTTATTTTTATAGAAATTTACTACACTTGTCTAAAGTATTTCATAAAAACAATTTTTTTCTCAATTAAATTAAACTGTATAAGTAGACGATGATATAATTAACGATAAAATACGTTCAATATAAGTTTAATTTAATATAATTGTAAATTCTAGTTATTTTTTTACTATTATTAAGTTAATTAATTCTTTGGTATTTTTTAACTATTGTTAAATCCGTACCAGGCGTGAATAACTTAACAAGTACAAAACACACACTTTTCAGAGCAGAAATAAATAGGTTTACGTTTTAGAGAGTTGTTTAAACATACATAAGTTTGTATGTGCGACGTAAAGCTTTTACGATCGACTATACTGAAATATTCTCAATATAAATCAAGTAATGCTAATGCCAGTTAAACATATAAAAGGAAGTAAGTCGACTTATCAACATATTCACGTCTGGTACGGATATTAGTAAAAGAATACGTCAAGGTTTAGTTAAATTAAATTCTAAAACTTGAGCTATGATATAAAATGATGAGGCGCATGGATTGTTTAATTATAGTTTTAGATTTCAATGAATACTTCTAAGTACATTTTTGAAATTATAATATACATACTTTTAAAAAACTGTATTAACTTTTCTCAAATATCTGTATGTTAGAAATAAATATCTGTAATTAAACATTATCGTGTGTTTTATTTATTAGGTTAAGCTTTTCCTTAAGCTTTTGTGATATATCAACAAATTCATATTGTTTGCAAGGCTAACGAAGAGCATATCGTATTATGAATTACACCAATAAATATTTTTTTTGCTGCGTATTAAATTTGATTCTAAACTTATAAGGAGAAAATACTCATCGATCCGAAGAATTAAACATATTACCGTACTTTCTCAATTATAGTATTGTAGTGTAAAGGAAGGTAAAGGAGGAGAGCGGAAGTCGTAGCATAGAGATGTGAAGTTAGCTATGGTGAGGTGGGGTGCGGCGCGGAGAGGAGAATACTAACGCCATTTGACGCAGTCGTGATTTGTAAAAATAATAAATTGATTGACTTATTTTTCCTATATATTTATCCAATAAATAGGAAAAGATTTTTCCGAAAGTCAGGCAATTTATTGTTACATGTTTTAAATACTATCTCCTTCAAATAGTTGGTCGATACTATAAAAAAAACGTCGCCGTCATTATGTATCATTGAGTTGTTGAAAGATATTAAATGCGTATGCGTTGACTTTGGAACACTTGCTTTTCATTATTGCATAAGTATAAAGGAAAAATATCGTTGTTTTTATATTCAGAAGTGGGATTCATCTAAACTTTATTCTTTCTTAACTAAACTCCGCACACCAATCAGGACTACTTCAAAAGGCGCCACTACCCTCTCTGCCCCTCTCCACACTTCGCCACAGCTATCCTTTTTTTTCGAATTGACTGTATGCTGTTAGCCCTAACGGCTTTTAAAGCGTCACCGGGCGGGACGGGCGAGCGCAGAAGCATCGCCGAGGTTACGAAATGCGGAGAGTAGAGCGCAGAAGCTCTACTAGCGTCGGGGAACGTCGTCCTAAGGGTGCCTCCTGTGAGGCCGGACAGCTATCCTCAAGTCTCTGTACTACAACTTGCCCAGTCTTGTTTTTCTTCCGTTACAAGTTATTTTCTAAATTATTATAAGTTGTATATATATTATATTATTACATTATCTAAAACTTCTACAATGTATAGTAGTATATATTGTAGAAGTTTCAGATAATGTAATGTTTAAGAATCAATGAAATTGTACACAAGCTTTACCGTACACTGAGAATCTGAAAAAAAAGTAAAATAAAACAATCTTAAATTTTTCAAAGATTATGTACTATGAATATTAAATACTACATGATAAATGGTTATGTCCGAAATATACAGTCATATAATTTCGATTGTGGGTTAAAACAAATATGATTTAAACTTTTCCGATCATCACTTATAAACTAAGAGTAAAATATAACATTAATGGAAGCAAATAAAAAATATATATAGACTGAAATAAGTACAGTCAGATGAAAATAAAAAGGAACTCACTTGTAGGTAGCAGATACCTATGATAAATATTTAAAAATTTTTGAACAGATCACGACTGGACGAATATTTAAATTACATATTGTTGAAGCGATAAAAATGGTGCAAATTTATTAAAAAAAATTAAATAAAACCTTTTAAGTGATCCAATACAAATATATTCAATTCTGAAAACTTGGTCCTTTAAGCCGGATTGAAGGAAACTTGATTAAAATTTACCCTTTTTCATAATATAATGAATATATATTATTAGCTGAAGATTTACATCGTCACATACTTTTGGTCCTTCGTACCGGACTTAAAGCAATAAAATATCGTTCGATCGTGAACCGCGCATTAAACACTCCTTTATAATAAAGATTGTGAAAACTCCAATTCTATAAAGTATGGAGCCTTTCATTATATACAAAAAATGACTACATTGGTAAACAAAAATTGTTAAACACTACCTATATCAAATAGGTAAATATAAGGGTTTCGAAAACCATTAAAATTGGTTGTAAGAACTTTTACACAGCCATTACAAACTCATTTAAACTTACTTACTACGCAGCAATGAGCAACTTTAGATAATATGGCATATTAACACAATACATACACGTCCACATAAATAAGAAATGAGATCAATATAGTTAATTTGTGTTGTAAGTGCAATCTCTAATACCCTTTCATTTAATGAAACACTTTTATTGTAGTTATCTTATACTGCTGTTACTCTTCTTCTGCTCCTATATAACATAAGTTTATTGTGACAGAAGATTCAACTTAACACTAAGTCAAACATCTTAAAAAATCATTGGTTCGCTACAAACTTTTAGTAATTCGTGTCAACGCTTTTGTTTAAGTTAACTGTTTTCTTTGAGACAAATTGATAAACTTTTACACTAAATATTGAATTAAAGACATTTTTTCCGATTTTAACTGAAGCAGTCAAATGTGGGACGTGGGCAATTTGTCGTTAAGGGGGATCATTTTAAAATGAGCTTAACTAAACTTAAACCCTTTCGCTCATCCATTTAAATGCAATGCTAGATTTCAAATTTAAGGAAAAAACCAAATTTTCTTTCTAAAACCCATGATTTAAGTTTTTTCCCTTATGTCATATAAGGGTGTTATAAGAATTTTAGAAAGGCTAAGGTGGGGTATGGTACAAAACCTTAGGCCTAGAGTATCAAATAGAGCAAAAGAATGTGTGTATGTAAACATTTATCTTTTATATTAATATTCTTAGAAGATTTAAAAGACCATAGAGTTATACTAGAGTAGGGGAGCCATAATAAGAGTCACAATAAATATTGAGCGGTAAGAGACTCGTATACTTATCTTTATCTAATCTCATGTTAAAAAGAGAGAGATACAGTCTCATTTGCTTTCTCTTATTATAATAGGGCACATTTTAGGCTTCCTTACTCTAGTATAACCACTATGTTAGAGAACTGCCTTAAAATTCCTTTAACAATCTCTCTGATATAAATAAAGATAACAGAGCAAAAGAAACAATACAGTGTAAAGAAACTTAATTAGCACCAATTATAACAAAAATGGCCGATGTAGGCCCATATTGACATAGATAAAAAATTCGTACGTTTAATTGATTTTGAACGTTTTCGTTTTAGTCAAATAGATAATAAAGGATACACCTAGAGAGCTAAAAGCAATATTTTTGGTACTACAATAAATATGACTGAACTTCATTTGGATGTCTCGTGTAAATATGGCGGGTAATATATTATCTGGAAAGGAAAGATATTTAAATTGTATATACTTATGTTATGTTAATTACACATTATAGAATAAACATAAAGCTATATCTTTATCTTGTAAATATAATTTTATCTTGGTTACAGTTTTCAGATAATTAAAAATTGTATGTAACACTTTTTAATCAATTCATAAATATTGATTATATCCGTATCAGTCCTTAAATATATTGACGAGTCGACTAATGTTCTTTTGTATGTTTATGCATAATAAGCTTTATGATTGCCTAGTTTATATAGTAAATATTTCGGTGAAGTCGATAAGTCTTTTATATCGCACATACAAACTTGCGAATATATAAATAACTCCTAAACGTAAACCTATCGATAGCTGCCCTGAAAGTGTGCGTTTTAGACTTGTTAAGTTATTCACGCTTAGTATGGATATATTGATGTGGCTATCGTCAGATCGTGTCAATTTACTGGGGTCTGTCTGAGTTTACAGGGTCTGTGCGAGCTTACCGGGTCTGTGCGAGTTTCCCGGGTCTGAGCGAGCTTATCAGGTCTTTGCGAGCCTACCGGGTCTGTGCGAGTTTACTGGGTCTGTGCGAGCTTACCGGGTCTGTGCGAACTCACCGGGTCTGTGCGAGCTTGTCGGATCTGTGCGATCTCACCGGGTCTCTGCTAGATTACTGGGTCTGTGCGAGTTTACTGCGCCTGTGCGAGCTTACTGGGTCTGTGTGAGCTTACTGGATCTGTGTGTGTTTACTGGGTCTGTGCGAACTTACCGGGTCTATGCGAGCTTACCGGATCTATGCGAGCTTACCGGGTCTTTGCGAGCTTACCGGGTCTGTGCGAGCTGACCGGGTCTGTGCAAGTTTATCGGGTCTATTCGAGCTTATCGGATCTGTGTGAGCTTATCGGATCTGTGTGAGCTTATCGGGTCTATGCGAGCTTACCGGGTCTTTGCGAGCTTACCGGGTCTGTGCGAGGTTACCGGATCTGTGCGGGCTCACCGGGTCTGTGCGGGCTTACCGGGTCTGTGCGAGCTCACCGGGTCTATGCGAGCCTACCGGGCGTGTGCGTGCTTACCGGGTGCGTGCGCGGTCAGACCGCCTGCCGGTCGCTCACCAGCCCCTGCAGCTTGCGCGCCACGCCCGCCGCCGCGTACCGGGGCCGCTTCACCACGTCCGCGCCGTCCGCCGCGCGCTTCACGCCGCCCACCTCGCACGACACCATCGTGTTGATGGCGTGCAGGTCCTGGTACACGACATTTATGTCACACGCGGTATATATAGCTATTCAAATTCAAATTGTAAATATTATTACATATATTCGTTCGAGTCTGTATAGTATGAAGTAAAACGAATGTGCTTTAGTTAACACAACTGAAGTAGCACTTTTTGAGCTTCATCTATATACAGCAAACACGGAATACAGCAAAATAATTTTGACAGTAATTTCTGTACTATGAAATTCTGCAAAGTAACGCCTGCTTCTATAAATCGTCGTACGAGCTAATCATAAATAGTATTAAGAATTATATTTTTAAAAGAGCAACCGCCGAGTTTCTTGCTGGCTCTTCTCGGTAGGAACGTCTTTCCGAATTAGTAGTAGAGTTGACGATTCAAAAGCACTTGTTTACAAGTTTATTTAAATAAAGAATATTTTGAATTTGAATATAACAATTAAACATATAAAAGAAATCGACTTATCAACATATTCACGCTTGGTACGGATATAACATAAATGCCTTGCCGATTGCTTTAATGACTTGCCGAGTTTCTTGCTGTCTCTTCTCGGTAGAAACAGCTTTCCAAACCAGCAGTAGAGTTGACGATTCAAAAGCACTTGTTTAAAAGTTTATTTGAATAAAGAATATTTTGAATTTGAATTATACACTCGTGGTGAGATCACCTTGGCGGGGCTCCTGCTGAAGCGGTAGGTGAGGTGGTGCTGGTGGCTGGGCGGCGTGGTGAGCGGCTTCACGTACAGCTGGTGCCGCTCCGACACGCGCTGCCCGCCCGGCGAGCGGCCCGCGCGCGCCGCCCGCCCCGCGCGCCCCGCCGGCAGCGGCGACAGGCTGCACTCCTGGCACACAACAAAATAATATATCACTGGCCCGTTGGCGTAGAGGGTAGTGACCCTGCCTTCAGCTCCGCGAGTCGCGGGTTCGATTATCGATGATTCCATTATATTATCAATCGTGATCACGGATTGAACCTTAGACTGTTATTATAAACAAATGTAATCCTTGTATTATATGCATTTAAGAATTACATTTGTTTATAATAACAATCATTTTGCCCAATAACCGTGATTAGCAAGAACGCTACCCGCTTTTATATTATTATTTTATATACCGTTACTGGACGAAGTGATTGCTAGTAGTAAAAATGTAAATATAAAAAAATAATATAAAGTAGAAAAAGAATAATTACTAGTTAAAAAAAGCACAATGGCGGACTCATTCCAAAAAGGGATCTCTCTTCCAGTCATCCTTTGAGAAACTGATAGGAGAGTCAAATTTTATGAGTAGCGGTTGCAGTATAAACAAGAAACAACTGATAAGTGTACCAATGAAAAAAATAAATATATATTTATATTAAAAATATTTATACTTTGTATATTTGACTGGCCCGTTGGAGCAGTGGGTAGTAACCCAGCCTTCATCTCCGCGGGTCGCGGGTTCGATTCCCGCCGAGGGCCAACATTTTCTATTAATGAATTTGTTGGTCTTTGAGCCTGAGTGTATATATGTATTTAAGTATGTGTTTAAAAATATATAAGTATATATTCACCAGTTGTCTGTCACCCATAACACAAGTATTAGGTTACTTACTGTTGAGGATTACTTAGAAGATAAGGACGTGTGGATATAGCTCGCTTAGACCCTGTACAAGACAGTAATGACTGAATGTAACTAGTCATAAGAATTATCTTTTTAAAAGTGCAACCGCCAAATTTCTTGCTGGCTCTTCTCGGTAGGAACAGCTTTCCGAACCAGCAGTAGAGTTGATGATTCATTATTCATATTCGAATAAAGAATATTTTGAATTTGAATAAATTGCAATTATCAATTCAAAATCAGCTATTATACTATAACGTAAATAGAATTATAATATCATGTACATAAGGGTGTCTATTACTTATTACTAATGTCTTAGAATACAACTTACATCTTTATGCTTGCCAGTAAACCGCAGTGCGAAACTCTGCATGCATTTAACATAAACTTTGTTGTAGAAATTTATTAAATCTCCTCTCTCCGGTGATTCTGTAAAAAAGGACATAGTTAAAAAATCTTTAATTTATTATTAGTAATAGTTAGTAACCCAACGAGATGTATCAGTCAAGTGTTATAATGGCCCAAGATCCCGTGAGCGCCAGACCTTCGTCATTTTATAAAAGCTGAAACTTTGCCAGTGCATGCTCCCAACACAGGTAAGAACGATGGTAGATTATGGAATTTGGATCATAGTGGCTTTGGGAGATACGAGGTACTCAAGGTTGCAAAATTCCGAATTAATTTCGTCATAGTATAAAGCTTGATCTTTTGATATTACCTTTAGAATAATATTAAAAATCACGTCAGTCAATGCCAGACAGACACTTAGCATAGTGGAAACCCCCTTAAAGTTCATGAAATTTGACTTCTATTTACATCATAGTATAAAAGCTGATTTTAATATTTAATATTTAAATGAGTTAATCTTGTATATATATATATTCCGAATCTCGGAAACGGCTCCAACGATTTTCCTGAAATTCAGCATGTAGGAGGTTTTGGGGGAGAAAAATTGATCTAGCTAAGTTTTATGTAAAAAAAATATTGTTTTATCCCTGTTTTTGGGCATTAAAAAACTCTAACATTTATATTGAATTGAATTTTCGCCATTAACTGTCAAATCGGCGTAGCCTTTTCGGGTAACGGGCAGCCTCGAGAAATGTGAATGCCAAGGATCGATCCCCATCTAAATAATTGTTTTTCTTTTTTTTAAAGTTTTTTATTTTTTTTTGTGAAAAATTCCCGAGCGAAGCTCGGTCACCCAGATATTATATATTACTTGGATAAGAATAAGATGATGTTTCCCCTTTAGCCAGACATTTTCCATAGTTCCTACCCCAGCCAGACAAGCATAAAAGGTTGCGGTTGGAAAGAGCACGAAGTATATATACGGGTAGGTGCGAACGAGATGGCGAGTTAGGTCCCCTAAGACCCTACTAATACAGTAGAAGCTGCCGCGAATATATGAACCGTGAATATAGAATGGTAATTAATATACGGTTATAGGGGCATAGGTTTTTAAGAGACGAAATAAAAAAGTAAAAACATAAAAATCAGTTTAAAATAAAAATTTTGACTTTACATTTTGATAAGTTACATATTATCTTCGGATTTAGGCAATGTTTTAAAAAAAATTGTAATTTAGTAATATTTTAAGTAATAAGTTTGTTTTATCTAAATATTGTTTGTTTAATTCAATAAATTACCCTTTTTCCTACCCATATATGTATTAATTTATTAATAAGTAGCGGCCTGCCCCTGCTTCGGACGGGTCTAAAATATAGCCCATGTCACTCAATGAAAAAAAAAAAATTAAAATCGATCCAACAGTTTTGATTTATTGCATTTGCAATGTAAGCGGGAAAAAATGTAATTATTTACGACATCATATTGAAACCTCAAAAATAACAGTATTTTTCTACTCCGTATTAAATGTTTATCCATAAAAACCTTTCCCTTAAATCTCTATCTATTTAACAAAACCGCATCAAAATCTGTTGCGTAGTTTTAAAGATTTAAGCATACATAGGGATATATATGGACAAAAAAGAATGTGACTTTGTTTTATACTATGTAGTGATATATATATTTACACTATACAATGCCGTGTGGTATCCGGCTGAATAGAATAGTACTATCCTCATTTCTTACCGAGGTGTCGTAAAAGGCGACTAAGGTAAGTGGACCCGCCGTGTGGTATCTGGCTGAGTAGAATAGACTACCCTCATGTCTTACCGAGGTGTCTTAAAAGGCGACTATGGTAAGTTGACTCACCGTGTGGTATCTAGTGGTGGGATATAGGGACAGACAGAGAATGCGGCTTTGTTTTATACTATCTAGTGATAACACAATTATACCTTCATCGTTTCCCTTGTTGATTAAAACCGATCTATAAACATGGTTGTCCGCCAGAGGCCTCTGTCTGTAACATCGCATGATATCCGCGAACGTTCGTTCAACTTGATTACTCGCTGTGTTCGACACCTAAAATAATATGCAACATTTAAAATTAGAACATTTAGGTTCTAATACCTAAAACATGTTTGGAAAATTTAAAACAGTTATTGAATATTCAAAATTGTTATAAACCAAGTTATTATTACAAGTTGTTTTATAATTGTACACAAATATTGACATCGTCAACTAAGACTAAAGTAAGTAGACGTAGGGTAGGCGTCCGGCGAAAATACATAGCGAAATCATTTAACAACAAATGAATATAACTAGATATGGACAGAATCACCAATCACTTAGTGATCATGATATGAAAAACTTTTCATATGGCGCCACTATTTTAACGTAATGTGTACGAAATTTTGATAACGTAAATATACAAAGTATAAATATTTTTAATATAAATATGTATGTGTGTGTGTGTGTGTATATATATATATATATATATATATATATATATATATATATATATATATATTATATATATTTATTTCATTTGTACACTTATCAGTTATTTCTTGTTTATACTGCAACCGTTACTCATAAAATTTGACTCTCCTATCAGTTTCTCAAAAGTTGACTGGAAGAGATCCCTTTATGGGATGAGTACGCCATTGTGCTTTTTTAAGTTATAAAAAAGCACAATGGAAGAATATTACTAGTTAGTAATATTCTTTTTCTACTTTGTATTAATTTTTTTGTACTAGCAATCACTTCGTCCAGTAACGGTATATAAAATAATGATATAAAAGCGTTCTTGCTAATCACGATTACTGGGCAAAATGATTGCTATTATAAACAAATGTAATTCTTAAATGCATATAATACAAGGATTACATTTGTTTATAATAACAGTCTAGGGTTCAATCCGTGATCACGATTGATAATATAATGGAATCAATATTAATTTATAGAATTAGGCGTCACTTTGCGGAGGTCCATAATACAAAAGTAATGAGAATATTATTTTGCTATAATCCGCGATAAAAGAGATCGTAAAGCTTTACGATTTTGTCGTGGAGTCTATCTCCTGACGATGCTTCGGTTACGGGGCGAAACAATTGTTGAGATTGTGGTGGTGAATGTGTGCAGTGCTTGTGTATTGTTGTGCCATCGCTGTCTGGTAGTGCATGAGTTCTTACAAATTCTGCATGTATCAGGTATGAGAACGAATAGTACACTCTACATTTAGCATTACATATATTCTCTTTTATCGCGGATTATAGCAAAATAATATTCTCATTAGTTTTGGAATCAATATTATATTTAAATAGCTATCATATCCAAGCCTAAATGTAACATTACAATATTACAATGCGAAATGTGCTACAAACCTTGCAAATAACATATACAGCACACATCAGTATCTGGTCCAGATGTCGATCCCTCATTAGCTGCGTCTGGTGCATTATGGAATATTCCAGACACGTCCAGATCTTTCGCTTCAGCTCCTCGTCGGTTAAGCGAAGCCTCGTGCACAAATCGTTCATTCGAACTACAGCCAGACTGTAGAACTGTAGGGAAAATACAATATTTTTAATATTTAAGTGAGTTTATCTTGTATGTAATTATTTTCAAATAAAATCTAGCTAGATCGATTTTTCTCCCCCAAAACCTCCTACATACATACAGGTCCAACGATTTTCCTGAAATTCAGCATGTAGGAGTTTTGGGGGAGAAAAATCGATCTAGCTAGGTTTTATTATAAAAAAAATCGTTTTATGCCTGTTTTGGGCTAAAAAATTTATTAACATTTAAATTTAATATAAAACACTTTTAATGCCGTAAAATCAGCTTATTCAGGGAACGGGCGGTTTCGAGAAATGAAAATACCTAGGAAGCCCAACCTACCCAATAATTTTTTCCTTTTTTTTTGTTTTTTTTTTTAATTTAATTAATTTATATTAGACAATGGATAATAAATAAGTAAATATATGGGACACTTACACACACGGTCGTCCGTCCCCAAAGTAAGTAACTTAATACTTGTGTTATGGGTGACAGACAAGTGGTGAATATATACTTATATATTTTTTAAATACATACTTAAATACAAATATACACCCAGGCTCAAAGACCAACAGATTCATTGATAGAAAATGTTGGCCCTCGGCGGGAATCGAACCCGCGACCCGCAGAGCTGAAGGCAGGGTCACTACCCACTGCTCCAACGGGCCAGTCATTTGATTTGTAAAAAATGACGAATGATGAAATCGTAAAATACGTAGCTGAATCATGTGACAACATGTTTATAACATGTTATGCCCCACTTAAATGCAGAATTCCTTACTCACCCACCGCCAATAACACGACAATATACAAAGAACTGTACACGTTCACTACGGCAAATTCAAAATTTTCTTTATTCAAATAAACTTGTAAACAAATGCTCTTCTCAACATAATACTTAAAACTAGTTACATTAAGTCATTACTATCTTGTACAGGGTCGAACAGTAGCTATATCCACGCATTCTTATCATCTAAATAATCCTCAACAGTATAGTAGGCTTTTTGTATCAACTCATTCAAAGTGACCTTTTAATACTAAGCGTGCGATATCTTTAATATTTAAATGAGTTAATCTTGTATATAAATATATTTTCCGAATCTCGGAAACGGCTACAACGATTTTCCTGAAATTCAGCATGTAGGAGGTTTTGGGGGAGAAAAATTGATCTAGCTAGGTTTTATGTAAAAAAAATTATGTTTTATCCCTATTTTTGGGTTTTAAAAAACACTGTCAAGTCAACGTGGCTTATTCGGGTAACGGGCAGCCTCGAGAAATGTGAATGCCAGGGATCGATCCCCAACTAAAAAATTGTATTTTCTTTTTTTTAAGTTTTTTTTTGTAAAAGATTACCACTCAGATATTAAATAATAAAAAAGCAATGGTTTTACATTGTTTTATATTAAAAATTTAAATAAAAAAAAAGGTATTAACTTGCCTTTCTGAAAAATAATATTAACGAGTTGTTCGCCTTCTTGGGAGTGGTGTTCGGAGTGTTTTCAGCACTCGAAGGGTGTTGCGGTGAAGTGGACGGAGACGACTCTATTTTCAAGTTGTTTGTTTGTACTGAAAATGATTAGCGACATAAATAAATGGACTTTAGGTATAGAAATAATTTATAAAAGTAGGCGTCACTTTGCGGATAACCATAATACAAAAGTAATAATAAAATTATTTTGTGAAGTAGAATAGACCACCCTCTGTTCTTACCGAGGTGTCGTAAAATACGACTAAGGTAAGTTGACGTCAGACGTGTGTGTGTGTGCAATAAAGTTTTATCTATCTATCTAAGATTTTGAAAAGCTGTGATAGCCCAGCGGTGTGACCGTGCGACTCTTTTGAGAGGGTCACGAGTTCAAACCCCGGCAGACACCAATGAGTTCTACTATTAAAACTTATGTGTCTAATTGATAATTGCAATTTATCACACGCTTTTCGGTGAAGAAAAACATCGTGAGGAAACCTGCATATCTCTAGAGAATTCTGGGGATATGTGTAACCTACCAACCCGCATTGGAGCAGCGTGGTAGGTCTTAGCTCCAACCCTTATCTCCAGGAACAGAGAAAGGAGGCCTATGCCCAGCAGTGGGATTGTAACAGGCCGTTACTTTACTTTTACTATCTAAGATTTTACCTAATAGCGACTGGCCGGGTTTCACATAGTCCGTGAACAACTGCTTCTTCGCCTGGTCAGCCATTGGTGTGAGGTAACTATCGATGACTGCAGACACGGGCGACTGTAGGCCACCTGCAATGAACCACAACTGTTTGGTAAACACTTTATAAAGAGAATTTGAGTAACGTATGTTGCAATATGAGTGAGCACATACGTATGTTGGAATATGAGTGAGCACCAAGTTTGTTGTAATATGAGTAAGCACACAAGTGTTAAAATATGAGCGAGCGCAGACGTTTTTTGTAATGAGTTAGCGTAGTATGTTGAAATATGAGTAAGCTCAGACGTTGTTGTAATATGAACACAGAAATTTGTTGTAATACGAGTGAGCTCAGACATTGTTGTAATATGAACATAGAAATTTGTTGTAATATGAGTGAGCATAGAAGTTTGTTGTAATATGAAAACAGAAATTTGTTGTAATATGAGTTAGCACAGAAGTTTCTTGTAATATGAATGAGCACAGAAGTTTGTTGTAATATGAGTAAACACAGAAGTTTGTTGTAATATGAGCGAGCATACAAGTCTGTTATAATATGAGTGTGCACAGAAGTTTGTTATAAATATGAATGAGCAAAGAATTTTTTGGTAATATGAGTGGGCGCAGAAGTTTGTTGTAATATGATTAAGTACAGATTTTTTTTTGTATTTTAAGTGAGCACACAAGTTTTTTGTAAAATGAGTGAGCACAGAAGTTTGTTGTAATATGATTGAGCACAGATTTTTTTTTGTAATTTAAGTGAGCACACAAGTTTGTTGTAAAATGAGTGAGCAAGATGTTTGTTGTAATATGAGTGAGCAAAGAAGTTTGTTATAATAAGAGCTTGAACCGGCCCAATCATAATAAATTGGACAGAATTAAAGTTTTTACAATAGGTAATCTAATATGAAAAGATTTCAGTTTTTCGCTCATTCAATCTTGAGGATAGAAAATATGCAACAATATGCTAATGTTAATTATATTTATAAAAAGGTTGACTCTAGCTTCCCAAAATACAGGTTTACCTAGTTTGGGGGCTATGAGCAAGTTTATCTATATGTAGTGACAAGTTTAATTGATATATTTCCATGTTATCATCTTTTTCTTGGAAAATAAACTATGTTAATAACCTCTAATGTAATAAATATATCGGTACTATTTATTAGTTATAGTTACAATCTTTAGCAACACTAATTAATATAGTACATACTAATATTCCTCCGGCTATTGGGCGAGTCTTGTACGTATACTTCAGTGGAGGCGGGCACCGGAATCTTGACGAGCTGCTCCCAGAGTGGACTGTCTGAGGTCCACACTAGCGATTCCAACACTTGTTCCTCTACCTGTAACATAAACAAAAAAATATATATTTCCTTCACTAATTCTTATAAAATCATAAACAGAATCTGGGACCGCCCTAGTAAGTTAGGTACTAGTATTTTTACTAGTACTTCGAGTGGCCGATTCGATTTCCGCCGAGGGCCAACATTTTCTATAAATTAATTTGTTGGTCTTTGAGCCTGGGTGTATATTTGTATTTAAGTATGCATTTAAAAAATATATAAGTATATATTCACCAGTTGTCTGTCACCCATAACACAAGTATTAAGTTACTTACTTTAGGGATGGACAACCATGTGTGTAAGTGTCCCCCCATATATTTATTTATAGAAAGCTCCGCTCTTCCATTTCATACATAATGGGAAATAAGTTGGTAAGTCCGTGCGTGTATTATGTATGCGCAAGCGCTTGTGTGGGTGAGTATAGTGTGAGTGTAATGTGACACGACACACTTTGCGATTTTGTCGTGGAGTATATTTCTTGATGATGCTTCGGTTACGGGGAGAAACGATTGTTGAGTTTTTGTTAGTGAACGTGTGTAGTCCTTGTGTATTGTGGTGGCGGAGGTGGAGGTTTGAGCATGTGTTTTTACGAATACTGCATGTTTCAGGTATGAAAATGGATTGTCCACTCTACATTTAGCATTATAAATATTTTTTATTTTACTTCATCGCGGATTATAGCAAAATAATTTTATTATTACTTTTGCCTCAAGATACTTTAAAATCTAATATTAGACATACCGCGTTAAGGTGTTTTATGACGTCCCTGCTCAGTTTCTCCACCACAGCCTGCACCAGTAGCTCAATGATCTTGTAGAAGTGAAAAGCACTCAGTCCGTAGATCTCGAGCACGCGCGGGAACCGCAGCGAGTGTACGCCGTAAGCGTGCAGCACCACCTCGGTACAACACGCGTACACTGTGAGCTGGTACGTCTCTTGCGATAGAAGGATCTGGAACGAATTCAAATCAAAATAATCTATTTATTTATTAAGAAGACAAACAGTTATACGAAGCTGTAACACCGTGCTCCTTTTTCGAGGAGGTCTAGGGTTCAAACCCAGACACCAATTAGTTTTCTAGTAAAACTTATGTGTCTAATTGATAATTGCAATTTATCACACGCTTTTCGGTGAAGGAAAACATCGCATATCTCTAGAGAATTCTGGAGATACGTGTAACCTACCAATCCGCATTGGAGCAGCGTTGTAGGTCTTAGCTCCAAACCTTCTCTCCAAAAAAGAAGAGAAGAGCCCTATTCTCAGCAGTGGGATAGTAACAGGCTGCTACTTTACGTATAAACATATTCTCTACACTTGATTTAAACCTAAATACAAAACTAATGAAAACCTAATTCTATAAATTATTTATTTTATTTTTTACCTGCAAGGATAGTTGTGGTTTCTTTCTGTGCTCCTCCCTGATGATGTGCTCGAAGACCTTGTAGTACAGGCAGGTGACCATGTTACACCGGAAGGCTATCGTTTCGTTGCTACAGTTGCACTCTCGTAGACTCTTCGAGAACAGCTTGACCCACTCTTGGCAGGGTTGGATGACTTTAGTGTTTATAACATCCTCGCTGACTCCGCAATCACTGTGACAAAAAATTAGAATCCATTACGATATATTTTATTTAAATAAATCTTATTTGGTGTCTGTTTGATTTAAATTTAAGTTTTATTGTTAGAAGAATCGATACTAATACATAAAGCTGAAGAGTTTTGTTTGAACGCGCTAATCTCAGGAACTACTGGACCGATAAAACTACTAACCTAACCAGTTTCACATCTCGACACATCTCGGAAATAACGTAATATTTTTTTTTATGTCAAATTTTGAACTAAAAGTAGTTATTGTGGTTAAACGTAAGAGATAGAGACATGATTTCGCGGACTTTTTGTAGTATTTTCGTAGGTCTATAATTCCATAGTACATTATTTTAATCACATACTACTTATTTAAAACAATAGAAAATTTTAGCTATGGTTTTGCTTATGAATCAGCTGTGGTTGTACGCCACAGGTTTTATTCGCATTTACCAGTTTGGAGGCGCTACGCTACGCTTTATTACAACTTGACACAAAACAAGGTTCTTGAATTAGATAACTTTAATATTAAGTGATATAGTAGAAGTCTATCAGTTGAATAATAAGAATTGTTTTGTGAGTCATGAAAAATAAATAAATAAATATATGGGATACAAAATGAGTAACTTAATACTTGTGTTATGTGTGACAGACAACTGGTAAATATATACTAATATAATTTAAAAAACAAATTTATCCTCCTGCCCTTATCACACTCAAGGTGGGGTTGGCACAATATGTTATTTATTTATTTATTTATTTTTACAAAATCCACAGCTCTTAATCTAGTAACTTACAAAGTATTAAATTAACAGTACATACAGCCAATAACGGATTTTAAATTTGTTAACATATTACTTATTATAATTAGGACGCCAGAGAAGTATGTGATGTGTATGTATGTGTCTGTGTGTGTGTTGCGTGTGTATGTGTATGTTATGCGTGAAATATATATAATATAATAATATAAAATTAAATATGTAATCTTTATTCTATTATGTTTATTTCAAAAAATACTTTATAGATATAATTTAATTAATGTACTATGAAGTCTGCATTATATCGAGAATTTTTTTCCTAAAACACTCCTTGGAGTTATTAAATATATCAATCTGGGTATAATTGACATTATATGTTCTAAGCAGTCGACATACTACCGAGTTCCCGGCATATATAGATTTGGTGAAAGGGACACAGAAAAGAGGTGTTTTGCGAAATAAATGTTTAGGAGTGCACAAGCGCACTATGTTATTTACCAGCTCAATGCAGTCTATGTGGCCGTTGCATATCTTGTGTAGGAAAAGCATGTCTAACAGGGATCTTCTATTTTCAAGAGACATGAGTTTATAAGTTGTACATAACTGCTTATAATTATCGTTCATGTTAATATTTGAGTTTGTTCGAAAACTAAGATGTTTAAAAAATTTTGATTGTACTTTTTCAATGTTATGTTTTTGATAATTGGTTGCGGGGTTCCAAATGCAACTACCGTATTCTAAAATGCTTCTAACGAGTGAACAATAAAGAAGTCTTAAGCAATTTTGGTCTGAAAAGGGCTGAGTTATACGTAATACAAAGCCTAGTGTTTTATTAGCACGGTTAACAATCGAATTTACATGATCAGAATATGTCAATTTGGAATCAAATATAATACCAAGATCTTTAACTTTATCTACTCTGGGAATAATAGTATCGTTTAGTATATAAGTAGCCTTAATGTGTGATTTTTTACGCGTAAACGTTACGGATGAACATTTGTCTACATTAACATCAATTTTATTGTCTTTGTAGTACTTGGCTAGTTTGTCAAGATCAGATTGCAGTTTTTCACAATCTGACCGATCTTTTATTGTCATATAAATTTTTGTATCATCCGCATACATGAGGAATTTTGCGTGTTTCAGAGTCTTTTGAATGTCGTAAAGATAGCAAGCATAAAGTAAAGGTGACAGTATTGAGCCCTGACGCACTCCCGAAGGAATATTGGCGTAATCAGAGCGGTATCCTCCTATAGTTACTGCTTGACAGCGATTTCTTAAATATGACTCAAACCACCTCAATAAGTTACCTCGAATACCCAATTCAAATAGCTTACGCAGTAAAATTATGTGATCTACACGGTCAAATGCTTTTTCGAAGTCCGTGTAGATCACATCCACTGATTTCCCACCATCTATACCTCGCGTCACATCATTAATAAAAATAGCCAGGTTTGTCTGCGTTGATCGGCCTTTAATAAAACCATGTTGTTGCTCTGGTATCAATTGAGCAAGATTACTGTATATATAACCGTGTACAATTCTCTCCAACAGTTTTGCCAAAACGTTTAATATAGATATCGGCCGGTAGTTTTCAATCGCAGTTTTTACGCCTTTCTTATACACAGGAACAATATGCGCGGTCTTCCAAATTATAGGAACATAACCATCCCGTAAACTTCTATCAAAAAGGAGAGAAATTGGATAAGCAATAGAATCTGCACAGTTCAAAAAGAAAATTGGTGGTAAATTGTCGCTACCGGAGCCTTTGGACCCGTCAAGATTTTTTATAAGTTTTAAAATCCTCCTCCTCGCATCGTTATCCTCATAGCTGAGGGTCGTGATCCCTAATGCCGAGTGATGATCTTTTGGACAGTTGCTCGCCACTTGTTTCTTGCCTTTGCCGAATGGAGAGCAACGTGCAGATCTATGTCCAAAGCAGTTCGAATCTGGTCTGTCCATCGAGTTGGGCTACGTCCTCGAGGTCTTTTTCCGTCAATCTTGCCGGTAACCATGAGTTGCTCGAGGTTGTCACCATCTTTTCGGGCGATGTGGCCAAAGAACTCAAGCACTCTTCGCAGACAGATAGATGAGAGTCGGGTCCTTACATTTAATTCGTGCAAAATAGACGCATTTGTACGGAAGGCCGTCCATGGGATCTGAAGCATTTTTCTCCAGCACCACATCTCAAAAGCATCGATGCGGTCGCGATCAGCTTTCTTCAACACCCATGTCTCTGCTCCGTAGCTGAATATGGAGAATACTAAGGTCTTCACAAGTTTTACCTTGGTTTTGCGGGAGATGTTACGATCTCTCCATATTCTTTGCAGCTGGGTCATCGCGCTTTTAGCCATCCCTATGCGTCTTCTGATATCCTTTTCGCACGAACCATTGTTGCTTATGTTAGCCCCCAGATAGATAAAGTCTTCAACTGTTTCGAGTTTCAGAGCTCCAGTGAGATTCAGTTTATTGCCGCGATCAACCACCATGAGCTTGGTTTTACTGTGGTTGATTTTGAGACCCATTTCCAGGCTTATTTGCTCTAATCTGTCCAGGATGTCGACCATTTCATCTTCGCTACTGGCTATTAGGGTAGTATCATCTGCGTACCGAAGGTTGGAGATCGTGGTGCCACCAATAGTTACTCCACCATTCCAATCTTCACATGCTCGCCTGATGATATACTCTCCGTATGTATTAAATAAAATGGGCGAGAGTATGCAGCCCTGCCTAACACCCTTTTCGAATTTAAAAGGTCCCGATGTTGTTTTGTCAATTTTGACAATTCCCTGGTTGTTCAGATACAGGTTCTCGATAAGTGCCACCAAATGCTCTGGTACTCCCATCTCTTTCAAAACTCTCCAGAGGTCCGTCCAGATAACGCAGTCAAAGGCTTTGCTGTAATCAATAAAACACAGTATGAGAGGGGTATTGAACTCGTATGATTTCTCAATGAGCTGGCGAATGTTGAGAATTTGCTCTCGAGTTCCTTTGCCTTTGACGAAACCGGCTTGCTCTTGGGGTATTTGCCAGTCCAAAAAATGACGGACCCTGTTGTTAATAATTTGCAACAATACTTTGCTGGCATGAGAAATTAGAGCCAGAGTTCTATAATTGTCACATTTTGCAGTCGAGCCTTTTTTGTGAAGTGGAAGTATTATAGAATTCGTCCAGTCGGTAGGCCATTCACCAGTATGCCAGATGTCATTGCATAGTCTGTGTAAAACATTTAATCCAGCTGGGCCCATTGCCTTCAAGATTTCTCCGGTGAGCTGGTCTGGTCCAGGAGCTTTTTTGGCTTTAATAGCATCCAGCGCAGCAGTTACTTCGGAGCGTAATATTGGGGGTTCCATACTTAGGCAATCCCATGAGGGCTTGATGTAAGCGGACGTCTCACTCTTGGGACTCCTATAAAGTTTTTCACAGTAACTGCGCCATCTGATAGCTATTGCATCTAGATCTTGGAGTGGGGTTCCGTCCTCATCCTCAATCCTCCAAATTTTAGGCTTGAATTGTTTGGACAGGAGCTTTACTTTCTTGAATAGATCTGCAGTCTGGATTTTCAGAGCATGGCATTCAATTTCCCTGCAAATACGGTCAATGAAGTTGTTTTTATCCTGACGACATTGCTGTTGAATGACCCTTGACAACTCTGAATATTTTGCACGATCTTCCTTTAAAATCAATTCCCGAGATATGTCAATGCTATGCATACTATTTGCTTTTTCATTTTCAGTATAAGTGGAAATTGCCATATGGGAGTGAGATGAGTTTCCAAAATTCCGGATAAAATAAGAGTTGAAAGAATTACAAATATCTTTTCCACTAGTAATCTCTGTGTTATTAAATGTCATATTATTAGGATATTTTGATTTACGATTCTTTTTAGAATTTACATATGACCAAAATAACTTAGAATTACGCTTAATGTTATTTTGTGATAATTTTATATGGGTATCTAAGCATTCTTTTTGTAATTTCTTTTGTCGGCGTCTCAGCGTAGAAAACTCATTATAGTCTAATGGGTTGTGAAATTGAATCCAATTTTTATGATATTTATTTTTTTCTTTTATTAGTTTAATTAATGCTTTACTGTACCAAACAGGGTAAATATAGGCACCAGAACACATTTTTTTAGGTACATGATTATCAATGATCTTATTAAGAACTACATAAACGGTATTTACAGCTTCTGAAAAATTACCTATTTGATTGATAAAAGACCAGTCCGTATCATTTATACAATTATTAATAATATGATAGTCCGCTTTACTAAATTGTCGCTTTAACAAGGATCGATTTTTAAATGATTTGCTTATAATGTCAGCACTTTTAAATAACAACGAGGGATGATAATTATCTTCCGGCACGAGCGGGAGGTTAGCAGTATCGACTGTAACGGAGAAATTACAAATTATCAAATCTAAGATGTTATTTGAACAGTTGACATTGAGATTGTATTGAGTAAGACCAGAAAAAACAATCCTTTCTATAAATTTAGAAGCAGTGTTTTGCATATCCAATGACCCTTTTTTTAGTACTAGTGGCTCGCTATTGAGCCAATTAATACACGGTAAATTAAAATCACCTGTAATTAAGATATGGTCACCTTCAACTTTATTACTGATTTCTACTAAGTTATCTAGGAAAGTATTAATCTTTCTGAGCGAGGTATCGTAGGGTGGAAAATAAGCCACAGCAACATGTAAGTTACGGTTTGATTTTAGCACCTTGGAAGAAACCGTAAACCATAAACATTCGATATCTGCATGTTGCCACTCCGGACGGAGGCGCGGTTCTAAGCGCGACGCACACAAGGCCAAGACTCCCCCGCCGCGCCCCGATCCGCGATCCCGCCGCATGCTTATATATTTACTATCACTGAGCTCGCTATCTAGGATGCCGTCACATAACCATGACTCTGTTATCAATATTAAATCGTAATTACAGGACAGGATATTATTGTAGAACGTGTTGGTTTTTGTTCTGAGCCCCCTAACGTTCTGATAATAAACAGATAAGTTATTATTTGTTTGTAAAATCATTTAATAATATATTAATTATGCCAAATACTGTTAAACATTTACGGAATTGAAGAATACGGTAAATATCAACAAGTAAGTTATAAGATCTCGTTAGTAATTTTCCTGTTTTCCCTTTGAGTTTTGTTTCACACTTTAGGACCAGAACTAAATTAATTTCTCGGTTACAGAGAGAACCGTAAGCGTTTCTCGCTATATGATTAAGATAAATATAGAACAATGTATAAACATATATTAGTAGGTTGTGGTCGAGTAGACTATATTTATTTGTGCAATAACTCATGCTTGATATAGATAGTTTATGTAGGTTTATTGACCGTAGCAATCCAAAAAAAGTTTTTATGTATTTCATTATCATTTTTATAAACATGTTGTCATATGACGTGGCTACAAATTTTACGACCAGCCGCCTGCCTGCCTGACGTCAAATATATGAGTCGTATTTTATGACTCTTGCAGGGAAACTGAGTTCAGCGGCCTACGCTGTTCGAAAGATAAGACAATTCACAGACGTCGAAACAGCAAAACTTGTTTATTTTGCCTACTTCCATAGCATTATGTCTTATGGAATATTGCTGTGGGGTAAATGCGCGAATAATGAAAAAATTTTTGTTTTACAAAAAAGAGCTATACGTGGCATTTATAATTTAAGACCGCGTGATTCCCTGCGAGAGAAGTTTAAGGAAACAGGTATTCTTACATTTGCTTCACAGTATATTTTAAGCAATCTAATTTATGTACATAAAAATATAAAGAACTATAAAACGATAGGTGATGTATACAATAGACAAAGCAGGAACCGACATAAGCTTGCGGCTCCTGCTTTGCGCCTTGCAAAAGTACGTAATTCGTTTGTGGGTTTTGGTATAAGATTCTATAATAAAATTCCGCAATCAATTTCAGCTTTGCCATTACATCAGTTTAAAAACACTGTTAAAAAGAGGCTGATACAGAAAGCCTACTATACTCTTGAGGATTATTTGGAAGATAAGACTGTGTGGATATAGCTCTCTTTGAACCTGTACAAGACAGTAACGACTTAATGTAAATAGTATTAAGAATTATATTTTTTAAAAGAGCAACCGCCGAGTTTCTTGCTGGCTCTTCTCGGTAGGAACAGCTTTCCGAACCAGCAGTAGAGTTGACGATTCAAAAGCACTTGTTTACAAGTTTATTTGAATAAAGAATATTTTGAATTTGAATTTGAATTTGACACCTCGGTAAGAAATGAGGGTAGTCTATTCCATTCAGCCGGATACCGTTCGGCGGGTCAACTTACCTTAGTCGCCTTTTACGATACATTGGTAAGAAATGAGGGTGGTCTATTCAGCCGGATACCATACAGCTTTCGATGAACCAAGAAATTGTTGTTAGAAAATGTAACTGTTGCTGAAGGCACAGTCACTGCCAAGTACGCCAACGGGTCAATTAAAAGTTTGTTACATTTTATTTTCAGGCTACACTCACCCGCAGCACGATCTCTCCCTGTCCACCATGGTTCGTTCCATGGTGGACAGGGAGAGGTCGTGAGCAGCGATGGCCTCCTTCTGCGAGGATTACGTCCTCGCGGAAGGAGGCGGCGGGGCGGATCCGGGAAGTCGAGTCCTCGGATCCGATCCACCGCAGGCGAGCCGGGCGCAGATGACTCACTCAAGAACATCGCGTGCCGCCCTGGCGGGGACCTTTCCGGGCGTTTCGAACGGGGTTTATCGGACGCCCAGCCTATAAGGTCCCCGAGGCGGTCGATGCATCTGGTGCTCCCGATGCATCGTCCAGCGTAGGGAGGGGCCAATTTAAAAAAGAGGCCCCAACCCACAGGTTGCGCACTCTGGGGTTCAAAGTTGTTGCTGGCGTGGATGGAGGCAATATGTAAGGTACCCTGTCCCCGCCACTAGCAGCGAGGTGGAGCACTGTCAGGTTTTTTTTTACACTCACCCGAAGAAACGTAGTAAATGCGGCGAGGGCTGCGGCCGGGCGTGTCTCAGGAAGGCGGCCAACCGCGCCAGGCTGTTGGTGGCTTCGGACACGGGCGTCAGCTCCTCGCGCCGCGCCAGGTAGCGCCGGCCCGTCAGCGGCGTGTCCGGACATGCGCGCCCGCTCTGGACAACCATAGAGTTATTTGATTTACAAAAGCAGACGTTACTTTGGGCTTTACTTTATAAATATTTGGGCTGTATGATGCACATCTCTGGGAATTTAGAATGCAATATTCAACACAGAATCGCTACAGCATGGGTAAAGTGGCGGATGCCGGTGAAACTTAAGGGTACTGATATACAAGAGCATGATAAGACAAGTTCTCATGTATGGCAGCGAAACTTGGACTGTTACTCAGGAAAACGTCCATACTACCCCGTCGCCGAAATGAAAATGCTAAGGTGGATGTGCGGCGTAACCTGGATAAAATCAGCAGAGTACGTGCGTGGACGCCTTGGTGTACGCGATATCGCCGACAAGATGCAGGAGAGTAGGCGATGGTATGGACATGTCAAGAGAAAGCTACCAGACTACGTTGGCAATTTAGCACTACAGCTTTCTGTCCCCGATCGGAAACCAGTAGGAAGACCCAAGACAAGTCGGAAAGAAGTAGTGCTAAAAGATAAGAGGGCATGTAAAGTCACTGCAATGAGGTCCAAGACCGAGCGAAGTGGAAGCGTAAAATAAGGCAAGCTGACCCCACCACCATGTGGGATGAATAAATGGGAAGAGAGAGAGAGAGCTAGAGAAGCAGGTGTTACTTTGCGGAATACCATAGTACAGAAGTTACAATAGAATTATTTTACTGTAATCCGCATTTCTTAAGAGAATATATGTAATGTTAAGTGTATGAAGCATCAATATCAAAATCAATAACATAATCAAAATTCCCACTGTGGGGCGTGGGCCCCACATTGAACAAAATAGTTTTACACAATCCATCCACCTTTTTTTTAGCCTCCCTGTAGTCATATATACATCCACATTGAAACACTTTACCAAACATTTCAGTATTGAAAAAAATTCAAAACTGACAGACAGTTTAAGTAAGTAGTAATTACAACCTGTTTCAAATATCCACAAAATGAGTAGTAACTAATACTTGTATTATGTGTGACAGACAACTGGTAAACATACTTAAATACATATATACCACCCAGATTTGGCAAACCAACAAATTCATTCTCCTCCCCTATCCCACTCTAAGTGGGGATAATATTACGCCATGGCCACAAAATTTTCCGTTGCGTTGTATTGGATTATACTTACCGGACCAAACGACGCAATAACTTGAGATATTTCATCACCGGATACTTTATTTTTCGTCCCAATCTGTTCGTTGGCATGTTCACCTAAAAATTTATGAAACTTAAATACCATATACATAATTTTTATATAAAAATAGACTAAACAGACCAGATTAAGATATAAACAATGAATCTATACAAATATATAAAGTTGAAGAGTTTGTTTGATTATTTGAACGCGCTCGTCTCAATCTAGTCTAATTACTAGACCGATTTGAAAAATTCTTTGATCGTAGAATAGTCCATTTATTGAGGAAGGCTGTAGGCTATATAACATCACGCTAAGATGAATAGGACAGGAGCATCAATTAAAATATTGCCAAAACCGCAAAATTTAAACGTAAAGTAAACAAAAGTAATAATAAAATTATTTTGCAATAATCCGCGATGAAGTAAAATAGAAAATATATATAATGCTAAATGTAGAGTGGACAATCGATTATCATCGGTTAGGAGATAGACTCCACGACCAAAATCGCAATGGCTTTGCGATTTTGGTCGTGGAGTCTATCTCCTGATGATGCTTCGGTTGCGGGGCGAAACGATTGTTGAGTTTGTGATAGTGAACGTATATAGTGCTTGTGTAATGTGGTGGCGGAGGTGGAGGTTTGTGCATGTGTTTTTTACGACTCCTGCATGTATCAGGTATGATAACCGATTGTCCACTCTACATTTAGCATTATATATATTTTCTATTTTACTTCATCGCGGATTATAGCAAAATAATTTTATTATTACTTTTGTATTATGGATCTCCGCAAAGTAACGCCTAATTCTATAAATTACGTAAAGTAAACGGTGAAAATTATTCGAAAATCTCTTATAATTAACTCACGATAACTATTTTTTTGTTCAACATTTCGATTCGGGAAAAAATTTGTGACTGACACTGATTTCCATGCGGGCGAAGCTGCTGACACGGCTAGCGTTATAATTATAATATTTATCACTAAACAAGTAATTTGAAATAGAAAAACAATTAGTTACTGTACCGGAAATTTCAAAATACGATATTATTGCATTCAAAGAATAAAATCGAGACATGTTTAGAAAAAAATCGAATTTTCTTTGACGCGTCAAAAATTTGTAATTAAAAAAAAGGGAATTGCAAAAAGTTCCCATATATAAAACTTATTTTTTAATTTAAATATTAATTTATGTTCTCAGTTTAAATCTTTAATTATATCTTACCTAAAAATATTCTTTCATCGAACTCTCCGACGCTCAATACGTATGTTTCATATAGATTATTCAATGATTTAAGATTTACGTCGAAATTTCCGATATCCAGAAGGCCTGTTAGGTGGTCGCTGTTGCCTTTTAGAATCTAAAAAAAAGATATCAATAATTATCGTAAGTAATTACTCAAAATCATAAATATGTACATACATATATCATTTTTAATAAATAATTAAATATATACATATATCAAGACTCCAAAAAACAACAATGTTTAAAGAAAATGTTGGTCTTCTATGGAAAATTAGATCTCAGTTTTTCTGCACTTATCAACATAAAAAAAAAAGCTGTGATGGCCTAGCGGTGCGACCGTGTGAATCTCTAGAGACGATCATGGGTTCAAACCCGGGCAGACACCAATGAGTTTTTCTATTAAAACTTATGTGTCTAATTGATAATTGCAATTTATCACACGCTTTTCGGTGAAGGAAAACATCGTGAGGAAACCTGCATATCTCTAGAGAATTCTGGAGATATGTGTAACCTACCAATCCGCATTGGAGCAGCGTGGTAGGTCTTAGCTCCAACCCTTCTCTCCAATAACGGAGAGAAGAGGCCTATGCCCAGCAGTGGGATAGTAACAGGCCGCTACTTACTTACAACATAAAAATACAATAAAAAATAAAATAAAAATAAAATTTAAAAATTTAAGAAATCTTTTTTCAACATCATACTCATGTGAAAGTATAGGTACAGCTAAAACTACAGAAATATTTATACAGCATATAATAAAAAATTAATAAAAATATTATATTGCTATAACCCCAATAAAATTTTGAGCGCAGATTATAGCAAAATAATATATTATTACTTTTCTATTAAAATATTCTTACCCCTTTCTCAAAAAACGTTTTAATAACAGGCCTCCAGCTGTATTCTTTCATTGTAGCCGCTTCAACAGCTAACCCCTCCTTTATTTCACACAACACAGATATGATGCAAGGAGGTTTTTTTGGTAACTCAAAATCATCTTCATGCCATTCTTCTGGTAAACCTGTAAATGTTAAAACATGTTTGTACCATCGGGACTAGCAAACAATAACTATAAACAAAGTCGTAAGATTAGCCGCCGTGTGGTATCCAGCTGAGTAGAATAGACCAACCTCATTTCTTATCGAGATGTCGTAAAATACGACAGAGGTAAGTTGACGTTAGGCAGGCGGCCGGTCGTAAAAACGCAGCCAAATCATGTGACAGCATATTATTACATGTTTATTACATGTTGTGCCGACCCCACTTAGAGTGGGATAAGGGCAGGAAGATGATAATGAAAGTCGTAAGATTAAACACATGACGTTTTGTTTAAAATTGGAAATGGGGTTTGTGCCTAAATAAGGTTAGTTGCTTTTAAAAGGCTGTCCATATGGAAATCATTCCATCTCTGACCATAGATTAAATATGAATATAAGACATGCATCACAATATGCAAAATGTATTTATTATTTACCCAAACATAATACTAAAAATCATGAAAAGCCTTGCAAATAAAATTACAGATAAAAGCAAAACACTTCAATATACTTTGTATTATGGAAGTTCACAAAATAACACATCTTTAATATACAAACAAAAATTCCCGAAAAGCTGTCTGTCTGTATGTAATTGATTTTTTCAAAATTTAACACAGAATCTGGTTCAAAACAGATTTTTGAACCACTTTTTACTAAAAGATAGTGCAATACGTCTGAAAGGTTTAGGTTGATAGTACATTACCATTTTAGGTAAATTGTATTAAAGAGGTTAAATGCTTGTTAAAACCTTGTCTGTTGTGAGCTTTACTTGCATGTCTCGTAAACCAGTAGATACACTATTGTAATGTACTAGACAATTGTAGAGCTACAAAAGAGTCCGTGATTGCATGTCTTTATCATTTATTCTTACAAAAGTAATGAGAATATTATTTTGCTATAATCCGCGATAAAAGAAAATATATGTAATGCTAAATGTAGAGTGTACTATTCGTTTCTCAAACCTGATACATGCAGAATTTGTAAGTACACATGCACCAACACCGATGGCACAACAATACACAAGCACTGCACACATTCACCACCACAATCTCAACAATTATTTCGCCCCCATAACCCAAGCATCGTCAGGAGATAGACTCCACGACAAAATCGTAAAGCGATTTTTTCGATTTACGATTACTTTACGATTTTGTCGTGGAGTCTATCTCCTGATGTCGGTTAGTGCATGAGTTCTTACAAATTCTGCATGTATCAAGTATAAGAACGAATAGTACTCTACATTTAGCATTACATATATTTTCTTTTATCGCGCATTATAGCTAAATAATATTCTCATTACTTTTGTATTATGGACCTCGGTAAAGTAACGCCTAATTCTATAAATCATTTATTCTTATTTGACAATAACAACTTTTATATTCAAAATCTCAATTCAAAAGCTGCTGGTACAGCTAGTAATTGTATAAATTATTTTAAAGCCTAATAATTGAATAAATTAAGCACTATTTAAAAGCTTAATATTTGAATAAAACTTAAATAACTAATTACTAAACATTACCTTTAAAAGAAGGGTTGATCAAATCTTTACGTTTAGACATAAATGCATTCGCAAATACAAAATCAAGACATGATAATAACACATGGTACATATCCACAAGATCATCAGCTGAGTTATGGAACTCTCCTTTAACACAAACATACAGACACCATGTAAATTCAAATAGTGCATTTGTTGTGCATGGCTGCAATCTGTAAAGACAATATCATTTGTTAGATTTGTTATAGTAAGTAAAAAGTAAGTACCGGCCTGTTACTATCCCACTGCTGGGCATAGGCCTCTTCTCTCCGTTTTTTTTTTTTTGGAGAGAAGGATTGGAGCTAAGACCTACCACGCTGCTCCAATGCGGATTGGTAGGTTACACATATCCCCAGAATTCTCTAGAGATATGCAGGTTTCCTCACGATGTTTTCCTTCACCGAAAAGCGTGTGATAAATTGCAATTATCAATTAGACACATAAGTTTTACTATAAAACTCATTGGTGCCTGCCCGGGGTTTGAACCCTAGACCTCCTTGAGAGAGGCGCACGGTGATACCGCTGGGCTACCACAGCTTTGTTATAGGGTAGGAATATTCATCTTCTTGCCCTTATCCCACTCATAAGTGAGGTCAGTACAACATGTTATAAGCATGTTGTCACATGATTAGGCTACGTATTTTACGACCGGCCGCCTGCCTGACGTCAACTTACCTTAGGCGTAATTTATGACTCCTCCGTAAGAAAGAGGGTGGTCTATTTTACTTAACCGGATACCACACGGTGGGTCAACTTAATTTAGTCACCTTTTACGACACCTCGGTAAGAAATTAGGGTGGTCTATTCTACTCAGTCGAATACCACACAGTATATTGGGTAGGAATAATAATATTTGTAATTTGTAAAATATATTTTAAAGAAGATAAAAACAGTTTTTGATGTCCTAAAAACTGCTTAATGAATAAACCAAGAGTTTGTAGGTAACAAATAGCATACTTTTAATTATTATATAAAAAACTGAAGAAAAAACTATGGAAATATTTTTGCTTAAATCTGTTATAACATAAATAGCTTTTTTTTAACATAGATGTCATGCTAAGGAACATTAACTCGCTCTATAAATTAAAAACTTAAGCACTAAGTTGATAGTCAAAATTTAAATTTTATTTAGACCTTTACAGTGAAAGAAAACATTGTGGGGAAACCTATTAACTATTTATCAACCTTTGAGAATAATTGAGATATGTTTAATACAGATTAAAACATGTTAGACTTAAAGTTCAATCCTTGTGCTCAATGAGAAAGGAGCCATATATTGACCCAAAACTAGATTTGGACAAGAAAAAGACTGCTATTTCATGTTATAGGCAAATATTAGTTTATTTATACAATTAGAAATATTTACTTACTTATGTTTCTTGCTTTTAGAACTAGGCTTAGGAGGTTCATTAGTTAGTCCAGAGAATATCTCTTCAAATATAGGCTGGAATTTTCGGAACAACACAGTAGACACTGCAAACTTATGTTCTAATCTGGTTATTCTGTCTTTAAAATCTGTTGACATTAAAGCCATTTCCATCCAGTTTTTGATTTTATTAAAAAATTGTATAAGGCTGTAAAAGTTACACAAAATATTTATACAAAAAAAATTAAGAAAATATTTAGCTTGTAATTAATTTTGGAGTGTTAATGATACCTGACACATAATCTGTTGAATTATTCCTTTATTTTCACAGTTATGAAATTTAAATTATATAGAATATTTAGTATTATATTATATAGTACTAGCGACCTGCCCCTGCTTCGCACGGGTATAAAATACATATCCCATGTCAGTCAGTGTAAAAAAAATGAATAAAATCGATCGAGTAGTTTTGATTTATTCATTACTACCCGTGACCCGCACGCGTTAAATTTGGAGAAAAACAATTTCCTTTCCCTATACCAAGAAGATTTCCAGCTATCTTTTGAATATCTCAATTCATATAGTACATTTTTAATTATTTACTTTTACATTTTCCCTATGTATTTTATTTTTACAATTAATTACAGAATGTCTTCAAACAAACTCTTGAAAGAGGGACATAGCTGCTAAAGTCGAAGTGTTATAGGGCGAAGCGCGGCGTCCTCACGGCATTTTAAATCTGTAATATCTCCGAAAATGTTCACTTAAATTACATGCTGTAAACGGCCATATTGATCTATATTAAATCAACTATTTATTTAAGGTACTCAATTGGATAAGGATTAATGCTGTATTGTATAAAAATTGCTTTGAACATAAGGCATCATTTTTCGTAAAAAGTAAATGAAAAAAACTGCTATTGTGGGTTATCCATAAGAGATAGACATATACCATCGCGGACTTTTCTGTAGACATTTTTAAGGTGTACAAATACTTAGTACATCATTTTGATAAATCTCGTAGGGTTTAGCCTGCGTTTGCAATGTAAGCGGAAAAAAATGTAATTATTTACAGAAACCTCAAAAATTACAGTATTTCTCTACTCCGTATTGAATTTTATTATACGTACAAACCTTCCTTTTGAATCACTCTATCTATTAAAAAAAACCGCATCAAAATCGGTTGCGTAGTTTTAAAGTTTTATGCGTACATACGGAAATATGGACTTTGTTTTATAATATGTAGTGATTAAGTGATTAATAATTACGGAATAGCGTAACATATGTGTTATAAAAAAATACCTTATGTTACATAGCCTCAGCAACCTGGTGAGGCTGACACAGTTTCCCTCCACAGCTTTACCGGATTGTACCGTAGGGGTGATCGACGTACGACACGCAACATACAGAGCACATGACATCCAATGTAAAATATCTCCCTAAGAATATAAAAATATTTTAAAACAGCGCTCTGTTTCCCTTTATCACTTTTGATGACATGGACAGTGTTGTTTTGCGAAACTATTTTATTGTATTTAATAAATCGCGTATTTAGAATACGCAACCATGAAAGTAGACGTTTTCAATATTTATCATTTACAGCTAATAACTATGATTTTTTATACTTACATCTAAAGTATAATTTCGTTTGATTTCCATAAAAGATTCTTTAGATTTTGTTGCTGCTACGGAATCTACGTTTAATTTCGAACACAGGTTGTCCATAGCAGCGATCCAATTTTCTTCGCTTTCTTCCGATTTTGACATAATGATAAATAATATTTCGAAATGATTTTATTTTATTTTAATCTAGTATATACAATGGACTTAAAGTTATCCCGATTTTGGCTAATTTTGACAGATCCTTGGCGGGAATAATACACCACCCACACACGCGCGAACTTTTGACGTTGACATTGACATATTTATTAATAACAAAAATAATTTATAGTCTGGTAACAAATTACTTGAATTTGAGTAGGTAATGGGAGCCATAGGCATGCCTATAAGTGATAATGGCACAATAAATAAAGAGAGGGAAGATGGCATTCGCATACTTCATCTTTGTCTAATCAGACATAAAAAAGAGAGACAGATTGACATTCTCATTTGCTGTCTCTTTTTTGTAATATGGCACATTTTAGGATGGCTTCCCGACTCTGGTATAGTGACATGATAATGGTATGCTTATAACTGAAAATAGTTTTGGCAGTGGCACCAATTATAATAAAAGTCCTATCGCGCAATATATGTTGTGAATGTTTACTCGCTTGAGTGTTTACTGGACATTACAACATCTTTTAAACCTTTGCATTTAATGGAAATAGAGGATAGGGACGGAGGAATGGAGGATTTAATTTTTAAGAATATTATTGTGTTAAAGAGGCAGCACCATTTTAAATACCCGTAGACCGAGTAATACCCATAGTATTGTGCATAGAGTTATTATACTTTTTTTCTGACGATTTAGGTAAATTCTCTTGTCTGTGGTTGCCTCTTGGTTCCCAAAATATTACCTATGGTCAAATTATCAAAACATTTGCAATGTTGATATAGGATAAATAGGAATAATTTAAAAGTAAAGATAGTATTAAAAAAAATGTCTTATAAACTTAAAGTCTTTTAGACTATCAGTTTAGTATTTGTATTCAACAAAACCCTATAAGTATATTTATTGTAATTAAATTTATTTGCAATGTTGCGCAGATTTTACCACTGTTCATGTACGCTGTACAATAAGAAACAAGGTATTAAACTATGTAGAATGCTAAATCCTAGAAGTAAAAGGTAAGTATATTCTTTCTTATCTGCAAAAGCAAAAGCATCTATATATGGCTGCGATTTTTATAGGTTATATTCTAGAACTTCTGTATATTTTTACGACTACTATCAATTTTAGGCAATGGTATCCAGTACAGTCATTAGATACAAACAGCATGCCCAGTGTTAAGAGTTTGTCCAAAGTAAAATATGAGCCCGGAAAGCGTGGCATCCGAAGATTGGCTATGCTTAATAAATTGTTTATGAAAAATATCACAGATTTAATGTCCACTGGAACAATATCAATGCAAGTGGTAGGCAAAGGGATTGAGATATCCAAGGTATAATATTTATAAGTATGCTATGTATTTAGTTTAGTTTTAATAAACTCTATAATTTATAGAATTAGCTGTTACTTTGCAGAGGTCTATAATACAAAAGTAATGAGAATATTATTTTGCTATAATCCGCGATAAAAGAAAATAAAATAAATGTAATAACTCATGCACTACCCAACACGGATGACATTGTTGTCCATTGTTGTCATCAAATTAAAATCTGCTGCTATTACTTAAACCTTAATATCTTTGGGATTGTTTTGCTATAGAAAAAAACAGAAGTATTCTCTTAAAGAACAATTTAAATTATATATAAACTAGCTTATACATACAACTTTTTTCACATAAATTGTTGTTGCATGATAGGTTGATAATAGATGGTGCTTTTTGATGTCATCCTTTTCCTGTAGAATTAACAAGATCTAAAGTCTATATGTTGTTCTGGTGTATAAGGTATAATTGTGCCATATTTCATCGATAAAGAAAGAAGAAAAAAGTAACAAACATACATACTCACAAACTTTCGCGTTTATAATATTAGTAGGATATTTTCCTTGTAAGAAAATAAATAAGTTTGATTTTCTTGTAGGTAACAGTGTCATCAGATTTTAGAATAGTAAATGTTTTTTGGGTATGTAAAGGAGATATATCAGATGAACAGACAGAAACCTTGTTACGCTCTGTAGCAGGACCTTTGAGGCATGAGTTGTCCTCACTAAGGTTAATGGGAGAAGTGCCATATATAGTATTTGTTAAAGGTTTGTATCTATGTATTAATGAATGCTTTTTTACTGGATGGAGGCTCAGGTTGTTCAACCTAATGTAGGAGCCACTATAGTCACACAAGTATTGTTTAAGAGCTCCTTTATCGAACTGTAATTTGACTTCATTGACTGGCCTGTTGTTATCTTCAGCTTCATGGGTCCCGGCTTCGATTGCAAAGGGCCATTTTCTATTACAAATTCTGTTGGTTTATTGAGCCTGGGTGTATATTTGTATTTAAATACATACTGTATTTAAAACTATATATGTATATTATAAAAAGCGATGATATATCTTCTTTATACTTATTTAATAAATAAAAAGCAATTTTCCCGAAGTCAACTCATTTACTCTCTCTCAAAAACTCAAAGAATGACACATAAAAATATGACAGCCACAATGCTTTTTCATATTAATCGCCAACTCTATAAAGGAGGTTGTATTAAAAACATGTTGTAACAATATATTTACCACTTGTCTGTCATTATTAAGTACTTAGGGGACATACAACCGTGTGTGTAAGTGTCCCATAAATTTATTTATATATTTTACCCATTTCCCCATGTTAACATTGTGTGTATATTTTATGTAAAGTCTTATAAATCTTATTGTAGATCGCTATACTAGTAGTATAAATAAAACAACTAAAAGTTACAAAATTTTTATTACTACAATCTTATGCTGGTTTTATACATAAAATAAGTTTTCCCTACTGATTGTTTATTAATAAAATCTTATGATAGTAATATATATCGCACGATTAGTATTAAAGTGACCTGATTAAAAAAGTGACAGTTTTGTTGCAAATTGCAATAAGGCGTAGCCAGCAAAATCCAGGTGTGTTAAAGAGACCCATAAGAAAACACTAGTATATTTTTTATGGCTTCGAAATAAGGACTACAATGTATGTAACTCAATTAAGCCTAATTTCGAATTATGTCACTTTAATACCAAGCGTTCGATATATCCATACTAATACTGTAATTGTGAAAGTCAATTTGTCTGTGACACTTTCACTGCTAATAAAGTAGACCAATAACCATGAAGGTCGGTAGGTCGGTGCATCTGGTGCTCCCGATACACCGGTTAGCGGAGGGGGACTTCTCCTTTGAGTGTCCCTACCCGGAGGAGGTGTTCTCTCTCTCTGGGATCAGAGCTGTCGGCGGGGATGGGGGCAATGCGTACAACGATACCCTGTCCTTGCCATCGGCAGCGTGGTGGAGCACACAGGTCATTTTAGTCGGTGCGAGTCCGAAATAACCGCCGCCTGTCCCCGTCGGGCGGCGCTACCCATAAGGGGTTTTTTCCTATATAAAAAAAGGCATAATTAAAGCTAACCCTAGGGTAACATATAGGACAAAAAGCCCATTTTTTCTTTGTCAACGAAAACATATGTTTTTAGACAGGCTTGAAGCACAATTAGTTGATCTCGATCGACGTTTAGCGATGGCTGACTATGGTGAAGATTATACACCAACTGAATTAGGACATCTACTGAAGACTGACTTTACGCTCAACACTAAACTATCACCAGAAATGAAGGTAATATTTTATGTATTACATGAAAATTTATTTTATCTGCTATGTAGGTATGCCAGCGTTTTCGCCCGCGTGGAAATCAGTGTCCAACGATTTTCATGAAATTCAGCATGTAGGAGAGGTTTTGTGGGAGAAAAATCGTTTTATCCCTGTTTTCAGGCACTAAAATTTAAAAAATTTACGTTGACTATAAAAACAATTTTTTGCTGTCAAGTGTAAAATCATGGTAGCTCATTTGTGGAGCGGGCGGTCTAGAGAGGTGAAAATACCTAGGATCGAGCCCCGCCTGTTAATTTTTTTTTTATATCTAAAAAAAATTACAGAGCTAGGCTCGGTCACCCAGATAGTAAAGTGAAGTAGCGGCCTATTATTATTATTATTATTATTACTCTTCCACCGTTGAGAATAGACATTTTCTCTCGGTTTTTGGTGAGAAGGATTGGAGCTTAGACCTACCACGCTGCTCCAATGCGGATTGGTAGGTTACACATATCCCCAGATTTCTTTAGAGATATGCAGGTTTATTCACGATGTTTTTCTTCACGGAGAAGGGTGTGATAAATTGCAATTATCAATTAGACACATAAGTTTTAACAGAAAAACTCATTGGTGTCTACCCGGGTTCGAACCCGTGACATCCTCGAAAGAGTCGCACGGTGTTACCGCTGGGCTATCACAGTTCAGCACAGTCACCCAGGTTCTTAATATTAAAATGTCCATAACATTTATAGGCTAAAATAAAACAACTTGAAGATGAACTACCAATAAATGAGGAGCCGTTACCTGAAATGACTCAGAATGTCTATGGTCTTGACCATGCGAAGATCATGAACAGGCTCCTGGCTGCCAGGAAGAAGACCAGAGATGCGTGGGACAATATAGATGCTGATGCCAATGTTATAAGTTACAGGGTGTCTCAAGTCAAAGGTTCAGAGATAGATATCATCAAGCAAAAGAAGGAACTGGCTGAGTTCCTATTAAAGAGACAGGTATTGATCCTTTTTTTAAAGAAATATTTTTATATTAATATTTAAATGAGTTAATCTTGTGTGTGTGTGTGTGTGTGTGTGTGTGTGTGTGTGTGTGTGTGAAAATAAAAAGAAAGAATGCACCGATAACATGTGGGATTCAAGCTCGGGTTTAGAACATTTGCGGTCCGCCCGTTACCTATTGGCTGTCTCAGCATTACTTTTGACAGCTAAAAAAATCCTTTAATTTCGATCGATAAATCGATAAAATAAGATCGATATTTCCCCCAAAACCTCCATACTGAATTTCAGAAAAAATCATTGGAGCTGTTTCCGAGATTCAATTCGAGCCATCCAATTCGGTCCAGTAGTTCCTGAAAAACAACCAAACAAACAAAACTCTTCTCGTGCGACTTTTTTCAACCAACTCGATCTTCTTCTTCTTCTTCTCCAACCGATGGACGTCCACTGCTGGACATAGGCCTCTTCATGGGATCGAACGACTTTGGTTCTTAGATAGTGGACGACTGGTTGTATGACTGTACTAGCAAAATACCACAGTTTGGTCGCTATAATGAAACAATACGTATACATTATCACTGGCCTTATTACAGTGAGTCAGTTTCTTTTGTTCGTATATATATTATCGTTTCATTGTTTACATATAGCATGCCATTATCAAGTTTATTGCTCCAAAGTTATCCTCGAACATAATTGCATTGTTTGTTTACATACCCGATACAAAGTTACATTGAATACTGCAAGTTATCTGGCTGATAGTGAGATTTAAACTGTTGCAAGGTTAATGTTTAATTTATAAACAACAGTGATGGCTATACGGTGAACGCTCGTGACCCTTACCAAGAGTTTGCGGATTTAAATCTATAAAAACTTGTGCTTAATCGTTTCGTACACTACATTATTTATATCAGTTATTTGAACTACAGTGCAAACTTTATAACGGCCCTCAAGGGACTGTGCATATTTTGACGTAATAGAGCAAGTTTTCAAAGTTTATTGAAAAAATAATAAGTTGAATTTGAAAAATTATTTAAAATTAGGAATATCTATGTTTTTAAAATATAAAGTAAGTAAGTAACGGCCTGTTACTATCCCACTGCTGGGCATAGGCCTCCTCTCTCCATTTTTGGAGAGAAGGGTTGGAGCTAAGACCTACCACGCTGCTCCAATGCGGATTGGTAGGTTACACATATCCCCAGAATTCTCTAGAGATATGCAGGTTTCCTCACGATGTTTTCCTTCACCGAAAAGCGTGTGATAAATTGCAATTATCAATTAGACACAAGTTTTAATAGAAAAACTCATTGGTGTCTGCCCGGGTTTGAACCCATGATCGTCTCTAGAGATTCACACGGTCGCACCGCTAGGCCATCACAGCTTGTCTTTTTAAAATATACATGAAAGTAATTACTATATATCGCTCGCTTGGTATTTAAGGGACTAAATTTAAAATTAGTTTTGTGTTACGATCTAATAAACAAGCTAGCGTTTTCTTGCTCTTCCAAGTTATATTCCCTTAAGCACTCGTGAGTGTTGTATGCGCTATACTACGTTTTATTGTAATTCGACACAAAATAACAACTTTTGAATTAGGTCTCTTTAATGCTAAGTGTACGATATGTAGTTCTTAAGCGATAAGTTAACTTGTGAATTAAATTCAACACAGTTACAGCGTGATGCCTATCATAATACGCATTTCAATTTTAACCTTAAATAACTTAAAGTTATGTTTCGACGCTCTCTTTAACTTAAAGTATCCGCCAAATTCAATAATTTCGACTGCCATGTGGTATCCGATTGAGTACAATATATGATACGCTTTTTGGTGAAGGAAAACATCGTGAGGAAACCTGCATATCTCTAGAGAATTCTGGGGATATGTGTAACCTACCAATCCGCATTGGAGCAGCGTGGTAGGTCTAAGCTCCAATCCATCTCTCCAAGAACGAAGAGGGGAGGCCTATACCCAGCAGTGGGAGAGTAACGGGCGATTACTTTTATACAAAATAAACCATTCTTGGAATGATTTTCAGATCTTACAAAATAAACTTCATGAAAAAGTTCGCGATGAACGCATTAGTCTTGAAGAAGCGAACGACGATGTATGTGATGAAGAATATATTGATGAAGATATATATGAAGAAGATTCTTATGAAGAATTTGAAGATCCTTTGTACCGTGAGGATAAGGAGGGCGTCATAGACAATGAAAAAAATAATAGATAACAAATATAAGAATATCATTAATAGTTAACATTAGTACTGAAATATAGTTATGTATTGTATTCATTGGTTTTATTTATTTGTATTCCTTGTAGGTTTTCAAATACGCCGTGTCGTATCCGGCTGAATAGAATAGACTTACCCTTATTTCTTACCGAGATGTCGTAAAAGACGAATAAGGTAAGTTGATCCGCCGTTTACTATCCGGCTGTACAGAATAGACCACTCTTTCTTACCGAGTGTCGCAAAAGCCGTCTAATGTAACGCCGGTCATAACATACTTAGCCAAATTATGTGACAACATGTTTAACATGTTGTGCCGCCCATACTTACACTTTGAGTGGGATAAGGACAGTGAGAATGATGATAACGGAATCAATTTAATGTTTGTAATTTTACACTAGTTTAAAGTATATCATAAAGGGTTAAAAAATATGGATGGCGATAATTTACTATTCCATCTATAATTGACATTACTTGAGTGCTAGCCGAAAGGATAAATGACCCAGACCACACAATAGGACAATATAACACCACAATATAGATCCACATACAACACAGAGGAATTACTACTTGAGATACCGACACAAGCTTGCGGCTCCTGCTTTGCAAAAGTACGTAAGTCGTTTGTGAGTTTCGGTATAAGATTATATAAGAAAATTCCGCAATCAATTTTAGCTTTGCTATTACAGCAGTTTAAAAACACTATTAATAAAAGGCTAATACAGAAAGCCTACTGTACTATTGAGGATTACTTAGATGATAAGAATGCGTGGACGTAGCTACTCTTCTACTCTGTACAAGACAGTAATAACTAAATGTAACTGGTAATAATTATATTTTTAAAAGAGCAACCGTTCTTGCTGGCTATTTTCGGTGGGAACAGCTTTCTGAACCAACAGCAGAGTTGACGATTCAAAAGCACTTGCTTACAAGTTTATTTAAATAAAGAATATTTTGAATTTGACTTTGATATCCAAATTCACAACAAGCTACAAGCTGTGGTAGTCATGCGGTAACACCGTGCGACTCTTTTGGAGGAGGTCATGGGCTCAAACTCGGGCAGACACCAATGAGTTTTTCTGTTAAAACTTATTTGTCTAATTGATAATTGCAATTTATTAATCGCTTTTCGGTGAGAAAACCTGCATATCTCTAGAGAATTCTGGAGATATGTGTAACCTACCTATCCGGATTGGAGCAGCGTGGTAGGTCTTAGCTCCAATATTTCTTTCCAAAAACGGAGAGAAGAGGCCTATTCTCAGCAGTAGGATAGTAACAGGCCGCTATTTACTTTTTTAGAAATTCGGCTTTCTTAAATAATTACAGTATTACTAGGGGCGAAATACAAAATTAAACTGCTTTTGTTATTTACGTATTGTGTGCTAAACAACTGCCAAATCATATTTGATTAAATGAAATTAGTTTTCAGTCTATCGGTATCGATTAGGCTTTTCCTATGACTCATGGGAGTTGAAAAAACCTTTAATGACGCCATCCCCATATATGCTTTTAATACATTATTGCGATTGGTACGCGCCACCAAATTTAACAGAAATATCATATATAGCTTTCGCCAGCTGCTCCGCCCGCGTGAAATGATTAAAACCGTAATATAGAATTTTGATAACCATAAAAGTGGTTAAATTGGGTTAACCCTAAAAGCTAGACATATGCGGTCACGCACTTTTATTTAGAACTTTTAGAGGGGAACAATTTTGTAGTACATGATTTTTGAATAATGCACCGTTTACTCAGCGCACGCAATGAAAGCTTTAAATTTTGCCGTTCTGGTAATATTTTTTATTGCTGCTCCTCTCCTATTCATCTTAGCGAGATGTTATATAGCCTATAGCCATCCTCGATAAGTAGACTATCTTACACTCAAATAATTTTTCAAATCGGTCCAGTAATTCCTGAGATTAGCGCGTTCAAACAAACAATCAATCAATCAAACAAACAAACAAAAACAAACTCTTCAGTTCTAAATATTATTAGTATAGATTTTATCTACTTTATTATCTGAAAATGTCATCTACGTCAACCAGTAAGTCCAGCCAAAATATTCAAAGAGTTACAAAGATCAGCCGAGTCAGTATTCAATAATTTACTAGAAGTTTCTGAAAATTTAGTAAATATAGGTATCTCAAAATGTTATAAACATGCTGTCACATGATTTGGCTACTATTTTACTACCGGCCGTCTCCCTGACGTTAACTTACCTTAGTCGTATTTTACAACATCTCGGTAAGAAATGAGGGTTGTCTATTCTACTCAACCGGATACCGCACGGCGGGTCGACTTACCTTAGTCGCATTTTACAACATCCGGTTAATACTATCCGGCTTCTTCGGTAAGAAATTAGTGTGGTCTATTCTACTCAGCCGGATTTCGCACTGCGGGTCGACTTACCTCAGTCGCCTTTATCGACGCCTCGGTAACAAATGAGGTTGGTCTTTGCTACTCTGTCCGATACCACACCGCAAGCAAAATCATCTAATGATACATTGAAGTTGTTACAGTGTTTTTAAACTGCTGTAATGATACATTACAGCAGTTTAAAAACACTGTTAAAAAGAGGCTGATACAGAAAGCCTACTATACTCTTGAGGATTATTTGGAAGATAAGAATGTGTGGATATAGCTCTCTTTGAACCTGTACAAGACAGTAACGACTTAATGTAAATAATATTAAGAATTATATTTTTTTAAAAGAGCAACCGCCGAGTTTCTTGCTGGCTCTTCTCGGTAGGAACAGCTTTCCGAACCAGCAGTAGAGTTGACGATTCAAAAGCACTTGTTTACAAGTTTATTTGAATAAAGAATATTTTGAATTTTGAATTTGAATTTGAATTTGATATAGATAAAAAAAAATAGTTGTTTAATTGTATTATTACGCTGTGGGCAATGATAATGAAGTTAATATAAATATAATTGAACGTCCCCAGATACATTCCCCCAATTTGTTCCTGATTACGTTGACCGGATCGCCATTATCCTCTCATTCAATTCAAATTGCCGTCTGATACGGACTCAGTGTCGTTGAACGCATTGACTGAAAATCGATTCGCTTTTTCACGAGCGGCTCGACGGTTAGGTAGTCTGCAAAATAAATGCTAGAGAGTTCTAAACGTAGCAATAAATAAAACAGTAATTTATTTTTTTTTTTTTCAAGGGAAACCAACGGTACATAGTAAAACTGTATAGATGATGGACCTATAAAGTTTCCACTATTTTATAAATCATAAAAGCTAACAATAAGACAGTAATAAGAATTTCAAAATAATACTATACACACAAAAAAATTTAAGCGCAATATAGAAGAATAAATAAATTAAAAAACACGAAAAAGAAAGAAAATTTAGTTAGGCTTGATAGTTTAAATCCAGTCATTAGGATTTAAACTATCGTGAGTATGTATTCATAGTTATTATTGAGTAGTATTAGTAGTAGTAGCAGGTCACTAAGTTGACCCGCCGTGAGGTAATCGGTTGAGTAGAATAGACCACTCATTTTTTACCGAGGTGTCCTAAAAGGCGGCTAAGTTAAGTTGACGCGCCGAGTGGTATTCGGCTGAGTATAATAGACCACCCTCATTTCTAACAGAGGTGTTATAAAAGGCGACTAAGGTAAATTCACTCGGCGTGTGGTATCCGGCTGAGTAGAATAGTACCACCCTCTTTTCTTACCAAGGTGTCGTAAACGGCGACTAAGTTGACCCGCCGTGTGGTATGCGGCTGAGTTGAATAGACCACTCTCATTTCTTACCGAGGTGTCGAAAAAGGCGACTAAGGTAAGTCGATCTGCCGTGTTGTAATCCGGCTGAGTAGAATAGACCACCCTCTTTCTTACCGAAGGCAACTAAGGTAAGTTGACGTTTAGCGGCTGGCCGTAAAATACCAAGCCAAATCATGTGACAGCATGTTTATAACATGTTGTGCCGATCCCTTAGAGTGAGATAAGAGCAGGAGAATGATGATCATTAGATGATTTTGCATCTAATGATAAAAACTAACAATCGCCAGCGGCTCCGCCCACGTGGAAAGATTAAAACCGTAATATAGTATTTTGATAACCATAAAAATGGTTAAAGTGGGTGAACCTTAAAAGCTAGACATATGCTGTCGCGGAATTTAAGTTAGAACTTTTAGAGGGGAACAATTTTGTAATACATGACTTTCGAATAACTATTACCGTTTAGCCAGCGCACGCAAGGAAAGCTTTAAATTTTGCCATTTTCGTACTATTTTTTATTATTGCTTCTCTACTATCAATCGTGATGTTATTATGGAAGTTAGCCTTCTTACATTGAAAGAATTTTTAAAATCGGTCCAGTAGTTCCTGAGATTAGCACGTTCAAACAATCAAGCAAACAAACAAACTCTTCAGCTTTATATATTAGTATAGATTATACAAAGACTATGACTATGACAGGCCCGTTGGAGTAGTGGGTAGTGACCCTGCTTTCAGCTCCGCGGGTCGCGGGTTCGATTCCCGCCGAGGGCCAACATTTTCTATAAATGAATTTGTTGGTCTTTGAGCTGGGTGTATATTTGTATTTAAGCATGTATTTAAAAAATATATAAGTATATATTCACCAGTCGTCTGTCACCCATAACACAAGTATTAAGTTACTTACTTTGAGGACGGACGAACGTGTGTGTAAGTGTCCCATATATTTATATTTATTATTAAAAAGATAAGTATACAAGTTTCATATTCTCTGTGCTATTATTTATTGCAATAATCTCACTTACAGGCGTGCCTATAGCTCCTCTACTCTATAAGAATTCTATGCATTTAATTAAATAAATATCTGTGCATTTTAAACATATTCCTTCCTTTACCTATTTTATTAAACGCGTGCTATATGATTTCATGCAAAGGAATTAATATGACTTAGGCGGATTAAGTTATAAACACTAATCTCATTATTTATAAAGATTAACAACTTTCTTCGTCATTTACATTTAAAATAGTATTATCACCGTAATATAAATTTCAATTTTAGGTAAATTTCAAATTTCAGAGTTTAGTATGGTAGAAAACTTTTTTCAACTTTCAAGATTATCAACTTTCTTCGCCGTTTTTGTTTGAAATAGTATTATCAACGTATTATAAATTTCAAATTTGGGTAATTTTCAAATTTAAGAGTTAAGTATGGCAGAAAACTTATTTCAACCATCAAGATTATCAACTTTCTTCGCCGTTTCCATTTAAAATAGTATGATCAACGTAATATAAATTTCATATTTAGGTAATTATCAATCAACGTAATATAAATTTGAAATTAAGGTAATTTTCAAATTTAAGAGTAAAGTATGGCAGAAAACTTATTTCAACTTTCAAGATTATCAACTTTCTTCGCCGTTTCCATTTAACATAGTATTATCAACGTAATATAAATTTCATATTTAGGTAATTTTCAGTTCAGTTAAGTATGGTAGAAAACTTTCTTCAACTTTCAAGATTATCAATTTTCTTCGCCGTTTTCGTTTAAAATAGTATTATCAACGTAATATAAATTTCATATTTGGGTAATTTTCAAATTTAAGAGTTAAGTATGGTAGAAAATATTTTTCAACTTTCATGATTATCAATTTTCTTCGCCGTTTTCGTTTAAAATAGTATTATCAACGTAATATAAATTTCAAATTTAGGTAATTTACAAATTAAAGAGAAGTATGGTTGAAAACTTTTTTAAGAATTAAATACCTATTTACCTTCTACCCATAATTATTGAACTTGGTGACATGTTTATTATGAATTGTTATTACTTTTTCAACTTATATTATTTATATCTCCTTCTATTCATCATCCTCTTACCCTTATCCTACTCTAAGTGGGGTCGGCACAACATGTTTAAGCATGTTGTCACATGATTTGATTTGAATTTCAAATTATCTTATTCGTATTTTACGATACCTCGACAGGAAAGAGAATGGTCTATTCTACTTAACCGCATACTACACGGTGGGTTAACTTACCTTAGTCGCTTTTTACGACACCTCGGTAAGAAATGAGGGGGGAATATTCTACTCAGGTCGATACCAAAAGGCGGGTCGACTTACCTTAGTCACCTTTTAAGACACCCCGGTAAGAAATGAGGGTGGTCTATTCTACTCAGGCGAATACTACACGGCGGGTCAACTTACTTTAGTCGCCTTCAACGAAACCTTGGTAATAAATAAGGGTAGTCTATTTTATTCAGACGGATACCACACGGCGGACTCTTGAATACATGTAAAATATATTTTTTAGTATTATCTAACAAATTTTTACAACCGATAAAAAGCACAACATATAACTTAAATCAATCTTGACTTACAATGTACCATACAAGTCGTGGCCACGTGGGGTTTCCAAGAATGTTGATTGCATTTCCGCATTGAATCGCTAAATTTATCCTTTGTGCGAAATACGAGTCGGCCCTCTTGTCACCTAAATCAAATAACAACTTTTGTACCCGTAGTTTCGAAAGCACAGAATGTCGTGAGGTATCCGGGTGAGTAGAATAGACCACCCTCATTTCTTATCGAGTTGTCGTAAAAGGCGACTAAGGTAAGTTGAGTCTGGCTGTGGTATCCGGCTGAGTAGAATAGACCACCCTCATTTCTTATCGAGGTGTCGTAAAAGGCGACTAGGTAAGGTAAGTTGAGTCTGGCTGTGATATCCGGCTGAGTAGAATATACCACCCTCTTTCTTACCGAGGTGTCGTAAAAGGCGACTAAGGTAAGTCGACCCGCCATGTATCCAGCTGAGTAGAATAGATCACCCTATTTCTTACCGAGATGTCGTAAAATACGACTAAGGTAAGTTAACGTCAGGCAGTAAAATAGGTGGCCAAATCATTTGACAACATGTTTATAACATATTGTGCCGACCCCACTTAGAGTGGGATAAGGGCAGGAGGATGATAATGAATATTATACATCTACATAGAATAGTGAGAGAGTCATACAAGCTATAAAAATACAGTTTTAAACTAGCTTGGAAGCTAGGCCCGCAATTTATATGTGAACATTGTAATAAATCAACTAATTAAAAAAATATAATGCTTGATTTCTAATTACGGATTAGCATCATTTTAATTCTGCACATTTCACATGTATAATGTTATGTTGATCAAGATTTTAGTAGAATAAAAATTCTTATAACCCGTCTCGGAATAAAACTTGTTGCTTGTATTGTATATTGGCAGATTAGGTGCAAAAATAGATATGTAAGAATAGTAATCCCAGTTTATTATAGCAAAACCTGTTGTAATGCTCAACAAGTTGCGATCCACCCATTTATACAAATATGGGTAGGCATTGTTGAAATTATAAGGGATTTTGCGATTTTCCGCCGACCCGCCCGTTACGGCTGTGAAAACATTTTAGTATATTGTTCAAACAATATCGATTTTCACGCCGTACCCTTGTGTTATCGATTCCGTTGCCAAGTCACGTTCTAGTAGAACGCACTTATACAGTGCTTACTTGCTTAGGTTTCGGGCGTAGTTCGAGGTTTTCCACTCAGCTCCCACAGGTTCTATGTTGGGCATGGAGTAATAAAGTTAATCCAGGTTTCGTGTAGTGCAGTATCGAGCGGGGGTCGGAGCCGCGGGTGGCGGGGCGGAGGCCCGGGCGGCGGCGGCCACCTGTTCGCCGCGCCCGCGCCCCTCCCCGCCGCCCGCCACCCGCGCGCCTGTCCGCCACCCCGGGCCCGGCTGCGCGCGCGAGCCCTTCCCTCCACTCATTCGTTTCGCGACGCGTCATCTCGCCGGCCGGCTTCCGCCTCATTCGCATCGCGCCCGCTTACCGTACCGCTCGATCGTTCCTAAAACACTAGACATGACGGAAAGCACGGAAACCCCCGCGGCAGCAGCGCCCGAGAAGACCCCGACCGAAAACGGCACCACCGAGACCCCGCCCGAAGAGACCCCAGAAAAAGCCACCGAAGAGAAAGAAAAGGAGACACCGCCGCCCAAAGAGATGCGCGCGGTCGTCCTTACCGGCTTCGGGGGTCTCAAAACTGTTAAGATTTTGAAGAAGCCCGAGCCCACACTAGCCGAAGGGGAGGTCCTGATTCGCGTCAAAGCATGGTAAGTAATTTTTATTTATCGATCGATCACCGGAAACGAAGTATGAAACGCTACTTTCCGATATTCGTAATTAGCGTTTTCCGATCGTTACACGTTCGATATTTAAATAAAACCGGCAATTTTTTTATGTAATTAATACTACGTTTGCTCTAATTATTTTGAATAACGGAAATTCTTTTCGGTATCTGCGTCAGGGCCGCAGTCGCGGGTCTCGAGAATTCGGCTCGTGATATAATTTCACGGACGCTGCCTCGTACCCACTTACCTAGTGCCTCGGCCGTACTGTACGGCCGGATCCCGTTTGCCGCGTCTTGCCTGCTTCATTAACATCTGCCTGCAGCGTAGTGTTGCACGGCTTATGTCCGATTGAAAATTCTGCACGCACACTTGTATCCTTCGCCGGCGAGAGCCGCGTCCGCACGTTGAGCGGATTTACATTCTAACGACCGGTATGGGGATGATAGTAATATGTTAATGTTCCTGAATTTAGGAATGTCGTCACGTACTCAAATTTAGAATCGAGAATTTTATATTATAAACGGTAGTATAACCAACAATGTCTTCAATATTTAAGTTAAACTGACACCCGAGGTCGCGAGCGGTTTATACGAAAAGCAATTCCAGTGACATATTATTCTTTGTTCGTTTTTATCGCTCCAGCGCTTCAGATAATACGAGCCGACAATCTACTTACGAGACATGAGTTATCTGCCACTTTTCTTGTTAATACTAACTGCTGTAACAGCCTTAACAAAGCGTGCACTTGAAGTCACTGGGCCCGTTTATGTTAACTAACTACCAATTAGGACCCAGTTAACTGATGTAATGTGCGATATCAGAACAGTTATTTTGCTCATAATGGTTTCGGCAGTCATTTTGTCTAACTTAATTCGAGCGTTGATGTCTAATAGAGGATTAATAGAAATTACTATATCTGAGATCACATATAAGCATATTTCTGAAATGGGGAGTTGTATTCTACTCAACCGGATACCACACGGCGGATTAACTTATCTTAGTCGCCTTTTACGACACCTCGGTAAGAAGTAAGGGTGGTTTATTCTACTCAGCCAGATACCACACGGCTTATAATTTTCAAGCATTAGGGCGTTGATGTCTAATAGACGATTAATTGATATGACTGTCTTGAGAAGGAAACGCCGTGTGGTATCCGGCGGAATAGAATAGTACCACCCTCATTTCTTACCAAGGTGTCGTAAAAGGCGACTAAGGTAAGTCGACCCGCCGTGTGGTATCCGGCTGAGTAGAATAGACCAACCTCATTTCTTACCGAGGTGTCGTAAAAGGCGACTAAGGTAAGTTGACCCACCGTGTGGTATCAGGTTGAGTAAAATAGACCATCCTCTTTCTTACCGAGGAGTCGTAAAATACGACTAAGGTAAGTTGACGTCAGGCAGGCGGCCGGTCGTAAAATACGTAGCCAAATCATATGACAACATGTTTATAACATGTTTTTCCGACCCCACTTAGAGTGGGATATGGACAGGAGGATGATGATGGAGTCCTGTGAAGGAAGAAAACTGTCAAGTTAAGGGAGTGGTCGTGGATATGCGTAGGTGTAAGGGAGGTGCGAGGCGCAGAGTGCATCCCTGCTCTCTAAATATAGCACGCTTATCGCACGCTATGTAAATGACCGCGATATACTCAATACCAGCCGCGAAAACAAAAACTGTCGCTTAAACGACATTTAACGACAAGTTTTGCAAAATTACATGAAATTTTTATAATAGGCAAAATTTTCAATCATTTATCATCCTCCTGCCCTTATCCCACTCTAAGTAGGGTCGGTAATACATGTTATAAGCATCTGATATGATTTGGCTACGTATTTTAACTGACTGACGTCAACTTACCTTATTCTAATTAGATAGATAGATACCTTATTCTTATTTTACGACACCTCAGTAAGAAAGGATGTTCTAATTTACTCAACCACACGGCCGGTTAACTTTAGCTTAATCGCCTTTTGTTTGACCGAGGTAAGAAATGAGGGTGGTCTATTCTACTCAACCGATTACCACACGGCGCGTCAACTTAACTTAGTCGCCTTTTACGACTTCGAGGTAAGAAATGAGGGTGGTCTATTCTACTCAACCGATTACCACACGGCGCGTCAACTTAACTTAGTCGCCTTTTACGACTTCGAGGTAAGAAATGAGGGTGGTCTATTCTACTCAACCGATTACCACACGGCGCGTCAACTTAACTTAGTCGCCTTTTACGACTTCGAGGTAAGAAATGAGGGTGGTCTATTCTACTCAACCGGATACCACACGGAGGGTCAACTTAACTTAGTCGCCTTTTCGACACCTCGGTAAGAAATGAGGGTGTTAAATTCTCATTTCTTGAAGAAATGAGAATTTAACACCCTCATTCGTGAATACCACACGGCGCGTCAACTTAACTTAGTCGCCTTTGACGACACCTCGGTAAGAAGTGAGGGTGGTTTATTCTACTCAGTCAGATACCACACTTAAAATGTTCAATCATTCGCGGTACAGTATATTAATTAATCCATTGTCGTTTTGGATATATGTATACATTTGTTCAACGACATAGGAATGCGCTCAATCTCGTAACTGTCTAATTCCTTGGAACTTAAGTAGGGATGTGGGAAGGATCAAAAGATCGCTTTAAAATCTAAATATAGATCAGTTCAAGGATAAACGGTGCTCTGTTTAACTGTAACATAAACAAAACAACTAACCAACATACCTTAAAGAATGTTGACCCATAAATAAATACGTAATATTAAAATAAAGTTTCCTAATACAATGTACATGTTCAGTGTATTTGAAATTGTTACGGACGCTATTAGCACTTGATATTTGGTGTTTTAATCATTTGAACGAATATAGAATGCTATGTTATGCCTTGGATATCCGGCTGAATAGAATAGACCATCTTCATTTCTTGCCGAGATGTCGTAAAAGGCGACCAAGGTAAGTTGACCGCCGTGTGGTATCCGGCCGAGTACAATAGACTACACACATTTCTTACCGAGGTTTCGTAAAAGGCGATTGAGGTAAGTTGACCCGCCGTGTTGTATTCGGCTGAGTAGAATAGACCACCCTCAATTCTTACCGTGGTGTCGTAAAAGACGACTAAGGTAAGTTGACCCGATGTGTTGTATCCGGTTGAGTAGTAAAGACCTCCCTTATTTCTTGCCGAGTTGTCGTAAAAAGTGACTAAGGTAAGTTGACCGCCGTGTGGCATCCGGCTGAGTAGAATAGACCCCCCTCATTTCTTACAGAGGGGTCGTAAAAATGGACTTAAGTAAGTTGACCGCCGTGTGGTTTCCGGTTGAGTAGAATAGACCATCTTGATTTACCTTACCTTTACCGAACTGTTGTAAAAAGCGACTAATGTAAGTTGACGCCAGACAGGCGGCCGGTCGTAAAATAACTAGCCAAATCATGTTATAATATGTTTATAACATGTTGTGCCGATCCCACTTAGAGTGGGAGAAGGCAAGAGAAAGATATTCATGATTTATAGTAGCAGGCGTTACTTTGCGGAACTCCATAGTACATAAGTTACAATAAAATTATTTTGCTGTAATACGCGTTGCCTGCTTCATACACTTGCATGCATCTCTTAACAAAAACGGATTACAACAAAATAGTTTTATTGTAGATGTACATATTGCAGAATATTGTAATTTCTCTATCAATGAATAAACTGCAGCTGTAGAAATTAGTTTCACGTAAGCGTTATGCATAAATGTTATCTACAAATAGATATAAAGTAAACACAGTGAAATATTTTCTAAACAGCGATCAATCATTCATAGCTCATAAGGGTCCCTTGTTTAATAGCACGATTTAATGACATGTTGCAGATATAAAATGAAAATTCAAACCTATGAGTGTACGTCTATGGCGGATGCTTTAGTAATGCCGGTTCACTTAATATGTTTTTGTAAGACATCAAGAAGGGATCGGACAGATGAATAACACACCATTATATTCAATTAGGTCAGCGAGTGTCAGAACTGTCTTCCGAGAACAATCTGATATACGCCCTTGTGTCCAAGTGGCTTTCTTTTTTCTGAGAGTGTTTAATTAAATGAAAAAACGATCGGGGGATATGTAGTCTTCGTTTTTGTTATCTTGACCTGAATTCGGTTGGTTCGTTTCTCATCCTAATTTACTCGATTTCCGTGTAGTTTTTTATTTAGGAAGATTATAGTATTAAGTTGGACTTAAAATTCTCCTGTCCTTATCCCACTTTAAATGGGGTAACACAACATGATTTAAACATGTTACATGATTTGGTTAGATATTTTACGACCGGCCGCCTGCTTGACCACAACTTACGATGGTCGTCTTTTAAGACACGTCTGAAAGAAGGTAGTCTATTCTACTCAACCGGATACCAAATGACACGTCAACTTACCTTGGTCGTCTTTTACTACACCTCGGTAAGAAAGAGGGTGGTTTATTCTATTCTCAGTCGAATACCAAACGGCTATTCATAGGACTAGCAAGTTTCATATTATTTTTTTAACATATCACTCATGGACTGTTATAGTGGCACAAATCAAAAAACGTAGTAAGTCTACGAATAGGTGTAAATGTTAATTTAAACGTTCTTTTCAGTTACAATACCGGCAGAACTCGTTAATCAATATTGGGCCGTTCGTTTAAGAGTTTCTTATTAATTTTCCGTAGCAACGAAATCATTAAAGCCATTTATCTCAAAACATGATTTTTTGAGTTGTGCCACTATAGCAGCCACTGAGCGATATTATCTTATCACGAATTCCATCACACCGTCATCAGCTTCAGTACTGTTACGTTGAAAGTGAGTGTTAATTGCGTACATCCTTTCCTTTGTTGGTATCAATTTAAATCCTAAAAATAACATCTGCCCTTCGATAACCGGGGACGACTACGGCATAAAGTGCAGCATTGTGTTTTTAATGGCTGCGTAGCCATGTAAGATGGGTGAAATGAATTTGTTTATTACCCTCTTCCTCATTGAGAGCGTCTGCACGAGATAGCTCTCTTCCTATGAGTCACTAGAAAGCATGCTCTTGAACTAACTCGATTGAAGTAACTTGCCAGTTTCCAGTTGCAATATTGTGTGGGCGGACTTGCCTTTGTAATTCTATCTATGATAGTACAGTCTTTTATACAATATTAGACGCTGATTTAATAGACTTGTGTTGTATTCCTTTTACATATTTCATTTCTCTTTTATGGAGTTTCTTGCGTCCATTTATTTGTTGATAAGAGCATATACTTTAATCTTTTATGACAACAGTTTGTAACGTTTCAATATGCGATTTTATTTTAGATTGTAATAGTCGTGTCGGATATTTTAGATTGGAAATTTATTCCGAAAGAAGTAGGCAACGTTGCTGATTTGATTTGCAAAACAATAGACTGAAGTTTAAGGATGACTATGGGCCGTGCGTCACGAATTTATTCTCGCTACGTATGTTTTCTTGCACTGATGACTAATTCGCACTCAAGTTATCGATATTGACTCATTTGCAAAGGAAAGTGCAGTCAATGTAAATATTTGTAATTACGATTTCCAGATTAATTATATTCTCAACATAGTTTTAGCATATATATTGCGAGCTGGTAAGCTAATCGCAAGTCTTTCGAAGTAAGTCTAATTTTGTTATTCACGCGATTTTACGTTACTATATAGTGTATTTCGACTAGACATTTGGTTCGGAACATGTGGTGCGACTATAAAATATAAATCTCTGATCGTCTCGTATGCCAGATGCTGCTGGCGGGTCGCGTAGGCCCTACTGTCTCTCTACATTGTCTGCGGAGTCAATGAACTTACGAAAACGTCTTATTGCTTATTGTGTCCATAATCGAATTCACTATTCAATATGGTAGTCCATGTCGGATTCTTTTAATCTACCTTTTTTGCAAGGCATGGTAAACGAATGTCCCAAAATCTTTGCCTTTCTAGAACTTTCTGTACAAATATCGATATCCCTCTTCGAACGATTTGATTATGGCGATCTAAAAGAGCTGTTATTGATTTGTGCAAGAAATAAAGAATACTTACATTTGCAAATAATTAACAAGAAAGAAAGATGAACAGTATTTTTTTAATTTCATGTTTGAAATACATATTTTTTACAGCTCCTCGCACAATTTTTCAATTTAGTCTTTTTAAAAACATGCACGCTTCACTGAGCGCCGTCTGATAAATGCAAAAATTCTGAAAACAGTATTTTGTATATTTTATTTTTGTTTAACAGTAATAAGTGTAATGTTGTAAAAAATAGTATAATATTCTTTTTAACAGTTGGCAACCCTACGATCAATGCATTATAGTGCTGCCATAGCACATATTTCATACCAATATTAGCCACGTTTTTATCATTGATTTTCTATTGCTGGGTATGTTGTATTGGAAAATCCCGTGACTCTACATTCGTATGAAAAAAGGGGTGTGGTTGCGTTTCGCCGGGGTGTCGGCGCGCGGCGGTGCGTCAGGGGTGAGGGTTGAGAGTGCTCCTGTAATGTCTGGCGGGAGGGGGAGGGCGGCGGGGTGCGGGAGGGGGGCAAGGCAGATCAATACGGCGCGTTCCCAACCCCCGTTCCCTGCTCCACAGGCCCTTACGTCTTTCGACGCCGATCCTTGTTTTATTACAGCCACCATTAACTACGAATGTATAGAAGTGTTGGCATTTTATTTCCTTTCAGTCTACTAGAAATTACTCGGGGATTTTGTACCTACTTGTTTCTATTGATTCGGTCATACCATCGACATAGGTATTCTTTCGAATTATCCATACCTACTAAATACTTTATGGAATTAAGCGTTACTTTACGGAGATCATTATTAAAAATGTAATGATAATATTATTTTGATAGGTACCTAATTTTTTTCCGAGATCGATTTATTGCTCCCGAAAGCTTCTACATTTTTTCGTCTACAACGATTTGCACGACTTTTAGTAAAATTTCATGAAAAAAAATCATGAAATTTATTCGTAAATGTTCCGCGAACCAAACGTTAGCGGGCATTTTTTCGATGCAGCGCCATCTAGTTTGATTCGCGACACTAACGTATTTACGTTATATAACTTAACTATAGTTTTTAAAATTCGAGTATATTTTATAGCTATTCCATAATTTATATCTTGTCGCCTTTTCTTATCCTATTTGAATATAAGTGCGTCAATATTTTTTATCTCGTCTCGATCCCTACTTACTTATTTATATAATCTTATAGCCTGAAACTTGGAAACACAAAAATTTACATTATTCAAAGTCACTTTAACAAGGTTTAGTTTAACTTTAAAAGAGGTTTGGAAAATTATACAAAAGCAAAGGTGGAATAATTTTTTGCATGAATCTGAAAAAGTTTTAGAAACACAAATTTATCTCACAATCAAATGTCACAAATGTGGGCTATCTCAGTATCTATCTTAGTAAAAATATAAACCCTATTGTTCACCACCTGTCAGCGCATTCTCTCGTATTTCTGCCACATAATGCGAAAAGGAGATGGCAACTTTGAAAAGCTGGTCATTGCTGGCAATACAGAAGGCAAGAGACCACAAGGCCGATCGCCAACACGATGGTCTGACTAAGTGAAAGAAGCTACCTCTTCATCAAAATTCTATCAGACGGTGAGGGCTACTCTAGACCGGAATAAATGGAGGCAGGTCATACAAAAGAAAGGTTCACGTGACCACGATCCTCAGTAACGAGGGACCGATTAAGAAGAAGATATAGAAATTTCTTGAGGGATCAATTTTTATTAGTAACAGTTCTACTCGTATTTAAACCTTCTCGTGTACAACGGTCCCTAATGCTAAATGATATTTTTTGTCTTCAATCAAAGTTGAACTTAACAGCCCTGTTGGCACTAAACCCTACAACCATATGCCACAGTTATACTTGAATAACTATAAAACATTTCACATGTGTTCGTCCGGATCGAATTTTACACGACAATCCTTCTAATATGAAGGCGAACGGTTCTGTATTTGTTCTATTGTAATATTCTAACGGCGATTTTTTGGGTAGTTTGCCTCGAATGAAGTTCCAGAAAAGTCAATAGATACGTGATTTTCATATGTAACCTTTATGCCGCGGCTTAACTCTCAATTCTTGTTTATATTGCTTATTCTAATTTCCGAAAAAATGTGACGTTTAACTTATTTGTTAGGCTGGTATGTAATCGCTTAAATCGTACCACATTTCATCTATATTGTTTCAGCCGTGAAAGCTAAACATTCAGACAGACTTTCGCATTTTTGATATTAATATGGATGTCAGAATGCAAGGAAATAGGAGTAATGATGGGTCTCGCGTTGAATTTGAAAAAAAATTGTTTAATAAAATATTATGCTACTTAACAGTATAACATAGTAGGTACTAGTTATTAATACACACTTTAACTCTTTAAATGTTTTTTAGAAACCAACAGGAGCAGAAGACAAACGTTTTTTGATAATATTCTCGACAACCGAAATATGTTAGTAAAAAAATGGTCGTCATAAAATGTCATTATTATTCCTCACATAATGCGGAAACACACATTGTTTGACGGCCCTGTCCAGAATTTTTATAGTGTTAAACATTAGTACTACATTATTTAGATTAATCAATATTTTAGTAAACGAGTTAGTTATATTTGCGTAGATATAATTAAAATCTTGCAACGTTATTTTAAAACTCTGTTCCCTTTAAATTAAATCTATGCGTACAGCAGCCATTGTTAATTTATAACCATAACATGACAGTCGGTCATGGTAAGTTGTCGAATCCAACTATATCAGCAAGGTTTGGGAATACGTATAATCTATTCGTCCAGAATCCATCAATGCTTCAAAACCAAATTTCGAATACTGCGTGTTGCCAGTAATGACATACAGATCCGAAACTTAGTCTTTGTCTTTCATTTGAAATTAAAGAATCGACGCAGACCGAAAAAAGTACGAAATAGTTGTAACCCAGCTTTTATAGTAAATTTGAATTTGATATTTTTTGATTATAGGAAAGGCAAGGCAAGAGAATGAGACAACATTATTTTTGCTCTCCTGGATGTCTTGCAAAGTTTCGTCATAATAGCAATTTATCATAATTTGAATTCGTCTAAAAAGTATTAATGAAGGCAGTTGCTAAATTCAATGATATATTTTTTGAGGAAATAAAAATATCTTAAATGGCAACCCTATGGTGGAGTTTTTACCACACTCTAATTTCTGAGCAAAAAGAAAACGCAGAACTTGTTCGGTAGCATCGAATATTCGAGGAGAATATACGTACATGTGCGTAACTCGCTGCACCTTTTTAGGGAGTTCACGAAGGATTACATACGACGGCTTGGCAACGCCTGTAATGCTAATCTTAAACGAGATATTTAACGTTCGCAGAAAATGCCATCTTGAAATTTCTTTTCACGAGCATCGGAACCACGTATAATATAGTTTAAACGATGTTTATACTCGACAATGCTAACTTTAAAATATAATCTCCAAGTTTCCCAAAATTTATAGTAAGTTATAATTATACGAGTATAATCAAAACAGTTAGTGAAATGACATAATTTATCTTTTATTTGTGCTGTTTGCACTTACAAATCGATCCAGTAGTTTTGATAGATATGTTACATCAGAATCGATTTGAAGATGTCATATTCTAAGTCAAAGTAATTCCGCAATCAACATTACAAATTCCTGCAGACATTGCGTATCTATTTTTAGATGGATAGAAGTAACGGCACCCTTCCTTAAGCGATGTTACGCGCCCCCTTATATGTATTTTCGTTTCCCTTTTTTGCTCCCAATCCTGATATCTGGGACGGTCAGTATTATGATGTTTCATTTGTAACTCCAGCAGGCGTCATGTTGGGTGTGGATGCCCTTTTTTACCCGCATGGGTATACGAGGGTCCCTTATTTGTGTAGATTATTAGATCTATTAAATTGTCGGAGTTATTTAAATTGTATTATGAAATTAAATATTCATTTTTGTTCCCATGTAAACATTTATCTGATTAAAGATTCGTTATATTTAATGATGATGATGTCGTATGATATGTTGATAATAGATGGCGCTTTATAATGTTATTCTATTCCTGTAGAATTAACAGGATTTCTATAGCCTATATCTTACTCCGGTGTATAAGGAATAATTGTGCCAAATTTCATTGATATTGTTTTAGCGGATAAAAATTTTGTAATATTTTTTTTGCATTTCTAACAGTGTAATTAGTGTCTTTGTTGTCTTTGGTTGTGCCGTGTGGTATCCTGCTGAGTTAAATAGACCACCCGCATTTCTTACCGAGGTGTCGAAAAAGGCGACGAAGGTAAGTTCATGTCAGATAGGCCGGTCGCAAAATATCTAACCAAATCACATTATAATGTGGACAAAACATGTTTTGCTGGCCCCACTTAGAGTTGGATAAGGGCAGGGGAATGATGACGTCTTTTGTCTTTGGTTAACGCCTAGTCGGGATTTATATTTTCAATTTCTTTTCAAACGGTTTTTCGTGTTTTAGTTTATGAAGCAAATATGAAAGTTCGAAACCCTATAATATTTTATCTGTAAAGGAATAAAATGGAGGAGCTATTATTTATATAGTATAAACATTTATCGCAGAACTTTATTCAATTACCAAAATAGCTATTAAACTTTGAATGGATAAACTTATTCCATTAGCTCAATGGTCTTTATATTTTGCGTCGGGTACCCATTAAGCTTTGGGTTTCCGGTTATTGTTACTAACATGTTGCTATTCTAAACCCTTCAGCTTGTAGGACTGTTTACTAATTTAATTATTATTTACTTAACATAATTTTGTTTAACATATGTTATGTATTATATGTATTATACAAATGTATAATAAAGATTTGTATTTGAAGTCTATATGAACTGAATTTATCCGGCAAACGTTTTTTGCTTTTTAAACCATGTTAGGCGATACAATGCGAGAATTAGTAAAAATATAATATACTTAATGATTAGCTTTAGAATATAAATGAATTATTTTAAATAATGATATAATAAAAAAGTTTTGTATGTATGTATAAATGTGTCTGTGTTATGTGAACTATTCCAAAAAGGTTTCATCAATCAATTTTTATTCTTGTATTCATTTATTATAATACTTTAATCATATAACTGAAATGAACTGTCATTAATAATAAAGTATGATTAAAACTTTATTTGATTCCATGATTATGTCCACGTGTCACGTTTGGTGCAAATTCCAAGCAAACATTCCTGTGATATTTCGCAGAACTTGCATTTATGGACTGGTATTTTTATCTTGCGACTTAAAACTTTGTTTTTCGGGACTTGTTATAATAATTTTTAATTGGGGTGCAAAATGTAGAGACCAATGGACTTCTAATTTTCGGGGTATAAAAGTGGTGTAGGTTATCAGAGAAGTCTCCTGCTGGATTTCGAGCGGCTATTGGATGTTGACCTAACTAATATCCCATTCAGGGATATTATCACGTTCGTACGAGCAACGAGTAGGTAAGACCAGGTGACACTGTCGGGACAGCAGTGAATCCCTAGGCTCGACATGGCGAAATGGGTGTAATAGTCCAGAATAGGAGATGACCACCCGTCCTGCACCGATAGTCATCCCTGTTAATAAGTTGGATACCAGACGGTGGGTTAACTTACCTCAGTCGCCTGTAAGTCCGCGACAGCGTATGTCTAGCTTTTAACCTTAATCCACTTTAATCATTGCTATGGTCATCAAAATACTATATTACGGTTTTAATCTATCCACGCGGGCGGAGCTGCTGGCGATTGTTAGTTTAATAATAAAGCGATAAAAGGTTAACCTGTCATCGATAAAAATCCGTCACCTAACTCCGGTGAAACTAGTATCTTATCAATGACTCTGAAAATGTTCCAAGAACGTTGATAACGACTGGAATGTCGGGAATGACTGTAAGATATCGATAATATTATTTGTGATGTCATGTTATTCTACAAACAGATGATAAGTGTTAATCGTTTCTTTACCTTTACCTTTAGAGAATACTAGATTTTACCCGCAAGTTCGTTTCCATGTACTGTTGATATGTAGATGGCGCTTTTCAATGTCATCCTATTCCTGTAGAATTAACAGGATTTCTATAGCCTATATGTTATCCCAGTATATAAGGATCCATTTTACTAAATTCCATCGATATTGTTACAGCGGATTTAACCATGTGGTATCCGGAGTAGAATAGTATCACCCTCATTTCTTACCGAGATGTCGTAAAAGGCGACTAAGGTAAGTCGACCCGCCGTGTGGTATTCGCCTGAGTAGAATAGACCCCCCTTTATTTCTTACCGAAATGTCGTATAAGGCGACTAAGGTAAGTTGACCCAGCGTGTGGTATCCGGTTTAGTAGAATAAACTTATTAATATATTTAGTAGAAGGATATCCGGCTGAGTAGAATAGACCACTCATTTCTTACCGAGGTGTCGTAAAAGGCGACTAAGGTAAGTTGACGTCAGGTAGACAGTCAGCCGTAAAATAACTAGCCAAATCATGTGACAACATATTTATAACATGTTGTGCCGATCCCACTTAGAGTGGGATATGAACAGGAGAATGATGAATCTTTTATATCAATCTTTATTGCTATATTTTATCTTTTATATCGATCGAAACGTAAATATGAATACAAACTCGAAGGTCCAAACCTTGGAGAACGGAAAGCTATTACTCAATTGCATCCGTTGCATTTTGAGAGCGGTAATTGCTTGATTACCAAGCGAATTCTTGTCTGAGGTACGATCGTTGCTGAATAATATTTATTGTTCATTCAGAAGGACCCAATTTGCGTATTGCTCATATGATTATATTGTTTGAACACTGGAATGGAAAAAGATCTGCTAAGCCTGTACTCTGTTATTGTCCGGCCTCACAGGAGGCACCCTTAAGGCGACGCTCCCAGGATGCTGCGGGCCTCTCTCGAGACCCGCTCTCCCAGCACCTCAACCCCCGGCGATGCTTCTGCGCTCGCCCACTCTCTCGGTGACGCTGTCAAAGCCTTCACGGCTAATAGCCTTAGTTAGTGTTTTGAAAAAAAAAAAACTGTTATTCCTTAGTGTCTAACAAGGTTAAATTCGAAAATTGACTCCGTAAAACTTTTTCTATGGGATATAATTACTCTTGAGTTAATAAGACGAAGAATTTTCAGTCTTGAGTTGAGAGTTCTTTTCAAAATTTTTTTTTATGGCAAACCCATATTGTTTTTTAATTTTTATAACAAACAGTTGTATTCGCGACCTCGTATCAATTTGTAAAAATATTCAATATCATTTACTAGGTTGATTTGTTCCATTTCACAAATGAAAAACGAATTTTTTAATGTCATATGCTAGCTCCGTGTATGAGCTTTAATTAATCAAAATTTCATCAAAAAATGCTTAGATTAACTGTAGAAACGCAACAGACAGATATTAAAATTTATAATAATATATATTTGGATTTATTACTTATACATCATCCTCATCATCTTCCTGCCCTTATCCCACTCTAAGTGGGGTCGGCACAACATGTTACAAACATATTGTCATATGATTTGGCTACGTATTTTACGACCGGCCGCCTGCCTGACGTCAACATACCTTAGTCGTATTTTACGACTCCTCGGTAAGAAAGAGGGTGGTCTATTTTACTCAACCGGATACCACACGGTGGGTCAACTTACCTTAGTCGCCTTTTACGACACCTCGGTAAGAAATGAGGGTGGTCTATTCTACTCAGCCGGATACCACACGGCGGGTCGACTTACCTTAGTCGCCTTTTACCATCTCGGTAAGAAATGAGGGTGGTCTTTTCTACTCACTCTCTGAATACCACACTGCATACTGCATACTTACTTATACCTAAGTAATAAATCCAAATATACATATATTGAAGTTAGTATCTAAGTTATAGAGAATCACAAACCCTATCAAACATATCGTTCGTTTTTCGAAAGTCGGTTGAAAGCAGTTGAAAAATTGTCACATTTCGAAGAGGGTTCGGCTGGATGACTTTTTATGTTGATTCACATTTATGCTTGTTTGACCACCCCTGGGTTATGTCCAGCCAGCTGTGGAATGAAGACTCATTTCCTGAGAGGACGATTAATGTTAATGATACCCGTTTTATCGTTGTATATTTAAACGAGGTAGATTATTGAGCGCTTCAGTTTTCTAAGATTATTTCTTATCGCGTTATTTTTTATTTTCTTTAATATGACTGCAGGTAGATATTGTTATCTAAAGAGCAATAAATTTTACCTGTTTTAGCTTAGTAATATCGTGGAAATGCAACCAGTAATCTTAGTACAATTCGATAATATATTACATCCTGCACAGTATTTTTTTATTTTTATTTCGGAAATGGCACCAACGATTTTCATGAAACTTAGTATGTAGAGGGTTTCAGGAGCGATTAATTGATCTAGCTAGGTTGTGTTTTAATAAATGTTGTTTTATAACAATAAAACAACATTTTATAGTATAGAATGCATAGGCTAATTTGGCTGTCTTTTGTAAAGTTGTAATAGCTCAGTGGGGATCAAATATTCCAAATATCACCAGCATTTTTTTTTTATTTATTTATTGCATTTTATATACATATCTTTAAAAAAATTACCGAGCAAGGCTCGGTGACTAAGCTAGGTTTTATTTAAAAAATAGTTTTATCCCTGATTTCGGGCATTACAAGATACTTAAATTTATATTGAATACATAAAACACTATTGTCGCCGTTAATTGTTAAGTCAGCGCAGCTTATTCGGGGAACGGGTGGTCGCGGGAAATGAAAATATCTATCATCTATCTTTTTTTTTTGTAAAAAATTACCTAGCAAGGCTCGGTCAACCCTTCAGCTCCGCGGGTCGTGGGCTCGATTCTCGCCGAAGGCCAACATTTTCTATAAATGAATTTGTTGGTCTTCGAGTCTGGGTGTATTTATATATGTATTTAAAAATTATATAAGTATATATTCACCAGTTGTCTGTCTACCATAACACAAGTATTAAGTTACTTACTTTGGGTACGGATGACCGTGTGTGTGTGTGTCCTATGTGTCCCATAACCATGTACTTTTTTAAAAATAAGCATGTATTGTTTGCACATATGCATAATGTAACGTGAGTAAACCACAATATCGACGAGAGCCTGTCAACCAACTCTCGCTTATCAAATGACCAATCTCGGCGCGACCACTAAATATATAAATAATACATGGCACACGCTCTCTGGTCAGTGGTCGTAGATCGGAAGCTATGGTCACGTGTCTAAGCCACATTGTGTCACACCGCTAGCCGGATACCAGCGTATTTTACTCTAATAACGGCATGGCGATTTGGACGATTGGATTGGGCATTTGAACTGCTCACGCTCAGAATCTGACTTTTAAAAAAAGACTTAAATCGCTAAGAGATTTTTTGAGATTTTTAAGAGACCCGATACCACACGGCGGGTCGACTTACCTTAGTCGCCTTTTACTAAACCTCGGTAGGAAAAGAGGGTGGTACTATTCTACTCAGCCGGATACCACACGGCTAAACATAAAAGTATTAATTAAATTGTAATTATGTATCTATTATGTTTAATTTAATTTTGAATTTTTTATTATATTAAATTAATATAGAAGATTTTTTAAATCTTTCAACTTTGTTTAGGATTATTGCAAAAAAACCTTTTAAAAAAGTCAAAATTTGATTATCGTAACATATTTTAACAATACTATAGTTCATTCGAGCCTTAAATTATTCCGGAAAGTTTTTAATGTCGTTTACGTTGTTCGTGGATCTATGATGGCTATATCGTCTGTGGTCAGTTGTAACTGCATTTAATTTTGTACCCAGAATACTTTCAAAAGAATTTTATGATACGAGTCACGATATCACCCCATTGAACACACAAACCCAGTTTCATTTCACACGCGACACATTTTATTTAACATTCCTTACGTTTTTGCTTAGGCCATTTACCGATATAAATACTGTTTTACACGAAACTTAGAAAAATATACTAACGCTAAATACCATTTTTATTATTTTTAATTTTTTAAATCCTTGTTTCAAATGGACTTTTAGATATTACGGTTACTGGATAATGAGGTCGCCACTTAAAATCTCTAATACGCACATATCCTACTAACATTATAAATGCGAAAGTTTGTGAGTATGGATGTATGTTTGTTACTCTTTCACGGCGAATCCTTTTAACTAATATCGACGAAATTTGGCAAAATTATTCCTCATACACCGGAATAACACATAGGCTGTAGAAATCCTGTTAATTCTACAGGAATAGGATGACAGTAATAAGCGCCATCTATTATCAACATATCACGCAACAACAGTTCACAAGAACGAAGTCGTGGGTAAAAGCTAGTTTATAATAACTTTATTCAATTCAATTCCTCATGCACTGTACAGTGAATGAAAATTAAGTGATTGCCCGTGGAAATCCGTATAACTCTATTAAATTTCCGGGATGTCCTTTTGACCCTCTAATTGCTCTAGAATACAGTATTAGGTATTGGTGGAAACTCCGATTACATTCCAAGAAGAGAAAATGCCCTTCATCTGCTGTGGTATGATTACAGGGTATAACTTAACTATACCATTTCTTAATATAAAAGGAATCTCAACCAATTAGTTACTTTAAAGTAATAAAATAAAATTCATTATAAGTATTAAAGATTCCAAGCGGAAGTCGGATCGCAGTTTAGTATTAAATATTACTATAATTCGTAATTGGTTATAATATTATTTTGCATTAATCCGCCATAAAGCAAATAGAAAATATATGTAATGCTTAATGTACAGGTATAAAAACGGATAGTACACTTTAGAATTGCATATATTTTCTTCAATTGCGGATCTGAGTCTTTGCTATAGCAAAATAATCATTATTTTTGTATCATGGATCTCCGCAAAGTAACGCCTAATTCTATAAATTATTCCTTATTATTTTCAGTTATTTCAATTAAGTAGCAAATATTAAAAGACAACCTAACATAAACAAAAAAAAATTACATCTTCTTATATGATTCATCAACATTAGATATAAATTTCACGCATCAGGATATTATGACGTATTAATAGAATATAAAACGTTGATAATTGAAGCCGCAGTTTCCTGAGCCGACTCATAATACGTAACACAACGTGTCTAAGTCAGTCAGTACACAAACTCGCAAGCAGCCAACACGTACCAACGGAATACAAATGAATCGGAAAGCACGCGAATGAGGAAATTCCATTCGATCCGGTTGTACATACAAACTGCACGTAAACCATAGACTATGCTATTTTTATTCATAAATAATAATGTCAACAAAAACTATTACGACGCATTTTATATTGACTCATAGTAAATTGCATAGCTTTATCAGTCCCATTATTTATTATGAACCATTTTAATTCCATCGTTCTGTTGATATAAATTTTAATTATTCTTTATTCAAATTTGCTTTTACAAGCACTTTTAAATCCTCAAATGAAGCTATCAAAAGAGATATCGCTGATACTTGCATTAAGAGTACGCTTCTTTTAGTAGTTCAATTCGTCGATTCGAAAGGGCTTGAGTAAAAAACTTATTAGAAAAAATATTTTTTTGAATTTGGAATCGAATGCATTAAGGAGTAATAATATTAGTATAGATTGAAGCAATTTAATAAAAAAGAAAGGAGGAAGGAGGAAATGTATTATAAATAAATACTATGAACGTGTTAATGTACAATATATATTTTATTTATTGAGCTTGATTCTTTATTCTCATAAATTAGACATTATATTTTTGAAGATATTTTAATGAAAAAAATACAATCAGATAATTTTTTTCATGTTTAATTTTGCACGCTTAGTATTAAGGTGACCTATTAATAATAATAAAAAGTCGTTTTGTCACAAATTCCAATATAGCGTAGCTTATCGCCTCCAAAACTCGTGGATGTTAAAGAGACCAATAACTTGGAAGAGGAAGAAAACACTAGTTTTTTTAATAGGTCAACGGTTAAAATAAGGATAATAATGTATTTATCCCTCTTAAGCCTAATTTTGAATAAAAACTTTAAAAAAAAACAATGTAATAAGTTGAATATAAATAATATGAATCTTTAAATGTATGATTTTTTATCTGTTCCCATGTTAAGTGGACATCCTGCCAGCCATTTCTATGGATGACAAACTCTGTAGGCATTTTTAATCAGCGCGTATATGACTAGGAGGGGAAGTTATTTTGCCAGTGACAATTTTAGACTGTCTATTAAGTTTGATTTTTAAATTGGATCCAATTAAACGAATTATAAAGTCTATTCAGAAAAATTGCTGCTGTGAGCGGGGTTTACGAGGCTCTTTATTATTGAGGTTGGTAATGTATTTAAGTAATTTATAGAATTAGGCGTTACTTTTCGGAGGTCCATAATACTAAAGTAATGAGAATTTTATTTTGCTATAATCCGCGATAAAAGAAAATATATGTAATGCTAAATGTAGAGTGTACTATTTGTTCTCATACCTGATACATGCAGAATTTGTAAGAAGTCATGCACTACCCGACACCGATGACACAACAATACACAAGCACTGCACACATTCACCACCACAATCTCAACAATTGTTTCGCCCCGTAACCGAAGCATCATCAGGAGATAGACTCCACGACATATTTAACATTTAAAGTACATACATATTCTTATACATAAAAAATGAATTGAATTTGTTATTTTTGTGTAAATGTGGTATATATGGTTTGAAATACAGGAATATCTGTGACAATGTATTATAAGCTATTAGGGGGAACAGCATAAAATCAGTAAAAAAAGAAGACATTTAAAATAGATGAAGCCCTTGCAATCGGCAACGACTTTCAATTTAAATATTATTTCAACATACCGAATCATTATATAAAAATATATTCTATAAGATGATTATATAAAATATTTTAAAAATAATAATTAATCTCAATTTTGATATAAAAATATTTGACATTTATATTACGAGTATAATATTATATTTGACTTTTTTATTATAGATTAACGCTTGTATTCGTGCAGCATAAATGCCATACGATTAAAAAAACCATCAAAGTTTATTAATACATACATTCATGCATTTTATAATAAGCAAACTTAAACTCTCGACATTATGAAAGTACTAAGACAAATTTGATAAATAACATCAAATTTATAGAGCATATTACTTCTACAACTATCATGTATGTGTTTAAAAATAAATATTTAATAAGATTGATTTTGATCTTAAACGGAATTTCTGAATTTGTCTACTTATCCTCACTAAAAAGTGCATTGTGTGCGTATTACACATATGGTATTATTTAACGGTTAAGAACTGCATTACCTAACTGTCTAGGTATATGGGAAACGTACCACCAGTACAATAGATAGCTGATCATACAAAACAGTTAAGATTATAGAACTTTATAACAATACTTTTAGGCCTGGTTAGATTTTGCACTGCCGTAGGTATTAGATATTTGGTTTAAAAGTGTGGGTAAGGAAAAATTCATTGAAAAAATTAGACAAAAGTAATTATAATATTACGTGGATTGTTGACAAAATTGTTACTCTTGTATTAAGTTAATTTCTAAAGTAACGGCTTTTTCTATTCTTTTTTTTTTTTTTTTCAAATAAATTGAAAAAAAAAATAAAGAATTAACAAAACCAGCAATGATAGTCCAGTGGTGAGACTGTGCGGCTCTTTCGTGGGGGTCATCGGTTCAAAGACCAATGAGTTTTCCCTTGAAATTTGTGTCCAATTGATAATTGCAATTCATCACACGCTTTTCGGTGTAGGAAAATATCTTGAGAAAACCTGCATATCTCTAGAGAATTCTGGGGATATGTGTAACCTACTAATCCGCATGGGAGCAGCGTGCTGCGTCTAAGCTCCAAACCTTCTACAAACAAACACGCTTACACCCAGCAGTGCGTAGACCTCCTCTCTCCTTTACTGATTTATGAGAAGCCGTGATAGCCCATTAGTGAAACCGTGTGACTCTTTCGAAGGTTAACGGATTCAAACTCAGGACAAGCACTGGAAAGTTTTACTCTTAAAAATTGTGTCTAATTGATAATTGCAATTTGTCATATGCTTTTCGGTGAAGGAAAACATCGTGACGATTCCATATCCCTAAATAATTCTGATGTATGAAACCAATTTACATTGGAGCAGCATTGAAGTGGTGGGTAGTTCCAACCCTTCTCTCCAGAAACGTGGAGAGGAGGTTTATACTCAGCAGTGGGATAGTAACAGGGCAGTTTAATTTTCTATAGCGGAGACACACCTCGCATTACAATGATGCTTATGAGGCTTATAAGCACATAGCTATAGAGAGATATGACTTTCATGTCGAATTTACGCTTAAGTTAATAAGGGGAGGGCTGGGCGGTTCAAACGTATAAATATAGCGACGCAGACATCTTTATTGATCGAATTTGTTACTAGCGACGCTTGCAGCTTGTTATTTTGGCAGGAACTTTTGTGTTGGTATTACGTACAATTTTTCTTCGTGCAAATCATCTGTTTCTTAATGTATGATTGGATGTATGTTTGTTACTCTTTCACGGCGAATCCGCTGAACCAATATCCATCAAATTTGGAACAGCTGGCACAGCTAGTAATCAAGCTAAACATACAAAGACAATTATAATGTTAAACAGCATAGATTTACACTCTGTATGCAGTATAAAATCATAAAAGCAACAAGCATTGTTATTAAAAAGTTTTCATTCAATGTAAGTAGGTACAATTGATTAATAGTGCTTACTTGCAGTGAATGAAAACTTGAATAAAAGTTTCATATGGTAGGAAATATTTTTATACTTCGGGTTTTGTTACAAAAGCGTTATATCCAGCTCACTAATAGGAGTGACACGCTTTGTTCTGTCATAAACTGTGGGTTGTTTTGTACTTGTATGTATTAATATTGGGTTTTTTTTTAAACAAAAATGTACAAGTTATATCTACTTTAAATTACTTACACGCTAGAACTATACAAATCATGCCCACGTGGAATGGTCCCAAGAATGCTGGCAGCGTTTCCGCGCTAAATCGCTAAGCTGATTCTTTGTGCGAAAAAGAAGTCAGCCCTCTTGTCACCTGAAGACGCAATTAACTGAGGTGTTAAAGCGGATTTTTTTTGTACTTTGACTCCATGGCTCTAGGGTCTCAACTGCAAACGGCACAAATATATAACTCTGATGAAAGATGCATACTTCCGCTGTTTACCGGATTCGGTCATTTCCGCTGCAGATCCAGGTCTTGAAGCTGTTTCCCTGATATGGGACGAGGCTAACGTATACGCTAACGTAATAACGCTAACGTATTAATATTGTTGTGATGTAGGTAAACTATTGGAATATATTATTTTGCGTTGGATATTGCTTTTTAATGAAAAATTTTTGCTTGCGTGGTATCCAAAATGTTTGAAATTTTAATTGGTCTGTCTTTTAAAAAGGTTTCTCACCCCTGGTATAAAACAATATAAAACCTATACGGCTCAACCTAAAAATAAATGTAAATTAACGTAGTCGCGCCACAAAAATCGATCGCCTAGGTTCGTTAGCTTTTCGTAGTTCTGAAATCAAATTTACAGCTATAACGATTGCGTGTAGTTAATACTTAGGCCATTAGGAAATTCAGGCGCCCTGACGCGTCGTCGCGACGCCCGTCGCCTATACGTCGCGCCATGACGCCGAATCAACCCCTATGCAATTTTAAATTACTTAGAATCGGGGTGTTCATTTATTAATTTGTCAACTACGTTTGTAGAAATATCGGATCGTGTAGGGTGATAACGTGGCGCGAATCTAAGCATAATTTATTCATTATTACTCTTTGTGTTTCGGCTATGTTTAATAAACCGGAAAGTTATTTGAATTGCGTGAATAGGAATTTTGTATAATGCATTAATCGCATTATCGCTTTGCTAGGGTTGTAATCTGTTTAATGCGGATGCCGTGTGTGGTTGAGTATGTGAAGATATAATTTAATTATGTTAGTAATGGTTGTTTATAACGTTTATTTATATACTGCTTGATATCCCTGATGTACTTAGATAAAAAGAAATATCTCCACTAGGGTCAAAATGAGCAATTTTTATATTAATAGATTATTTAATTATAAATAACTAGCAATTGCCAGCGGCTCCGCCCGCGTGGAAAGATTAAAACCCTATTATTGATAACCATAAAAATGGTTACAATGGGTTAACCTTTAAAGCTAGACATAATATGCTGTCGCAGACTTTTATTTAGAACTTTAAGAGGGGAACAATTTTGTAATACATGATTTTTGAATAAATTATCGTTTACTCAGCGCACGCAAGGTTATCTTTAAATTATGCCGTTTTCGTACTTTTTTTTGTTGCTGTTCCTCTTCTATTCACCTTACCGTGATGTTATATAGCCTATAGCCTTCCTTAATAAATGGACTATCTTATACTGAAAGAATTTTTCAAATCGGTTCAATAGTTCCTCAGATTAGCGCGTTCAAACAAACAAACAAACTCTTGAGCTTTATATATTAGTATAGATAAATATATGGGACACTTACACACAAGGTCGTCCACAAAGTAAGTAACTTAATACTTGTGTTATGGGTGAAAGAGAAGAGGTGAATATATACATAGGTATATAATTATTGAATACATACTTTGTATTTAAAGTGGGCAGGCCCAGCAGTGGGATAGACAGGCCTTTACTTTATGTGAATAAATTAAAATAAAAACTGTATATTTGGAGTAGGAAATTTAAATTTTTCTGATAAACATTCGTTGATAGTAACCATTCGCGTGTTCAAGGACCTTCGTTAATGCCTTAAGGTCCGATAAGACGTCACCAAAAAATAACAATTAACTTACTCCAAAACCATGTACTCGTTTGTTATCTTAACTGCCCCCGTTAGTTTTTATAAGCGCCTAATAAATAAAGGCCCTGAAATTAGGTTACTTTAATTATTAACAACAATCGTAGATTTATGCTTTATTTTTTTAATGCTATATATGTAATGTCGCCGTGTGGTATCCGGTTGAATAGAATAGTACCGCCCTCATTTCTTACCGAGGTGTCGTAAAAGGCGACTAAGGTAAGACGATCCGCTGCGGTATCCGGCTGAATAGAATAGACCACCCTCATTTCTTATCGAGTTGTCGTAAAAGGCGACAAAGGTAAGTTGACCCACCGTGTGATATCCGGTTGAGTAGAATATAGGCACCACACTCTTTCGTACCGAGGTGTCGTAAAATATGACAATAGTAAGTTGACGGCAGACGGCCAGTCGTAAAATATCTAACCATCATGTGACAACATGTTGTGCCTAACCCACTTATAGTGGGATAAGAATCATGTGACATGTTTATAACATGTCGTACCGACCCCATTTACAGTGGGATAAGGGCAGGAAAATTACTAAAAATACTAAATTAATATGTTCACGGTCGTAAAACGACTAAAACGAGCTAATCTATTTCACGGTTCAAATGCATATAATCTTTTTACCTGCTCGCATATTACTGTTGATGTGAAAGGAAGCCATACGAATTGTTGAATAAACGGTCAGGTAGCGTGCGTGGAAAATTCAATGCGCGACGAGTATTGGTGCCGGATTATCTTGGCTTAATATTCCTCGCGGCGATTCAAGCCCAGTTCTGATCATTGATAATAAAGGATAGTTTCACCGTACCCTAACGAAAGCACTGATAAACAGCTAAAACAAAAGCTCGTTAAATAAATAGCCATTGATGTTTCAAGGTATTTGCTTTGAACTTCTTAGAATTGATAAATTGTGTCGTAAACAGTAAGTTTTTAGTTTTGAGAAATTGTCTGTCTTCTTTAATTTGCAAAATATTTTTCTCAATCACGTCAGTGTTTAAAATAAGCTATTTCGAATTTCAGTATGACAGGCGAATCCGCTGAACCTATATCGACGAAATATGGCACATTTATTCCTTATACACCGTTGTAACATATATGCCATATCAATCCTGTTAATTCTGAATCGGATGACATTGAAAAGCGCCATCCATTCTCAACCTATCACGCGACAACAGTCCACGCAAGCGAAGGTACGGGTAAAAGCTAGAGTTTAAATAAATAACTTGTCACTTGTCTCATGCGTGGCAGCCTCTGATCACTTTGATGTGCGCGGAGCATTAGGTATTTATGACAATCGTCTACTACAGTTTTGTACTTAGGCGTTTAGTCCAAGATTAAACTATACAGATCCTCCCATCCAATTTAGCCAATAAAATATATGCGGGCGCAGTACGCTTATCAGATGTATCGGGACGCTACGGAACAGAATAAGGGACGGGATGTTAGTTATAGGAAGGTTTACTAATGTAAAGTACGAATATTTTTTTATTTAAAGATAGTGAAGGTATTATTTTATGCTAAGTTCTTGTTGTATAAAAATGATTAATTAGGAGTCACGGACGCTTTTTGATAATAAACCTGTTAATAAATGACAGTCCATAGTTTTTATAATTGTAGAAATATTTTAATACACAAGGAAGTTCACTATTATTATTTTTTTTTTTTAATGGAAATTCACAAATCTATGACAATGATACAAGGCCTTTAAAAATACTCGTGCGTTTCACAACACTTTCCATCTCTTTTAGCGCGCTAGTATATCCACGATGTATGTAATGTATGTAACTTCATATTAATTATACATTGTATTTCCGAGAACTTAACAGCAATCTGAAATATTAGAACGAAAGTTCACGAGCAATATAACTAGTAAGAATTATGATTAGATATTTTTTTTGTATTTGGAATTATCAGTTTGGTTTTCGTTACATATTTTCAAATTTTGAGACCAAACAGTACTATAGTATAGTACCCATTGGCGGGAATTTTGACTTCCAAAGAGGAGACCGCGCCCTGAACTATCAAATAACGCGTCCCCTCGAATGAATCAAGCAAATGGCAGTAAACAAAAAGGCCGACGCACACCGTGATTCATTCGCAACGGATAAAGGTCATTTTAATAGAGAGACGAAATTTTTGTAACAAGTGTGACTCATGTTCATTCAGTAAATCGGAACGTCTTTTGTCGTGCGAATTTGTAGTTATTCGTCTGCGGATGCGCATTGTAAGTACATTACCTACTTGGTATGATCGTTAATGAGTCAATCTTTTTTTAAATCTTTTTTTTTCCGATTGGTTTTGTTGTTTTGCTCGCGTCGCAAAAGCGTTGGGATTGTCTTTGTAAATTCGTAGGATAGTGTGAAGTTTGAAATACCACACTAAGTTATCTTTTTTAGTTCTTTTTTTCTTTTTTCCGATTGGTTTTGCCGATTTGCTCGCGGAGCAAAAGCGTTGGGAGTGTCTTTGTAAATTTGTAGGATAGTGTGAAGTATTAAATATCACATTAACACCAAGTTTGCATGTACGTTCTTAATATATAAATTTGGATGAAGTATAGTGTTTAAATTAGTTGACTAGTCTACATTTCATTATAGACTTTCTTTTACTGCAGAACGATAACTTTACGGACCATTTCACGTTAGTAAATTGTTCAACATTTTTACACAACATTTTTTACAAATGATCCAACTAAAGAGAGTATCTGTAACTGTCATCAGTTAAAAATATTTTAACAAAGTTTTTAAGCAAATGTATAAATTTTATACATTTTTTGTATGTAAAATTTATACATTTTTTAAACGTAAAAGTCAAAACTGCTAGAATCTATACTAATATATAAAACTGATTAGTTTTTTTTTTGAACGCGCTATTCTCCGGACCTACTGGGCGATTAGAAATATTCTTTAAGTGTACAATATATAAGATGACACTGATTTCCACGCGGGCGAAGCTGGCAGGTGGCACAGCTATGTCTACTATATGCGTGAATGTCGTTTTTACTCCTAATATACATAAAAAGCGTACTATTCTCTCGTAAAATATTCATACCAATACTGGTAAGCTATAATTAGTTTACGAGACGTATGTAGTATGTTAAGAAATTTTGAGAAGAGTTATAACAACGAATGCTCCCGTTCAGATCGTATCGTATCTCAATATTTTACCATCGAATTCTCCGTTGGCACGTCGGCATGCAGTTACTCTTTTGTTTATTTTTTGTTGCCTTACTTTAATGTAGGTATATTTAGTGCTATTTTCGTTTAACAACCGCACTTCCTTGTTTGCATCACTTTTGTCTAAAGTCTATTTATATTATCGATATTCAACTAAACGAGCGACTTAAAATTTAGTAATAGAATTACTCAAATGACATTTGTGTACTTTTAATAATAAATATGGATTTCGCACTTGAGTAAGATAGAAGTAAAAAGCTTTTTTTTACTTCTTAATCTGTATAGTTTTAATTTTTTCAATTTTAATATATTTTTATCATTAAAGGAAGTAACAATTTATCTTAACAAATAAACGATGAAATTTTTTTTGTTATTTTTTCATACGAACTGTATGTAAGGTGTCGTAAAAGGTGATTAACGTAAGACGGCCCGCCGTGTGGTATCCAGCTGAGTAGACTAGACCAACCTCATTTCTTACCGAGGTGTCGTAAAAGTCGACAACGAAGTTGACCCACCGTGTGATATCCGGTTTAGTAGAATAGACCACCCTCTTTCTGATTGAGGTGTCGTAAAATACGACTAAGATAAGTTGACGTCAGACAGGCGGCCGGTCGTAAAAACGCAGCCAAATCATGTAACAACATGTTTATAACATGTTGTGCCGACCCCACTTAGAGTGGGATAAGGGGAAGGAGGATGATGATGATGACGAAAGGTATGTACCTGTCAAACTGGATGCGTTCGGTAATTATCATACAAATTATTCGTAGCTGTAAAACAGGGTGCGTTCCGAAATTAAATATTAAGCAAGAATGATACGAGAAGCTTGGACTGGAATATTAAAACCCGTAGCTGACTTAAGGCGGTACAAAGTTCGTCGGGAAAATAATTCATTTATAAAATTCTCGTGTTTTTAAACCGTCGTCGTTGGAAATAAATCGTTTTTCGTCTTCGAACATAAATCGGTATAATTGGATCAAAAATGTGCATTTTTATGTGTCCTTACCTGCATAACTTGGTATAAATGATGACCAGACAAATGGTAATGCGAGGAAACAATATGCAGACGTCACTGAGCCATTGTGTAGGAGCATAACATTGCGATATGATTATAATGCCGAACAGGAAGGGCCACCATGGAGTTGACATTTCTTACACGGGATTTATTTAAGCTGTAAGATTATTTTAATGGGTTCATCATTTAAATTTCTTCCATCGGTAGGTCTTGTAACTGTGAGATTTTAAATTAAGTAAATGCTTACTTACATGGATTACTTTATAAAATTTTCCGGCTAAAAACTTAAGCTGTATTTTTTAATTCTATTTGGGATAATTTTCATTGGACTCATTCCCTATGGAAGTGACATTTCTTAAGAAGTACTTATTTAAGTTGTAATATTATTTTAATGGGTTCATCATCTAAATTTCTTCCATCGGTAGGTCCTGAAACTCTGGGATTTTCAATTAAGGAAAACCATGAATTACATTTTAAATTTTTCAGTTAAAAAACATAATCGAGTTGGAGTCTTTGGTTCTATTAGGCATTAATTTCATTGCAGCTGAAGTCGATTTTTGAACTTTCCCAAAGGATCAAAAACTTTAAAATTTAATACTAATAATTATATATAGACCTGTTATTAAATTATTTTAATAAAGGTTTGAAATAGTACATTAATATTTACATTTAACAACCAAAAATTATATCATGATCATTCAAATGTTATCTTTTAAAATATGTTACTATGGGCCTTTGATTACAATATTATTTTGTTATAGAAAGCGTAAACTAGAACATTCTTTGGATTACATTTTCTGACAACTTGACTTTCACCATATTAATCATAAGTTACTACACAATTGTTTGCTTAGTTATTATTATAGGTGTATATATTATTAGCTGCGATAGCCCAGCGATGACACCGTACGACTCTTACGAGGAGGTCACGGGTTCAAATGGGCATGCACCAATGAGTTTTCTATTAAAACTTATGTCTAATAGATAATTGCAATTTATCACAGGCTTTTCGGTGAAGGAAAATATTGTGAGGAAACCTGCATATCTCTAGAAAAATCTAGGAATATGTGTAACCTACCAATCCGCATTGCAGCGTGGTAGGTCTTAGATCTAATCCTTATCTCCAAAGGCGGAGAGAGGAGGTCTATGTCCAGCTATGGCATAGTAAGAGGGTGTTACTATAAGCAATTGTTTATTTATAAAAAAAAATATAACTTTTTTAATTGTCAGAAAATCGTGTCCATAAAAATATTTCCGCACGGTAGCCCTACTATAGGGACGAGACAATCGCAAATATCGATTACTTCGGCCGACGCGACGCGAGCGGTTTGCAACTCAAAGCACGTTCCACCTACAATAATTACACGTATTTGCGCATGCTACATGCAGCCAATCAGTATGAATCATAAGCGAAGCACGCAATATGTTTGGGCACCGGAGGCGCAAGAATATAGCGAATTTGCAAGTTTAAACATCGCAATACAACAACACCTGCTAAATTGGTTTATTATGCATTTATAAATCGGGAACGCCGCGTGTTCGAAATTTTAGAACACAAAATTAACATTCTAATATATGTGCCTTTTTAATATGTATATCACTAATATAGATATGTATAACAAAAAGAAAGTGTGTTATTACGCACCGCTGCTCTTTACTTAAAAAAATTACAGATTAAATATTTGTGTTATTTGTCTTAAATGAAAATCCAGTTTGCTAAGACTTGTCTATAATTTGAACAGTCCAAAGAATAAAGTCACATTTCCTACGCTTATAAATGGGACATGTGACTTTATTCTTCGGTTAAGGCGAATTGTAGGTTCACGTAAATAATATAAAAGTTTAAGAGAAGGTTGTGATACATTTCAAAATTTCTAATCGATTGTCTCTTAGTATTGATATCTATTTAGTGCTTGTGTGTCATCAAAACGAAATATAACCTATACTCGACCATTACTTGCCTACATCAAGATCTGACAATTCTGAATGATCTTCTGATCATTCTTTCAACAACAAAATAGAAGCGGACTATCTCACTTTAGCCTTTTAGATATATCATCATCATTCTCTTACCCTCATCCCACCTTAAGTGGGGTCGGCACAATATGTCTTCTTCTTCCATTCTCCTCTATCATTCGTCAACTCTGGTGCCACTCCTTTAACATGCCTTTCAGATATATCCATATAAAATATATATCTATCCGTTGTAATATTCGAAAGTGAAAGAAGGAAGCATATAATAATGTAATAATAATAATTTCTTTATTTAGGTAAAACCATTTTACATTATACAATCTTAATTAAAGAAACCCTAAATCTTATTTATATAGGAAAAATGTTTTGCATTTATCATTTTATAGTAAAATAACTTCTGAACTATAATGCGTTTACGATTTTTAAAAAATGTTTTAAATCACATTGGTTTTCTTCGATTAAGCTTGCTGTTAGAATCAGATAAACCGAATATATTTACTCGATTAGTATTCAGATGGCAATATATAATATCGATTTTGTATCTTACGGCATTGTAACGGGCAGGTGTCGTAGGGCGTACTCGTCGATTGATTGATAGATAGACATGTATTAATATTTAAATATGATTTCTTTATGCCGGTCGTGGTCTGGCGCATATAACATACTGCCGCATTCCTTAGCCTCACTACATTAATTAGGCTCCCCGTTTTATTAAATGGTGACGAGATCCATATCACATATACGTGACGATATTTATTGATATTATGCGACTTCCTGAAGAGAAACCGTGATGGGTAAGAGTTGAGCACGTTATTCTAACATAATATAACGGCAATTTAAACTAATCGTCTTAACTGATATGTAAGATATCGTGGGCATGCAGGGTTCCTTAATGAAAACTGCATATTCTGGATAATTTTTTGGTCCAAATGGGTCTATAGAGTTATTATATATAGTGCGGAAGCTATAGGCAGATATATGAGTGCGAATGTCTTACAAACAATAAGAGATGAATGAGACCTAATCTTTGCCTAATCACACATTAAAAAGGAAAGGCAGGTAGCTTCTTTTACCCCCTGTGAGGTATCCGGCTGAGTAGAATACACCTCTTTCTTACCGTGCAAGATGACTAAGATAAGTTGATGTCAGGCAAACGACTGGTGGTAAAATACCTAGCCAAATCATGTGATCACATGTTATGCCGACCCCACTTAGAAAGGAATAAGGGAAGGAGACTGATGAGGTAGCCTCATTTATTCTCTTTTTTATTCAATGAACATATTTATTGTAGATTGGTTCCGCTCTTCTAGGCTCGCATGGGTCTCGTTAAGGGCTATGCAGCTTAAAGCCATTGGTTCCCTGCTAACTATTTGAAATTGTGTCTCAATCTATTATGGTATCTGCTGCCACGCATTTCGGTTTAGATTCGTTTCTCCATTATCATCTTTATTCAAGAGAATTTTTTTTTCAGCGGACTGAACTTCCAAGATCTGATCGTGCGGCAGGGTGCTATCGATTCTCCACCAAAAACACCGTTCATCCTCGGCTTTGAGTGTGCAGGAGAGATCGAGCAAGTAGGCGAAGGTGTCACCAACTTTAAGGTATTACAAGTTTTATTTTATTTTTTTATTTAATACTTTTTTTTACAAAATAATGTGTAGGTAAATAAATGTCAAAAGTAAATTTACACTGTACTAAGGCGGTCTTGTTGCTGTAAGCAATCTCTAATTGACCTTTATTATAGAACATTTGGTGAACGGAATTATCTCTACGGAATCTATGTAATAAATAATTTTTTTTTAAACTATTATTAATGTTTTGGTGAAATGTGTCTGAAATCTTATACTTCGCGTATTTACTAACTTTATTTACGACTCGTGATGAAAATTAGTCCAATGATTTATGCATCTAAAACAATCAAATTTATCTTATTTTTTTATAAAATTAGTTGTATAACTAGAATTGGAACAATTATTCTAATAATTAATATAGTAGAATGAAGCAACTGAAATAAAGTGATTATTGAATCCGATTGAAATAGTAACAACGCTATTTCTTTGTTCTTTTTGTCTATGGTAGATGCATTTTTTTATGTTAGTTTTATAAATAAAAAATAATTAATTCGAAAAATGAAAAAAAAAAACAATAATTGAATATCTCTTTTTCTCTTATTATAAACTACCAGGCTCCGGCCGCGTTGAATGATTAAAACCGTAATATTATAGTCTTTTTACTTTTGTAATATATGATTTTTGAATAACTATCACCGTTTACTCAGCGCACAGCAAGGAAAGCTTAAATGTTTCCGTTTCCGTGCTATTTTAATTGCTGCTCCTCTTCTATTCATCTAAGCGTGATATTATATACCCTATAGCCTTATAGCCTTCCTCGATAAATGGACTATTTTACACTGAAAAAAAATTTCAAATCTTTCCAGTAGTTCCTGAGATTAGCGCTTTCAAACTCTTCAATTTTATATATTTGTATAGATTAACTCATTTATATCGTAAGTGATGTTTAACACTATCAGAGTTTATATTTCTAAATAGCTTATTCACAGTCGTAAAAAGCTTCGTATCACTTCTAATGTTTATCGAAGTTCATAGACATCACAGACCACTTGAGACAGTTTTTATATAAAATATGACGGATCAAAAGTTCTATTGACCTGTCTGCTTGATTGAGAAGCCCCGCCTAAGTTATATTTTTTATCTTCAACTAAACTTGTTATGGAATCAACGTAGAGGTGTTGAATATTGAATACTCTGTAAACGTTACAAATAGCTTTAACTCCTTAAAGGCTTTACGTAGTAAGTGCAGCTAATCTGCTAAGAAAATAATAACATAAGTAACTTACACTTATGACATAGAAATATGAAATATTAACATTGTCATGTCATATTAACATGTCCGGCTAAGTAGAATAGATCACCTTCATTTCTTACCGAGATGAAAAAGGCGACTAAGTTGACACGCTGTGAGGATCGGGTTGAGTAGAATAGACCACCCTCATTATGTTAACGCACACTATATACAATAACACGATATAATAGGAATACCACAATTCCGTTCCGAGATGCACTTCTCTTGAATGACGACCAAAGACTGAATGTCACTGAAACGTTTTATCAATAGGAAGACTCAACCGGAAACAACACGTCACAGTGTTGGTACCATTTTAATCAAAAAGGCGCGATACTCTTGTTTCATGATTGTGTTGCTATAAAATACAAAGCGGAAGTCAATGGCGACAACAATTACTTATCGAGATGTCGTAAAAGGCGACGAATCTGCCCTTGTCCTAGTCCTTGTCTAAGTGTGGTCGAGAGAACATGTTGTAAACATATTGTAACATGATTTGACTAGTTATTTTACGACCAGCCGGCCTTAGACGTTAGTGAGAAATGAGGGTGGTCTATTCTACTCAGTCAGATACCTAAACGTGTATAAAGTCTAAATGATAGAACGGAAGAAAACGACAACGACAAGCTTTCCTTGCGTGCGCTAAGTAAACGGTAAAGTATTCAAAAATCATGTATTACAAAATTGTCCCCTCAAAACGTTCTAATTAAAAGTCCGCGACAGCATATGTCTCGCTTTTAAGGCTAACCCACTTTGACCATTTTTATTTAATTGTTTGCCTTTAGAGTTATGTTGTGTATTGATGCATTACAATTGTAAAAAAAACAATATTACGAGTAAAAATTAATGCAATGCGCAAATTTTAAAGCGAATTCGTTGCACACTGACCCCGTTTCTGCGTAGATTATGAAAGGATGATTCTTAGTAACGTCTTGATTGTGTTGCATATAATGCACATTATAAAATCTACTTACACAATTTGCAATATTCATTATTAGAATGATATAAGATTTAACAGCATTATTTACGTTATAAACCATTTTTATTATTAATCTTTAGAATGTACCAGCGGATGATCCTCTTCGGTTGCGATCAAATTCAAAATATTCTTTATTCAAATAAACTTGTTAACAAGTGTTTTTGAATCGTCAACTCTACTGCTGGTTCGGAAAGCTGTTCCTACCGAGAAGAGCCAGCAAGAAACTCGGCGGTTGCTCTTTTAAAAATATAATTCTTAATACTCTTTACATTAAGTCGTTACTGTCTTGTGAGAGAGAGAGCTATATCCACACATTCTTATCTTCTAAATAATCTTCAAGAGTATAGTAGGCTTTCTGTATCAGCCTCTTTTTAACAGTGTTTTTAAACTGCTGATCGGAGCATTTTTTTACTGTTGAGTTCTGTTTCGAAGGGAACAGCAACGCGAGGCCGGACAGCTAGTGTTTAAATAAATTTGCTTCATGGTTGCTCAAATATAAAAAAAAAAACAAAAAAAAAGAAAGTATGTGGATGAACGAGCCTTGCTCGGTTTTTTTTAGAAGATAATAAAATAAAAAATTATTGGGCAGGTGGGGCTCGATCCGAGATATTTTCACTTCTCTAGACCGCCCGTTCCCTAAATTAGCTACCGTGTCTTTACAATTTCTTTACATCTTAATAAACCTCTTTACTTAATTTATATTTTATATGCCTGAATATAATTATAATTCCAGAAAACAGGGATAAAACGCCAATTTTTTTTTTAATAAAAAGCTATCTAGATCGATTTTTCGTCTTAAATTCCCTACATACTAAGCTTCATGAAAATATATCCAAATTCAGATTCTATATATGTCTATACAAGATTAACTCTTTTAAATATTAAATTTACGTATGTTTTGGTAATAGGGATGTACAAGTATTTCGTATTAAAGTCATTGTTAATATTTTGTTGTAGGTTGGAGACCAGGTGGTAGCCCTGCCCGAGTACAAGGCCTGGGCTGAGCTGGTCGCTGTGCCCGCCCAGTATGTCTACACCCTGCCCGAGGGTATGTCCGCTCTGGATGCCGTTGCCATCACCACCAACTACGTGGTGGCGTACTTGCTGCTCTTTGAAATGGCCAACCTGACACCCGGCAAGAGCCTCCTCGTCCACTCCGCTGGAGGTGGTGTGGTAAGTTTAATCTTTCTATTCTGAATAAGTTTTATTATCTTCTATACGATATTTGTCACTTATACTCCCCTACTGTCACGCTGTATCTCACTTTCTGTTACCCCCTAAAAATGTTACGTCACAAAAACTCAGAAATGGGGGAAGTCTGAGTTGCCACTGAATATGATAAATTTCAATTAATAGTGAATCAAACATTTTGAAAATTGAAATTTAATTTGATTAGTTTTTATAATAAAATTAGCTTTTACCTGCGACTTCATATGGGTGGACTGTTGTCGTCCATAATAGATGGCGCATTTCAATGTCATCCTTTTCCTGTAGAATTAACAGGATTTCTATAGCCTTCATGTTGTTCCAGTCTATAAGGAATATTTGTGCCAAATTTCATATATATTGGTACTGCGGATTCATCGTGAAAGGGTAACAAACACATGCAAAATCACAAACTTTCGCATTTATAATATTAGTAAGATAGGATAGGATTCCAATAAATCAATAAAAAAAATTTAGGTATAGCGAACAAGTAAATAATATTTTTATTAATCAAAAGTCCAAGGATTTTGTAAACGCGCCGAAATATTTTTAATCGGTATTGCAGCATCTTCATTTTAGCAGAACTACCGTCTACTTCATCATCATTTATCAGTTTTGCATTCTTTCTCTGAGTGTAAGCGCCCAACTACTTTATCTTTTTTGCCGTTTTAGATCTAAATTATTAAATGCTGTAGTAAGGTTTTATTATACGGGTGATATAGACCACTAAGCTTCATTAATCATATTGATCCTTGATAATTCACAAGTGCTTGAAAGAGCTTATTTGAATAAAGATTATTTTGATTTGATTTGAAATAGAAGAACACTTAAAAAGTATGAAACAAATTACACATTATACAATATAAAGTTAAGTTAGTTATTAATGACTTCAAAAATGTTATAATGAATATATAATACGCAAAAAATAGATAAAGAAACCGGTCCCGTGTGAGTTGAACTTGGAAAACTAGTGCGGACTAATAAATAAACACGAACAAGATAAAATTCTTGTTTAATTAAAATACCGACGCAGCTGAACTGACCTAAAGAAGCGTCGCATGGTAGGTTAAAAAAGATAATAATTAATTTATAGAATTAGGCGTTACTTTGCGAAGACTCATAATACAAAAGTCATAATAAAATTATTTAGCTATAATCCGATAAAGTAAATAGAAAATATATGTATAATTAGCTTTTACCCGCTTTTAGGCTTCGTTCGCGTGAATTCTTATCGCTTGATAGGTTTATAATAGATGGCGCTTTTTAATGTCATCCTATTCCTGTAGAATTATCAGGATTTCTATGGCCTATATGTTACTCCGGTGTATAAAGAATAATTGTGCCAAATTTCAGCGATATTAGTTCAGCTGATTCGCCGTGAAAGTGTTACATGTTAGGGATTGACAACCTTTATTACTTAGGGATATGAAAAATAGATAGTAGCTGATTATCAGAACTATTAAATATACATATAAAATTTCATAAAAATCGGTCAAGCCGATTCGGAGGAGTATGGTAACTAACACTGTGACACGAGAATTTTATATCAATACTAACATATAAAGCTGAAAAGTTTGTTTCATTGTTTCAACGCGCTAATCTCAGGTACTACTGGAGCGATTTTAAAAATTCTTTAAGTTTAAGATAGTCCATTTATCGAGGAAGGCTATAGGCTATATAAAATCGCGCTAAGATGAATAGGAGAAGAGCAGCAATGAAAAAAAGTATGAGAACGGCAAAGTTTAAAACTTTTCTTGCGTGCGCTGAGTGATACGTTAACGGTGATAGTTATACAAAAATCATGTATTACAAAATTATTACCCTCTTAAAGTTCTAAATAAAAGTACGCGACATCATATGTCTAGCTTTTAAGGTTAACCCACTTTAACCATTTTTATGGTTATCAAAAGACAATATTAAAGTTTTAATCCTTCCACGCGGGCGGAGCCGCTGGCGATTGCTAGTATATAATAAAATACATATACACTGCGGTTTACTGAATCACACATCAAAGGTTTCATTGCAATTCTATCTAGATCGCGTAATACAAGAACCGACCGTTCCGGGGTGTAGCCAATATACGAGTGTAGTATTGCAATAAGTAGACTATCAACATCCGGTAATGCAAGTTTAATTAAATTAACTGCTGCTATAAATATTGCACACTATATTTTTAGATAAGCAAAGAGAAATATTTTATTATTTATTTTTTGGACTACGCATTTGCGTTACAATTTTGTTCGTGGAGACTATCCTCCTGATGATGCTTCGGTTTCGGGACGAAACGATCGTAGAGGTTGTGGCAGTGAGTGTGTGTTCCATGCCGTATCTTATTCGGCTGAGTAGAATAGACCACCCTTATTTCTTACCAAGGTGTCGTAAAAGGTGACTAAGATAAGTTGAACCAACGTAAGGTATCCGGTTGTGTAAAATAGACCACCCTTTTTCTTACCGAGGTGTTGTAAAATACGATCAAGGTTAGTTGATGTCAGGCAGGTGGCCGGTTGTAAAATATGTAGTCAAATAATTTGACTAAATATTTTACAGTCAAATCATGTGACAGCATGTTTATAACATGTTGTGCCGACCCCACATAAAGTGGGATAAGAGAGAATGATGACTATCTCAATCTTGTAGTTTTAGTCTTTTCTATAATGGGCGCTGTAGCGCAAAGTCAGCGGATATCATATATCCGCAATAGATTGATTGTATACGCAGTCGCTAATCAATAAGCTAACTTGTTAGACGTATCGATAATAAATCCATCTTCACCTGCCTTCTTTAATTTCGCTCAACATTATAAGAAGTAATTTAGTACCTACTCCACACTGGTGACCCCACTGAAGAACACAAAAATAGAAAATGACTTCTCCAGCGACTCAAGTCAGCAAATCGGTGAATATTGTGGAAACAGCTGACCTGGCAAGCGTAACTGTCTCTTCAAGAATACCTGACTTCTGGAGCGATCAACCACGTTTATGGTTTGTGCAGTGTGAAGCTATTTTAGCACCGCAAAAATTAGGTGATGAAACGAAGTTTAACTTGGTCGTGGCCAAATTAGGCAAGGAATGTATTCAGCAAGTATCGGACATTTTGTTAAATCCGCCAGAGGGCCGAAAATACGAAACTTTGAAAAAACGTTTATTAACGGTGTACGAAGAATCAGAAAACCGGCAATTTCAAAAATTACTTAGCGAAATGGAACTAGGTGATCAAAAGCCTTCCCAACTTTTACGCCGCATGCGAGATTTGGCGCGAGGTAAAATGACGGATGAGACTCTCTGCTTGATGTGGCAAGGACACTTACCTTCAGCAGTTCGAGCAGTTTTAGCAGTCTGTGAAGTGAAAGACCTGGAAAACTTGGGAGCTATTGCGGACAAAGTGATGGAGACTACTCAACCCATGCACGTAGCTGAGATACAACCTTCTTCTAGTTCTCGAGATCATAATTTAATATTATCGGAAATTGCAAAATTAAGCCTTCGAATACAACACCTAGAAAATAGAACATCAAGATACCATCCACGGAACTACAGGGGCCGCTTTTCTAGATCGTCATCGCGCGAAAGAAATTCGACCCGCTCCGCATCGGGTAACGAGTATTGTTATTATCATCGACGCTTTCGCCACAGAGCTAATAAATGTATAGAACCGTGCTCGTGGAATAAATCGCAGAATCAAAATTCGGAAAACTAAGACAAGTGCAATCGCAGGCGGAGATTTGCACTATTACTCCTCATCACCGCCTCTGCATCACAGATATAAATTCGGGAACACGATTTCTTGTCGACACTGGCGCAAATATTTCAGTCTTACCAGTTGCCAAAAAGCCATTTTACAGCAAAAGCAATAATGACTACATATTATACGCAGCAAACGGCTCCCAAATTAATACATACGGTGTGAAAACTCTAGACCTGAACTTCAAGCTAAGAAGACCCTTCCGATGGACTTTCGTCTTGGCGGATGTTAAACAGCCAATACTGGGCGCAGACTTTTTAAGCCATCACAAACTTTTAGTAGATGTGCGCAACAAAAAACTAATCGACGAAGTAACAAATTTATCTACGGTCGCCTCTATTACTTTACATGATCAGCCATCAATAAGAACGATAGATTCCGATAATGAATACAGCGATCTTTTGGACTTATTTCCTGAGATTACCAAACCCATGTGTTTTAAAGAGAATTCATGCCATAATATCGTCCACCACATTGAAACGAATGGTTCACCTGTCTTCGCTCGCCCTCGTCCCTTACCTCCAAATAAATATAACATAGTCAAGAAAGAATTTCAACGAATGATAGACATGGGAATATGCAGACCCTCCAAAAGCGCATGGGCAAGCCCACTACACGTGGTTACAAAGAAGAACGGAGAAATAAGGCCATGTGGAGACTATCGCCGCTTAAACGCTATAACTAAGCCCGATAGATATCCTATTCCACGGATACAAGACTGTGTCTATCTACTTTCTGGAAAAGAAATATTCTCACGCTTGGACTTGCAACGAGCATATCATAATATTAACGTTGCTGAACAGGACATAGAAAAGACAGCCATAACTACCCCATTCGGCTTGTATGAATTTACAAAGATGACCTTCGGACTCAAAAATGCAGCACAAACATTCCAAAGATTTTTAAACAATGTAGTACTTCGCGATCTAGACTTTTTATTCACCTACATCGATGACGTCATAATTGCATCATCCTCTACGTCAGAACATCGACATCATTTGAAGCTCGTTTTCGAACGACTAAATCAATTTGGAATTACTATAAATTTAGCGAAATGCGAATTCGGAAAAACCGAATTAAATTACTTAGGGCATCGCGTTACACAACAAGGAATACGACCGCTAGAAGAGAATATGAAAGCAATTACGCAATATCCCAAACCAAAAACGGTAGAAGAATTAAGAAGATTTATGGGCATGTTGAACTTTTACCGAAGACACTTACCTAAAGCAGCGCAGATTCATAGCAAATTAAACGTATTTCTACAAAACGCGAAGAAAAAAGATAAATCCCCAATTCCATGGTCCGAGGAAACCAATGAGGCTTTTGAACAATGTAAACGTAGCCTACAAGACGCAATTACATTGTCTTTTCCAATTCCGGATGCTCCTTTAGCAATAATGACAGACTGCTCAAACACATGCGCAGGGGCAGTTCTACAACAAAGAGACCCTACTAACAATAGATGGAGACCATTAGGATTTTTTTCAAATAAACTAAGTAACGCCCAACAATGCTATAGTACTTTCGATCGGGAATTACTCGCAATTTATATGGCAATCAAATATTTTCGCTACCATATTGAAGGAAAACCCCTAACGGTATACACAGACCACAAGCCCTTGGTTCAAGCCTTTAAAAAGAACACTATAAGTCCAAATGATACACCAAGAAGGTTGCGTCATCTAGATTTCATATTACAGTTTTGTAGCTCTATAGAACACATAAAAGGATCAGAAAATGTCGTGGCAGATAGCTTGTCAAGAGTAGCCGCCATTGATACTCCTTCTCCTATAGACTATAAAGAGCTAGCTAAAGCACAAGAAAATGACGAAGAGCTAAAAATATTATTAAAAAAAAATAACCTGAAAATAAAAAAGATTAACACTGTAGATAATAACATAGCGATATATTGTGAGATATCTGGCGCCACAGCACGACCATATTTGCCGAAGGAATTTCGCGTGTCGGCTTACAAAGCCACACACGATGTGAGCCATCCGAGTATTCGTACGACTAAGCGAATGTTATGCAACAAATATTTCTGGACATCAATGAAGAAAGATATCGTATCCTGGGCTAAATCATGCATAAGTTGTCAGAAATCGAAGATTCAACGTCACACCATTTCACCTTATGGCACTTTCACAAAAAGTGACCGCTTCGAACATATGCATATCGATATTGTTGGACCCTTGACATACTGCAAAGGATATCGTTATATCGTAACAATGTTAGACAGGAAAACAGGCTGGCCCGAAGCATACCCCGCTAAAGAGATAACCGCAGAAAATATAGCTGAAATTGTTTACACTGGCTGGATTTCTCGTTTCGGTTGCCCTTTAAGAATAACAACTGACCAGGGAAGACAATTTGAGTCATGCCTTTTCCGCAATTTGTCAAAAAGAATGGGTATAGAAAAGATTAGAATATGCGCATATCATCCTCAAGCAAACGGAGCCATAGAAAGATGGCATCGTTGTTTAAAAACCGCTCTCAAATGTAGAGAAAATACAACACACTGGGTTAGTGAGTTACCAACTGTATTGCTCGGTTTAAGAACAAGTTTACGTGATGATACGAAAACCAGTGCAGCGGAGATGCTGTATGGAGAAACAATCAGACTACCGGGAGATTTCTTTGAACCGTCAAGGTGCGGACATCCTGATGAAGATGCTTTCTTAAAAGAACTGCGAACCAAAATTACCACGTTGTCATCAATTCCTAAAAAAGAATTAACACAAGGAAAAATATTCGTTCATCCTGAACTCCAACATACTTCACACGTTTTCGTTAGATGTGATACAATGATAAAATCCCTCACACCGCCGTATAATGGACCCTATAAGGTTATAGAGAGAAATGAAAAATATTTTAAAATCCTACAAGGAGACACAGAAAAAGTTATTAGTATAGATCGCCTTAAACCCGCATTCTTATTAAGTACGCAAGATGAGTCGAATAATAACATATCAAAACAACACCAAAATGGTGAAGAGCCCGGCGCCGTAACACGATCACGACGCATCAGCAAACCTGTGGTTCGGTTCACTTGCTCATAACAATTTGAAACTAAGTGAATATATTTAAGTGATTTTTTTCTCAATAGTGTTATATTCTAATAATTTTTATATTTTTATAGTTATGTATAATATTTTTAAACAGTAATTTTTACACCCCTTTTACATAGTTTAATATTTCTTTATATAACAATTTCAAATTATTTTTATATTGCATTTTTTTTCAAAAAAAGGGGGAAATGATGTAGCGCAAAGTCAGCGGATATCATATATCCGCAATAGATTGATTGTATACGCAGTCGCTAATCAATAAGCTAACTTGTTAGACGTATCGATAATAAATCCATCTTCACCTGCCTTCTTTAATTTCGCTCAACATTATAAGAAGTAATTTAGTACCTACTCCACAGGCGCGACTTTCAGGCTTTTCCTTATATAAGGAAAAGCCTGGAAGCGCGCTCATTTAATTAAAAAATCGCACTCATTTAATTTATCAGAAGTAAATCTTTGTTGAAAAACTAGAAGCATAATATTTCTTTCAATTGCTAAAGAACAAAGATTGTAAAAGTAAATTACAGAAATCCAATTTACGGTAGCCAAACATAATAAACAAGAAACGATGTAGTCGTGCGTAATGCTTCGCACTTTATCAAATAAGTGTAAAATAAAATTTACATTCTGTATGACATGCGTAAATAAATGAACCTCGCTAAATATAATCGCGTACCATTGACCCTGGGAACTGCTGTTTTAATCTGTACTACAGATTATAACTATAGGGTTGCCATTAGCTGTTCAAATTAAAAAAAAATGTATTTCCTAAAATCTAAGTAAGTTATTGCGATATTACATCATCATTCTCCTGCCCTTATCCCACTCTAAGTGGGGTCGGCACAACATGTTATAAACATGCTGTCACATGATTTGGCTGCGTTTTTAGGACCGGCCGCCTGCCTGACGTCAACTTACCTTAGTCGTATTTTACGACACCTCGGTAAGAAAGAGTGTGGCTATTCTACTAAACCGGATACCACACGGTGGGTCAACTTACCTTAGTCGATTTTACGACACCAAGAAATGAGGTTGGTCTCTTCTACTCAGCCGGATACCACAAGGCGTTTATTGGGATTTTACATAAGAAAGATAAATTCTTTATTGGATTTTTATATGGCATAGAAATTCTTTATAGAGTTCTATATACAATGACAAACATGAGCTGAAAAGCATAAAGATGTTTTATGAATGCCACAGAATACACTCCCCTAATTTATTACCCAAGTGTCGTAAAAGGCGACTAAAGTAAGTTGTCCCGCCGTGTATTCGGCTGAGTAGAATTTACCACCCCCATTTATTACCGAGGTAACAGGCGACTAGATAAGTTGACTTGCCGTGTGGTATTTGACTTAGTAGAATAGACCACCCTTATTTCTTACAGAAGTGTCGTAAGAGACGACTAAGGTAAGTTGAACTGCCTTGTGGTATCTGACTGAGTAGAATAGACCACCCTTATTTCTTACAGAAGTGCCGTATAAGGTGACTAAGATAAGTTAACGTCAGGCAGGCAGCCAGACGTAAAAACGAGCCAAATCACGTGACAACGTGTATAAAACATGTTGTCCCGATCCCACTCAGACGGGGATTAGGACAAGAGAATATTCGTTTCATAAGGACTTCTTAGTTCATCTCAGTTATATTCTAATCGGAACAATAAAACCTGAGTAACTGAACGCAAACAATGTGAATTGTCTAATTGCGCTGAATTAGGTGAGAAAAATCGTTCGTTCAGGAATGTACTCGCTTCCGCCATTACGTCATTCATTACCCGCAGTCAATGACCTATAATTCAAGATACTCACATATCATAGATAGAGCTCTACTTTTTAAAGTTGGCCGCATATTGATAGACCGGGCACGGGTCATGTGTCAAAGTTTTACTCCCCTCTATTCTATGGTGAATGAATGAACACTTTTATTGAACACCACATTAAAAACAGTAAAAACCTAAATAAATAATAATAAATAGATATTAAAAAAGTAGTACTAAAATCTGGCGGACTTATCGCTAAATAGCAATTTGTTCCAGCCAACCAGGTTGATGAATGGACAATGTTACAGATATATAGTAGGTGGTGTGTATAACTAAAGAGTATATACACACCACCTACTATATATATCACACACACACACACACACACACACATACACAATCTCACTTTGGGCGTGGATATCTGTAACGCAGTTTTAACTTTTGCAGTATCATCGCTACCATTGTACAAGTACTGTCTGTAAATGTTCCATGAATAAATTTCAAATTTCAAAAATTTCAGTATTAATTTAGATATACATACGAATACACACATAAATACACACATAAACATAAATATATACATAGATACATACAATATACAAATACATGGTGCCGATCAGTTGTTATACATAGAATTGGGAAGCTTTAGGCAGGCGTGTGAGTGTCCAACAAATAATAAGACATTAAAAAAGAGAGGCCCATACTTATCTTTGTGTAACCAAACTTAAAAAGAGAGTCAGATTGGTAGCCTCATGTGCTCAGTCTCTTTTTTCGATGTATACATTTAACGCTGGCGCTACTCTATAACTCTATGGTGTCAATCGCTTACAACCAATTTTAATAATTAAGCTGCAATCTTGTACCGAACTGAAATGATTTTCAAGTGCTTCTTATCATTTATACAATATCCAATTATTTAATATGCATTACGTATAAGCATATTCCTATGTACTTAATAACAACCTTTGCATATACCCTTAAAAAATAACCTTAATGTATTTATTTAATTAACATGTATTTGGAATTTATTTAATTATAATCATATTATTCAATTCAATTCATAAACTCACGAATAAGCAATAAATTAAAGATAAAAATTTGTGATGATGATCCGAAGCAAGAATGAACTCAAGTCAAATACGATATCAAACGGAAACGGAAGTAATCAAAACGTGATTGTCACATAATGTCTCAAGTAACTTATCTCCACAAACCAATAGATAACAAACGTAAAATATCTGGAAAGGTGTCGTCACTTAACAAGGCGAAATAATATATTTTGGACATTTCGTTTTTTGGAATTTCAGTTTTTTTACATAGACAGGATTACATTTATAAAAAAAAGATTTGGTTCCCAGTCAAACAACAACAACTATTTTCAATGAATAAATATAACTCTGAAAATTTTGAATTTTGGAATTGAATTAATGTGTGATGCAAACGGCCTATACAGCATCACCGAGTAGGGCCCGATGTCAAAGCGATGCCAAAGCGGAGGAGATGCGTTTTAAATACCAATCAGATAGTTAAAATGATGATATCTGATTGGTGTTTTAAACGCATCAATACCCGCTTTGGTTGATACTGGGTCTAGGCTTGAGAGCGCAGAAGTAAATAAAATAAATATATGGGACACTTACACACACGGTCGTCCGTTCCCAAAGTAGGTAACTTAATACTTGTGTTATGGTAGGCAGACAACTGGTGAATATATACTTATATATATTTTTAAATACATACTTAAATACAAATATACACCCAGGCTCAAAGACCAACAAATTCATTTATAGAAAATGTTGGCCCTCGCGAGCTGAAGGCAGGGTCACTACCCACTGCTCCAACGGGCCAGTTAAGTGTCTTGCGTTAAGCAAAGACTGGAGATTACTAATCTTGGGAACTGTCTTATAGGCGTTCTATGGGACCGGCGGCCGGGATCACGCCAGGATCGATGTCTATTCATAAACCATAGTAACTGATCCAAAAAATCTGGTTTCTGTAGGGCCAAGCGGTCGCTCAGCTAGCGAAGACGGTCGACGAGGTCACCGTGTTCGGCGTTTGCTCCAAGACTAAGCATGAAGCCCTGAAAGCTAACAACAACAACATCGACCATTTGCTCGAGAGGGGCAGCGACTATACGAGCGAAGTCAGAAAGTAAGTAATTACTTTACACTTAAGCAATTGCTTTAAACTTTTGCCGCTATAACTTTAAGATGCGTTACACCATGGAAGAGATGTCTGGGGGAAGAAAAGTTTCGATTGATTACAATAATCAATATAAATGAAGCTAGTGAAGTGTGAAAGGTAGCTCAGCGATGAGACCATGCGACTCTTTCGAAGGGGCCATGAGTTTTTCTCCAATTAGTTTTTCTCTTAAAACTTATGTGTCTAATTGATATTTGCAATTTATCACACGTTTCTCAGATGTCTCTAGAGAATTCTGGGGATATGTGTAACCTATCAATAAACATTGGAGCAGCGTAGTAGGTCTTAGCTCCAATCCTTCTATCCAAAAACGGGAGAAGAGGCCTATTCTCAGCAGTAGGATAGTAACAGGCCGCTACTTTTTTACTTTTTTATATCGCCCTATCGACAACCCAATTGCCGGTTTCACGACTCGTATCACAGGGAATCGACGGGTGATACGTATGAATGTATCGTATGATCGTGCGATCACTTGCACGATGATCATGCCCATAGACGATCACATAATCAACGATCATCGACAGTAGCGAAGTGTAGGTATAATATTTCCCAAGCCGCCTCTGCTTAATTGGACGACCATAAAAATTTAATAGACGTTCTTAGAAACAAGCGTTCATTTATTTACCATTTGTTTCCACACCAGTTTTATTGGAATTTCTGCTTTCTTTTGTAATAAAATACATATTTAGACGTTTTATTATTTGTAAACAATACAAATATTAAAAAATAAAACAGTCACATATACTCTATGCGAGTATATGTGACTGTTTTATTTTTTACCTTTTAGATAGTTTAGACCGAGAGTTTTGTCTACTATTTGTTTACTATTCAGCTCAAATTTGGTACAAATAAATTAAATAATGTTTTGAGATAAATAGCTGATGAGATGATTTACAAGCCAACTTAAGTGTTCAAAATCCCGCTAAAACTAAAAAAAAGCCTGAGTACTTATAAATTATTGTCTACTGAAACAAATCTTAAAAAGAATACGCTAAGAATAAAGTATGTACCCTTAAATGGATATATTTTGAATGTCATTGAAAAGTGATCAAGAAAATTTTAATACTATAAAATTATCTTGAAAATGATATTTCATGTTACAGGTACTAAAATAATACATATTTATAACAAACTCTCCAAAAACGTGATCGATTTTCTCAAAATATACTGAATGGATTTTTGTACTGTTTTTACTATATAGTGCAATCTTGAGGAACGTTTAGGTTATTAGTATGCTGTTCCCAGAACGTCTAAACCAGTTTTGATGTTACTTTCAGTGGGAGATAGAAGAAAGAGGTTGTGGAGCAACGTATTATAGACTTCTTTTATCCCACAAAGATTTACGCGGGAAAAATATGTGACGAACTGATTTTCAAGCGGGCATAGCCAGTTTTAATTAAATACTATTTGTAATCTTAAATTAAATTAAATTATATAATTTTTATATGGTTCATAGTTAATTGCCAGTTAGCATAATTAAAATGTAAAGAGAACAAAACAATGTCGCAAAATTAGTAGCGTGTTTGAAGAATGTGTAAGAGCATTTCAACGTGGCTTCCAGAAATTCCACAAGCTGATGAATTTAATTGTTCCAGATCCCATGCTTTAATTGCCAGTTATTAGCTCTACATATTTCTGTCCCACCCATATCGCTCGCACTCGAGTTATTGAAACGTGACCAGTTTAGCAAGGTCCATGGTTACTGCAATAGAAAATTAAATACCAGGGCTGTCACATAGAAATAAAACAAATCGGCCTGTCTATAGGAATAGAGTCACATTTCCTATGCTTATACATGGGACATATGACTTTATTCTTCGGATAGGGCGATATTAACTTTTAACAGCTAAAGTAGTGATGTCCAAATTGCAAAGTCGAACGAACGAAAGAGTTCGCTTGACTCGATTTCTAAAAACAATCGATTTCATTTTCATAGAAATTTCAATCGATATTATCATATTGATATTTCCTTTTTAATTAACGTTTTACTTTGATTTATAGAAATGAACTGGCATTTCAATAACTATATTGTTGGCATTCAAATAAATACTTACTTACATTTATCGCATTACTTTAAAACATCATGAAAACAATGAAAAAAGTTTTTATATTTATATTTAACAATAACACCCTCATAAGTCAATAGACAATATCCTTCGCTATCAAAGCAACGACCATTTTGGGTCAATCGCAACTAAGTAGCGGCCTATTACTAACCCACTGCTGAGAATAGGCCTCTTCTCTCCGTTTTTGGAGAGAAGGTTTGGAGCTAAGACCTACCACGCTGCTCCAGTGCGGATTGGTAGGTTACACATATCTCTAGAATTCTCTGGAGATATGCAGGTGTCCTCACGATGTTTTCTTTCACCGAAAAGCGTGTTATAAATTGCAATTATCAATTAGACACATAAGTTTTAACAGAAAAACTCATTGGTGTCTACCTAGGTTTGAACCCGTTACCTCGGAAGAGCGTGCAACTCTTACCGTTCCGCTGGGCTACCACAGCTTGGCACAGTCCCAATTTCCTTTTATCAATACTGCTCCAGCGGATTACTCGTAAAAGCGCTACCGCCAGACAGCCTTCCGCATTTATAATATTAGTAGGATTAATGTAATTTAATCCCTAAAGAATCACCACCATGGCTGTATTTAAAATACCACGAATTCTTATCTAATGAAGATTAACAGGCGTCAACCCTATTAAGTGGTGTATGGGAAGACACTGCTAGTAAAGTCAAGGTCCATTTATGTTGGGAACAGTGCGCTAATTGTTTCGTTTATAGCTCGCTCCTTAGGGCAGCTGCTTAATACCAGCAGCGGCTTTTAGTTCTTGTAAATAGACAGACATTTTTATTTCCAAAGTACGTAAGTTCTTGTACATAAACAAATCACGTCGCGCAATCCTACCATAAACAATTGTATTTCGAGGTGTGACCATAGACACGGTCGTCCATTATTGGGAAGATCATTTAGTGTCCCATATATTTATTTTATTTCTGTTTTTATTTATAATATTTAACAGTAATCTTTATCTCTATTATTTAAATGAATTAATCTTGTATGTGTATATATAAATATATTTTCTGAATCTCGGAAACGGCTCCAACGGTAAGAAAAATGGTCGTCAATTCTACTCAGGCGGATACAAAGGCGTTACTATATTGACAGTCTTGCTTATTATTTAATTAACAAATCATCTAGACTCTCCTTTAGATAATCCAACTATGTAATATATATTTTGATTATCTATAATATGTATTTTGATTATATAAAAGAGAAAGCATGTACGCACCTTATAGACTGCGAAAAGTCTGGACCGCATACAATCTTCAGATTGGCTCAGTGGATAATCTTCTGAAATTTGGTGGCGATCGGAGCATTTTTTTGAACTGTGTAACAATTTTGATTCGTGGGAAGGTCGAAACATGATTGACCCATTGGAAGTAGTTTACTTAGGGCCTGTTTCACAAGTCACCAATAAACTGTCAGTTAGCTTATTCGGAACATATCTGACGCATATCTCGGAACTTTTGCGTTTCTCATGTTTCGGATAGATTGAAGTCCCTAATTAGTTAACAGGTAGATCATGTGGCTGTAATTTTGTTTATCTGCTGCATTAAAAATACCTATTTTAAAATCGCTGCGTATTTTTTAAAAAAATTAGAGACGTTTATCTGCTACCTAGTTAAGTTAGGTTACTGATAAAGTGTCGGATTGTTAAACGATAAATAAATCGTTTGACTATTCGACACTTTATCAGTAATTTGTGAAACAGGCCTTAAGTAAATTATTGTAATGCTATTATTAAAATTCTACTAGTTTATCATACAACGAGACTAAATGTATAGAAGCATGCAAAACTCATTAAAACTTCTGTTTATACTAATCTAATTGATTTCCTGAGTACCCAATGGCGTTTGAATATAAATTAGCAATTGATATTTCAAGGTAGCTTGATCCAGAAGCAATCTAAACAAGAGCGGTCCCAAGTGGGTCATGTAAATAACAAATCAGTATGTGAGTGGCATCAGCATTGTCGATAAATATCCGTTTTATATTCATATTATCTGACGCTTTGTCAATAGTCTAATAGAATACATAGTTACTAAACTTGGGCCTGTTTCACAAGTTACCAATAAGCTATCAGTTAGCATATTCGGAACATATGTGACACATATATCAGAATTTTGCGTTTCTCAGGTTTCTGATAGGCTTATTCAGCACTTAAAGTCCCTAATAAGTTAACAAGTAGATCATGTGGCTGTTATTTTGTTTATCTGCTGGATAGCAAGTACCTATTTCAAAATGGCCGCGATTTTAATTTTTTTTAATTTTCACTTTTTGGAGTCTCTTTTTAGAGATATTTATCTGCTACATAGTTTACTTGTCGGTTAACTATCCGACACTTTATCAGTAACTTGTGAAACAGGCCCTTAGAGTAGGAAAGCCAGCTTCAAATGTGCCGTATTACAATAAAGAGAAAGCAAATGAGGGTGTATATTTCGCCCAACCGTAGAATAAAGTCACATTTCTTATGCGTATTATACACGGGACATGTAACTGTATTCTTCGGATAGGGCGATCTATCTGTTTCTCTTTTTTAATGTGGGATCTAAACAAAGATGAAATATACGAGTCTCATCTCATTATTTATTGTTTCACTATAATTTACCTTATTGCCCTAAATTTAATGTCTCTAGCCGAAAGGTTGCCTGGAAGAAATCGCTAGTTAGCGATAAGGCCGCCTTATTGTATCTGCATTAAGATTATATCGTTTTGTTTACATTGTATATTGTAATTTTATGTGGTGCAATAAAGAATGTTTTTTCAGGTCTACCTATGGTTCCCCTATTTTAAATATAACTCTATGATCTAATATAGATTATGGAATGAAACTTAGGTCGTGAATTATAGCAAACTAATGCTGCCACTATTTTTGTATTGTGTAACTCTGCAAAGTAACGCCTAATTCTAACTATAAATTAGTACTAATATTTTCCATTTTACTTACTGTATTTTGTTTTACACAGGGTATCACCTGATGGGGTTGACATAGTCCTTGACTGCCTCTGCGGCGAAGAGTGTAACCGTGGCTACTCTCTCCTCAAGCCAATGGGACGCTACATCCTTTATGGTGAGTTTTATTTCATGAAACACATTGGTTTTTTAATGTAGTTGGCTTTAAACTATTAAAGGCAAAGTGAAAAGCTAAGTAAAAACTTGGTGGAAAAAATTGAATTAACAGCCTGTTTCGAGAAATACAGTGAATCCAATGTCTATATGAAGAGACGCTGCAGTATTTCCTGATCAAAGAGTTCCTGACGAAAGGGGACATTCTTACAACATTCCCTCAGAACCTCAGAGCCTCAGAGCATCATAGTGGAACACAGAGGTTTCCACTGGGTATAATTCGTAATTAGGTATGTCTATGGAAAGTGGCATAATCATCAAAAGGCTTATCACGTCAAAAGAACATTCGGGTACAATGTCTCAATCACAGCCATCTTGCTCGATAATATGAAGAGATGAACAGTTATACATAAATACTTGAGTAGATATAAGCTTGAGTTCAGGTCCGGTTTAAAAGCCTTTTTTGACGACCATTTATATCGTCAATACAGTTTGAACGATTTACTCTCCGCTTTAAGTTTATTTAGCCATTTTTAATGATTAGATATTCGCCAGTTTCATCTAGTGACATGAGAGTTTGATTTGAAAAAAGGTGAGAACAATCGCTAACTGATAATTACTTCCAGTGTTACCATTTTAAAATTCACTTACCAATAAGTCAGATATGGGACAAAACTATAATAAACAAAACATTGTTTGAATCTGGTCCAGGTTAATTCCCATTTTTTCTCCGTACACCCACAAGGGAATAACTTTTATAGGATATTCTAATACAAGCGCTTAATATTTTATGCCTTAGTTTTATTATAACTTTTAAGTAGCAGTAAATATCTTTAACTTTTACGATTCGAATGTATATTTGTTCGCGTTTGTAAAAGCGATAGGAGGCAATATGGTGAACATCGATTTAGGTCAGTACCAACCCGATATCTACCACTAACAAAAGCGATATTTAAATTTATTTCGTCGTAAAGCGACTAAAATAAAAAGTTTATGTTCGTCCGATGCATTGGTACGAGCTGTTCGTGTTGAATCGATTTCAATCGTAGAAATGGTCAAGCAGTTCATCATCTTCCCGCCCTTATCCCACTCTAAGTGGGGTCGGCACAACATGTTATAAACGTGCTGTCACATGATTTAGCTGCGTTTTTACGACCGGCCGCCTGCCTGATGTCAACTTACCTCCGTCGTATTTTACCTCAGTAATAAAGAGGGCGGTATATTTTACTAAACCGTATACCACACATTGGGTCAACTTACCTTAGTCGCCTTTTACGACACCTCGGTCAGAAATGAGGTTGGTCTATTCTACTCAGCCGGATACCATACGGCAGGTCGACTTACCTTAGTCGCCTTTTACGACGCCTTGGTAAGAAATGAGAGTGGTACTATTCTGTTCAGCCGGATACCACACGGCGGGTCGACTTACCTTAGTCGCATTTTAAGACACCTCGGTAAGAAATGAGAGTGGTACTCTTCTATTCAGCCGGATACCACATGGCGTAAATGGTCACGCATTTATGAAAACGCTTATTTAAGGGAAAAGTTGTGATATAATTATTTTGCTATAATAAGTGTTTGTAGTAGAAGTGTAGCAAAATATTTATATCATAACTTTTGTATTATGGAATTCTTCAAAATAACGTCTACTTTTATAAATTACTAGAATTTATCCGCAGCTTCATTTGCGTGGATTTCTGTCACGTGACAGATTGCAGATAATAGATGGCGCTTTTTAATGTCATCCTACTCCTGTGGAATTAACAGGATTTATGTTATTCCGGCGAATAAGCAATAATTGTGTCAAATTTCATCAATATTGATTCAGTGGATTCGCCGTGAAAGAGTTACAAACATACATCCATACTCACAAACATTCGCATTTATGATATTAGTAATAGGATTGGGTATTTAGGGATTTCGGAGGGGACACATATTAGATTCTTGGTAATAAAAAAATTTCGCAAATTTTCCGGTATTTCCGATAATTCTTGTTCTAGCATAGTACTAAACTCTAAGTACATTTAATTATGTTTACGGTTAATACAGTTTAATATAGTTAAAAAGTTTACCGGTCTTAAATTTATGAGCCTTTAATATTTCACATACTTTACCCATTTAAATGCGATTATGTTTAATTTATATAAATTATATTTAGTTGTATGTGACTTGCAAATGAGATAATGATTTTCTTTTGGTAGAAGGGCTTGGTAAGAAACATAAATTGTCTGTAGCGAGATAAAAATAAAGTAAGACATTACGAGTATCTTCGATAAACGAAACTATGCCTATATATCAGAATGTGTTATGTGGAAATTGCAACTTTAAATGTTCTCCGTAGTTTTTAATTCATCTTCCCAATCGACCATATTTATAGTTCTTCTCTATCTAAAATAATAAAACGTAAAGAAGCGAGTTGAATGCACTAAATAATTATGTGTATCGCAGGATCATCGAACATCGTGACCGGAGAAACCAAGAGTTTCTTCAGCGCCGCGCGTGCTGTGAGTATATGATATTTTAATAATCTGATTTAATAGGAATGCGGGCACTGCAGAATTTATGAGAGCTAGAAATTAATATAATACTATCCTTTTTATACTGTAATTTATATCGACGCTTTACTGTACTTCATGCTTGGTTTTGAGTTGAGATCGTTGCTTTTGGTTGAGTGAGTTGTCTAATATATGTTCAGTGGCGTAAAGTACGCCTTTGCTTTCGCACTGCGGGGAGGCGCTACATGTCAAGTGGTGATGAAAAATGATGAAATTTTAATTCATTTTTCCGCTCTCATCCCATAAGTGGTACAACATGTTTTAAACATGTTGTACCTCTTTGGCTAGTTACTTTTCGACTGGCCGCCTGCCTGACGTCAACTTACCTCAGTCGTCTTTTACAACACGTCGGTAAGAAATAAGGATGGTCTATTCTACTCAAATGTATACAACACCTCTCATCATCTTGGTCATCTTAACTTCGTCGCCTTTTACGACACCTCGCTAAGAAATGAGGGTGGTCTATTCTACTCAAATGAATACAACAAAGCGGGTCATCTTAACTTAGTCGCCTTTTACGATACCTCGGTACCTAAGAAAGAGAGTAGTCTATTCTATTCAGCCGGATACCACACGGTGGAAATGTTAAGAAGACTTACTAATTTTACTAAGTTTTCCATATGGTGGCATAATAACTCTATAGTCTAGCTATGTCTATGCTTAAGTTGCTAGTGTTCGTCACCAGTTAACGTATTTTGCAGTGGTGGCAAGTAGACAAGGTGTCTCCAATCAAGCTGTTCGACGAGAACAAGAGCCTGGCTGGATTGAATCTGCGACATCTGCTGTTCCAACATGGACGCGCTGACACCGTCCGTCGTGCTGTTGAACGCGTGTTCGCGCTGTGGCATGATGGGAAGGTGAAGCCGCTGGTGGACTCTACATGGGCTCTGGAAGACGTACGTATCTTAATTTACTTTAATTTAAAAAGACATCTTCTTGGTCGCTACACTCTTGGCAGAGCGGTCGTGGTCGTTAGTTCAGGGTTGGTGGCACGCTTGACATTCGACGCCATTCTTTTCGGACGGCTGCCTTCCTGGTACATTTGTGAAGAGGGCAGTCAGGCAGCCTTCACTTGGTCCGTTCATCGCATCGGTGATCTGCCGCGTGGTCTTGTGCCTTCGATTTTCCCCTGCACTACAAGACGTTCTACAGAGGCACCACCCCGACGAGAAACGTGCCCGAAAAAAGTGAAAATACGATCCTGGAAGATGCTTGATGCCGAGTTCTTGAATAATGGACTCATTTCCACTCTTTCTTACCAGAAAGAGGCTGGTCTATTCTACTTAACCGTGTACCACACTCCGAATTAACTTACCTTAGTCGCCTTTTGCGACACCTCGGTAAGAACTGAGGGTGTTCCACATAGATTATGTGGGCCCCCCACATGGGGTTTTTTCGGCATCCGGTATTTTTGGTAAAATTCATAAAGGCTATTCATGCTCATCTTTTAGAAAACAACGTTTGCATCGAAATAATTGTCGTTATTTTTATCGAAGTATAAATCTGTTTAGATTTCACATGCATTTAACGGTTGGAATTAGTTTTTACGTTATTAGATGTATGTATGTAGCCAATGTACATTACTCTTACTCTGTAGTTGTATATTTATGATTTATATCCTTTCTTATAACCCATTAGGTTGGAGAGGCCATGCAAAAGATGCACGATCGCAAAAACATTGGCAAACTCGTTCTGGATCCATCCTTGGAGCCTAAGCCTAAGCCCGCCACACCAGCTAAGGGCAAAGCTGGCAAAGAGAAGAAGCCGGCTAAAGAGAGCTCCGAGGAAAAGAAGGAGAAAGAGACTAAAGAGGATGAGAAGAAGGCGGAGAATGGGGAGAAGAATGGTGAGGAGTGCACTAACGGTAGCGACGAAGGTCAGTCTCCATCTGTGACCAGGCATGCGTAGCGTAGACGCTTCACATCGTACGTATATTCCATTAAGACCTCTTGGGCGTTGGCGACTTATTTATAAGAAACTAGCTTTTGCCCGCGGCTTCGCGTGGAATTTGGTCTGCTACCAAAAAAGCACCTGAGATTATTTTATGACTTAATTTTTAAAATACAAATCTATATTATACCAAAAAAACAACATTCTTACATTAGTATAAATGAACAGATAAAGATTATTATCTGTACAATTTATCTTTCCATAATTTAGACCTTTGTAAGCGAACTAGGTTTCCCTGTATGTCGGTTGACATGTATCGTTATATTACGACCAAAATTACATAAAATCATTACAAATTGTAGCCTATATGTTATTCCGATGTATAACCTATATTACTGTAATTTTTCATCTAAATCCGCCCAATAGTTTTTTCGTGAAAGAGTAACAAACATACTCACACTCTTTCGCATTTATAATGTTAATAGGATAGGATAAAGCGGCCATTTTATGAAAGTTTTCAATGACTTTGAATATAATTTAAAAAATAATCAATATCACTGTGTCAATTTAACAATATTATTTTTATATTTATAAATAGTATTGTATTAATATTTGAAATATATAATTTTAATAATTTAAATAAAGGTTGTAAATAATTAAAGTTAAAGTTGTTTTAAAATTTGAATATAAAAATACTATGGTGTAGGTTGAGATTGAAAAAAAAAAGGGTATCTATTACCGAGCCATCGATTTTACAATTTTCGTATTCATCAGATAATTTGTTTCATTTTTTAATTTCGTGCACTCCATCTTTCTTTGTATAATCTGAAGTTGTCGGTTCGTTTTATATAATGTGGAAACCCGCATAACAAGATATCACCCCTACATTTCACCTTCGTAAACAAAACAAATAATGGCGACACTCTCATAGGCAAGCTTTTTTAAAAGTATTTTGTATGTATAATATGTTAATTTCATAATGTTGAACTTAGAGCACACTATTTTTTTTACATTAAAAACTACAAAGAAAAAGGTTTGAGATTTAAGCGAGTGTGTATTACGTTAAGTTGCCAAAATTCGAGAGGTCTTTTATTTTGGCTTATATTTACTACGCACAAGCTAAACGCACATGGGTGGCTTCAACGATATGCGATCTGCCCTTTTGATATGCGATCTGAAAGCCTTTAGACTCGCTTACACAATCCGCTTTTTTATCGACGCTTAAATTACCGCTTACTGCATACATTGAGCGAATTTTTACGCTTAATTCTATTAAATATAGTTCAATTCTGGATTGAATTTTAGCATCTATTATTAAAGGAAGCCCATATCCCAAATTTATTATTTCATACAATTTTTTTTTTTATCTTAAAATCTTACTGTCTTAGTAAATATTATCTGTATCATTCTTAAATTTAAAAAACATTATAAAATTCTATCAAGTTCTATACAGATTGACGCAGCAACTAATAGTTGAGTACACGTTCATAGAATTATTTGCTTATTATTTTTTATATGATTTTTGGGCGTACACATTTTTAGCACCAAATTAAAGTTATTTAGATTATAAATTAAACTGATTTGTTTGATTAACTTATTTATATTATTAAATGACTTTTTTATAATTTATTTTCATTTCAGAATTGAACTATCAAGTCGAACAGTCTAGTTTAATATGCAATAATCAAGAGTAGGTCTAAAGGCTGTTTCTAACTATTCGTTTAGTGAGCTTGGTCATAAGATGTCGAGGATAGGTTTACTTTGATGAAATCATAAGTTTAATGCCTATCATGCTTTCCATTGAGCGTATATTCAATATAAAATTTGGCGATAGTTATGCGCTTTTTACTGACATTCGTCGCTATATTTATTTATGCATACAAGTAATTTAATAAGCATTTAAAGCATTTGCAATTTATATCGATATAAATTTAAAGCACAAGAAAAATGATTAATGCCTGTTATGATATTTCGCCTTTAATTACAAAAATTCTGGATGCTATAAGGGCTAAGTATATATTTTAAAGGCTAAAATATTTTTAATTCACAAAAGCTTACGCTTGGATATTTTTGGATATTATTTTAAATCAATTAAATTAGTATCTAGTTAGTAAAAACTATATACCTTAGATATATAAAGCGCAGTAGAAATCTAATATAATCATTTACTCATAGACAATAAAATATGCCACAGACAAGAAAGTTAAAATAGGCTTTTTTTAAAATTTGTTTTGAATACAAATTTTCAGAATCTAAAGAGAAGGAAAAGGAGAAAGAAAAAGAATCTAGCTGAATTGTCTCGCCAGAGGACAGGACCAGACAAACCACCGCCAATTGATTATTATTTTAGAGTTGAAGCTGCTCGTTTTGACAGCCGCCTTGAGCTTTCACCGGCGTCTCTCTGTGTTGCCTCATGTTTATGTTTAAATAAATAAAAATAATACATAAGTCTGAGTACGAAATTGTCCGATACCTGTTCACGTTCTAACAGATTCGGATGTTCTCGTACCTTCTTTCGATTAAGTTTAGTTTTACAATATCATCACATATTATTTTTTAATTTTTTGTATACAATTTTTAAATTCGACATTCAAACAGCGAACATGCAATGAATTTAAATTTTATTCCATTTTATTAATTTTATTTGGCCTAAGTTCTTTCCGAACTTCGCGTCTTATAGTTTAATGTTTAAGACTATATTTTAGGATGAGATATTTTAGTCTGCAGTTATTTTGAACGGCTATTGTATATCTTAAGGTGCAGAGATGCTTAATCTTTATATATGTTAAGCTTTAATATTTTATTAGTAAATGTTTAATGTTTGGCCCTGGAGACCCAGCCCCGCCCTCGTGCTGCGGGTACCACTCACTCATTCACTCACTCGCTGCATTTCGGTATTACGAACGAATGAAATCTTAGGGGCTGTCTCCACGAGTGAGATAATCGAAGCGATATTATTGTCTTGCCAAGTCCCATTGTGAATTTAAAAGATCATTTATATCATCTAGTTCCTCTATTACTGAACGCATCTCCACACGGTGATGTTATCACGGCAATGGGACTAGTGGTAATGTGCGCGCGTGACGTCGTTGTATCGCCGTGGTATCGTCGCTACTGATGGCGGTAGGTGCCAACAAATGAAACGAACCTAACCTAACTGAACTCTTTCAAGAAATATTAGCACAACGCGGCGATTCCGTTGCGAGTCATGACGATACGCTGGCGGAATAATCGTTCGTTCATAGAGATTACCCGACGATACAAGCGCGGATTTGTCGCGATTCTCTCGCTCGTGGAGACAGCGCTTTACGTGTGATATTTTGGTAATAGGTATGCTAGATATTTTGCGGTATTTTTATGCTGCCTATACAAAAATCGTTTATTTTAGTTCAACTTAAAATACAATTTATGAGTGTTTTAAATATTTTTTATACTTAGAAATTTTGTAAATTATTTTCTAGTTAAGGGAGAAAATATCAAAAATTATTTAAATTTCTTTTGTGGTATTTACAAGACAATCTGGCAAGATTGGTTGATCGACGTTTCTAGAACGAGCTCAGACAGCGATCATTTATTATGGTGTTTAAAAAACAAATTGCAAACATGATTAACGATGTCTTATATAAGATATTTTTATAGATTAAATGTGGATGAGATCTCTTATAAAAATCTAAAGCTTTTTATGTATCTTTACACAAATATCACATATCTAAACGTAAATACACTTAAAACACAATGTATATTAGAGATAATGTTTTGATAACAATATTCACTGCATTTCTTTTTTTTATATCTAGCATATACTTAAATTACTAGTGAGTTTCGTGAGGATGTAACTGCCGTTTAATGTACAGTTATAACTTATAGATGTATCCAGTAACTTATCTATATAACATATCAAAGACATGTAAAATTCGTATCTGAAAGGCTGAGGTAGTCCGGTGATTCCGGAATAAAATGAGGCTATATAATTAGTTCGGAAATCCTGCATACTGCTCAATAACTTACCTGCCAGCGTTGACGCAACCTATGTTCGACTACAAAAGCCGTGAACAGACTTGTAGGATTTTTTATAAAGTTTTACCCTTTTCGACCATTTTTAGCGCGAACATAACTTGCGTGAGCGCATGTTTAGTGACTTAAACGTCACTGAAAATGTTTATTCCTACTTTAATGTTGCTGCAGTGGCGTAGTTAGCGGCTAGATTGGGCAGTGCCACGAGGCCCCCAAATATAGGGGGCCTCTCGGACTCCCAACTTACAAACAATATATTGAACTAGTCTACGTTTCTCCTACTTTCGGAATATAAATAAACCAGATTCTAGAAATGCAACTCCTGAGAAAGTGGGTAACCAAAAAATATTGTTTTTTGTTACGTTTTTTATGGTACACAAATAAATAAATACAAAAGGTCAAATTGAGGAACCTCCCCCTATTTATAAAAAAAATTTATTAATAAATTGTAACGTATTATGTGTATTTAATTGTTATTTTATGAAGTCGACTATATTACATGGATACAATGATCTGAACCAGTTTAGTTAGGGTCTTAGTTAATTTTTGTCTCAGGCCCCTTGCTCATCTAGCTACGCCACTGCGTCACAGAGTATTTAGTCCAAAACTTTGTCACTGAGAATGTTTAGTCCAACTTTTGTCACTGAGAGTGTTTAGTCCAACCTTTGTCACTGAGTGTTTAGTCCATTGTCACCGTAGGCCGTTGGTTGTGAGCTCGTGAGCGCCGGAAAGTCAGACTGTATCCTGGATTGAAATTAGCTTTTGTGTAATCGTAAAGTGGGGCGGCGCGCGTCGCCTTCGCGCTTCTCGTACGGTGGCTTGGTGCTAGTTTCGTATAGTTCGCGGTTACTGATCCAGTGTCACGGACCAATATCTTAATGCTTTAGTCTTCTTACCAGTAATCTTTGTCGCTTTATGTGTCAAAATATGTGCGAATTTCTTAATGTTAACATATTATATTAATTAAAAATTCTCTTGTATATCGACCTGTATAATGGTTTAGATTTATCTGAATTCTCTTCTATAAGGTTAACTGATTCAATAGCGATAGCGTTGGCTGGTGCGACCGCGCCGTTCGTGATTGTGTCCAAATTGTTGTAGGTTAGTATCGAATTTGATGCCAATATTTATTGCGGAGGGTGCCATTGTTGGCAGGACTAGCGCTGTCGCCCCAGCCATGCATTACCTGGGTCGTTAATGTATTACACATTTATTTTTGTAAGGGCGGGCCAGTGTGATATCTATACTATGAAATGGATAAATAAATATGTATGATCTGTAAAAATGCTTAATTAAGTCTTTTATTTATTTACCATTCCATTCCACCTCTGTTCCTTATTTAAAACTCAGATAAAAAAAAATAGAGCACAAATAAAAAAATCGGATTAGCGTACGTTATAAGTACTAATCTGTTTCATCATCCTTCTGGCCCACTATAAGTGGGGGCTCAACCTGTTATAAACCTCTGTAAGAAATGAGGGTGGTCCATTCTACTCAGCCGGATACAACATTGAATATAAGAACCTGTTTATAAATAAAAAAACTTACGGCCTGTCATTGTCCGTTATCCATACTAAATTTTAAAAATTAAAGTATGTAACATTTGACGGCTTCGTCACGGCTAATCCACGGATATATGTAGATAAAATTTGTTACAATGAGCTTATACCAAGCTAACATATAGATTTAAAAAATCCTGTTTTCTTTCAAGAATAAGAAAAATAGTTCATAATTCAGATTGTTTTAATACTTAAAACATCCTATGAACGACGCGGATGAGTTGTGGGTACATTTAAAACTCTTACTTAAAGCGTAGGCTTCACTCTATGTTTCGGTAAGATAGGTACCTAACAAGTGAATGTAGCCTTACTATTTTTTTGTCGTATAAAAGATTTTGGTTCTATCAAGCTTCAGCAGCTTTACAATATTCTAAATTTAAATTTTGAGCCTTTCCTCTAAAATATTATTTTCATATTATCATATTACTTATTAAATTTTTGTTATAATAATTAAAACAAAAGTATTAACGAAAATGATGCAAGATTTTAATCAAAATAAACACCATAGACAACAACATTTGCATAAATCTGACAGTTTTCAAAGTTGTACGACGCGAAGCCGTCCCGCTCGTGGTCCCACAAGAATGAGTGAAATACATGAACGCTTTGCTGCCTCCTCTGGCCTATACTGACGACGACAATTATTCTATACCTGTAAAATAAAAACAACATCTGCCTGTTAATAGCTTGCTTATTGGGAGTGCCCAATTGAGAGTATTTCACACTACAGAGTACAGATAAATAAAATTAAACAAAAAAAAACTAAAAAACCCGTTTTCGCAACATGACAAGCCAAGATTTTTAAGGCCGACTGCCATAAATAAACGAATCGGCCCTATTTCACAAATTTTTAATTTGTAAAGCTCATTATCCCTCCTACTAAGATAAACACATTTTTAAATGAGTAGGTACTAGATACTTAAAAATGCTTCACTCAACTCCGAAATTCAGTTCAACTGAAGTCCAAAGTTAATATGCAGAAAAAAACGTTATTACTATTGCTTTACGTCCATTGATCTTTGCTATAAAAGTCAATATATCTCTAAATAAAAATTTGAAACTTAATAAAGAACAAAAAATTATTGAAAAATAAAATAATCAGTTACATACACATAACTCGTACATACAAAATATTTTCATTTAATAATAATTAACAGAAGTATAAATAAGATAATTATAATTGTCTAATTTATATTCCTATTTTAGGGCATACTTTTACTTGGTAATTGAGTGGATTGTTAGGTAAGCCTCGTCTTTTTTTATGATCCACTATTTTTGTTACCACAATATAGGGCACAATCAGCGAAAAATAATAAATTCATGAGAATAAATTGGGTTAAAACAACACTACAGATTTACCTACAAATTTAGATGATCAATAAGGGCTGATATCCTCATCTGCAAGACTTTTTCCTACAGCACAAACAATAAAAGCACGAAAAAATCGATACACCAGCTATCATAGGCAGTATGTACATCATTTTTATTGAATCAAAATAAACAGTATTCTGTTACATTAATAATTTTGGACTTTTTACAGTTCGAAAATTCTTCATTCTTTTTCTTCATGCATTATCATTTATTTATGTTACCTGTCATAGTTTTCTTCTTTTACAGCTGCCTTGATATTTTCTGTCAAACTGAGGCACAGATCCGGTATAGTTTTTTCACTATATTCGACCTCTTCCAATTCTGATTTCACAATTCTTTCGAGAGTTTTTTCCACGATCTCAGAGTTGAAACGTTTTCTTGAATTTAATTGATATGTGGGTTGGAAAGTTCGCATCTGTTTTAAAAAAGATTTGCTTACGGACCTAGTTGTTTGATCAATAATCCTATGCATAGTTAATAAAAAAATAAAAAAAAAATTAATTTCAAGTCAAAAAGTCAATAATAAGTTCTAAATAAATAATAAATGCTTTCCGATTCTATATATTATTTGCTAAAATTCAAACAAGAATTTGGGGGACAAATTACTTAAATCGTATTAAATTTTTTATAATTGCGTTGCGTAGGTGAAGTTAGCTTTATCGATGACAAAGCTCTTTACATTGCAATGATCGTTAAAGATGACAGATACCCTTTAAACGTTTCTATGTAGTTTTATCCGAGAAACGTTATCGGGTAATATTTAACAGTATTACTTAATGTAAAAACTATTGAATTTAACTGTAATATGAAGCTTTTAAATGTACTATGACAGTAAATAGTAATCATTACATGATTCACGAAAAAATATATAACCGCAATGACTAAAGAATAAAGTGCTAACTACTTTCTTACTTCGTTTTTCTTTAGCTTACTTCGTAATTGGTTAGTAATTAAACACTGAATGTGAACTATGAGAAATATATAAAATTACATAAAAAATAATCTTTAAAATATCTAATGTTAGCTATTGTTGTATACCATTTTCTGTTTGTTACTTCCGCGGCGGTTCATATTAAGCCCACTGATTTTACGGGAAGATATTCTTCGATATTCTTTTGACATTGTTATCGTGTAGATTAAATATTAATACTATATATTACATTCGTCACTGTAGTTAGTAAAATGACTAATATGCAAAAAAATCCACTCAACCTACGTGAATTTCGTTACGTTTGAATTGTTCGTCTAATGACATTTTTGCTTGACCTAATGCGAAATCGTATGAACAAATTATGATGATATACGTCATTATCGCTTAATATCTTTTCACTTTGGACACAAAGTTCTAAAAATGTGTTAGACTATCGCTCTTAATAAAAGGAAAGTATGATTAACGAGTTCTTTAGTTGAGTGTGTAGGTACAGCTATGTATAATTTTTTATTATTAGTCATTTAAAGTGTAGAGATAAAAAACATATATTGTGCGATGTATATTAATAAAAAAAGGACATGCAGTCCTTCACTGCCTTTTAAACAGACGCCTAATAATGAAAATGAGAAGCACACGTGCGTGCACGCGTGGTGGTGAGATAGAGAAGAGTCTTCACCTTATGACTGAGTGTCTTATGTATTCACTGGTAAGTTGGAAGACAAAGGTAAGTATGAAATTGAAGCTAAGGACCTAATAAATATCTTCTTCAGATAGATAGATAGATAGAACACTCTTTATTGCACCACATAAAATTTCAATATACATTGTAAAGAAAACGATGTTATCTTAATGCAGATACAATAAGGCGACCTTATCGGTAAGTAGCGATTTCTTCCAGGCAAACTTTGGGCTAAAGACATTAAATTTAGGGTAATAAGGTAGGTGGTGCAATGTATACAAATTCTAATACATAAATATATCTACATACATACATATATACATACATTCAGAGATATTATCAGGTTTGTAATAGCAACAGGTAGGTTAGAGCAATAGACACTGTCGGGGCAGCAGTAAAACCCTTGTCCCAACATGGGGAAATGGGTGGAATAGTCAATAATAGGAATAATCACCGATCACAGACGAGCTATTTGACTATTTGTTTTATAGTGACAGATGATGACTTAGGCAATAAAATACTAGATTCCAGGCCATTAATAAACTAATAAAAAAACAGATGATGACAGATGCTACATTTATTTTATTTTATTTTTAGTTAGTAATCTATGATTTATCAATTGACAAGGCGGTATGGTCAACGACCTTAGCCTGCTCGTTTAGAAACGGGCGAATGGAAGAAAAAAAAAATCTATGATTTATTTATGTACATATGTACTTTGACATTTGTGTTCCGATTTATTTTGTCATTTGTGTTCCCGCCTTTTTACATTCTAAAAATTCAAGAAAATAGTACAATTTTTTTTGTATTCCAATTATATTCTCTGTAATTGCAATTTTGTAGTCTTTTGTTTTTACAGTTAATTTTAGTTTCTTTTTTAGTTAACATTTCATGTGCGTATTGCTTCATAATTTGTTGTCTTACAAGTCTCCCGCAGAACTATAGCTTATTTAAAAGTTTTACTAATTAACTACTTAAACTATACTTATGTTATCAATTTGGTAATATCTGTTAAATTAACTATTTACTTTAAATTCATTATCGTATCATTTGGTCAGTAGATTTGGGGTACAGCTATAAGTTAAAGTTCAGTGTTATCATCAAGTAAATTATTGATACCTAGAAATGAATCAACAACAGTTAAAATTACACAACATTTACAAAGGTAAGAGTAATGGGACCGGTATGAACTTGGAACGGAAGAAGAAATTTAATTTATCGTTAACAAAAACACCAACGAAGTCACCAAAATTGACTCCAGAAAGTCTAAACGTACCAGGAATAATTAATCTGATCAGTGACGATGAAGAGAATCAAGAGAGTGAATTAAATTGTTCAGCAACATCAATTTCCTCAGATACCACAATAATATACACAGATAAATCCTTGAATACATCTCAATCAACCCCTACAAAATCTAATAGTCCTTCAAAGAGAAGTGTGTATTATTCGCCAAATAAAAAGAGAGCGTTTAAAATAAGAAGTCCATCAAAGATCAAGCGAAAGTTGACACTGTCACAAGAACCACAAAATGAGACTGATGATGAGCTTCTTAAAATAACCAGAGGCTTAGATGATAGTAGTAAGTGTTGAGTCTATATAGATGCTTGTTACTAATACCTAATCACAAAAATGTTATTACTATACATTTTGGGTGTAGGTGGGTTGTACAAATGTAGGTTAGGTGCCTAACTTTTCTATAGAATCTCATTTTGATTAATGTTTAACATTCCTTATGGCTTGTATGGTGAAGGAAAACATCATGAATTTTTCAATCTGACTGATGGCTTTAACTGCGCAAAAGTATTGTGGCTTGTTGGCGCAGTGGGTAGTGACCCTGCCTTCGGCACCACGGGTCGCGGGTTCGATTCCCGCCAACATTTTCAATAAATGAATTTGTTGGTCTTTGAGCCTGGGTGTATATTTGTATTTAAGTATGTATTTAAAAATATATATTCACCAGTTGTCTGTCACCCATAACACAAGTATTAAGTTACTTACTTTGGGGACGGACGACCGTGTGTGTAAGTGTCCCATATATTTATTTATTTATTTATATTTATTTATTGTTGTGTTATCGGTGTCAGGTAGTGCATGAGTTCTTACAAATTCTGCATGTATCAGGTATGAGAACGAATAGCACACTCAACATTTAGCATTACATATATTTTCTTTTATTGCAGATTATAGCAAAATAATAGTCACATTAGTTTTGAATTCGAAAGTGTTTGAAAGAGCTTATTTGCATAAAAATTTATTTTGATTTAATTTGACTTGTTGGTGTATGATAATAATTGATTTTTTATGTTACAGCTATTTTCTTTATAAGAATTGTTTATCAATTCTTACATGATGAAAATTTAAAGAAACTTCTGAGCGTAATCTCTGTAGAACTGTTGAATAAATTAATGCAAGTTAATAAGCATGGAATGAAAATTGTGTGCAGATTGTATTGGCAAAAAGAACAGTGGTGTACATTCGAAAAAATTAAAAAGAGTGCAGGAGGAAAAAAATATGATATAGATGATTCAGCTGCACTGGAGGCGGTAAACTCCCTTGCTGAAAGAGAACTTTTAACAGTTGCACATTTTAATGGTATGTTCTTGATATATAGCAAGCTTAGTATTAAAGAGACCTAATTCAAAATTGAGTTTGAATGAACCTTTGCTTTGTCATAAAATTATAGCATTTTTTTTGTGCCTGGAAACTGTAAAAAAATAAAACGACATTTTTTTTAATGAAATCTAGATCGATTTTTATAAATTAAAACAGAAATACACACACACACAGACGCACGCGCGCACACACACACATACACACATACAATATTAACTCATTTAAATATGAAAGATAAAGATTACTGTTAAATATTATAAATTAAAACAGAAATACACACACACACATACAAGATTAACTCATTTAAATATTAATGATAAAGATTACTGTTAAATATTATAAATTAAAACAGAAATACACACACACAGACGCACGCGCGCACACACACACACATACACACATACAATATTAACTCATTTAAATATGAAAGATAAAGATTACTGTTAAATATTATAAATTAAAACAGAAATACACACACACACACACATACAAGATTAACTCATTTAAATATTAATGATAAAGATTACTGTTAAATATTATAAATTAAAACAGAAATACACACACACAGACGCACGCGCGCACACACACACACATACAATATTAACTCATTTAAATATGAAAGATAAAGATTACTGTTAAATATTATAAATTAAAACAGAAATACACACACACACACACATACAAGATTAACTCATTTAAATATTAATGATAAAGATTACTGTTAAATATTATAAATTACAACAGAAATACACACACACGCATGCGCGCGCACTCACACACACACACATACAAGATTAACTCATTTAAATATTAATGATAAAGATTACTGTTAAATATTATAAATTACAACAGAAATACACACACACGCATGCGCGCGCACTCACACACACACACATACAAGATTAACTCATTTAAATATTAATGATAAAGATTACTGTTAAATATTATAAATTAAAACAGAAATACACACACACATGCGCGCACACACACACACAAGATTAACTCATTCAAATATTAAAAAAATCTCACACACTTTTTTTATTTAATAGGAGAAAACCATGTATTGGAGTTTGACGAAATGGTGCAAGTTTTGAAAGTGAAAGATATTTTAGAAATCTGCAAGGAACTTCTATTGAAGGTGAAAACAAAAGAGGAGGCCATAGAAGCTCTAAGGAAGTACATGTCTCGGCAGATAAATATCACTGCATACTTGATAGGTGCTCAAAGTAGCAATCAGTCTAGAACTCTTACAAAGTAAGTAAATATTTGGTTATGGACTAGCTTTTACCAGAGACTTTGTTGGCGTGGACTGTTGTCGTGTGGCAGGTTGATAATAAATAAATAAGACACTTACACACACGGTCGTCCGTCCCCAAAGTAAGTAACTTAATACTTGTGTTATGGTAGACAGAAAACTGGTGAATACATATATTTTTTATAAATATGTGTACTTATATATTTTTTAAATACTTAAATACAAATATACACCCAGGCTCAAAGGCCAACAAATTCATTTATAGAACATGTTGGCCCTCGGGAATCGAACCCGCGACCCGCAGAGCTGAAGGCAGGATCACTACCCGCTGCGCCAATGGGCCAGTAATAGATAATAAATGGCGCTCTTCAAAGTCATCCTATTCTTGAAAAATTAACAGGATTTCTATAGCCTATATGTTATTCTGGTGTGTAAGGAATAATTGTGCCAAATACCATCGATAATGGTTCAGCGGATTCGCCGTGAAAGAGTAACAAACATATATCCTTACTGACAAACTCTCACATTTATAATAGTAGGATAATAGGATTAGTAAGAAGTTAAATACAGGACAGGAGGATATTAAGAATGATATTCATATAAAAGGAGTAGCGCCAGAATTGAGGAATAATTTGTATTTATACCACTTAGAGTGGAACAAGGATAGGAAAATGATGATGCTACTAAGTAAAATGTTTGTTAGTGACAAGTAAAATTCAGGATAAAATTCTTAAGAATTTAACTTACGCATGCTTAGTATTAAAGTGACTCAATTCAAAAAAGTTGTTTCGTGCCAAATTGCATAAATGCAAATTGTATATTTTTTATTTACTGTATCGCGGATTATTGCAAAATAATTTTATTATTACTTTTGTATTATGGATATTATGTTTGTTTGATTGTTTGAATGCGCTAATATCATGAACTACTGGACCGATTGATGAATTCTTTGAGTGTAAGTCAGTCCATTTATCGAAGAAGGCTATATATAACATAACGCTAAGATGAATAGGAGAGGAGCAGCAATAAAAAATATTACGAAAACGGCAATATTTAAAGATTTCCTTGCGTGCGCTAAGTGAACGGTAAAAGTTCATTTTTATTACAAAATTGTTCCCCTAATAATAAAAGTCCGCGACAACATATGTCTTTCTTTTAAGGTTAACTCATTTTAAACATTTTCATGGTTAACAAATACTATACTACGATTCTAATCTTTCCATGCGGGCGGAGACGCTGGCGATTACTAGTTATATAAATAAATAAATAAATAAATATATGGGACACTTACACACACGGTCATCCGTCCCCAAAGTAAGTAACTTAATACTTGTGTTATGGTAGACAGACAACTGGTGAATATATACTTATATATTTTTTAAATACATACTTAAATACAAATATACACCTAGGCTCAAAGACCAACAAATTAATTTATAGAAAATGCTGGCCCTCGGCCGGAATCAAACCCGCGACCTGTGGAGCTGAAGGCAGGATCACTACCCACTGCGCCAACGGGCCAGTCAAATATATATATATTTTCTATTTACTTGTCGTGGATCATAGCAAAATAATTTTATTATTACTTTTGTATTATGGATCTCTGTAAAGTAACGACTAATTCTATGAATTTTTTTGTAATTGCTATGTTAAATTATAGATTAGGTGCAAAAGTGGGAACATGTTACAAACTATCTGATCAAGTTCGAAACACCCTCAAGGAATTGTACATTCTGATGTATCTTGGAATGAATTATAGCATAATAAGAGAGAAGAAGTTAGAAATAACACTCTTGAATGAAAAAATAGGCCAGGAGACTTATCCAATAGACAATATACCCCTGGATAATGCCAGCGTTGTTTTTGGCAATAGACAGGAATTTGAGCGGTAAGTATTTGACATTCAATGATTTTTTTTCACTTAACACTGAACGGAACAACGTTATTACACGTCAAATTTAATAAACGCTAATTAACACAATGTTTATACACCTAGGCAAAATTATTTCTTTCTTTAAACTTCTTCCGGCCATTATCCCACTCTAAGTGGAGTCGGCACAACATGTTATAAACATGTTGTCACATGATTTGGCTAAGTATTTTACGACCGGCCGCCTACCTGACATCAACTTATCTTAGTTGTATTTTACGACACCTTGGTAAGAAATGAGGGTGGTCTATTCTACCTAACCGGATACCACACGGTGAGTCAACTTACCTTAGTCGCCTTTTACGACATCTCGGTAAGAAATGAGGGTGGTCTATTCTACTCAGCCGGATACCACACGGTGGGTCGACTTACCTTAGTCGCCTTTTACGACACCTCGGTAAGAAATGAGGGTGGTCTATTCTACTCAGCCGGATACCACACGGCGGGTCGACTTACCTTAGTCGCCTTTTACGACACCTCGGTAAGAAATGAGGGTGATACTATTCTAAACTAACTTACCGTTCACCGGATACCACACGGCGTCGTAGGTAATTTCTTCATCATTCAGAACATAAATAAACCACAGTCCAAAAATGGCACTTAAATGCGAACTATTTTAGAAAGTTTCGTTAGGGCCCAAATTTATTTGTGGCACACCTATTTAAAAAAAGTTTCGAATCGAAATTTATTTTCAGCACAGAGCTTTTGGTTTGGCTATTCTACTAATAAAAGTCTCAATCTAGAGGAAAATATTTCCTTATTCCAGGAGCTACTTATGTTAAATAAATAAATAAATAAATAAATATATGGGACACTTACACACTCGATCGTCCGTCCCCAAAGTAAGTAACTTAATACTTGTGTTATGGGTGACAGACAACTGGTGAATATATACTTATATATTTTTAAATAGATACTTAAATACATATATACACCCAGGCTCAAAGACCAACAAATTCATTTATAGAAAATGTTTGCCCTCGGCGGGAATCGAACCCGCGACCCGTGGAGCTGAAGGCAGGGTCACTACCCACTGCTCCAATGGGCCAGTCAAGTTGCCAGTTGTATATTAGTAGATTAGTAAGATATTAACATTAGTTTTTTTTTCAGTTATCTAAATGCATTTTATATATATGAAGATTTCTTGACTATGACTAATTCAGCAGATAGATGTGAGCTCTGTAAAGTGGTTTACAATTTGTACAAAGAAGTTAACGAGGAAGAAATGTTAAGGTAAGATTTTTAATTATGGTGAATATTTTTGTCCGCAAGTAACACTTAGGTTATGATTGACAGACAAGTGGTAAATATATCTATACTAATATTATAAAGAGGAAAAATATGTATGTATGTTTGTAATGTTTTCACACAAAAACTACTGGACTGATTACAAATCTTTTATCATTGGAAAGCTGCATCTTTACTGAGCAACAAAGGCTTTATTACATTTAAAAAAAAAAAAGGGATCCGTAATAAAAATGTAATAAGGTGTAAAAAATTAGTAATAAAAACTGTATATTCGTTAGATTATGAATGTTAGTGTAATTAAATAAGAAATAAGACTTTTATGTTAACAAAAATTAATCTATAGTCTGACTTTATAGACTTTGCACTGTCATGAGATCGGTATGTACGCGGGTGAAACCGCAGGATATTACTAGTACAAATATAATATTAAAACATACATAAATACACCAAGATAACATGTCAAAAATTCAATTCGTTGGAAAGTATTATTGTGATAATTTTTACAAAACGCCAAGTTTCGCAACGCACGTGTGCGTGCTGAGACGGCTGTCAAACAAAAACAAATCCATGAATTTATCGCTCGACTAGTTGCACGACTAGCGTCGACAATAGTTGCTCATTATTATAGTATGGCGCTGCGCTGCTATACTCTATGAAATGGTCTATGGTTATTTATGATTAGTTGACCAACAAATCTGGTAATAAGTTGCATTATAGTTGCATAATTACTGATAGCACAAACACTGACTATATACAAAATCTTTCGTAAGGATGATATAATAATAATAATAATTTATTTAAATTAAAAGTCATTACATCCATTGTTTATTTATTTATTTATTATTTATATATACAAATGCTACATTTGCAAGGATGGCATTGCGATAGTATAAAACTGTGTGCATATGCCATCCTTACAGTCTAAATTATTAAAAGAACATTAGATATTAAATTTTAAAAAAATTATATAATATATATTTAAAATAAGTAAAAGAAAATACTACTACTACTATTAAATAAATATTATAAAATGATAGTGCGCGAGGTGGGTGATTGAGTGTGACTATTGTGTGGAATTTTATGTGTTGATTTGTGGAATTATATGGGTTGATAAGGTAGGTTTCAGGTATTAAGCATTAAATCTTCTGTTTTATGATAGTTGAGTTGCTGTAACCAAGATATAATTTTATCTTTGGCTGCACCTTTTGTTTTAGTTTGTATTGTGTTAGTAGACATTAAAAATATATGAACTTATAGGCTATGTTAGTGTTAGCATTAAAATAAAAAAATTAAATTAAATTATAGCATAATATAGATATACTCTATGAAAAGAACACGTGCGTTGTCTTGCGCAATATTGTTAGTTAAGATATACTTGACCAACAAATTTGGTAATAAGTAACATTACTGTTATGAGAACTGATTCCACAAAAAACTGTCTATATTACATGAAAAATATTTCGTGGGGATGTTACTACACTCAATAAACCAGTAATTTAACCATGTTATCGTAGTTCAGTTATACGTAACTGTGAAAGTGTAACAGATAGACTGACTTTCGCATTTATAATATTAGTTTCATTTATATATATTTTACAGTTACACCACACTGCCTGTATGGTTGCGCCAATACACAAGACCTCATATCTACGCGTTGATATTAGAAGAATGTATTAAGGATTTGAAAAAAGACAAGTCAGATATCAATCTCGCTGTCGACATCTTATCTACCTTCATTAAACAAGATATCTTTAGGCAGCATAAGAAGGCAGAGTGGTTTGCAGAAAAGGCTCTTATTTTGGAAAAATTGAATTTACACGAAGAGGTAAAAACATGATAAACATCCTGTAGTATATATATACTAATGTTGTATGATATAGCACAGGTTCAAACACGCATTAATAAGTAACAACATGTCACTTCACGACCACTCTCTGCTGTAATGGCAAAGCTAAAATTGATTGTGGAATTTTATTATATAATCTTATACCCAAACCCACAAACGACTTACGTACTTTTGCAAAGCGCAAAGCGCAAAGCAAGAGCCGCAAGCTTATGTCGGTTCCTACTTTGTCTATTATATACATTTTTACAAATTATATATTGTATATTTTTTTGTAAGTAAATCAAATTTGCTATAATGTGAATCAGAATCTATTTCTTTAAACTTAATATACCAGGGTGAATAACTTAACAAGTCCAAAACGTACACTTATCAGGGCATCAATAGGTTCACTTTTAAAAGAGTTATGTACATATTCACAAGTTTATAGAAACTGTGCGATAATCATCCTCCTGCCCTTATCCCACTCTAAGTGGGGTCGGCAACATGTTACAAATATGTTGTCATATGATTTGGCTACGTATTTTACGACCGGCCGCCTGCCTCACGTCAACTTACCTTAATCGTATTTTACCACTCTTCTACAAATTCTAACACCTATTACAATTAAACATAGAAAAGAAGTCATGCTTGGTATGGATATAACATTAACGCCTTGCCGATTGCATTTATAACTTGCCGACTTTCTTTGCTGGCTCTTCTCGGTAGGAACAGCTTTCCGAACCAGCAGTAGAGTTGACGATTCAAAAGCACTTGTTTACAAGTTTATTTGAATAAAGAATATTTTGAATTTTGAATCTTTTTGAATGTTATTCTTTTTCAGGCTGCCAAAGTATTGATCGAAGGTTTTAACTCTGAATTACCGGTTGAATACAAAATAGTTTTGTATCCACGTGCTATTAAGTTAGCAAACCGAAAGACGAACCAAATCAGTGAGTTATTACAGCAACAGATATTAGAGGCAACGAGCGACCATGATATACTAGAGAAAAATATAAAAGCAACGCACATATACAAAGTACCTATGGAGTAAGTACTTTTAAATAATTCATAGAATAAGGCGTTACTTTGCGGAGATCCATAATACAAAAGTAAGGAAAATATTATTTTGCTATATGCGCGATAAAAGAAATATAACCAATAACACAACAATACACAAGCACTGCATGTATTCACCACCACAATGTCAACAATTTTTTGTCCTGTAACCGAAGCATCGTCAGGAGATAGACTCAACGAGCTTTATCGTGATTGAATGTGTGCAGTGCTTGTGTATTATTGTGTTATTGGTGGCGGTTAATGCATGAATTATTACAAATTCTGCAAGTATCAGGTATGAGAACGGATAGTACACTACATTCAGCATTACGTATATTTTCTTTTATCGCGGATTATAACAAAATAACGACTGGCCCGTTGGCGCAGTGGGTAGTGACCCTGCCTTCAGCTCCGCGGGTCGCGGGTTCGATTCCCGCTGAGGGCCAACAATTTCTATAAATGAATTTGTTGGTCTTCGAGTCTGGGTGTATATTTGTATTTAAGTAGATATTTAAATATATATAAGTATATATTCATCAGTTGTCTGTCTACCATAACACAAGTATTAAGTTACTTACTTTGGGGACAAACGACCGTGTGTGTAAGTATCCTATATAAAGAAAAAAAACAAATTGTGGGTTCACAAGCATACTTGTTTCGAATTTTACTTGAATAAAGAAAGAATATTTTCATTACTTTTGAAGTACTTTTTACTTTATTTTGAACTTTATGTTACTATACTAGTATCAATCAATCAATCAATTTCAGCTTTGCCATTGCAGCAGTTTAAAAACACTGTTAAAAATAGGCTGATACAGAAAGCCTACTATACTAATGAAGATTATTTAGAAGATAAGAATGTGTGGATATAGCTCTCTTGAACCTGTACAAGACAGTAACGTCTGAATGTAAATAGTATTAAGAATTATATGTTTAAAAGAGCAACCGCCGAGTTTCTTGCTGGCTCTTCTCGGTAGGAACAGCTTTCCGAACCAGCGGTAGAGTTGACGATTCAAAAGCACTTGTTTACAAGTTTATTTTAATAAAGAATAATTTGAATTTGAATCAAAGACTCACTGCCCGCGGTGTAATAAAATGTGTAAAGGGGATGTCATCTGTTCGTCACTCTGTCACACTTACGGGCCTTACGGCAGGCATAGTGACGGACTACAGACAGGCCGATGTTTATGATATGAAAAAAGAAACAATGTTATTACTCCACAAATATTGGTAATAAGTTTACGGGCTTGATTGAAATTAATAATTTTCAATTTTAAAAAAATATTTAATTTTTTTTTTCATAGAAAAAAAATATTAAATATTTTTCCATAATTTTTTATAAATATAATTTAGGCCCGCCGTGTGGTATCCGGCTGAATAGAATAGTACCACCCTCATTTCTTACCGAGGTGTCGTAAAAGGCGACTAAGGTAAGTCGACCCGCCGTGTGGTATCCGGCTGAATAGAATAGACCAACCTGATTTCTTACCGAGGTGTCGTAAAAGGCGTCTAAGGTAAGTCGACCCGCCTTGTGGTATCCGGTTGAGTAGAATAGACCAACCTCATTTCTTACCGAGGTGTCGTAAAAGGTGACTAAGGTAAGTTGACCCACTGTATGTTAACCGGTTTAGTAGAATAGACCAACCTCTTTCTTATTGAGGTGTCGTAAAATACGACTTAGGTAAGTTGACGTCAGGCAGGCGGCCGGTCGTAAAAACGCAGCCAAATCATGTGACAGCATGTTTATAACATGTTGAGCCGACCCTATTTAGAGTGGGATAAGGGCAGGAAGATGATGATGATGATGAAGTTTTTATAAATATAATTTAGGCCCCACCTAGAGTGGGATAAAGGCAGGACGATGATGATACATATTTGATTATTCTACAGCAACGGTGGAAAGGGAAAGATCAAGTTCCAGACGTTCACACTGGGGACAAAAACAGTCCGCGACGCCGAAGAGCAGTGCCTGTATGAGTACATCACTAACAGATCCGAATATACCCATGGTAAGGGTTATGGTACTATAATATCATTTATATTTGACTGGCTTCGGCTCCGCGGGTCACGGGTTCGATTCCCGCCGAGGGCCAACATTTTCTATAAATGAATTTGTTGGTCTTTGAGCCTGGGTGTATACATATTTTTATTTAGGGATGTATTTAAAAAATATATAAGTATATATTCACCAGTTGTCTGTCTACCATAACACAAGTATTAAGTTGCTTACTTTGGGGACGGACGACCGTGTGTGTAAGTGTGTCATATATTTATATTTATATCTATTAAAAACGGTTTGCACTCTAGAAGTGCCGACATAAGTGAAAACTCTAATAATAATAATGATAAAACATTATTTAGTCAAAGAATTTACAATAGATACAAAATTCAAAAAACAATAACATTGTTGTTTTCTCTCCCTCGCTATTATTTAGTTTTTAGGTTAAGGTTAATTTCGTTTCGTGTTTCATAATAGGGTGCGGTTGTTGATCTTTATAAATCGTATTTATTTTTAATAAACGTTAATTTTGGCTAAAATAATCGCTTAGTTAACTGTTTTTTTTCCTTACGTATAGAGTTGAGGTTTGTAGGTAACTAAAATTAAAGTTAATGTCATATTGTCGGTACTACCCTGTATACATTGTTTAAAGGTACGAGCTATTATATAAAAGATAATTAATTGTAAGAAGTCAAAGAACACCGCCGACTTTCTTGTAGGTTCTTCCCGGTAAGAGCAACATTCCGTACTAGTTATAGCTTTATTAATCATATTGATCCATGACAATTCAAAGTTCTTGAAAGAGCTTATTTGAATAAAGATTAGTTTGATTTGATTTAAAAACCTTTTAAAAATTTATGCTCAATTTCATAATACCAAAGTAATAATATACAATAAAATTAATAAAAAACTTAATATTTTTGGGCTTTCCAGAACCGAGTACAATATAACGCTCATTTCAGGGATAAAGGAGCTAAATTATAACAAAACAGAACTATTATTCAAAATAATAACTTAATTAGTTATTATTTTAAATAATAGTTTATAACGAGCATATGACAGTGCACACACACACACACACAAACACAACACTTAACTTGAAAACACAACTGACGCGTTAGTTATAATACTTGTTTATGTAGTAATAGTTGTTTATGTATTACATTAGATTAGAAATTCACTATTTTTGATCCAGAGGGAGGTAGACACTCGTAGCAGAGTGTTTACGGTATTTGATTATGTGAATTTTGTATTTATTTTAACTTTTTGGCTATATAAAGTGTATTAAGTTTTATAATAAAATCAATTTGTTATTATTCGCGCAGACATTCTGTTTTAATATAGATTTAATGAGAAAATTGCACAAGTTTGCGGTTAACCACCCTGTATTTAATAATTAATTTCAAATCGAAATAAACAATTTATGATTTAAAACTTATTCCAGGCCAACATTGGGAAGGTAAAATAGTGACAACGATATTTTTCTTACTATTTTGGGATATAATCTATGCTCCTCTTCGCCATTTACGCGGGGTTTTCCTTTCTCGGTACCAGATTTTCCCCCTGGATCTTTACAGCAACAGTTTTTATACAAACAGGCAGTTACTGATTGATGAGAGATTGACGGAAATTAAACATTCCACGACTGAAGATATGATAGCAATGATGTACGATACGTGGGACAGTAGACCGGAAGGTTAGTACATACCTGTTATTTTTTTATTGTACATTCATAGTACATGTTAGACGTTTGGTATCCGGCTGAGTAGAATAGACCACTTTCTTTCTTACCGAGGTGTCGTAAAAGGCGACTAAGGTAAGTTAACGTCAGGCAGGCCGCCGGTCGTAAGTAAAATTTGAACCACTTCCGGTTATCCGATTGAACTGCAATTTTACATACTGATCTAGCCTCGATGACAATGCACATTTTTGATAAGTATGACCTGACGATGTTTCCAGGATTGGCTCTAGATTATCATTATCCTCCTGCCCTTATCCCTCTCGAAGTGGGGTCGGCACAACATGTTATAAACATGATGTCACATGATTTGGCTGCGTTTTTACGACCGGCCGCCTGCCTGACTTCAACTTACCACAGTCGTATTTTACGACACCTCGGTAAGAAATGAGGTTGGTCTATTCTACTCAGCCGGATATTACACGGCGGGTCGACTTACGTTAGTCGCCTTTTACGACACCGGTAAGAAATGAGGGTGGTTTTATTCTATTCAGCCGGATACCACACGGCGTATCTGTGTGTTAACATATTTTATTTTTCAACGTTTTTCTCTCTAGGTGAATTGTCAGGTATACATCGAGACATTGGATGGCAGAATATAAAAGACGTAGGAACATGTTTGGGGACTGAGCACGTAGCAGCTCTGTGCCAACGGCTGGCGACCAACTACCATCACGCGCACAGCGGCTTCCCAGACCTCACGCTGTGGCACACAGACACTAAAAAGGTGCCTTTTAAAAAATTTCCAGAAATTTCTATTTATCATCATCCTTCTGCCCTTATCCCACTCTAAGTGGGATCGGCACAACGTGTTACAAACATATAAGATAAAAATAGAACTGTCCTACCTTACTTGCCGTTACCATTTTTTTCAAGTTACGAGCCAAACCACTGACTTTCAAAACACAGGTTTATCCTAGCTTGAAAGTCAGGGTCACTATTTGTTAACAGATAATAATAAGCCGAAAAATTATAGAATATATTTATATAAGCTTAGAAACCCATGTATTAGGCTTTTTGGTCAAATAAAATTATTATTATTACTTGTGGTTGGACTCGGGAATCTAAATTAATGAAAGTACTAACTATACTTTATAAACAAGTGAAGTAAAAAAAAGCTATTAACAAAATTTCATATCCCTACTGTTTTTTTTTGCGATGTGACTGGTTTTTTTTTTCGATTTGGCTGTAAAAACCGTTAGGGCTGTTAGCTCTAAGGACTTTTACGGCGACTTTTTACGGGTGGGACGGGCGAGCGCAGAAGCATCGCCGAAGTTGCGAAATGCGGAGAGTAGAGCGCAGAAGCTCTACTAGCTATGGGGAACGTCGTCCTAAGGGTGCCTCCTGTGAGGCCGGACCACGGCTTAGGGCGACGTGTAGTGGAGGGCTGATGGTATGACTTTGATTAGTCAATACGACGACGGAAGGGTGGCAAGAAGCCTTGACCAACCGACGTCAGATATCTGGGAACTCTTCTTCGATTGCGATCATTATTTGATCGTTAGGGTCATATAGGACGCTTTTTGGACGCCTATATTTTCGGTGGTCAGACCTAACTGGGATGTAGCTGGTTTCCGTTAAACAGTTCCCTTGTCTGGAACCAATACTGGCAGTATCATCAGGTCACGCTTATCATAAACATACATTGTCACCGGGACTAGATCAGTATGTAAAATTTTAGTTCACTCGGACACCGGGAATTAGGTCAAATTTAACTTGCTAGATTCCACCTTCACATACAATTGTTGAATAATAGTAGATTATGATACTGTTGCATAATAAGGGTCCTTATAACACGAGTGTGTTTTAAAAGACGAGCCGCAGGTTAGTTTTTTTTATAGTATCACACGAGTGTTATAAGACCAAGTTATGTACAGTGTTATACATTACTTTATCTACTCTCATACTATAATACGTAAAACAATATTGCAAATAAAACGCTGAATATAACAACAAATTTCTTTTTTAAATTATGTCAAAATCTACTACATAGATTTTTGATTGGTTTTTGCTAAAAGGTAATGCAATTCTTCTGAAAGTATTAGGCAGCAAATAGTGTTCAAAATTTAAATTATAGTAGATTATGATACTGTTGCATAATAAGGGTTTATAGTATTACACGAGTGTTATAAGACCAAGTTATGCACAGTGTCATACACTACTTTATCTACTCTCATACTATAATACCTAAAACAATATTAATAAAAACGAAACTTTATTTAAATATTGAAAAGATTTTTAAAATATCCAATGTTAGCGCCAAGGCGCAAACATCGATTGTGCATGCGTGTTGCGTCGCCGCGGACTCGTTCATTGAAACCTTTTTTTTAAGGTAGAGGTTCAACCTCCTCGGTCCAGCTGGAGGTTGTATAGGTGTATCGTTATGATTAAAAAGTTATATTATGATACACGTGTCCATACAAGACCTGTATCGTTATAAACTTTTAATTTTTTATTTTTGGCCTGTGCGAAATGTTTGTCATAAGAATTTTGGTTTCAGTTTTGTAATCTTTGTAATATAGTATCAGAGTAGGTAAAATCTTTTAAACACCGTCTTTCAGATAACTTTCGTAGAGGTGAAGACTGATTCAGACAAGCCGAGTATGAAACAAAATCAGTGGATGCACTACATGAAACAATGTGGAATCAATGTAGAGTTCTGTTACATCGGCGTCAACACGATGCGGGCCCGCTCCAGGAACTGTGAGGAGTCTGATGATGAGTAGGTCCCGGCATATGATGAGAGGAACCTGGTGATGAGTAGGTTACAGATATAGTAAGAGGAATCTTATAATAAGTATGGAACATGTTAGGAGGAGTCTAATGATATTTAGGTTACAGCTTATTATAGAAAGCGTCTGATGATGAAAAGGACACGGCATATGATAGGAGGAACCTGGTGATCAGTAGGTTACAGATATAATATGGGGGATCTTATAATAATGGAAATATCATGGAAAATGTTAGGAGGTGTCTAATGATAACTAGGTTACAGCTTATTATAGAAAGAGTCTGATGAGTAGGTCCCGGAATATAGTAGGAGAAATCTTGTGATGAGTAGGTTACAGAATATAATAAGAGGAATCCTGCAATAAGTATGTCATAGAACATGTTAGGTGTCGAAGAATAAGTAGTTTACAGCATATGATGATGAAAAGGACACGGAATATGGTAGGAGCAATCTAATGATACATAGGTTACGGTAAAAAAGAGGGGCAATGTTTGAATAAGTGGGGCATGATACATGACGAGGAGTCTGATTATACGAAGGACATAATGGAAGCATCTGATTATGAGTAGGTCACGGCACAAAAAAAACTGAGAATAAGGTCATATGTTAGGAGAAATCTGAATGAGATTTAGAGAGTACATCACGGCATATCATTGGTGTCTGATGATGAGTAGATCAAGAAATGTGATAGTAATGGTGAATCGATCTTGTTGTGTTAGGGGGAGTCTGATAATGGGTTGATTTATTGCACGTGATAAAAGTCTGATGATGCGTAGATCACGGAATATGATAGGAGGAACCTCGTGACTAGTAGATCATGACATGTAAGGGGGAGTCTGATGATGAGTAGATTACGGCATATGTTATCGAAGTCTGATGAAGAGTAGATCACGACATGCGATAAAAGTCTGATGACACGTAGATCACGGAATATGATAGGAAGAGCCTCGTGACTAGTAGATCGTGACATGTTTGGCGGAGTTTGATGATGAGTAGATTACAGCAGATTTTATTAGAGTCTTATGAAGAGTAGAACACGGCATCTGATGGGATTTTGACGGCGAGTAGACAACAGCATATGACAGGGAGGGTCCGATAATGAGTAAATCAAATCATGTGTTAGGAATCTGATGATGAGTAGCTCATGGTGATTTGGCAAAATCTTTAATAAGATTTAAAGATATCCGTTTGTCCTAGTTGCACTTCTGAACGCAACTATGTCTTTATACTTGTGGTAGTTACGTAAAAAATATTTTTTGCTTTTTCATCTAGTTTTAATTTTCTGGAAGTATGTTACGGCTTAATACAAGCCGAAAGTTATTTAAGACTTTTAAACTTACCTTAAAATACATGATAATTACTTATTATATTAAACACATAAGGGGTAATAAAATGTATTTTTAAAATACAAATATTGTGACTAATACGTATTATATGTAAAGTGACCTTATTCGAAAAAGTGGTTTTGTGTCAAAATTGCAATAAACTGTAAAAGACGTATAACTTGGACGAGCAAGAAAATACTAGTTTTTTTAAGTTCGTAGCGTAATGTGATGACAATAAACATTACAACTTAAGTAAACCCAATTTTGAATAGAGTCATTTTAATAATAAGCGTGAGAATTATATATGTATAATTACTAGCAATAAGCATGTTTAAAAGCAAGCAATATACTTTTGTTATTAAAATTGTTTTATTTTATAAGTAAGTTTTTTTACATGTAAACCCTGTAATGAGAATTTAAGAAATAGTTTAAACTAAAATACTGTCATATGTAACAACACCGCCTTGTCGTTACTGCAAGCAAGCAAGCCATGACGTCACATCTTGCCACAGCCTTCGGCGCCATTTTGACGTGGGAGATGTGACAGCCGCTGTCATTAGCAGCTAGCCCGCGGATAGCGGATGAGAGTTTGCCTTGATTTCATTTTAGCATTTTTTATGAAAAGAATAAAACTGATTTAGAATACTTCTTTTATTATTACAAGTAGTGTAGTAACACATATTGATAAAGAACATTATTAAAAATTTAAAATGTAATTAGTTTGTGGAAAAAGTGAAGATATATTTGTATACTTATCTTCGTCTAATCTCAGATATGAATGAGTTACTCATATGTAGCTTCATTAGATTTTTATTTATTGTAATATGGCACATTTGAGGGTGATTACTCTACTCTAGTATTCACTCTGGGATGGAGGGGGGCGGTGGAGCGGTTCCGGGAACTTTTGTTCTGGATCCAATCTGCTGTTGGCGAGTCCAGGTGGTAGCGACTTGCCTAAGTCCATCGTCTGCCGCCCTGTCAGGGGACCTTCGGACGTTCCGAACGGGGTATATCGGACGTCTGGCTTATAGGTCCCCGAGGCGGTCGCTGCATCTGGTGCTCCCGATGCACCGGTTAGCGGAGGGGGGCTTCTCTTTCGAGGGGCCCCTACCCAAAGGAGGTGTTCTCTGGCATCAGAGATGTTGGCGGGGATGAGGACAATGTGTACAACGATACCCTGTCCTTGCCATCGGCAGCGTGGTGGAGCACACGAGTCGTTTTGGTCGGTACGAGTCCGACATAACCGTCGCCTGTCCCCGTCGGGTAGCGGTACCCATAAGAGGTCTTTTCCTGTATAAAAAAAGTATTCACTCTATGGTTTTAGTTCCACCTTTTAATAATTAAATTATTGATCTTACGACGTGCCATAAACAAAAACGGAATACACTCAAGCTTTGGTTTTGTTGCGCACTGTCTATGGATTTTAAATTATTCTTATTTTTATAGGCTCGGGGTATTTTACGGTTGTCCACATTCAAAACGGATAAATAATTTAACTCCATCCGCAAGTTTAAGATGGTGGAGAATTAATTATATCGTCTTATAATTACAACCTTCTTGGTATAAAATAAAGGCATATATTTTTGACCTTTTGATATATGTCAATCAGAGACTCATCGTCATTTTTCAGAATATAACTTTTTTTTTCTGTATGAATTTCAAAGTAAACAATTACTTTTTTACTTATAGATTTTGTGGTCTTGAGTTGTTTAATGAGTATTAAAAAGTAAATCTATAAATAAAGTTCAAATTACGAGATCAATATGTTATCTATGTACTTTCCACTTCTGGCGATGACTGCAGTTTCAGCGATATCAGTTTTATTCTTGTATTGCAAGAGTAGATCCGACAGAAGAAAAGGATACATGGACGTAAAGGAAAAGCCATAAATATTACTTGCAATGTTACTTTAGATTTTAACTTGCTATCTTTAATAAAGTATAGTTTAGTATCATCATTCTCCTGTCCTTATCCGCCTTTGAGGTCATCACAACATGTTTTTCTTTTCCATTCTGTCCTATCATTCGATACTACTCCTATTAATTTCATACTTCATACCAGGGGGGTGAAACTCTCTAAGAAGCACTCTTTAGGTCGCCGAGAGCGTCATCTCATTGCAAGCATTGGACAACAAAAATTAGTTTTATATCATTATTCACTAGATGTCGGAAATGATACACTGTAATATATATAAGTATCTGTCATAAATTTTCAAATTTTTCTGCCAAAAACGCATCACTGCTTATTTAAAGGTCTATTTTGGAAATTATGCCGTCCAAAAATTATTTTATGTGTTATTTTGGATGTGAAAACGTTGGTAAGTAACTACTATAATGTTTTTGAAACCATTTAGTACCTTTTCCTAACAATAGAAATTTTTACTGCAGAAATTTAATTTTTAACCCTTTTAGTGCCGAGCGAAAAGGAAATGCCTACACGAGAATAACCAGCCGAATTTTTTAAATTTTATTTATGTACATTCTTATGCAATTAAAACCAAACGAGAAATAATATTTACACGATTCAAAAAGTAATATACTAAGAATAAAATAGGAACAAGTTTGCTCCTCCTTAACCCATTCTAAGTAGGGTTTTAAACAATTTGTTGCATGTTAGTTATTTTACGAGCACCCGCCTGCCTGACGTCAACTTACCTTAGTCACCCTTAACGACACCTTGATAAGACATAAGGTTGGTCTATTCTATACCACACGGTGAATAATAAGACATACAGCATATCGGAGTAAAAATTCACGACAAATAATACAAACAATATTAAAAAATGAGTTTGCAACAAGATAAATAATACCTATTACCTACATAAAAAAAAAGAGATTACTCGAAGGTAACACACAGGTAAAGGTATTACACAGTAAGCGCCGTGTAGATTTTTGAAAACCTGTTTATATTTGTTTGTATTTTGTTTATTTCTGACTGTATGCAATTTTTATGAGAGCGCAGTGAGAAGCAACTTATCGGCTTTCGGCACAAAAGGGTTAAAGCAGCCATTTCGCTGAAATGTACTAAATAAAATTATTATAAGTGCCACAATACCTTTAACTTTGTTTTTTAGAAAAAAATATGTGGTTATTCGTAATAAATATTATATTTTAACACTTTCGGTTACATTATTTTGGTATACATTTGAAATATTTGGTCTGATTTAGACTATAGCTATAAAAATTCAAATGTGTCATTTCAGGTTTACAGCAAATGAAGATTGTGATTATGAAAACTAATTACAGAGTGTAGTACGTATGCAAAGTTAGTTGTTTTCAACAAATAAACGTGTAAACTGATGAACATTTGTTATTTGTATACGCTTGATATTTTTTTAAATGTTTTAAAAGTATTTTTCAAGTGTTTCCTGAATTGACATACTACTTAAAAAGATGTAAAAAATAAAAATTATTAAATATTACATAGCTTTAATCTTTTATTCATTACCCTTATTTAGAATAATAGTTTGGTGCTACTCTTTGATTTGAACTGGAATTTGGAGATGCCAAGTCCGTTCAAATTGAAGTGGTATAGCGCCAAACTATTTTTTTGTAAATGCTATTTTTATATAAGGGTCACTATATGAATGCAGTACAGCGCCATCTAGTGGATTATTATGATAACGTTACAGCGACATCTCTGCCAGATCAGCGAAAACAGTCCCTTATCATTACTTCAAAAAAATGACAGAGTTGCACATCTATATCCTATATAGTGTATTATCTATGCTTCATACAATCATTCGCAGATGATACATCATTAATTTTTAAGGTTGACAGATATAAGGAAAATCTTGACGATGTGAATAATGCTTTGTCTCAAATATCTCACTGGTTTACCATAAATAACCTGCTTTTAAACACAAAAAAGACAAAATGCGTAGAGTTTTCACTGCTTAATGGAACCAGACCAACAGAAAATGTTATATTAAATAATGAAATATTAATGAAAGAAAATACAACTGTGTTTTTAGGAATGACCTTAGATACAAAGATCCAATGGGGACCCCATATAACAAACCTTTGTGGAAAATTAAGTTCCGCTGCCTACGCTGTTAGGAAAATTAGACAATTAACTGATGTTGACACTGCAAAACTTGTTTATTTTTCCTATTTTCATAGCATTATGTCATATGGAATCATGCTATGGGGTACAGCGGCTGATATTCACAGGGTATTTGTTTTGCAAAAAAGAGCTATACGTGGTATTTATAATATGAAACCTCGTGATTCTCTTAGGGAAAAGTTTAAAGAAATTGGCGTTATGACTGTAGCTTCACAATACATCTACAGTAATATACTATTTGTACGTAAAAATATTCACTTGTATAGTAAAAATAGTGATAGGTATGACAGACATACAAGAAACAGACATAAACTAATGACGCCTAGATTACGCCTCCAAAAGGTACGAAAATCATTTGTCGGTCTCGGTACACGTTTTTATAACAAAATTCCTCAACATTATCTAGACTTGCCTTTACACAAGTTTAGAAATTATCTCAAAACGATGTTGCTACATAAAGCTTACTATACTATTGAGGATTATTTGAGTAATAGCTTATCTTAACTGCAGTCAGCTACGCATCCAGCTGCAACGATTATCTTGTAACCATCAAATTGTAATAATTTTTTAAAAGATTAGCCGCCGAGTTTCTTGCTGATTCTTCTCGGTAGGAGCAAACTTCCGAATCAGTGGTAGCTTCTTTAAAACATTTGACGATTCAAAAGTACTGTAAACAGTCCACTTGAATAAAGAATATTTTGAATTTGAATTTGAATCCAAATATCTCTTTTTAGGCCTCCCTCTAGTCTGTCATATATACATCCACATTCATATTGAACACTCGTTTGGTCACATGATTTTAATCCCTCCTTGTCATATATCCATACCATCTTAATCTTGCACTTCTCGCCTTTTCTACAATTGATTATTAATATTCTACTAAAATTGTAGTGAATTTCTAAAGAATTCAAAGGATATGTTCCAAAAGCGGAGAGAGAAGGCCTATGCGCAGCAGTGGGATACTAATAGGCCGTTACTTTTTTTTAGGAAATTTTCTACCCTTATTGCGAGTTTTTTAACCCACTCGATCGCAACGCAATTTGTATGACGCGCACCGGTTACTAGATGTCGCTTTTGCAATGCCATACAAATTTCATATTTAAAACTAGGTCACATGAAAACTCAGTTATTTGTAACAGTTTATTTATTTTTTCGAATATAATCTACAACAATTCATAACATGGTATGTACAAACAATACACCTCTAGGAAATAAGGCACCTATTACGTAAGTCTACAGACAAACCCATATATTTAATAAAACAACTTACACCGTTCCACAATACACCCTATCCGATAACAATATATTGAGCATTAAAAATGGTACAAAAATAGTAAGCTAACACTAAACACTGCCATCTTGTATTCAGTCTACATTTATATTAGTAGGTAAAACTATATTACTACATAGCGTACGAGGTACTTAAATCTATTGTCATTCATTCATTATTTAGCCATCGGGATATGATTTGACGCTGCTGAGAAATAAGGTATCAACACACTTTAAATTATTAGATTTCAGTGTACATTTCGTCAATTATATAAGAAAAACAAGACAAAAAATTAGCCTTTAAAAAAGCTTTTAACAAAATTTGTTGTCCCTGCTGTTAACCGTTGAGGACTTCCCTCGTCTGGAGACAATCCTGGTAGCAGCATCAGGTCATGCTTATTATATACATTCATTGTCATCGGGACTAGACCATTATTTAAAATTTCGGCTCAAAGCCTTTACACATGTTATGAAAATAAATTAAAATGATGCTGCTACGTAAACATTATTTGATTGATAGAAGCATAATTTAACTTTAGTCAGCTACGCAAAAGACGGCAACGATTAACGTGAAATCAATTAATCGATTATATAATTTTTTTAAAAGATTTCTTAACATTTTTTAAAAGTTTCTTACTGGTTCTTCTCGGAAGGAGCAAACTTCCGAATCAGTGGTAGCTTCTTTAAAAACATTTGACTATCCTAAAGCAGTGAAAATGACTGTTTTATTTAAATTGACTTATTTAAATAAATATTTTGAATCAAATATACTGTATATGTATACAGAAATGGCGAAGGACATGAAAAGTTAGAGCTACGGAGCATTAAAGTAACGATTTCAAAGGTACCTAATATTTAAGAAATTCAAAAAAGGAAATACAGAAAGTTGTGATCAAGAAATTCATACCCATCTATAAAAAGTCGTGAGACTGATTTGGTATGAGCAAATTATATATACCAAAAATCTTTGAAAATTAACTCATTTTACCATAACATTGATAAATTTAATGTTCCACTATTTTTGCATCGGAAGAATTACCATCGATACTTTAGTCTATTATAGCAATATTTAAATCTAAATAATACAGATAAAATACGAATAACTCAAATAAATCTTTTTTGATAAAATACCTCAAACAGCAGCGCCAATTAATCCATCATTCATAAAAAAGTCATTTAACCAATAATTCCTAAACTGAATTTTCGTAACCATCACCTACGTTTTATCAATATTGGTAACTAAATATAAATTACATTCCACGTACTATGTTATAAGACAAGCAGAGACCGTAAACCAATTTTAGAACTGCGCCGGCTACAAAATATAACTTTAGTTATTAAAACTTTATATAATTTTTAATCGCAATACAAAATTGAAGAATTGAACTATTTAATAAAGTTTAAATTACATATACTGTATTTTAAATTGCATAAAAAAATTACGAACTCAGTAAAATTCTTTCAAATTATTATATAAATTGCCCTGTTTTGTCAATTAATCTGTAGAGATTTCCTTGAACAACTCGAAATCATTAAAGAACTTAGTGCTAAGAATTAAGAATAAAATTAGGCATAACTGTACTGAATTTCCCTAAAATTGATCCAGCGTTTTAATATAGTGCTTGAGCAACACTATCTTAATTTGTCTTAAAGAAATGCCAATTCTTAGTTCGATTACATAATTATTCCAATGTCCTAAATATGATAACCGTATAAATAATTAGTAATATTGTGTACCTTTCGTTTCTATGCTGTTTGTAACCGGCACATTTCTGTTAAAATATTACAATTATTTCTAGTTATTTTATTACTAGAGTTTCAAAGCATAAATCCTCAAAAACATAAGGACATAAGTTGATTATTTAAATTTTCGTGACCCAAAAATATTTTACATATACCTCTTCGAATCCATGAATTTATTATGTGAACTTATACATCACCATATCTTCCAAAACATAATTATATGTTAACTAGATAGAAAATCACATGTTTTTATAGTTACATACAAAATTATTATTTAGCCCTTATGTTTCTTAGGTACGGAATTAAAGTTAACATTTAGCTCCATGATATGTTCGCCATTTCACTTTTATGACTAAATTTTTTAGAATTTTAGTAAAATTTGTATAAAAGTAATAATAGAATTATTTTGTTATAACCCGCGATTAATCGCATTGCGATTACATCGTTATGCTATTCATCGCAAATTATTTCATTAGCAAAATAATTCTATTATTACTTTTGTATTATGGATCTCCCCAAAGTAACGCCTACTTCTAAAAGTTATTTAAAATTTGTATTTCAAAGCCCACTTGAATTGATGAGTTGAGTTGTTTATCTTAAAAGAGTACATAAGTTCAGTTTTAAAATGTCATGGGAAATAAAAGCTCAGCTATATTCTTAATTAATTTTATAATTTATGTTAGTTTTTAAAGTAACGCGTTTTTCTAAAAAGGCAAGAAAGCAACCTAGTTGAGAAAAAGTAGAAAATTATATAAATTTAAATTTTCAGGTTAAATGTAGATGTCTGATTTAGATGTATCTATTATTTCTAATTTTAAGAATAAATTCTCATTGAAATTTTACTAAAACGAGGAAAAATAGTTACTTAATTAAATTTTCGAAGAATATATTCATTTAAGGCAGAATTCATTTGTTTTCAAATTTATTAACATGTAAAATTCACTATAAAATACAAATTCAACCACCAAACTACTTTAAGAATAAAATATTTATATTTAGAGCATATTTAATGTATATAACAAGTATATAATTTTTTTTTTCAACATTCAACAGTGCAATTTTAAATATTCTTTAAAAGCATTTAAAAATATTTTTATTTTGTGCAATAAAAATGCATAAATATATTACGATTGTAATAATATACAAGATTTATAAAGTTTTGATTGGCTTTATAAAAAACTTCAATATTAAAGTTAAAAAGTAAATGGCCTTAAAAGGTTTAATCGAGACAATATGAAACTCATTAGAAATAAGATTCCATTTTCAAAATAAGAATTAGACGTTTTAATTCTAACAATCGTCCACAGATGGCGTTGCATGTAACCAATAGACCAATGTTTAGTACATAAAGGGCGCTAATCAGAGCCGTGCACAAACCAGGGCTGCTATTATTATAATAAATGTTTGTAATGCTAATTCTTACACCTTACACATTACCTAATTTCTAATTTTAGGGCCACTTTGTATAAATCGAGACATGACATGACTGACGTGAAACTTATTAGAAATAAAATTCTAGTTTCAAATTAAGAATCACAATCACGCTTTAATTTTGAATACTGCCAATAGACAGCATTCGTAAATAATCAATAATTCAGTTCTTACTTTAGCTGATAGATGGCGCTCATCGGATTCCAACCATATGGGGCTGCTATTGTATAACGAAATATTTGTAATTTTTAGTTCTTGGACAGCTGCCTTAATAATTCCATTTAGAGCAGAAAAAGTATATATAGTCTATAGGTAACAATTTTGCGCATCCTTAATATTATTATAACATTTTCGTTCGACTATAACAGCGTGATATCAGACGTCTTCATAACTCGTGATGGATGTTCAGGACTCCTGTTAAGACCAATATATATATTTTTAATAAAGTAATTAAAATAAAATATATGGTTGAGTGTACTTATTTACACGTATTATTAGTTGATATGTTTTATTTAAGCGGTTTTAAAATAATTTTAACATTTTCATGTTTTGTGAACACATGTTATTTGTGAAGTAAAGGTAATTACTAAGATCTTATTCCGTACCGTCATACCGTTTGAAATATATATATTCATATATATTTCAAACGGTATGAGAGGAAGAGAGGGAAAGAAAATATGCGCGCGCACTGCTCTCTCTTTCCCCTACATCAATATAGGAAATCTAACTCTTTCTTTCTACACTAACTTAATCTCCCTCTCAATTTCTTACTCACTGAAGCATGAAGCACTGGTCTCTCTTGCCGCTACATTAATATACGAAACGTAATCCTTTCTTTGTGTGTGTGTGTGTGTGTGCGTGTGTGTGCACTCTCGTATGCTCGTTATGAACTATTATTGAAAATAATATATTTAAAACATTATCGGGCAAGGCTCGGTCATCCAAGTACTTTGTATTTAAGTATGTATTTAAAAATTATATTAGTATATATTCACCAGTTGTCTGTCTACCATAACACAAGTATTAAGTTACTTACTTTGGGGACGGACGACCGTGTGTGTAGGTGTCCCATATATTTATTTAGCAATAGCAATCACCAGCGGCTCCGCCCGCGTGGAAAGTTTAAAACCATTTGTATTTTGATAACCATAAAAATGGTTAAAGTTGGTCAACCATAAAAGCTAGACATATGCTGTACGGACTTTTATTCAGAACTTTTAGAGGGGAACAATTTTGTAATACATGTTTTTTGAATAACTATTACCGTTTACACAACGCACGCAAGGTAAGCTTTTAATTGCCATTTTCGTACTATTTTTATTGCTGCTCCTTTCCTATTCATCTTAGAGTAATATATAGCTTATAGCCTTTCTCGATAAGTGGACTATCTTACACTGAAATAAGCTGTGGTAGCCCAGCGGTATCACCGTGCGCCTCTTTCGAGGAGGTCTAGGGTTCAAGCCCCGGGCAGGCACCAATGAGTTTTCTAGTAAAACTTATGTGTCTAATTGATAATTGCAATTTATCACACGCTTTTCGGTGAAGGAAAACATCGTGAGGAAACCTGCATATCTCTAGAGAAATCTGGGGATATGTGTAACCTACCAATCCGCATTGGAGCAGCGTGGTAGGTCATAGCTCCAATCCTTCTCTCCAAAAAAAAAAAAAACGGAGAGAAGAGGCCTATGCCCAGCAGTGGGATAGTAACAGGCCGTTACTTAACAAACAAACTATTCAGCTATATTAGTGTAGATTTAAAGTAAGTGTCGCTCACATGTTGGGCTCCTGCTTGAAGGGCGCGGGGCCGAAGAGCGCGGAGTCCTGCGCGGGCAGCTGCGGCACCAGCGGCGGGGAGGCCGCGGGCACCTCGGCCGCCGCCTCCTCCAGGGTCGCCTCTGTTGACGCACCTATGGCCTTAGTCCGTTAGACCGTACCGTTCTACCGTTCTACCACCAACATTGACACTCGCCTAACGAGAACCTCTAGGCCGTTTTCCCTTTTCTATTTATTTATTTATCTTTCTTTATAGTTAAACAACGTTTTGCTTAAAGATTTTCCCTGCCAAATTGATATGCAATTTGTCGGCTGTTTGTAGGCTGTTTCTTTAGATTTTGATGCAATCTCACACGAGTTTTTTTTTTTATTAAACGAGCGATGAATCCACCGAATTCAATACGAAATCAAACTAAAATAATCTTTATTCAAATAAGCTTTTCAACTATATTTGAAACATCAATCTATAAGATTAATGAAATTATACCAAATACAAAGACGATTATCGTCATTGTTTAACTAATGAGATAACTAATAAGAATTGTTATACCATGAAACAGTGTGACCTGTTCTGTAAAACTATAAACCTTTTCTGTATGTGGCTAATTGATATTTGCAATTGATCACATGTTTTTGGGCGAAGGAAAACGTCGTGAGCATATCATATCTCTAGAGAATCCTTGGGATATGTGTAAATCGCCAATCCACATTGGAATTTTATGATAGGTCTTAGCTCCAACTCTGACTCTCCTGAAACGGAGCGAGGAGGCCTTTTCCCAGAAGTGGGACAGTAAGAGGCAGAGGCTCTCGAACCAGCAGTAGAGTTGAAGATTTGAAGCTTTTGTTAAACAGTTTCACTACATTTTATAAACCAAGGAGTCCAAAACCTGCCTTTTTCTGTATTTTCTGATTTTCTCAGAAGCTACCCAACGGATTTTGTACAGTTTTACTTCTCAATTCTTGACAATGTAAACCGATTTTCATGGGACTTTCATTTGAAAATCAGGAAGGTGAGAGGGAGTAACATATGGCTTATGTTACTCCCTCACCTTCCTTATTTTCAACTTTTTAACCTAAATTTTCTTCGGGGTTGGGATTTACGAAGGGAAAACTTTGTGACGCACTCATCTTCACATGGATAAAGCCATAGACACTGCTAGTACTTGAATAAACGACAGTATGAACAGCGTCGCTCACCCCCGAGCAGCATCTCCTGCAGCAGGCTGTCCACGTGCGCCACGCCGAACAGCTTGGCGAACTGGATCTGCTCGATCATCTGCCAGGTGATGCTCTGCAGCGGCGGCAGGCACAGCAGCAGCTCGCCGAAGCGGCCGCGCCCGTCGTACTGCCGGTCGCTGATGTAGTCCTCCAGGTTGATCTGGATCTGGTAGCGCAGCTGCTTGATCTTCTGCGGCTGCGAGAGGCCCTTCGCGTCTGGAATGAGCAGATCAGTCAACTTTTATTTATATAGTCGGAAGAAAATATAATCAAATATCTAAAATAAAAAGCTGTCCCAAGTAAAGTGGAATTAACTTTGTCAGAAAAAACAATACACATTTCGACACAATTCAAACAAATATCGACTTTAACAGTATGAATTAAAGTTAAGTTTTAATCAAATCAATGAACCCATCTAGCGTTGAGTCTTGCGTTATCTGTCCACCAACCAAATATCCAGTATTTTAGTATAGTGGTAAAATTTTCAAATAATAGTGTAATTTGGGCACAGGTTTTTAATCCTCGTGATACTCACTAGGGTCAAAGAACACGATCGCCTTGAGACACGCGAACTCCGTGTCGTCGATGTCGATCTCTCGCAGCGGCTTCACGATCTCGTCCATCACCCGGATGCCGATCATACTGATGTCTATGTCCATCCTGCCATCTGTTCCAATATACGGAGGTATAATAACTTTATTGCACAAATAAAATACAAAGTGAAAAGAATAAAAGACATAGATAATAGATAAAGTTGAATGTACAAAGGGCGCTCTTATAACACTGTTGTGATCTCTTCCAGGCAATCCTTTGAAAGACAGGATCTTTTGTACAATTATCCACGGGTTGGCAAATGTATGCAGATAACTACGGAATTGTTTATCAAAGTAATTTAAGTTATCAATAGAAATAAGTAGGTATCACTAAAGTTAACTCGAGCTGACGTTCTAATACTTTGCCCTAGTATTAGAATTGCATAGGTGCATTCAAATTAAATGTATTGAGCGTGTCGTTTAGCTTTTTAGTTCCCAAAGTCCTAGATAGATCCCTAAGAGTCCACGACAAAAAATGGAGGTCCACGAAGATTTATCTGCTTTTATATCGATAGTGACGAACTAAAATGTTGGCTTGTCAATAATCAATTATTAAATTAACCAACCAATTCCCAATTCTTACAATTTACCTTAAACCTTAATGCGGGAATATATCGTCGGTAAAATAGTGAACTAGCCAATATGCAACGCGAGTAATTAAAACAATTTAAAGTTTTGATAGTTTAGACCAGTTGTGGGCAAACTTTTTTAATGCGTGGCTACAAAGTATAAGATATTCTAGAGGAGGGTCAGAATGATCAGAATCAGAAAATATATCCATGTCGATAGACCCTCGGCAGGGCGGATTACATATTTCGCGAGCCGTACTTTGCCCATCACTGTTTTTGACAGTGACATTTTAAAATTAACTATATCTATCATTTATTGTACTGAACAGTCAGTAAAAGCAGTAATATCTCAAATAATAAACTTGAATTTTGCTAATGCCCTGATTTACTGTAACAATACTTTTTGTTTCGATGTTCATGATATTTTTAGGTTTACCTCGTTTTATATTCACATATGCACATCGTCACAACTTGGTGTATGGGGAGACTATTTTATAAAATAAGGGGCATCTGGTCGTGAAGATCAGTTACCTATATTATGTTTGGTGATGATACAGTTGTTCCCAAGCAGCAGTACGTCGGAGAGGTGCAGCGAACGACGCGCACAGCCTAACAACAGGTGCTCGCCTGCATGAGCGCGCAGTAAGGCCACCTTTACCAAACATGTTTAGTTTTAAATATTAAAAACCCTTATTTTAAATAGTAATATGTATTTTTTAAACGAGTCGTCGTAAGACGTTCCCAAGGATGTACCTAATTACTTCGGATTTAATAGTTTTACACGTGTATTCAAATACCTATTCACGTTAATTTATAGAATTATACGCCGTGTGGTATGCGGCGGAATAAAATAGTACCACCCTCTTTTCTTACCGAGGTGTTGTAAAAGGCGACTAAGGTAAGTCGACCCGCTGTGTGGTATCCGGCTGAGTAGAATAGACCACCCTCTTTCTTATCGATGTGTCGTAAAATACGACAGAGGTCAGGCAGGCGGTCGTAAAACCGCAGCCAAATCATGTGACAGCATGTTTATGGCATGTTGTGCCGACCACACTTAGAGTGGGATAAGGGCAGGAAGATAATGATGATGTATTTTTTAAACGAATCAATTTATTTGTTGAGCTAAGAAACTATCAAGTCCTTAGTGTTATGTACATGCAAAGTGTTCACGACATAGATTTTAAATTCGCTTCACGCTGCTGGACTATCTGTCTCATAGCTTTCTTTAACTAAAATAGCCCCAGATTTAAATACACCCAGTAAAAGATTTTTAATGAACAAATGAATTTAAGGGGCAAATTTATTAAAACGTTCATTAGACCTGTTACTATGTATAGATCAGAATGTTAGACAGTAAAAAAAAGGATGAAAGAAGAATGTAAAATTTTGATAATAGTACCTGATCGTCAAGATGTAGCTCGGTAAACGCAGGTATAAATTTGGCCCACTCCACCAGTATTAACAGTTGTTGTTTGATCGAGTCGCAAACGTCGTTTATTTTCGCTAGTTTGCGATTATTTATTTCTGCATCCGTCACATTATTGGTCTGTTGGAACAAAAATAACTACCTTAAACATTTGTTTGTACTCTTCTCCTTTACCTATATAATAATGTCATGCAAATATCAATATGGTATACGAGTTTTTTTTAAAGATACCACGTATAAAAGTGGCCTCTTATTATGTAACAGCTGGGTATATATTTGAGATAAGGGTTGTGGTCACATCCCAGAATGACTGTTATCCAGCTTTCCTTACGACGTTTTTCACCGAAAAGCGTGTAATAAATTACAAAAATCATTCAGACATAAGTTTTAATAGAAAATCTCATTGGTGCCGACATGGGGTTGTTAACCCATAACCAAAGAGTCACAAGATCTCACCGTGGTATATCAGGATAGTACATATATAATTAATTATTTCTTCTATGCTTAATTGAATAAATAAGGAGAAAATTCTTTACCGAACAATTGAATGGAGGGTTTAGAGAAAAAACAAAAACGCCAAGAATGGTCTCTGGTTTGTAATCTTGATTTTCAATTAATTGTTGCGCGTTATTGTGTGCATTATTATTATTGTGTTTATTGGATAAAACGAAATTTTTTTTAATAAAACTTATCTAGATCGATTTTTCTCCCCCAAAACCCTACATGCTGAATTTCAGGAAAATCGTTAGAGCCGTTTTCGAGATTCCGAAATATATATGTATATACATACAAGATTAACTCATTTAAATATTAAAGATATGAATGTCATACTCACTTCATCTATGACCTTTCTGCTAAGGAGCTCTGCGTTGAGCAACGACGCCACGGACAGACCTTTGGCTTGGGTGGGCTCCTCATACGACGGCCGCCTGCAGTTTATTCGGTCCCGTTCGTTTTGCACGGCTGCAATAGTTACACTGTTTTAGACCTTTATCCTACTATTGTTACTATCCCACTGCTGGACATAGGCCCCCTCTCTCCATTTTGTAGAAAAGGATAGGAGCTAAGACTTATCACGCTGCTCCAATGATTGCTACGTTTCACATATCCCTAGGATTCTCTAGAGATATGCAGGTTTCCTCACGATGTTTAATATAATAATACATAAGTAATATAAATAGTTTTGATATAATCCGCGATAAAACAAAATAAATGTAATACTAAATGTAGAGTTTACTATCCGTTCTAATACCTTTAGGGGGGCAAGGACTACGCATAACAACTAGTGCTCCCAAATGCCAACCTTACCTGCACACGGTGCCCCCTACCAAATAACAGACGAGGCTATGGAGACCGATTGATGGCGGTATAACCATCCAATTAAGCTGACTTAAAGTCCCAGACCAGAGATGGGCAGCAGCGCCTCTAATGTCGAATGAGTCAGCTCTGCGGTCACCAACCCGCTTGCCCAGCGTGGTGACTATGGCAGCAACCCCCATATGGAAGTGTCCAGAAAGTTCCAGCCCTCAGTTCCCGGCAGCCTCACTATTCCCGATTCCGGAAGGTTGTTGGGGCCAGGTGGATGCGCATTGCGGAGAACCGGGATGTCTGGCGCAGACATGGGGAGGCTTATGTCCAGCAGTAGACTGCGATAGGCTGATGGATGGATGGATGGATGGATCTAATACCTTTTACATGCAGGATTCGTAACACTGTAGTACATACATCACTACAACAATCTTGACAATTATTTCAACCCGTAACCGATGTATTGTTAGGAGATAGACTCCATGACATATTTGCTAAGCGACGCATCACCCAAACGAGCAGTCGGCAAAAATATACACATCGCATTTTTAGTATTAAACGGACCTAATTTAAATTTAGGATTAATTGAATTAGATACATTGTAATCCATATTCCATCCACGAAACCACGCTAGGATCTATTATAAAAGCTAGTGTTTTCTTATTCTTCCAAGTTATGGGTCTTTAATACTCACGAGTTTTTAAGACGTTACGCTTTATTTAGGCCATTTTAATACTAAGCGTGCGAAATGTATATTTATGTTAATTTTAACATAAAAATCTATTACTTAAACTACACGTCATGCGTTGTATTCAAAACTGAATATAAATAAAGTTGTTTACCAATTAATAGTAGGTATGTATTTAAACAAGGTCGCAAGCGGGGCACAAAAACGAAATACACAATAATAACCTCGATATAAAATCTTTAGAAACATAATATTTAAATCTAAATTGTAATAAGATATTATGGCCAGAAGAAACACACAGTGACTTGGCCTATGGCCACACACATTGAATGGTTTTTTTCATGGGTTTTCGATAATAGTAAATATTCATGGGTACTCGATAATAGTTAAATAGTAAAAGCTAATAAGCAGCATACGTGATTGGCCTAGTAACCAAACCCTAACGCTCAAATACTGTATACAACTATATTACTATAAAAAAAACCAGCGGCCTGTTACTATCCCGCTGCTGAGAATAGGCCTCTTCTCTCCGTTTTTGGAGAGAAGGTTTGGAGCTAAGACTTACCACGCTGCTCCAGTGCGGATTGGTAGGTTACACATATCTCCAGAATTCTCTAGAGATATGCAGATTTCCTCACGATGTTTTCCTTCGCTGAAAAGCGTGTGATAAATTGCAATTATCAATTAAACATATAAGTTTAACAGAAAAACTCATTGATCCCTGCCCGGGTTTGAGCCCGTGACCTCCTCGAAAGAGACGCACGGTGTTACCGCTGGACTACCACAGCTTTACTATACATTACTATTATTTACCTTAGTCGCCTTTTACAACACCTTGGTATAAAAAAGGGTGGTCTATTCTACACAACCGGATACTTCACGGCGGTTAAATTTACCTTAGTCGTCTTTTACCTTTTAAACTTTTGGGATAGATCATACTTGCCAAATAGTATATGTATATTGTATATATGCTATTGAGAAAAACATGTACACATGTCTTAAGGATAACATTTTATGCAGTAAACAGTAATATTTAAGCGAAATTTCATGTATATGACAAAAATGGTTATGGATATTTCGTAAAATAAACTACTGTGGGCGGCTCTTGTTAAAATGGGTGATTAATATTATCTTATTTTAATTAGAATAATATAATTAAGATATACATATATTTGTTATTTGCGCAGTAAAGGCACAGGGAAAAACACTCATTTACGATAGTGGGCAATTAATTAAGTTTGAGATGTAATTATAAAAACACTAGCTATGTGCACAGCATCGCCTGCGTGGATGTAATATTTTTTTTAGTGACGTATAATTTAATCTATAATAACTTCTAATCGCATTTATTTAATTCATATGGATTAAAATATAATATCGATTTATGATAAGTGGCCAAGCTTTCGAACGCATTTATTTAGATAGGCTTTGATTCTGAACTGAAGAAAACAGTCTCGAAAATATCGTAATATTTTTAATTTAAATTTTGAACACTATTTAAATAATATCGTAATGGCCTAATAACCTAAAACTTTCGGAATAATTGTATTACCTTATAGTAAACCAATCAAAAATCCTTAAATCTTTTCGTCCAATATTCCTCAGTGCCTGAAGACTAAAGTCTTCGAACAGTGTATTTTGCCAGTGATAACCCATGGCTCTGAAACTTGGTCGCTAACTATGGGTCTCATAAGAAAGCTCAGAGTCGCTTAGTGGGCGATGGAGCGAGCTATGCTCGGAGTATCTCTACGTGATCAAATCAGAAATGAGGAGATCCGTAGAAGAGTCAAACTGACAGACATAGCTCAACGGGTCGCGAAGCTGAAGTGGCAATGGGCGGGGCACATGGTTCGAAGAACCGATGGACATTGGGGTGTCAAGGTGCTAGAGTGGCGACCCCGCACCGGAAAACGCAGTGTAGGTAGACCCCCCACCTGATGGACAGACGACCTCAAAAAGGTCGCGGGAAACCGGTGGTTATTGGTTGATGAGAGAGATAGAGAGAGAATCAAAAATCCATGCAGTAGATTTTGAGAAAATCGATCACATACAGACAGAAACTACAAACGCTTTGATGTCTTGCGCGTTGCAGTTATTGAATGAATTAGTCACATTTAGGTATATTTACATAACTATAATACTGCATATAATTACAAAAGGACTGACTCATAAAAATATTTCAACGTTATTGCAATTTTATTTTATTCATAGACAGTAATACGAAATTAGTATATTAGGAGAAGTAAAATTGCTGTCATCATAGAAAAAAATTGTAATGCGACTAACTTGGTATAATTATATAATGAGGGAGTACCTGGGTGACCTACCTGTTTTAAAATTATGTAAATTTTTTTTTTTTTTAATTGAAAAGAAAAATTAAAAAATAATAAGGCAGAGTGGGGCTCGATCCTAGGTATTTTCAAATCTCTCCCGCCGCCCGTTCCCTAAATGAACTAGGTACCATGACTTTACGTTTGACAGCGAAAAATTGTGATTGTATTCAACGTAAATTTCAAAAAAAATTTAGAGCCCGAAAACAGGGATAAAACGACATTTTTTAAAAAACATAACTTATCTAGATCGATTTTTCTCCCCCAAAACCCCCTACATACAAGATTAACTCATTTAAATATAAAAGATGAAAATTATGTGACCAAAAGAGTTTTAAATATGAATGTAGATGGATATATTAATATGACGTATGTTGAAATAAATAAATAAATAAATAAATAATAAATATGATTATGATGAGATGATGATAAAATTCTGAAATAAAAACTAGAAACGATATTGGCAACATCAAAAAAAGAGTTTAATAGATATTTATAGTAACTGTATATAATGCTCACCTTCCTTTTTCATGCCAGCCTTGAAACATTTCCTTAGCCTACAATATCTGCATTGGTTTCTTTTGTCTTTATCTACAACGCAATTTCTGCTGAATCTGAAATGAATTAATTCTTATTAAGAAAGGTATCACAGTACCAATTACATAAACTTCTAAAGTTGTATTAAATCAAGATAACGCGAGTATCCTACTATCTTACTCAATACTATAAATGCTAAAGTTTGGGAGTAGGCATGTATTGTAACTCTTCCACGGCGAATCCACTGAACCAATCATCATTCTCTTTACCCTTATCCCACTCTAAGTGGGGTCTTCTTCTTCCATTATCCTCTATCATTCGTCAACTCTGGTGCCGCTCCTTTAACATGCATATCATTTTTTCACACAATCCATCCATCTTTTTTTCGGCCTCCCCCTAGCCATACATCCATCCACATTCATATTTAAAACTATTTTGGTCACATGATTGTCATCCCTCCTCATTACATGACCATACCAACTTAATCCACTGGACCAATATCGATGACATTTGGAACAATTATTCCTTTTTAAAATAATGTAAAAAAAAAAAAAAATTGAAAAGAGAAATAAAAAAATAATACGGCAGATGGGGCTCGATCCTAGGTATTTTCACCTATCTAGACTAGGCATGGACAGAATCACCAATCACTTAATGATCATGATATGAAAAACTTTTCATATAGCATCATCTGCTAATGAGTTTTAGAGTAACTGCTATACTGCTATACAAAATTATGGATAGGTATTCTATGAAAAAGTAAAATAATAAATTATTACTGAGACTAACTCACTGATATTGAGCAAAATTATTGTTATTACAAACAAATGTAATTCTTATATCTCATATAATACGGTCGATAATTCGGGAAGATTTAAATTTATTTACGGAGAAGAAAGCACTTTTACGTTATTCCAACTGAAACTATATCCTAGAAATATCGACCGTATTGATTATTATTTAAAAAATACATTTGTTTAGTTAATAGCAATCGCTTTATCAAGTAATAATATTATAGCGAATAGCTGAATAATATAATAGCGGATAGCGTTTTTGCTAATCAATATTACTGGGAAAAATTATTATTGACTAGCGGCCTGCCCCTGCTTCGCACAGGTATAAAATATATATCCCATGTCATTCAGTGTAAAAAAATGATTAAAACCGATCCAGTAGTTTTGATTTATTCATTACTGCCCGTGGCCCGCAAGCGTTAAATTTGGAGAAAAACAATTTCCTTTCCCTATACCAAGAAGATTTCCTGCTATCTTTGGAATATCTAAATTCATATAGTACATTTTTACTTATTTACTTTTACATTTTCCCTATGTATTTAATTTTTACAATTAATTACAGGATGTCTTTATATACAACATTCACAGCTTCCTTGTCGTTAAACAAAGTCTGGAAAGAACGATATAGCTGCTGGATTCGAAGTGCTATAGGGTGAAGCGCGGCCTCCTCATGGCATTTTAAATCTGTAATATCTCCGAAAATGTTCACTTAAATTACATGCTGTAAACGGCAATATTGATTTATATTAAATCAACAATTTATTTAAGGTACTTAATTGGATAAGGATTAATGCTGTAGTGTATAAAAATTGCTTCTAAAATAAGGCATTATTTTTCGTAAAAAGTAAATGACAAAAAATGCTATTGTGGGTTATGCATAAGAGATAGACATATACCATCGCGGACTTTTCTGTAGACCTTTTTAAGGTGTACAAATACTTAGTACATTATTTTGATAAATCTCGTAGGGTTTAGCCTGCGTTTGCAATGTAAGCGGAAAAAATTGTAATTATTTACAGAAACCTCAAAAATTACAGTATTTCTCTACTTCGTATTGAATGTTATTATACGTACAAACCTTCCTTTTGAATCACTCTATCTATTAAAAAAAACCGCATCAAAATCGGTTGCGTAGTTTTAAAGTTTTATGCGTACATACGGAAATATGGACTTTGTTTTATAATATGTAGTGATTAGCAAAAACGCTATCCGCTATTATATTATTTACGTTAATGGACTAAATGATTGCTTATACGAGCAAATGAAGTCTTTATGTCCTATACACTGCATACGACATAAAGAATACATTTGTTTGTACTCCAATAGCATTAGCAGCATTAGCATGTCTTATGCAAACAAATGTAGTCTTTATGTCCTATACACTGCATACGACATAAAGAATACATTTGTTTGTATTCCAATAGCATTAGCAGTAGCAGGTATGACCACGTGATTAAAATCGATCATATCGTGGAACGAATATGATTCTTATATAGCAATCATACCCAAGCCTAATCTAGACCGCCCGTTCCCCAAATGACCTACCATAACTTTATATTTGACAGCAAAAAAATGTGATTGTATGCAACGTAAATTTCAAAAAAAATTTAGAGCCCGAAAACAGGGATAAGACGACATTTTTTAAAAATCAAACTTATCTAGATCGTTTTTTTTTCCACCAAAACCCCTACATGCCGAATTTCAGGAAAATCGTTGGAGCTGCTTCCGAGATTGCGAAAATATATATACATACAAGATTAACTCATTTAAATATTAAAGATACGCGAGCGGAGCCGCTGGCGATTGCTAGTATAAGATAAAAATTATATCCTTAGTAATGCATTCGACACCCACCTGCACGTGTACAGATGGTTCTTCCTAACGCTTCGCCTAAAGAAGCCTTTGCAGCCGTCACAAGAAGACGCTCCGTAGTGCTTTCCGGTAGCCCTATCCCCGCAGATAGCACAGTGCTGGGATAGAGTGGTAGAACTAGCTGCACTCGCCTCACTACTGCTGGTTTCCAGCTGCATATCACTGTCTGCAACAAAACGTAACATTAGCATCTGTAGGTCAAAGTTCATAAGGCCGTGATTAGGTCGAGGTTTGTGCATGTGTTCTTTGTGTGTGTCTGCATTTAATGTGTATGAAAACGGACAGTCCAGTCTACATTTAGCATTATATATAGTACCTGGTGGTGAGCGAGCCTTGCTCGATAATTTTTTGAAGGATATAAAAAACAGCAAGCTCAAAAACAGGCAACCTTTGAAACATGAATGAGATGAATTTCATTTCTCGAGACCGCCCGTTCCCCGAATAAGCTACGCTGATTTGACGATTCAAGGCAAAAATAGTGTTTTATATTATACATAAATGTAAGTATTTTTCAATTGCCCAAAAAACAGGGAACCTAGCTAGATCGATTTTTCTCCCCAAAACCGCCTACATTCTGAATTTCAGGAAAATCGTTGGAGCCGTTTCCGAGATTTCGAATATATATATAAACAAAATTAACTCAAATATTAAAGATAATGTATATAAATATGAAAGTCGTGTACGTTACGTAATCCCGGCTAAACCACTTGATCAATATTGATCAAATTTGGTACAGTTAAAGTTTATACCACGGGGTAACGATTAAGTTAACGCAAACGAAGTCACGGAACACTAATGCTATCACTAGTGTTTAATAATTGCGCTATATTAGCATATATGTTCTAAACAAATTAATTACATAACAATTAACTTATATCAACCAGAAGCATTATATCCGAATTAATCACACCTAATGCATATTACATTAGATAAATAACAAATAGTAAATAAATAACAGTGATTTCTTACGTAATAATATAAAAACGCGTTACCGCCGTCCTTCATCTATCGGCATAGACACTTCCGCGGTTGTAAAATCCCTTTGCTATACATACCGGCCTTGTTTAATTTAAGGTCATTACCGATTTCATAAGCAAATATGTAAATAAACGATAATTAAAAGCTGATAACGGATAACGTAATTATGATCGTTTTTTTCATTTGTCTAACGGAATAATAATGTAATTGCTAATCGTATTCTAAAAGTTGTCAAAAAAATGTAATACAAGTTACAAAAGTAATAATAAAATTGTTTTGCTATAATCCGCGATGAAGTAAAATAGAAAATATATATAATGCTAAATTTAGATTGGACAATTTGTTTTCAGACCTGATACATGCAGGATTCGTAAAATGTACATGCACAAACCTCCACCACCTATACACTGTCCATTATATTAACCATCTTTTGACAGATTGACGATAGTGATGTCCTAAAGATTCTCGTATGCGATACCATTCCGATTATAGTACCTACTATCATTAATCGAATTACGTACCTAAGTAATTCGATTAATGATAACCTACGTAAACTAGATTACTACTTGAGAAAAGAAATTCCAACTTTGAGAAAACTTATTGTTTCTTTAAAAAAGAAGTGGTCTATTTCATGGTGAAAAATCTTCTTTGGTCAAAGTTTTGAACACAATTGGCTTTTCATATAAAAAGTTAAATAAAAGAAAATTATTAATGGAACGCACAGATATAGCTATAGCACGTTGTGATTTTTTAAGAGAGGCAAAGAAAATACAAGATTGGGCAAATATTGTTTTCACGGATGAAACATGGCTCAACGCTAACCACACACTATCTCGTTTCTGGACTGATGATACTGCTGATTCCACTTCCTCAGTACCAATGGGAAAAGGTGAGCGCCTAATCATTTGCCATGCAGGTACAGCAAAAGGATTTGTACAAGACGCACTGTTGGCATTTAAATCGAAGAAATCAAATGACTACCACGAAGAGATGAATGCAAATGTGTATGAAGAGTGGTTCAAAAAAATGCTCATTTCATTGGAAGAACCATCAATAATTTTTATTGATAATGCGCCCTACTCCCGTCAAATTGACAAAATGCCAACACAGGTTAATAAAAAGCATGAAATAATTAATTGGCTTCGGGACAATGGAGAAAATGTGGACGACTCAATGTTAAAAGTTGAATTAATAAAAATATTAAAAACCAAAAAGAGAGCAAAACGCTATGTAATCAATGAAATGGCAGCAGAATATGGCCATACTGTTCTTCGGATTCCTCCATACCACTGCCAGTACAACGCAATAGAACTTATATGGGCACAAGTAAAAGGGCATGCTGCGAGATGCAATACAAGCCCCCCATTCACAGCGAATAAAATGTTGCAATTGCTAACGGCCGATAACTGGGCAAGTGTGGTGGAAAGAACTAAAAGAGTAATATTCTCTGATTGGGAACGTGATATTGCGTTTGATAATATATTATCTACACAAGAGCTAATAATAACTGCTACTGAAGACTCCTCATCGGAGGAGTCTAGTGTTGATTATCATTCCGACGACTCGTGCTAATAAAATAAATTAAAATATCCTGATTGTTTTATTTGTATTCATGTATTAACTAAGAAGAAAGTAAAACTTTATATAATGTTATTAAATGTCTTTTAATACTCGTAACATCGATTTCTACCGATTATTTTTAATCTGTGGCATAATCGTTATAGTAACCATTATGTGTGACATCACTAAGTGGGCGGTACCCATCCATAAAGTACAAATATTATTTGTATGATATTTGTACGTAAGCAATACAAAACTTAATGAGCGTGAGCTGTCAAAAGACTGATAATATGATGGACGCAGTATATGTATATAGTTTTTCGTTTTTTTTTTATTTCACTCTGTATCACCAGTATTTCATTTCTTGTCCTTTTCCTTATGTTATTCAAAGGTTGACTGGAAGAGATCCCTTTTAGGGATAAGCCCGCCTTTGTACATATGCTATTTTTACCTTTTTCTTTATTACAAAAGTAATAATAAAATTATTTTGCTATAATCCGCGATGAAGTAAAATAGAAAATATATACAATGCTAAATGTAGAGTGGACAATCGGTTATCATACCTGATACATGCAGGAGTCGTAAAAAACACATGCACAAACCTCCACCACCGCCACCGTGATACACAAGCACTATATACGTTCACTATCACAAACTCAACAATCGTTTCGCCCCGCAACCGAAGCATCGTCACGAGATAGACTCCACGACCAAAATCGCAAAGCCATTGCGATGCTTTGCGATTACTTCATCGCGGATTATAGCAAAATAATTTTATTATTACTTTTGTATTATGGATCTCCGCAAAGTAACGCCTAATTATATAAATTATTTTTCTTTATTGTCAAACAATATACATATCTGTACAATAAATAAATATATATATCTGGGTGACTGAGCTTTGCTCGGTATTTATGACAAAATAAAAAAACAAATTTCAAAAAAAGAATTAATATTGTAGGTGGGGCTCGATTCTAGGTATTTTCATTTCTTGCGACCACCCGTTCCCCGAATAATCTACGCTGACTTGACAGATATGGATAGAGATGGCGTAAATTCAATTCAATATAAATTTTAGTATTTTTAATGCCCTTAAGCAGGGATAAAATGTTTTGTTTTAAATAAAACCTAGCTAGATCGATTTTTCTCCCCCAAAACTCTACATGCTGAATTTCAAGAAAATCGTTGGAGCCGTTTCCGACATTCCGAATATATATATCCGCCGTGTGGTATCCGGCTGAATTGAATAGTACCACCCTCTTTTCTTACCGAGGTGTCGTAAAAGGCGACTAAGGTAAGACGACCTGCCGTGTGATATCCGGATGTGTAGAATAGACCAACCTCATTTCTTACCGAAGTGTCGTAAAAGGCGACTAAGGTAAGTTGAGCCAACGTGTGGTATCCGGTTTAGTAGAATAGACCACCCTCTATCTTACCGAGGTGTCGTAAAATACGACTAAGGTAAGTTGACGTCAGGCAGGCGGCCGGTCGTAAAAACGCAGCCAATTCATGTAACATGTTATAAACATGTCGTGCCGACCCCACTTAGAGTGGGATAAGGGCAGGAGGATGATGATGATGAGTTTTATATATATATATATAACTTACAGTATGGTGTTAAATTTATCGCGAGCACATCTTATTAATTTCACAGGTATAACATAATTTGTTATAAACAAATACCCTTATCATTTAGGTAATTAAGGCAGGTATTATTTTATTGCGCAAACGCATTACGCAATTATCGCGGTATCAGATTGACGTACATGTTTTGATAGCAACAACGTAATTTGAGATCATTCAAGTGCTTTAGCAAAATTTTAAATCGTTTATGCACTTACTAAAAAATAACTGTGTCAAACAGTATTACTTTAGGAAACCTAAATGTTACAACAACGATTAAATATATTTATATTTTATTTTACACAGGGTATAATTTTGGTTATGGTACTTAACAATATCTTACTTCCTCCTGCCCTTATTCCACTCTTAGTGGGGGGGACATGTTATAAACATTTTGTCACACATTGGGCTACGTATTTTACGAAAACTCGGTAACAAAGAGGGTGGTCTATTCTACTCAGATACCACACGGTGGGTCAACTTACCTTAGTCGCCTTTTACGACAACTCGGTAAGAAAGAAGGTGGTCTATTCTACTCAGCCGCATAACACGCCCATATCATTCTTTACATAATCGAACACTTGTTGCGTTGCGTTTGTTATAGTGAACGAGTGTAGTGCTTGTGTATTGTGGAGATTTATGGATTTGTTTTTACGAATCCTGCATGTATCAGCTATGAACGTATGTAACATGAATGTATATAACATGTTGTGCCGACCCCACTTAGAGTGGGATAAGGAGGACGATGTGTAAAGAATGATATGCATATTAACGGAGTAGCACCAGAATTAACGAATGATACAGGAGAGTGGAAGTTGAAGACATATTGTGCCGACCCCACTGAGAGTTATCCTAGTCTAGAGTAGAGTACCAACAACAACACCGTGCGACTCTTTCGAGAAGGTCACGGGTTCAAACCCGGGCAGACACCAATGAGTTTTTCTGTTAAAACTTATGTGTCTAATTGATAATTGCAATTTATCACACGCTTTTCGGTGAAGGAAAACATCGTGAGGAAACCTGCATATCTCTAGAGAATTCTGGAGATATGTGTAACCTACCAATTCGCATTGGAGCAGCGTGGTAGGTCTAAGCTCCAAACTTTCTCTCCAAAAACGGAGAGAAGAGGCCTATTCTCAGCAGTGGGATAGTAACAGGCCGCTACTTCCTTACTTACTAGAGTAGAGTAGTAGAGTAAGAAAATGATGATCTAGACCTTTTTATTGTCAGTATCTTAGCTCTTTGCAGATATTAAAATAATAATAATACTTACATAAATACTAAGAATATGATAAACACCGGATCCAAGAACTTGAATACAATAAATACCCAGTGCAATATTACGACAAATTTAATAATTACAGATACTGCCATGCATATATTTCCTACATACCTATAATACTAGGTAATAATTATATATCAACATAACGGAAAACCCCATTACATTAGCTTACGTCAATATATTTCAAGTAAATTGATTGATTGCTAATTTGAAATCTATACATTCGGTTAATCAAATTTAAGGGGATTATTTTAAGGTTTGACACCGATTTGCATTTATCGACGTGATCTTCTACTAGTTTTGATAGGGCCTTTTTTGGTGAAATGGTTGGAATATTGACCCAATGATCCGGCTGAATAAAATAAATCACCCTCATTTCTTACCGGGATGTCGTAAAAGGCGACTAAGGTAAGTTGACGTTAGGCAGGCGGCCGATCGTAAAATAACTTGACAAATCATCTAACAACATATTTAAAGCATGTTGTGCCGACCCCACTTAGAGTGCGATAATGGCAGGAGAATGTTTGTCTCTGACGACTTTGGAAAATATGACAATACTCATTGCATGGGATATAAATGATTATACATGAACCTGTGATGATCGTTTTACGTCATCACTACATAGTATAAAACAAGTCAAATTCTTTGTTTGTCCATATGTATATCCCCATGTATGCTAATATCTTTAAAACAACGCAACAGATTTTGATGCGGTTTTTTTTAATAGATAGAGTGATTCAAGAGGAAGGTTTGTACGTATAATAACATTCAATACGGAGTAGAGAAATACTGTAATTTTTGAGGTTTCTGTAAATAATTACATTTTTTTCCGCTTACATTGCAAACGCAGGCTAAACCCTACGAGATTTATCAAAATGTTGTACTAAGTATTTGTACACCTTGAAAAGGTCTACAGAAAAGTCCGCGATGGTATATGTCTATATCTTATGGATAACCCACTATAGCATTTTTTGCCTTTTACTTTTTACGAAAAATAATGCCTTATGTTCAAAGCAATTTTTATACAATACCGCATTAATCCTTATCCAATTAAGTAACTTAAATAAATTGTTGATTTAATATAGATCAATATGATCGTTTACAGCATGTAATTTAAGTGAACATTTTCGGAGATATTACAGATTTAAACTGCCGTGAGGAGGCCGCGCTTCACCTTATAGTACTTCGAATTTAACAGCTATATGTCGCTCTTTCAAGAGTTTGTTTAATGACAAAAGCTGTGAATGTTGTATATAAAGACATTCTGTAATTAATTGTAAAAATAAATAAGTAAATATGTAGTATATAAATTTAGATATTCCAAAGATAGCAGGAAATCTTCTTGGTATAGGGAGAGGGGAATTGTTTTTCTCCAAATTTAACGCTTGCGGGCCACGGGCAGTAATGAATAAATCAAAACTACTAGATCGATTTTAATCATTTTTTTCACTGAGTGACATGGGCTATATATTTTATACCCGTGCGAAGCAGGGGCCGGCCGCTAGTGGGATATAAATGAGTATACATGAACCTGTGATGAACCTTTTACGTCAGTGAAAGTGAAATAAAATGTGTATGTGATCTTTCATTGATATCCTTGCATGGTATGCTGCACACAAAATGTTTGTATTGTATATACAATAGTACCATATACGATATAAGTCAGTATGTTTGTTACGTTGCTACGGCTTATGCGCTGGAAAATAATGATCAAATTTAGTAAAATCAAAGCTTTTATATCATGTTAATATATTAGTATCATAACAAGAATTTTAACGCGTTATTTTAACTTAATAAAATAAGTGGTAGGTAGGTAATAACCAGAACATAAATGGCTAAATGATTATTGTTTAGATTAAAGTTTGTGAGTATGGATGTATATTTGTTACTCTTTCACGGCGAATCCGCTGAACCAATATCGATGATATTTGGTACAATTATTCCTTATTCACCGAGGTAACATAGAGGCTATAGAAATCCTGTTAATTCTGCAGAAATAGGATGACATTGAAGAGCACCGTCTATTATCAACTTATCACACGACAACAGTCCTCGCGAATGAAGTTGCCGGTAAAAGCTAGTAATTTCATAATTCAGTTATGAATAATTACTCTGAAATACCTAAATCATATTAACTACGCAGTGTGGTATCGGGCTGAATAGAATAGTACCACCCTCATTTCTTACCGAGGTGTCGTAAAAGGCGATTAAGATAAGTCGACCCGCCGTGTGGTATCCGACTGAGTAGAATAGACCAACCTCATTTCTTACCGAGGTGTCGTAAAAGGCGACTAAGGTAAGTTGACGCACCGTGTGCTAGCCGGTTTAGTAGAATAGACCAACCTTTTTCTTACCGAAGTGTTGTAAAATACGACCGAGATAAGTTGACGAAAAAAGGCAGCCAAATTATGTGACAGCATGTTTATAACATTTTGTGTCGACCCCACTTAGAGTTGGATTAGGGTAGGAAGATGACGACCTAAATTATATTAACTGGTAAAATATAATCTTGACTTTTTTTTCTTGACATTTTATCGGTCAGATAATAACATCGTACCACTAACACGTGTCGTTTAATAAGATTTCGGAATAAGTTTAGCGAATGATTTGTTTATGCCAAAATGAAATTTCCACCTTCTTTCAAGATATTTTGAGTGGATTTGAAATATCTTTGAAAAGTTTTCTAAATAAAATGCAAGTGAATTTGGTAACGGAGATTATTTAATATTTTGAATCTACAAGGGAATTCTAACATTAAATTACGTCAGCTTATAATACCTGATTAGATTATTTGATTAAAGTTATCGATTAACCGACGCAATACTTAAAATTAAATTAATAATATAAATATTTACTGTTTCGAACTTCGCAGTTTGATTTAATAATGAACTACTGCCTACTTTTCTCCCGGAAGTTAGTCGTTATTTATTCTTAATAGGAATTCTTTCTAAAAATGGCTATTTTCTCACATATCGATTTTTCTTAAACTTCATTCAGAAATTGATGTGCTCTACTAGTTTAGATTACATTAAGAAAAAAATCTTCATATTAGTAAGAAATTCCAAGGCATCATTTCTGAATTATTTTTTAAATAGAAGATTTTCTTCTCTTAACAAATAATTTCATTTATAATATTATAATAATATTGGTAATGGTTATTTCATAATTAACAGACGTCCCAATGGTATACAATTGATGTAAACTTAACTTGATTTTAGACTATTTGACTGAATAAATATACGGTATATTTCTCATAGTAACTAAAAAAAATTGTCTTATCACTTAAATTTATTGTTTGTATGTTAATCAAATTGTAACATATATATAGAGTACACGAATGCTATAAGTCTTATAGGTAATATAGAACATTCTGGCTGGCTTTAATGGCTGAAAACGACAAACCTGTATTGTATGAAGGAATTGGATTGGTATATCGTCCGTTCTCTTCATTAGTCCTATGCGCGGCCATAGAGTATAGATTAGGATGTTTCTCCCACACGCACGATCCCTGTAGCATATAATCTGGCCCCGGGTAGTACCTCACTCCGCAGATATCTTGGGATGCCGCCATCTCGCAACCGAGAACTGGCATTTTCCAACAACACAATAAAATGTTGTCACCACATCCAATTGTTATCAACAACTGAACGCAACAGTCATTCGACAATTGATAATAGCCGATAAACAATCCGAGTCAGGTAACCTGCATGCATACTAATTAACACTTCTGCTGTTCACTAATTGTTTGTTTTAATAAGGCAGAACAATTTATCCGCAACAAGAGTACAACTGGAGAAGAAAACAACTAGCTCTTTGTTGTTTTTTATCTCTATCTCTGTTTTGTTTTCGTAATTGCCGACGTGTTAACGTAGGTCACGCGAGCTCGTCGTGTCGTGTATGAGACACGTGACACGACCTAACTTGACCGCAACTAAGCGACAACTAATATACAATTATCCGTCGTTCCGTCGCCTAAGTCCGGTATAAATGAGCGCAAATCTGCTGACATTGCGTTCTGTCCGGTCACCAAAAGTCTGGTCAGCGTGCGTGAGTCACTCGTTATCGGAAATGCAGCGGATGTGGAGTCGAATATACGGCGAGGAGTCACAGCTGATGGACAGTTGCAACTGTACAGAGAACGTTACCAACCGGATGACTAATTGATTGTCGCGCATTCGCTTTGTCCCTTTGTCATTTTTATACGGCATCGAACATGTTATTTTTTTGTATCCCCTTTGCTATAATGGATGCATAAAAAGTAAAGCTGTGTTGGCTAAGCGTTTATAGCACACCTTATCAAAGGTAGGTTTAAACACTGGATACCTTACCTTTGGGCAGTATTTCCCAACGTGGGGCCCACGACCCACAGGGGGGCAATTTGATGGGGGCAACTCGACACAAGTTTACGCATTTCTCTCTGAGTCATTAAGTGCAATGCTAAATTTCGGTGCCAAATTTAACAAAAAAAAGAAATTTCTTCTTCTTAAAACCTATTATTTATGATTTTTAAGTGGACAATTTCATTTTTAATATTAAAATTTACGTATGTTACTTAGGGGGGCAAAAAAATTTTTAACGTGGGGTATGGACCAAAAAAGTTTGGGAAATACTACCTTAAGTGTTTTTTTTACAAAAACTTATATGCGCAATAGAGATTTCAAAGGAGTGTTTACCTCTGGCACTTCATTCGTGCCGTTTAAACACCCCTTATAGTGGTATATTTTGCCTGTTCCCAAAAACATAACGAGTTTTTCTTTAAGAGAGAGGTAAGCCCGTGTATAAGATTTATTTGTGCCAAATGTTGGTCTTAGCGGCTTAGGCTCGAAATTATAACACACAGACAGCCTTTCGCATTTATAATATTAGCAAGGATACTGATCCACCCCGGCTTTGCACGGGTGACGGCCTTGAGCGCGAGTCTAGCGCTTCAATTTTAGCGCATGTAAGTTATTTTTGTGATAACTCATTATTGAAATTATATGGTGTAAAGTACGCTAATATTGCACTAAATGTTTAAGATCATATCATTTTCTTACCCTTATCCCACTCTAAGTAGGGTGAGACAGTATATTCCACTCTCCTCTATCATTCGTCAACTCCAGTGCTTCTCCCTTTATATGCATATTCTTCACACAATTCATAAATCTTTGTTTCGACCTCCCTCTAGTCATATATTCATCCACATTCAATTTAATGTCCTTTTGGTCATATGTTTAGTCACACATTAAGTACAAAAGTAATAATAAAATTATTTTGTTACAATCCGCTGATTATAGCAAAATAAATTTATTAATTTTATTATTACTTTTGTATTATGGATTTAAATACAAAAGTAATAATAAAAGTATTTTGTTATAATCCGCTGTTATAGCAAAATCAATTTATTAATTTTGTATTATGGATCTCCGCAAAGTAACGCCTAATTCTATAAATTATTTCACACATTAAATGTTTAAGATACTTAGCTTATTTCAGTTGATACTCGTATTTAATACGGTATCTATCTAAATAAAAATAAGCTAGGTAAATACATATGTTTGTGCCTCGTATCTATCTCGCGTTTCCATATACATCACATAACATTATATTCTGTTAAACGTGGTCTCTTCTATAAATAGCTACTAGCCATTAGTTATCACAAACGCAACTTTTTCCACGTTCCTAATCTCAAAACAAATTTAAATGAACGTCCACATGACAAACGCAAGCACTCTGTAAATATTTGTTAAATTAAAATGAATAAAACGTTTCGTTGATAAAATTAAAATCATTAATTATTAACGACTATCAAATAACAATTTTAAATTTTTTTAAGAATAAATAAAATATATTTGACTATTTAGATATTGCTAAGTCATTGGTTACAAATATTCAGATTTCAATCGTATCTAAATAGCTTAGTGTATTAATAAATTTATTTATTCATTAATACAATAAATTTATTAATAAATAAACTGATAAACACGTGAAATAATATATCCGAATTTGATCAACGACTAACATTAGTATCAGTAATATTATATACGATACTTTAGAAATTGTTAAGTCATTGGGTATAAATATTTAACATTCGATTTAGATACGCTAAATCGATTAGTGTATCAATAAATATTTATTTATTACAATATAAATTTATCAATAAATAAACTAATAAACACGCGAACAAAGAATATATCCAATTGTGATCAATAATTTAAGAGTCTCAGCAGAGAAAACAGTATCGGTAATATAATATTTGACTATTAAGAAATTGCTAAGTCATTGGTTATAAATATTTAAGTTTCAATCGTAATTAAATAGATTAGGGTATGAATAAATTTATTTATTTATTAATAAAATAAATTTATCAATAAATAAATTAAGTAATACGTGAATATAGAAGATATACCCGATTTTAATGAACGAGACTACAGGATAGGAAATATTATATTTGACAATTCATTTCGTCATTTTGTATATTTAGGTTTCAATCGTTTCTAAATAGCTTATTGCATTAACAAAGAGTCAATTAAATTTTCAAAATAGGAACTATAAACGATTTTGTTCAATTACTTACAAGATGTCTACATTAGAAATTTATTTATTCAATTATATAGCTACAATTTGTGTTAAAGAATAACTATGTAATGCTGAATAGCATATGAGGTAGTTCGGTTTCCAAATTTTGTTAGAAATCCCTTGATAAGAAAATATTGGCAATACGGTTCAAAACACATGGCTTTTTTAATAAGTGGGCATTCCCCTGAAAGCCGATTCTCATTAAATTGTCTCCCTCTATTTAAACTTATTTCTTTAACCTCTCTACACTGAACTGATAAAATTTATCTTAATCACCATATTAATAACTAAAATAGTAAACAGGATTTATAAACAATGACTGTACTGTGAACAAGTTTAGCGGAATTATTTTGTTTTTAACTGAAGGGTGTTTTTAACCTGGTTTTCTATAACCATACCTAGACTAGAATAAGGAGAAAGCTTCTATAGGTTTTCGACACTTGTTAAATTCTTTTTTTATTGTTCTGTGCGCCGATGAATAGCTGACGATTCTTATTACTTTAACTGTGCTGATGGTTTTGTAGTTTTTAGATACACTTTGGTGGGAGTCGGTTAAATTTTGTCTCCCCATTAACAACAACAACAACATTATGTTGGTTTATGGAAAGCATACCTTTTCGGAATATCTGTTTTCTGTCTTGTAATCTGCCCTTAGTCACGACAACAAATTGAGTATTAGGTTGCAGATTAAATGTGTTCTAAATTTTTCATATTTTTAAAGATTTATAAACATGTTAACTTTTGGATCTTTATTTACTCCATTTTTTTAAGGATCTCCTTTTTAATTTTGATTTGATCACCGTAAAGACAAATCAAACATAGCTATTTCCAGCGTTCGCTTAATAACTTAGTTTTACAAATTTCATAGTTAGCGACTAGACTTAGCAAACACGGTTTCTCAGCAGCAAACCAGGCAGCTTGAAAACTTTTGCATTTAGGTATTAGAGCCTATTTATTTCTAGATCGAGACACTGTTTTGAAACCGTTGCTTGGAATCGAGGGTATTGCGTGGAAAGGGGACAGACACCCGTCTGATATCAAGATATGCTGACCCCGACCTGCCCTCGTCCGATACGAGTGTTTACTTGCTGCGTATCAGCGCTGTAAATAATGCCACTGATTATATAATATTTAAATAAACATTTATGGTGATTTGTGAAAGAATTAATTAAAACACCATAGCTTACAAAATTAGCATATAACTTTGACCCTAAAAGGTTATAAGTAAGTATAATCATTCCTAACAACCATTTATGTTTTCAATTCATGAATCTATATGAATTGTCCCATCGCGTGAAAAGGGAGTAGAGTAACGGCGTGTTACTATCCCATAGCTGGGCATAGGTCTCTTCTCTCCTTTATTGGAGAGATCATGGAGGTGCCATGCTGCTTTAATGGATTGGTAGGTTAAACTTTTCTAAAATCCTCTAGAGATATACAGGTTTCCTCACGGTGTTTTGCTTCACGGAAAAGCGTGTGAAAAATTGCAATTATCACTTAGACACATTTAACACGTTTTTAAAAGAAAAACTCATTGGTGCCTGCCCGGTTTTTGAACCCATGTCTATAGAATTTATAGTGTTACAATTCAAAGTTGGGGTTTAAGAAGAAATCTTGTCCCAGTCAGATTCTTTAGTGCAAACCGCACGGTGCATATTGCTTTTAACTGCCGATGCTCTCGATCCTCAATTCGCATGCCAAATTCGGTGAAAATTGGTAAATATTACTAAGTACAAATAGGCGCAGATCGTGTAGCGTGGAAAATCCTTGAGACCTAATATCTAGCAATAGAGGTCGATTAATAAGAAAAAATATATATCAAGTTACTCTTTATGTATGCAATGACTTTGGGAATCATTTAGTTGTTATAAAATGATATTCGTAATAAATTATTTAAAGTAAATTCAGGTATTTGAGTTAAGGACAACAAGGTGGAGGTATAAATAAGGCCCTTATATACAAACGTTATATAAATATACGGAAATCAAAACGTGACATAACACTGTAGGGGGCCATTTAATTAGTACGAGGTCATAGATTAATAGAGTGGTTTTGTTTTTAAATAGACATAGGTCTTACTTTTCAATACGTACATACATCAGCGTTTATATAATACTAGCTTTTACCCGCAACTTCGTTCGCGTGGACTGTTGTCGCGTGATAGTTTGATAATAGATGGCGCTGTTCAATGTCATCCTTTTCCTGTAGAATTAACAGGATTTCTATAGCCAATGTGTTACCCCGGCGTATAAGGAATAATTGTACCAAATTTCATCGATATTGGTTCAGTGGATTCGCTGTGAAAGAGTAAAAAACATACATCCATACATACAAACTTTCGCATTTATAATATTACTTGCTCTTCTTGCGGCTTCGCTCGCGTGGAAATCAGTATATTTAATTAAAAGTAAAGTAGTTATTGTCAGTTAATACCGTGTGGTATCCGACAGAATAGAATAGATCACTTTCAATTCATACCGAGGTGTCGTAACAGGCGACTAAGGTATGTCTTCCCGCTGTGTGGTATCCGGCTGATTAGAATAGACCACTCTTATTTCTTACTGAGGTGTCGTAAAAGGCGACTAAGGTAAGTTGACCCGCAGTATCTGGTTGAATATAATAGACTATCCTCTTTCTTACCGAGGTGTCGTAAAAGACGACTAAGGTAAGTTGACGTCAGGCAGGCGGCCGGTCGTAGCATACATAGCCAAATCATGTGACAGCATAACATATTCAGACGACCCCACTTAGAGTGGGATAGGGGCAGGAGGATGAGGATAATGACAGTTATTGTGAGTTAACCATAAAAGATAGAAACATGCTATCGCGGACTCTTTTGTAGTATTTTGTAGAACTCTAGTACATTACTTAAGTGTATCTCTGTTTATTTACGCACCGCCGACTTAAGCTAGACTTAGGCGAGTTGTTTTACTTATTGCGCGACCTCTTTAACACAATTTACATAAAATCGTAATGTGCAGTTAACCTAAACCTACCGGAAGAATTGCACTACCTTTTAGAAAAAAAACCGTAAAAACACCAGTTCTATAAATTATAAGGAAATCTATCTCATACAGACAGCTTTTGAGAACTTTTTTTGTTTTCCGAAATTCAGATTATATACATATATGCAAGAATTAAGCTTTTAAAAGTGTGGATTACATCTTGTAATAATACTTTTATAAATATCACACATTTATTTTGTTCGAATTGACTGTATGCTGTTAGCCCTAACGGCTTTTACAGCGTCACCGGGCGGGACAGGCGAGCACAGAAGCATCATCTAAGTTGCGAAATAAGGAGAGCGGAGCGCAGAAGATCTACTAGCGTCGGGGAACATTGTCCTAAGGGTGCATCCTGTGAGGCCGGACCACGGCTTAGGGCGACGTGTAGTGGAGGGCTGAACGACACACAATACAAAGTATAACACGTATTATGGTAAATTAATTGCCTCGAGCAGTCTACCATGACGAATGACGTAATATGACTACAGTATTCAGTGACGTATAATTGACCTCAACCTTGACACTAACACATGGAAATATAAACGGTTTATGATACAAATCACTAATAACTTGATTTCATTTAGACTATATTGTAAGCTGTGGTAGCCCAGCGGTGAGACCGTGCGAATCTTTTGAGACGAACATGGGTTTGAACCCTGGGCAGGCACCAATGGGATTTTCTATTAAACCTTATGTGTCTTATTGAAAATTGCAATTTATAACTCGATTTTCGGTGAAGGAAAACATCTACTTGCACATTTGTAGAGAATTCTAGGGATATGTGTAACCTACCAATTCGCCTGCCGTGTGGTATCCGGCTGAGTAGAATAGACCAACCTCATTTCTTACCGAGGTGTCGTAAAAGGCGACTAAGGTAAGTTGACCCACCGTGTGGTATCCGGTTGAGAAAAATAGACCACCCCCTTTCTTACCGAGGAGTCGTATAATACGACTAAGGTAAGTTGACGTCAGGCAGGCCGCCGGTCGTAAAATATGTAGCCAAATCATATGACAACATGTTTGTAACATGTTGAGCCGACCCCACTTAGAGTGGGATAAGGGCAGGAGGATAATTATGTGTACCTACCAATCAGCGTGCAGCGTGGTAGGTTTTAGCTAAAATCCTTCTCTCCAGAATAGTCGTATTTTACAACACCACGGTAAGAAATGAAGGTGGCCTATTCTACTCAGCCGGATACCACACGGCGGGTCGGCTTACCCTAGTCGGCTTTTACGACACCTTGGTAAGAATTGAGGGTGGTCAGCCGGATACCACACGGCGAGCCTAAAATGGCTGACAGTAAAATCTGAAAGTTCTAGCTTAACTTCTACTAACCCTTCAGCTCCCTCAAGATATAAAAAAATAAACTACGTTATTCTATTCAATCTTTCCTTACATCATCATCATCATCCTCCTGCCCTTATCCCACTCTAAGTGGGGTCGGCACAACATGTTACAAACATGTTGTCAGATGATTTGGCTACGTATTTTACGACCGGCCGCTTGCCTGACGTCAACTTACCTTAGTCGTATTTTACGACTCCTCGGTAAGAAAGAGGGTGGTCTATTTTACTCAACCTGATACCACACGGTCAATCTTTCCTTACATAAACCGATTAAGTGGATTTCATCGTAAAAAAAAATGTAATGGTGACACATAATCTGTTATATTCGTTACTATGAAGATAAAAAAGATTAGATTTTGAACGTAATCATTCCTAAAAATATACTAATGCGCATTTTACAATAACAACTAAATCACCGGATTTTATGTGTATGAGGAAACTAGAGTGCGTCGGCGAAAGAATTTATTTGTGCATGCTAATATTATAAATGCGAAAGTGTGTTTGTTCGTTCTTCTTTCACATACGAAACATTAAGCGTCATCAGGAGATTATCTCCTGATGATGCTTCGGTTGAATTGTTGAGTTTGTGATAGTGAACGTATATAGTGCTTGTGTATTGTGGTGGCGGTGGTGGAGGTTCGTGCATGTGTTTTTACGAATCCTGCATGTATCAGGTATGATAACCGATTGTCCACTCTACATTTAGCATTATATATATTTTCTATTCTATCAAAATAATTTTATTATTAATTTTGTAAGAATTACTAATAATACACAAATATGAGACAAAAGCTTTTTTCTTTTATCATAGTGACTTGCAAAACGCAATCCGTAGAGTATTCGCTCATTTGCAGGCTTGCAATATGACAGTTGTCCACCGTATTAATTATAGAGATATTAGGGACCAAAGTCCATTTGTTAAAGTCGCTTTACACTGCTATTCATATTGGAAATACCAATGTTCACATCTTTTAATTTAGAGATTTTTAAATATATGCATTATTAACTAATATATACGTAAATATGAGACACGCGTATTTTTATCATAGTGACTTGCAAAACGCAATTCGCAGTTTGCTCATTTGCAAGCTTTCAATATTAAAGTTGTCCACGGTTATAATTATAGATAGATATTATGGATCAAAGTCCATTTGTTAAAGTCGCTCTACACTGTTACGCATAATAAATAAATATATGAGACAATTACACACACGGTCATCCGTTCTCAAAGTAATACATGTCATGGTAGACAGACAACTGATAAATTTGTGTATACATATGTATATTATTTTTAATTCGCTGTGTGGTATCTGGTTGAGTAGAATAGTACTACCCTTATATCTTACCGAGGTATCGTAAAAGGCGACTAAAATAGGTTGTTCCGCCGTGTGGTATTCAGTTAAGTAAAATAGACTACCCTCTTTCTTACCGAGGTTTCGTTAAATACGACTAGGTAAGGTAAGTTGACGACAGGCGGCCGGTCGTAGAATACGTAGTCATATCGTATGACAAAATGTTTATAACATGCTATGCCGACCCCACTTAAAGAAGGAGAAGGAGAGAAAGATGAATCTGATAATGTTTTATTATTTTTACTAGGTATTGCTTGCGATCATATCTGCGTAGTACGAACTACATTCTGTGTACATACAATTTATTAAAATAGTTCAAATCAATTCACTCGTTTTTAATTATGGATTGTAAACAAATAAATTATCACTTAGAATTAAATGTGATTCTATCCTCTGTGTGGTATCCGGCTGAGTAGAATAGACCATCCTCATTTCTTACTATGGTGTCATAAAAGGCGACTAAGATAAGTTGACCCACCGTGTGGTATCTGGTTTAGTAGAATAGACCACCCTCTTTCTTACCGAGGTGTCGTAAAATACGACTAAGGTAAGTTAACGTCAGGCAGGCGCCCGGTCGTTAAAATGCAGCCTAATCATTTGACAGCATGTTTATAACATGTTGTGCCGACCCCACTTAGAGTGGCATAAGGGCAGGAAGATGAAAGTGATGAGTTTATAAAATATTGTGTCGACCACACTTAAATTGGGATAAGGGCAGCAAGATGAATCTGATAATGTTTTATTATTATTACTAGGTATTGCTTGCAATCACATCTGCGTAAACAGTACCAGTACAAATAACATTCTGTGTTCATACAAGTTATTAAAATAGTTCAAATCAATTTAGTCGTTTTTAGTTATTGATTGTAAACAAATAAATTATCATTTAGAATTTTGGTGTGATTGTGTATAGAGAAAAAAAAATAAGATACAATTCTGCGTCAGTGCTCAAAAAATAGACATGCTATCTTTACTGCGACCGGTCAGTTATCACTGACAGGTGTTTTAGCTGATAAGCCTTGTCAGGTAATCTGTTAGGTTGCTACGCAAATTCAATCACTAATACGTTATGACGATTACCTTAATCTATATATATAAAAGAAAGTTGGTCTTAGTTACACTATTTATAACTCAAGAACGGATGAACAAATTCGGCTGAAAATTGGTGGAGAGGTTGCTTAGAACCAGGAGACGGACATAGGATACTTTTTATCCCGTTCGACCGCATTTATTTTATCCCATCAAGTCACTATAAAACGTGGTACAACAAAAACGACTATGACATGGAAAAACAAAACATAAATGACAGCTAAACGTAATTTAGTCTTTGGGTAAGTATGGCAAAAATTTGACAATTATCAAAATAGTAGTAGCTATAAACGTTACCACATAGTATAAAACAAAGTCGCTTTCTCTGTCTGTCCTTATATATCTATGTTTGCTTAAATCTTTAAAACTACGCAACATATTTTGATGCGGTTTTTTCAAAATATATAGAGTGATTGAAGAGGAAGGTTTATATGTATAATAAAATTCAATATGTAGTAGAGAAATACTGTGATTATCACTGAGTGACATAGGCTATATGCTTTATACCCGTGCGAAGCTGGGGCGGGACTCCTAGTATAAGATAAATAAGAGTGGAAAAGCAGCTTCGTAAGAGAAGAAAAAGTAATCATAATGTTTGATATTTGCGTACCAACTTTTTCTTAACTATAAGTTGTTTCATTTCGTAGGTTAGCTGGCAGAGATCTCTGTCATAGGGATAAATTGACCTTTGTACACTTTTTTACCAATAATGTTTTTTCCAACATCTTTTATGGTACATAAATAAATAAATAAATATTTGTACATAACACGAATATTTTTTTGTTGTTGGCAGTTTTGGTTGCATACTAATGCCGGGTCGCCACGCAGCGACTTTTATCGCCGTCGACTTGCCAGCGACTTTTAGCTTTTGTGGCCTCATTTTCTTTTCTTTCTTTTCTTGATTCTTTCAAAAATCTGGGATATGAGTGACGCACTAGAGACCTGTGTCGCTAATAAAAGTTAAGTTAAGAAACGGCCTGTTACTATCTCACTGCTTGGCTTAGGCCTCCTCTCTCCGTTTTTGGAGAGAAGGATTGGAGCTAAGACCTAACACGCTGCTCCAATGCGGATTGGTAGGTTACACATATCCCCAGAATTCTCTAGAGATATGCAGGTTTCCTCACGAAATTTTCCTTCACCGAAAAGCGTGTGATAAATTGCAATTATCAATTAGACACATAAATTTTAATAGAAAAAGTCATTGGTGCCTGCCAGGGGTTTAAACCCTAGACCTAGTGTTACCGCTGGGCTACCACAGCTTACCACAGTGTCGCTAATGGTAGGATCTTTTTTCCTTGCACTTCCTATTTCCAAAAGATATATAATATGAATGTGATCTCTCTGAGCTATGAATAACAGCTCTTACAGAGTTTTAGGTATAAGCAGAAGATTTCAGAAGAAATTCAATCATCGTTGATCGATATTTTTAAGTTATATAAAATTGAATAAAGTTTGCACTATAAATTCAGGTAAAGCTACGACGTGTAAGTTTATTCATCTATAGTAATATTATAAAGTGGAAAAATTTGTTTGTAATGTTTTCAGACAAAAACTTCTGGACCGATTTTAAAAAATGCATTTTTACTGAGCAAAAAAGGCTATATTACATTAAAAAAAATTAGAAATCGGTAATAAAAATGTAATAAGGTGTAAAAAATTTGTCATAAAAATCTACCATCGCATGCGCTGCGGAAACTATTGATGATATATTTAACAAAAATAAATGAATAGTCCGACTTAGTAGACTTTCCACTGCCATGAGATCGGTATGTACGCGGGTGAAACCGCGGTATATTACTAGTAAAGTATATATCAATTTGTTCAATGCTGATTCCGTCACAAGTTCACAACACACCAGTTGTCGTCCTCAATTGTAATCGATAGCACAGTACAAAGTCCATCTATTAAAGCACCTTCACAGTGACGAAAAAATTGTAAAGGTCATAGTTTAAATGAATATTCACTTCTTATCATAACTTCATTTTTGATATATGGTCACGTGTGAAGTGAAGTGTGTGAAGTGTTTATTAAAAAATCACACGTTCAACTCACTTATTAGTTAAATGAGTGAATGTTTTATTCATGACGTTACTTTTAGTTAAGTCCGAATATAGAGAATGGTTTCGACGATACGACATTAATATGCTATAATTTAATTTTTATTGTCTATTAACACAATGTCTTTAAATTTATATAAATTATTATTATTAAGTGAATCCACTTATCACTTAAACGTAGAACATAATTTTGGTATAATTCAATTTTTTTAAATAAGAAATATATATTTTAGAACAAAATAAATCTGATATATCTAATAAAGATCTGGCTTTGTTAGTATGGTTGACTGACCTGACGCGGCGCGCTTGTCCAAAACACAGGACAAAACATTATCACAGCATAAAACATAAAACAATTTTCTCTCCCTCTCACCAGTACTATTTACTTTTTAGGTCAAGGGTTTTTAGTTCCGTGTATCATAATAGGGTGCGGTCGTTGATCCTCTATAAATCGTATTTATTTTTTTTAAAACGTAAAATATTTCACTGAATTAACTGGTTTTTTTTGTATACGGGGCTGAGATGAGTGTAGGTACCTAAAAATTTATGTCGTATGTCGACATATATATGGATTCTTCAGACTTTCAGTACGAGCCATAACGGGCTCAGTTGAAGAAAAGAAGTATATCTTTATGTTAAATATCACTTGTATAAATTGCTTCAGCTTCTATAAATTAATTAATTCTTTCACACTTTAATGAAGAGAGCATATCAAAATCCATCCTGTGACTAAGTGAATGATTGAATGTCAAAACACGTATTAAAAGAACATTATCACCATCAAATCTTGGTTCTGATGAATGGATGAACGATTTATTTGTCTTCAACTTCACTCGCTTTAACTGAAGTACAAATACATACAATGAATTTATTTCGGACTTTATTTAGACAATATATCGTAATCAACCCTTGGTTTTAGTCATGCCTTATATAAGTTATAAAAATACAACAAATGTCAAAAATAAACTGCAAATGCGTAAATATATGAACTTCTTAAACTTAAACATAATTGCCTGCCTAAACAAAAATAATATACTACATATATTTTGTGTTACAATATATAATAATTTTCTTCATATTTTCAGGTAGTAAAAACAAGTCTTAGAGATTTTTGGAATTTAAGTTACATACATACAATTCATCTTGTTTTGGTCCATACACTGGCTCGGGACGTGTCACTCGCACTGCTCAATTGTTATCGAGATACTGACGGTCCAAAGTCCATCCATTAAACGCGTTTCACACTGTCACATGTACTACATTCAACAATTCAACATTCAATATATCTCTAGAGAACTAGGTATCTTTATATCCAGGAGTTATATATTAAAGTATGAAATGAGGAGCTGGATATATTTTACTTGCTTAAATATGGTGAATTGACTTTGAAAAATGTTTTAATGCAGATGACGATTGCAGTGTTCATTTCTATAACCACGGCACAATTTTCTACCGGTCAGAACTATTCAATTATGAATGATTATATCTATGTTAGGCTCGCTATCTACCAGAGCGGAAAGCAGATTAGTAGATAAGGGTAGATTATCCAGGTAAGCCAAGGGAGAAAGCAGTGTATGAGAAGAATATAAAGCAAGTCATTAGGGCTTCACTTCAAAGAGAATTAGGCATAGGAAAATTGGTTTTTAGATACACCGGTCAAGTGAGATTTTTAATAAGGCAGTCTCAACAAACTTTATATCCAACATCCAGTTTAGTGTGTGTGGTCAACCCACATGTATATTTATATAAAGACAAACATATGTTTGTCTTTATATTGATATCAATATCCATACACAGTCTCTAGCGCATCACGTCAGTAGCACCAGAGCCGCGGTCGAGAGTGTACGGGTAGTCACATATTATAAGTACGTGTTTGAGCCTGTGCTAAACTCATACAATACAAGTAAACTTCTATACCACATCCAACTATTTTAAATCCTTAACTTGACATATTTTGCTGGTATTTTGCCACCATAAGGCAAACATCCGCATCAACATCGTTCCGCATGAATCTTTGCGAAGGGATTAAAAAGATTTCTTCAATTAGTGGGCAGATGGACTTATATGAAAGGAATCTCAATTTGTACACGCGTTTTACTATAACAAAAAAACTGTGCAACTGACCTAATATATAAATGAATGAATACAATGTGTGAAAAGATTAAATAGAACTTTGTATGCTGATTCAGATACTGTTAATAGTACTAATTATTCATTAATGAATAAAGCGAATTTTACGATATGCTTACAAGGAAACCAGATGTGTTGCGAGGAATATTCTAATATTGTTTTATAAGAAAATCGTCTACATAAATAATTTTAGCCCATTAATAATAACTTTGTGTATAATTTGCGGAACTCATGCTTTCCGGAATCTCATAATACCAATTTCAAATTCTATTTCAAACCGCATCTCGTATTTGAAAATCTGTGTGCGGGTTTTTTTAACCTACAAGTATTTGATCGGGTTAGCGTAATGCCAATTTGTATGACGCTTCAACAGCGCCATCTAGTGACCGCTGTTCAAGTGTCATTAGCAAATCGGCATTACGCGATCGAGTAGTCAAATCAAATTAAATCAAAATCACTTTTTAATCGTCGAGGATCAATATGATAAATGAAGCTACAACTCAACAGCTGCTTCAGAATGTTGCTCTTACCGAGAAGAACCAGAAAGAAAGTAACAGTCATTCTTTTAAACATTTAGAATTTTACATTATTAAACCGCGGTTTTGTTTGAAGCTGAATTTCTAATCCAGGCATTTTATCATCCAAATAATCTTCAATTTGTAATATGCTTTACGTATAATGCCCAGTTCACATTATTCCAGTCCAATAATCCAGCGAGTCAATCCAGTCCAGTGCTGGACTGGATTATATCGATTACATTTTTCCAATCATTAAAAGCTGTCGCATCTGTATCAATAGAATCCCACAAATAAAACAATACGTGTTCACTGTTTAGCGTGGTAGTCAAGCACTGGATTCAACTGGATTGGGACTTTCACCGGAAGATAGAGGAAATTGTGGAGCACCATATACTTTATCCTAGAACTCTCGTAAGGTCCAGATTTAAAATTGTTGATTTAAAATACTGGTAAAATTATGTGAGACACTGATTTCCACGCGGACAAAGCCGCGGGTAGAGTGTTATCTAAAATCAGTTTGGGTGAAAAAAAAGTTCATATTTGGCCATTTGACGATAACTCTACGATCACATATATAGATTGTAGATGTAATAAACACAATGTGAGGGGTGACATTTAGGTATAATATTGAAATTTTAAGGCATAGTATTAGGTATTGCATGAATCAAACATTACCTTGTGTAGCACCTAATTACTCATAATGTGTCCAGGCATTTCGAACAAAGAAATATGTAAACAGATAATTTTGTAATCTCAAAAAATTAATGCGTCATTCTGATGTTTATATTATACAAGGCATGTGATGTAAATATGCTAAATTTATATACTTGTGGTACCCGCGAATACCTTCGCGTTTTTTTTTCTATTCCCGAAAGATAAACGGAACTTTATTTTATACAAGCTACAACCGCGGGCCCGTGTGTGCTCAGTTTTTCAAAAAGTTTTGCCTATTTTAAATTAATAAAACCGTAATGTACTATTAATATAAACCTTCCTCAAGAATTAGATCATCCTTTGAGGTAATCAGTTTAAAACTCCATCCAGTAGATTTTGAGAAAGTCGATCACGTACGAATAGACAGCTTTTAGCGACATCGTTTTATATGTATAGATGTTAACCCAATATGTAAGCTACATATGTGCAAAAAGTTATCTACATTGCGCCAGCGCATTAGCTATAAAAGCTCAGTAATACTCAACGTGTGATATATATTTATTAATACTAAGCTGTTATAATGAACAAACCATACTGAATAACCAGGCTGGCCTGTTGGCGATTTTGCCAGTGGCCCTTCTATGGGTCCCGAGTTTGATTCCCACTGAGTGCCAATTTGTTGATTCTTTGATTCTGGGTGTATATATGTATCAAAGTATTTATTTTTTAAATTTTATCACCATGTCACCCATTGCATAGGTAACAAATTACTTACTTGGGAGACAGACAACAGTATGTAAGTATCTCATATATTTTTTTATTTATAACTATTCTTAGCTTTTTCAATAGCCCTGTGGTATCCGGCTGAGTAGAATATACCACCCTCATTTCTTACCAAGGTTGTGTAAAAGGCGACTAAGTTAAGTTAACCCACCTTGTGGTATCCGATTTAGTAGAATAGACCACTCTCATCTTACCGAGGTGTCGTAAAATACGATTAAGGTAAGTTGATGTCAGGCAGGCCACCGGTCGTAAAAACGCAGCCAAACCATGTGACAGCATGTTTATAACATGTTGTGCCGACCCCACTTGAGTGGGATAAAGGCAGGAGGATGATGAACTATTATTAGCTTTTTCATATTTGAACACAGTAACAGATCAGTTGATATTTGGATACGCACAAAATTTAATGACTATCTCTAGTCATATACTAGTTTTTATATAGGCACAGAAGCATTATGATGCTGTAGGCACAACATAGTTAACATGATGTAGTATTAACATGATGCAGCAATATACTGCATTCATTAATGTGCCGTGATCAATAGCTAGGTCTAGTTTCACCCACTTACAATTGATGCTAATCATTGTGTCCTTAACTATTTCTGAACTCAATAAAGACTAATAATGAAATAGGTATACTAACAGTACAATGTATATTGGAATTGAATAGCAAATAAATGTTATGTTTTAAGAATATTATAGACTACTAGCAATCGCCAGCGGCTCTGCTTGTAGAAAGATTAAAACCGTAATAAACAATAGTATTTTGATAACCATAAAAATGGTTAAAGTTCGTAAACCGTAACAGCTAGACATATGCTGTCGCGGACTTTTATAGGGGAACAATTTTGTAATACATGATTTTTGGATAACTTTCACTGTTTACTCAGCACATGCAAGGAAAGCTTTAAATTTTGCCATTTTCGTACAATTTTTTATTGCTGCTACTCTCCTATTCATCTTATATATATTGCCTATTGCCTTCCTCGATAAATGGACTATTTTACACTGATAGAATTTTTCAAATCGGTCTAGTGGTTCCTGTGATTAGCGCGTACAAACAATCAAACAAACAAACTCTTCAGCTTTATATATTAGTATAGATTAACATCCTGCGGTTCCACCTGCATACATACCGATCTCATGGCATTGGAAAATCTATTAAATTGGACTATTGGTTTATTTTTGTTAAATATATCAACAATAGTTTCCACAGCGCATGTGTTGACAGATTTTTATGACTAATTTTTTACACTTTATTACATTTTTAGTGTGGATCCCTATTTTTTTAATGTTATGTAGCCTATGTTGCTCAGTAAAGATGCAGCTTTCCAATTTGAAAGAATGGTCCAATTTCAAGTAGTTTTTGTGTGAAAACATTACAAACATACATACAAATTATTCCTCTTATAATTTTAGTAGTATTTTGATTATTTGTAGAAAGTTTGATCACAAGCAGCGTAAGTTTTATATTTTGTGATTAATAAGATAAAATAAAGTACTAATAATCAAATAGGTGTACTTCAATACAATGTATATTTACATAATATATCATGAAACAAAGTCAACCACTGAGTTTGTCTGGTTGTGCGTAAATCTACTAAACTTATAATGTTTGGGGCTCGTTGTTACAGTTCTGGTGGTCAGGTTACTTAGTGTTATTTATTAGGTTACTTACTGCCATACGGTTATCGCATGATAACAAATAACGTGCGCCAAAATATGTATCAGTAGAATTGAAAATATGTTCAGTACATTTTGAAAAATCAATCACATTTTCACACAAGACAAAAAGATTATGTGTACTTTATTTTATGATATGAATACATTTAGTTGTATATCGTAATTAATAATCTAAATGTTTCATAATTACTAAATAAGGTAAATAGTAAACATAATTATGGCCAGAAATAGTTAAAATATTATGTAGCGTTCATAAGAATCAATTTACTGCAACATATACTGGATATGTAACAAGTATGAGATCAGATAAATAAATATTTCTCACAAATTGGAGGTCATAGCCATCTAGTTCCGGAACTGAACTCACGAAAAAAGGGCTTATTGTTTACTAAAACGTGCAATGATATAGTATGTCGTAAGAAGTATTTTAAAGCGTTTATATAATTCTAACTAATCCATGTATAAAATCCATGTATCCATTGTATGTTAAACAGACAAAAGTAAAAATTTTCCATTACATCGAATATGTACTGAGATGAAACGCGAAGCTTAATTGAGTCCAGTTAAATTGGTTTCACAATGTAAATGTAAAAGATATTGTGTACTCACCTTCGTCGCATAGTCCCATGTTCAACGCTACTGATTTAATTTCTACTTAACTTACTGATTAAGTTCCAAAACTCAATATTTACTAATAAAACTTAGATATAAAAAAAACTCGAGTTACAAATTAGCGAATAGTGATTACAAATTGACATTGACAACTGATTTGAAATATTTGACATTTGTGTGTTACTGACATTTTAACAAAGGTGAACGAATGTTATTATGAATGCACTGCTAAGTTGCGAAAAAAAATAGATATCTAAAAATAACTATTCAGTATCAAAATCTTACATCTAATAAAAACAATCAGTAATGGATATATATGTACTAGTTCCATTTTAAATTTGAATTGATAAGAATTTATTATTGACATCTAGTGACTGAATACAGAATTAATTTATAAGTAAAGGTTAAAGCTAGATGGCGCTTATATAAATGCGTAAGAAAATAAAATTTTGTTATTGCATAAATAAATTTAAAGTGAATATTACAAAAAGGCATTTGAAAAATAAATAAATTTGTATTATGTATAATATGATTATTCCAGTTTATGCTGCATAAACAGTTACAGTAGTACGCTTTTAAATGTTGTATCGTATAACCTTCATTTATGCAAATATGGCTATATAATACAAAATTAATGGGCATTAATTAACTTTTGTTACCTATTTCTGAGGTACCTAAAAGAGATTCAAAACGAGTGTCAACAAAATACCTATTGATTTTTTGTGAATTCTTGTAGAAAGTAAAGGACTATTACAATGTTATTCTTATTGGTTTATTTTTACTGGAATTAGTACATATTAAAAAATAGAGGCACTCTGCGTCTAATAAATATATCTAACTAGCGGCCTGCCCCTGCTTCGCACGGGTATAAAATATATATCCCATGTCATTCAGTGTAAAAAAATGATTAAAACCGATCCAGTAGTTTTGATTTATTCATTACTGCCCGTGGTCCGCAAGCGTTAAATTTGGAGAAAAACAATTTCCTTTCCCTATACCAAGAAGATTTCCTGCTATCTTTGGAATATCTAAATTCATATAGTACATTTTTACTTATTTACTTTTACATTTTCCCTATGTATTTTATTTTTACAATTAATTACAGAATGTCTTTAAACAAACTCTTGAAAGAGCGAAATAGCTGCTAAAGTCGAAGTGTTATAGGGCGAAGCGCGGCGTCCTCACGGCATTTTAAATCTGTAATATCTCCGAAAATGTTCACTTAAATTACATGCTGTAAACGGCCATATTGATCTATATTAAATCAACTATTTATTTAAGGTACTTAATTGGATAAGGATTAATGCTGTATTGTATAAAAATTGCTTCAAAAATATGGCATTATTTTTCGTAAAAAGTAAATGACAAAAAATGCTATAGTGGGATATCCATAAGAGATAGACATATACCATCGCGGACTTTTCTGTAGACCTTTTCAAGGTGTACAAATACTTAGTACATCATTTTGATAAATCTCGTAGGTTTAAGCCTGCGTTTGCAATGTAAGCGGAAAAAAATGTAATTATTTACAGAAACCTCAAAAATTACAGTATTTCTCTACTATGTATTGAATTTTATTATACGTACAAACCTTCCTCTAGAATCACTCTATCTATTAAAAAAAACGCATCAAAATCTGTTGTGTAGTTTTAACGATTGAAGCATACATAGGGATATACGGACATAGGGACAGACAGAGAATGCGACTTTGTTTTATACTATGTAGTGATATTATTTATTTTTACAATTGATTAGACAATGTCTTTACATACAACATTCATAGCTTTTTTATCATTAGACAATATAAACTTGAAAGATGGACATTTAGTTGCGCCTCCGGTCGCTGCTAAATTCGAAGTGCTTATAGGTCGAAGCGCGGCCTCCTCGCGGGATTTTAAATCTGTAATATCTCCGAAAATGTTCACTTAAATTACATGCTGTAAACGGCAATATTGATCTATATTAAATCAACAATTTATTTAAGGTACTCAATTGGATAAGGATTAATGCTGTATTGTATAAAAATTGCTTTGAACATGAGGCATCATTTTTCGTAAAAAGTAAAGGAAAAAAACTGCTATTGTGGATTATCCATAAGAGATAGACATATACCATCGCGGACTTTTCTGTAGACCTTTTTAAGGTGTACAAATACTTAGTACATCATTTTGATAAATCTCGTAGGGTTTAGCCTGCGTTTGCAATGTAAGCGGAAAAAAATGTAATTATTTACAGAAAACTCAAAAATTACAGTATTTCTCTACTTCGTATTGAATGTTATTATACGTACAAACCTTCCTTTTGAATCACTCTATCTATTAAAAAAAACCGCATCAAAATCGGTTGCGTAGTTTTAAAGTTTTATGCGTACATACGGAAATATGGACTTTGTTTTATAATATGTAGTGATTTGCATGTTTAAATATATTGAACCATTTTTTTTAACATAAATTCTGCTCAAATAAAAAAATTAATAAAATTTAATAAAATTCTAGCAAATCTATATAAAAAAATTATTAAATATACTATATATTTAAGGTAGATATGATTTAAGAGTTCCTGAAGTGTGACGTTAAGTGATTATTTTTTATTCTTTTTAATTTTACACAATGATCAAACATAACAATAATTACATAATTATTAATACATATGCAAAATAACGTATGCTCAATACACACGGGCATTAAAGAGATAGATGATAAACTTTATTTGCTTTCTGATAATTGTATGGCAAAGTTAGGTCTGGATTCCGTACTCTAGTTAATAAGTCCATGGTTCAATCCCTTTGAGATATGAACAACGATGTGCGCTGGTCTTTTCTATCGGTCTACAGAGAAATCCATTGCAATATCATTAGCGTTTTATATTTTTACAACAAACCAGTTGTTTCTCTTGAATTAATTCCATTGAGCTATTGTCGCGGAATTGAATAGCACATAAATGTTATGTTTTAAAAATATTATAGATAAAAGTATTTTGATTATTTCGAGAAGGTCAAATCACGCAGCGCGACTTTTATATTGTGAGATTAATAAGATGAGCGATCTTATTGCACGTTTGTTACATTTTTAGATAGTTTTAAGTGTGTCAAGTTCATTATTCACGCGTTGTATTCAGACTGGAAATAAAATAATAAGTTTCTTATATTATTTCTGGTAATTTTTTTATTATTGCTATGTCATAATTTATAGAACTAGGCGTTACTTTGCGGAGATCCATAATACAAGACTAATAAAAATATTATTGTTTTGCCATAATCCGCAATAAAAGAAAATATTTGTAATGCTAAATGTAGAGTGTACTATTCGTTCTCATACCTGATACATGCAGAATTTGTAAGAACTCATGCACTACACGACACCGATAACACAACAATACACAAGGACTGTACACATTCACCACCACAGTCTCAACAATTGTTTCGTCTGTAAACTGTCTTATCTTTCAGGTAAGACAATTCACAGACAGAAATGTTAATTCTTTATAGACATCGAAGCAGCAACATTTGTTTATATTGCTTGCCTTCTTACCAGTATGTCTTATGAAATACTGTTATGGGGTAAAAGCGCAGTGATCAGAAAAATATTGTATTGCAAAAAATAGCCATACTTTGTATTCACAATTTAAGTAGCCAAAATTCCCCGCAAGAGAAGTTTAAATAAATACGAATGCTTACAATAAATTCACAGTATATATTTAGCAAGCTGTGATAGCCCAGCGGTGTGACCGTGCGACTCTTTCGAAAGGGTCACGAGTTCAAACCACGACAGGCACCAATGAATTTTTCTATTAAAACTTATGTGTCTAATTGATAATTGCAAGTTATCACACGCTTTTCGGTGAAGGAAATACATCGTGAGGAACCCTGCATATCTCTAGAGAAATCTGGGGATATGTGTAACCTACCAATCCGCATTGGAACAGCGTGGTAGGTTTTAGCTCCAACCCTTCTCTCTAGGAACGGAGAGAAGAGGGCTATGCCCTATTTTTAGCAATATACTTTTTGTGCATAGATTATAAAAATATTGGCGATGTGTGTATGGAAATAAAGAAGGAAACGACATAAGCTTGTGGTTTCCAAAAGAAGGTAAGTTTATGAGCTTTGGCATAGGATTCTACAATAAAATTTTAGGATTACATAAGAGTCAGTGGATTTAGCTACGCTTCAATCTTGTACAGAAATGAGGAAATGTTTTAATTTATAAGAATTATATTTTGAAAAGAGTTACTTACTGGCTCTTCTCGGTAGAGACAACTTGCCGAACCAATTTACAGTTGACGATTTAAAGCACTTGTTTATAAGTTTACTTGAATAAAGAATATTTTAAATTTGAATTTGTCTGGAATTCGTAAGTCATTCTAGTTTTTATCATAGTATCAAGTACATCACAATCGAATATTCTGATAATCGACAATAGGATAAATGATAATCTCTTGAGCGACCTTAACACAGGCTATGTTTTGACAAGTTAAAAGTGGCCGATTATAATCTTTGCTTTTAAGTATACTCGCCTACAATTTCAAGTGCAAAGCGTTCAACTGTTTCTGCCTGGAGTGGAAGATAAGTATCAAATTCAAAATATCCTTGTTCGAGATGTTTTTACAAGCACTTTCGAATTGTTAAATAGTAATTACCATGATATACTGGTTCGATAATCGATATAAGCTATGGTAGCACTGGGTAACACGGTGTAACTCTTTCGAGGAGGTCTAGGGTTCAAACCTGGGCAGATACCAATGAGTTTTTCTGATAAAAACTTATTTGTCTAATTGATAATTGCAATTTATCACACGCTTTTTGGTGAAGGAAAACATCGTGAGGAAACCTGCATATTCTAGAGAATTCCGGAGATATGTGTAACCTACCAATCCGCATTAGAGCAGCGTGGTAGGTCTTAGCTCCAATCCTTCTGTCCAAAACATGTTTATGGCATGTTGTGCCGACCCCACTTAAGAGCGGGATAAGGGCAGGAGGATGATGTTAATGGAAATATGTGGAGACCTTTAATGACTCTGACGTGTATTTTGGCAATATACCGACCACAAATTGGCAGGGCAACCCGAATGCACTCGGTCACTCAATGACACGTATCATTTAGATCAAAAGTGACGCGCGCTGACGCGATCCATTCATACCTGCGGCGTCGTAAAGGTCAGTTTTGATTTGGATGCCTGTATTTATTTTGAAGCGAATTAATCTTGTGCGGGGTCACGAGTTCAAATCTCGGGCAGGCACCAATGAGTTTTTCTATTAAATCTTATGTCTTATTGCTATTTAACACACGCTTTTTTGTGAAGAAAAACATCGTGAGGAAACCTTAATATTTGGAATGGGCACAACATGTTATAAATTTGTTTATACATGATTCGGCTGGTATTTTACGACCGACCGCCTGCCTGACGTCAACTTACCTCAATCGCCTTTTGCGCACTTCGGAAAGAAAGAGGGTGGTCTCCTATACTCAGCCAGATACCACACGGCGCAACTATTTTAAGCCTTTATTGAATATTAAGAATATTGTAAAAAAGTGCGGCTCAGCAGAGTTAAGCGGTGGTAGCCGAATGGTTAAAGTATCGAACTTGCGATGGAGAGGTCGTGGGTTCGAATCCCGGCCATTATACTACCGACGTGAACCCACTCCTATCACAAGCATTTAGCTTAGCTGAAGGGGTTAACAAGTTTACTGGTAAATTGTAACCCAAATTGCTAGTAACCTTTTATTTTAAAATACTTTTTTTAACCTCGTTACAGCGCCACAACCATCAAGATATTATACTAGCATAGGGGAGTCATAGGCAATATCTCATAAGTAATAGTGTCTCAGTAATTAGGCTGGAATTTTAAAAGATATAAGAAATATTAAAAATAGTCGAGGTGTTGAGGTGAGAATCAAAGGTAGGTATTTTCACCTCTCTAGACCGCCCGTTCCCCAAATGAGCTATCGTGATTTGACGTTTAATGGCGAAAATTATTTTTTGAATTCAACATAAATAAAGATAAACCGATTTTTTTTTAATGAAACCTAGGTAGATCGATTTTTTTCTCCCAATACTCCCTACATGAATTTCATGATAATCGTTGGAGCCGTTTCCGAGATACGGAAAATATATACAAGATTAAATCAACTAAATATTAAAGATAAAGATGACCAAAACTAAGTCATAAACACAAAGACACGCATCAATTTCTAAGTGTCTATTATGGGATCATGGCGACCGAACACGAAATTTAAATTCATAACAGAACCTATGTTTTTTGCGAACTTTTTTTTCTATTTTTCTTTAACCATAAATAATATAGTTATTCTACGGCATCTTGTTATATCTGTAGTTGGCATAGGTTGTGAAGCCACTGGCAACAGCAGTGCATGCCTGCATCCGTCAAAAGGTTATTAATAAATACGCCTACCATATTAAATTTTCAACTGATGTATTACCGTAATATTCAATTTGTATATAAATTATTAGTACCGATAACCGGTTTTTTTACAGATATACATAGATATGAAATGGATCATAGAGTTATTATAGAGTACGTAAGCCAGCCTCAAAAGAGCCCTATTATAATAAAGCTAAAGAAAATGACAGTGTATCTTTGTGTCTTATTTTTATGTGAGATAAAAGTAAGATAAGGATATGAGTTTCATCTTCCTTTTCATTATTTAATGTGACACTCTCATTTAACGAAATGTCAATGTCATTTACAGGCCATAGAGTTTTTATACTGAGTGTAGGAAAGCCAGCCTAAAATGTAGCCTACCAAAATAACGAGAAATAAAGAGAGCGTATGTAAATGAGAGTGTATCTATCTCTGTTTTTTATGTGTAATTAGATAAAGATGAAGTTTACGAGTTTACTCTTCCTTTTCATTATTTACCTATGTGACACTCTCACTTAACGAACTGTCATTGTCATTTACAGGCCTGTCTATGGCTCATAGAGTTATTATACTTCGTACGGAAGCCAACCTAAAATATGCCTATTACAATAGAGAGAGCAAATAAGAATGTATCTGTCTCTCTTTTTTATGTGTGATTAGATAAAGATAAGTATAAAAGTTACATCTTCCTTGTTATTATTTATTGTAACACTCTCACTTACAGACCTGCCTGTGGCTCTTTTACTCTATTAAACTATATAAATAATACATTGACTGGCCCTTTAGCGCAGTGGGTAGTGAACCTGCTTTAAGCTCCGCGGGTCGCGTGTTCAATTCTCTCCGAAGGCCAACATTGTCTATAAACAATTTGTTGTTTGTTCGAGCCTGCGTGTATATTTGTGTTTAACTATTTATTTAAAATTGTATATGTATATATTCACCAGTTGTACCACCCATAAAACAAGTATTAGGATACTTACACGAGACTGTTAATTCAGGCTTTCAAAAAGGGTTTTCTCATAAAAGACGGAATTTAAAGAAAAAATTAAACAGTGTGATGACATTTGTTTTTTTTAAACAAAAGTTAGTGCCTGAGCGATTTTGATTCCGTGAATCTTAAGTGAAAACAGATTAAGCTATCACAGCTTATCTACTTGATTCGCTAAATGTAGAAATTTCATGCTTGATGCAATATTATTGGCAGAGATTCAAAATATCTTTTATGTAATAAAGGCCACTTAGATATAATATGAATACCGGTTTTGTAAATAAATACACGTTTCATATGAGCACTTTATGGTTATTTTAAACTTAAGTTCTTTTCTTCTTTATCAAATAGTTTCGTGTACATCTCATTCATTTATTTTAATTACAGATATTTCGAGTCGGTTGGTATCCGGCTGAGTGGAATAGACCACCCACATTTCTTACCATCATCCTCCTGCCCTTATCCCACTCTAAATGGGGTCGGCACAGCTTGTTGTCACTTGATTTGGCTACGTATTTGACAACCGGCCACCTGCCTGACGTCAACTTACCTTAGTCGCTTTATAAGACTACTACGCGTTACTTTGCGGAGATCCATAATACAAAAGTAATAGTAAAATTATTTTGCTATAATCCGCCATAAAGTAAATAAACAATGTATATAATGCTAAATCCGCTTTCATACCTGATTCATGCTGGATTCGTAAAAACACATGCACATACCTCCACCACCGCCACAATCACAAGCACTAAATACGTTCACTATCACAAACTCAACAATCGTTTCGCCCCGCAACCGAAGCATCATCAGGAGATAGACTCTAAATCCGTGTTTATGAAAACGGATAGTCCACTCTACATTTAGGATTATATATATTTTCTATTTACTTAACCGCGGATTATAGCAAGATAATTTCATTATTACTTTAGAAAAGTTCGTATTACAAAGAATATATCACTCTACGACATAATCGCAAAGGTTTGCGAGTTTATCGTGTCGTCGCTCTTCATATTAAACCTTTTAAAAAAGTACAAATAAGACCAAAAGGTAAAGCTAGGTCATTCAGACATTAAACTTAAGAAGCGTCGGCCATCGTTCTAAATGCAATCAAAACAACTTGCGTTATAACATACAACAATAAAGGTGATAACCTGACTGTATAATTTAACTCGACAGTCACGTGTTTTAAACTAAGTACTTATTATTTACCTTGCTCGGTAATTAAAAAAAAAAAACAACTCCGTGTGGTATCCGGCTAAATAGAATAGACCAACCTCATTTCTTACCGAGGTGTCGTAAAAGGCGACTAAGGTAAGTCGACCCGCCGTGTGGTATCCGGCTGAGTAGAATAGACCAACCTCATTTCTTTCCGAGGTGTCGTAAAAGGCGACTAAGGTAAGTTGAAACACCGTGTGGTATCGGGTTTAGTAGAATAGACCATTCTCATTCTTACCGAGGTATCGTAAAATCGACTAATAGTATATTGGCGTCAGGCAGGCGGCCGGTCGTAAAAACGCCAAATCATGTGATAGCATGTTTATAACATGTTGTGCCGACCCCACTTAGAGTGGGATAAGGGCAGGAAGATGATGATATGAAAAAAAATAGTTGGGCAGGTGGGGCTCGAATCTAGGTATTTTCACCTCTCTAGACCGTCCGTTCCCCAAATGAGCTACGTTTGATAGCGAAAATTGTTTTTAGAAATTCAACGTAAATTTAAGTATTTTCCTGAAAACACGGATAAAAAGATCTTTTTTTATATCAAACTTAGCTAGATCGAATTTTTCTACCCAAAAATCGTTGCAGCCGTTTCCAAGATTCGGAAAATATATTTCTATATATAAATACAAGATTAACTCATTTAAATATTAATATAGTATTTTTTGTACGCCTTGTCTATTAGCAGATAAACGTCGCTTAATTAGTAATAACAATAATGTTCACAAAGCTTGACCTACGGCAGAAAAAGCATCTGATAATTTAAAAAAAATATATAAATTTATACAATTTAATCCCTTGCATTATTGATAGCAAAATTATTTTTTCCTAATTATTAATAAAAACAATCATCATCCTCCTGTTCTTATCCCACTATAAGTGGGATATGTTACAAACATATTGTCACATGATTTGGCTACATATTTTACGAACGGCCGCCAGCCTGACGTCAACTTACTATAGTTAGCACGCATTCTTTTAGGATATGTATAAAATTTTCCCAACCTTTTCACTAATTTAATAATTAAACTCTGCGTATAACGGGACGCTGCGGTACGCACAATAAGAAAATTACCGACATTTCGTAACGGACCCATAGAGGGGGATCCCTTGGGAAATCTGGTGACTTGCGTGTATAACAGTTGTGATAAATCAATTAATAATTGTGAGGATAAATGTTTTGGATGTGCCACAAATAAAACTCCGAATACCCTTTTTAAAATATATCTTTAAACACAACAGCATGGTTACATGATACAATACCAAGCCCGTTGCCCGACTCAAAAAGCTGGCGCTTGCCCCCTCAAATTGAAGTTTTATCGTCTACGATTCTCTGACGGAAGTTACGTGGGTTGAATAGCTGTTTACCCAAGTGACATCTGGCAGAGACTAACAATAATTTATCTAACAGTAAGTAACAGGCTAATATAACCTACTGCTTGGCATAGGGAGCATAGGGTTGGAGTTAAGATCTACCAAGCTTTTTTCTTACCAAGATCTCGCCTAATGGAAAGCAAAAGATGCAACCTAAGGTGGACCACTGTAGTGCCTATTCACTCTTTTTTTGAAATTTTGAAGATCGTAACAGTCCGGAAAGATAGATGCAGGAAAAGAATTCCACATTTTGGACGTGCGCAATAGAAATGATGAGCCAAAGCGTTTCGTGCGTATTTTGGGGATATTATTTTTTTAGCGATGGAGTCCCTCGTGGCGTCTGTTTGTCCAGTAGTAGAATGGTGAGGGAGGGATCAGATCAAAAAAATCTGTGGCAGTTTGCCAGATAAATATTCTCCGAAATATATTCTGTAAAAAACAGAAAGTGATGCAACTGTACGCCTGTATTTAGTTACGCGAGCCGTCTTTTGAGCCAGCTTACTTTCGACTATAATTCTTTTCGCGCGTCGATCTACTGAGTCGCGTGCCTAAAGCTGTGCTAATACGAATTAGTATTTTACAGATATCCCCAGAATTCTAAAGATATCCAGGTTTTCTCACGATGATATTCTTCATCTACAAAAGCCTACAAATAACGTAGAAACAAGATATTTAAATAGCAAAAAAGACTATTGCTATTTCACAAGTCAATTTATACAAAGTAAAAAAGTAAAGTAACGGCCTGTAACTATCCCACTGTTGAGCGAAGGCCTCCTCTTTCCGTTTTTTGAGTTGAGATATATCAGTGACTGGTTCTTCTACGTATCTCCTCATTTCTGATTTGATCACGTAGCGATACTCCAAGCATAGCTGGCTCTATCGCCCGCTGATTGGCTCTGAGCTTTCTTATGAGGCCCATAGTCAGCGACCACGTTTCGGATCTCATAACTGGCAACACGCGACGCTCAATAATTCTATGGTTTTTATAAAACAATGACTGTCGAATTTTTTGCTGCTACGACGTCATGTTTGAACTACGAGTATAAGTAATAATAAAACAAACTTTTTCACGATATAAAAATATACTTAATATAATAAATATACTTTATTATACAAAATGTTGACCCGCCGTGTGGTAGAACAGGCCACCCTCATTTCTTACTGAGGTGTCGTAAGAGGAGACCTGCCTGCCTGACGTCAACTTATTATAATAAGTTGACGTCAGGCATATATAAAATAACTAGTCAAAACATGTTTAAAACATATTGTGCCGACCACTTAGAGTGGGATAAGGCCAGGAGGATGAATGGATGGAACTAATAGTGAGAGGAGAAAAGTGAGACCTTACCAGTGGGTCACGGGTTTAAAACCCGGACAGACACCAATAAGGTTTTCTATTTAAACTTATGTACTTTATGTTATACTAGCTGTATCCCACGACTTCGTCTGCGTGGATATAAGTAAGTAAAGTAAAAAGAAGCCTACATGTTGCTCCTTTTCTAACTTTCATTTAAATTACCCATCAAAACGGTTTAGCTGTTACGAAGAATATATTAGTAGTCTTTTAGTGAAACCTTACGCAAATTCATCTACTCGTGAGCAAATTCATCTATCTATTATGAGAAATTCGATCACATACAGACAGACAGCTTTTTATTTTATAATATGTTTAGACATCGTACGCTTTTCAGTACAGAAAAAGATCATCAGGAAACCTGTGTATCGCTGGAGACTTCCTAGGATGAGTTAGCCTCGGCCCATATCAGGGAAACAGCGTGAAGACCTGGAGCTGCGGTGGAAATGTCTGAATCCGGCAAACGGCGGAAGTATGCATCTCTCATCGAGAGTTATATATTTGTCCCGTTTGCAGTTGAGACCGTAGGGCCATGATGTCAAAATATCCGTTGGCACCATCCGTTTCCGTATACGTTTTAACACGACGTTTAATTGCCTCTTCAGGTGACAAGAGGGCTGAATCCTTTTTCGCACAAAGAGTCAGCTCAGCGATTCAGCGCGGAAACGCTGCCAGCATTCTTGAGACCATTCCACGTGGGCATGATTTGTATAGTCCTAGCGTGTAAGTAATTTAAAATAGATATAACTTGTTCATTTTTGCTTTATATAAATGTAATTCGAAATATACTTTATTTAAGTAAACTCTTTCCAGTACTTTCGAATCGTCAAATTTTTAAAGAGATCCAAATAGTGGCTTTGTGTTTCTAAGCTCCGAAATTTCTCTCTAAAGGGAGAGACTAAGCCTACGGGATAATAACAGGCAGTTAATTTATTTACCGAAACAGTGTGAACACTCGTTAAACCTGTTAAATATTAACAATTACCATCTATAATATGTGTGAATATATAAAACATACATCCACTTGACCTTCGCTGTTATTGTAATACATAATACTAAAATTGTTTATTACTTTAAACACTGATAAGTATTATCTCACGTCATATCTAGAAAATTACTATTTCAAGTTTCTTTATAATTATATTTATATTCAAATTACAATTATTTTTAATGAATGAATTTGAATAAGTGTTTGAATATACTGAATTGAACAATTTCAAGTAAAATAAATCCTGTTTTCGTCTACAAAGTTTGTTAGTGTTCAATTGAACCAAATTTTAAGAATATTTTTCCAATTTAGCCGTGAAAGAACAAAATATGGACGGACAGACAGAATGGCGGATTTATACAATTTGTATATATAATACTAGCTTCAGCCCGCGACTATGTCAGCGTCGTTTTAAGACCTATTATCATAAAAATTTCGACGTAACTTTGCACCACAAATATACTCTAAAGAAAGTTTATCATCATCCTCCTGCCCTTATCCCACTCAAAGTGGGGTCGGCACAACATGTTATAAACATGCTGTCACATGATTTGGCTGCGTTTTAACTACCGGCCGCCTGCCTGACGTCAACTTACGCTAGGTAGTCGTATTTTACGACACCTCGGTAAGAAAGAGGGTGGTCTATTTTACTAAACCGGAATCACACGGTGGGTCAACTTACCTTAATCGCCTTTTACGACAAATCGGTAAGAAAAGAGGTTGGTCTATTCTACTCAGGCAGATACCACACGGCGGGTCGACTTACCTTAGTCGCCTCTTACGACACCTCGGTAAGAAAAGAGGTTGGTCAATTCTACTCAGCCGGATACCACACGGCTAACTCAGCCGGATACCACACTCTAAAGGAAGTTTATCGAATTTTTTAAAAGATTACTTAAACTCAGGTAGATTACTAAATGTTCGCGAATTATTTATCTAATTACTTATTGTCGATATGTGCCCAACGTGACGTTAATCGTTACTAACTTATGACACATATTGACGCGATAAGAGTTCTTGAGCGCGCATTGACCCGGATTTGATTATGTTACATGACAATAATAAAACGTTTTGTCTTTAACAACTTTTTATATGACTCTGGCTAAGTTTTTATATGACAATAATAAAGCGTTTTGTCTTTAAAAACTTTTTATATGACTCTGCCTAAGTTAAATAAGCCCACCTTAAGCACAGCTGATGCAAGAAATGCTTTGGCGTCCCTCAACTCGTGGTGCCCTGTTCATTACACCCTTTGCACAATGGGTCAATACGGGCCTGAAGTTAACAGATAATGTAAATGACTTCCTCTATATGCTCTATTCTGAATTGTAAAAGGTATATAATAATTAAAACTTAAATGTAAATAAAAAAATTAAATAAACGATGAAATTTTAACTATGAATCAAATTGTATTCTTTTTTTAATAGATTGTCCGCCGAATTTCTTGCTGGTTCTTCTCGGTAGGAGCAAACTTCCGAATGAGTGGTACCTTTTTTAAAACATTTGACGATTCAAAAGTACTGTGTGCGTAGTGCGAGTTTTTTAAATATACTCGATCGCGTTAGCGTTACGCCAATTTGTATGACGTCGCAACAGCGACATCTAGTGATTGCTATTCATATTACAAATTGCGCCATACAAATTGCGTTACGCTAACGCAATCGAGTAGGTTAAAAAAACTCGCACCACTTACATAGAAAACAGTAACTTACCACGCGTGGTGGGCAGTACCTAGTGGCTTACTGGCCGAAAAAGAGATGGATGTATTGTTTACAGTGTGAATAATAAAGTGTGTATATATAAAAGGAATAGCGTCTACTATAAAAGGAATAGTCTAAAGTAGAGAGAATAGAAGCTTAAAACATATTGTGCCGACCCCACTTAGAGTGGGATAAGGGCAGGAGGATGCCTATATACTGTGTGTAACAGCGTGCAATTGATTTTTAGTAGATAGAGTAGGGCGTGCTTCTCTCCCTTACTTGAAAATATAACTACGAATAACCTATTGAACAAGATTAAAGTTTAATTGACTATGATTTCAAAATGCATCATTAATATTCAAATATTGGTTTATACTTTCAAACCAGCAGTACCACAAAACTATTAAGTTTGTAAGGTCAAATCATTGGCATAAATGTAAAATATTTATAGAATAATTATATAACCGTACTTATAAGTAATATAATTTCGCAACACTTATAAGAATTGCGTAGTTTAAGAAATGCTTGTACATATGGACTATTTTAGCTAAAAGAATTTTTAGAATCGATCCAGTAGTTCCTATAATTAGCGCGTTCAAACAAACAAACAAACTTTTCAGGTTTATATATTAGTATAGATTGTCATCATTTTCCGGCCATTATCCTACTCTAAGTAGGGTCGACACAATATATATTAACTATGCTACATGATTTGCCTAGTATTTTACAACCGGCCGCTTACCTGACGGATTGTATAAATGATAAAAATTCTTGGATTCAAAAAACCTTCCATCTTCATACATATCTCCAAGTTAATTATATAAATTAAATATGTTTAGAAGAGTGTCAACCGAGATTCCTGTTGGTTCTTCGAACCAGTGGTAGCTTCATTAATAATTTCATTCTAAGTTCTGAAAAAAGCTTTTTTGAATAGAGATTATTTTGATTTGATCCGGTTGAGTAGAGTAGTTACCAAGCTACTAAGTTAAGTCGACCCGCCGTGTTGTATCCGGCTAAGTAGAATAGACCACCCTCATTTCTTACTGCTTCTTACATTTACTTCGAGGTTTCGTAAAATACGACTAAGGTAATTTGACGCCAGGCAGGCGGCCGGTCGTAAAATACGTAGCCAAATCATGTGACAATATATTTATAACATGCTGTGCCGATCCCAGTTAGAGTGGGATAAGGGCAGGAGATGAACAAAGTCCACGATAGCGTCTCTATCACTTATAGTTAACTCACAATAACTTATTTTCTTTTTTTTTTAATATAAATAACTTTTATTGGGAACAATACACAGGTACATAATACAATGAAAAACGGTGATCACGCAGAAGTATAAACTGTGTTGCAGTAATCAACGCCCTCCTCCGTTACAAACTTTACAAACAAAACAAAAACAAACGTTACAAACAAAAATAAATAGTTTTATGTGTCAAAATTTCAAATAAATACATTGATTTCATCGCGGGCGAAGCAGGCGCAACTTGTATCTACTAAATATTCTAACTACAACAAACTGAGAAGTTAAGTTAATCTTACTAAACTACTTGTATTAATAAAAGAAGTATTCTAAATCAGTTTTATTCTTTTCATAAAAAATGCTAAAATGAAATCAAAGCAAACTTCTCATTCGCTATCCGCGGGCTAGCTGCTAATGACAGCGGCTGTCACATCTCCCACGTCAATAATGGCGCGAAAGGCTGTGGCAAGATGTGACGTCATGGCTGGCTTGCTTGCTTGCAATAGCGACAAGGCGGCGTTGTTACATTAACTAAAAAAAATAGTAATAAAATACCAACCAGGCAGTACGATTTGACTGCTAACAAGGTACTATTTTACTCCATTGTCATGCTCGAGCATTCAGACGCATAATTTTAAATAATGAAATGCAAATTTTTGAAATTACAGTTTTTTCGACCCACACGAGTACCTACATGCATAAATGCGGGGCCAACGGACGGTAAAGTAAACAGGTTGAATTATAAAAAAAATATATATATTGTCTTTGTTTATTCTCAAGTTTTAATTTTTTATCCTGACAATACAAACGACGGCTCAATCGTAAACGTTTAAACACGTTTTTGTGTTGCTACAAGTAACTTTACTAAGCTATTAAATTGTAATTTTTAACAACAATACAATTAGGTATAGAATTAGGTATAGAATTAGGCGTTACTTTTCGAAGGTCCATAATATTAAGTAATGAGAATGTTATTTTGCTTATAGATTTTAGATAAGAGAAAATATATGTAATCCTAAATGTAGAGTGTACTATTCGTTCTCCTTATTATTATACCTGATACATGCAGAATTTGTAAGAACTCATGCACTACCCGACACCGATGACACAACAATACACAAGCACTGCACACATTCACCACCATAATCTCAACAATCGTTTCGCCCCGTAACCGAAGCATCGTCATCAGATAGACTCCACGACAAAACCGCATAGCCTATATTTAACAATGCAATTATCTTTTTTTAGAAAAGTAAAAAAGTTTTTCTTATGTACATTACTTTATCTTAATCAGTGGCGTATCTATCTGTGGGCTAGACGAGGCCCCTAAAATTCGCTGGCTCCCTCTGGGCTTGCTAGAGTCCCCCTCCTGGAGTACGTCGAATTCAGAACACGAGGAATACAGAACAAATAGTTTGAAATAGTTTAGTTGGAGGCTCTAGTTTCTCGTTTGCCCCAGGGCCTTTCAACACCTACGCCACTAATCTTAACATTCAAAACAGTCCCTGTTTTCTAAATCCGTTTTTTATTTTACATATATGATGAAACTCTTCGAAAATTTGTATAGCCAGAGAAGATTTCTGTAAGAAGCGTATATAAGATTATATAAGTATATAAGAACGAGTAACAGAGCGTGATATTATTGGATCGTCTCTGTGTGATTAAATCAGCAAAGAAGCGATTCGTGTTATTACCAAATAGATATGATGATATATGTGACATAGATCATCGTATCGCGACATTCAGGTTGCGAAATACTCGGCCTATTTTGCAAATAACTGATGGGTGATGGAATTCTAAAGGGTTAGAGCGACAAACCCGTATCGGATAATGATCAAAAAGGTCTCGGGAGCAGATCGGTTGTAAATTATTAAAATGTTTGTTACATATATAATTTAAGGTCCCATTAAATGAAACTTTATAAACTACTGTAATAATTATAAGATCCTAAATATTAATGTACAGCAGTAAAAATGTAACTCGAGTATACGTAAGGTATCGTATTGTAAAATATAGAGTATTATATCATAAAGATAATTATTGATATATCACATATTATCGCAAATCTATTTAAACTGTTTCGCAGCTTAGAAGGTATGTATATTTTTGCAAAATAAGATATGAAGATATAATATCACTCAATCAATACGAACAGCCCATTATTCGGCCTCTCAATTTATATTATATCTTATTTTTAATTTACTTACTTTATTATAGATAAGTCTTTAATTTAATTAAGTTGCTGCCGGCGATTTATGAAGATAATCGAGGATATTTTCAAGGAATTCCGATTTGATAATTAATACCATCTTTGCCTGATGTTATATAGCCTATTATCTTCGATAAATGGACTACCTTACACTCACAGAATTTGTCAAATCGGTCCAGTTGCTGAGATTAGCGCTTTTAAACAATCAATGAAACAAACAAACTCTTCAGCTTTATATATTAGTATAGATATGTTGCATCAGAATAAATTTGAAGATGTCATATTCTAAGTCAAAGTAATTCCGTAATCTACATCACAAATTTCTGCAGACATTGCGTATCTATTTTTAGATGGATAGAAGTAACGGCATCCTTCTTTAAGCGTTGTTACGCGCCCCCTTATATATATTTTCGTTTCCTTTTTTTGCTTCCGATCCTGATAAGGAAAGCTTTAAATTTTTTCGTTTTCGTACTATTTTTATTGCAACTCCTCTTTTAATTATCGTGATGATATATAGCCTATAGCCTTCCTCGATATATGGACTATCTTACACTGAAAGAATTTTTCAAATTGGTCCAGTAGTTCCTGAGATTAGCGCGTTCAAAACAATCAAGCAAAAAACTTTTCAGTTTTATACATTAGTATAGATTTATTATTTCAATATAAAATAGCAGTAATTAATATTTTTTAATTTAAAATATTAAATTAAAAAAGGACATTTAGTTAACAGAAGCCAGTTTTGTAAAATAGTGTTTCCAAAAACAACAGCCAATGTGTACCGATGCCCAATAACTGGTTTATTCTCGTAGTTAGTTCTCTTTAAAATATGAAAGTAGAAGCCTGTTGGTACTCCACAATAGGGCCAAGACCTCCTTTATTCTTGCAAAGTGGGATAAATGCGCGCGTGCCCATACGGATTAAATATTAGGTCACAAATATGAGGACTTCCCTAGAGATTTGGAGGTCATCAAAATATCGTTTTTCACTGAAAGAGCAAAAAACTATAAATATCAATTAAACACACAATATTTTAAGAAAACTATTTGCTAATTATATTACTAATACTAGCAATCACTGCGGCTCCACCCGCGTGGAAACATTAAAACCGTAATATAGTCTTTTGATAATCATAAGAAATGGTTAAAGTGGGTTAACCTTAAAAACCAGACATATGCTGTCGCGGACATTTAATTTAGAACTCTTAGGGGGGAACAATTTTGTAGTACATGATTTTTGAATAACTATCACCGTTTACTCAGTGCACACAAGGAAATCTTTAAATTTTGCCCTTTTACGTAATATTTTTTATTTCTGCTCCTCTCCTATTAACCTTAGCGTGATATATAGCCTATAGCCTTCCTCGATAGATGAACTATCTTATACTACAAGAATTTATCAAATCGGTCCAGTAGTTCCGGAGATTAGCGTGTTCAAACAAACTCTTCAACTTTATATATTAGTACTTATAGATTATAAATGCGAAAGTCTGTCTCTATTTCAAGGCTAACAAACTTAACCAATACTGAAAAATTAAACCATTAAACCACCCATAAAGTTCATACACAGGAACATCAGAATTTTAAAAAACTAATGTTCAAAATTGAAACCATATATATCGTATTATTGGGATTACTTAAGAGCTAAGTTGTAGCAAACGAAGTCGCTCGTATTTACTAATTAACATATTGTAATAATTACTCAATAAATATTACAAAGAAAATATATTTCAGTTCTTATTGTGCGTCATACGTCCAACGGAAATTTGATGTGATTTTTAAATGGATATAGTTAAAGAGAGAGTGATAAAGGATTAGACGATAAGAATGCGTTGATACAGCGTCCGACCCTTTACAAGATAGTAATGACTTAATGTAACTAGTTATAAATATTATGTTGAAAAGAGCAACCGTCGAGTTTATTGCTGGCTCTTCTCGGTAGGAACAGCTTTCCGAATCAGCAATATAATTGACGATTCAAAAACACTTGTTTACAAGTTTATTTGAATGAAAAAATTTGAATTTGATACTTTTTATCATAGTTAGGAAGCGGAATTCGTATGCAGAAGTAGTATATAAATTGAAAAAATTAAATAGTAGTATATCAAGAAGGAGTATATGAATTAAAAAAATATCGTAAGTAGTATATAACTTGGCTGTGTCTAGGTATAAAAGTAAATACTAAATCTCAGAACAACTAGCATTTTATATATTAGACACGAAGCTAATGGAGACTCTATTTATATGAGAACAAGTAATATTTCCAATAATTATGACTGTGACTATGAATATAAAAAAAAGATTATATCGCAATCAAATTCAAATGGAATAGGGTAAATGATTGTGTATAATGTACGAATGTACGAATATCAACACTTTTTCTATACTGTTTTTTTGATTGTTACATAACTTGGCATTGAAATTATGCAATTAATAATTAAAAGTTTCCGACCATTTTATATAGTTAAGATATCAACACGAGTGTAGTAAAATATATATTTATTTAAGACATCAAAATAAATTTATTAACTGAACAGTTTTGCCTATACTATTTAATAGTAAGGGATAGTATAATACCAAAAATGCTTACCAAGAATTTGCAAAAAACTGTCCTCCAGCCTCATGGTGGAGGAGAGGAGGTAGTCAGTCCCCTCCAACTCGCTAGGCACCATCAAATCGCTCCTCATTTTAGCACCTTAATACACAAAATAGTACAATTTCCAAACACAATTTTCAAAGCGAATACATTTTCGGAAACACTGACACTAGTCGTATTTATAAATAATATCACTGACGCTAAGAAATGAATATATTATTCTCCAGAGTTTCCTATATTGTATATCGCGTGTACATAGTGAGTCCGGTTTGGCGTGTCGTATAATTATGCGACGACGTAAACAAGCCAGTTACCGAGTCGATTAACGTTTATTCCAAATGATAACGTAGATTGCACGGGCGCCGCGACGCTCGACCTGTTACTACTGCTCAAACTAAAGTCGCGAGCCGTCAGCTGATTCGTTAACTATAAATAATACTAAATTTGCATGCATTTAACTGCACGTTCGGACACGGTTACCGCGAGTTTCGATGAAAGAAATGTTACCACGTGGTCCCCGGTTATTTTAGTCAACCTCAATAATGAACATGAATAGCATTTCGTAATGTTATGTGATTTATTGCCTTGACATAATACTCATTGGTTTATAAACCATTAAACATCTCTTTTCGTTTTTGGAGAGAAGGGTTGGAGATAAAACCCACCACGCTACTCTAATATGGATTGATAGGTTACACATCCGCAGAATTTTCTAAAGGTATGCAGGTTACCTTACGATATTTTACTTCACAGTGTAACGAATTTCAAATATCAATTAGACACATAAGTTTTAATGGAAAAACTCTTATATTATTATTTACTTATCATTTTTAGCAGGATTTTTAATTTTAATAATATAATTTAAAAAAAAATAAAACTTAATAGACAATAGATTAGTGATATTTTTTAAACAATATTAATCGTAACTTCTGGAACACTCTCAAACTCGGATTCGATGTTAATTAATTAATGATAACAACAATTAAGGTAACGGCGACTAAGGTAAGCCGAAACGCCGTGTGGTATCCGGCTGAGTAGAATAGACCACCCTCATTTCTTACCGAGGTCGTAAAAGGTGACTAAGTAAGTTAACCCACCGTGAGGTATCCGATTAAGTAGAATAGACCACACCTCTTTCTTACAGAGGTGTCGTAAAACACGAATTAGATAAGTTGAAGTCAGGCAGGCGGCCGGTCAATTAAGGAAATGATGTGAAATGTTTATAACATGTTGTGCCGACCCCACTTAGAGTGGAATAAGGGCAGGAAGATGATGGACAATTAATTAAACAAATAACAAAGTAAACAATTTTGGCAGTGTATTATTACAACATTAATATAGTGTTGGGTTTTTTCTTCTACGCGATCGTCACGCCGCGATGCCGTCGTTGCGGTGAATCCATGCATGGCATCATATATTATTATTCTTCATGGTCTCTAAAAACTAAGAACATCTAGGTAATTGCACTAGTAATTGAACATGCACTAGTACTTGACCGTTTTGTATAAAATGTTAAATAATAAGCGTTTTGTTTGTTGTAGCTAATAAAAAATAAATTTGTTATTACCGGGTGCGAATCACATATATCATCGGCGCTTTCTTTTTTTAAATATTTTTTATATATCTCAAAAAAAAATTATAGCCGTGTGGTATCCGGCTAAGTGGAATAGTACCACCCTCATTTCTTACCGAGGTGTCGGAAAAGGCGACTAAGGTGGGTTGACCCACCGTATGGTATCCGGCTGAGTAGAATAGATCACCCTCATTTCTTACCGAGGTATCGTAAAAGGCGACTAAGGTAAGTTGACCCACCGTGTGGTATCCGGTTTAGTAGAATAGACCACCCTCCTTCTTACCGGGGTGTCGTAAAATACGACTAAGGTAAGTTGATGTCAGGCAGGTGGCCGGTCGTAAAAACGCTGCCAAATCATGTTTATAACATGTTGTGCCGACCCCACTTAGAGTGGGATAAGGGCAGGAGGATATATATACACAGGTACTGATAACTAGAGTCCTCTACCGTGAAGCAATAATGAATTATAAATAACAATTATATTACTTTTATGACGTCTGGCCGTCATATTTATCCTTTATTAGCATTAAGTAAAAGCGGAATGAAGTTATTGAGGAAACACAATATTATTTTTATCAGTCATTTGATAGAAGCATGCCTTTTTGATAAATTATGAATTTTATTTTTATCAAAACAAGGACGAGCTACAAAAATGTGGGCGCGCTTAGATAAGAATTGGTAAAAAAATTATCTACATAATTTATCTTGGCGCAATCTATTACTTTAATAATGACGGACGGATGTGTTTATTGATTTTCGGTGACATGGGTTGGGCCAGTGGCGAAGTGAGGGGGGAAGGGGGGCAAGGGACATCATCCCCCGGCGATACTAACTAAAGGGCGCCAAAAGGTCCGTTAAAATAAAAAAAAATTGCTGGATAATTTTTATTACAATTGATTTTTGGAAAATGTATAATTACTATAAAATACTACATTTGTCTCAAAGTTCAAGCCTAGTTTGGCTTTATTTATTATTGTTCTATTAAATACCGTGTGGTATTCGGCTGAGTAGAATAGACCATCCTGATTTCTTACCGAGGTGTTGTAAAAGGCGACTAAGGTAAGTTGACTCGCCGTGTAGTATCCGGCTGAGTAGAATAGACCATCCTGATTTCTTACCGAGGTGTTGTAAAATACGACTAAGGTAAGTTGACTCGCCGTGTGGTATCCGGCTGAGTAGAATAGACCATCCTCATTTCTTACCGAGGTGTCGTAAAAGGCGAATAAGGTTAGTTGACTCGCCGTGCAGTATCCGACTGAGTAAAATAGACAACCCTTATTTCTTACCGACGTGACGTAAAAAGCGACTAAGGCAAGTTGACTCGCCGTGTGGTATCCGGCTGAGTAGAATAGACCATCCTCATTTCTTACCGAGATATCGTAAAAGGTAATTAAGGTAAATTGACTCGACGTGTGGTATCCGGCTGAATAGAATAGACCAACCTCATTTCTTACCGAGATGTCGTAAATGGCGATTAAGGTAAGTTGACTCGCCGTGTAGTATCCGACTGAGTAGAATAGACTACCCTCTTTCTTACCGAGATGTCCTAAAATATCTATTGTACTATATAAAAAATATTTTAGAAAAATAAAAATATTGTTCCTCTTAAATACGTCAAACGCCTTAAAAAAGTTAGACGAATAGATGATCATCGATTATTTTAATGTTGAGATATATTACACATTAAGCGCATTTCAATAAAACAAATAGCTGGCATAAATAAAGTCATTTATTTAATACGATATTATAAAAAGGATGTTTACAAAAGTAATAAAAATGATCGAAAAATACTTAATTTATTTCAAGGCACTTACAGTATACATGAATATGGCGACATAATTGGAAACTAACACTAAATTAACTTAGTCAGACCTAGAATAAATGGCATATCTTAATATTAGACCAAGAGACGGCTATAACATTTCGAATAATCGGAATACGCACTAAATAAGTTTTAATTACTATTTGACATAGCATTGATGATTGTTAATAAAGGCGCCGATAGTGAAAATATGTTTGTATTACAAAAAAGAACCATACGTGACATTTATAATTGAAATCCGCGTGATTCCCTGCGAGAGAAGTTTAAGGAAACAGGTATTCTTACATTTGCTTCACAGTATATTTTAAGCAATTTAATTTATGTACATAAAATAAAAAGAATCATAAAACAATAGGTGTTGTATACAATAGACAAAGCAGGAACCGACATAAGCTTGCGGCTCCTGCTTTGCGCCTTGCAAAAGTACCTAAGTCGTTCGTGGGTTTGGGTATAAGATTCTATAATTAAATTCCGCAATCAATTTCAGCTTTGCCATTACAGCAGTTTAAAAACTCTGTTAAAAAGAGGCTGTTACAGAAAGCCTACTCTTGAAGATTACTTAGAAGTTAAGAATGTGTGGATAGCTCTCTTTGAACGCGTACAAGACAGTAACGACTTAATGTAAATAGTATTAAGAATTATATTTTTAAAAAGAGCAACCGCCGAGTTTCTTGCTGGCTCTTCTCGGTAGGAACAGCTTTCCGAATCAGCAGTAGAGTTGACGATTCAAAAACACTTGTTTACAAGTTAACTTGAATAAAGAATATTTGGAATATGAATTTGAAAATAAATTAAATAGAATCGAGTCAATTAGATTTTTGAGACTCTGTATTCGATTAATAGAAAATGAGGTAGCCGTCTCTTAAAAAGCATGTATTTGTACAAGCAACGCGTTTGGCACTCGTGAGATTGAACGAAACAATAGATAATTATATTAATAACATTCACGAACCTGCATATAAATTAACTGTTTAATTATTTAATAATTTTAATCAACAAAATATTCGACAAGTTCATATAATATTCGTTTCATTATTTAAAAGAGGTTTATTTCAAATAAGTTAATTATTATTCAACTATTTTTTTATTTATCCCTAAATTATCTATGGTTAGTAATAAAGACAAAAATTATTTATCTATAAATAATCTTGAATTCACAAATATTACCACTGAAACACTACACTGGTGTTTACAAAACCAAAATATTTACCGTACATGGCATAAATAACAAGAGATGTAAGAAAATGTTATAATTATATAGAAATTAGTTAATTAAATTAATTAATAAAAAAAATTATTTTGATAAACCGAACCTACAAAAGATATGCATGTAAAATTAAAAATGTGGAATTAAGCAGCAAAATTTTCTATTATACCTATTTGATTTGAAACAATTTGATTACTAATTTAAAAAAAAAATTAATTATATAATTTCAATATATATTAATTTGCAATAAGTCTTATAAATGTCATGTACGTATTATGATTTCAACAATAACTCTTTATTATAGGACGGACAAGAAGTTAAATATAATGTATATAACATTAAAGATATCGTAAGTAACAGAAAATATCTTATTACAAGGAATATTTCTCTAGATATGGGAATTGTATTATTAGGTTTAAAGAATCATTCTTCTATCATGATATTGGCATCAATAAGTCATAACATACAATTTAATCACAAAACGAAAAATTTAGTAATACATGATTTTTGAATAACTATTATTTTACTCAGCGCAGGGAAGAAAAGTTTTAAATTTTTCCGTTTTCGTACTATTCTTTATTGCTGCTCCTCTCCTACTCATCTTAGCGTGATATTATATAGCCTATAGCTTTCCTAGATAAATGGACTATGATACACTAAGGGAATTTTTCATATCGGTCCAATAGTTCCTGAGATTAGCGAGTTTAAACAATCACACAAATAAACTCTCTCAGTATCTCTCAGCATATGGGACTTAATACATTTCACCATTATCAAAAAAAATCCGAGTTGTCGTTTTTCGGGTTATGTGTATGATAGTATACAATTTACATGAACAATCCTTTTGGCCATCAGTCTTACAATATACTCGTATCTATCTATACTAATATATAAAGCCGAAGAGTTTGTTTGATTGTTTAAACGCGCTAGTCTTAAGGAACTACAGGACTGATATGAATAAATTCTTTGAGTGTACATTTATTGAGGAAAGCTATATAGGCAATTTAATATCACGCTAAGATGAATACGAAAGGAGCAGCAATGAAAAATATAATGAAAACAGAAACTTTAAAGCTTTCTTTGCGTAGTGCTGAGTAAACGGTAATAGTTATTCAAAAATAATATATTACAAAATTGTTTCGCTCTAAAAGTTGTAAATAAAAGTCCGCGGCAGCATATGTCTTGCTTTTAAGGTTAACCCACTTTAACCATTTTTATGTTTATCAAAATAATATATTACGTTCTTAATCTTTCCACGAGGGCGGAGCCGATGGCGATTGCTAGTATTTTATAAATTACTAGCCGCGGTTTCACCGGTTACATACCGATCTCATGGCGGTGGAAAGTCTACTAAGTCAGACAATAGATTTATTTTTGTTAAATATATCATCAATAGTTTCTGCAGCGCATGCGATGACAGATTTTTAGGACTAATTTTTTACACTTTATTTCATTTTTATTAACAACCATTTTTTTTAAATATAATATAGCCTATGTTGCTCAGTAAAAGTAGCGGCCTTTTATTATCCCACTGCTGGGAATAGGCCTCTTCTCTCCGTTATAAGAGAGAAGGATTGGAGCTAAGACCTACCACGCTGCTCCACTGCGGATTGGTAGGTTACACATATCTCCAGAATTCTCTTGAGATATGCAGGTTTCCTCACGATGTTTTCCTTCACCGAAAAGCGTGTGATAAATTGCAATTATCAATTAGACACATAAGTTTTAATAGAAAAACTCATTGGTGTCTGCCCGGGTTTGAACCCATGATCGTCTTTAAAGATTCACACGGTCGCAACGCTAGGCCATCACAGCTTATATGTTGCTCAGTAAAGCATTCCAATGGTGAAAGAATATTTAAAATCGGTCCAGTAGTTTTTGTGTGAAAACATTACAAAAATATATACAAATTTTTCCTCTTTATAATATTAGTATAGATTTATTTGCTGTAGGAGATAGAAAACTTGTTCATTATTTGTTAAGGGTATGAGCTAATCTGTTACTTTTTAAATTCGATCTACCTTATTCACTGGAGTAGAATAAAAGATTTGATTAAACTGCCTGGGCGTCTACTTCTTCGCCATAATCAAGGTCATCATACGACAACTCGTCCGTTATTGCACTTTCTGGTGACTCCTTTCGTTCAGGACACGCCAGACATCTGAAATTAACATAAAGCATAAATTAATATAAGCTGTGATGGCCTAGCGGTGCGACCGTGTGAATCTCTAGATACGATCATGGGTTCAAACCCGGGCAGACACCAATGAGTTTTTCTATTAAAACTTATGTGTCTAATTGATAATTGCAATTTATCACACGCTTTTCGGTGAAGGAAAACATCGTGAGGAAACCTGCATATCTCTAGAGAATTCCGGGGATATGTGTAACCTACCAATCCGCATTGGAGCAGCGTGGTAGGTCTTAGCTCCAACCCTTCTCTCCGAAAATGGAGAGAGGAGGCCTATGCCCAGCAGTGGGATAGTAACAGGCCGTTACTTACTACTTACTACTTATAAATTAATATATAAATCTATACTAATATATATAGCTGAAGAGTTTGTTTGTTTCATTGTTTTGATCGGGCTAATCTCAGGAACTCCTGGACCGATTTGGAAAATTCTTTTAGTGTAAGATAGTCCATTTATCGAGGAAGGCTATATAACATCACGCTAAGATGAATAGGAGAGGGGCAGCAATAAAAAATATTATGAAAACCGCAAATTTTAAAGATTTCCTTGCGTACGCTGAGTAAACGGTAATAGTTCTTCAAAAATCATGTACTAAAAAATTGTTCCCCTCTAAATAAAAGTCCGTGACAGCATATGTCTAGCTTTAAAGATTAACCCATTTAATGCATTTTAAAGGTTAAAAGACTAATCTTTACACACGGGCGGAGTAGCTGGCGATTGCTAGTTAACATATAAATAAGTTATAACTGAAGTATCCCGATTGCAGTGACCTCGCCTTCTACTTCGGGAGTCGCAAGTTCGATTTCCGCAATGGACAACATTTTTACAACAACTTCGTCATCGTGATCCTCTCGCCCTTATCCCACTCTAAGTGGCGTCGGCGCATATTATAAACATGTTGTCACACGATTTGGCTAGGTATTTTACGACGGGCCGCCTGTATGATGTCAACTTAGCTTAGTCGCCTTTTAACACACCTCGGTACGAAATGGTTTATTCTACTCAGCCGGATACCAGACGGTGGGTCGTTTTACTTTAGTCGTCTTTTACGACACCTCGGTAAAAATTGAGAGTGGTCTTTTTACTCAGCCGGATATCTACGGCGGGTCGACTTACCTTAGTCGCCTTTTAAGACACCTTGGTAAGAAATGAGGGTGGTCTATTCGACTCAGGAAGGAGAATGATAATGATTTTATCATTAAAATTTACTAGAACGAAATAGCGAGTATAATATAAGTAAAAAAAAAAGTAGCGGCCTGTTATTATCCCACTGCTGGGAATAGGCCTCTTCTCTCCGTTATAAGAGAGAAGGATTTGAGCTAAGACCTACCACGCTGCTCCAATGCGGATTGGTAGGTTACACATATCTCCAGAATTCTCTAGAGATATGCAGGTTTCCTCACGATGTTTTCCTTCACCGAAAAGCGTTTGATAAATTGAAATTATCAATTAGACACATAAGTTTTAATAGAAAAACTCATTGGTGTCTGCCCGGGTTTAAAACCCATGATCGTCTTTAGAGATTCACACGGTCGCACCGCTAGGCCATCACAGCTTAGTATAACATGTTTTTTATAAAATAATAATGAATCGTTTACTACTAAAGCACATAATTTATTCAACTAATTGGCAACACCTGTATGATATTCGATACGTGTTTTACGTCAGCACACATATATATGGTAATCTCGGCCTTCCTAGAAATCACAGGTGTTTCACATTAATTCAATCTTAAACATTTATATCGCATCTTCAAATGGAAATTGATTTGTATCAAAAGAACATCGTATAAATAATAGATGATAAGTTGCACCCGCGACTTCGTTCGCACGAATTTAAAGTTTTAATTACCTTTAATTATGTAATATTATTTAAAAAAAAACTAGATTTTTTTATTAAGAACGCGGGACTGTCTTACCAAAATCAGAAAGTGTGGTCACTTTATATTATCATCATCTGCCCTTATGCCACTCTGTGTGGCGTCGGCACAACATGTTTTAAAAATGTTATTACATGTTTTGGCTTGTTATTTTACGATCGGCCGCCTGCCTGACGTCAATTTACCCTTTTGGGATACCTCGGTAAGATATAGTGTAGTGTATTCTACTCAACCGGATACCACACGGCAGTTTAACTTACCTTAATTGCTTTTTAAGACACCTCGGTAAGAAATGAGGGTGGTCTATTCTACTCAGACGAATACCATACGATGGGTCAACTTGTAATAATAATACAAAATGTATTGTATTATTAATTATTAGGAAGTATAAAAATATTTGTAAAAATTAAGTAAAATTTGAACATCATTCACAATAAAATAAAATTATTTGAAAAAAATGATGATATTTTTCTTACATTTAGAATTAGAAATGCAGATATTTTCTTTAAAAAAATCGGGACTAGCAAAACGTTGATTTTTTAACACCGGAATAGCCCTCAAAAACGCGGGGCTTTCTTGCCAAAAATCGGGACGCGTGGTCATTTTATATTAGTACTAGTAACTTCCCGCGGTTTCACCCGCGTAAATTTTTTTTACACCTTTACATTTTTATAACGGATCCCGATTTTTTGAATGTTATATAGCCTATGTTACTCAGTAAAGATGCAGCTTTCCAATAGTGAAAGAATGTTTGAAATCGGTCCATTAGTTTTTGTGTGAAAATATTTCCAACATACATACAAAATTTTCCTCTTTATAGTATTATTATGGATATATATATATGTATACCATTACTCTATAATTACTTTAATGTTGACGCGAGCAAGTACGATTCCACCTTGGGAAGTTAAAACCATAAACAATCAGTTTTAAAATAGAACAGCGTGTTGAGTGGTGAACGTATAGAGTAAACATGAATTTGCGCCGGTGTTATGGAAAATCATTACATATGTACACCATATTTACATTTGGCGGAAATCCATAGTAATATTGCACGTGCGATGTTTAAACAACAGTAAAATTATGTAAATATAATACGCGATAAAGTAAATAGAAAATTACGAAACCTCAGTAAGAAAGAGGGTGGTCTATTCTACTCAACCACATACCACAAAGCCGGTCGACTTACTTTAGTCGCCTTTTAGGCGTTACTTTGCGAAAACCCATAATACAAAAGTAATAATAAAATTATTTTGCTATAATCCGCGATGTAGTAAAATAGAAAATATATATAATGCTAAATGTAGAGTGGACAATCTGTTTTCAGACCTGACACATTCGTATAAACACATGCACAAACCTCCACTACCGCCACCACGATACACAAGCACTACATACGTTCACTATCACAAACTCAACAATAATTTCGCCACGCAACCGAAGCATTATCAGGAGATAGACTCCACGACTAAATCGCAAAGCCTTGCGATTGTTTTGTGATTGCGATGCATATCTGATATATGCATCGCAATCACGCATGTATGAAAACGGATTGTCCACTCTACATTTAGCATTATATATATATTTTCTATTTTACTTCATCGCGGATTATAGAAAAATTATTATATTATTACTTTAGAGTATTGACAGTTAAAAAGGTTTTTACATAGTTATGGTTGTTTGTCGAGTTTCTTGTTGGCTCTTCTCGGTAGACACAGCTTTAAGAACCAGCAGAGTTGACGATTCAAAAGCACTTGTTTACATGTTTATTTGAATAAATAATATTTTGAATTTTAAAGAATTTTTTGAATTTGAATTTAAGTTACCTGCTCTCGTTAATCCCATAGTACAGACACTTATCACCGACGCACTCGCAGCATCCGTCGTGGAACCATCTGGAAATTAATACAGACATATTTAACTTTAACTATAGAAATGAGGGTGGTCTATTCTACTCAGCCGGATACCACACGGCGGGTCAACTAACATTAGTGGCTTTTTACGAAACGTCGGTAAGAAATGAGGGTGGTCTATTCTACTCAGCCGTGTACCACACGGCGGGTCAACTTACATTAATCGCCTTTTACGACACCTCGGTAAGAAATGAATGTGGTCTATTCCACTCAGCCGGATACAAGACGGCTTATCAGTATAAAGTATTTTTTTTATTTAATATCAGTATAAAAAAAAAATTCTAATATATAAAAGCTGAACAGTTTGTTTGTTTGAACGCGCTAATCTCTGGAACTACTGGACCGATTAAAAAAAATATTTCAGTGTAAGATAGTCTATTTTTTTGAGGAAGGCTATAGGCTATATAGCATCATGCTAAGATGAATGGGAGAGGATCAGCAATAAAAATATATTACGAAAACGGCAAAATTTAAAACTTTCCTTGCGTGCGCTAAGTAAACCGTGATAGTTATTTAATAATCATTTATTACAAAATTGTTCCCCTCTAAAAGTTCTGAATAAAAGTCCGCGATAGCATATGTCTAGCTTTTAAGGTTAACCCACTTTAACCATTTCTTATTGTTATCAAAAGACTATATTACGGTTTTAATCGCGGACGGAGTGGCTGGCGATTGCTTATATGAAATAAAATAAAAAATATGGTCATACCTGAAACTGTTGGAGCCCATGGACCGACAAGACATGCGACACTTGTCACTAGACATGCACTGCGACATGTAAGCTACAGTGCAGTTAAGGGTGATCACGTCGCGGCTTACCGGCTCCGACTCTTGCTCCACGCTTTCTGCAAATGTAATTATTTCATATAGTCCCCTAACCATAGATATTATTTATTTATAAATAAAATAAGCACATATATGACCTTAACATGCTAATATATAATATGACATATCATCATAGTGGTGCCATTTCTTTCTTTGATACAAATAAATTTGTGTATACTTTTATATTGACACAGGGTACTTGTTACCTGTCGAGAACGGAGACAAAACAAATAGCCACATTGTTAGCATATAATTTACAAAACCCCGTTATAAACAGTATAACGTAACATAGAATGTAACAATAATAAATTAAACTTGCTATAAAGACAACAAACAGACACTGCAAAATAATGTTGTACATCAAAACATACAGGGCCTACTTGGCCTTAGCCAAGCCTAGCCTTAAGAGTTAGAAATAGAACTCTTCTTATATAAGTTTAATGTTGAAAATTCATGACTCTTCGCTTAAATACTGTCGCAATCGATGAATGTTAACTGCTTGGACGTATGAATTAGTAAGATATTTCTACAAATTTTCGCTTAAATACAATGACAGCAAATGAATGCAGTAATTATTTTAATGAATCAAAATTTAATTTTTAAAAAATGTAAACGGTAATTACAAGAGTGCATATTACGAGTACAGGTGATGGAGAACGAACCCGCCGCGACGCCAGAAAGCAGTCATAGAGTTCTCTGTTACCGAGCGTTCTACGAACACAGCCGATTGCGTGCTCGGCGTAACGCGCAACAACAATGGAGGTTTCGATGGCAACTGATAAACAAGCCATCTTGTCTGATATGATGATTGCTTTGGGATATGTTATTAATGACGAGTGCGGAAATCCAAGTGGAATTATAGTTTAGGGTTTCATTAATACGCACTTCTGGACCTTCGTTAACCATAAATAAATGATCTCAAACTGCAAAAGTATTTTTAAGAAATTTTCACGAATTATCGCCAGAATAGAGCGCGTCACTGCAACCTTTTCGATGCCGTTTGCCAACTTTTTGTACCATTACTTTTGTAATATTAAATACCGTTAAGTATCAAATAAATGACAATAAGATTAGTGTGCTACAAAAAAGAATACAGCCTACTTTGCATTCTTTATTAAAAGAATAAAAGAAGAGTAGATGTCGGCAATTGTAAAGCGAACATAGATTATACAGTATAATAGCGTACAGTTATCTCATTAATTGTCTTTCTCAGAACACATCCATAGTATTTAAAGTTTCGAATAAGTCATCAAAGGACAGATCTGAATGCAAAACAAACAGGTACACGTGCAAACAGGTAGAACATTCCATGTACGATGAGTCACAGAGTTATAATAAACCTAGATATAACTCTACGGGGTTTCTATCATTTCGTCAGGTGGGACCGATAAATAATATTCAAACTGATATACTCAAGTTAATGGCCTGTTACTAACATACTATTAGGCATAGGCCTCCTTACTCCGATTTTGAAGAGAAGGGTCAGAGCTACGACGTACCAAGCTGCTCCAATGCTGATTGGTAGGCTACACATATACCCAGAATTCTCTAGAAATATACAGGTTTCCTCACGATGTTTTCCTTCACCGAAATGCGTGATATTAATTACAATTATCAATTAGCCACTTAAGTTTTATCAGAAAAACTCATTGGTGCCTGCTCGTGTTTGAACGCGCGACCCTCTCGAGAGAGTCACATAATCTCACCGCTGGGCTATCACAGATTAATATACTTAGTGACATGTAGAACAAAATCCACTGTCACATCTGTTTGCCAGTTTGCAACAAACTCAAAAACTACTGATTGGATTTTGATGCAAAGTTGATAAGTGCACCACATGCGACTTTTCCTAAAGCACCTAAAAACATTTGTCAGTCTCGGCACACGTTTTTAAACCCAAATTTCTCAACAATATCTAGACTTTTATTGTCAGGAAAACCCATTATTGGTCGTCACCGCCCGATGGGGACGAGCAGCAGGTATGTAGGACTCGCACCGAATAAAAACCTGACAGTGCTCCACCATGCTGCTGGTGACGGGGACAGGGTACCGTTGTACACATCGCCCCCACCCCGACCAGCAGCAACTCTGAACCCAAGAGTGCACCACCTCTGGGTCGGGGCCTCTCTGAAAGTAGCCCCTTTCCCGCTAATCGATGCATCGGGAGCACCAGATGCATCGACCGCCTCGGGGACCTTTTCCGATGGGCGAACATTATCTAGATTTGCCTTTACACAAATTTAGAAATTATCTTAAAACGATGTTGCTACATAAAAGCTTACTATACAATCGAGGAGTATTTCAGCGATAGTAGCATATCTTAACTGCAGTCAGCTAGCCACCAAGCTGCAATGATTAACTTGTAACCATCAATCAAATTGTGTTTTTTGTTTGTTGAAAAGATTATCCGCAGAGTTTCTTGCTGGTTCTTCTCGGTAGGAGCAAACTTCCGAATCAGTATTAGCTTCTTTAAAATCATTTGACGATTCAAAACTACTGAAAACGGTCCACTCGAAAAAGAATATTTTGAATTTTATGATTTGTAGCACAGCAGGTAGAGAGTTTTTGATAATAGTCATCATCTTCCACCCTTATCCCACTCTAATTGGGGTCGGCACAACATGTTATAAACATGTTGACACATGATTTGGCTACGTATTTTACAACCGGCCGCCTGCCTGACGTCAACTTATCTTAGTCGTATTTTACGACATTTCGATAAGAAAGAGGGTGGTCTGTTCTATTTAACTGGATACCACACGAAGAGTCACTTACCTTAGCCGCCTTTTACGACACCTCGGTAAGAAATGAGGGTGGTCTATTCTACTCAGCCGGATACCACACGGCGGGTCGACTTACCTTAGTCGCCTTCTACGACACCTTGGTAAGAATAGAGGGTGGTACTATTCTGCCGGACACCACACGGCACAGTTTTTGATAATAGTATAGCTAAATAATAAGTAATTGAAGATGACTTACGTAAATGGTACACAAGTTGTCTCTCAGGAGTTGGTCTATATGCAGACAGATCTATATCCACTGGATATGTGATGGAGAGCCATCGCTGCTGAGGGTCTGGATCGCTTGTCAACGCAGCAAATAGTCCTGGCACATTATCTGTCAGCTCTTCCACATAGGATGACTTTGATAGTTCGGTTTGAGTGTCATTGGGTTTTGGGCACATATCTAGAAGTTAAGATATTAATATTGGTTGTTTATAGTTCAAAACATAAAACAACCCTATTAAGAATATTGGGGTAGCATCAGACTTTAAGTGACACATTAGACTTTTAAGGGTAGTGTTATACATTTAAGGGTAGCATCAGACTTTTGGGTGCCATATCTTTAATATTTCAATGAAGTAATCTTGTATGTACATATATATTTTCAGAATCTCAGAAACAGCTCCAACGAATTTCCTGCAATTCAGCATGTAGGGGGTTATGGGAGAGAAAAATCAATCAAGCTAGGATTTATTTAAAAAAATTCGTTTTATCCCTGGGCATTAAAAAATACTAGAATTTATATTGAATTAAATTTTTGCCATAAACTGTCAAGTCACTGTTGCTTATTTAGGAAACATGTGGTTGCGAGAAATGAAATTACCTAGGATCAAGCCCCATCCTATAACCCCATTTTTTATTTTTTTATTTTTATTACTGAGCAAGGCTCAGTCAACCTGGTACTATTGAATAAATATATAAATAAATAGTATACAAAATTTACAGTGTACATGAGTGATAGACACCAATCATTATTATTTATTTATTACTTTTTGTACAAAAAACCATATAAAGGTGAATTTATACTGTACAATTTATTATTATATTATTATTGTAAACAATCTCTTACAGACCACCTGAACATTCATATAGTATAACAAGTAATTATGCATCTGAACACTATCTGTAAGAAATATCACACATATCCACGTCTGGATATTAGATTATAAAGTTTATGTTCAATATTATTATTTTAATTAATTAGTTTCTCTAACGAAGCTAAATATAATACTATGCACACATAATATTTCAAAAAGTATTTATTAAAACCTTCACTAACAAAGGTTTACAGTAATGGCTTAATGTAAAACCTTTGTTGTACTGTAAATCCATCTTGTAAGGCAAATTATACACCATAAAAAAACAAAACAACAAAAGCATGCAATAACATAATATTTCTGTTAACTAAATATAATTAAGTTTGAGAGTTGAAGCAGTTAATGATTTTTGTGTTATACTTTGAATTTGTGTCCATATAAATTTAAAAAAAATACTCAGAAACTTTTGGTTTTGGTAGTTTGTGAATTGATCAAGAAATATATTTCCGTAGATAATTAGCAAAAAGAAAAAAACTTAAGTTACATGTTTTTGAACCTGTACTTACCAACACAACTGCAACATTCACTATACAAGTAACTGAGACAGTTAAAACAGTCTTTACAACAAGAACAGTCCTTCAGATCACACTTGCAAGACTGTATCAGCATACATTTGGACACAACACTGGCACAAATAGCTTCATTACAAGCATAAACTATCGAAGCTGCACTTAAAAAGCATAATACAACAAGAAAGTTCCTATGCATTTTGAATAGTTATTAACTTCTTTAAGTTTATTTAAAATTAAAACAAAAATTAATTTTGCAGTAACGTAGAGATCTTTTATGACTTGAATGTGTAATACGGATGCATAATATTCATTTGAGATTAAACGCACTATTTATTAGATAACAAACAAATGTAAGAACAATTGAAGAAACAGCATACTAATAAAAACAAACGAAATCACTGTCCACTCAAGACGACACGACTGTTGTGAAATTTGTAACTAATCTGTGAACTTGTGAATTGGTTTTGTGAGTTTTGTGGCGTGATTATTTGTAACGTAATCCATTCCTATGTTCCATTCAGTAAACTAAGATGAATGAACAGAGTGTAATGAATAATATTTCTACAGATTGGAATGAATTGAACGAATAAGCAGTTTTGCCAACATAGCTAGAAGTTATGTTGGTATTTGGAATGTAAGAAATAAACTGATCGACTCATTATACTTGTAATGCAACTAAAAAATTGCAATCTGTTTTTATTGGTTTATAATAATCCATGTAACATAAAATTATAAAAGAGAATGGGTACGTTAAATGGACGATTTAAATACAAAACGTTATTTATACACTGTCCATTATATTAACCATCTTTTGACAGATTGACGATAGTGATGTCCTAAAGATTCTCGTATGCGATACCATTCCGATTATAGTACCTACTATCATTAATCGAATTACGTACCTAAGTAATTCGATTAATGATAACCTACGTAAACTAGATTACTACTTGAGAAAAGAAATTCCAACTTTGAGAAAACTTATTGTTTCTTTGAAAAGAAGTGGTCTATTTCATGGTGAAAAATCTTCTTTGGTCAAAGTTTTGAACACAATTGGCTTTTCATATAAAAAGTTAAATAAAAGAAAATTATTAATGGAACGCACAGATATAGCTATAGCACGTTGTGATTTTTTAAGAGAGGCAAAGAAAATACAAGATTGGGCAAATATTGTTTTCACGGATGAAACATGGCTCAACGCTAACCACACACTATCTCGTTTCTGGACTGATGATACTGCTGATTCCACTTCCTCAGTACCAATGGGAAAAGGTGAGCGCCTAATCATTTGCCATGCAGGTACAGCAAAAGGATTTGTACAAGACGCACTGTTTGCATTTAAATCGAAGAAATCAAATGACTACCACGAAGAGATGAATGCAAATGTGTATGAAGAGTGGTTCAAAAAAATGCTCATTTCATTGGAAGAACCATCAATAATTTTTATTGATAATGCGCCCTACCACTACCGTCAAATTGACAAAATGCCAACACAGGCTAATAAAAAGCATGAAATAATTAATTGGCTTCGGGACAATGGAGAAAATGTGGACGACTCAATGTTAAAAGTTGAATTAATAAAAATATTAAAAACCAAAAAGAGAGCAAAACGCTATGTAATCAATGAAATGGCAGCAGAATATGGCCATACTGTTCTTCGGATTCCTCCATACCACTGCCAGTACAACGCAATAGAACTTATATGGGCACAAGTAAAAGGGCATGCTGCGAGATGCAATACAAGCCCCCCATTCACAGCGAATAAAATGTTGCAATTGCTAAAAAATGCTTGCACCCACGTAACGGCCGAGAACTGGGCAAGTGTGGTGGAAAGAACTAAAAGAGTAATATTCTCTGATTGGGAACGTGATATTGCGTTTGATAATATATTATCTACACAAGAGCTAATAATAACTGCTACTGAAGACTCCTCATCGGAGGAGTCTAGTGTTGATTATCATTCCGACGACTCGTGCTAATAAAATAAATTAAAATATCCTGATTGTTTTATTTGTATTCATGTATTAACTAAGAAGAAAGTAAAACTTTATATAATGTTATTAAATGTCTTTTAATACTCGTAACATCGATTTCTACCGATTATTTTTAATCTGTGGCATAATCGTAGTAACCCATTATGTGTGACATCACTAAGTGGGCGGTACCCATCCATAAAGTACAAATATTATTTGTATGATATTTGTACGTAAGCAATACAAAACTTAATGAGCGTGAGCTGTCAAAAGACTGATAATATGATGGACGCAGTATAAGAGTTAACAATTCAAATCAACAGACAGTAAATTCATATCCGTACAGTATAACATACTTCAAATAATTTAATTTCATTATTAACTTACTGGATTACATTTTTATGACATTTAAAATCCAATGCAATTGCATATTTAGTTTGTCTATTTGTTAATATAATATTCATATGGCGAAATAAGGGTAAACATTCAATGAAATACAAAAGTACTCATTCAATTTCGGTCTACTCTTTATTATATACGAAAATATTTAGATAACTACATTATGACGTGTGCTTTATAATTTTGAAATCGCATTTGCTTAGTATTTACTAATAATCGGCAAAGATGAGAAAGCAAGTTAACGTACCTATACATTGTCGACGGTATGAAGAATCCGCTTCCGGTTCGATGGTAATTCACCGCCAAATAACTTTCTTCGGAAAAGTTCAGAAACTGTTCTTCGAGCGATGCATAGCTCTGAGGAGATAAAACTTTGTAATATTACATATTTACATGATATGAAATTTATTATTATCTAAAATGTTAACTAGAAAAATTTCCTTCATTATGAATCATCATTCTGTTGCCCTTATCCCACTCCAAGTGGGGTCGGCACAACATATTATAAACATATTGTCACATGATATTTTACGACCGGTCGCCTGTCTAACGTCAACTTACCTTAGTCGCCTTTTACGACACCTCGGTAAGAAATAGGGAGGTCTATTCTAGTCAACCGGATACCATACGACTTGATTCTTCTTTCTTAATTTTGAATATCGACAAAATAACCATAAAGGTAAAGCGCCTTATCATTTTCTATGAGCAATTGCGTCTCAAGCAAGCCAATTTCCAGTTTTCCATAATGTCCACTGTAACAAAGAATTTTTCATACTTAGACTAATATTCAATTTCGTTTTGAATATTAAATAAGGAAAAATTGGTAGGATAATAAATGAAATAAAAAAAAAACATTATTTTTTTTATTAGTACGTAATGCTCACGTTGTTTGTGCAATTTTATATGAAAGATAAGGTTTAAGTAATTGCTAAATAATAAACAAAATACGAGCTAAATTTAACTAAAATTAAGAAAAAAATAACAAAACAAAAAGAATTAAATTGACTGGCCCGTTGGCGTAGTGGGTAGTGACCCTACCTTCAACACCGTGGGTCGCGGGTTCGATTCCCGCCGGGGGCCAACATGATCTTATAAATGAATTTGTTGGTCTTTGAGCCTGGGTGTATATTTGTATTTAAGTATGTATTTAGAAATTATATAAGTATATAGTCACCAGTTGTCTCTCTACCATAACACAAGTATTAAGTTACTTACTTTGGAGAGGGACGACCGTGTGTGTCAGTGTCCTATATATTTATTATTATTATTATTAATTAATTTAATTTTTTTTTTAAATAAATTGCATACCTATCTATTTTGATTACTAGCACACCACATACCAATATTAACGAAAACAAAAATATTGCTTACGTCATTATTATTATCATTAAGATTGAGATCGTGATACGAATACGCTGATTAGACAAAAATCAAAAGTAATTTTCGGATTACTTAATTAGTATATTCAAAGTCAAAATGTCAGCACATTCGGTGAGTTATGTAGCTCTATAATATAATAGTTACAAGGCAGTTTATGAACTGGAATATAAACTTTAAACCAAAAAAGTTATATACAAAACCAATGAGCATTTTATTTTGCTATAATCCGTGATAAAAGAAAATATACGTAATGCTAAATGTAACACAACAATACACAAGCACAGCACACATTCACCACCACAATCTCACCTTTTGTTTCGCCCCGTAACCGAAGCATCGTCAAGAGATAGACTCCACGACAAAATCGCAAAGTATCAGGTGTCAGAACGAATAGTACACTCTACATTTAGCATAACATATATTTTCTTTTATCGCGGATATTATGGACCTCTGCAAAGTAATGCCTTATTCTATAAATTATTTAAAAGTTATATACTTAATTTTTGAATTTTATTGTAGGGAGTTTTAGGCACCTTACTAGGTATTATAACCTTATTAAATACGATTGATGCGTTTAAAAATCCGCACTATGCACCAAATAGATCAGTTAATGTTCATTTGTTTGAGTGGAAATGGGACGACATAGCTGCCGAGTGTGAACGGTTTTTGGGACCCAGAGGTTATGGAGGCATACAGGTAAACTAAACAACATAATACATAGAGTTATTCTTGTAGAATTTAAGTTTTTTTTATATGTAAGTAAATAGCGGCTGTTACTCTCCCACAGCTGGGAATAGGCCTCTTCTCTCCGTTTTTGGAGAGAATGATTGGAGCTAAGACCTACCACGCTGCTCCAATGTTGATTGGTAGGTTACACATATCCCCAGAATTCTCTAGAGATATGTAGGTTTCCTCACGATGTTTTCCTTTATCGAAAAGCGTGTGATATTGCAATTATCAATTAGGCACATAAGTTTTAACAGAAAAACTCATTGGTGTCTGCCCGGGTTTGAACACGTGACCTCCTCTAAAGAGTCGCACGGTGTTACCGATGAGCTATTACTCTCTCAAACTCACATCATTTTATTTAAGTAATAAGAGGAAACTGTTTTACATCTCGTCTCAGAGATGCTACTGTAACGTTACCCTACTCAGTATTTTTTTCTTTAGAAAATATTAAAAAAGATGAAGGAACAGTTACATACACGGTCGTCCCGTTCCCAAAAATAACTAAATAGGTACTTGTGTTATGGACACAGACTGTCAAATATACATATACTTACCTATATGAAATTTTAATTAGACAGTTAAATACATAAATACACGTAGACTCGAAGAAACAATAAGTTGCACAAAAATAATTGGGCCTAGACGGAAATTGAACCCACGACTCCCAGAGCTGAAGACATGGTTATTGACAACTGCACCAACGGGCTATTCAGTAAAAATTCTGTCCCCCTCCTACTATTTTTTTATGATAGTAGGTACGAACTTGGCGGTCTTATCTGTTACTAAATACAATCAGCACTTAAAAATGCAATTTGAATACATTGCAATTAACCGATATCTTTTAGCTTTAATATTTAAATGAGTAAATCTGGTATATATACTCCATATATTTTCCTAATCTCGGAAATGGCTTTAACGATTTTCATTAAATTCATCATCTAGGGATTTCATAAAAATTGTTTTCTCCCTGTTTCTGGGCATTGAAAAAATGTTAAAATGGAAATTATATTTGAGCTGTCAAACGTAATGTTGTGATAGCCTAATGGTAACGGGCAGACCAAAAAATTTCAAAACCAGGGACCGAGTCCCACATTTCACCGGCGCTTTTATACAGGTACTTACATATTAATCTGTATAGGTCTCTCCGCCTAACGAGAACGTGATTTTGCGAACATACAATCGACCATGGTGGGAGAGATACCAATCGATGTCGTATTATTTGGTGACGAGGTCTGGCGATGAGAGCCAATTCGCTAATATGGTACGCCGTTGTAATAACGCGGGCGTGAGGTGAGATATATGTATCTTTAATGTTTAAATGAGTAAATCTTGTATGTATATATATATATATTTATATATTTTCGGAATCTCGGAAACGGCTCCAACGATTTTCCTGAAATTAGAATAGAAAGCCTACTATACTGTTGAGGATTATTTAGATGATAAAAATATGTGGATATAGCTACTGTTCGACCCTGTACAAGATAGTAATTGCTAGATGTAACTAGTTATAAGAATTATTTTGAAAAGAGCAACCGCCAAGTTGCTTGCTAGCTCTTCTCGTTAGGTACTGTTTTCCGAACCAGCAGTGGAGTTGACTATTCAAAAGCACTTGTTTACTTGAGTAAAGAATATTTTATATAGGTATATTATCAAATTAATAAATTTGAATATTGACCTCATACGTTCAAATTTAAGATAAGCTTTCAGCATTTCAGTAAAAATAACGTTTAATCGCAACGCGTGCGTAAAAAAGAGAGAAAAATAATAATTCTAATTTGCTTTCTTTATTATGAGAGACACATTTTAGACTGACTATCTTGTTCTATTATATTAACTCTTTGATAAGTCAAATTAAAAGATAAACAACATTTTTTTTAGAATTTACGTAGATGCTGTCATCAATCATATGACAGGGGAGCCCCCAGAAAACGTGGGCACGGCTGGCAACACTGCGATATTCAACCAGTGGTATTACCCCGCAGTGCCATACACCAGGGAGCATTTCAACTGGCCCCATTGTGTTATTGATGGTTCTGACTACGTTAATAATGCTTGGCGGGTAAGATCCGACGAGATTACGTCCCCTATTATATTTTATTTTAAACTATATAGGTATACAGAATAATTATAGTGCACAAAAATTCGCGTCGTCATTATTAAAAAATACCTCATTGTAAAATCTTATTAAAGGCAAAATACAAAATGTGTAATTGTTGACTATTACACTAAACACGTTATTACGCAATTTGAAATACATTTACAAAAATTTGTTTTATTGCCTATTGTGTAATCTAAATACAAAGATTGTAATACAGAATAAAAATAAATATTTTTTGTATATGGTAACTACGTAATGTAATACCTAATTCTACAAATAAAAAAAATTGTAATTCTAAGGAAATGAAATTGCAGGTACGTAACTGCGAGCTAGTCGGTCTAAAGGACTTGAATCAACGAAACGAGCACGTAAGGCGGATGATTGTCAACTACATGAACGCCCTCATTGATTTAGGTGTTGCTGGTTTCAGGTATACACATGTTAATGATAAATAATAATAAATATGGGACACTTACACACACAGTCGTCCGTCCCCAAAGTAAGTAACTTAATACTTGTGTTACGGGTGAGAACATACTTATATATTTTTAAATACATACTTAAATACAAATATACATCCAGGCTCAAAGAGGCTTTGCCTTACAGCAAAAACCACCTCCATCTCTTTCCATAGCTTTCGGTCCCCCGCAACTCGTAACCACTCGACCCAGGGTCTGTTTTAGGTCGTCTTCCCATCTTTTCGTTTTGCGACCTCTGCTCCTGATGCCATCTCTGGGGTACCAGACTGTCACCTTTTTGCTCCATTTTCATCATCATCATCATCCATCAGGTATACACATACCTATACATTTATACAATTTTTATGCATGACTCATCATCTTTATCCCATTCTAAGTGGGGTCGCCACAACATATTATAAACATGTTGTCATATGAATTTGGATACGTATTTTACCAACGGCCGCCTATTATATTGAATTATTATAAAATTATTTCAATTTTAATGTCATCTATGAATAACAGTTAAAATAAGTAGAAACTTTATCTGTAAATAATCGAGAAAATGTCCACTGTTTGTCAGGATCGACGCTGCGAAGCACATGTGGCCCGAAGACTTGCAAGTTATTTACAATAGATTAAATAATCTGAACACCGATCATGGTTTCCCGCGTGACGCTCGGCCTTATATATACCAAGAAGTAATCGATTTTGGAGGTGAAGCTATAAGCAGAGACGAATACACACCACTAGCTGCTGTGACAGAGTTCAAAGTTGGACTCGAGCTTAGTAATGCGTTCAGAGGAAATAATGCCTTGAGATGGCTAGTCTCTTGGGGACCGCAATGGAATCTCCTCGCCTCTGAAGACGCTCTAACCTTTATTGACAATCATGACAACGAAAGGGGCCATGGTGGTGGAGGTGGTGTTTTGACATACAAACAACCACGCCCCTATAAAGCAGCAATAGCTTTTCTATTAGCCCATCCATATGGTGAACCGCAAATTATGAGCAGTTTTGCGTTCTTGGATTCTGAAGTTGGGCCGCCTATGGACAGGAACGAGAACATTATTTCTCCATCTATTAATTCGGTAGGTTCTCATTTGTTCCACTTAGGCACTTTTTTATAATGTTAAAAATCGGTGCATTCGAGAAAATTTGATCAATTCTAAGATAATGTTAGCCTATAGTAAAATTGTCAAAACGAATTAAATAATGAGAGATGATAGGCGAAAATATTACACCAACGAACTTCTTTTTAAAGTGATTTATGAGCACTTCTGAATATAGATTAGTGCCTTCCCGAAATGTCCCCCCACATGATCTTGTGTTGTATTCAGCATCTCTCTAACGACTCACGAATCGCTATTTTAACTTCGCTACCTGTTAAGCTATTCCAATAGCTTTGGTTTTTCTATAGATTCTGTAATTTGTTTTGAAGAAGTCGAGAGGTTCTATCTAAGCACAGCTTTTTTACACAAAGAGCTACACTGAAATAAATTCCACAGTAACGGTCAAAATTCAAATCTAAGTTTCAAAGTTTTCCCTCCATGTAAATGAAAGTCTTTTATATAGCTTCCATTAATCATAATCCCTTATCCTCTAAGTAGGGTCAGCACAATGTGTTTGATCATTCATTTTCTATCATTCGTCAACTATGGCGCTGTTCCTTTTATAAGTATACCATATTTCACACAATCCATCCACTTTATTTTACCAATCTATTCGCCATCTACATTCATAATTAAAACTCTATTGGTGTCATGATTTTCATTCCTCCATAGCCCCGAATGATAAAAAAGGCATGTATGTTATTACAGGATGGTACTTGCGGCAACGGTTGGGTGTGCCAACATCGCTGGCGACAGATCTACGCTATGGTCGGTTTCCGTAACGCGGCTGCCACCACCGATGTACGTAACTGGTGGGACAATGGAAGCAACCAAATCGCCTTCTGTCGCGGAAATAACGCGTTCATTGCTTTTAATAACAACAACTGGGACCTCAATCAAAATTTACAGGTAATCTCTACATTTCATCTCTTAAAATCAAGCCCCTAATTTCAGAACTTTTTCCTTAATTAAAGCAGTTAGTTGAAGTATTTGCGCAGTAGAATCTCACTTAGTTAACTTATAGAATCAAATCTGAAGCCTTGGTGATGCATCGATACATCTTTGATTAGGAGCAACATTTCCAACGAATGGTAGTAGATTCAAAATATGTCATAAAAGTCATCATCATCATCTTCCTGCCTTTATCCAACTCTAAGTGGGGTCGGCACAACATGTTATAAACCTGCTGTCACATGATTTGGTTGCGTTTTTACGAACGGCCGCCTGCCTGACGTCAACTTACCTCAGTCGTATCGTACCTTAGTCGTCGTCGTCGGTAAGAAATGAGGGTGGTACTATTCTATTCAGCCGGATACCACACGACTTAAAAGAGATCTTGACAAAAGATGTCATAAAAATATTGTAGAAAAAGGATGTTTTTTCATATACCAGAGGAAAAATGAAATAAATCGCGTTACATATACTTTAATCCAATTTTTATTACAGACCTGCCTTCCGGCTGGAAGATATTGTGATGTTATATCAGGTGATAAAGTGAACAACTCCTGTCAAGGAAAAACAGTGACTGTGGGCAATGATGGCAGAGCACAAATATACGTTGGCGCTCACGAGTACGATTTGATGTTAGCCATTCACATCGGACCTGAGGTAAGATTAAATTGTTTTCTTCTTCTGTCTACCATTCTATCATTTTTATCATTATTCTATCATTGGTGTACATGAGTGTCTTCAAGCGATCTCCACATCACACGATCTTAAGCCGTTTGGACCCAGCAGGTCCCCTTGACATTTTTAAGGTCCTCAGTGCACCTCTTAGTGCACCAACGCTCCGTTTCAGAACCTTTAGACCCCAACGTCCATCGGTTCTGCGTACTACGTGCTCCGCCCTTTGCCATTTCAGCTTCGCGAAATGGAAAATCTCCTCATTCCTCATTTGAACGCTAAGAGCAAGCTCCGTTCATCGCCTGCTTAGTGACTTTGAGCTTTCTTATGCAGGTCACATTTAGTTGTTTTAATGAACCACAATACCACAGCATCTATACACATTATAAAACAAAGTCCCCAGAAGACTGTATGTAATCAATTATGTTAAATCTACTAAACGGATTTTTGTACAGTTTTTACTACAAGATACTACAATTTTTGATGATGGGGGTTAGGAGATTGTGAAGCAACGTATAGGCTTTTATCCTAGAATACCCGTGGGGTAGGAATTTACGCGGCAATAACTTTGTGACACATTATCATCGTACTCCTGCCCTTATCCCACTCTAAGTGAGGTCGGCACAACAAGTTAAAAATATGCTGTCACATGATTTAGCTGCGTTTTTACGACCGGCCGCCTGCTTGACGTCAACTTACGTTAGTCGTATTTGACGGCACCTCGGTAAGTAATGAGGTTGGTCTATTCTACTCAGCCGGATACCACACGGCGGGTCGACTTACCTCAGTCGCCTTTTACGACACCTCGGTAAGATATGAGGGTGGTCTATTCTACTCAGCCGGATACTACACGGCTAACTTTGTGACACACTATTTATTATAAGTATTGATTAGCCGCGCTGTACATAACATTGGAACATACATTATACCTACTCTTTAGGACGTTCGTAGACCTAATATTAGTGGAGTCGTTTTTACCAACCGGTATGTGTGATCGCGTGTTCGTTCAAACGAAGTTCGCACGAAATAGTATTTAAGTACAAATGTCAATTAGGATATTCAATTGATAGCATGTACGTGGGTAGAAAAACTTCCGCGATTTCGTATTGACATCAAGGTCATAAAAAATATACATATGTAGTTGATATAGCAGTAGGTATGTCCGCTGTCTCTCTTATCAACCAATAGAGGTCTAAAATTAGAGATAGGTCTCTTAAAAGTACTTATACGCAACAAGATCTTGTGCTGAATGGATTCAGCGGCTCCTTGCGACCTTATGAGGTCGTTGGAGTGTAAGTACGAAGCTAGTCCCAATCAGTTTCCTCAATTGCCAACCTCACCTGCTGTCGGTTCATATACAGGGTGTATACCCCTGTATATGAACCGACAATGTTCTGGCGACTGGCTAATGGCGGTATTACCATTCTTTTGCTGATCTAAACGCTACAGACCGACAGCGAGTGGCAGCGCTGTCGGTGCGAAATGGTCAGCACTGCGATCATCCTGAAGTACTGGCATGTACCTCCATGGATAAATATAAATATAATATAAATATATGGGACACTTACACACACGGTCGTCCGTCCCCAAAGTAAGTAACTTAATACTTGTATTATGTGGGACAGACAACTGGTGAATATATACATATATATTTTTTTAAATACATACTTAAATACAAATATACACCCAGGCTCAAAGACCAACAAATTCATTTAAAGAAAATGTTGGCCCTCGGCGGGATTCGAACCCGCGACCCGTGGAGCGGAAGGCAGGGTCACTACCCACTACACCAACGAGCCAGTTAAAATAAGACGATAAACACGAAGATAAACACATTAAGTTAATATGCTACATAATATAATTAATGTTTTCTTTTTCAGAGTCGTCTTTAAAACCTACAGCTCGTGATTTAATTTAATATGATGTATGGAAAATCGAGTTAAATTATATAGGTACCCATGATTTATACTTAAATGACATTTAAAATTGTTTTTATTGTTAATAAATGATCAAGCATTTATTATCTTTTAATCACTTATACCATATATATTTACCATGCTAAAAGTTTGCTAAATAATGTAAATAAAACTTGAATATAAAATGTTATGATTACATATTAGAATTACCAGGAAGTAATTCGGGTACTTGTATATAAAAAAAAATTGTTTAAAAAAATAATGGATTAATTAAAAAAATATTCAATATGCGATGGACCTTTAAGTAATCTGGTTTAGCAAGTAGTAATCAACAATACTCTTTTTTTTTCATTTATACAGTTAAAATAAAATATTCAACCGACTTGATGCACTTAAGCACTCACCTAGTCAACCTTTGCGTATTCACGAAAATAAAGAAAATAACAAACAAAATTAACGTCATTTGTAAGTATTTACTTACATAAATATATCTAACTGTACATAAAACTTTATGAATAGGTATCATAGAGTTATTATCAATACATGGTATAAAACAAAGTCGTTATCTGTGTCTGTGTCCCCATGTCCCTATATCCCTATGTACGCTTAAATCTTCTATAATAACATTCAATACGGAGTAGAGAAATACTGTAATTTTTGTGTAATTGTACTAAGTATTTGTACATCTTGAAAAGGTCTACAGAAAAGTCCGCGATGGTATATGTCTATCTCTTATGGATAACCCGCAATTTTAAACAATACATCATTAATCCTTATTCAATTAAGTACCTTAAATATATTATTGATTTAATATGACCGTTTACAGAATGTAATTTAAATGAATATTTTCGAAGGTATTACTGATTTAAAATGCAGGAGCATAGCGGTTTTTGTTTTACTCCAAATTTAACGCGTGCGGGTCACGGACAGTAATGAGTAAAATCAAACTACTGGATCGATTTAATCATTTTTTCACTGAGCGACATAGGCTTTAGGAATATTTTATAGCCGTGCGAAGCCGGAGTGGACCGCTAGTAACTTTATAATAGGTATAACATATGTTAGAATATTTTCCCTAACATATGTTAGAATATTTTCCATAATTTCGATAATAACATATATATTGAGAACAAGCAAATAAATTAAATAATTTAGACCCAAATCAGGGACATATAGCTAGCAGAGATGTTGCGTGACTGGTTTGCTAAAATGCCGGCCGTTGCCGCCGCGCCCGCGCGCCTTTAGTCGACGCGATGGCGCTCCGCTCTCAACTCCTGCGCATATGTAAGTAATATTTACTATAAAACTACATTAAACATTTCTTTTGTATTTATTTAATTACATCTGTGCAATGAAATTTATTTTTATGTCAGTCAATTTAGGCTATACGTGGTTCTTATGTTTGCTGACACGGTTTTGCGATCCACCGGTTTTTGTGTTAAGGCCGACTGCCTCTTAAGATATCAAATAGGCTATAGTGTTTCGCGAAATAATGGAAATATCGAAAGAACGAGTTTCTTTTTATGTAAATAATAAGGTTGTTCGGTATGCCAACTAGCAAGTGATTTAAAGTTTTAATAAAAAGTTATGTTTAATTTGAAGTAAAGTTCCTTACTTTATGTAAACTTATCGTGATTCAAATTCAATTTATAAATATTTTCATTAAGTACTTATTTTTGATTTTTTTCATATCCATATTAAAATTAAAAGTACGAAAGTGTGTTTATCAGTTTGTCTGTCTTTATTTACTGTTCGAATGAGCAACAAATTAAACATTAGGCATCTAAGCAAAAAGAATATAGGTACAGCAATATATAATAACGGGCTGCAATAGTGGCAAGAATAAAAAATCATGATTAGAGATAAATGGGTTTAAAGTTTTCATTGCTAAGGGAATGCATAAGAAATGCTTTAGTTTGCTTAACGACTTTAAACGAAGGCCTTATAGTCGTAATTTTGATGGAAAAATTAAAACCGTAATATAGTATTTTGATAACTATGGTTAAAGTGGGCTAACCTTAAAAGCTAGACCTGCTGCTGTCCCGGAATTCTATTTAGAACTTTTAGCGGAGAACAATTTTGTAATACATGATTTTTGAATAATTCACCTTTTACTTAGCGCATGCAAGGAAAGCTTAAAATTTTGCCTTTTTTTGGAAATTTTTTTTTGCTCCTCTCCTATTCATCTTAGCTTGATGTTATATAGCCTATAGCCTTCCTCGATAAATGGACTATCTTACACTCAATGTTTCAAATCGGCCAAGTAGTTCGTGAGATTATCGCGTTCAAACAATCACACAAACAAACTCTTCAGCTTTATATATTAGTATAGATTATGAGTTATGCCAGTATTGTTGCTAAAAAGGTTGTTTAACATTTACAATTCCTAGTCCAAAACACGTATTTTTTGAGTTGTACCATTATTGCAACCCATTGATATGTCAATAAAATGATTCTTTCCAATTTTATGCGTAAACTTTGTAGATTTTAAAATACTGTGAGTTATGTATTCCATGGTTACATATTTTTAGTTTTATCTTGTTAGCACAAGTGTTTAAGTATAAATACGGATACAAACAAAAATTAAGTACTAGCTGTGTGTCTCCGGCTGAGTAGAATAGTACCATCCTCATTTCTTATCGAAGTGTCGTAAAAGGTGACTAAGGTAAGTCGACCCGCCGTGTGGTATCCGGCTGAGTATAATATACCAACCTCTTTTCTTACCGAGGTGTCGTAAAAGGCGACTAAGGTAAGTTGACCCACCGTGTGGTATCCGGTTTAGTAGAATAGACCACCCTCATTTCTTACCGAGGTGTCGTAAAATACAGCTAAGGTAAGTTTACGTCAGGTAGGCGGCCGGTCGTAAAAACGCAGCCAAATCATGTTACAGCATGTTTATAACATGTTTATAACATGTTGTGCCGACCCCACTTAATAATAATGGGCGACACGACACGACAGTGGGATAAGGGCAGGAGGATGATGACAAACAAAAATTAAGTACAAACTAAAATTGGTGTTCAATACGTCGTGATGCCTAAACAGCGAGTGTTAAACCATTATCAAAGGTTCACGTGTTCAAATACTGGATAGGCTTAACTATGAGATTTCTCTAAAAACTTATGTGCTCAATTCATATTGACAATAAAAATGTATGAAGTGAGGTAACGCTGCCAGTGTTTTGACAACATTTAACATTACATCATTGCAGTGACTTCGGTAGTTTCAATTTAAAGTAAATATGTAAAAAATATACATTATTTAAGTTAATGTTGTCTATGATCCATAGAGATGTGTAATAAACGAAAGTAAAGCTGTCAATTGATTTTTAAAATTACAAAAATATCTTATTTGTTTATCTTTTACATTAGAAATACTTTACTTTAATTTCCTAAGTATATAATTTCTTATGTTACTCAGCTTTAAAACACAAAAAAAATATGTAATATTGTGGCGAAACTCACTACATAGTTTCGACATAATCTTAAATCAGTTGACTTAGCTTGACATAACTTAAAAACCATAACAAACTTGACATAACTTAGAACCAAAAATAAATTGCTCTACCTCTGATTAACAAAAATTACGTTACAAATTATATAAAATTACTCGTAAACCGTCTAAACGTCCTTGAAAACACCCAGATGATAGTAATTTACATACAACAAATAATTGAGTTTGTTTACATACGCTATCTGTGGTACGTAACGTTTATTAGCATTATATTCACAACGCGATATAATGACTAGGTACAAAAACTTAGGATAAAACCTCGTTTCTAGTATAGCTAGGTAGAAAGCTATTTTCGTTCGGAAATCAATGATTTGTTTTTTCTGTATCGGAGTCTTGTAACAAACATGGCTGCCCGTGTTTTTTCTTAGCTAACTAAGAATTCGAATGTAATTTCTTGCACCGATAAAAACCTTCCCAATTTGAATTTATATATTTGTTTATACGTTGTTTGAATTTATAATGCCTCAGTACTGAGATTTAAAATATCGATTATATACATTCTCCTGTCTTTATATCACTCAATTTAAAACATCGATCCCTAAAGAAAACACACACACTTTCGCAATTCTAATATAAGTATTGATCTTAACTTTTCATTGTTAAATAATTTAAACGGATTTTGTCCTTCGCAGTTATATTATACCCATTAAAAATAACCTAGAATAGGGTTCTGTAGAGAAATCCTATCTTTATTCTATTCAGTGAAGGTGTACTATTTTCTTCTTATACTTAGTACTACCTAACTTAACTAAGTAAATACTTTTTTTTAAATTCTAAACTGAGATTGAGTCAATAATTTTTCTCGTCACAGTATTCAATGGATCACAAACTCGGCAACTCCATGAACTAAGGAAGAAAGAGAGGCAGGGCGTGGTTAAACTACGTGAGGTTCTGGAGGACAGATTGCAAGAAATAAAGCGGGCTAAGACATGGAAACATGAACGCGTTCTCACTTCACCTCAGGACACCAAGGTTTGTATAGTAGCAGCCTATTCAGCTGCTAAGTGCTAAGTGAATTATGTTTGCCTTCTATAAAGTAATTCTTATCTTGAATAACGCATTACTTCATTGCAATCGACTTTAGGTTATCAAAGGTTAGATTACTATCGTTGGATACAAAAATATCTAGATTACAATAATTATACGGACTTAAATGCTTATGCAAAATTACCATAGAGTTATTACAGGGTATACTAGAGTAGGGAAGCCTAGCCGTGTGGTATCCGGATGAGTAGAATAGATCAACGTCATTTCTTACCAAGGGATCGTAAAAGGCGACTAAGGTAAGTCGACCCACCATGTGGTATCCGGCTGAGTAGAATAGACCAACCTCATTCTTTACCTAGGTGTCGTAAAAGGCGACTACGGTAAGTCGACCCACCGTGTGGTATCCGGTTACAATTTATCACACGCTTTTCGGTGAAGGAAAACGTCGTGAGAAAACCTGCATATCTCTAGAGAATTCTTGAGATTTGTGTAACCTACCAATCCGCATTGGAGCAGCGTGGTAGGCAGCTCCAATGCGTCTCTCCATAAATGGGGAGAGGAATCCTATGCCCAGCAGTGGGATAGTAACGGGCCATTACTTTTAACACTAAAGTCTACGTGAACCTAGTTACCGGTGCCACTGGAGGTTATATGTATATAACCTAAAAGTATTGAATTCTTTAAAAAAATCTTTATAGCTAGGTTACTAAATCTATCATAACACCATTCCGTAATAAACATCTATTCTTATCACTATTCCAGTATAGATATTTTCAATCAACGGTTGCAGATTGAACGTCGAGTCAAAAACGAACCTTATCACCATATATTAGAATTCAAATTCGCTCACAATACAAATTATGGTAATGATATAAAAACCGTGTACAAAAAATTTATATTAAACACCTACATGGAACGCTGCCAAACTGGAAACATAGAGTTCGATAGTAATTTGATAGAGATGTACTATGTTTTTTATAGTCGACGCCGTGTGGAATCCGGCTGAATAGAATAGTACCACCCTCATTTCTTACCGAGATATCGTAAAAGGAGATTAAGATAAATTAACCCGCTGCGTGGTATCCGGCTGAGTAGAATAGACGAGACGACTCCTCAGTAAATAATGAGGGTGTCATTTCTTATCGAGGTGTCGTAAAAGGCGACTAAGGTAAGTTGACCCACTGTGTAATATCAGGTTGAGTAGAAAAGACTACCCTCTTTCTTACCTAGGTGTTAAAAATACGTCTAAGGTAAGTTGATGTCAGACAGGCGGTTGGTCGTATTTTACGTGGCCAAATCATGCAACAAAATGGTTTAGACAAGTTGTGCCGACTCCATCTAGAGTGTGATAAAGGTATTAGTTATGATTTTGTATTATGGATATCCGCTAAATAACTCCTAATTCTATAAATTAAATACTTACAGGGCTTAAAATCGTCATTGTAAATCATTGGATTTTCATTTTTCGCTTGTCTAGAAACTCTTTAATATTTTACAGAGTGATAATTTTGATGTCCAAAAACTTTTTTTTTAGGTCCGAGTACAGGGAGCTCAAGGAGAGTTTCTTAACTTCTGCGCTAACAATTATCTTGGCCTAGCGGTAAGTAATTAAAACTCGATTTACTTTTTAATTTTTAATCGATTAATATATTTCATCAATATTTCGTAAATCATTAAATTATTAGAAAATATCACTTGATCTCTCAATACAAATTGTATTTCCGTATTTAAATGTACATTTGTCTATGGTTTAAATGGAATATCTTTATGAATCTTTTTATTTTATTCTAAATGGTTTCAATCACAGATACAGACAAAACATTTATTTATTTGGACTAATTAATTAAACTGAATAAATCGACCTTAAATATAAAAAATATATGTATTAAAGAATGAATATTTAATTTTATAACAATTTACAGAATCATCCAGAGGTGGTGGAAGCGGCCAGAGAAGGGTTAAAGAATTATGGAGCTGGACTTAGTTCTGTTCGTTTTATTTGTGGAACACAGACTATACATAAGGTATATTATATTAGCTTCTTGTGCTTAGCGATAATGTATGTATCATAAGTTATTTTCTTTATACGATTGATTTTTCAGTGGTCATTAAATAAGCAAATTTAAAAAAATAAAATAATTTTTAAAGCTGAAGGCTTTTAGTTAAACAAGTTGAGTTTTATTATTTTTGTACTAAAATATAAAATAAAATATAGGTTAAAATATAAAAAAAAACCTTATCTTAAGAGAAATTCGCCCAGAATATAATTTTTTTCTCTGTATTAACTTTATTTTTGTCAATTCTCACACTCCTTGGTGCGCGCAATAGGTATTTTTTTTTGGTAATATAAAATTGTAACATTCATAAAGTAATTCATCCATGGTATCCGTCAAAATAGAATAGACAACCCTCATTTCTGATCGAGGTGTTGCAAAAGGCGACTACCTAAGGTAAGTCGACGTCAAGCAGGGGGCTGGTCGTAAAATACGTAACCAAATTATATTACAACATGTTTATAATTAGTTGTGTCAACCCCACTTATGACGGGATAAGGGCAGGAGAATGATGAATTCTATTCAATTCAATACTTTTTTATGTTTGTAGTTGTCATATATTTTTTTAGGAACTAGAAAATCGTATCGCTCAGTTCCACGGACGTGAAGATGCGATTCTCTATGGGTCGTGTTTCGACGCGAACGCTGGACTCTTCGAGTCTATGCTGACACCGGAAGATGCTGTGTTCTCGGACGCACTCAACCATGCCTCTATTATTGACGGGATACGTTTATGCAAGGCGCAGAAGTTCCGGTATCCCCATAGAGACCTTAACGGTAAAATGATAATGTCAAATAATTTATAGAATTAGGCGTTACTTTGCGGAGATCCATAATACAAAAGTAATAATAAAATTCTTTTGCTATAATCCTTTGACGAAGTAAACTAGAAAATATGATAAATGTAGAGTGGACAATCCGTTTTCATACCTGAAACAAAATCGCGCATTTTTGGTATGACAGAACAGACAATTGATAATTTTTAAGTTTTTTTTAGTTATTGAATCAGGTCTACAGGGTCTTTGTTTTGCAAAAAAGAGCTATACGTGGTATTTATAATATGAAACCTCGTGATTCTCTTAGGGAAAAGTTCAAAGAAATTGGCGTTATGACTGTAGCTTCACAATACATCTACAGTAATATACTATTTGTACGTAAAAATATTCACTTGTATAGTAAAAATAGTGATAGGTATGACAGACATACAAGAAACAGAAATAAACTAATGACGCCTAGATTACGCCTCCAAAAGGTCCGAAAATCATTTGTCGGTCTCGGTACACGTTTTTATAACAAAATTCCTCAACATTATCTGGACTTGCCTTTACACAAGTTTAGAAATTATCTCAAAACGATGTTGCTACATAAAGCTTACTATACTATTGAGGATTATTTGAGTGATAGCTTATCTTAACTGCAGTCAGCTACGCATCCAGCTGCAACGATTATCTTGTAACCATCAAATTGTAATAATTTTTAAAAGATTAGCCGCCGAGTTTCTTGCTGATTCTTCTCGGTAGGAGCAAACTTCCGAATCAGTGGTAGCTTCTTTAAAACATTTGACGATTCAAAAGTACTGTAAACAGTCCACTTGAATAAAGAATATTTTGAATTTGAATTTGAATTTGAATTGAAGTTAGTGTATGTTTGTCTGTAAGCTTCTATTGCTAATCCGCTCAATCTTTATTAAAGAAATTCGGTCAATTAAAGTTTATGTATAGAGTTAACATAGGTTATAATAATTTTTGTTGTTTCTTTGGAATATAATATACTAATATATAAAGTTAAAGTTTGTTTTTTTGATTTTTTGAACGCGCTCTCAGAAACTACTGAACCGATTTGAAAAACTCTTTCAGCGTGAGATAGTCCATTTATCAAGGAAGGCTAGCAAGGCAAGGAAGCAGCAATAAAAATAGTACGAAAACGGCAAAATTTAAAGCTTTCCTTGCGTGCGCAGAGTAAACGGTAATAGTTATTCAAAAATTATGTATTACAAAATTGTTCCCCTAAAAGTTCTAAATAAAAGTCCGCGACAGCGTATGTCTAGCTTTTAAGGTTGACCCACTTTAACCATTTTTATGGTTATCAAAAGACTATGTTACGGTTTTAATCTTTCCACGCGGGCGGAGCCACCAGGATTGTTAGTATTAGTATATGGAAGTGTAGATTTGTGATAAGTAACTGAAGTATGACTTTTAATTCCAGAGCTAGAACACCTGTTAGCTCACAGCGAAGCTCGGCTCAAACTGATAGTGACGGATGGAGTGTTCTCTATGGACGGAAATGTGGCTCCCATCAGAGGTCTGAGAGACCTGGCCGACAAGTACAGGGCGCTGCTGGCAGTTGACGATAGCCACGCTACCGGCTTCTTCGGCGAAACGGGAAGGTATACTAACACTTCTTCTTTTGCTCTATGGGCCTGTTATTCAAGTTGGTGGATCTGGATATACGTATTATTTGTATTTCTTAGGTTGGTTAGTTGGTTGAGGTTGGCCTGCAAATTATGTTATGACAATAATCTAAAAAAAGATGGTAGAGTGGAGAGTGTGAGAGTGAGAGATAACAAGAAAAAAGACCAAGAATGCTGTAACATTTTACAATACTTGTGAAGGAGTAGCATTTTTTGTTTGACATGTTTCAACGAATCCCGAAATTTTTTGTTAATCCGCAAAAAAGTGTAAATTAAATAGTTCTCGTGTTATCGCTGTCAGTCAGCGATGGTTGACGGGGCCTAAACGGAAAGTGTAATGTAAGGCACCGATGGCTGAGGAGGCCTAAAAGAGAAAGTCTAATGTCAGCCACCAATCGTTGACGAGCTTAACGTATTAAACTTTCCATAGGGGTACTGAGGAGTACTGCGGCTTGCCCGGCGCCGCAGACATTATCTGCTCCACGCTGGGCAAGGCGGTGAGCGGCGCCGCGGGCGGGTACACCACGGGCCCAACAGAACTGGTCACGTTGCTGAGGAACGTGTCCAGACCTTACCTGTTCTCTAACGCACCGCCGCCTCCGGTTGTTGCCGCCTCATTGAAGGTAAGCTGGATTAGACTGACTTATTGACTCATATATCTTCTGTAATGTATGTAAAGGACTCGTCTGTGGTTCGTCCCTTCTTCCGGTGTCATGAAATGTGGATTGCTGTGTGCTGTGTGCGAAATATACTTATATAGTAAAAGGTGCTGAATATTATTATTGCAACGAAGAAAACCCACGTACACAAGATCTTCAAAGATAGGGAACCTTAATTTGGCTTTGGTGAGTTTATAACGTATGAGTATATAATACAGACTTCTGTTATCGTGCCTTCATTGATGGTACCGTGGTTGTCTATTGGTCTTATAGCATTATCTTATATTATACCTTCTTAAAGAAAGAAATGAACAATTCTCAATAATCGTCAATTCTTGAAAATAGAATTGACCTTAGTTTCCTATGGTAAGTTAGGAGTATAGAATAATTTTACTCCAATCATTATTGCTTCATCAAAGAATATAAGTTAAAAATGTACCCTGGTTAATTTGGCATGACGAAGCACTCTAATACTTGGATTGTTCAATGATATATTATTGAAAATATAATATAAATTATAATATAATAATATAAATTAAGTATAAGTCGAATATTGCTCTTATCGAAACGAATCAGCAAAGAAACTCATCTTATAAATTAATATTTTCAGTCTCTAGATATAGTAGAAAACAGTGGCGTACTGCGTCAGCGGCTACGTGATAACACGCGCGCTTTCCGCGAAGGTCTGAAGGCGGCTGGACTAACTGTGGCGGGCGACGACCATCCGATCTGTCCTGTGATGGTGGGCGAAGCTCCATTAGCCGTGGAACTAGCGGCCAATATGCTAGGTGAGTGCGATGTTATATTAAATAAGACTAATGTTGATGCCATCCACGTGGATAAAAGAAGGCACAGATGGAAGACCATTGTCTAACCAAAATTGTCAAAGGACAAACTAATTTAGGAAAAGGTCACGACCCCCAGTATTGGAATAACAGCGCAAGGTCCTCCTAGGAGGAATTTTGAAAACTAAATATTCGCTCAACGAGAAACTGCTCCATGGTTATGCTTGAAGTATCGCTGTGTGAATGATACGATCAATCAAAGAACAGTTCATTGTCACCCATAAGTGTAAAGGAGATTGATTCTTAAAGAAATGCTAGGGAAAGGTAGTAATTAAAGCCGTGTGGTATCTGGCTGAGTAGAATAGATGGCCCTTATTTCTTACCGAGGTGTCGTAAAAGGCGACTAAGGGAAGTCGACCCGCCGTGTGGTATCCGTCTGAGTAAAATAGACCACCCTTATTTCTTACCGAGATGTCGTAAAATACGACTAAGGTAAGAAGTCGTCAAGCACGTGCCGGTAGTAAAATACGTAGCCAAATCATGTGAATATATGTATTTATAACATGTTGTGCCGACCCCACTTAGAGTGGGATAAGGGCAGGAGAAATGATATTTGAATTTTTTTTTATTATGAATTACAGATTTTGAGAGCTGTAATCTATTATATAATTATTTTTTAAAACCTTTTATTTAGCTTACAATGTATGTTTGTGAAGGTGGAATCTTGCAAAAAAAATTTGACCTATTTCCCGGGGTCCGATTGAACTGAAATTTTACATTTTGCCTAGTCCCGATAACAATGCATGTTTATGATAAGCATGACCTTATGCTACTGCCAGGATTAGCTTCAGACGAGGGAAATACTGAACGGTTAAGAGTAGGGAGATTAAATTTTGTTGAGATTGCCTTTTTAACTTCACTTGTTCAAAGTAAATTAATTGTTATTTTTTTCCATATGTTTCAGAGCGCGGTATCTACGTAGTAGCATTCAGCTATCCCGTAGTACCAAAGGGCCAAGCGCGAGTGCGAGTCCAATTGAGCGCAGCGCACACGCCTGATGAAGTACAGCGCGCGGTACACGCCTTCGATGAAGTCGCCAGATCTATCGGACTTGTTAATTCGTGAATCAAAAATAAACATACAAACATGTGCGGTTGCGGCCAGAACGTAGAATTCTTTCACCTTACGTGAATACGGTTAAGTGAGGGTAGGAAAAGAAAATTTTAACTCTAGAACGAAGACACGGCGCTGCAGTCTGTAAGTAACCACGGCGGATGCAATTCTGTTGAATTTTCGAACCTAATATAACGTTAACTCTGTCGCACGATTTAAACTCGTGTCATTAAACATATAATTTTGATTAGAAAAAATAGATTTAATCTACAACCGGATGCTCATTTTCTCGAATCTTGCATTCACAATTTCTCATTACGGATTTCACTAGGAGTGGGAAGAAATCGATTACTTAATAATGTGCCTTAAAAAACGATTTGTAAAAAAATCAATTTACTCTAATTGAAGAAATCGATGACTAATAATCGATTTTGCCTGAATATTTCAAGTTCCTTTTTTAAATCAATAACTAACACCGCCATTGCAAATTATGTTGTTTTTATTTTTATTTTTATAAATGCAATAAAGAGATTACAAACAAACAAACAAATTAAAGTGGATAAGTACGAAAAAAATATATATATCATCCTGTCCTTATCCCACTCTAACTGGGGTCGGCACAACATGTTTTTCTCTTCCATTCTGTCCTATCTTTCGTCAACTCTGGCGCCACTACTTTTATATGCATATCATACTTCACACAATCCAACCATCTCTTTTAGGCCTCCCTCTAGGCACATATCCATCCACATTATATTTTTACAATTATATTTATACAATTATATTTTTACAATTATATTTTTATATCTCTATGTCTCATTATACATCCGGCCGCACATGATTTTGTTTCGCTCGAATCTCGCACGCACCCATACGTATTGAAATTAACGAGCCAGAAATAACACTTGTATTTAATGGGGGAAAAAACTTAGAGAGATGTTTTAGCATAACGCTTTTTCCTACGTGACAATATGCACTCAAATAGAAATACTACTCAAGTATATTCGTGTACGTGTATTCCCTTAGAATTCATCCTACATATGATCAAAACAGAATTGTGTTTATTTGCGTTGTGCTTAATAATATCAAATCACATCAAAGTAATATTTATTCATGTACTTTTACATTCTTAAAGTTTAGTAAAGAAAATATATATAACTATTTTTTTGTAAATATATTGTATTTTTTTCTGGTACTGGTAGACTGATGTAATAAATGATATTTTATTGTATTTCTTGTTATTTTTCCTTATTTTAAGAATGTCGACAGGGTTTAGACAATTTAATGGAATTTCGATTTTTTTTACGTTTAACTTACTTTTACTAGTTAGTAACGATAAAAGACTTATTTTTCAAATACTAAATTAACCAAGGCTGAAACGTCATAATATTATTTGTTGCTTGTTATAATCGTTTTTAAAGGCCTTACTATCAAGTAATGACATTATCTGTCATAGCTATGATAGCCCAGCGGTGACCAGAGACCATGCGACTCTTTTGAGACGGTCACGGGTTCTAACCCCGGGCAGGAACTAATTTCAGTTAATGCTTGTATCTAATTGATAATTGAGGTTTACCTAACGCTTTTCGGTGAAGGAAAACATCGTGAGTAAACCTGTATATCTCTAAAGAATTCTGGTTATATATGTAACCTACCAATCTGTATTAGAGCAACGTGGAGGGTATTAGCTCCCTTCTATCTAAAAATGGAGAGGGGAGGCCTATGCCCAGCAGTAGATTAGTAAAAAGCCGCTACTTTACTAATGACTATAAGGATTAAAATAAAACCAACACTGGTAATAATAATTGATCTATTAACAATAATTTATTACAATAAAACTCACACTTTCATTGACAACTTCGTAACACACGGTGTGCTTAAATCTCTCTACGCGTAAAATTATGATTACACTATAATTATAATAAATTATTTACAATGGTATCGAAAGATTTACCCTTATTACTGCATTCTAGTTGGACGGACGAATCCAACTAAATGCTAAATCAGTCATAAAAATAATCATGAAGAAATAGAATTTAGAACTTAACGCAATATTTTTGGGTGAATATTTAGACATAACTGTAAGAAAACATTAAATTACATTTGGTGGTAGGGTCCCACCAGTTGGTCAAAACCCAGTAAAAACCAGTAGGTCACAAATCATGGCTGAAGCAACTTCCAGCCACTACGCCAGCAGCTAAACTAACTGATAATTTGGAAAATACAAATATCATATCTTACCAATTTTTAGACAGAACCGTACAAAAGACTAAATTATTTTTGGTGGTAGGGTCTCGTTGGTACGTAACAAATCGTGGCTGAAGTAACTTCCAGCCACTAGTAGATTTTAAATGAGTCAGTTCGTGACCACGGTGGATGCAACTCTGCCGAAACGTCGAACCTTATACAAAGGTAACGTGATTATCGCGATGTGACCCGGTTGTTTATATTCCAGCCACTACACTAAAGACGATAATTTGGAAAATACAAATCTCATATCTTAGTAATTTTTAGACAGAACCGTCCCAAAGACTCAATTATGTTTGGTGGTAGGGTCTCGCTGGTAGGTAACAAATCGTGGCTAAAGTAACTTCCAGCCACTATACTAAACATGATAATTTGAAAAATACAAATCTCATATCTTAGTAATTTTTAGACAGAACCGTACCAAAGATTCAATTATGTTTGGTGGTAGGGTCTCCCTGGTAGGTAACAAATCATGGCTGAAACATCTTCCAGTCACCACACTAAAGGCGTTAAAGTTACAACAAATGTCATATCTACATTGGTATTATAAAAAGGTATACGAAATAAAAAGTAGATTAAAAAATATTTCAAGTCCATTCGCGAGCGAGAACTCCTAACACAAGTATCTTTATACTTAAAAGGAGATCTCAAACTGTATTTTAAAATATTGTGAAATGAAATAAAATATTTTTTATTTTTTTTTATTTTATTTATTCACCCACAGGAGCTGGTAATGATGCCAATGGCCAAAGAATCAAGATTTTCAACAGTCATATGAATGATCATGATCCTGTCATGAGGGTACAACTCGAGAAAAAGAGAGGGAATTGAGTTATAGTATCACTAGAGTGTGATTTTGGTCAGTGTTTTTCATATTTTACGATATTTTATCTCAATAAAGAGTACAGATTCTAATAAATCACGCGCCAAAAAAGCCGTACGGTGCGGTTATTTTTGGTTATAGCGAAAAAGGTGTTCAGATTTAACGTTAGTTCCTTAAGTTTAAAACTAGTGATGGCTTATATAATAATCTGAAGGCAATTGTTTCAGTCAGTTTCATGTTATATGTCTAGTTATCACGGACCAAATAAAAAGAAAGATGGAGCCAACCAGTTTAACCAAGTAAAGCATTTTTAAATATATACTTGTAAACGGTTACGTGCAAGTACTCGCTTATGATGGCCATCGACTTGTAGAGACGAACCTCCAAATTACTGTTTCAATGAGTGTAGTCACATCCTTACGAAAGATTTTGTATATAGTCAGTTTTTGTGCAATCAGTAATTATAATATCTATAATGCAACTTATTACCAGACTTGTTGGTCAACTAATCATAACTAACCACATCGCGCAAGACAACGCACGTGTCCTTTTCATAGAGTATAGCAGCGCAGCCCCATACTATAATAACAAGTTATTATTGTCGACGCTAGTCGTGCAACAAGTCGAGCGATAAATTCATGGATTTTTTTGTTTGACATCCGTTTCAGCACGCACACATACGTTGAGAATCTTGGTGGCGCTTTGTAAATACTTTCAAACGTTATGAATTTTGGAGGAGCGCGCCATGTTATCGTAGTTCATCTTTATATTCATGTTAATTTAGGATAAATACTAACTGTAGCCCTATAAAGCGGTAGCGGTAATTTTGTCAAACACTGAGCTAATAAAATGTTTAATTTTTTAGTTCCATCTTCCTTATTTTTTGATCTCAGCCAACTATAGACAATTTGGCAGTTTTATTTATATAATCCCTCATTCAATATAAAATAATGGTCAAACTAATTGCCCTATCCGAAGAATTAAGTCATATTTTCAATGCTTATACATAGGACATGTGACTTTATTCTTCGGAAAGGTCGATATGGTCAAGCTCATATACCGCATCTTACAACAAAAGTGACCTAAATCAAAATTATCAGAAAAATATATGAAATGTCTTTTTTGTACATTATACCATCCGTTAATATTCATTTTATAGAAATCAGATACAAAAGTTATTTTTAAATGTTTTAAAAAGTAATCATAGAACTATGGTGCTATAATCCGCGCATGAAAAAAATATAGCAAAACATTTCTATTATCACTTTAGTAGTATGTAATTCCATAAAATAATCATTTAATTTCTAATTTCTAAGAAAAAGAAAACGTTGATTTCTTTAAAAATTAACCATTTTATTTGGATAAATTGGGTTACAGATAATAATCGTAAGTTTATCTTTTGAGTATGTTACATTACCTTTATAAGGCAATTGTCACCGCAAGTCCTTTTCTTTTAATTTTCACTTTCGAAATAAAAAAAAGCCTACATAATAGATTTTTAACTATGTCCATAACAAAAAATAAAACAATACATTTCTTTACACGAATATTACAAACAGAAAAACAAAAAGACTACTAATAAAATGTGTTATTATTAATTACTTAATTAGCACTCGTACTAAAAAACTTCAATTTTTAGGATATCCCATTTTAGTTATATAAATGCGATATAACGTTACTGAGCAGGTAAAATTTGAAAAAAATGAAGGAAAAATATTAAATCTCAGTAATTAATTAAATAATATATTAACTAATGGTATTATAGATCTAAAAAATTACGTTGTACGGTTTAAACGCATTTTTCGTTTATGTAGTTTTATCTTTTATATATACAAGGATATTTTGGCGAGTTTGGGACATTACGCCTTCTTGAGATCTTTGCATTCGTTAAAAGACCTTATATCTCAGATCAAGAAAACGAAAACGGCGAATCTTGAATAAGCATAGTAAATTTAATTTATGTACATAAAAATATTAAGAATTATAAAAAGATTGGCGATGTATATAATAGACAAAGTAGGAACCGATATAAGCTTGCGGCTCCTGCTTTGTGCCTTGCAAAAGTACGTAAGTAGTTTGTGGGTTTGGGTATTGTTGTGTCATTAAAACAAGTGTTGGATGACAACTGCTTTATTATATAAATACCCACAACATCTTCCCCATAAAAATACAAAAGTACAATAAACAAATAATCTATATAAATATAACGTCTACTTGTAATGACTATTTACCCCACACAAAACAAAAAAAAAAGTATAAGAAAAATTAAATTAAATAAATAAAAAAAAATTATAATTCGAATATAGAATAAGGTAACGGCCCAGTTATTTTTCTGGTTAAATAAGGAGAACGAAGCTTGTTTTTTGAAAATTGATTACTAGAACAGGCTTCGTTCTTATCATCGATATGGATTATTTCTGGGCTATCACTTAATTTTAAGTCTGAATTACCCGTAAGATGCAGGGGCTCATTACACTCGGGTGCCTTATCAATTGAAATTCTCCTCAAATGTCGCCGATTACGGCGGTACGTTCTGCCTGTATTATTTTGAATAATGTACGAGCGCGGAGTGGATACTTTCTTTATAACTTGGCCTCTGCTTTTCTTGTTAGGATCATTAATAATAACCTGATCCCCTACATCTAACTCAGGTAATTTTTTACAATGATTATCGTAATAAAGTTTACTTTTATGCTGCCTGTTAACTAAAAATTCATATTCAGTTTTAGCAGTGACCTTAGGTTCTAATAAATTCGGATGAACGGGCAGTCTACAATTTAATCGCCGGCCCATTAATAATTGTGCAGGAGAGCTCAAGTTGTTATCACGCGGTGTATTTCTATAACTGAGTAAATTCAAATAAAAATCACTATTACTATTTATCGATTTAATGAGTAGTTTTTTTATTGTTTGTACAGATCGTTCACTCTTGCCATTAGACTGAGGATAATTGGGCGAAGAGGTCACGTGATCAAATCCCCACTCTATTGAAAATTTTTTGAAATCGCGACTCGAGAATTGTGTGCCATTATCGCTTATCATTACTTCTGGAATGCCGTACCTAGCAAAATTTTCTTTCATGGACATTATAACGGATTTTGATGAAATATTTTTTAAGTCACTGACTTCGATAAATCCCGAATAGTAATCTACTAAAATTAAATAATATTGTTTCCTATATTCAAATATATCAGCTCCAACTTTATTCCACGGTAATTTCGGAATCTGTACTGGAATCATTGGTTCTTTACTTTGGGCATTTAAATTTTCACAACAAACACTACATCGCTTGACATAAAGTTCAATGTCCCGCGTTATACCCGGCCAGAATAAAACTTCACGGGCACGCCTCTTACAACGATCTATCCCAAGATGCCCGTCATGAATGATACTTAACATTTTATTTCTTAATGAAAAAGGAATAAGAATTAGTTTGTTTTTAAATATAATTTCATCTAACACAATTAATTCATTCCGCATCGACCAATAAAGTTTAAGATTATCACTCACATCGCTTTTTCGATCTGGCCACCCGTCGACAATATACTTAGAAAGCTGTATTAAATTTTCATCTTTTAAAGTTTCGTTGCGGACTAAACTCAACTTGCTAGATGACATCCGTATATGTTCGAACATCAGATTTACTTCATACATCAATTTCGAATCTACATCACTGTCTAAGAGATCAGGGAGAGGCGCTCGCGATAAAGTGTCAGCAATAAACATTAATTTTCCAGGAACATATTTAATAATTAAATCGTAACCTTGCAGTCTTAGCAACATTCGCTGCAAACGCACGGGGTTAGACACTAACGTTTTCTTAAAAATACTTTCTAATGGTTTATGATCTGTTTCTACGACCACTGATCTTTTTCCAAAAATATACTGACGAAATTTCTCACAAGCGAACACGATAGCAAGAAGCTCTTTTTCAATCTGAGCGTACCTAGTCTGCGTGTCGGTAAGGGTTCGCGACGCGTATTCGACCGGCCGACCGTCCTGCATCAACACCGCACCGAGGGCTACGCTGCTCGCGTCTACCGATATTACCACGGGCCGAGTGACGTCATACAACGCCAACACAGAGGAGCCGCTTACTAACAAGTCCTTTAACTTCGATATTGCTGTATCATGAACTTTATCCCAATACCACACAGATTCCTTCTTAAGCAATCTAGTAAGATGAACAGTATGATTAGAATAGTTGGGAATAAATTTTGACAGATAATTAGTAGCACCCAAAAATCTTTCCAACGATTTTTTATTATTTGGTGTAGGCATATTTGTAATGGCTTTAATCTTTTCTGAGTCTGGCTTCATGCCATTCTTGTTAAAAACATGGCCTAAATAAATTACTTCTTCTACACAAATTTTACACTTTTTCTTATTAAATTTTAGATTAATCTCATTCGCTCTATTTAATAAGGCCGTAAGGCGTCTATCATGCTCATTTTTATTTCTACCCCAGCAAATAATGTCATCAATAAATACATCCACACCCTCTAAATCTTCCAGCAATTGTTTAAGTGTTGAATGAAAAATTTCGGAAGCACAATTCAGACCGTAAGGTAATCTTAAAAATTGGTATAGCCCAAACGGCGTACAAAAAGTGCACAGATCCGCGCTTTTGTCGTCCAATTTCATTGCCCAAAATCCCGAATTAGCGTCAAGAACTGTGAAGAACTGCGCCCCGTGAAGCTTGCTCGCTATTTCATTAATGGTCGGTAATTGAAAGTGCGCCCGTTGAATCGCGACGTTAAGCGGACGCGGATCTAGACACAACCTTATACCACCGTCTTTCTTAGCGGCAATAACCAACGCGTTCACCCATCGTGTCGGGTGAGTAACCTTTCTAATCACACCTTGTTCAATCATCTTATTTAATTCATCTTGTAATTTATCACATAGACTAAGGGGTACTTTACGCGGAGCGCTAACTACCGGACTTACAGAGTCATCCACAACAATACTACATGTACCCGGAAGGCATCCTATACCACAAAACAAGTTATCATAATTTGACATGTTAACGTCATGTATACGTTTTATTAACCCCAGTTCTATGCACGCATGTTTTCCCAATAAACTTTGACACTTAATACTTGCTATAGCAAATTTCAAAACAAACAATTTATTTTTATACCACCACTTTAAATTACAGATTCCCTTTATAGGAATCATATTACCGCTGTAAGATTGAAGTTTTACATTACTCCGAGCGTTTATGCAATCAACATTATAACCTAATAACAAAAATCGTTCAAAAGATAATACATTTATGTCGGCTCCCGTATCGAGCTTAAACTTCTCAATGCCACACTCACCGGTTAAAGTCTCATACCAGTCCTCCGAGTGTCCACTCGCTAACGCGTTTGAAACTGTCGATATATAAAAGGATTCGCTATCGCTGTCACAGTTTTCGCTAACACCGATATCATATACTTTTTTAGCACCACACATTCTTGCAAAATGATTATACCTGCCACAGATATAGCACTTTACACCAGCCGCGGCACATACACCCGTTGCACAATATTTTCCACAATACTTGCATGCCGCACCGGGCCCAGCACTGCGCGCGTTATCGCGGCGAGCGCGGCGTGCACCGGCGCTTCCTGCGCGAGCGCCACTGGTGCCAGCGCTCCACTGCCGGCTCCCGCTCGCGCGGCTCGAAGCGCGCGCTGCCACACCGTCGATGGACGCGTGCCCCGTACTCACGGGTCGCGTCTCCAACTGACGACTGCCATCCACTGACACTTCGTCCGCTTGACAGATTTTTATCGCCTTGTCCAATGTTAAATCGTCCGATCGAAGCAATCGATCTCGAACGACGGTATTTCTTATACCGCACACGATCCGATCCCGGATTAATTCTTCTTCAAGCGATGAAAATAAACAGGTCTTACTTAAAAGTTTCAATGCAGTGACATATTGATTTATTGATTCACCCTCATTTTGGTTTCTAACGAAAAAATTATATCTGGCTAACGTAATATTAGGTTTCACGCCAAAGTAATTATCGAACTTTTTTATTAAAACCGCTACGTCATCGCGGTCACTATCTCTGTCAAACACAAATGTTTCGTAGACATCAAATCCTTCCGAACCAATGAGATTAATTAATAAGCTTGCCTGCACGGCTGAATCCTCTTTATGTACACCTGAAGCTTTTAAGAATAACTCAAACTGTGTCTTCCATCGTTTCCACGCGTCAGCCCGGCCGACGGGGCTGCCATCCATACATAGTTCTTGCGGCGGTCTTGCATGTTCCATCGTGAACAATTACTTAATTCACAACTAATAATTTAGTTTAAATATACTTTTGAGCAATTATTACTTTGATTGCACAAGAAAAACTAATTATTTAACACCGCTGCCACCATGTTGTGTCATTAAAACAAGTGTTGGATGACAACTGCTTTATTATATAAATACCCACAACAGGTATAAGATTCTATAATAAAATTCCGCAATCAATTTTAGCTTTGCCATTACAGCAGTTTAAAAACACTGTTGAAAAAAAGGCTGATACAGAAAGCCTACTATACTCTTGAAGATTACGTAGAAGATAGGAATGTGTGGATATAGCTCTCTTTGAACCTGTACAAGACAGTAACGACTTAATGTAAATAGTATTAAAAATTATATCTTTAAAAAGAGCAACCGCCGAGTTTCTTGCTGGCTCTTCTCGGTAGGAACAGCTTTCCGGAACAGCAGTAGAGTTGACGATCCAAAAGCACTTGTTATTTAGTTTAAGCACAAGGTTATTTGAATAAAGAATATTTTGAATTTGAATTGATTGGGGGGTATAGCGCACCCTTAGTATTAAAGTCACCTAATTAAAAAAAGTTGTTTGTGGCAAATTACAATAAAACGTAACGTAGTGCCTACAAAACTAGTGAATGCTAAAGAGACCCAAAACTTGGAATAGTTAGAAAAAAAATAACTTTTTTAATAATTCGCAGCATTATGCCATAGACGGTATTGAGCTAAGGAAAGCAAAATTCCTTTATTTCTTTATTCCGTTTCCTATTTCTTGATCCAAGGCTTATACTATCAAACAGTTAATAACACTTAAACTAAATGCAAACAGAATTTTTAAAATCCTATTCGACCATATTTTAGGAGATAGTGCGTACAAAAGTAATAATACAATTACTTTGCTATAAAGTAAACAGAAAATATATAATCTATATATTTTCTTTTTACTTTATCGCGGATTATAGTAAAATTATTTTATTATTACTTTTGTATTATGGATCTCCGCAAAGTAATGTCTAATTCTATCAATTAAGAAATATTGCGTATTAGAAAGACACTCTTTTGCTTCCGTCTTTCAAAAGAAAAGTACAGTATTATCATCATCACATGATTTGGCTACTTATTTTAGGACCGGCCGTCTGTCTGACGTCAACTTACCTTAATCGTATTTTACGACACTGCGGTAAGAAAAAGGATGGTCTATTCTTCTCAACCAAAAGAAAAGTACAGTAAAGTAGAAAACAACCTATTTCCGAAGAAGAACCGGTATTTTTTTTCATTTATTTAATTCATAAATTCTAAAATAAAATGCGATCATAAAATGATAAAAATTTGACAAAATGTAAAATAGGTGTCTTCTCTAATACTCAATATATTCTCAATATTTATACGATTGTATATTTCTTTGAAACCGCATCAATTTTAACATAATTTTACTCACAGCATTTTTTCTGTACAGAATCAATATTATACGATATTTAAAAATGTTTGAATTTAAACTATCGTGAGTGGTATTCATAATTAATGTATAGAAACCGGTTATACCCACGTCTTATTTTGAGCCGACTCAAGCCTATATGGGGCTCTTATTCATGAGCTTTTTATGCGCATACGATATAATCTTAAGGTGCGTACAGACATCACGAGGCGTGCGTTGCGAATGGTTCGTCGCGCATGCCTCGAGCTGTGTGGACGAGTGTACGTGCAGTGAGAATTCGCGTCATACGATCGTTGCGAACGCTACTAGGGATATGACTTAGAGTAGAAAAAATCGATTAATAAGTAATCGATTTTTATCCCTTTAAAAATAAATCGGTTTTTAAAAAATCGATATTTATTACGAAATAAGTTTTTTTTAATCGATTTTTTTCTGACGATTGCAAAAGTTGTCTTTTTAATATTAATAAATAATTACAATAAAGGCTAATTAAAGTGGACAACTACCAAGAAATAATATCAGATTCGCTGTTTGTGAAATTGGATTAAAATGTGTAGTTTGGCTAAATTGGTTTCATCCAACAATGCATATCTAATCTTAGAAATCAAGAAAATCGAGAAAATCAATCAAGAAAAAACGTAAAAAAAGAAAAGGGGATACCTAAAACAATCGATTTTTAAAAAATCGATTATTTATGAAAAAAATAATCGATTATTAAAAATCGATTATTTTATAAATCTATTATTTCTTCACATCGCTAAACACTACCAGAGTGCGTGCTGTGCGCTCCGTGTAGACAGACGTTTTGTTTGCATTGCACGCTCATGAGTCATGGAGCCAATGTATTCCCATAGTGTAAATCGGTTCATAAAAATCGTTTTGTCCTATAGCGTCTTTTCTCTTTCTTTAATATTTTATGAATTAGGTACGCGGCTGCAATCTACTACCTGCTGTTTTTCAACAGGCGAATACCATGCGCGGTTGTTTGTGTGTTCAGCTTGAACATGTCATTCGGGACGCATGTATAAATGTACCGACGTATGTCTCAGGTTTAGTCTTGCGTAACGAACTATTCGCGAGGCACGCCTTGAGATGTCTGCTACGCAGCTTTAGATTATGCCATAGAATCTTTGCGAACGCAGAAAGAACATCCAAGGAATGCTCGGTATGTTTACAGTAACCGAATTTCACAGTGGGAATAGAATGACTAGTTGTTCGTCTGATGTGAACCGGCCTTAACAGAATAAAGTTATATGGTAAGAACTGTACAAAAATACTGGAAATCGATGAATATTATTATACTTTTATACAATAATTATTTTAAAATTAAATTATTAACGAGAGTTTTCGTTCACTATATTTTGAAATTATAATAGTTTTAATTTATTACTAGAATTTTCTCACCCAATTTTGGACTCCACTACTTTAGAATACGGTTCCAAAAAAATATCATTACTTCACTATACTCTTACTTTACAATTTGGATGGTTTCTTTTGACTTTTTTTTTTGGGAAAATAATATTTGTCGTGTGGACGTTGACAGGTTTATGAGCAACAATAAATTTTGGCTCGTTGTCTATTCTAGAAGTCTTCATTGCAGCACGAACGGTTTGGCTGGACCTGTAACCATAGACAAGTAATTCTTTATATTCATAAGCAAAAACTTGTAATGCTTATTACAAAAATTTATCGGACAGAGTATAAAAGGGCATTGGGTAACTTTGCATTGGGTATTGGCATTGGGTAAAATATAAGTATAGAAAAAGTAAAAAATACTATTTGCCTCCGTACTGAGGTCCACGCAAAAAAAGAAGGCAGAGATTACATCAGCAAATTATAAAAAACCTCCAAAAAAAAGATTCTATATTTCTCGGCGTATGTTAAGATGTTAAGGAAAATAAAAAAAACACCAATTTTTCCCACAAGGCAGTTAAAGGTAATTTATATGTAACCTTAACATAAATACATGAGGTAAATATAATAAGTGAACGCGGAATCTACAGTTGACCTCATCGCGAGGTCGCCCTTTGTCCACGTCAAGACAATGACAGACATACCAATTTTATTACATTTATCATTTCCGAGATAATTGACTTCAATCTATATTTAAATTGCTTGATGTTTATTTTAATGTCTTGATTCCTGTTTTTGTGCGATAACAAAAAATATATAAGGGGAAGTCTGAAAGTTGCGTCCATTATAGAAAAGAATGCAGAATGCATGAAATGGCGGCAGGTCTCAGGGACAATATGTGACCCTCGAATGTTTCTTAAAATTTAAATTTATAAAAACATCATAAGACCTGTCGTATTGTATTGTATCGTAGTGTTCGCATGTATAATTTTAGTATGGTTGATAAAACAAATTACAATATCGCCAATATTGGATTATTCTGCAAAACATGATCTTATCAGATATATTTAAATTAGAAAAAGAAATTTTTCGTGACGCACAAAAAATGTGTTATTTGTGTGCACGAAATTACCACACTACACATTAGCTTAGCAAACTTTACCTTTTTTTATAGACTCACACACGGTCGTCCGTTCCCAAAGTAAGTAACTTAATACTTGTGTTATGGGTGACAGACAACTGGTGAATATATACTTATATAATTTTTAAATACATACTTTAAAACAAATATACACCCAGGCTTGAAGACCAACAAATTCATTTAAAGAAAATGTTGGACCTCAGCGGGAATCGAACCCGCGACCCGCGAAGGTTAAGGCAGGGTCACTACCCACTGTGCCAACGGGCCAGTCGAGCTTAGCACACAACCTAGATGTTAATCATCTAATAGTCGTCTCTGGGAACCTACACTGATTTCCATAACTTTTGCCCCTCTAAACTACACGCCAGACTATGGATTCCTACCCTAATTAATGATTTTTGTTAGACTTTTTCAACTTACCAGGTGCTAAGGTAGCGTTAATTGTCATTGGAGCAGGCGGTGCAGCACTGGGTGCTACTGATGACGATGTGACTGGTGCTGCGGTACTAACTGGATTCTGTCGAAACATCAACAAATTGTAAGGTTTAAACACTTTCTATCTTTTATATTTTACTAGTTTTTACCCGCGACTTCGCGTGGACTATTGTCGTGTGATAGGTCGATAATAGATGGGGCTTTTCAATGTCATTGCTGTATAATTAACAGGATTTCTATAGCCTATATGTTGCACGTTATTCCGGTATTTAAGGAATAATTGTGCCAAATTGCATCGATATTGGTTCAGCGGATTCGCCGTGAAAGAGTAACAAACATACATCCATACTCACAAACTTTCGCATTTATAATATTAACAAGTAAGACTAGTATGTCCAGCCCAGCAGGGTTTAATTAAAAAGATAAAGATATATGAATTAGATATAAAAAATGGTCCGATCACCACCAAACTTTAGAAGAACATCCACCTGGTGAGTGAAAAGATTAAGGGATATACCGACAAACGGTATATAAGCTTCAATTGTAACAAATTTCATCAATATTTGTTGAGCGGAGTTGTCGTGAAAGACAGACAGAAACTTTCGCAGTAAATAAATGAGATAAGATGTGGACTTAAGAAAAAAACTTAAAAGACTTAAAAAATTAGCTCTGCAGTGCGCTAATTTTTTTCAAAAAGGCGGGGTGGTGGTGGATGTTTCCAATAGCGGAAGCCATCACTGCTGACCATCAGGGCTGAGTTTGGACTGCAGTGCGGCGTTTCCCAGCAGCGTTCTAAACAATCCATCCGATAGTCTTTAAAAAAATCTCTAGAGAATTCTGGAGATATGTGTAAGCTACTAATCCGCTTTGGAGCACTTTGGTGGGTCTGAGCTCCCAGCAACCCTTCTCTAAAAAACGGAGTGGGGAGGTATATGGTCAGCATAGCCATAGTAAGAGGCCATTACTTTTACAGGCAAAATTAAACGAAGTTCTAACATGAACCTCACACTATTGTGGAAAGATTCACTAGTAATGTATAATATGGTCAAAAACTCACTTTAAACTCCTCAATTTTTGTCTGTAGACTGTCCATCCTGGTAGCGAGCGTTGTGTTCAAAACAGTTATTTGGTCCTTTAGTTCATCCCCTTTCTTGGAGCATATCGTCAAGTTCGCTATAGTCTCGTTCGTTTTGCCTTCGAGCTGCGAGATTAAAGTTTTCAACTCTTCAATCCCTGACGTGGCCGTGGTCGCCTGCTTGCGGGCCGACGTAAGTGAACTCTCGAAACCGTTAATCTGAAATTAAAAATACCAGTATGGAATAAATTGCCCTATCCGAAGAATAAAGACACATGTCATGAAATGAAATGTAACTTTATTCTTCGAATTGAGCGAAATGAGTACAGAAAAAATATAATATTGTTACGCATAAAGCTCTTGGATTTGGAACAAAACCTGGTGGCTCGTTCCGAGACTTCAAGAAATTCTGGTTTTTCAAAGAAACGTCGAAAACTGAATACCCAAGGCGTCTGGATACAGCCGCTTATATAGTAATCAAATCAATCCAGAAAGTTCTATTTCTCGATTTATTCCGAGTCCAAATTGAGGTGAAAGAAAAAAGAATCTTATTTGTATACAAATAAATTGTGTAACTTATTTGTATACAAACGAGAGTTCCATAATAATGATATCAAGCAATGAAATCTATGTCTCAAATTTATTTTTAGTAGATGAGAGTATTAGTTAATGCTATTATTAATAGTTAAGGTAACATTGAAATAAACCGTAGTTCTCTTTTAGCTTACTCAACATATTTTTGATTGGCATCTTTATATCTCTAAAGCAATCCACATTAGAATAGCAAGGTTGGTGAAAGGAAACTCCAATCCCTCTCTCGAACATTTGAAAGAAGTCTAGCAGTAGGTTAGATATATCGATGACTTATTTAATCGTTAATTAGTGAAAAATCTAACCTGCGAACCAAAATCAGCGACGGTCCGCTGCAGCTCCGCTATGCGTCTAGGTGTGTCTGCTAGATTTGGAGCCGAGGACAGCTGTTCAGACACAGACGCCAAATCGCCAGCTGCCTGCTCCATTTTCTTCGTTAAATCCTTGTAATACAACTCCAATTTCGTCAACCTTGCGCTCAGCTCGCTCGCGTTCGTTCGTAGTTGTTTTGCCGCGGTGTGACATAATTGTATTGCGTCCGCGACGCCTTCGCTGCTTGTAGATACTGTAAAGAAGATATTAAAATATTAGTTCTTTTTTCTAATGACTATATTATGCTGTAAGCTCTTAGACCTTTTACAGCGTCATCAAGCGGGACGGGTGAGCGTTTTGCCGATATTGCGAAATGCGGAGAGTAGAAGCAAAAGAACGCAGAAGCTCTACTAGTTCGGGGAATGCCTTTCCAAGGGAGCCTTCTGTGAGACTGGAATACTGCCTATGATGACGTGTAGTGGAAGATAAGAGGCATTACTGTGGTTAGCCAAAATGTCGTTGGATATAATAAACGACAATAATGACCGATCGTAGAAAATTAGGACCTCGTATTCGCCTTAAAATACGCTGTTCTTTTGTTTGATTTTTAGTGATATAGAACGGTTTTTGGGCGTATATAGACATTAAATATAATCAATTTTTATATAGACCTTTATAAAATTTACTATCGCGAACATTTTTGAAACATACATTTTTATTTTATCTTAAAGTGATTAGGTAGCGATTTCGGTAGACCTTGAGACGTGTTGACTTTTTTTGACATTGTCATGAACTATCGTCATGTTTCAATTTACACAAAATCTTAGCAAATTATACAAATCAAACTTCTCTATGAATCACTCGGTCGATTGTAAAAACAAGCATAAAAATACTTTCAGTTTTTAATGCATATATCGCAAACTAGGTAATACACATTATAATACTACTAGCTGTGCAAGCGTCTTCGCCTGCATGGAAATCAGTATGTTACAATATTTTTCCCGAATTGAACATAAAACTAGTTACTTATAGAAGAGCGAGATCTTCTAACACAAGTATATTTATACTTACCAGAAGATCTCGACCACCTGTTTCAAAACCTACAAAATGTAATGGAAATAAACAATTTATTTATTTTTTAAACTTTCGCGATTCATACTAATTAAAATATAAACAACCGGGTCACATCGCGATAATAACGTTACCTTTGTATAAGGTTCGACGTTTCGGCAGAGTTGCATCCACCGTGGTCACGAACTGACTAGTCAGTTCGTGACCACGGTGGATGCAACTCTGCCGAAACGTCGAACCTTATACAAAGGTAACGTTATTATCGCGATGTGACCCGGTTGTTTATATTTTAATTTATTTATTTATTATTTTATTTACTGTAGATAAGAGACATGCTGTTGCAGATATTTCTGTAGTATTTTTGTAGATCTACAATTCCCTAATAATTACTATGGTGTATATCTACTGGTTTACGAGAAGCACCCTAGTAAAACTCTCAACAGGATATTGTTTTTAACTACCGGGCGACCTCTTTTACCAGAATTTTATTAAAACAGTAATATATTAGCCTAAAGTTAAGCCTTCCTGCAGATTTGCACTATCGTACTATACTATTTGTCGTATCTTATTTGTACTATAAAAACCGTACCAAAATCCATTCAGATTTTGAGAAAATCGATCACATACAGACAGCTCTTGGGACTTTGTTTTATTATAAGTATCGATATGTAAGGCTTGCTAATATATTATACGACCCATCCAAACCGGTTACGGCTTTATATATTTAAATTACCTTTTTATAAATGTTTTACGAATCCAAAGTTGTAAGTCTATGTGAAAAAAAAAAATTGTAACTTGAATAGTGGACATTTATTAAAACGTATAAAGTATGATATTTTGTGCAAAACAGAGTTTTTATAGAAAAAATATAGACTGCCCGGGATTTGAAGTCGTCACCCCGTTACTAGTAAGGATCACACAATGACACCTTCTGGCCATCGAAGATTAATATAAAAATGTCTGTCTGCCTGTTAAACTTCACAAGCTTATATATCATGTTAACATATAAGATTAATTCCCGGTTTTACTTAGATAATGGGATAAAACATGTTTTAAGTTATGACTTTTAAATATATAATTGTATATCTTAAAATGTATGTTGATGCGAAAAAATTCGCGAGTACAACTAGTAGTATTAGAAATATGAAAGTTTTGTATATATTACACAGACAAAAAATTCGCCTAGAGCTTATATAGTATAGCTGTGATGGCTGTGACACCAAGAGACTCTTTCAAGGAGGTAGCAAGTTCAAATCATAGGAGGCACCAATACGTATTCAATTAAAACTTGTGTCTAATTGATAATAGTAATTGATCACACGCTTTTTGATGAAGGAAAAATTGTGAGGAATTCTGCATATCTCTAAGAGATATGCAGAATTCCAAATAATGTGTAACCTACCAATCCGCATTGGAGCAGCGTGGTAGGTTTTAGCTCCAATTCTTCACCCTAAAAACGGAGAGAAGAGGCCTAAGCCCAGCAATGGGATAGTAATAGTTAATTTACTTTTACTTTTTACATCCATAGTTTATAATCTGGATAATGGGACAACAGAAGAAAAACTTCTTTTTCTCTTACCGCGCGGTTGAATCTGATGGCCAATGCTAATAACATAAAATTCAAGTTCACATCTACCTTTCAAAATTCATTACGCGTTTACGGCGAAGGAAAACTTTGTGAATAAATTTAAAAATTAATTGTTTTCCTATTATTTGACATGCTAAAATGTTTGAATAGTGTTTAGCACATGTTTATCATGGAATATTATTATATTACCTAAACTATGGGGTCGGCAACCTGCGGTTCTATATGCAAATATTATTATAAGGGCAAGAAGTTGAAAATCGTTTTCAAACGAATTATCATTCTTGCCCTTATCCCACTCTAAATGGGGTCGGCACAACATGTTATAAACATGCTGCCACATGATTTGGCTACGTATTTTACGACCGGCCGTCTGCTTGACGTCATCTTGTCTTAGTCGTATTTTACGACATTTCGATAAGAAAGATGGTGGTCTATTGTACTTAACCGGATACCACACGGTGAGTCAACTTACCTTAGTCGCCTTTTACGACACCTCGGTTAGATGAGGGTGGTCTATTCTATCTTCAAATGATTAACAAGGATTAAACACCTTATCTATCTCTAGCTACTTGTACTTGCTTTTTACCGCATCCCTGCCACGTAACGCTGACCTTTGTAGGCTTTAATTCGAGATGGCTCCTTAAAAATTGTAATTTTTGTAAATCTTAATTCTTTACTCTTCCGACTCAAAAAGTTGGCAGTATTATAGAACGTATCAATATCTACAAAAAAAAGTCCGCGATCCCATATATCCAACTACTATAGTTATGCCAATAAAACTACTTTTAGTGGACTTTCCACTGCGAGATCGGTATGTACCCGCGTGAAACCGCGGGATATTACTAGTTATATATAAAACTAGTTGAACAAATAAAACGGTGTCCTGCCACACACCAATTTAAAAGTTAGAACAATCAGATGTTAGCAGCAATGCTTTCAATCGGGTCTAAAAATGTCCTATTTTTCAAGTTAAGAAAGATACTATATTTTTTAATCTGTTGTCAACTTTCGGAGATTAGTGTAGTATATTAGTACTAAACATTACTATGAAAATCATCATTCGCATTTGATTTTGAAACGAATAAACCTGTTAAAAGAAATCAAACAACTTTAGAATCCACGTGCCGTTAGATATCAAAATTTTCGTAATGAAAATTGCGATATTCGTTTTCACGTGGCACGGTAGCTCTCACGTGGCTGTTCGTCCGACATTTAAGGTTGCAGTGTGTCCTTGAAGAAATTTATTTAAAAGAAATTTAAAAGAAGAATTAACTATCAAAATTAAGATGCTGGGTTTATTTCTTGATCTCTATATAATATTTCACAAATGCGTTGGTAGTATATTTATACAGATATTTATATTTTTTTAGATTTAGATTAAATTAGATTTAGATTTAGATTTTGATACAGATAATAATATACTTAAATTATGGTATATGCGATGGTAATTATGCAAGGTATATCTATACTAATATATAAAGCTGAAGAGTTTGTTTGTTAGTTTAAATGTTTGAACGCGCTAATCTCAAGAACTACTTGATCGATTTGAAAAATTCTTTCAATGTAAGTTAGTCCATTTATTAAGGAAGGCTATATAATATCACGCGAAGATGAAAAGGAGAAGAGCAGAAATAAAAATAGTACAAAAACGGCAAAATTTCAATCTTTCATTGCGTGCGCTGAGTAAACGGTAATAGTACAGGTTTACCTAGTGCGGAGTCCGCCAGTAAAATACGTTTTTTTTTAAGTTTTTAGATACTTATTCATAAAATAATGTTGTTAAGTATGACCTACTCTGTACAAAAAATGGAAATAAAATTATATTATTATTATTATATTATTATAGTTATTCAATTATTATAAAATGGTTTCCCGCTAAAAGTTCTAAATAAAAGTCCACGACAGTATATGTTTAGCTTATGATGTTAGCCCACTTTAACCATTTTTATGGTTATCTAAAGACTATATTACGGTTTTAATCTTTCCACGCGGGCGGAGCCGCTGGCGATTGCTAGTATATAATATACAGATCTTTATTACTGGCAGTAAAAAGATAAGTAAAGGAAATATGATGAATTTTACTTTTTCTATGTGTATCCTGATATCGTTAATTGTTTTTAATACATATGCATTAAATATCGATTTAATACAATCATCGATTGTTTTAAAAATAAAGTCATTAAATATTTTTTATACATTTTTCAAGATTCAGCTTCCGTTTTCGCAAAACTTGAAAAGTTGTCGATAGACTGACATATACCTGTCAATCCAATATGGATTGGATTAAAGTTTCAGGTTCGAAAACCGTGCGATGTAGATACTAGCTAGTAGTCATACGCTTTTACACATATACTTTAAGAATACTCCATCTTTATGTACGTAACTTTACGTACATAAAGATGGAGTATTAGATGGATATAAAAAATTAAATTAAATTTAAACAAAGCGCCGAGTGACATGTTAAAATCGATCCCAGGTTTTGAAGTACAATACAATACTTTACAAATGACAGCAAAAAATATTATATGCATTTTTTCAGTGTCCGAAAACAGGTATAAAGCGACTTTTTATAAATGAAACCTAACTAGACCGATTTTCACCCCCGAAAGCCTTAACGCTGAATTTCAATTTGAATTTGAATATATATATACAAGCTTAACTCGTTTAAATATTAAAGATATTGATTCGATTTATTAGAAACCAACCTCGATCCATCTCTATCCGTAAGGAGACGATCTGTCGCCGCACATCAACAAAGAGCCAAAGCACAGTAGCAGCAGACACAACGCACACGCACAGAGCCAGGGCGGCTGCGATGCGGAGGAAAGGGCGGGAGCGCCGTCTGCGAGAGGTCCTCCTGCCCCACGGCTCCCCTTCATCACTCGAAGCGGACAACAGCCTCCCCCCACGACAACCCCCACCACCCACAAGAGCGTCCAACTCCCGTCTCTTACGCATCTTCTTCCCGACACGCAACGGCACGGCCGCGTGGACCGCGCTCTCCATATTGCACTATATCGCTACCGTACACTCATCCGCACAATACACAAACGTCTACACAGCGCGACTTTTGTTTACCAAATGACCGTAAAGGCGTAAATTGTAAAATCAATGTAAACAAATACTATCAAGTGACAAGGGTCTTTGTGTTAACTCATTTAAGGTCACTCCGAATCACGATACTCCTGTATTTAATATATTGTGTCTGCTTTTTAATCTGTCTGCGTTTTTTCTTAAAACGTATCGCGCCTATAATAGATCAGAAAGTGTTCGATCTCAATGAATGTCCTTGTTGTTGTATTTTTCACGTGTAACCGGTTTAGATATTTTAACTTGCTATACACGTGACTCGATTCGTATAATTTATTCGATATAATAATATAATAAATACGATTTGAGTTCTACATATATTGGGCCACGTTTATACAAGAAATTAAGATATAAAGCACTTTGAAAATTAAATATAAGTATATTAGAACAGTTATCGACTTGGCTTTAATAATGGGAATTACGACGAAAGGAAAATTAAAACCAAAATAATTCCTAATTTATATAAAGTATTGCGTATGTTTTTTTTTTTTAATTTTTGTCCCTCGACTCGTGTTTGCCGAAATAAAAAAGTTAAAATAAGCAGAAATAAAGTGGCTTGATTATTATTTTATGCTATGGTGGAAAAGCTGAATATGGTCGTTTTTGGACTTAATAAATTTTATTTTAGTTTTATTTTATTTTAATGCCAGGAGCTCGTGCAATCCATTTTTGAGAGTACAGTAAACATTTGCAATGCTGACAACTTTCTACAAGGGCAAAATCGCGAATAATTACGTTTTAATAACCAATTTAATTCTTAAAGGTTCCTCTTTTGTAAACAAGTTATTAATTCATCACTCGTTTGGCTTAATTGACGCGCAAGCGGATGTAACAAGGACGTAATGTTTCATTATACCTTAAATGATTATTTTTAAATGACCAATTTAGCTTATTCACGTAGCCTGAAGTGTCGATGTGTATCGATAGGCTATGTCGATAGGCTATGTCGATAGGCTATCGATATAGCCTTGTTGATATTCGCTATATATCGATATAATTGAAAGACTAAGTTATATTATATTAAACTAACTGAACCTGTTTTGAAATCAGTGTGTCACAAAATTCTTCCCGCTTAATTAATTTATTTTGAGTCAGAAAATCAAATGCAATAAAAGAAAAATACTTATCTAAGAAAACATAGACAAAAAGACTATATACATTGAGCGCTCAGTAAGTCGATATGCGTAATATGTCCACTCGCTATCAAAGCCGGATTACGCCGGCATGCGTATAATAATTTTAATATATCTTCTCAAGTATCTAATATCTTCTAAAGTGTTTATTTGTTTTATATGGTATAAAGGACAATTTCGATCTATCGATCGATATATATTAAATTGCGAAGCTAACGAGCGTATTTATTAAGATAAGGATTGATTGAGAAGAAAACCAGTCTCGAAAATAGCCTGGTATTTTTATTTTAATTTTGAACATAAAAGTAGTTATTGTGAGTTAACCATAAGAGATAGAGACATGCTGTCACGGACTTATTTTTAGTATTTTTATAGATCTACAATTCTTTAGGACATTACTTTTGCGTATTTCTATTAGTTTATGCGGCGCGTGCGACTAAAACTCCCAGCACGTGGGTTATATTACAACTGCGCGATCTTTTTAACACAATTTATATAAAATCGTAATTTACTATTAACCCAAATCCTTCCGGAATAATTGCACTAACATTTAGTGAGAACCGTATAAAAATGTATTCTGTAAATTTTGAGAAAATTAATCATATACAGACAGACAGCTTTCGGGGACTTTGTTTTATATAGATAGATAGGGCAGGTTATGAAAGATTTTGTATGACATTTTTTAACGATTAATTCAAAACATAAGTTATCACGTTCCCTAAGGTGAACCACTATATAACGTGATTTAATTTACCTCGGAAATACTTTACCGTTAATAAATGATTTAAATACAAGGTTACATAGCCGCCGCGGGAGTTACTTTGGTCGCGGCCTTGATCTTGGCTTATTTTTTATATACAATACATCGAAGCTCTATCAAAAAGTATGTAAACGAAATTATAATTATATTTATAATATATATTTTTTTAAATTTTTAATAAAATATATATTTTTTTTCAATATGTAGTTTATTCATGTTTGTTTATAGAATTATGCGTTACTTTGAGGCGGAGATCAATATTACAAAAGTAATCATAAACATTTCGTAAAGTAATCATAAACAAGGCTGCGATTTTGTCGTGCAATCTCCTGATGATGCTTCGGATGCGGTGCGTAACGATGGTTGAGTTTGTGGCAGTGAACGTGTGCAATGCTTGTGTATTGTGGTAGCTAAGGTTTGTAGCATGCATGCCTCATGCAAACGGATAGTCCATTCTACATTTAGCATTATATATGTATATAACGATGTTATCCATCACCGCAAACACAAGTCGAATTGCAACCATGAAAACTAGAATTCATATATAAAATGCAACTATGGGTCTCAACAATAATAAACTCGAGATTTGAATCCTAGAATCCCTGGCAACCAGACAGCGTGGACACTGGTCTTGGTCTGGTCTAGTATTATTTATTTATTTTATAACAATACACAAATTTACTGTTATTTACTTAATTTACACAAATATTACTGGAATTAAAACCTTTGTATTGACATCAGACTATTAACATATTACTTCTATAACGATATCGTATGTTACTCAGAAATTTTCCTCTCTTATCAACTCCAACTTATCTGAAATTACTATAATAAGACTACGCGCGCAATATGTATGGAATGCGTCACAAATTTGTTTAAAATTAAACATTAAAACCAGAGATTAACTCGTGAAATTTTCATACCGTAATATACATTACCATACAACGGAAAAAGGCGCGATAAGATTAACCACTACACGAGATAACAGTCGTGATATCGACCTCAGCACACGACGCTAAGAGACGCATTGAATGAATACAGCGCATGCGTGTTTTGTTTTGCGACATGTATTTAATAAATAAACACCCCAATAGACAATTTGATATAATAAATTAATAAACACGTATAAACGATCGATATTCAATACGACAACGCCTTTTGTATTTCATGAAATAGCACACAGATTAATAAAACATCAGACACAATAACCGAGTCAACACAGAGTAATCAAACGAAATCACTACACTTCATAACACTAATTAATACCAACTACGCAGTTGAAACACGAAAGTAGTTTTATTTAAAAACAAATAGGTTTTACTTCACTAATTAGTTTCGACTGAACTAGAGCTCACGAGGAGGTGCGAGAAAGAACTGAGTGACGTCACGAAGGAGCGGCCACGCGCATGCGTACTATAGACTCAGATCACATTGTATAACTACGACTTTATAGCGGAAAATTATAAAAGCTCGAGATGAAAGATAGGAGAAGTGCTCTTATCTTTGTTCCCATCAGGCCGATACGAACAATAGGCGGGAATTCCACATATCTACGGCTCCCTTTATGTACTTGTACGCCTCTACCAATGTACATGTTCCAAGAAAGAGCAAAACAAAGGAAAAAGAAATCCTTAACAAACCTTTTCATAATATGGCACCCACCTTTGAAGTAATATTTTGATATATACCTGACAGTTATTAAAATATAGAATATGAACTAAATAAGTGGAGCGGCCTATTTGTCAAAAAATAGATCATTTAACTATTTTATTTCTTTTAACAGTATTTTTTTTTTTTTTAAATAACTTATTTTAATCTTACAGTATCAATTGTGTTGTAAAGCATGATTAAGTAACAAGAAAAACTTCGCTAATATATTTTTGATTTATTCGTTAATTTTTTTTAAGTTTTAATCCTGCATGTATCAGGTATGAAAACGGATTGTCACCACTACATTTAGCATCACTACATATTATAAAACAAAGTCCCTATATCCCTATGTACGCATAAAACTTTAAAACTACGCAACAGATTTTGATGCGGTTTTTTTTTAATAGATAGAGTGATTCCAGAGGAAGGTTTGTACGTATAATAACATTCAATACAGAGTAGAGAAATACTGTAATTTTTTAGGTTTCTGTAAATAATTACATTTTTTTCAGCTTACATTGCAAACGCAGGCTAAACCCTACGAGATTTATCAAAATAATGTACTAAGTATTTGTACATCTTGAAAAGGTCTACAGAAAAGTCCGCGATGGTATATGTCTATCTCTTATGGATAACCCACTATAGAATTTTTTGTCATTTACTGTTTACGAAAAATAATGCCATATTTTTGAAGCAATTTTTATACCTTAAATAAATAGTTGATTTAATATAGATCTATATGGCCGCTTACAGCATGCAATTTAAGTGAACATTTTCGGAGATATTACAGATTTAAAATGCCGTGAGGACGCCGCGCTTCGCCCTATAACACTTCGACTTTAGCAGCTATGTCCCTCTTTCAAGAGTTTGTTTAAAGACATTCTGTAATTAATTGTAAAAATAAAATACATAGGGAAAATGTAAAATTAAATAAGTAAAAATGTACTATATGAATTTAGATATTCCAAAGATAGCAGGAAATCTTCTCGGTATAGGGAAAGGATATTGTTTTTCTCCAAATTTAACGCTTGCGGTCCACGGGCAGTAATGAATAAATCAAAACTACTGGATCGATTTTAATCATTTTTTTTACACTGACTGACATGGGATATATATTTTATACCCGTGCGAAGCAGGGGCAGGCCGCTAGTTATATATATTTTCTATTGTACTTCATCGCGGATTATAGCAAAATAATTTTATTATTACTTTTGTATTATGGATCTCCGCAAAGTAACGCCTAATTCTATAAATTAGTCTAAGAATTTTCGAGAGAAAAATTAATTAAAGAATATTCTGTGTAGATAAAACTTTAAAGCGAAATTAATAGAGCCGTCCCAATTACTGTTAATATAAATTTAATTAGTTTTCTCTTGAATGTTAATTTTAATAAATTAAGCTTAGGTTTTATAATTATAGCACTGACATATGTATATCTAGAATTTTGTTTATAAAATACATGTGCATTAGTTTAGAAGGATTATTATCATATTTGTTTATTTTTTCCATCCCTTGCTTGAATCTTTAACGAATTTTTAATAGGTATAGAAACTTACTATATCATCACAGTGAGAAATAAACATTAGTACGATATATTTTAGACTAGAAAATTATTCCAGATTTTCTGAATATATAGTCGCGAAAACTAACGCTATCCGGCTGAATAGAATAGTACGAACCTCATTTCTTACCGAGGTGTCGTAAAAGGCGATTAAGGTAAGTCGACCCGCCGTGTGGTATCCGGCTGAGTAGAATAGACCAACCTCATTTCTTACCGAGGTGTCGTAAAAGGGGACTAAGGTAAGTAGACCCACCGTGTGATATCAACCGAGGTGTCTTAAAATACGACAAATATAAGTTGACGTCAGGCAGGTGGCCGGTCGTAAAAACGCAGCCAAATCATGTGACAGCATGTTTACAAGATGCTGTCACATGATGTGCCGACTCCACTTAGAGTGGGATAACGACAGGAAGATAATAATAGTCGCCAAAATTAGAATCGGCCTGGTCGAGGCATCGACCTCGAGAAGCCTGTACCGAGGATAGACACTATCGAATTGACATTTTATAATACTTAAATTTATGTGAAGTAATAAATTTTCCAAATAATGCACTTTTTTGCTGCTTTTCATTAGAAGACGCAATGAGAATTAAACACCCCTCTATGACAGTGAAAACAGAACATGTAAAACACATTGTCAAATTATGTCATATTTATGTTTAATATTTAAATGAGTTAATCTTGTATGTATATACATAAATCTATTTTTTCGGAATCTCGGAAACGGCTCCAACGATTTTACTGAAGTTTAGCATGTTGGAGGTTTTGCGGTAGCAAAATTGATCTAGCTAGGTTTTTTTTAATCATTTTATCCCTGTTTTTGGGCATGAAAAAATACAAAAATTTATATTGAATTGAATTTTTGCCATTAACAAGTCGGCGCAGCTTATTCGGTGAACGGGTCGCCACAAATTAAAATACCAAGGATCGAGCCTCCCTTCCCTAATATTTTCTTTTAAGTTTCTTTTTTTATTTTGTGAAAAATTACTGAAGAAGTCTCGGTCGCCCAGATAATAACATTAATGTATGTATTTATCTTATCCTAAAGTGCTAGTAGAAGATAAAATCTACATGTTTCAATTAATATTATCAGTTATATATGTAAGATTTCATTTAAATTGGAAAAGTTTTTCTAAGGTAGGTGAGATTTAAACAAGTACAAATACTGTTAAACTAGTACTGTTAAAAAAGAACAGTCAAAATTTGTAACATTTAATACTTGTAATTAACGGTAGGTGATCTTGCATTTAGCTTCAAAGTTGAATAGGTTTTATAAGCCGCGTGGTGTCCGGCTGAGTAGAATAGACCACCCTATTTATTACCGAGGTGACGCAAATGCGACCAAGGTAAGTTAACGTCAGGCAGGCAGCCATCAACAACACACACAATGTTTACAACACATACAATGTGACAACATGTTTGTAACATGTTGCACCGATCCCACTTATAGTGGGATAAGGGCAGAATCATCAGATTGAATACATTATATGTGTTTAAATCAAATGTAAAAATTATTTTGCTATGTAAAACATACTTTACACACTTATTTAATTCATAGTGTTTTTGTAACATTTTTCATGACACAAATAAAATAAATAAATAAAAATTAGTCATCATCCTCTTGCCCTTATCCCACTCTAAGTGGGATCGGCAAAACATGTTACAAACATGTTGTCACATGATTTGGCTACGTATTTTACGACCGGCCGCCTGCCTGACGTCAACTTACCTCAGTCGTATTAATAAATAAAAATTAGTAAGCAAATAAACTCAAAGTTAAGTCATGATAGACCCATTTTTGTGACTGGTCAGCATAAAATTTAATATATGTTACTCCCTATTTGTTTACGGCTTGTTCATAATATGTTTCTTATTTAATGTTTAAAATTTCCTTACATATGTAAATGACTATATTAATAGCGTATGTAGTTTTCAAATAAGAATATCCTTAATATAATCATAACATAAGCTTGCGACCCCTGCTTTGCGCCTTGAAAAAGTATGTTTAGTTAAGTCGTTTGTGGGTTTGAGTAAAAGATTCTATAATAAAATTCCGCAATCAATTTTAGCTATGCCGTTACAGCAGCTTAAAAATACTATTAACGAGAGGCTGATACAAAAAGCCTACTATACTGTTGTGGATTATTTAGACGATAAGAATGCGTGGATAGAGATATTGTTGGACCCTGTACAAGATAGAAACGATTAAATGTAACTAGTATTAAGAATTGTATTTTTAAAAGAGCAACAAGTTTCTTTCTGGCTCTTCTCGGTAGGAACAGCTTTCCGAACCAGCAGTTGAGTTTACGATTCAAAAGCACTTGTTTACAAGTTTATTTGAATAAAGAATATTATGAATTGAATTTGAATCATTATTCTTTGCCTATCATATAATACCCAGCCTTATTTACCTAAATGCATTAACACAATTAGTTTAGTCAATTATATATTCCTAAAATAGTTAAAGCTAAATTACACCAAACAGAAAAGTCTGTTAACTCTCACATCAATGTCAGCAACAAATAGTAATTAATGAATTTCACAATAAACTTATATAGATTTTTGTTGTATGTTTCAATATACCTAATTACATTTCATATTCTAAATGTCCTTCTTGTCTATGTCTTTGCATGAAATAACTCTCAACCATTAAGTATCAATTTTTTTTAATTAAGCATGTTGTGATTTCCCTGATCATCCAGCACTTCTCTGGAGCCACTCCTTTAACATGCATATCATTTTTCACACAATCTATCCATCGTTTTTTCGGCCTCCCCCTAGCCATACATCCATCCACATTCATATTTAAAACTCTTTTGGTCACATGATTTTCATCCCTCCTCATTACATGACCATACCAACTTAGTCTAGCACTTCTCATCTTTTATGTAATGGGCGCAACTTTCAGACTTCCCCTAATATACTCATTGTGTATTCTATCAAGTTTTGTCACACCACATAACCACCTTAACATTTCTTTTAATGAGTATTAAAAAAACATTACCTTTATTGACATCTAGTTTCATGGTAGTGACTTGGTCGTAGAGAGCAGCACAGATCCAAGTCAACATCAACAGCCACAGCAGCAAGGTACCACGGACTGCCCAGCATAACGCACATTGTACTTCTTGTCCTATGGTAGGTTCTACCGCTTTAGGTGCTAAATTCTTATTGCGTTCTTTTCTATTATAAAGGAGACAAACAAATATTTACCTTTATAATAATGTTTAAATTACGTATTGATAGATAAAATGAATTAATAGAATCTACTAGTGCAACTTAAGCTGTGGTAGTCCAGCGGTAACACCGTGCGACTCTTTCGAGGAGGTCACGGGTACAAACCCGGGCAGACACCAATGAGTTTTCTGTTAAACTTATGTGTCTATTTGATAATTGCAATTTATCACACACGTTCTGGTGAAGGAGAATATCGGGAGGAAACCTGCATATCTCTTTGAGAATTCTGGAGATGTGTACCTACCAATCCGCACTGGAGCAGTGTGGTAGGTCTTAGCTCCAAACCTTCTCTCCACAAATGGAGAGAAGAGGACTATTCTCAGCAGTGGGATAGTAACAGGCCGCTACTTAGTAAGTGCAACGCTGATATCAAAAGGGTCGCAGGAAGTCGCTTGGTAACTGCACAAGATGATAAATATATTTTTCCGTCTATTTATAGATACATATGACCACCTTGAGATACATACCTGGTAATCTTTCTTTTTCTGTTTGGGATTATTTCTAGCTGCAAGTCAGACTCCTCGTCACTAGATAAATCCAAGAGTCTACTTTGCTCTCTAGTTTTCGATGGTAAAGACATTGCTGCAAAATCATTAACATTCCTCTCACATTTAAATATTTTTTAATCTGTTTCCAACAATTATCCACGAGCAATTAATAGATTTAATGTTGTACATGTTTTTGTATATTAGATATGTAACAAACAATCACTTCCAATCCACGATAAAGGTTATGTGCTCATAATTATTGCATGATAACCATGATAACAATACAGAAGCAAAACAAAGATTAATAAATTTAGTTATTATCGAATAAATATAACTAAAAAACCGAGTAGTGAGCCTTTGAATTCGAATTAGACTCCAATAATTGTAAATCACAACTAGATATGTCTTTGATTTTTGGACGATTAATTTTTTGCTAAAATATTTTGCAAAACCATTAGAAAGAGAGAAAAACAATAAAATGTTAAATGACATTATTGACAATTAATATTTCTTCAATCATTTATTAGTCCTGGAATCAAGTTATTTAAGACTGCTCATAATATTAATTTGAATAAATATATTTATACTTAGGTATAACATAACATAATTATCGTATAAAGCTTATAATAATCTTGACAACTATGAGTTGTATTATTTTCTAATAAATCAATTTAAATTGATGAACTCATTTTAATATGGTGTGGTGTACCCTCATTAAAGCAACACTAGTTACTTTACTGTCTATAGTATACAGATTACTTTCTACTATAAGAAATATTATATAAATATTCTTTTATAGAAGTAAAATTATCTACCAGACAAGAATTGTTAATAAATGTTAAGGTTTCCTTGTAAGTAGTCTGTGGTACAATGCCGTGACAGAAGGATATATGGGTTAGGTTTTCTTTTCAAATTTTATTTCGTTTTCTTAAATCTATTTAATCTCAATGATTGCTATGATAAAGTGATCTGAAAGTATTTTATAATGAAAGAAAAATGGAATTTTATTCTATATCTTGTTTGGTTTTCATATCTTATTCTGTCTGCAATTCTTATGTTCGGCCAGGGATTTTTGCTATCTCGTAAAACTTTAAGCGATGTATCGGAATGTGTTTCTCTGATGAGTTTTGGATGTGATGGACATGAGAACTCTACTGACAAGGCGACATGCAGGGAAGAAGTTAAAATACGGCGAATCTTTGCGAACTCAGGATCGCCTATTGTTTGCGCTCCTAAGAAGAACAGACTCGCATTGGTGTTAGTGGATGCGTTAAGATATGATTTCACTGAATATGATGAAAGTATTAAAAGCCCTTTGTACTATCAAAACCGACTGCCAGTGATCTGGCAAACTGTAAACAAGTGGCCTGATCGTGCGCGAGTTTTTCGATTCATGGCCGATCCACCAACTACAACCCTGCAACGTGTAAAGGCACTGGTGACCGGATCTTTGCCAACTTTTATTGATATGAGCTCTAATTTTGCTGCAATGGAAATTCAAGAAGATAACGTGATTGATCAGGTTAGCAATGTTTCATTTCACGATGTTGGTAGTCCATCCCCAAAGTAAGTAACTTAATACTTGTGTCATGGGTGACAACTGGTGAATATATACATGTATAATTTTTAAACACTTACTTAAATACAAATATACACCCAGGCTCAACAACCAACAAATTCATTTATAGAAAATATTGGCCCTCAGTGGGAATCGAAACCCGCAACCCGCGGAGCAAAAGGCAGGGTCACAACCCACTGCACCAACGGGCCAGTCAAATTTTTAAGCCATACAACAAAAAAGGTTACCTTGATATAAATTTCAATTTTCTTGTGTACTTACTAAGACCTAGTATAAGAGAGCTATGATGAAATGTAACTAGTTTTGAGTTATATTTAAAAAAAGAGCAACTGCTGATTTTCTTGATGGCTCTACTCAGTAGAGACAATTTTCCAAACTCACAGTAGATTTGATGATGCACTTTCTTGTTAAATGCACAAGATTACTTGAATAAATAATATTTATATAATGAATAAATATAATTTGAATGTAGTTATATATTTACTCCAAGTATGATGGATTGTTTTCACAACTTATGCTATTTTCTAATAGATAGTGAAAGGAGGTCATGAGGCAGTGCTGTTGGGTGATGACACTTGGGCTAGACTAATACCAGGAAGATGGAAGAGATCCTATTCACTATATTCATTCCACACCTGGGATCTTGATACTGTGGATTATGGTATGTTTCAATGTAAAAATAAAGTCTACATAGAAAAATAGATTTTAAGAAATTTAAGTGATATGAATTACACCAGTCCACTATACACTAGACTATGCACATATTTAATGATTTCAAAATTTGGTGGCACACAAAATAAAAGATAAAAATTATTTACTTACTACAACACACTGCATAAATATTTTATGACAAAAATTTTAAATATAGGAAATAAACTAATATGTACAACAATAATAACAACATTTATTAAGTGATTAATTACAAGCTAATAATAAAAATATTTTTCTTTTTAAATGATATAATTTTAATATTATTAACATTACTATATATTTGTAAAATTTGGCAGCACACTTTTGAAATTTGGTGGCACACAAAAGTGCTGCAGCCCAGTGGTTGAAAATCACTGCACTAGACTATACTGTCCACTAGGTAAAAGTTTTAAAAGAAAGGCCAGGTATTTTCCAAGAAACCATATCAAATGAAATTAAACTTTTCACTAGTATACCACATTTGTGAAATAAAGATACAATATCATCATTCCCTTGCCCTTATCCCACTATAAGTGGGGTCGGCACAACATGCTATAAACATGCTGTCACATGATTTGGCTGCGTTTTTACGACCGGCCGCCTGCCTAAATTCAACTTACCTTAGTCGTATTTTAAGACACTTCGACAAGAAAGAGGGTGGTCTATTCTACTAAAACGGATACCACAAGGTGGGTCAACGTACCTTAGTCCCCTTTTACGACACCTCGGTAAGGAATGATGGTGGTACTATTCTATTCAGCCGGATACCACATGGAAGATACAATAATGTACAGAAATGTGAAGTTACAAAATTGATACAACACTCAGGTTATGTTGCAGTGTTCCTTAATGCTTGTTTTTAGTGTTGACCACTGTTTTTTCTACTTGATCGCTACCCTCTTGGCAGAGTGGTTGTGGTCAGTTCAAGGTTGGTGGCATGCTTGACAATTCGATGCCATTCTTTTCGGACGGCTGCATTCCTGGTACATTTGTGAAAAAGGCAGTCTAAGGCAGCCTTCATTTGGTCTGTCCATCGCATCTGTGATCTGTCGCACAGTCTTTTACTACAGGACAATTAAATTTTTTTGATCTAGCCATTCTTCATTCTATAAAACCTGGATTTATAAATATGTATTATTAATAAACTTTTTTAATGATAAAACATTTACAGGTTACTGTTTTTTGTAGGTTTGAATGTAATAGTATTTTAATAAATGATGAAAAAAAAAAAAATTATTTGACATTTTGTATCTTGTAAGTAGCAACTGTATATCAATATCAAATTTCAAGATACCACAGAATCAACCTTTTTTAATTTTTATTAGTTTCAGAAACAACTTTTTTAGTTATCTGTACTAATACATTAATATACACTATATAATTTGATATATAATTGGGGTAAAATTTGCTGCTTTTAGTCATTTACTACCAATATCAAACAAGCTTATGGTACCTATTTTCCTAATATACTTTGCTATATAATAAATATCGAAAATCAGCGAAAATCATACATAAGTTCAAACTTGAAGTCAAGGATTTCTATCTTTCCCTTTGCTATGTGGATGATGTTGATTATTTTATTCACTTTATTATTTATTTATGTTTAGTATGTTTATGTATGTTTATTTATTATTTATATATATATCTATTATTTATTTGTCTATATGTATAAAATTTAGTATAGTAGGTAAGTAACTAATTACGTATTTTAATTAAATATTATTATATTATATTATAGTATGTAAGTTTATGCACCTCCTACCCGACTCATTATAATATAATTTCTTACTCTGAGGTTGTCTGGTAGAAATCACTGCTAAGCGATAAGACCACCTCTTTGTACATGTCTTCTAGGTATAAGTTTTTTTTTGTACTCTGAAATTTTGGTGTGCAATAAAGTATATTAAATAAAATAAATAAATAAAATACTTTGTCTCTTTCTTATAGAAGTGGATTCTAAAATTTATGATGAACTAAAGAAGAATGATTGGGACATACTCGTTGCACATTATCTAGGAGTTGATCACGCTGGACATAGATATGGACCGAACCATCCAGAAATGGCCAGAAAATTAGAAGAGACAAATGTTAGGTTGGAGAAATTTATTGAAATGTTGCCTTCTGATGTTATACTGTATGTTATAGGGGATCATGGAATGACTGAAACAGGTGAACTAACATTATAGATGCTAATCTTATAACACATAAAAAAGGTTTTAATAATAGGTGCTGGGATGTTGATTAAACTAATTTTTGTTGTATACATACAAGTACCTCGGTGACCAAGCCTTGCTCGGTAATTTTTAAAATGTAAAAAAAAATTAAAAATAAAATTGAAATGAAAAATTAAAAAATAATAGGGCAGGTGGGGCTCTATCCTAGGTATTTTCACCTCTCTAGACCGCCCGTTCCCCAAACGAACCAACATACCAACTACGTTTGACAGCGAAAAATTGTGGTATTCAACATAATTTCCAAAAAAACTTAGACCCCGAAAACAGGAACAAAATAATAAATAAAACTTAACTAGATCTCTAATAAATCAGATTTCTAACTCTAACAATCTTTTAAATGCGGATAGCCTTGGCTATCCATAGAGCAAAACTTCTATCGTTATGACGTTAGTTTATCCTTAAGGTTGATTTGAAGTTCTATTTTGAAAAAACTTCTTTTAAAACGCAACTTGCACATACACCTAAATACTGATCCTGGTTTTCATACATGATTGTTGACTGGGCCGTTGGCGCAGTGGGTAGTGACTCTGCCTTCAGCTCCGTGGGTCGCGGGTTCGATTCCCGCCGACGGCCAACATTTTCTATAAGAAGTATTTATTGGTTCTTCGAGTCTGGGTGTGTATTTGTATTTAAGTATGTATTTAAAAATTATATATGTATATATTCACCAGTTGTCAGTCAACCATAACACAAGTATTAAGTTACTTACTTTGGGGACGGACAACCCTGTCTGTAAGTGTCCCATGTATTTATTTATATTTCATGATTGCCAAAATCAAACAAACATTGCCATCTTACTAGTAGATAATTTAATTTCCTTAATTAAAGTACATAAATGCATACTAGATACAAAATAGTTGTGTTGTGTAGTACAAAGTGAAATTAATGTTAATATCATACTGTTTTAGACTCACAAGAATGGAAAAATTCAGAGGGTAGGTGTTATGATTTGATTGATTGCTTATAAATTAGTGTATGTTAAATAGGTTTTGATTTATAGATAAGTGTGTGTGATTCTAAAGCATATTAATATATTTAGTTTCGCTACTTTATTGTCTGTGCTGCTTTGTTTTGCTACATTTTATAACATATTGTATAGTTAGGATAATTTATAGAAGTAGGTATTAATTTGAGATCCATAATACAAAGGTAATATTAAATTATTTTGCTATAATTCACGATTAGGTAAATAGAAAATATATATAAAGCTAAATGGAGAGTGGACTATCCATACTGGTGGACTACACTATCGGTGGAGTCTCCTGATGATGCTTTGGTTACCGTTTCAAATGATTGTTCAGTTTGTAATAGTGAACATGTGTAGTGCTTGTGTATTGTGTGAGGTTTGTGCATGTCTTTACAAATCCTGTATGTATCAGGTATGAAAAGGGGAAATTCTACTCTGCATTTGGCATTGTATCTATTTACTCAATCGAGCACTATATCTAAATAATTTCATTTTTACTTTTGTATAGATAGGGTATTAGACTCATGGGCGACTACTGTAAAATATTATCAGTCATTTAAATTTAGTTGCGTGCTTATTGTTATATTTAATTATTATTGTAATTATTGCTTCTCTTTTATGATCCTAATTTGTACAGACTAATTTACTAGATTGTTTGCCGTGGTTTGTTTGTTTCTTGTTAGAATTTTGAATACTATCAAATAGTTTTATGTCACGAAAATCCCAGATTAAGGAACTAGATTATCGTCTATAGCTAGTTACTTATACATGCTTACTTTTACATAAACTTTGTACTGTGGATGTAACCACGGGGCTCAGCATGTGTTAAATAAATATAAAATGTATAAGTTTTTTTTTGTATTTACTGCAAAAATGTACAAGTTATATCTATCTTAAATTACTTACACGCTGGAACTATAAAAATCATGCCCACGTGGAATGGCCCCAAGAATGCTGGCACCGTTTCCGCGCTGAATCGCTAAGCTGATTCTTTGCGCGAAAAAGTATTTGTTTAGAGATAGTAAATAATTCGTTGGTCTATATATTCGCTTCTACGAAAAAATTCCGCAAAAAATATCAGACTTGCCTATACAAAGGTTTACATTCAGTTTAAGGAATATGCTTCTACGTAAAGCATATTACACTATTTAAGAACAAATGTATATTTGATAAAAATGCTTGGATTTACATAATCAGTAAATTGAAAATGTATAAAAAATTTGGCCGCCGAGTTTCTTGCTGGTTCTTCTCGGTAAGAGCAACATTTCGAACCAATAACAGCTTCCAATTGATCCTTGGCGATTCAAAAGTGTATACAAAAGCTTACTTGAATAAAGATTTTGACTTCATTTATTCACGCCGTGTGATATCCGGCTGAATAGAATAGTACCACCCTCATTTCTTACCGAGATGTCGTAAAAGGCAACTAAGATAAGTTGACCCACTGTGTGGTATCCGGTTAGTAGAATAGACGACCCTCGTTCTTACCTAGGTGTCTTAAATACGACTAAGGTAAGTTTATGTCAGGCAGGCTAGCGGTCGTAAAATAGCTAACTAAATCACATCACAACGTGGTTAAAACATGTTGTGCCCCACTTAGAGTGGGATAAGGGTAGGAGGATGATGATGACTTGTTCTATATTTGTCATTGTTTTTACGACACGCCAGGCCTGCGTGTCGTAAAAACAATGACAAAACATGTGGTGCCGACCACTTAGAGTGGGATAAGGGCAGGAGGATGATCATTTGATTTATTTTGTCATATAGGTGATCACGGTGGTGAGAGTAAAGCTGAAAGAACAGCTGCATTTTTCGCTTATTTCGGCTCTGGATTCGCTGGTGGCGACGCTGATAAGCAAATCGGTAGAGAAGTGCAACAGACAGATTTGGCGCCAACAGTTAGTGCGGCGCTCGGCAGACCGCCGCCGGCGCCATCTCTAGGCAATTTGCTCTTGCCAGTGTTGCCAGCTATGCCTATCACTCACACGTTATTACATCTCACTAACAATTTAAAACAAGTGAGTAATTTTTATTTTGTTATATTGAATTGCATTTCCTATGTAATATGTGTAACATATTTTATTTTTATTAATTACAACTCATCATCCTCCTGCCCTTATCCCACTCTAAGTGGGGTCAGCACAACATGTCAAAAACATGCTGTCACATGATTTGGCTGTGTTTTAACGACCGGCCGCCTGCCTGACGTCAACTTACCATAGTCGTATTTTAGGATAACTCACAAGAAAGATGGTGGTCTATTCTACTAAACCGGATATCACACGGTGGGTCAATTTACCTTAGTCGCCTTTAACGACACCTCGGTAAGAAATGAGGTTGGTCTATTCTACTTAGCCGGATACCACACGGCGGATCGACTTACCTTAGCCGCCTTTTACGACACCTCGGTAAGATACGAGGGTGGTACTATTCTACTCAGCCGGATACCACACGGATAATTTTTATTAATTACAACTGTACCTCTAAATTCTTTGTCTTCATTTTAAATGTTAAAATACTCCCTATTATTTACTCTTTATTTGGTGAAATAAAGGCGGGATTTTTATAATCCAAGGTGTTGCCGAGTATATAATCTTCAATTCCACCTAATTCACATAATTTGTTGATCCACTAGATAAGTAGTGAAAGTATACAGACGAATTGACAGTCTTTTGCATTAATATTAGTATGGATGTATTTAATATTCTTAGCTTGATATAATTCAAGCTATGACTTTGAGCTATAAGTTTTCATCGGCATTGTGATGCCTTTAAGTAAATTTTGTTAGTAATATCAGATTATATAAGACAAAGTATTTTGTTTTAGGTAGGCCAGTATCTAGTAAGATATGGGGAGGAATCACAACAAATATCATCAGATAGATTGGCTCAGTTGATAAATTCTACCAGGACTCAAATAGAGAAAGCTGTCGAAGTCGAAAATGATGCTGAACTGCAAATATATATTTCTGATGTTAGGTAAGGATCAAATGCAATTTTAGTACTGAATTTTATTGTGTAGAATAGATTATATAATTGTTTAATATTGCTTACTTGTTTTAGGACTCTAATGGACAACATTCGAAGCGCATTCCGCGAAGTATGGGTCGAATTTGACTCTTTGTCAATGCTTAGGGCTCTTTTACTACTGCTTCTTGCAGTCTTCTTTAATTGGATAATTGCTGAAGGCATTCCAATTGAACGTATTCCGCATGTGTTCAGCAGTTCTTTCGTTCCTAGCGGACTAATATCTATGGCTGTGTGCGTAGGAATTTGTTATACAGCGTATTCTTTAGAGATGTTAGAAGATTTAGGACATGCTATAATTTTAAGTACGGGTTTAGTGTCGGGGGCGATTACGTGCGCGTTAGTTATTATGCATTGGGATGGTATCACTCAACGGTGGTATGAAAGTCGTTCGCAATTTTACGAGAGATTCGCTCGAGTTGCATTATTCGCATCTGCGGCGGTTTTAGTATCTAATAGTTATATAATAGAAGAAGGTGCGACATTGTCATATCTCACGTTGACTGTACTGGGTTTGATGGCATGGAATGTTGGGACATTGAAATCCTTAGTGTTGTGGACTGCGTTTGGTATTACTATGGCTTTAACGAGGTCCTATAGAGGATGTAGGGAGGAGCAAGGAGATTGTTGGACGGCTGGGGATGGAACTACAACAGGGCATGCGTCAAGGGCCGCTTTGGTTCTCGCTTTAGGCTCTGTAGCGGCCGTGATAGCGATCGCCAGACGCCATGTTGAATGGAGGGGATACGGAGTAGTAATAGGGGGTATTTTTGCTTGTGCTCATTGGGCTGTTGGATGGGGATCGTTGGGTTCACCGAGTAGATCTAGGATGTTAGCGAGAGGAGCGTGGTTGGTTATTATTAGCATGTTTTTCCTTTTGTGGAAGAAAGATGGCAGGGGTGCGACGATGCCTCTAGTTGTCTCTGGTTTGTTGTTCTATTTGGCAAACACTTTGGTTTTGGGAGCGGCGTTCGCGCCAACCGCTGGATTGGCGCTTCTGTCTGGATTTATTGTGCTCAATATTGTTGCAATGTTGAAGACTGAAGGATCGACAAAATTTTGTAAGTTGGAAATATTTCTGTATAACTTAAGATGGCTTTAGTATCACTTTGCTAAAAAGTCACTACTTCTGGTACTAGATTTGATAAAGTGCCGATAAATTCAGCCTTGCATTTTATACACCAGAATTCCTCTATATATTTGGATTTATGCAAGGATTTGTATGTATTTTTCATGTCGTAACACGTATTGAAAATTTGATTGACGAAACGATTGTTTGTTACCCGAAAATTATCATTTTTTAAAATAATATATAGAAGTAATGCGTTACATTAATTTGCGGTATTAGAGCCAAAAGTATAATATTAATAATTATTTTGCTATTAAAACTCAAATTTTTTTTTTTGGGAATTTCGAATATGAAATGTGAAGATAGCTGTTACATTCATTCAAAATTTCAGCTCTATCTACGAGATGCAATTCGAGCATGGCCTGTTTGTGGGCATTGCTGGCCTCATACCACTTTTATGGCACTGGCCACCACGCGACCCTGAGCCACGTGAAGTGGGCCGCCGTGTTCCACGCCGGTGACCCTAATTATACATCGTTCTCGACTCCCATATCTGTTGCCCTCATGTACATTTATTTGTTTGGTGAGTTCCTATTTAACGTGTCTAACAATTCATATACAACAATACCTCGCTTTGCGCCGTTTCGTTTCGTCCCATATATTTATTTATTATTTATTCTTCGAAGTTGCGTCGCTCTTTAATTAGTACTAATTTTTATTAAGCGTCTTTTAGATTTCGAGTTTGCGTTGTTTGGGTTCGAATCTTTAATTTTTTTTCTTTTTTTTATATTAAAGACGGCTTAAACTATTTATTACGAAAGTGTTGGGATCGATATGAATGTAAGATTATCATCATTCTGCCGCCCTTATCCCACTTTAAGTGGGGTCGGCACAACATGTTATAAACATAGGTATTGTTACATTATTTGGCTACGTTTTTTACGACCGGTTGCCTGCCTGACGTCAACTTACCTCTGTCGTATTTTACGACAGTTTGGTAAGAAATGAGGTTGGTCTATTCTACTCAGCCTGATACCACACGGTGGGTCAACTTACTTTAGTCGCCTTTTACGACACTTCTGCAAGAAATGCGTGTGGTCAATTCTACTCAGCCGGTTACCACACGGCGGGTCGTCTTACCGTAGTCGCCTTTTACGACACCTCTGTAAGAAATGAGGGTGGTACTATTCTATTCAGCCGGATACCACACGGCTAAGATTATCTCATTTTAAACCGCTCTTTAAAATCGTCAGGGTTGCCTCTGATGTTCGGTGTAACGGTGCCGCTGCTGGCGCTGTGGGGCCGCAACGGCGCCTCCGCTCTCGGCCCAAGAACGCAACTGGCCGCAGTCTTCTCGCTGTGCCTAAAGTTCGCGTTATGCTTCGCTATTAGAGTAAGTAATCTATTCTATCTATATCTATCTATACATATAACAAAATCGTTGAGATGTCAAATCTCTGTGCGTTTATTTCCGCTAATCTTGGAAACCGCTAATCCGATTTGGACGTTGTTTTCACTAAAATACCTCACATAACATATAGGGTATGTTTTATTTCAATTGCTCAGCAAATAAAAAAATGTGTCAATTTTAAGTTGAACTGTCGTATACTATGATACTGGTACTTGAATTTTTTCGTTTTTCGCCACTCGTTTTAGAGGATTTCCTTTATAGACTCCGAAACCGCTGGACCTATTTTAATGAAATTTCAAAGAATCTTTAAAATGACCCCGCGGATGATACTATATATCTTTAAATTAAGCACGGCGAAGCGGGCTGGGCATACTAGTTTTAAATAAATATAGTTAAAAAAACAATTCAAATAAGTAACAATTCAACGAATAAGTTTGACCATACAAAGGGGTAATGCTTACCCCATTGGAATGGAATCGATGAATACGAAAAGACAAATTTATTTATTTATTATATTATCACTGGTTCTTGATAAGTGCGCAAAGTAGTTAAAAATGGACATGCATAGAGGTGATATTAATATAAAACGTGAAAAAAGTTGAGAGCATAAAGTTATATATTTAATAATAAGTGATTTGTTTGTACCTCTGCATTTTATGAATTTAGATTCGATATTACAAATTAACTTCCTAGCTATAATATGTACCTTAATCGCTTTTTACGGCACCTCGGTAAGAAATAAAGGTGGTCTATTTTACTTAGCCGGATGCCACACGGCGGTTCAACTTACCTTAGTTGTCTTTTGAGATACCTCGGTAAGAAAGAGGGAGGTCTATTCTATTCATCCGAATCTTGGGTTGCCTCGAAGAAATCGCTCTTTAGCCATAAGGCCGCCCATTATATGTTTTAATCATGTATATAAAAATGTATTATATTCAAACTATTTTTCTTTTGTATATTAGGATTATAGTGTACAATAAAGTATATTTCTATTTTATTTTATTCTAATACCGAACGGTTGTACTTAATTGGACTCTGTCACATTTGTTATTCAAATTCAAATTCAAAATATTCTTTATTCAAATAAACTTGTAAACAAGTGCTTTTGAATCGTCAACTCTACTGCTGGTTCGGAAAGCTGTTCCTACCGAGAAGAGCCAGCAAGAAACTCGGCGGTTGCTCTTTTTTAAAAATACAATTCTTAATGCTAGTTACATTTAATGTTTCTATCTTGTACAGGGTCGAACAATATTTATATCCACGCATTTTTATCGTCTAAATAATCCTCAACAGTATAGTAGGCTTTCTGTATCAGCCTCTCCTTAATAGTGTTTTTAAACTGCTGTAATGGCAAAGTTAAAATTGATTGTGGAATTTTATTATAGAAAACTTACTACTTAGTAAATTAATAGAAGAATAGAATAGAATATTCTACTCTATTCTAAGATTACTTATATATTCCTAATGCTACCTGAATAATAACATAACATAATACTCTTAGGTATTCGCTAGTGCGTTGTCAGCTACAATCCACTGCCGCCACCTCATGATATGGGGCGTGTTCACACCCAAACTGTTGTTCGAGGTGGGCTCGTGTACCGCGGCTTTACTCGGTTCCCTCATAGGAGCTATGTTGACCGTATGGCACATACCGAATCAACAACGGACGAGTTGACACAAGTGATTTTATACATACCACGTGACATTTAGTTTAGGCGGTTTAGTTTGGTTAAATGGGTTGTTATTGACGTATTTTATATGTTTATATGACGGTATTTTTAAATAATTTATAGAAAAGTAATAATAAAATTATTTTGCTATAATCCGCGATGAAGTAAAATAGAAAATATATATAATGCTAAATGTAGAGTGGACAATCGGTTAACATAATACATGCAGGATTCGTAATAAACACATGCACAAACCTCCACCACCGCCACCACGATACACAAGCACTATATACGTTCACTATCACAAACTCAACAATCGTTTCGCCCCGCAACCGAAGCATCATCAGGAGATAGACTCCATAAATTATATAATTTAAAGAATTAGGCGTTACTTTGCGGAGATCCATAATACAAAAGTAATAATAAAATTATTTTTGCTATAATCCGCGATGAAGTAAAATAGAAAATATATAGGTACAATGCTAAATGTAGATTTACTTAGCATTATATATATTTTGTATTTTACTTTTTGACATCGCGGAAGTCATTAGTGTTTCGGGTGTTTGACGAAAACAATTTAAGTAATATTAATTTAAGTAAAGTATATAAGATATTTACTTGATGTTAATTAGTGTCTGGTGTACATAATTTATTACTCCTTACCAATTGGAAGATTCTTCGAAAGATCTTAGTGACCAATATAAATAACATTTCGAAAATATAAAGAATATTTCATATTAAGAGGCTTTCACGAATTTTATTATTACTTTTGTATTATAGTATTTTTAAGTATGCGAGTGAGTTGCATTGCGGGCTTTAAACCGTATTCGAATTTAAATTCAAAAGATTATTCAAGTAAACTTGTAAACGAGTGCTTTTGAATCGTCAACTCTACTGCTGGTTCGGAAAGCTGTTCCTACCGAGAAGAGCCAGCTGTAAACTCGGCAGTTGCTCTTTTCAAAATAAATTTCTTATTACTATTTACATTTAGTCATAGAGACTCATGAATAATATACAACGGTATTCTATGGTTTGAAGTTCGCAGTATATTTGCGTTATAGTTATACTTGACACCTCAAAATTTCTTATCCGATGTTTTAATAATTAGATATCGCACGTTTAATATTAAACTGATCTTATTCAAAATTAGGCTTAAATTACTTAGAAACATGCTTAATTTATAGAATAAGGCGTCACTTTGCGGAGGTCCATAATACAAAAGTGATGAGAATATTATTTTGCTATAATCCGCGATAAAAGAAAATATATGTAATGCTAAATGTAGAGTGTACTATTCGTTCTCATACCTGATACATGCAGAATTTGTAAGAACTCATGCACTACCCGACACCGATGGCACAACAATTTACAAGCACTGCACTTGTGAATTAATTGTATTATTACTTTGTTATTATGAAATTTAGCATAATAACGTTTAACTTTTTACAATTAATTATCCTTTATATAATAGCTTGTAATTATAGACAATGTATATATGAATAGACGTTATATAAGTAAGATCGACACTGCCATGCTTGAGCCTTGCAACAGTATTATACAGTTGTTATTTTATAGTTTTTAATATTTATAAAGTTGTTATAATATGAATTCATTAGATATTATAATTTAATTACTGATTAAATAAAGAGAATGTCCATCAATTTCTTGTCTTTTTTTTAAATTTTTATTTAAATACTCAACTCTGTCACTGAAACTTTGGCGGAGTTGGTAGTGACCCTGCCTTGGCTTTGCGTTTCGCGGGTTCGATTCCCACCGAGGGCTAACATTTTCTATAATCGATTTGTTGATTCTTCGAGCCTGGGTGTATTTTTTAGTATTTAAAATTATATAGGTATTTATTTACCGGTTGTCTGTTTCCCATAACAAAAGTGCTAGTTACTTTGGGGACGGACGTATAGGTAAGTGTGCCATATATTTAATATCATTATTTTCCGGCCCTTATCCTACCCTAAACGGGGTCGGCGCATGTTTTATCTAATTATTTTACGACCGACGGCCTGCCCGACGTCAATTTACCTAATTCGCTTTTTACGACATCTCGGTAAGAAATGATTGTCTCTTCGCCGGATACCACGCGGCACTTACCTTAGTCGCCTTCTACGGCACTTACATATATTTATTAAGTATATATAATTAAATACTTAATTGAATTAACTTAATGAACTCAAATCCCGGGCAGGCACCAATGAGTGTTTCTGTTAAAACTTATGTACCTAGTTGATATTTGCAATTTACCAAAACGATTTTCGAACGAAAACATCGTGAGGAAACCTGCATATCTCTAGAGAATTCTAGGGATAGGTGTAACCAGGGATAGGTGTGACCTACCAGTCCACATTAGAGCAGCATGGTGAATCTAAGCTACAACATTTTTCTCCAATAACGGTGAGGCAAAGGCCCTGCAGTGGGATAAGAGACCGTTACTATAACGAGAAGACCGCTAAATCGTGACTGCACAAAATAAAATATCCAATTACATAGAATAAGTGTTTATTTGGAATAATTTTATATATTTTAAGAAAGATAAAATATATTAACAATCTTGCAACACTATACACTTTTCGATGATTCAGTTTGACAAGGATCTTGACTATTTGTTTTAAGTATAAATGAAAAATTAGATTTAGTATCAATGTAACGTCACTGCATGGTTTTTATTGAACACTTCGCAAGGATTTAAAATATAATTGAAGTTGATTAATACTTCAACTTCAATTATATTTGAAACTTCAAATATTCAGGTTTCAATAAAATAAAGATTATTTTTTTGATCATTTGGGGTTATTAATTGTCAATATTTTCCTTGTTACCTAGTAGAAAAAGTAAAGAGGTAAAATTGAAAATGTTTAAAAGATTGACCAGTTTCTTTCTGGTTCTTCTTAAGTAAAGTAAGTAACGGCCTGTTACTATCCCACTGCTGGGCATAGGCCTCTTCTCTCCGTTTTTTTTTTCTTTGGAGAGAAGGATTGGAGCTAAGACCTACCACACTGCTCCAATGCGGATTGGTAGGTTACACATATCTCCAGAATTCTCTAGAGATATGCAGGTTTCCTCACGATGTTTTCCTTCACCGAAAAGCTTGTGATAAATTGCAATTATCAATTAGACACATAAGTTTTACTAGAAAACTCATTGGTGTCTGCCCGGGGTTTGAACCCTAGACCTCGAAAGAGGCGCACGGTGTTACCGCTGGGCTACCACAGCTACATGGTGGTTCTTCTTGGTAAGAGCAAAATTCCAAACCAGTTGTAGCTTCATTAATCATATTGATCCTTGACGATTCAAAAGTGCTTGTAAGAGCTTATTTGAATAAAGATTTTTTTTATTTGATTTGAAACCGTTTCAGGAACTTTAAGTGATTCCTGAAAGTACTAGATTCACAATAATCGAACTAGCTGATGAATGGCAACCAACACAATCTCGTTTCAATGAGAACCTGTATGAAAAATTTCGTACCAACCCATGAAGTTCAAAACATTCAAGATCAAACATTGAATCAGCAAAAACACTATATCAAAAACTTTTGCCTTTATATTATTAGTAGAATTAAGGATATGCAATTTGTTAAATAGGATATGAAATAAGTTTTAAACAGTTATTGATAACATTTGTATATTATAATTCTTTCAATTATCGGTCGGTTTAATTAAACATAGTAGAAATAGGCAGAATTTCAAGTTAATTAAAATCATCACATTGATTAAAATCATAGCTCAATGTTTACCACCTTTATACCAGTTATATAACAATCAAATTACCCATTTAAAAAGACCCTTGTCAATCTATTATAATCTTCTCTAACTATTATAATAGTTTAATAATACAGTGAAATAAATATAGTTTTATTAACCACAGACCAAAAATATAGTGTAAATTTATTAATCTACATTCCTATGTAATTGCAAATTGCTAATTCACCTTGTGTAAAACAATTTTCATGAAACAAGTCACAGAAAATATTTGGTTCATCTAATATGTCTGAAATTTAACTTCTTTTACATAAACTATTGTGATTTCATACACCAAACACACAATTTTTTTTAACCGAAAAATAATGTTATGTAGATGTGGGTGGTACATACGGTTTAAGTAAAAACTCTGAAAAGGATTTCACAGCTGCAGCTCCACGCACTTCCTTATCCAGTAGCGGCAATTTGGTCACATGGAAATCTTCATATAAGTCTGCTATTTGTTCCAAATATTTCTCTTGTACTTTATGTCTCGCTGCGCAGAGTTCACAGGGGGCAGACGCTCGCAGGAGAAGTTGGTTGACTATAATGTTGTGTGTGTCGATTCCACATCTTGTGAGTTCTTGTACTAACCTCTCTGTTTCATACAGAGAGAGGAACTCAGCTATGCACACACACACAAATGTCGTCTGATTTGGATCTTTGAATTGTGTGTTGACTTGTGTTATTACTGACAGCATTTCGTCCATTTTGTTGCTGAACATGTCAGAGTTGAATTCGGCAAGACCAAAGAGTGTTGCAACTTGATTAATGAAAGGTGCAACCTGCAAATTGAATTAATAAGCATTTATATCTAATAAATTTAATAATTGTTCTAGAATACTTAGATCAAATTATTAAAATATATAACACTGGATAGCTACAATATTTGTACTATAAAAAATGAAATAACAACAAAATTGAGATTATTATTAACACTAATATTCTTTCAATATAGGCAAATATTTATGAAAAAAAAAAAATAAACAAATTATCACACAGTTACACAATAAAAGTTATAATAAATAAAAATCATAATAAATTTAGTAGATATGGAAAATGAAGCAGAATGAAAATGGTAAAACTAATTAAATAATATAATTAAGCAAAAGCAGAAAACTGTTAATATTGAAGATGAGAGAATGTTTAATTTAGAAACATGGTTGCAGTTATTGTAAAACTATGAATAAATAAAACTATAATTATACCTTTGATTTTAAACGCATCAATTTCCCAAGACCCTTTTCAACAACTTGTGGGAATGAAAGCAAACGTAGAGTGTGACCCGTTGGGGCTGTGTCAAACACAACTGCACTGAAGTTCATACCTTTTACTAGTTTCATCACCTAAAATATATGATTCATCATTAAAGTAAAAACAGTAATGTTAATAACTCATAGCTGAACATGGGCCTTTTCATTCATCATCATCATATATTTTCATAAAAAAAAAGTAAAGTTACTATCCCATAGCTGGACATCAGCTACCTCTAGAGCTTGGCTAGAAAGGTTAGGGGTTAAGATCCACCACGTTGCTCCAAGCACATTGGTAAGTTAACCATATTGCCAGAATTCTCAAGAGATATACAGGTTTTCTTCACGATGTTGCAATACCAAATAGACATAAACACAAGTTTTAACAGAAAAACTCATTGGTGCCCATCTGAGGTTTGAAACCACAACTCTCTTGACAGAGGCTATCGTTTATATAATTTCCCTATCATAGCTATATATAAATTTAGTTTGTTAATAAATTTAGGACAAAGTATTTTCATACTTTGTCCTAAATTTATTAACAAAAGTAATAATAAAAAGTTATAATAAATCTTATGATACATATCATAAGATTTTCTCTATTCTTTTGAGAGGACATTTAAATCTTATGTGTATGGCTTTATTGAATATATGAATTGTTACAAAAAATTATGTAAAAATGCATACCTCCGCATAACTCATTGCTTCATCAATACCAGGGAACGCACCAACTATCTCCTGCATAACTCCTTTACCTAGTCTCATAGCTTCAGTTTCTCCCTCAAAATACTCTTCAGGTAACTCTGTTAGACCCACATTGGGATCAATTTCCATTGCAAACAGATTGTCAAACCCTTTCACTTTTGTTGGTACCTAAATTTATTATTAATCATCATCTTCCTGCCCTTATCCAACTCCAAGTGGGGTCGGCACAACATGTTATATACATGCTGTCATATTATTCGGCTGCGTTTTTACAACCGGCCGCCTGCCTGACGTCAACTTACCTCAGTCGTACGACCCCTCGGTAAGAAAGAGGGTGGTCTATTCTATTAAACTGGATACCACACGGTGGGTCAACTCACCTTAGTCGCCTTTTACGACACGACGTAATGAGGGTGGTATTATTCTATTCAGCCGGATACCACACGGCTTCTGAATTTATTATTAATATCAATTAATTATGTTATGGTTATGGTATTTCCACAATGATTTTTCTGTACCGTTCCTAGCTAATAAAATTGCTAGTTCTAGAAATATCCTCAAAGAGTAGAAATCTCAGAATCATAATTAAAATTCATTGATTATAACTACTAGGGCATAACAGAGAGAAACTTTAAGAGTAGTAAAGTAAATTTATTATAAATCAATCAATCAAACATTTATTTTGCAAAATATTTTTTTTACCCCAGAATTATTATGTATTTGTCAGAATTATACTACACAATTTCGATTTCTGACAGACGACAAATATAAATTACTCACTTTAGAAAATTTCTGGTCGAATGCGTCAGAGATATTATGTGCTGGGTCAGTTGAAATAATTAGTACTGATTCCCTAACTTTGGAGAGCTGGATAGCGAGGCTGCAACTGTAAAAATTAAAATGAGGTATTTTAGAAAAACCTAAGAACTATCTATTAAAATTGATTGAATTGACTTGTTGAAATTACCTGCATGTAGTTTTGCCTACTCCACCTTTCCCTCCTACAAATATCCAACGTAAAGACTTTTGTTCTATCACATTTCTTAACGATGGTTCTAGAGGTTCAAGTTCACTATTTTCTTCCATCATATTACTACCAATAAATTCAGGCTCTAAGAAAATTTATTAGTCGAAATGATGATTATTAAATACACGTAAAATGACACAAATCGCACCACGGACGAAAAATATAAACAAATAACAATTAACAGACAATGTTTTAAGACCATAGACTACTAAATTAGTTAACAACACGAAGTAGGAATAATTAGTTAGTAATTTTTTTTAGCATTATAAACTTAGTAATGTAGACAATTAGTTTGTCTGGATGTTACTAGACGTAGTAGTGAAATTACAATTAATAATTAATATATAACTTATGCACTCACATTTTACTTACTCACAACGACTTATAATATAAGAGATAATTGAGATTTGTCTTTTTTTTTTTTTTTTTTCGACAATGATTTTGCTGTACCCGTTCCTAGCTAATAGAATGCAAGATCTAGAAATATCCTCAAAGAGTACAAATCTCATAATTAAATTAAAATTCACTGATTATAACTACTAGGGCATAACAGAAAGAAACTTTAAGAGTAGTAAAGTAAATTTATTATAAATCAATCAATCAAACATTTATTTTGCAAAATATTTTTTTTACCCCAGAATTATTATGTATTTGTCAGAATTATACTACACAATACTCGGGAGAGGCTCGTGACATCTTGGGAACGTCGCCTTAAGGGTGCCTCCTGTGAGGCCGAGCCTCGGCTTAAGACGACGTGTCGTGGAGGACTATAAACGGACTTATGGAAAGTCTGAGTGTCATATCGGTCAGAGATTTGTCATTTGAGATATGTGTTATGTACTGTTCAAAGTTTAAAGCTTTTGTTATTTGTCTATGGTGACAATACAAATAATCGATTTTTAAAAATTAGTGTCCTAAAATATTTTGTTCAATATTTTTATATTATGAATGAAATGATTACACTAATGAATTATAATAATGCTCCATCGAGTATTGCGTGGTCGCTTAACGTTCAAAGTGTATTGTCTTATAGGAATAATAGCAATAATTGTATGCGGATATTTGATTCCTCAGTATAAAATATATCCCATAGCTCCGGTAACAACTTCAAGCTCGGCTCCCGTACATTCTACAAGACATTTATCCAAACTAGTGACAGTTGTATTCCGTCAATTCGAGGATTTCGAGAATGATGTCGCTGAAAGTGTACAATCGTTTGTCTCGGCGTATCCTAATATACCAATTCTGGTGTTATGCCAAAGGAGTCAGTATCCACCATTTCAGTTTTCCGCCACGAACGAGACATTACGTAATGTAAGGATATTGTCCTTAGAATTTAGGCTAGATAAAACTTCACAAGACCTAAACCCGCTGTCATATATTTCAACTGAATATGTTCTATTTGTACCTGATTCTACGCGAGTTTCGCGGCGAGTATTCCAGCAGATGGCGGTGGCTGCAACCACGTATCCAAGTCAAGCCATTGCAGTTGCAATTGGTAATGCTCGTTTATCCTGCCAGCAATTGAGATGGGCATATGCTGAATGGACTCTGAAATATGTCAAAGAATCTCCAAAGAAGCTGTGTGATACTATCCAGGGTCAACATGCACTGATGATAAAAACTTCTATACTACATGTTCTACCGAAGCCATTTGTGTTTCCATTTCCTGAGTCTTTGTATTTGCAGACTGCAGTGAAAAACTTAAAGGTATTGTATTTGTAATAGTTTTTACTAATATTCCAGGTATATTCATCTAAAGAGAAAAATCACAGTTACTCCATATAGATGTTACATGCTTTTGTATACCTTACTTAAGTCAATCAAAACACCTCAAACATGTTTCACAAAAGCTTTTAATTTAAGAAAATATTAATTACTTTGAATTCTGCTGAATTAGTTTTATTTATTTTATAAAATGAGAATTGTGAGAATTAGAGAATTTTATTTGTTTTTTGATTCGTTCCAGTGTTTAATTTATTATTGTCATTTACTCTATAACAGTATTTTATTATACAAAATGAATATATTTTGGTTAAGTGTGGTATAGTGAAAAGTCTAGTAATCACAAAGGCACAGGTAGTAGTACAGGGTGGATGATATCAATTGGCTTTGGTTGGTTTAACTTGTTTCCCATACAATGATACACTCTATATACCACTACACCCACTCTTTATAACGACAGCAATTTAATAATATGAAGCACTTTTTAAATTTCCAAAATTAGAGAAAACTGTGCCGCTGTATACGTTCTTTTATCGCTTTATTAGACACAGACGCTTTGGATTTCGTTGCTTTACAGTGTCCCTACAGATTTTTCTTCTCTCCATTTAACGAAAACCTATAACGTCAAAATATGCACAGTCCTTTGAGGCTTGTTATATAGAGTTTGCACTGTATATACAAAATTAACTCATTTAAATATTAAAGACCTTACCCTTATCTAGTTTTTACCAAAAAAATACAGTTTTGATACATTTGTTTAAGATGAATTACAATTTAAGACTTTTTCGAACATATTGTATTTACAGATACAAATTTTGGATAGTAAGTTTGGGGCTGGTCGAAGTGTATTAAAAACTCCAGCTTCAAAACAAAAAGCAACTAGACAGATTAGAGATAATCGAGTAGCCCTTTATAAGGAACTTGGTGTTAAAGCTGTTATCAAGGAAGATGGCAGGGTCCAGTGGTTTGGTTGTAAGAGAGAAACTCAGGTATTAAATTGATTGATATGTCACTATTTCTGGTAGAATATTCTAGTAGAATAGACTAATTCTAGTAGAATAGACTAATTCTAGTAGAATAGACTACTTTTAGTAGAATAGACCACCCTCATTTCTTACCAAGGTGTCGTAAAAGGCGACTGAGGTAAGTTGCCCCACCGTGTGGTATTCGGTTGAGTAGAATGACCCTCTTTCTTACCAAGGTGTCGTAAAATACGATAAAAGTAAGTCATGTGACAACATGTTTGTAACATGTTGTGCCGAACTCACTTAGATAGGGATAAGGACAGGAGGATGATGATGTCACTATTACTGGTTTTAATTTATTACCCTCCTGTTTATTGAAATATATGTTCATTTATTTAATGTCAAGGAGGCAAAATAATCAGAAATTGTTTTCTGAATTGTCAATTTTACTAATCCTTTGACAAAATGTTACTAGTCATAAAAATTATATTTTGAAGAGAGCTATCAGTAAGATTCTTGCGGGATATTCCCAGCAGGAGAAATTTTTGACACCAGCAGTAGAGTTGATTCCAAAGCACTTGCTTACAAGTTTATTTGAATATTAAATTATTTTGAATCTAACTACATAAATTTGGTATTTCCAGAGATGTTTTCCACCAGTGCAAAGAACGCCATCCTACTTGCTGGCAGGTCGCAACACGCCACCATGCTGCCGTCGTAATATCCGCCGGACTGTTGCTCACGTGCTACGAGCGTTGCAGCAAGCTGGGGCTCGGTGTTGGCTGGAGACAACATCCCTTTTGGGGGCTGTGTTACAGTGAGTAATAACCTTTACCCTTTTGAGATGTCTTTTTTTTGAGATTTCTTTAACTTTGTCTAACAATACAAATGACCTGATAATGATGAATATTAACATGGACAATGGATGTTTAGGTCTTAAGATGTTGGTAATTAACAATTTATACAAATAGGCGTTACTTTACAGATTTCCATTTTTGTTCATTCGGCGGATTGTTTTTTGCACTTAGTAGCTGGTAGTCCCATATTACATAAGTAATGATATAATTTCTCTTCTGCTCAAAATACCTGTGTACAGCTAGCACCACCTCACGGAGTACTTACTGTAAGGCTTGTTAACTTTGCTTTAGTACTAACTATGTCTTCGTTTCACATGAGGAAGAAATAAACAGATTTCATTTCATACTTCATACGTGTCAAATTCTTCATCTTCGCCAAAGCCTTCGACAAGGTCTAGCATGCAAGTCTAATTTAAAAGCTCTGCCAATTGAATATACCAGATATACGTACTCGTCGTTATACAAAAGTATGTTCTATTGCATACATGGCATTATCGTCTCGTCACTCCATCCATGCAGGAGTACCTCAAGGATCGATTCTGGCACCTTTATTGTATTCGGACTTCACAAGTGACTAGGGACTACGTTTACCCTAATAGAAGCTTCTGCGCTCTCTTGTTTTGACGGGTGACGGTTTAAAAGCCATTACAGCTAACAGCATACAGTCAATTAGTAAAACAAATAGAATTTGTCATTTGGCAGAATGTACTGTAGCATTTAATCTAATTAACAAGTGCTAATTGCAGGGGTGATTTACTCCCTTGGATTGAATATGCCGAGATCGGCATTCACACAGAAGACCTGACTCGTGTTTCGTGGCTCCAGCGTGGTGGGGCGGACAATGATGGCTTCGTTTGGGAGAGGGCTACTAAGGGTCATTACTACAGCGTGGCATATTCCGCCACCAATAGAGTGTACGTGCTGATACTACCATTCACGGCGAAGAACGGAACCATGTGGCCGGCTGACTGGGTGCTGGCCCACCAGCGTGACTTCCCCGAACGACACCTGCATCCACTAGCTCAGGTTAGCATCAGCTTATTAATACTCACTAGTGATCCAGTGATGGTAAAATATGACCAAACATGGATGCATTTCTGTCACCTAAAGACAGAGTCCTAGAATCCACAAATCATCCGACGAGTTTTATCGGGACAATAACAGCATTCGAAAAGTTTAATAGGCGATATACTTTTAACTAAAAGGCTTTGTAAAGGTTTTCGCGTTTACGAATTTCGTAATGCGATTGAGACCCGTTTCTTGCATGGCGATATTATATCATATTATAGCTCAGGAGCCAGCTTAAAATATGTTTATTAGTCTCCTGCCCTTCACAAAATCCAACTATCCTTTTTTTAGGACTTCCTGTAGTCATTTTTTTTTATCTATATTCATATTTAACACTTAACCAGGTTACAATGCGTCTAACCAAAAAAAAGAGAGCAAATGAGGCCTTCTATCTGCCTCTCTCTTTTATGACTTTTTCTTTTTTATTTTAAACAGAGATATCTATGGGTCTTTTATCTTTCGTCTCTTATTAGATTAGGCACTCGCAATCACTATGGCTCCCCTTCCCTATGTATAATAACTATGTGCCTAAAGATATCAACGTATATGAGTTAATATATAAATGCAAGAGTGTGCCAAATTCTTTTCCTTCTATAACGTCTAAAAGGAGAACAGGTATAGAGATATTTTTGGTATAGAAAAAGTTATAAACTTGAAAGTATTAGGATACAAGTACAAACAAAGTCGCAGGCAAGACTTAATGAGTTGTTCCTCTACAGATAGAGTTCGTCGGTCGACAAGCTCCAGCACCCAACGACGCTCGAGTATTTCTAGATCTCAAGCTAGGATCTGGTGCTGTTGAGAAGTCTGTCAAACTTGGACCCAGACTTCTATATCCTTAGCTATTTTAACGTAAAGTTAATTTCACTATTACTAATGTTAGTAACTTTTCAACTATATGAGAATAAATTCTATATAGCGCTTGTCGTCTGCAATTATAGTAAAAAAACCCATTTTTTGAGATAAATAGATTTAAAGTGTTCATTGCTAAGGAAAATATTTTAATGCTGAGATAAATGGATTTAATGTTTTCATTGCTATGGAAAATACTGCTTTAGTTTGCTTAAACGAAGATAATCTTAAAGTTAGGCTGCAAAAAGCGACATAAGTAAAAAAATATTTTTGAGATAAATGGTATTAAAGTCATTGCTAAGGAAAATACTTTAATGCTTGCTTTAGTTTTAAACGAAGATAATCTTCAAGTTAATAAAAAAATACTTATCTAAAGGGTCATTTAATAATGTGTATAATATTTTTTTTGATTCAGCTTTTAAATGCCAATTTTGAATATTTTAAAGTCATGGCACTATTGCAGCCCGTGAGCGATATATTAGTAACTATTGCTAAGGCCATTCGTTGCTTTACTTTAATAAAACTGTTATTGACATTGTTTCAATAAAATTCTTCAAAAAAAAAAAAAATTAAAAATTTAAATTAAATTAAATTCTAAAAATTAGCATATTGTCATAAACAATTATATGTCATTTTTTGTTATTTGTCTGTGATTTCTGAATTAAAACTACTTTTACAAACCGGGTCTTATGATGTGATCACAGCTGTTCAATCCAACTCTAAAAACTTTGTGTAGTTAGGTTGCTTCATCCTCAGTGTGTGATATAGATATAAAATAATACAAAGGAAATGTTGATTTTAGCATATTATGTAGTGCTTCATTTAAGTTCCTATCAATAGAAATATATTTTAGGAATATGTATATTTCTGTAATTTTAATTGACATTAGGTAATAATCACACGGAGCGTCATAGACTAAGCTCTTTAAATTAAATATAAAAGAACTTAAAGAACGGTTTTCTTTGAGGACAAATAATTTTCTCTATTATTTTTAAAGGATTATTATTATTTTAAAATAATACTAATATTATTAAAAATAATAACGGTCTTCAAATATAAAGAATTGTAATATAAAAAGCTAGGAGAGTGTTGTTAAGTGAATAAGGCACCGAGTTAAAATTGTGATGGACCGGCTACATTGGGTTGATAAGGTTTTCAAAATGGCGACTCCTTGCTAGCCTACCCAGTATTAGTAGATCTCTTACTTGGAGGCCATACGAAAGAGTTAAGGGGTCACAGGGAATTGGTGGATTTACATAGGCACTAGCCATAACGCGTGTTATGGTAGATTATGATGAGATGGTAGTATTTTCATATTCAACATATGTTCTTTTTCCTCAGAAAAGTGACAGTTCTTTATGTCAATTCAAATTATCGATTTATATATCGATATTTTGAAATCGATTTGTTATTAATATTATTCAAATATTTATTGTAGTAATTTTAATGTGATGACATTGCATTTAGATATATAAAATTTTAATTATAATTTAAATTATATGTAGCGTTCTTATGTATTCCCTGATACACAACGAACAAAAAAAATAAAAACAATGTAATAGAAATAAACGCTAAATTCATGATCGTGCGTTTATCTAGAAAATCTAATAGAAATAAATTATAATTTCAAGATTGTGCGTTACTTATATAAAACGTAAAAAGAACGATATTTTCGAAATGCCGCGTTTTTTATAGAATATTTTGCCCTATCTGAAAAATAAAGTTACATTTCTGTTTATTTTTCGGATGGGGGCGGATTTAATAGAAATAAATTCTAATTTCAAGCTTGCGCATTTTTACATTGTAATAAAAATAAACGCTACGTAACTCGCGAGTGTTAAAGAGACCTAACTTAAAAGAGAGATAACTTGGAAATAAAACACTAGCTTTTTAATAGTTTGTAGCTTGATGTTATCTATAGCATTGAAATAAGGATTACAATGTTTACAAATCAATAAAGCCTGATTTTGGATTTGGTCACTTTAATATTAAGCGTGCGTTATGTAATTCACCTTAAGTGGCTGCTTGCACAAAAATTATAATAATAAAGAAAGCTATATTTATATTCCTGCCATTCGCCATTTCAGCTCGTTTGTTTAAAATAATATAATATTATTAATTAATAAGAAAAATTATTACTTAGACATAATATAAGAAAGATTTTTTTACAAGATATTAAAGGTTTTTAAAGTTATTTTTAAATGTGTTTGAATAAAATAAATAGACTTAAACTATATTTTCCATTGCCTACTAAGGTAATAAAAAAACCATTTCAATATTACCAACATAATTTCAAATTTTTATCCGGATTATTTTAATTTTAATTTTAATTATTTTATCAATAATAATTGTTAAAGCCATATATAATTATGCTTAGGTATTGGATTAAAAATTATGTAATATAAGAATATAATGTGTTTTTAAAGATCTCTGAATTCTAGTCGATATTGTTAAAGAAATATAAATGTAAGGTCCATTTTGAATGGAGTCGTTTTGTTTTTAAGAGTTTATCACCTTTTTAGGCAGAATATGGTTGTGTATTGTTGAACTAAACCAAGCATGATTTTTATATTTTCGATCCGCTGACTAAAAATTCGCTTAATACAAAGTTTATTAACACCATAAGCCGTTTTAAATTAAAAAAAAAACAAATTTTACAGCACATTTACCGCACATAAGCTGTGTTAGCCCAGCGGTAACACCGTGCTCCTCTTTCGAGGAGGTCTAGGGTTCAAACCCCGGGCAGGCACCAATGAGTTTTCTAGTAAAACTTATGTGTCTAATTGATAATTGCAATTTATCACACGCTTTTCGGTGAAGGAAAACATCGTGCGGAAACCTGCATATCTCTAGAGAATTCTGGGGATATGTGTAACCTACCAATCCGCATTGGAGCAGCGCGATAGGTCTTAGCTCCAATCCTTCTCTCCAAAATGGAGAGAGGAGGCCTATGCCCAGCAGTGGGATAGTAACAGGCCATTACTTACTTACCGCACATATAACAACACCATCATCATTTTCTTGCCCTTATCCACACTCTCAAGTGGGGTCGGCACAATATATTATAAACATGTTGTTACATGATTTGGCTAGGTATTTTACAACCGGTCTCCTGCCGTACATCAACTTATTTTAGTCGCTTTTTACGACTTAAAAAGGCGACTTTTCTTAAAATGAGGGTGGTCTATTCTACTTAGCTGGATACCACGCGGCGGGTCGACTTACCTTAGTCGCTTTTTACATCTTGGTAATTAATGAGGGTGGTCGATTCCACTCATTTGGATAATAATAATTATGTAACGAGATAATTGACGCAAATATTCTGCCTAAAAATTAAATATAGTTCGTTACTACATGCCTTTATATAAACTATTTACATAAGATACTACAAATGTAATGCTATTTATTTATCATTTAAAAGCTTTAAAAATAAAATGCTACAAATTGAGTAATCTTGTTTTATTTATTAATACATTAATTATATAATAAAAAACTATTTATTAGTCGTCTTCAAATTTCTCATCCACTACGCCCGTTTGGTATGGTGGGTCTCTGACTAGACTGAGAAGTTTGTCCAATTTCATTATCTGTAAATGAATATTAATATAAAATTATAAAAATAAAAAAAATAAATAAATAAAAAAATATTCGTGTTAGTTAATTTCCTGGAACTGTTTATATGGACATGTAATGGTTTCATGCTCATCATCATCATCTTCCTGCCCTTATCCCACTCTAAGGGGACACACAACTTGTTATAAATATTTTGTCACATGATTCGCTACGTAATTTACGACCGGCCGCCTGCCTGACATCAACTTACCTAAGTCGTATTTTACAACACCTCGGTAAGAAAGAGGGTGGTCTATTCTACTAAACCGGGTACCACACGGTGGGTCAACTTACCTTAGTCGCCTTTTACGACACCTCGGTAAGAAATGAGGGTAGTACTATTCTATTCAACCGGATACCACACGGTGTGCAATGTTTCATGCTATGATGATTTTTTTTTTATATTGTATCACTATTAATTATTCGTTATTAAATAAAGAATAAAGAAGCCAATAGTTACTTAAAACGAATGAATTCTTATGCTTAAAGTACTGTTAAAACGTGGATTCGATTTATTGTAAGAAATATATGGTTAAATAGATTCAAATTAACTCGGGTCAACGAAAACAGTCGCAGAAGTTTTTTTATGGTTATTTTTAGCTTTATAGTGTAAAAATTATACACAATGTACAAATACAAAAATAATTCCCATGTGTCATAAGCTCAACAGCACGGCATTATTAGAATATTTTATGCAACTTCCTTAATAAACTAGTAAAGCAGTGTTAGCAATTTTAACATTTCTATAATAAGATTATAATTATTGTATTACGTTTAGTATATTAGGAAGTATAAATATTGGCATTAGTCTCAACTTAAGAGGATTTTTAAAAATGGAAGAGGAATTCATTTTGGCGGCATTCTGTTCTGATGAAAAATAATTGTTATTAAAGTAATTAAGAGTAATAAAGTGTTTAAGAATTGTTTTAATATATTTTGGAAATCTTTTCTAAGTATTTTAATAGCAGTCATCGTGAAATTGAGTGAGTTATGCAATAATATTAAACAAGAAAAATTATTCGATTTGATTATTTGACAACGTTTTTAGATAGTTTTATCGTTTATCATATCTGCTGCATACATTTAGAAATTGCGCAAGGCCAATATTTTCAAAAGGAATGAGTAACAATTAAACCAAGATTAGTGCGATAATTTATAATGCGTCATACACTTTAAGATGCTTTTATCAAGCTAAACCTTCGATAACGACAAATCAAACAAATCCCGACTATATTAGTGGTTCTTAGACTATAATGTATTATTTATTAGTACAGTATAAAAAGCAAGGTTATGGCTGTTCTGAACGAAATAACATTAAAAAAACCAATCACTCTTTCCGAAGAATAAAGTCACATGTCCCATGTATAAGCATAGGAAACGTGACTTTATTCTTCAGATAGGGCAAAAATTTATTCGCGACGCCATTTTGATGTATTCAGGAAGTCCGTACGGAAGGTACCTAGACCTACAAATATGTGTGTTGCCAGTTTTCTTGTATTTGTATAATGCATAAAAATAACCTCTGACACTACAATATAGCAACATTTTAAAAGCAAGTTTTGCTTCGCTATTCTTATTCTACAGGAATGATAAGGAAGCGTATCTATTTGCTATTTCGTAATTCATAGATTTTCATTCGGTGTGTTAATAAATAACAATTTAACATGAATATCCGCAAAGTAGAGCCTGCTATTATTAATTTCATTCAGTTATTAGAATTTTATGATAATTTTGAAAATAATTAAATTATTGAAATTTACGAAATATAAAATTAAAAAAATAATAATTTCGTTCAAAATTTTTTGTTTATATTAAAAAAAAATTAGAATTACCTGTAACATCCTTTGGTCAACTATAAGCGCCTTCTTAGGTGGTTTACACATAACTCTTAAGTTAGGCGACAATTTAACAACGTGACATGTTCCCCTGTAGAATACGTTAATTATTAATTATTTGTAATAAAAAAGAAAAAAATAAGTGTTAATAATCATTGCCCCCAGAGAGATTTGAACTCTCGACCCCTGGTTTACAAGACCAGTGCTCTAACCCCTGAGCTATGGAGGCGACGAATGGTTGTTCGAAATACCAGTATATATAATTTTTACAGTTTCGGACAGTTATCGTCGATTACTTATCAAAGTAATTATTGAATACTAATATACACCGACAGTTATTAACTTTAAATTTAAATATAATTTATACACAATATAAATAAAATTGGATCGTTTTTCGAAGTCTATTAAAATACTCTATATGATATATCAGGAAAATTGTGACAATTTGAAAATAAAATTTTTTATCATTGTAAATTTAAACAGTATTATTTATATCCGAATATAGATAATTACACTTACAAATTAACGAATACTTGATAGCTGGTAACTATATGATAAAAGTAAAATTAATTTAAAAAAGTATAATAATAAAATTATTTTGCTATAATCCGCGATAAAGCAAATAAAAAATATATATAATGCTCAATGTAGAGAGACCTATCCGTTTTCATACCTGATACATGCAGGTTTATCCGCTGATATAAATATTGTCTTAAAATTTTATTAAAGATTTTAAGACCATCCGTTTTGGAGCTTGTCAGAAACATGCATTTATACTTTATATTTTAAATATCGCATGCTTAGTATTAAATAACTTAATTTAAAAAAGTTATTTTATGGCAAATAGTAATATAGCGTAGCCCGCCGTGTGGTATACAGCTGAGTAGAATAGACCATCCTCATTTCATACCGAAATGTCGTAAAAAGCAACTAAGGTAAGTTGGCGTCAGGGAGGCAGCCGGTCGCAAAATAACTAGCCAAAACATATAACGTTTAAAACTTGTTCTGCCGACTCCACTTAGAGTGGGATAATGGTAAAAGAATTATGATGCAATAAAGCGTAACGTAGCGTCTACAAAACTCGTTAAGCCTATATTTTAGAAGAGGAAAATACACACTAGGTTTTTTAAATAGTTTGCAGCGTAATCCCATAGATGGCATTGTAATATAGACAATGTATCTAAAGGCGGCCGGTCGTAATATACGTAGACAAATCATGTGACAACATATTTATAACATATCGTGCCAACCCCACTTAGAGTCGGAGAAGGACAGAAAGTAGGGCAGAAGAATGTATCTAACTGAATAAAGCTTAATTTTAAATAAATAAATATAAATATATGGACACTTACACACACGGTCGTCCGTCCCCAAAGTAAGTAACTTAATACTTGTGTTATGGGTGACAGACAACTGGTGAATATATACTTATATATTTTTAAATATACTTAAATACAAATATACACCCAGGCTCAAAGACAAACAAATTAATTTATAGAATCTGTTTGCCCTCGGCGGGAATCGAACCCGCGACCCGCGGAGCTGAAGGTAGGGTCACTACCCACTGCACCAACGGGTTTTTTTCAATTAGGTCACTTCAATTTTGAATTAGGTCACTTCAATATTAAGCGTGCGATAAGTAGATAATACAAGTCAAACATTGATCTTACTTAGTGTCACCGCAAACAACGACTGGCAGTTTTTGGTTGAAGTCAATTCTTGTCAGTTTTTTCGTTTTCTTCGAGACAACAGCTTGCACACATATGGGTCGATATTTGTTCACGTTTAAATCGAAAACATACACCTGCGATGTAAAACAAATTGAATGAGCTTATGTAAGAGAAAAGATATTTCCATCTTCGATCTAAGTTTGATAATCTGTCATAATTATAAATTATAATATTATGCAAGTTGTAATATTAAAAACTAGCTATTTCCCGCGACTTCGTTCGCGTGGACTGTTGTCGTGATAGGTCTGTAATAGATGGCGCTTTTCGATGTCATTCTATTCCTGTAGAATTAACAGGATTTCTATAGCCTATATGTTCTATATGTTATTCCGGTGTATAAGGAACAACTGTGCTAAATTTCGTCAATATTGGTTCAGCGAATTAGCCGTGAAAAAGTTACAAACAAAAATCCATTATCATAAACTTTCGCATTTATAATATTAGTAAGATATATTAAATTTTTGTAATAAAAGTGATTGCAATTTACGAAATAAAAATATGTTTAAGTATTTGTCCGGTTTAGATCTCTCTGTATGTAAATATATTACATCATATGTACATACATACGTTAATATAAACTGTCGGAGAGCATTAAAGCGCTATAAATACACACAAAATATATATACTTATTTGTATAATTTTTCGCACATCCGTGATCTAAGTTTAATATTTTCTATTATAAATTAATTCACCTTCCATTCAAAGGGTACCCGCTTTCTGTTTCATGTAAGAGAATCGCTCGGCTTCGCAAACGTAATAACAACTAACTAGAATGCAATGGTTGTTGTACAGGCTTTTGCAGTTCAATAGGCAATTGCTCGCAAAAGCCGTAAAAGCTCTTTGATATCTACATAGTTCATGTCATGCATAATAATTCTATACTGCAATTCCTTAGTTCTTGACTTCTTGGTATATATTTTTACGATATGTTTCAAATACAACCTGCTTCAAATCATTAGGTCAATAATATAGTCAACATTGTTGGCGTCAATTTGACATTTGTGCGTTTTAAGGCTCTCTGGAATATTCTGTGCTAACGAATGCATGGTTGCATTGAGTGACATTTACTTCACTTGCACTCTATACGCTTTTCAGTAAGCTGTCACAAAGCCAGTCTGTGGGCGAGACTCGAGCAATAGTTGCTCGAGACTCGAGCAACTATTAGATTCTGATATCTAGGTCGTGAGCTAAGCTAACGTATCGGCTACGCTAATGGGTGGTGTGGTGTTAGCGTGTGCTTTTCCGAGCCAAAATAAATTCCGCCGTGGCCACAAAATTTTCCGTGCATTACAATATACATCATCATCATCAATCTCCTGCCTTTCACTTTAAGTAAAGTCGGAACAACATGTTACACATGCTTCATGCTTCATGCTTCATGCAACATGCTTCACAGTATATTCACAGTATATTTTAAGTAATTTAATTTTTGTATATAAAAATATAAAAAATTATAAAACAATAGGCGATGTATATAATAGACAAAGTAGGAACCGACATAAGCTTGCGGCTCCTGCTTTGCGCCTTGAAAAAGTACGTAAGTCGTTTGTGGGTTTGGGTATAAGATTCTATAATAAAATTCCGCAATCAATTTTAACTTTGCCGTTACAGCAGTTTAAAAACACTATTAAGGAGAGGCTGATACAGAAAGCCTACTATACTGTTGAGGATTATTTGGACGATAAAAATGCGTGGATATAAATATTGTTCGACCCTGTACAAGATAGAAACATTAAATGTAACTAGTATTAAGAATTGTATTTTTTAAAAAGAGCAACCGCCGAGTTTCTTGCTGGCTCTTCTCGGTAGGAACAGCTTTCCGAACCAGCAGTAGAGTTGACGATTCAAAAGCACTTGTTTACAAGTTTATTTGAATAAAGAATATTTTGAATTTGAATTTTTGAATTTGAATATAAACATTTTGTTCAATGCGTTGGCTAGCTATTTTACCTATTAGCTATTTCGAACGACCGCCTACTTGATGTCAATTTACCTTAGTCTCCTTTTCCGACACCGGTTAAAAATTAGGGTGGTTTATTCTACTCCGCCGGATATCATACGCCAGCGTTTTAATAGAGATAACATAGGTATACTAAATAAATCAAGAAAAACATCCGAAAATCGAAGTTAAATCTGTTACTATTATCTCTGCTCTCCTTTGAACGGCGAAGAGTTTAGAGACAAAATCTCTTTTAAAAACCAAATGGATTGACACTTAAAGCGGAAAAATGTATGAGAACTAAATATGACCACCATTAGTAAATGCCAATAGTTTGGAGAGATACCTTTCCATCAGCAGTGCAAGCAGCGAACACGGTGCTGGAGTATGGCGCCCATTTCACGTCCCCCACTGGCGAGCCCAGTTCGAACATAAAAAGAGGTTCGCTAGAAGCACAGGTTAAATATGTTATTGGTCTGCGATAACTACTATTCACCCTTTGCTATTACTTCTTTTTTTTTTGTCATTGGTCATTGAATGTCCTTGATAGGGTCATCTCACGAGTATTTCAGGAATATCAGGGACGAAAATCTAAGGACGCATAAGTCGCTTTTAAGTAATAAAACATCAGTTGGCCTAACAAAAGCTTCATTCATCTTCCTGTCCGAGTGGGATATCTACTCTAATTGGGGTTGGTACAACATGTTATAAACATGTAGTCACATGATTTGGCTACGTATTTTACGACCAGCCGCCTGCTTTACATCAACTTACCTTAGGCGCCCTTTAGGACACCTCGGTAAGAAATGAGGGTGGTCTATTCTACTCAGCCGGATACCACACACAAATGCTTATATTAAATATGCGCTTCTCTTTTTTTAGTACACGTGGTACGTTTGTCAATAATTTAATTTTTTACTTATACAAATAATTGAAAGGACAAAAAATAATAAAATAAAAGTAATAAAATATTTTATAAATTTTACATTAGTTACCATCTATATTGTACTTAATCACGAGTAAATAAAGTGATTTATTTCGTATATGCTAACTCGTTATTTAATCTCATTCAATTAAGCAATTTTACAGCGAAAGCGAAACATAGACAAACAGAGAGATAAATTTCATTAGTATAGAGAGTAGATATATCTCTCTATTCTATTGGATCTATGATATTTACTCGTTCCATGCAACGATACATCCTACTAATATTATCCTATCCAACTAATATTATAAATTCGAAAGTTTGTGACTATGGATGTATATTCTTGCGAATCCGCTATACCAATATCGATGAAATTTGGCACATTTTTTCCTTATACAACGAAGTAACATACAGGCTATAGAAATCCAGTTAATTCTACAGGAATAGGATGTAATAGGAAAGCGCCATCTATTATCAAGTATCAATCTATCACTATGCAACCAACTATAGGACGAATTTCATGGATTGCAGGTGCCGATATGAGCAGGAGGGACATTGTTACTGCTTTAAGGTTACGTTCCGGACATTTACCTCTAAACAGTTTTGGCTATTTAATGAGGAAAACGTCCTGTTGCTTAGAGTGTGGAAATACTGAAGATATTATTCATATTTTATTGGAGTGTGTCCGGAACGAAGCTGAAAGATTCGAATTTTTAGAAAAGTTAAAGCTAAATCTCATGGATGTTGGTATTTGTAATAGCATTCTTGCTTTTCCTTTATCAAGACAAGCAAGAATGCTGTACAAGTTAGTTGAAATCGGGTTAAAACGTAGACGGTAGCATTTTGTAAAGTGTTATGTTAAGGGCGGCATGTTCATAATTGAACAAGCCCTTTAAAAAAAAAAATAGATTAAAAAAAAAATCTATCACTCAACAACAGTCCATGCGAATGAAGTTGCAATTAAAAGCTAGTTTATATATAACTCACTCGCGGCCATCCTCCCATATTTTGACCCGCCAATCTCCCGAGCACGATGCGTAGATGCTGTTATTAAAGTAATTGTAATGGATCCTGTAGACTGGCATATGGTGGCCCTGGACCGAGCGAACATAGTTCCGGTTGTACTTCAGCGAGCACGTGTGGATCATCCCGTCTTCAGTACCAACCATGAAGATGTCCGCTTTCTCTGGATGGAAACAGATGCAGCTGCCGCAACCTTGTTAGAATACAGTTATTATTGTTAACATCTTCCTTTATGACCTGTACAGCGCAAATTTTTCTGATAGTGTCACGTCAAATGGCGAACATACGTGTTAAAAGACAAAGAAAACAGATAATTATGATGAACAGATTAATATATGGTACAATTAAACATATAGTCGTCCTGTTTCAAAGCCAAGTAGTAAATAAATCCTACTAATCATACTAATATTATAAATGCGAAAGTTTGTGAGTATGGATGTATATTTGTTACTTTTTCGGTGAATCCACTGAACCAATAGCAATGAAATTTGGCACGATTATTCCTTATACACCGGAATAACATATAGACTATAGAAATCCTGTATATTCAACAGAAATAGGATGACATTGAAAAGCACCAATTACTTTCAACATATCAATATAAAAATTCAGTTCATTTATAATTTTAAATACACAAATACACCCAGCCTCGATATACCAACAAATGTTGTAGAAATGTTGCCCTCAGCTGCGACACCAGGTATCATCAGCAGGTCACTGCTAACTGCGCCAACGGGCCAATATTAGTATGTATTTTAGTAGGGATTAAAAAAAAAAAAATTATAAAATTACTATTGACAGTCAGCATCGTGCCATCCGGCCCTGGTATGGGTGGTATGTTGGACTGTAACGTGATGATAGTCGTCGCTTGCAACTCTCCCGGCATCACAGCCCACTGGACCACTCGGCCGTCACCGGAAATGGAGAAGAAAGACGCCTCGCCGTCTATCATACGGGCACCCCAACGGATCTGAAGTGGTATGTTACTTTAAAAGCCTCCGCAAGCTGAATCTAACCCGCGTTATATCGACAATCGTGACGTCATTTATTTTATTTATTTATATATAAGACACACCAATTATTTATATATAACCATTTATTTATATATACGTCATTCAGTCAATCAACTGTTACTCAATTAAAAAAATATAAAATTCAAATTCAAAATATTCTTTGTTCAAGTAGACTGTTTACAGTACTTTTCATTATTATCATCATCTTCCTGCCGTGTCCGAGCCGACTCCACTTAGTGGGATAAGGATCTGACTTTAAGTGGGGTCGGCACAACATGTTATAAACATGCTGTCACATGATTTGGCTACGTATTTTATAAGCAGCCGCTTGCCTGTCGTTAACCGTTAGCCGTATTTTACGACACCTCGATAAGTAAGAGGGTGGTCTATTCTACTCAAACGGATACCATACGGTAGGTCAACTTACCTTAGTCGCCTTTTACGACACCTTGGTAAAAAATGAGACTGGTCTATTCTACTCAGCCGTATATCGCACAGCAATCGCTCCATGTAAATCAATATAGTACGATAATACACGTACGAGTTGTATATTATGTTAGAACAGCTGACTTGATTTTTATTTAGAAGCCACAGTTATCGGCATAATTTTTTTTGTTAAACAATAATATTATATGGGACACTCACACACACGGTTGTCCATACCCGAAGTATATATACATCCTGTACTCCATAATTTTGTAAGTAAGTTAAGTTAGTAACGGCCTGTTACTATCCCACTGCTGGGCATAGGCCTCTTCTCTCCGTTTTTTTTTTGAGAGAAGGATTGGAGTTAAGACCTACCACGCGGCTCTAATGCGGATTGGTAGGTTACACATATCCCCAGAATTCTCTAGAGATATGCAGGTTTCCTCACGATGTTTTCCTTCACCGAAAGGCGTGTGATAAATTGCAATTATCAATTAGACACATAAGTTTTACTAGAAAACTCATTGGTGCCTCCTCGAAAGAGGCGCACGGTGATACCGCTGGGCTACCACAGCTTTTTGTACAATTATATAATTATAAGATACAATACTTACTTCCCAAACAATATTGCTGTGTTTATCCCTTACAGAGTCTGATTTATACTGGTAAGAGGATTCCAAAGTTAACTGTGCGTTATACACGCATACATTGCCGTCATAACGACCTGTAATAAACAATAATTCATAATTTTTATATTTGAGTACCAAAGCCGTGTGATATCCGGCTGAATAGAACAGTACCACCCTCATTTCTTAGCTTGACTCCGAGGTGTCATAAAAGGCGACTAAGGTAAGTTGACCCGCCGTTTCGTATCCGGTTTAGTAGAATAGACCACTCTCTTTCTTACCGAGGTGTCCTAAAATACGACTGAGGTAAGTTGATGTCAGGCAGGCAGCCGGTCGTAAAAACGCAGCCAAATCATGTGACAGCATGTTTATAAGATGTTGTGCCGACCCCACTTGGAGTGGGATAAGGGCAGAAAGATGATGATGATTTTGATATTTGAGTACCAAAATTGCTTTACTAATTGTCTCATTCTGTAGGTTAGCTGGCAGAGACCAAGAAAAAAAATGAAAAAACGCAAAAATGCCTAGATATAAAAATCTTTTTAGCTTCATACCAGAATGCGGTTTAAAATGTAAAATTTAAAATGATTAAAAGATTGACCGCCGAGTTTTTTGCTGGTTCTTCTCGGTAAGAGCAACATTCCGAATCACTTGTAGCTTCATTAATCATATAGATCCTTAACGATTCAAAAGTGCTTGAAAGATATTTTAATAAAGATTATTTTGATTTGAGCATATTGAACATGGATATGCCGACTATATAAGAATCCTTACCGACACAAATAAGATATGGTGTTTCTTTATAGACATCGAGGCATATAACAGGGGACTCTGTGATAACAGAGTATTCAGGAAATGCTGGATTCTTAATGCTGTATAGGCAAAGGCATCCTTGTTTCTGTTGTTGAGTGAAATCCACTGGAAAAAACAGATATTGGTTAACCATTTGAAACAATTTTTATCTACATAAACTTCAAAATATTGTTTATTTACGTCATTTTTTGAAAATATTTTTTTAAATTGCCAACACTGATTTTTTTAAATTAATACATTGTCTAATTGTCAAGTTAATTTTTTTTATAAATTTATAAAATTGTACAATTTAAGATGTTTGCAATTCTTTTGGAGTTGGTCGGTTAACCAATGCAGTTATTTGATTAATACTGTTATTTCTGAGTCTCAACGACATTTTTCAACAAATAAAAGTATTTATTTTATTATTCATCATTATCCTCCTGCCCTTATCCCACTCTAAGTGGTGTCGGCACAACATGTTACAAACATGTTGTCACATGATTTGGCTAAGTATTTTACGACCGGCCGCCTGCCTGACGTCATCTTACCTTAGTAGTATTTTACGACTCCTCGGTAAGAAAGAGGGTGGTCTATTTTACTCAACCGAATACCACACGGCAGGTCGACTTACCTTAGTCGCCTTTTACGACACCTCGGTAAGAAATGAGGTTGGTTTATTCTACTCAGCCGGATACCACACTGCGGGTTGACTTACCTTAGTCGCCTTTTACGACACCTCGGTAAGAAATGAGGGTGGTTAATTCTACTGCCGGATACCACACGGCGTAAGTTTAATATTTAATAATTGATAAAATTGTACAGTGTGACATTTTTGCAATTCTTTTGGAGTTGGTCGGTTAACCAATGCAGTTATTTGATTAATACTGTTATTTATAAGTCTCAACGACATTTTACAACATATAAAAGTATTTATTTTAATATTATAAGTGAATTTAAAACTCACACGATCCGTAAGCCACAGCAAATAAATCCTGATAATGTGGATTCCACTGCACGTCGCATACTGCATGGCTTCGCATCGGTTCGAACTGGAACTTCCACAATGGTAATAGAGAACCCATGCCCTCACGAAACTCATCCGATGGATCGTCCCAATATCTATAATCTTGAGCTAGAAAAGTAACAAGAAATATGCGGATGACTCTAAAATCTTAAACTTTACTAGCTATATATGATTTCCCTATCGCAATGGTTTATCCACTCTTATACCGTGGGTATCCGGCTGAAGAGAATAGACCACCCTCATTTCTTACCGAGATGTCGTAAAAGGCGACTAAGATAAATTGACCCACCGCAGGGTATCCGGCTGGGCAGAATATACCACCCTCTTTCTTACTGAGGTATCGCAAAAGCCGACTAAGGTAAATTGACGTCAAGCAGGCGATCGGTCGTAAAATGCCTAGCCAAATCATGTGACAACATGTTTAAAACATGTTGTGCAGACCCCACTTAGAGTGGGATAAGGGCAGGAGGATGATGACTGATTTATCCACTCTTGTCACCTAATTATTCGTTTGAAAATTTGTTGAAGGTTACCTTTTGTTTTTGATTACATTTTATCAAATACCAAAGGGTTAAGCTATAATTTTTGGGCTAGCCTAAGAGCTTTACGCTGTATATCGTCAATGCGAATAGATCTCAATACTTCGTTAAAGTACGGCGATCTTACCAATATCATCGTAAATATTTTGGTTGACTAATCTTTCTAAAATTGTCCAAGCTTCACGGATGCGTTGAGCTAGTTGTTCATCGTGTATTTGTTGAGCTGATTTGGCATGTTTTGCCGCTTTTTTCCGTAACTGAAATGTGAATGCAATCAAAAATAGTCAGTCAGTCTTTAAATATTATAGCACTATCACGTAAGACGGCTGCAAATATATTGTAGAATAGACTAGTGTCAATATAATCACCCTTTTTGGTTTCTCTTCTTCTTTTTCGCGCTGCTTTCTAGCATAATCTTCTTGATAGTAATCGAATATTATGCTTTGAAGACCGGTTGCTCCATAGTTAGCTCGAGGTGGAGGAATGGTTTGCGTGTCGACAGACTAAACAATAAATATAAGATTATTGATATTTACTCAGCAAGGGAACAGTATACAAATTAAAAACATAATTCATACGTACACGTCTAGGGAAATTGTAGGTTAATGCAGCCCTTTCGCAGAAGTTAAATTGATTAGCAAGCTTTTTAACACGCGGTTTTATTTCTATAACTTCTTCTACAGGTGCTTCGCCTCCTTCAACTATGGAGAAACGGTTATAAAAGGAAAATCTTCCAATACCAAAATCTTACTGTAAAGGTGATTTTGGAAAATTCTAAACAAATATTACATAGATGAATCGTGATTGTAAATAAAACTTAAAATTATAGTGCTATTGAAACGGTTATTGTTGTAAATATTTATACAAACCTTAGTTAATTTTAAGATTTCTTTAAAAAAAAATTGAGTGTCACTAGCCATAATAAAAAGATATATAGCTGCATGTTCAATCTGTATAATCAGCTGGATTGCATATTATCCTGAAAATTACTTTCTTAAATTCACTGTCAGATTGTATTACACTTTCATTACCTTCTTCTGGAGCAACTTCTTCTGCACCTTCGTCAACAACACCTTCTGCTTCTTCATCCACTGCTTCCACTTGTACAACTTCTTGTTCTTCACCGCCTTCTTCTTTGTCTTTTTCTTCATCGCGAACATCCTCTTTTTAAATATAACTTTAGTTAGGTTTATGTATACAAAATTAAAACCATTCTTGATTTTTATGGTAGTTTCACCTTTATGAATATTACATATTATTATTATATTATATATTATTATGAATATTAATTTATAAAGACTTTTAATAGAATTAATAATTCACAATATGCAATTACGTATACCTTCACCCTTAGTTTCTTCTGGTGGTGGAGCTTCAGCCTCAGGTTCTTCTTCCTCTTCCAATTCAGCCGTCGATTTTTTGACTTTGACTTTTTTAGGTCCAGCATCATCGAATCCAACCTTTCCTGGTGTATTTAGACCATTACTTTTATGCATGTATTAAGTGGTAAGTTCAGTTATTAAAACTATTTAGGAAATGCTTAATCTCAATGGATAGTCAGTAAGATTACATCGTAGGTAAAAATTTAAATTTTTATAAAGATTTAACTCATCATTTCGGTGAAGGAAAATATCGTGAGGAAACCTGCATATATCAAGAGCATTCTAGGGATATGTGTAACCTACCAATCCGCATTGGAGCAGCGTGGTCTTAGCTCCAATCATTCTCACCAAAAATTGTGTGAGAAGGCCTATACCCAGCAGTGGGATAGTAACAGGCCGTTACTTTACTTTTTTTTATAACCAATCACGTATGTTGTACCGTTGGTGGCGCCTCACATAAAGTTAATAAAGTTGTGTGATAAACTACTTAAATAACGTTTCTTTTAACTATAACGTGTCTTATGTCTATTCACCATTGAAGGGAGACTCATTCTTTGTGAGATATAATCAAGATTTAGTCGTAAGGTTCAGTTTAAATTTTTATTCGGAATAACAATAATGTCATTGATTCTGATCTATGCAATTGATGCTACATTTAGGTTTCCTGTATATTTTTTCAATTTCCAGTCTTACAAGTCTACTATGCATGTTACTAAAGAAAGGTTTGGCAAAATACCAAATTACTTGCATACTTTAAATCGATAACAATCATGATAAATTTCCATAGAACAGCCGTATCATAAGATGTAACTCTCGATTGGAAATAATGCAGTTAACTTAATGTTAGATTAAATTTTCATTGCCATAAATTTTTAAAAAGATAAAAAACAGATAATTTGCACGGAAAACTTTTGTATATTTTGATTCAGTCTAATAACTCAGTTGTCTTTATATGGATTCGAATAACTAGGCTAACTACCATCTTTAGACCTTTTATCTTATTCTACTTCAATATAAAGCTAATTATCCATTACTAGGCATAAATACATTACAGTGTTTACAAATGCTTATTCGTTTAGAAAAAAGAATTACATCCTCCGTAATTCTTTTGTTGATATATGGCTATTTACGAATATAAAATATTACCATAGCCTGCCGCAATTTGCGCTTTCGCTTCGTCGGAATCCTTTCTTATAGCTGTTCCTTGATAAATGTATAAAGGGTACGCTTTCCCATAACTAGGACGTGGTTTTACAACAAATTTCCCCAGTCCATAGTGATATGCAACTTCATCTGCGACCCATTGCGGATTAATTGTTGTTAAAACGCGACCAACTTCTTCTTCGAGTTCCTTAAAAACCATAAATGTAAAAAGTATGGATAACCTAGTTGTTAATACATGTCTTGTGATGGTAAATTCATATTACGGACTATTACATTCATTTCTCCTTGTTGGAACATGGGTTTTACTATTATCCCGACATTGTCACTTGCTTTATTTAACCTGCCAGTATCTTTAAAAAACTAATGATATCCTTGAAGTGGTTGTTTATCAGGTTATGAACTTCATACACAGCTCATATCATCTTAGCAGCGAGTACATATACAACACGGTACAAATTACTTCTAAGCTTACATCTATTTAGCAGTAAACAACTTCAATGATTATAATATTAACTCACGGCATCCGGGACATCTTCTTGATCATCAGGTTTCAAGAGGGCCCGTGGTTTCAACCAATCCAATGCTTCATCTTCAACAAGATTTCCACGTGACTTGTTAGTTGTGTCCTTTTGCTAAACAAGAGTAAAAAAAATAACTTTCATTACACGCAAAAGCAAAGCCATGATAAAATGAGCTTACATTGAGATGCAGTAATGTTTTAGTTATAAGGTCTGTTTCTTTATCCTTCTTCATAGCCCTTTCTATCATAGCTTTAAACATTTTCCACTGATTCTCAATTATTTTCACAATTCACACAAGTTAACTAGACCGTGCCAAATCAAGAACTACTTGTGTTAACGGACTTTTGTTTATGATGATATTTGCATATTGTTTTATGACAGGTCTTTACTAGGCACGATCATGTAATAAGGCTATAAATATTATGGACATTTTATTTAAGCGAAGTAAGCGTAAACAAATGATTAACATTCGGTTAGCGTGCAAACGTTTCCAGTTTATACATTTTTAATCTGTGCTCAGACGATCGGCACGCAAGTGCGCTATTTTCGGTGATACTTACATCGTCCTCTTCCTCAGACATTTCGTTTAATATATGCTTTTATGATGGAATTTTCTTCATTCAATCATTTAAATAATTAAAAACAGTTTCTATATGAACTTAAAGTGCAGCTTACATGATAGTATTTATCTGCAGTGTTTCATCGCCAAAGCCTATTTCTAGGTAGAAACTAAGGTGTAAACTGCATTGCATTCATTTAGTCGCATTAGTGCAGATACAAATACGGACAACAAAAAAGATTCAAGAAAAATTACGTAGAATTTTTGTTTTTTATTTATTAAGAATATTTGTAGTTATCTCAGTAATGATTTATTGATCCTCTTAATCAATGAACGACCACAATTTGTTAAGGATCTTTTTGATTTCCACCATATGTCGCTTAAAGTGAAAAGTGCTATAATGTAAGCTAATATTTTTTTGCACCACCTTGTGAGTGACACTGAGTTTGTTATAAGGCTCATGGGTAGTAACATGTTTGCGGAGATCATCATATATAATATAAAAGGACATATAATACAAATCTTTCCAAAACTTTGGTTTTCTATATATGTATCTATACCAATATTATAGGTAACCGCCTTAACTAATAGTGACACAATTAAAACTTATATAGAGTGGTTGCATATACGAATAAAAAAATCTATTTTCCCTTACAGGGAACAGGGTAACAAATCACACGTTGATTTATATTTATACGCTTAAGTTGATGCGATAAACTTATATTTTAATATTGTTCAAACTTAAGAAATAAATTTGCAAGCTGTACAAAATTTACAAATTACTTTGCCTCGCGGGTCGTGTCACCAAATTCTAATTAGTCCCCGTGTCTGGCGTTAGCTAGCACAAGTCAGTACGGCAACATAGCACAAACTTAACTTTTAGGGTTGTCAAAAGGTAATTATATATTATTAACTAAAAATTAAAATAATATGTTTACAGCGTCGTACGGCACATACGTCATGAATTTTATTTCCAGATACACACCTACCTACCGACCTACACACCTTAACATAAAACATTTCAGTTAATTTAAGAATTATGTTATGTTTTTAATAATAAAAAATAAATGAGTTAATTTAAGAATTATGTTACGTTTTTAATAATAAAAAATAAATGATATAGAAAGGTGAATGACCGTACCGCAAATTCCATTCCATTTCGTATGTAATTAACCTATTAAGCCTAACCTTGACCAAGAGACTAAAGTGTGTGACAATATATGCGATGCAGACAAAACTATAATGTTGTTTTCTTCTGGTCTTTGAACAAGCGCGCCATTCCACATTAACTAAACCAGATCTCAATTAGATTATATTTTTTTCTTTAAAAATACCTTTTTTAAAACGATACTTTGAAAAGATTAAATGTATAATTACATTTAATTTAGAGCCGAATGCTTTAATCGGCTTCATCCAGTGGATGGTTTAACTGCAGACTCTAAGCTAAATCTGGCCGGAGAAATGGCATCAAATTAAAAACTAAATACTCTTTATTAAAATAGACTTTTCGGTACTTTGGATCGTCAAATGTTGTTAAAGAAACTACCACGACATCATAAATAAACTGAGAATAATTGTAATTGTCTTTGTGGTAACCCTATACACCATTAACAGCTTTTATGCCAATTTAAAGCTTTTACGTTTAGCCTGAGTCGAATTTGCATTAGTCTTTTGGTTGCGTTTGAGAAAAGCGTATCTATCTTCTAAGCGAATATAGAATATCAAAATTGCGCCTTATAGAGAAAAATATAGATATTCAAAGTAAAGTAAACAATTACTACACAAAATGTTTCATTGCGGTAAGTAAAGGTTTCAAACAGTTTTTATTGGACACTTAAACGTACCTTTACATACAGGTACATTAAAAATTCTGTCATATTTTTCTATAAGTAATTACGTAAGTCATAATAAAGATTCAACCAAAAAGTAAACTAAAGTAATTGCCTGTTACTATCCCACTGAAGATTTCTGTCCAACACTTTAATTAGTTAAGAACCAATTGAAAAAGGACGGAAAGCAATAATAGAGATGCAAAAGAAGTCAATAAATAACAGACCCTTATATTTTTTTAGTTATTTTAAAAGAATTAGAAGAATTAGCAGTTGATGCATTATTTATTTAGAATGAATTTAGCTAAAACGATCCTTAAATAGTTTGGAATGCTTTCAGCTACTGAGAACAAAATGGCAAGAAGTTCACTGGTTACTCTTTTGGGAATAATATTTACAGTGAAAAGAATCTACTGTCACAAACCACTTAATGCAGATAAAGCTACTCAGTCCATTTATAACATTTCTAAGATACATCAACCACACTTAAAACTCTTACAATTGATAACACTTAACACTTGATGTAACAAGCAATATGAGTAACAACATTCCAAGAAGGATGGTGTGCTAATCTATAAAAAGATCAAATAAGTGTGAATATCACCATAACGTACAATGTAGATGTCAGTGCATCTTATAGTAATATCAAGTCCACGTTCATTGGGTAAGACAAATTTCACTTTCAAACTAGAACTACACTAGCTAACAAGTTGGATTTGCATTTACACTTGCGCTAACAAATAAATCACACAGGTTTATTTGATTTTTACTAGGTACTCAACGTTACCTTAACGGTATTCAATAATAACAGATTGGTTGCCTTTCGCAAAAATAGATTTGGTTCCTTCATCTCACTAGAGTTCGGCATTATGAATATTAATCGATGCTCATTTAGTATTTCAATTAAAAAAACTTATGTAACATTAACAAAAGATATCAAACGACGAGCGACGTAGCTCTTCTGAAAGAATCAGTTACAATCTAAATGCTTACGAAAGAACCGATCCAATTATATTGATCAACGTATTTTAAATAGATCTTTTTTTCTATCCGTTTACTGCCATAAATGTTAACGAACACAGAATTTATATGTAATAAAATGCTTTTTATGGTTGCTTACTATACAACTAGGTTAGTTGTATAGTTGCGTGAGGAATACGACTGAATGTTTGATGTCAATATTATTGTTCTGATATCCATTATCATGATCGTAAACATCGATAACAGCTTTCCGTGTTTCAACTTCCTCTATAGCATTGCCTGCAGCTTATCCTATTTTAAGTACCGACAAATTTTTTGTTGATGTTTTGTAGACTTTCAGTCTACAATTTTGATATTAAATTATTTTAATTGCTTGTTACACTTGATTTACATTTTTATACATAGATGACATTTGAGATAGCTTAAGAGAACACGACTGAACCGCAACGGTTTTGTAACGTAAGCATAGCAGTTTATATATGAAAATAATATTTAATATGACATTTCGTTATCTAATTATTTACAATCTAAGGATTTTTAAGCGCATCCCTGTTAATCACATGGTGACGAATGATTAGATGGCAATATAACCAGGTGCTTGTTAGCGGTGGTGTACGTATGAAATAGCGGAAGCCGTCACCCCTGACCTTTGACGTATGCCACAAGTTGGGCGTTTCTCATCGGTGCCGTACAAACTCCCATTCAGAGTAGCACTTAAAACCGAAAAAAACCTTAGTGCTTGTAATAAATATATTATAATTTATATATGGTGATAAGATCTGACAAAAAAATTGTCTAAGTAAATAACAAAAGTGATACCGCTGTTAAATTTCAAGTTGCAGAAAATATTATATAAAGGGTTTCATCGTGGACACAGCAGCATTATGCACAAACATACTCACAAGTGCATTTCGCAAAAAGACAGTGCAAGGAAGAAAACCATAATTTGAACACATTTTTTTTTACATTTAAGTGCTGAACTTTCGGGCTATGCAAAAACAATTTCTCTTTATGGCTTAATCATATCCTTGTAAGTTCAAAAATGTATACACAACAATATTATTATTGTCAATCTGAATTTGAAACAAGGTAAATGGCATTGTTATTAACGCCCTATAAAAAGAAAGGGTCAATTGAAATGTTTTGCCTTCAAATCCAAGATATTAGAACATGGAGAGTTTAAAATTGTTAAGGAAAATTCGAAATTTAAGGTATAGGAGATATGATTGTGCAAAAAGCTGAAAACACAAACACAGAATGCCATTTCCATATTTACAGTTGCGTGAACATTACCGCGATAGTTCTACTCACTCGCAGACGTTTTAGAAGCAATCCTAAAGATTTCTCCGTAGATTTGCTGCGCCAGAGCAAAGGCAACTTAACTTGCTTACTAGTCCCTTGGGGACTAGGTATCTGAACGGGGTATCAAAGTCATTATTATCTTACTAATTTTGTTATGTTTCGCATTTGTTGCTTTTTATTGAAAGATTAACTGTTGGTTGTTACATGTCGACAAGAGTTTTTGTATGCGATTTAGTGATTTGTTTATTTTTTCTTACCTTGATTTTAGTATACGAGAGTTTCAGTGCTACTGATGGTGTTTTAGCTTTAACAGGGAGCAGTATTTCATGTCATACATCTAGTGAGAGTTGATTGAGATGTTCTTCGCTTGTCCGAGAATAATGTTTAAGAATAATATTATTATGTGATAGGTAATATTTAAATTTTAACTATCGTGACTAGTATTCATAGTTTAAGCAGAGAAACCGGCTCACGCCTCATTCTATCGGGTCAGCCCGCAGTTCCTTACCTCGCAGTATAAAGAGCTCATGATTAAGGGCCCGGGTTGTACTCGGTTGGAGCTTGTTTCTATACATAAACTACTTGGTAATTTATTATAACGTACGGTTTCGGTTTGTGCAGTTGTGTTCAGTTAGCGTTTATATTTATTTAAATTGTATAAATGTGCAATAAGTTAGCTTAAATGTTTCTATTGTATTTGTTACAACTGTTATACTTAAAGCTCTGTAGAGTAGCGACTGTGTTTAGTCAATAGATACGGAATATTGCGTAATACTAAAAAAAATGGTACGTTTATCTACAAGTACATATGTATATAGTGATATTAAAATAATGAATAAAGTGTGAAAGTACTGTATTATTGTGAATAAAGAATATTACAGTTGTTTTTGTTAAGAGTTGCTATGTCGGTGTGAATGATTAATAAAAACGATTCTTACCTTCTTTGGTGCCATACTAAGCTAACATTTCGTTACTTCTTACAATTCTGTAATTATTATTTAAGTTTCTGTTATATACATTGACGAATGTCTGATTTGATTTGAATATTTGCGATGCGCGCGCAGTTTTCCAGTTACCATGGCAACCCGGGGAAGACTACTCATTCCACTTTTCCCTGTTGATTGCCAGTAATTTCGCAAAGGTATTATTTAGCGTGTGTGCGTTGCTCTGCCGGTTAATTTTATCACCATATTTCAGTGTAATACAACTTAAATTGTGTAATTTGGTACGTATAATATATATTATGTTATTATAACGCCATTTTTGATTAATTTATATGCAATCAGTACTTATATCATCACAATTATGCTTTTTTTAAGCAGTTAGACATTATATGACGGTAGTATTACTGCGCAGGTGATAAGTTTGCAAAAATGCATTCTAATTTAAGTTTTTATGAGCTAATGGGTATTGTGGCTACTTAATATTTTAATAACTACATCAGTAATGTTAAGAATTTTGTGTTTTTTAAGTGTAATTCGAATTTTAAAAATGATTTCTTTTTAAACACGGATTTTTCAATATGCATGCGAGTGAATTAATAAATACATGAATTTTAATACTGTTATTTTATTCAACTTGCAATGTATGTATGTGAAGGTGGATTCTTGCAAATAAAATTTGACCCACTTCCCGGTGTCCGATTGAGCTGAAATTTAACATACTGGTCCAGTCCCGATGACAATGCATGTTTATGCATGACCTGATGCTGGTGCCAGGATTAGCTCTAGACGAGAGAACTACTACAACGGTTAAAACAGTAGGGACATGAAATTTTGTTAAAAGCCTTTTATATTTAAAATACAATCACCGCATCATTTTTATACTTGTTAGTAGGTTAAGATGTTGTCTTCAATAGGAATTGCGATTGAAATTATATGGTTCAAGATCTTATGAAATGAAAGTTTTTGTCTGAACCAGATCAAGGTCCCAGGTTCCGCGCAGAACCGATTTTGCACTAGATACTGCTTATGAATCGATGATCCTCCAACTCACACAGAGTTGAAGGATTATCGACACCCACACACACACACACGCACACACACACCACAAATAGATATATACACATACAATAATGTACCAAAAATAAAATAAAAATTAACATATAGGTACTAACCTATTTTAAAATTACTGTCACTAACTTAACTAACAATACTGTATGTTGATCTATTATTAAGGGAAGGCACTGGCTACTGAAATACAGTTTATTCTAGTTTAGGGGCCAGGGTTCCAATATATTGTGTTCGCTTTGTTTTTATGTACCAATAAAGATTATTATTATTATTTAAAAACGGCACAACTACGCCACAACATATATTAAACGTTTCGAGCATTGAAAAAATGCTAAAATGTAGAATTGAATCCAAATAATAATTTTGGCTGTCAAACGTAATGCTGTGATAGCCTTATGGTAACGGGACCAAAATAGTTCAAATCTTGGGTTGGAGTCCCGTCACCGGTGCCTTCTTTCTTTTTTATTTTACTTCATTTGCTTTTTTATATCTTTAAAAAAATTACCGAGCAAGGAAGGTCACCCAGGTACTAAGTTATTAATAAACATGAGATCCCGGCCGATTTCTCTCACACTCTCGTTTAGGGTCACACTCGAACCTATATTCAAATTCAAAATATTCTTTATTCAAATAAACTTGTAAACAAGTGCTTTTGTATCGTCAACTCTACTGCTGGTTCGGAAAGCCGTTCCTACCAAGAAGAGACAGCAAGAAACTCGGCGGTTGCTCTTTTAAAAAGTCATTACTGTCTTGTACAAGTTCAAAGAGAGCTATATCCACACATTCTTATCTTCTAAATAATCTTCAAGAGTATAGTAGGCTTTCTGTATCAGCCTATTTTTAACAGTGTTTTTAAACTGCTGTAATGGCAAGCTGAAATTGAAATTGATTTTGATTGCGGAATTTTATTAAAAAGTTAAAAGTTATGTGGCTAATGATAATTGCAATTTATCACACGCTGTTCGGTGAAGGAAAAGTCGCGAGGAAACCTGCATATCTCTAAAGAATTCTTGAGATATGTGTAACCTACCAATCCGCATTGGAGCAGCGTGGTAGGTCTTAGCTCCAAAAAACGGAGAGAAGAGGCCTATTCTCAGCAGTGGGATAGTAACAGGTCGCAACTTACTTACTATATATTTTTCAGCTTGTGGCTGTGGTGATATAAAGACGTCAAGATGGCGGGTGAGGAAGACTACCGTGATGGGGTGCCGCTCTTGCATGAGCCGAATGACAGCGGAATTGACAGCGATGAAGCGGAGCGCGAGAGAGCCAGGGCGAACCCACGAGGTGGTGTGCTGGTATGTTAATTTTCAGAAGAATAAGAATGGTTCTCTTTACGCCGTGTGGCATCCGGCTGAATAGAATACCACCCTTATTTTTTACCGAGGTGTCGTAAAAGGCGACTAAGGTAAATCGACCCGCCGTGTGGTATCCAGCTGACTAGAATAGTACACCCTCATTTCTTACCGAGGTGTCGTAAAATACGACTGAGGTAAATTGATGTCAGGCAGGCGGCCGGTCGTAAAAACGTTTCCGAGATTCCGAAGTTATGATAATTTTAATTCCATCTATGACATCACGCTATGAACTACTGAAAATGTTAGTGTTTTCTTGCTATTTCCGTGGGTCTCTTTAACACTCACGAGTTTAGTAGATGCTACGCTGCGCTTTATTGCGATTTGCCACAAAACAACTTTTATGAATTAGGTCACTTTAATACTAAGGGCCTGTTTCACAAGTTACCAATAAACTGTCAGTTAGCCTATTCGGAACATATCTGACACATATCTCTGAATTTTGCGTTTCTCAGGTTTCTGATAGGCTTATTCAGCACTTAAAGTCCCTAATAACTTAACGGGTAAATCATGTGGCTGTTATTTTGTTTATCGGACATCAAATACTTATTACAAAATGGCCGCGATTTTTTTTTAATTTTTCACATTTTAGAGTCTCTTTTTAGAGACATTTATCTGCTACTTAGTTTATTTGTCGGTTAACTGTCCGACAGTTTATCAGTAACTTGTGAAACAGGCTCTAAGTATGCGAAATGTTCTTACAGCTAAATGGAGGGGACAGCAGTGATGAAGAACCTGTGGAAAGACCGCAGTGGCCGAGAAGAAGGAAATGTGATGACCAAGCGGTATTTAATTTTTGTATTTTACATACCTTACCTTTTTTTAAATTCAGGATTGTCAGTCGCTTGTGAATGGCAAACGATTCTATTCTACAATTTCACAATCAATTTTAGCATTGCAATTGCAAAAGTTTACGCCGTGTGGTATCCGGCTGAATAGAATAGTACCACCCTCATTTCTTACCGAGGTATCGTAAAAGGCGACTAAGGTAAGTCGACCCGCCGTGTGGTATCCGACTGAGTAGAATAGACCACCCTCATTTCTTACCGAGGTGTCGAAATAGGCGGCTAAGGTAAGTGACACACCGTGTGGTATCCGCTTAAGTAGAATAGACCACCCTATTTCTTATCGAGGTGTCGTAAAATACAACTAAGATAAGTTGACGTTAGGTAGTCGGCCGGTCGTAAAAACGCAGCCAAATCATGTGACAGCATATTTATAACATGTTGTGCCGACCCTACTAAGAGTGGGATAAGGGCAGGAAGATGATGATGATAATGAAAACTTAGCTAGATCGATTTGTCGCCCCTGAAACATCCCACATGCTAAGTTTCATGAAAATCGTTGGAGCTGATTCCAAAATTTAGATTATACTCTTATATAGTATGTCCAAGATATTTAAGATTTCCCAGTTGTCTGTTACCCATAACGCAAGTATTAAGATAATTAGTTTTGAGATGGAAGGACTTGTCTGTAAATGTACCTTTTATCTATATATTTAAATTTTGAATTTCAATTATTTAAAGTGTATTTGTTAAAAATTTCAGAATAGTTTGGACGCGAAGAGACTTGTGCGGGAGGTGTTGTTACCGCTGATGTTCTTTCCGTATCCGGTGCCAGAGATCAACCCACCGATTAACCTAAGACCTGAGAGTCCCAATCAAGCCTCTCCCCCACTCTCCGAAGTAGAACTGACAGCATCTGATGAAGAGGAGGACGGTTCTGTTTTAGAACTGGTAATACCTGTCCAGTCGGCCAGATACAAAAGAGTCCCAAACCCCGGTTCTAATAAAACCAATATAATCAAACGTTTATTTTGGAAAATATGTTGCTGTTTCTGTCTTAAACGTTAAAAATGTTATATTTTATCCCTTTTCCACTGATTATGTAAGGAAATTCTTGAAAAAACGTTGTACAAGATGGTAAAACATTACACATACAACATTAATTTGATCTTTTGGTAACAAACGTATTTTAGCAGGAATTAGGGTATCACGACCTATTGCTGGCATTTATTGACACTTTAAATAATTTATAGAATAAGGCGTCACTTTGCTGAGATCCATAATACAAAAGTAATGAGAATATTATTTTGCTATAATACGCGATAAAAGAAAATATGTGTAATGCTTAATGTAGAGTGTACTATTCGTTCTCATACCTCAATGCAGAATTTGTAAGAACTCATGCACTACCCGACACCGATGGCACAACAATACACAAGCACTGCACACATTCACCACCACAATCTCAACAATTGTTTCGCCCCGTATCAGTGCATGTCTATATTTTAGGACAGATTATGAACTCATTCAATGTTATTTATTTTTGTGAGCATTTGATGATTACAAAAAATCATTGGAAAATAATTATTATAGCCAATATAATAGGCATCGAGTATTTACTACTCTAATATCATAACTTTATGTTTCAAATACTGTGAAGCTTTTAATAAAATCGCAAATTTGTTTCTTTCTAATTTTAATTTATCTTAATTAGTTAATACAAGTATTAAATATAATCTATTTAAAATTACTTATTTTATGTAAATTTATTCTATATTGGATATGGATTCTAAGTTTTGGAGAAAATTACAGGCTAACCTTTTAAGGGTCAAGAAATCTATTTAGGACAATTTTATTTTCAGATAGCATCTTATAAGAACCGAGTTACTCATAGATAATATATTAATTTAGAGATAATATATTAAACTTTATTGTTAGTAGTGATAAAGTTGTTAGTTATTCTGTGGTTTTTTAAAACACAGACTATAAGTTTGAATCACGCATAAAAAATAAATAGATAATTTTAAATATATGTAAAAAAAGTTTGACTTTTATCTTCCATGTAGTTGTTGTAGTACTGTAGAAAATGACTTTAACGTTTTTTTTAATGTGTAAATATGTGTGCCAATGCTCCGTAGTTAAAATGAAATATAATATATTTTTAGATCAGGTAACTGAATTACATAATTATATATAGTTAAAGTAAAACTATATTAAAAATATATTTAGCAGTCTATTTTACAGTTATTAATAATATTCCTAAATTGAACAATTACCTACCTTTAAATATCTTTCGATGATTAAAACTTAATTTTAATTAATTGAATGGCATTAAGCGGGAATGCATTAGATCGCAAGATTATCCGAAATAGTTGCATTAAAATAATATTTTATTTGCGTATTATTGTATTTAATTATAAATTTATTAAGTTCCAAATAATACGGACTACGTACCTATTTGTCAATTATAATTAAATGTAGCATTTTGTTTATTATATTTAAAGACTATAATGTAAGCGATTGTATAATTATAAATATAAATAATATTTATAATTATCTTGCTTTATGGCCTGTACAACGCAAATTGGGCGCAAATCATTCTACCAGTGTGACGTAAAATAAAAACCTAAATCATCCTTGTATTATTTGATTTTATATTTCTACTCCAGCGATTATAGCATCAGATTCCATCTAAGCGAGACGAACAATAAGTTACGGCCTATTAATTTCACACTGCTGGGCATAGGCCTCCTCTCACCTCTCACCAAAGGGTTGGAGCTAAGACCTACCACTCTGCTCCAATCCGGATTAGTAGGTGTTACGGACTTCAGTTTAAATAAAACGAGCGAGGATTTTAATAACAGGCTAGGATTTGTGCGTCGTACAGGATTTTAACGATATAAGGTATCCTATATAGTGTATTATCTATGATATAAGGAATGGCAGGCTTTTTGAACTTAGTGCGCGTATATGCGGTTGACGTATGTGTCAAATTTGAATATTACCCGTCCCGCGAACGACAGACGACCACAGACACCATTATTTATTATCAATTATAATAATAGGTACAATTATTTTTTAATTATGAATTAATTATAATTGCATCTTTAACAGTAGGTTATACGGACGATATTTTCCTTTGCCAAACAGCGTGTGATAAATTGCAAGTATCATTAGACACATAACTTTTAACAGAAAAATTCCTTGATGCCTGCCCAGGGTCAGAACCCGTGAACCTATCAAAAAGTCGCTTGTTTTCACTGTTATCACAGTTTTTGGACGAGTAGGAAGCAATTAAATGAATAACCTAAGCTTGTTAAACAGAATAATCTTAATTTAATTAAGCCAATTTGTATTAATCAAAAGTCTGATTCAACCGAAATTTAAATTACCAAATGTATTATTGATATTTATTAATACTATATTTTTATGTCCTTTACCTATGCTTTATACACGATGTAAAATGTTTTCTGAATATCTGTAAAAATAATATGAAATGTGTTGTTTCAATAATAAATTATGGAAAAATAGTTTTTGTTTCACTAGATGTATGGCTAGGAGAAGGCCGGAAAAATGATGGATGGATTGTGTGAAAAATGATATGCATGTTAGAGGAGTGGCACCAGAGTTGACGAATGATAGAGGAGAATGGAAAAAGAAAACATATTGTGCCGACCCCACTTAGAGTGGAATAAGAGTTATAATTAGAGTGAGAATAATGATGAGTTTTGTTTCATTGGTCATTTTTTGAAATATAAGTATCAGGAAATACTCATATACGTGGTTTCGTTTCGTTGTTCAGTTTAAAATACCCTATTTTATGTACTATAGGTTTTTTCTTGTACCCAAAGGCAATACTGGACTTTTATATACTATTCTTTGGCCCGGTAAATATGTTTCAGTTGTATTTAATTTCATCAATATTGGTCCATCAATTAAGTATAGTGACAGACAGACTAAGAAACGTATTTATAATGTTAGTATGAAATATATTATTAATGTCATAATGATAATTGAATACAGAAACGTATAAAGTGTGAATAATTGGAAAATATATTCGTACCAGGCGTGAATAACTTAACAAATTCAAAACGCACCCTTTTCAGGGCAGCCATCAATAGGTTTACATTTAGTATACGTTTAAGAGAGTTATTTAAATATTTACAAGTTTATATGTGCGATATAAAAGACTTATCACTAAATATTATATAAATGAAATATTCACGATATAAATTAGCTAATCCTAATGCCTATTATGATTCAAATATTGTAACGAACGAAACAATTTGCGGCCATAGCGCCATCTATTTTGGCCCGGCAAGATACAGCTATCACCACACCACCCATTAGCCCAGCCCATAACACGTTAGCTTAGCTCACGACCTAGATATCAGCAACTAATAGTCGCTCGAATCTCGGCAACAGACTGTATTATCTATGCAACAGACTGTCTCTGTGACAACCTACAGAAAAGCGTGGATGGAAAAGGTCAGTTGTTGCAACCGTGTATTTTTTAGCACAGAATAAATAACACGTAAAAAATACGTATAAATGTCACATTGACGGTGACAATGTTTTTTTACATTATTGACCTAATTATTTGGAGCAGGTTGTGTTTGAAACATGTAACAATATAAAAGGATGTAAGTCGACTTATCAAAATATTCACGCCTAGTACGAATATAATCACTCTCTCTCAGAATAGAAGACTATTTTATTAATAGATATTCATTGCTGCACATAGGTCTCTTTAAAGTTTTCCAGATATTAATATTTTGAACCGCCTGTCTGACGATTTTCTGAACAATTTTTTAGGTAAAATAAAGCTTTTTATTGCTTTACAGCTACTCGTTAATAGATGGCGCTAAAATAAAAAGATTTTTACTTATATTGTACAAGCTGTATCCGCGACTTTGGTCAAGTCAACGCCACTATTAAAATATCCTCAAATATGTACAATGTGTTTTATGCCTGTTCCCACTCTACACTCTTTAAAACAAAAGAATATTAATTAACTTTTTACTGTAGACTAACTTTTAAGAAACTCCTATTTTTACATAACATGTGTATGTATTATTTTCAACTCCGGACGCATTCGGGTACAAAAAGTATAAACTCAACAGCAACACCCCCCTCCCCGTATTCCCTCTAACACAAACCCTTGATAAGTTAAACACTATCATCATCATCATCTTCCTGTCCTTATCCCACTCTAAGTAGGGTCGGCACAAAATGTTATAAACATGTTGTCACACGATTTGGCTACGTATTTTAGTACCAGCCGCCTGCCTGACATCAGCTTACCTTAATCGTATCTTGCGACACCTCGGTAAGAAAGGGGGTGGCCTATTCTACTTAACCGGATACCGCAGGGTGGTTCAACTTACCTTAATATGACTTAAAATATTTTGTGCATCCCTTGGATTTTAACTTATCGAGATTCTAGTGTATATCGAAATTGTTTGAAATCATTCAATCGAAGCCCAAAATGTAGTAAACGGCTTTAATTACAACCTTACGAATGTCAGGTGAAATTTTCGCTCAATTTGTAGTCCGCTAGTTTGTCTAAGCCCCAAATCCCTTCCAGATGTATATCGAGGCTCGTAACCCGTACAGATCCGGGCTCATAAGGTCTAGAGATTACGCGTGCCAAATTTACTTTCGCTGATCCGGTTTTCAAGATCAAGATAGAGGTCACACTGAGTTATTGATTCCCAGCGTATATTAATTAATTAATTTATTTATTTATACGGATATCTAACAGCATAACACATTATTTAACCCAAAAAATATCCAAATAGTCTTAAATTAATTATGTAGTACCAATTACAGGAAATCACATCATTCTTAGTAACAATTTTACAAATACAAACCTATAAATAAACAGAAAAACAAAAAAATACAAAGAGAATAATGAAAACATAAAAAGACATCAAAAAAGAGATCAAACTTTGAGCTTAAAATTTTAGTACATTTTTTTATAAATGATGAAAGCCATCGCAGCCAATATCCGGTGATAATTCGTCCATTGTGTAGCTATTATATAAGCGCGAGATACGTGATATTGGGGGTTTTCTTTCCCAGTTTCGTAGCAAACTTTGTCTTAAAGAACGGACATGGAATACGAGGAGATTTATGAGGTACATTTATATTAAATCTATTCAACAGTTCATGGTTATCAATTTATCCATTGATAATTTTATAGAGAAATTACATATCTAGTAGAGATCTTCGAAAAACAAGTGACTTCATTTTTAAATTTATAAGTTTGTCTCTGTACGACTTAAAATAATTGGGTTTTTTTTTATTGAAATATCAAATGTTTAACTAGCCTCTTTTGAACACGTTCAATTCTATCAATGTGGATTTCGTAAATCGGGGACCAAAATTGACAACAATTTGCAAGTTTGCTACATTATAATTAAAACGAAGTACCTGGGTAACCGTAATTTTATAAAAAATATAAAAAATGCAATTAAAAAATGAAAAAGAAGAAAGGGCTAAGTGGGACTTGATACCGGGTAATTTCACTTTTTTTGTCCGCTCGTTGCTCATTGAGCTATGACAACTTAAAACAAAAACTTAACAACAAAAATTAAACTTCGCATTCTATTTCAATAATTTTTTAACAGTTTAAAAAATAAATTAATGATTTTTTTTTAATAAAACACCTCGGTAAGAAATTACTGTGTACTACTATTCTACTCGACCGGATATCACACGGCAGAATTACTGCTCCTGCTAAACTTATGGAAAAGGTTGATCCTTAAATCGGATAACAGGAAGGGTATTTAGTCGCCGGCGGCTAAGCTACCGTTTTACCAACTTAGTAAAAAAAAACTTTATATTCTGACTTCAATGTGATATTTTGTAAAATAGAAAACAGTTAGTTATAAAAATTGCTTGATGATTGCCTCTAAGCGTAGAACTTTCTACTTTCAAAACTTGGAGAAGAAGGGGCTTCTCACGTAGGAGGGGGGAGGGGTTCTCACGAGCCATTGAAACGGATTTGACCAATTATGACATTTGCTTAAGATAATTTTGTGTAGAATAGGCTTAGTAGAATAGACGACCCTCGTTTCTAACCGATTTGTCGTAAAAGGCTACTAAGGTAAGTTGACCCGCCGTGTGGTATCCGACTGAGTAGAAAAGACGATCCTCATTTCTTACTGAGGTGTCGTAAATAGAAACTAAAGTAAGTTGATCCACCGTATGGTATCCGTCAAAATCTGCTATTTCCTGCCCTTATCCCACTCTAAGTGGGGTCAGCACGACATGTATGTTCATCATGTTTTTACATGATTTGGCTATGTATTTCACGACCGGCCGCTTATCTGACCTCAACTTATCTTAGTCGCCTTTACGATACCTCGTGACCTATTTTACTCAACCGGATACCACACGGCGGGTTAACTTATCTTAGTCGCTTTTTACGACACCTGGGTAAATAATGAGGGTGGTCTATTCTACTCAGCTGGATACCACACGGCGGGTGAACTTACCTTAGTCACCTTTTATGACAACTCGGTAAGAAATAAGGGTAGTAAATTCTACTCAGCCGGATACCACACGACGGGTCAACTTACCTTAGTCGCCTTTTACGACACCTCGGTAACTAAAATGTACAAGTTATATCTATATTAAATTACATACACGCTAGGACTATACAAATCATGCCCACGTGGAATGGTCCCAAGAATGCTGGCAGCGTTTCCGCGCTGAATCGCTAAGCTGATTCTTTGTGCGAAAAAGGAGCCAGCCCTCTTGTCACCTAAAAAGCAACTAACCGGGGTGTTAAAACGGATATTTTATTTATTTAGTTAATAGTCGAAATGCATAATAAGCTATGATCAATAATGAGACCCTTATAAGTCACTTTTATAAGGCATGTTACACCATGAATGGGCCGTCTATGGTGTATTAGTCCCGCAATGCATTCCAACGTGTGAAGGCTATTTAATAGTCCGATGGTAGAACTGGGGTTACCATGAATTATATTTTTAATTACTTTTGTTTGTTTATATTTTCCATTGTTACTTAAATATTTATAAGATATTTATAGGCGCTGGTAAATTATATGAAGGTTCTTGTTTAATAAGTGTATGTTCGTTTGTTAAAGGTCGTGGTTAAATGGTTAATATTTAAATTTATAGAAGTTCTTACTTTGCGGAATTCCACGTACAAAAATTATGATCGCTATGCGATTTTGTCGAGGAGGTATAAGAACGGTTTTGCTACCTACACTTAGCATTACATACATTTTTTTAACTAACGCGGATTATAGAAAACAATTCTATCAGCTTATTAGTTTATTTAAAAACATTTGGTGATTTAAAAGTATTGAAAAAAGTTTACTATTATACTTGACTATAAATGTTCATTATTGTGGCGTTAACAACACCAGTTTTAACCACACTGAAAAACTCTAATGAAATTCGTCTCTAAGAAGATCCTTTGTAAAAATGTATTAACGAACGATAGATTATTCTTTACGTTGACAGTTCGCATGCACACACTTGCTTGTCATCAATAAGATCGTTGTGCAATTATTAGTTTTGTTTATCACAGATAGCAGAGTATTTGTGTTGTAGAGAGACAAAACAGTGTCTCGGGTCGATACACTTTTACAATAGATATACTTATTACTTTATTTATATTACAACAAAAACCTTATTGAAAATGTTTCAATAATTTCAAACATACTGTGACTTAACAAATTATGAGGCCTAGTTATCATAAGATTGCTGAGGCTGAGATTGCGTTGAACTTTAAAATTACTTTACTGTTATAATACTTTCAATAAAGTACCACGTTGTTTTTATGTCCTCTAATGAAAATAGTACATTTTTTTTATAAAGGATTAAATAAAATAAAATCAAAAAATATATTTTTTAATCCCATTTGGGTCGGTACATAAACTTTTCTAATTTTACTTTAGGGAAATAGCCCAGGGATAATAATGGGGATTGAACAAGTCCAGGGGATTTGAAAAATCGATATGAATAGAAAACAAAGGTTAATTTTGCTATCATTTGTAAAGTTGTAATTATTCAGTTGGGAACACGCGGACTAAAGAAGTAGAAATACCGGGGTTTAAGTCCCAGATATCACCAGTCCTTTCTTTCTTTTTTTAAGTGCATTTTTGATATCTTAAAAAAAATTACCTCGGTCACCCATATACTAATATTAGAATGGGTTAATGTCAATGTCAATCGTGTGGCGTGGAAGTCCATGGCAGAGACCTATATCCAACAGTGGACGGCTATTGGTTGATGAGAGAGAGAGAGAGAGAGAGAGAGAGAGAGAGAGAGAGAATGTCAATGTAATACTTTAGGTTTAGTTAAATGTTGATATTAAGCTCTTTAAGTGAACGTCTCAGGAATACCGGTCACGTGGTGACTGTATATCTGGTCAATGGCGCGGGGCGGCGCCCGAGCCTCCGTCAGTCGCGACTCACGCCCCAGAGGGGCTACATGTGTCCTCGCTCCCGCTCGCGACTTATATAACCATCCGCACGGTGGATCCGCAGCCTCCGAGCCCCTTCCCTCCAACCCCGCGAGACGACCCACGCGCTAATCCACACCGCCGCGAAACGCGAACGCTCGCGGAACCGGCCGACTCGCATCGATAAACTTAACCGATCATCACGTTGTGCAATAATCAGCTGAGAGGTGACATAATCGATGCAGTAAGCACCGGTGTTTGGTGAGTGATCCAAAATTCTGTGTGTTATATAACGGGACATGTGCGGTTGAAGGTGTAGAACGGTTTAATTCTCGTAAAAATCGTGATATCAGAAGTCCCGCTTGTGATATGTGTAAAAATCGTACGTGATCAGAATTTATTTATAGAACATCTTTGTATCGGTTCACTGGCTACCAATAATGGAATGTCCTTAAAAGGTTATGTAATATTCAAAAGAAAGGTCGTTAACAATATATAATTGGAGGATCGAAGTCGTATTCGTTCGTCCGTGGAGGACGGGATGAATTTGCAATTTTTTTTGTTAGCAAAAAATGAATTATGAATAAGAACAGAACGTTGGATTGTTTTGTTGAACGCTACACCACAATTTCTATGCTTCTTTGTTTTCTTCGTTCAAAAACCCATTCAATTTTAACTGAAGTTTTATTATACTGTTTAAAAATTGTGTCGCGTAAATTTCATTCGCATTTTGAGAACAATCTGAAACATTTATTAAAACAGCTGAATATTTCATGCTATAATCTATATTACAAAAATTCTCATTTCCGTTTAGAATATCTTTAAATCAATGAATTTATTTTCATTACTCCCTCTTACTCGTTCAGAAATTAGTTAAAATTAGAAATCGATAGTGCATTCATATTTGTTTTATATTTAAATAAAAACGAAGTCTTTATAATAATTATCACTGAATTTCATAATCGAATAATTAATTTATTGAAAGTTTTTTTTAGAACGATTTTGCATGACTACTATTTTTTTTTGTTTCTTCTGCTCTATTACCAATGTAACATAGTGAACTGCTATAAAACATCGATTCAATTAGTAAAGTATCGAACTAACATACATTAAAGGTGTGTATTACATCTAACTTTTATAATTATTATAAAATTTATTATCTAATGCGAATTATTTTCTAGTGTTTACTTAAATTAACATAAATTATTATATTTGTTAATTCTTTTAATATCTATGACACAGAAAGTAAATAGCATAAACATAGTGTGTCAATGACACATGTAGTTTCACAGATAAATAATAAACGATGATGACAATAAACCTTTATTAAGTCATCACTAACAGTCTTTGGTCTTCAGCCTATAGAGTATATTATACGGGAACGCAAATGAGACTTATTATCTGTCTCTCTTTTTTATGTGTGATTAGACAAAGATATAAATAAAAGGTTATTACATTTTACTAGTTTATTATATTATCATTTTTAAATCTCGCACTGTAGGAAGCCTTTGTTCTTCAGGCGCTTAGAAATATCGAAATCTGACAAATAAAACAGTTTTCGGTGTCGGCGAGTGAACTCTTTCTCAAAATTGAATGTCGCATATCACAGGTATATGGCAATAGAATAGAATAGGTTCAAATTAATTGTATGGAATAAGCTTATACGTACAACATATAACAAAAGTTCGTGAATTTGAAAATTCTTTCAACTTCATACAAAACGACTGTTTAAAAATGTAAATTGAAGTTTAAAGATTGCTCGCAGAGTTTCGTTCTGGTTATTTTTGGTAAGAGCAACATTCCGCACCAGTTGTAGCTTCATTACTCATATTAATCCTTGACGATTCAAAAATGCTTGAATGAGTTTATCTGTAAGTGCTGAGTTTTCAACTATAGTCGGTTGGAACGGAACATTAGAATAACACATTTGCGTCTTGTTTATATGCAATTTTAAAATGGTCTAAGGTCTTAAAACATCATTGAAATGCTCAATAGCTCGTAATAATTGTTTAAATTTGCTCTTGTGTGTTATTCATGCTCAGGACAGCTTTAATTGCATTTCCATTAGCTCATTAGTTCACATGAGTATATTAGCATAAAAGCATTATAAACAAATGATACGATTATTTGAATCGAACTATTAATTAAATGGGGCAGAGAGATGTTATTTGAAATCAATGAAATCAAATAGCGTGCGTTTGTTAAATAATTGTATTTATTTTAAAACTAATATTAAAGTTACAGTTTGTTATTCAAGGAATAATTTCTCGTATTCTAAAAGATCTGTTTATAAGTAAAACTAACTATATTATATCCTAGTGTGGTATCCGGCCATATTATAAACATGTTGTTACATGATTTGGCTAGGTATTTTACAACTATTCTGTTCATTTTTTACGACTATTCTCTAAGAAATGAGTGTGGTATTCTACTCGGTCGGTTACTACACGGCAGACTTATTAAATTATTCACAAAAAAGATAATCACCAATTCGCAGCTTTACAAAGAAATCGTTTATCTTAATAAGTGGATGGCAAGATGGTGTTTGAAACAACAAAAACGGGTAGACACCTAATTCGATCCCCTCATACTTATAATTATAATTTCAACGTCTGAAATCCAACAAAAAGTACTAAAATACCTATAATTTTTATTATAAATCGTGTGTCTAAGATATTTAATTGTATATAACATCTCAGATAATTAAAAGCACCTGGGTGACCGAACCTTGCGCGGTAATTTTTGAAATGATGTAAAAAAAAGTAAAATTAAAAAAAAATTTAAAAGAAAAATGAAAAATAATATAGGGCAGGTGGAGCTCGATTCTAGGTACTTGCACCTCTCTAGACCGCACGTTCCCCAAATGAACCACCATGACTTTACGTTTGACAGCGAAAAATTGTGAGTGTATTCAACGTAAATTGAGCCCCAAAACAGAGATAAAACGATATTTTATTAAAATAAAACTTATTTAGGCAAATATCTATCTTTTAAGGATATTTTTTAATTAGACACATAAGTTTTAATAGAAAACTCATTGGCGTCTGCCCGGTTTTGAACCCATGATCATCTCTAGAGATTCACACGGTCGCACCGCTGGGCCATCACAACTTATTATAATTGATATTTATCTAATTGATAATTGCAATTTATCACACGCTTTTCGGTGAAGGAAAACATCGTGAGGAAACCTGCATATCTCTAGAAAATCCTAGTGATATGTGAAACCTACCAATCCACATTGGAGCAGCGTGGTAGGTCTTAGATCCAATCCTTCTCTCCAAAAATGGAGAGACGAGACCTATGCCCATATGGGTTAGTAACAGGCCGTTACTTAAAGGATGTTTTACCACTCTCAGTTTTGTTCTTAAACATCTCGTGTTGCGGGATTTCGGGAAAGTATAGAGTAAGGCGAAAATATAATAGAAACAGCAACACCTAGATTGCTAGTATTATAACATACGCGTAAGAACAATGTGTACCATAAATGTAATAAACTAGTGATTCATATACGGTACACTAGATACGTTTGCGTTCAGTTCTTGTACCCTAACGGTGCAAATGGTGTATGAGTATAATTATGATTAAATTGACTCGTTTTTTATATTATTTAACGATATTATTTATTTATTTATAGATCATCAACAAAATACAAACTTCACATTAAAATTATACATTGAACAACTTAAATTAAGTAGTATTTTAATTAAAGGTAATAACAACTTTCTAATTAAGTTACGACAACTGAGAGATATAATTTAACTATAGTAATTTTATGTAATCGTTAAAAGAAAGAAAGAATTAATAAAAAAGAAAATTAATTATATAGAAAATTATATAAAACATCATTCACCTCCCCTTATGCCACTCAAAGTTGGGTCGACACATGTTTAAAAACATTTTGTTACATGTTTTGGCTAGTTATTTTACAACCTCGGTAAGAAAGAGGGAGGTCTATCCTACTCATCCGAATACCACAGATCGGGTCAACTTACTTTAGTGGCCTTATACGACACCTCGGTAAGAAAGAGGGTCTAGTCTATTAAACCGGATACCACACGGTGGGTCAACTTAACTTAGTCGCCTTTTATGACACTTCGATAAGAAATGAGGGTGGTCTATTCTACTCAGCCGGATGTCATAGGACCATGACGTTCGAATAACGATCGCACACAGACACGCGTAATACATACACACAGCGGCTTCGCCAGCGAAGACGAGGTCCCATATTTCTGATGTCGCTTGGTCGTGCAACAAGCTGTGGTAGCCCAGCGGTAACATCGTGCGCCTTTTTCGAGGAGGTCTAGGGTTCAAACCCGGGACAGGCGCCAATGAGTTTTCTAGTAAAATTTATGTGTCTAATTGATAATTGCAATTTATCACACGCTTTTCGGTGAAGGAAAACATCGTGAGGAAACCTGCATATCTCTAGAGAATTCTGGGGCTATGTGTAACCTACCAATCCGCATTGGAGCAGCGTGGTAGGTCTTAGCTCCAATCCTTTTCTCAAAAAAAAAAAAAAAAACGGAGAGAAGAGGCCTATGCCCAGCAGTGGGATAGTAACAGGCCGTTACTTACTTTACTACTTTACTACTACTTGGTCGTGCCTTCTTGCCACCCTTCCATCGTCGTAATGACTAATAAAAGTCATACCACCAGCCCTCCACTACACGTCGCCCTAAGCCGTGGTCCGGCCTCACAGGAGGCACCCTTAGGACGACGTTCCCCGACGCTAGTAGAGCTTCTGCGCTCTACTCTTCTCAATTGGCAACCTCGACGATGCTTCTGCGCTCGCCCGTCTCGCCCAGTGACGCTGTAAAAGCTATTACGGCTAACAGCATATAGTCAATTCGAAAAAGGGTTTTTTTCATTTTTTTATTTAAAAGGCCAATTTTTTGTCTATATCACGCCATTACCTATCGATCGAGGCCCATTAAGACCGTGTCCTTCATTCAAGCTTATAGCTTTTAGCTTTGTACTTTTCGTTACATAATATTTTTCGTGCCCTTTGAATTTATATGTATTTTTATTTAATTGGATACGTTTTTTAATTATTAAATCTGCAAGTATTAGCCTCCTCTTCCTTCCTCTTTGTTATTTTGGCGATATTAGCCTCCTCTCTTCGTTATTTTGGAGAGAAGGGTTGGAGCTAACACCCACTACGCTGTTCCAATTCGGATTGATAGGTTACACGTATCCCCAGAATCCTTTAGAGATATGCAGATTTGCTTGCTATTATTAAATTAATGAATTTTATAATTGCTTATCAATTTACTAGCATTGGCGCAGGTAGTGGAATGGAAGTGGAAACTTGGCAGGAATCAAACCCGTGGGTCACGGGTTTGATTCCTGCCAAGAGCCAAAATTAAAAAAAAAATTATTTCAAATTATATTTGTTTATATGTATGTTAATGTATATTTAGAGATAACACAAAAGATAAAATAATAATAAAAAAGATGAAATTTAGATAATGGTAAATCGAATTATTTAATTTATAATTTATTTTTTGTTGAATAAGTAGATGAATAAAATGCTATCATCATCCTCCTACTTTCATCCCACTCTAAGTGGGGCGGCACATCATGTTACAAACATCTATTTACATGATTTGGCTAAATTTTTACTACACCTCGGTAAGAAAGAGGATAGTCTATTTCACTCAACCGGATACCACACAGTAGGTTAACTTACCTTAGTCGCCTCGTTAAGAAATGAGGGTGGCACTATTCTATTCAGCAGGATACCACACGGCGAATGAATACAGATGCTACTAATATATAATTACTTGAGACAAATATATTAATACATAATTTTTTACTCATTTATTGGAACTATATCTTACAATAATATTAAAGTTTTATACACACGAGCAAAACAGCAAAAACGTACGTAAGTCCTTTTCAAGTGAAATAATTTATATGGCAACATTTGTACTAAAGACGACCACAGAGGCATTAAAGCGGTAACTAGCTTGGTTTTACAGTGAAACTGTTTTGTGCAAATAAAATTGTAAACGAATGTTTAAATTTCTATTTAGGGGTAATTCCTTGTAGATCAATGCATTTTGTGTGTGTGTAATGGTAGCTTAAGTAAGGACAGTTTATCGTATTTAGTCCTTGCATTTTGAAGAATCTATGTTTAAAAAAGGAACCAGCCTAAAATGTGTCCATTGACAATTGAGAGAACGTAAATAAGACTTATTATCTGTCTCTCTTTTTTATCTTTCCTCAGTTTTATTGCTCTCTTATTGTTTGTTGCAATACTCTCCAGACTTGCCTATTTCTTCCCTACTCTCGTATAATGAACTCTATGTTCTAATTGGCCCAGTAATTTTTTTATAATTCCATCTATAAATATATTACCTACCTTATTTATTTATCTTATTTTGAATAAATATGTATAAATGTGTTTGGAAATCGAATACATTTTAAATTAAAAAAACTACGTTACCTAACTAACCTTACAAAAGCGTTAATAAATCGTTAATTGAAATTCTAAATTTGAATAAATTTAGTGATTTATTTAAAATAAACGTATATGATTTTAATTAAGAAACCCTTGCATTGAAAATTGCATGTTATAGTGGAAAAATATGATAGCAAATTTACTCCCATAATGGCGTCTTCAAATAACAGTAGGCTAACTGGTTTTTGCGCTGTACTCCGAAGTGTAAATTATGCCGGGAATGCATGGGAACATTCTCGGCTATATTTTACGGGAAAATTGTGTGGTTTTGCGTAATAATCTTTTATTTAATGAAGAGAGATAAGCGTTTATTCAAAATTACCACTATATTTCTTAATTTATAAATAGCTATTGCTTTAAGAAGTTGTATAAAAAGAACAATTTTTTTTGCGTACATGCAATTTTGCAAATCCTACGGGTGGTCTATTCTACAGTTATACATAGTCAGTACTATACATATATACTTCTACAGTACTATTATACATAGTCTATTCTGCCGAGTACCACTCAACGGGTAAACTTACCTTAGTCGCCTTTTACGACACCTCGCTAAGAAATTAGAGTGGTCTATTCTACTCAGCTGGATACCGCATGGCATATCAATTATTACGTATATAGATGGTGAAATTTCTGAGTAAAAACTACTCGACGCTGCTTAACAAGTGCCGGTTCAATCAATAAGGCGATGCAAGTTATGTCGCTTAAATGTATTAAGAGGTCAATGTCCTTGTATTTTTTTTTAATTTTTCGCAAAATAGATTAAATATTGGAGGTGTCTTTAAATACGAGTAAGGTAAGTCGACGTTACGTAGGTAACCGGTCGAAAAATACGTAGCTAAATCATGTGACAACATTTTTATAACATGTGGTGCCGGCCCCACTTATAGTGGGATAAGGAAGGTGGATGATAATGATTTTGGGGATGGACGGTCGTACATCACACATACACACGGTCGTGTGTATAATTGTCCGATATATTAAAAAAAAGTTTATGAATTCAAAGTCACGGGCAAAATCTCAAGAAAAATATGCTATTTAAACTATTTACTAAACTAAACTATTTTACAAAAAAGCATTAAAAAAACTTAAAAGAAATTTAAACTAACTAAATAATAACTAAAGAATAAAAATAAGACAAATTAATGTTATATAACAACATTTTTTCTATGTAATGCATGTTTGAATAACAACATTGCATGTATGAGTTTTAAAATGTAATTAAAATGCAAGAATCCTGTGTACAGGTACTTGATAAAGTTAAATTATAATAAAAAATGGACGCGAAATAAGGCATTGTACGTCGAAAAGTTAACGACTTGTGACTCACGGTCAACGGTCACCATTACAGCGTTTATTAAATCAACAACTATTTAAACCTGCGACTTTGTTCGCGTTAACTTTATTGTTAAAATACCCTCAATTATTTAATTATTAGGTATTAAACTTAATAATGAACGACGATCGAAATATCTATTTTCCTATATTTAGTCCTGTATATAAACTCCGCTTGCACTAAATGTGATCAATATTATTTACCGTGAAAACCGTGAAAGTGTTAAAGACAAACAGATAAACGGACTTTTCCCATTCAATTTATTTTAGCGTGAACTTATAATATAGCCTATAGCTTTCCTTAATAAATAGACTATCCTTCGCTGAAAGAATTTTTTTCAATCGGTCCAGTAGTTCTTGTGATTAGCGCGTTAAAAACATACAACAAACAATCAAACAAATAAACAAACTCTTTAGCTTTATAAATTAGTGTAGTTTACAAAACAATAATAGATATTAATTTATTTTATTTTTTATTTATTTATTTCACAAAAAAGTTCAAGTTTACAGTGTTGGCGCAAACGTAAACTCATAAAATTAGGATATATTTGCAAATATCTGCTAAGCTTATTATGGTGAAGGGTTTGGGACGTCTAAAAAGCTGCCCAAGAACAGGGAATTAAGCCATTTAACGGCAACCCCAGGAAACCGTCTGACAGGGATTGATTTACCCGTTTAGGGACTACGCTTTTGCCATATACCATGTATGTAAGGGTTAAATGTAACGTGGTGCTTCAACAGGGAATATTAAAGGGAACATTGGATCATTATCATCATCCCTTCGCGAAAAGTTCAAAGAAATAGGCATACTTACTATAGCATCACAGTATATATTATATATAGTAATATTCTATTCGTATTTCGTACGGAAACAATATCCATATGTATAAGACGAAATTCGATGTATATCATAGACATACAAAGGTCACAAAAACCTTGTGATACCAGCAGAGTTAGCAACTCATTCGATGGTCTCGGTATTTATTTGCTTCTACAATAAAATTTCCCAATCCATACTAGACTAGTCTACAGAAAGGTTTAAGTTAAGTATAAGTGATATACTTATACGTAAATTATATTACAAAATTGAAGATTATTTAGCTGATAAAAAAAACCTGGATTTGAAAATTCTTTCAGCTTCATCTGCAGCAGCTACAAGACTGCGGTTTATTAATGTTAAATTCAGGGGGGTGAAACTCTCTAAGAAGCACTCTTTAGGTCGCCGAGAGCGTCATCTCATTGCAAGCATTGGACAACAAAAATTAGTTTTATGTCATTATTCACTAGATGTCGCAAATGATACACTGTAATATATATAAGTATCTGTCATAAATTTTCAAATTTTTCTGCCAAAAACGCATCACTGCTTATTTAAAGGTCGATATTGGAAATTATGCCGTCCAAAAATTATTTTATGTGTTATTTTGGATGTGAAAACGTTGGTAAGTAACTACTATAATGTTTTTGAAACCATTTAGTACCTTTTCCTAACAATAGAAATTTTTACTGCAGAAATTTAATTTTTAACCCTTTTAGTGCCGAGCGAAAAGGAAATGCCTACACGAGAATAACCAGCCGAATTTTTTTAATTTTATTTATGTACATTCTTATGCAATTAAAACCAAACGAGAAATAATATTTACACGATTCAAAAAGTAATATACTAAGAATAAAATAGGAACAAGTTTGCTCCTCCTTAACCCTTTCTAAGTAGGGTTTTAAACAATTTGTTGCATGTTAGTTATTTTACGAGCACCCGCAACTTTGTTTCTTAGAAAAAAATATGTGGTTATTCGTAATAAATATTATATTTTAACACTTTCGGTTACATTATTTTGGTATACATTTGAAATATTTGGTCTGATTTAGACTATAGCTACAAAAATTCAAATGTGTGATTTCAGGTTTACAGCAAATGAAGATTATGATTATGAAAACTAATTACAGAGTGTAGTACGTATGCAAAGTTAGTTGTTTTCAACAAATAAACGTGTAAACTGATGAACATTTGTTATTTGTATACGCTTGATATTTTTTTTAATGTTTTAAAAGTATTTTTCAAGTGTTTCCTGAATTGACATACTATTTAAAAAGATGTAAAAAATAAAAATTATTAAATATTACATAGCTTTAATCTTTTATTCATTACCCTTATTTAGAATAATAGTTTGGTGCTACTCTTTGATTTGAACTGGAATTTGGAGATGCCAAGTCCGTTCAAATTGAAGTGGTATAGCGCCAAACTATTTTTTTGTAAATACTATTTTTATATAAGGGTCACTATATGAATGCAGTACAGCGCCATCTAGTGGATTATTATGATAACGTTACAGCGACATCTCTGCCAGATCAGCGAAAACAGTCCCTTATCATTACTTCAAAAAAATCTTCACCTCGTGCGTGCGCGCTTAGTGAACGGACGCGTAATACTTTTGCGCACGTTATCGCTGCGCGTATCGTGGGAGACGCAATACTGTTCGCCAGTCTCGGTTATCGCCCCTGCACCCCTGCCCCCGACGCCAGTTGTACTCGCCGCGACCCGTGTCGCGGCTTGAGGAAACGGTCGGCAGCGCATCGCGTGCACCTGCTTCGCCGAAGCTGTCCGGACACAGCGATCTACACCGCCTTTCATTGGAAAAGGAGATTGTAGACGTGCCCACTGTGACACCGCCGTCCTTCCTTCCAACGCGTGTGTGGTTTCCGTTCCCGCTCGCGGGCGCTTAGCTGGGCCTCCCCTAGGGGTCTCACCCGGCTGGGTTGCACGCGCCGAGGGAGTGCGGAGCCATACTCGCAAAGAAGTAGGCACTGTACAGCACTCTGATCGCACGAATAATCGTGTACCATGTCCGGAAGGGGGGAGCCCCCCCCTAAGGACCAACGTATCAGGGGGGAGCGCCCCGCTTTCCCACACGCCGTCGTAAGGCGCGAGTTACGGGACAATGTCGTTCCGTTCGCGCCGACAGCGCCACCACTGGCGCAACCAGCACCCCGTCCTCGCTTCCGGTCAATAACCGGCGAGCGACAGTCGTCGGAGCCCGCCACTTCTCTAATCACGGCCGATGTATCTGAGTATACATCGGGCGTCGATGTCCCGAAGCGACCACGTGCTGACGACTCATCACCCGGGTCTCAAGAGGGTGAAGATAAGCGTCCGAAGACGGACCAATCACCGACGCCCCCACCAACGCCACCGCCACCACCTGTAGAACCTGCTGGACTAAGAACCTATGCCCGGCAATCGAAACCCCTGCCTCCCGCGCCACAGGAAGTAACAGGAGGGCAGTCTCACATTGCTGGTGAGATGCAGGAGTCAGGCAGCTGGCCTCAAGACTCCACCAGCTATGCTGGTCTGGCGTCACTATCCTCAATGGTGACGAGCCGCCCCCCTTCACCCCAGGCCGGTCCCTCCGGCTACGCCGCCGCCGCAGCCGCGCCGCCGTCGCCTCGAGCGCTGGAACAGCGCCAGGCTGAACAGCAGCGACAGCAACAACCAACAGCAGCAGGACTAAAGACGGCACGGTCCGAATATCCCCCCATCACGGTTGAGTGCTTCCCAAACTGGACGAAGCACTTCAGCGTCATTCGGGGCCAACTCGGACACGCACCTAACGCCCGCCCGATGGGGAAAGGAGTGCGTTTTCTACCGAAGTCTGCAGAGGAATTCAGAGTACTCCAAAGATACCTTATCGACGCCGCCAAACAGGACCCCGCCATATCGTGGTTCTGTTATAGCCCGGCGTCGACCCTGCCCACTAAGGTAGCCATCAGGGGGCTACCTCAGGACACCCCGCCAGAAGAAGTCGTTGTGGCGTTGCGTACCCTCGGTTACCCGGCGGACCGAGCGAGGGCCATTCCGGCGGTCAGAGGGCGACTCGGCTGCACGTTCTTCGTGCAGCTAGAACATTTATCACACGAAGAACTCGGTCACTTATACCGTGAGACCGAGTTGCTGTCGATGCCCGGCCTCATCATCGAGGCCTGGAAGGGTGGACGCGGGCCACCTCAGTGTCACCGCTGCCAGCAGTTTGGCCACTCATCGGCCAATTGTCACCGGCCGCCAAAATGTGTCCGATGCGCAGGCGGACACATCTCACAAGACTGTGACAGGGCCCCAGAAGAAGCCCCTAAGTGTGCCAACTGTGGGAGGGCGCACGTGGCGCGCGACCGGAAGTGCCCTGTCTTCCGGAGAGAGGCGCGAAGGCGCGGAATTGACATCGCACCGCCGCGTCCGAACGAGCCGGTGAAGAAGAGGGCAGGGGGAAGCGGGAAAGTCCCCCCCCCAACCACAGCACTCGCCGGCCCGACATCCGTCGCCGCCGCCACCACAACAACCGCCACCACAACAACCGCCGCTCCCGCCGCACGTCCCGCACTCGCCGTACGTGCCACTGCCGCACCCACCGCACCCCGCACCGCCCCTCCAACGCCCGCCGTTCTTACGGCCGAGGCCGGCGCACAAATCTATGTGACACGTCCGGAGGGCACGCGCGGAGTGTCGACGATACCGCCGCCAACGACGCTACAGCCGCCGGCGAACGTCCCGACAGCCAGGGGGGAACCGCTGGCCGGGAAAAGTAAAAAGAGGAACCGACGTAGGCGCAGGCAACCGAGGCCCGCCAATGTCGAGCCCGCCGCCGCGTCTACACCGCACCCCCGGCCGCCAACAGCAGCATCGTTGGCGCCTCAACCACAAACTGCCGAGGCGCCGAGAAGCCGCGGCCACGAAGTAGCCACGCAAGAGGCGGAGCCACGAGCGCCGCAATATCCATCTTTCCACCCGCCACCCTCCGCACAGGACTCGGGCATTAATAATATTGTCCGGGGCCTGATAGAGGCGCTTATGGCGGCGCTCACTACCTACCTGGCTACCAGGGACGTCGTCAGCGCCATTACGGCGGCCATTACCCAATTCGGGCGGTCGTACCAATGACCACTCTAAGAATTATGTACTGGAACCCGGGCGGCATAAGAGGACATATCCGTGAGCTCACATTACTCGCCCAGTCGCAGGACGTCCATGTGATCCTCCTGGGCGAGACTAAGCTCACGAACAGCGTCGAGCTCCGCGTGCCCAACTACTTCGTATATCGACGCGATGAGATCTCTCCCCGGGGCCACCCGTACAGAGGTACGGCCGCTCTGGTGCGGAGGGATATCATACACGAGGAGTTGGAGCACATCCCGTTCACCAGCACTCGCACACAAGGAGTGCGAGTCAACGTGGGGAACGAGGAGCTCCGTATCTATGCCGCCTACAAACCACCCGGACTGACCTTTTGCAACACGGATGTCGGGACCATCTTCGCACAGCAGGGACCCGCAGTGATCATGGGCGATCTCAACGCGAAACATCACGCGTGGGGATCGCGAATCATCACTGCGGACGGGAGGCGCCTGCACGAAGATAGCGTGAGGAGCGGGTACGGTGTGGTGGGTCCAGGAGCGCCGACCCACATACCTACCGACCCGCGCGCCCAGCCGGACGTCATTGACATCGTGTTGCATCACAGACTCGACCACCCGTTTGATGTCGAGGTCCTCTACGATCTCGACACCCAACACCTACCGGTTTTGGTCACCCTAGCCACCCAGGGAGGCTTTCTAGTGCCCCGCCCGCCGCGGATGCGGACTAACTGGGAGCGCTACACCGCCGAGCTCGCCGGGCTTGAGCTAGCAGGCCCGATCACCACCCCTTCGGAAGTCGACGATGCTGCTGCACTCGTCACCGAGGCGATCATCGCCGCCAAGGCAGCAGCAACCACCACCACGTCGACTTCACCACACACCGACCGAAGGAAGGACCTGCCGAGCTCGCTCCGCTGCATGCTCAGACGGAAGCGCACCCTGCGCCGCCTTTGGGCCCGCACTCGCTGCCCCAGGGTGAAGGCTGACCTCAACCGGCTTGCAGAGAAGATCGCGCGTGCCATAGTCGCTCTCGACGAGGCGCGGTGGGAGTATACCGTCGATCGAGCGACGGAACATGACACAGCGCTGTACTCTCTCTGCAAGCAACTTACCGGACGTGACACCCCCGTTTACCCCTTGCTCGATGCATCGGGTAAACGCACCTATGCCGCCAAAGATCGTGCTGAGATCCTGGCGGCTCACCTGGAGAAGACTTTCATGCCCAACGCCCCAAACACCTCCAACCTCCACGTCATCCGTCATCACGCGGCGGTCCAGGACAAACTGGAGAGGTTCCTGTCGGCCCCTACACCGCCGCTCCGGGGAGAGGACTTTATCTCCCTGTCAGAGCTGCGGTCGGTCGCTGCTCGCCTCGATAAGCGAAAAGCGCCAGGCCCCGACGGAATCACCAACGCCGCGCTGATGCTGCTGCCCCGAACGGGTCTCGTAGCGCTCACGAGCCTGTTCAACGGAATACTTCGCACCGGCCACTTCCCAGAGGCGTGGAAGACCGGGAAGATCATCGTTCTTCCCAAGCCGGGGAAGGACCGCCGCCTGCCTGGAAGCTACCGGCCGATCACCCTGCTCTCGCACATAGCCAAGCTGTTTGAGCGTCTGCTGCTGCGTCGAGTCACGCCCCATCTGCCCCTGCGCGAGGAGCAGTATGGATTCCGCAGCGGCCACTCGACGACGCTCCAGCTGGCGAGGGTCATTAACCAGCTGACCAGTGAGCTGAACAACGGGTGCTACACCGTTGGGGTCTTCCTCGATATCGAGAAAGCCTTCGATCGTGTGTGGCACGCCGGGCTCCTGGCCAAGATCCTGGATACCACCATGCCGCCTGCTTATGTGCGAGTGCTGGCGTCATTCCTCAGCGGCCGTAGCTTCTACGTGGCAGTGGATGGTGCCGAATCCCAACCACGCACCATCCAAGCCGGAGTACCCCAGGGCAGTTGTATATCGCCGCGCTTATACGCGGCATATACGGATGACATCCCCACCCTGCGCCACCATCTGCGGGAAGGGGAGGAGGACGTGCTGTTGTCGCTATTCGCTGACGACAGCGCGTATTTCGCGTCGTCTTATCACCAGATCGTTGCCACAAACCGCATGCAGCGTCTGCTGGACTTGTTGCCGGAATGGCTGGACAAGTGGAGGATGACCGTCAACGTCGGGAAGACGGCCGCTCTGCTGACCAGTCGCTCCAAGCCGCTACGTCAACTCACTCTGCGAGGTCAGGACGTAGAGTGGAAGACCACAGTGAGGTTCTTGGGGTGTGAGTTGGATCGCAGCCTGCGCATGGTCCCCATGGTCAATCGTGCCGTGGGCCAAGCTGCTGCTGCCAGGTCCCAGCTCCATACGCTGTTCACATCCCATCTACCTGTCAACACCAAACTGCGAGTCTACGGTGCCTACGTCCGCTCGCGCTTGACGTACGCGGCACCCGCCTGGTACGCGCTATGTTCGGCGTACCAGAGGCGAAGGCTTCAAGTCCAGCAGAACCGCTGCCTGCGACTGATCGTAGGAGCCCCGAGGTATGTGCGGAACGACGTCGTGCACAGAGATACCAAGATGCCGACCGTGGAGGAGTTCGTTCGTCGCCTTGCGCGCCGACTGTTCGCGCGAGCGGACAACAGCGCGCACGTTCACCTCCACGGCATCGCGCCACTCCACGCACGACCACCCGAGGGACGATCCCTGCCTCGTGAGCTTCTGCGATCACCGTCACCGCGGCCCGACGCGGACGACGATGGTGACGATGAGGACGACGCGACGGGCGAAAGGGCGATACCATCGGATTTGACACCACTACCGGATTTGACACCACCACCTAATTTGACACCACCACCGACGTTGATACCACCACTGGAGATGACACCACCCGAAAACAACATCGCGGTCTGGGAGCTAACATTCCCAGACCCCCCCGAACCAGAGATCCTGTAGGTCACCTAGGTGACCTGGGCCTACAGCCCGAATACAGTCCAGGCCATAAAGCCTGCGAGGACCGGCCCGGGCAAAGAGGTTCGCCTCGAGGCCCGTACCCCGCCTACCCCTCAAGGGTATGCGAGAAGACCCCCCTGCTGCTGCTTCAAAAAAATGACAGAGTTGCACATCTATATCCTATATAGTGTATTATCTATGGTTAAATTGACTAGCAATTGTCATCGGCAGCAGTCGTTCGGAAAGATTAAAACAGTAATATAGTATTTTGAAAAAAAAGGCTCAATAAATGTAAAACTTTATGGATTTCTTTTTTATACGATGTAAGAAACAAATATCTCGAGTCATAGCTATAAATCACACGCTGCAAAGTCAATTTGCCGGGAGCTGTCTGGTCGATACAAAGAGCGTGATGTTGTGTCGGTTATTGGCATTTTAAGAGACGTGATTGCTTTGATTTTGTGCTTTGTATTGCTATTTATTTAATGAAATTTTTGTTTAAAGTAATGATCTTATTATGGAGCGTGATGTCGTGTCGGTTATTGGCATTTTAAGAGACGTGATTGCTTTGATTTTATGCTTTATATTTCTATTTTTTAATGAAATTGTTGTTTAAAAGTAATTATCTTATTATGGAGCGTGATGTTGTGTCGGTTATTGGCATTTTAAGAGACGTGATTGCTTTGATTTTATGCTTTGCATTGCTATTTATTTAATGAAATTGATGTTTAAAAGTAATTATTTTATTATGGAGCGTGATGTTATGTCGGTTATTGGCATTTTAAGATACATAATTGCTTTGATTTTATGTTTTGTATTGCTATTTATTTAATGAAATTGTTGTTTAAAGTAATGATCTTATTATGAAGCGTGATGTCGTGTCGGTTATTGGCATTTTAAAAGGCGTGATTGTTTTGATTTTATTCTTTGTATTGCTATTTATTTAATGAAATTGTTGTTTAGAAGTAATTATCTTATTATGGAGCGTGATGTAGTGTCGGTTATTGGCATTTTAAGAGACGTGATTGCTTTGATTTTATGCTTTGTATTGCTATTTATTTAATGAAATTGTTGTTTAAAAGTAATTATCTTATTATGGAGCGTGATGTCGTGTCGTTTATTGGCATTTTAAGAGACGTCATTGCTTGGATTTTATGCTTTGTATTGCTATTTATTTAATGAAATTGTTGTTTAAAAGTAATTATCTTATTATGGAGCGTGATGTCGTGTCGGTTATCGGCATTTTAAGAGACGTGATTGCTTTGATTTTATGCTTTGTATTGCTGTTTTTTTAATGAAATTGTTGTTTAAAAGTAATTATCTTATTATAGACAGGCCCTTTGGCGCTGTGACCCTGCCTACTGTTTCGCGGGTCGCGTGTTCGATTCCCGCCGAGAGCCAACATTTTGTATAAACAGTTTGTTGGCCTTGTTCTTTGAGCCTGTGTGTATATTTATATTTAAGTTTGTTATTAAAAATATATATGAATATGTTTACCAGTTCTCTGTCAGCCATAACATACATATTAAGTTAAAACAGTGTGTGTAAATGTCCCATATATATTTGTCCCATATATTATCTTGCTTTAATCTATGAATGTTTAGTTTAAGCAATCTGTTCTCATACTTTATATATGCAAGATTTATAAACGAACGTTCCACAAACCACTACCACCACTGGTCAAGCACTGCACACACATTCACTATAACAATCTCAACTATAGTTTCGCGCCGTGACCGTAACATCTTCAGAAGATAGCGATGTCAATACCGAGAGGCTTTCCTCAGAAAAGACGCTGTTAATAGCAAAATAATTATTAATCATTACTTTTATACTATAGAATTACGCATAGCACTTCTATGAATTATTTAAATTGCATTTATGATTGATTTTAATGTCTCATTTTTTAATCGTGATTGAATTGACAAAGGATATATTTTGAAATTGATAGATAGGATTAATATATTCCACTTATTGTGATATAAGTATGAAGAACCTGCAAGACACGTTTCGTGTTATTAAGCTTTGAAGTCCGTGACATTTCACGTAAGGCGAATGGAATATTTTAAACAAGCTTATAATATCTAGTTTATAATCTATGAAAAAAATCCATACTAATATTACAAATGCGAAAGTCTGTCTGTCTAATCAATGGTTTTTAAATTATTTTAATTAATAATTTACCCACGGTTTCGCCTTTCTTACCTTTACTTTAAACTTTAAACTTTAATGCTATCTGTGCAGACTCACCACTGGGGCACCACTAGCGCATTCGTGTTTCATTTGTCTGTGGCGTACGCGACGTTGTCACTTTTGCCAACCTCAAAAAATCATAGAATTATCATATATTGTATTATGTGTGTAGGGGTGCCAGCATGAAAAATGTATCCATCCACAATAAAGTAAAGAATATGAGATATTATCCGTCTTTCTTTATTTGAAAAAGTGGTTAGACAAAGATAATATGAGTTTCATTTTTCCTCTTTTATTATTTTTTCCGACTCTGGATCCCCTACTCTATATGCAAAAATTAAAATACCTAAAAATTTGTACGTAAAAAGTACAAAGTATCTAACAAAATTACTATATATGAGCTTTTATTAAGAAAACTACGGCACTTTAGTGTCCATATTAATCAGCAATGTTCTGAAAGACGATTTCTACGATTGACTTATTATAACTGTAAAACATACCACTATCATATAATATAATCAATCTATTATGAATGTCTGACAATGTGTTATGTATTAATGCAACTAGTCATAAGGATTATTTATTGAAAAGAGCATCCGCTGAGTTTCTTGCTGGCTCTTCTCGGTAGGAACAGCTTTCTAAACCAGCAGTAGAATTGACGATTCAAAAGTAAACAATTACTTTTCTATTTGAACATAGAAAATTTTGAATTTGAATTACGACTAATCCGCTGTAGCAACATTGATGAAATTTATTTTACGCTTTTTTAAAAGCTTTATTACTACAACTTAGATGTTTGCATACGCTGAAAACTCTCTAGACTTTAGTGAGCAGTGTGTTTAGTAAATCCATATAGTAAAGCTTTTTAAAAGACATCATCATCTTCCTGCCCTTATCCCACTCTAAGTGGGGTCGGCACACCATGTTATAAACATGCTGTCACATGATTTGGCTCCGTTTTTACGACCGGCCGCTTGCCCGACGTCAACTTACCTTAGTCGTATTTTACGACACCTCGGTAAGAAAGAGGGTGGTTTATTCTACTAAACCGGATAACACACGTCGGATCAACTTACCTTAGTCGCGGTTTATGATAACTCGGTAAGAAATGAGGGTGGTACTATTCTGTTCAGCCTGATACCACATGGCGTAGCTTTTTAAAAGACAATGGTTGTAAAATTATATAAAAACTTTATTTTGTCACAGTTAAAGCCAAAATAAGATCTATTAGGTGCTAGCAAGCTATTCTGGTTCAATAAACAGAATTCATTGCAACTTTACGACACCCACTGGCAATGTTCCATTGAAAGTTTATCACGGTATCGAATTCATAGATATTGTAGAGGATCTCGACAATAATATGGCTTCAACACATCCGAACTCTTGTCTATTCTCTGGAGATAAACGACATCGCTCGTAGGATTGCGAGTTTAGTGGGGATTCTTAAATAAAGGAAAAATAAGAAGTTTATTTAAATACTTTATTGTACACTGAATACACAAAATTATTATAAAGTAAAATTATACAACGCACAAAATGTACAATTAATGCTGTGGGCAATCCAAAAGTAAAAGTGAGCAATTATTATTATATGGTACCAATTAGTTAAATATATAAGATATGTACAACAAAACGTTTATCTGAAAATTATAGATAACAAAACTTTACAAAGTAAATTAAATTTTTTAGAAAGGTAATTAAAATATTTGATCATCATCCTCCTGCCCTTATCCCACTCTAAGTGGGGTCGGCACAACATGTTATAAACACGCTGTTACATGATTTGGCTGCGTTTTTACGACCGGCCGCCTGCCTAACGTCAACTTACCTCTGTCGTATTTTACGACACCTCGGTAAGAATGAGGGTGGTCTATTCTACTAAACCGGATACCACACGGTGGGTCAACTTACCTTAGTCGCCTTTTACGACACCTCGGTAAGAAATGAGGTTGGTCTATTCTACTCAGCCGGATACCAAACGGCGGGTCGACTTACCTTAGTCGCCTTTTACGACACCTCGGTAAGAAAAGAGGGTGGTACTATTCTATTCAGCCGGATACCACACGGCGTAATTAAAATATTTGATATTACAATTAATTTCGACTTTCCATTAAAAGCTTAAAGCTTTTCTTCTTTGAAGCCTGTCAAGGTCAAGAATACAATAATAATAATAATAGCCGATATATTATATATCCAAATCCGCTTAAAACAGAAGTAGTGTTCTATTAAGATTGGCCTACCAAAAATAAAGCCGCGCTAAAAGAGTTTATCAAATATGATTCTAAAAATAAAATCACGACAAAAAAACCATATATTTAACCGACCATATATTTAAATTATTTATTATTATTAAATATTTTGATATTATATGAACAGTTTACTTGTAAAAGTTTTAATATAATAGAAAGCTATAATAAACAAGCTAATAAGATTTTTGAAAAAGCCTCATCATTTTCCTGCCCTTGTCCCACTCTGTGGGATTTGTTTTAAACAGATTTTTAGTTAATTTGGCTGGTTATTTGGCGCCTGCCTGACATCAACTTACGTTAGTCGCTTTTTACGACACCTCCGTAAAAAATGAGGGTGGTCTATTCATTTAGCCGGATACCACACAGCGGAAAATTTTTGAAAGAGCAAAAGATGCGAAGTCTATAACTCTTCAATTTTATTTTATCGAACTGTAACTTTTCAATTTTAGTTTATATTTTTCACTACAAAACAATGCGTGCTATTTTATTGTATCGTAATAAATCATATCGTGTCGAAGCACATCATTGTGGAAATGGTCGGCAAATGGAGAAGCATTTGTATACAAAGGCGCTCTTACAAAAGGCTTGCAGATATGGGATATTATCATTCATTGAGTTGACGGTTCTGTCAAATTCTTTTTGAATAACGTAGTGGAAAATTTTGGTGTAATTTGACAAGAGATGTCAGACGAGCTTTAGAAACGATTACTTGCGCTTAACACTTTTTTAAGCATTTATTTAAAAATGGCATGGCTGCTATCGCTTGTTAGGTTCATTATAGATGGAGCTTTTCAATGTCATCCTTTGCTTGTAGAATTAACAGGATTTCTATAGCCTATATCATCGATATTTGTTTAGCGGATTAATCTTGAAAAAGTAACAAACATACATACATCTATACTAACAAAATTTCGCATTTTTGATACTAGCTTTTACCCGCGACTTCGTTCGCGTGATTTATTGTCGCGTGATTGGTTAATAGTTAATGGCGCTTTTTTGCTAATGGCATCTATAAGAGTAGGAATAAGTTATTTGATCTGTATGCAGAAAAACAATATAATAAGTCCCCCACTTTTCTAGAATATGTAAAAAAATATTCAAAAACGTTTAGAAGTGTCTGCACACAGGCCAAATCTCTTCATATTAAAAGTAAAATAATTAATTCTAAAAATAAAAAAAAAAACTACCTGGAATGTTATTGGAGATGAAACAGGTAGACGTAAAATGCATAATTCTGCCATAGAGCTTAAAATTGGGAATGAACTTATTAATTCTGATACAGCAGTAGCTAGTGCATTTGAGCATTTCTTTCAAAATATACCCATTTCTACCACTAGCTCAATAAACTCATCCCCAATGGAAGCTTTTAATGTTTTAAAGGACAGCGTCACGGAGTGCAGTGTTAATTTTAAATTTCAACACATTTCCCCATACGATATCGTCAAAATTTTTAAAACATTAAATATTAAAAAAACAACTGATTTATGGGGAATGTCCGTAAAATTAATTAATAATATTATTGATATTATCGCCCCGATTATGGCCAAGATCTTTAACAAATCTGTAGATACAGGGATATTTCCCAATTTAATGAAACATAGTAAATTGATCCCCCTTTTTAAGTCCGGTGATAAGAGCGACCCTCAGAACTATAGACCTATTTCGGTCTTGCCAACTCTAAGCAAGATTTTTGAGAAAATCATTCTAAAGCAGCTGCTCCAGCATTTTAATTTAAATAATTTACTTCATCCTGAGCAGTATGGGTTTACTAAGGGTCGGTCTACTACGGATGCGGGTGTGAGGTTGTTGAAGCATGTCTTTGATGCGTGGGAGAACTCACAAAATGCCATAGGGGTATTTTGTGACTTACCCAAAGCATTTGATTGCGTTCAACACGAAATTTTATTGTTAAAGCTTGGCTATTATGGCATTAAAGACAATGCACTTCGTCTCGTTGCATCGTACCTTCACAGCCGGATTCAAAGAGTGTGCATTAATGATGTGCAGTCATCCGGAACGGCCTTAGTTATGGGTGTGCCTCAAGGATCAATCCTTGGTCCCTTTCTGTTTTTAGTTTATATAAATGATTTACCATATTTTATTCATAACATTTACGATATTGTACTGTTTGCGGATGATACATCATTAATTTTTAAAGTAAATAGAAATGACGATAATTTGACGAAGTAAACAGGGGTTTATCGCAAGTAGCTCATTGGTTCAGGCTAAATAATTTGGTACTGAACTCGAATAAAACTAAATGTATTGAGTTTGCATTACCTAATGCTGCAAAAACAGCAAATAGACTCTCTTTAAATAATGTACCACTAAAAACAGAAAATTCAACTGTATTTTTGGGAGTATCCTTGGATACAAAACTCCAATGGAGCACACACGTAACAACTCTTGCAGGGAAACTGAGTTCAGCGGCCTACGCTGTTCGAAAGATAAGACAATTCACAGACGTCGAAACAGCAAAACTTGTTTATTTTGCCTACTTCCATAGCATTATGTCTTATGGAATATTGCTGTGGGTTAAATGCGCGGATAGTGAAAAAATTTTTGTTTTACAAAAAAGAGCTATACGTGGCATTTATAATTTAAGACCGCGTGATTCCCTGCGAGAGAAGTTTAAGGAAACAGGTATTCTTACATTTGCTTCACAGTATATTTTAAGCAATCTAATTTATGTACATAAAAATATAAAGAATTATAAAACGATAGGTAATGTATACAATAGACAAAGCAGGATATAGCTCTCTTTGAACCTGTACAAGACAGTAACGACTTAATGTAAATAGTATTAAGAATTATATTTTTAAAAGAGCAACCGCCGAGTTTCTTGCTGGCTCTTCTCGGTAGGAACAGCTTTCCGAACCAGCAGTAGAGTTGACGATTCAAAAGCACTTGTTTACAAGTTTATTTGAATAAAGAATATTTTGAATTTGAATTTGAATTTGTGTCATCCTATTCCTGTAGAATTAACAGGATTTCTATAGCCTATATGTTACCCCGGTGTATAAGGAATAATTGTGCCAAATTTCATCGATATTGCTTTTAGTGGATTCGCCGTGAAAAAATAAAAAACATACATCCATACTCCCAAAATTTTTCATTTATAATATTGCTAGCTTTTACCCGCAACTTCGTTTGCGTGGACTGTTGTCGCGTAATAGGTTGATAATAGATGGTGCTTTTAGTGTCATCCTATTCCTGTAGAATTAACGGGATTTCTATAGCATATATGTTACCCCGGTGTATAAGGAATAATTTTGCCAAATTTCATAGATATTGGTTCAGCGGATTCGCCGTGAAAAAATAACAAACATACGTAATATAAAATTTCGCATTTATAATTTTAGTAGGATAGAATATGTGCGTATTTATATATTTACTTTTTTTTTTATATATTTAGGCGATTGGAATGTATGCGTTATTCTTTTAGGGGGAGTGCTTATGAGAAACATTTCATATTTAGAACTACAAGAAGTACCAAAGAACCACAAAGCTATTCGATTAAATAGCAATCAAACCCTTTTTGCGTGTAAATCTCCAAAGCACAGTGGGAATGATGATTGAGTACAAATCGTATCTACTTTACGATGCTCTAAAACCGAAGAACAGGCAGGCAGACTTTACAGCGCAATGAAATTTATACATCTGAAATCGACATTTAAGAAGACGGCTTAAACTTTATCAACTGCGCCATGATTCTTGGAGATTAATGATGTCATAACATTTGTCTCTTCAGTTAAAGTATGATTATAACGACACTTCTATTCAGAACGTGGGTCTTTGTATAATAAAAACAAAAGTAACGGCTTGTTACTATCCCACTGCTGGGCGTAGGCCTTCTCTCTCCGTTTTTAGAAAGAAGGATTGGAGCCCACCACGGTGCTCCAATGCGGATTGGTAGGTTTCACATACCCCTAGGATTCTCTAGAGATATGCAAGTTTCCTCACGACGTTTCTCTTCACCGATAAGCATGTGATAAATTGCAATTATCAATAAGACATAAGTTTTAATAGAAAAACTCATTGGTGTCTGCCCGGGTTTGAACCCATGATCGTCTCTATAGATTCACACGGTCGCACCGCTGGGCTATCATAGCTTGTATAATATAATTATACTCCTTATCACGGAGTATAATAAAAGGTGTTCTATAATTTTATAACACTAGCTTTTACCCGAATTTTCGTTCATGTGGACTGTTGTCGCGTGATAGTTTGATAATAGATGGCGCTTTTCAATGTCATCCTATTCCTGTAGAATTAACAGGATTTCTACAGCCTACATGTTACCCCACTGTATAAGGAATAATTGTGCCAAATTTCATCGAAATTGGTTGAGCGGATTCACCGTGAAAACGTAACAGACAGACAGACTTTCGCATTTATAATATTAGTAATGTAAAAGAATCATCATCCGCCTGCCCCTATCCCATTCTAAGTGTGGTCGGCACAACATATTATAAACATGTTGTCACTTGATTTGGCTACGTAACGTTGGCCTGCCTAACGTCAATTTATCTTAGTCGTATATTACGACACCTCGATAAGAAAGGGTCTATTCTGCTCAAGCTGATACCACACGGTGGGTCAACTTACCTTACTCGGCTTACTAAATCTTAAGATTAAAACTTTTCTACATTCTAAATCAAATCTCCAAAAAAGCTCTGTACTGTATAGGTAATATATTTTTTCGAAAATACACGTGTTGTAAGTAAAAATGTATGTATACTATATACATAATACATTTGTTTCCTTGAAAGGCTGATATCATCACGGCCTTATGTAATATGTATACGAACATCCCAAAAATATGTCCGAATCTTAAATATTCAAATGTCGTTTTTTGATCGCAATTCGGGTTCGCATATAATCAATATCAGAAGTGGAGTTTACAAATAAGTATTTTCAATGCCTTATGGAGCCTTCCATATTGTCAATCTCTTACCGAACTTTGACTCATTAAGTAACTAATTTGACTAACTAACTAATAATAACTAACGGTCATGTTTAAGTTGGTCTTGCTTAGACAATTAAGTACAATCTACTTGGGTCGTTACTGACCTGATAGACGTGTTCGATATTTGTGTAATATGTTGGTTGGGTAGGCTTAAAAAAAAGTAAGTAGCGGCCTGTTTCAATCCCACTGCTGAGAATTGGCCTCTTCTCCCCGTTTTTGGGGAGAAGGTTTGGAGCTAAGAACTACCACGCTGCTCCAATGCGGATTGGTAGGTTACACATATCTCCAGAATTCTCTAGAGATATACAGGTTTCCTCACGATGTTTTCCGTAACCGAAATGCGTGTGATAAATTGCAATTATCAATTAGACACGAGTTTTAACAGAAAACTCATTGATGTCTGACAAACAGACTTTCTCGTTTATAATATTAGTGAAGATGTAATAAAATATAGCTTGAAAGTATCCAAATATAAACACGTAGGCGGTTCCATTCTTTCATTGTACGTGTCAGAAATGATGAGACGTCCTCAGTAATCCCCGTTTGCCCGAGTTGGTCACGAACTTTAATAATATCAATAATATCTTCTATTTCCTTTAGAAAGTATTGGTAACTTGATCAACTAGGTTAATATTACTAACATGTGATAAATATATATCGTTTACTAGTGGCTCGCGTAAACTTTAGTATTAAATTATCCTTAATAATGTCCTTTATGTTATTACTGTTCTCCCAGGAGAAGTGTTTTTTTTTTAAATTCTATATGTTGGTCCAATATGTAGTGTAAACGGATATTACAAGAGGTCATTGCTATGCTATGCTATTGTTCACGCCGTGTGGTATCCGGCTGAATAGAACCACCCTCATTTTTTACCGAGGTATCGTAAAAGGCGACTAAGGTAAATTGACTCGCCGTGTGGTATCCGGCTAAGTGAATAGACCACTCCTTTTCTTACCGAGGTGTCGTAAAAACGACTAAGGTAAGTTGACGTCAGGCAGGCGGCCGGTCGTAAAATACGCACCGAAATCATATGACAACATGTTTGTAACATGTTGCGCTGACCCCACTTAGAGTGGGATAAGGGCAGGAAGATATATAATGTCCTATATGTTATTCCCGTTCTCTAAAAGTGGATTTATTAATTCTATATGTTGGCCTAGTATGTAGGTATATTGTCGTGGACTTACACACACTAATCACTCACGTGCAATACAGTATACATACACACATATTTCATTACAGCAAAATTGTATAGGTAACTTAACGTTTTCACATGATTTGGCTGTGTATTTTACGAGCAGCCGCCTGCCTGACGTCAACTTACCTCAGTAGCCTTGTGCGACACATCTGTGTGAAAGAGGGTCTTATCAATTCAGTCGGATACCACACGGCGGGTCAACTTACCTTAATCGCCTTTTATGACACCTCGATAAGAAAGAGGGTCTATTCTACGCAGCTGGATACCCTACGGCGGGTTGACATACCTTAGTCGCTTTTACGACACCTCGATAATAAATTAGGGTGGTCTATTCTACGCAGCTGGATACCACACGGCGGATCAACTTACCTTAGTCGCCTTTTACGTCACCTCGGTAATAAATGAGGGAGGTCTATTCTACGCAGCTGGAAACCACACGGCGGGTCAACTTACCTTCATCGTCTTTTACGACACCTCGGTAATAAATTAGGGTGATTTATTCTACGCACCTGAATACCACACGACGGGTTGACTTACATTAGCCGCCTTTTACGACACCTCGGTAATAAATGAGGGAGGTCTATTCTACGCAGCTGGAAACCACACGATGGATCGACTTACCTTCGTCGCCTTTTATGACACCTCGGTAATAAATGAGGATAATCTGTTTTACTCAGCCGGATATAACAAGGTTTTAATTTATAATTAGTATAACGAGGAAAAATATAAAGTATCGCGAAGAGTGGTTAGAAGTTTGCATCGTTAAAATCTACTCCAGCGTAACTTGATCTCATAGTAATTGATGCTTAGTGGTTTATGATTTAAATAAAGCATTACCGGCAAGCATACTTAATGATTACTCGTGCGGTAAACACGGAAGTTATTTGAACCGTAATAATATTAAAAGAAATAATGATAAAGATCTGCTATACGTGCTATAAATATTATATAGCTATTTTACAAAAGTTATATAATTATTTTTCTATTATCCGCGTTTGTTAAGAAAATCTATGAAATGCTAATTGTGGAAGCGAAACCGTTTGCATACTTTATACATGTTATTTACCACACGTATCAGAAGACACCATCACTACACAAATTCACTTAGAAAATCTCGACAATGGTTTTGCCCTGTAATCGAAACATCGTTAGGAGATAGGCTCCACGACAAATCGCAAAGCCCCTACTTTTTTTTTTTTTTTTTTTACGTTACTAGCAATTTGGGTTACACGCCGTGTGGTATCCGGCTGAATAGAATAGTACCACCCTCTTTTCTTACAGAGGTGTCGTAAAAGGCGACTAAGGTAAGTCGACCCGCCGTTTGGTATCCGGCTGAGTAGAATAGACCAACATCATTTCTTACCGAGGTGTCGTAAAAGGCGACTAAGGTAAGTTGACCCACCGTGTGGTATCCGGTTTAGTAGAATAGACCACCCTCATTCTTACCGAGGTGTCGTAAAATACGACAGAGGTAAGTTGACGTCAGGCAGGCGGCCGGTCGTAAAAACGCAGCCAAATCATGTAACAGCGTGTTTATAACATGTTGTGCCGACCCCACTTGAATGGGATAAGGGCAGGAGGATGATGAGGATGACTAGCAATTTGGGTTACAAATTAATAAACTTGTCAACCCCTCCAGCTAATCTAAATGCCTGTGTTAGGTGCGGGTTCGCGTCTGTAATATAATGACCGGGATTCAAACCCACAACCACTTGATTGCAAGTACCCTGTTTATAATGGTTACCTAACCATTCAGCTATCGTCGCTACAAAAAAGTGCATGATGATTTTTTAAAATTAAATCAATAGTTGTATAAATGATAGAATTACATGAATTTAATGACACTCCCACCTTGCACGTGATAGCGATGATGAATTACAAGTACATTTTAATATGAATTATGCTTAATACAAAGCAAACGAAATATTTCTCACAAACTTTTCCTTCAGGAGCAACAACAGTACCAACAATAGAGTTGAACATCCACAAGAACTCCACTACCAATATGAATATTTAATTTAACTTTGACATGAACAGATTATAGTTTTACTCTCTATGTATGCTGTTCATTACATGTTGTCAAAACCTAATCTATATTTTTTAATTGCTCTGTGCCCTAAGTTGTGATTAGTCCATTTTTATTTCATTCTTTCGGCAGTCCCTTAACGTGTTTGACCGACTAACTGTGACTTGCGCTGTTTAAAACAAGTGAATAACCTGATCAGTATGGTTGATACCCTGTAAACCCAAAACATTTCGATATATCCTAGGCCTAGCTATCAAAGACGATAATTGGTACGTACACCTATTTATGTGCAGTCACAAACACGTATATCCCTTTCTTTTCATTGTAAATTTAACGGGCCCAGCATTTCCCCAAACATATGCGAATATCAAATTTGCGCTAATAATAATCTTTATCAATTCTTGGATTTGTAAGTAACTCCAATTCCGCTATCAATAATAAGTTTTCTCTAGTTCACAGTTCGCTAACGCACCCAGAATAGCCAAGAGACTACTCCCTTACCGACCGTCACTTCTTTAGAATGACTTCCTCCGCAAACCGCCATCTTTCTTTCCCGCCTCTATTAGTGTTGCTGACACAAAATATATTAAACTAGCAATCGCCAGCGGCGTCGCTCGTGTGGAAAGATTAAAACTGTTATATAGTATTTTGATAACCATAAAAATGTTAAAGTGGGTTAACCTTTAGAACTTTTAGAGGGGAACAATTTTGTAATACACTATTTTTGAATAAATTTTACCGTTTACTCAGTGCACGCAAGGAAAGCTTTAAATTTTGCTGTTTTCGTACAATTTTTTATTGCTGCTCCTCTTCTATTCATTTAACCATGAAGTCATATAGCCTATAATCTTCCTCAATAAATGGACTATCTTACACTGAAAGAATCTTTGAAATCGGTCCAGTAGTTCCTGTGATTAGCGCGTTCAAACAATCCAACAAACAAACAAACAAACTTTTCAGCTTTATATATTAGTATAGATAATTGGTTATTATACGTTCAAAAACCGTTAACCTTACAGATTTAATTCTTTCAGGAGTATCACATGCCATTATTGACTTCACCATATTGGTGAACTGTACGATGGAAGACAAACATCTCTTTCTCTATTCTCGCTTTGTCATATAATAATTTTATTGTTTTAGTATTCTTTTTTTACGGAAGCTATGCGACTTAATGTCATGTCAGGACGATGTACCCAAAATATTTGTGTAGTGCAACGAACCCTAGTGACGTAAACAGGGTCAACATTATTTTTGGCACATAAAATACATTGCGTACCGTTACAAGGCTGTTAACAACATTGTAACTGTACAGGCTTCGTCCATTTATACATTGTAGTACTGATTATATTAAAAAGCTCCACTTTTCACTTAAACGTATTAGATAACTTTGGCATCTTTTTTGGGGGGAAAATAAATATGGAGTGATGACTTAGGTTTTCGTTTGTAATATTCTTTATTTTACGTGACACTGGCGGAATGATTTGCGCCCAATTTGCCATGTACAGGCCATAAAGCAAGATAATAATAATAATGATAGCAATAATAAGAATAATGATAATTGGCATAATAATATGTAGTACCTAGCCTTGTTCAGCAATTTTTTCGTAATCTATAAAAAATACAAATTAAAAAAAGAAAGAAAGATAGTGATATCTGATACATGATCCCGGGTATTTTTACTTCTTTAGTCCGTCCGTTGAGTGTCCTCATCTGAGCTATTACGACTTTACAAATGACAGCAAAATTAACCATTGTATTCTATTCTATTAGCAGCTTTTCAATACGTGAAAACATGGATAAAATGTAATTTTTTTAATAAAATCTAGCTAGATCAATTTATAGTCCCCGAATCCTACATACTAAACTTCATGAAAATCGTTGAAGCCGTTTCCAAAATTCTGAACTTCTTACTTTAGCTATGAAATAGTTTAAAGCCGATACATACTTTGCTTTGTATGACATATTTAAGCGTGCTAAATTTATTTTAATCAACGTATTCTTCGTTCGTAAAATAAACCTGTCTACAATTGGGGTAACAAATTCAATTGCCTTCCATTTTCCAATACAAATGTACGTGCCGTCAAACAAATAACAGTACTGAAGTCGCTCTAAGATGCATACAAACACAATGTAAATCAATTTTGCGAAGTGCAGTGCTGGAGTGAATCCACAAAGCTATCAAAGGCCACGACTCTATTCTAATATTGTTGAAGGGCGATGGAGTTACGCTTGAATTGATGGAAAAAAAATTGAAGCTACTTAAAATAAACAAACTTAAATGTAAATGAATATAATTTTGCTATAATCCGCGATAAAAGAAAATATATGTAATGCTAAATGTAGAGTGTACTATTCGTTCTCATACCTGGTACATGCAGAATTTGTAAGAACTCATGCACTACCCGACACCGACGACACAACAATACACAAGCACTGCACACATTCACCACCACAATCCCAACAATTGTTTCGCCCCATAATTCGCATCGCATGGTTTCGCATCGTCAGGAGATAGACTCCACGACAAAATCGCAAAGCTTTGCGATTTTGTCGTGGAGTCTATGGTTATTCTACTCAGCCGGATACCGTATGGCGGGTCAACTTATCTTAGTGGTCTTTTACGACACCTTGGTAAGAAATGAGGATAGTCTATTCTACTCAGCCGGATACCACACAGCGGTTGACATAACTTAGTCATCTTTTACGACACCTCGGTAGGAAATGAGGGTGGTCTATACTCAGCTGGATACCACATGACAGTTCAACTTACTTACTTATATATTACAATTGTAATATTTAGAGAGTCGCCTTTTACGACACTTTGTTAAGAAATGGGGGTGGTCTATTCTATTTAGCTGGATACCACATGGCCAGTCAACTTACCTTAGTCGTCTTTTCCCTTCACCCTAATTTCTTACCAAGATTTCCTACCTTGGTAAGAAATGAGGGTGGTCTGTTCTACTCCACCGGATACCACAGAGCAGGTCGACTTACCTTAGTCGTCTTTTTAAAACAACTCGGTAACAAATGAGGGCGATCTATTCTTCTCAGCCGGAATCACACGGCTTAATCATTGACATATAATTATTTTCTTTTTATATCAAAGCTGACATTCACATTCGCATTTTGTACTCGCTCGAAGTTTAACACGTAAAAGTCGCAAGATCGATCGATTTTATGTACGTAATGTTATGTGCGTCATATTGACGCCGTGTGGTATCCGGCTGAATAGAATAGTACCACCCTCTTTTCTTACCGAGGTGTCGTAAAAGGCGACTAAGGTAAGACGACCCGCCGTGTGGTATCCGGCTGAATAGAATAGACCAACCTCATTTCTTACCGAGGTGTCGTAAAAGGCGACTAAGGTAAGTTGACCCACCGTGTGGTATCCGGTTTAGTAGAATAGACCACCCTCTCTTACCGAGGTGTCGTAAAATACGACTAAGGTAAGTTGATGTCAGGCAGGCGGCCGGTCATAAAAACGCAGCCAAATCATATGACAACATGTTTATAACATGTTGTGCCGACCCCACTTAAAGTGGGATAAGGGCAGGAGGATGATGATGTTATGTGCGTCATATTACTTTTGCAAATTTTCATATCTCACGTACAACAGACGATATATTGATGAAATAAAATTACTTTCCTCGAGTCATACTTTATTACCCTAATCCACGTACTTCATTTTGCTCAACTTTTTCAAAGAATGTGTAAATAATAAAATAACCGTGTCATAATTTAATTTTATATGCCATGTCCTTAAACAACCATTTCTTGAATAAGACACGAGAATTCTTTACAAAGAATATACTTAAAGAATTACACGCACCTAAATCGAAAACTAGATTGTGTCGCTAAATTCGAGTAATAAAAGATCTATATAAGCTAGGAAATAACTTGTCAAATTCGAAATAGCTATTAATTTTGTTTTAAATTCACTATAAGAACTATAAAAAAAAATAATGTTTCTTATAAATGGAATGAAAGAATGAATTTGCTTTATTTCGGGGACTGCTATGCGCAGAATGACGATTCTATTAATTATTTAATGTTTATTTTTATATTATTTAACTGGCCCGTTGGCGCAGTGGGTAGTGACCCTGCCTTCTGCTCCGCGGGTAGCGGGTTCGAATCCCGCCGAGGGCCAAAATTTTCTATAAATGAATTTGTTGGTCTTTGAGTCTGGGTGTATATTTGTATTTAAGTATGTATTTAAAAATTATATATGTATGTATTCACCATTTGTCTGTCACCTATGACACAAGTATTAAGTTACTTTGGGGATGGACTACCGTGTGTGGAAGTGTCCCATATATTTATATTTATTTATTTATTTATTATACTTTTGTGTTCAGATATTTTCATGAACGGATTCGATATTACGGTACATTACGGTAACACCGTAGTAATGCGCCACAACATTCTGACCACTTCCGTCCGTAAGAGTTTAAAAGCAATAATTAACTTGAAAAAACCAAAGGTAAATTTGAAAATAAAAAATTGTGCAATACTGGAAGAGAACTTCAAGCAAATCAAGTTTAAATAGCTATTAAAAAGGCTCATGTCCCCACTCTTAACAATCGAGTAGTTCCCTCTTCTTCTTCTTCTTTGTCAACTGATGGACGTCCGCTGCTGGACATAGGTCTCTTCATGGGATCTCCATACCACACAATCTTGTGCCGCTTGGACCCAGCGGCTCCCCACGACACGACATTGCGTTTTCCGGTGCGGGGTCGCCATTCCAACACCTTGAGACCCCAACGTCCATAGGTTCTACGCACTATGTGCCCCCCGCCCAACAACACTTCAGCTTCGCGACACGCTGAGCTATGTCGGTAACTCTGGTTCTTCTACGGATTTCCTCATTTCTGATTTGATCACGTAGAGATACTCCGAGCATAGCTCGCTCCATCGCCCACTGAGCGACTCTGAGCCTTCTTATGAGGCCTATAGTCAGCGACCACGTTTCAGATCCGTAAGTCATTACGGTAGTAGTTCCCTCGTCTTGAGCCAATCCTGGTATTAGACCACGGTTATCTTACATGCATTGTCATCGAGACTGAACCAATATGTAAAATTTCAACCCCATCTGACACCGGATAGTGGGTCAAATTTAACTTGCAAGATTCCACCTTCCCATACCAAGTTTAATAAAAGCATTTAAAAAAAGAATAAGGTTTCAACAAAAATGGAAAATAAGTTACTGAAACTCAGCAAAGTAAAGAAGCTTGAGATGCGGGTGTTCTATGAATTGAGCAACGCCAGCAGAAAGCAAGTTAAACCTATTGCATTGCTGAGTCAACACAATAACGAGTGATTTCAAAGTTGTATCTGTATATATCACGAGGACACAATTCTGTACGCTTTTCCAGCCATTTCATGGACCAAACATATTCAAGACACACACAGAATACAAATTATTTTATTACACACAGAATACAAATTTTACGACCTAAATACAAAAAAAATAAATTTAATCCACACTAAGGTAAAACCTGTGCCGAATATTTGACAGTTACATAAACATATTAATAAAACTAAAAACAATATTAATTAGAAATATTGTTAGTAAGTACGTGTTTAAATGAACGTACATGGTACTTACAATGAAATATAAAGACGTAACGTATGTGAAAGAAGCAAAAACTGTTCCAAAAAAGTACAACCATTAGGGCAGTATAGAGTCCCAATTAAGTAGGTTCTGCCTGTGCCTTAAAATATTAATTTATAGATATATATATATATATATATATATATATATATATATATATATATATATATATATATATATATATATATATATATATATATATATAAATATATATATATATATATATATATATATATCGTAAAAACAAATGCACAGACCACCACCGCAACCACAATAAAAAAGGACTACACATGTTCACTATCACAAACTCAACAATCGTTTCGACCGAGGTGAATCCTACATGTATCAGGTATGAAAACGGATTGTCCACTCTTCATTTAGCATTATATATATTTTCTATTTTATATATATTTATAGCAAAATAATTTTATTATACTTTTCCCATAAAATATTCTTATTTCAGTGTAATTATTGAGGTGATTACGAAGCATTCTTTATTAAATGGTGATAAAATCGTTTCATTAAATGATATTAAGTTGAATGGATTTTCAGGTTGATTGATCGGTTTTTAGGTAATATTTATACTTTTTTAAAAGCACATGGATGCAAATCCAAAAAACATACACCTTATTTTTACATACACATATATTTAACAACAGTTCTCTCCAAAGTGATGGGAAAAATAAAATATGTAGTAATTTTAATAAAATTCGCTTACTTTAATACTAAGCGATGTAGGAGTATAGATTAAAACCACATTTAGATAAATAAATAAATGGAACAAATACACACACGGCCATTTATCCACAAGGTAACTCAAAAATAGTGTTATGGTTGACAGACAACTGTTAAATATATACATAGAATTTTAAATACATACTTAACTACAAACATATAATAAATAATAATAATAAAGCTTTATTTAGTATTATTAGCTTATTTTAGAAAAATATTGTTTTTTATTGTTTCTTAATAAATTGTTTTTGTAATATGTATGGACTAAATAAATAAACAAACATATACTCAGACTCAAAGAACCAACAAATTGTTTAAAGAAAATGTTTGTCCTCGGCGGCAATTAAACTCGCGATGCACTTCCATCTTAATTTTAATTTAGTTATGAACTAAAAAGAAACGTGATTTTACTGCTATAATAACTTATCAGCTGCTATTGATAAAGTTGCTGGTATCGACTAAATCCATTATTCCATAAGTGAAATCGATTTGGTACTTAATTTGTCCCCCGGGGCGATATTGAATAGACTTACTAGAAAATACATTACTCGAATGTCTGCTCTCTGGAACGGTGGGAAGTCACGGTTAGGTATTTCGATAGTCCATGGGAAAATAACGTGATATTTAACTTCAAGGGTAAAGAGATTACATTTTTGATTGTTAGTAGAATTAGTAGTACATTGCAAACGCAAGCTGAACCCTACGAGATTTATCAAAAAAATTATGCCTTATTTTCGAAGCAATTTTTGTACAATACAGCATTAATCCTTATCTAATTAAGTACCTTAAATACTTTGTTGATTTAATATAGATCAATAGGGCCGTTTACAGCATGTAATTTAAGTGAACATTTTCAAAGATATTACAGATTTGAAAAGTGATGAGGCCGCGCTTCGCCCCATAGCACTTCGAATTTAGCAGCTTTATGTCGCACTGAATATTGAAAGCTTTGAATATTGTACATAAAGACATTCTGTAATTAATTTTAAAAATAAAATATACAGGAAAATATATAAATATTAAATATGTAGTATATGAATTTAGATATTATTAAGATAGCAGGAAACCTTCTTGGTATAGGGAGAATAGGAATTGTTTTTTTTCCAAATTTAACGCTTGCGGGCCACGGGCAGTAATGAATAAATCAAAACTACTGGATCGATTTTAATTTTTTTTTTCACTGAGTGACATGGGCTATATATTTTATACCCGTGCGAAGCAGGGGCAGGCCGCTAGTAATTTATAAAACCGCCTGCCTGACGTCAACTTACCTCTGTCGTATTTCACGACACCTCGGTAAGAAATGAGGGTGGTACTATTGTATTCAGCCGGATACCACACGGTGTAACATATGGAATGTAAATATTATGTCTAATTTTATTTCAATTCCGTCGCCGTTATATTCATTTACGGGCTAAATTACTATTTTTTTATTTGTAAGCGCAATTAAAAATTAAAGAAATCTTTTATAAGTGAATATTATTTATGTATTAATGCTTTATGTCAAATAAAAAGTTTATTTAATATATAAATTATTGTTATAGTTTTATTTTATAAAGTGGTAAAAGAAATGAACAAAATATAAATTAGACTTAGTTTGCTAAATGCTCTTAACTCAAGAATAAACTAATATTCTGGCTAGGTTCTAGTTAACTGGTTAGTTAATTCGCTTATCCGTGTGTCTAGAGACAGCTTGGGCGAGTTTATTTAGCCGATTATCTACCTCTAGGGGACTTCACTTCTGTTATACCCGTCATATCGTTTATTAATTATTCACACAAAGATTATACGTTGGAAAGTTATCTGTATATCTGTGAAGCCTAATTCCCTGAATCAATATAAATGAAATTTAGTACATTATTTTTATATACCAGGCTAGAATATAATAATACCGTTTTTCTATCGGGATACGAAAAGTCAAAGTATATAACTGAAGTTTTTTAAAGGTTAAATATTTAACGATATTTACAATTGAAAACCTTTAAGGTTGCCTGATAGAGATCGCTCTTTAGCGATAAGGCTGCCTATTGTGCCAAACTTCTTTCTATATATTTGTGTATTCTATTTGGTGTACACAGTTCAATAAAGAATATTATTATTAAATAATAAAAAAATATAAAACATCCTTAAAACCCTATTTTATGACCCTGATTTGACCGGTCACTTGTACTGGCGACAGATCAAACTATTTTTGCATAAATTCAAATTCAAAATATTCGTTATCCAAATATACTAGTAAACAAGTGCTTTGAACCGTCAACTATACTGCTGATTCGGAAAGCTGTTCCTACCGAGACGAGCCAGCAAAAAGTATGCGGTTGCTCTTTTAGAAATATGCATACAAACATTTATATACGTCGCCAAAAACTTAAATGTTTAATCTTAACTTTAGAATATCGCGATGCAATTTTCCGATAAGATGCAGCTCGGAAAACTTTAAAATGGAATGTCGTCAACAAATATTTAAACTTGAAGCAACCAAAACCACAGAATTTTTTAACAAAAAATGGCGATTAATACCAAAAAATTATCTTAGTAGGATTTTTGTATGTACTACGTAGTAAATACTTTGTTCTTGGCGAAGCTTATAGATTTTTTATTTTATGAACTTTATTACGCCGTGTGGTATCCGGCTGAATAGAATAGTACCATCCTCATTTCTTACAGAGTTGTCGTAAAAGTCGTGACGACTAAGGTAAGTTGAACCACCGTGTGGTATCCGGTTGAGTAGAATAGACCGACTTTCTTACTGAGGTGTTTTAAAATACGACTAAGATAAGTTGACGTCAGGCGGGAGGCCGGTTGTAAAATATGTATGCCACATTATGTGACAACATGTTTATGATATGTTGTGCCGACCCCATTTAGAGTGGGATAAAGACAGGAAAATGAATGAATGATTGTAATAAAACTCTTTTTATGTTACACTTTTTATTGGAATACTTATTGACAATTACTCTTGTTCGCTGGTAAAGTACAAATCATCCGCCATCTAAACGCTTTTGCTGCTTCGGCTATTTTTTTTTAATAATATCAACATACAGAACTTTGTTTTGAGACCACAAACTATAATTATAAACAATAACATGTTTACCAACATTTAAGACCTAACATGATGTAAGTTAAACATAAATATAAAGATAAAAAGAGGAAAATAAAACATAAGCATAAAAATAACAAGAGAACGGCGAAGTTCGATATTAATACTGAACGATTGCAGATTAAAAATGTAATAATGTGGACTGATACAGCGTTTCCTCGAAGGTAGACAGTCCTTACCTAATACTACCTACTCCCGTAAGATGTTTCTCAGCTAAGGTTATTAGGTTATTCAGAAGATTTATTCGATGTGACATTTCTTAAATTAATTCTCATTACAACTACAAAATAATTAACATTTTGACGTGACAACGTCTTAAATTAGGTTGCGGCTTGGAGTCACTCATGAAAAAGTGTAACGCCCGCTCACGTCTGTTACGATGAGTCACCGAATGAAAGAGAGGCCCGCCGGACTGGCGAATGCCTTGCGTCTCTCTCCCACTCCAATCCATCACATTTGAAAAGACGTTGTCACGTAAATCTTTGCCCGTAAAACCGACTTTACAGGCAACCGTTTTTTTTATTATTTTACTAGTAATATACCGCGGTTTCACCCGTGTACATACCGATCTCATGGCAGTGGAAAGTCTACTAAGTCGGTCTATAGATTTATTTTTGTTAAATATATCATCAATAGTTTCCGCAGTGCATGCGATGATCTGTCATGGCTAATTTTTTACATCTTATTATATTTTTATTATTATTACACTTATTACCCTATTTTTTAAAATATAATATAACCTATGTTGCTCAGTAAAGATGCAGCTTTCCAATGGTGAAAGAATTTTTGAAATCGGTCCAGTAGTTTTTGTGTGAAAACATTACAAACATACGTACAATTTTTTCTTATTTATAATATTAGTATAGGTTACATTAAATTTAAATTTAGCCGTTTAATAAACTAATAGTTAGTAAAAAAATGTTTCTCAAACTGGAAGCGCAGTTTTATTTATTTTAAACATAAGCGATGCTAATTGTTTTATAAAAAGTCATCGTGATGGTCGCCTCCCTGGCGTCAACTTTTCCTTAGTCGCCTTTTATGAAACCTGGGTAAGAAATGAGGGTGGTATTTTACTCAGCCAGATACCACATGGCATATAAATAGTATAAAACTTATAAACAATAATATTTAAAAAATATAAATAAGTCATAAGTTGACTTGCAGTGTAACATTTTGTCGCATACGTCGTAACGCCGTTGTATTTCAACCAGTTTAATCTGACTTTTTGAGATTAAAATTAGCAGAATAAATGCTCAGCTTCGTCGATGTTAAGGTTCCCGGTAAATTGGTTAGAATGGTTACAACGTTCCCGCTTTTGGGGCAACTGTTTTAATATTACCCAACATGGTAACTTTTAATTTCGAGTCGCCGTACAATTGTACATTTTTCAGTTATGAGCTGCATGCTGTGGAATTATTTCAAATGACTAGCTACTATTGTAGTTTATCACTATACTAGCGGACCGTTCCGGCTTCTCACGGGTATAAAATATACCTATAGCCCATTTCACTCAGTGAAGTCCTCGCGGCATATTAAATCTGTAATATCTTCGAAAATGTTAATTTAAATTACATGCTGTAAACGGCCATATTGATCTACATTAAATCAACAAATTTATTTAAGTTACTTAATTGGATAAGGATTAATGCTGTATTGTTTAAAATTGCTTCGATAATAAGGCATTATTTTTCGTAAAAAGTAAATGTGAAAAAATGCTATTGTGGGTTATACATAAGAGATAGACATATACCATCGCGGAGTTTTCTGTAGACCTTTTCAAGGCGTACAAATACTTATTACATTATTTTGATAAATTTCGCAGGGTTCAGCCTGCGTTTGCAGTGTAAGTGGAAAAAATGTAATTATTTACGACATCACCTTAAAAACCTCAAAAATTACAGTATTTCTATATAACATCAAGCTAAGATGAATAGGAGAACTACTGGACCGATTTAAAAATTCTTTTAGTGTTTGAAAGTCCATTTATCGAGGAAAGCTATAGGTTATCACACTAAGATGAATAGGAGAGGAGCAGCAATAAAAAATATTGAGAAAACGTCCAAATGTAAAGCTTTCGTTGCGTGCGCTAAGTAAACGGTGAAAATAATGCAAATTAACTCACGATAACTACTTTTATATTCAAAATTTCAATTTGGGAAAATAATTGTGACACTGTTTTCTATGTGGGTGAAGCTGCTGGCACAGCTAGTATTTTATAAAACAAATTACTCTATCGCGTCGGAATGAATCTGGTCTATCGTATCGTACAATATTATTTATTATACAATACAAGATCTTGTATCTTATAACCTAACTTTGTTTCATCGAGATAGTATTCTAGGTTTTATTATAGTGCTTTTGTCTTTCACTAATTAAACATGTAGTTCGTATAACGAGGTCTCAGGTAAAGGTTGTTTTGTACTTGTTAAATATACGATTGAGTTTCATTAACAACTATATTAGATTTGATGTTGTATTATATTTCGGGGTGTAAGGGAGAATGTCGTCTCGGTCCGTCTTTTCAGTTGCCAATTTGTCATCTATTAAGGATCCAACAATCGACAAATATTATTCTTAAATTATAATGATCAGCGAAATATAAGATTGAGATTTTAATAAAAAATTAAAATATTATTGGACACAACAGTGAATCAGTACTAAATTGTAACCAAAATAAACCTATTTACCTATTTTATATTTAATATATATAACACCAATGACTTTTACTGTTAAAACTTGTGTCTATTTCATAATTGCAATTTATCACACGCTTTTCGTAAAAGGAAAACATCGTGAGGAAACTTGTATATCTCTAGAGAATTCTGGAGATATGTGTAACCTACCAATCCACATAGGAGCAGCGTGGTAGGTCTTAGCCTCTCCAAAAATGGAGAGAAGAGGCCTATTCCCAGCAGTGGTATAGTAACAGGTCGCTACTTTACTTTTATTTTAATACTAATCGTGCGATGTAGTTTCCTCGCGATGAATTCTTTTCAAAAAAGCATGATAAATTATAAAAGTTAGCGATAATTATCTTAAATGATAATTATATTTAAGTGATAATTATGTTAAGTGGTGATTATGTGTTAATTATGAAGTACATTTAAATCTCCACTCAAGCGTCTCAAGAGACGTTTCTAATTAATGCTTAATTCTAACGTCTCTGAAAAAAAGATTAAATTTGATTGAGATTTAAAATGTGCTTCCGGTCAAAAGTGCTTTGGCGCTTTGAACGGAAATCTTTTGCTTAATTAACCATAATTCTCCTACCCTTATCCCACTCTAAGTGGGGTCGGCAATGTATTTTATAATCTCCTATTCAATTCAAATCTTTCTTTATTCAAATAAAACTGTTAACAAGTGCTTTTGAATCTACTTTATTGCTTCGGAAAGGTGTTCTTACCGAGAAAAGCCATCAAGAATTTTGGCGGTTGATTGTTTCAAAATATAATTGTTATAACTACATTTGCACAGGTCTATATTCACGCATTCTTATCATCTATGTCATCCTCGACAATATATTAGGCTTTCTATATCAGTCTGCTTTTAATAGTTCTTTAAGCTTATGTAATGGTAAAGCTAAAATAACTAACTTCGTCATCATTCTCTCATCTAAGGGTGAGAGAATGATGACCCCCCACTCTAGGTGGAGTTGGCATAATATTTTCATGCATTCTCCTGCCCTTATCTCTCTTTATTCGGGGTTGGCGCAACATATTATAAACATGTTGTTACGTTTCGGCTAGGTATTTTCCAACCGGCCGCCACCTGACGTCTACTTACCTAAGTCGCCTTTGAGGACAACTTGGCTAGAAACGAGGGTGGTCTATTCTACTCAGCCGGATACCACACGGCGGGTCAAATTACCTTAGTCGCAATTTACGACACTTCGGTAAGAAACGAGGGTGGTCTGGTACTCAGACAGATACCGCACGGTGGGGAGTGTAAATTTATAACGATTGAAAAATAAAACCAATAATAATAAAAATACTTTATTGCACAACTAGAAAAAACAAACAAATATAAATAGTCTTTTAACTTATAAATAGTGCAGAGGTGGCTTTAATAGTGATCTCTTACAGGCAATCTTACTTAAGAGAAACTAAAACTAGGAGTACATAGGCACAAAGTATTTATTAATAAACACTATTCAAACTCTATCAAACACTCAAAGCAAGATTGAATCGGTATTCCGACATATACATGACGTTTACATTGTAAGATATAGATTTCGTAATTATTATGATGTGATTACTATATGGAACAATGTAACGGAGTAAACCTCGCTAATGGAAATTGTATTACAGGAAACAGTGCCTTCCATTTCAAGTAGGCTTTAATTAATTGAAGGTTGGACGGCTTACAGTAATTAAAATATAAAATGATGGGTAGAATACATAACAGTATTGAAAGCGGTATAAATCTTACTTTAAAATATTAATTGTTATGTAACATCATCTTCCTGCCCTTATCCCACTCTAAGTGGGGTCGGCACAACATGTTATAAACATGCTGTCACATGATTTGGCTGCGTTTTTACGACCGGCCGCCTGCCTGACGTCAACTTACCTCTGTCGTATTTTACGACACCTCGGTAAGAAAGAGGGTGGTCTATTCTACTAAACCGGATACCACACGGTGGGTCAACTTACCTTAGTCGCCTTTTACGACACCTCGGTAAGAAATGAGGGTGGTCTATTCTACTCAGCCGGATACCACACGGCGGGTCGACTTACCTTAGTCGCCTTTTACGACACCTCGGTAAGAAGAGAGGGTGGTACTATTCTATTCAGCCGGATACCATACGGCGTATTAATTGTTATGTAACATAGGTATTAAAAACGTTAAGTTAAACTATTATATAAATTAACTAAACATTTTCTTAAAATTTATTTATTCAATATAAATTTAACAATCTAATTTTGTTAACATAAGACTCGTTATAAAAACCTGTAAAGGTTTAAACATAAATAGATTAGCTTTAAATTAAGAGCTGTATTAGCCCAGCGATAACACCGCATGCTTTTCTCGAGGGGGTCATTGGTTCTCGGTACAAAAATTCTTTCTAACTAGCAGTAGATGTGACGATTGAAAAAAACACTTGTTTACAAGTTGAATAAAGGAAATTTTGAATTTGAATATAATTCAAATAAACCTAGAAATCAATAGTGTAACCTTCGTTGCAAAAATAAAACAATAAGTTAAAAAAAACCCCAGTCTCTGCTAAAAAGTCTTCCTGTTCATATTCCTATCTGGGTGATTGTAAATACTCTTAGCTATTCAGGTAATCCGACTTAATAATTTTTAATTTCAACAAATCTTCATTTACAAGGAACTTATATAAAGCCATTGAAATGTATAGAAATATCAAAGTCACATAAAGCTTTTAATGAGATTTACTGGGCTCGACTTTTCATTGACCTTTCCATTATCAGCCTTTGTTCTGTGTAGAGTTCAAACGAAAAAACTCAGCAACCAAATGAAAGTCATAGTGATGAATAATTACGATCCTGTAACTTTAGATTTTTCTCTAAATTCTAATAATCTGTATTTTGTCTAGTGTTTCTTAACTTGCTAAGTAGCTTGTGATTCGTGTCGCGACTCAGCAGAGTTAACAACTCATCCGTTGGTATCGGTACTTGCTTCTACAAATTCCGCAATCAATATTAGAGTTATCTACAGAAAAGTTAAAATTAATCTGTAATAATAAAATCTAACAAAATTTTTTTTGTTCCAGATAATGAAGGTTAGCACGACGTCACGAATATAAATCAACTAAGTAACTCATAAAGCGCCTTTATATATGAATTTAGTTAGCCTAAACAAAATTATTTATAAGTTAACAAGTGCCAAGTGAAACGGAGAACACCAAATCACACCTGTTTTCTATGACAGTGACTTTGTTTATAGTGAATATAAGTGGACACGATCAAAACGGTGCGCGTAGTAGAGATTGATTGCGGTGTGAGACGTGAGGTGATCGTAGCGGTGAGCGTAGCAATTCAAAGTGGGGTTAGACTGTGACGTGAGGCGTGAGGTCGCGATCGTAGCGTATCGTGGCGGCGAGCGTAGCAATTCAAAGTGAGGTTAGACTGTGACGTGAGGCGTGAGGTCGCGAACGTAGCGGCGTGCGTAGTTATTCAAAGTGGAGTTTGACTGTGTGAGTCGTGTCGGGTATTTCACTAGTGGTGCCAGTCAAGATTGAGGTGGTGGCCGGGCGCGGGTGGGGCAGGCGCGCGCGCGTGCGTCCACTGCACGCGCTGGGCCGCGCGGCCGGCATGTTGGCCTCGCAGCGATCGCAGTCGTGCAACGAGGAAGCTGCTTTCTTCGGGGCGCGCGCGCTGCGCCGGCCGCGCGGCAAGGGCAGCGGCAGCCCGCCCTGCTAGGGGTACGCCATGTCGCTGCGCAGCCTACACCGGAGGCTCTCCTCCGCCAACCACACGTGAGTTATACGCTTTACCACCTTTACGAGTTGTACATTTAAACATCTAGTAATATCCCGCGGTTTCACCCTCTTAATTTTTTTTTTTTTGAAAATGTAATATAGCCTCTATATATTTACCATATGTATATATTTACCAGTAGTCTGCGTCCCATAACACAAGTGTTAAGTTACTTACTTTGGGAACGGACGACTGTGTGTGTAAGTGTTCCATATATTTATTTATATTATTTATTTTTATTTATGTAGAATATATATAGTTCTTCGTTTTTTAATAGATGATTAGACGGAAAAAGACGATTCAAATCTGATTTTAATACGAATGAAGAGAACGTCGAATAGGCAACCATCGAGATGTGAATAATCAATTACTCTCTCAATCCAAAGCCCCACGGCGACCAGACTTGGGATATAGGGAGCGTATACCCTATACCCTGCTAGTAAGGCAGATTTTGGATCATTCGTTTGAAACAAGTTTCGTAAAGGATCAGATGGTAGGACGTTTAATTTATGCAAATTGATATCCACCATAAATGGAATAATAAGAGAGTACGGAGCAATTCGTTATTATAAGGAGGGGATTTCTATCTATTTCATCTTCCTGCCCTTATCCCACTCTAAGTGGGGTCGGCACAACATGTTATAAACATGCTGTCACATGATTTGGCTACGTTTTTACAACCGGCCGCCTGCCTGTCGTCAACTTACCTTTGTCATATTTTACGACACCTCGGTAAGAAAGAGGGTGGTCTATTCTACTAAACCGGATACCACACGGTGGGTCAACTTACCTTAGTCGCCTTTTACGACACCTCGGTAAGAAATGAGGTTGGTCTATTCTACTCAGCCGGATACCACACGGCGGGTCGACTTACCTTAGTCTCCTTTTACGACACCTCAGTAAGAACATTTAGCATTATATATATTTTTTATTTTACTTCACCGCGGATTATAGCAAAATAATTTTATTATTACTTTTGTATTATGGATCTCCGCAAAGTAACCCCTAATTCTATAAATTTTCTCTCGTCATCATAATAGTTAAAGTTTCCAAAAAAGTTTTTTATCTATGAATATTTTAAAAATATTTAGAATATGTTTCTGCAGAATTTTATGAAACGAAAAGAGCTTCATTCTCCTGCCCTTATGCCACTCTAAGTGGGGTCGGCACAACAAGTTACAAACATGTTGTCACATGATTTGACTAGTTATATTATGACCGAATGTCTATTCTACTCAATCGGATTCCACACGGTGCGTTCACTTACCTCAGTCGCCTTTTACGACATCTCGGTAAGAAAGTGAGCGGCCTATTCTACTCAGCCGGATACCCCACGGCATTATATATGGCAGATTGTAACAAATATAATATTATAATTACATTTGTATATTGCCTTTGAAATCCTTAATGTATATTTTAACATTTTCGTTATGAATTTGTTACGAAGTTTCTATAAGTCACAAAATTCGTATTATAAGCGCGTGACAGGCGGAACCTTTTCAATGTTTCCCTTTTATGTCAAAAAGGGACTTATAATTGAATTCCTTCCTATACGAATTTATTTCCGAGCTTAACTTTCTTTTTATTGGGATCACAAGAATATTGACTTTACAATATTGATTTACTCCTTTCTATTGACTTTATCACTAACTTCTGCACACAGTTCATCTAAATGGATTTTAGTATCAATTAAAAAAAAAGCCATGTACGCCGTAAATGAAAGCTGGAATTGCAAAAATACGTATAAGAAACAATTCGACGATATTTTAGAAATAATCTTAAATACGGCTAGCCAAAATTAATATATGTGAACTTACCTTAGTCGCCTTTTAAGACACCCCGGTAAAAAAATGAGGTTGGTCTAATTTAGTCGGCCAGATACCACACGGCTGGTCGATTTATCTTAGTTGCCTTTTATCCCACTCTAATTGGAATCGGCACATGTTACAAACATGCTGTCACATGATTTGGCTGCGTTTTTACGACCGGCCGGCTGCCTGACATCAACTTACATGAGTCGTATATTACGACACCTCAATAAGACAGAGGGTGGTCTATTCTACTAAACCAGATACCACACGGTGGACCAACTTACCTTAGTCGCCTTTTAAGACACCCCGGTAAAAAAATGAGGTTGGTCTATTCTACTCAGCCAGATACCACACGGCGGGTCAACTTACCTTAGTCGCCATTTACGACACCTTGGTAAGAAATGAGGGTGGTACTATTTTATTCAGCCGTTACCACACGGCTAACAAATACCTTGTCAAATATTAAGTTTTAAATGTAGGACAACGTAAGTAGTGAATGAACATTTCCCCTGACGGTATAAACCGTTTCCCTTTTACCTGTAATACATTGGGATGTTGCCAAGAAACACTGTTGTTTTCTATAACATGACCCGTGACCTAATTGAATTTTCGTATATAGAAAACATTTCGGTAATAATACGATTTTCAGATATTGAGGTCATATTTCATATTTCGTATTTTTTGTGTTATTTTTATCTTTAATAGCATCACTTATTGTAACGCGTGGTAAAAAGGCGTGATAGCAGCACGACTTGTTACACGTGTTCGGAGGCAAAATAAATGGTGGGGGAGCAATTAGTATATAAGTATGTGTTTCGAGAACTACTATTGAACTGGGAGAAGAATACTATAGGAGTATTAATAAAATCACCGTATGCACCTTGAACTATAGTACCACGTACTAGACTGGAACCAACATAAAATATTTATTCTTGAACCTATATAAGTTACAAAGGCAACTCAATAGCGCGAGACAAAACGGAACAGCGCCATCTAGTTTTATTTTACGAACTATTTAATTAAACATTATTGAACAGTATGCTTAAGTTACTTCTATAACTCTTCACATCTCCAACTGTAGGTGAAGGAAAGCCATACTAAAATACTAATTTGGTCAGTATTTGTAGCTGACAAGCTTTGTTCACATCACATGCATTTTTGTTTAGTTATACCGACGTATTTTGATAGTTCACATACAAATACCTTAAATGTAGGACAACATAAGTAGTGAAAGAACATTTCCCCTGACGGTATAAACCGTTTCCCTTTTACCTGTAATACATTGGGATGTTGCCAAGAAACACTGTTGTTTTCTATAACATGACCCGTGACCTAATTGAATTTTCATATATGGAAAACATTTCGGTAGTAATAAAATTTTCTGATATTGAGGTCATAAGTATTTTTTGTGTTATTTTTCTCTTTAATAGCAACTCATATTGTAACACGTGTTTAAAAGGCGTGATAGCTGAACGACCTGTACTAGGGACAATGAGATTTTATAAACGATCAGATAAATGTTTCTAGTTCAAGCTTGTTACACGTGTTCAGAGGCAAAATAAATGTTGGCGGTTCAACCAATTAGTATATAACTATGCTTGCTTGGGTAATGCGTCACTTTGCGATTTTGTCGTGGATTCTATCTCCTGATGATCCTGATGATGATGATGATGATGGTTTCTGAATTTGATCCGGGGTATTTTTACTTCTTTAGTCCGTCCACAACTTTACAAATGCCTAGCAAAATTAACCTTTGAATTCTATTTATATTTTAGCAGTTTTTCAAAGTCTGTAAACATGGTCAAATGTCATGAATCTTATGAATATATGAAAAATCATGTATGTAAGTAAGATTAGGTCATTTAAAGATAAAAAATATATTTATTTACATACATTACAACATGTTTCAAATACAACCTGCATATGAGAGTAGCGGCCTGTTACTATCCAACTGCTGAGAATAGGCCTCCTCTCCGTTTTTGGAGAGATGATTTAGAGCTAAGACCTAGCACGCTGCTCCAATACGGATTGGTAGGTTACACATATCTCCAGAATTCTCTAGAGATATGCAGGTTTCCTCACGATGTTTTCCTTCACCTCCTTCTAATATAAACATTGTGGCCGTCATTATGTGTTATTGAGTTGTTGAAAGAGATTAAATAGGTTGACTTTGGGGAACTTGCTTTTTTATTATTGCATTAGTATAAAGGAAAAATATCGTTGTTTGTTATAATATTTATGGGAAAATATAAACACCGAATCCATATTAGAAATTAGCTACTCACTGTTTGAGTTTAACTGTGTTCTGTAACATATACATATATATAGTTCTAATTTGTAATACATAGCTTCGGTCCAGTACGTATCTACCTAACTATTTGTTATACAGAATTATACTTTATCAGTTTGATTTAAAGTTAAAATTCGTTTACATATTTTATATTAGCACTGAGCTTTGAACTATTGTACCAGGGGTCACACCGCAAAGTAGATTCCAAACCGCTGAGAATGTATTTCCGAAAACGTTATGTACAAGAATATATAGGTGGGTTTCGAGTTGTGCATTTGTCTCTTTGAAGATCTCTATTTATTTAATCATTAATTTGTTAAGTCTGATTCACGTTAATTAAATGTAAACACTCTATTTGTAGTATACCAATTTAAATGAGCAAATATCTTGGGCTGTTTACGCAGCAGTTATTTGTCTATACTAATATGTAAAGCTGAAGAGTTTGGTTGTTTCATTGTTTGAACGTGCTAATCTCAGGAACTACTGGACCGATTTTGAAAAATTATTTCAGTGTAAGATAGTCCATTTATCGAGGAATGCTATATATAGACTATAATATCACGTAAAGATGAATAAGAGAGGAGCAGCAAAAAAATATTACGAAAACGGTCAAATTTTAAGATTTTCGTCCGTGTGCTAGTAAATGGTGAAAGTTAAATATTGGTAAAGTTAAGTAGTTCAAAAATCATATATTACAATATTTTTTCCTCTAAAAGTTCTAAGTAAAAGTCCGCGACAGCGTATGTCTAGCTTTTAAGGTTCGCCAACTTTAACCATTTTTATGGTTTTCAAAATACTATATTAGGTTTCAATTTTAATTACGAATTTAGAATTTTAATAGGGATTCAATAAATTCAAATTTAATAGCATTTTTACGCCAGGCAGGCGGGTCGTAAAATAACTTGTACAAACTTGTTGTGCCGATCGCGAGTGGGGTAAGAGCAGGAGAATGATGACTTGTTCAAATCAATCACATCAAATCATCATCTTCGTGTCCTTATCCCTCTCTAAGTAGGGTTGACACAACATGTTACAAACATGCTGTCACATGATTTGGTTGCGTTTTTACGACCGGCCGCCTGCCTGACGTCAACTTATCCTATTTTACGACACCTCGGTAAGAAATGATCACTGATGATGATGAATGATCAATCACATCAAATGTGATTCATAAAACATCGCGATTACATCAATAGTAGGTACATCATTATATAGCTTAAATTTGATACGTAAGGCATATTGTCATCTTCACATTTTTTTCATAAATTTAAAGTCTTTTATGTTTTGTCTCTTTATATCCGAGGCCAAGGACCCTTATTTCCGAGAAAGGTATTGTTCGATGAGAATTTTCTTCAAGAATGAAAGGAATTGCGCTGAAAGGTAAAGGTCAGTCGTTATAGTATGCTTAAGATACTTTTATGAATGACGTATTTGTGTGCATGCGAACACGGGTATTTTACATAACGTATGTTGCTTTATTTTCTACGATACAAATATAGTGTAATACAAATTATAAATTAAATAAATATTGAATATATACTGAGTATACTATTTACTAAACTAAACTATTTTAAAAAACAAGCATTAAAAAAACAAATTAAAACTACTTAAATAATAACTAAAGAATAAAAATAAAAATTAATAAATATATATATATATATATATATATATATATATATATATATATATATATATATATATATATATATATATATATATATATATATATATATATATATATATATATATATTTACACTAAATCAAAACCATCCATTCCATTGCAATGGGGTAGAGTTCCTAAAATACTGGCAGCGTATATTTTCTTATATATAAATATTTTAAGACAAATCTTTGTAATTTTAATTAAACGGCGCGCACGAGATTCAGATTTAGCAGAATGCGGTGAAAGTGTGAAAAAAACCTTAGCACCATTCTACTGCCCTTATCTCACTCTAGGTGGGATCGGCATAATATGTTATAAACATGTTGTCACATGATTCGGCTAGGTATTTTACGACCGGCCACCTGCCTTACGTTATCTTATCTTAGTCATATTTAAGACAACTCGGTGAGAAAGTTGTTTTCAATTCCACTCAACCGGATACCACACGATGGGTCAACTTACCTTAGTCGTCTTTTACGCCACCTCGGTAAGAAATGAGGGTGGTCTATTCTACTCAGCCGGATACCACACGGCATGCCATCTTGTTACGATTTCAAAAAGATATCGAATATAATCCACATAGAAAAATGAAGTTAAAATATATACATTTTTACTTCCATATAAAAATCATATATCAAAATTTATGACCCGACAAATTGCATCGGAAAAACTTCTCTACTCACCCGTGCAACGTCGAGTGTGAGCTAAATTGACGAATCGAAATTAAGTGAACTACCAAAACGCAATGAAATATTTATGATTTAAATCAAAATAAGAATATGTGTTTTCTATTCAATTTCTGAAACATTTCGGATTTAAATTTGGAAAATCTTTATAATCTATCTTTTATCGTTATAATCTTACCGTTCCTAGTAGTTTGTAACCCAAATTGCTAGAAGCCTTTTTAAGTAAAAAAAAATATATATGTAATTGCGAAAGCCTGTTACGTTTTCACGGTGAATCCATTGAAGCAATATCGATAAAATTTGCTACGATTAATGCTTATACATTTGGGTAATATATAGGCTATAAAAATCCTGTCAATTCAACAGAATTAGGATGATATTGAGAAACTCCATCTAAGATCAGTATACCTATTATTGACGATGTGTCAAAATCAAATCAAATCTGTAATTTAAAGTATGTTTTATACCACGCTACAAAAGTAATAATAAAATTTTATTATTACTTTTGTATTATGGATCTCCGAAAAGTAACGCCTAATTCTATAAATTATATATACCACGCTGTTTGGCTTACGCTGAATGAGATATTTTAAGAAAGTTTTTATATATTTTAGTATCTGTTTTTTAAATTCTACTTGGCGATTAGAATGTATAATTAATGTAAGTAATACATTAAAATATGAAATTAGAATATCGCACTCTTAAAGGCACAGCTTCAAAACTGTGTATGTTTTTTTTAAATTTTTAATGGCTTCTAATAGCTGTTACGTATAAGTTTCAGTTGTACTAAATTTTAATGATTTTGGTTATTGATTTTACATGAGAAAGTGTAACAGACATACCAACTTTATTGGACATTGGATACTCAAATGTTTATGTTAAATTCGTTTACGATAAACGCATTCAAAAATCATGCCTTAATAAGTCAAAATGGTACAGAGTTAATAAATATATTAATGAAACCTATAAATATTCAAATGATATTGGCCATATAAAGGTTAATGAACAGTTTATATGGGACCAATCATTTTTATTGTTCCTATTAATTGTATGATCAAATTTGCATTGCGAAGTTATTTGGGCTCGAATAAAATTTTAGACATGCTGTCTAAAATTTTGTTGTTGTCATGTCATATTTAATAGAGATTTTTGACCTATAAGCTATGATAGCCCAGCGGTAATACCGTTTTTACTTACGACTTTTTTGAGTGGTTACGGGTTCAAACCCCAGGTAGCTATGAGTTTTTCTGTAAAAACTTATTCTATAATTGATGATTTCAATTTATCAAATGCTTTTCTATTACTTTTGTCTAAAGGAGAAGCTGCATATATTAATTATTTTATCAATAATGTTTTTTCTTACCTATGGTCGTTCATAAACAATGATAAATAAATGTATCAGTACTGTACTTAAATCAGTATGTCACAATGTCACATAGAAGAATAATACACAGAACTTAAAAAGCGTTATGATTGCATTTAATCTAGAGTTTATATATTATAGTAGGTAGGTATATGTCACACGACACGACTTAATCTCTTTAATATTTAAATGAGTTAATCTTGTATATATATGTATATATTTTCCAAATCTCGGAAAGGGGTCCAAATATTTTCATGAAATTCGTCATGTAGGGGTTTTAGTGGTGAAAAATCGTCCTAGCTAGGTTTTATTTAAAAAAAATGACGTTTTATTCCTGTTTTCAGGTATTGAAAAAACTGCTTAAATAAAATAGTTAAAAAGCCGTAGAAAGAGACGTTTCTGAAATTTAGATTTAATATACGAGATTGACTCACTTAAATATTTAAGACAAATTTTTGGTTTAAGTTTGATAGTAGTTATTATTTATTATTATTATTTATAAACTTTCGAGACTGATTATTATTACATACGTGTCACATCACGTTATAATCAAATTACCTTTGTATAAGGTTCGTATACCTTTGTATAAGGTTATACTATACCTTCGTATAAACAGCAAAACTTGTTTATTTTGCCTACTTCCATAGCATTATGTCCTATGGAATATTGCTATGGGGTAAATGCGCGGATAGTGAAAAAATTTTTGTTTTACAAAAAAGAGCTATACGTGGCATTTATAATTTAAGACCGCGTGATTCCCTGCGAGAGAGGTTTAAGGAAACAGGTATTCTTACATTTGCTTCACAGTATATTGTAAGCAATTTAATTTATGTACATAAAAATATAAAGAATTTTAAAACGATAGGTGATGTATACAATAGACAAAGCAGGAACCGACATAAGCTTGCGGTTCCTGCTTTGCGCCTTGCAAAAGTGCGTAACTCGTTTGTGGGTTTTGGTATAAGATTCTATAATAAAATTCCGCAATCAATTTCAGCACTGCTATTACAGCAGTTTAAAAACACTGTTAAAAAGAGGCTGATACAGAAAGCCTACTATACTCTTGAAGATTATTTAGAACATAAGAATGTGTGGATATAGCTCTCTTTGAACCTGTACAAGACAGTAACGACTTAATGTAAATAACATTAAGAATTATATTTTTAAAAGAGCAACCGCCGAGTTTCTTGCTGGCTTTTCTCGGTAGGAACAGCTTTCCGAACCAGCAGTAGAGTTGACGATTCAAAAGCACTTGTTTACAAGTTTATTTGAATAAAGAATATTTTGAATTTGAATTTGAATTTGAATATAGCGATCACGATATGACCCTTATGTTTATATAATAATTAAGGTTGATACTCGAAAAATAGTTAAAAAATCACACTAAGAAATTGATTGTACGAGTAATTAACTATTAAAGTGGAGCATGATTCACCGACGCGCCCCAAAATAATTATCCTCGACGACGCCATTCTATTTCTGCTTTTTCTATTCATAGATTGCCGAGACCTATTTAGTCTTATCGCATTCAACCCTTAGAAACGCCCTTGTTATCTACTGTAATTACGTTGACTACGAAATTGTAGCATTTTGTGTATTATTACGTGATAAAATAAGCCGTGTGGTATCCGGCTGAGTAGAATAGACCACCCTATTTCTTACCGAGGTGTCGTAAAAGGTGACTAAGGTATGTTGACACGCCGTGTGCTATCCGGTTGAGAAGAATAGATCACTCTTTTTCTTGCCGAGGTGTCGTAAAAGGTGACTAAGGTATGTTGACCCGCCATTTGCTATCCGGTTGAGTAGAATAGACCAACCTCATTTCTTACCGAGGTGTCGTAAAAGGTAACTAAGGTATGTTGACCAGCCGTGTGGTATCTGGTTGAATGGAAAAGACCACCCTCATTTGTTACCGATATGTCGTAAAATATAAGGTATGTTAATAACAAATTAAAAAAATTACAATATAATCTAGTGCGTAGCTGGTCGCAATTGAAATCCAAGCTTTCTTATCATAAACATAGTCCTCAACAGTATAATAAGCTTTATGAATAAGTGTCTTTTTAATTGCTTTTTTAAATTGTGTGAAGGCAAGAGGTCAAGAATAAGAAGGTCCAGAATAGATTGTGGAATTTTATCATAAAAATGTATAACAAATAATAAATATAATATCTGGGTGACCGAGCTTCGCTCGGTAATTTTTTTCAAAAAACAAACTTAAAAAAAACAATTATTTAGTTGGGGATCGATCCTTGGCATTCACATTTCTCGAGTCTGCCCGTTACCCGAATAAGCCACGTCGACTTGACAGTTAACGGCGAAAATTCAATTCAATATAAATGTTAGTGTTTTTTAATGCCCAAAAACAGGGATAAAACAATTTTTTTTTACATAAAACCTAGCTAGATCAATTTTTCTCCCCCAAAACCTCCTACATGTTGAATTTCAGGAAAATCGTTGGAGCCGTTTCCGAGATTCGGAAAATATATATATACTAGCTTTTACCCGCGAAACTTCGTTCGCGTGGACTGTAGTCTTGAAATTAGGAGTGTCTTCTGTCACCATCCAAACCTTCAAATATCTCAATCACAAATACTTAACATACTTACATAAATATCTCACACACATAATACTTTAAAATAGGTATCGGAAAATATAAACTTGACTTTATTAACTGTAATGACTTTTCAAATATTAAAAATGGTGTTTAGAAATAAAATATTTTTTCATTAGCAGTATGGCCTAATTTCTTTAAGATTCAATTAAATAAAACTTCCCAATACATGTCAATTAATATTCATTTATTTCGTACTTGTTGCCATAGACTACTAACTAAAGACCGTTTAAGAATGCGTTTTCTTGAAACATCTGTGTTTTTACAACAAAAATTATATATGACTAAATTTTACTTGAACTTAAATAATTATAGCTTATTGTTATATTTTCACCACAAATCCTATCTTTTTAATGTGTTATTATGGTATTTAGCTAGTAATTGTACATAACCTCAAACTATAATAAATAAATATTAGATAAAATAATAATTGATACTAAGATAACAAATATCTTTCTATTTAACAACACTAAAATTATTACTCTGGTCTGGGCCAAAAGATGTTACATACATCATTCTGGCGGTCTCCTTTTTATTAAATATTTTTCTCCGCTTTATGAAATAAACAAAAACCGAAATATTAAAAAAAAAATAATAATAACTTTTTTGAAGATTTTTATACGTTACCCCGGTATATAAACATTAATTTTGCCAAATTTCATCTATATTGATTCAGCGAATTCACCATGAAAACGTTATAAACAGACTATCGCATTTATAATATTATTATATTATTTATTTTACTAAATGACCCGTATTACTTATATTAATAATTCATTGTTATTACAATGTTAAATTTTCTCAGTTAAATTTGTCCAGTAAACGAATAAAATAAAATAAAATATAAATACTCTTTAAAGATAACTCTTTTGACGTTAGCCGAAAACTTGGAATCTAAATACTTCGTAAATACAGATTTGACTTGATTTTGACACATCGTAAATAAAAATAAGTTCCATAGGTTTATTATAGATGGCGTTTTGAATGTCATCGTATTTAATTCCTCCTGAATTTAATTCCTGTTGAATTGACAGGATTTATATAGCCTATATGTTACCCCGGTATATAAGGAATATTTATGCCAAATTTCATCGATATTGGTTCAGCGAATTGGCCGTGAAAACGGAACCGACAGACAGACAGACAGACAGACAGACTTTCCCATTTATAATATTAGTAAGGATACAAGATTAACTCATTTAAATATTAAAGATATACCGAATAATTGACAGTTCAGCTCCGCGGTTACAATTTTTTTCTGTAATCTTTTTATGTCATTTATATCCACATTAACCCCTTAAATGATACAATAATGACACGCTCTATGGAGTTGACTTAATTTGCAGTTACGCCCTTAAGATAAATTGCCATCGTTAGAGACAGCGTCCTCCTCATTTTCCTTTATTACATATAAATTGCAGTATATTCAAACTACGCATATTGATGTAAATTTAATTTAAACTACTACCGCCGTGTGGTATATCGCTTAGTAGAATAGACCACCCTCTTTTCTTACCGAGGTGTCGTAAAAGACGACTAAGTTAACCAACCGTGTGGTATCCGGTTAAGCATAATAGACCAACCTCATTCTTACCGATGTGTCGTGAAATACGACTAAGGTAAGTTGATGTCAGGCAGGCGGCCGGTCGTAAAATACGTAGCCAAATTATGTGACAACATGTCTATAACATGTTGTGCCGACCCTACTTAGAGTGGGATAAGGACAGGAAGAAGATTTAATTTAAACTTCTAGTACCTGGTCGACCGAGCCTTGCTCGGTAATTTTTTACAAAATAATAAAAAAGAAACTTAAAAAAAAAGAAAAAAAAATTGTGTGGGTGGGGCTCGATCCAAGATATTCTCATTTCTCGAGACCACCCGTTCCCCGAATAAGCTATTGTAGCTTGACTTGACTTGATAATTTTCGCCAAAAATATTGTTTAATATATTCAATGCAAATTTTAGTACTTATTTAATGCCCAAAAACAGGGAAAAACTTTTTAATAAAACCTAGCTTTAGTATTTTTTTTAATGGTCAAAAACAGGGAAAAACTGTTTAATAAAACCTAGCTAAATCGATTCAATTCAATTCGATCTGTACTGAAACACGACTGGAAAACTGCTACGATATTAATAGGAAGGAAAGGTGAATTACGCTACCATTCGCAAAGTCATAAAAGCTTAATTGAGAACGAGTTCAGATTCCAACAGCCCCTGAATATCTTTTTCTTTTTTTACATTCCCATCTTTTTTATATCTTGTAAAAAAACAGTGAACCTATCACCCCAGTATTAATCTATACTAATATATAAAGCTGAAGAAATTGTTCGTTTGATTGTTTGATCGCGTTAATCTCAGGAACTACTAGACCAATTTGAACAATTCTTTCAGTGTAAGATGGTCCATTTATCGAGGAAGGCTATAGCATATATATAACATCACGCTAAGCTGAAGAGAAGAGGTACAGCAATAAAAAATAACACGAAAACTGCAAAATTTAAAGCTTTCTTTGCTTGCGCTGAGTAAACGGTGAAAGTTATTCAAAAATCATGTATAATGTTCCCCTCAAGAAGTTCTAAATAAATATCCGCGACAGTATATGTCTAGCTTTTAAGATTAGCCCACTTTAGCTTTTAATTTTTATAGTTATCAAAATACTATCTTACGGTTTTCGAAACTATATAACGGTATAATAATTGCTAGTTAAAATATACCCGCCGTGTGGTATCCGGCTGAATACAATAGTACCACCCTCATTTCTTACCGAGGTGTCGTAAAAGGCGACTAAGGTAAGACGACCCGCCGTGTGGTATCCGGCTGAGTAGAATAGACCATGCTCATTTCTTACATATTGCATATTACGATTATGGTGTACAATAAAGTATATTTGTACGCCGTGTGGCATCCAGCTGAATAGAATAGTACCACCCTCATGTCTTACCGAGGTGTCGTAAAAGGCGACTAAGGTAAGTTGACCCGCCGTGTGGTATCCGGTTTAGTAGAATAGACCACCCTCTCTCTTACCGAGGTGTCGTAAATACGACTAAAGTAAGTTGATCTCAGGCAGGCGGCCGGTCGTAAAACCGCAGCCAAATCATATAACAACATGTTTATAACATGTTGTGCCGACCCCACTTAGAGTGGGATAAAGGCAGGAAGATGATGAATTGCTAGTTAAAATATAAATTATATAATTGGGTAAGCTGTGGTTTGGTTGGAATGATGGTCTCACTCAAGACTTAATATACTCTGCTTGCACGAAGCGCGGGTAGCTTGTAATATTGAACAGTAGGTGAAAGCTGGTGTTCCACGAAATTTCATTTTCTGAATTGAAACGTCATATTTTATTACTAACACTGTGTTGGAAACAACTGTGGATGATGAATAAAAAAAATTGGCAACTGCGCTGGTCGTTCCGAGGGTCGCTCAAATACGTTTATCGTTTCACCCGTGATAAATATTTAGGGGTTGTATGTTACGTTTCGTATATTTGTCGGTGTTGGCTAAATGTAACAGTGGATCGTGCTCGTATACTGCATGCTGCTTATATTTATTTTTATTTATTTATTTATTTTTATGTTGACATGCTTCTTGTCACGTTCATTTAAAATATTAAAATTCTATATCCAAGTATTTTTTATTCAAGGAAATTTGTAAACTTGCCTTTGCATCGTCAACTTTACTGCTGGTTCGGAAAGCTGTTCCTACCGAGAAGTGCAAGCAAGAAAACATTGTGCCGACCCCACTAAGAGTGGGATAAGGGCAGGAGGATGAAATACTAGTTACATCTCATAACTGTCTTGTACAGTAAGGAGGCCGATCGGCCGCCTTCCTGACGTCAGAAGGGTCGGCCAATCGTACCTTTGTCACTTCTTACGATACCTTGGTAAGAAAGGAAGTCTACTCTACTGAGCCGGATACGGCGAGTCAACTTACTCTAGTCGCCTTTTACGACATCTCGCTAAGAAATTAGGGTGGTCTATTCTACTCAGCCGGATACCACACGGCGTTTCAACTTACCATAGTCGCCTATAACGACATCTCGCTAAGAAATTAGGGTGGTCTATTCTACTCAGCCGGATAGCACACGGCGGGTCAACTTACCATAGTCACCATTAACGAAACCTCGGTAAGAAATTAGGGTGTACTATTCTTCTCAGCTGGATACCACATGGTGGGTCAACTTTTTTTATGTCAGGAAAACCCATTATGTGTCGTCGCCGCCCGAAGGGGACGAGCGGCGGGTATGTCGGACTTACACCGAATAAAAACCTGACAGTGCTCCATCACGCTGCTGGTGGCGGGGACAAGGTACCGTTGTACAAATTGCCCCCATCCCCGCCAGCAGCAACTCTGAACCCCAGAGTGTTCCACTTTTGGGTTGGGGCCTCTCCAAAAGTGGACCCTCCCTCCGCTAATCGATGCATCGGGAGCACCAGATGCATCGACCGCCTCGGGGACCTTTTCAGATGGACGTCCGATAAACGGCGGGTTAACTTACCTTAGTCTCCTTTTACGACACCTCGGCATGAAATGAGGGAATGAATTAAGTCGGTTACGACATGGCGAAGAAAATGTTTGTTTCCATTAAAATCAAATCTTGATCTTATTACTTATACGAAATACATGCAAATGAGAGGAGAAATTTTACTTGAATTTGGATCCTGAAATTCTGTTAATTGACATTATCTTATCTGAGCAGACATTTGCATGACTCGGAGCACGGCAGCTGTAATGCACCAGTTGCTTACTTCACGGCCCATTAATATTCAACGCTGCCAGAGTTATATAAATATTTAACATTTTCTTCCTCTATATCTAGTTAAGTGTAACATTTAGAATGTAAAACGAAAATGCTCTACTACATCGAAATTCGTCTTCTGTAATCGTCAAATTGTAATTCGAAGGAGGTGGGGGTTGAACTAAGTAGTATATAACAATGCTTGTATAGTAACGGCCTGTTAATATTGACCATCCTTCATTCATACCGAGCCGACCGACCATCATCATTTCACACCGAGGTGTCGTAAGCGGCGACTGAGGTAAGTCGACGTCAGACAGGCGGCCGGTCGCAAAATAAGTAGCCAAAACATGTTTGAGCCATATTGTGCTGATCCCACATGAGTAGGATAAGGGCAGGAGCATGATGATATCTTCTATTTACTTGATCGCGGATTATAGCAAAATAATTTCATTTTTACTACGGGATGTGGTATTCGGCTTAGAAGAATAGACCACCCTCATTTCTTACTTTGGTGTCGTATAAGGTGACTAACGTAAGTAGAACTGCAGTGTGGTATCAGGCTGAATAAAATAGACCATCCTCATGTCTTACCGAGGTTACATAAAAAGCAACTAAAGTAAGTTGACCTCAGGCAGGTAGCCGGTCGTAAAATAACTAGCCAAAACATGTTGTGCCGACCCTACTTAGAGTGGAATAATGGCAAGAGAATGATGATTATGAATTTTGGGACAAATTTTCGCTGAGCCGCGAGTACAACTAGCATGTATTTGAGTAATTATTGGCAATAGAGTAATGTTGGCCAAACGCCAACATTCCAACAAATCAATAGTATATCAGCGTTTTCAGCACTTAGTACAGCATAGCTTACATAAACGTCACGTATGGTATAAACTGCTATGGTATTTTATGCAGTTTAAATGGCAAACAGTATCAAATTCCGTATTTAGTTAGAGAAACTTTTATGATCAAATTCCACAATCTGTATTTGAAAACCCATTATGGGTCATCACCGCCCGACGTGGACGGAGGTATATCAGACTTGCACCGACAAAAAACCTGACAGTGCTCCACCACGATGCTAGTGGCGGGGACAGGGTAACGTTGTACACATAGCCATCATTCGCTCTTTACCATGGAGAACGCCACCTCTGGATCGGGGCCCCTTCCTCCGCTAATCGATGCATCGGGAGCACCAGATGCATCGATCGCCTCTGGAACATAATTCCAGCGAGCGTCCGATAGAACCACTAAGGGTCACTACCAACTGCGCCACTGGGTCAGTCAAAGTACTCTGGTCGTCAGGAATTAATTATATATGTATATTAGCTGACCGGGCAAACGTCGTGCCATATATACCCCGGAGAGCGCTATATAAATTATTTCTAGGGAATTTTAGTGTAAATTATAAAAAAATTAAACAAAGGGGTGGACAACTGTTATCACTTAAAAGTATGAAAAATAGATAGTAGGCGATTCTCAGACCAATTGAATATGCATATAAAATTTCATTAAAATCAGTCAAGCCGTTTAGGATAAGGTATATTGTGACACGAGAATTTTATGAAACAAAAATGCGGTAAAGTAACTTGCTCTCTTACTATTGGGAAAAAGTATTAACATTACATAAAGTTTCAGTATAAAATTTCGTAATCCAATATTTCAAACCACAAAACAATCCACAGGAATCCCGAAGTATCATATTTCACGATGCGATACAATAAAATTGAAAAATCTCTTAAAAATATGCACAGATCGAACGACCCAGATGCTAAACGTTGGCCGAACGCCAAAATGTGTTATCGACTTTGAAGAGAAATAATAGAGTTTTCAAATACTTTTAATTATCTTGACTTTGATGCAAACTGCAGTGCCTTCGTTAAAGCGATACATCCTTGACACAATTACTAAGCTAATTTGGCAGAACATACTGTTACATGGTTAAACAAATAATTTATTGAGTTTTCAGCTAAATAATTTATAGAAGTAGACTTTACTTTGCGGAATTCCATAGTACAAAAGTTATGATAGAATTATTGGACAGGTGTTTGGAGGAAAAATCAATGGTGGGAGTTGAACTATTTAAAAACATTTTTTTCTCAATATTTTTACTGACGTCATTCAAAAAATATTTCCGGAGGTATATTAAATAACTTACCAAGTAACGATTATATTTATATATAATTAATTATGTAGTCTATTATTTAAGGTTTTATACTAATTTTTAAACGTGAAATACTTTCTGTCACAATTTCAAGGCTTATCCGCTGTAGCAATTTGGATGAAACTTTGTACAATTGAAACTTATATATCGAGCTAACATTAGGGATAAAAATAATTACCGTTTTCCTTTAGAAATAAGACTAAAAAAAATATTTCTGGTCAGTCAACTATAAAAATGGTTAAAGTGGGTTAACCAAGCTAGACATATGCTGTCGCGGACTTTTATTTGAACTTTTTAGAGGGGAACAATTTTGTAATACATGATTTTTGAATAACTATCACTGTTTACTCAGCGCACGAAAGGAAAGCTTTAAAAATTTTGGCGTTTTCGTAATATTTTTTATTGCTGCTCCTCTCCTATTCATCTTAGCGTGATGTTATATAGCTTATAGCTTTCCGCGATAAATGGACTATCTTACATTTCCACAACAATTTTTCAAATCGATTCATTAGCTCCTGTAATTAGCACGTTCAAACAATCAAATAAACTTTGTATATTAGTAAAAAGTAAGTAAGTAAGTAGCGGCCTGTAACTATCCCACTGCTGAGAATAGGCCTCTTCTTTCTGTTTTTTTTTGGAGAGAAGGTTTGGAGCTAAGACCTACCACGCTGCTCCGGATTGGATAGGATTGGTAGGTAACACATATCTCCAGAATTCTCTAGAGATATGCAGGTTTCCTCACGATGTTTTTCTTCACCGAAAAGCGTGTGATAAATTGCAATTATCAATTAGACACATAAGTTAACAGAAAAACATATATATTAGTATAGATAGATAAATAACTTCTGCGTAAACAGCGCAAGATATTTGCTCATTTGAATTGGTATAATAGACTGTTTACGTTTAATTTACATACATAATTACAAAACATCCTCAGACGATAAACAAAAGAACAAAAATTTAACCCCACTCAAAACCACCTCCAATTCAGAAACAATTAATTGAAATGCACTATTAACGAGTGCCTACTTAAAGCTCGGCGAACAGACACTCACAAAGAAACCACTATCTCTTCAAAGTGGCGCCATTTGACATTCTACTCTCAGAGATTTAAGATTAAGCGGTCTTTGTGAGAAATAATGAATGTCAGAAGCAGGTGTTTCTTCGAGAATGCGAAAAAGAAAAATTCATCCGAATATTATATATCACACATATGTTACATACGCTCTGCTTGAAACTTCGTTGCGTCAACCTTAGTCCAAATATCTTCATTTATGTACTGTGTTTTTCTCAATTTCACGTCTTTTCTTTTTCCCAAAGAAAAGCAGTTTTGTATATTGTTGTATTTTTTTTGTATATATCTGCTTAAATTTTAGTAAATTTATCTTTATTGCTTCAACAGATTCGTTGTGATTGTGTAACCGATATATCATTACACATAGATATATATTCACATTTATAATATTAAGTATGGAATATAATAAGTCATTCTCCTACCCTTATCCCACTCTAAGTGGGAAATCAGGGTGGTCTATTCTACTTAGCCGGATACCACACGGCAGGCCAACTCACCTTAGTTATATTACGACACCTCGATAAGAAATAAGGGTGGTCTATTTTACTCAACCGGATACCACATGGTGGCACAATTTACCTTAGTCGCCTTTTACGACACATCGGTAAGCAATAAGGGTGGTCTATTCTACTCAGCCGGATACCACATGGAGGCTCAACTTAACTTAGCCGCCATTTACGATATCTCGGTAAGAAATGAGGGCAACCAATTTTACTGAGCCGGATACCACACCATTATTCAAATCTCCAACAGTCATTACTACTGGGTACTGTATTACAACCCGCTAAATTTGCTTTTATTATGCGATAAGCTATGTTAATAATTTTGTGGCTTTTTGTATTTTCTCGATTCTGATTTGATCAAGTAGATATATTTCTGAAATAGCTGGCTGGCTCTATCGCTTTTCTACATACCTCGTTGTCACCTCTAATATGGCAATAACAATTTTTTAGCGAATTATAGCAAAGTAACTTTACCTTTATATACAATAGGTGTATATCAAATTGTAAAATCATCTCTTAAACAAGCCTTTATTTGTAATGTGAAGTGCTGCTATAAAAGAATTATAATATAGAACGACTAAATTCAGTTGCATAATGTTAGGACGTTTATAACTTCATGCATGTGATATGTTCAATTGTAAAAGGTTATGAAGTCACATTCAAACATTTCTAAACGAAAAAAGAAACAGAATACCCTGGAATCTATTCTTAGAACCTTGTGAGAATTTATACATCTGCAAGTTTGTGAAGAAAACTTACTCTATAGAAAATCTATTGTATACATTCTTAACTCACAAATAAGAAAGTTGTTGCGTTCAGTTATTTAAGTGGGTTTGTGTTGTTTGACAAGTGAAATACAATATTATTGTTTTTATCGTCAATAAGCCCTGGGTACTTAACTGAACAAAAATACTTAGTAAATACCACTAAAACTAATCGGCTTTATTCATCATGATCCTCCTGCACTTATATAACTCCACTCTAGGTGCGGTCGGCACAACATGTTATAAACATGTCACATGATTCGACTAGTTCTTTACGACCAGCCGCCTGCCTGACGTCAACTTACATTACTCGTATTTTACGACACCTCGGTAAATAATGAGGGTGGTCTATTCTACACAGTCGGATACCACACGGCGGGTCAGCTTACCTTAGTCGCCTTTTGCGACACCTCGGTAAGATGGAAGGTGTTCCATTCTACTCAGCCGGATATAACACGGCGGTTCAACTCACATTACTCGTATTTTACTACTCCTCCGTAAGAAAGGTGATCTATTCTATTTAGCCGGATACCACACGGCAGGCCAACTCACCTTAGTTGCCTTTTACGACACCTCGATAAGAAATATGGTGGTCTATTCTACTCAGCCGGATATAACACGGCGGATCAAATTATCTTAGTCGCCTTTTACGACACCTCAGTAAGGAAGGGGGTGATCTATTCTATTAAGCCGGATACCACGCGGCGTTATTGCTTGTGATTAGACAAATAATAATAAGAGCTGTGGTAGCCCAGCGGTAACACCATGCGACTCTTTCGAGGAGGTCACGGGTTCAAACCCGGGCAGACACCAATGAGTTTTTCTGTTAAAACTTATGTGTCTAATTGATAATTGCAATTTATCACACGCTTTTCGGTGAAGGAAAACATCGTGAGGAAACCTGCATATCTCTAGAGAATTCTGGAGATATGTGTAACCTACCAATCCGCATTAGAGCCTATTTTCAGCAGTGGGATAGTAACAGGCCGCTACTTACTTACTAGGCAAATAATAACATGTGACTAATAAGGAATAAGAACGTTTCTGTTGGATTTATTTGAAACAACAAATTCAAACATGTACACGCCACGATCTAGGCGCTGATAAGAAAAATCGATATCAGCCTGCAATTTACGCCGCAGTTAAACCGTTCCCCTTTGACATTGAAGCACGGTATCAAAAGCGAATCACTGATAAGTGGAATCAAGGTGAAATCGGTGTAATCCGACACGGCGTGGAAAATCGACGTGAATTCAAACTGTTATTACCTAAATTGTTTGAGTTCACGTTAACCGTTAATTTCTAAATACAAACTACATTTATTTATGCCGTGTCGTATCCGACTGTGTAGAATAGACTACCTTCATTTCTTACTGAGGTGTCGTGAAAGGCAACTAAGATAGCCGGTTACCGGTTGAGTACAATAGACCAGCTCTTTCTTACCGAGGTGTCGTAAAAGGCGACTAAGGTAAGTTGATCCACCGGTTAGTATCCGGCTGAGTAGAAAAGACCACCCTCATTTCTTACCGAGGTGTCGTTAAAGGCGACTAAGGTAAGTCGACCCACCGTGTGGTATCCGGCTGAGTAGAATAGACTACCCTCATTTCTAACTGAGGTGTCGTAAAAGGCGACTAAGGTAAGATGACCCACCGTGTGGTATCCTGTTGAGTAGAATAGACCACCCTCTTTCTTACCGAGGTGTCGTAAAATACGACTAAGGTAAGTTGACGTCAAGCAGGGGGCCGGTGGCAAAAACGTAGCCAAATCATGTGACATGTTTATATCAAGCTGTGCCGATCCCACTTAGAGTGGGATAAGGGCAGGAGGATGATGATGCTTTATATCTTGAAGATGCATATAATAAAATAAAGACAATAAAATAAGATTTTTTATACAATCAATCTTTATATTGAATTGTAATAATTTCTTCTTGCATATATCTGGTGCTGTTAAAATTCATTATTTTAATGCTGGACGTAATTGTGACAGATATTATTGCGTTTCATTTTATAGCACTTGTTATTATTCTGATAAATACACATCACTAATCCACGGGAAACAAGCAATTATTTCGTTATTATTATGTTTCTACACAATGCATTATTTTCTGAAGTCGTTCCCAAGGATGGTCCTAATTACTTCGGATTTAATAGTTTTACACGTGTATTCAAATACCTATTCGCGTTAATTTATAGAAGTAAAACAGTGTACAGTGATACAGTTTATTTATTTATTTATTTATTTTTATAAGGTAAAGCCAACAGCATGTACATAAAAAATACTTAGCAAAGTAATACTAGTGTTATTTCTAATACAGTATGTCACACTAATTACAGGCCTACACAACATTTCAAAATTAATGAGCAACGTTAAAAATTACAAATAGTGGTTACCTATTTAAAAGATAACCAACAAAAATAACAAAAATACTTAAGAATAAAAGGTAAAATAAAAATTAGGGGTAAATCTTAAGTATATAACTAAAAGCTAAAAATGATAAAAAATAATCTTAATTATGACGTATTATGCAGTCAATAATTTTAGAATATATTAAAGTGTCCTAAAATTAAGGTGATTTAATTGGAAGTTTGCTGCAAGGCAGCCCCTATGGAATTCTTAAATTTGTCAAATTTTTGGTAAAATATATCTATTTCTTTGTCTATAAGAGCAAGACTGTTATAAACTCTTGACATGCGGTTGAGTGGAGAATGTCTTCCAAGGTTAGACTTGGAGCTTCGCACGCAAAAAGTTTTGCGTGAGCAAGACCTTGCCTTTTTTAAAGGAGCAGATATTAATATGTTTTGAACTAATTGAGGGGCATCCATGCTACCCCTTAAAAGCTTATACAGAATCGCCATATCCGCTATGCATCGACGATCTTTTAGGCTAAACATGTTGAAATGGTTTAATCTTGCATTGTAATCGCAACGATACGGGCAACCGCGATCTCGAAAGGCCAGATATTTTGTAAATTTGCTTTGTACCCTCTCAATTCTATTATTGTATAATTTATATTGCGGGCTCCATATGGATGAAGCATATTCTAGCTGACTACGTATCATGGTATTATATAGTATTTTCATGGTGGAAATGCTGTTGAAAACTTTGCATTGACGTTTTATAAATCCACACGTCCTATTGGCTTTTTTGATTATATTGTCGATGTGGTCCCTGAAACTCAATTTAGAGTCAATAATTACCCCAAGGTCTTTTATGACAGAAACTTCCTCCAGTTTGTGTTTCTCTAAGGTATAATTAGACGGAATGATACATCTATTCCTCGTGAATTTAATATGAAGACATTTGGAAGAATTGAGCGACATATTATTGTATTGGCACCATTTAATTACAGCGTTTAGATCATCCTGTAATTTTATCGCATCAGAGGGTGAATGAATCTCCCTGTAAATCTTAAGATCATCCGCGAACAGCGAAAATTTACTATGTTTTATGCTATGGACTATATCGTTAACAAATATTAAAAATAAAACAGGTCCCAGATGGGAACCCTGAGGTACACCGGAAGTAGGTACAAAAGGATCTGATTGGTATCCAGCTACAACCACTCTTAGAACCCGATCACTTAGATAAGACTTAAACCATTTCAACAGTGTTCCATGCACTCCGTAATGCCGAAGTTTCCTTACCAGGATGTTATGATCCACTTTATCGAATGCGTTGCTGAAATCGGTATATAATGCTTAAATAAAATGTTTTAACTAGTTTCGGTTATAGATGGTCATATATTAAGTTAAGACCTATAGCCGTAGTAATAAATAAATAAATAAAAATGTTTTGCTACCTTCTGCACCAATCTCACATTATGGATAATAAAGTGATTAAATGATGCCATGTGGTATCCGGCTGAGTACAATAAACCACACTCATTTGTTATCGAAGTGTCGTAAAGGGCGGCTAAGGTAAGTTGACCCGCCGTGTGGTATCCGGCTGAGTAGAAAGACCACACTCATTTCTAACCGAGGTGTCGTCAATCAAATAAATACAAGTTATGATAGTTATTACGAATTTTGTTATAATAATGTCCAGAAGAAGACATGACGCCATTACTTCCTAGTTTAACTTCGCTAAGTTGTGGCTTGGCGTTTAGCCAGTTCGTATGACATATCTTTCGAACTAGGTCCTTCCTGATTTTAGGGTTGGACTAACAATCGATACTCCCCTCCCCCCACTCCTCTAACACAAACCTGCAAAATTTTTACCCTTGAATTACGTCTAAAAAAAGTATAGTAAAGTAATGGCCTGTTGCTATTCCACTGCCGAGCATAGGCCTCCTTCTCTGGTCTTTCTGTTTTTGTACCAAAGGCTAGGAGCTAAAACTCACCACACTGCTCCAATACGGATTGGTAGGTTACATATATCTCGGAATTCGGAGATATGCAAATTTCCTCACGTTGTCTTTCACCACACATAGACACAAGTTTTAACAGACAAACTCATTGATGCTTGTTCATTGATGGGGTTTGAACCTGTGACCATCTCGAGGGAATCACACCACTGGGCTGTGCCACATACATGATTACGGGTAGTGCATTCAAAATTTATGAAATTTAAGGACTAATACTTATAGGTTTTTTAACTATTATTAATGCTTGAAACAAAATAATATTCAGGCCGATGCGTTGTGTATTCAACATTTCTGCTTCTTTCGACGGATAGGTCGTAACTTGTTCCGACTTGTCATTGTCGGGCTCAAAGAATCAGACACCCGAATTTACTAACAGCTACTGCTATAAAATTCCATTTTTTATGTCGAATAAACATATCACACAAAATCCATACAAAAGCTTACGAGTTTAATTGAAAAATGTTAAGTTTTTAAATAGATTTAGTATAAAAATGACCCTTTTTCTGAATGTACTTTGGTTTCCAGATATAATAAATTAGCCAATATATCTTTTAATTATAACTTTAGATGAGAACAATTTTTTAATACGTGATTTTTGAATAACTTTCACCTTTGCTTAGAGCATGCAAGGAAAGCTTTAAATTTTGCCGTTTTCGTAATATTTTTTATTGCTGCTCCTCTCCTATTCATATTAGCGTGATGTTGTATAGCCTATAGCCTTCCTCGATAAATCTACTACTTTACTACTATGACTACTAGGTCTACTTACTACATTACTACTATGGACTATCTTACACTCAATTTTTTCATATTTTTTCCAAATCGGTCCAGTAGTTTCTGAGATTTCTGTGATGATTTTTTTTCTGAGAAAGAAAGAAACAAACTCTTCAGCCTTATATGTTAGTATACATAGCAAAGATAGACTGCTAACTACGATTCAAATTTTTTATATAACAGTTCCTGAAATAAGTACAAAATATTTCACGCTAGGTTTAAACAAGTTTGTCCATAGGATTTCTGGCATTGCGCCAAATTGAACGACACGTGTATTACGTTAAAAGTTCTCTTGATTTTTATAGTTGAACTGATTGTCGCTTCTAAACTTGACTACATGAAAAGCATATTTCTTTATTGTATACTAGTCGTTTCCGCGAGTTAGTTCATGTCAAATTCAGTGTTAAAATACCATCAAAAATAAACTGTGTTTTTTTTCAGTTCTTGAAGGAAAAACGAGACCTATTCTCTGCTATATGTTAACGTCTGTTTTTCGGTCAATATGTCGGTGTGTGTGCGTAATGAGCCCAACATTACTAAATTGATTTTCATGCGTTTTTTACCAACACACAATAATTTATGGGTAAGGTTCAGATAAAATTTAATTATAATTTAATTATAATTATCATCATCCACCTGTTCTTATTTCACTCTAAGTGGGATAGCACAACATGTTATAAACATGTTGTCACATCATTTGACTTCGTATCTTACGACCGACCGCCTGCCTGACATCAACTTAACTTAGTAAGTAATGAGGTGAGGTAAGAAATGAGGTGGTCTATTCTATTCAACCAGATAGCACACGACGGGTCCACTTACCTTAGTCGCCTTTTACGTCACCTCGGTAAGAAATGAGGGTCTATTCTAATACTTCATTATGATTTAATAATTGTTCAAAATGTCGGAAAAAGTAAAGCTTATAATTTTTGTAGTGATATATTACTGATGAGCATATTGATTCTTAAACACATCAATGTGTAAAAAAGATTTTTTTATGATATTTAAATGTTTCTGATTGAAGATAAAAAGAAAATAAAAGATACCGATAATATTCCGTAATTTATTTCCTCTAAATTCATCCGTCAAAATTCTTGTTGACTCGTTCAATTAATTGCTGTATTATAGGGGTATAAAACTCTGGTCTGGAAGGAAAGGTACTGCAATTTCATGAGATTTATTTCGGCCAGATATTTGTAAAAGGGTATAAGTAAGTAAGTAAGTAGCGGCCTGTTACTATCCCACTGCTGAGAATAGGCCTCTTCTCTCAGTTTTTGGAGAGAAGGTTTGGAGCTAAGAACTACCATGCTGCTCCAATGCGGATTGGTAGGTTACACATATCTCCAGAATTCTCTTGAGATATGAAGGTTTCCTCATGATGTTTTCATTCACCGAAAAGCGTGTGATAAATTGCAATTATCAATCAATTAGACACATAAGTTTTAACAGAAAAACTCATTGGTGTCTGCCCGGGTTTGAACCCGTGACCTCCTCGAAAGAGTCCCACGGTGCTACCACTGGGCTACCACAGCTTATATACCACAGCTTATATATAAAAGGGTATACTATAAATTTATTATTTGAACCTGCATAAGGTGAGATTGCTTAAGGGGTAGCTCGTTCCCTCAATACCCCACCTTCTTTATTAACTTACAGTCAAACTTTACCCAACTCATGTCTTGGCATCACGCCAATCTGTGACACGTCATCGCAGACTAGTTTACTATTGCTTTTAGTTGTCGAATTAATCGATATTCAAGTCGCTGTACAACAGAATGTGACGAAGTATGTTTAACATATTCTAGAAAGTTCTATATTTAAGTAGTTCTTGTAACGGTAAAGTAGCGTGTATATTTTTGAATTTAAACTATCGTGAGTGTTATTCATAATTAATGTATAGATTCCGGCTATAATCACCTCTTATTTTATCGGAAACTAGTCGGACTCATCCAATAAAATAAGAGGTGAGTATAGCCGGAATCTATACATTAATTAGCATGTATATGTTTTAAAAGTATGGATATAAATTACAAATAGAGATTCATCGTTCTCCTGCTCTTATCCAACTCTAAGTTGAGTTGGCATAACATGTTGTTAATTGATTAGGCTAGTACTTATTTATGACCGGTCGTTAGATCTACAAAAATACTACAAAACAGTCCGCGATAGCATGTCTCTAACTCTTATAGTTAACATAGAATAACTACTTTTCAATGTTCTAAATTTAAATTAAATACACTGATTTGTACGCGGGTGAAATCACAAGCACAGCTAATAAATATTAAAGAGTTCATCATCCTCCTGCACTTATCCCACTCTAAGTGGGGTCGGCAGATCATGACCGGTAAGGAATGAGGGTGGTCTATTCTGCTCAACCGGATACTAAACGTCAAGTCAACTTAGCTTCGTCGCCTTTCACGACACCTCGGTTAGAAATGAGAATGGTCTATTCTACTCAACCGGATACCATACGGCAGGTCACCTTAGTTACCTTTTACGACAACTCGGTTAGAAATATGGGTGGTCTATTCTACTGAATAGACCACACACACATGCCTGATACAGCCGGACACCACACGGCGGTTCGATTTACCTTAGTCGCCTTTTACGACACCTCGGTAAGTAATGGTGGTTTATTCTACTCAGCCGGATACCACACGGTGGTAACTACTAAAGAGGTATTTCTTAATAAAACAAAACAAAAAATAGTTCTTACAAGCCATATGAAATGACCTATCGAATGTTAAAATTTGATGAAACGAGCTTTAATATTAAATTACTAACGACCTCCGCTATAAAAGCTCAAGCAATAAAATTTGTCAAGTAGTTAATACTGTTAAGTAAAATTCCAAAGTAACTTCATACCATATAACAGCGATATAATAAAAGAGATACATAATAAAGCAAATTTTCCAGAGCAAATTTCCGGTCTGCGTAAAGAGTCGTTCTTCTCAAAAGGAAAACTAATAAAATATAAGACACTTCAATAATGCCTTTGTCACTCTTTAAGTTGAGAGGTTCTTGAGACAGCTATCAAGAATGTATTCTACTATTCAGCCTAAGTCTTTGTAAAATATTCAAAAATTTTCCGTCCGATAATCATTTATGGGTTTCGGACTTTCGTTATACGTTTTTATAACAAAATTACGAGTAAAAGTAGTTAAGTAAAGGCTTGTAGTCTGTGATAGTCCAGCGGTGCGACCGTGTGAATCTCTAGAGACGATCACGGCAAACCCGGGCAGACACCAATGAGTTTTTTATTAAAATTTATGTGTCTAATTGATAATTGCAATTTATCACACGCTTTTGGGTGAAGGAAAACATCGTAAGGAAACCTGCATATCTCTAGAGAATCCTATAGGTATGTGAAACCTACTAATTCGCATTGGAGCAGCGTGGTAGGTCTTAGCTCCAATCCTTCTCTCCAGAAATGGAGAGAGGAGGCCTATGCCCAGCAGTGGGATAGTAACAGGCCGATACTTACTTAAAGGCTTGTAAATATCCCACTGCTGGGCTTAGGCTTCCTTTGTCTGTTTTAGGAGAGAACTTAACTTACATATTTAAAAATTTACGTAAAACCAACCAAATCACGAGTACAACTAGTAACGAATATTTTTAATTTGAGTTCGAAAAATATATAGCCGAGTGACCGAGCTATGCTCAGTAGTTATTTTTTCAATTATAAAGAAATTAAAAAGTGAAAAACAAAAACGCAAAAAAAGGTTGGTAATAAAAGAGGCTTGATTCCGGGTATTTTCGCTTCTTTAGTCCGCCCATTCACCATTGGGATACATAGCATTACATTTGACAGTTATAATTTCATTTACCTTCTATTCAATATTTAAGCAGTTTTTCAGTGCTAGAAAACAGCGATAATTATTTTAGAAAATGAAAACTAGCTAGATCAATTTATTCCCCAAAAACCTCTACATGCTGAATTTCATGAAAATCGTTGGGGACCGTTTCCGAGATTCAGAAAATATACAAGATTAACTCATTTATATATTAAAGATAAATTATTTTAACATATATGGCAACCTCCACGATTTGGCCTTTCACAATTAAGAACTTAAATAACAAAGCACGTTTTGACTATTACCGATTGCGAGCGATGTCGCAAGATGTCCAAAATGAAGTAGAAGGTCTTATTCATAAAGCTTCATAACATATTCCTCTTATTCCAGCTATATAATTAATTAATGAGTTGAATTACTTAGCTCAACATGACGGTTTCATACAGTTTCTGTCATTCTGAAACAGCTTGTCGGGTCTGTCAGTTTAAACGCATATATGAGGTTGCAGCAAATACATAGATGCGCTATGAAAACAAAATTTACCTTAATTATGATAATTTTAAAACAATAAATTTAAAGTTTGGCGATTAATTTTTAATGAACCAATTTTTTTAAACAGAAATGTACATTACCACCCTCATATAATACCGAGGTGTCAAAAATGGCGTAATAAAAATAATAAAAATAAGTAATAATAAATTCTCTTCTCGCGTCTAATAAAAATAAGTAATTTGACCCGCCGTGTGGTATCCGGCTGAGTAGAATAGACTCACCCGAATAGCATACGGCGGGTCAACTTCCCTTAGTAGCCTTTTACGACATATCAGTAAGAAATGAGGGAGATCTATTCTACTCAGCCGAATACCACACGGCATAAAAACACCATTTTAATTCTGGAACAGAATAAAATAATTGAGAGCCTAATAAGTTAACACAAAAATAGTCACGGGTGCAGCTAGTGTTTGTTAACGCACACTATTTACAATAACACGATATAATAGGAATACCACAATTCCCGTTCCGAGATGCACTTCTCTTATAAATAAATAAATAAATAAATATATAAATAAATATATGGGACACTTACACACACGGTCGTCCGTCCCCAAAGTAAGTAACTTAATACTTGTGTTATGGGTGACAGACAACTGGTGAATATATACTTATATATTTTTTAAATACATACTTAAATACAAATATACACCCAGGCTCAAAGACCAACAAATTTATTTATAGAAAATGTTGGCCCTCGGCGACCCGAGACCCGCAGAGCTGAAGGCAGGGTCACTACCCACTACTCCAACGGGCCAGTCGACTTGAATGATGAACAAAGACTGCATGTCACTGACTTATCAATAGGATTTTATTTTAACGTTTTATCAATAGGAAGACTCAACCGGAAACAACACGTCATAGTGTTGCCACCATTTTAATCAAAAAGGGCGCGGAAGTCAATGGCGACAACATGTTCAGTTTATTTCGTCGTATTATATGCTAGTACGTAACGGTTCAATGATAAATCAAAATAAATGCAGGCAGCGTTAAAAATATTACTCCGCGGCACGTAATTTATTACTTTCGGCCGACACGCTTATAACTCGCTTAATTTTCCCTCGAATTACATAATATATTGCCATCCTTCAGTTTGAACCTTTTTTTATTCGAACGTATAATAATAATAATATAATAATATACTATTAGTCCTAAAAGCTTTTATATTCTTACGGGATGGGATAGGGGCACGAGTATCGTCGAGGGTGCGAAATAATGAGTGGATTGGTAACTGTACTGGCATTGATAAAATGCCATTGACATGGTCTAAGTAGAATAGACCTCCCTCATTTCTTACCAAGGTGTCGTAAAAGGCGATACAGGTAAGTCGACCCGCCGTGCGGTATCTGACTGAGTAGAATAGACCACCCTCTTTCTTACCGAGGTGTCGTAAGAGGCGGCTAAGGTAAGTTGACCCACTGTGTGGTATCCAGTTGAGTAGAATAGACCACCCTCTTTCTTACCGAGGTGTTGTAAAATACATCTAACGTAAGTACACGCCAGAGTTTTTTTTTGAATTTAAACTATCGCAAGTGTTATTCATAATTAATGTAAAGAAACCGGCTATACTCACGTCTTATTTTATAGCCGCGTAAAAAGCTCATGAATAAGAGCCCCGTATGGGCTTGAAACTAGTCGGGCTCATCCGATAAAATAAGACGTGAGTATAGCCGGTGTCTATACATTAATTCACGCCAGTCGTAAAAAACGTGGCCAAATCATGTGACAACATGTTTATAACATATTGTGCCGACCCCACTTAGAGCGGGATAAAGGCAGGAGAACGATGACCTTAATCTATGAAAAATTGATAAAATGATTCATCCATATTTAGAGGGAATTTATATTTTCCTTTAGAAATAACATCACTAGCAAAAGATTACGCTTACCTTCAAATAAGGCAACTCAAGCCACTAGTTTGTAAAAGAAATAAACCACGTAAACGGATGAGCTTTCAATAGCAGCATTTTGCGGTTAAGCTCTCCGTAGAGGTTTCATTTACTAGAAGCTGTATCAATACATCACATATTTACTTTTGCTATGACTTTTTAATAGAACAAGTAAATATTACAATGACATCCTATTCTATGCTACCAATATTTTAAGTGCGAAAGTTTGTGAGTATGGGTGCATGTTACTCTATCACGGGCAATTCTCTGAACCAATATCGAATACATTTGGCTAATTATTCCTTATACACCGGATTAACATACAAATTATGTCAAAAAAAATATTACTTATGCAGGAGCACAATTCTTTAATAAAATACCTACTAATGTTAAACATGTAAGCTCGTTAAACTGCTTTAAATCACTTCTCGCAAAATACACATTTGAAAATTACACAGAATAAAAGTTTAAGAAAAACAAGTAATTTACAGTCAAACGAAAATTAAAACCGTTTAACGAGCATGTCTTTTGGTGACCGCCTAATTTAGTTAAGAGTTTGTTCTCATGTAAGTGGCCATTGGCTTTTTTTGAGAATAAATGATTTAAAAATCCTGTTAATGTTAAAGGAATAGGATGACATTGAAAAGCGCCATCTATGTATAAACTATCACGCGGCAACAGTCCACGAAGTTGCGGGTAAAAGCTAGTATTAAATAATTTATAGAATTAGGCGTTACTTTGTGTTGATCTATAATACAAAATTAATGAAAATATTATTTTGTTATAATCCGCAATAAAAGAAAATATATGCAATGTTAAATGTAGAGTGTACTATTCGTTTTCATACCTGATATATGCAGAATTTGTAAAAACTCATGCACTACCAAATAACACTACAGTACACAAGCACTGCACACATTCACTACAATCTCAACAATTGTTTCGCCTCGTAATCGAAGCATCATCAGGAGATAGACTCCACGTCATAATCGCAAAGCCGTGGAGTCTATTCTAATAGACCACCATAATATCTTACCAAGGTGTCGTTAAAGGCGACTAAGGTAAGTTGACGTCAGGCATGCAGCCGGTGGTAAAATACGCCGCCAAATCATGTGACATGTTTATAACATGTTGTGTTTAGAGTGGGATAATGGCCGGAGAATGATGAGAGGGCAAAGTATTTTAGTAGTAAAGACAATCTTTTGGTATAATCCGTAATAAAAATCGCTCTTATGAATTGAACTGGAAAACATTTGTGTATTAGCCGCCTCTGGCGCTAAACATTGCAGCTTTATGTATTTTCACGCCGCTCAGGTGTAACTTCTATGAATATTGTTCACACGTTGCCTCGGAGGCTTGAGAAATATTGTGATAAATGTGTATGAAAGATTATTATAACTTAAATAATGCTTAATAGGTTTCACTATATCATATATTCGGTATTTGCGTGTATTATAACTCTCATTTTATGATTATTTGTTGTGGCAATAAAAGATAATCCAGTGAGAAAAATACTAGATACGAGAATGTTATTTTGTTATTTTACAGAGAGTAATAGTTACATTTAAATTTTGGGTTTGTTTCAGTGAAAAAGAAGTTTGTATGATGACGTTATTTGTAGACGACTATAAGCTGTATGGTATATGATAAAATGGCTGCAAGAGAGGAAATTTTCAGTCTGTTTGCGAAATGGCAATCACATAGATTGCCATTTCGCACATAGCCCACAGTGAACCTTGCCAATTCGAAGAGTCTCTGTAGATCGGGTAGGCCTGTAAGGACTCTATCTTTAATTCTTAAAATTCAAAATTCAAAAATTCAAAATATTCTTTATTCAAATAAACTTGTAAACAAGTGCTTTTGAATCGTCAACTCTACTGCTGGTTCGGAAAGCTGTTCCTACCGAGAAGAGCCAGCAAGAAACTCGGCGGTTGCTCTTTTAAAAATATAATTCTTAATACTATTTACATTAAGTCGTTACTGTCTTGTACAGGTTCAAAGAGAGCTATATCCACACAGTCTTATCTTCCAAATAATCCTCAAGAGTATAGTAGGCTTTCTGTATCAGCCTCTTTTTAACAGTGTTTTTAAACTGATGTAATGGCAAAGCTGAAATTGATTGCGGAATTTTATTATAGAATCTTATACCAAAACCCACAAACGAATTACGTACTTTTGCAAGGCGCAAAGCAGGAGCCGCAAGCTTATGTCGGTTCCTGCTTTGTCTATTGTATACATCACCTATCGTTTTATAATTCTTTATATTTTTATGTACATAAATTAGATTGCTTAAAATATACTGTGAAGCAAATGTAAGAATACCTGTTTCCTTAAACTTCTCTCGCAGGGAATCACGCGGTCTTAAATTATAAATGCCACGTATAGCTCTTTTTTGTAAAACAAAAATTTTTTCACTATTCGCGCATTTACCCCACAGCAATATTCCATAAGACATAATGCTATGGAAGTAGGCAAAATAAACGAGTTTTGCTGTTTCGACGTCTGTGAATTGTCTTATCTTTCGAACAGCGTAGGCCGCTGAACTCAGTTTCCCTGCAAGAGTTGTTACGTGTGTGCTCCATTGGAGTTTTGTATCCAAAGATACTCCCAAAAATACAGTTGAATTTTCTGTTTTTAGTGGTACATTATTTAAAGAGAGTCTATTTGCTGTTTTTGCAGCATTAGGTAATGCAAATTCAATACATTTAGTTTTATTTGAGTTCAGTACCAAATTATTTAGCCTGAACCAATGAGCTACTTGCGATAAACCCCTGTTTACTTCGTCAATATTATCGTCATTTCTATTTACTTTAAAAATTAATGATGTATCATCCGCAAACAGTACAATATCGCAAATATTATGAATAAAATACGGTAAATCATTTATATAAACTAAAAACAGAAAGGGACCAAGGATTGATCCTTGAGGCACACCCATAACTAAGGCCGATCCGGATGACTGCACATCATTAATGCACACTCTTTGAATCCGGCTGTGAAGGTACGATGCAACGAGACGAAGTGCATTGTTTTTAATGCCATAATAGCCAAGCTTTAACAATAAAATTTCATGTTGAACGCAATCAAATGCTTTGGATAAGTCACAAAATACCCCTATGGCATTTTGTGAGTTCTCCCACTTCTTAAATGATTTAATCTTGTATGTGTACATAAATATATTTTTTCTGAATCTCGGAAATGGCTTCAACGGTTTAATGAAATTCAGCACGTAGAGAGTTTTATGGGAGAAAAATCTCGCTATCTCGCTAGGTTTTATTCAAAAAAATGTCGTTTTAACCTCAAATTAAAATCAAATCAAAATAATCTTTATTCAAATAAGCTCTTACAAGCACTTATGAATCGTCAAGGATCAATATGATTAATGAAGCTACAACTGGTTCGGAATGTTACCGAGAAGAACCAGAAAGAAACTCGGCAGTCAATCTTTTAAACATTTTCAATTTTACATAATCAAACCGCAGTCTTGTATGAAGCTGAAAGGATTTTCAAATTCAGGCTTTTTTATCAACCAAATAATCTTCAATTTTGTAATATACTTTACGCACAAGTACATCTCTTATTCTTAACTTAAACCTTTCTGTAGACTGGTCTAGTATGGATTGCGGTATTTTATTGTAGAAGCGAATACTGAGACCATACAATGAGTTGCTAACTCTGCTAAGTCGCGACACAGGTATCATAAGCATTTTATGACCTATTTTCGGGCATTGAAAAAAATGATAAAATATTAAACAAAAAGTAAATTTGAAAGTTAAAGTTAAAAATGAAATTTTAGCTGTCACCCGTTATTCTGTGCCCATTGGTTAACGGGCGGGCCAAAAAGTTTAAAACCGTCCTACATGTCACCGGCGCTTCCTTTCTTTTTTTTAATTGCATTTTTTTAAATCTTTAAAAAAATTACCAAGCAAGGCTCGGTCCGGGGAGTCATTTATTATACAAGCAGCATCGTAACTCATCCAATGTTAATGACTATATGCAAAACACTAATCAGGTCTTTAATAAAAATATTGTACATCACAAAATTTGCACCGTCGTTTGGTAATTCCACAGGCACATTTCAAAACTAACCATATGTAAAATAAGCCTAATGTATTTCCAATACATCAACGGGAGTGTCAATAATTTGTTACACTAACGCAAACAGACATCATTATTCGCCCTGTAACGTTCACGCGTAATTGATCAATTATTTCACTTCATTACGCCTCTGTGATCCGTCGTGTATACATTTTATTTATCCCTGAATTAGAAGGGGATTTGGAACGTTTAAATGTTGAATATATCTTACTTTTGTGGAGCTCCATAATGGGGTAAGGGATGAGCTACTTTTTGTAAGTCTCGGCTTTCGGATTTTAAGCTTTCGCGATTTATGTTTAATATAAATTAATCGGAATATACCGCTATTAAAAATAATTTTTATTACATAAGTAATGAAATACGATTTGCTATGACCCACCATAAAAGAAGATATATGTAATGCTAAAGGTAGAGTGTACTATCCATTCTCATAATTAATATAGGAATAAGTCGTAAAAACTAATGCACTATCCTATGGTAAAAAATATGCTCTTTTTAAAAAATCAGCTGTTTAAACATAAAAGAAGTTCGTACTCTTACGTTTACTAAATCTTTTATAAGTCTGTTAGAATGACAAAATTAGCCAAATTTTGATAATACTTTACTAATAAAAAGATGGCCTTATTTTTTCTTGTTACATCTTTGGTCTAAAATTGTATGATATATATTATTTGCTTCACAGTATATTTTAAGCAATTAAATTATTTCATGTAAAAATATAAAGAATTATAAAACAATAAGCGACGTATATAATAAACAAAGTAGGAACCGACATAAGCTTGCGACTCCTGATTTGCGCCTTGCAAAATTAGGTAAGATGTTTGTGAGTTTGGGTATAAGATTCTATACTAAAATTCCGCAATCAATTTTAGTTTTGCCATTACAGCTGCTTAAAGACACTATTAAAGATAGATAAAGATACAGAAAGCCTACTATACTGTTGAGGATTACTTAGGTGATAAAAATTCGTGGATATAGATAATGTTCGACCCTGTACAAGATAGAAGTGGCTAAATGTAACTAGTTGTAAGTATTATTTTGAATAAAGCAACCGTCGAGTTTCTGGCTCTTCTCGGTATGATCAGCTTTCCTAACCAGCAATAGAGATGATAATTCAAAACCAGTTGTTTACAAGTTTATTTGAATAGAGAATAATTTGAATATGAAAGTGTATTAGTTTCCTATGGTCTTATATCTCGTTAATTCGCCCTGTGTACGGCAAAAACATACCGTAGCCCTGATCAAGTATTTCATCAATTCGCCATGTTTAGGCGGACTCAAATGCCATTTACAGCGGTGTCAGTAAATTGGCACGCGTCAAAGGGTTTCGCTAGAATGATAATTGCGTGGTCGTTAATTCATAACCTGTATACGGTGCAATATGAATGTGGGTTGTATGGACTATTTATATAATCAAATGATACATTGTTGAAAATTTGTCCAATACATTTGTATATTTGATAGAACATAACAGTAGTCAGTAAGTTAATAATGACATATATGGTGATATATGATGGGTTATTAAGAAAACACAAGTACTTCAAAGATGCAACAAGATTACATTTATTACACTCAGACTTTATAATATACATGTGTCAAAGTAGCCGGTCGGAAGCGGAAAGAAGGGTTTACATTGATATGACAATGACAATGAATGACAGTTTAATATTGACATTTGTTTAGCTTTCACGCAAGAATCACACACCTTACACATGCAGGACAAGTCATCATACGTACCACAAAACGCTGCCAACACTAAAACTCCAAACAAGCACTACACACACACACTACCACAACCTCTACAATCGTTTCGCCCTGAAACTGAAGCATCACCAGGAGGATAGGCTCCACAAACAAAATCGTAATGCCTATTAATTATAGAATTCATTAATCTATAACAGGGGCATCAGCTTCATAAGCATTCAGTTTAAATAAAGTAGGCAATGGGTTAAGAGATTAACTCAGATGAACTTAAAAACGAAAGCAACGTTTAGATATCCAAGTCACCAGTTGTTTAAACTTTTTATTTTTACACGTCAGTTACGTAACAGGCGAAACGGAATGAAGCTATATTTTCGTATTCAGCAATCGGAACAATCGAAATAGATTTAGCAGTGAATTTGCGCGGGCGGTCTCGGTTGAACAATGTAGCCTCCAAGCGTATATGGACAAAAAAGTAGGCTTCGATACTTTTTCGTTTTTCGTGTGAACCCTGGGAAGGCACTAATGAGTTTTTCTATAAAGACTAGTAGGTCTAATTGATTATTATTCAAATTCAAATTCGAAATATTCTTTATTTAAATAAACTTGTAAACAAGTGAATCGTCGAATCTACTGTTGGTTCGTAAAGCTGTTCCTACCGAGAAGAGCCAGCAAGAAACTCGGCGGTTGCTCTTTTAAAAATATAATTCTTAATACTATTTACATTAAGTCGTTACTGTCTTGTACAGGTTCAAAAAGAGCTATATCCACACATTCTTATTTTCTAAGTAATCTTCAAGAGTATGGTAGGCTTTCTGTGTCAGCCTCTTGTCTTGTCTCTTATCAGCCTCTCATTGTCCTCCTGACCTAATCCCACTCTAAATGGGATCGGCAAAAGATGTTATTAACATGTTGTCTAATGATTCGGCTAGGAATTTTATGACCGGGCTGACGGCAACTTTCTTTAGTCGCCTTTTACGACATCTCAGTAACGAAGAAGGTGGTCTAAGTTACTCAGCTGGATGCTATACGGTGATTATAGGTCTAATTGATATTAACAAAAGTTATGACAGAATTATTTTGCTATAATTCGCGTTATGCTAAGTGTAGGAAACAAAACCGTTCTCAGACCTTATACATACAAGATTATTTAGCGCGTGTGTGGTGGATAGAAGCTCCAACCCTTATCTCTTATAAGGGGAGGAGAAAAAAGTCTTCAGTTGTAACGCGGCTTTTATTATCTATGCTAGTAGAATCTTTTAGTATCTCATCATCCTCCTGCCCTTATCTCACTCCGAGTGTGGTCGGCATAACATGTTTCAAACATCTTGTCACATGATTTGGCTACGTATTTTACGACTGGCTGCCTACCTGACGTCAACTTACCTTAGTCGATGTTGCGGCCATAATCATCTGTGGCTATACGAATGTTATGGGCCGATCATTGACGTGTGGGCGAAATGTCTGCTGCATACGCCAACTACGATCGTTATAAATTTAATTGTCATATTGTCATATGCATTCAAATGTCGTAACGCTAAGCATTGTACTCCTTGTAACTTGCTATCAATTATAACGACTTTTACGACTCCTCCGTAAGAAATGAGGGTACTATTCTATTCAGCCGGATACCACACGGCGTCTTGTCTTTTTTTTTGTCTTTTATTATTTATCCTTAGTTATATAACTTGATGTTGGTTAAAAGCTACGTCAAATTCATGCTGCAGCTGAATCAGTGCTGAGTGTCATTAGCTAATGACGCCCAGTTTATGCTGAGATGTGATGCCTTTCTAAGGCTGTATAAATTTAGATTTAGTGATATTTATACAGTTTTCAAATAAATATTTCCCTTTTTTTCCAAATTAATGACATATAAAGCAAAATGAGGAACCTGATATTAGGTTGTTGTATGTTTTTGTTGTATTATAGATAATTCGCAATACAAGATAATTGTTATATCTCGTGGGTGTATTTTAATCTATATATAGCGCTTTTCTATATTCCTATTCCTGTAGAATTAACAGGGTTTCTAATCAAATCAAATTAAAATAATCCTCATTCAAATAAGCTTTTTCAAGCGCTTTTGAATCGTAGAGGAACAATATGATTAATGAAGCTACAATGGTTCGGAATGTTGCACCAATGTTGCTTTTACCGAGAAGACTCAAGAAGAAACTCGGCGGTCAATATTTTAAACATTTTCAATTTTACATTATTGAACCGCAGTCCAGTATAAAGCTGAAAGGATAACTATAGCCTATATGTTACTCCGGTGGATAAAGAATAATTGTGTCAAATTTATTCGATATTGGATCAGAGGATACGCCGAGAAATTAGTACGATTTACGCGGGAAAACTTTGTGAAACTGATTTTCACGCGAACAAAACAACAGGCACGGTTAGAAAATATATAAAAATAACTTTGGATGATCTGTTTATCGCTTCCAAATGACGAATCACGTACTAATAAGTAATAACCATTATATGAAAGATAGATGTTTCGGATCCCCGCCATCCTATACAAATGTTTGCTTAGCTAATACCTGTCTAGGTACACTGTTCAAGTTGGGAACGGAAGAGTGGTTTGACCTACTTAGAAATTCCTTTTTGCTAGCGGCGTAACGTTTTCTGCAAACGTTCGTAACAGCATTTCGTTGCTTTCACGCTTTAGGTTTTATGAAAAAAAGGCTGTTAAAAACGCGTCAGTTATTTTACGCGTTAATTTGTGTCGTAACAATTTATTAAATAATTTATTAGTTAGGCGTTAATTTGTGAATATCCATAATTCAAAATTAATAATAAAATTTGATATAATCCGTGAAAAATAGAAAATATATGTAATATTAAATGTATGCCGTGTGGTATCCGGCTGAGTAGAATAGACCACCTTCATTTCTTACCTTATTCATAAGTCGACCCCCGTGTAGTATCAGGTTGAGTAGACCACCCTCTCTCTCCGAGGTGTCGTTAAATACGCCTAAGGTAAGTAGACGTCAGGCAGGCGGCCAGTCGTAAAAACGCAGCCAAATCATGTGACAGCATGTTTATAACATGTTGTGCCGACCCCACTTAGAGTGGGATAAGGGCAGGAAGATGATGAGCCATGAAGCGTAGCGTACCGCCTACAAAAAGAGATTTAAAAAGAGAAGATGTCATAGATTGTCTAATTTTCACTTTAATCACTTTAATACTAAGTGTGCTATATATACAAATATACAGGATAAACAAAACTAGCTCTTATATTTTGAGAATAGGAAACAACATATACATAATTTAGAGTATTTTTACATTTACTTTTACGTGAACGAAGTTTATAAACTTTTAATTAAGTTAAAATCACTCGCTGGTTTCATTTGATCCAAGTTCGTTTCATTTACCTTTGTATATCAACCTCGTTGGAAGGCTGTCTGTGAAAAAAACCCTTTGATGGCGCGCTAATTTATTGTACTGATAAGATTTTCATATTACGTTTTATTATAAAAGTAACGGCTTATTACTATACCACTACTGGATATAGGCTTACCATGCTGTTCCAATGCGGATTTGTAGGTTACACATAACCCCATAATTTTCTACAGATATACAGGTTTCCTCATAACGTTTTCCTTCACCGAAAAGCGTGTGATAAATTGCAACTATCAATTAGACACATGCGTCTTAACAGAAAACCTCATTGTTACCTTACCGGGATTGAACCTGTTACCAGTCGGAAGAGTCGCATGGTCTCACCGCTGGGTTATTACGGCTTTCTTATTTTTTCCAGAAATACATTTAGTTAAGTTTTGTAAATAATTAGTATAAAAAGTATTTTTATCGTTAAAAACTTGTTTCTTACATGTCTGGCTGATATATTACGAGTCGTGCATTTAATTAAAGCTATCTTCAGTTACGTAAAACTGTCCTTAATTAATTAAAAAATAATTAAATAAATAAGGACTATAAATGAATTCACTGATCACTTAAATGTATAAGTTAACTTTGACATAATTCAATCTTATATGTTGTTTTAAAAAAATGTATTTTCAAACAAAATAACTAATTAAATAGTTTAATTAAGATCTGGCTTTTTTAGTAATGGCTGACTTATCTGGCGCGGCGCGCTTGTTCAAAAAACAGGAGGAAACGATAACATTATAGTTTTTTCCCCTTCAAACTTGTTGTCACAAAACTTTAGTATCTCGGTCAAGGTTATGCATCACATAGGAAACGGAATGAAATGGGATACAGTCATTCACCCATCTGTATCTTTTATTCGAAACGTAAAATAATTCCTGTGGCTAAAGTAATTTACTAAATTAACTGCATTTTTTATGTAGGCTGCTAAGGTGTGTAGGTACCTGGAATGAAAATCAATTTCGTAAGGTCGATACCATACTGTATAATGTCACAAAATTGGGAGTAAAAAAAAAGCACGCTCTATCTCACAGTTTATTACCCGAATTCTAATTTTACCCAAATGTTATTTGTTTCTCATATCTATTTTTATGTAAAATCTATATCTATATGTATAAATTAATAACAAATTATTATCAGTATAATGAACCTTATTTTAAAAAATTATTATCTTGTGCCAAATGAATTTTGTACCTTCATCAAATTTAATGATTTGGTTAGAAGTTTGCTTACTTATTGACATATAAAATCATAAAAGTATTTATTTACTGTACATACATACTGTTAGAAAAGAGAAACAATAGCTCAAGTACAAAGACGGACTTATTCCTAAAAGGGATCTCTTCCAGTCAATCTCTTTTAAGTAACAGAAGGAAAAAGACAAAAAGTGAAATACGGGTAATATCGAAAGAAACAAAAAGAAAAATAACAAAAAAACCTGTACCTAGATGAATATTTCAGTGAAAACGCAAAGGATAATGAATTTACTTGTAAAACTTTGTCAACAAACTTAATTGACGTAAAAAAGTAATATCGGAAAAAAATAACACAATAAATGGAATAAACAGAATTGAAGTTAAATCAATTAAAATCACCCCATTGTTATACCATTTGCGATTTTCTGAAATCAATTTTATTGAAGCAATTTACAAAATATTCAGAATATTATAAAGGGATAGCGGTTAATATTGGCAAACAATAAAATGTATTGCAATTAAATTCAGCTCTTTGTGTTCACTGACCTCCACAATTGGTGGAATGGTCCAATTATCACTAAGGACATACCGTGACTTTTATCTATCTATACTATCATAACTTACTTTGGAAAAGCTAAATAAGAAAAGCTGTGATAGCCTTGCGGTGAGACTGTGCGACTGTTTACAAGGTTCGAACCCTAAGTAGACAATGAGTTTTTTTGTTAAAACTAATTTGTCAAACTAATAATTACAATTTATCACACGATTTTCGGTGAAGGAAAACGTCGTTAGGAAACCTGCATAACCTTGAGAATTTTTGGTAACTTACCAATCCGCATTAGAGCAGCGTGGTGGGATGATAATAAGAAACCCTAACCAAAGGAATATTTTGTGTGTTGGCGGCGTTTATCAATACGTGTGGTGACTTGCCTTACATGTCTAAAGTATGTGAATGCTGCCTGCTTCATACACTTAACATTACATAGATTCTCTTAACAAACGTGGATTACAGCAATACAATTTCATTGTAACTTCTGTACTATGGAGAGTAACGCCTAGTAACGCCTGCTTCTATAAATCGTCTATTTATTTCTATAAAACAATACAATACATTTTGTTAAAAAGGTATATCAATGTGATACATTAATTTAAACTTCTATGTAAAAATATTGATTGTTTTTAGATATCGACTCAGACATGTAATTTGGACATCACTATTTAAGCTCTCAAAAGTTAAATAAATGATTGGAAAAATTATAATTCTCCATAAGCCGATGACAGATAAAGTTTGATATAATAATTTTTCGTCTGGCAACAAGATAAAAACTACATTGTTAGGTTAAAAGTCATCCAGTGAAGTAATAATTGTGACTTTATTACTTTGCACTGTATAATTCTGTAATGAAACGACAATTTGAATTTAGAATATATTACCACAGTTAAACCAGAGATTAGCGCATTAAGCCAACGTATGAATAATGGATCGCACATTGCTGTCTGTAACCGAATTATGGCATATTATGACATATCTGCAGCAGAATATACTCTATAAATGTTGTTTCAGGGGGAAAATTTAATTATAATGTAAAAAATAAAAACTAGGTAATTCTTAATTCAAATAAACTTGTAAACAAGTGCTTTTGGATCGTCAACTCTACTGCTGGTTCGGAAAGCTGTTCTTACCGAGAAGAGCCAGCAAGAAACTCAGCGGTTGCTCTGTTAAAAATAGAATTCCTATTACTAGTTACATTTAGTCATTACTGTCTTGTACAGGGTCGAAGAGTAGCTATATCCACATACTTATTCATATTCGCTTCATTACTCATATTGATCCTTGACAAAAGCGCTTGAAAGAGCTTATTTGAACAAATATTATTCTAATTTGATTTGATTATATTGCTATGGATTCTTTTATACTTTTTATTTATTGAACAATATTTTTGCTCACTGTTTTCAGGATTACTTTAAAGTTTAGCAAGTGATGCTTGAATCGGAAACAGAATTCACATCGAGATATTCATATCTGTTTCTTTCCATTTCAAACTAACTTTTGACAACTTTGTATAAAAGGAAATTCAATTTCAGTGAACTTTTAAATTGCTGGTATTTTATTTCCGCTTATTTAAATAAAATGGAATAATAAATTTTCCATTTTATTATAATTGATATCCGAACGGCGAAACCTCTACTACAAACAAATTGAGCGGTTGTTGATTCTATAATGTTCACTTGCTAATTAAAATCGGTTTTTGTTTTACTTTGCGAAAGTAATAATAAAATTATTAAAAATTATATGGTGTAACACGACGTACTAGGAACACCTGATTCCGCACTCAAAACTAGATGGCGCCACTCGTCGTTTGCTCCGCGCTATCGAAGTGCTTTCATAGTAATATAAGAAGTCCCCATACATTATAAGTTCAATATCGCCTATCAGTTCCTAAGCTTACACAGTGCATCCTACTGGAACACTACGCCTAGCGCAACTGTAAACGGTGCATCTTCCGGTACATCCAATTAAGGAATGCTGTGAAGGACCCCGTCCGCGATACTATATGTATAAGTGACGATTAAACTCTTGTACCTGTCACCTGTACGTATTCTTTCCCCCATTCGTCGAGTCGGCGTATTACAATGGTAAATTTACTTACTTATATGGTAAATAGCAAATATAAAAGTCTCTCTCTCTCCCCTTTTGGAGAGGGATTTGGTACTAAGACCTACGCTGCTCCAATGAGGGTGGTAGGTTACACATCTCCTTTGAATTCTCTAGAGAAATGCAGGTTTCCTCACGATGTTTACCTTGACCGAAAAGCGCGTGATAAATTGCAATTATCAATTAGAGACAAAAGTTTTAATAGAAAACTCATTAGTGCCTATCCGGGGTTTGAACCGGTGACCTTCTCGAAAGAGTCACATGGTGTCACTGCTGGGCTATCACAGATTATAAAAAAAATATAACTAAATAGCCACATAGGGGGTTAACTCACCTAAGCCGTTTTTTACACCTAGTTAAGAAAGAGGGCGCTCCATTCTACTCAGCCGGATACCACACGGCAGTCTTCTTCATCGTTTATTTAATTAATTGATAACCATAGAGATATTAAAAAAAATTTAAACCTTTTTGTATTTAATGTAACTTACAACATTTTATCTCGGATATACGTCACGTTGTAGTGTAATAAAAGTGCTCGGGTCTGGTATGGAAATTACGAGCATAAACCCTTTATAGCTTTCAAACGATGCCATTTTATGAATTAATAACTGTTGTGTGAAATTTATATCCTTGAATCCTATCTTCGTAACAGATTTATATTACTTATAAAACGTAAAATTTTAGCCTGTGTCATGAAGGGTTTGTACAGCCTATGAACAAAAAATACTTTAGGTATTGCTTGTTCAATAAAGTTATTCACAAAAACACAAGTTATTCTTCATGGCTAATGTAACTAATGTAACAAAGTCTTTGGTTAATTGCTAGAATAACCGTATCATAACGTATCGTTGGACAAATTAACAACAATCATAAACTTCGCATCTTAAATATGCTCGAACAGATTTGAACTTCGCGTATTTGTTTTGTGCTATGTTTCCAACGCAGTTTGAAGCAGGAGTTTTGCGATGCCAGCGTAACTTTATTGCGAATTGTCCAAGTTATACAAATGAAACGTAACATACTGAATTTATAGGAAAGTAGTGTATTCAGAATACAGTATTGATACGATAAGATGTGGAGAGTGCATGCATATGAGATGAGAATGGCAGATTTTAAACTTTTGCGATTCATAGTAATTAATATATAAACAAACGAGTCACATCATGATAACCTTGAGTTACCTCTGTATAAGGATCGACGTTTCGGCAGAGTTGTATCCATTGTGGTCACGAACTGACTCTGGACTAGAACTGTCAATTCGATGTCGAACCTTATACAAAGGTAACTCGAAGTTATCGCGAGATGAGAATGTTTAGTTGGATGTCTGGTGTGACAAGACTGGGTAAAATGCAAAATCACGATGGTATGGACATGATTAATAGATGGAATGCTATGGACATAATAAGGCGGGATGAAACTCATGTGACGAAACAAATGTTAAATATGAATGTTCTTGAATACGTCACCAGAGAGAAGCGGAAAAAGAGATGGTTGGATTGTGTGAAATATCACACTCCTTTTATATTCATTTCATACTGAAATGTATACAAAACGAGTAGCGCCAGAATTAACGATAGGCAAGAATGGAATTGAAAAACATGTTGTGCCAAATACACAGAGTAGGATAAGGGCAGGCGAATTTATTGATGATATTATATATACCATTTCACTTTTTATCTCCTAACTGCTTAATTTTACAGTAACATGGTTACGTAATATACCTTAATATCACAGTTGTTGGATATACTTTTTTATCCAACAAATGTGATAAGCTAGAGTTTACATATTATTGGTATTTCGTGCAAATTAAAATAGTAAGTAAAATTAAAGTAGCGATCTGTAGTTATCCCCATGCTGGACACAAACTCCTTCTCTTGAAAGAGAAAAATTGCCTCTTGTAAGATCGGACTACAACTTAGGACGACGTGTAGTGGAGGACTGGGTGTAAGGTGGACTTCATGTCTTAGAGATTGTATCGAGAAAACTGAGATTTCGTCTTCGCCGTTGAATGATGGAAATGCTTAGGTTTAAAAATCCTTTCAGCTCATACAAGACAGCGGTTTAATAATGTAAATTGAAAATGTTTAAAGATTGACCACGGTGTTTCTTGCTGGTTCTTTTCGGTAAAAGTAACATTAACCAGTTGTAGCTTCATTAAATCTGATTGATCCTTGATGATTCAAAAGTGCTTGCAAAAGCTTGAATAAAGATTATTTTGATTATTTTTGATGTTGCTATGTTTGTAAGATTGAGGTGTAAAACTAACGGGCGACTAAGGTAAAGTGAACCGTTGTGTTTTATCCGGCTGAGTAGAATAGACCACCTTTATTACTGAGGTGTCGTAAAACGAGACAAAAGTAAATTGATGTCAGGTAGTAAAATACCTAGCCGAATCATGTGTCAACATTTTTATAACATAAGGGCATGATGATGTTTGTAAGATGCTCGTGCACAAAATAGACTCTCGATTTACATATTACGCAATTAACTATCTATAGTAATTAAAGGAGGGGTTGATGTGTGTAGGACGACCACCACAAACCTTTAAGTTTGGCAATTTAGCTTAGTTCTAATGTTTGAGATCCTATTATCTATTGCGATAAGTCAATATAGATTGGGAAAATTTATGTTTACAAGGTGCAGTTACATTATCTAACTAAACGATCTTTTATTAGTTTAGTGAATTGGTTTAACTTTTTGGTTTGCTTTGGATGCTAGTATAGAAGGGCTTTTACACAACATGTGTATGTCAGCCCTATTATACCCTAAAACTAGACTAATCACACTATTGTAAGGAGCTTATCAAAAAGAGCTTGAACAAATTGCATGCTTCCTCCGAATCAGGTTTTGACAATATCCTATGGAAGGCACCAACTTGCAATTTGTTCAAGCTCACTGAATTTAAAATAGAATTCCTAGCCGAGTCAAATCGGGAACATTCCATCAGCCAATGATGTATGTCATCGATTAGATGACATATATCGCACAAGGGGGAAGTAGTTTTTCCCATCAAAAACTTAAATTTGTTGCTAGGAATGTGTCCCGACCTGACACGGTGAGCAAATACTAACAATTTCCTACTAATTTGACTCTTATACCACCACGGTTTATGAGGAGGCTCACACTGCAGTGTCCTATACCAAATCCCTTTCTCCAAAGATTAATTAAGTTATAGGTCTACTTAGCCGTAGTCTTTAGATATGAAAATTTTATTGGTAGTATAGTGGTATGTATGCTCGCCTGTCACGCGGTAGACCGGGGTTCGATTCCCCGCCGAGGACTAAAGCGGCGGTAGTGGAATGGCTAGATTGACGGACTTGCGATCGAGAGGTCGTGGTTCCAAATCGCGGCCATTATACTACCGATTTGAACCCACTCCTAACACAAGTATTGAGCTTAGCTGGAGGGGTTAACAAGTTTACTATATATAATTTTTTTTAAATTTTTATTATTATCCAATATAATGAGACATAATATAAACATATATAAACACACCTTTCAAAAACCACGCAGAGTTTATATGAAGATGTGGAATTCACATTATTTTTCTATATCTATTTCTAATAATTCTTTTTTTCAAAGCCTATTGAAACTTATTAAGTTAACAAGAGTTTAAATAGAGACAGTTATAATTACTACTTAGAATACTTAGAATACTAATAATTACTTTATAGTAATTTGTAATCCAAATTGCTAATAACGTTTAAAAAAAATTAAATGAAAATCATAAAATTCGTTCACAGAATCTCGACGAAGTTCTTTCAATCCTGTATACGCTACATTTTCTACAGTTATACGCTGTTGTTTCAGAGAATCAATACGAGGCCGGCTGTATTCTTAGCTAGGCGAGTGTTAGGTCGCGTTTTGCGAAAGTGCAATGTTATTGGGCATAAATTTTTGCAAGCTTTTTTATATTATATGAAACTAGCTGTGCCAGCAGTTTCGCTCGCACGGAAATCAGTATGTTTAAATTTAATTTTTTCACGAATTGAAATTTTTGACATAAAAGTAGTTATCGTGAGTTAATTATAAGAGATTTTTGAATTACTTTCACCGTTTACTTAGCGTACGCAAGGACAGCTTTAAATTTTGCCGTTTTCGCAATATATTAGTATATCATTGTTGGTTTACGTGGCACACACGACTAAAGCTCCCAGCAGGCGAGTTTTTTTTACAAGTTTTTAATCTCTTCGACACAATTTACATGAAACCGTAACGCAATATTAACCTAAATCTTCCAGAAATCTGCACTATCTTTAAGAAAAAACCGTAAAAAAATCCGTTCAGTGGATTTTAAGAAAATCGATTAAATACAGACAGACAGTTTATGGGGACTTTGTTTTATAATAAGTATAGATATAGAAGTATAGACAATCCGCGTTAAAAGATAATACAGGTATCATTAGTAATAGCCCTGTGGTATCCGGCTGATTAGAATAGACCACCCTCATTTCTTAACGTCGTCCTCCTGTTCTTATCCCACTCTAATTGGGGTCGTCACAACATATTACAAACATGCTGTCACATGATTTGGCTGCGTTTTAACGACCGGCCGCCTGCCTGACGTCAACTTACCTTAGTAGTATTTTACGACCCCTCGGTAAGAAAGAGGGTGGTCTATTTTATTAAACCGGATACCACACAGCGTACCCTCATTTCTTAACGAGTTGTTGTAAAAGGCGACTAAGGTAAGTCGACCCGCCGGGTGGTATCCGGCCCAAAAAAAATCCGTTTAGTAGATTTTGAGAAAATCGATTAAATAGAACAGACAGACAGCTTATGGAAACTTTGTTTTAGAATAAGTATAGATGCACTAAAATGTCGTTTGGTCGCAGCCTAACCGGTTGGGAACTTTTGTCGCGAGAAGGGCTTAATCACAGTGATTTATTACACAAAGTTAAGTGACCTTTGAAGAGCGATAAATAACAATTTCGCCTTCGTTTGCTTTAAAAATTTTGTTGAATTTAAAAAAAAGGAATAATTTAATCGGACAGCTCCTTACTCTTTAATTTGAAATTCAGGATTGTTTTTTGAATGGGTTTTTACAGTTAGTATATTTACAAATGTATACAGATGATATATGTACATATATAATATTAAATTATATATTCTGTATATAGAAAATAGTATCTGCGTGACCCATTCTTGCTCTGTAATTTTTTTTAATTTAATAACTGGGACTTGATATAGGTATTTTCACATAGGTATTTTCACTTCTTGAGTACGCCCATTATCCACTGAGCTATCACAACTTTACAAATGATTGCTAAAATAGTATTTATATTCTATTTAACATTTGAGCATTTTTTCAATGCCCAAAAACAGGGATACAACGACATTTTTTTATTGAAACCTAGCTAGATCGATTTTCCCCCCAAAACCATAGAGGGTCTTGGGGGGAAAATCGATCTAGCTAGGTTATAGGTAGGTAGCTATACTGAATTTCATGAAAATAGTTTCAGCCGTTTCCGAGATTTCAATTTTAAAGATCACTCATTTACATATTAAATATATTCTACGTAGATGTCATTATTAGCATTTAATAATCGCTCGAGTTTCGGCAGAAGACTAGAGATACTAAAAGACCTATATCCGACATTGAACGGTTGAAAATATAAAAAAAATATTTCACATAAATATTTCATTCTTCTGTAAGCCTAAACAAAGTACTTAACTTTAGAACCATTTGCTGTGAAATGACAAGCAATTTGCCGCTCTGTTCTAATACGTGCGATAAAAAAATAAAATTAAAAGAACAACGTGCATGTGAAACAGAATAATGCCAGTGTAAAATAATGCGGCGGCTCCAACAAAGCTGGGAAATAATTTTCCACACACTATAATATAGTGTAAGCAATTAAAGCACACTTTAAGCCATTAAAAATACATTTATATAAACAAAATGAGCGCGGCTTTTTGAACGTTTACTTTGGTAATGCAAATATTTTGTACATGCAAGCCCCGCAATGCGCGGTGAGGCGGCGTCGGTTAAATCAAATGTTTTATTCAAATAGTCTTTTGGAAATTTTGTTGGGTTAGTGGGTGACAAAGTTACCTCGCATTCATTATAATATAATGCGATATCCATAATATTATGAATGCGAAAGTCTGTCTGTCATTTTTTGACGCTTAATGTTCGTGACGTCAATTTACCTTAGTCGCCTTTTATGAAACCTCGGTAAGAAATAGGGTTGTGTATGCTACTCATCCGGATACCATACGGCGGGTTCACTTACTCTAACCGCCTTTTAGATACCTCGGTAAGAAATGAGGGTGGTCAATTCTACTCATCTGGATACAACACGGCAGGTCTACTTACCTAAGTCACCTTTTAGACACCTCTATAAGCAATGAAAGTGGTCTATACTACTCGGCCGAATTCTACACGGCAGGTAAACTTACCTTAGTCGTCTTTTACAACACCTCGGTTAGCAATGAGGGTGGTCTATTCCACTCATCCGGATACCACACGGTGGGTCAACTTAATCGCCTTTTGCGACACCTTGGTAAGAATTGATTGAGGTCTATTCTACTCTGCCAATACCATACGGTTTATCGTTATTTTATTTTCATCTTTTTTATATATTTCTTTGTGTGCGTTATTCTTAAAATATTCGAGTTTTTTTTTCAATCTTTATTTGTTAGAGATACATGTCAGCCCCATTATAACCTAATTACATTTACTAAATATTATTACATATAATAAAATTACAAATTATTATGGATAATTTTTGAGAGAAGCACTAATAAACTCATAAACCAAATGGCCGAACTGCACAAAGAAGCTAAAATTGAATTAAATAACCGATATTCATTACATTTAAATTTATCCTACAAAGTAGTATTTATATTTATTTGTACTTATATTTATATATATTTCAATTTATTATTTTATCGATTTTATGTAATTTATTTTATTATAATATAAAAGTTCAATATCTGTCAAGGTCTGATGAAAGCAAACTGTTAATTTCAGTCACACGGATCCCACGACACAGGTCTCCTAGTGTGGGGTCCACTGAAATAAAAATTGGGAAAATGCTTCACAAAAAATGTAACACAGAAAAAAATCTGTGTATTCTGTGACACCGCCAGACTCACAATTCGGCGAATCAGTTTTGTTCATCAAATAATATTCGACTTATTTTATTTAACTTTGCTACTGATAAGACTAAATAAGAGCTTTAACATTCCCTTTATTTATTCCCACAAACGCCTCGCTGTATTATCGATAAGCATTCTGTGAATCTTCCTATTTCCCCTGATTTGCCTAATGCTTTGCTAATAGCACCCACGCCGCATTGCCTGCCTGATGCACCTGAAAATGAATATATTCATGAATCAGATGTACGAGTACCTGTCTAATTTAATTTGATATCTTTAATATTTATTGAATATTTAAATGAGTTAATCCTGTATGTTTATATATATGTCGGATCAGGGGCCCCCTGATCCGACATATATATAAACATATTGAGATCAGAATCCTCTGCGTCGGACATATCATCATTCTCCTGCCCTTATCCCACTCTAAGTGGGGTCGGCACAACATTTTATAAACACGCTATCACATGATTTGCCTTTTCGATGTCAACTTACCTTAGTCGTATTTTACGACACCTCGGTAAGAAAGAGGGTGGTCTATTCTAATAAACAAGATACCACACGGTGGGTCAACTTACCTTAGTCGCCTTTTACAACACCTCGGTAAGAAATGAGGGTGGTCTTTCTGCTCAGCCGGATACCACACGGCGGGTCGACTTACCTTAGTCGCCTTTTACAACACCTCGGTAAGAAATGAGGGTGGTCTTTCTGCTCAGCCGGATACCACACGGCGGGTCGACTTACCTTAGTCGTCTTTTACAACACCTCAGTAAGAAATGAGGGTGGTCTTTCTGCTCAGCCGGATACCACACGGCGGGTCGACTTACCTTAGTCGCCTTTTACGACACCTCAGCAAGAAATGAGGATGGTCTATTCTACTCAACCGGATAACACACGGTGGGTCAACTTACCTTAGTCGCCTTTTACAACACCTCGGTAAGAAATGAGGGTGGTACTATCCTATTCAGCCGGATACCACACGGCGTGCGTCGGACATATGTGTGGTAATAAACGGGCAGTACAGTATAACAATAAACGATTTAATAATTTAAATTTAACACAATCAGAGCAACGAGTCGTAAAACAATTCCCGGACGAGTTACGCGCTCGGCGGCTGGCAGCGAAGTGAAGTTAGTGCCACTTGCCAGCGGTCTGCATGTCCAGAATTTGTCAAAACGTTATATTCCACAGATAACGCTTGCGGCTCGTTGTTACAATAATGCATTATCTGTTACATTCCATAGACAAATGCATTATCCGTTACTGGCCACCGACATATAAATATATTTTCTGAATCTCGGAAACGGCTCTACCGATTTTATTGAAATTCAGTGTGTAAAGCGGTTTTGGGGGAGAAAAATCGATCTAGCTAAGTTTTATTTTAAAAAATGTAATTTTTTCCCTGTTTTCGGGCACTAAATTTTTTTTAAATTTACGTTGAGTATAAAAACTATTTTTGCTGTCAAACGTAATGTCATGGTAGCTCATTTGGGGAACGGGCGGTTTAGACTGGTGAAAATACTCAGTGGTCGAGCGCCACCTGCCCGATTATTTTTTTAATTTTTATTTAATTTTTTTTATATCTTTAAAAAATTACCTTTATTATGAAGTTTCAAGTTACAAAAAAATATTTTCTTAGAAAACTAGTACTTATTTTTTTGCATCAGGCTTGTTTCTGCACGTTTTCCGTTGTACGTGAGACATTAACTGATGACCCGTGAAGTATACTTTACTCCACCCATCCGTGCTTATCGTAGAAGCTCAGATTGCGTAAGGAATTTTTGTTTGTTTCAAATTTATGTTCTTGTTTGATCGGAATCTTTTGTACAACATCCACAAACAATAGATATAGATTCAAGTAGGTATCGCAAAATATGGTGGGTTGATAATTATTTTGTTGGTTACAAACATGATTTGTGTTAGTCTTTACATTCAATTATAATAATAGTATGCAAAATTTATATAACAATATATGTCGTGCAGTAATTAAATCTATTTAACTAAAAAAGGAGTTAAATTGACAATGTCATATATCTATTAGTAAATGTCGGAATACATGCAGAAAAGAAATACATATTTCTTTAATATTTAAATGTATTTACCTATATACTTAATATATTTTCGGAATCTCGGAAACAGCTCAAACAATTTTTCTAAAATTCAGTATGCAGAAGGGGGAGTAAAATGGAGAAGGTTTTATTTGAACTTTTGAAAAAAAATAGTTTTATCCTTGTTTTTGGGCATTAAAAATACTAAAAGTCAAGTCAAGTCAGCGTAGCTTACTCGGGGAACGGGTGTTCGCGAGAAATGTAAATACCTAGAAACGAGCCCCGCCCCACCTATCCTATTATTTTTTTCTTTTTTTTCGAATTTGCTATTTTTTTTATAAAAAATTACAGAGCAAGGCTCGGTCACCCGAGCCACTAGCACTTTCTAGAAGTCACATATTAATATTTTTCTTTAAAACATTTGTAGATAATCTTTGAAGGTCTGGTAATTAGTTAAATATTTGTATAGACTTACTATAGTAAGCATTATTTATCAAAGTAAGTATAAAAAAAAAATATTCAAACACGATACCGTTTCTTAGCTGTGGTAGCCCAGCGGTAACACCGTGCGCCTCTTTCGAGGAGGTCTAGAGTTCAAACCCCCGGCAGGCACCAATGAGTTTTCTAGTAAAACTTATGTGTCTAATTGATAATTGCAATTTATCACACGCTTTTCGGTGAAGGAAAACATCGTGAGGAAACCTGCATATCTCTAGAGAATTCTGGTGATGTGTGTAACCTACCAATCCGCATTGGAGCAGCGTGGTAGGTCTTAGCTCCCATCCTTCTCTCCAAAAAAAAAAAACGGAGAGAAGAGGCCTATGCCCAGCAGTGGGATAGTAACAGGCTGTTACTTACTTTTTTACTTTTTTACCGTTTCTTAGATTGTAATAGAGTTAAAGTTTTATCATACAAATATTGCAAGTTTTTGAGTAAATTTCACAACTATAATTAAATAAATTTAACCATACTTATAATTGCAAATTCAGTTTCTTTTTTCATGAAGGGATAGAAAACCAACAAACACATTTAAGAGGTTTGTGTTAAAGGAATTTTATATCATATACTTTTGGTATATAGCAATAATGAATAGAAATACCAACCAAGTTTGGCAGTACTGCTGGCTAATTACAGAGTTATTTCTACAACAATTTATGATAAAATATTGTGAGATTTCCCGCAATTAGTGGCTATTCTAGTAATTATTGTAATGAAAGACGTAAATTAAAATTTTCTTCTTCGTCGAGAATATTTTAGAAAAAAATCTATTGAATATATATACAGGCTGCAATGTGATATTGCTACTTTTGTAAATAATAAACACAACTAGTAAAGTTAATGATTTTTTAAATTTCGTAAAGCAAAACATTCATTAATTTGTGGGCGCAGTCATCATTAGGGGAGTAATTTAGCGATTCGCGCTTACTTGTTTTTGAGATCATTCATTTGTTGTAAACACCATGTGTATATTGTTTACGGACGATATTTATATATTTGTGAGGGTTAAAATTTAGTTGATTGTTCTTATTCAGCCAAGATTAGGTGTTTCTGTTGAATATTATCTAGCGTATATAGAAGATATGTCTTATCATCTTCCTGCCCATATCCCGCTCTAGGTGGGGTCGGCACAACATGTTATAAACTTGCTGCCACATGATTTGGCTGCGTTTTTACGACCGGCCGCCTGCCTGACGTCAAATTATCTCAGTCGTATTTTACGACAGCTCGGTAAGAAAGAGGGTGGTCTATTCTACCAAACCGGATACCACCGGTGGGTCAACTTACCTTAGTGGTAGAAGAAGAAGATATGTCTATAGAACCTATATCTATAACTAGCTGTGCCTGCGGCTTCGCTTGCGTCAAAATCAGTATGTCACAAAATACACAAAAGTCGTTATTATGGGTTAACCATATGATAGAGACATGCTGTTGCGGACTTTTGTATGGTATTTTTGTAGATCTACAATTCTCTTGTACGTTACTTTATTATATCTTGTAAAGGCGTCATTACAATAACTTAGGTAACACTAACTGTAACGTTCACTTATTTTTTAACTTAACTTATTTTTTTAGAAGATGAATCAATAAAAACTATTTTTTGTTCTTGTGAATTATGTACATCACTCTAAGTGGGGTCGGCACAACATGTTATGTTATAAACATGTTTTCACATGATATGGTTACGTATTTTAGGAACGGCCGCCTACCTGACATCAACTTACCATAGTCGTATTTTACAACACCACGGTAAGAAAGAGGGTGGTCTATTCTACTTAACCGGATATCGCACGGTAGGTCATTATGCACATTATACGCAAATAAAGCTAGAGAAACTATCTATTACTGTAGACAATTCTAGGAATGTTTTTAGAAACAATCCGAACTTCCCGCGATGGGTTTGTAGCACACAAAGAAACATTTTCTCTTTCGACCCGATTTTAGCAAACCATTAATCCTTACTAAGAATTTAACGCTTTAAAGATAAGAGTAAATTTTAAGCGTATTCTATTTACTTAACCAACTTTGGCTGCTTGACTTGTAACACTCACCAGTTTTTAAACGGAGCAACTGACAGTTAATGTATAGGACCGGTTATACTCACGTCTTATTCTATCGGGTTAGCCCGACTAGTTTCGAACCCATCCGGGGCTCTTATTCATGAGCTCTTTACACGACGTTATCACGGCGGGAAAGGGAGCAACTGACATACATAAATACATCTGTTCAAAGCATATTACCAAACAATGTACACGGGGAACCTGTGGACAAGATATTCGCTGAAAGCTCTAGATACCCTAAGGGTGCAGTATAATAACGGCTTCAGAATACTGTTGGGGTTGCCGCGGTTTTGTTCCGCGTCAAATATGTTCGCTTATACGCAAACAAATTGTTTTCAAGCCGTCATAAGGAAGAAGACAGCATCTTCACTAACAAGACTGCTGTCCAGCTCCAATAGTATTCTGAAGACGTTAATATGTAAGATGGACTCGCCTATCATGCATCATTTTACGAAGGTGCTTGTGTGGCAGTCCTGAAGTTTTTAATTGTTTTTTTTATACTACTAACATCTTTAAGTCTAATTTAAATTATATTTTTTATTATTATTATTATCATTTATTTCTCTTAAACCTAACTTTTTACATTTTTAAATATTTCTAATTAAAAAAAAATAATTTAAAAAAACATTTAAAAATATAAAAAATTGTCGTCCGCCGGGAACGGGGAAACATCCCGAGTTGCCGGTGGTCAGGGATCCAGAGTGAGGAACTTCCTCACAATGCGCGCCGTTTCGAGCAATACTGCCTTCTGCATCCGACACTTGATCCAACTGTTTAGCGAAAGCCTCTGAAAATGTTGGTCGAGGCTCTTCGCAATCAGACCGTTAACCGACACAACAATAGGAACAATTATTGTTGAGTCAACATTCCACATGGCGGTTATCTCATAAGAATATTATTATTATTATTATTATAAAGACCGTTAAGTTATATATCCTTGTTACAGGGTAAGTATAATTATTGCCCAGGATTAATCGTTATGAACCGAATCTGAAGACAGTAAGTAATATAACGATACATGTCAATTAAGTCGAGAAAAAATCTGGCCTCTGAGAGCTATCTTGGCGTACGCTGTCTAAACCATTGAAGTTACACAAAGATGATGTACCGTAGGATTATTTATCTTGAATAGTTTTAAATAAAAGTCCGCGATAGCATATATCTGTCTTTTATGTGGAAGCCACTATGACCAAAACTGTAAACTATAAATTTAATTAAATGAGATACTATTTTACAAACTATAAAATTACGCTGTGTGAGATCCGGCTGAATAGACCGCCCTAATTTCATACCGAGGTTTGTAAAAGGCGACTAAGGTAAGTTGATCCACCGTGTAATATCGGGTTGAGTAGAATAGACCAACCTCTTTCTTACCGAGGTGTCGTAAAATACAACTAAGGTAAGTTGACGTTAGGCAGGCGGTCGTAAAATACGTAACCAAATCATGTGACAACATGATTATAATATGTTGTGCTGACCCCACTTAGAGTAGGATAAGGGCAGGTGGATGATGATTTAGAAACTATACAATTCCACCCGACCGAAGCCGCGGGTAAAAGCTAGTATCGAGTAGGTAATTTTAAATTGCGAGTCTGCTCTAAAGTGATATATAAAATCATGTGCTTACTCGCTCCACATGTGCACGTGTAAGATATTATAAAAGTTTTCCCGTAAAATTTTACTGACTTCAATTGAATTTTAAACTTATTCCGTGTAGTATCCGTCTAAATAGAGTAGACCACAGTCATTTCTTACCGAGGTTGGGTAAAAAGCGACTAAGGTAAGTTGGCCTACCGTGTGGTATCCAGCTGAGTAGAATAGACCACCCTCGTTTATCACCAAGGTATCGTATAAGGCGAGTAAGGTAAGTCGACCCACCGTGTGGTATCCGGCTGAATAGAATAGACCAGCGTCATTTCTCATTGAGGTGTCGTATAAGGCGACTAAGGTAAGTCGACCCGCCGTGTGGTATCCGGCTGAGTAAAAAAGATCCTCATTTAATTAAAGAAATCTTTTATTATTAACTCATGATAACTACTTTTCTGTTCAAAGTTTCAAATCGGAAAAAAAAAGTTTCAAACTGATATCCGGGCGAAGCTGCTGGCACAGCTTGTATTTAAAAAAATTACCGAGTAAGTCTCGATTATTCGGCCATTAAAATTTATGAGTTTATTCGTGCTTCTCTCACAGATAACCATAATATTTAGATATTTTATTGTATGTATTGATATAAAATTTACGACCGGCCGCCTGCCTGACGACAACTTACCTTAGTCGTATTTTACGAGACCTCGGTAAGAAAGAGGGTGGTACTATTCTATTCAGCCGGATACCACACGGCTTGTAAGTGGCAGATATTAAAGTCTCTAGAAAATAAAGATAAAATAAAAAACGGTTGCCTGTAAAGTCGGTTTTACGGGCAAAGATTTTACGTGACAACGTCTTTTTAAATGTGATGGATTGGAGTGGAAGAGAGACGCAAGGCATTCGCCAGTCCGGCGGGCCTCTCTTTCGTTCGGTGACTCATCGTAACAGACGTGAGCGGGCGTTACACTTTTTCATGAGTGACTCCAAGCCGCAACCTAATTTAAGACGTTGTCACGTCAAAAAGCCTCGATTACCCAGGTACTAAACCTTTTAAGCAAGCAAGTAATATCGCGGTGTTAGACACCCTAATAAACCAGCGATACTCATTATTTATTAAATCGGAAATGATATAAAACCACAGAGATGGAGGAAACTTTGGTGCCGAGGCTTAATGATGTTATCTCGCAGTTGTTCGCTCTCGCACCTTGCGATCGATAGAGTTCGTTGCGCCGTTCATTATAGCGGCTTTTTCCCTTATTACTGAATTTCCATTATGTACCAAAAGATAATTATGAACTCTGAAACAATAGGCAGTTGAGGATATGACCGTTTTTCGTAATTATCACGAAAAAAGTGAGTTTCCAAAAAAAAAAATATTAGGTACACAAAGTAATGATAATGTTACTTTACTTAATTAATACCATTCCTTTAGTATTCCCTAATATTATAAATTGATTAAATATGTACCTCCGTTAGTTACTTTAAAACTTCATGAATACGATTTTAAAATAACGTTATTTTTAATATATTTAATAAATAAGAAAAGATTTTCTCAAAGTCAATAATTTTTATTAACAACTTGTCAACTTAACAAATCACGATATCTTCAAATGGCGTTACACTCTCCTCTCCACGCCGCACCGCACCTCTCCGCCCGTCAACATACCTCGCCACAGCTTTCTTCGCGTCTTAATGCTACAACTTTTGCTCCTCCTTTTTGATAATTGATATAATATACCCCCCGTGCGATACCTGTTGTATAAAATATATCACGGAGGGCGGGTACCTAGTCATCATTCTTACTTACCTTAGTCACCTTTTACGACACCTCGGTAAGAAAGAGGGTGGTCTATTCTACACCGCCGGATACCACACGTAATCATTAATATTTAAATGAGTTAATCTTGGAATTAATTCGGAATCTCGGAAACGGCTCCAACGATTTTCCTGAAATGTGCATGCAGGAGGTTTTGAGGGCAAAAATCAAAAACAAAAATTTACATTGAATGTATATGTTTTCGGGAAAAATAGTGTTATTATATCCGTAAACTGTCAAATCAGTGTAGCTTATTCGGGGAACGGGTGGTCTCTAGAAATGAAAATACCTAGGATCGAGCCCCACCTACCCAGTTATTTTTTTTAAAGTTTTTTTTATTTTGTAAAAAATTACCGGTATAATCGGTCAACCAGGTAATATAATTAAAGAATATAAGTCTAAACCTACATTAGTTAAGTCACGGAGGCCCACTATTAAATGATAATCAATCCACTGAAACTTCAATTTGTGTCTAATGCGAAACAAATTCTTTGAACCCGATTAAGGTGCTAGGATCGACTCGCTGCGGGATAACGTTATTAAATTGCGGTATCGACGTTATCTCCATTACCGAGATTGTATATTATTTCCGATCTAATAAGACTGAGCTCGTGAGACGTTCGATTTATATCTAACTAGCTTTTACCAGCGACTTCGTTCGCGTGGACTGTTGTCGCGTGATAGGGTGATAATAGATGGCGCTTTTTAGTGTCATCCATTTGCTGTAGAATTAACAGGATTTTTATAGTTGCATATATTATTTTGGTGTATCTATATTAATATTATAAAGAGAAAAAAATTGTGTGTATTTTTGTAATGTTTTCAAACTACTGGACCGATTTCAAAAATTCTTTCACTATTGGAAAGCTGCATTTTTACTGAGTAATATAGGCAATGAAATTTTCCAAAAAAAAACAGGGATTATAAAAATGTAATAAGGTGTAAAAAAATAAAAATTACGCGGGTGAAACCGAGGGATATTACTAGTAAGGAATAATTGTGCCAAATGTCATCGATATTGGTTTAGCGGATTCGCCGTTAAAAAATAATACGGCTGTATCCATTTTAATGAAATTTTTAGATAATCTTTAGGTTAACTAAGCGGATAATTCTGTAAAGTTTGATGCCGACCGAAACATTTTTAGCTCGAATCAAAACTAGACTAATGCACAGCAATGCGTGGCCGGATCGCTAGTATACAATATATTATTAGGAGAAACAGGGTTTTTTTTTATAAATTTAGCTTTATATAGTAAAAAAACTTTGTCGCGTCCACTTTTTTCTAATAAGAAAAAATGACCAGTTCCCTAATGCTGAGGTTACATTAGCGAGCTACGGCGAATATTCGTGCTACGGCAATGTACGTGGCCGGGTACATCGTTGCAACGCGGTGTTTTCGAGCGCAGGCGATGTAGTGTCTGTAACATGGCGCGCATCAAGGGCATTTGTCGCGACAATATTCATATGAGTGGCCACACTTATGTCACTTCAGTGTTGTCTAGGCTTTGATGTTCGGCTTCTGTGAACAGTAGTCATCCACCATCTCCTTTTTCGTCTCATTTTCATACTTCACCCGGAGATGTAACTCCAGCATTATGCTGGAAGATTCGTTACGAAATAATATGAAAATGTGGAGTGGATGGCTATTATTCACAGAAACCGAATGTCAAAGTCTGGACTACACCGAAGTGACATAGATGTGGCCACTCAAACGAATATTGTCGCGACAAATCCCTTCGTTCTGCGCCAGTTTACTGACAGTGCCCCGATGCTAAATCGTCTGCGCCCGAATACACCACAATGCAACGATATAAGAATAAGAATAAGAAAAACTTTATTTATGTGGCACATTACAACACAGGGCGAAGAGTAACAAGATGACAAATGACAATGGTAAAAGATGAGAAAAAAAAAGTAAAATAAAAATAAGACAAAATATACGTAACTTAAAAATAAAAAAAAGAAACAAACATTATTAATACCTAAAATTACCTTAAACTACTTCACCAACAACTCCCAGCGAGATAATGTGCCTTCACAAATTGGAGAACCACTCGGCTATTGTTGAGGTCGCAAGACCCTAACACCGATTTTCAGTGGTCACCAGTAAGGGCGCGCATACGCCCGACAGTGGCTTTTCGACTATTCAGTCTAGCATATAGATAGTATATCTTATAAATTAAATTCTCTTATTGCAATGTTATTTTACATACTCCTCCGAAACAGTTGAGACTATTTTAATTAAATTTTATATGCTTCTATGTTTATGTCCCAGATAAATAATGATAAAAAATTATGTGCAGCGTGTGTAAGTAGTGCATCTTAAGTGAAAGAATTATATTAAATTTAAATAAAAAGAGCATTAATTTGATAAAATCAACATTTGTTCAGGTATCATACAACCAAGTCTGTCTTTGTACGTCTAATAAGTGTAACTTGTAATTTTTACGAAAACTATATAAATTTTGTGAATTTCGGATAGGCGGTGGGATATTGTTCCAGCACTTGGATGAATTATACCTGAAACGCGGCTGTGCGGTGGTGTGGCGTAGGTATGATATATGACGATGCCCTCGTGCCACGTATAGCATAGTAATCACTTGCCCATTTGAGCTTATGATACAGATAAGTAGGTACTCTATACTTAATTATACCAAAAAGCATAGTAGCGAAGTGAAGTTGCCATCTGTAATTCATTTTTAATATACCAGATTTAAAAAGGAAAGGTGAAATGTGCGTACGAGGCGGGATGCTAAAACAAAACCGGGCACAAGCATTCTGTACCTTTTGAATAATTCGCTTAGATCTAGAAAGTAGTCGCGGTCCATAGACAGCATAAGCGTAATTAAACTTCGATAAGACAATGGATTCACATACCCGAATTCGTATTTCAGTACTTAAGTAACTACGTATCTGATACAAAACCTTTAAACGGTAGAAACAATTATTTGCTGTACTAGTAACATGCTTTTCAAACCTCAGGCACTGATCCATAACCACACCAAGATTGCGAACCTCAGTTACGCGATCTATGGGTTGGCCACTAATCAAAACTCGAGGATCGTAACTGGAAATTGTATTAATCTGGTGGGGTGTACCTAAAATTATGTACTTTGTTTTATTTGGATTCAAAACTAGGCTATTATCATTTGACCATGCTGCTAATCGACTCAGATCTTCATTTAACTTATTTGTGGCTGAAGCAGTGTGTTCAGGTTTAAATGATATATATAGTTGTATGTCGTCCGCATACATATGGTACTTACAATTTTTTATAGTCTTAACAACATCAGCACAGTATAGAATGAAAAGAATGGGCCCCAATATAGATCCCTGAGGAACGCCTCTCGTAACTGTTGCACTTTTTGATAACGAATTGGTACCATCGATATTTTTTACTTCTACTGATTGAACACGGTTAGTAAGATAACTGGCAAACCAGTTAACCGTATGAGGACTGAAGCCATAGTAACTGAGTTTTGACAGAAGTAGTGGTATATGTAGAGTATCAAATGCTCTAGAATAGTCAAGGAGAACGAGTATCGTTCCTTCACCAGAGTCTTGTGCGCTAAGGATGTCATCCACAACATCCATCAACACAGTGGTAGTACTACGTTTTGGGCGATAACCTGATTGATTTTGGGGAAGAATGTCATTTAAATCTAAAAATTCTGCCATTTGTTTAGCTACAACTTTCTCTATAATTTTTGAGATACAAGGCAGAATACTAATGGGACGTAGATCTTTAAGTTCTTTTAGATTTTCGCCTTTAGGAATAGGTTTAATAAGAGCTTTTTTCCAGTTGTCCGGAAAAACGCCTTGTATAAAAGAAGTATTTATTAAGGAAACAATGACATCAATCGTTATCGACATGGTGGATAACAGCATATGGAGAGAAATGCCATCTATTCCAGTAGCATTAGACTTGAGAGTTAACAGAATTTTTGTAACAATGCTGGCATCTACAGGTTGAAAAGAGAATATAGAGTCAGTATATTTGTTAAGTAAAAAATAATTTTTATATTCCAAAGGTACATTGGCATGTCCAGGAATGTTTAAAAAGTAAGCGTTTATTACATCAGGGTTCCTTAAATGACTCGGCAATACACAATCTTTGCTACTTTTAATACTAACGTGCCTCTTCAAATGTTTCCATAATATTTGTGACTTCTTAATATTAGAATTAATATAAAAATTAAAATAAGCGATTTTTTCATTGTTTATAGCTGTTTTTACCAACTGTTTAAGTTCTTTGTAATAAATTAAATGTGAATCTTTTTTACTATTTATAGCTCGAACATGTGCTTTATCGCGAGTTTGCATCATAAGTTTAATATTGTGTGTTATCCAAGGATAGTGATGTGTTTTGATATTTAATAATTTGACAGGTGATAGAATGTCAAAAACAAAGTGAAAATATTTATTTAATTCTGTCACCATTTCATTTATATTTTGCATTAATGTAATACCAGTCCAATTTAAGGAATTTAAAAGTGCACTTAGGTCTTTATCATTTATATCCTTAATATTTCTACTTAAAAATTTTTTTGGAACAAATTTTTGCCTGGGTATGTCAAGTTCGCAAAAAATAAACGCATGGTTACTTAGCTCCGATATGTAGTCAACCTTAACTTGATTAACTTTAGCATCGGTGCATATGATATCGAGTAACGTGCGACTGTCATTACTAAAGTGAGTTGCTTCATTCACATATTGTTTTAAATTTGTCCAATCTAAAAACTCACGTAATAAGATAGTGTGGGAGCTATTTTTATCCAAAAAATTTATATTAAAATCTCCAAGTAAGATTAAATAATCATAGTACCCTAATGAAGCGACAGTGTCGGATATTGCATCAATAAAAGTTTGTACGTTCAGCCATGGTGGTCTATATGCTGTACCAATTACGATTAGTTTAGCATTCATGTTAATACTGAGCCACATTTGCTCCACCATTGGGCAATCTGGATGGGCTAACATTCTGATGGCGATATCACTTTTAATGTAAAAACCGACCCCCCCGCCTCGTGATCGCACTGCCGGTGGTCGCGGGAGGTGACGTAAGCGATAGCCTGGTACCACTGGAGCACGTCCAGTTTGTCCTTCTTTCAACCATGTCTCATTAAGTCCCATGATGTCTACTTTGTGACGATCCATTGCTACCAAAAGCTCATCATGACCCGTGCCTAGAGAGCGACAATTTAGAAACCCAATTTTTAGTTTTTTCGGTCTAGCCATTTGAAACAATAAAATAATACAGAGGTGTGAGAACACCAGGTGAAATAATATTCAACGCAGTCCTTATTAATAAATATACCATATTCTGAATAATATCCCATATATTAATGCAAGAAACAGTTATTAGATATAGCATGCACAGAAAATACAGTTTGTTAAGATAACCCTTAGCATTATTTTTTATGTGTGACATTACAGTAGTCTCCGAAAGTATGTTGGCGAAGTAATGTGAAATTACAAAACAAAACAGACAAGTAACCTTGTCTAACTCTAATACAAAGATTGACATTCCAAAATATACAAAATAAACAATTGATACAGTGCCTCTAAACATAAAATTGGAATTCGGTATGAGGTCACTTTGCTTGAACACAAAAGAATTACAAATAGTATAATATGCGACACAATAATATCGGTATAACGTTAATGTTGATATAACAATGCAACGGTCGTAACTATAAATGTATGTATAGTAAACAATTATAATATTTAAGATAGTAATAGCTAATTTCAGATCCCATATAAAATAAGTAAACCTCAAATTTATGTCCCCCCAAAAAAAGTTGTTATGTCTGTTTCCGAGCGTACACGATGCACCGGTTCATTTGTTCTGCAACGTATATATATTTTACCTCCCCTAGTCCAGATGTAACGCCAGCCCTTTTTATGGCCTTCCTCTCTTGCCTTATGGAATAGAAGTCGATTAGTACGCGTGAGGCGCTCGTTAACGTAAAACCGGCGTGGTGCACAATCTATAATGCCACTACTGTCAGCGCCCCGGCGAACGCGCGCGGCCCGAATCAAATCATCGCGCACTGCGCGGCGCGCAAGGCGCACCACAATACGGCGCGGCCGCTGGGTATCTCCCGAGACTGACGGCGCTCCCCGACGGGGTCCCAGTCTCTCTGCACTAACGATGTCACGGCTTTCTAGGTTTACGTCAAGTTTCTTTGCTACGAGACTAACGACATGTATGATATTTTCACCATTTAATTCTTCTAAGCCCGTTATTTCGATGTCGTTCAATAATAACTCCTGATCCCGGTCATTTATTTCCGCTCTTAACTGTGCAATAGTATCCTGTGTACAATACCCATTCCCTTCACGCAGATGTTGGCTCCCGTCACCCGACACTTGCTGCTCTAAACGATCTAATCGTTTTTCGACATCATTAACACGTTGGCAGTAATCGGTCATGGTAGTGTTGAGTAACGCTAGTTCATTTCTAAACGAAGACATTTCCTTCGTAAACTCCAAACGCAGAAGCCTTATCTCATGAACAATAGAGGATTGTGTGTTATCCCCGCTATTTGGATCAGTGAAAATATCATCTTCTATATTACCACCTTTATCTAAATCAGGCAGCGAAGCGGTCATGCAGCTATCTCCAGGATTGTTAGCCCTTCTTTTACAGTCTCGACAATGCCATTTAGGGGGTATACGACTAGTTGGACTAATATTCATACACGCTCGATGGTAAACAATAAGGCATTTAGCACATCTAGCGCCATCTCCCGTCGCAAAGAACCTTCCGCAAAAGTTGCACTTGTTTGTCATTATTGAACAATTATTGATTAATGTGGAATAATATTTTCCTTTTCAATTAGTACTCCTACCAACCACTAGATGGCAGTAACAGGCCAGAAATGTGGTATATTCGAAGAATATCAAGATATGAACATTTTTAGCAACTTTAACCGTTATTGTTCACTTTATGTATTAATATTATCCCTCCAGTTCATAATATATACGATCAAATCAAAAATTATTTTTAACAGTTCACTTTTATAAAACGAAGGTAAACAACTTCACAGATGATTTTGCACTTTCTTATATAGTACTTATTAAATGATATTTCAAAGTCAATATCACTTTTAGTTTATACCTGGCCACATACATTTAACATAGCGCGAATATTCGCGTTGGCCACTAATGTAGCCCAAGCATTACAGTTTGTTTACGAGTAACAAGGAAGGGTGTATTTATATTGAAAAAGATAAATGTGGATACAGTAAGGAAGAGAAATGGCTTTCCCAGATCTACGGCTGTGGTCGGATTAAGACACAATTGTTCCCTCGTTAGACGAATGATGAATGATATATACAGTATAAGTGAACATTGCTTTTCTTGATACGCAAATATACTTACTATATAAGATTAATGCTACGGTATCCGGCTGAGTAGGATAGACCACCCTCTTACTTACCGAGGTGAAGTAAAAGGCGACTAAAGTAAGTTGATCCACCGTTTTGTATCTGGTTGAGTAGAATAGACTACCCTATTTTTTTTCGAGGTGTCGTAGAGTACGACTAAGGTAAATTGACGTCAGGCAGGCGGCCGGTCGTAAAATACGTAGCCAAATCATTTGACATGTTTAATAACATGTTGTGCCGAGCCCACTTGGAGTGAGATAGCATGCGGATGATGATCAGAGAAAATTATTAGAATCAAAGGTATATATATCAGGTATCAAATATATCGGGTTAATAATATAGGATAGAAAAATTCCCAGTTTTCCTTAAGGAATGAAAAGGAAGATATGGTACATAATTGAGATTATTTTAACACTAAAGTTGTAACGAAAGAAAACGCAGGTATAACTAATATGTACATAATAAGCTTTTGTCATCATCATCATCTACGACCAGCTTTACGACCGGCTGCCTGCCTGATGTCAACTTACCTTAGTCGTATTTTGCGACATCTCTACTCAGCCGGATACCACACGGCGGGTCGGCTTACCTAATTCGCCTTTTACGACACCTCGGTAAGAGATGAGGTTGGTAATATTCTATTTAGCCGGATACCACAGGGCGTATTTAATAAGCTTTTGTATTAATTTCAATCAAAATTGTTACACGTCTTTGCAACTTAATTTCAATATAATTTGCGTTTGCGGAAAACATTTCTACGTTATTTTATTTTCTAGTCATTACGCTGTCTCCTGCAGCGACCATCGTTGGAAAGAATGTACGCCTAAGTGAGCGCTCTTGCGGAAAATCAGGCTTTAGGAATATTTTATTCCTTCATTTTTAAATTTATCTGTTACGGAACATCATCTTTAATATTTAAATGAGTTAATCTTGTATGTTATCATCTTCCTGCCCTTATCCCACAATACTGTGCACCTTGCAATAGGTCTTTTAAACGAACTTTGGTGTTGCCAGCCATAGTCGCGCACATCTCCGTAGTTAGCAAGGTTCGCCGTTGACGAAATACGTCAAGGAGGACATCATCTAAGTGGGGTAGGCACAACATGTTATAAACATGCTGTCACATGATTTGGCTGCGTTTTTACGACCGGCCGCCTGCTTGACGACAACTTACCTTAGTCGTATTCTACGGCACCTCGGTAAGAAAGAGGGTGGTCTATTCTACTAAACCGGATACCACACGATGGGTCAACTTACCTTAGTCGCCTTTTACGATACCTCGGTAAGAAATGAGGTTGGTCTATTCTACCCAGCCGAATACCATACGGCGGGTCGACTTACCTTAGTCGCCTTTTACGACACCTCGGTAAGAAATGAGGGTGGTACTAGCCGGATACCACACGACGTGAGTTAATGTTGTATGTATATGTTTATATTTTCGGAATTTCGTAAACGGCTCAAACGTTTTTCCTGAAATTCAGCATGTGGGGGTTTTTGGGGAAGACAAACCGTTCTAGTTAAATTGTAAATAAAAAAAAAAATCGTTTTATCCCTTTTTATGGGCATTAAAAATACTAAAATTCATATTGAATATTATTTTTGCCATAAATTGTCAAGTCAGCGTAGCTTATTCGGGGAACGGTGTTCTTACCGAGGTGTTGTAAAAGGCGACTAAGGTAAGTCGACCCGCCGTGTTGTATCCGGCTGAATAGAATAGACCACCCTCGTTTTTTACTGAGGTGTCGTAAATTACGACTAAGGTAAGTTGATGTTAGACAGGCGGACCGGTCGTAAAATACCTAACCAAATTATATGATATATGACAATATGTTTATAACATGTTGTGCCGACCCCACTTAGAGTGGGATAGGGCAGTTGATGATGATGAGATATTAGTATAAATTAGACTAGAAATATTTTAGTGTATTATTACGAGCGTTTACTAGTTTCTTGGATTCGTGCGAAATTATCGGCTGATCACGTAGTTTCCATCAACCCAATATTAGTCAATGCGAGTGGTCTGAATACGTAATGTACTCCATATCACCAAACTAATAATTCTCTCCGAATTTATAAAATAGAATTAGAATTAGAATTATTCACTTTATTGTTGTAATACGGTAAAACATATTTATGCGAAAATCTTTAATATTCAAATGAGTTAATCTTGTATATATATATAAGCTGTGATGGCCTAGCGGTGCGACCGTGTGAATCTCTAGAGACGATCATAGGTTCAAACCCGGGCAGACACCAATGAGTCTTTCTATTAAAACTTATGTGTCTAATTGATAATTGCAATTTATCACACGCTTTTGGGTGAAGGAAAACATCGTAAGGAAACCTGCATATCTCTAGAGAATCCTAGGGATATGTGTAACCTACCAATCCGCATTGGAGCAGCGTGGTAGGTCTTAGCTCCAACCCTTCTCTCCAAATATGGAGAGAGGAGGCATATGCCCAGCAGTGGGATAGTAACAGGCCGTTACTTACTTTTTAATTACTATATGTAAGTATTGTTGTAAAATAACTAAACTTATATCAAATGATATATATGAGTTTAGTTTCGAGTTTAGTGTGTGACTGTGTGTGTGCGTGTATGTGTGTGTGTGTGTCTCTTTGTGTGTAAATGTAGCGTGAGTGTTCGGTTTTGCTAGGAGGAGCAAAATATGGTAAAGACTAATTTACTCATCATCCTCCTGCCCTTATCCCACCCTAAGTAGGGTCGGCACAACATGTTATAAACATGCTGTCACATGATAATTTATAGAATTAGGCGTTATTTAGCGGAGATCCATAATACAAAAGTAATAATAAAATTATTATATGAAACTAATCATTCATCGCGGATTATAGCAAAATAATTTTATTATTACTTTTGTATGCTGTCACACGATTTGGCTGCGTTTTTACGACCAACCGTCAAGACTTATTTACTACCAATAGGAAATTTTCAATATCATCACATGTTTTATCTTTAAGGAATAAAATTACTTCGCTTAATTAATCTGAGGTAGTAACGTTTTATATTGCGCTGTCAAGCAAGTTGTTACAACAAAAGGTACAAATGTTTGTCTCTACCCACACTGTACTCTTTCAGTAAAAAGTAGATTATATTTGCGCAGGAAACACTGAACAAACACCTACAGCCGTCTTTAATTTTTCATACGTGACTCTACATTGTAGTGTGTTTGCTTTTGTCGCAACACAAACATATTTTTTGAAATTGTTTTATTCGGAATGGCTTACAAAATGTTAAATATACTTATTATAAAACAAAATGCCCAAAAGCTGTCTGTCTGTATATGATTAATTTTCTCATACTCTACGATTTTGTCGTAGAGTCTATCTCCCGACGATGCTTCGGTTACGGGGCGAAACAATTGTTGAGATTATGGTGGTGAATGTGTATTGTTGTGTTATCGGTGTCGGGTAGTGCATGAGTTCTTACAAATTCCGCATGTATCAGGTATGAGAACGAAAAGTACACTCTACATTTAGCATTACATATATTTTCTTTTATCGCGGATTATAGCAAAATAATATTCTCATTACTTTTGTATTATCGACCTCCGCAAAGTAACGCCTAATTCTATAAATAAGTTAATAGTACATTACGGTTTTACATAGATTGCATTTAAGAGTTGCAATAAAACTTGCCTGCTGGAAGCTTTAGTCGCCTGCGTAGCATAAACCAACAGACATACATTAAAGTAATGTCCGCATTGAAATAGCGTAGAGCCTCGGAGAGAGGAGGCCTACGCTCCACAGTAGGATAGTAACAGGTTAGTACTTAACAGTATATTTACCAGTTGTAAGTACCATAACATAAGTATTAAGTTAATTACTTAGGGAACGGACGACCGTGTGTGTAATTGCCCCGTGTCTTGGAATGGGTGTTATATATACTAATATATAGAGCTAAAGAGTTTGTTTGTTTGTTTGATTGTTTGAACGCGCTAATCTCAGTAAATTTCAGAAAAATTCTTTTAAGTCCATCTACGGGGAAGGCTATAGGATATATTTGGTGTGTATATTGTTGATGGTCTTTTAAAATAAATAAATAAAAAAAAATATATATATATATATATATATAACATCACGCTAAGATTAATAGAAGAGAAGCAGCAATGAAACTCAAACGGCAAAATTTAAAGCTTTCCTTGCGTGCGCTGATTAAACGGTGATAGTTATTCAAAAATAATGTAGGGTAAGCTAACCTATTCTTGACACCTATCCAATTATTGACACCCTAGCAATTTTCTTCCAAAAATAAGAAAATAACAACACTAAATAGTTCCATTTGTACCAATTTTATAAGATAATATCATAATTTCTTAGTTTGGCATCATTAAGTTGCAATGAATATAATATGGCAACTAAAACAGCTGAATGAAAAAGTGCACATAATTAAGTAATAATTTATCGTTTTCTTAAAAATTAAATTATTTTAGATTATATTTGTAATCGTTTCTTTTAATACATAAAAACTTAAATAAGGTACCCATCTGCGTGCTTTACTTAGTTTTCATCAAAACTGAAGAGTGTCAATAAACTGGAATTTGGATTGCCGATAATAGGGAATTCTGTGTCAATATTTGGGTAAACCATTGCAATTCGATAATTATCATAATTTCAATAACAAATAATATCCTAGTTAGAATTTGATTTTGCTGGCAACATCTTAAAATAGTTGTCTATATTTACGAAAATTTATCGTTATTTGGAAACAATGTTGAACGCTTATATTTATTTCTTTTTATACGCTAGTTCTAAAAGCGTCAATAATTGGGCACTTTAGCCTATTACAAAATTGTTCCCCTTTTAAAGTCCTAAATAAAAGTCAGCGACAGCATATGTTAAGGTTAACCCACTTTAACCATTTTTATGGTTATCAAAAGACTATATTATGGTTTTAATCTTTCCACGCGGGCGGAGCCGCTAGGATGACTAGTCTTGAATAATTACATACCCTTAAAGATGATAAACGCTACGTAATGTTAAAAGGAGCTTTGCTTAACATTGTTGAATGTAAATTCTGTTAAGGGGTAACGTAAGATTACATAATCCCGAATGAGGTTTGCGTCAGACAAAACATGTGTAATTCGACTGCGCCTTAATGGATTGCATGCTACGCTCCACGATTCTAGACGTCACGTTTAAGTTGTGATACAAAATGCATGACACATTAGTTTCTCTAGAATCTGAGGTCAAAGAAAATGTATTACTCTATGTAATGATTTAGTTTATATATATAAATATATACTTTTTTGTACTCTACTTTTTCTTTTCTTTTTTATTCGGACCTATTAATTTTTTTTTAAATATATGGGACACTTATACACACGGTCGTCCGTCCCCAAAGTAAGTAACTTAATACTTGTGTTATGGTTGACAGACGACTGGTGAATGTATCATAATGTTAACATTTTCTATAGAAAATTTGTTGGTTCTTCGAGTCTAGATGTATATTTGTATTTCAAAATTATGTATGTATATATTCACCAGTTGTCTGTCTACCATATCACAAGTATTAAGTTACTTACTTTGGGCACTAACGACCGTGTATGTAAGTGTCCCATATATTTATTTATAAATTATTTTTTTGAACTTACAACCCACTGTTTCTGAGTAGAGTTACTATGCCACTGGGCTTCAGGGGGAACTCAAAACGCTGACATAAAATTCTACTTGTGTAAGAAGAGACAAAAGATTATTATCTCAAGAACGCTTGGCCGAAGGGGCGCCGTAGTGCCTTTTTTGTGATACGCCAAAGTGTTATTCTAAAGTTTGTTCAGTGAGAAAAATGGTGGGTGGCGTGACCTACTTTCGTAAAGATGTTAAATATTTTGAATTTTTAATCCTACCCTCACTCGTCTGGATTGATGGGCGCTGTTGAACAATAGTTCACATACCGTATTGCTCTGCCTTAACAAAACTTTGAGGCAATCTAAGTACCTAAATTAGGGTTTGTAATGTTTGTATACTTCATAGGTTAAGGTAATTAACTAAATGTAAACAAACAAAACCGTATTACTCAAGTGGGCCAAATTTTATTGGAAATAAAACTTTTAAAAATGTAAAAATATTTCTTTTAAATTTCAATATTTAAGCTTTTAGTATCAAAAGCATAATCATTAAATTTTATAAAATATATATTCATCAGATGCGGAAAAAAAAAATTAAATTAAATTATATTTTAATTTATTTGTTTCAGAGTTTTTGACGTGCGTTATAATCTTTCTATTAAACAGAACATTTTTTTGATATGTCTGTCTTTTGATAAGTATCAAAACCTGTGGAGTATAGTAAAGTAATTTATAGAATTAGGTGTTACTTACTGAGATCCATAATACAAATAAATATATAAAAACTTTTAAAAATATCATGTTCCTACTGTTAATCGTTGCGGAGTTCCCTCGTCTAGAGTCAATCCTGGCAGCATTATCAAATGCATATCATAAAAATGCATTGTCATCAAGACTGGACCAGTATGTAAAATTTAAGCTCAATCGGACACTAGAAAGTGGGTCAAATTTAATTTGCAATATTCCACCTTCACATACAAACATACATACAAGGCAAGTTAAATAAAATATTTAATTTAATATTCTATAATCCCCGATAGAGGAAATAAAAAATATATATTATGCTAAATGTAGAGTGGACTACTCGTTGTAATAAACATGTTTTCATATGTAAACATGTTGTCAACATGTTGTTACATAATTTGGCTACGTATTTTACGAGCGGCCGCCTGCTTGACAAGTTACCTTTGTCTTTGACTGTATTTTAAGACACCTCGTCGTACCTGAAACACGCAGAAATCAAAATATCAAAACGCATGCACTAAAAACTTCCACCACGCCCACCACAATACACAAACACTGCATATATTCACTATCACAATCTTAATATTCATTTCACCTCGATTGCCAATATAACATTATTATATACATTTTCTCTAATCGCATATTATATAAAAATAAGAAGAAAACAAGAATTGTAAATTATCGCTCGTAATTATTACTCAGTCACTAGATTTCAATTGCTCTGAAATTCTTTTAAATTCTCAGCATCCCAACATCCAATCTCACAATTCTCTTGGATGACTCTTCATTTGCCGAGCGTCGCCGCTTTGTTGTTTTTTGAGAGTGTCACGTATAGTTGTTTGGAGGGTTTTGTTTTTTTTAGATAACAGAAAGAAAACATTCTCTAAAGTGTTTTGTTACATCGAAGTATATTATTGTATCATTCCGATGCTATAAATATTTATTTATTTCGTATATGGGACACTTACACATACGGTCGTCCGTTCCCAAAGTAAATAATTTAATACTCGTGTTAAGGGTGACAGACAAGTGGTAAATATATACATATATAATTTGAAATATATACAAAAGTAATGAGAATATTATTTTGCTATAATTCGCGATAAAAGAAAATATATGTAATGCTAAATGTAGAGTGTACTATTCGTTCTCATACCTGATACATGATGAATTTGTAAGAACTCATGCACTACCCGACACAAAATCTTAAAGCCAAGCCAGCTTTACGATTGTACGCCGTGTGATATCCGGCTGAATAGAATAGCACCACCCTTATTTCTTACTGAGGTGTCGTAAAAGGCGACTAAGGTAATTCGACACGCCGTGTGGTATCCGGCTGAGTAGAATAGACCACCTTCATTTCTTACCGAGGTGTCGTAAAAGGAGACTAAGGTATATTGACGTCAGGCAGGCGGCCGGTCATAAAAACGCAAACAAATCATGTTGCAGTTGCCGTGTGTGTAAGTGTCACATATATTTAAAAAAAAACATGCCATAATGACCCATCTTTAAAAATTACGTTCGCAACAAGTACTAAGTTGGCACAGCGCCTCGCACTTAGCTCCAGTGTACTCCATCTAGATAATGAGGGTAGCCGGCACAAACGGAAAGAGAAACGAATTAATCATATTTTGACGACATACATCGGAATGGAAATGTGAATAATACTTACCGAATTGAATCCCGTGACATTATGCTTTTATGTTCGAAACTTTATTGTGTTATTTAATTTTTTCCAGGTAAGTTGCAGTATAAAAAATGTTGTCATCTGTGGTTATTTGTAAGTATTTTTATTCGTTACATACTCGTAGATAAATTACACTCCTTCACCGCCATGTGGGTTCCGGCTTTTTTTATACAGGAAAAAACCTTATGGTTACCGCCGCCCGACGGGGACAGGCGGCGGTTATGTCGGACTCGTACCGACTAAAACAACCTATGTGCTTCACCACGTTGCTGATGGTAAGGACAGGGTATCATTGTACATATTGCCCCCGTCCCCGCCGACAGCTCTAATCCCAGAGAACTAACACCTTCTCCGAGTAGGGGCCCCTCGAAAGAGAGGCCCCCCTCCGCTAACCGATGCATCGGGAGTATCAGATGGATCGACCGCCTCGGGGACCTGTAAGCCAGGCGTCCGATATACCCCGATTTTGTGCCGCTTGGAACCAGCGGCTTTCCGCGACCTTTTTGAGGTCGTCATTCCACCTCGTTGAGGGTCTACCAACGCTGCGCTTTCTGGTGCGAAGTCGTCACTCCAGCACCTTAGAACCCCAACGCTTATCGGTTCTACGTACTAGGTGTGCTTATTGCATATATTTTATATCTTCAAAAACACAAGCAAAGCTCGGTCACCCAGATATTCGAATCCTAAACTATCAGACTTCAAGGCTATCAGAACTACAGTAATAATGAACCCCGTAAACTTCATGGATGAAATGCAACACCCGGTCGCGCCTAACTAGGTACCAGTGAAGGCAATTTGGCGCTCTGCCAAAGAGGACATGCACCACCGCTGAATTTGCAAGTGGGAATCACATAAACCGATTGTCCAAACTGGATTTTTTAATGTTTTGCGCCTGAACACAGTTAATTTGGAAACTTCGTTTAGAAATAGTTTATAGTATTTTTAAAAAGTTATTATTTTAATCTCCATCAATTTTTTACATCTAGAATGATAGTCATTTTGCTTTATTTTATGCAAATTCAAAAAGAAGTCAAGTTCTAACAGAATAGTATGCAATAATATCGGTAGCGTAGTATATTATTCTACTAACGCCATCTACTGGAAGTTAGAAAAAAATCGTTTAGTCTATGACAGAGGGGGTAGGCGACCTCTGCTGCTGCAGATCCTTTGACACGACCAAAAGGTGTCCGCCCCAAAAGGCGTTACTCCCTGGACCAACAAAGTTCATAGAATCAAAAGTAATCAAAAGTCAAAGAATTACCCAGTTATGTTTTTTTTTATTTATACACTTACACACACATTAATTCACCTGAGAAGACCTGCCTGGGTATACTGGTGAACCATCGAAGCCCAATGCCACACCAGCTTAGGCTCGTGAGAAGAACCCACAAAGATAGTAAAATTTTAAAACCTTAGTCACACCCACTATTTCTCATCATGCATGAAATCCACTACGCTTATCTTTGTGTCTTATACAAACTCTACAGGGACGACGGGTCTCTTATCCATTAAATAATCTGTAGATTGCTGCAAAATACATTTGTAATTAAGGAATTGCGTTGCCCAGTGGTTTAATAACGTTACCCAAGCTGGTGATTTTGGTTTTAACGTCTAGTAAAAGAACTGTATGAAGAAAATATAAGCTATAAAAATTTCTTTAACATCAGTCTCAATGTTGGAATACGATTTTCAATCATTTATGTACGGAAAAAGAATTAATATTTTACAAGGACAATTGTGTTCCTTTATTCTTCCTTCATGGACAATTGAAAAAGGGTATCGGTGTGATTTTTGGTAAGAGAGAACAAGGACTGGAAATTGACTACTTTTGAAAGTCAATTTTTCTTATCATTACTGAAGTCGACGAAGACAAAATTTCAGACAGAAACTGGTTTTATAACTTTTATCAACTGTTGCATACCAACAGTTTCTAGTGTAATATTTTAATGAGACTCTCCGTATTATTCCCAGATACTTTTATCAGGGCGCCGTAACAAGGTAATGTGATGGCAATTTGGCTTCCTGCCAACAAAAATATGCTTGATAACAAAAATTTAATGCGTGTTTTATAATAAATTGTTATTTACTTTGCATATTTTGAGAACCGTAGTATTTTCTTGTAAAGTGTCGCGTCTTACCCCGAAGTCATCACTATGGACTTCAACACGATCTACTACGATAGTCAGAATTTAAAAAAAAAAGTGAATAGGCACTATAGTGGCAAACGCAGTCCACCATAGGCTGCATCTTTCGCTTTCCATCAGGAAAGATCGTAGCTAGGCGTATCTTTGTAAAAAAAAACCCACAAAAAGAGCATAGGTCATTAGTCAAATAGCTTATTGTAAATATTAACACACACGCACACACAGTGTGTGTGTTAAGTGAGTCTAACTCTTTATCTGTTTTTTTAGTCAATAACCTTATGGTAGACCACAGCACTCAGAAAAACAGACAACATTAATTGATATATTTATTAAAAACTCGTATAGTATGATATGTAAAAACCATTAAAATATATACTATAACTCCATCTTAGAAGTCAAGGCTCTATAAATGTAAAACTTTATAGATTTCTCTTTTATACGTTGTAAGAAAGAAATATCTCGAGTCATAGCTATAAATCACACGCTGCAAAGTCAATTTGCTGGGAGCTGTCTGGTCGATACAAAGAGCGTGATGTTGTCTCGGTTATTGGCATTTTAAGAGACGTGATTGCTTTCAGCTATTTATGCATAAAGAAGGTTATTCGGAGATTGTTCCAGCTTATCTGACACTGGCCTTCAAAACCTAGTACCATACTTTTAATTGCAATTTCCTATAAACTAGGTTAGATTTCAACATTAAAATGATTTCATTTTACAAATATTTTCGTTGAACGCCTAGTTTTGATAAATTAGTTCTAGTTGACGTTACATAAATTTATCTGCAGGCTTCCATTTGTCATACTAATTCGGATGTATGGTTTTAGTTTATTTCTTATCAATTTTAAGATATATATGTCGTCCTTGCTCTCTGCTCTTATTATCTACGGCCTTCGCTGTCTATTTTATCTTAGAATTAATGTTCTTGCCGAAAAACATTTTTTTGTAAATGGTACAGTTTTAACCTTTGTATCTTTTATATTATATTGTGTCTGTTTAACCTATAACGTAGTTTCTACACTAAAAAAATCTTGGTTACCAGCCACTACTGCTATTAATTTTAATAGTAATTTGTTAAAAATAAGTAAATTAATATTAATAGTAATTTGATATGAATTTTCAAGAGCAAAAACTATTTTAAGAAGTTCAGTGTCTAAATAATATCTTTTTAAATATAAGTATTTAATATTAAAAAAAGGAATATTAGCTCTTTAAGTATGATTTTTGTTTATGTGTATATGAATACACTTCTACAATTAGCTTAATGTATTTAACATGACATCCATTTTACATCATCATTCTCCTGCCCTTATCCCACTCTAAGCGGGGTCGGCTCAACATATTATAAACATGCTGTCACATGATTTGGCTGCGTTTTTACGACCGGCCGCCTGCCTGACGTCAACTTACCTCTGTCGTATTTTACGACACTTCGGTAAGAAAGAGGGTGGTCTATTCTACTAAACCGGATACCACACGGTGTGTCAACTTACCTTAGTCGCCTTTTACGACACCTCGGTAAGAAATGAGGTTGGTCTATTCTACTCAGCCGGATACCACACGGCGGGTCGACTTACCTTAGTCGCCTTTTACGACACCTCGGTAAGAAATGAGGGTGGTACTATTCTATTCAGCCGGATACCACACGGCGTATGACATCCATTTTACATATGAATTGTTAAGACCCTAAGCCCAGTAATCAAATTATACAATAGGCGGCTAAAATTTAGTTACAGCTTATTTATAATCGAAATACACACGAAGTATAATTAGTTTAGAAGTTAATGGTGTACCGCTAAATATGTTTGAAGCGATTGCAAGTTTTAATTGTGGTGCCTAGATTTGAATTAGTGTTTATTAACTGTAAGGGCTTGACATTTTGTCAAAAGTGTTGTCCTGTTACTGTTGCCCACTGCTGGGCTTCTTTCCTCTTAGAGAGAAGGATCTTAATCCCACCACCCTACTCAAATGCGGATTGTAATGCATGTCCAAGGAGCTTCCTAGAGATACGAGTATGTAGGTTTCCTCACAATGTTAAAATGTTCATCACACTGTTAAAAAGAGGCTGATATAGAAAGCCTACTTACTATACTTGGGGGTTGGGGATAACTTAGATGATATGAATGTTTGGATATAGCTCTATTAGACCCTGTACAAGACATAAATAGCTAAATGTAACTAGTATTAAGAATTATATCTAAAAGAGCAACCGCCGAGTTTCTTGCTGGCTTTTCTCGGTAGAAACAGCTTTCCGAATCATGCGTAGAGTTGACGATTTAAAAGCACTTGTTTTCAAGCTCACTTGAATAAAGAATAATATGAATTTTTATTTGAATTCTAATGGTTTCCTTCACCAAACATCGCGTGATAAATTGTGAATATCCATTTAAACATATTTTTTAAAGAAAACTGAAGACGGGGTTTAATTTAATGCCTAAAGAGCGGAATTGCTGTAGTAATTGTGTAGTATGCCTCTTAACACTTTTAAGCCACTCGCACCCACTTGGACCTTCTTAATGTATTGTGCTCTCTTAAGAAGGCTTGTATTGTAGTGACAAGTCATATTTTGTACAAATTAGGAGAATCTTTAAAAATATTGCCATAGCTAATATGGGAAGGAAATAATAACTTCTGGCTCGTTTATTCTTTTTTTAGTAGTTACAATTACAAGAACCGCGCACACCCTTCACCTTGTTCTGTCATTACAATCTGAAATCTCTCCGTCCTTCCTTCCCCTTATAGCTCTTCCTCGCATCTTCATTTAGAAATTCCTACACTAATATACTTCGCGGTAGTACCCGGCTAAGTAGAATAAACCATCCTCATTTCTCACCAAGGTGTTGTAAAAGGCGACTCTAGTAAGTTGACGTCAAGAAGGCGGCCGGTAGTAAAATAACTAGCCAAAACATATTAAAAACATGTTGTGCAGACCCCACTTAGAGTGGAATAAGGGCAGGAAAATGAAAAAGATGGCATAGCTAATACACTTGCACATTCCTTCCGAATATTACGTAATAAAAATTTGAAAATACTGTTAGCTATTGTGCTAGAACGCGATAAACTCGTAAGATGGTTTTTAATGAATTTTTTTAAAAGTGATTGAAAAGCACGAGGTAAAAGAAGTTAAGGCTGAAGATTTAAAAGATGATAGAACAACCTCTGATCAAATAGACATACCTGACAACGCATCTATCAAGCAAAAGCAGTGGGAAAGAGGTAAAGATTAGTCGCTATAATTATTTATAGCAATGACGTCGCTGATTATGGATATGTTGGAAAATTAAGTTACATTTTTCATCTTGAGTGTGACGTACACTGAAAAATTGTCTTTTGCAATATAAAAATTAAGATACATGACGAAATAAAACTTAAATTGTACAACAAAAAGGAAGATGTTGAGTGTACTGCTGTGAAACATTGCGAACACTACGAAATAATGGGTGAAATAAAGTTCGCTCGGTATACGCGATGCAGCGTGCGGGGACGTATTAAACTGGGATTGTTCCTACAATGTGCGGTGACAGCTACTATTAACACCACCCGTACAGTGTAATTTTACACGCAAAACATGTTCCGCTGGCTTTAGAACTAAGTCAAATTTAACAATCTCGCAGATGTACTTGTACCTGAGTTATCATTATATTAATGTTGTTGCAAGTCAGCCATTGGTTTTGATTAAATTTTTAATGACAAATTTCTATTGCCTTACCTATCAAAATATATATGCAGTGTTACTTTTTTTGTAAGCCTAATTTAAATGTACACAAATTACACTAATTGCATTTCTTCATCATCCACCTGCCCTTATCCTACTTTAAGTGGGATCGGTACAACATGCCATAAATATGCTGTCGCATGATTTGTCTAGGTATTTTACGACCGGCCACATACCTGATGTCAACTTACCTTAGTCGTATTTTAGGACTCCTCGGTAAGAAAGGAGGTGGTCTATCCTACTCAACCGGATACCACACGGTGGGTCAACTTACCTTAATCGCTTTTTAGGACACCTCGGGAAGAAAGAGGGTAGTCTATTCTACTCAGCCGGATACTACTCAGCGTACTAATAAATTTATTTACGCATTTCTTATAGACATGATATATTTGCGAATGTTATTGCGACTATTGACGACTATTATTATTGTTGTAACAACGACGTTTCCCTTCTTACTGTATATATTAAATTACTATACAACTCTGCTTTTTAAGGAAATACTTCAACTGCTATACAAACCAAATAAAAATCATAAGAATACCAGTCCCATCCAAAAATAGATCAAAATATACTCCACTTTATGAAGACTATGCAAATACCCTGGAAATATTTCTATGCTGATTGTTGTCCGCATAAATTTCTATAGTAAATAGGTTCGTGGAAAGTGCATGAGAGCGTAGCAAGCCTAGATCGTAATGGGATGTTATGCAAATTTTGTAACGTCATTATGTGAAGTGATAGCTTACTTGACTTGCATATCGTTGGGTGAAGTCGTGTTGTTGAACATGGGTTATTTTAATATAATATTTTTTTACGGCTCTGCTATATCTACACTCGCTAGTGAATAATAGATTGAAACCGCGAATATCACTTTCGTTTAGTACATACTAGTTATTCTCTATTGAAGTGAACCTTATTACCATACTAAAAGATTATCGTTTATAATATACCACTTAAATGAATAAGGCGATGGTTTGAGAAATATTTTTAGTGGACTTTGGACGTTGATAGTGTGTCGCTTGTATCTATTGACTATAATAGTGGTGATATAACCGAGCCTTGGAGGACTCCATTGATAGATATCAAGACAAGCGTTTACCTAATATTTTGGATGATAAATGTTTTTGTTCCGCTAAACTAAACAGAAGAAATCTTTTAAGGTTGACTAATAAAGCACTAATTTATTGCTGGAGAGTATTCAGTATTTGATTCTGGTTCAAAATATGTCAAAAATTTAGTTTGAAAAGAACCTCAACCGAAATCTTTACTGGGAATTTTTTGCAGGACTTAACTTTTGATTCGGCAGTAGAATGGATCATTATGAAGATCTTATAAACGTCAACTGTTGTATTTGAATGTAATTAACTTAAGACACTAAGTTTCAAATTTACTTATCTTAAGTATTGAACATAACTCTTGCCATGAGAGAATGAGATGTTTCAGTAATAATTATATTTCCTTTTAATTTATTCGTTGATTTGGTTGTTGTCAAACTTCGGGAATCTTTTCAATTTTACCTGCTACTGCCCGTCCTTTATTATTTGCGATTTTCCTCAAGACTTGAATTTACTTAACACCGCTCCCACTCAAAAGTTTAATTATGAGTTTCGTTTTGGCTATTGTTAAACTTTGAATTAAATTTCCTTAATTGATACTGAAAAAAGGCCGCAGCGTCAAGACAGTCATTAATTATATGAAACAATGGAACGGCGGAAAAATCGCAGCTGCGGTCTATTGCACCTGTGAATATTAAATTTCAAAGTTTGTAACTTAAGGAAATATAATCATTTTACTTTGTATATACTTACTATAGACATCCCCATTTATTATTCTTTTTAATGTCATGCTTTGAAGGATTTTACGCCGTGTGGTGTCCGGCAGAGTAGAATGGAGGTTGTCGTCTTCAAAGGCGACTAAGGTAAGTAGATGTCAGGCAGGCAGTCGGTCGTAAAATAACAAGCCAAAACATGTAACAACATGTTTAAAACATATTGTGCCTACCCAACTAAGAGTGGGATAAGAATTAGAATAAGAATAGAAGAAAAGAATTAGAAAGGGATTAGAATGAATGATGACTTCTTCAATGGATTTCTAATTCAGAAATTCCGGTTACCCTTAAATTAGTTTGACAAACCGTTTCGAGATCTACCGTCTCTGTCTTTCTATCCACTTAGTCAACTCTTTCCTTCACCAAAAGACGCTTTGGGTGTTAAGCAGAGTAAACTACGGAGGCAGATGTAATTTTGACTTCCTAATATCGTCCAGTTCTTAAAAATTTTAGTCCCGCAAAATTTGTTACTTATAGAGTTATATAGGGTGACCTTGATTTTTTTGATTTCCGCATTTGTGATTTAATTGTAAATACCTGTGGAGCCCATTGCGGCTCATCAGAGTCGAGATTCCAGAAGTTTGCTCAACCTTCCGCTAGGTTAAAGAATGTCCTCAAAAAAGTGGCGGTGGAAACAAAATATCTAAGATCATCAATACCTAAGGAAATATCTTTAAATGACTTATCTCAAAAAAGTAGCATAAAATTTTGTTTCTAAATGTAATGTTTTGGAAAGATTACATACAAGCTACTAAAAAAAGTACATCTGTAGATGGCAAGTGCTGTGTTTGAAAGTTGTTTCAACGTTTTACTTCAACCGAGAAAATTTTACTTTTTGGCACAAGCTCTCGAAAGTTTCGTCTTTTTGGATGGTTCGGTATTATTTTTATCTCTACGATTTGACCATTCTTTTGCAATACTTTCTTAACATATTTTGTGATGCATTTATGCATTGATCTCTGATACTTTTAATACGGGGTGAAAGAAACGTTAAGATCGTCTTAGCGATGAGGGATTTGCTTATAAGATATATATGTAGTAGACTCCACATTTAGTATTACATATATTTTATTTCATTCCGAATATGATATTTACATTACTTTTGTTTCGTGGATTAACCCAAAATAAGTTTTATTTTTATTATCTGGCCCTTTGGCGTAGGTAGCAATGATCCTGCCTTCAGCTCCGTGGATTGCGGGTTCGATTCCGATCGACACTTTCTAAAGGCAATTTATTGGTTCTGGGTATATATGAATTTTAATTTAAAACTTACACATGTATATATTTACCAGTCGTCTGTGTCCATAATTACTTAAGTCCAATAATTTACTTGGGGATGTGTTATTTTTCTTATTTCTATATGTGTTTTTCTTATTATTTCTTTTTGGGACTAAGGAGTACAAAAATCTTGAATCGCCTTTTTGTATTACACAGTACATGCGATCCTAATACAAAAGCGCAGAAATGGAATGCACACTCCACGTCTTTATTTCTCGGGCACTTATAATTTCCTTAATGGTCGCATTCCTCATAACTCGAGGTCGTGTCCTCATTTCAGTGCCTTCGTAGTTCTTTAATAACCATAGCTTCGACGTTACTCATTCTATTTGTAAGTTAGGCCAAAGAAAATTTGAATGACATGCTAGCATCCAGAAGCCTCGGTATTCGGCCCCGTCGTTTTTCCTCTACTCACATGATCATGTCTTCTAATAATCATACAAGTTTCTAACAAAAAGTGAAAGTGAAATCGAGTAAATCTTCTAGAGGTGCAGCGTAAAACAAAAGATAGACATAAATTTCAATAAAATGTTATGTGCTTAGTTGTAACAGGCTGAAACTCTGTATATGTGGTCTTTTCGCTTACTCCTTGGTAAGCAACTCCTTTGAAGTAGGCGGAGTACGAGCCTCGAGGTGAATATCCTTGCCCAGGCCGGTCTTCTTAGGCTGTGTGGTCTGGACTATGTTTGTGCCGTATGCTCAAATCACATGACTGACCAAGGGGATGTCTTGTTTGGTGAGGCGGTGTGGGTTGGTAGCTCCCAAACCTCAATCTCATTGACGGGTGGTGTGGTATCCGGTGTCGGGTGATGTCGTAACCGGACATTATGATTGGTGTTATGGGTATCAAATCCCGTGATGTCGCCTCCAAAAACAATATCCAGCTTTCCAACTATCTCCATATCAATAATCTTATCGATTCGTTCCGTGAAAACAGGACCAAAATATTTTTACATTTATTTTTACAAAACACACGCATTTATGGTATTAAAGCTAATATCATAATTCTTACATTTATTAAGAACTTCACGAACACAAGCTTTAAAAATGTTCGTACTAAAAATTCCAAGTGATTACATTTTTAGTAGTTATTGTTGACTGGCTGGAGTGACCCTGCCTAGGGCCAGAAATTTCTAAAACCAATTCTTGATTCTTCGATTCTGGATATGTCACCTATAACAGACATATAAAATTACTTACTTTGTCGACGGACGAATGTGTGTGTGATTGTCATACATTTTATTGTAGGCTGGGAACCAACGCTATGCAACTTTTATACCAACCTAGTTCACAGAAAATTTAATAATTCAGTAGCGAATGTTTAAAAAACAGCGGTACAAATGTTCACGGCATAATTCCACGAGGGCCATATACTTTAGATAAAATAAACAGGGTAGACCGTAAATGTAAATTTTTAATGATGTGACTCGTCATAACATGAACACTTTCGTCATCGTTGTCTTAACTGTCCGGGTTTTTATTTACAAGCGATTTCCCGGTCGTCGTAAACTGACCAAATATAAAGTTAAGGCACTCTTCTCATCGATAAATAAATTTCATAGGTACATAGCGATATAATGTATCTTCTCTTTCTCTTCCCCTTATCCTACTAAGGGGAGCCAGCACAACATGTTTAAACATGTTGTTACGTGATTCAGCTAGTTATTTTAGGACTGGTCGCCTGCCCGACGTCAACTTACCTTAATCACCTTTTACGACACTTCGGTATGAAGTGAGGGTGGTCTATTCTATTCAGACGGATACCACACGGCGTAGTGATAGAATGTATAAAAATTATTATTATCCCACAGCTGGGCATAAGTTCTAAAAAATCTCCGTTTTTGGTAAGAAGGGTTAAAGCTAAGACCTACTACGCTACTCCAATGCGGATTGATAGGTTACTCATTTCCCCAACATTCTTTAGAGATATGCAGGTTCCTTCACGATGTTTTCCTTCACTGGAAAGCGTGTGATTAATTGCAAATATCAAATAAACATGTAAGTTTCTATAGATAAGTTATAGTAGTACCAATACTGAATTCAAGCCTGTTATTGATTTTTATTAACTAAATTGGATGATTGAATGGGTTTTCTGGTAAAAAATATATTGACGCGAAAATTATATTATTATTTGCCAACACAGTTCAGAAGTATCCTTAACATATCCCAAAATAACAAGCTCTTGTCAACAAAACAAATAAGGTCTAAAAACATGGTCTACCCAAACAGAAAGTGAATATAACTTAATAGAATTCGACATTATTCTTCATCATATTATCCTGAGGAGAGGCAATATTAAAAATACATATCATTTACAAATATATTGATTAACTAAATTGCCATTACGTTAATCAATGTATTTTAAAACATGAGATGTTTTTGATACTGCTGTTGTTCATATTATTAAGAACTAAAACACCGTTACGTTAATTAAAAGTCAAAATCCTAATAAAAAAAAACTCAATCAATAGCAAATGGATCCTTTCACTTCTCGTAAAGAACTGAACCCAAAGATCAAATCACCAACATATTTAAGCACAACTCCGCACTACTAAATACAAACTTTTCGACCCGTGATGGTATCATGACTAGTCATAATACCATCCGACATCCTGTTTCGTGACACAAACGAGCCCCTACTTTCTATTGATCACATGATTATCACGTTGTCAGTATATCCGGTATTAAAAGTTAAGGAGATGGTATTTCTCTACTTCCGTTCCCAATACCAATATAATACATTAATTACCAATAATAGCTGTGTAGCAATGATACATTAATAAGCATTGATAGCCCAGTGGTGGGAATGTGCGACTCTTTCGTTGAGGTTCCAACTCCGGGCGGGCCCCAATGATTGATTTTTCCTATTAAAAACTTATATGTCTAATTGATAATTGTAATTATCACACGATTTTCGACGAAGGAAAACATCGTGAGAAACCTGCATATCTCTAGAGAATTATAAGGTACATGTGTAACCTACCAATCCGCATTGGAGCAGCGTGGTAGGACAGCGTGATAGCAAGGGATAATAACAAGCCGTTACAATAATATCTTATAGTAGACCTATGAAAATAGTTTGAAACAGCTCTGGCAACACTAAAATATAAGAAATAAAAAAATCATTATCAATTGTTCGTACAACGAACCTCAAGAGACGTAGCTACAAACAATGAAGACTAAATGGAAACGCTGTTGATATTTTTAATGTACACCAACGTTTAAACGCCACTAAAAGCGTCTAAACTCCCAATAGTAAACATAAAACGTACCACAAACTGTGTTGGATCACGCGAACCTCCCGTATTAGAAAAACCAAGGGGCATAAAAGTTTGACGCTTTCTTGAAAGCTTTGTCGCGCGTACAAGTTATTCATCTAAATAGAAAGAAGTACGTACGGAAGGAAAAAGTTTTTTTTATTTACTGATAATTGTTTACCGTCGTGTGGTATCCGGCTGAGTAGAATAGACCACTCTTATTTCTTACCGAAGTGTCGTTAAAGGCGACTAAGGTAAGTTGACCATTACAGCTGTTTAAAATACTGTTAAAAGGAGCCTGATACAGTAAGCCTACTATACTGCTGAGGTTACATAGATGATAATTATGGGTGGATATACCTACTGTTCGAAACCGCACAAGTTAGTGATGACTAAATTTAACTAGTATAAAGATTTATGTTGATAAGAGCAACCGCCGAATTTCTTGCTGGCTTCTCGGTAGGAACAGCTTTCCGAACCAGCAGTAGATTTGACGATTCAAAAGGACTTGTTTACAAGTTTACTTCAATAAAGAATATTCTAAATTTGACTATGTATTATATACAATTTGAACTCTCACCATATAACCATCAGGTCATTTTAAACATGTACAATGCCAAAATGACCGTAACAAATAGCAAATGAGGTGTTGTATGACACGAACCTTCCTTGACGAGACTTGGTGCTGTAAAAACAAGTTTTACTGCTTAATGCTACGTGCTTCGAAGGAAAGGTGAATGCAATTGTGTTCAATGTGTACTTAGTATATAAAAGTATCTGCTAATAGTGGGGTCATCTCGCTTACTCCTTCAGGGTGCAGCAGGGTCATTTCGCTTACTCCCCAGTTGGGGGGTAGGCGGGGTACGGGCCACGAGACCTACCTCTTTGCTCGGACATTTCCTCGCAGGCATTCTGCCTGATCCATCTTCCGGCCGTAGGCCGAGGTCACCTAGATGACCTAAGTGTTGTCGGTATTCGGGCCGTGAGCCCAAGTGACCTAAAGGATGTCTGGTTCGGTGGAGAGGTCTGAGAATGGTAGCTCCCAGACCTCGTAGTTATCATCAGGAATTGTCAAGTCCGGTGGTTGTGTCGTAATCGGTGGTGTTGTCTCGTCCGGTGGTTTCGCCCTCTCGCCCGTCACGTCGTCCTCGTCGCCGCCGTCGTCATCCGTCATCCTGTTGGAGTTATTTTAATCCACCCTAGATGGCAGCACCAGTCGATTCTATCGCGTAATGTTTGTCCTTTTAATTACTATGAGGATGGGCTTACAGCAAGTAACAACAGCTGTGAAGTCAGGTTAAAAATTTGTGTAGGTAGTTCTTAATCTCTTAATTAATTACATCGTAGGGTTCAGTTGCTAGTTCTTCGTTAATTGTATTATTATTATTTCCCTTTAAAAATAAATCAATATTAAAAAAAAACGATTAAATACTATCAAAATAATCGATTAAAAGATTTTGTAATATTAATTATTAGTGAGAATCTTCTTGCATCGTTATCTCGAATTGATGAAAATCGTGGCTCTTTGACGATAGGACATTAGAATAAAGTCTAGTCATTGAGAATAAAGTCTAATTAAAGTGGACAACTACCAATTGGTTTCATCCAACAATACATATATAACCTTAAAAACAAGGAAAACAGAGTAAAAAAAAGAACATAAATAAATTGTAATGAATTATTGAAAAGAAATAACATGTATTTTTTTTAAATAATAATTTTTAAAATTCTATATATAAAATTTATTCTAAAAAAAAACGATTAATATAAAGATCGTTTTTTACATCCCCAATTTTACAGTATTGTCGAAATTTTAGTTAAGGTTCAGTTCTTACACCTCCGTAACGATATCCTATAAATTATTTTAAAAAATGCTAATCAAACTTTAATCATAACCGCATAGTAGAGAAATCAAAGCAATGAGCCCCCACAAAATGGTTTTCCGTTCAGTGAATCAAATAAGAACGTCTTTCCGGGTGTGATTTAAACGCCCCTTCCCTGATGATAAAACAGTCCTGTAATTTATTAGAGCTTGATCGACATTCTATGGAGAATCTGTCGTAAAATAAGGTCGGATGCGTTCTTACGAATAATCTTTTCTGAGCTATCTGGAAAAGAAATTCAAATTGATCTAAGTATGCCATCGTTTTTTAACGCGACAGGCGGTTTAATAAGTAATACTAGATTTAACCCGCGACTTCGTCTGCTTGGAAGGTCCACTAAATAGAAAGAAGCTTATTCTATTTTAAGTAATATTAGAAGGGAAGAAGTTTTTTTTATTTGCTGATAATTTTGCTATAATTGTTTACCGTCGTGTGATATCCGACTGAGTAGAATAGACCAACCTCATTTCTTACTGAGGTGTCGTAAAAAACGATTAAGGTAAGTTGACGTCAGGCAGGCGGCCGGTTGTAAAATACGTAGCTAAATCATATGACATGTTTGTAACATGTTGTGCCGACCCCACTTAGAGTGGGATAAGGGCAGGAGGATGATGACTTGTAAAGTTGTGATAGCTCAATGGGGAACGGGCGAAATAAAAATTAAAATACCCGGAATCAAATCTCACAAGCCCGGTGACTTGTGGCCTGCCGCCTATCTTTGTTTTTTAGTTTTTGGAATGCATTTTTTTATATCTTAAAAAAAATTACCAAGCAAAGCTAAGTCACCGAACTTTACTTTAACTTTAAAGCATCTTCTACGTTCTAAAAACAAAGCGATTGTTCCTTACTTTCTAAATTTTCTAAAGTTTCTCTGCAGTTATTTTTCTTTGACAAATTCTACGGTCAAGTATTAAGGTCGCTCTTCACTGAACGGGCATGTAGCCAGGCCACGAAACACTTGCCAAATTAAATCTCTAATAGGCTTTATCGATACCGCTCGAGAAATGTAGGACAAGGGCCAGAGGTCAAAAATATAAGGCCTTGTCCACATCTGTATCAAGGTATCGAAGACAAAGCCTATCTCAAAAGACCACATAAAGCAATACTTGTGATAAAAGAAGTTCACAATATGTAACCTCATTCTATCAAGGCTAATATGTATGTAGATTAATGAATTTGACTGGCCCGTTGGCGCACTGTGTACTGACCCTGCCTTCAGCTCTGCGGATCGCGGGTTCGATTCCCGCCGAGGGCCAACATTTTCTATAAATGAATTTGTTGGTCTTTGAGCCTGGATGTATATTTGTATTTAAGTATGTATTTAAACAATATATAAGTATATATTCACCAGTCGTCTGTCACACAACACAAGTATTAAGTCACTTACTTTGGGGACGGACGACCGTGTGTGTAAGTGTCCCATGTATTTATTTATATATAATAAATTTTTTTCCATAATCTAAAGCATTTTGCGATTTTGTCGTGGAGTCTATCTCCTGACGATGCTTCGTTTACGGAGCGAAACAATTTTTGATATTGATTGATTTGACGACTAAGGTAAGTTGACCCACCGTGTGGTATCCGGTTTAGTAAAAAAGACCACCCTCTTTCTTACCTCAAAGTACCACTAAGGTAAGTTGACGTCAGGCAGGCGGCCGATCGTAAAAACGCAACCAAATCATGTTACAGCATGTTTATAAAATGTTGTGCCGACTCCACTTAGAGTGGGATAAGGGCAGGAGGATAATGAGGTATCATTAGTAACTTTTAAACAGGATAGCCCGGGGTCAGTACATGTACCGGACATGTCTAAAAGTGATGACGCAACATCATACAAATCTACTTCCAAAACTCTTGACCTAAATTTGCCCTAAACTGGAGCATCTTCGAGAAGTAGACCGTTAAAGTGTTTTTAGATATTTTATTTTAAAAACGCTCTACAAATTTATTTTTGAGTGTATGTGAAATTGAAATTAAATTGTATGTATGTTGATATTAATGTATTTGTTATTTGTGACATCAGGTAGATTATGTTCGCATTGAAAAGTATAAAATATGAATTTTTCGAGACATTATATTTGATAAACTTTTTTTAAAATTTTATAAGAATGTTTTGAAAACAAAATAAGTCTCTCTACAGATTAAAGTTTTAACATTTTATAGAAGAAGGCATTACTTTGCGGAATTCCATTATAGAAAAGTAAAAATAGAATCAATTTGTTGTAACTCTATTATTACTTTTATTGCAATCAAAGGAACAGTCCTTATTTAGAATTATAACTTCTCATCATCTTCCTGCCCTTATCCCATTCTTAGTGGGGTCGGCACAACATGTTATAAACATGCTGTCACATGGTTTGGCTGTGTTCTTACGACCGGCCGCCTGCCTGACGTCAGCTTACCTCTGTTGTATTTTACGACACCTCGATAAGAAAGAGGGTGGTCTATTCTACTAAACCGGATACCACACGGTGGGTCAACTTACCTTAGTCGCCTTTTACGAAACCTCGGTAACAAATGAGGGTGGTTTATTCTACTTAGCTGGATACCACACAGCATACAATATTACCGCATTCTGCTCAAATAGGTGTCTCTCAGTATTGTACGACTGCGTAATATATTTTTTTTGGAAAGACGATTGAAGCTTAGATCAACCAGCTCAATACCACCCACCGTGTGGTATTCAGCTGAGTAGAGTAGACCACCCTCATTTCTTACCGAAGTCTCGTAAAAGGGGACTAAGGTTAATGGGTCAATTAACCTTAGTCCCCTTTTACGAGACTGTTGTATCCGATTGAGTAGACCACCCTCTTTCTTACTGAGGTGCCATAAAATACGACTAAACTAAGTTGAGGTCAGGCATGTCGGTCGTAAAATACTCATACGTAGCCAAATTATGTGACAACGTGTTTATAACATGTTGTGCCGTTCCCACTTACAGTGGGATAAAAGCTTCAAAAAGATTTACTAATCTGCTTTAACTGAGCGGCTAAACAAATATTTCATTCATTCAGATTTGGTGTACGAAAACAATCCTCTAATCCCCTAGATTATAAAATGTTATACCCGTTTTGCGTAAATTAAATTATATCATTAGACCTTAAAACTCCGGTTACTTAGTTCATCGATCAACAAACACTGCTTCATGGGTTTTTTTAAGGATTTTCAAAGCTATACCTTCAGTCTTTTGGACTCAGCAGTACCTTGTAAACTTTTTAAAGCAGTACGCCTAATAGAGGGCATACACACATAGCGTTTTCTACACTTTATTAACTTCAAATAATTTATAGAATTAGGCGTTACTTTGCGGAGATCCATAATACAAAAGTAATAATAAAATTATTTTGCTATAATCCGCGAAGAAGTAAAATAGAAAATATATATAATGCTTAATGTAAGTGGACAATCGGTTATCATACCTGATACATGCAGGATTCGTAAAAACACATGCAAACCTCCACCACCGCCACCACAATACACAAGCACCATATACGTTCACTATCACAAACTCAACAATCGTTTCGCCCCGCAACCGAAGCATCATCAGGAGATAGACTCACGACCAAAATCGCAAAGCATCGGTCGTGCAAGCAAAGGTGTGTTTTTACGACTCCTGCATGTATCAGATATGATAACCGATTGTCCACTCTACATTTAGCATTATATATATTTTCTATTTTACTTCATCGCGGATTATAGTAAAATAATTTTATTATTACTTTTGTAACTTCTAATAATGATGTATACAAAGATATGACTTTTAATAATGTTTAAAGTTGTAAGTATTTTTTAGTGGTGCATGCTTCATAGTATATATTCTTTATTCAAGGAAACTTGTAAACAAGTTCAATTGAATCGTCAACTCTACCGCTGGTTCGGAAAACTGTTCCGAGAAGAGTCGGAAGAAACTCGGCGGTTATTTTTTTCAAAATTCAATTCTTATAAATAGTTACATTTAGTTATTACTATTTTGCACATGGTCGAAGAGTAGCTATATCCATGCATTTTTATCAGCTATATAATCCCTAACAGTTAAATAATCGTTTAAAAAATTGTTTGACCAAACTAATGAGAATATTATTTTGCTATAATTTATACATTTAGCATTACATATATTTTCTTTTATCGTGAATCATAGTAAAATAATATTCTCATTAGTTTTGTATTATAGACCTCCGCAAAGTAACGCCTAATTTTATAAATTATTTAAATTGTTTGAAATAAATTGTTCCTTAACCGCAAAACAAGGGTTTTCAAGGTCTCACGGGGTCTCCAATATAGTATCAAAACATAAATCTCACAAAGCAATCTACCATTATTTCCAATACAAAACAAAGCACAATTTCTAGTTTCCTCTCACGCAGTAAAACACAAGCGGGCGATTTCCCCAAACAATAGCTCGCTGCACTCGGGCACACCTAGTTTCGCATTCAAAACTCCATTCTTACACGAAAATAATTTCTCGCAACTGAAAAGAAACATCCGGCGAAATGCGAAAGTTTCGTAAGAGGCTAAAAGGGGAATAGAAGGTCCGATAATCCGGAAATCTTTTAAGGCTGCCAAAGTAGATGAAATTCTCTTAGGTCCCCAGTGATATCTAGTGACTTTGAACTGTTAATACATATCCTTCGAATTGGGATCATGTGTATTGCGAAATATTTTCTATAGATAGAGGAATACATACATCATCTTCCTGCCCTTATCCCACTCTAAGTGGGGTCCGCACAACATCTTATAAACATGCTGTCACATGATTTGGCTGCGTTTCTATGACCGGCCGCCTGCCTGACATCAACTTACCTCAGTCGTACTTTACGACACCTCGGTAAGAAATGAGGGTGGTCTATTCTACTAAACCGGATACCACACGGTGGGTCAACACGGTGGGTCAACCTACCTTAGTTGCATTTTACGACACCTCGGTAAGAAATGATAGTGGTCTATTGTACTCAGCCGGATATCACACGGCGGGTCACCTTACCTTAGTCGCCTTAGTTTAGTAACTCTTATGACGCGTAATATGCGCCATTTTGTCACTACTTGACCAAAATTACCTGCTACATTTACATTTACAATATTACAATTAAATATTAAAAATATTTTAAAGTTAAACCTGACGATTGCTTGCTGTAAAAAAATCAAGTACCCTTTGAAATTAAAGTATATTCAAATGTTCAACTGCGTGATTGCTTGTTGTAAAAAATCAAGTGCTCTTTGAAATTAAAAATCATGCAGCTAATGAAATATGCTTTGAAATATAGTTAAGCTTAGTATCGTTAAAAAGGTAGAGTTTATAAAGCTTATTACAAAGAACTAATTAACGAGGCTTCTTTATCTGGTTAGTTCTTGGCTTGGATTTTTTCTTCCTTATTACGGGAGGCGGTATCCGTGTTATATTCTTTTTTAATTAAAGAACCTTTGGCTACTAAAGTTCTGATAGATTATGTAGTGCTAATTTGTTTATTGTTAAAAAAAATCCATGTAATTCTAAGTGTAGGAAGCAAAAACCAATCCCATTGGTACCTTATACATGGAAGACTATTTACCGTACGTATAACTAAACACCATCAAGAACACACTACAAAAGCATTTCACATATTCGCTGTGATAATCTCAAGGATCGTTTCGCTGCGTAACCGAAGCATTATCAAGTAATAAGCTCGACTACAAAATTGCAATGCGATGTATCACCCCAAGCAAGCAGTATTATATACAAATAGTTGAACCCCCACCGCCATTTTTTTCTTCAAACACGTGAATATAACTGAAGTTGGCTTTGGCTAATTTAGTAATTCCTAAGTAAATATTGTAGGTGCGTAAAGAACATTATACATTAAGTAAGCAATAACGATGTGGGCAAAGCAAGAATATCTCATTTTTTTAATTGTATTTCAATATTTCTTATCATAACGGCCTATAAGTGAGCAGGACAAATAACTGCGACATCATCTTTACAGATATATGTTTGCGATTATATGTATACGATAAGACCATTTCTTTATATATTAATTAGTATGAATCGCGAAAGTTTAAAATTTACCTTTGCAGATATTAATGGTAAAAGTAGGGTTTTTACAAGGGTTTCATCGGATGGCCATCTGAAAAGGTTTTCGAGGCGGTCGATGCATCTGGTGCTCCCGATGCATTTATTAACGAAGAGAAGGGCCACTTTTATAGAAGCCCCGACCCAGAGGTGGCGCACTCTGGGGTTCATAATTGCTTCTGACGGGGATGGGGGCAATGTGTACAACGGTACCCTGTCCCCGCCACCAGCAGCATGGTGGAGCACTGTCAGGTTTTTATTCGGTGTAAGTCCGATACACCCGGGTGGTTACGACCAATGATGGTTATTCCTAACACCCAAAAATGCTATGGGTTGAAAATGTAAAAAAAAAGAAAGTGTGTAGATCAAAAATCCACTTTTATTGACGTGTTAAAGAAACAATTGCATTAGGTATACAGCGCCGGTTCTACACTTCTGTTTTTTAATAAAGAAATGAGTAAAATATATTTGACTAACGAACTTTGCACCATCAAAAAAATAATGACCATGCAAAACTCCGTTTAAATCTTCACCTAAAAATTCATCGGTCAGCAAAGAAACAGTTTCAAAAGCTTTATATTTGAATTTAATATCTCTGAATGTCTAAATACTTCGGTGTAAAATGACGGAACAATTCGAACTTACCTCAGTTAAATTCGCTTTGTCTCTCGTTTAAGAACAATTTCAGTGGCAAAACCTATTACTTTAAACTAGTAAAGTTTATAGTAGTTTCTATTTGTTCGTCAACTGAACTCGTTATCTACCTAGCATCTTAACCTAGGTGTTATACAAAAGAAATGGACAAATTGTTTTCTTAAAAAAAAAAAAATTGTAAATGATATTTACAGATATTTCCTGACTTTCATTAGTACACAAAGTAACAGCCTTTTACTATCCCACTGCTGGAATGGGATTATGGGGTTTATAGGTGGAATAGTCCAGAATAGGAGTTGACCTCTCGTCCTGCACCGACAGTCGTCAGCGAAATTAGATCCTTTTTTTTAAGAAATTAGAATTAGATAGAAATTAGATTAGTATCATTATTTTCTAATCGGCTCCAACAATTTTCCTGAGTTTCAGCATGTAGGGGGTTTTGGGGTGTAAAATCGATCTAGCTAGGTTTTATTTTCAAAAAAAATTCGTTTTAGGGCTCTAAAATTTTTATTGGACCATTAAAGAAATTTTAAAATAAAAATTGAAAGCAAAGGAAAGCAAAGAAAGCAATTTTTTTTGCTGTCAAACGTAATGCTATAGCCGACATGTACCGCTCGGACCGAAAATGTTTACAACCAGGTTCGAATCCCGCATATCATCGGCGTCGTGTGTCTGTTTTTTTTAATAATTTTTTTTCAGTCACCCAGGTACAATAAATTTAGACTTAAATGTAATAGAATATTTAGTTATTTACTCATCCATACATGTTACATTAAGTTCATATTTTAATTACACTAATATAGAACATAAAATAGTACAGTCAGTCTCATAATAAGAGCCTCCTTTAACGAACAAACTTAGTCGTAAGGTATTATTAGATACGCTAAAATTGCATAAACAATGCGGCATACTGAAACTTCACCTACAAAATTCTACTTAACTTATGCAGTTCTACGATCCGCGTCGCTGTAATTGCTTTGTTTGTTGCAAACGAAGCTCTCATACTACAGGCCTCTTACTGCGAAGTGCCATCTCTAAGAATTATGTAGCGCATATGTTCTAGTGGACGTTATGTTACGTTTTAGTTACCGCTATGTGGTATTCGGCTGAGTAGAATAGACCACCCTCATTTCTTTTCGAGGTGTCGTATAAGGCAACTAAGGTAAGTTGACGTTATTTTATGGGTGGAATAGTCCAGAATAGGAGCTGACCACCCGTCCCGCAACGACGGGCGTTCCCGCAATTAGATAGAAGGTAAGTTGACCCGCCGTGTGGTATCCGGTTAAATAGAATAGACCACCCTCATCTCTTACCGAGGTATCATAAAAGGTGACTAGGGTAAGTTGAGCCGTCGTTTGGTATCCGTCTGAGAAGAATAGACCACCTTAATTTTTTATCGATGTGTCGTAACAGGCGACTAAGGTACGTTGAGCCACTGAGTGGTATTCGGCAGAGTCGAATAGGCCACCCGCATTTCTTACCAAGGTGTCGTAAAAGGCGACTAAAAGTTGACTCGTCGTGTGGTATCCGGCACACCGGAAGTGTTATAAAAAGCAACTAAGGTAAGTTACCGTCAAGCAGGCGGCTGGTCGTAAAATACCTAGCCATATCATGTTAGAGCATGTTTAAAACACGTTGTGTTGATCCCATTTAGAGTGGGATGAAGGCAGGAGAATGATGACAGAACGAAAATGGAAAATGATGAATGTAAATGAAATTAAACGAAAGATAAGTTGTATTTCGCATTATTTAAGCTTGCTTTAAAATGTAATATAGAACGGAGATGTAAATTAAAATGAAATATAACGATAGAAAATTTGTATTTCGTTTTGTTATTGTGGATTTTAAATGTAGTCTATATAGAACGAAAATAATGTATTTTGTAAATACTAACCTTGCTTTTTAAATGTAATACAATAAAAGTAAAAGTAAGTAACGGCCTGTTACTATCCCACTGCTGGGCATAGGCCTCCTCTCTCCATGTTTGGAGAGAAGGGTTGGAGCTAAGACCTACCACGCTGCTCCAATGCGGATTGGTAGGTTACACATATCCCCAGAACTCTCTAGAGATATGCAGGTTTCCTCACGATGTTTTCCTTCACCGAAAAGCGTGTGATAAATTGAAATTATCAATTAGACACATAACTCATTGGTGTCTGCCCGGATTTGAACCCATGATCGTCTCTAGAGATTCACACGGTCGCACCGCTAGGTCATCACAGCTATTGTAATACAATACGAAATGGAAAATGTAAATTTAAATGAAATATAACGAAACAAAATTTATATTTCGTATAACAAACCTAGCTTTTTAAATCTTATAGAATACGAAATGGAAAATGTAAAATTTAAATTAAATATAGCGAAAGAAAGTTGCGTATTTTTATTATTCCGTATTATTAATATTAAAAAAAAAGGGTTCAACGAAACAGTGCAGTAACTATCGCCTTATTGCTCTCATATCACATGCTAGCAAGATTCTGTTGCATATTCTTAACGAAAGACTGAAGACGTACCTATCCAAAGAAATTGCACCAGAGCAGGCTGGATTTGTTAAAGGAAGGGGCACCCGCGAGCAGATTCTCATCGTGCGTCAGATCATCGAGAAAGCTCGAGAATTTAACAAGCCAACGTATATATGCTTTGTCGACTCCTCTAAAGCATTCGACTCGGTGAAGTGGCCGATTCTATGGAAAACTTTACTCGAGATGGGGACACCTAAACATCTCGTACATCTTTTAAGGAGTCTGTACGAAAAAGGCACAGCCTCAGTGCGTACTGATGACATCCTATCTAGCAATTTCCATCCCACTGCTGGTGTTCGCCAAGGATGCATTGTATCCCCGCTCCTGTTTAATGTATACACCGAGCTGATAATGCGGATTGTTCTGGAGGATTGGACAGATGGGGTTACGATTGGTGGGTATGGAATTGCGAATTTGCGTTATGCAGATGATACCACACTTTTTGCAACGAGTAAACGCCATATGGAGGAACTCCTTATTAAGATGGAACGTGTCAGCCTCGAATTCGGATTAAAGATTAATCGCAGCAAAACCAAGGTAATGATTGTAGATCGCGCTAACTATAATTCGCCAGAAATCACTGAAATTGCGAACTGTCAAGTAGTCCAATCCTACGTATACCTTGGAGCTTTAATTTCGAACAATGGCGGCTGCATAGATGAGATAAAAAGGCGTATGGCAATTACTAGGAATGCAATGGACAAAATGAAGAAAATATGGAGGAACAGAAATATTACCAAAGCCACGAAGACCCGGCTCGTGCGAACTTTAATACTACCCATATTTCTATACGCTGCAGAAACGTGGACAGTGCGGGAAATTGAGAGGAAAAAGATAGATGCTCTAGAAATGTGGTGCTGGCGAAGAATGCTTGGGGTAAGATGGACCGAGAAAAGAACAAATGTTTCGATACTCCAAGAGCTTGGCATCACGCAGCGTCTATTTTCCACAGTACAATCCCGTATACTCTCATTTTTCGGACACGTTTCAAGACGGGGCAGCCAGTCCATAGAACGTCTCGTTGTCCAGGGAAAGGTAGAAGGCACAAGGCCACGTGGAAGGTCACCCATGCGATGGACCGACCAGATCAAATCTGCTGTGGGCGGTCCGGTGCATGAGTGTACCAGAATGACCGAAAATCGCAAAAAATGGCGAGAAATTGTGAAGCGGATAACAACAGCCGCTACGAAAACCGCAACTTGAAGGCGATCACGACCGCTCTGTCAAGAGCGAAACGATTGAGAAGAAGAAGAATTATTAACCTTGCTTTTTAAATGTAATATAGGACGATAATGGAAATGATAATGAATATAGAACGAAAAAAAAGTAGTATTTCGTATTATTAACCGCCCTTTATAAAAAAAGTGTTTGCTTCCGCCGTGTTCTTAAGCACACTCAATTTATTTATTTTTATTTAGACCTTACATTTCACAGCGTCTCACAACCACTTACAATGTCAAGTTGCTCGAACTTATAACCGGTATTCTATATTTGTGAAACCTAATAAGATTTCGCTCAACGAGTTAATTCATTTACCGAGATACAAGATACTAGCTACGTGAATAAACACATTACAATAGGGGTGGCAAACATTTGTATACGTTATAAGTATTCGTCTTTTATAGAATTTTGACTGGCTAGTTGGCGCAGTGAGTAGTGATCCTGCCTTCAGCTCCGCAGGTCGCGGGTTTGATTCCTACCGAGAGCCAACATTTTCTATAATTAATGTATAGAAACCGGCTATACTCACAAGGTTATACTCACAAGTGAGTATAGCCGGTTTCTATACATTAATGATGAATTCCACTCACGATAGTTTAAATTCAAAAACATTTTCTATAAAAAAAAATGTGGTTCTTTGAGCCTGGTTGTATATTTGTATTTAAGTATGTATTTAAAAATTATATATGTATGTATATTTTCGCTAGTTGTCTCTCACCCATAACAAAAGTATTAATTACTTAATTTGCAGACGGACGAACGTGTGTCTAGAAATCAAACAATAAAAAACAATATAAAATAAAAATAACTACTAACATTCGCATGCACATTTCTTTCATCCTTCATTCCTTGTTTAAATTTCATATCATTACATTTAAATAGAAGCTGTGATGGCCTAGCGGTGCGACCGTGTGAATCTCTAGAGACGATCATGGGTTCAAACCCGGGCAGACACCAATGAGTTTTTCTATTAAAACTTATGTGTCTAATTGATAATTGCAATTTATCACACGCTTTTCGGTGAAGGAAAACATCGTGAGGAAACCTGCATATCTCTAGAGAATCCTAGGGATATGTGTAACCTACCAATCCGCATTGGAGCAGCGTGGTAGGTCTTAGCTCCAACCCTTCTCTCCAAAAATGGAGAGAGGAGGCCTATGCCCAGCAGTGGGATAGTAACAGGCTGCTACTTACTTATTTATTTACATTTAAATATAATGAAGATTGTTTGTAAAGCTTATAGGAGAAAATAAATAAGACAACATAAGACGCAGAAATTATATTTTATCATTTCCAATATGCTCTTAACTCTTATATCTTTAATCGTCATAAGAAGACACAGAGGTCTGTAGATGCAACATTAATGTATGAAATGTTTACAGTAAAGTCTGGAAGATTTAGCAGTACCACAGAAAAATCCATGAAAAACAACCCAAGAACGATTATTAGTTTGCATTGAACATGTTTCCCACCCCTGCATTATAATATGTAACTAATAAGAATTATATTTTTAAAAGAGCAACCACCGAGTTTCTTGCTGGCTCTTCTCGGTAGGAACAGCTTTCCAAACCAGCAGTAGAGTTGACGATTCAAAAGCACTTGTTTACAAGTTTATTTGAATAAAGAACATTTTGAATTGAATTGAATTGAATTTGAATTTGAATACATCTTACAGTCGAGTGAAACATCATTAAAACAACACATGGTAAAAAATAAACGTAATTTAACCAACATTTAAATATTATAATGAAGTGTTGTGGTGAATCTAATGAATAATTAACAAAACAATTGTTCGTTCGTTATTTATTGGGCATAGAACGAAATTGCCAATATTAAAGAATAAATTCGTAACTTTATTCGATTTTGTCATTGTGTCGCCATGCCTTTGCAACTACCAAAAAATTTATGAAAATTTCTATTTCTAACATAAATGTTATGTCAATGTCGCGATGAAATTTTATATACTTAATTTAACCGTCAACTTATATGTTCTATGATTTTGACTTTTTTTTCTGATTTAGATTTTGTTATCAGACCAAAAATACCTATTTACCAATACATAGCATCTTACGACATAAACACTTCAAATTATATGCTGTTATATAAGTAATCAACAATATATAATATTTGTAATTTGTGTTACTTCTGAAATAAGTCTAGCTATTATAAAATTATGTATTAAAATTTGAAACAAAATTAAATAATTGTTTCATATTTTATTTAGAAAAAATAGTATTACTATTTCACAGTGCATAACGCCATCTAGTGTCGAATAGTTGTACTAATAAAAAAGCTTTATTCACTGTAGTTCTCCAATTTTCCGTATGAATTTATAGCGCTTTTATAAAGATTTTTAACGTGAAGGGTTGAATTATATTCATAACGTGCTACGACATGAGTTATATAAATTATAATATACATTTTTTAACAATAGCTTATAACTTTCTACGATACCTAAATAGCTAATGATAATTGCATCACTTACTTCAAAAAAATCTAAAAATAAAAGTATTATCCCTTACATATCTAAAACCTTAATAACTTGGTAACAGCAACTTGGTTGCTGGTTTAAAATCTACTTACTTAAAGGTTCTACTATGAACTACTAGATGGCAGTGTACAAGTTTCATTCATATTTTATGCCATTCCATTCATGTTTTACGTCACAGCTGTCTATATCAGTCTGTCTTATAGTATGTCCGTTGTTATATGATAAAGCTTGGTTTTTAGCCATCTTCATTAATATATTAAAAAAGTATAAGGTTATCGTACAGTCAAATTGGGTAACTTTGAATGACTTTTTCAGATTTTTCAAAATATAAAAAAATAGGATGACCTTATTTAAGGTTTTGATGAATAATGAGTGTTCTTTTATACCGAGTTTTAGAATAACTAACTGTATTACTAAGTAACTAGAAAGGAAATGGAAAAAAAATATGCTTTTGTGCGTGTTCAAAGTTACCTTGAGTTTTGGGTAACTTTGAACCGAATTATTTCGAAAACTAAAAATCCTTGAATTCACAGAATTTTCGTATCATGGGTAAAATTATACTTATGTTCTGAATGAATGAAAGATAGATCTGTCAAATAAAGTCAACTTGTCATACTTAACAGCCAACCGTTTACTTAAAATTGCCATTTACTAAATATTAGCAACATATGGGTAGATTTTTTTTTGTAACGAATACATATTTATTTGTAATTGTAAATATTTATTAAAAATCAAACCTAAATAACAAATTCTATAATCAATTACCATTCAAATGAGATCAAAACATTAATGGTTGGCAAGAGAATTTGAAAAATAATTCACCCCATTCCATGAATGAGATGTCATCTTCAATGTACATTTTATCTTTATTTTTTGTTATTTGATGCTCTTTTAAGATGAAAACGATGTTTTCTTTTTTAATAATAGTAAATTCCTTTTTTGGAAACCATGACCGCGAGTAACGAGCTGTTACTATCCCACTTCTGACCATAGGCCTCCTCTCTCCGTCTTTGGAGAGAAGGATTGGAGCTAAGACCTACTTCGCTGCTCCAATGCGGATTAGTAGGTTACACATATCCCCATAATTCTCTAGAGATACGTAGGTTTCCTCGCAATGTTTTCCTTCACCGAAAAACGTGTGATAAATTGTAATTCACAATTAGACACATAAGTTTTAATTGAAACTTATTGATGCCTGCCCTGGGTTTGACCCTGCGACCTCTTCGAAAGAGTCAGACGTTGTTACCGCTGGGCTATCACAGCTATACAGCTAAGCTTTCATCCTTGTTAAAGCACCGGATTGGATTTTATTACGATACGTGTGGTGACTCGTCCTGCATGAAGGTATAAGGTATGTGAATGTTGCCTTCTTTATACGTTTAGCAATACATAGATTCTTTTAATAAACGCGGATTATAGAAAAATAATTCTATTGTAATTACTGTATGTACTAAAATATGTACTTGAAAATATTTTTAGAAATCAATAACTCTTTGTCAATGTTACCCATAAACTAAGATAATGCAATTGGGTATCTTTGAACCGTTCAAAGTTACCCATATTTAACTAAAAATAGGGGTGGTCCACAAATTTCCCTGTCAATGGATATAAAACGATGCAAAATCATGAAATTATGTGAAAAAGTATAATTTCAACGTACAATTGATCATTAGAAACCGAAAATCATGTGTTTTACACACCTTTTCTGTAATTAAATTGGAAATGTAACTCACATACTTTTCACTGCTAAAAGACAGCGAACAGAAAATTTAGAAAAAGTGTCAAAATTTGTTTCAAAACTATAAATTTTAAATGACATTTGACAACTAGAACATTTAGTATTTTCATTTCACTCAGTTATCAGTTTTAAATCAGGTTACAGATATTGAAAAAAAAATTAATAATTATTTTAGTCGTTTTATTCAATGTTACCCGTAAATTCAAAGTTACCCAATTTGACTGTAACGGAAAGAAATTTTATATATGTCGTTGGTAGAGTTTGAAGTTTATCTAAATAAAAATGTCTCTTTTAAATAAAGAAAAAACTTTACAAATACGTCTTGACTTCTTTTTAGCTTTGTATACATTTTCAAATCGATTTTTTGATTTGATTAGGCTGTAATTTAGCAACTCCGCCATTGCCGGTCCCAAGCCCGGATGAAAAAGGAGGAGGGTTGGTTAGGAAGTGACAAAGACCAACCGTAAAACAGTCAACGCCGAGCATCAGGCGGCGGGAAATAACCTGTTACCTCGCAACCATCGATGTATGCGAGAGGCCTTCAGTAACCCTGAGGTACTAAATCACCTCAAAAAGACTGACGCAGAAGGATCTGGGAACCCACTGCGTGTATTTTCCCAAGAAAACCTCCACATGGAAAACGTAGACATGGATATTAGTATGTTATGCGATCCGACTAACGCTCGGCGCCGCTCAGTTGCCAGGCTGGGCGATGTGAAATTGGTTACTGGTACTCCTGAAGGGGACAGCCACCAGGACCCTGATGGCAATCATGCTACTGGTGTGATAAATACAGACCTTAAACAAAATAAGATCTCAATACGAGCAAAACATCGTATTGCCACCTGGAATATCAGGGGAGCTCTAAAACCAGGGAAGTTGAGCATTGTAGAACGAGAGATGACTAACCTTAATATCACCATACTGGGCATCAGTGAGACTCATCTACGTGGAAACGGACACTTCAGGACCGCTTCTGGCAACAATTTGTACTTCTCTGGCACTGAAGACTCTAGTCATCATGGAGTAGGAATACTTGTACCAGCTGCCATCAATAAATTTGTGCTTGGTTATGAGCCAGTCTCAGAAAGGATTATCACCATGCGACTCAACACCAAACCCTGTATCTTGAACATCATCCAAATATATGCCCCGACACTGCAATCATCAGAGGAGGAAATTGACAGTTTCTACGTCACTCTTGAATCTGTCTTGGACAAAATCTCTAATCGGGAAATCTCAATGATACTTGGTGACTGGAACGCAAAAGTCGGTGAAACAACTGCAGATGACCACATCCGAGAAGTCGTAGGGAAATACGGCCTTGGTGTCCGAAATGAACGTGGCTCTAGACTCATCGACTTTTGCATCAGTAGGAAAATGACTTTATTGAATACCTGCTTCCAACATCACCAGAGACGACTCTATACTTGGAGATCGCCAGGCGATAGACACCGCAACCAAATAGACTATATCATCATTGACACCCGCTGGCGATCTTCGGTAACGAACACTAAAACCTTTCCCGGTGCAGAATGCGGATCCGACCACAATCTCCTTCTTTCTAACTTCAAGATCAAGCTGAAAGCGCCAAAAAAGTCTAACTTACAAAAACCACGATACTTGGAACCCCAAGAGAGAGAGGTTTTCAAGAGCCTACTAGAGAATAAGCTGAGTGCCACACCGCTCCCGGATAATACAGACCCAAACGCCCAGTGGGAATATCTCAAGAACAACATAAATGTGACCTTAGACACTATAAAGCAGTCACGCCAAAACAGCCGAAAGAAAAGCATGTGGATCTCAGAAGAAACCTGGAAACTGGTAGAGTACAGTAAAATAGTCAAAGCGCAGGGCAAACAAGACACATATGCGAACATCTGCAAAGACATCCAGAAAAAATGCCGCCAGGACAAGAACAGTTTTATAACATCCATATGCGCTGAGATCGAAAAGCACGTCTTAAAGCTACAGACATCGGATCTTTTTAAAAAGGTTCATCTACTATCTAGAAAGTTCAATCCTAAAACCTGGGTGATAGACGATGATAACGGACAAGCACTAAATGACCTGATCGAGATCGCGGAAAGGTGGCGTAAATACTGCGAACAATTGTACGCGAACAAGAACAGTTCATCGCAACCCATTTGGAACCACATCCATCCAGAGAACGTAAAACGCGAACCATCAATATTAAGATCTGAAGTCGAAGCAGCTCTGAACAGCCTGAAAACTAAGAAAGCTCCGGGTCCTGACCAAGTAACAGCGGAGATATTAAGGACAATGGGTAATCGTGCCATCGATGTGCTACACAATATTGTCGACAATATTTGGCAAACTGGAGTGTGGCCCAAAGACTGGACTGAATCGGTGATACTCCCACTTCACAAAAAGGGTTCAACGAGAAGGTGTGACAACTACAGAACCCTTGCCTTAATATCCCATGCCAGCAAAGTACTGCTCTATATTTTAAACCACCGCATTCGCAATTATCTGGACTGGCAAATACCGCAAGAGCAGGCGGGTTTTGTAAAGGGTAGGGGAACCCGAGAGCAAATACTCAACGTCAGGCAAGTGACCGAGAAAGCCTACGAACACAACGTACCCGTCATAATGTGTTTTGTGGACTACTCTAAGGCATTCGACTGTGTAAACTGGAACTGGCTTTGGAAAGTCCTTACGGAGCTAGGAGTACCAGAACACCTGGTTTGCCTTATACACAGCCTATACCAAAATAACCAAGGCATAGTTAGAGTAGATAACACCAACTCAGAACCATTCCACTTCAGACAGGGAGTACGTCAAGGCTGCATACTATCTCCCATCTTGTTCAATGCATATGGTGAATACATTATGCGACGCACCTTAGAAGACTGGACAGGTGGTGTAAACATTGGTGGGGTGAAACTCACCAATTTACGATACGCGGATGACACCACACTGTTTACTACGAGCGAAGCTGAGATGTCCGCTTTATTGAACAAGATGGAGTCCATCAGCAAGGAAATGGGCTTATGTATGAACAGGTCAAAAACTAAGATCATGGTGGTTGACAGAGCTCACAAATTGCATCTAACTGGCGTGCTTGACCTCGATCAGGTCGAAAATTTTATTTACCTGGGCTCCAGCATCACAAACAATGGCTCCTCAGAGTTAGAAATCCGAAGACGCATTGGCATGGCAAAGTCGGCAATGTCTCAGCTGCAGAAAATATGGCGGGACCGCAACATTTCACGAAAAACCAAAATCCTCCTGGTTCGCACACTCGTGTTCTCCATTTTTCTGTATGCTTCTGAGACATGGACTATCAAGTCTGCTGACAGGAAACGCATTGACGCCTTCGAGATGTGGTGCTGGCGTAAAATGCTGGGCGTATCTTGGACTGAGCACCGGACCAATGTATCAATACTCAAAGATATAGGAGTGACCACCAGGCTCTCAACTACGTGTCTCCGTAGAGTCCTAGAGTTCTTCGGACATATTGCTAGGAAGACTGGAGACAACCTGGAGAGGTTGGTGATCACTGGTTCGGTGGAAGGGAAAAGAGGCAGAGGCCGCAGTCCAACGCGATGGTCCGACCAGGTAACCAAGTCGCTTTCTTTAAAAGTCCACGAAGCCCTACAAGTCGCAGGAGATCGCAAGACTTGGAGATCAATTATCCATGAGAAAGTGATCCGTGGAAAAGGTCACGACCCTCAGCACTGAGGAGAACGACGCAAGGAGGAGGAATTTAGATTATTGTTATGAAAGGAAGTTCATAGAAATAATAGTAGATAAAAGAGGGGTCTCTTGGGTTTTCTGGATGCGGGAGTGGACAGTAACACGGAGACTGAATATATTATTGATATTGGAGTTTTTACACCAAAATTATGGAACCACTTTTAGAGACAGACTTCGTCGTCAGCGGTAGCAACTCAATACCCGACCTAAGGTATTACGCCGGCGCGAACATTTGCCTACGTTTCCAAGCGTTTAAAAATCCCATGTTTATAATAAATTGGGACGGATAGGATTTTTTATAGCATTCAATATTGGATCACTAGCTTCTTCCCGCGACTTCGGCTACGTGGATTTCTGAAATACTTTTGAAAGCGAATTCTTTGGATGAAGTTGGCAAAAGATTTATACCAATAGCCTTATTGTCTATTATATTAAATAATCAAAAGCAACATCTTCCTGCCCTTATCCCACTCTAACACACGACACAATATGTTGTCACATGATTTAGCTACGTATTTTACGATCGGCCGTCTGCCTGATGTCGACTTACGTTAGTCGTATTTTACGACACCACGGTAAGAAAGAGGGTGGTCTATTCGACACAACCGATAACATACGGTGGGTCAACTTACCTTTGTACCACATAGTCAAATACCTCAATCGCCTTTGATGATACCTCGGAAAGAGACAAGGGTGCTCTATTCTACTGAACCAGATTATTATTTTTTTTTTATTTTTTTTTATTTGGAAAATTAACAGCTTAAGCTATTTATACATTTCCACATTATTGACAATTTTATTGTTATTGTTGTATATTGGAGTTGTGGATTGAAAAACACTCAAACCTTAGTGTGGATTAATATTTATCATCATCATAATTTTCCTGCCCTTCGTCCACTCTATGTGGGGTCGGCAAAAGATGTTTCGAACATGTTGTTACTTGATTTGGCCAGTTATTTTACCTTTGACCGCCTACTTGACATCAACTTACTAGACGCCTGGGTCTGTTCTACTTTATTATAATATAAAATTTTCACAAATAATTATCAAAAAATTTTTTTTTATAAATAACAGATTATATAAATATTTGAATTAGGTTACCTAAGATTAGAATTAAGGTTAACTAACATATTTTATAAGAATAATTGTAACTAACACCTATGGATCATTGGTCTGAAATAAATGTATTATTTTGTTATATCAAAATAAAATATTTATAATGCTGAAAAAACAACACGCTACGCCTATCCATTTTGGGATTATGATAATTAAAATTGGTTTATTCCTAACTCATTTAATATGACATGTCTCACACGAACGTATGAATAATAAATCTTTATATTTCAATGAGTTAATCTTGTATATATATATTTTCTGAATCTCGAAAACGGCTCCAACGATTCACCATGTATGAGGTTTTGGGGGAGAAAAATTGATCTAGCTAGGTTTTATGTAAAAAAATATTGTTTTATCCCTGTTTTTGGGCATTAAAAAACACTAACATTTATATTGAATTGAATTTTCGCCATTAGCTGTCAAGTCGACGTAGCTTATTCGGGTAACGGGCAACCTCGAGAAATGTGAATGCCAAAGATCGATCCCCAACGAAATAATTGTTTTTTCTTTTTTTTTTGCAAAAAATTACCGAGCGAAGCTCGTTCACCCAGATATTTAATATGATAAGACATAAATATGAAGATGTGGAATTCATGAAAGATATGTAAATGATGGAAACCTTGACCCAAAAAACCCCCTCATCTAATTCATTCTACACATTTGCATATAAAAAAAACAATGTTTATAAGCTGATGATTTAAAAAATCATACTCTTGCCTTTATCCCACTCTAAGTGGGGTCAGCACAACATGTCATATACATGTTGTCACACGATTTGGCCAAGTATTAAGAAGTAAGAAATGAGGGTCGAATATTCTACTTAACCGGATACCTCACGGTAGGTCAACTTACCTTAGTCGCCTTTTACGACACTTCAGTAAGAAAGAGGTTGGTCTATTATACTCAGGCGGATACCTCACTGTAGGTCAACTTACCTTAGTCGGCTTTTACGACACCTCGGTAAGAAAGAGGGTGGTATATTCTACTTAACCGGATACCTCAGGGTAGGTCAACTTACCTTAGCCGCCTTTTACGACACCCCAGTAAGAAATGAGTGTGGTCTATTCTACTTAAACGGATAGCTCACGGTAAGTCAACTTACCTTAGTCGCCTTTTACGGCAGTAAGAAAGAGGGTGGTCTATTCTACTCAGCTGTATACCACACAGTAAAGCTAGTCAATAACTGTACATCGAAAAATACACCGTGAGGCTAGGATATCTGAATTGGAAGGGTGGCAGTAGGGGGGTGAGGTTGGTGGGGGGTCGGGGACAGATATTCGCGCCCACCAGGCAGTGCTCGCCTGACTCCTAACCCTCGCGCATGTCCCTTGCGCCCGCCCTTTACCTACATCCAAACCAAGTCTGTTACATAACTTCAAACACATTAAAATATATTTAAGGCTTATTTCTGTGATCGATTCAATTTACGCACTTTATTATATAGATAAGTTAGTGTTACGTAAGCCGCCGTCCACTAAGCTTTGCCACCGCTTTTGTGATATTAGGTTGTGATAATTTAGGCAAGCTTTTTGCTCGTAGATTGTGATACATATAAGTGTAGTACTAAGGCTGTTATAATTGATAAACGTCCAATGTAAACACTTGTTGATTATATCCTAATTCATATCCAAAACCTTATTCCTTGTCGATGGTGAGTGCGCGTTCTGTGGCGCTTTTGCGCTAATTTCGCGGGTGACTTGATCGCGGGTTGTGATGCGCGTTTAGCGCTTTTGATAGTGGCTCGACACGGTTTCGCGCGACTCGTGGCAGCGCGCCACGCGATCTGGCGGCTTCGGCGCTCCGGGTCGCAGCCCACGCACGACAATGACCACGAACAGACCAACCATCTGTACGTTTCTTCTATCTCTTCACTCTTGCAAGCTTCTGTTGTCCTTGTTCTTTGTTGTCTGTGTATTTTTTTTTAATTTCTCACCCACCTCACTGGTCTTTGAAAGACGACGAATTAAAAACGCTCAAACGATCACTAATTTTAAAAGTCACAGTTATAGTTAAAGAGACGACATTAGTATTTACATTATCATAGCTACTGAGAATTTTAAAATAATCTTTCAAAATTATATAATATATTCTGTAATTCTAATAATAAACTATATATATTATGGTTGTATTTACTTAGCTTTTAGTTATTACATCGTTCAATTCAAACAAAATTCGTGATTGCGAATCAAGGATTTATTTAGTGCCAATAGTAAAAAAACAAAATAAAGTTAATAATACATATCATATGTTACCATAACCTCAATAACTTTGTAAAGATACTGGTGTAAAAGCAAAGTTCTACTATGCAATACTAGATGGCAGTGCATAAGTTTCATTCAAATTTTATGCCATTCCAACTATACTATACATTTATTATAACTATACTATATATTGTATATGGCAATATACAATTAATATTCAATTTAAATTCCATGAAAAATTTAAGCAATACGTCATAATCATATTTTACTTACACTTTATAGCTTGAATTATTTGTTAAAACTGTCTTGTGCTTATTATATAAATATTCAACTACATTTTACAGTATTTATGGAATAATTTCGTGTTATATTTAATTAAAATGAAATGACAACTGTAGACTTTTATATATATTATTCCAAGGTTATTTTAGTAATCTTTTTTAGAGTCGTCTCTTTGTCTATACAAGAACCTTTTAACCAGGAGTCGCAAGAATTCTACTTCAAAGCCAGTTTTCATATTAAGTTAATTTTCTCTCAGCTTTTACCTCCTCCCTTTTCACATTTCCCTATCCCTCGGCGGTCGTTCAACGGTGCGACGTGAATAAGTCATAATAAATGTTATCCTGCAAACGTGTTTTATTTGCGCTTTATATACCATACGAAAAGAAAGAAAGATTTTTTTTCTTTGTTTCTTTTCTGACATAAATGTTGGATGTATGTTCATGAATGTTTAGTGTAGTTCATTGTTTAGTGCGCACGATGCAAATATTGTTGTTACATTTATGGTTAAGTTCTGACTAAGTTCTGACTAAGGTAAGTTGTCTCGCCGGATGGTATCCGGTTGAGTAGAATAGACCGCCCTCATTTCTTACCGAGGTGTTGTAAAAGGCGACTAAGGTTAGTCGAACCACCGTGTGGTATCCGGCTGAATAGAATAGTACCATCCTCATTTCTTACCGAGATATCGTAAAAGGCGACTAAGGTAAATCGACCCGCCGTGTGGTATCCGGCTGAATAGAATAGTATCACCTTCATTTCTTACCGAGATATCGTTAAAGGCGACTAAGGTACGTTGACTCACCGTGTGGTATCCGGATAAGTAGAATAGATCACCTTCTTTCTTACCGAGGTGACGTAAAATACGACTAAGGTAAGTTGACACCGGGCAGGCGGCCAGTTGTAAAATACGTAGCCAAATTATTTGACATGTTATAACGTGTTAAGCCGACCCCACGTAGAGTGGGATAATAATGGTTAAGCTATGACATGTTACATTAATTATAAACATGATCAGACTGAGGTTTCGACTGTGTCCTTGGAGACACACTTGATTCGCCAGGCCTTTAGCAGGTTTCATAACAAATTTACATCGATCCGTTCTCAGTTTGGCCATGAAATGAGAACAAATAAAACATTTTCGCATTTGCGATATTACAAGTTGTACGCTCCATGTCTACTTAAGTTAACTTTACACCTTTAAATGTGTTTTTCTTTTTATGAAGAACACGATTTTGTAACTTATATATATTTACCACATATATCAGCTTCAATTGTTAAATATTGGTCCAATATATTGGCCGTCAAATCTTTACAAAGTTTAATTTTCAAATTTACCTTTACTAATATATACTGTGTTTTAGTAAATATAGTTCGTTAACTAAGAAATATAACCAGGAAAGAAAAATATGGAATTATTTATTATATTATGAATTTCTGACAGCATTACCAATATGTGATTTATGTCAACGCAGTCCATTATACGAGAATCGAGAAACCAAAGTTTGTATACATATTCAGCTGTGATAGAGTAATAGGATTTTTATTGCAATGCAGAAATTTTATCTTGAGAAAATTTGTAAATAGCACTTATATATATTTTCATAGTGGACACTTTTGGTTCAAATTGAAAATCCATGTGAATATTATAAATGGTTAAGTTTCTGTGCCTATCTGCCGCTTCTACAGTAAACCGCTGAACCCTTTTTTATGACAAGAAAACCTGTTACCGCGTGATTCCCTGCGAGAGAAGTTTAGGGAAACAGGTATTCTTACATTTGCTTCACGGTATATTTTAAGCAATTTAATTTATGTACATAAAAATATAAGGAATTATAAAACGATAGGTGATGTATACAATAGACAAAGCAGGAACCGACATAAGCTTGCGGCTCCTGCTTTGCACCTTGCAAAAGTACGTAAGTCGTTTGTGGGTTTTGGTATAAGATTCTATAATAAAATTCCGCAATTAATTTCAGCTTTGCCATTACAGCAGTTTAAAAACACTGTTAAAAATAGGCTGATACAAAAAGCCTACTATACTATTGAAGATTATTTAGAAGATAAGAATGTGTGGATATAGATCTCTTTGAACCAGAATTATATTTTTAAAAGAGCAACCGCCAAGTTTCTTGCTGGTTCTTCTCATAGGAACAGCTTTCCGAACCAGCAGTAGAGTTGACGATTCAAAAGCTCTTGTTTACAAGTTTATTTGAATAAAGAATATTTTGAATTTGAATTTGCTATGGGTTATCGGCGCCTGACTGGGAAGAGCGGCGTAAACCGCTGGACTCTTTATTGTGTCAATAAAACCTGTTATGATGTTACCTTACCGGGAAGAGCGGCGGGGTGTCGGATTCTTCACCACGCCTTCACATTGCCTTCATCCCCATCAGCAGCAGTTCTGTAAACCACTGGATCCAAGTTGATAAAATTTGATACAATTACAAAAGTTCCCGTTTTTTTTCTAGGAACTGGGCAAAATAATATCACCGTTTCACAGTTTTACCGGATAACACTGATATTTTATTAAATAAAAACAATGACTCAAAAAAAATGGCTGACCAAATAAAATAGTACAGTAATTTTTGTTATCTCTGCGTGCATCGTAGTGTTGGGGGTAAGATTTATTATAATAAAATATGGTTTGTAAAGTTATTAATAACGGCCCTTTGGCGCAGTGGGTAGTGATTCTGCCGAGGGCCAACATTTTCTGTAAAAGAATTTGGCGCTTCTTTGAGCCTGGGTATATTTGTATTTAAAAATTATATAAGTATATATTCACCAGTTGTCTCTCATCCATAACACAAGTATTAATTTGCTTACTTTGGGGACGGAATGGTGTGTAAGTATCCAAAAAAAAAATACATACAGCGAAAAGCGGGTGATAAATTGTGAACATCATTAAGACATATAAGTTTTCATAGAAAAACTCATTAATGACTGTCCGGACAGTCAGTCAGTCTGAACCAATATCGTAAGAATTACTATCACGAGTTTGTATACACAGACCATTAACAATTTAAAAAAAAAGGTTGCCTGTAAAGTAGGTTTTACGGGCAAAGATTTTACGTGACAACGTCTTTTTAAATGTGATGGATTGGAGTGGGAGAGAGACGCAAGGCATTCGCCAGTCCGGCGGGCCTCTCTTTCGTTCGGTGACTCATCGTAACAGACGTGAGCGGACGTTAGACTTTTTCATGAGTGACTCCAAGCCGCAACCTAATTTAAGACGCTGTCACGTCAATAAAACCCTATAAAATATCCATTAAATAGCTGCAAGTGTGGCCATTAAATAACCTTATGATGAATTAACATACGTAATGTTCATTCATAATATGTTTATCTGATGACCACACGTTTATCGACACAAGGACACTATATAAAATCACTGTTCGCGGTGTCCTTCTTGTAATTGTATTTATCCAGGTCAAGGTTGGCCTACTGTTACGTGATGGAAATGGATTCTCAGTTCTTTTTTATAGATACGAATATATTAGGATACGCCGAAAAATTCGTATTAATAAGAATTCATGAAACTTTTACGTGCTGCTATAATAATCCAACATACAATCCTTAGTATTTCTATATTTATACAATCTGTTCTCGCGACTTCGTCCAAGTCAATTTAATTAATTATCATGGTTTTTTTTAAATTCACGCCGTATGGTATCCGGCTGAATAGAATAGTACCACTCTCATTTCTTACCGAGGTGTCGTAAAAGGCGAATAAGGTAAGTTGACCCACCGTTTGGTATCCGGTTTAGTAGAATAGACCACCCTCTTTCTTACCGAGGTGTCGTAAAATACGACTGAGGTAAGTTGACGTCAGGCAGGCGGCCGGTCGTAAAACGCAGCCAAATCATGTGACGGCATGTTTATAACATGTTGTGCCCCACTTAGAGTGGGATAAGGGCAGGAAGTTGATGATGGTTTTTTTCAATTCCTGAAGGAAAACAAGATTTTTTATCGTATCTCGATATATAAGATTGTACTAAATTTTATCAATTCAAATCAAAATAATTATTCAATTAAGCTATTTCACGCACTTTTGCATCGCCAAAAATCAATAAGATTTAATGAGCTTACAACTAGTTTGGAATGTTGTTCTTACTGAGAAGAACCAGCAAGAAACTCGGCGGCCAATGTTTTTAACATTTTGTATTTACATTATTAAAACGCAGTCTTGTCAGGCATTATCATCAATATTGGTTCAGCAGATGGTCTGTGAAAGTATACAGACAAACTTTTGAATTTCCGCAAAATGCGGAAGTCTATTTGTCTATCTGACAGACAGACTTTTTACATTATCTTTGTTAATATTTAAATGAGTTAATCTTGCGTGTATATATAATAAATATATTTTCTTAATCTCGGAAACGGCTCCAACGATTTTCCTGAAATTCAACCTGTAGGGAGTTTTGGGGGAGAAAAATCGATCTAGCTAGGTTTTATTTAAAAAAATCGTTTTATCCCTGTTTTTGGGTATTAAAAATATGGTAGCATGTAGAATTGAAAGCAAATAATTTTTTTAGCTGTCAAACGTAATGTTGCGATAGCCGATGGGTAACGGGCGGACCGAAAATGTTTAAAACCCGGGTTCCCATCCCACATGTCATCGGCGCCTTTTTTTATATCTTTCAAAAAAATTACCACACACACACAGGTACATAATATTAATATAGATTTATACTTACAAAGGAAAAACAGTTTATATAAAGTATTATAAGCAGTATTATATTGTACTAATGCAAAAAAAAATCCGTTTTAACCCCTTAATAGCCTCTTCAGGTGACAAGAGGGCTGGCTCCTTTTTCGCACAAAGAATCAGTTTAGCGATTCAGCGCGGAAACGCTGCCAGCATTCTTGGGACCATTCCACGTGGGCATGATTTGTATAGTCCTAGCGTGTAAGTAGTTTAAGATAGATATAACTTGTACATTTTTGCTGTAAATAAAGAAAATGTGCATTTGTTAAAAAAATATAATTTTTTATTATCAAATTATATATGAAAAGAAAATTTATATTCTAATTATGTAATATTTACCCTGCTTGAAAGCAGAAATATAATTTGAACAAAGTAAAATCCGGTATTAGTTTAGGATCTAATTTTGAAAATCTTGATAAAGTTAGTTGATAAACTGATGAGAATAACAAGCGACAGGGGGATATTTTGAGGACTTCGGGGGTGGGTTTCGTAATATGTTTTCAGGTCACGTGTGGGAGAACTCGGTGCCGGAGAAATTACTATATTCGAGATCGATTTTTAGCAAGTTTTTAGACACCATAATAGAAAGAACATTATTAATAGCCTAAATATAAATTCCTAGCCACCGTGTGGTATCCGGCTGAGTAGAATAAACCACCTTTATTTCTTACCGAGGTGTCGTAAAAGACGACTAAGTTAAGCTGACGTTAGGCAGGAGGTCGGTCGTCAATTCTCAACCTAGCCAAATCATGAAACGATATGGTTAATAAAGTCAAGGATTCAAACTCCAGGTAGGCAATAATGAGTTTTTCTGTTAAAACCTATGTGCCTAATTGTTTTTTACAATCTTTGGCACGATTTTCGGCGAAGGAAAACATCGTGAGGATCTCTGAAGAATTCTGGGGATATACAAGTATATTACCTATTAATCCGCATTAAAGCGGGTTTTATCTCTAACGGTATTGTTATAAACATTGCTATTAAACTATATAGCCCTGTGGTATCCGGCTAAGTAGAATAGCACACCCTCATTTCTTACCGAGGTGTCGTAAAAGGCGACTAAGATAAGTCGACCCGCCGTGTGGTATCGGGCTGAGTAGAATAGACCAACCTCATTTCTTACCGAGGTGTCGTAAAGGCGACAAAGGTAAGTTGATCCACCGTGTGTTATCGGTTTAGTAGAATAGACCACCCTCTTTCTTACCGAGTTGTCGTAAACTACGACTAAGGTAAGTTGACATCAGGCAGGCGGCCGGTCGTAAAAACGCTGCCAATTCATGTGACAGCATGTTTATTTCATGTCGTGCCCACTTCACTTAGAATGGGATAAGGGTAGGAAGATGATGATTGCTATTAAACTATAATGAACAACAATAATAGAATAATAATAATTATTAGTAGAATATTATACTAACAATTTATTACGATTTGCATTAACCTAAATAATATTCCATGTAGCCAGTACTAGGGCAAAGCTATTAGAATGTAGGACATGTCTATTAATATCCCGGAATTTATCGAATTCTGCTTTCGTAGCGCGTAGGTGTCTCACGTAGCAAACGCCTACGAAATTCTGTACAGACCGCGCGACGCTGCTATTTATAAATGTCGTTAGAAATATATAGACCAAATTTTTTACTTTTTAAGGGCCTGTTTCACAAGTTACCAATAATCTGTCAGTTAGCCTATTCGGAACATATCAGACACATCATCATCCTCCTGCCCTTATCCCACTCTAAGTGGGGTCGACACAAGATGTTATAAACATGCTGTCACATGATTTGGCTGCGTTTTTACGGCCGCCTGCCCGACATAGTTGACGTCGGGCAGGCGGCCGTAAAAACGTAAGTCGTATTTTACGAAACCTCGGTAAGCCTCAGCAAGAGGGTGGTCTATTTTACTAAACCGGATACCACACGGTGGTCAACTTACCTTAGTTGCCTTTTACGCCACCTCGGTAACAAATGAGGTTAGTCAATTCTACTTAGCCGGATACCACACGGGGGTCGACTTACCTTAGTCGCCTTTTACGACACCTCAGCAAGAAATGAGGGTGGTACTATTCTATTCAGTCGGATAGCACGCACACGGCGTTCGGAACATATCTGACACATATCTCGGAATTTTGTGTTTCTCGGGTTTCTGATAGGCTTATTCAGCACTTAAAGACCCTAATAAGATAACAGGTAGATCATGTGGCTGTTATTTTGTTTATCTGCTGGATAGCAAATACCAAATAAATAATAGGTTTTATATTAAAAAAATCGTTTCATCCCTGTATTTTGGCCATTAAAAAATACTAAAATTTATATTGATTGAAATTTTTGCCATAAACTGTCAAGTCAGCGTAGTTTGTTTGGATAACGGGCAGTCTCGAGAAATGTAAATACCTAGGATCTATCTGCAACTACATAATTTTTTTTTTAAGTTTCTTTTTTTTAGTTTGTAAGAAATTCCCGAACAAAGCTCGGTGGACCAGGTGCTCGATACTGAACGAAGCAAGTGATAAAACGGTGCCGCGGCGGGCGATCAAATCGTGAACCGTCTAAAAATAGCCCGGTCAATACTGGCATGATAACCGCGTCTTATAGTTGTTTCTTCGTAAGTTCTAATAAATACAACGTGAGAATATTATTTAATATCACCCTTCAATACATGAACGCCGTGTGATATTCGGCTAAACAGAATTGTACCACCCTCTTTTCTTACCGAGGTGTCGTAAAAGGCGACTAATGTAAGTCGACCCGCCGTGTGGTATCCGGTTGATTAGAATAGACCACCCTTATTTCTTACCGAGATGTTATAAACGGTGACTAAGGAAAGTTGACCTTGTGGTATCCGGCTGAGTATAGACCACCCTCATTTCTTACCGGGCTTTTGTAAAAGGCGACTAAGGTAAGTTGACATCAGGCAGGTGGCTGTTGGTAAAATACCTATCCAAATCATTTAACAACATGTTAAATATGATGAGTTACTTAACTATTAATTAAGTATTTTATAAGTATATTCGAAGCAGAGATTAAGAAATTAGAATAGACCACCCTCTTTCTTACCGATGTGTCGTAAAATACGACTGAGGTAATTTGACGTCAGACAGGCGGCCGGTCGTAAAAACGCAGCCAAATCATGTGACAGCATGTTTATAACATGTTGTGCCGACCCCACTTAGAGTGGGTTAAGGACAGCAAATAAAATTAATAATAAAAAACAGCAAATTGATGATTTAATTAAATAGTTTGTAGAGTTATCTTTAATAAATAAATTATATTAAAATATAATATAAATATTAACAGATATTTACTTAACTATTAATTATTTCATAAATATATTCGTATGAGGGGTTAAGTAAATTGAACAAGCGCAAAATTTATGCCGCTAATTCCGTATCCCCATGAAATAGCCTATAAATGTTCTTGATCCTAATTTGGCTATAAATCTCTACCTTTATGAGAATCTAGGGGATCGTATGTAAATTCCGTTTGTATTATACCATTTATTATGTACTAGACCCGTCCCGGATTTGAATTGGTCTTTATATCTTTAATATTTGAATTATCTAATATTGTATGTATATACCTATATAAGCTGTGATGGCCTAGCGGTGCGACCGTGTGAATCTCTAGAGACGATCATGGGTTCAAACCCGGGCAGACACCAATGAGTTTTTCTAATAAAACTTATGTGTCTAATTGATAATTGCAATTTATCACACGCTTTTCGGTGAAGGAAAACATCGTGAGGAAACCTGCATATCTCTAGAGAATTCTGGAGATATGTGTAACCTACCAATCCGCATTGGAGCAGCGTGGTATGTCTTAGCTCCAATCCTTCTCTCCAATAACGGAGAGAAGAGGCCTATGCCCAGCAGTGGGATAGTAACAGGCCGCTACTTATACCTATATAAATATATTTTTTGAATCTCGGAATGATTTTCCTGAAATTCAGCATGTAGGGTTTTGGGGGAGAAATCGACATCAACACCTTCATTCTTTTATAATCTATAATTATTATTTTTTTTTTATTACCGAGTAAGGATTGGTTAAATAGGTACTACTATGTAATGTTGGTAGTTGCTTAAAAAAATCGTAATAATTATTTGCACAAGTATTACAATAATAGGTGAACAATGAGGTTCGTTGTTAAAATAGTTTTTATTTTAAAATATATATGTTAATATTATTATTTTACCCTGAGAAGTTTAAAGAAATAGATATTCTTACATTTGCTTCACAGTATATTTTAGGCAATTTAATATTTTTAGATAAAATATAAAGAATTATATAAAGTAGGAACCGATATAAGCTTGCGGCTCCTGCTTTGCGACTTGCAAAAGTACGTAAGACGTTTGAGGGTTTGGATATAAGATTCTATAATAAAATTAAACCAGTTTAAAAATACTGTTTAAAAGAGGCTGGCTGGTGGATATAGCTACTCTTCAACTCTATACAAGACAGTAATGACATAATGTAACTAATATTAAGAATTATATTTTGAAAATAGCAACCGCCGAGTTTCTTGCTGGCTCTTCTCGGTATGTACAGCTTTCCGAACCAGCAGTAGAGTTGACGATACAATAGCACTTGTTTACAAGTTTACTTGAATAAAGAACATTTTTAATTTGAATTTGAATATTATATTTATTATATGCGATATCCAGTGTATAGGCCGCCTTCTTGCAGAGTAGTATTAGCTCATCACGGGACCTTATTATAAAAAGAACCAAACCGAATATATAAAATAATTTCTGTTCATTATATGGATAACATTTATACTTTTCATACGATTTAATAGCGTTACAGATCGCGAAAGATTCCAGTAGCGCCACATTTCAATTTGCGGAAAAATGTGAAAGTTTTGCATGTTTCTCCCATCGCAACATAGATGGCAGTCGCAAGGCCAAAACTCTGCTATTAGCCGATAGATGGCGCAAAATTTAGTAGACTTTCTGAAATTGAAAAAATATATAATATCTCACGATCACGTTTCCAAAATTATGTACATAGATTTTTATGATTGAAAATTCAAATAGTAGAATCATAAACCTAATAGATATTAAGCTTTAGATCTTCTCTTACATGGTATTAGTTTTTCATAGCCATAAAATAATAAAAATATGTTAAAAATATAATAAATTACTAGAACGCGATTTAATTAGAGTAACGGACTTGCGATCGAGAGGTCGTGGGTTCAAATTACGGCCATTATACTACTGATGTGAATCCACTCCTAACTTAAGCATTTAGCTTAGCTGGAGAGGTTAACAAGTTTAATAATAATTTGTAACCTACCTTAATAAAAAAAAGAACAAAACAAAATTAAAATACATATCTCAAGCCTTCTATTGCAGCAATCATAAAGTGTACAAACCTATAAGTAAGTAACGGCCTGTTACTATCCCACTGCTGGGCATAGGCCTCCTCTCTCCATTTTTGGAGAGAAGGGTTGGAGCTAAGACCTACCACGCTGCTCCAATGCGGATTGGTAGGTTACACATATCCCCGGAATTCTCTAGAGATATGCAGGTTTCCTTACGATGTTTTCCTTCACCGAAAAGCGTGTGATAAATTGCAATTATCAATTGGACACATAAGTTTTAATAGAAAAACTCATAGGTGTCTGCCCGGGTTTGAACCCATGATCGTCTCTAGAGATTCACACGGTCGCACCGCTAGGCCATCACAGCTTTTTTTACAAACCTATATATAACAATGTACAAACCTATATTTATAAGGGTTAATCTAAACTTTAAGGTCTTAGAGTCTTATATGGCTAAGTACCAGAACATTACGACACATTATCTGTAAAGGTCTTAACTAGTTATGACCAAAGCGTATCTGTATTAAAAAAAGGTCAAGTCGAGCGAGTGCTTTATTATTATTGTTTTCTGCGCGTAGTGATGTGACTACCTTACAAATGAGCTTCTAGTCTAAATCTAATCATTTCTAAAAATAATTTATAGAATTAGGCGTTACTTTGCGGAGGTCCATAATACAAAAGTAATGAGAATATTATTTTGCTATAATCCGCGATAAAAGAAAATATATGTAATGCTAAATGTAGAGTGTACTATTCGTTCTCATACCTGATACATGCAGAATTTGTAGGAAGTCATGCACTATCCGACACCGATGGCACAACAATACACAAGCACTGCACACATTCACCACCACAATCTCAACAATTGTTTCGCCCCGTAACCGAAGCAACGTCAGGAGATAGACTCCACGACAGTGCAGTGCTTGTGTATTGTTGTGCCATCGGTGTCGGATAGTGCATGAGTTCCTACAAATTCTGCATGTATCAGGTATGAGAACGAATAGTACACTCTACATTTAGCATTACATATATTTTCTTTTATCGCGGATTATAGCAAAATAATATTCTCATTACTTTTGCATTTCTAAAAACTCAAGTTGCAACTATACAACTGCATAAACATACCGGAAACCTCTACAAGATATTAACGACACTTATATATAGCGTATTCCCGTGTGGTATCCGTCTGAATAGAATAGTACCACCCCTTATTTCTTACCGAGGCGTCGTAGACGGCGACTAAGGTAAGTCGACCCACCGTGTGGTATCCGGCTGAGTAGAATAGATCAACCTCATTTCTTACCGAGGTGTCGTAGACGGCGACTAAGGTAAGTTGACCCACCGTGTGGTATTCGGTTGAGTAAAATAGACCACCTTCTTTCTTACCGAGGAGTCGTAAAATACGACTACGGTAAGTTGACGTCGAGCGGCCGGTCGTAAAAACGCAGCCAAATCATGTGACATCATGTTTACAACATGTTGTGCCGGCCCCACTTATAGTGGGATAAGGATAGGAGAATGAGAAATAAAATATAAAGCGTATTCACCTTTGTAAGTTACACTGTGACTTCTTCATTCTTTAATGGTGTAGGACTGACGTGCCCTCGAGAAAGAGTGGGTACATGTGTACCGACTTTTGCGTGCGTGTTTGAGTTGGTATATATATATATATATATATATATATATATATATATATATATATATATATATATATATATACTACGTCAAACACACACACAAACACACGGAGTGGCAAGGAGCATGATTATTAAGTCAATTGTGTTGAAAAATTGTTATCAATATATCTCCAAAAGCCAGGACATGACCGTGACATCCCCACGCTAGGTCGCGTGCCGAACTGCAAACTCAGGGTCGGCTAATCTAATTATAAACACAGCGGAAAACATTATAAAGACACTTCCTTACTGTAAGCTTTCTCTTCTTTAAGAAATTTAAGATTTTTATGTTTTTCTTTTTAAATAATTTTAGTCGATAAATAAAACCAAATCGTACGTATAGTCCTTTCACCAACACATAGGTTAATGATACACATATTACAGAATGTCATAGACATTCTTTTGTACTATCAGCTTTTCCTTCGTCTTAGAAACAAATTCAAAGTATTTTTCGTTCAAAATGGCTTTTACAAACACTTTCGGATCGTCAAATTATAATGAAACTACCATTTGTGCTGAGAGATCTTATCGAGAAAAACCAGCAAGAAATAATTTATAGAATTAGGCGTTACTTTGCGGAGATCCATAATATAAAAGTAATAAACGATCGAACGAACGATTATAGCAAAATAATTTTATTATTACTTTTGTACCAGCAAGAAACTCAAAGGCTACCTTTTAAAATAATAGTAATAAACGTTTAACTATGTAATCAAATTCCGCATATACATTTTGTTCTGATCCTGAATTTAATGAGACGGGCTTATATCACAGTTATATAAATTATTTGTTTTAGGCTCCATAGCGTCCAAAATCATTAAATATAACATCCATTATAATTTAACTAAACAGTATGCTAAATAACGCGAGTAGATATATAGGAAAATTTGGCAAATTTGGAATAAATTAAATAAAACTATTGTACACCCTTGGGACTAGCACGCAAGCACTGTTGGGCTACAAGATAGCTGGAAAAAAAGCTATGTTAACAAGATTCTAAAACTTATAGCGTGACGCGTACATCGTCACGCTAGGTCGCGTGATATACTATATATTCTTTTGTAACCAATCCAATTTCTAGACATAACGGATATAATAAAGTACTAATATAATAAGTAAGTCCATCATCTTTTACTTCAGCCAGAGCTTAATTCCATTAATGATATGATAACTTTTAAAAAAAATATCTAAGTAATACTAAGTATAGGAAGCACATATGTTCTCTGCATCATTAGTAAACGCTACAAACCATTACACCACACTGCACAAGCACTGCACACACTCACAAGGACTATTTCAACGATCGTTTCGGCTCGTAACCGAAGCATCATCAGAAGATGAGAAGACAAAATCGCAAAGTGTTAAACATAAAGTTATAAAAAATTCCCATGTCCTTGTGATGATATCTTAATACTTTATAGTTGCTCTATAAATTTTTCTAAGCAAATTTCGTATTGTTAATTAATAATAATAGTAATTTCTTTATTCTAAAAATCCGTCTTTTAATCAGCTTATGATGAGAAGAACGAAGAAATACTTATTTTTGAAAGTCTGAAGAAGTCTTGAAAGAAGCCTATTACTATTCCACTTCTATCGTAGGCCTAATCTATCTTTTTTGGAGAAGTAATCCAATGCGTATTAGTATAGAATTCTCCCCAGAATTCTCCCCAGAATTCTCCACATTTTTTTTATTTGGTTCATTAAACTGGTTATAATCAATTTAGATGTATAAAAGCGAAAGTAATAACAAATACACAAGATTATACCTACTGGAAATGAACACAATATTAGTACACATAGTTCACTTAAAGTAAATTACTATTTTAAATTATTTATGAGTTACGCAGGTATTTACACAAGTTGCTTTTGAATGAGGCTAAAGAACTACAGAAAATGTCTACGTCGCTTCTGTATGCGTTATTGAGAACAAATTCTGTATATAACATGTTGTCTAAGATATATATGTAAGTTTAATCACCGAACACACGTTTTCCATCACCGAAAAGCGTGTGATAAATTTTAAATACTCATTAGGCATATTTTTAATAAAAAAAAATACGTATGCTCATTTTTTCATAAAAAAATCTCCTCTATTTAAACCCATGACCCCCTATGAACCCCTGTTACAATCTATAAAACAGTGTTATTACTGAAATTGTAACATGTTTACACTTGAACACAAATTTACGATTGTACTTAACGCTGAACTGTGCTTTTAACTTCATATAGTTTCATTTACTGTATGTTCAACAGTAGAATATTATATTTTGTTTATTTTACTACACTACCCGATAAACACGACCCTCTTCTGCGTCCAAAACATATCTAATGTAGTAGACGTCTAGACAATACAATAATAAAATTTTGGATTAAAATATTGCTTTAATAAAATTTTGGAATATACAAGAAATATGAAATCCAATCAATTTAGTCGACTGCAAAGTTTTGGTGACAGCAGATGTTATAACAAAAACAATTGAAACTTTTTAATTAGGGAGTAAGTAATTATCAGAATTTTATACATTCTATATTAAAAAAAATAGTGCTGACCCCACTTAGAGTGGGATAAGGACAGGAGAATGATTATAATTCTTTTGTTTTATATTTAATCTTTAACCTCTAAATGAGATAATTTTGAATATATATAATCTGAATTTTGGAAACGGCTCAATAGATTTTTATGAAATTTAGTACGTAAGGGGTTCTGGGGGCGATAAATCGATCTTAGATTTCATTAAAAATAACGTTTTGTCCCTGTTTGACACTGAAAAACTGCTACAGTGTTTTTAGAAAACGAAGGTTAATTACGCTGTCAATTGCAAAGTTATGGTCACCTAGATATTTAATGTTTAACTTAGATAGTCTAGCTTACATGATCATAAATTAAATACTCAAATAACTACATAAATATTGTCCGGGAAATAGTTAACGAACGCCCTCTGATTTATATTATTCTGGGAAATCCCAGATGAATAGCAGTCCCTAGTCCCATAACCTAGGACAGAAGTAAAGAACCAATGGCACAATATTTTGGCCACGCCAATCACGAAATCCATGATGCACTAAAAGACAAAAGTGAAGTAATGTTAGCACACACTATATACAATAACATGATATAATAGAATACCATTATTCCCGCTGCGAGATACACTTCTCTTGAATGACGAGCAAAGACTGAAAGCCACTGAAACGTTTTATCAATAGGAAGACTCCACTGGAAACAACATGACACAGTGTTGCCAACATTTCAGACAAAAGGGCGCGAATCTCGTGTTTCATGACAGTATTGCTATAAAATATAAAGCGAAAGTCATTGGCGACAGCAATAGGTTTTTTTGTGAAGACCGAACGTGTGCTATGTTTCCCAATAATCAGCATGTCAAAATTTTTGGTGTCATGCCTATGAACGCATAAAAAATTGGTTTAAGAAAAATTGTATTGATTGACGATAATAGCATATTTCTGTTTTGGTTTATTTCTACAAATAAAAAGTTAGTATAAATAAAACTGCAATGGTCTGGATTTTGGAACGTTTATTACGTAACACAATGTTTACAAGTGGTATATACTAAATCAAAACACAAACATACTCAGTTCCCAGTGGAGCTAATATGCCGCAGTACCATCTGCTCCCTGCAGATTGCGACCATAAATATAAACATTCCGTTGTTTACGATTTACTACAACTCTATTTTCTGTTTTTGAGAGAATTTCCCTAAAATAAATGTTAGCGGTAACATAAAAAGCGATTTTGTTGTGGAGTCTATTTCCTGACAATGCTTCGATTATGGGTTGCGAAACGATTGTTAAGATTGTGGTAGTGAATGTGTGTAGTGCTTGTGTAGTGTTGTGTTATTGGTGGCGGCTAGAGCATGAATTTTAACATATTCTGCATGTATGAGAACGAATAGTACACTCTACATTTAGCATTAAATAATATATTTTCTTTTATCCCAGATTAAAGCAAAATAATATTTTTTTCATTCAAATAAAGAAACATTGAAGTAGCGACCTGATACTATCCCACTGCTGGACAGGTCTCCTCTCTCTCGATTTGGAGAGAAAGGTTAAAGCTAAGACCTACCACGCTGCTCCAATGCGCGTTGGCAGGTTAAACATATTCCCAGAATTATTTAAAGATATGCAGGTTTACGCACGATGTTTTCCTTTACCGAAAAACGTGTGATAAATTGCAGTTATCAATTAGAAAGAAAAGCTTTTAACTGAAAACTCATCGGTCTTTAAACCCGGGCTGTAAACCCGTACCCCCCTCGGAAGAGTCATACGGTCTTACGGCTAGGCTATTACAGCTTAAAGAAACATTGCTAAATCGCAATGAAGAAAAAAATACAACATATTTATCAGATATTTTCTTTATCTCCAAGAACAATCTATTGACGGTAGAATAACAAAATATATTTAGGGCATACGTGTAATAAAACTTGATCAACGGAAAATATTGCCATGTCATTAATTACCTTTTTATAGACGAATAAAACATATTACTTCTATTGTGTTCAATTATTGCTTTGTCACTTATTGTATTAGTAGGGCTGCTATATTTATACCTATTCCTATGAATTTATCATCCTCCTGACTTTATCCCACTCTAATACTTAGAGTGGGATAAAGGGTCGGTACAACATGTCACATGGTTCGGCTAGTTATTTTACGAACGGCCACCTGCCTGACATCAACTTGCTTCTATCAATAAGTCCCCGTTTACGACATCTTTTTAAGAAAGCGGGTGGTCTATTCTACTCAGCCGGATACCACACGGGGGAGTTATTATTGAGCACAAAATATTTATATGAATATAAGCATATCTTTCTTTTCTTTAATATTTAAATGAATTAATCTTGTATGTATCGGAATCTCGGAAATAGCTCCGATTTTCCTGAAATCAGCATGGGGGAGAAAAATCGATTTAGCTAGGTTTTATTTTAAATTTTAATATAATTTTTAAAATTTAATATAGATTTTAAAAATCGTTTTATCCTTTAAAAATTTACAAAATTTACATTTAATATAAACACTATTTTTGCCGTAAATTGTCAAGTCAGCGCAGCTTATGCGGAGAACCGGTGGTCGCGAGAAATGAAGAAACCCCACGGGCCCCACCTTCCCAATTATTTTTTTATTTTATTTATTTTGTACATAATTACCAAGCAAGGCTCGTTTAACCAGGTACTACTTAAATAGCAGATGTAATGCGCTGGACCCGACAGCGTCGATCTAATAACATGGGGACTAACAGTATGGGGACTTCTTATATTACTATGAAAGCACTTCGATAGCGCGGAGCAAACGATCAGTGGCGCCATCTAGTTTTGATTGCGGAATCAGGTGTTCCTAGTACGTTGTGTTACACAGATTAAAAAATAAGTAATACATTCGAGTTAGTGGCAGAGAATTAGCGTAAAAGTTTGATAGATCGTTACAAATTATTCGAAACAAAGGTGCTGGTGAAACAAATTAACTCGCAAAATTTTGCCGAGTAACAAAGTTTTTATATTCCAACATTCTCTCAATTAAAACGTGTCTGGCTTTGGAAAAAAGAGCCATTAGGACACCAACTCGTCCCGACAGTATTACAGAATTAGACAATTCATGTAGCGGCACTTTTGTTATTTCATTTTGGGTTTTTCAATGCGAAATGTTTCGGGTTGTATAAGTAAATTAACATGTGCGTATAATCCACGAACTAATATGAAATGAAATGAAAAAATTTTATTCCACAAAAGTGCTAACAGGACATAAACAAATGTAAGAAATTAAACAAAAGCTAAACAAATATTAATAAATAAATTAATGTCCGTAACACGATGCAGAATAGGCTTTAGACTCAGCATAATACTGTGTGCCCCGAGAGGAAGCACACAGAACTGATTTTCAGCTAAAGCCTATTGAGTCACGTCACGGATGATTGGCTAAACAGATTACTTAAACATATAAATATATAAATCTACTACAAATTAGTAATTATGCTATCTTTCATTATATATACACATAAAATTTATATTATTAACAATATTTTTATTATTTATAAAGTAAAAATTTACTTAATACGTAGAATACCAACACAAATATTAAAGATAAGAATATTCCGCTACAAAATTCTGAAATTGTAATTGCTTTTTCAATACTAAGTTCTTTAATAATTTCTTAAATAAAAGCTAACACTTTGAACCTTTTATTGGGGGAGGAATATTATTCCAGAATTTTGTAGCGGAATATTTAAAGGATCCTTCGAAAGCTGCAGTTCGATATGTATATCGAGCTTTATAAAGTCTTCAACGTTTCTACTATGTTTATCATTTATCTATTGTTAGAAATTAAGTCTAAATCCAATTTAAAATAAATAATTACAAGATAAAGGAATGCGTTTAGGGAATCGCGTCGGCACCTTACTGTGCACGAACACATTTCACTACAAAATCCAACGACAGAATGATTCTACCACCAGTTCGGAACACTAATCCACTCAAGAAGAACTGGCAAGAAACTCAGTGGTCGTTCTTATCACGAATAGCGATTACTTGAGGATAGATTCTAATAACACGAAATACAAAATAGGTCGTCCAAACACGTCTACCTCCTACGAATGCCGCACGCTAAAAGAGAGTAAATGATTTTTTTTTTCGGACACTAACTAAGGCTGTTAGCCATGAAGGCTTTGACAGCGTCACCGGGAGAGTGGGCGAGCGCAGAAGCATCGCCGGGGGTGAAGTGCTAGGAGAGCGGGTCTCGAAGGGGCCCGCAGCATCCTGGGTGCGTCGCCTTAAGGGTGCCTCCCGTGAGGCCGAACCTCGGCTTAAAGCGACGCGCTGTGAAGGACTATTATCGGACTGTGAAGAGTCCTAGTGTCATAACGGACGGGGTTGGACGCCCCGGCCGCTAGACGTGAGAAACCGGGGACCTCGTCTTCGCCGGCGAAGACGCTGTGTGTGAGTGTGTGTGAAGTGTTTGGCGTTAGCGATCGTAAGATGATCGTCAGAGTCATATAGAACGCTTCTAGGGCGCCTATTGTTTTTAGCTCTGAACTTATTGTCATAGCATCGGTATTTGACTGGCCCGTTGGAGTAGTGGGTAGTGATCCTGCCTTCAGCTCCGCGGGTCGCGGGTTCGATTCCCGCCGAGGGCCAACATTTTCTATAAAAAAAAAAAAAATTAATTTGTTGGTCTTTGAGCCTGGGTGTTTATTTGTATTTAAGTATGTATTTAGAAAATATATAAGTATATATTCACCAGTTGTCTGTCTACCATAACACAAGTATTAAGTTACTTACTTTGGGGACGGACGACCGTGTGTGTGAGTGTCCCATATATTTATTTATTTATTTATTTATTGAACCATTTTAGCAATGAGCTGGTTCGGATGTGCCTCTGCCTTTTCAAAATATTTCTTCAAGAAACATTTGAATAGGTTGGCTATGGAGGGGAGACCTAGATGTCTATGTAGGTCCACGTTTCGCATGTACCATGGACAGCCGGAAGCTATACGCGTGAATTTGCAAACGCTGCAAAACATTTAATCGGTAAGGGAAAGAGTGAATGACGTCAGCCATTGTCTCATATAGGCTGTCACAGCTTAGAGATCTAGATTCCTAACATTATAGATACTTATTATAAAACAAAATCCCTAAAAGCTGTCTGTCTGTATGTGACTGATTTTCTATAAATATACTAAACGTATTTTTGTACGGTTTTTACAAAAAGGTAGTGAAATTCTTCCGGAAAGTTTAGGTTAAGTGCGCAAAAGCACTGAAGTGCGAGTTTCTATTTGAATTACATTAAATGTTTATATAGTTGAAGTTTATATTAATAACATCATCATCCTCCTTCCCTTATCCCAGTCTAAGTGGGATCGGCGCAACATGTTATAAACATACTGTAATATGATTTGACTGCGTTTTTACGACCGGCCGCCTGCCTGACGTTAACTTACCATAGTCGGCTTTTACAACTCCTCGGAAAGAAAAAGGGTGGTCTATTTTACTCAACCGGATACCACACAGTAGGTCCACTTACCTTAGTCACCTTTTACGACACCTCGGCTAGAAATGAGGGTGGTCTATTTTACTCAGTCGGACACCACACGGCGGGTCGACATACCTTAGTCGCCTTTTACGACACCTCGGTAAGAAATGAGGGTGGTACTATTCTACTTAACCGGATACCACACGGCTATTTGATCTAAAATACTGTCAACATGAAATTGGAATAAAAGAGAATATAACAAAACATGCAAACTAGGCTACGTAACGAATAGATGAACCTAATGAATACAGGTTAAGAGCATTCCCGGCTTGAACTAGGTAGAGTGTCATCCATCACAACAAACCCCTGGGAGTCATACAAACCTGGAATTCAGAACAAGACCCAACTGAATAAATGAGATTCTGATGGATCATATAGCTGGCTTTATTTAATTAACGTTTTCAGTATCTTTAATATTTAAATAAATAATAAATATATGGGACACTTACACACGGTCGTCCGTCCCCAAAGTAAGTAACTTAATACTTGTGTTATGGGTGACAGACAACTGGTGAATATATACTTATATAATTTTAAATACAAACTGAAATACATAATATCTGGGTGGGTAATTTTTTTGCGAAGAAAATAAAAAACTTAAAAAAACAAAAAACAATTATTTAGTTGGGGATCGATCCTTGGCATTCACATTTTTCGTGGCTGCCCGTTCCCCGAATAACCTACGCCGACTTGACAGTTAATGGCGAAAATTCAATTCAATATAAATGTTAGTGTTTTTTAATGCCCAAAAACAGGGATAAAACAATTTTTTTTTTACATAAAACCTAGCTAGATTAATTTTTCTCCCCCAAAACCTCCTACATGCTGAATTTCAGGAAAATCATTGGAGCCGTTTCCGAGATTCGGAAAATATATATATATACAAGATTAACTCATTTAAATATTAAAGATAGACACCCAGGCTCGAATATATATTCCTGACCTTATCCTCCTCTAGGTGGGGTCGGCACATCATGTTATAAACATGTTATAACATGATTTAGCTTCGTTTTTACGACCGGCCGCCTGCCTGACGTAACCTTACCTAAGTCGTGTTTTACGACACCTCGGTAAGAAGGAGGGTGGTCTATTCTACTAAACCGGATACCACACGGTGGATCAACTTACCTTAGTCGCCTTTTACGACACCTCGGTAAGAAATGAGGTTGGTCTATTCTACACAGCCGGATACCACACTGCGGGTCGACTTACCTTAGTCGCCTTTTACGACACCTCGGTAAGAAATGAGGGTGGTACTATTCTACTTAACCGGATACCACACGGCTATTTGATCTAAAATACTGTCAACATGAAATTGTAATAAAAGAGAATATAACAAAACATGCAAACTAGGCTACGTAACGAATAGATGAACCTAATGAATACAGGTTAAGAGCATTCCCGGCTTGAACTAGGTAGAGTGTCATCCATCACAACAAACCCCTGGGAGTCATACAAACCTGGATTTTAGAACAAGACCCAACTGAATAAATGAGATTCTGATGGATCATATAGCTGGCTTTATTTAATTAACGTTTTCAGTGTCTTTAATATTTAAATAAATAATAAATATATGGGACACTTACACACACGGTCGTCCGTCCCCGAAGTCATCATCCTCCTGCCCTTATCCCACTCTAGGTGGGGTCGGCACGACATGTTATAAAAATGTTGTCACATGATTTGACTACGTATTTTACGTCCGGCCGCCTGCCTGACGTCAACTTACCCTAGTCGTATTTGACAACCTCTCGGTAAGAAATGAGAGTGGTCTATTCTACTCAGCCGGATACCACACGGCGGGTCGTCTTACCTTAGTCGCCTTTTACGACACCTCGGTAAGAAATGAGGGTGGTACTATTCTATTCAGCCGGATACCACACGAATTCAGAATACTAGAATCAATTCTAAATAAAATATTTTATTTTTATTTTAAATTGCCATTTTTATTTATTAAAAAAATTACCGCGCAAGGCTGTATATGCGGGGCGAAACGATTGGTTAGTTTGTGATAGTGAACGTTCAGTGCTAAGGGATGTAACTTCGAGTAGAAAAAATAAAGATTTTTGAATAATCGATTAATTCTTATCAAAATAATCGATTAATACTAATCGATTTTTACTGACAATTTGAAAAGTTGACTTTTTAATTAATAAATAATAAGAATAGCATTCATTCTTTTATAATTAAAGTGGAAAACTACCAATAAATAATAACAGATGCGTTGTTTGCGAAATTTGATTGAAATGTTTAATTTGGCTACATTGATTTCGCCCATAAATGCATATATTATCTTAAAAAAGATGAAAACAAGAGTTTAAAGAAAAAGAGGATAATTTTAATAATCGATATTTAAGATTTTATTTTACTAAAATAATCGTTTAATATAAAAATCGATATATTTATTTTATCTCTTATTATATACATATATATTATACGGCGCCAACTACTATCTACTATCTATGGTTTCCGCTTTCAGTCCGACGACGGTTATTTCCTAACAAAAGATTCATTCGTGATTTATATGACCACTATAATTTCTAAAAGTAGGTCGCTAACTTCGCTGGAGTCAAAAAAACCATAAACAATATGGTTTGAAACTTTTCGAGACGGTTCCACTCTTAAAAGCAGAAAAGTAATGATTTGTAATGAATGTTTCTTTTATTTTTTTTTTCCAACAATAAAGGAAATCCAAATGAAATGGATTTTTATAAGGACTGTTTTTATCTCCCAATCAGTTTAAGTAACTAATAAGAAAATGTACTTTGCGGAACTCTATGGGACAAATATTAATATCGTAAACGCTTAGTATATAATATAGTTGTGCCAGGGCTTCGCCCGCATGGTAATAAGTGTGTCACAATTTTTTTCCCGAACTTAAATTTTGAACATAAAAGTAGCTATAGTGAGTTAATTCTAAGAGATTTTTGAATAACTTTAACCATTTACTAGCGCTACGGGACCCATTTGAAAAATTCTTTGAGTGTAAGATAGTCCATTTATTGAGGAAGACTATAGGATAACCTATAGTCTTCCTCAATAAATGGACTATTATATAAATAATATCGTGATAATTTTAACTGTAAGGATGGCATATGCACACAGTTTTATACTATCGCAATACCATCCTTGCAAATGTAGCATATATGTATATATAAATAAATAAATAAATAAAATAAATTACGTAAACAAAAGTTTATGTAATATCACGCTAAGATGTATAGGAGAGGAGCAGCAATAAAAAATATTGCGAAAACTACACAATTTAAAGCTTTCTTTGCGTGCGCTAAGTAAACGCTGAAAGTTATTCAAAAATCTCTTATAATTAACTCATGATAACCACTTTTATTTAAGAAAATTTCAAATCGGGAATAAAAATCCATGCGGACGAAGTTGCTGGCACAGCTAGCTAGTTACAAATAAAGTCCGAATGTATGCTTAAAAAGAAATTACTGTTTACAGCTTTGTTAACGATCTCAAACGGAAATGCAAATGTATAAAAAGATTTATTTAGGCCATTATGCGGAGATTGAAGTGAAAATACGATACAGTCGTACAAATAAGAAAAAGAGACGAGCAAAAGCTTTCCAATATTGCGATAAGCGAAGCTTTCACTTGTTAGTTGGGAATATTACGCTTAGGCCTAATAGTTGCTGAAATGTATAGAAAAATGTATTTTAAAATGTTTACAAATCACAGAATAGTAGTATTTATATACTAGTTATATCTTTATGCTGTGTGGTAACCGGCTGTGTAGACCACTTTCATTTTTTACAGAGGTGACGTAAAGGGCGACTAAGGTAAGTTGACTTACCGTGTGGTATCCGACTGAGTAGAATAGACCACCCTCATTTCTTACCGAGGTGTCGTAAACGGCGACTAAGGTAAGTCGACCAGTCGTGTGGTATTCGACTGAGTAGAATAGACCACCCAAATTTCTTACCGAGGTGTCGTAAAGGGCGACTAAGATAAGTTGACCCGCCGTGTGTTATAATAAGCGTTAAAGCTCTACATTAGATAGGTGAACGATATATATATATTCGGAATCTCTGAAAGGGCTCCAACACTTTTCCTGAGATTCAGTTTGTAGGGGGTTTTAGGAGACCAAAATCGATCTAGCTAGGTTTAATTTTTAAAAAAATCGTTTAGTCCCTGTTTTTGGGCATTAGAAAAATACTAAAACTTACATTGAATATAAAACACTATTTTTGCCATAAATTGTCAAATCAGCTTATTTGAGAAATAAAATACCTAGGATCACGCCCCACATTTTTTGTGTGATAAAAAGTATTTTGGTAATTTTGCAGCAAGTTCACTAATAAATATGTTGAGATATAAAATAAAGAAATGAAAACACAAAATAACATAACATAACATGGCATTCTAAATTTAAACTGGTGCAAATTTAATGTATATTCCAAGGAATAGTATAATAAATAAGGAGGTCATTTTTTGGAAGCGATTTAGTCAGTCGTGCGTAAAAACTGCGCAACGACCGGAAATATGAAAATAGAAATTGTTTAGATTCTTTATTCCTTCGTAATAGTGGGCGGAATAGCGGCTGTATTGAATGGGATACTTTACATGAGTTGTAGCAGAAATATATTTGTTTCAACTGTCAACAATAATTATCTCACGCTCCTCAAAGACGCAGATAACTTTATCCCTCAGATAGGACCTTTATCTGACGAATAAAGGCTATCTGACCATTGAAAAATATAATTTTGCGTTATCTGTCAGTTAAATACTATCTCGCTCCTTATCTCTATGCCTAGCCTTCTCCCATTTTTAATTGGGGTCGGCTCTTCTCGTCAGACACATCGGTTCTGGGTCGTCACAATGTCATTTATTTGAGCTTTCTTCAGGTCGTTGTTGATCACAGATATCCAGGTTTGAAGGGGTCTACCTCGGCTTCTTGGACCGGCATACAAATTTAAAATTTTTCGAGTCATATCTTGTTCAGATCTTCTCATGACATGACCATACCACCTAAGTCGCTTTTCGACAAGTTTTTCTTCGATTGGGCGGATCTTAAAGCTTCCCCGTATGTACTGGTTTCGCACTCTGTCCTTAAGGGTGACATCTCCTGCCCATCGAAGCATTCTTAGCTCCGCTGTGCTGATTTTTGTGGTATGGGTCTTTTTAATAGGCCAACATTCAGAACTGTACATTAGAGCTGGACGGACTGCCGTTTTGTATACCTTTCCTTTAACTTGTAACGGCATTCTGCTGTCACACAACACACTCGAGAGCTGTCGCCACTTCATCCAGATCTCGCTCCTTATCTGACGATTGAAAAATCGGCCCTTAGTGGTTAGCTGATACTTTCATTTCAAGTCCTCAATATCTAAATGTCATAATAACCTAATAGTCAGCACGCCTGATTTTAACCCAAAATTAGATTATGTAATTCCCAAGTAAAGCTATAAATTCAAAAATACATGCATCCATGTGTATATTGAGGATATTTTTATTCTATTTCTGTATTAATCTCCTTATAAAAGTAATTTTAAACTGCTGTAATGGCAAAGCTAAATTTATTTTATGGCACGTTGCTTTCAAACACTCAAAACGTTCATGAGGACGTTCACAGCATTCAAAATATTTTTGTTGAAAAATAAATCAAATCAAAATATCCCACGGTTTCACCCGCTTTTTTAACATCTATTTACATTTTTTTAAATATGTATAATAGTATAGCCTATATTGCTAAGTAAAGATGCAGTTTTCCAATGATTTTGAAATCTGTGCAGTAGTTTTGGTGTAAAAACATTATAAACATACATACAAAGTTTTCCTCTTTATAATATTAGAATAGATATAGATTAGTAGTAAGCTTGTGATAGCCCAGCGGTGCTACCGTGTGAATCTCTAGATACGATCATGGATTCAAACCCGGGCAGACACCAATGAGTTTTTATCAACTTATGTGTCTTATTGATAATCACACGCTTTTCGCATTTAGCTGTGGTAGTCCAGCGGCAACACCGTGCCACTCTTTCAAGGAGGTAACGAGTTCGAACCCAGGCAGACCCCTAGGAGCTTTTCTATCAACTTATGTATCTAATTGATAGTCACACGCTTTTCGCATTTAGCTGTGGTAGTCCAGCAACACCGTGCAACTCTTTCGAGGAGGTCACGGGTTCGAACCCGGGCAGACACCAATGTTAGTTAAAACTTATGTGTCTAATTGATAATTGCAATTTGTCACACGCTTCTCGGTGAAGGAAAACAACTGCATATCTCTAGAGAATTCTGGAGATATGTGTAACCTACCAATCCGCACTGGAGCAGCGCGGTAGGTCTTAGCTCCAAACCTTCTCTCCAAAAACGGAGAGAAGAGACCTGTGCCCAGCAGTGATAGTAACAGGCCGTTACTTAGTCTACTCAACCGGACACAACATAGTGGGCCAATTTACCTTAGTCGCCATTTACGATACCTGGTCTTGGTTGGTCTTAGATTAGTATAGATTTTTGTTCTTTTCCAGGTGCGATGATGGTGGAGGCGGCGCGGCGACAGGCACGGGCGGACGCGCGGCGTCTTTGCGGCTCGCAAACGGGCGGGTGGCGGCGCAATCGGCGGAACAACTGCCGCACTCGCCGGCAGACTGCGCCTCCGTACGAATTTCCATAGACAACACCAACACTTGCTGCACCGACTCGCTCGTCACGGCACTCGATGACGAGACCCTGCTGCTCGGTGAGTGAATAGCATTTAGTACATAGAAAGAATTTGAGCAGCGTAATTTAAGTTATAGTCATTTAGTTGGGGATTTTATTTGGTGTGAATGATTAAATAATCGATTTTTAAAAAATCGATACGCTTGAACCGAAATAATCGTTTTTTTCATATTTCTTTGAATTTTTTATTAATTTATCTTTTTTTAATATCAATAATTAATAAGAATAATGAAAGTAGATTAGTGCGAATAAAGATTAAACAGATGTGCTATTTGCAAAAAAAAAAGAAGAAACAGAAGGAAAATTAATTTAAAATTCGAATTACAAGTTTGAATTTAAGTTTAGAAAATCAATTATCCAAATATGATTATAATAATAAAACAATAGAATAATATAATTTAAAAAAATTGTCTCCATCTAATCTTGGGAACACCTGTCGGCATAGGACGAGTGGTCAGCTTCTGTTCCGAACTACATTTAGTCACCATAAAGTATAGAAATTTTCATTTCCGTAAAAATCGGCACTGACGTAAGAACTAAACGGAAATCGAGCATTTTTTATGTTAGGAAAACATATTATGGACGTCTGACGTCGACTAAAAGCCTGACAGTATTCCTCCATGCTACTAGTGGCGGGGACAGGGTAACGTTCTGAACATTGTCCCCATCCCTGCCAACAGCAGCGCTATATCCCGAAGAGTGCCACCTCCGGATCTGGGCCTTTCTAAACAGATGCCCCTATCCCCACTAATCGGTAGTCTAAGTTCTAATTCTTCTGTTGATAAACCAAGGTTTTCAGTATACGCTTCTACAATAAAATTGCGCAATCCATACTAGACCAGTCTAAAGAAGGTTTTAAATTAACTGTAAGAGATATGCTTATGAAGCATATAACAAAATTGAAGATTACTTGGATGATAAAAATGCATGGATTAGAAAATCCTTTCAGCTCCATACAAGACTGCGGTTTAATAATGTAAAATTGCAGATGTTTAAAAGATTGACCGCCGAGTATCTTGCTGGTTCTTTACGGTAAGAGCAACATTCTGAACCAGTTGTAACTTCATTAATCATATTGATCTTTGATGATTCAAAAGTGCTTGATTGAGCTTATTTGAATAAAGATTATTTTGATTTGAGACCATTTTCACCCTTGTAAGCTCGTCCCAGTCGTAAGAACTAAACGGAAATCAAGCTACCATTGCAATTGAGGTTTTGTCATACGTGCATTGTTGCGATGATGTACTTAACAAATACTCTTTTAAAATTACATCATCGTAGCGCTGTTTGAAAATAGAATGACACAAGAGGGATTTATTAACAAAGAGTTTCCTGCAAACGTGAGTCAAGCAGGTAAATGACACGTATTTTATTAAAGACAGGTAAAACGTTTACAAGCTGTATCCGCGAAGCTGTTTCAACACCGATGTACCAATTTAAGATTTATATCATTCGATGACGTAAAAACCCCCCAGCGAATACTTTAGATCAAAAGTAATGATAAAATTACCTATTTGCCGTAATCCGCATTTGTTAACAAACTTTTATACTATAGAATTCCGCAAAGCCAAATAGCCGCAAAATAATGCCTTCTTTTATAATTTAACTTAATAATTTTAGAGTTGTGAAATGTGAGAAAGAAAAAACTTTGACGTAACCTTTAACTGAACAAAAGACTCCCATATTTCAAAAGTAATAATAAAATTATTTTGCTATAATCTGCGATGAAATTATATCAAATGGATGGATTATATCAAAATAATTTTACTATAATTTTCGTATGGATCTCCGCAAAGTAACACCTATTTCTATAAATTATTGAAAGACGGTGAACTCCCATATTTAGTTACAGTATAAGTTACGATCATAGAGTTATTATACTAGATTACTATTATACTAGAGTAGGAGAGTCACAGACAGGTATGTAAGTGAGAGTGACAAAATAAATATTTGGGGGAAGATTAGATTCGTTTACTTATCTTTGTTTTATCACACATACACAGAATATTCATGGCGCGTTCTTAATTTAAAAAATAATTGGAACATTTTTAGTATACCTTCAAAATGATGTTCGCTCACTACGCATGCGCAAAAAAGAGATAAACCTCATTTGCTTTCTCTATATTTTAATTTGGGACCTTTAGAGCTGGCTTACTCTAGCATTATCTATGGTTATGATAACATGATAGTTACTAACTTGTTAATGTATTTGATTTTCACTCAGTGACAGGGTAACCCCCGAAGTCAAAAATTAAGAGGGACTTACCCGCCCTCATCTTACTCGTCACTTTAGATATATGAGTTATGAGATAATTATTTACAATTGTATATCGTCTTACATTTTATTTCACCGTGTCGTAAAAGTCGAGGTGTCGTAAAAAGCGACTTAAGTAAGATGACCCTCCGTGTGGTGTCCGGCTGAGTAGAATAGAACACCCACATTTCTTGACGAGGTGTCGTAAAAGGCGACTAAGGTAAGATGGCCCGCCGTGTAGTGTCCTGCTGAGTAGAATAGACTACCCTCATTTATGCCGAGGTGTTCTAAAAGGCGACTAAGGTATCCTGTTTAGTAAAATAGACCACCCCGTTGAGTGATCAAGTAACGACCTTGAATATATAAAGAGGGATTTACCCGTCACGAAAACACTGATTTATGTAAATTCAGAAATACCTAATATAAACATACGTCTTATTTATTTTCCTGAAACTAGATTAAATTACGAATAGAATTAGGTCATTTAAATTCTGGTGGGATTTAACCACTGAGTAACTAAAAGTAATACCATGGATCTTCGTCACGTAACGCCTTATTCTATAAATTGCTGAGTAATCACTGTGGAACATTCATATTAACAATGTTAATATGTTTAAAGAAATAAAAACACAGTGTGGGATCCGACTGAGAATAGACCATCCTCATATTTACCGAGGTATCGTAAAAGGCGACTAAGGTAAGTTGACCCGCCGAGTGGTATCCGGCTGAGTAGTATAGACCACCAGGCGAATAATGTTAGTTGACGTTGAAAGGCCGGTCATAAAATACGTAGACAAATAATGTTACAACATTTGTATAAAATGTTGTGCCGACCCCACTTACAATGGGATAAGGGCAGAGGTAGGAAAATGATGAATGAAATACATAAATACACCCTCGACTCGAATAACCAACAATTTTTTTTTTGAGAAAATGTTCGCCCTCTACGGGAATCGAACCCGCGACCCAGGGATCTGAAAAAGGAAGCTGACGGTTACTTTAAACGAATCAGTCAGTTCTTTTTAGAATAAACTTTTGATGTACAAAAAGTAGTGATTTTCTTTTTACACAAATCCACACAAGTTATACAAATGTAACTTCATATATTAATAACAGCACATTGAACTAAAACCCAATACAAATACAAATTCAAATTCAAAATTTTCTTCATCCAAGTAAACTTGTAAAGTGCTTTTGAATCCTCAACTCTACTGCTGGTTCGGTAAACTGTTCCTACCAAGAAGAGCCAGCTAAAAACTCGGCTGTTGCTATTCTTAAAATAATACTTATAATATTATACTTATACTTATAATAATAACTATACTTATATTTTTTTTATTTACAGAAAAAATGTACAATTTACATCTATCTTAAATTACATACACGCTAGGGCTATACAAATCATGCCCACGTGGAATGGTCCCAAGAATGCTGGCAGCGTTTCCGCGCTGAACCGCTAAGCTGATTCTTTGTGCGAAAAAGACCCTCTTGTCACCTGAAGAGGCAATTATTCGTGGTGTTAAAACGGATAAAAAAAATTTTATACTCTGACTCCATAGCCCTAGGGTCTCAACTGCAAATGGCACAAATATATAACTCTCGATGAGAGATGCATACTTCCGCCATTTGCCGGATTCAGCCATTTCCGCCGCAGCTCCAGTTCTTGACGCTGTTTTCCTTATATGGGACGACACATTAGTCTCGTCCCAACGCATGTTGCGTCCCATATTATGGCCCTTCTCCGTTCCCAAGGAACTAGCGTTAAGCCGTCTGGTCTCTTGCCATCATCCCGACATATCCCCGAAGGCTCGAGAAGAGCTGGAATATCGATGGTGGCAAGAGCTCTATTGATGTTACTTATAATAATAATAGAAAACCGCGTAAACACGCTTAAATGACGCCGGAATAAAACAATATTCATTAAAATTTACTACCAACCATAGAAATCCGGAACCAGGTTATGCATCTTTTCCTTCCTCAATTAGCCCGAACCCTACATTAAAGCTGTATGAGCGCTGCAAAATCCTATCTGGACTGAATATTACATGCAATATTCATGAAGTACGACGCGTGTTTGCAAAATTGAAACTATATTACAGTTATTTGTGGAAGAAGGTTATTTTTCTGAATTTCATACTGCATGAAAGTATCGGCTGCTATCTTACTCTTTAAAAATCAATCCAAGTAAGAAATTTAACAAAAATTGTCTTGAATTTACTATCAAGTGAAAAGCTACTGTTCTAAATACAGGAGCTTTTTCATGGACCTAAAAGTTTCCTTTTCAGGAAAACAACTTTACTACTACTGCTCTTGTAAACAACGGCACGGGATGTTTATATACATAACATAGAAATCAATACAACACTAAAAACCGTTTCTACGCACGGCGAATTAACCGTAGCTTTTCGCGGACAAAAGTCATCATCCTTCTGCTCTTATCCCATTCTAAGTGGAGTCATCATAAAATGTTATAAACATGATATCATAACATAACATAAACATGTTGTCACTTGATTTGGCGACGTATTTTACTATCGGTCGCCTGCTTAACGTCAACTTGCCATAGCCGTATTTATGACACCTCGGTAAGAAAGAGAGTGATCTACTCTACTCAACCGGATACCACACGGTGGGTCAACTTACCTTTGTTGCCTTTTACGACACCTTAGTAAGAAATTAGGATAGTCTTTTCTACTCAGCTGGATACTACGCGACGGGTCAGCTTACCTTTAGTCACCTTTAACGACATATCGGTAAGAAATAAGGGTGGTCTATTCTACTCAGCCGAATACCACTCGGCGGACAAAGGTAAATATATATGAAATAGACCTTACAACAGTAATGTAAAGCCTTATCGGCTGCCCTTGTATTATTGCAAAACTTAAATATAGATTAAAAGTAAAAGTAACAGCCTGGTATCCCACTGCTGGACATAGGCCTCCTTTCTTTTTTTTGGTGAGAAAGGTTGGAGCTTAGACCTACCACGCTGCTCCAATGCGGATTGATAGGTTACACATAACTCCAGAATTCTCTAGAGATATGCAGGTTTCCTCACAATGTTTTCCTTCACGATAACCGTGTGATAAATTGTTATTGCCATTTAGTCAAATATGTTCGTTTGTTTGGGAACGGGTGGCCTACCCTATTATTTTTTCTATTTTTTTAAAGTTTCTCTTTTTTTTGTAAGTTTTCCTGAGTTCTAGATATAATCTTTAATATATAAACGAGGGGGTTTTAAGGCAGAAAAATCGATCTAGCAAGGTTTTAGTTAAAAAAAAATCGTTTTATCACTGTTTTTGGGCATTAAAAAATACTAAAATTTATTTTTTTGCCATAAGCTGTTAAGTAAGCTTAGCTTATTCGGGGAAAGGGTGGTCGCGAGAAATAAAAATATACCTAGGATCGAGCCTGTCGAGACACCTACCTTATTATTATTATTTTTAAAGTTTTTTTTCATTTAGTAAAAAATTACCAGATACTTACACGATACTTACACGAGTTAAAAAACAAATACATTGTAACATTTTCCTAATGCCATCTGACATTTCGAAAGGTTACAGCGTTAGTTATTTTCCACTATATTTGTTATGCTTCTCTTGCCTTAAGCGCTACTGTTGCGAGCGAAAACATTTATAAAGGCAATATTATCTTTGACAGAGAAGATTAACTACGGTTGAATTCCTAATTTACTCATTATCCCACTCTAAGTGGGGTAAGGAGGTTGGGGGTATATAAACATGTTGTCATATGATTTGGCTACGTATTTTACGACCGGCCGCTTGCCTGACGTCGACTTACATTAGTCGTATTTTACGACACCTCGGTAAAAATGAGGATGGTCTATTCTACTCATCCAGATACCACACGGCGAGTCAACTTACCTTGTCGCCTTTTACGACACTTCGTTAAGAAAGAGAGTAGTCTATTCTATTCAGCCGTATACCACGTAAAACAGTTAATAATGAGATTTCCAAAATTAATATACTACTTAATACATCTATTATTTAAGATCAGCGTTTATCTAACAAAAAAATAAATCTATACTAATATATAAAGCTGAAGAGTTTGTTTTATAGATTGTTTGAACGCGCTAATCTAAGACACTACTGGATCGATTTGAAAAATTCTTTGAGTGTAAGATAGTCCATTTATCAAGAAAGACTATATAACATAGATAAATAGGAGAGAAGCAGCAATAAAACATTGTACGAAAACGGCAAAATTTAAACCTTTCTGTGCATGCGCTAAGTAAACAGTGAAAGTTATTCAAAAATCATGTATTACGTAATTGTTCCCTTCTAGAAGTTCTCAATAAAAGTCCGCGACAGCATATGTCTAGCTTTTAAGGTTAACCCACTTGAACCAATTTTATGGTTATCAAAATATATTACGGTTTTAATCTTTTCACGCGGGCAGAGCCGCGGGCGATTGCAGATTGGAGTAGAATATAACAATAAAAATATTTGCTTGCAAGTTTAACTGTTTCTATAGTCGGTTGGATCTCGTCCAGAACCAATTTCTAGCTCCGCTATTACTAAAACCGAAAATTGCTTATGCTCTGAAAATCTGCTCCCGAATTAGTTTACTTCATTCATTATTTCATTATTAGCACTATTTTCAAATTTTCGAGCAACGGGAAGTTACTGAAAATCTATTTGAGCTTTTAGAAATTTAAACCTTAATACATACGTAATTTTATTTTTCTTTTTTTATTTACAACAAAAATGTACAAGTTATATCTATTTTAAATTACTTACACGCTATGACTATAAAAATCATACCCACGTGAAATGGTCCCAAGAATGCTGGCAGCGTTTCCGCGCTGAATCGCTAAGCTGATTCTTTGTGCAAAAAAGGAGCCATCTCTCTTGTCACCTTAAGAGGCAATACCCGTGGTGTTAAAACGGATAAAAAAAATTTGCACTTTGACTCTATGGCCCTAGGCCCTCAACTGCAAACGGCACAAATATATAACTCTCGATGAGAGATGCATACGTATGTTGTCGCCATTGACTTCCGTTTTGTATTTTAAAGCAACACAGTCATGAAACAAGAGTATCGCGCCTTTTTTTATTGAAATGTTGGCAACACTGTGCCGTAGTTGTTTTCCGGTGGAGTCTTCCTATTGATAAAACGTTTTAGTGACAGTCAATCTTTGTTCGTCATTCAAGTGCATCTCGGAAGGGAATTGTGGTATTCCTATTACATCGTGTAATTGTATATAATGTGTGCTAACACGTAATTATTTAATATAATAATTTAACACCAGATCAATGCAAAAAAAATGAAAAAACTGATGATAATCAGTGGCAAGAAAAGAGTAACTACTAAAATAAAATACGAAAAATAAAATAAAATAAAGGACGAAAATAAAATTATTTGACCTTGGGTTCTATATTTACAAATGCAACGAAAAGTCCTCAACAAGCCTTGCCATTTAATTTCGTTACGTGCAGATTTATGCGACACAAATACGCCAAGGAGTATAGGAAATAAAACAAACGCACGCGGACACAAATAAATACCACTCCAGGGACTTTGTACGATATTACGGTTAAATACCGAGTAGCTTTAAATCCTACTAATATTACAAATGGGAAAGTTTGTAAATATGGATTAATGTTTGTTACTATTTCACTGCGAATCCGCTGAAGCAATATCGATGAAAGTCGGCACATTTATTCCTTATACACAAGGTATTATCTGAGTAGAATAAACCACCCTTATTTCTTACCGAGGTGTCGTGAAAGGCATAACATAACGTGTGCAACGTGAACATAAGACCGTGAAGGTCCGCCGTGTGATATCCGATTGAGTAGAATAGACCACTCTCTTACCAAGGTATCGTAAAAGGCGACTAAGGTAATTGACACCTTTTCGTATCCGGTTGAGTAGAATAGACCACCCTCTTTATGTTGTAAAATACGACTATGGTAAGTTGACGTCAGGTAGGCAGCCGGTCGTAAAATGAAAATACGTTGCTAAATCATGTGACAACATGATTATAACATGTTGTGCCGACCCCACTTAGAGTGGGATAAGGGCAGGAGGATGACGATATTCCCTATACACCGGGTTAACATAGAGGCTATAGAAATGCTGTTAACTCTACAGGAATAGAATAACATTGAAAAGCGTCATCTATTATCAACCTATCACGCTACAATAGTTCTCGCGAACGAAGTCGCGGGTAAAAGCTAGTATTATAAATGCGAAAGTTTGTAAGTATGGATTTATGTTTGTCACCATTTCATTGCAAATCCGCTAAATCAATATCGATGAAATTTGGCACAAATTCAAATTCAAATTATTCTTTATTCAAATAAACTTGTAAACAAGTGCTTTTGAATCGTCAACTCTACTGCTGGTTCGGAAAGCTGTTCCTACCGAGAAGAGCCAGCAAGAAACTCGGCGGTTGCTCTTTTAAAAATATGATTCTTATGACTAGTTACATTTAGTTATTACTATCTTGTAGAGGGTCTAAGAGAGCTATATCCACACATTTTTATCTTCTAAATAATCTTCAAGAGTATAGTAGGCTTTCTGTATCAGCCTCTTTTTAACAGTGTTTTTAAACTGCTGTAATGGCACAATTATTCTTAATACACTGGAATAACCTATAAGCTATAGAAATCCTGTTAACTCTACAGGAATAGAATAACATTGAAAAGCGCCATCTATTATCAACCTATCACGCTACAATAGTTTTCACGAACGAAGTCGTGGGTAAAAGCTAGTAGCATCATAAAGCCGAATTTTGGTAACAGGAACAAGCTATAACAAGCAAGCTGTTAGCATTGACCATGAACATGGAGTGAGATGTAGAAGCGACAAGGCGCATGCCACGCTTCTGTCTTGCAAACTGTGTAGCCAGTACTGTGCTGTAGTCACTGACCGCCCAGCAACGCGCGCTGACATGTCGCTTGCTCTCATACAAATACTTTGAGACTACGCGCAAAAGTAAAAAAAGTGTTTTAAAGTAAACGGTTCAAAGTATACTCTCGCGTGTGCTGTGCATTCAAAAGGAGAAACTGTGACAAAATGACGGAAAATGGATCGCGGCGTTACGTTCGTAAATTTATATTTGAGGGTGTCAAAAGCTTAAATGTTGTTCGCAATGTCTTCCTGTAAGGATTGCTACGATCCTTTAGAACTAACAGTATTACGTTGAAATCTAAAATTAAATGTGGTTTGTTGTTTTCTAACTGTATTATTAATAATATTTTATTTCATTATTTGGTTAACGTTATCGCATATTAGGTTTACTTATCAACAATATATGGTAATCAATGACCAATTTATAATTAAGATTAAAAAATTTCTCACGCTAAATATTTCAGTTTACTGCCAATATAAACAATGAAATCTTTACAACGAAGGATTTTCACATTTTTCTATACACAACACGCGTCATGGCTAATTTGAGATTAATATAACTACTGTATACCTAAACCTGCTAACTGGAAACTACGGAACATTCTAACAAAATATTTAAATACAAAAGAATAATAAATATAACCGAGCGGAGAAGTAAAACTATACATATTTAAAATACTGAAACATTTGCATTACAAATAATATTCTATCTATATCCGAATGTTTAATTTTCAGACATATATCTTTACTTGGTATTACATTTCTATGTCATTACTAGGCCTTATATTTCATATATCTACATCTAGACATATAAATATTTAAAAAATCGTCCCTTTTACATAATAGTATAGAAATAACAGAATTCTTCTATTAGAAAAACATAGAGCTTTTGTTGCAAAGCGTTGATAGCAAGCGCTTTACTATGAGCTTTTCGACTTTCTTCTACAAATAATATAGAAGTTTTCTTTAAGGTAAGGGTTATAATAACATTTTACATCTGTAAAGAATTAGAAATATAAGAGTTTTGATAGTTTCTTGAACACAACATACGAATATTTAAACGAGGGGGTTTTGGGGCAGAAAAATCGGTCTAGCTAGGTTTTATTTTTAAAAAATTAGTTTTGTCCCTGTTTTTGAGCATTAAAAAATACTAATATTTATATTGAATTGAATTTTTGTAATAAGCTGTCAAGTCAGCGTAGCTTATTCGGGGAACGGGTGTGAGAAATGAAAATACCTAGGATCGACCCTATCCGAGACACTCTACCTTATTATTTTTTTTTTTTGTGTTTTTTTTATTTAGAAAAAAATTACCGAGCAAGACTCGGTCAACTAGGTACTTAATATAATACCACAGGGTAAAGTTATATTGAGCTATACTCTATATAAAGCTTTGTAACGCTATAGCATACTCTGCGCTACGAAGGGGTTACACCAATCGAATCTTCTTCTTATATATAAAATGAATCCTTGTCGGTATGCCCTTTACAGACTTCGAAACGGACGTACCAATTTAACGAAATTTTCAGACAATCTTTAGAGTGACCCAGCGGATGATCCTTTTTTAAAGTTAATTGCCGATCGGCGCATTTTTTTCAACTTTGGAGTTCTGTTTCGAGGGGAATTTGAAACCAAACTAAACCACAGCAACGCGTAGTCTAATAGCTAGTGTACAATGAATACACTTCTTTGCCATGTTTATATCATAATTTATATCAAAAACGTATAATTATTGTTGACAAACTTAAAAGCTGACAAAGACTGCTTATATTGTTGACGATCCTAATATTATATATTCTTCTTTGCGTGCGCTTAGTAAACGGTGAAAGTTACTTAAAAATCATGTATTACAAAATTGTTACCCTTTAAAAGTTCTAAATAAAAGTCCGCGATAGCATACGTCTAGCTGTTAAGGTTAACCCACTTCAACCATTTTTATATTACGGTTTTAATCTTTCCACGCGGACGGATTGCTAGTATAAGATAAACATGCTACAATAAATTTTATAGAGTATACACGAATACTGAATATATCATCCCATCAACGATTGCAATACAATCTCCAGATGACATTGAAGATCATAGTATCGTGTCGGATGACCCGCTCTTCCCGGGACCAATTGATATAATCCGCATAATCTAACACGTATTGCTTACATCCACTTGAGACGTGACATTGGAATATTACTTACCATTAACGATTATGTGGCGACAACACTAGATTAATTCATACTGTTTTACAAACTAGCATTTCCTGGTGGTTTTGTCCGCATAATCTTGATATAACTAAATCACATTACATAGTTTGAAGATACGAATACTGTATTTCCAAAACTATGTCACAGATTATTTATGATTTTTTAAGTGTTTATGGTTGTGTCAAGCAAAAACATTTCGCTCGTGGGCTGCAATAGTGGTAAGTGGTGCAATAATGGTGTAGATGTTAAAATACACAATGTTTTCAGCAGCAATACCGGCAGAATATTAGAGCGTCCGTTTAAGAAAACTAAGCTTTAAAGTAAGAAAACTATTGTTTTATAACCATCCTGCCCCTTAAACAATCAAACAAAACAAACAAACTCTTTAGCTCTATGTATTATTTCTATATATAAGATTAACATTCTAAGGATTTGTTTAATAATTTGATGATAAGAATTTGTTGCTTCTTCAAGCCTGAGTGTTTATTTGTATTTAAGTATGTATTTAAATTAAATACGTATATATTCACCAGTTGTTTGTTCTTTGGGGATGGACGACCGTGTGTGTAAGTGTCTCATATATCTTTATTTCTACAATAATTTTTATAGAGTATACACGAATGCTAAATATATCATCCCATCAACGATTGCAATACAATCTCCAGATGACATTGAAGATCACAGTATCGTGTCGGATGACCCGCTCTTCCCGGGACCAATTGATATAATCCGCATAATCTAACACGTATTGCTTACATCCACTTGAGACTTGACATTGGAATATTACTTACCATTAACGATTATGTGGCGACAACACTAGATTAATTCATGTTGTTCCGCAAACAAGCATTCCCTAGTGGTTTTGTCCGCGTAATCTTGTTATACCTAAATCACATTACATAGTTTGAAAATATGAAACTGTATTTTCAAAACTATGTAACAGATTATTTATTATTTTTTAAAAGTGTTTATGGTTTTCGACATTTCGCTCATGAGCTGCAATAGTAGCACAACTCAAGAAAACACGTATTTTGGACTAGGAATTGGTGTAAATGTTAAAATACACACTGTTTTCAGCAGCTATGCCGGCAGAATATTGGGGCGTTCGTTTAAGAAAACTAAAACATTGTTTCATCACCCTCCTGCCCTTATCCCACTCTAAGTGGGGACCTCACAACATGTTATAATCATGTTGTCACATGATTTTTTTTAAATTTACATAAATATCGGTTTGCGTCAAGAAAAAATTATTTACCATTCAAGTTCGATATTCAAACGGACGTATTTTTCCGTACATAATATTTATGTGGATATAGAATCCGTATCACGTGGTAGCCAAGACTATTGTACTCTATCAATTCATGTTTATTAAACAAATTAACATATATGAGCGGTATTGGATACCTACTTCATTGCTAATTGTTGTCTAACGACTGTGGCGTGTCTCGAAAACTTTACAATACTTAATACTAGTTGATATCAAATTTATTACTTATTTTGCATCAGTTCATTCTTAATAAATAATTGGTAAAATATCTCTTTTGTAGACGTGGTTAAAAAAATGTATATTGGACTAATGCATATATCTCCAAAGTAACTTAATAATAAAATAAATAAACAAATATATGGGACACTTATCGGGATCGTCCGTCCCCAAAGTAAGTCACTTAATACTTGTGTTATGGGTGACAGACAACTAGTAAATGTATACATATATAATTTGAAATACATACCTATAATCGAAGAACCAACAAATCGTATTTAGAAATTGTTGGTCCCCGGAAGGAATGGAACCTGCGAAACGCGAACTTGAAACCAGATTCACTGTTACCTTCGTCAATGGGCCAGTTAAATTAAAAAAATAAGTCATCATCTTCCTGCCCTTATCCCACTTTAAATGGGGTCGGCATAACATGTTATAAACATGCTATCACATGATTTGGCTACTTTTTTACCTGACTTCAACTTACCTCTGTCGTATTTTAAAAAAAAAAATTAAAAACATAAGTGGCATTCGAAATTTAAAAATGGATGACGTATAGAATAATACTTACATAGTTTGTTTAATAATTGACTACATACATCATTCAAATAAATTGTAATTATTTTTATTTATTAAAAGTAAATCAATAGCCTGTTACTATCCTACTGATGGGTACAGGCCTCCTATATATTAAATAAATTAATCACATATTATTATTGCAGTATCATTTCGGTTTTATTTAACAGCTTTTTATAATCGTATTTCATATATTTCTATTTAATTAAGAGCCGATGTTTTATAATAAACTATATTCTTCTGTCGCCATTTTCTGATTGATAAGAATCGTGACTTGATGATAACGAACTGTGGATGGCGTTTTGGCAACTGCTTATATAACAATAGAGGGGAGCCTCTTTGACCTTGAATATGTTATGTATACCATAAATGTATTGTTTTATATATGGATTTAAAGTAACAGTTACGAAGTAGCAGAAATACGACAAATCGTAAGAACGTGTATAAGAAGTATAAATTCTAGAATTTATACTTTTATTACCCGTTCTTTAAATATTGTATTGTAATATTAAATATAAAGACAAATTTTTTGTTCTTATTTTATCTTCCAACATATCAAATAACGTATATTATTTACACATATAATAAAATTGTAAAATATCTAAATATTATCTCTAAATATTATTCTTATAATATAAATATGATTTATGTGTTCTTAGATTTTAGCTATTTTTTATACTAATAAGATATACGTTATTTACGTATGTTTTTTTGTCAGTGCTGAAAAACATTTGAAGTTTGAACATAGTGATCTTAAGCTAACATCTGGCTTTGCACGAAAAGCAAGTGAAACATATGGGTTCGAATCTGTGGCGTCGTAAATTTTTTATATTCATCGCTAACTTAACTAATCTTTATATATAAAATGAATGTTTTTCTGTATGTCCTTTATAGACTCCGAAACAGCTAGACTGATTTTGATGAAATTTTCAAACTTTAGAATGAACGCGGATGATCATGTAAAGTTTGGTAGTGATCAGATTTTTTTTAAATTGTTCATTTTGTCTCGAGAAGAATTTGAATTCAGACAGCTACAGCAACGTGTAGGCAACTAGTTGCTTTTATAAATCAACAAAAAAGCTGATATTGTTACTTGTAGTTCCATTTATTTAATATCAAGTTTTCAAAAAATCATTCATTCTCCTGCCCTTATCCCACTCTAACTGGGGTCGGCACAACATGTTACAAACATGTTGTCATATGATTTGGCTACGTATTTTACGACCGGCCGCCTGCCTGATGTCAACTTACCTTAGTAGTATTTTACGACACCTCGGTAAGAAATGAAGGTGGTACTATTCTACTCAGCCGGATACCACAGGGCGGGTCAACTTACCTTAGTCGCCTTTTATGACACCTCGGTAAGAAATGAGGGTGGTCTATTCTACTCAGCCGGTTACCACACGGCGGGTCAACTTACCTTAGTCGCCATTTACGATACCTCGGTAAGAAATGAAGGTGGTACTATTCTATTCCACACAGCGTTAATATCAAGTTTTCAAATATAAGAATTCTTTTTTTAAAACTGCTTGTCCACGTCTAAAAAAAATACGAGTATTGCCATAAAAGAAACTTGACCGCAGTAAGCCGTATTATTTTTTATAAATATTTATAACAACAGATTTTTTGCAGCTATTATAGGTGTACATTTTTTGTTAAAGTGTTACGGTTAAAATTAGTTTTTGCACTGAGGTCACCACTTACAAAAAGCATTGCAGCAATGCAACGTTCAGATTGAATAATTCGATTAAAACCGCTCGTACAAACAACGACTCTTCGATTGCCGATGCTATAAATAGCTGTTTTAACAATATGTGATTTCCATTCATACTGCAAGAATGAAAACATTATATTTCGTATATTTAAGAATTTAGTTTTGATATTGTTTACTATTTTCACTTTTAGATAATTCATTAAATCTAAACAATTATTTTCTACATGAAAATGTTGTAAAATGGCATTATACTGTTAGTCCTAGCATTGACCATAGAGCATTAAAAAAATCATAGTGATATTAAAAATGCAAACATTACTTTTGATTCTTTTTTTAAATAAAGTTAATATTTAAATGCTGATATTGAATTTGTTATTGAATGAATACAAAAAAAAACTGTTTAAAACTAAATGTATCATTGTTCTTGTCTTTATATTTGAAATTAAGATATAAATATATCGTTCATTAAACTAAGGAGCTGTCTTCTTTAAATTTTTTTCTTTCTTTCTTTATCAACACTCGTGAAGCCTATGATTTCTACATAATATTCCGTAGTTGAGTAGAGGTCTCTTTTTGGACAGAATGGAGATTTGAGAGTTTCAGAGACATATAAATCCTTCCGGAATAAAAGATTTTCTGTTTAAAAATATTTTTATTTATTTAAAGTGTTATATTGACCAGATCCTACGCGACCACGAATATTTTTTTTACTGAACACGTTATTGATTTATTACAGTTTTAATGGAAATATCTTCTTTTTCTTGTTTCTTTCTCTATTAATCTTTATTTGTCTATGAATCGTTAAATATATCGGTTTTTATTACTCCACTTGGATAAGTAGAATTCAGTATAGCGTATCCGTGTATCTAGTTACCATCAAAGAGCCTCATATAGGAAAAAAAACATGTGTGAACGACAATTACGAGTATACTAATCTGGGAATCGAACTCAAAACCTTACAACCTGGAATCTAGTCCTTTAACGGCCTGTCTTCTTCTTCCTGCCCTTATCCCACTCTAAGTGGGGACGGCACAACATATTATAAACATGCTGTCACATGATTTGGTTACGTATTTTACGGGCCGCCTGAGGTCAACTTACCTTAGTCGTATTTTACGATACTTCGGTAAGAAAGAGGGTGGTCTATTCTACTTAACCGTATACCACACGGTGGGTCTACGTATTTTAGTCGCCTTTTATGACACCTCGGTAAGAAATGAGATTGGTATATTCTACTCAGCCGGACACCAAACGGCGGGTCGACCTACCTTAGTCGCCTTTTACGACACCTCGGTAAGAAAAGAGGGTGGTACTATTCTATTCAGCCGGATACCACAGGGCGTAGTCCTTTAACGGCCTATATTGGACTGAATACTGTGCCACAGACAAGTAAACTTGTAATTCATTTCAATACAGTAAAATGTTCATATATAGGTTTAGGTCATGTAGAATTCAGGACAGGGCGAGTTGCCAACCACTTAAAGTTTTACAATTATAAGAGCAATCTCATTAAAGTAAGTACTTTGAGCGACCTACAGAATTTCCTATTCAATATCCAGCAATGGCAACATATTATTGCCTTAATTAAGCAACGTAATACTGTCAGTTAAATCACAGATATTTCTAACGAGATTTTTTGTTTATATTTTAGCTACGCTACTGAAAAAAAATAAGCAGATAAAATGAAAATTGGGCTTGCCTAGATTTTAAAGGTGCCTTTTTAAAAGTCTTTTATCTAATTATTTTTTGCCAGATTGAGGTTATTTAACGATGTTGAAAATATAATAAAGTATCTACCTTTTAAAGAGATGCAACTTCTGTACTTTACTCATCATGTAAATCTATACTAATATATTCAGCTGAAAAGTTTGTTTGTTTGAACGCGCCAATCTCTGGAACTACTAGTCTGATTTGAAAAATACTTTCAGTGTAAAATAGTCCATTTATTGAGGAAGGCTATAGGCTATATCAGCTTTAACATCACACACAATAATAGGCTATAACATCATGTTAAAAAGAATGAGTAAACGGTAATAGTTATTCAAAAATCATGTATTACAAAAGTTCTAAATAAAAGTCCGCGACAGAATATATCTATCTTTTAAGGTTAACCCACTTTAACCATCTCGTGTTTTTGGGCACTTATTCATGAGCTTTTTACACGACATTATCGCGAACATTTGCCGCTAAACAAACTAGTCGGGCTAACCCGATAAAATAAGACGTGAGTATAGTCGGTTTCTATACATTAACTATACTTATTTTCTTTCTCTTTATTGTTATAATATGGCAGATTTTAGGCTTTCTTACTCTACTGTAATAAATCTATGGGCCAGACTAATCTAGGAATCATAATGATATCTTTAATATTTAAATGAGTTACTCTGGTATGTATATATATTTGCGGGATCTCGGAAACGGTTCCAACAATTTTCCTAAAATTCAGCATGTAGGATAGGAGGTTTTGAGGGAGAAATATCGATCTAGCATTTTTTTTGGGCATTATAAAAGTACTAAAATTTACATTGAAAATAAAACACTATTTGTGCCATAAATTGTCAAGTCAGCTTATTCGGAAAACGGGCGGTCTCGAGAAATGAAAATATCTAGGATCGAGCTCCACCAACCCAATTTTTTTTTTTTTCGAGTTACGTTTTTATTTTGTAAAAAATTACCGAGCAATGTTCAATCAACCAGATTATTAAACTATTAAAAAGGCTATTTTAAACCCGGTTGTATATGATTATATGAATTCTGGAAGATATTTAAAATGTGTCCCTTGTGTATTTCTGTAATGTATTACTCACGGTTCCAGTTGACGTAGGATGTGATTGATGTACTGTACGTACTTACCGTGAATTACAATAATAACGCAGATAGGGTAATTGCTTGGCTGCAAAACTGTTTTTAACAGCCATCCTAATGCACACTGCCGGATTAGTTGGCAGAATATGCCCACTTGAACACGAGATAAAATATTGCAGACTATCTATTGTATTGACAACATACAAGACTGCGGTTTAATAATGCCAAATTGAAAATCTTTATAAGGTTGACCGCCGAGTTTCTTCCTGGTTCTTTTCGATGAGAGCAACAGCTTGTAGCTTCATTAAGCTTTTGTTCCACGACATTTCACAATTCGTCAAATATTTCTGAAACTATTTAAGAGTTATATTTGACTACATATTCCAGATATTATCCGCTGTGTTTTAGCGGCGGTAAGACTGTGCGGCTGTCTTGAGACGATAACGGTATCAAACCCCGGGCAGGCACCAATGAGTTTTTCTATTAAAACTTATATATAATTCATAATTGCAATTTATCACATGCTTTTCGCTGAAGGAAAACATCATAAACCTGCATATTTCTAGAGAATTCTGGGGATATGGTTAACCTACCAGTCCGCACTGGAGCAGCGTGGTAGGTCTTAGCTCCAACCTTTCTCTCCAAAAACGGAGATCCTCTCTCTCGGCCTATGCCCAGCAGTGGGATAGTAACAGGCCGTTAGTTTACATATTCCAGAAACCCTTACTTAAGGTTCTAATTATAAGTCCAAAGCCTCCTTGTTGTTGCTTCATTGCGGTTTCACTGCATATTGGAGAAGTTCTTATGAGGTAAACAGGTTGCCACTGTAAGGCAAAAGCTTCATTGATCTACCAAGCTGCTTGATTGCGGTTTGGCTACATATCACAGAAACTCTTAAGAGATAAACAGGTTTCAATTATAAAGCAAAAGCTTTCTTGATCCACCACACTGCTTCTTTGCGATTTGAACACATATATCCTGGGAATACCTAAGAAAAAACCTGGAATCAACTATTGGGAAAAAGTTTTCTTAATCCACCACGCTGCTTGATTGCGATTTGGCTACATATCACAGAAACTCTTAAGAGATAAACAGGTTCCAATTATAGAGCAAAAGCTTTATTGATCCACCACACTGCTTCGTTGCGATTGAACACATGCCCTGAAAATACTTAATAAAAAAGCAGGAATCAACTATTGGTAAAAAAAAGCTCCTTGATCCACCACGCTGCTTCATTGCGTTTTGGCTACATATCACAGGAACTCTTAAGAGACAAACAGGTCCCAATTATAGGACAAAAGCTTTCTTGATCCACCACACTACTTCGTTGCGATTTGAACACATATCCTGGGAATTTTTAATAAAAAAGCAGGTTCAACTATTGGGAAAAAGCTTACTTAATCCACCACGCTGTTTCATTGTGGATTGGCCACATATCCTATAATTTCTCAGGATATAAGCAGGTTCCAACTGTTTGTAAAAGCCCGCAGATTAAAATTGGATTTATAATTTTTTTAATATAAATTTCTACAGTACATATATTGCTGTTTCTAACAGCCAAATTAACGCGACCTGTATTCATTTAATACCGTTAAATATACAACTTGAAAGAATCCTGCTTGTAGTTTGCACTCTATAAAGTGTATAATATAGTCCATAAAATTGTCCTTTATAATTTATTTTATTGAAATAAAGAGATCATAAGAATCCGCGAAACCGAATGTATTTATTTTGAGCGGCAGGTTAATAAGACAAGCTATAAAGGGAACTAGGTTAGTTATTCCGCGTCGGTTTTAGCGATGTGTTCTGTAAGAAACGGTTAAAAGAAAAAGGTGTTAGTATAAAAATATTATGTACTAGCAATCGCCAGCGGCTCAACACGCGTGGAAAGATTAAAACCGTAATATAGTATTTTGATACCCATTAAAAATGGTTAAAGTGGGTTAACTTAACAGCTAGACGTATGCTATCACGGACTTTTATTTAGAACTTTTAGAGGGGAACAATTTTGTAATACATGATTTTTGAATAACTTTCACCGTTTATTTAGCGCATGCAATATTGGCATAATTATTCCTTATACACCGGAATAACATACAGAATAAAAATCCTGTTCATTTTACAGGATGACATTGAAAAGCGCCATCTATTATCAATCTATCACACGATAACAGTCGACGCTAACGAAGTCGCGGGTAAAAGGTAGTAACGAAACATAAGCAAGATCAAATTAAACACAATTACTATAAAATAATTAAACGGGAAATACCTTTAGTTTTTAAAGACTTCAATTACCGTGGGATGAGAGTAATTGTTACCTAATCTATTTTTGAATAATGTTTGGCCATGACTCTACTATAATCCAGTTTAAAGTATTAATAGTTCGAAAAATAAATATCGAAGAGGATTGGTTCACTTTGGTTAGCAACATGTTCTACCGTGCTAATAAAGTCTATAGATACTTGCACGTATCCATATATAGGTAGATATACTAATATTCATCCTACCCTTATCCCACTCTTAGTGGGGTCGGCACAACATGTTATAAAGGTATAATTATAAATTATTAGATACGGGTACATACCACGGTAATTTGTTTTGATTTGCCGATATTTCGACCCAGTTGCATGGATCGTGGTCACGACGGAACTGCAGGTAGGCGGTACATCAAGCTGAGATGTTAGGGGCAGTATCTAACTACCCTCCGTCTCGTTCTTTTTAGGTGGTATGTACCCGTATCTAATAATTTATAATTATGTCTTCAAACCACGAATATTCAAGTATAAAATCATTATGTTATAAAGGTGCTATCACATGATTTGGCTGCGTTTTTACATCCAGCCGCCTGCCTAAGTCAACTTACCTTAGTCGTATTTTACGACACCTCGGTAAGAAATGAGGGTGGTTTATTCTACTCAGCCGGGTACCACACGGCTGGTCGACTAACCTTAGTCGCCTTTTAAGACACCTCGGTAAGAAATGAGGGTGGTTTATTCTACTCAGTCGGGTACCACGCGGCTGGTCGACTAACCTTAGTCGCTTTTTAAGACACCTCGGTAAGAAATGAGGGTGGTACTATTCTATTCAGCCGGGTATCACACGGCTTGTCGACTTAACTTAGTCGCCTTTTAAGACACCTCGGTAAGAAATGAGGGTGGTACTATTCTATTCAGCTGGGTACCACACTGAGTAAGTCGATATACTAATATTATAAATTCAAAACTATCTGTCTGTTTGTTACGCTTTCAGTAAAAAACTTTAATATTTAAATGAGTTAATCTTGTATGTATATATATAAATATATTTTCTGAATCTCGGAAACGGCTCCAAAGAATTTCCTGAAATTCAGTATCTAGGGGGTTTTTGGGGAAAAATATCGATCTAGATAAGTTTTATTTTAAAAAATGTCGTTTTATCCCTGTTTTCGGGCTCTAAATTTTTTTGAAATTTACGTTGAATACAATCACAATTTTTCGCTGTCAAATATAAAGTCATGGTAGTTTATTTGGGGACCGAGCGGTCTAGAGAGGTGAAAATATCTAGGATCGATCCCCAACAGCCCTATTATTTTTTCCTTTTTCTTTTCAATTTTTTTTTTATTTTAATTTTTTATTCATCATTTTATAAAATACAAGGCTCGGTCGCCCAGGTACTAAGTATTAATTAATAGATTGTTGCTAACTTAAGCATTAAAGTTCACTCAAATCTTCCTTTAATTTTCATTCTTTATACCTACATCTATGATGTGATGGCCTAGCGGTGCGACCGTGTGAATCTCTAGAGACGATCATGGGTTCAAACCCGGGCAGACACCAATGAGTTTTTCTATTAAAACTTATGTGTCTAATTGATAATTGCAATTTATCACACGCTTTTCGGTGAAGGAAAACATCGTGAGGAAACCTGCATATCTCTAGAGAATTCTGGAGATATGTGTAACCTACCAATCCGCATTGGAGCAACGTGGTAGGTCTTAGCTCCAATCCTTCTCTCCAATAACGGAGAGAAGAGGCCTATGCCCAGCAGTGGGAAAGTAACAGGCCGCTACTTACTTACTTTTTTTTATACCTACATCTGCTATAGCATAGTGTATGGCTATGCTAGCATAGTATATGTATATATAGTTTTTCTAAACCTAATCAATTTTTTACGTTTTACTACGATATTTAGATCAAAATAATTCGAGGTCAAAATGCAGACGTGCCTTTTTGCTCAGTCGATATGTTTACCAGCAACTTTGATGTTTGTGCCAAAGTCAACATAATCTCGCGTAGAACAAGTGGCAGCTCGTGCTTTCAAAACAATTTGTGTTAGGGAAAAACTATTAAATTATTATAGGGAATCCTTACAGTTATTTAAAGCTAGTTGCTTCATATCGTTAATAGTAAAATAAAACGGTACTGAACGATTAAACTGACTTATGCCGTGTGTTATTCGGGTGAGTAGAATAAACCACCCTATTTCTTACCGAGGTGTCGTAAAAGGCGACTAAGGTAAGTCGAACAGCCGTATGGTATCAAGCTGAGTAGAAGAGACCGCCCCCATTTCTTACCGAGGTGTAGTAAAGAGCGACTAAGGTAAGTCGACCAGCCGTGTGGTATCCGGCTGAGTATAATAGTCACCCTCATTTCTTACCGAGGTGTCGTTAAAGATGACTAAGGTAAGTTGACCCACCGTGTGGTTTTCAGTTGAGTAAAATAGACCACCCTCTTTTTTACCGAGGTGTTGTAAAAGGCGACTAAGGTAAGTTGACCCACCGTGCGGTATTCGGTTGAGTAGAATAGACCACTCTTTTTTACCGAAGTGTTGTAAAATATGAATAAGATAAGTTGACATCAGGCAGGCGACATGACAACATGTATATAACATGTTGTGCCGATCCCACTTAGAGTGGGATAAGGGCGGGAGAATTATAAAGAATTATTTTGGAAAAAGCAACCGCCGAGTTTTAGCTTTTCTCGGTAACAATAGATTTCCGAACCAGCAGTAGAGTTGACGAGTCAAAGGCACTTGTTTACAAGTTTACTTGAATAAAGAATATTTATATAAACATGTTGTCACATGATTTGGCTACATATTTTACGATCGACCTCCTGACGTTAATTTACCCGTAAGTAGCGACCTGTTACTATCCCACTGCTGAGAATAGGCCTCTTCTCTCCGTTTTTGGAGAGAGGGATTGGAGCTAAGACCTACCACACTGCTCCAATGCGGATTGGTAGGTTTCACAAATCTCCAGAATTCTCTAGAGATATGCAGGTTTCCTCACGATGTTTTCCTTCACCGAAAAGCGTGTGATAAATTTCATTTATCAATTAGACACATAAATTTCAACAAAACTCATTGGTGTCTGCCCGGGTTTGAACCCGTGACCTCCTCGAAAGAGTCGCACGGTGAATTTACTTGTACCTTAGTCGAATTGTACGAAACTCGGTAAGAAAGAGTGTGGTCTATTATACTTAGCGGGATACCACACGGCGGCTTTACAAAATAATTCTTTTAACTAGTTATATTTAGTCACTACTTTCTTGTCGAAAAGTAGCCATAACTACCACATTGGTCCTCCTGCCCTTATCCCACTTTAAGTGGGGTCGGCACAACATGTTATAAACATGCTGTCACATCATTTGGCTTCGTATTTTACGACCGGCCGCCTGCCTGACGTCAACTTACCTTAGTCCACCACCTTAGATACCACACGGTGGGTCAACTACCTTTTACGACACCTCGAACTACATTGGTAAAATCGGTTAAATACTTTTTTTCAATTATCATGAATGAATAGACAGAGTGACGCAGCGGGGGACTTTATTTTATAATATGTAAGGATAAATTACACATGTTATTACATAGTCAGTGTTGTGTTAGGTGTGCCGACAAGATGCCGCGTGTGTCGCCAGTATTAACTATCAAAGTGTTCTCTCACGTGTCAATTAGTTGATAATCATGGATCCATACTGGAGCACTGTTAAATACAGATTGCGCATGAGGCGTCTGTTTGGGAGGAAAATGAATCGTTCCTCAAAATATACACTGAGTAAGATATATTTAATTACATTTTTATTTAATACTAGCAATCACCACCAGCTCCGTGCGCGTAGAAAAATTAGTAATATAGTTTTTTGGTAACCACAGAAATTGTTAAAGTGGGTTAACCTTAAAGCTTTACATGTGCGCACAAGAATGTGTGGATATAGCTCTCTTTGAACCTGTACAAGACAGTAACGACTTAATGTAAATAGTTTTAAGAATTATATTTTTAAAAGAGCAACCGCCGAGTTTCTTGCTGGCTCTTCTCGGTAGGAACAGCTTTCCGAACCAGCAGTAGAGTCGACGATTCAAAAGCACTTGTTTACAAGTTTATTTGAATAAATAATATTTTTAATTTGAAATTGAATTTGTGCTGTCGCGGATTTTTATTTAGAACTTTTAGAGGGGAACAATTTTGTAATACATGATTTTTAACAACTATCATCGTTTACTCAGCGCACGCAATGTAAGCTTTAAATTTTGCTGTTTTGTTCTATTTTTTATTGCCGCTCCTCGCCTATTTATCTTAGCGTGATTTTATATACGTACAATCACGATCATATAGCCTTTCTTGATAAATGGACTATCTTACACTGAAAGAATTTTTGAAATCGGTCTAGTAGTTCCTGAGATTAGCGCGTTCAAACAAACAAACAAACAAACAAACAAACAAAAACTTCAGCTTTATATATTGGTATAGATAAAGTACCTAGGTCACCGAGTCTTGCTCGGTATTTTTTTTATATATGTAAATGAATAAAAAGAGAAAGAAAGAACTGGTGATCTCTGGGAATTGATTCCGGGATTCCGTCCCTAACTGAGCTATTACAACTTTCCAAATGACAGCAAAATTAAACTTTGTATACTATTTATATCAAGAATTAATAGTATAACAATTAAGTGTCGGCTAGCCAGGCGTAAAATCGTAAAAAACGTAGCCAAATCATGTTACAACATGTTGTGCGTACCCCACTTTGATTGGGATAAAAGCAGGAGAATGATGATGAAGTTTTAATAGAAAAACTCATAGGTGTCGTCCTGGAGTTTGAACCCATGTCCATTCTGATTAGAATTGATAATAGACTGTAAATTTAGCAATACACCGATTCTTTTATCGCGAATTTTAGATAAATCATAACTTTAATATTCTATTTAATTAAACATTCAAAGTTTAACGACATTTCATCGTATTCTTATTATAACTATTTACCTCATCGCTAATTAAATTAACGAGAAAACGTAATGAAAGAGTAAATGGATGAAACAGCTGTTTTATTATTCATCTACTTGCTACTAACCAGTTTATTTTAATGTGTGTAGTTACTCACTGGCCGTAATAGGTAACCGTTTGTACCATGTCTTTTACGTTTTTTTTGTTTTTTTTTTTATATATGACATAAACACACACACACACTGTTGCAAACATCTAACCCGATCATAATATCAGAAATGGAATGTAATTTACTCGTAAAAATAAACTTTGGAATGTTCCGAAGATGTAAACGATCATAATATAAGAAATCTACACTTGTTATAAAACAAAGTCCGCAAAGCTGTCTGTCTGTATATCATCGATTTTACCATAATCTACTGAACGGATTTTTCTACGGTTTTTACAAAGAGGTAGTGCAATTCTTCCCAAAGATTTAGGTTAATAGACAGATTAATAGATAGATAGATAATAGTTAATAGACACTCTGACTTCCACGCAGGCGAAGCCGCAGACACAATTAGTGTTACGATAATTCACAGTATCACTGAATTCCGTTAAGTATACGAGTATAGTAGTGGCCTGTTACTATCCCACTGCTGAGAATAGGCCTCTTCTCTCCGATTTTGGAGAGAAGGATTGGAACTAAGACCTACCACGCTGCTCCAGTGCGGATTGGTAGGTTACACATATCTCCAGAATTCTCTAGAGATATGCAGGTTTCCTCACGATGTTTTCCTTCACCGAAAAGCGTGTGATAAATTGCAATTATCAATTAGACACATAAGTTTTTAACAGAAAACTCATTGGTTTCTCCGGGTTTGAAACCGTGACCTCCACGAAAGAGTCGCACGGTGTTACCGCTGGGCTACCACAGCTTCGACACAGCCACACAGCACAGCTACCACAGCTTAAGTATATCAATATTAACAAATTATTATTTTATTAATTGGCATTAGATGATTAACTGTAGATGGCAGTATAATAGAAACTAAAAAATAAAACAGAAACTGTTGATTGATAAATCCATCTTTCTTTTCACGTGGAAGAACAGAAACTAAGTTGATCGGCGGTGCGACGTTACCAAAATTTACCAGAAAAACCTAATTAAAATTTCTTAGTGAATAGAAATTCTTACTAAGACTTTCCTATCACATCTATTGTTAATAAAGTTTATCCACTAGAATTAAGTAATGAGACTATTTTTGTGCTAGATAGTTATAAAAGGTCAAATGGCAAACCGTCTCGATTACGTTAAAATTTCCTTTCATTAAGAAAATTGTTTCCAGATATTTCGCTATCTAAAAATAACTTTGCCTTAAGACATTGTGAAACTAATCAATACCATATAAATTGACAAATATTATGATAGTATAAAATGGCGCGATCATGTTTAGGTTTGTACATTTCTTACATAAACATTATTTTGTTTTTGCGTTAGGCGTCTATCTTATCTAGTGATGGTGATGCAAAACTAAGGTAGATATTTGCTTATCTGTACCCAATACATATTCATAAATTGTCGCGGTTTCTACACCTATGTGTGTGCAATTGGATTCAAATGAGTGCAATCTTCGACAAGGGACGACAAACGGTTAGTAGTGTTGCAATGATATAGATGGAAGACTTCCCTTGACGAATTGATATTCTTCACGAGGTTTCTGAAGTGAAAAATCCATTCCTACACTATAAAGAATCAGTTATCGGAGTATAGAGTTAGGTTTTAGCTGATGAGAATTCGGTATATACAAATTCTAGTTGACGCAGATCATGATCGATATCCTTAAAATGATGGAAATTGAGTAGTTAACATCGATGACACATATCGTATAAAGATTTAAGTAGACTTGCCTTTGACTAGTGATAGCGCTTGCGTTTTAACTATCTCACTGCTATGTAATGCACTGTTTTCTATAGAAGTGATGGTATGCAATACCTTACCAATACTACTTGACTCTACCGCGCTACTTCAAACCAGTTTGGGAGGTTGCATATCATTTTCTTAGTATATATAGGTTTGATATACTCTTAAAGGTACAGCTCATGATGAAAGCAATAAGATACGTATGTTTTTATTAAAAAAAACATAGTTCCCTGACCGGGTTTTGCCGGGCGAAAATGGTATGGTGCATACGACCTCATAATTTTAGTGGTCGGATGTTGGTCATAATTTTTGACGCTAGAACAGATTTCTTGTTTTTTAATTTCTTAGATTTATATATAATAGAAATTTCTAACACAACCAGAAACGAAGGAAAGGACCAATATAGACTACATGTCGGTAACGTCACCATGTGAACAGCTGTGTTTGATAAAATAAAAATTACTATACGCGATTCCACGAAAGCTAGTTAACAACGTCATAGTTTTAATGTATACAAAAATTGTGCGAACGTTTTAATATTATATCACGCTTTAAAATTTTAGACGAGTATGGTACATACGGTCTGGCGAAGTAGATACAATTATGAGAGGATGGCGATAATTTGAATGACGTTACCCTGTCACCACTACTAGAAGCCTAGTTGAAAACTATCAGGTTTTTAGTCGGTGCGAGTAGGGCATATCCGCCATACTGTACGGGACAGGCATAACGATAAGGGGTTGCCTGATATAAAAAAGGGTAGTTACATTTATGAGAGGTCAACCACCGAATTCAAATCAATAGGTAGAGTTTGTATAATGAGCCAAATCTTTTAGTCATATTTTGACTGGCCCGTTGGAGCAGTGGGTAGTGACATTGCCTTCAGCTCCGCGGGTCGCGGGTTCGATTCCCGCCGAGAGCCAACATTTTCTATATATGAATTTGTTGATCTTTGAGCCTGGGTGTATATTTGTATTAAGTTGTATAAGTATGTATTTAAAAAATATATAAGTATATAATAACCAGTTGTCTGTCTACCATAACACAGGTAGTTACTTACTTTGGGGACGGACGACTATGTCTGTAAGTGTCCCATATATTTTATTATTTTATTTTTTATCTTATGCTTCCAATACTTGGCATTTGACCATGACACTCATACAGAAGCTTAGAGTAAAGCGTCACAAATTCGCAGGAACAAAATGATAACGTGGCGCTTAAAATTTTCTTGAAGGTCCATGAAGTTCATTATCGGAAAAAGATGAAGTTCTTTAAAGAAATGCTTATGTAAAGAACCTTTGCCTCTTACGCTAATTGTAATAACGTGTATGTTGTATACTTAATGTAAACATATATCATCACGTAAATATATTTTTTTTATCTCATTACGTGGGTAATAAATATTTAATTACGTTGTTCTTAAGTATTATATCTCTACGATGTGTTCATTTTTTATTTCTTAATACTATGCGAACGAGTAATAAGAAATTAGAATAGTTTTTTTCACCCATTTCTTTTAAAACTTGAGTCTATCCTAAAACACAAAATCATTAATACAATATGCAATTCGAGAATTGTTTCTGATTGCACCACATAGAATGAATTACGTATATTTTAGTTTAATTATAAATCAACAATACTGATGATCATAGATTTAGTTTTAGCATAGAGCAATAATGAAGTAGAGAAGTCATAGACAGACCTGTAAGTGAAGTGTCACAATAAATGAGAAGGAAAATTAGACTTGTATACTTTTCTTTGTATAATCATAGATAAAAAGAGACAAATAGATACACTCTCATTTGCTGTCTCTTTTGCACATTTTAGGCTGGCTTTCCTAATTTAGTGTAATAATTCTTTGGTTTTGGATTCGGGTCTCTCATAAAACACGCAGATATTTATAGTACGCATTACCAAATAAGCTATACCTTCCGCAAATAATAATAAAGTATATTTTGCTTTGATTATAAATTACAACTAGTGTTCGTCTATTAATTTACTGAATAGGTTTCTTTTAAAATATGCAGTAATTTAATCACCACAAATCACAAGTCAAATCAATGACGTATGTTTTGCTTTAGTTAGGAATAATAAATGGTGTTGTTTCTTATGTTAATCATTTATTAACGAATGCACGTGACAAAATTAATTAAGTTCTATGATGTTATCGTAGTAAGAAATAAACAAGGTAATTTGCATGTATAATTCACATTTACAAGTTTATACATAATACCAATGTAATGATACTGAATTTAACATAAGACAATAAATTAAAAATTAATTAATTGTTAAGTCTCATCATTGTAGACTGATGAGTAAGCTGAGGCATCACATGGTCCTACAAGCCGGATAAAATTTTAATGTGCAAGGAATATCGAAATGTTTAGGCTTTATCCGGCTAATTCTGGCATATGACCACGTAAACTTTGTCTAACTATTTAGACAAAGGTTACGTAAGTTACTATCAAAAATTGATAAATAAATTTTGAATATTTTATAGACTTAGGCGTTACTTTGCGGAGATCCATATCGTAAGAGTCTCTTGTGACTTATATACCAACTTTTGATTTAAATCAAAATTTAATTCAAAAGTAATAATAAAATTATTTTGCTATAATCCGCGATGAAGTATAATAGAAAATATATATAATGCTAAATGTAGAGTGGACAATCCGTTTTCATACCTGATGCATGCAGGATTCGTAAAAACAGATGCACAAACTTCCACCACCGCCACCACAATACATAAGTGCTACGTACGTTCACTATTTCACTATACTATCACAAACTTAACAATCGTTTCGCCCCGCAACTGAAGCATCATCAGGAGACTCCACGAAAAAATCGCAAAGCTTTGCATGTATCAGATATGAAAAAGGATTATCCACAATACATTAAGCATTATATATATTTTCTATTTTACTTCATAGCGGATTATAGCAAAATAATTTTATTATTACTTTTGATTTTAATTAAATTTTGATATAAATCTAAAGTTGATTCTTGCATTCACAATAAACGTAAAGACTTACCAATATATTTCATAGCTTCTGAATAACTATCATTAAGGATAATATTAAGAACCCAGAAAAAAAACCACAGACAAAAACTATCGCATGAGAACTTGGCTTTTATATTTGTAAAACGGGATTTCACAAAAAAAAATCAACAAAAACGATCGGAAATTGTATTTTTACAATGATTTGTCAAGAGATTTATATTATTATAAATACAATAGCTGAAATAGTATAATGCTTTTGATATCAGTAAAAGCAACAAAGAGTTCATTGTGTGTAATAGTATTTATTTAGGATCGTCTAAACTCTAATGTTTGGAGCTTTTGTCCTTTCCCTTTGCTGTATAGAATAAGCCTGTGAACTAACATGTGAAAATATTATTATAGTATCATTATCTTCCTACCCTTATTCCACTCTAAGTGGGGTCGGCACAACATATTGTCACATGATTTGGCTACGTATTTAACGGAACTTATTCTAAAATTTTATAGGAAAAAAAATATTTGAAATACTGACATAATAAAAATTCCCGCCGTGTGGTATTCGGCTTCATTTCTTATCGAAGTGTCGCAAAATGCGACTAAGTTAAGTTGATCCACCAGTGTGGTTTCCGCCACAGTAGAATAGACCACCCTCATTTCTAAACGAAGTGTCGTAAAAAGCGAGGAATGTAAGACGACCCGCCGTGTGGTATCCGGCTGAGTGAAATATGCCACCCTCTTTATTACTGAGGTGTCATAAAAGGCGACTAAAGTAAGTTGACACAGGCAGGCGGGCGTAAAATATCTATCGAAATATTGTGATACCATGTTTATAACATATTGTGCTGACCCCACTTAGAGTGGGATAAGGTCAGGAGGATGTTGATGATGATGAAGTATATAATAAGTTTGTTTGTTTGTTTGTAATCTCTTTATTGCATTAGTAAAAATAAAAATAAAAAACAACATAATTTGCAATGGCGGGCTTATTCCGGAATCGGAATCTCTTCTAGCCAACCATTCTAAAATTTAAAAAAAGGTATAAATCGGTACAGTGAATTAAATTTAAAATTAACTTAAAACTTAACCAATTATAAACGGAAAATGGACCTTTTTCTTAATATCAAATAATATTATAATATATATAATAAATAATTTAATATAATAAATTCAATAGAATATATTTATAAAAATATAACTATATCAGACGCTTGACTATTACTTAATAAAATTTATAATGCTTACTCCACAACAATAATACACCTAAATGAGAATGTATAATAAATTAAAAATATAACATAAATATATTGCTGCGCGATGTTCCTTCAGGCGACTGACTTTTGGTTAAAAGAAACAAATACTAAAGCGAAGAGTTATTATGTTGCAAATAAGTTGACAATCGTGAAGAATCCTGACTGATAGCTTTCGTTCCGTGTTACACTGTTGACAATTCTGCTTATTATTGTGTAATCTGTAAGGTAGGTAGTAAAACTTCTTTGAATGATATACCAGAATTAGATTATACTGTCATGCTTGTTGGAAACAGTCAATACCGGATTTGTTATGCGCCGTAAATCAGTTGCTGAGTGATTTGGATAATTTTGACGTATATAAACTAATATTATAAAGGTGATAGTCGGTGTCTCTGTCACGCTTTCATGGCTAATCATATATACCATCTATATATGCACATAAGAAAGTCATCATCTTTCTGCCCTTATCTCACTCTAAGTGGGGTTGGCACAACATGTTATAAAAATGTTGTCACATGAGTTGGCTACGTATTTTACGACCGGCCGCCTGCCTGACGCCAACTTACGTTAGTCGTATTTTACGATATCTCGGATACCAGACGGTGGGTCAACTTACCTTAGTCACATTTAACGACACCTCGGTTAGAAATGGAATACTCTACTCAGCCGGATAACACACGGCTCCCGTGTATTTTTTATCATTGTTTTATATAAATTTATAAAATTATGGCCACTGCATGCGTCTCTTTTAGGGAGTTCCCCATCATATTTATGTGTAACAAGAACTTTACTACTTTGCTGTCCATAAAACAATATTCTTTATAAACTATTGAAAATGTGACAGCAATAAAACTAATTATTTTAAGAAGAAACGAAACAATAGCATTATTAATCCTGTATTGTTTATCACAATGTTGACACTTAAACGTCGCATATTTCTTAGCCAAAGTGAAATGTTATAGACCAGTTTTAATAATATATAAAATATATTGTAAGTTATGATGTTTATATATTATTACTGAAAAAATTAACTTTACAAATGACAGCAAATTTAAGTTTCTTTCTATTTCTAGTTTAATAATTTTTTAAATATCTGATAACAGGGATAAAACGACATTTTTAAAAATTTAATCCAGATAGATCGATATTTCGCTCCTGAAGCCCTCTACACACTAAGTTTCCTGAAAATCGTTAGAGCCGTTTCCGAAATTCAAAAGATATACAAAATTAACTCATTTAAATAATAAAGATTAATGAGTATACGCCTAATTAATATTTACAATTTGGTACGCGCTTTTCTGTATAGGATAACATCATAAGGAAACCTGCAACAACCAACTCGCAATGGGACAGCATATCGGGCCTAAGCTTTAACCATTATCAATTCCACTTAAAGAGTTCCATTAAAAGAGAAAGAAGGTCTATGCTTCCAGAAGTAGGACTTTAACTGGTCACTCTATTCTATTACTCTATTTTACCTCATTCAACGATTTTTAATTCATTAACATCAAACTATTGAAAAGAAATATTTTTGCAATATTTGTAACAAATATATCATTAACTAAATAGGTCGCGTAATATTTTTTCCATATTATTTTTAATATCAGAAAGTTGAATATAACTTTAAAATATAATAAACGACGTATCAGTAAACAAATTCTCCATTGGGAACGAAAGACTGATCGAGCGATATATTTCCATTACGCTAATTAACATGTAGTACTGCGATTTTAAAAAAGCTGTGATAGCCCAGCGGTAACACCTTGCGACTCTTTTGAGGTCACGGGTTCAAATCCCGGGCAGACACCAATGAGTTTTTCTGTTAAAACTTGTGTCTAATTTTTAATTGCAATTTACACACGCTTTTCGGTAAAGGAAGACATCGTGAGGAAACGTGCATATCTCTAGAGAACTCTGGAGATATGTGTAACCTACCCTATTGAAGCAGCGTGGTAGGTCTTAGCTCTAATCATTATCTCTAAATAACGGAGAGAACAGGCTTATTCCCAGCAGTTGGATAGTAACAGGGCTCGACAACGCGTGCTAGTAACGGTATGGTCTCAAATTTCTCTATTGTGCAACGTTGAATTTTATAACAATAACAGGTATAGAGTTTCAAAATATCTTGAGGGATTTAACCGCTCAACCGGAAAAGTTTGTAGTAAGTTCTATTTAATTTCCCACGAGGCAGACATGTTAGAAAAGATTGGTTTGAATTACGATGTATGCGTACAATTTTTCAGGTATTATATATTTGTGGCTGGAAAACTTCATGGATTGACTTAAAATGTTTTAAATGAGTTATTTTATTAGAGTGTTATTGTAAAGCAGTGGCTCAGCGACTTATTTAAGTCAAATTTATACTAATTATGAAACAAAGTCGACCGATTTTCTCAAAATCTACTGAACTGAATTTTATACGGTTTTTACTAAAGGGTAGTGCAATTCTTTCGGAAGATTTAGGTTAATAGAACATAACTGCTTTATGCAAATTATGTTGAAGACGTCGCACAGTTTAAAAAAAACTAACATTAAAGTAAATGTACTAGGGAATCGTAGATCTACAAAAAACTCCGAAACAGCATGTCTCTATCTCTTATAGTTAACTCACAATAACTACTTTTAAGTTCAAAATTTCAATTAAATACACTGATTTTCACGCGGCAGGCATAGGTAATCTATACTAGGTAAAATATAAAGCTGAAGAGTTTGTTTGTTTGATTGTTTGAACGCGCTAATCTCAGGAACTACTGGACCGATTTGAAAAATTATTTCAGTGTAACATACTCCATTTATCGAGGAAGGCTATAGACTATAATATCACGTCAATATGAATAGGAGAGGAGCAGGAACTAAAAATATTGCGAAAACGGGAACAAAATTGTGACACTGATTTCCATGCGCACGTAGCGGCAGGCGCAGCTAATTAAATATGAAAATACTCTCTCAATTATGTACATTAATTTTTTCGTATTCCCGAAGGAAAATGGGTTTTTTTAGTAGCGGATGTAGTCAGATTTTCTCTATATATGAGCTTTTTTTCCGGGATATTTCGGCGAATATTACTCCCTCACAGACTTATGTGAAACTGTCAGCAAAAAATCAATATGAACTGAAGGGCAGGTAGCTACAAAAGGCGATACAAAAACCTTTTAGGGCCCAATGTTACGACACGCAATGCCCTTTGATATACTTACTAGACCCATTTTGCCACCTTTGTTATCGCACTTGCGAATTTAGTTCTACGTATTATTTTACATGTAAAGAAACAACCTAAGATTTATTTTTAAATTTTGTACAAAATAAATCGTAAAAAAATTAACAATACATAAGTAGCTATTTTTTGGATAGCTACTTATGTATTTTGATTTTTAATATGCATTTATTCCACCGGCTGATCCGGCTGAGTAGAATAGTCCACCTTCATCTCTTACCGAAGTGTCGTAAAAGGCGACTTAGGTAAGTTGACGTCAGTCAGGCGGCCGGTTTAAAATGACTAACCTAAACATGTTACAACATGTTTCAACATGTTGTGCCGACCCCACTTAGTGGTGGTGGTGGTAGAGGACAGGGGAATGATAATAAGTAGCTATCGAAAAAAGGTTTTTAATACTATTTCTATTAAAAGTCGCCTTTCACGTAAAACATGTGGGTGGTTTTGTTCTTCATAGCCGGATACCACACGGCGGTAATATATCTATACATATAGGTAAAGAAATAGTTACGTGTGATAAGACTTCAGCTTTATAAGCTACGAACCTTAACCTTGGGCAATGATAAGATAACTTTAATATCTTTGACCCAGCAAGGGCAAAACACAAGGAAGTGCATTTAACAAAACAAGTACGCAAACAGATTGATATGTTTGATATATTAATTGTCCATATAAGGGGAAACGGTCAGTTTGCTATATAATCTTACCCATAACAACCAAAGACAGCCTTTAGGAAGGAGCGGAAGAAGTATGTAAAGAATTCTAAGAAGAGTTAAAACTCTTCCACACGTTGGGGATAAAACGCCTGACCAAGGTGACCTTGGTCAGGTCGACCAATTTTTATATTCGTTCTACACGGTAAGGTGTTTAAATTCAAGACGTACTGGGCAAAATTATTGTTAACACAAAGAAATGTAATCCTTAAAATATATTAAAATTCGTTTTATCATTGTTTTCAGACACTGGAAAAATGCTAAAATGTTGAATAGAAAGTAAATAAAATTTTTGCTGTCATTTGTAAAGCTGTGATAGCTCAATGACAAACGGGCGGACTAAAGAAGTGAAAATATCCGGGATCAAGCGCAGGGGCTTATTTTTGATTTTGATGAACCTTTTTTTTTGGTTTTTTTATTTAACATTTTTTTATAAAACAAAAAAAATACCGAGCATAGCTCAGTCACCCAGGCACTTACATATTATAATACTGTCTATATTTCGAGGTTATATTTTCACTTGGAATAGTATAAAAGTGCCATATCATATCGAAATACCAACCGTATTACATAAGATATAAAGATTATATTAACAATAGCAGTAGCAGCTTAAAACACTGACCAAGGTAACCTTGGTTGGAAAGTTCATCTATAACGTGTAGAAGAAGCCTTTTTAGTAGATTTCCGGTTTTAACTTACAAATGTAAGTAAAGTTGAGTCGACTAAACAACATTAGTAATAACAATCAAAGCATAAAAGACTTGTTCCTTTTAAAATAGTCTTTTGTAATTCAAATCACGTATCTGCTAGTTAGAATGAAACATTGTGAATGACCTCCCTAAAAGGTTCATTTTTTACAAGTAATGCGTATGATTACATTACCATGTCCTTGCAAAACGGCGACAGGCCGTCTGCCAAGAATAGCGGTCGTACAGGTTTATACGAGCTTTATATTAAGAATTTATAGTAACGCCTCGTTTGGCAATATTATTCATAGATGATGTAGGCCATAAGGCATATATTAGCTACAGTAAATCAATTTTTATCGTAATGTGTCGACCACTTCCATATACGTCACATAATGTCTATGAATTAATGGTTATAGTAGATGAAAAAACTGACCATGACATGAAATTGGTTGTTGTGTAGTTTATATAATAATGGAACCCGTCAACTTACTCGTAACTATTATTATTATTATTATCCTCCTGCCCTTATCCCACTCTAAGTGGGGTCGGCACAACATGTCACAAACATGTTTTCATATGATTTGACTACGTATTTAACGACCGGCCGCCTGCCTGACGTCAACTTAACTTAGTCGTATTTTACGACTCCTCGGTAAGAAAGAGGGTGGTCTATTTAACTCAACCGGATACCACACGGTGAGTCAACTTACCTTAGTCGCCTTCTACGACACCTCGGTAAGAAATGAGGGTGGTACTATTCTATTCAGCCGGGTACCACACGGCTTGTCAACTTAACTTAGTCGCCTTTTAAGACACCTCGGTAAGAAATGAGGGTGGTACTATTTATTCTATTCAGCCGGATACCACACGGCGTTTGAATTAATGGTTATAATAGACGAAAAAACTGACCATGACATAAAAATGGTTGTTATATAGTGAGTTTATACAATAATAATCCGTCATCTTACTCATAAGTATTAGTGGTAAATTAATCGAAATTATGTACTTTCATTTTTTTCCAATTACTTAAAGAAAAATTTATTTTGTTCTATCCTATATGCTACACTAGTGTATAAACTTTAACTGTACCAAATTTCACTAATATCATACAACTAAGGTAAGTTGACGTCAGACAGGCGACCAGTCATAAGATTTATTTGAAATTATGTGATAACATGTTTACAAGGTGTTGTGCCGACCCCATTTATAACGGGATAAAGGCAGGAGAATGATGGATGAAAAAAAAAATCATTATTAATGGTAAAGCGGTTAAGCCGTAAAATCGTAACAGACGTATTTATAATATTAGTATGGAATCTGGAAATTACAGAAATAAACAGAAAATATTTAATAACAGCGACATGGCAGGTTTTCTCAGGATATCATTTTCCTTCACCGAAAAGCATGTGACAAATTAAAAATAACAATTAGGGATATAATTTTCAATATAAAACTCATGATGCCTGCCCAGGGTTTGAAATCATTACACCCTGCAGAGTGGCACACGGTCTAACAGATCGGCTGTCACAGCTTTGCGATGAAATAATGTAATAAAATGGATTGCGAGAGATAAATTTATAAAATATTGTCCTAACTAATAAATAAATAAATATATGGGACACTTACACACGGTCGTCCGTCCCCAAAGTGAGTAACTTAATACTTGTGTTATGGTAGACAGACAACTGGTGAATATATACTTATATATTTTTTAAATACAAATATACAGCCAGGCTCAAAGACCAACAAATTCATTTACAGAAAATGTTGGCCCTCGGCGGGAATCGAACCCGCAACCCACGGAGCCGAAGGCAGGGCCACTGCGCCAACGAGCCAGTCACTAACGAATATAATTATGTTTCAGTTAAATTTAAGCGGATATCGTTTCACTCAGTGACCGAAAATACAAACCACAAAGCGATATCAGTATCATTAATAATTTAATTAATTTGGTTTGAAAACATTATTTGATATAGTTCTATATAGCATTATAGCTAAACGACTGTAATTATTGACTGACTGTATTGTATAAATGGGGTTTAATTATTCACAACGATATTGTATTTACAGAAATTGTTATTATCATATGTTAAAGATGTAAAGAATGAAATAAGATTGACTTGCCCGTTGACTGGCCCGTTGGCGTAGTGGGTGAACGTGCCTTCATCTCCGCGGGTCGCGGGTTCAATTCCCGCCCATGGCCAACATTTACTATACAACAATTTGTTGGTCTCCGAATCTGAGTGTTTATTTGTATTTAAGTATGTATTTAAAAATGTAATAATCATATATTCACCAGTTGTATGTCTACCATAACACAAGTATTAAGTTACTTACTTTGGGAACGGATGACCATGTGTGTAAGTGTCCCATATATTTATTTATTAACAATTATTTATTTATTATGAAGTGACCACCCTCATTTCTTACTGAGGTGTCAATTAAGGTAAGTGACCTACCGTTTGGTATCCGGTTGAATAGAATAGACCTCTTTCTTACCGAGGTGTTGTAAAATGCGACTAAGGTAAGTTGATGTCAGGCAGACCGGTCGTAAAATACGTAGCCAAATCATGTGACAACATGTTTATAACATAAGGTAAGGCCAGGGAAATGATGATGATTAAATTTATTGAAAAGAGTGACCGCCGAAATTCTTGCTGGTTTTCGGCAAGCAACTTTCCGAACCACTGGCTAGCTTTAATAAAATTTGACGATTCAAACGAGCTTTAAAAGCCAACGTGAATAAAGAATTTGATTTTAAATATCATAAACACCCTACTTTTAATGACATTGTTTAACAAATTTTATCGAATAAAACACTAATTATATCGTTTACCGTTCAAATATTAAACTTCCCTCTATATTGTTCCTAAAATCGGACTAAAGGTACGTTTTAAAGCAAATTATAATGAATTTGAATGATGTTACAAAATCTTTGAGAATAGGGTCATTAATAATAAATATGAATAGAGTATGATAGTTCTTCAAAATTAGCATCTACTGCCTTAACATAAAGGTTATTTTATAATAAAAGTTTCTTTTGCCTTGCGTAACTTTCTCACAACAAATTAACGTTTGGCTGGAAAGCTAATTTTTCAGACAAATTTAATTCGGAGTTTTACTTTATCTATGAAAACCTTTTTTAATATCTGTGTGAGGGAAAATATGAATAAATATTTTTTATTGTCTATGCCTCAAGTATCTCAGTATAATAAAGTATGTGGGCAACCTATGTGCCATATCACAAAAAAATAGAAATTAAAAGAGAGCAAATGAGGGTGTATCTGTCTCTCTTTTTTATGTGTGATTAGACAAAGATAAATATATTGGTTTCATCTTCCCTCTCATTATTTATTGTGACATTCTCACTTACAAGCCAGTGTGCTTAATGCGAGTTTCTTCAACCTACTCGATCATATTAGCGTAATCGCCATTTTGTATTACGTTGCAACAGCGCCATCTAGTGGCCACAGTTCCAGCCCCATACAAATTACGTTACGTTATCGCAATCATCCTACTACCCTTATAACGCTTTAAGTGGGGCGGCACAAAATTAGGTATATAAACATGTTATTACATGTTTTGGCTATGTATTTTGCGGCCGGCCACCTGCCTGACGTCAACTTACCTTAGTTGCCTTTTACGTCATCTCGGTAAGAAATGAGGGTGGTCTATTCTACTCAGCGGGATACAAACACGGCGAGTCGAATTACCTTACCGCCTTTTACAACAACTCAGTAAGAAATGAGGGTTATCTATTCCACTCAGTCAGATACCATAAGCAGGTCGAAATACCTTAGTCACCTTTTACAATAACTCTATAAGAATTGACGGTAGTCTATTCTACTCAGCCGGATACCACACGGCATTTACGCTCACGCGATCAAGTATGAAAACTCGCACTAAGCAAGTTCGTTGGCTTCCCTAATTTAGTATAATGACTCTATAACTAAAGTTATTCCAATAAATCTAGTTTATAACTATCCATATTCCATCTAATAAATCTAGTTTTTAAGACTAATTCTATTCATATGTGACATATCCAATTATTATATATCACTTTAAAGTCACGTAATAATGCGTGACTTATCTTTTAATCGTCCATATCTGTAATAAGAAATATCGTCATAAAGTTGATGTAACAACCTAATATAACAATCTGATGAGATATAGCAGTGATAAATCTACAAATAAGTAACTATGCTTTTAGAGATAACGTAGTAAAAATTAGTAAAGGAACGGTCTGTTTAATGCCTGTGTAACCCACTGCTGGGCATAGCTAAAACCTGTACTTACCTGTAGTCTAAAACCTACCACGTTGCTCCAATGCGGATTGGTAAATTACACATATCCCAAGAATTCTCCAGAAATATGCAGGTTTCCTAACGATGTTTTCCTACACCGAAAGGCATGTGATAATTTGCAATTATTAATTAGACACATAAGTTTTAATTTATAAACTCATTGGTGCCTGCCCGGGGTTTGAATCCGTGATAATCTCTAGAGAGTCGCACGGTCTTATTGCTGGGCTATCACAGCTTAATCTATGTCTCCAAAATATACCGAGTATCAGTATCTAAAGAGATTTCTGTAAGTAGTGGTTATTGTAGAAAAGACGAGAAGTGTACATTGTAGAAAAGATGAGAAGTGTACATTGTAGAAAAGACGAGAAGTGTACATTGTAGAAAAGACGAGAAGTGTACATTGTAGAAAAGACGAGAAGTGTATATTGTAGAAAAGACGAGAAGTGTATATTGTAAAAAAGACGAGAAGTGTACATTGTAGAAAAGAAGAAGTGATCTTGTTGTCGTGCAGGAAGAGTCGCACGGTATCACCGCTAGGCTATATTTATATTATGAATGAGAAAGTCTGTCTGTATGTCTATTACTCCTTCACAAAACAAATACTGATGAAATTTAGCATAATTGATGCTTGTACTCTGAGCTAACTTAAACGATAACAAATCGCAATTTGCTTTCGAGAACAGCAAAAACAAAAGAATTGCATAATTGATGGTACTTTAACACTTATGTTAATAAATACACCACGTATTACCACCACCACTGGCAACGGTTACACTTAATATAGATCATAATATATAACTTTAGATTATGTCTACGACGAACACATTATAAAGTTTCTGATCTCATACTGAATGAATGAATGAATATTCCGACCGATTTCGGTCATGGCGACCACTTTGACTCCTAGTCGGAGTGGCGCTGATGCGCCCGGATATGGCTTACGTAGCCAATCTTTGCAGCAAACTCCCGTGCGCAATGTGGGCACGTGAGCTTGCCGCTGACATAATTATAGTGAATGGCAGCGGGTGGGCGAGCCTTTAACTCATCACGCTTGGCGTCGAGCTCAGCTTTACGCTGTTCCTCGAAGTCGCGGATTTGCCTCTTCACGAGCCCGCGCATACTAAAATATGTACAAGATTAAGATGTCCTCATCTTCGAATCCATACAAAGTTGGATATTGAGGGTGCACTCAATATTAGATTGACTTAGTAATTATCTTGTGCTATCATAGAAGATTGTTTGGCCACATGTATATATAAAATAAATTAAAATAAATAAATATATGGGACAATTACACTAAGTGTCGGCCCTCCCTAAACTAACTTAATACTTGTATTAAGTCGCTAAAAACTTATGGATAACTTTTATTCATTGGGCTCAATACATCTTAAGGCATAGTTGTCGAAAGATTACCTATATATGTAAATAAAATCGGCCGATAAAGGAAAAAGAAACAGTATTTCTATTTTACAGGAAAAATCTAATCATTTTTATTCTATATTAAACATTGTAATAGGTAATTCTGCCTTAGTTTTTTTATATTTTCCTTTTTTTATGTAGTTATTTTAAAAAATTTCCAAGTAATTGTTTAAATGTTTTCCTCTGGTTTTAAAGGGGGGAAAACCATTTTATAAGCAACAATATTATATATTACAACTGATCGTGATTGTAATAAGTAGATATATAAAAAATAAAAATCCTAAATATTTGTATGACTATATAAATTGCTAGTATTAACCTAGACAAGTTGTAACACGTCTAAACACGTGAGTATATAATAATCGTACTATTAGTTATAGTCAAGCTTTACAGCAAGACTCCATGTGATGAAACAATCTAACCGAATAAGCGTCTAACTAGACAGAACATCCGGTTAAAAACTAAAGAGATGATATTTGACTACTGCCGTTCCCGATGACAATAATATCTAATATAATACCAATTACATCTTAAACTTGTAAGTGCTGTTTCAAATTTAGTAAAATATGCAAAACGAAATAGGCGAAGAGAAGTCTAAATGAATACACTATAAATAGGTTTTTTTAATACACTATAATTAGGTTCTCATTTTGATATTTAATAAAAACAACCTTAAGGAATCAAATCATGTTATTAAATCATATGATTTAGTTTGTTTTTCGTAGATCTGATATATTTATTGAATGATGTTAGATATTTAACAGTCATTAAGAATAAAACCTAAGAATTAAATAGAAATAAGATGTTTTAATGGACGTTTCTATAATAATACTTATAACAGCGTTCCATTCTGCAAGTAGTACTCGCTCAACTAGGAACTGGCGGCTGAGTAAAATAGAACATCCTCATTTCTTACCGAGGTATCGTTAAAGACGATTAAGGCGAGTTGACGTCAGGCAAGCGGGTCAGTCGTAGAATACATAGCCAAATCATTTGACAGCATGTTTATAACATGTTGTGTCGAACCCTCTTAGAATGGTATATGGGCATTAGAATGATGATGATTATTATGATAAAAAAATAAATAAATAAATATATGGGACACTTACACACACGGTCGTCCGTCCCCAAAGTAAGTAGTTTAATACTTGTGTTATGGGCGACAGACAGCTGGTGAATATATACTTATATATTTTTAAATACATACTTAAATACAAATATACACCCAGGCTCAAAGACCAACAAATTCATTTATAGATAATGTTGGTCCTCGGCGGGAATCGAACCCGCGACCCGCGGAGCTGAAGGCAGGGTCACTACCCACTGCGCCAACGGGCCAGTCATGATGTATTTAAAATGTTGAAATTTCTTTTTAGGTCCAGATTCTGTATTCGGTAACAATAGAAGGCGATCGATACCAACACGTAAACGTTGGGCGAGAAAACACGATAACATTTACAAGAAGGTCCTAAAATATTTATCTACACGCCTTTGTACCGATCTCTGGATCCTAGCTATCTATAAATATATAATTTTGCAGTCGATTTCAATGGCAAAAACGTTCAATATGTAAAATGGCAACAAATATGTAAGCTACAGTAGTTTGTTGTTAGGAACTAATTTATAGAATTAGGCGTTACTTAGCGGAGGTCCATAATACAAAAGTAATGAAAATATTATTTTGCTATAATCCACGATAAATGAAAATTTATATAATGCTAAATGTAGAGTGTACTATCCGTTCTCATACCTAATACATGAAGAATATCTAAAACTCATGCACTACCCGCCGCCATTAACACAATAATACAAAAGCACTGCACGCATTCACCACCACAATCTCAACAATAGTTTCAATCGAACTCAAACAATCGAAATTGTAGTGGTCAATGTCTGCAGTGTATTGTTCTGTTATTGGTGGCGGGTAGTGCATGAGTTTTTACAAGTTCCACGTGTATTAGGTATGAGAACGGATAGTACATTCTAAATTTAGCGTACATATATTTTCTTTTATCGCAGATAATAGCGAAATAACATTTTGATTACTTTTGTTATGAAGTAAGGAAAATGAGGTAATTTATGATTGTTCGTTACTTTGCGTCCATAATAGAAAAGTAGTGTTAACATTATGTTGCTATAATCCGCGATAAAAGATAGTATATATGTAATGCAAATTTCTCTTATAATATCTGTTTTCATATCTTATACATGCAGAATTCGTCAAAACGCGTGGACACCACAATGTGTAAATTGGTTTTGAATGTGTGCAGTGCTAGTGTATTATATACTGCACAAATATATTCTTTTATCGCGGATTATAGCAAAATCATATCTTTAATTTTCTACGACGAGGAAAATTTCTTTGGCTCAAGGTAACTAGTAATAACCGGCTGACGTAAAAGAAGTGATTATATGTATTACTTTACTATAAATAAAAAGAATATATACTTGGGCGCTGAATCACTTTATGCCTCTATGGTGCAATGGTGTGAATATTTACAGATACAAGAAAGGAAAAGTTCTGTGCCGTGTTGTGTTCAGCTGAGTAGAAGAGATCAACCTCATTTCTTACCGAGGTGTCGCAAAAGGCGACTAAGGTAAGTTGACGTCAGGTAGGCGGTCGGTCGTAAAATAACAAGTCAAAGCATGTAACAACATGTTTAAAACATGTTGTGCTTAGAGTAGAATAAGGGCAGCAGAATGATCTTGATAGGAAGTAACCAAAGCGTAGTCAATTTCTTTGGCTCAAGTTAATTAATTAATAACCCGCTTACGTAAAAGTAGCCCAGCGGTAACACCGTGCGCCTCTTTCGAGGAGGTCTAGGGTTCAAACCCCGGGCAGGCACCAATGAGTTTTCTAGTAAAACTTATGTGTCTAATTGATAATTGCAATTTATCAATGTGATAAATTGCCGGGGTTTGAACCCTAGACCTCCTCGAAAGAGGCGCACGGTGATACCGCTGGGCTACCACAGCTTATGCGACAGCGATATATATAAAAATACAAAGAGGAAAACTTCTCACGTTATATTGGCGGCTAATTCTGTAATTGCTTTTCAAAGATCGAAAAAATATGGAATGCAGTCTATGGCAATTATAATTATTTAAGCGCCATCTATTTAAAATAAGCTAATTTGTATAGTGCTAGTGTGTTAGTCATCTAAGATAAATATAACTTGTACATTTTAGTTGTAAATAAAAAAAAACATTATCGGTCATCTGGTCGATACGACAACGGGGTCAAAGTACGCTCATTTCCATGACTTCCTAAAAAAACGCGTAAAGGCCACGGTTATTGCAACAAGGTCGTTTCCTTTTGCAGTTTTTTATAACAACTTGTGACGAATATTTTTTATATATAACTTTTATATATATATTAGCTTTTGCGGACAAGGAATGTTAAATAAAAGAATATTGTGATACAAACACGCCGAATGGAATAGTACCACCCTCTTTTCTTACCGAGGTGTCGTAAAAGGCGACTAAGGTAAGTTGACTCACCGTGTGGTATCCGGTTAAGTAGAATACACCACCCTCTTTCTTGTCGAGGTGTCGTTAAATACGACTAAGATAAGTTAACGTCGGGCAGGTGGTCGGTCGTAAAATACGTAGCCACATCATGTGACAAAATGTTTAAAACATATTGTGCCGACCCCACTTAGAGTGGGATAAGGGCAGGAAGATGATGAATATTGTGCTACAAACGTATAGCAGGGGCTTATTACTTCAATCTTTAAATGGGTTAATTTTGCATATATGAGATGTATATGATATTGTTACGTACTTTATTTAGATTTTCACTATAAAATTAGCTCTTACAGTCACTATACAGTCCTATAACAAAGTCGATATCACTGTTATATCTCTTTTATTTTCGCTCGTTAATTAGCTCTTGATTAGCTATTCGCAAACCGAATGCCGTAGTGCGCGATACGACCGCTTATTTAGTGAACGAATCGATTTCAAGAAAGTTCGCGACTGTTTGAAAGTCTTACGGGATACGGAACACGATTCGTAAACTACGTGAATGTTCCAGAGAATTAGCGGTTACCGCTGCGATAACGTCGTATTAAGCTTAATACGGGTCACAGATGGGTTTCAAACTAGTCGGGCTAACCCGATAGAATAACACGTGAATATAGCCGGTTTTGTATACATTAACTATGAATACTACACAAGATAGTTTAAATTTATAAAAAATATATTATTAACATACTTACATAAGATTTCCAAAATATATCAAAACAATTCTTAAACACTTTATTACTCCTAATTACTTTAATAACAATTATTTTTCTTTAGAACAGAATGCCGCGTAATGAATTCCTCTTCCTTTTTAAAAATCCTCTTAAGTTGAGACTACAATATTGAGACTAATGCCAATATTTATACTTCCTAATACACTAAACTTAATACAATAATTATTATCTTATTATACAAAAGTTAAAATTGCTAATAATATAAATTATCATCTTATATATCACTTGTCAGAAGGTTTTATAGTAATTAAATACATATTCATCACACACTTGGCGATGAAATCATCAATTGCATCAAAAATTAATCGATTAAAAATTTTTGTTTAAAAATTAATCGATTAAAATTTAAATGTCAATAAACGTCTGATTTGCACCAGACTTAATCGATCATATATTAATTGAAATATAAAATTGATCGATAAAAAACAGGTCATTACCTTAAAATTCAATGAGATATTCTGAAAATAAAAAACAAAAAAAATTAATAAGTTATATATTAATAATACTATAGAAATAAATTAAAACTATCTATAAATATTAATGATCTCTTCTATACTGTTCAGCTATAAAAATCTAATATTAAAAAATGGTCAGTTGCCAATCGTACTCGCATTTGCAGGAAATTACAGACTGTCTTTGCGTGATCAAATCAGAAGCGAGGAAATCTGTAGAAGGACCAAAGTGGCAGACATAGCTCAACGGGTCGTGCTGGTAATAGGCGGGGCAATTTGTTTTTTTTTTGTATTTTGAGTGGGTCTGTGATCTGTATATTTTTTCTCTCCTAGCAAGAAATGCCTAACTTGTGGCCAAACTCGCTACAGGTCAGGGGTGACGGCTTCCGCTATTGGATACGTCCACCGCCGCCCCACCTGTGTTTGGGATGGGAAAACCATTGAACTCTGACAGGAATTAGGGATTAAGGGGGAGGCGGTCACATAGTTAAAAAAAAAACAATTTTCTATTGGGTCTCAAGGTGCTAGAGAAGAAAACGCAATGTATGCTGACCCCCCCCCCCCCCCAACTGAGGACAGACGATGTCAAAAAGGTAGGGGGGAGTCGCTTGATCCAGGCGATACGAGCATGTAGCGTGGAAGTCCTGTGAAAAGACTTATGTCTAACATTAGATGTCTATTGACGAAAGGAAAATAAGGCTTATATACCGGACTTACAGAAAAATACACACACAGAATTGAGGGTAGTCACTTAAGTTTACACCTACGTAATTTTATTTGTCCACCAAATTTCACAACATCCTATTTAGTTTAAAGACGTTGCATCAAAATACAGAGAATAACCACAAACGCGTACCTCTTTAAATATATCAAGTGGGTAATACTACACGGACACGTTTCTGCCGTCTCATGTTTCAAATCCAGTGGAAACCAGTATGTATGTATTTCCAGGAAATTTAAAATGAATGTGGAATTTCCATCTCGCAAATTGAAAAAGAGAATAAAAATTTATGAATTTTTAAATTGAATATAGAACATTGGATGAAAGTACTTCTTTATAATTTCCTAAGACTTTTACATTTTAAAAATGGAACTTCAATATAAAATACGGAATGAATTTCCTTCTTACAAATATTCATAATACGTAATTAAAAGATGGATTATTTTTATCAATAAGGTACTAGGTAGATTTAGTTCATATAGATATATTTACTTTAGACTCAAATTAGTAGGGAATCGTTAAACACCAAGCGTCCTTAGATTGTGTAGAAATTCTTTGAAAGATCTATGTATAGCAGATGACGTAAAAAATAAGAAAAAAAAGTGTCCGTCATTCACTGTAGAAACCAAAAAGGGGCAAAGTTAAAGTAATAAATACTTGTAACTTTCAACGTTAATATTAATACTCATAATATGAAAGTGTGTTTTTGTACATATTTAAACCCCCAATGGAACATCATCCTCCTGCCCTTATCCCACTCTAGTGGATTCGACACAACATGTTATAAACATGTTGTCATATGATTTGGCTACGTATTTTACGCCCGGCTGCCTACCTGACGGCAACTTAACTTAGTCGTACTTTACGACACCTTGATAGAGGGTGGTCTATTCTACGTAACCGGATAACACACTACGGGTCAATTTACCTTAGTTGCCTTTTACGACACCTCGGTAGAAAATGAGGGTGGTCTATTCTGCTCAGCCGGATACCACACACACTTTAAAACCCCCAATGGAACAATCGTATTTTTTCGTTTTTGACTTTTTATATCAATACTAGAATACCCACGCAAAATAGTAAGCTAGCAAAACCTAGTTGTATATTCAGATGTAAAAATATTAAAACATTTTGTTTGAAATAGATTATCATCACAAGTCAGACATAACAGTATAAAGAAAACCAAAATCCAGACAAACACAATAATATTTATGTTGAATGATGAATCCATTGCTAATTAATCTATGTAAGATGAAAGGTTAAAGAAATACTAGATTTATCTCAATTGAATTCATTAACACTGCGAGTCTGCATGCGATATAATGTATTTCAACATTTATTGTGATACAATTTGAAATAAATACGATTTGTGTCTGAGTGAATAATATAAAATCTATAATCTGAGTGAATATGTAAATAATAATTTAATTGTAATTGTGTGTATGAACCAATAATATAAAATAAAATAAATACATAAATAAACTAATAATATTGATTAATTGAAAATCAACGAAGATGTCCCTGAAGATAATTCACTGGAATTCGGTGTGTATTATAACTTTGTTTATATTTATCTGAAAACTATAAAAGAAATAAATAGATAAGATAAATATTATATAGAAAGAATATATGTATATAATATTTATGTCACTAAATTCTGCCTAGTTAATGTATAGAAACCGGCTATAGCCAGACTGGTTTCAAGCCCGTCCGTAACATTTCTCCGGGTGGGCTTGAAACCTCTGAGTCATTAGTATTTGGGTCAGCTACAGAATCATTATACAGCCATTATTCGGTAAAAAAAAAATCGGTCGCCAGAGACTCGTTAATTTATCTGCAGGGTGCACAACATACAATTGAATGGAACCATCTACCCCCTTACACCCGAATGTGAACAACTTAACAAGTACTAAACGCAGACTTTTCAGGGGAGTCTAAATATTATGTAGATTTACGTTGAGTATTCGTTGTAGAGAGTAATTTATATATTCACAAATTTGAATTCTACTAATATTATAAATGCGAAAGTTTGTGAGAATGGACGTATGTTTGTTACACTTTCACGAAAAAACTATTGGACGGATTTGGATTCAACTTTACAGTAATATAAGTTATACATCAGAAAAACATATAGGCTACAATTTGTAATGATTTTATGTAATTTGGTTCCACTCAAGTGAAGCCGCGAGCAAAAGCAAGTGTGCTATATAAAAGACTTATCGACTTTTGTGATTAAATAACAAAAATTAAAATTCAAAGTGAATGGGATGAGTGCTAAACCCATCTAAGTAATATTATTTATAATAATTTTTTTTTAATTTTAATTAAATTAATAATTATAATTTAAATTATAATTATTAATTTTATTTTATTTTTGTTCAAACGAAAACACTATATGTCACCAGTATAGAACGATATACATAACAACCATATAATTAAGGCGTCAAGCTGCAATGCTATCGAATAAGGTCATAAACTAAGTAACTTCCGTTGTGAACAAAATCAATCAAGTCATTTGACTAGATAAACAACTCAAAGACAGGTATTTATAAAACAAATAGGAAACACGATTGCGGATTACATCCGCCATATTTAGTTTCTCTTTGATGGTCAACTTACAGAGTAAATATCAAAATTCAGATTTTTATTACGTTATTTATTTAATCTACATTGTATTTTTTATCTGTAAATAAATGCATCCTAATACATTGGATTTCGCTAAAATGAGCCAATGTATTCTGTTATAATTAACTTTAAATGGAGAGTTTCAAACCATCTTCCTCTACTTGAAATATATATTTAGTAAACAAATAGGTAAGCAGACAAACACAGATGAGATCCGCCATTTTCTATTAAAGTCATCTTATACAGTAGATATTAAGATTTTTATTTTTGGTATTGTATTTTTATCGTGTATCTGTAAATAGGTCCAGTACCTTGTTGTCGGAAAAATGATCGAATGACTTAAGTTAAGAATAAATAACTAAATATTTTATTAAAGATTTATGGTGCAAAGTTTGCAACCACCTTCCCTATTAAAGTTCGGATGTTTTTAAATTTTATTAGTATTTTAAATTAATTAGTGTACGCAATTATCAATAAATATTGATATTTAAACGAAATTTGTAGCTCTAAAAGGACGCGCAATTTTCCACAATAAACTGCATACAATACCTAAGCAATTTTTAATAGTTTTAGTAGCTAAGGCACGTGTAATATTCCATATTTGAACAGCGTGGTTGGTATAAGTTTCGTTCCTAAAGAAACGGAAGCTTTTGCCCATCAGCAGACATAGTAATTCGGAAAGGTTACCCAAACCTAATACGATAAGTTTTGGGTAATCTTTCCGACACAGTAATACCTTAATAATAACTTAACGAGTACACGTGCTTGTATAAATTCAATAAAGAATATTCTGTATTTGAATTTAAATATGAATTTATTGTGGCTATAATTCCGTACAAATTAGTCTATAATCTAATTTCACTAATGTAAAACCGGTTCAAACGATAGTTACGTATACAGACAATGAACAATTGAAACTATTTTAGAATGACTCGTGTAACGAATTTACGAAACGCAAAACATTAAAATAACACTGATGTTTTCAAGTTCAAGAAGAGTTTATTTGAACCGAAACAGTGTCTTTGAAGTAAAATTCGAAACGCACACTCATTTTATTTTGAGGGTCTTTTTCTGCATTAACGTTTTGCATCGCCATCGTTATCAAGAATAAATAAGTTTTAACTTAATAAATGCTGTAACTAAAACACTCTATTCATACTGAGGTTGTTTAAATTTCGTCGTTTTTATAGTCTTTATTAACCGCTCGGTTTCTCCAACGAATAATAAGACGAAAAACGAGATTATTTTTGAATTTAAACTATGAGTAGTATTCAAAGTTTATGTATAAGAATCGGTTATACTCATTTCTTATTCAATCGGGATAGGGAAGTTCCCGCCGCGATAACGCCCTGTAAAGAGCTAATGAATAAGAACCACGGATGGGCTCGAAATTAGAGGGCCTAACCCGATAGAATAACTCTATAATATTTTATCTAAACTAAATCAAACAATTGTTTAAACCGGAAAATGATTGCATACAAACAGTTTCTCGGTAAACGTGGGTTGCTTTCGAACAGATGAATCTACGTGATTATAAAAATCGGAACAAATCTGGGGAAATACAAACAGAATCCTGCTTATAGTCACGCCACTACAAAAACTACTTTCCGAACTGTGACGCATGTTCTAATAATGTCCCATACTTACTCATACTATAAATACTTTATATCTATACTTATTGTAACACAAAGTCCCCAAAAGATCTCTGTATGTGATCTATTTTCTACAAATCTAATCAACGGATTTTTGTATGGTTTTTACTTAAAAAGTTTAGTTTAATAGCACAATCCACGGAATTGCTATGCTGATTTTGATGGGACTCTCTCTCTGGAATATAAATGAGGTTGTAGAGTAACATATAGGGCAGAGAATTTACTACGAAAAAACTGGGCAAAGCCACGATACACAGCTAGTTTTTGATATTAGTATTAAGTATTGTAGATTTTAAACTTCGCAAATCATTTATAAAATTAAGTCCGCCGTGTGGTAGCCGGCTGAGTAGAATAGACTATCCTCATTCCTTACCGAAATGTCGTAAAAGGCGATTAAGGTCAGTTGACGTCATGAAGGCGGCTGGTCGAAATATTACTTGCCAAAACATGTAACAACATGCTTAAAACACGTTGTGCCGACCCCGATAAGAGGGAATGATGATATAATATATTAAGTATGGCCGAATTCGGAAAACGGCGGAAGTATACATCTCTCATCGAGAGTTATATATTTGTGCCGTTTGCAGTTGAGACCCTAGGGCTATGGAGTCGAAGTTCAAAAAAAAAAATCCGTTTGAACACCTCGGTTAATTGCCTCTTGAGTTGATAAGAGGGCTGGCTCCTTTTTCGCAAAAATGCTGCCAGCATTCTTGGGACCATTCCACGTGGGCATGATTTGTATAGTAGCGTGTACGTAATTTAAGATAGATATAACTTACATATATATACACTACATATAGATACACTTTTGTTGTTGAAAATGAAGTTTATAATTAAAATACAAAGGTGTATTGTGTCTAAAATTCGTAAAAGTTCGTATTAGTTCAATTTTCAGTTAAGCCCACGTCATACTTTCTACGTCAGGTAATTTACAAGACTTCCCGCAATTTCCGAGCGGCCCATAAACTTTAAGCGAATACCCAATTACTCTTTTAGCAAACTAGCAGCTACCGACCTGTAACAAACTTTGTTTGAGCAAAACATTAAAACAGTTTTGTTGGGACTTAACGGTGCGGTGCTCGAATTAATTGGATACTAAAGCAATAAATAAATTAAATACGAGTCCATAAATTATACGTAACGAGGTGAACGTGGTAAATTGTGATATATGATAGCTGACAGATCTACCGTGTGGTATTCGGCTGAGTAGAATAGACCACCCTCTTTGACCTGTAACAAACTTTGTTTGAGCCTAAAACCTTAAAACAGTTTTGTTGGAACATAACGGTGCTGTGCTCGAATTAATTGGATACTAAAGCAATAAATAAATAAAAGTAAGTAAGTAGCAGCCTGTTACTATCCCACTGCTGAGAATAGGCCTCTTCTCTCCGTTTTTGGAGAGAAGGTTTGGAGCTAAGACCTACCACGCTGCTCCAATGCGGATTGGTAGGTTACACATATCCCCAGAATTCTCTAGAGATCTAGAGAGATATGAAAGTTTCCTCACGATGTTTTCCTTCACCGAAAAGCGTGTGATAAATTGCAATTATCAATTAGACACATAAGTTTTAACTGAAAAACTTATTGGTGTCTGCCCGGGTTTAAACCCGTGACCTCCTCGAAAGAGTCGCACGGTGTTACCGCTGGGCTACCACAGTTAGTTAAATAAATTAAATACGAGTCCATAAATTATACGTAACGAGGTGGACGTGGTAAATTGTGATATATTACAGCTGAAAAATCCGCCGTGTGGTATCCGGCTGAGTAGAATAGACCACCCTCTTTGACCTGTAACAAACTTTGTTTGAGCCTAAAACCTTAAAACAGTTTTGTTGGGACTTAACGGTGCGGTGCTCGATTTAATTAGATACTAAAGCAATAAATAAATTAAATACGAGTCCATAAATTATACGTAACGAGGTGAACGTGGTAAATTGTGATATATGACAGCTGACAGATCTAAAGTGATTCGGCTGAGTAGAATAGACCACCCTCTCTATTACTGAGGTGTCGTAAAAGACGACTAAGGTAAGTCGACCCGCCGTGTGGTACCCCGCTTAGTACAATATACGACCCTCTTTCTAACTGATGTTTAAAGGGCGACTAAGGTCAGTCGACTGGCCGTGTGGTATCCAGCTGAGTAGAAGTGAACACCCGCATTTCTTACCGAGGTGTCGTAAAAGGTGACTAAAGTAAGTCGACCCGCCGTATGGTATCCGTAATCTGGCTCAGTAGAATAGACCACCCTCGTTCTTACCGAGGTGTCGTAAAAGGCGACTAAGGTAAGTCGACCCGCCGTGTGGTACCCGGCTTAGTACAATATACGACCACCTTTCTAACTGATGTTTAAAGGGCGACTAAGGTTAGTCGACTGGTCGTGTGGTATCCAGCTGAGTAGAAGTGAACACCCGCATTTCTTACCGAGGTGTCGTAAAAGGTGACTAAAGTAAGTCGACCCGCCGTATGGTATCCGTAATCCGGCTCAGTAGAATAGACCACCTTCATTCTTACCGAGGTGTCGTAAAAGGCGACTAAGGTAAGTCAACTCGCCGTGCGGTATCCGGCTGAGTAGAAGTGAACACCCTCATTTTCTTCTGAGGTGTCGTAAAAAGCGAGTTAGGTCTCTTGACCTGCCGTGTGGTATCTGGTTGAGTATAATAGATCCCCTCTTTCTGTCTTATAAAAGGCGACTAAGGTAAGTTGAAATCAGGCAAGCAGTCGGTAAATACCTAGCGAAATCTTTTGACAACATGTTTATAACATGTTATGCCGACCCCAGTTAGATTGGTATAAGGGCAAGAGAATGATGATATGACAGCTAATAAATGTCCTTAAGAAATACCTCTTATCCTAATGAGTTTCCTTTTTTTTAACTTTATACCGCTGTTATGAGGATCAGATTTTTCTTCTAATTTGTATTATTTTTTCAATTTTACATTTAACAAGTGACTTGTGTTTATTATTTTAATAAAACAAATAAATAAATATATGGGACACTTACACACACGGTCGTCCGTTCCCAAAGTAAGTAACTTAATACTTGTGTTATGGTAGACAGAAAACTGGTGAATATATACATATGTAATTTTTAAATACATACTTAAATACAAATAAACACCCAGGCTCGAAGAGCCAACAAATTCTTTTTATAGAAAATGTTGGCCCTCGGCGAGAATCGAACCCGCGACCCGCGGCGCTGAAGGCAGGATCACTACCCACTGCGCCAACGGGCCAGTCAATAATCGGTTAATATAAAAATCGATAATCTTTTCACATCCCTACTTAAAACCAGTGCTTTGGAATTTTAAAAATCGAATCCAAACAATCACCTTGATAAAAAAAACAAGTTTCGTATTACAACAGCAATTACTGTCCGTTATTAAATTTCTCGCTACTTCCTCTAGCAAAGGTATGGTTCGGATACGGTATGTGACGGCGAACCAGTTATTTTAAGATGAACTCTGCAAGCCGGAAGTTAATCGAGATTTGAATATAGATCCGACATCCGATCAATATATTTCATAAAATATCTTAATAGAGGCATATTCTCTTTAAAACATTGAATACAGATTTTTTTATGCTTAGTCTGAAGGGAGTTCGCGCGTTCCTATCGAATATTTTTTTTATAATAAACCACTAGCTGTTTTTAGCCGTGTGGTATCCGGCTGAGTAGAATAGACCACCTCATTTCTTACCGATGTGTCGTAAAAGGCGACTAAGGTAAGTCGACCCGCCGTGTGGTATTCGGCTGAGTAGAATAAGCCGCCCTCATTTCTTATTCGAGGTGTCGTAAAACATGACTAAGGTAAGTTGACCCACCGTGTGGTATCCGGCTGAGTAAAATAGGCCACCCTTATTTCTTACCGAGGTGTCGTAAAATACGATTAAGGTAAGTTGACGTCAGGTAGGCGGCCGGTCGTAAAATACGTAGCCAAATCATGTGACAACATGTTTATAACATGTTCTGCCGACTCGACTTAGAGTAGGATAAGGGCAGGAAGATGATGACAACACCAGCTCAAACAGTCCAGTGGTGAGATAGTGCGATTCTTTCACGAGTTCACGGGCTCAAATACCGGGCAAGCACTGATTAGTTTTCAGCTATGCTGCTTTATCTATGCTAAAAAATATGTCATACTTCAAAAATCATCTCTTTAACATATAAGAAGTTCATAACTTCACTTTTACTAAATCATTTATGACTCTGCTATTATGTGACAAAATTTGCCAAATTTTGAGTAACAATTAACTAATAAAAACGCTTTTAATTGACCCTATTTTCATCTTTTTACATCTACTGAAATTGTACGAAAGTGTAACAGTTTCCTTTGATATGTCATTTGTTACATATCTCATTAGACCTAAGAATATTGCCTTAATGAACACAATGATTGCAAATTGCAAATTACCAACCAACAATCCAGTACAAATGCAAATCGCATTTCGTTAAAAGGATTTAAACGCATCTGATCGTATTACATTCGAGCAGTTCGAGTGAGGCCGGATATATCTGATTATTCAATCGTATGCGATTCTGATACCAATTGACGAGCAAGCGGAAAGGGTATACAATATCAAAGCCTATTAGCCACTCATAATGTCTTGTTCACTGATGACCTCTCTTGACCCGTACCGTTCTTTTATGGAATATATTATCGCCAATATGTTCAAAGCCGTACTTTGCCTTTTACTTCCTATTCTTTCCACTGGTGAACACTGAATGCCATGCTCCAGTCATCTCGACTTCACCACGGACTACAAAATGGCGAGAATAAAGATGGCGCCGCCTACAGTGTGACCAGTGTATTATTCAAAATACCCCAGCAAAATATTGCCAACGACAACAAATAGTATTGCAAACAAGCATGCGGTTAACCTCAAGTAATCCGCTGCTCACGACCTATGCCTGTGTTGCCGTCGTTTGAAAAGGTGGAAAATACGCTTTTGAAGGTACTTTTGTCGGAAATGCTGCCAAAGAGTGATGGTTCTATCTGAAAAAATTAATTGCGCAAAGAAAATCATTTGAAAACCACTCTGTAGTTAATAGCCGCGGATCCAGATGGTAAGGATGATATTTTAACGTGAGACGTATAGCGCGGATATGGAAGTTAGCAACAGAAATCAAGTCATGCAGTTAAATGGAACACTCCCCGTGGAAAATGAGGTATAAAACGCACAGTGATACTCTACTTTCTATGCATCGCAATTCCTTCTTCTTACCGCTTCTTGTTGCGAGCTATTTACCGCATTCTCTGGGTCACTTTAAGACGGCCATTGTGAATGAACTTGAAGGAGCTGGTTATTCAAACCAGACAAACCCCTTCCAGAAGCCCAAAACCGTGCCTGGGTTCCTCAATTCTTCTTGTGACGTCATCGATGAGCCAAGGATTTTTGCCGACGATCTACCACCTGCGTGCAATACAACATGAGGTTTCTGGTTCTCCCATGTATCTGGCATATCTGACTATAGTTATATTGAGCAGGCAATGTATAGTAATGATACTTATAATTATTCGCAAGTTGGGCTTGTTTATGCGAACTATATGCTCTGGATTCTAACTAGAAAAGATGATATTTATTCTAATATTATAAACAGGAAAAATTTGTAAAAGAGGAAATGTTTGTAATTTTTTCACACAAAAACCAGACCGATTTCAAAAATTCTTACACCATTGGAAAGCTGCATCTTTACTGAGCCACATAGGCTAGGTATATTACATTAAAAAATAAGGATCTGTACTAAAAATGTAATAAGGTGTAAAAAAATAAGTCATAAAAAATCTGCCATCGCACGCGCTGCGGACACTATTGATGATATATTTAACAAAAATAAATCAATAGTCCGACTTAGAATACTTTCCACTGCCATGGGATCAGTATGTACGCGATTGAAGCCGCGGGATATTACTAGTATATATATGAGATTAACTCATTTTATTATTAAAGATACATTCCAGCGCTGATTCAGCCTTCTTTTGTCAACAATAAATTAAAGTAAGGGAGACAGCGCATTCAACTTATACTTAACTTATCATATCCGCATCTTCTTTCACGTCGATTTAAGGGTTAAATTGCCCTTAATCATATCCTTTTCCTTAAGGAAAAATATCATGTACTGTAAGACAGGATAAGGAAATTGTAATTTATTTTATCTTATATGTGAAGCACGGTATTTTAGCTGCGATTGTAGTTTCATTAATATTGATCCATAGATAAGCCTTGAAAGCCTTACACAGACAGATTGACAGATTTTCACCTTTAGAATGTATAATAATCTATAATACACCATATTGAAATGGTAGAATAGGTTGGTTAAATAATCACTCTTATAACATTTATAATTACTATATTCACAATAATGATTTGATTTGAAAAAAAATGTACTTGGGTAACCGAGCCTTGCACTGTAAATATTTAAAAATATAAAAAAAATCAATTAAAAAATAATAATAAAAGGAAGATGCCGGCTGACATGTGGGAATCGATCCCAGGTTTTGAACCATCTAGGTCCGCCCGTCACCATTAGTCTATCACAACTTTGCATTTAACCGCTCAAATATCACTTAAGGAATTTAGTATGGAATATCATACTTAAATTATAAACGGTAACGCCTGCCTGTGTGTCTATATTTCTGAAAGGCCTTCAAGGCTATTTCGTTGGACAGATTTTGGTAAAATTTTGAACAATTAACTATTATATATCGGGCTAATATTTTACCTAAAAAAGCCCTAAAATACATACATAGCATATACTTTTGGGTATTTTAACAAGACGAACGAAGTCACGGGAATTAGGAAGCGGAATAGCAAGAACGTAAAATTGATTCAAAAAGTATTCAAGGAAGTGAATTATATAGTTTTTATAAACACAAAATATCTTATTTTTAGGTATTATTATACCACTCATGAATACAATGTCATTTAAAATAATAGCGTGCGGGAAAACATAAACATTCAATAAAACTTTATAAAATAAATTGACACTAACTTATTTTATAGCTGCGCGGTACAAATAAAGTGCATCATATGGAGACGTTACAGTAATAGTAAAGTTTATTACTGAACACGAGTATAGCTATAAAACTACTGGAATTTTTAATGGAAAAAGAAGAATAGACTTATTTTGTATATTTCTTACTAGCAATCGCCAGGAACTCCGCCCGCGTGGAAAGAATAAAACCGTAATATAGTATTATGATAACCACAAAAATGGTAAAAGTGGTTTAACCTTAAAAGCCAGACAAATGCTATTGTAGACTTTTATTTAGAATTTTCAGAGGGGAACAATTTTGTAATACATGATTTTTGTATAACTATTACCGTTTACTCAGCGCACGCAAGGGCAGCTTTAAATTTTGCCATTTTCGTACTATTTTTTTATTTTTTATTTTATTTTATTTTATTTTATTAGACACACAAAACAGTTCACAACACGATTAAACTTAAAATGTATACATATTGTTAATATTTAAAATCTAGTTGCTCACCAAAATATGCATGTACAAAAGAAGAAAAAGAAGAACATGTTGCAATAATAAACTTATTCTAGTATTAATAGTCTAATGTTAATTTATTGCTGCTCCTCTCCTATTCATCTTAGCGTGATGTTATATAGCCTATAGCCTTTCTCAATAAATGGACTATCTTAGACTGAAAGAATTTTACAAATCGGTCCAATTCTTCTTGTGATAAGCGCGTTCAAACAATCAAACAAACAAACAAACTCTTCAGCTTTATATATTAGTATAGATTTGTATGAGAACTAGTATCTGGGTGACCGTAAGGTGAACTTTGCACGGTATTTTATTTAAGGTGATTTTAGAAGAAAAAAAAGAATCAACGCTGTGTGGTATTCGTTTGAGTATAGAATATACCACTTTCATTTCTTACCGAGGTGTTGTAAAAAGCGACTAATGTTAGTTGACCCGCCGTGTGGTAACGTACTAAGTTGACGTCAGGCAGGCGGCCGGTCGTATAATACGAAGCCAAATCATGTGACAACATGTTGTGCCGACCCCATTTACAGTGCGATAAGGGCAGGATGAGGATGTTATTAAAAAAATAATTAATTAGAAAAAAAATAAAAGAGGAATAACGGAATCGATCCGGGTACTCTGAGTTCCTAATTGAGCTATCATGACTGTGTAATTTATCTTTGTTTTCTAATAATATTGTAGTAGTTTTTCAGTCAATTTCATTAATTTATGAGATTAATTTACAATCATTTTAACCTGTACATTTACAAACTTACATAAAAAAAAATTAAACTTTAGATTACGCTCAGTATTTATTAAAAACTCACATAGCTTTATTAATAAAATACTAACTACTTAAAAATAAATAGGTTCATAGGCGTTGACTCACGTATTTAGCCAAAGTTTATATTTCGTAATCAAGAAACAACGCTTATTGATTTACATTTCGTCAATTATTAGTTAGTCAATTATTAGTAGGGAGAGAAAAACATATCAGTGCATGGTGCGTTGCATAGGCAGCCGTTCGGCCCCGACGCTGAGTACATGGTTTTTAGGGTTACCAACTACGATATAATGTTAAAAACAGTATTATACTGTTTTTCACTATAATATACCTTTTATTGTTATAAATAAACTACACAAAATAATGTTTTCAGCATCAAAATGCTTAATACAATAAGTGTTAGACTTAGGCGCATATACATGATTTTTTTACTTAGATGGGGCTTATTGCAGCGTAGCAACAATCAATAATACTTAATTTTCAATAAAATTAAATTAAAAATATTTCATTTATTAAATAAAATAATTAAAAATAACTGTAAATCAATAAGTTGTACCAGAAGCCTTGAAAAATATGTGTTTAAAACGTTAAGGAAAATACTGTTCATTTTTCCAACATACTGTTTAATATTACACTCAAACTCCACACAAATACACACTCAAGTGCATATTCAAATTAAAATAAACTTGTAAACAAGTGCTTTTGAATGTTCAACTCAACTGCTGGTTCGGAAAGCTACCGAGAGAGCCAGCAAGAAACTCGGCGGTTGCTTTTTTAATTAAAAATATTATTCTTAATACTAGTTACATTTCGTCATTCCTGTCTTGTACAGGTTCGAAGAGAGCTATATCCATACAGTCTTATCATAGTAGGCTCATAAACAAATAAAATAAATACACCTAGACTCAAAGATCCAACAAATTGTTGGCCCTAGGCGAGAATCGAAGCGCAGTCACTGCCAACAGCGCTAATGTGCCAGTTAACTTTATTTCTAGTAAAACTGAAGTTGGCAACCCTAATAATGTTTAAAGCTCTGTGCACATTATTTTTGGGGGCGCTGTAGCGTGGCCGCACGTTCGACTCACTCAATCGTACTGTGGTATGTGCGACGGTCGGTCGCGCCGGCCCGCTCACCGTCGCTCGCGCCGATAACAAAACAAAAATGACGTTAACTAGCTGACGTTCGCTTTATAGTTAAACTTACAATATGTGCTGTGCGGGATTTATGAATTACATGTTCCATAAACTAAGGAAGTACACATGTGGACTGGCCAGCCGCGAAAGTAAGTAAATCAAACGATCAAAACCGTTCATACGTTCACTCGTTTGTATAAGTGATACTGCATTTGTTGTGTATTGTATATTTGAACTATTAATAACTCAAAACCTTAGTAGATGCTCAAGTGGTCTCAACTAATTCAGATCGTTAACAATGAATGAGATTTATGCAATGTCCTGCGTTGGACAAGATTGTACCTACCTACATACTTGCCTATTGCGACTTTCTAGAAATTATCGTTTGAAACACGTCGTTTTACATGTTAATCATTTTAAAAGCCCAGTATTACCAAAGCAACTTTACCAGGCTGCTTTAAACTAAATATCATCTACATAAATATTCGTTTTTACATATTATTGAGAAATACATAACAAAAATGTGCAACTTGATTTTAAATTATTCTACTGCTAGTAAATAAAATATATATAGTGAACGCAAAGAATGAAATTTTGCATACAAAATATATTTTAAATATATAATTTACATTACGCATTCAGTTTTTTGCTCAGTTTAATGAGTTTCTGTAAATAATAATTAATACTACTTTTGTTTGTGGTTTTGGTATTAAAAAACCAGTAGTTTTAATTAAGTTTTGTATGTCATGACTCAATCGTAATTGTAATAAACGTAAACAAAGCTGCAATATAATGCGCATGCGCATAGTGACTTTAATATGCTTATTTCGCCCTATCCGATAAAGTTACATGTTCCATAAGTATAGAATATGTAACTTAAGATTGTGCGATATCTTTATTACAAATCTTATACTTTACTTACTTACTTTTACCTTTTACCGCCGTGTGGTATCCGGCTGAATAGAATAGTACCACCCTCATTTCTTACCGAGGTGTCGTAAAAGGTGACTAAGGTAAGTCGACCCGTCGTGTGGTATCCGGCTGAGTAGAATAGACCAACCCCATTTCTTACCGAGGTGTCGTAGAAGGCGACTAAGGTAAGTTGACCCACCGTGTGGTATCCGGTTTAGTAGAGTAGACCACCCTCTTTCTTACCGAGGTGTCGTAAAATACGACAGAGGTAAGTTGACGTTAAGCAGGCGGCCGGTTAAAAACGCAGCCAAATCATGTGACAGCATGTTTATAGCTTGTTGTGCCGACCCCACTTAGAGTGGGATAAGGGCAGGGAGATGATAAAATCTTTTACTTTACTTACCTACTTACTTTTACCTTTTAATTACTTTACTGGCATGGCTTTTGAATAGCTCATAGCTGATAAAGCGATCCTCGTAATGGGTAATGATTTAGTATATATTTGTATGTCACCTACAAGACAAGTATTACTTACTTTAGGAAAGGATTACCGTGTGCTTTTTAATTGTCCCATATATTTATTTAAACTATAGACTAAGTCACTAGGTATAGAGTTAAATCGGCAAAATAGCAAGATGTTAACACGTCATTGTTAACATCAAAAAAACCTAATTAAGCATTCATAATTTTTCCGAATAAATTTAAAGTCGGAAAGACTACGAATAAATTACTAAACATAAACAATGCTAAAAGTATACTAACGTAAAGTCCTTAAGACTTAAGACAGGGATCGCAAACCAACGGCACGTGACACAATATTTTGGGGATGTAACCGATTTATTTATATTTGTCATTTAATCTGCAAAAATAGATATCGCACTAATTTTACAATAATAAAACTACGCGTTTAATTTAAACATTGCAATACCTGTGTGCAACCTGTTAATGTTATATTTTGATTGACATTATTATTTTCATAATTTGCCTAATAATGACAGGGCCAAAATCTATATCTGTACTAATATATAAAGCTGAAGAGTTTGTTTGATTGTTTGAACGCGCTAATCTCATGAACCACTGAACCGATTTGAAAAATTCTTTAAGTGTAAGATAGTCCATTTATCTATGAAGTCTACTATAGAGTATAAAACATCATGCTTAGATGAATAGGAAAGAAGCAGAAATAAAAATAGATTACGAAAACGCACGCAAGAAAAGCTTTAAAAGCTTTTCTTGCGTGCGCTAAGTAAACGGTGAAACATTCAAAAACCTCTTATAAATTGATTGGGAAAAAAATTGAGAAACAATGATTTCCATGCGGGCGAAGCTGCTGGCATAGCTAGATTTAAATATAGAAATAGGCGTTGCTTTGTCGTCCATAATACAATATAGTGAAAATATAATTTAAGTTGAAAATATTATTTAATTATTAGTTAACTTTATTATAAAAAAATAATATTTTCATTATTTTCTTTTATCTCATTAAATATTTGTTTTCTAAAAACAATACGTTGTTGCATAAAGATTCCTAGAACATTTTATTAACTCGCTGATAAAATTTAGTATTGATATTCACCAGTTTAACTATTCCTGGATTATCAAAATAAATGACTGGACTATAAGTAGGGTTGCCACCCGGACTATATTATATAGTATCGTACTATATTTTAGTCAATTGTACTATATATTATAGAAAAATAATATAGGACAAAAAATACTATATTTTTATCGCTAACTCAATTGTCGCGCTTTTTTAATCAACTATGAATGGAACGCACCCGCAGCGCTGCATAGGGAATGTTTGAACAAAACCCATTCATGTATGTACGGGGCTTAGTTAGTTAGTAACTCTAACTCCTTTGTCATTGTCCAGTGAAAATTAATAATAAATAATCATGGAAAAATAAATAATAAATGAAAATAGATGTGTACTATTTTTTTTCCTGAATTTCCTAAATGTACTATATTTTTTTGATTTAAAAAGAAAAATACTATTTTTCTTCAAAAAAAAGGTGGCAACCCTAACTATAAGCGAAGACTTTGTAAACAAATGTTATTCGCGCCATATTACAGACGTAGTAACAAAAATTACCACGCACCATTTTGATAACAGTTATCCAAATTTGCGAACTGGCATTGAATTCGATAGTTTGGTTTATCGAAATACGCATTTGCATAATTTTATACTACAATTTGAAATTCAATAATTATTTATTCCAATTGGCTTTTACTAGCACATTTGAATCGTCAAATTACAATGAAGCTACGAATGTTTCGGAAAGGTGCTCTTCCCGAGAAGAACCAGCAAGAAACTCGAACTAGTAATCTATACTAATATATAAAGCTGAAGAGTTTGTTTGTTTGATTCTTTGAGCTACTGAACGGATGTGAGATAGTACATTTATTGAGGCAGGTTATAGGCTATATAAGGCTAAGATGAATAGGAGAGGAGCAACAATAAAAAGTAGTAGGAAAACTGCAAAATTTAAAGCTTTCCTTCCGTGTGCTGAGTAAACGGTAATAGTTATTCAAAAATCACGTGTTACGAAATTGTTCCCCTTTAAAAGTTCCAAATAAAAGTCCGCGACAGCATACCTCTGTCTAACTTTTAAGGTTAACCCACTTTGACTTATTTATTTTTATCAGCCGCTGACGATTGCTAGTAAGAAATAATAAAGAACTAGAAATAATAAAGAATATATAACTAAAAAAAATAACGAACTAAATATAATAAAGAACACAAAATAGAATCATTTTAATAATTTTGCTGTTATCCGCAATATATAAAAAAACTCAGTTGTCCGCCATCTTGTAGCGGCGGCCATCTTAGATTCACAATAATATTGAATATGAATAATTGTATTGTCACCAGAATCAAAGGCGTATACCAAATTTCAGATCAATCGGTTAACGGGAAGAGGGTTAAATTTCAATTACTAAATTTGACACAAACAAACAGGGTAAGCTAAATAAAACCGTTTAATAAGCTGCAATTCTAAAACAGCATCCGTAGGCTGGTAAAATAACGACTCGCAACAATGTGACACTTATATACATATCCTTATCTCTGTCTAATCACACGTAAAAAAGATAGACAGATAGATACATTATTATTTGCTTTCTCTTTATTGTGATAAAGCACATTTTTTATATTAGCACACTGGCTTACCTACTCTACTATAATAACTGTATGACATTATTTCATTTATTGTTAAGTTGTCTGTCATTACCTACTTTCACTAAAAGACTATTGTAGTTTAACAATAGCGTGCGAAAAGTAATAAGATCACTTGTTTTTGTAAAATTATAGCATTACTTAGTTCGGAACGGAATGGACTTAATATGTGAATATATCCCGGATCAAGTCACAAATATGACTATCACATTTTTTCATATATTATATTTATTGTATTTATTATATACGCAGTGTGGTCTCTGGCTGAATGGGATAGTACGATCCTCATTTCTTACCGAGGTGTCAAAAGTGGCTAAGGTAAGTCTACCCGCCGTGTGGTATCCGGCTGAGTAGAATAGACCACCCTCATTTCTTTCCGGGGTGTCGTAAAAGGTGACTAAGGTAAGTTTATGTCAGGCAGGCGGCCGGTCATAATATAAGAAGCCAAATCATGTGACAATATGTTGTGCTGACCCCACTTAGAGTAGGATAAGGGCAGGAAGATAATGATCATCTTTTTTATATCTTCTAAAAAATAAGGGTCACCCAGGTTCATATAAATAACGTATTCATAAGAACACCATCATCCTGGTCTATTCTACTTAACCAGATACCACACGGTGGGTCAACTTACTTAGTCGCCTTTTACGACGGATTGATAAGAAATGAGTGTGGTCTATTCTACATAGCTGCATACGACACGGCAGGTCAACTTACCTTAGTCGCCTTTTGCGATACCTCGGTAAGAACTGAGGGTGGTATATTCTACTCAGCCGAATACTACAAGCGGGTTGACTTACCTTAATCGCCTTTTACGACACTTCTGTAAGAAATGAGGGTGGTCTATTTTACACAGCCGCATATGAAACGGTAGGTCAACTTACCTTAGTCGCCTCTTACGACACCTCGGTAAGACCTGAAGGTAGTCCATTCTACACAGCCGGATGCAACACTGTAAGAAATGATAGGGTCTTTTCTACTATTCTATGTTATAGATAAATTAAAAGTGTGTGTATGCACCCAAAATCGAAAATAACTTAATAGCAATAAAAACGCAAGTAATTCATACCAAAAGTGATCTGATAAAAATTTGTATGATACTAATCAACACTTCCTTCACTACCGGTCGCCGACTATTTAAAAGGCATAAAATTAAACTAATACCAATTCATGCGATATCAATTTTTACGTTCAATTGGACAAATAAAGCGGTACCGACCTTGACACAGCGGCCAAACATTATCCTTTTGTCTCAATTGCCCGGTAATTGTCGGGGACGACTTCAGTTCTATTCTCAGATATAATTTGCACTAGCTGTCAAATTGCACCTTAACTGTGCAATGATGCTATAACCACTCGTATATGATTGTTACCTTTGCTAGGTGAACTGGTAATCTTTTATATACCTTCTTCTTATTTGTCAACCGATGGACATCCACTGCTGGACATAGGTCTCTTCATGGGATCTCCATACCACACGATCTTGTTCCATTTGGACCCAGCAGCTTCACACGACCCTTTTGAGATCGTCAGTCCATCTCGTGAGGGTCTACCACCTTGAGACTCCGACGCCCATCGGTTCTACACACTATGTGCCCGCTCTTCTCCACTGCAGCTTCGCAACACGCTGAGCTATATAGGTAACTCTGGTTCTTCCACGGATCTCCTTATTTCTGATTTGATTGATAGATGATAGTCCGAGCTAGCTCTATCGCCCGCTGAACGACTTCGAGCCTTCTTATGAGACCCATAGCCAACGACCATTTATATAGCAATAAGCATAAATCGCGAACTAATCCTACTTGGCAAAGCTTTTGGAATCACCTCATCCATTCCATCAGGGCTAACAGCATTATTAAACTCGAAAAAACTATACGTTGCTACGCAGTATTAATGGACCTCTAAAGTTGGATGAACGACCACAAGGGTTGAGAGAAATCAATTCAAAAATCACATAATTCAAAATTTGATAAAGGGACATACGTGAAGAATCCAAGATATGGAAATCTACTAAAGGGACGCATGTTAAGAATGCAGTATGTGGAAATCTGCTAAAGGGGAATATGTCAAGACTCCATGATGTGAAAATCTTATAGGTACTAGGTATATTTTTTGTATCTTGTAAACATCGTTGTCACTATAACAAAAATATACAGAAAATATTTCATGCCATTAAGTTATTCATCCTATAAAAGTGTTTTTTTATTTTTTATTTACACCAAGTCTTAGGTTTCTCTTTTCAAGTAACATAATAGTTACACAAAACTACTTAATCTATCTCGCTAAATTATATGTATCGATATATTTTTAGTGTTATTCTTTTGAGATGTCCCATATTATTCAAGGTTTTATTCGTTATTCTACATTAAACTGATAGATAAAAATATGTAATTCTCATAACGTTCACGGTAAAGCCTTAATCTAAACTAGGAATTAATGTAAATTGCTCGGTTAATTGATACTGTAACAAGTATACTACACATACCTCAAATACCTTTATACAATTTACTTGTTCTACTTATAAAAAGTAAATAGAAGAAACAATTTTGTTTTCTAAAAATTTGACGTAAAACTATCTTCGTTATAATAATAAAAAAGGTACAACGAGCTAATTTCACAAAAATAATGACAGATTTTTTTTGTGTTAACGATGCCGTATGGTATCCGGCTGAGTAGAATAGAAAACCCTTCATTTCTTGCCGAGGTGTCGTAAAATACGACAAAGGTAAGTTGACCCACCGTGTGGTGTCCGGTTGAATAGAATAGAATATCACCCTCTTTCTTACCGAAGTGTCGTAAAATACTAAGGTACTAGGTATACAAGCTTAAATCCGATGTTTTTTCTTAACAAAATACAATATTTTTCATAAAAAGAAAAAAGATATCTTCATTCAAAATATTGGCAATTGCTATCTGCATATTTTTGCCAAAAAAATTTCGTCTTTACCATTTTCCTGTCTTTTTACCTTTTCCATTAAATGTGAGGCATGGAAACTTGTTGAGAATAACCCAATTTCTAGGCGAGTATTATGCGATCGGATATCTTCCTCGTCCAAAAGAAACTGCAATTTTTGGTCCTCAACTGTTCTTCACCGATTTCCAGACTCCTGTCAGTCAAACCGAAATTACCGTCTTAGAATTAACGAAACGAATCTAGGCACGTTTTCTCTGATAATCCATTGCAGCTGTAGGTCTCAACAAGCATTCGATATAATTGAACAACTGATTTTCTAAAATTTAAGCAGATATATAGTGCTTCCTGCAAATGCCCTTTTTCTGGCACAATTCTAGCCATGATTATCGATAAGAAAATTATCATTTTGTATGAAATAACTGGTAATGTAGATTCATTATTGTTGACAGAGGTTGTATTCATAAAAATAAAAATATGGAATGGTCATATTCGATCCATATGCTCATCGACACCATCCATAAGCAAACAGCGGATTTAAGCCTGTACACCTGTAAAAGTTGACGTCAGGCAGGCGGTCTGTCGTAAAATACGTAACCAAATCATGTGACAATATTTTTAAATATGTTATGCCGACCCCACTTACAGGGGGATAAGAGCAGGAGGATGATGAATGTTTTTATGGTTCATAAATAAATAAATCATTCTTGAAAGCTACTTACAACATATGGAAAGAAAAATTATTTGTACTGAATAGCGTATATTAAAGTATACTAACACAAACTTTAGTCTTTGACCAATTATTATCTATACTAATATATAAAGCTGAAGAGTTTGTTTGTTTGTTTGAACGCGCCAATCTCAGGAACTACTTACTGGACTCCATTAAAAAAAATTTGCGCGTAAGATAGTCCATTTATTTATTTATTTATTTTATTTATTTTTCTTTATATACATATATTAATAAGCTGTGGTAGCCCAGCGGTAACACCGTGCGCCTCTTTCAAGGAGGTCTAGGGTTCAAACCCCGGGCAATCACCAATGAGTTTTCTAGTAAAACTTATATGTCTAATTGATAATTGCAATTTATCACACGCTTTTCGGTGAAGGAAAACATCGTGAGGAAACCTGCATATCTCTAGAGAATTCTGGGGATATGTGTAACCTACCAATCCGCATTGGAGCAGCGTGGTAGGTCTTAGCTCCAATCCTTCTCTCCAAAAACGGAGAGAAGAGGCCCATGCCCAGCAGTGGGATAGTAACGGGCCGTTACTTACTTACTTACTATACATATATTTAGAAAAGAGAAAGAGAAAGTAAAAAAGCACATGTATAAAGGCAGACTTATAGTAAAAGAGACGTTAGAAAATTTCGATACGGGAAAAAAATTTTCATGCGGGCGAAGTTGTTGACACAGCTAGTAGTATAAAGCGATAACGTTATACCAATTAAAGAAATAATGGCAATATAAATGATATTATAGTTTTCTTCAACGCAGTTTCTTTTCTCGTTTCAGCCAAATCAAAAGCCAAATAGTCACGATATAGTCATTACGTTAAAATATATAAGTGTAAATATAAGATCTGTGTAACTAACCTGTGTGTTATTTAGTTGTTTTGTGTTTTGTTGTTTTTGTGATGTGGGGACTGCATGTCGACCCGTGAGACCTAACCTCAGCTCTGTAAATACAACTAATCACAACGGCCTCATTTAAAGGAAAATCTAGAATAAAAAACACACCCAAAATGCCAAAGGGTAAGTACCAAAAAAAATAGTTAAGTACACTCTCTCTAACTCTTTAAAAGTAATTATTTTATAGAATAAGGCGTTACTTTGCGGAGATCCATAATACAAAAGTAATAATAAAATTATTTTGCTATAATCCGCGATGAAGTAAAACAGAAAATATATATAATGCTGTGGACAATCCGTTTTCATACCTGATACATGCAGGATTGCACACATGAACACATGCACAAACGACCACCACAGTCACCACAATACACAAGCACTACATACGTTCACTATCACAAGCTCAACAATCGCTTTGCCCCGCAACCGAAGCATCATCAGGAGATAGACTCCACGACAATTCTATTTGTTCTTCTATTTGTCGTCATCGCGGATTATAGCAAAATAATTTTATTATTACTTTTGTAAAGGTATGTTACTATCCCACCGCTGGGCATAGGCCTCCTTCTTTTTTTGAAGATAAGGATTGGAGCTAAGACCTACCACGCTGCTCCAATGCAAATTGGTAAGTTACACATATCACCAGGATTCTCTAGAGATATGCAGGTTTCCTCACGATGTTTACCTTCACCGAAAAGCGTGTGACAAATTGCAATTATCAATTACATACATAACTTTTAACAGAAAAACTTATTGGTGTCTGCCCGGGTTCGAAACCGTGACCTCCTCGAAAGAGCCACACGGGGACACCGCTGGCTTTTTATACTTTCTTCTTTTATACCTAGACGAAATAAATCCGGCAATCATGACTGGCCCGTTGGCGCGGGCCCAGTGAGTAGTGACTCTGCCTTCAGCTTCACGGGTCGCGGGTTCGATTCCCGCCGATGGCCAACATTTTCTATAAATGAATTTGTTGGTCTTCGAGTCTGGGTGTATATTTGTATTTAAGTATGTATTTAAAAAAATATATAAATATGTATTCACCAGTTCTCTGTCTACCATGACACAAGTATTAAGTTACTTTGGGGATGCACGACAGTGTGTGTAAGTGTCCAAAAAAATAAATAAATCATATAATTTTAAAATATTAAAGTGCGAAAATAGATTAAATTATTGTTCTATGAAGTGCTATTGGAATGAAAGAATGCAGCATAATAAAGTAACAATATAAGTTGTTTGGGCTCTGTCAATGATATGAGTAACATAATAGAAACAAGAAAATAAATAAAAACTCGATTAAGAAATCTCTAAATTATATTACGTCACCATTGACAAGGGTAATTCCAATTAACTGCTAATCTGACGCACACTAAAAATATAAGGTAATTAATTCCAAATTATCTCTTAATGCGTGCCAGGTTCATTCCACTGAGAATTAACAATGAAGCGAAATAATTTAAACCTAGAAGTGACTCATCTCAAGAAATATGTATTTTTTCTTGAGTCCTTCGTTTCCTTACTTCCCTTGCCCAGTTTTGTTCTAGCTAACGAGTCATAAAACTAAATCGTATTCTAAATAAATCTTCTCTTGGATTCTTTAATAAGATTATGAAATATAAAGTTATCTCATTAAAGTAGTCCTGCACTTACTTTACTAAAGAGGAAAAAACATAATGTTTCTTATTTACCGGTGTATAGTTGAAGTAATCCATAATTTTCATCCTTCTGCCCTTATCCCACTCTAAGTGGGGTTGGCACAACATGCTGTCATATGATTTGGCTACGTATTTTACGACTAGCCGACTAGCTAGACTAGTCTGATGTCAACTTACCTTAGTCGCCTTTTACGACATCTCGGTAAGAAATGAAGGTGGTCTATTCTACTTAGCCGGATACAACATGGCGGGTCAACTTACCTTAGTCGCCTTTTTCGACACTTAGGTAAGAAATGAGGTTGGTCTATTCTACTTAGCCGGATACAACACGGCGGCTCAACTTACCTTAGTCGCCTTTTTCGACACTTCGGTAAGAAATGAGGGTGATCTATTCTACTTAGCCGGATACAACACTGCGAAGGTTTGATAATATTATTGTTAGAATATTTGTTTATCGATTTGAATTTAGAACGAAAATACGAAACCTTGCAATTTTAAATGCATATTGCCACGCTTAAACTTCGGAACGATTCGGTCAATGGAAATTAACCAAGAAATCATAGAAAAGTGTGCAAAGCGATAACATCGGAATTTTAATTCCCTTCTAACCGTTTGATTTAATATTTGTAAAAGGAAACTGAGGACGCTTATTGTCGATCATTTAACATGACTAATTCTGTTGTTGTTCTATTTGAGTCAGTAAATACGGAAATTGTGGATGCTATTTCAACAAAATATATTCTATAAATATATGAAATAATGTGGAATTGTTGTGAATTATATGAGTTTAATTAACGTTTTTTATTTATTACATCTCACGTGGCCGGTCTCGTGATGTCACTGAATAAAATATAATACCTACTGTCGATTTCAAGGCTACACAAGAATGCATAATCACTGACCTCCATAACCCTCTGGGCTGACTGAACAATACAAATTGTTCTATATGATTTTCATGATAGTGATGTAGTAAAACGCCGTGTGGTATCCGGCTGAATAGAATAGTACCATCCTCAATTCTTTCTGAGATGTCGGAAAAGGCGACTAAGGTAAGTCGACCCGCCGTGTGGTGTCCGACTGAGTAGAATAGACCAACCTCATTTCTTAGCGAGTTGTCGTAAGAGAAGGTAAGTTGACCCACCGTGTGGTATCCGGCTTAGTAAAATAGACCACCCTCTTTCTTACCGAGGTGTCGTAAAAAACGACTAAGGTAAGTTGACGTCAGGCAGGCGGCCGGTGGTAAAATACGTAGCCAAATCATGATACAACATGTATAACATGTTGTGCCGACACCACTTAGAGTGGGATAAGGTGGGATGATGATGTCCCACCATATGATCACCATACCCGCCTTAAAGAACCACAAGTTCTTAATTTCTAGGCTGATATTAAAAATTTGATATCTATTGTATTTAGAATGGATACAGAGTGATATAATCAAAATTTTTCTATGTCAAAGTTCGTAGTAAAAGATATTAAAACATTTAAACCAAAAACAATACAACGATACATCTATAGAGTTTATATTTGGATTGTCCTTTCCTTGTAAATCCCGAATTTTAATTAAAGTACCGCCATTCACCCGGAATTAATATCTCGATTGGAACAGCTGATACTTTGTATAAATTTCAACAACTGAAGAGACGATATTGTAGGTAGCGAACGTCAAACAGATAATTAATTTTTAAAGAGCAGGAAAGGTTGAGATTAAATAAATTTGCAAACATTCCAATCTTCAATTACAAACACTTTAAGGGCATGTATAAAAAGGTAAATAAAAGAAAATCTGCGTTAGCAAAAAATTAAAAACAGCAAATATTCTTTATTGTACAATGAACAAAACTATACAAAGGTAAACTACTACTATTTCTTATATAAATAAAAAGAAATAAAGTAAACTAAATAAAAAATTTACATCGTGTCTTTTAAAAAATCACAATAGAATTCAAATTTCGAGCGTTTTTACAGCCATTCCCTTGCAGCAATATAGATGAAATTTGGTACAATAGAAGTTTAGCGTATTAGATAATAAAAATTAGTTTTTCTTCAAAAAAACAATATATTACATGATGTAGATTATTTTTAGCACTAAGTCGACGCAAATAAAGTCGCAGGTATCACTAGTAGTAATAAATATCATCATCTTCCTGCCCTTATCCCACTCTAAGTGGGGTCGGCACATGTTATAAACATACTGTCACATGATTTGGCTGCATTTTTACGAAGGTTTTTACAGCCGCCTGCCTGACGTCAACTTACCTCTGTCGCATTTTACGTACACCTCGGTAAGAAAGAGGGTGGTCTATTCTACTAAACCGGATACCACACTAGTAGTAATAAATATAATCTAGGATTTTAGTATGTATTCTTAAAAAGACGAGAAATAAGAGCAAATTAACTTGATTGATATTTGCAATTCATCGTGCGCTTTATAGTAAAGGAAGTATGAAACCTCCATATCTATGAAGTATTCCTGGTTAAAGGTAAAAAGTTTCTCTTCAATGGATATCAGGGCCATGGCCCACTTGTGGGGCAGATGTTTCTTCACTTTTACGTTAACTGCCGACTCTAATGCAATTAAAAGTGCCATGAATTTACTACGGCTACTGTGCTGGTTCCTCCTTTCAGCAAATTATATTTGGATTCGCAATAATAAGGTGTGTTATTTTTAACTTTACTACTGGAACATAATTATGTTCGGCCGCCTTGACCGTTTATCTCCAAACTGTTATTTATAAGAATTTTAAATAAACCTTGTCTGTAATGTACATAACTATTTTCTTTTCATCAAGTTGATTTCGACTTCGAACTTAGACTCGCGTCAGGAGGGAATTGTTCTCAATCTAAACGTTACTGTTCCAGTATTTTCAATTCAGAGAGCAGTATTTTTTTGAAAATGCTGTCTTTATCTTCTTATTCTTTCGGGAGAAGCGGACCCAATGCCTAGTTTCACTTTGACCATTGCTGATCTATTGTGATCGCCACTGCTTACAGTTCGCTGCCTATGAATCGTCATTCACATCCTTTATCATTCTTCGAGAATTCCAGGATCTTCTTGGCAGCGCGATTTTTCAGAGATTAGGAGAGACTTATGAATTCGTCGATTATGAATTCTCTCTGCATACTAGAATTAGAATATCTCGTCACCTGTAAAGAATAACTTTGTATCTTAGGTTTTCAAGAACTGACCTCTCTTTCACTCTTTTCCTTCTTTCTTCATTCAAATCAAAGTAATATTCTTACTTCTTCAAGAAAGTACTTCTTAAATCTTCAAGTAAACTTTTTACCAGCACTTTTAAATCTTCAAGAATCAGTTATATTTAATGAAGCTACAGCTGGTTTGGAATGTTGCTCTTCCCGAGAAGAACTAGCAAGAAACTCGGAGGTTAAACTTTGAAATATTTTAAATTTACATTATTTAACCGCAGTGTTGTTTGAAGCTGAATTTTCGAATCCAAGCATTTTATCATTCTCATCAATCATAAATCATTGTTCTTTTGCTCCCTATCTCTATCTCACCTGCCGACAAGCAAGAAACTCTAATTGCGAAAGCATATCAGTTGGATAGCAAGTTGGATGAACTGAAAAAGATTTAATTGTCTTCAATCAGTGTGTTCAGTGCGAGTTTTTTTTAACCTACTCGATCGCGTTAGCTTTACGTCAAGTTGTATGGACGTTGCTGTTGCAGCGTCGTACAAATTGGCACACTGACAAATATAACATTTCTTTAAAAGGATAATACAGGTTTATACGATTTCATTTACACGTCCATTACTTAACGTGACACAGTAGTTAAAAGCCAATCCATGATCAATAGAAAAGAAGTTAAGACGGTTTAGTTATTAACTACGATATACTTCGGTTGATTGGAGATCTCGAGTTACAGTGTTGACGCCACTTGAATCAATGAAGTGCCATTGGCTCATTGTTTAATCGGCTGTTTTATCAGCTGTAATGGCCATGCTCATGATGTCTATACATGCGATGTATAATGACGCATGTTTCAATGATACTAATGTTATACCATCATCTGAGTTGAAGTTGGATTTTAAATTTGAAAGTATTATACTGATAGCTCATAAGTTCTGCGAATTACATAGCAATGAATAACATACATGCAAAACTTTATCAAATTAACAATTAATAAATTTAAACAAAATAATAATGTTGAATTTACAGTTTTAAAAACAGCTTGTAAACGTGTGGTATCTGGCTGAGAATAGACCACCCTCTTTCTTACCGAGGTGTCGCAAATGGCGACTAAGGTAAGTTGACGTCATTCAGGCGGCCGGGCGTGAAATACCTATATTGTGCCGACCCCACTCAAAGTGGGATCCTAAAGTGGGATAAGGGCAGGAGAATGATGACCTTTGGCTACTTATCTTGGCATTCATAGGTCTTTTACATTTGACCGTTCCTAAGTATATAGTAAGTCCCTAAGAAATCTGGGACCTCGTCTTCGTCGGCGAAGACGCTGTGAGTGTGTATTACGTGTTTCTGTGTTTGCGATCCTTTTTGGATCGTCAGGGTCATATAGGACGCTTTTTGGCCTATATTTTAGAGGGAAACAACTGAAATGAGAAAGTTCAGGTGTACCTCAGATTTGTCGAAGTAAGACTTCGAAAAACGTTTAAAGAGGTTAGTATGTTAGGATTCAAAGCTTCCATTTTTGACTCCAACATAATTTGCGAGCTAAATAGAGAAACGCGCACGGTATAACATGTCATCGATGAAAATACATATCTTACAAGTGCCGGAACAGTTACAACGTTACAAAATCTACTGAACTGGTCACATTCAACACTACAAACAGGAAACGTTTATATTAAGCACCACCGTACAAGTGCATACATTGGATAGAACAATAACCATTTGCCTTGATTGCCGCGCCTCGGGCACTCGCTATTGTATTTTGAATGCCTACATCTCTATTGATTTTGGTTTAAGCTGTACTGACCTGTGTATTGTTAAAGTAACAACGGATTCAATTTCGTTATTGCTTTCGTAAAGCTTAGGAACGATTTTGATCCGTAATAAAGATTGTATAGCAGGGCAGCAATTTATAGAAATAAACTATTCGGAAACGTAAATATCTCATGATCCTCCTGCCCTTATCCCAGTCTAATTGGGGTCGGCACAACACGTTGCAACATGATTTGGCTACGTATTTTACGACCGGCCGCCTGCCTGACGTTAACTTACCTCTGTCGTATTTTACAACACCTAAGGCTTGGGTAAATATTTAAAAAAATACTTACACGTAATCCAGTTGGTAATAGAACTTAGAATCATGGTTTCTGACGCCATTAACCATGCTAATAAGCCAGAACAGTTTGTAACAGTTTTCTTATAGGCAACACAAACCTTATCATATTTTTGTATATAATGAACTAATTAGTGTACTTAAGAAACATAAACGTTCTTGAAATTAACGAAGTAAGATAATATCTATACTAATATATAAAGCTGAAGAGTTTGTTTGTTTGTTTGATTGATTGATTGTTTGAACGCGCTAATCCTAGGAACTACTGGATCGATTTGACAAATAATTTCAGTTTAATATAAGCTGAGTAAACGGTAATTATTATTTAAAAATCATATATTACAAAATTGTTCCCAAATAACACTGGTCAACAAAATTTAATTTTTTTTTTGTCACACGAAAACTGATGTCAAATTTTAAATATACTAGGGCCTTCAAGCAATAATATATCAAGGAAAAAAAAATGACACGTCAGGTATCCTTGTGATAGTGATAGACATTTATTATTTTTGTATATTTAAATAGAAAAATTAGCGAGACTTAAATAAGCTATTGTTTAATTTTCAATAGATAAATTTAATTTTCGGGAATATTTAGCTTCTGGTAGATCTCTTTTAAGATTCCAACAATAAACTACTAACATTCGTGGACTCCATTTCCCTTGGAAGCGCTTCTCCATTAAGAAAATGTCCTGATGAAACTTCTCGCCTTTTTCATCACTCATAAGTTCCCAAGTTTGCAGGAAAGAAATCCAAATGAGAGTGCAGCATGTGTATTTTTAAGGACATGTGATATCCTAAAGCTTTATATGAAATTAGAATTTCATTTATTAAATCTTTGTAATTTGTCACTCAATAGTTTCCAAAAAAAATTTGGACAACTTTCACAAAACTTTTCCAGGCAACTTTTTCAAGATAATTAAATTTATCTTCAAAATCTATAACCTTTATTAGTTTCCGTATAATTAAATTGTATAATATTATAATATAATTTACAAAATATAAAAGTTACAAGAAGTTAATTTTGCCTCGCTGAGTTTGGGGAATTTTTGTTTTAGATATTAAAATCCATTGCAGTCTTTAGGCATAGCCTTAACAAAATTTTTCATTAAGCCAAGTTTTATATGCATCGGTGGTAAAAATATGTCATCAGGGTTCACTAAAGCATCATTTTTAACATTTTTATGGCCTGTAAGTAATTTACCCGTGGGCCACACTTTCTTTATGTACTTACTCTTTCAGACTCGTTAGAAATGCATTTATAGCTGTCACTAAAAAACTGGACGTGACTGGAATGAAATTATAGGTTTTTTTTAATGAAGGGTTGTCAACCTAAACAAAAATGACCACCAAGTTCATGTGACAAAAACAGTGTTGACCAGTGTAATTATAGAATTAAGCGTTACTTTGCGAAGGTCTATACCGCCGTGTGGTATCCGGCTGATCAGAATAGTACCACCCTCTTTTCTTACCGAGGTGTCGTAAAAGGCGACTAAGGTAAGTCGACCCACCGTGTGGTATCCGGCCGAGTAGAATAGTACTACCCTCATTTCTTACCGAGGTGTTGTAAAAGGCGACTAAGGTAAGTTGACCCACCGTGTGGTATCTGGTTGAGTAGAATAGACCACCCTCTTTCTTAAAGAGGTGTCGTAAAATACGATTGACGTAAGTTGACGTCAGGGAGGCGGCCGGTCGTAAAACGCAGCCAAGTCATGTTTATAACATGTTGTGCCGACCCCACTTAGAGTGGGATAAGGGCAGGAAGATGATTTGCGGAGGTCTATAATGTTTTTATCTATTTGCTATAATCCGCGAAAATTATCGCGGATTATAGCAAAATTATATTCTCATTACTGTTGTAAAATTGCTCCCTCTAAAAGTTCTAAACAAAAGTCCGCGACAGCATATGTCTAGCTTTTAAGGTTGACCCACTTTAACCATTTTTATGGTTATGAATAGACTGTATTACGGTTGTAATCTTTCCACTCGGGCGGAGCCGCTGGCGATTGCTAGTAGAGTAATAACTATTGATTGTATGACAAAATATTGGCTACACGTATTAACATGGAGAGTTAATTATATTTTCATGACCACAAATACATAATACTCTTAACATAGACATATAATAAAATCTTCTACGGTTGCTCTTAAAGGTATTTTTTATTTATTGTACAAAGTAGTTCAATTATACATGAGCGTAACTATCATGTGGTTTAACCTCCCAACTTGACTATATAAAATACTGCCTGAGAGAACAGTCGTGTTATATGTAAGTGTTAATTCCTTAAAGAACTTAAGACATACCTTCGTAGAGAAACTCCTAAATATATGGTTGTAATATTAGCAAGTCCCAGTCACTAAGAAAGTCTTGGATAAGTTTTCTATATTTAATACTTTGAAAATGCAGTTTTTGGCTGCCATCAGATGACGTCACAGGTATGAATTTCATTTCATTATTGAATATGAATTTCAAATTTATTTGGATGCTTAGTTAATTAGAATACGTTAGTTAAATATAATGGTACAGCAGGAGTACCCGGTCGTTATTTCGGGCAGCGGCTTCAAAAATAAAAATTGCCATGATGGTTGCCAACCTCCGATAGGAGATGGCACAAAAAGAAGAAGAAGAAGTTAAATATAAATAACTATAAATCTCCTGCCCTTATCCCACTTTAAGTGGGGCCGCACAATATGTTATAAATATGCTATCACATGATTTGGCTGCGTTTTTACGACCGGCCGCCTGGCTGACGTCAACTTACCTTAGTCGTATTTTACGATACCTTGGTAAGAAAGAGGGTGTTCTATTTAACTAAACCGGATACTACACGGTGGGTCAACTTACCTTAGTTGCCTTTAACGACACCTCGGTAAGAAATGAGGTTGGTCAATTCTACTCAGCCGGATACCACACGGTGGGTCAACTTGCCTTAGTCGCCTTTTAAGACACCTCATTGTGTGTACAAAATGTTAGCTCTCGGCGGGATTGAACCCGCTACCTATGGTGTAGAAGGCAGGAAGGCTGTGCCAAGAAGCAAATATGATTGGTCCTTTTGTCCTTGCATTTCAATCCGTGATCCTCTAGATTTTAGATCTAGAGTCACACGATCACAATTTAACTTCATCCTAGTCAACTTGAATCATGTATGGAAAAAAACGTCTGTTGAAATCAGTTGTGAAATTGTCAACGATGACAAATGTCGGACATCCGCGCACTTTCATTTGTCTCGTAAGTCATGCAGTCTATTACTAACAAGTGCTAACTTTCACGTGTTTAAGTATAGCTTCGATTTATTATTTTGTTCTTGGATATTTAAATAATTTTTTAAAATATAATTAATTTTTTTTCAATAATTTATAGAATTAAGCGTTTCTTTGCGGAGGTCCATAATACAAAAGTAATGTGAATATTATTTTGCTATAATCCGCGATAAAAGAAAATATGTGTAATGCTAAATGTAGAGTATACTATTCGTTCTCATACCTGATACATGAAGAATATGCAGGAGATAGACTGCAAGACAAAATCGTAAAGCTTTACGATTTTATCGTGGAGTCTACCTCCTGACGATGCTTCGGTTACGGGGCGAAACAATTGTTGAGATTGTGGTGTTGAATGTGTGCAGTGCTTGTGTGTTGTTGTGCCATCGGTGTCGGGTAGTGTATGAGTTCTTACAAATTCTGCATGTATTAGGTATGAGAACGAATAGTACACTCTACATTTAGCATTACACATATTTTCTTTTATCGCGGATTATAGCAAAATAATATTCACATTACTTTTTTTTATATTTTTCATTCCTGAAAGCAAAGATCGTGAGTCTAGTTTAACTTTTAGATCTTTTGTAATTTTAATATGCAAATATGATTTAAATATATTGTTTTAATTGGACATGCATTTTAATATCTTAATGGTAAGTGTGTGCTGGTATTTTATAAGTAAGCTTTTGTAAATGTGTTGTTCTCTCTGTTCTCAGCAAATAGACGCCCCCTGCTGGATATAGGTCTCTTCCCGTGATAAAAATACGACCCTATGCCGCTTGGATTCAGGGCTACCCTCAACCTTTTTAGGCCGTCATTCCACCTTACAGAGATCTGCGTTTTCCGGTTCAGGGTCACAAAAACAAGTCCCAATTTTTTGTTTAAGTCCCAACCCCCCTTGGTTCTCCGTTTTAGAAGGATGGAATCGTAACTGAAATTTATGGCTCATTATTACCTGCCCCGGGTTTGAACACGTGACCCCTTCGAACGGTCTCACCGCTCGGCTATCACAGCTTATTTATTTATGACTTAATTGAAATCAAAAAATCAAAAACCTTTTATTAATAATGTCACAGTAAAGTAGATAACAGTAAAAATAAGACAAATATACAGAAATGTGACGTTACGAATTGGACCACCATTCAGCTTAAGTTAGGAGTACCTTGACGCTGGTTTTTAATGACGCCCTTTGTTACTTAAATCTAAAACTTATCTAAATCTTCTCTTCTTCTTCTTCTTTCTCAACCGGTGGACGTCCACTGCTGAACATAGGTCGCCTTAAGGGATCGCCAATCCACGATTTTGTGCCGCTTGGATCCAGCGGCTCCCCGCGACCTTTTTGAGGTCGTCAGTCCACCTCGTTGGGAGTCTACCAACGCTAATCTAAATCTAATTAATGTTTATTGTTATGTATGTTCCAGGCGACGCCGATATGTCGCTGAAGCAGGGCAGCGGCACCGGCAAGGTCCACTTCGGTGGTTTGGACGATGTCTCCCTGTACGGCACGCCCGTGGAGCCCGCGCCCCCCGCCCCCGACGCCAAGCAGGGCTTCCTGCGGAACCAGCTGCAGGCCCTCTTCCAGCCCACCGACAACAAACTAGCCATGAAGCTCTTCGGCTCCAAGAAGGCGCTCATGAAAGAGAGGATTAGGCAGAAGGCGGCGGGCCATTGGGTCATACATCCGTGCAGTAGTTTCAGGTAAGTGCCGCCCATAAAACTTTTCGCCCCTCTACTTTTAAACTATATTATCGTAACTATCGTGAGTGGAATTCATAATTAATGTATAGAAACCGGCTATACTCACGTGTTATTTTATCGGATGAGCCCGACTAGTTTCAAGCCCATACGGGGCTCTTCATGAGCTCTTTACGCGGCGTTATCGCGGCGGGTGTTCATGTTCATGCCAAATGTTTATTAAACATTGGTTGCGATCGGAGCATTTTTTAACTGTTAAATTCTGTTTCGATGGGAATTCAAAATCAGACCGAACTACAGCAACACGTGGCCGGACAGTTAGTTAAATATAAAAAGGAGGTTACGCTTTAAATCAACAAATGAATGAAGTGGATATATTTTGCATCGCATAAAATTGTGCAATTTGAAGCATTAACACGAGCAATAAACGTTTGAATCGCTCGATGCAATTGAGGCAGTCGTAAAATTTCATACAGAAACGTTCGATAAAAGCAAAATTTTAAAAATTTAATCTTTAAAATGTCATATAGAAACGTTCATAATTCAAAGTTAAAAAGTAGAACCTTAAATATTTAATATAGAAACAATAGTAATTCAAAATTAAAAAGTAGAACCTTAAAAATTTCATAAAGAAACGTTCGAAAAACAAAATTTTTTAAATTTAATCTTTAAAATGCCATATAGAAACGTTAATAATTCAAAATTAAAAAGTAGAACCTTTAAAATGTCAAATATAAACGTTCGAAATTCAAAATTAAAAAGTAGAACCTTAAAAATTTAATATAGAAACATTCGGAATTCAAAATTAAAAAGTAAAACCTTTAAAATGTCATGTATAAACGTTCGGAACTAAAAACTAAAAATTAGAACCTTTAAAATTTCGTATAGAAACCTTTGGAATTGGAATATGTTTATATAAATAATATTTTGTATTACGTACACATGGGTACATAATTGGTACGATACATAATATTTACAACTGGAGGAACTTGGTTCATTAGTCAAAAGATACTCGAATTTCTTAATTAATATCGCTAACTACTCTTGAAAAACATACATTGTATTTCAAAGAATATTAAACAATGTAACGGAAGGAAGAATTTGTATAAATGCTATCGAAATTTAATATAACAAAGCAATCCGCAAGACAAAAATGATTCCATAAATTAAACATTGCGTGACGTCAAAAAAACCACGTTAACAATAAAGCTAAACCCAATTGTAATTAATATTCATCAAATATTCCCATGAATAATGTATCATTCATGCCTTACAGCCGCTACCAAAATTTAACTGAATTTTTAAACTTCACTCCGTGAACTATTTACGGTCGTTCGCAATTCATAAATTTAATTATTTTACGAAGTGCCTTCGCAAATCCAAGGCCGAACAAGATTACTACAGAATAATGGATAAAGAACTTCCGCGAATAAAATGATAAATAATTAAAATTGCTCTAATCATCCGCTTCGTACATTAAAAAATGATAAAAACGAAACACTGATTACGCATTGAAAATATTCTAATAAATTACATGTATTATATTATTATACATAATTTAAAGTTGTTAGTAAACACGTCTGCGAAATAGATAATTTTTTTTAATTGTTCAGGAACTTATTTAACTATTTTTTTGAAGTTAGTGAAAACATTATGTCTCCAAAGCATATATAACCATGTATATTAATAAAAAAATAAATAAAAACTTTACTTTTTGATTAAATAGCTCATATGAGTATAATATGATTTGCCTTTTTAAAGATAAAATGTTAAATGAAAAAGCTTTTCGACGGATATTTAACGAAACATGCTTTTAGTATCATGAGTATATAAAATGAGAATATATCTAATGAAAGTATAAAAGTGCGTTCGCCCATTTTATGTATTTGATACTGAATATATGAACAAAACTTAAGGAGTGTGTACACGACAGTTTTTAAGCACTTTGTATGTACGACGAAGATTCGATATGATGAAAATAAAATCTAGAAATTTTTAATGAAAATTAATTAAATTAAAGAACTGTGCTATGTGGCCACATATGTAGGTATTTATGTAGAATCGTCCTACGCTTCGTTATATTTGTTAATCTATAGGAAGATTCGTTAATACAATATGCAAATGCAAAATAATAGAAATCAGGTACAGTACATTTTATTCAATGCATTGTAGAACGAAAAAATCCCTTATCCCGCTGTAAATGAGGTCGCCACAATATGTTATAAACATGGTGTAACATGATTTGGCTATGTATTTTACGACTGGCCTGCCTGGCGTCAACTTACCTTATTTGCCTTTTAGGACACCTCAATAAGAAATGAGGGTGGTATATTCTACTCAGCAAGATAATTGAAAAATCACCCAGAAACGATATGCGATTTTCTGGAATAGAATTACTTAAGCTTTAGTTTTTTTGTGAAAAATAGTAAGACATCAAACTTCTGCTGATATCTTGTAATACGGTTATGAAATTAAATAATTAATAAATTGATTCGCCTCGAACTTATTTTACCAGATAATATGAAAGATTTACATCCTGTACCTACGCACGAAGCGCAAATTCTAATACCACTCGACCGATATACCGAAATGAAATCAGACCAATAACCCGAAATAATAATAGACGTTAAACATTTTTGTTCATTTTCAACCTTTCATCCAAACCAAGTATATTAAATTTGATATTAATAATAATTATATGAATTCAAATCCCACTTATTAAAAATATATACAGTAAAACTCCAATTATCCGAACTCCGACTATCCGAATCGCCGATTATCCGAATCACAAAAAACAGTGTTTGCGCGTCAAGTCTTGACTTGACTTGTCTTAACTTGCCGTTGTGCCTTCACACGCGGGGGGAAGTCAGTGTAGGCACAACGGCAAGTTAAGACAAGTTCCGGCGCATTGCAGTCACGGCGCACCTGTCATTGTTTGTTTTGATTAGCCAGTGTGCTTTTGACCTTGCTCGAGGGCGCTACTCTTTCGCTACGGCTTACTTTTGTTTGTGCGTGTACAATATTTACTGTATTGTTTTTATACCATGGCTTCGAAAAGAAAACGTGTTGTGCTATCGTTAGCGGACAAACTGGAAATTATAGAACAACTCGATAAAGGTGTAACGGGTAAGAAGTTGTCTGAAATTTATGGTGTTGGACAAGCAACAATTTCTGACATTAAAAACAGTAAGTCAACACTTTTAAACTTTGTTTCGGTGCTTGAAAATGAAGATGGAAGTTCCTCCAGGAAAACAATGAAGACAGCAACCAACAAAAATTTGGAAGATGCAGTGTTTAAATGGTTTTTGCAGCAACGTTCTATGGGAAATCCGATTTCAGGTCCAATCATTTGTGAAAAAGCCAAAATCTTTGCAGAAAAGCTTGGTTATTCATCTTTTAAGGCTAGTAACGGCTGGCTAAGGAATTTTAAATTCAGGCATGGTGTACGCGAGTTAGATTTGGCTGGTGAGAAGCTTTCAGCAGACTCTGCAGCTGCTGAAAATTTTATTGAAAAATTTAAAACTGCATCAGAATCCTATGATCCGGAGTTTGTTTATAATGCCGATGAAACTGGCCTTGTTTGGAAAGCATTACCAAAAACCACTTTGGCTTCTAAAAGGGAATCTAGTGCCCCTGGACATAAGGTCAGTAAAGAACGTGTTACAGTGCTTAACTGTGCCAACTCCACTGGAAATCATAAACTGCCACTTTTTTTGATAGGAAAATCAAGAAATCCAAGAGCATTTAAAAACGTAAAAAAACTTCCACTCTTCTACAAAAGTCAACCCAAGGCCTGGATGACTGCAGCTTTGTTTACCGAATGGTATGATGAAGTGTTTATTCCTGAAGTGAAAAAGCACCAAAAATTTATATTTAAAACATGTGAAAATTTCATGTTTTTTTCATTTAATTCAATAAAAAAATAGTGCAATATCAAAACGTAGCTTTTATTCTCTCCAATGGCAATTTTTTTAAAAAAATCCGATTATCCGAATATTTGATTATCCGAATGGATCCCGGTCCCCATTAATTCGGATAATTGGAGTTCTACTGTACTAATAATAAGAAGCTGGGATAGCCTAGCGATGACACCGTGCGAATTTATGATATAAGTATGTAATATCAATTCTTTCACCTCACACACACACATACACACACACACACACAAACACGCGCGCGCGTATAAAACATGTATAATACAGTTAAATTAATGAGCTGTGATAGCCCAGCGGTGAAACCGTGCGACTCTTTCGAGGAGGTCATAAGTTCAAACCCCGGATTAATGATTTTTTTTATTAATATTGATTATTTGATAGAAATTTATCTAATTGATAGGTAAAATTTATCACATACTTTTCGGTGAAGGAAAACATCGTGAGCTAACCTACATATCTCTAGAGAATTCTAGGGACAATAATAATCTGTAACTTACCAATCCGCATTGGAGCAACATGGTAGGTCTTACCTTAAATCCTTCAGGCACAGCAAACAGGCCATACGTTACATTACGAGTCTCTTAACACTAATAAAATTATAATCAAAATCAAATCTTATTATACTAGTTTTACGCGATTTCGTTCGCGTCAATTTAACTATTTTTCCCCAATTCCTGACTACTTAACATAATAAACACGTTTTTGTTTTGAAAATAAGAAAAACACATAATTCATGATTAAGAGTATTTAAACACTCAAATTTATGCGAACGAAATGACGTATACAGCTTGTATTTTAGATATTTAAAGGACCCACAAACCTCGATTCGTGTGTCGACTCCGGCATCCTAATTTATTAATCAAAATTAGAAATAAATCTACCTACTCAGATGTCTATTTTAAATATAGGTATAATTGATGTAATCTCAGAGCACTAGTTCGCCGGCGAGGTGACAGCTTCCGCTCCGTTAACGATATCTCTGATTAGATGCAGATGAGGCCAATCGATACATGTCCGCCATTCAATGAGCAACTTGTATACATTAAATATTAATTATTATCGCTTTTTTACGCAATATTTACTATCAATTTTTAGTTTAAATGCTTGACTTTGAATAATTTATAGAATTAGGCGTTACTTTTTGGAGATCCATAATGAAATTATTTTACAATAATCCGCGATTAGTAAATATATATTATGTAATGCTAAATGTAAAGTAAAGTATCAGTTTTCCTACCTGATACATACAGGATTCGTAATAACAACGCACAAACCTCTACCATCGCCACCACAAGAAACAAGCACATTTACGTTCACTATCACAAAATCAACAATTCGCCCTGCAATCGATGCATGGACAATAACGCAAAATATGCACATTTTCCATCACCATCATATTGTTACACTCTTTGAGATAACTTATCTTTTCGCATCCACACAAGATGATATTTACAGAGAGAATTTTGAGTGTATTCTTCTTGCGTACTGGTTCCTTGAAACAGCTATGTTTCTTCTAGAAGTTTAAAGGTTTTGACGTCCTCGGCGCAGAACTAAGTATCTTCTGCCACCTCTGTGCAAGGCAGCAAGAAGTAAGATAGTTTCTGTTTAGGTCTTTTTTTGGATTTCCTGCAGTCAGTATATATAGCCGGTTTATATTATGAATTTTCTAAACTATGAACTAAGTAGGCCGAAAGGAAATGCTAAAATCAAATCAAAATAATCTTTTTCAAATAAGCTCTTTCAAGCACTTTTGAATCTTTAAAGATCAATCTGATAATTGAAGCTACAACTGGTTTAGAATATTACTCTTACCGAGAAGAGTGTACAGAGAGAGTACAATAAGATTTATCAATAAGTTTCTTTTTAATTGCCTTTTTTAACTTGTTTAAAGGCACATTCAAATCAAATGTTGTTTGGAAGATGGTATTTAGGCTAACACAGATCATATTAGCCTAGATCAGATACTATCAATCAAAATAAGATGAAATAAAAGTGTGGTAGTGACTTTTCACATCATTATTCAGTTGCTAAATACCATTGCACATTCAGAAACGTTTTCTTTACAAATAGACTTACACAATTAGTAAACAATTGTATCAAAACCCATTCGTTCTCTGTTGGAACAATAGCTTTGTCGTATAACTGGCGCGATCGCACAATGCTCGTTGTTTCTTCATAACATTAAATATAGACGATCCAACGTATAACCGGATAAGAGGAAATCAGTCGTGTATACGTTCACCAGGGTTTACGGAATTAACAATTATCAATGTTGCCATATCATGTATCCAGCAAATATAACTCGGTATTTTGTAGGTAGTAGTATTATTTTTATTCTTATTATTTCAATTGGATTAGCATATTTGGATTAGGGTGTTGGGTCAGTTATTTTATAGTACATATTATTATTTATCATTTAATTATAATTATTTTTAATGATCAAAAATTATAGGCTCCTGGATAGGATTCCAAATTAAGAAAATCTCAATTTATGTTCCGCCTCAAGCATAAATTGTTATTATTGCGAATTGCTATTTATGCATGATTAATTTCTACTCTCGATTTGCTTCTAATTATCAATAAATATTAAGAATATTTCTCTTTTCAGCCCACTATACCAAAATTAACATCCACGTGTTTCTTTTTGGACATCAAATAAAAAGACAACAATTCATACTTTCACATTTATAATACTAGGTGACACAGAAATACTAATTGGTCAATACTTCTTGACATTTAATTAGTTGAGAATGATTTTACTAATCTGAAATTAATAATTTAAACTTTAGAAAAACATTTGAAGATGAAATTGATTATTAAAGAAGATAAGAATGTCCCAATTAACTCGCCATGTACTTTTCTTTAAGAAGTTAAAGTTGTATTAAATTTTTTAAGTTAGTCAATATGTTACAAAACTAGATATAAGCTCGATTATGCAAATAGGTTACCAAATAGTCACACTTTATATCGAAACATATGATTAATTTCATATTACCAGCAATGATGGGAAAGTAAAAACGTGTCCAAGTATTATCACTTCCTTGAGCATACGCTTAAAGGAAATGCGTTTATTGAATGAAGATCTAACTGGTTATAATAGAAGGGGGCATCTCCGGCTGATATCAAAGATCTCGACCGTAAGAAGACATTTGCCGGTTTGATCTAGTTAGTACTCACACTAAAGCTTCCGCATCATCATTTTCAAGATCAACAACAATCATCCAATCTGAGCTCTGAGGAACTGTAGAATTAAAATTACTAACCCCTCGATACCATCAAATCCCATGTTCTTATCACAGATAGGATTCCGTGCGGAAACTTAATCAAAAGGATCGCGTAAGACCGTCTTGATAGAAGTGAAACGCAAGACATTAAAGTTTTGACTGTTTCTATTAATAACTTTCAATACAAAATGTTATTGGGATTTGTATTCAGATAGTCCGATCCAATATAATTTTCATAGTTTGCTGACTGAGCCTCATCTGAGTTATTAGAACCTTTAACAAACCTAACAATATTGCTAAAATATGAGTATCAGATGCTTAGTGTAGCCTGTTACTATCCTGCTGGGCATAGGAACGGTTATTCTTATCACCTTAACCGTTCACCTTCTTACTTTGTCCATAGTTTTGGCAAAACTGATCTCGTTTTTTATTATTGTTAGGAATCCATTATATTTGAAAAGCTGATAGCTGCGTCATAGTTTTTATTAAGTTTTAGTTTTTTATCCTATATTATATATGATTTTTAATTTAGGCTGTTACCACGGTAATGTTGTTATTTTAAGATCAAATAAAGACACAATGTAATGTTTATGTATTTATTAGTAGGCTTCAAGGCAGTTTATTTATGCTTAAAAATTTTAACATGAATATATAGAAAAACCATCATTCACGGTAATTGAAAAAAAATTGAATTCTCATTGAAAGAATATTAATACCATTTTATTCAAAGGACAACAAAAAGGTGAAAAATTGTCCAATGTGAAAATTGCCTCACTTCCTGCAAATTCTCAGTTCAAATCTCAATGGAATCTTATATAATGAAACTCCAGAAATGGATGTTTCTACTTAGGGAAAATTGAAATAATTTAAAAGGCCATTCAATTGTGGTAATATTTAAGCAAATAATTAATTTAAAATACCATTAGTACTATAAGTAGACGGATTTTCATCTAAGAAGCACTTTGGATTGAAAATTGATTTTAACTGTAAGGAATGGTTTTTTGGACCTGTCGGCTTTTGCAGCGTTACAGGACCAGTTCAGAAACTCTTTTTTCGTTGGAGATGACGACTCAAGGATGCTGTGAAATCGGATCATGATTTCAGATGAGATTTAGTCAAAACTTAGTCGTATCACCCTGTTACGCCGACTTGTGTCGGAAACCTATGACTAAGTTATGTCAGAAAACTGCTAACTTACAAATACAACCTATAAATGATTAGGGCAATTATATAGACAGCTTTGTCGCCGTCTATGTGACATTTGTGCGTATTTTGGGCCTTCTCGATTAGTCTGTATTAACTAATGCACTCTGCATGATGCACACATGCATCACTGATCCTTTATTCACTTGTACCCTTTATGCTTTCCATTAGGTTGTCATAGCCCAGTCTTTTACCGATAATCGAGCGATTATTAGAGGCTGATATCTAGTTCGTTAAGTTAATGTGTTGTGTGCTGATTAACGGTGTGGCCTCAAAAATTTTGTGCGTTACAGTATATGTAGTGTAGACTTAATTTTTGACAACCCTAGGTACAAAAGCAGTAGCTATTGATTATTCATCGGAATTGTTTAACGACTTAGAAAACGGTGCGTTCTGCGTAAAATCTGAAACTCATGTCTGTTTCAAACATCAAACACGGGCGTGAGGATGTAACATTAATCACTTATCACTATAGATTTATATAAATATAGACATACAAAGTCCAAGATTGAGATGGTATGGACATGTTATGAGGAGGGATCAAACGTGTGTTAAATTTGAATGTGGATGGATATGTGCCTTGAGGAAGGCCTAAAAAGAGATGGTTGGATTGTGTGAAGTATGACATGCATATAAAAGGAGTGGCGCCAGAGTTAAGGAATGGTAGGAGAGAATGGAAGAGAAAAACATGTTGTGCCTACCCCACTTAGAGTGGGATAAGGACAGGAAGATATATATAGACATACAAAAATTATGCATCTAAGTAAATAGCAAATACTGTTGAATAACCTTTCAAAAATCTTTGTTTATATTAGATATTATCCAAACTAAATAGGTATCATGCATATTTATTTGCGAAATCTGTTTGTCAGTCGATCTGTTACTTTTCAAAGTTATTACCCTGGACTAATATTTATTAAATTTTATATAATTAAACTTTGTAAACAGACTAAAAATTATACATATTGAGTGTATTTTGAGCAGCGTGGTAGGTATTAGTTCCAATCTTTCTCACCAAAAATGAGAGAGGAAGCCTTTGCCCCTTCAGTTGGATAAAATAAATAAATAATAAATATATGGGACACTTATAGACACGGTTGTCCGACCCCAAAGTAAGTAACTTAATAGTTGTGTTATGGGTGACACACAACTGGTAAATACATACTTATATAATTTATAAATACATACTTAAATACAAATATACACCCAGACTCAGTAGACCAGCAAATTCATTTATAGAAAATGTTGTCCCTCGGCGGGATCGAACCCGCAACCCGCGGAGCTGAAGGCAGGGTCACTACCCACTGCGCCAACGGGCCAGTCAAATAAAGGGCCGTTACTTTATCCGACTAAACTAGCTCTGCATGTATTTTCCATTTAACTCCATTCATTAGAGAATAAGTTAGCTCAGATTACGTAATGCACTGGATCATAATTATCCTTACACTTAAAGCTAACTTAGTACTAACAGCGCTTGCAATATCCTCAATATAGAATGTTGATTAAATTACCCAACTTTCCGCTTGATTTCGAAACAGCTTCAAAGAATTAACTCAAGGAACATTTTAATAAGAAGTTATACCAGATAATAAAAAAAAATATCCAATAATACGCGACAATAAAAATTATATCTTTCTGATTTATGGCGCTTTGTGTAACCACGAATCAAATTAAAATGGATGAATATCTTTGATTAATTCTCTGAATAAATCATAACAGAATAAAAGAAATTTATAGAATATAGGCGTATAATTTTTTTATCCTATATGTTAGAAAGTTATATGTATGTATTGATTGAGTATAAACTTGGGTCATTTGAATACAGCTCAAACACGCACTAACAGTATGTCTACACGTCCATTCTCGCTTACAGACTCTGGTGTTACTGACGAGGTGCGCTTTGAGATAGTGTGAGGTTCATTTTGTACTCTAGTATTAGTATGCTTATGTATACTTACCGCCGTATGGTATCCGGCTGAATAGAATAGACCACCCTAATTTCTTACCGAAATGTAGTAAAAGGCGAGTAAGGTAAGTCGACCCGCCGTGTGGTATCCGGCTGAGTAGAATAAACATGTTGTGCCGACACCACTTAGAGTAGGATAAGGGCAAAAGTTTGATAAGTATGGCGACTAGGTAAATTGACCCGCCGTGTGGTATCCGGCTGAGTAGAATAGACCAACCTCATTTCTTACTGAGGTTTCGTAAAAGGCGACTAAGGCAAGTTGAAGGCAGGCGGCCGGTCATAAAATACATATGCGTAGCCAATTCATGTTACAATATGTTTAAAACATGTTGTGCGGATTGAACCTAAAGAGAGACTGCAAGAGAATGATGTATGGAAACATACTTTTTCTCTTCTTCTTCAAATTATAAATATCCACTGATAGACTGGGCCTCTTCGAAGGGTTGGTTATCAATTTGATGTCTGATAGAAGGTCAAAGCATAGAATACATACATACATACCTACATTTCTCATATATTTTGTGAAACACTGTTACGTCATGCAATAGATAAGGTATATTTTTATTTTACGTTAATATACAGATTGCATGTTGGATACGCGAATTACTGTTTTTATAATAATAACCTTCACGCCATTATGTTATTAGTAGATATTTTGAAGAATATGCATATGGCGTAAGAATAGAGAGAATAGCTTAATGGTTGAAAAATGGTTAAGGTTAAAGACATCGGAGAAAAGTCAATTACTAGTAGAACTTTTTTGGTCTTCCTGTATAAAAAGTTTTTAAGTTTTTAAAAAGTAAGGGAGCTAATCTAAAACGTGTCCATCGAAATTAAGAAAAAGCAAATGAGGTTTATTATATTGAGGTTGTCTCTCTTTTTTATGTGCGATTAGATAAAGAGAGATATATGAGTTTGTTCCCACACTCTCCCTTACAAATCTTTCTATGGATTTCCTCCTTTAGTATAACAACTCTGTCAGTTATTGCTGAATATTCTCCAATTACATTATACCGCAGTTAATTTATGTACGTTATTCTAATTACTATTTCTAGAATGCACTTCCTTGCGAAAAAAATTGAATGAATCATCTTCAATGTAATGATTATAAGGAAATACTTAAATCACTGACGATGGAACATAAAAGCTAAATAAAATAGTCAGTTTTTTATTTAAATTCATATAAACAGTTGTTATCACGATTATATTGCTAATTTATTCTTAAAGATTTAAGTCTTACCTACTAATTCATTTGGCTAGCCCGTTTGCGCAGTGGGTAGTGATCATGCTTTTAGCTCGGCGTGTTGAGGGTTCGATTCCCGCCGAAGGCCAAAATTTTCTATAACAATTTGTTGCCTGGGTGTATATTTAAGTATTTCTTTAAAATTATATATGTATATATTCACCAGTTGTCTGTCATCGATACACAAGTATTAAGTTACTTACTTCGGGGGCTGACGATCATGTGTCTAAGTGTCATTATATTTACAAAAAAAAAAACAAATGTAATGGTTTACTTGGTCGATAATAAAGTAGTAGTATTTTACGAGTTAGTATCTCTATAACATCTGCAACAATTTCATAACCCCTTCTGAATTTACCCTCATAAAAAAGTAAATAGACAACGCCTTCTGCCTGACCTTAACCTGTCTTAGCGCGTAGTTTATTCATAATGCCCGTCTACGTTGCGAACTTGACAACAAACAAACGAAAAAAAATGTATATACTGTTAGGAATCCAGATCTCTAAGCTGTGACAGCCTATTTAAGACAACGGCTGACATTATTAGCTCTTTTCAAAATCGATTCATGCGTACAGCCACAGGCTGTCCGTGGTCCGTGCGCAACGTAAATCTCCATAGAGACCTCGACCTCCCACGATAGCCGATCTTTTCAGACGATTCTCAACAACTTACTTCGAGAAAGCGTCCATCCACCCAAACCCCCTTTTAGTGGTCGCGTCCAACTATAAGGTGTTTAGGCACCCCAATATTATTCATAGGCGCCCTAAGAGCGTCCTTAACGACCCCGACGATGCTATAACAGCATTCAACAAGATATACACACTACATTCACACAAACAGCGTCTTCGCCGGCAAAGACGAAGTCCCCGCTTGCTTGTGTCAAGCGGCCGCAGCCCTCTGCCGCGGCCGCCGTGACGCAGACTTCTTCCAAGTCAATTATTAGATGCAGCCCTTAAAAAACGCGCCGCCTTAAGTAAAAAAAGTTATTAACTCTCTTTTGACGTGCGGCATTCGTAGGAGGTAGACGTGTTTGGGCGATCTCTTTGAATAACCTCAAATAATTGCTATTCGTGATAAGAGCAACTTGTGAAACTGGCCTTTAGTGAGTGCTTGCGAAGAAAATTACAATACTCTTGAGAGAGGAACTTCAGTCAGCTAGTTCCATAAAAGTCTTTAGGACAAAACAAAAATTTATCAATTCCAAAGAATTTCTTTTCATATTCATTGTATTTCCAACAAAATCGAAATGTAATTTATGGCATTATTTGGGTCTATAGGTACTTTATCAATTTGATAAATGGACGTAATCAGCCTTTAAGTTACAAAGAATCGAGTTCAATAGATATAGAAAATTCCATTCCATTCCATTTTTTCCATTCCATTTCCATTAGAAATGTTATTAGTTACATCTATTGTTAATGATTAATAAGTGTTGTAACCATGTCAAAAAATAATCGGTATTAAATAATCGATTTTCAATAGGTCAAAAAACAATTTTTAAGAAAACAATTATATTAATTACCCTCTTTTCTTGTAGGTCTCGTTTTTCTTTTTTTTTTAGATAATACATGCGCTTTGGATGAAACTAATGTAACCAAACTACAAATCTTGATATAATTTTGAAAACAGTATTTTTTTTTATTTAAACCACACTAATCCACTCCTCCACTTTAATCAATATTCATTTAATTACTTATTTATACCGACTAGGTAATTTTATTATCATCTAATAATTTCTCTATTTGGACACATCTATTTGGACACATCTCGAGGCGAAACAACGACTCCTTGGAACGTCTTGTTGTCCAAGGCAGAGTGGAAGGTACAAGGCCGCGTGGACGGTCTCCGATGCGATGGACCGATCAAGTTAAGGCAATGGTAGGCGGCCCTGTACACAAGTGCACCAGAATGAGCAGGAACAGGGAGAAATGGCGAGACATCGTGAGGCGAGCAACATCTGCCACCCATAAAAGTACTTAGTGTTAACCACGACCACTCTGTCAAGAGTGTTGCGACTGAGAAGAAGAATAATAAAGGAAAGTTTTTGAATAGTTACAGAAATATCGATTACTTAATCGGTTTTTCTCTCTTCTTTAATACTTACCTGCTTTTACTTTCGAGTTTTTAGACGTGACATCAATAGTAGTTTAATGTTGAAATATTTAGAGAATATGCATTTTAACATAAAAATTGAACATATTTAGTTAAATCCTGTATTCATCCACTTTACTCATCGCATCTATATTTATTCGTACAAAATTTTTGGTATTGCGAACTGTAGTCCCACTTAAAGAATTCTGAATTTAAATTTCAAATTCTCATTAAAAAAAATAGTAAAATATTTCATTATAAATGACTTTCACAAATGAAATGTCATGATTCAGAAGTGCACTTCGCAGTGCTCTATGCATATTGATGCAAATTCAACCCTTGTCTCTAATTAAATTTTTTCAAGATCTTACCTACTTGACAATTAAAAACATACCCTTATGGTTTGAACCGTAAATATTATTTTCTATTGCAGTCATTGTTAAATAATTTTAAAAAGTACTTGCAGAATTCCGTAGAACAAAGGTTATAATAACCAAAGCAAAACCGTTCTCATACCTTATACATGCAGGATTAACTACTGTTCGTATTACTAGACACCACTATCAACAGCACACTACATACATTCACTACGATGATCTCAACGATCGATTCGCCCCGAAACAATCGTTAGGAGATAGGCTCCATGACAAAATTGCAAAGCGACGCCACCCTAGCAAGCAATCTATACTAATACATAAAGCTGAAGAGTTTGTCCGATTGTTTGAACGCGCTAATTTCTAGTAGGAACTACTGGTCGGATTTGAAAAATTCTTTCAGTGTAAGTAAAAATAGTCTATTTATTGAGGAAAGCTATAGGCTATATAACATCACGCTAAGATGAATAGGAGAGGAGCAGCATTAAAAAATAGGACGAAAACAGCAAAATTTAAAGATTTCCTTGCGTGCGCCGAGTAAACAGTGGGAGTTATTCAAAATTCATGTATAACAAAATTGTTCCCCTCTAAAAGTTTTAAATAAAAGTCCGCGACAGCATGTGACTAGCTTTTAAGGTTAACCCACTTTAACCATTTTTATGGTTATCGAAAGACGGTTACGGTTTTAAACTATCCACGCGGACGGAGCCGCTGGCGATTGCTAGTATTATATACTAATGATTCGACCCCCAACATTGATTTTGTCTATAAACATGTAGTAAACTTGAGTTCGTTAATTAAGTACCCATCGTTATATTTTATTCTCTTAGCCGTGTGATATCCGGCTGAGTAGAATAGTACCACCCTCATTTCTTACCGAGGTGTCATAAATGGCGACTAAGGTAAGTCGACCCGCCGTGTGGTATCCGGCTGAGTATAATAGACCAACCTCTTTTCTTACCGAGGTGTCGTAAAAGGCGACTAAGGTAAGTTGACGTCAGGCAGGCGGCCGGTCGTTAAAACGCAGCCAAATCATTTGACAGCATGTTTATAACATGCTGTGTCGACCCCACTTAGAGTGGGATAAGGGCAGGAGGATGATGATGTTATATTTTATTCTCTCTATCATCATCATACTCGGCGCGTCCATCAAAACCGGGAACTTTTGCAGACCGTTAAGATGAGAAAAGTCGCATATTTAGGGATGTGCTCAGGCACGACAGATATGGACTTCTGCAACTCATCTTAATGGGAAAGGTTTCCGGAAAAAGAGGTGTGGGACGCAGAAAGAAATCCTGGCTTCGTAACGTAAGGGAATGGACGGGAATGGCGAGCGCCGCTGAACTGTTCCGGCTAGCGAGGGATAGAGATGAATTTACACAGCTGACTGCCAACCTTCGGAGAGGTACTCCAAGAAGAAGAAGATCATTATCATCGTCATCCTGCCCTTATCTCACTCTAAGTGGGGTCGCACAACTCTAGTGTTGATGCCCAAAAGCATACGTTGAAGATTCTTCTGCCCAATGACCCGTTAAGCTCGTATATATTGATGTACTAATTTCATAGACGTATTGTCGATCTTGCGATCTGCAATATACGGCAGAACTGGCAAAGTTTTGATTAAATCCACGATACAGCCAGTTTATTGTTGCCGTGTTCACTGGAATGAAAACCGTTGAGCATTATCCTTCTGTATTCTGATCGAAATATTGTTAATATGTACTGAGAAACTACGGAAAATCCGTAGTTTTTTGACCCGTAGTTTTATATGATAAGATTCTTGGCTTTAAAAAAGAAGTGAAAGTGATGGAAATAGTGCTAACTGGACTCATAACAGTCTAAAATCTTAATCCGGGGGTGATATTTATAACTAAATAAAGAGTAAATGACTTTCTAAAGTACTAGGAAGGCTAACAAAATCGGACTCATTAAAGTCTACAATCTTAATCCGGGGGTGATCTTTATAACTAAGTAGAGAGTAGATGAGTTTCTAAAGCACCAGGAATGCTAACAAAATGGGTCTCATTACAGTCTAAAATTGTAATCCGATGGTGATGTTTATAACTAAGTAGAGAGTAGATGAGTTTCTGAAGCATCATAAATGCTTACAAATCGGACTCATTACAATTTAAAATCTTAATCCAGAGGTGATGTTTATATCCAAGTAAAGAGTAGATGAGTTTCTAAAGCACCATGAATGCTTACAAATCAGACTCATTACAGTCTCAAATATTAATCCGGAAGTGATGTTTATATATAAGTAAAGAGTAGATGAGTTTCTAAAGCACCATGAATGTTTACAAATCGGACTCATTGCAGTCTCAAATATTAATCCAGGGGTGATGTTCATAAGTAAAGAGTAGACGAGTTTCTGAAGTACCATGAATGCTAACAAAATCAGACTCATTACAGTCTAAAATCTCAATCCGGGAATGATGTTTACAACTTCATTACAAAAATTAGCATTACAGAACTTAGCAGACCTAATATAAGATACTGTATTTACTACACGTATTTTTACTGCATATATCCTAAATCCAATTCAAAATACTCGTAGAATCCCTAATAGTCGAGTACGTCGAGTAATCCTATTTAACGCTGACCGCAACTTTCCACCAAACTGAAACAGAAATGTTACAAAACAACCTCATTTCGTAAGCTGTACAAAATAGGAATTATTTATTTGCGCCTTGCACGGAGTCATAAAGAGTCGAGGTCGCATAAAAGATGCTGTAAGCAAAATCTAGTTACCCGCAATGGTGCGGCCTACCGTTTCAATATTGATAAGGCAATCTCGCTTTGAAATCTTTGTTCCATAATAAATGAGGGTCATTGTATAATTAAGTTCAAAATATTTTAACAAAATACCCTCTAATTGAGGACAGTGAAGTTACCTATCTAATCAATGCTACAGGTTTTTCAAATAGAATTATGTTATTAGAAAAGTATAATTTTGTTAGATTTTGTTGAAAATACATATTATTATTAGCTGATATACACAGAGTCTTGGTTAAACAAATCAAATGGTAATTCCCTGCTTGCAGTTTATTACCGAATGTAGTATATACGGGATAATCATTAAATGCAGATTAAAATCAATTAAACTGGATACTTTAACATGCATTTCTGGCAATTGTAATTATATTGGGTTGGCAACTAAGTAATTGCGGATTTGTTTAATGAAATAACATAGATTTTTTTGTATAAGCGCTCTATATAAATATAGAATTAAACTAAATAACTTTACGAAAATATCGACGCAGTAAACTTGTAAACGTAGATAAGGATTTTAGCTAGCATATATAAAAAGAAAAAGGACATAAAATTTACGGATATCATAAAAATTAGTATGAGAAAAGTCTATAACTCTAATCCGCAATTACTTATTTGCCAACCTATTATTAGATCATCTGATGTAACACAATATCAATCTTATTATATTTAATATTTTCCATGGTTTTCTATAAAAAATTTAATAATTAATATTAATACCATAAATGTTTGTTTGTCAATTCATATTAAAAAAATTAATGACATGATTACGTTTATTTAAGTACCTAACCCTACGGAGTATAATCAGTAATATAAAGGCACGTGCTTTCGAAAGCTATCAATAAACTTAATAATTTAACTTAAGCTTATGCATTTAACTTGTCGGCTAAATGATATGTAAGAGGATTAGAATTGTAGACCAGTGTGGGGATTACACGATATCGACATTTTAAACCTTTCCACTATTCTCTGTAATACTGAATGTCAAACTATCAGTAACACGGACTGAAATATGGAGCATATTTGTTACAATATTCACTCTTGGATGCATATGCATATAAAAGGAAATATGCAAGTGGGGTCGCCACAACATGTTTTAAACATGATGCAACATGATTCTACTATGTATTTTACGACGGGCCGCCTGCCTGACGGCAACTTATTATAGTCGCCTTTTGCGACACCTTGGTAAGAAAAGATGGTGGTCTATTCTACTCAGCTGGATACCACATAGCAGGTCAACTTACCTTAGTCGCTTTTTACGACACCTCTATAATAAATGAAAATGCTCTATTCTACTCAGCCAGATACCAAACAGCAGGTCAACTTACCTTAGTCGCCTTTTACAACATCTCGTTAAGAAATAAAAGCGCCCTATTCTACTCAGCCGGATACCACACGGCACTCACCTTAGTCGCCTTTTACGACACCTCGATTAGAAATAGAAGTGCTCTATTCTACTCAGCTGGACACCACACGGCACTTACCTCAGTCGCCTTTTACGATACCTCGATAATAAATGAACGTGGTCTAATCTACTCATTCGGACACCACACGGCACTTACCTTAATCGTCTTTTACGACACCTTGGTAATAAAAGAAAGTGCTCTATTCTACTCAGCCGGATACCACACGGCTGGTCGACTTACCTTAATCGCCTTGTACGACACCTCGATAATAAATGAAAGTGGTAGATTCTATTCAACCGGATACAACGCAGCGGTTAAAATCGATTACTTATCCTTGAAAATCACAATCAAAGCCATTGAAAACGCGTAATAAATTCGTTCTATTTGTATAAAGTTCAGCTCTTTTCCTTCAACGAATGCACTCGAATCACGGCATGGTATCGCGGAATATACCTTTTATGATCCATTGTTAGCCAATGACGTGTAGAAACATTCGTACCAGCCCGTACTTGTTGGTATGCAGGCCTCTGCACCGATCCAAGAATATAAATCAAGCAAATCGGCACGATCAAAGACGTTAATGCTTTGAAGATAGGTTTAAATTCTACTAAAGTTGCAACTGCATAATCGTATTTTTTTAATCACACAGTCATCTAAATTAATACTTGCCTTGCTCGGTAATTTTTTTAAAACAAAAAAATTACAATAAAAAAAATGGTAGATGATATCTACTGTTCTATCTAGGGTATATCCACTTCTATCGGCCGCTCGTCCCCCACTGAGCTATACCGTTCTCATGCCTGATACATGCAGAATTTGTAAAAACTCTTGCACTACCCGACACCAATAACACAACAATACATGAGCACTGCACTCATTCAACGCCACAATCTCAAAAATCGTTACGCCCCGTAACGGTCGCACCGTTCGGCTATCACGGCTTTGTAGGTACATATATTTAAAATAAATACACCCAGAGTCGAAGAACCAACAAATTATTCTTAGAAAATGTTGATCGCGGGAAGCTAACCCGCGACCCTCAGCGCTGCAACCGTGGTCACTGTTATCTGTGCCAAATATTTAGATTGAAAAAAATATATAAACTAAATATTAAAACACTTACACAAACGAATTCCTAAACGGCGGGTCTCTCAAAGATAATGGCATGTATTTGCCGTGCAAGTGAAATATGATAACGCAATATACAACATTGAACAACGCTGACGCGGTACTCCTGGGCGGTAACGAACAGTATGGATTACAGATAGATACAACAATGACATCATTAACCCACCTACAAAGTACATTCGTAATCGCCATATTAAATAACTGTCTCCATGGTGGTCTATGGGTATACAGATGATAAAGCCGGTGATACAATCAGCTAGTCATTCCAACTAGTCAAATAGTTCAATATATTCAAATTCAAAATATTCTTTATTCAAATGGACTGTATACAGTACTTTCGAATCGCCAATTTTTTAAAGAAGCTACCACTGATTCGTAAGTGTGCCTACCGAGAAGAATCAGCAAGAAACTCGGCGGATAATCTTTTCAACAAAAAAATTATTACAATTTGATGGTTACAAGTTAATTGTTGTGGCTTGGTGCGTAGCTGACTGCAGTTAAGATATGCTACTATCATTCAAATAATCCTCGATTGTATAGTATGTTTTATGTAGTATCATCGTTTTAAGATAATTTCTAAACTTGTGTAAAGGCATGTCTAGACAATTTTGAGGAACTTTGTTATAAAAACGTGTACCGAGACTGAAAAATGATTTTCGGACCTTTTGGAGTCGCAACCTAGGCGATTTTATTAATGGTGACAATTTGACTGGCTCGTTGGCGCATTTGATAGTGACCCTACCTGCGGTTCCGCGGGTTGTAGGTTAGATTCTAACCGAGGCCCAACATTTTCTAACAAAAATTTGTTGGTTCTTCGAGCCTGGGTGTATATATGTATTAAGTATGTATGTACCAGTTTTCTCTCACCCATAACACAAGTATTAAGTTATTACTTTGGGGATGGACGACCGTGTGCATAAGTGTCCCATATATTTATATTTATTATTTATTGTTATTATATTTAATAAGCTTCCTAAAATTAAGGCATACTTACTGTAACGTCATAGTAAATAGCTTTTACCCGCAACTTCGTTCGCGTGGACAGTTGTCGCGTGATACGTTGCTAATAGATGGCGCTTTTCAATGTCACCCTATTCCTGTAGAATTAACAGGATTTCTATAGCCTATATGTTACCCCGGTGTATGAGCAATAATTGTGCCAAATTTCATCGATATATTTTTTAGCGGATTCGCTGTGAAAGAGCAACAAAGATACATCTATACTCACAAGCTTTCGCATTTAAAATATTAGTAGAATATTATTTTTCCGTTCGGAAAAATATTCATATGTGTCGAACAAAATTCGATGTATATCATAAATATACCAGAGGTCACGAAAAGATTGTGATTCCTCTGTCGCCGTTTACGACAACTCGGAAAGTAATGAGGGTGGTCTATTCTACTTAGCCAGATACCAACGTCGGGTCAACTTAACTTAGTCGCCTTTAAGACTCCTCGGTAAGAAATGAGGGTGGTCTATTCTACTCAGCCGGATACCATACGACGGATAAACTTACTTTAATCGCCTTTTACGACACCTCGATCAGAAATCAGGGTACTCTATTCTACTAAGCTGGACACCACACGGCGGGTCAACTTACCTTAGTCGCCTTTTACGAAACCTCGATAAGAACTGAGGGCGGTCTATTCTACTCAACCGGATACCACAAGGTGGGTCAACTATCTTAGTCGCCTTTTACGACACCTCAGTAAGAAATGAGGTTGATCCATTCTACTCAGCCGGATACCACACGGCGGATCAACTTACCTTAGTCGCCTTTTACGACACCTCAAGATAAAATGAGGGTGGTCTATTCTACTCAGCCGGATAGCACACGGCGGTATAAAACGGCATGTAACCGTGGGATAAAAATTGTAAATGCTTATCCTTTTAAAAAATGAAAATGCTTATTCTTTTGTTCATATTAAGGATTTCAAAAGGAACGGAAATAGAAAAATGCTTTGTTAATTGTCTTACTGTGTTGACACTGTTACGTTATTCATACTTATTCATACACGTCATGTATTGAATGTAAATAGCTTCTACATACATATAAACTAGTTTTAGTAACTTAAAAGCAGCCGCCATTGTTGTAAATTATGCATTCCTCGTTTTTGAATACAGCATGTCCCGAATAAGCTGTGGTAGCCCAGCGGTAACACCGTGCGACTCTTTCGAGGTCACGGGTTCACACCTTGGCAGACTTGACAAAACTTATGTGTCTAATTGATAATTGCAATTTATCACACGCTTTTCGGTGAAGGAAAACATCGTGAGGAAACCTGCATATCTCTAGAGAATTCTGGAGATATGTGTAACCTACCAATCCGCATTGGAGCAGCGTGGTAGGTCTTAGCTCCAAACCTTCTCTCCAAAAAACGGAGAGAAGAGACCTATTCTCAGCAGTGGGATAGTAACAGGCCGCTACTTACTTTACTTACTTATGTCCCGAATAAAGTTGTTCTAGGTACGAGTATATTGATATATTGTATATCTTATCCGCCGTGTGGTATCCGGGTGAGTAGAATAGACCACTGTCATTTCTTACCAAGGTGTCGTAAAATACGACTCAGGTAAGTTGACCCGCCGTGTGGTATCCGGCTGAATAGAAAAGACCACTCTTATATCTTATCGAGGTGTCGTAAAAGGCGACTAAGGTAAGTTGACTCGCCGTATGGTATCCGGCTGAGTAGAATATATCACTCTTATTTCTTACCGAGGTGTCGTAAAAGGTGACTAAGGTAAGTTGACCCGCTGTGTGGTATCAGGCTGAGTAGAATAGATCACCCTCATTTCTTACCAAGGTGTCGTAAAAGATGACTACCTAAGGTAAGTTGATGTCAGGCAGGTGGCCGGTCGTAAATAAACCTAGCCAAATTAATCTAACAACATGGTTAATACACGTTGTACTTACCCAGGACAACGATGAATGATGATATTATATTTCTTATACAGGATGTCCCGAAAATCTATTTTTTAATGTAGTTTACGCCGTTAATAGATCTACTATCAGTGTGCTTAGAGCGAATTTTTAACCTACTCGATCGCGTTAGCGTAACGTCAATTTGTATGGCGCTGTAACAGCGGTCACTAGATATCGCTGTCACTAAACGTAGATGTAGGAAGATCTTTTCTAGAGGGAACAAATCAATGAAAGGCTTTCAGAACTTCATGGTTATCGGTCTATGATTTCTTATACATTATTATTTCACCTATTTTTCTTTAATTCATTTAGTGTTTTGGATTTTATCAAAATAAATGTCTGAAAACTTTTAAATTACATATTTTATCGATTGCATTCACTTGAACGATGAAAATTCTAATTAGAATCGAACGAGCCAGTCCATTACACTAAGGAAATGGCCTTCGGACTTTAGTACCGTTGTACGTTATTTCTCGACTTGTACATTAGTGAAAAATCATCAATATATTAATAACAAGTAAAGTTAAAAAGGCATTGAACAAAATTTCATGTCCCATACTGTTAATCGTTCAGTAGGCCCATCGTATGGAGCCATACTGATAGCAGCATCAGGTCATGGTTATCATAAACATGCATTGTCATCAGGACTGGACCAATATGTAAAATTTTAGCTCAATCAGATATTGGAAAGTGGGTCAAATTTAACTTGCAAGATCTTCAGATACAAGTTAAATAAAATCTTGTAAAATATATTTATATCGATTTGTATTAAGTATTTTATATTTTTTTATCGCCGATGGTCTTCGGGTATTTAATACTAGACTGTTCGCGTTACTTTCTCCATAGATTTCATTTAATTACCCAAATGAACAATGAACGATCGCTTTAGTGTGGACACAAAAGTTTAAAGTCGCTGGTGAGTCGCCGGCGATCAAAGTCGCTGCGTGGAGACCCAGCTTTACATATAAACTTCTACAGTTTGATAATACTCACAAATATTGACCTAAAGGTGTTTTCGGTATATATTTGTAATTCTCATCAATACTCTAAATAACGACACGCGTGACAATTCATTTACCGTAATTAACTTACTAAAGCGATGTGAAGGGGAAACTGGATGTAAGGTTGATGCTCGACCCATTCTCTCTTCTCATTTTACTTACGACTTATGCAAAAAGTAATAAAAGTATTATTTTGCTATAATCCGTAATAAAAGAAAATATATGTAACGCTAAATGTAGATTGTACTACCTGATGCATGCAGAATTTGTAAAAACTCATGCACTACTCGCCACCGATAACACAACAATCCACAAGCACACATTCACCACCACAATCTCAACTATCGTTTCGCTACGTAACCGAATCATTTTCAGGAAATGGGCTCCACGACAAAATCGCAAAGCGTGGATCCTATCTCGATGCTTCGGTTACGTGACGAAACGGTCGTTGAGGTTATCATAGTGAATATGTGTAGTGCTTGTGTACTGTGCTATTGGTGGTGGTGTCTTATGATAATTCCGCATGTATAAGGTAAGAGAACAGTTTTTGCTTCCTACACGTATTATTACATAGTAATTAGTATTACATCTTAACAAACGCGGATTATAGTAAAATAATTTTATCATAACTTTTGTACTATTGAGTTCTGTAAAATAGCGCCTACATAAATTATTTGACCACCAGCTTAGTGCGAGCTTTTTTTTGGGAAAGAAAAATTCCTTACGGACGCTTACCAGCCCGTACTGAGAAGGAGTATCCGACTTGCACGGACTAAATAACCTCCCCTTTTCTCGCCTACGTCAGCATGGAACCGCTATTTGCATTACTTCATACAGGCCCATTTTTTCCAATTTTTCTCTCCTCTCTTTTTATCATTATACCTCCTATCAAAGATCCGCTTTTTTTCCACTCAGACTAACTGGATAAAATTCGCCATAGTGCGAGCTTAAGCAAGGCGGCTTTCATGGTTTATGGGAGTTGAAAAAAACCTTGTAACAGGTCGAGTTGAGTTATGATTGAATTGTAAGATATTCTTAACAATATTCCATCAAGATATGAATACAAGGGGAAAAATTCTGACGTCGTCGAGACTTCAAGTGCTCTCAGACGAGGGTAGAGGCACTTGAATTCGGCACCTGCTGTCCACAGCTTTGTACTGCGCTTAATCCATTGTTTAAATATCAAGGTAACGCTTATACTGTAACAATACATCTGAAATTTAGCGTTTTTTGGTGACGTGCTTCGTGGAATGGTGTAGATATAGAGTTTTGAGAAACATAATTTATTTCAAATCCCTCTGATTTATTTTACCCGAAAATTTATTAAGGTTGATGTGGACATAAATAATTCTAAAATTAGAGGAAAGAATCCTATCCTATCCTACAAATATTATATATAATATATATGTAAGTACATAATGTGAGTATGGATGTATGTTTGTTACTCTTTCATGGCGAGTCCGCTGAACCAATACCGATAAATTCTGCACAATTATTCCTTATACACTGGGGTCACATAATATAATAGCTGATATATTTCAAAATAGCGTTTGAAGACATAAGTTTTCGAACGCAACGTTTTTAAGTTATAGTACTGTAAGCTACTGTAAACATCGTGAGGAAACCTGCATATCTCTAGAGAATTCTGGTGATATGTGTAACCTACCAATCCGCATTGGAGCAGCGTGGTAGGTCTCAGCTCCAATCCTTCTCTCCAAAAACGGAGAGAAGAGGCCTATGCCCAGCAGTGGGATAGTAACAGGCCGTTACTTTTACTGTAAGCTAGACCTAACTAATCTAACTAACTGTAAGTAGACCTAAAACCTAAGATCTAGATATATATGGTCAACTCAAATAGCTCTACGCTTGATACTCAATAATACAAATCAAATTAAATAAAAATCTACATTGAAGTAAGCCTTTGCAAGCACTTTTGAATTGTCAAAAATCAATGAAAATCTATGAAGCTACAACTGGTTTGGAATGTTGCTCTTGCTAAGAAGAACCAGCAAGAAACTCAGCGGACAATTTAATTTACTAACTTTTTTACTCACAGTTTCGTTCGCGTGGACCGTTGTCGCGTGTTAGGTTGATAATATATGGCGCTTTCAATATCTATTCTATAGCTTATATTCCCGGTGTATGAGGAATAATTGTGCTAAATTTCATCGATATTGATTCATCTGATTCGCCGTGAAGGAGTGACAAACAATCATCCATACTCACAAACTTTCGCATTCATAATATTAAGTAAGATAAAGTTAGGGTGCATTATTAATGGTACCTAATTACTTAAAATGTTAAAATTACTTAATAAAATCTAGGCTAGCACTAGTTTCATATAATATTTCAAATGGAAACGTGTGGGTGTTTATTCATACTTTGAATGAATACTGCGAATCCAATTTAACGTGAGCTCAATATAGTGATTTCCCTGCAGAGCGGTAAATATTTGGCGTAAAGCATTCACAAATGTAACAATACATACATCGGCAATAACCAAATTTACCCAATAGATGAATCGAATTATAGTGAACTGCAACCTTTGAATTCCAATTCAAATAGGAAACAGCGGAAAATAACATTACAACAAACAACAATGTGAATAATTCAAAATACTGTTTAGAAAATATTTGAATACATTTTGGGATGATTTTGTTTAACATATTTTTTGTTATATCGTACATAAATAACTTAAATATTAGGATTTTTCTGCTCTTATCCCACTCTATATGGATTTTGCACAACATGTTTTAAAAATGTTGTTACATGTTTTGGCTAGTTATTTTACGACCGGCCGCCGCCTGACGTCAACTTACCTTAGTCGTCTCTTACGACCTCAGTAAGAAATGAGGGTGATCTATTCTACTCAGCCGGATACCGCACGGCTGGTCAACTTACCTTTGTCGCCTTTTATGACACCTCGGTAAGAAATGACGGTGGGGAAGAAGGGAATAGAGAAAAAACAAAATTGACAAATTTTGTTCGTGGATCCTCATGATGCTTCGGTTTCGTGATGAAAAGGTCGTAGAGATTGTAGTAGTGAGTGTGTGCAGTGCTTGTGTGGAGTGTTGGTTTTGGTGGCGTTTTGTGATATGTGTGGTGTCCTGCATGATTAAGGTATGTGATTGTTGCCTGCTTCATACACTTAGCATTACATATATTCTCATAACAAAACGCGGATTACAGCAAAATAATTTTATTGTTACTTCTGTAATATGAGAGAGCGAATTAAATCTTGTATGGGGTTCCGTATATTTAAAATTAGTATGACGTATGGAGAATTTTTAATCAATACGCCCCTCTACATTCTGGGGGCGCTTGAAATTAATTGGAGATGTTTCGAACACAAGCCACAAGAAGCAGCACTCGACAAGAATGTGAATTGATTCGGCCTCAATAATTCTACTCTATTTTTAATTAATAACTATTCCTTTGTGACATAATAAATCTCATCACATATTAATATCCGATTGATAGAGTTTTGCTCGGTACTTATTATTGAAGATATAACTTAAGGGTACTAGTAATTGACTATGTGCTAGTAGTTGACCGTTTGTATGAAATTCTATATAATAAGCGTTTTGTTTGTTGTAGCTAATAACAAATAAATTTGTAATTACCTACTGCCATCTATTAACAACTGCCCAAAACCTCAGAACTGAAGCCTTTTTCTTTTTCTTTATATTGCCCGTACTTTCTTCTTCAATTCTTGTCCTTTTCCTTCTGTTACTCAAAGGTTGACTGAATGAGATCCCTTGTAGGGATAAGTCCGCCTTTATACATGTGCTTTTTACTTTTTCTTTCCCTTTTCTAAATATATGTATAATAAGTAATAAATAAATATATTAAATATTTTCTATTAGCTGCAACAAACAAAACGCTTATTATTTAGACATACAGAACGGTCAACTACTAGTGCTCTTACCGAATATACCGTTATGATAAGGGGCTCCAGGGTGACAACGCACATGTCAATTCACCTTCTTTGCCTTTTGCATATTCAAAGACAATCGTAAAGGAAACTGCAGTTGTTTATCGGAGATGACAGACACATTTACCATATTGTTAGGAATCCAGATTTCTTATCTGTGACAGCCTATAAAGGGCAACAGCTGACGTCATTCTCTCTTTTCTCGTGCGGCATTCGTAGAAGGTAGACGTGTTTGGGTGAGCTCTATTGTATTTCGTGTTATTAAAATCTAACCTTAAATAATGGCTATTCGTGATAAGAGCGACTATGAGTTTCTTGCCAGTTCTTCTCAAGTGGATTAGTGCTCTGAACTGTTGGTAAAGTCATTCTATCGTTGGATTTTGTAGTGAAAAGTATTGGTTCACAGTAAAGTGTCCGGCGTCATTCCCTAAACGCATTCGTTTATTTTTTTATTATTCATTTTAAATTTAATTTAGACTTAATTTCTAACATTATTTATACTTTTTTTATTAACATAGTATGGTTCATAGACTACGTAATTTTTTTTTAATTTTTCTTTCGTTTTATAGAAATTTAAAGATTTAACACCAAAAAAATGGTAAAAAACAAAAACATTAGCCACACTAAATCTAATTTTATGCCTGTCTAACATCATATTCGCTACAAAGCTTTGTATTCCATGAGGCCTATAGTTTCACTTTACAAAATGCATAATGTAAGAGGCTTGGAGTCGAGATAAAGCAGTAACTCAATTTTCAGTAGAACGGACTACTGGGGCCGCATACTCAAAACTAAGCGCAGCCTTCAACTGTGAAGCACCAATTTGACTGTACAAATAACACTACACAAAGTAAACAGATATTTTCAGATTTTGACCTTCATTTTTTAGTTTTTTGTGTCATCACTCCAAGCCTATAGTGAGAAAAACTTTGTTAAATTTTATAGACTTCATTTATTTTTACAGCGATTTTTGTCTCTCTTAGGCTGTTCTATTTAGTAATTATTTTATGTAACGAACCAGCAAATGTTTAAAATGCGTCAACTTACTATTCAACTCTGACTAAAATGTTTACTGAAATTACAGAAAATGCCTTTTATTTCATATATATACCTAAAATGATTTAAATAATGAACACACAATAATTTGATGTTTATAAAACTACATTAGGTGATAATTAAATATTAAATTTTATCTTTCAAACTTTATCTTTCAATAAGATGTTTGTTTTGTTCTTGCCAAAGTTTTTGCTACCAATAATAAATTAAGTACTATAAAAACTTGCTTACAGCGACAAGACTGCAATTTGACGCTTTATTCTTTCATTTGTTTTGTTTGTAACAATTATGTACCTATTATGAATACAATAAAGTATATTTAAATAAAATAAATCAATTAAAATTTCTCTAAGGCGTTACACTGATCTTTATCTAAGAATCAAATGTATCTGAAACGGATCCAAAATTAAATGATAGTTTAATCATTGGTCTCTTGGATCCGGCTCGAAAGACCACATTTGAGCGAACTTAATAAAATCAATGAGGGATTTTATACTGGGCGCGGATAGTGCGTCGTGCAAAATAAAAAAAAAAGTATTCGATACTCCGTAACGATTTACAATTTCAAAATTCAGCCTAAATGTTTTTGGCGATAAAATAACTGAGCACACATTTAGCAGAAGCACTCAATAAAGCTCGCCCACCAGTTGAAACAACGATAAAAGACACTTGGTATAAACATTTTGCGTGTAACGAAAGATCTGGCACAGATAAAATTAACTAGGTTTCGTCAGAAAAAATGAGACTTTATTTAAAAAACAATCATCTGTGAAAAAGGAGTGACAGGTTGTTTATACAAAGAACTACGTAAATCTTCAATTCAACACGACCCTTAATATTTACAGTCATTGTCAGGTAAAAGCTATTTTAAGGGCGTCGAATATTTGGGTTACTATTATAATATTCAATACTTTCCCAACTTTGGAGATAATGTCAAGGAGGTCGGTTTTGACCTTTAGGAGGGTCGTCAACAAATCGCCCGTCGCCCAGCACAATAGTTGACAAATTATGAACTAAAAATACTCTCTACTTCCGCATCACGTTATGATACTGGTACAATAAGCTATTCAAACAATAAAAGTAGGTTACGAGCTTGAGTTTTAGTTGGAAACACGGGGATGGCTATTAAAAAACGTGACGTTTGCGCGAAATTTGTTATTAGAGTTTCAATAACTCAGTAATGCTAATGTTAGAATGGTTTATACGAAATGATGGATATTCTTAGTGACGCAATTCATTCATTCTCACAACATGTTATAAATTTTTTTTCATATGTTTTGTCACAGTTTGTCACATGATTTGGCTACGTATATTACGACCAGCTGCCTGCCTGATAAGATAGAAGATAAGTTGACGATCTTAGCGTATTTTACGATACCTCGGTAAGAAATGACAACATGTTTATAACATGCCACCCCACTTAGAGTGAGATATGGGCAGGAGGATAATGATGAATAGATTTAGTATGCTAGAGTAGGGGATTCAGAGTAAAACGCGTCCATTAATAAAATAGAGAAACCAAATGTGGCTATCTGAAGATTGGATTTAGTTATTTGGATCAAATTGTATGTTAGAAAATTTGAAATTAATTTTCTTTTTGCAAACATTATGAAGGTGTATTGAAAAATGTTTAAAATATGTTAAAGTTTAAAACGCCCCATGCATATTTCTCATATATTTGATTAGAAAAAAATAAGTATAGGTCTCTTATCTTGTCTTTTACTGTTTGTTGGACAATCGCACTCACAGGCAATACCTACCCTACTCTATATATAACTCTTTGGAATGATGTAACGTCTAGGTTACGCCTCCAAAAGGTCCGAAAATCATTTGTCGGTCTCGGTACACGTTTTATAACAAAATTCCTCAACATCATCTAGACTTGCCTTTACACAAGTTTAGAAATTATCTCAAAACGATGTTGTTACATAAAGCTTACTATACTATTGAGGATTATTTGAGTGATAGTAGCATATCTCAACTGGAGTCAGCTACGCATCCAGCTGCAACGATTATCTTGTAACCATCAATCAAATTGTAATTTTTTTTTAAGTTTGGCCGCCGAGTTTCTTGGTGTTTCTTCTCGGTAGGAGCAAACTTCCGAATCAGTGGTAGCTTCTTTAAAACATTTGACGATTCAAAAGTACTGTAAACAGTCTACTTGAATAGAGAATTTTTTGAATTTGAATTTGGAATCACTTCATATCTCGACCACTGTTAAAAATTAGAAGATACCCATTTTAATTCAAATACATATTTCTACCTAATTTCCTCAGTACAATGCGTGATGTTTGCTCGAATAAAAATACATTCAGTCATCAACCAAACGAGAATACATAATCATGTAAGCTACAAACCATTACGAAAATACGATATCGTAAAATAAATTGGTCCAGGAGTATCGTTGTTTTGTAATGAGATCCTACTTTATACCAAATGGGCTTTGGAGGCCTTAATGGCTGTTACACGTATAATAGTATAGATATGCAACTTGATTCAGTATATAAACCTGTCGAGAGTATTCATAGTTAATGTATAGAAACCGGCTATACTCACGTATTATTCTATCGGATTAGCCCGACTAGTTTATACGTTATCGCGCTAACATCGAGTAAAGAGCTCATGAATACGTGCCCCGGATGGGTTCCAAACTAGTCGGGCTAACCCGATAGATTAAGACGATGAGTATAGCCGATTTCTATACATTAACTATATAAACCTACTTGAGTAACATATAACTGTAAAAAATCCCAATGTAGTTTTATCTAACATCATTCTTCAGCCCTTATCCCACTCTAAGTGGGGTTGGCACAACATGTTATAAACATATTGTCACATGATTTTGCTACGTATTCTACGACCGGCCGTCTGCCGGACGTCAACTTACCTCAGTCATATTTTATGACACCTCGGTAATAAAAAGGGTGATCTATTAAATGTATATTAAGAAGTTTATAAATATGAACCCAAAGTTCACGGGGTTTCATATTCAATTAAATTTCATATTATTAAATAAAATTATTTATTTAATTTATTTATTGTTATTGCATTAAAAAAGATATAAATTATAATAATAAAAGCATGACAAGCGTACAACGGGGGTTGACGGTTTTTCGGACTCTCTTCGGTTCGCTGGGTGTTACTTATGATCGTACTTAGTTTATGATAATACGGACGATCGTGTCTCAAGTCCGATATAGCCCTCCAGGCGCGTCGCTTTAAGCCGAGGTCCGGCTTCACAAGAGGCACCCTTAAGGCGACGCTCCCAGGATGCTGAAAGCCGCGCTCGAGACTCGCTTTCCACTTTTTCAACACCCCGCGACGCGTCCGCGCTCGCCCGTCCTCCCGATGACGCTGTCAAAGCCTTCAAGGCTATAAGCATTAGTGTGTAAAAAAGGACGATCGTGTGGACACTTGCACGATGATCGTGCCGAATATAGATGATCACACGACCAACGATCATCGCTGATAATGAAGAGCGGGTATAAAATAGTTCATTCGTCATAGTCGTGTTGGTTTAAAAATAACTATACAAACTATAATCGTTATGTATTTCAAACAGTTCACTTCCTTATTTAACCCTTGACCTTGTAGCGATAAAGATTTACGACAAAAGGACACTTAAAATAATAGACTTGTATCTTGAATCGTGACACAAGAATATACCTTTATTTTGTAACCATATGATTGTGCTTTTTTCAGAATTGATGAAAAAAAATTTGTATGAAATTCATAAGACCTGCTGTATTGTATGGATCAGAATGTTGGGTATTGAAAAAGATGGATGAAAGAAGAGTATATGCAAATGAAATGAGAATGTTATGGATGTGTGGTGTGACAAGTTTGTAATAAATACAAAATGTGTATATAATAAAAGTATAGTGTACTTTATACGAGTATATCATAAAAGGAAAAAAAAATAACAGACAACCGGTTAATATCTATATATATACACAACTGAAAATGTTGACCTCGGTGTGAATCGAACCGGCGACTCGCAGTACCGAAATCATAGTCACCTTATTGCATCTTTTTTTAAATCTTACGTGTTACATAGTTTTTTGTTATTTTTATATTGCTATATAACGCGTATTTCACTTGTCTTTTTCCTTCTGTTACTCAAAGGTGCAAAAGACATCCCTTTTAGGGATAAATCCGCCTTTATACATGTGCTGTATTTTCTTTTTCTAACAACATATATGCACAATTAAGAAAGAAATAAATAAAAATTTTGAATTATTAAGGATAACTACACGTCTAAATTGTCGCGAACGAAGTCGCACGTACTAGGTTTGCATAATATCAATAGATAATGCTTGTCTCGCATACTCGAGTCTCAAATGTATCGGATATTGTAGTGGTGCTTTGGACGACACAATATTGTGTTCTCGTTTGAAATGAGAATAGCTGGAGGGCTCTTTGGTATGCTTCAGACGATTGTACTCGTATCTTGACCTTAAACCGCCCGACGTTTCTCATAATGTGAACTACTATTTCTGTTTTAACAATTTAAACTGCCAAAAATGAAACTTTTATACTCCTTGGCATGATGGCGTACGATAAAAGTATGAGATATGTGAGTTAAGTAAAGTAACGGCTTTTATAGTATCCCACTTCTAGAATAGCCAGAAGTGGGATAATATAAAAGGAGGAATGACGCTTAAGTCTAGAATCTGGACATAAGCGTCTTTCCTCCTTTTTAGGAGAGAAGGGTTGGATCTAAGACCAGCCACGCTGCGCCAATGCGGATTGGCAGGTCACACCGAAAATTCTCTAGAGATTCTATTCTCTTGAAATTGCACATGTCAATTAGAAACACAAGCCTTAATAACCGTTCTCACCGCTGAGCTATCACAGTTTATGTATGACTTTGTTTTATGATAAGTATGGATTAGGTTTGCTGTCGCCAATGACTTTCGCTTTGTATTTTATAGCAACACCGTCATGAAACAAGTTTTGCTCCCTTTTGACTGAAATGGTGGCAACACTGTGTCGTGTTGTTTCCGTTGTAGTCTTATTTATTTATTTAATTATGGCCTACCAACAAAATTACATGTATGTTAAACCATAGGTACTTGGTATTATTTGCCAAGTACATATAATTTCACTTATAGGTAGACACAGCATGCATAGTCTTGTTATATATTGCTAAAACGTTTCAGTTGCATGCAGTCTCCGTTCGTCATTCAAGAGAAGTGGATCTCGCAGCGGGAATAGTGCAATTCTATTATATCGTGTTATTGTATAGTATGTGCGCTAACAGGTTTAATAATAATTATTATTAAACCTGTTAGTTATTTTTTACGTACAACTAAATTATACAATTACCCCTGACACTCATAAAATTAGAGTGAACAGACATTATCTAGGCAAGCGCATTCCACCTTGAGTATGCGTCGCTTTCCATCAAAGATCGCGGTCAGGCATCGGCCTCACTATGTTTAGAAAAACGGGGTTCATGGTTGTAACATTTCTGATTGCGTTGTCGGCTGTGAATGTCTATATCCTCTATATCTCTAGAGAATTCTCGGTATATGTGTAACCTACCAATCTGCACTGGAGCAGCGTGGTAGGTCTTAGCTCGAACCCTTCTCTCCTAAAAAAGGAGGAAAGACGGTTATATCCAGATTCTGGACTTAAGCGTCTACCCCCTTTTATATTATTCCTTTTTGGATTCCAGAAGTGGGATACTATGAAAGCCGTAACTTTACTCACATATCCCATGCTTTTATCGTAGGCCATCATGCCAATGCCTTGCCAATGCCTTTTCTTCATTAACAAAGAGAGGAGGCCTATGCCCAACAGTGGAATAGTAACTTTACTTTTTTAAGGCTGCATTAATGTCGTGTATCCAATAAAAGAACATCTAAACACATAAAGTCGCAAGCATCTAATATATGTACTACACATCCGATTACTTAATGAAACAGTCACTGCGTATCACAAAGACACGTGTGAGTTAACAGAGCATATAATGAGAAACAGTAGGTATCAACTGAGCGCAACAACCATAGTCACAAAAGCAACTAAGTATTTACACGCTAGGTATTATTATGAACGTTGCTCATTAGTGACGACATGTTTGTGGGTGAAATATAAAGTATAACACATATTTCGGTTAAATTGATTATTTTCCTATACTATCATTTCACTATCAAAGTTTTACGGTACGGCAAGGCAAGAACTGTTCCCTTCTAATAGCCAATTAAGCTTCACGATCCGTTGCTGTTTCCTTTACTTTGATTTTTTTACGAATCTCCTCATTTCATTCAGAGATACTTGATGCATAGCTTCTGCAGCTTATATCGCTTTTTAAAATTTTTTGTACGGCCTATGGTGAGCAATCAAGTTTTAGATGCATATTTCATCAGAACACGCACTGGTTGAAGAATTTGAAGACCAAAGTTTTCGAACAATAAACATAGAAGAACTAACTTTTATCAAGGAGTACTTCTTCCTCAACTCGATCTCTTTCTCACTCTTTAATATCACTTTAATCTACATACCGCACGATCTTGTGCCGTTATGTATATTGTGATCCCTATATAACCTTTTTTGATAGAAAATCTCTTGTGGTTATCTGTGGCGTAGCTACCGAAGGCTAAACGGCGCAGAGTCCCTGGGCTCTCAAGTTAAGGGTTACCCTCGGACTTTTCTCACATTCGGAATATAAAAACCCGATTCCAGGAACGGTTTTTATAACAGTTTCGTTGGTGGCCTAGTTTATTTTTTTGCACTAGGGCCTTTAATTAAATGGCGACTTGTGGGTAGCATAAATTGCTTAACCGGTGTTGAGAGGGTTACTAATGACTAACCTAAACTCAACGACAAAACCTAATTCAAAAGGGTTCATCATTTTATATATAAGTACTGTTAGAAATTAAGTCTAGATTAAATTTAAAATGAATAATAAAAAATATAAACGAATGTGTTTAAGGAATTACGTCGGGCACCTTACTGTGCACTGACACTTTTTACTACGAAATCCCAACGACGGAATGATTCTACTACCAGTTCGGAACACTAATCCACTTGAGAAGAACTGGTAAGAAACTCAGTGGTCGCTCTTATCACGAATAGCATTATTTGAGGTTAGATTCTAATAACACTAAATACAAAAGAGGCAGTCACAGATTAGAAATCTGGATTCGTAACAGTACAATAAGTACAAACGCTGGTGGCATTTGTATTTCTGGTATCTCAAAATCGAGATACCAGAGCATCTGAAAATCGTATCTAGTCCACTTTCAGAATGGAATACCCGCAATATAAATTTAAACAGATGACGTTACGTACAGTAGCCAGTCATCACATGAATGGAATATTGTACTACTTTTTATTGTAGTTTCAATTGTTTGTTAGAACCGAGGCTCGTCGAGTTTTCCGCAAATACCAAGCTCGCTGATTGAGAGTCGACTCGTTGCTAAATTTCTAATTAAATTTTTTATCATTATTTTGTAAGAAGATATTGATATTAAAAGTAGAGTATCGAAGCGTATGGCATCGTATGCTCAAAACAAAATTTCGAAAAATATCATTCTATTATGAGACTAGACTGTTAACTATACATGTTAAATTAAGAATTGATACGCTAAATATAAGGGAAGAATATCTTTAATATTTAATCTTTCTTTATTTTTTTATATATATTCGGAATCTCTGAAACCACTCCAACGATTTTTCTGAAAATCAGCATGTAGGTTTTATGTAAAAAAAATCCTTTATCCCTGTTTTTAGGCATTAAAAAATACTAAAATTTATATTGAATATAAAACATTTTTTTTGTCATAAACTGTGAAGTCAGAGTAGCTTTCCGGGGAACGGACAGTCTCGAAAAATGTAAATACCTAGGATCTCCAACTACGTAATTATTTTTTCTTTTTTTAAGTTTCTTTTTTTTAATTTGTAAAAAATTACTGAGCCAGACTCGGTCAGCCAAATAATATACTATTATGTGAGAAAAAAGTATGTATATGTGAAAAAGTATATGAAAAGTAAAGTTTATGTACAAGCCAAGTTAGGATCGTCGAACTAGCTATTCGTTTAATTTCCAACGAAATAGTTCGTTAGACGCAGACCTAAATTGCCTCCCACTATTCCCTCCACAACAATAAACCTCGTACTGCCGTTACTGGAACAAAAGCTCATCGTCATCAGGAGTAGCCTAGAATCGTATTGTACCTAAACTAACATACATTTACCCGTGTTATGTATATTAGATTGTATAAAGGTGATATTATAAAAATAGTTTTGTTTGTATTTAGCATCTAAAAGATTTACTGTTAAACGGAATATCGGAGTAGTATGAAATTTTGATCATAAAGTACCTGGTTAGTCGCGCCTTGGTAATTTTTTTAAATATATAAAAAGTGCAGTTAAAAAAATATTACAAAAAAATAATACAGTATTGATTACCGAGTGAGCTATTACAACTATACAAACGACAGTAAAATTAAAGAATATAATTCCAAGCAAAAGTAATACTAAAATTCAATTTAAAAAAAACTCAACAATCGTTTCGCCTCGTAACAGAAGCATCATCATTTGAGTTTGTGATAGTGAACGTGTTCAGTGCTTGTGTATTGTGGTGACGGTGGTGAAGGTTTGTGCATGTGTTTTTAATAATCCTGCATGTATCAGGTATGAAAACGGATTGTCCACTCTAGCATTATATACATTTTCTATTTTACTTCATCGCAGATTATATCTAAATAATTTTATTATTACTTTTGTATTATGGATCTCCGCAAAGTAACACCTACTTCTGTAGAATATATTCTATGAAATTACGATAATAAAGATCTGCACATACGTGGAAGCTATCCAATAGGATTTCTACAATTAATTCTTAAGGTAGGTGGGTTTAGAAAGTCCACCTATATGAACGTTTCGTACTTTCCAGTACTCATCAGGTCAGCCAAGAAGCTGACTATGTCGAATATAATTCTATTTATAAATAGAATTATATTCTTCTATTTATAAATAGAATAAATAAATAAATATAATTCAATTTATAAATAGAATAATATTCTTTAATTTGCTAAATCGTTGTATAATCGTTATCGTTTGTATATTTTAGCAGTTTTTTCAGTGCCTGAAAACAAATTTAAAACTTTTTTTTAATGAAACCTAACTAGATCGATTTATCGCCCCAAAAACCCCATAAAGTGCACCCTGAGTATCACTTAGTTAAATAGAAAAATCAGTACTTAGAAGCTCGCTCTTGCAATCAAAATTGATACAAAAGAATCTGTATACTCTGAAATCTATTTTTATGTATACAATTCTTTACTAATACAATGATAAACATGTTAACCGTACTGTCTGGTTAGTATTTTCTCTGGTTTGAATTTCTATACGCATTGACGTCATAACAAGAACAGACTAGAGATATTATCAAATCCGGGTCGAATTAATCATGTGTGATTGATAATGTCTCTCTCATCAAGATGATTATGTTAATATATTATCATAACTATTAAATCATCATTATATACAATATATATTAAGTATAACTTCCGCTGTGTGGTATCCGGCTGGGTAGAATAGAACATCGTTTCTCACCGAGATGAGGTAAGTTGACGTCAGACAGTCGGGCCTTTGTAAAATAGCCGAAACATGTTGTGTTGAACCCACTTAATGTGGGACAATGGCGGGAGAATGAATGATTCAAGTAATATTACTTTGTTCCTTTGTACTAGTGTAATATATAACGATATAAAATTAAAATAAATTAATTAAAAAAAATATATATTTAGACGAATATTGAAAACATTATCACCCATGTTTATTACAAGATTAAATATTTAGTTATTAATATATTATTAACATTATCATTTTTTTTTTATTAACTTCTAGCTGATAGTCTAGTTTCATTGCGGGATATAAAGAGTAACTAAATTAAAAGTTCCTTAATTCATATAAATGACTAGCAATTGCCAGCGGCTCCGCCCGCGTATTTGGAACCATAAAAATGGTTAAAGTGGGTTAACCTTAAAATCTAGACATATGCTGTCGCGAACTTTTATTTAAAACTTTTAGAGGGGAACAATTTTGTTATACATGATTATTGAATAACTTACACCGTTTACTTAACGCACGCAAACTTTAAATTTTGTAATCGTAATATTTTTTTATTGCTGCTCCTCTTCTATTCATCTTAGCGTGATTTTGTATAGCCTTTCCCGATAAATGGACTATCTTACACTGAAATAATTTTTCAAATCGGTCCAGTAGTTCCTGAGATTAGCTCGTTCAAACAAACAAACAAACTCTTCAGCTTTATATATTAGTATAGTATAAATAGATGAATAACCTGTGTTGTGAAGTTAAATCTAAATCCATTCATTTAATTTATAAGCATATTAATAAGACTTAAATATTTAATGAAAGGATTTAAATTTAATTACACATTTATAATATTAGCAGAATTATTAAAATACTTGAATTAAAAACAAATCCAAATATATGAACAAAATCATGTAGATTAAAATTAGTTTTTATAATAATTTTAGAAGACCATAATAAAATATGGCAAGAAAATATTATTAGATATTTATAGAATTGTTGGCAATAAATAGCTAGCGCCATCTATTGTGATCGACGAGCGACACACATTCGTCATAATTATTCCTTGAATTTAGCACTAAGGACGCGTATGAAACGCATTAAAATTTTCTTAATGAATAGAAGAAATAAAGAATATAAATTTAATATTTTAATAATTTAAAAAGACTGAATATTAGAATTTCTTAAGAAATACATACAGAAACACTTCATTGACCAAACCGTCGTTCATACTATCGATATTACAAACAGAATATATTTTTTATTATAAGCCGGTAATTATTTCAATTAAAATTAGCAGACCAAATCCGGTTAATTAACAATAAACCTAACTATTAGTAATAGGTACTAAAGAATAGATAAAATAATTTAAGGCAAATTTTTCATTGCTAAATGTCAGAGTTCTATGTCATTTGATTCCTTATCAGGTTTAATAATGGACGTAATCTTAGATTTTACATCCTGTTTCATACTTAAAACCTTACAACGCGATAATAAACTGCGAACATAACCTTCTGAGTCGCCATTTTGCATTTGGATACATCAATCACGTGACAATGTCCTCGTTATAAATCTGATTTTTATGATTTCCTACACGCTATAGACTTATTTTACACTAGTATGTTTAGCCAGCTTTGTCGTGCTTAAATTTAAGATATATTAATTACAGTTATAAAAAAAATGCTTCGATCGATGAAAAGTGCACCAAATTACTAGGAGTCTATAGTCCTCTATACAATCATTCTTTTTTATATATTAAAAAGACGAAATGTCCCAGCTGTGGGATAGCAACAAGCTGTTACTTTCCGAATGATATTATAACTTGTTTAGACGAAATTCTCTAATAGGAATGGCGAAAAACAAAAAAATACAAGTACCAGTATCATAGTATACTTTTTCAAAATAAAATTGACATATCTTTTTTATTTGTTGACCGATTGAAATAAAAAATACCCTATATGTCAAGTGAGACTTTCTATTTTATATTAGTAAAAATAGCTTCTAAATCGGATCAGTGGTTTTTGAGATTAGCGGGAACAAACGCACAAAGATTTGACATCTCAACGATTTTATTATATGTATATAGATAGAGGAAGATATAGACTAGATAGATAGATAGATATAGATTTGTGATTCGGAGTTAAAGCACGGTGTGTGCATTAACTCCGAATCACGGAGATCTAAATGAGATGAAAATGCTACATTTATGATTGACTACATAAAACTCATTACGTTATTTCCGCTGTAGGCTCAATGATATCGGAGTCAAGCTGCAAGAAGTTTATCTCTGGTGGTATGATCAGGTAGCACGTAAGCCTCAAAGTTACGTCGAAAATAGATGTCTCAATATGTAGTTCTGGATCCCAGGTCTGTCCTAAAAAGCGCTAACATTATATTATAGACATGGAACGCAATAACTGACAAATCGGATGTACAAGATCGGACAAAGTGAAGAAAATTGAATGCCAAAGATGACTTTTATGTTCGTGTCATGGGGATAAAGTTGAACAAGATTATAAGTATTCTACGCACGATCTCTACATCACTAAATATATTCAAAATAATCGATTATACGGAAGAAAGGAAGGTTGGAGGTTAGCACAGCGTTGCTCCAATGCAGACTGCTAGTTTACACATGTTCATAGAATTCTCTAGAGATATGCAGGTTTCCTGATGTTTGCTTTCACTAAAAACCGTGTGATATATGACGAACATGAATTAGCCACATTAACTTTAATAGAAAAACTCATTCTCAGACATATTAAGATGATATTATATGTATATATATATCAAAAAACGTCGCAGAGACATAGAACCATTGAATCTAAGAAAATGTCCCGTGTAGTCTGAGGCTCAGGCCCAAGGTATCCTACGGTTCAAGGTTTCAAACGGTATCCCTGCAAGTCAATACGGTCGCTTATATAATAAAAATATTCTTACATTGTTACCTTGTAAGAACTAAGTACTTTTTGGGGGTCCGGATTTCTTGCACAACTGTCCTACATGCCTAAAAATGTCTAATAATCGCAGTTTATTAGTTCCAGAAGAATTAAATTTTACTTTAAAGATTATTTATTGCACACCAGATCATCAATTATGTTCCAAAACATTATACAAGGTTCAAAGTATGTATTGTTAACTTAATTTACATACACATCACTTGTTACATGCAATTTCAGCAAGTCATCAACGAAAACAGAGAGCATAAACTTAGTAGAGTAATTAAGCAGCTAAGTAATTTAGCTACAAACTTGAATGCTGGAGTCTGACGGATTTAGAATTATTTAGTAGTATTTACGGTGAAGTTTGTTCAGTGTGCCATACTATAAATGCGAAAGTCTATCTGACTGTTAAACTTAATTTAGAACAATTGATTGAAATTCGGTACAACTGAAACTTATATACCGCATTTATAGAATTAGGCGTTACTTTGCGGAGGTCCATAATACAAAAGTAATTATTTTGCTATAATCTGCGCTAAGGATTTTTATCGCGGATTATAGCAAAATTATATTCTCATTACTTTTGTCTTATATACCGCATTAATACATTTTTAAATTCAAATTCAACTTACTATTTCATGTGTGGTATCCGGCTGAGCAGAATAGACCACCCTCATTTCTTAGCGAGGTGTCGTAAAAGGTAATTAAGATAAGTTGACACGCCGTATGGTATCCGTTGAAGTAGAATAGACCACCCTTTCTTACCGAGGTGTCGTAAAATACGACTAAGGTAAGTTGACGTCAGGTCGTAAAATAACGACACGACATGTTCAATACATGTTGTGCCGAACCCACTTAAAGTGGGATAAGGGCAAGAGGATGATGATCACTATTCTAAATCTGATATATAAGGTTTAGAATCAGTATAAATAAATAAAAATTTCTTACAATATAATTGCATAGACAACGAATAATAAAATACTAAATATATGACAGACATTGTCTATCAATACTAAAAGAGAAAGTTTAATGAACAAGGCATAAACAGATAGTAATTTAATTACTGACAGAAATTTAAATGCGCTTGATAAAAGTGACAGGCAATTAGTGAAAAAATTGACTACATTGGATTAGATTGGATTACTAGTGATACCGACGACTTTGTTCGCGTCACCTTTAGCTTCATTGTAATTTGACGATTCGAAAGTGCTTGTAAAGGCCAATTTGAATAAAGAATTATTTGAATTTGAATTTGAATTTGAATTTAGCTGTTAAATACCCTTAATAATGCTAAATATGTTATTTTGCTGTTTCTAAAAGAAAAACGGATAATATATAGGTTTTTAACCTCTATATTACTCCGGTACATAAGCTTTATTTAGCCGTATTGTATCCGGCTGAGTAGAATAGACCACCCTCATTTTTACTGAGATGTCGTAAAAGGGGACTAAGGGTGTTCTATGAGGGTGGTCTATTCTATTCAGCCGGATACCACACGGCGGGTCGATTTACCTTATTCTCCTTTTACGACACCTCGGCTAGAAATTAAGGTGGTCAACCGGTTTTGTATTTTGAAACGAACAACCGCTGAGTTTCTTGCTGAATCTTCTCGGTAGGAAAAGCTTTCCGAACCAACAGCAGAGTTGACGATTTTAAAAGCACTTGTTTACAAGTTTATTTTGAATTTAATTTGAATATAAGACGTGAGTATAACCGGTTTCTAAACATAAACTATGATTACTACTGACGATAGTTAAAATTAAAAAATAATCGCATGTGTAAGGAAATATCTACTTTAAACGTATAGAATTAAGGTTGAAATACTTTTGTTTGGAAACGATTTCTTTTCCCTGTCGATTATCATTATGATATTTAATCGATTATACAACGGCGGGACACAAAGGATCGGTTGGTTTGAAGAATACTGATTCGATTAGTCGCACCCGCGTTGTAATCGATTCAATGTGATTCGATTAGTCGTAATCGACATACATCTTGTTTGAATCTTGATCTTGCCGATATTTATGCGTCAGCTGAATAAGGAGGTTTCAGTGTTACACATAGCTTAAAGCTCTTTTTCTATTTTCCTCATGCTCTGCAATAGTGGCACAACCAACAAATAATGTTTTGAGATGTAAGTAAGTAAAGTAAGTAGCGGCCTGTTACTATCCCACTGCTGGGCATAGGCCTCTTCTCTCCGTTATTGGAGAGAAGGATTGGAGCTAAGACCTACCACGCTGCTCCAATGCGGATTGGTAGGTTACACATATCTCCAGAATTCTCTAGAGATATGCAGGTTTCCTCACGATGTTTTCCTTCACCGAAAAGCGTGTGATAAATTGCAATTATCAATTAGACACATAAGTTTTAATAGGAAAACTCATTGGTGTCTGCCCGGGTTTGAACCCATGATCGTCTCTAGAGATTCACACGGTCGCACCGCTAGGCCATCACAGCTTCACCTCACACCGAGTCCCAGTACTCGTGTCCAGCGCAGTTTTGAGATGGGTTTAAAGAAAATGCATATAAAATACTTTAGTGTGCTTAAACGAACGTACTAATATTGAATTAAGAGTTATGCCGGTATTGCTGCTAAAAACTTGTATTCTAATACACCTATTCTTAGTACAAAACAATAATAAGAATATAAAATTAAAATTAAGTAATAATTTAAAGTAATTTTATTATAAATTTATAGTATTAGGCGTTACTTTGCGGAGGTCCATAATACAAAAGTAATAATAAAATTATTTTTCTCTATTTCGCGATAAATTAAAATAGAAAATATATTTAATGCTAAATGTAGAATCCGTTTTCATACCTGATACATGCAGCATTCGTTAAAACACATGCACAAACCACCACCACCGCCACCACAATTCACAAGCACTACATACGTTCACTATCGCCAACTCAACAACCGTTTCGCCCCGCAACCGAAGCATCTTCAGGAGATAGACTCCACGACCAAAATCGCAAAGCGATTTGCGATTTTGGTCGTGGATTTAAATTTTATTATTACTTTTGTATTATGGATCTCCGCAAAGTAACGCCTAATTCTATAAATTATTAGGTGTTACTTTGCGGAGGTCCATAATACAAAAGTAATAATAAAATTATTTTGCTCTATTCGCATTATATATATTTTCTATTTTACTTTATCGCGGATTATAGCAAAATAATTTTATTATTACATACTGTATTTATTATTAATTTCATTAATTTTGAATGCAGATACTATTCCAATTCCAACTATAAAAAGTGTGTACCAACGGAGGAGTAATCGAGGATATTTTTCTGGCTTATTGTGTAAAATTACCGTCATTTACTTCATTTGGAGCACATTGCGGAAAGTGCTGCCGACCGACAAAAACATTTCATATAATAGCCTCCGCCATTACCGCGTGCTGGCTAATAATCACATCAACCTTATGATTTTAGTTTTGAAGTTTGTTCACAAAGTTTTTACCTACTTCAGCTTTTATTACAACATATTTATAACTATGTGGTATCCAGCCGAGTAGAATAGACAACCCTTATTTTTTAACGAGGTGCCGTAAACGGCGACTAAGGTAAGTTGACCCACCGAGAGTTATCCGGTTATGTAGAATAGGCCACACTCTTTCTTACCGAGGTCACTTACCTTAATCGTAAAATACGATTAAGGTAAGTGACGTCAGATAGGCGGCCGATCGAAAAATACGTAGCCAAATCATGAAGCCACTATATAAACTGTGATAGTCCTGCGGTGAGATCGTGCGACTCTTTCTAGGTATTCACTAATTCAAACCCCAAGCAGACACCAATGAGTTTTTCTATTTAAACTTACGTGTTTAATTGATGTTTGCAATGTACTCGTATCGCATTAAAGCAAAGAATCGGCCTGTTACTAACCCACTGCTAAACTATGAGCATACGATCTTAGATCAATCGAGCTGTTCTAGTGCAGTTTACACATATTATAAACAAAAGTAAAAATTTTCTTATACTAATTCACCGTTACTGACAACTAAGTGCTACCGCGCATTAAGCCGCCAAACCGCCCAATTTGCCCATTTGGCCCAACTGCTGCGGCCAACAATTCTTCCATAACATATGCAAGAATGGGTATTAGGCGGCCGGCGGCCGCGTATTGGCCGTGCGGTCAGCTGGAATAAGAGCCCCGTGCATTAAACGGCCAAGTCGCCGCGGCCAACTAATAAACAACAATTAAAAAACTAACTTACAACTAATTTTTCCGTGCGCGCACTAGGTGCCAAGCAGCCAGCAACCACGTATTGGTGGTGCGGCCAACTGAAAAAGAGCCCCTGTGTATTAAACGGCCAAGTCGCCGCGGCCAACTAATAAACAACAACGAACAAATCTAACTAATACAACTAATACTTCCGTGCGCGCACTAGGCAGCCAGCAGCCAGCGACCACGTATCGGCCGTGCGGTCAGCTGGAATGAGAGCCCCGTGCATTAAACGGCCGAGTCGCCGCTACCAACTAATAAACAACAACTAAAAAACTAGCTAACAACTAATTCTTCCGTGCGCGCACTAAGCGGCCAGCAGCCACCGACCACGTATTGGTGGTGCGGTCAGCTGGAATATCGCAGTCCACATGTGGCCAGTTGTTCGCGACCAACGATATTAACTATTTCGTAGAAAATATATATGTGCGTTACCTGTCGCAGCAGCCACGCATTTTATACGTACAGGATGGAGTTTGGTCGCTACGTGCCCGTACAGCTGATGCGACCAGGCTCCTGTGAACTGGCCGCAAATGGGGACTAAAGCAAAGAATGGACAGCTTTAATATAAAATCTATATTTGTGTCCGATAAATATAAAGTCATTAGAGCAGTAGGTAAACTACGCCTACATTCGCACTGATGATATTGGATATTTTTGCAGAACCTAGATTCGATTACACGATATGATGTATCCTGAATATGCCAGATTCGCGATCAATCTCGGAGTTACATAACACGGGCCTCGTTTTTACGTGATCGAGTGCTGTAAATAGTTTCTTGTATGTCTGGATATTCAGCAAAAACTCTTTAGTAAAAGGATTAAATTTCCTAATAGTTCATGTTTATATACATAGCCTTTATATAATACTAAATATGCAGTAAATACAGCAGTCCAACTTTCTTGATTGTATGTAGTAAAACATATGAATAAATGCGAAAAAAGAAAGGATTATTCACCTGCTATCTATGGACAAATACAAAATAATTTAGCGGAATTATTATTTTTATTTTTATTTTATTTTATTTGACAAGCCAACAACATTTACACATAAAGGTAATTAAACATAAAAGAAACACTTACACAATAAGACACATAGCATAAACATCATAACAGGCGTGTACAATTAATTTACAAACAAATATGAAAAATAATAAAGCAGTTTAACACCAAACACAACAAACCAAAAATAAAAAATAAAATTAATAATACTAATAAAAAAAAAAACTGAACTATTTAAAATTGATAGTGTTAAAAAGAAGAGGAGAAGAAGAAAACATATATTAAAATAATAACGAATACATCATTGTCGTTATAACCAACTGTTATTATTATTTTAATTTAAGATCTCTGCGTAAAAACTCCAGAGCGTCACGACGGAAGCAGTTTATCCTAGAATTAAATATATTAATATTACGGTTTTTATTATTTAGCAGGTTATATTGACGACAAATGCGATTTAGACATGAGTAATATGCAACATTAGTGCGACAGCGGTTAGTTTTAAATACGTTATAAGAGCAGATTGAACGTTTAGGAATGTTGCAATTTAAATTTATAAAAGATAATAGCGATGAGTCTACGTGATTATTTATTATTTTGTACAGAAAAAGTGTATCAAATAGCTTACGTCGCGTGAAAAGTGGTTCTAAACTGAAGTGATCTAGTCTATTTTTATAGGGTAAAAAGTGATAGTTTTTATGAAATTTGGACATCAAAATTCGTAAAAATCGTCTCTGTACTGATTCAATAGTATTTGAATAAGTTATTTGATACGGAGACCAAATAACTGATCCATATTCCAGAATACTGCGTACTAAAGTTTTGTACAAGTGCAAAAGACTGTGTGGACTTTTAAAGCCCTTGGAAATTCGAAGAATAAAACCCATTATTTTATTTGCTTTATTAATAATACTATTAATATGTTCCTTAAATGAAAGAGATTCATCAAACCATATACCTAGATCCTTAATAGTGCTTTTTTGTAAAAGTTTATTTTTATCCAGGGAATATTCGAAACTACTCGTCAAGTGGGTAGTTGTACCAAACGCACGTGTTATTGTTTTATCTAATTATTTTTAACGAAAAAAAGGAGTTTAAAGGCGTATTTTCATAATAAAATGGTGTTATTGACAGATTAAATGTGCAATAAATATGTGAATATATAATAAACATTGTATTAAGACTCTCAAAACTTTTTTAGTTTATATTGTTCATAAGTGAACTTAAGTTTTTGTGTAGTGCATATACAACGGAATCATTTCAATAAAAGTCAATATATTGAAATTAATTAATTGTGCATTTGTGGTCATTAAATAATATATATAATATATCGGTAAAAAATTATCACATTTATATACGCTTATAGAAGAATATGCTTACAATTTTCAACGGTTAACTATCGAGCACAGTGGCGTATTGCGTTGGTGAGCTATTGTGATACATAGAGAATCGCGACGTCCCAAGGTTCGATCCCGAGGTTTGATGACTTTTTCAAGATTTTATATTTCTAAAAATTATTAAAATACGAACTAAAAATGTCTAATGAATGTTGTGCTTGCAATATAGTAGTGCTGGTAACGCAGAAACGTATTCGTTGTACAAAATGCCATTCTATTTACCACCTCGAATGCGTACAATCTATATCGTCACTACCATCTAGGTCAAAATGGAATTGTCCTGCTTGTACTGGTTCGTCGCATAAACGTGGGGATAAGATATACACCCCCGTCCAACAGAGTATGTCTACACAAAAAGGTGATTCTGATAATAATAGCCCCGCAGAGAACGTCGATGGTACTAGTACACGAGTCGCAAGTAACAAAGATGATGCAATTTTGACTGAGCTAAGGAAACTTCGTAACGAAATGTTTAGTCAATTTCAATTACAAGATAAAAAACTTGATACATTCAACAGTGTACTCGTTGATCTAAAAGGCGAGGTCAGTGATTTAAACTCTAAATTAACAACAATGCGTTCGGAGTTAGACTGTTTTGTGTCTACTATAAATACTCTACAAACGGACATTGAGCGTAATAAATCTTCTATCAACAAACAAAATGATAAAATTAAAGAGTTGGAATCTTGTCACAATGACTTAAAATCATCTATAACTTTCATTTCATCACAATATGATGATATATCGGTCAACATTAAGAAGCAATCGGATGTTGTAACAGAACTTTGTAACTCAAATAGTAATAATAACGAACAGTGGAAGCAGCTTTTATCTAAAGTTAATTTTCTAGAAAATATATCAAGAAGTCACAACGTCGAATTGCAAGCGGTTCCGGAGAGAAAAAATGAAAATATTATTGCTATAGTGAAAAATTTATTTGACAAGCTATCTTTGCCGTTTTCAGAGGACAAGATCTCTTATTGCAGTCGTGTACCTAAAATGAACACTAAATCAATCCGGCCAAGAAATATAATAATAACTCTCCCTTCGCCTAAGCTTCGTGACCACGTCCTGTCAGCTGCACATCGATATAATAAGTTACATTCTGGGGATATGCTTAACTCCAATGATATTGGAGTCGCAGGTGAAAAGTGTTTCATTTATATTACAGAACATCTCACCCCAGAATGTAAAGCTATTTACTCTGCAGCCCGCAAATTTAAGAAAGAAAAACAATATAAATACGTGTGGGTAAAAAATGGGAAGATTTTCTTACGTAAAAACGATAGCAGTCCAGCTTTGTATATTAAAAATCTAGATTTACTTGATAAGTTGTAATTATTACTTTCACGTTCTGCTATAATTCTGTTAATCACATTTTTATACATATTTTATTAAGCTTTTATGTTACTTTTTTATCAAAATGTTAATAGATTTCGCACTAAATTAACTGAATTTTACCTTAATGTCCTAAATTGTGATTATGATATTATTTGCCTAACTGAAACTAATTTAGACAGTTCAATTAGTAACTCAGAGTTTTTTGATAATCGATACATTATTTATCGGCGTGATAGAGATTCCTGTAATAGTGATAAACTAACAGGCGGTGGTATTTTGATAGCAGTAAAAAAGTATATTTCAGTCGTAAGACTTTCACAATTGGAATGCGACTCTGAGTGTATATGGTTGTGTTTAAATATAGGTAAAACTATTGTTAACTTATGTTTAGTATACTTACCGCCTGATTTGCCAGTGGATCGATTGAAGCGATTCTACGTAAAGACTAGTGACTATGTTTCACAGCATGAAAGAACTGTTATTATTCTTGGCGATTTTAATACACCTTCAATTGAATGGACCGGCGACTCGACGAAAGCAGTCAACTATAATTGCATCTCAAATGATCTCAAATGTCGATTGTTATTACAACTTATGTCACTTGGTAATCTAGATCAATATAACTACATTAAAAACAGTAATAAGAGAACCCTCGATCTTTTTTTATCTAATATTTCTAATCTTAAATTAATCCCGGCTATATCTCTTAGTAAAGAAGATATACATCATCCCCCTTTTGAAGTAGACGTTAAATTTAAATTTAATAGTTATTTAACAAATAATAAACCTCACCATATTTTGGATTATAGGAAATGTAATGTAAACTCAATTAAGGAACAGTTAAATAATATTGATTGGAATAACTTATTGAGCGATGCAAATGATGTTAATAATCTTCTTGATATATTTTATGACAAGTTATTTGTGGTTATAAAGAACAATACACCATATAAAAAACATCGCAACAACAAATTTCCGGCATGGTACAGTAGACCATTAATTAGATGTTTAAATGAAAAACGTAAATTCCACTCGAGGTACAAAATGTATAGTAATCCGAGAGATTATGATTCATTTTCCCTGTTGAGAGCAAGAGCTCAAAGATTATTAAAGGAGTGTTACAATTCTTATATTTCGAACGTCGAAAAGTCACTCTCATCATGCAATAACAAACTGTTCTGGAATTTTGTAAAAAGTAAAAGGAAATCTAATTCATTGCCGCAAACTTTAACTTATGATAATAGGACTAGCTCAAATGGTTTTGAAATTTGCCAACTTTTTTCAGACTATTTCTCATCAGTATATGTTTCAAGCAAAAACAAGTCTAATCTTTCTTCAAGCATAGACACTTCAAATAAACAAATTTTTACATTAAATAGATTAACTTTGTCTGAGAAAGAAGTACTATCGAAAATAAAAAACCTGGATCCCAAAAAAGGACCAGGCCCTGATGGCATCCCCCCGATTTTCATCAAACTTTGCAGTAATGAACTCGCATATCCTTTAATGCTAATTTTTAATAAATCCTTAGCCACTGGGTGCTTTCCTGAACTGTGGAAAATTGCCCACATTTTACCAATTTTTAAAGCCGGTAAGAGATCTGAATGCAGTAATTACCGCCCGATTTGTATCCTAAATTGTTTTGCTAAACTATTTGAAAGTATCGTTTATGATTTTATCTATTATATATTTAAACCGCTAATATCCCCCCAGCAACATGGCTTTGTTAAGAATAAGTCCACTGTCACAAATCTTTCTGAATATGTTAATTTCTTAGCGGATAGTATTGATAATAAGAAACAAGTTGACGTAATATATGCTGATTTCCAAAAAGCCTTCGATAGAGTCAATCATTACATACTTTTCCGAAAACTTGAAAGTTACGGGGTACATGGTGATTTATTAAGATGGATAAAATCTTATATTATGAATAGATCACAAATTGTTACAATTAATGGTTTTTATTCTACGCCTATTAAAGTTACATCCGGAGTTCCTCAGGGCTCGCATCTGGGTCCACTGCTCTTTTTGATATTTATCAACGATATCAATTTAGTGATAAAAAATAAATTTCTCCTTTATGCTGATGACCTCAAAATATTTCGTTGTATCCATAACACTCACGACTGCGAAACTCTACAAGCAGATATGAATTCTGTAAACATATGGTGTAAACAGAATGATATGTTCTTAAACGTAAATAAATGTTTTGTGATTTCCTTTACAAAAAAAATAAATAAAATTAGTTTCGAATATTCCCTGGATAAAAATAAACTTTTACAAAAAAGCACTATTAAGGATCTAGGTATATGGTTTGATGAATCTCTTTCATTTAAGAAACATATTAATAGTATTATTAATAAAGCAAATAAAATAATGGGTTTTATTCTTCGAATTTCCAAGGGCTTTAAAAGTCCACATAGTCTTTTGCACTTGTACAAGACTTTAGTACGCAGTATTCTGGAATATGGATCAGTTATTTGGTCTCCGTATCAAATAACTTATTCAAATACTATTGAATCAGTACAGAGACGATTTTTACGAATTTTAATGTCCAAATTTCATAAAAACTATCACTTTTTACCCTATAAAAATAGACTAGATCACTTCAGTTTAGAACCACTTTCCACGCGACGTAAGCTATTTGATACACTTTTTCTGTACAAAATAATAAATAATCACGTAGACTCATCGCTATTATCTTTTATAAATCTAAATTGCAACATTCCTAAACGTTCAATCTGCTCTTATAACGTATTTAAAACTAACCGCTGTCGCACTAATGTTGCATATTACTCATGTCTAAATCGCATTTGTCGTCAATATAACCTGCTAAATAATAAAAACCGTAATATTAATGTATTTAATTCTAGGATAAACTGCTTCCGTCGTGACGCTCTGGAGTTTTTACGCAAAGATCTTAAATTAAAATAATAATAACAGTTGGTTATAACGACAATGATGTATTGGTTATTATTTTAATATATGTTTTCTTCTTCTCCTCTTCTTTTTAACACTATCAATTTTAAATAGTTCAGTTTTTTTTTTTTATTAATATTATTAATTTTATTTTTATTTTTGGTTTGTTGTGTTTGGTGTTAAACTGCTTTATTATTTTTCATATTTGTTTGTAAATTAATTGTACACGCCTGTTATGATGTTTATGCTATGTGTCTTATTGTATAAGTGTTTCTTTTATGTTTAATTACCTTTATGTATAAATGTTGTTGGCTTGTCAAATAAAATAAAATAAAAAAAAAAAAAATAGATAAATAAAAACTAATTTTATTTATTTTTTTTGTAAAGGAAATCACAAAACATTTATTTACGTTTAAGAACATATCATTCTGTTTACACCATATGTTTACAGAATTCATATCTGCTTGTAGAGTTTCGCAGTCGTGAGTGTTATGGATACAACGAAATATTTTGAGGTCATCAGCATAAAGGAGAAATTTATTTTTTATCACTAAATTGATATCGTTGATAAATATCAAAAAGAGCAGTGGACCCAGATGCGAGCCCTGAGGAACTCCGGATGTAACTTTAATAGGCGTAGAATAAAAACCATTAATTGTAACAATTTGTGATCTATTCATAATATAAGATTTTATCCATCTTAATAAATCACCATGTACCCCGTAACTTTCAAGTTTTCGGAAAAGTATGTAATGATTGACTCTATCGAAGGCTTTTTGGAAATCAGCATATATTACGTCAACTTGTTTCTTATTATCAATACTATCCGCTAAGAAATTAACATATTCAGAAAGATTTGTGACAGTGGACTTATTCTTAACAAAGCCATGTTGCTGGGGGGATATTAGCGGTTTAAATATATAATAGATAAAATCATAAACGATACTTTCAAATAGTTTAGCAAAACTATTTAGGATACAAATCGGGCGGTAATTACTGCATTCAGATCTCATACCGGCTTTAAAAATTGGTAAAACGTGGGCAATTTTCCACAGCTCAGGAAAGCACCCAGTGGCTAAGGATTTATTAAAAATTAGCATTAAAGGATATGCGAGTTCATTACTGCAAAGTTTGATGAAAATCGGGGGGATGCCATCAGGGCCTGGTCCTTTTTTGGGATCCAGGTTTTTTATTTTCGATAGTACTTCTTTCTCAGACAAAGTTAATCTATTTAATGTAAAAATTTGTTTATTTGAAGTGTCTATGCTTGAAGAAAGATTAGACTTGTTTTTCTTGAAACATATACTGATGAGAAATAGTCTGAAAAAAGTTGGCAAATTTCAAAACCATTTGAGCTAGTCCTATTATCATAAGTTAGAGTTTGCGGCAATGAATTAGATTTCCTTTTACTTTTTACAAAATTCCAGAACAGTTTGTTATTGCATGATGAGAGTGACTTTTCGACGTTCGAAATATAAGAATTGTAACACTCCTTTAATAATCTTTGAGCTCTTGCTCTCAACAGGGAAAATGAATCATAATCTCTCGGATTACTATACATTTTGTACCTCGAGTGGAATTTACGTTTTTCATTTAAACATCTAATTAATGGTCTACTGTACCATGCCGGAAATTTGTTGTTGCGATGTTTTTTATATGGTGTATTGTTCTTTATAACCACAAATAACTTGTCATAAAATATATCAAGAAGATTATTAACATCATTTGCATCGCTCAATAAGTTATTCCAATCAATATTATTTAACTGTTCCTTAATTGAGTTAACATTACATTTCCTATAATCCAAAATATGGTGAGGTTTATTATTGTTAAATAACTATTAAATTTAAATTTAACGTCTACTTCAAAAGGGGGATGATGTATATCTTCTTTACTAAGAGATATAGCCGGGATTAATTTAAGATTAGAAATATTAGATAAAAAAAGATCGAGGGTTCTCTTATTACTAAATTTGAACTACCTTTACTGATATATTTAATTAAAGTTTTATACATTTATAAATTTTGTGTCTTAAAAAAAATCAAATTTTAAACAGTGTCAGTCAAACTAAAATTTGCAATTTATCACACGCTTCTCGGTGAAGGAAAATCATCATACGGAAACCTGGGTATCTCTAGAGAATCCTAAAGATATACGTAAACTACCAATACGCATTGAAGCGTGTTGGGTCTAAGCTTAGTCTTAACCCTTCTTAAATGGGAGAGAGGAGGCCTATTCCCAGTGCATAGGCCTCCTGTAGCACCCAATCCACCAAGGAAGCCTAGTCCCACCAGTGAGAAAGTAACAGGCCGTTAATCTACTTGTTTTTACTTAACAACACAAATCCTATAGTAAATTTAATGTTTTTCATTCCAGGTTCTACTGGGACCTGTGTATGCTCCTGTTATTGGTGGCCAACCTCATTATTCTGCCAGTCGCCATCTCTTTCTTCAACGATGACCTCAGCACGCGATGGATAGCCTTCAACTGTCTATCTGACACCATATTTCTTATAGATATCGTCGTTAATTTTAGAACAGGTAACTATACAAGAGTATTATTATTCAAATTACGATCATAAACATATAAACATAAAATATATTGGTCAAAATTATTATTCATCTTATAACAATGATTTTCCCTATGCTAAATAAATAATATAATTTAAATTAATTTCACGTAACATAACATAGTATTCTCAAAACATGATTGACCTTGTATCAAAAATGATATATAAATAAATTCGAGGCAACAGAGTTCCGCCGTGTGGTATCCGGCTGAATAGAAACAGCCATCCTGATTTCTTATCGAGGTGTCGTGAAATGCGACTTAGGTATTTTGACCAGTCCTATAGTATCCGGGTGAGTATAATAGACCACCCTGATTTCTTACTGAGGTGTCGTAAAACGCGACTAAGGTAAGTAGTAAGGTAAGTCAGGCAGGTGGCTGGTCATAAAATACCTAGCCAAACCAAGTTACAACATGTTTATGCCGACCTCACTTATATTGGGATAAGGGCAAGAGGATAATAGTCATTACAAAGTTCTCTGACGATCAAAATTGCTCTTTACTTATATTCTAACTATCTACATCTCTGTATAAATAAGCTAATAGCGCTCTGCCCATTTGTGCCCCGTTTCAGACAACAAATTATTAATGTTAAACAGAGGACCAAAGCAATAATTCGCTGGCTCTTTATGAATTTTACATTGCTTACAAGCCTTAGAATTATGCATTTCCCTTTGCAATTTAATATCTAATTTGCAATTTAACATACCAGTGGCCTTAAATTATTATTTTTTTGTACATTTCACCCTGAAGTTACAAAAAATGTTTCTTATACAATTATCAGTGTTTCTTACAAAGAAACTCTATTAAACTAAATAAATTTTCGCTCTACTCAAATGAATATAATTCAAGCTAATAATCCAATCAAGGACTGGCTTATATGAATATCCAGCTATCAAAATTGAATGACAATAGTAGTAACAAGAATAGATAAGAGACCGTTAGTAGATTGTAACTAACTGGAAATTATGTTATAACATGCAAAGTTTTTGTCAAAACAAAACACTGTGAACTAGTACTTCGCCACCGAGGAAGTCAGCATTATGGCTATATTCAGTTAAAACTTACCAAGAACCCTACATCTCGCGTTAAGAATTGACGATTCTTGGAATTGTTTTTGTCTTATCAACATCCAATTCAATCCTGCCACCTAAGAGATATCTGAAGTTGCTTTTTTATCAAACCTCTATATAAAGAAACCCCACACAATACCGACATCCACAATCTACGTCATTTCGTTGCGGCGGTGAAAGAACTGAATCTGATCTCAGTTCTGTCCTATTTAAATCTGAACTCAAAGAAGCCATAAAAAGAGAAGAGTTTGTTGAGCAGCTTTCAGCAAAATTTCGCTTACTTTTCATCAAAGGGTAGCAGACGTACCTACCCTCTGAATCGGCATAAAATAGTTCCTCACTAAGAGCAACACCCATTGTTCAAACTGATCAACTTTTAAAAATAGGCATTATGGATGATAAACATTATTCAGAGTTTATTAACTCTTGGTGCGCCATTATTAAAAAAATATTTCTCATTTCAGGAATAATGCAACAAGATAATGCAGAGCAAGTGATATTGGATCCAAAATTAATAGCGAAGCACTATTTGAGGACATGGTTCTTCCTTGACCTCATCTCTAGCATACCACTAGATTATATATTCCTAATCTTCAATCAGGTAAACGTACGTTGCAATTTGGCCGTGTTCCTTTACTAGTTTTAATCTATCTTTTATGTTGTTGATTCTGTTTCAGCTTGGGTGTTAATTTCTTTTATAGCGAGAGTTATTTTTTTTGTTTATTTTTGTTATCTCATTGTGATTCTTACCCAACTGCCACGAGAACGTTCAACGCGCCATCGTGTTTGGTTTAGTCTCTCGTATTGTAAAGGTTTCCGTGAAACCGTACAGAGGTTTGATTGTCGCACTTTAGTCACATCTTCAATTTTTATTTTTAAATCACAACTATGTATCTGCACGAACTCAATCATTCGTAACCCATATGAATCTGAAGTAATATCATTCTATTTTTTACCCTTCTTCGCTTCATTGCTGTTATCTTTAGGTGATTTCTGATCGTATGGGATACTGAAATCTATTTTTCTAGGGTTATGGCCGTTACTGAGCACATTTCCACTATGTACACTATCTGTTCTTGATATTATTACACTACTTTCTTCTGGTTTCTCTTAAGCCACAATATGATTACTGATATGCACGTAAACATGTTTAAAACTATTACTTTAGACTTATCATCTATTTATGGAGCATGATTAATAATCGCATTTTACTATTGATATTATTTCAATGTTATTGGTTTAAGCTTTTTATTTGTTACATTCTTATAGAGCACGTATTCAGATTTTATTTTTATTTTATGCTGTAATATGCAACACGACCAAATTGTAATTTTTTAACGTACTTTTTATATCATTACTAATATTTAAATTATTTTATAGACAAAGTTAAATGTTACTGATATTTGTGAATCTAATTCAATTTGATATTCTTTTCATTTATAGAAATCCCAGCTTTACTAATATTTTACTTATATATCTTATTCGATATTGATTGTTTAAAACATAATTATAATATGTAAAGTATAATGCTTCGGCACTTTCCTTTAGCTAACTTATTTTAAATCTATAATTATCAGCAAGTATGCATGTTTTGTACACTTCTCATTTATAAAAATGTTAGGTTTTACGTCGATGTAGCTCGGTAACTACGCAAAAGGACAGAAAGGGGAAATGAGCGCTGTTAAAACATTGTTTTGGTGATGTTTACAGGACTTTAGTGAAAGCTTTCAAATTCTTCACGCCGGCCGAGCTCTAAGGATACTACGGTTAGCAAAACTTTTGTCGCTGGTACGACTCCTCAGGCTTTCCAGACTCGTCCGTTATGTATCACAATGGGAGGAAGTATATGTAAGCCATCATATCTCCTAGCTTTAATTTTGTGCTCGTTTGACTGGTTCACTAACACTGCTCTAATACATTACGCTCACATAAACTAACAATGAATTGACACCTAACATTATTTTATTATATTAATATAATATTGGACTAAATATAATTTTGTAAATTGTATTTAATATGATTTAATTGGCGTTAATGATGTACTTGTAAATAACTGTGTGCAAAATTATTAATATAAATTCTAAAATGTTTCTAGTCAGTAGCGATCCTAATGACGTGTTATTGGAGTTTGTTGTAATCCTACTGTACCATTGTCCAACCCTCCACTGTATGTGAGCCCCACCTCCCGCTCTGCACTTCTCTACTGCTTCTCTGCAAGCTTCTTTCTGCCTGAGCACGCTCTCACACGAGATATCTAAATCTATCTTTTTCTTTGCGCCAGTGCCGCGCCGTGCCGCGTCCGCCGCGTCTGCCGCCCCGAACCGTCCCCACATTCACGTGACGTTTGATTTGCCGATTTGTTTTTTTTTTTTGCTTTTTATAAAGCCTTTAGAAAATGCGCTGACGCCGAACATTCTTACCGACAATAGATTTCGTGTTCCACTCGTATAGTTTTTACGTCCCGATCTAAATATCGAATTCCCACGTAGCTGATTCGGTTAAAAAATATTAAACCAAATAGAGCCGACCCTAGAACCCCAAACTTGAATATCGTTCGAAGCTAATTAATGAAATAATAATGCACCACTGTGTACCAGATAATTAGCCACATAGTAGGTGAAACCTCACAGTAGTAGTGTGCGGAGAGTCAGTGAGAAGTGGAGTATGGAGTACGGGGAGGGTGGTGGCGACGTCGCAGTGACGGTGTTGTGTGCAGATGAGCCCGGCACCGCAGCCGAGCGACGAGCCGGGCGCCGCGGACCCCGCCGGCTCGCGCGACCTCGCCTCGCAGGTGCCGCATGTGACTCGCCGCGCTCCCAGTAGAGTAGGGGCCTAGCCCGCGTCCCGCTCGTCTCGGTGTTAGTGCATCCTGTGTGCCCGCACGCGCCCCCAGCCCCGCCCCGCACACCCCGCGACGTCTCCGACCGCCGACCCCGCCCGCGATCCGGGCGCGCCTGGCTCTCTTCCTACTATCTCGTGTTTCTCGCTTGTTTTCTAGATCTTGCAGAATCTCCAAAAAAAGCGCACCGAAAGAAGGGGAAGGCTCAGCTCCGACGTCGCCAAAAAGAAGGGTGACACCAAAAGCAATCTGATCTTTAAGGTAACCTGGGTCGGCGCGAGCCGGCGCGCATGTGCTCGTTCGCCCGCTTAGCATGCTGCCGGCGCCGCCCGGCGTCCTCGACACGCTGCGCTCGCTTCGCTTCCTCTCTTTCGTTGGCGTTTCTGTTTCCGACCCCGTCCCGCCGGCGGCCGCGCGGGGAGCGCGGGGGGGCGGCGGGCAGGGCCGGCCGCGGCGGCTCGAGCCCGCCCTGCCCGCATGTCGCCACGCAGTCGCATGCTCGTCCGACGTCGTCTCACGCGTTCATGTTTTATTTCTCACTGTTTAAAGAACCCATCGGTAGATATCATCGCGATGCTTGAACTCGAGCGTCCTTGTCGCGCGCAGTCCGCACGGCTTCCTTTAGAGGCGAAATGTGCTTAATATGCGATGTTAATTGTGCGTTTCCTCCTCAGTTCCTCAACATGGCGTCGGTGTTCATGCGGATCTTCAACTTGATCTGCATGATGTTGTTGATCGGACACTGGTCTGGCTGCCTTCAATTCCTCGTCCCGATGCTCCAGGGATTTCCTCCAAATTCTTGGGTCGCCATTAACGAGTTACAGGTTTGTATTGATAACGAATTTGCAAATCTAGTTGGAACTAACATATTACATTTTACGCTCTACATACAGAAGTCCCTGGAAGGAGCTGGTGTTTGAGTGACACACGACTGTAAGGAGTGATTTCGTGAAAAACATTTTTACCTACGAAACACATTACCCTAAGCCTCACAGGATGGACCTTTAAGTAGCCTCACCTCTAACAGAAGTGTTGCGCTCAAAGCTACTGATTTTCCACCCTTGAAGACATTTGTATACTCCGACACGCTTTATTAAGACTGTAAAAGCTATCAGGCATACAGCATTATGTATATTCACAAAAAAGGACAAAATGTGTTTTACGTTCCATATAAAAATAAAAGTAGTAAAATTAATATAAGTATATTTCAAAAAGAATCACGCTAACTTTGTATATTACAGGAAGCATTTTGGCTCGAGCAGTATTCTTGGGCTCTGTTCAAAGCGATGTCTCACATGCTGTGCATCGGGTACGGCCGGTTTCCTCCACAGTCCTTAACCGACATGTGGCTCACTATGCTCTCCATGATCTCCGGCGCAACTTGTTACGCTCTATTCTTGGGTCACGCTACAAATCTCATCCAAAGTCTCGATTCTTCACGGAGACAATACCGTGAAAAGGTAATTTCCAAGCTTATTTCACTTCACACTTTTATTTCTAACTCTACAACGCAAAATATGAAGCAATACTAAGAATGAGCTGTTATGAACACCTTTTCTACGTTCTGGGTTAACCAATTAATGAATATATAACATAAAAAGCAAAATATAAACAATGTTAAATCTAAAGTCCCTTTCACGATATCTATATGATGTAACGTCACAAAACTTTCTTTTCCACAACCTCTATTATTGTAGAATATTGGTTTTTGGATATATTTGGTCGTAATAATATCAGTTATCTCGTGAGATGGGTTTTAGGAATAATTGAGATAAATAAATGAATTCATTTAAATGTTACCGACGTCACCACTATCATTTTAACAACTAATCCAAAGGACCTTATTGCCTGTTTCAGAAACTCGACGTGAGTATAAACTGAATGTTCGTTTCGTGATCTATATTTAGATGTTGTTTATTTCACTGTTACATATATTCGCACATCTTCATCATAACATAACCATAACTTTCGCCATACTTGTTAATATACAGTGTTGTATTGTATCGAGGTATCGCTAGCTTAACATTAATGGGTGTTCATGACAGCTTTCATTCTCAATATTTCCATTTAATTCCTGGTATGTCTCTATATCGTACTAACTTCATCGGCCTGGCGTAAATATCTTAACTGTAGATAAAAAAATCGGAGATTACATAAGAGTTAGAACATTTCATACATAATTTTACGAGCACTATTGAGATTTTTCAGCAATCTAATTGGGTGTGCCTATAATTTTTAGGGACTTTAATGTATTCTAGATTAACAGTGGATCAGTTGGATATCAGTTCAGTAATTAGATAACAATAAATCACGGTTAACATTACAGGTGAAACAAGTGGAAGAATATATGGCATATCGAAAGCTACCTCGTGAAATGCGTCAAAGAATCACAGAGTATTTCGAACATCGATATCAGGGGAAGTTCTTCGACGAGGAGTTAATTCTGGGCGAACTGAGCGAAAAATTAAGAGAAGACGTTATCAACTACAACTGCAGATCGCTCGTTGCTTCCGTGCCGTTCTTTGCAAACGCCGATTCTAATTTTGTATCAGACGTCGTCACAAAATTACGATACGAAGTCTTCCAGCCGGGTAACTATGATTTTCTATTCACGAATGCGTTAGATATACATTTATATCGTTATTTACATCCTATTAAAATCGAAAATTGTCTTTCAGGTGACATTATAATCAAAGAAGGAACCATTGGCAATAAAATGTACTTCATCCAAGAAGGTATCGTGGACATTGTTATGGCAAACGGTGAGGTGGCCACTAGCCTCTCCGACGGCTCCTACTTCGGCGAAATTTGCCTTTTGACTAACGCCCGGCGAGTAGCTTCCGTCCGCGCCGAAACATACTGCAATCTATTCTCTTTATCCGTGGACCACTTTAACGCGGTGCTAGACCAGTACCCGCTCATGCGGCGAACAATGGAAAGCGTAGCCGCTGAGAGGCTGAATAAGATCGGGAAGAATCCTAACTTGGTGGCGCACCGGGAGGACGACACCACTTCGGAGGGGAACACAATCAATGCGGTTGTGAACGCGCTGGCTGCGGAGGCGGAGCACGTGAGCCTGTCGGACGATAGCGTGGCGCGCTTGTCCGAGCGCTCGCTAGGGTTGGCGTTGCAACCCTTGCAGGCAGCGTCTTGTCGTATGGCCGGCGTGGCGCTGCCCGGGCTGGGCGTGGCGGCCGCCTTGCCCCGTCCCAAGTCCGAGCACGACTTCAGCTCGGCGCAAGGCCAGCCGCCGCCGCTGGCGAGCGCGGCCGCCTTCCACAAGTCGGACGCCGGCATCGCCCCCTGACGCCGCACGCTGTGCTAGGCCGCGGCCCGACCGATAGCAATACTAGGCTTAGTGCGAGCGCGCGTCGCCTCGCTAGTTGTAGCGTAGACACGAGTATTATAGCTGCGACTTCGCCGGGCGCGCGCCCACCGCGCCCGCTGAATCTCATTTTGTGATCTTATACTTAATTCTCCTGTGTTATAATTTAGGTTAAATTTTATATCATTGACGCTGCGAGGAGGCGGATACGCGAAGTATTCCGGTTGTATAGATATACCTGTTATTATATTGAAGAACGAAACTATTGAATCTTTATAGAGATACCTTGCCAGTAAAGAGAGGAATGATTGTATAGACTAGACTGAAATGTAAAGATATCACTATTTTATGCTCTGTTGGCGTACGAAATATATCTATATTGTTGACGGATGCGTTACGATCGTTCGCGGAAATACGAACTTTGGTTTTATAGCCGAGGTTAGGACGTTCCCGATAGTAACGAAAACGACTTTAAATTATATATTTGAATTGTTAATAATCATGTAAGTTGTGGAGCATAGAAAAGCGTAGATGCGGAGCTACACGCCGTCCACGTTGCATGGGACCGTTACAGTAGAAAAAAATTAAAAATCTTCAAAAATGTGCCATAAGGTCACGTGGACGACGCGCAGCGCGCAAGGCGCGGTGATCGCGCGCACCGCGCTGCACAAGCGACGCACAATGTAACAAACCTCACAATTCCATAGCACGTGAACGCTTTCTTATTTTTAATATTAAGTAGTATAACTACCGATATCAGACACGCCGTTTGTCTCGGTTTCCTAAGTAGAGGTGGATCAGTAGCGCTTCGAACCGTTTCTTTATGTAAATATCGTAATATTAACGAGGATTCGCCTTTAGCGTGATTCGTTTTATAGAAGTGATAGGGGACGCTCGTCGGAGCGGTCCAGTCAATTATCGCGCGAGACGTCTCGTTTCTCGATGCACTACAATACTTCGTACCTTGTTTTAATTGTAGGTGAAAATAATTTATTGTCGATAGTGATCATTTAGTAGGAGTAAGTAGGCTGAAGCGATAAAAAATTCGGACGAAGTACGGTTATGTGATAGAGCGGCCGCGGGCTGCGAGCGCGCTGCCGCCGCCGGCTCGGCGATACTCGACGTATAACGACCATAGATTATACAATGACGACGAATACTGACATAGACACATGCATGAACGACGCTTACACTTCTTTCTGGATCTTATTTTTATTCTATCTATAGATTTTATTCTGTAAACTTTAATGCGATTAGTAACTTTGCAAACGCTTAACGAATTTTTAAAATTTCTTAGCAATAAATAGATAATCGCAGCGATTGACATATCGTACGGTTAGAGTAGAGTAGTCGTTGAGCCGACCGCCGCCGGCGCCGTATCTTTGGCACGTTTTCATCGTTGACTAATTCTTATAGTGTCATGACAATTTGTAAAGATAATTTTGCAAGTGTTGACTTTTTAGCCAAAATATAGTTAATGAATGACGAACCAATACGCAGTAGCTTATAGTAGATGAATGCAACCTAGTTCTCAGTTTTGGCGACTAACACCCACGCACGTTGTGTACTCATTAAATATATATACGGTTGACCTAAACAGAGTTGCGTCTGTCAATTTATCTACATACAGATTATTGCGTTATCCCCAGAGGCATTTATTTATTGTTGTTTTATCTAACATTACCGCTTTTGTAAATTATATAAATTTTATAGGAGAGATCTATTTTTATTGTGAAGTTGAGCTGCTGAATATAAGTAAAGAGAAACCTATATAAAATCAAGAGTTTTTTTTATTGATACTGTTAATTATTAAATAGTTATATTATACTGATTTCTGGTATCTATTTTCACCAAAAGTGCTCATCGCTGTCAAAAAAATTAGAGGAAATGCATTAAAGAATGAGAAAAATATATGTTGTTTTATTCCCTCCTATCTTTTTTGATACATATACACTAATGAATAGAAATTAAAGTAAGACAAATATATCGATTTTTAAGCATTATAAATAGATTAAAAAAAAACAATTATATATTCTTTAACCTTTTTTTCTTGTTTTTAAAAATATAAGCGTTGATAGCTTAATCAATGTAGCTAGACTACAAATTTTAATCAAATTTTGAAAATTTATCAAGCATGGTCTTTATTCTAATTAATTATTAATATACAAAAATCAACTAATCAGAAAAAAGCGATTATTAATAATCGATTGACACGAATTAATCGGTTTTTTATAAATCGAATTATTTTGAAGGAATAAAAAACGATTATTTTAATAATCGATGCCATCCCTAGATTCGACTAGGGTCATTCTAAAAAATATATTATGATTTCTAAAGTCTATGATAGTTTCTAAAATTGTCACTTGGCAGTAGGGATCCCTCCCTATCGATGTTATCTTAAAAATCAAGAAAATGAAAAAGAGCATGATTAAAATAATCGATTTTTATAAAAAAACAGAATATCAAAAACGATTATTTCAAAAAATCGATTATTATAAAAATCGATTATTTTTTTACATCTCTATTTGTCAGTAAAACTTTCGTGTTACATGTCTGTAATAGAAATTTCGTGGTGTTTTCTTACGGTTCTTGATCTTGATTGATATCAATAAACAAATAGGCAATTAGTAAAAAATGAGATATTTTGTGTAAATATAGGTATTTAAAGTAATGCGGTAGAATATCAGTTCAAGATTTTTAATAAGCGAACTACCTGATAATAATTATTTCATTATGTCCACTAGAAGAGCTAGGATTAAAGCTGTTACTTCGTTGCCACCAAGAAGAAAAAACAATGGAAATGAAAGTAAGGCAAAATTGACTTTAGAAAAGAATACCAAAAGCCCCCGTCCAACTTCAGAAGAGATTAATTCGCCTCGTACAAGAGATTCAAAAGAAACCGACAACCATACTAAAAATACCATAGTTGGGACTCCAGTTGCATCCTTAACCGTCAATAAAGAAGTAACACCTGAAATTTCAGCTAAAGAAACTTCCAGTACCATCTCTGTAACTCCTGAGAAATTACAGACACCTGGGTTAAAAAATATTTCCACTATATTCGCATCCCCTGCTAAAAGGAACAGTCCAAAAAAAACGTTCGCCTCACCGATTGCTCCATCTCCGAAGGTTGCCAAAAATTTAGATCTTCAAAAATCATGCAACACAATAAACAGACCTACTCCCACTGCTCAGAAAATAAGTGAAAGTAATGAGTTACAGATAACAGACAGTATTGTAAGCAAAATAGATTATAGTAGTGATAAATATAAGAAAAACAAGGCAAAGGATGGTAAGATATTATTATAAATGTGATATTATGTATATTATTATGAATATAGTGATAAAGCTGTGATAGCCCAGTGGTGCAACCATGTGAATCTCTAGAGATGATCATGGGTTCAAACCTGTGCAAACACCAATGAGTTTTTCTATTAGAACTTATGTGTCTAAATGATAATTGCAATTTATCACATGCTTTTCGTCGAAGAAAAACATTGTGAGGAAACCATCATATCTCTAGAGAATCCTAGGGATATGCGAAAACTACCAATCCGCATTCGAGCAACAAGAAACTCGATGGTTGCCAACAAAAAACTCGGCAGTTGCTCTTTTCAACATAATACTTATAACTAGTTACATTAAGTCGTTAGTGTCTTGTACAGGGTCGGACAGTGGCTACATCTAAGCATTCTTATCATCTAATTCTCAACGGTATAGAAGCCTTTAAGTGTTTTTAGACTGCTATGGGCTAATTGGGCTGCAATAGGCTATCAGCTAATTTAAATAAAACATAATATAACTATATGTTTGTAACATGTACTGACCCTACTTAGAGTGGGATAAGGGCAGGAAGATGACTTCTGTTATGAAGTTTTATCACCAAAATGTTTCAGATTACAACATACCGAGTGTTCCTGATAGTCCTAACGATGAAGCAATGGATGGTATAGTTCCTTTACAAAATACAGCTACCATACCTAAACCTATTGATGTTCTAAAAAGTGAAATCATATCTGAAAATGCTGAGGTTCTTTTTGATCCTATTATACCTCTACCTTCACCGAGTAAAGTACGTCCTAAGCTGCGTCCGGTGCCTAGATTGGATAGAATACATCGAAGAAATAGTGTTCAGGTAGTATTATAGCATACATTTCAAAACATTTTTAACCAATTTTCTGTCTTATCTATACTTATAATAGCTGATTGTGTTTGTTCATTTACCTTACTTTGATGTTTAATATACATATTTTACACTTAGTATGAAAGTGACCAAATTTAAAATAGTTGTTTAAAAAAAGTGTAGTGCCTACAAACCTTAGTGTTAAAGTGACCCATATATTGAAGAAGAGTGAAAAAACAATTGTTTTTCTAACACTCCATAGAGAGATGTCATAAATGACAATAAAAGTTGATGGTTAATTTATATCATATAATTTTAAATCTATACTAATATATAATGCTGAAAAGTTTGATTGTTTGAACACACTATTCTTAGGAACTACTGGGCCGATTTGAAAAATTATTTTAGTGTAAGATAAACCATTTATCGAGAAAGGCTGTAGACTATATACCATAATGCTAAAATGAATAGGAGAGGAGCGGCAATATAAAATATTGTGAAAATGCCAAAATTTAAAGGTTTTCTTGTGTGTGCCAAGTAAACGGTGAAAGTTTTAAAAAAATCTCTTATATATCTCATGGGGGCAAAGCTGCTGACACAGTTAGTGAAACCATAACACTGATACCGATATGTTCATATTTTAAGGGTAGTGCAAGTGAGTCAGAGGACGAGAGTCGTCGAGGCATCCTCAATTCAAGGGATCGGCAAACACATGAGGTGCACACATTGCAGTCTTTACCTAATAGGTACGAATTTGTTATATTTTTTATGTTAGTAAATTACAGTACATTACACAATTATACATGTACACAATTATAGTACATGTTTCTAAGCTCAATTCCGATAAGTGCATATTAAATACAGGCACAAAAGTAATGAAATTATAATTTTACTTTAATCCGCTATAAAAGAAAATATATGTAATGCGAAATGTACAGTTCTCATATTTTATATATGCAAAATTCGTAAAATCTCGTGTATGAGCCGCTTTGCATGTTTTTAAAAGGAGTATCGCCAGATTTGATGAATGATAAGAGAGAATGGAAAAGAATAACATATTATGCCGACACCATTTAGAGTCAGATAAGAGCTGGAGAATGATGATGACTTATAAATCTGCTAAACCAGTGTCTCCCAAACTTTTTTTGCCCAATCCCACCTTAAAAATTATTTTACGCCCTAATTGTACATAAATTTAACATTATATAATTGTATTCTCTTCATAGTACACACAGAAATATTAAACTGAAACAAAAATGGTATTTGTTACACTTTATTAATGGTATTTGTAATGCAAAATAAAATAACTTTACCATTATATTTGTGTCGGACCAACCTTTTCTTGACTTCTTGATTATAACGTGTAAGTTACTATCCTTAGCTTACGTGTTATATGTAAGAGATCGCTGTAGGCGATATATATCGCCTAACTTATTCCTCTTTCAGGCAACCAGATGAAAAAGATCTTTATTGAATCTTACATTATTGTGCATTACATAGATGAAGAAACCGTATTAAGTTAGAAGGATAATTTATATATATAAGATAACGAAGGTGTTCATTTAAGGAACTCAAATGATAAGTTTTCAAAAGAATTTGCATTTTTCATTAGCAGTAAAATGTAGCATTGAATGAATGAATGTTTTATTTGGTACCAAACATTATACTATTAAAACTATTAACAAATAAACTTTACTTAAAGCAGACAAGCACAGTTATGATTATAAATTAACAATTTATCAAAAAACAGTATAGTATTCAATATTCAATAGTAACAGTATAGTATAGTATGTAACAATTAATCAAAAAACAGTATAGTATTATAACATTGCATTTAAATGCCCCATGGATTAAGTTATTGTCCATCCTTAACAATGTAATTGCCCCCCCCCCCCTCCAAGTGGGGCGTGGGCCCCGCTTTGGGAAACACTGGTCTAAACCTTTAATATTATTTCAGGGATGTCAGTCGTGTTAGGAACGACTCTGTTTGCTCGAGTGTCAGTCAGGTGACGAATCAACCAATGCCACCGGCTTCACCAGTTAGAGATAGACAAATTCCTAAGTAAGTGATAACATTATTATTTTTTCTAGTTTATTAACGGTGGTTGGGCGTATTTTGTAATACATGTCACTGCCACGAACTTAGTGGTGAGTGACAGTGGTGAAGTCGCGCGACCAATCGAATGGTCGAGCTGCAGCCGCCATTGCGGTTTATCGCCGCGCCGCAACCACCATAACGCTTGACACCGCCGAGAAGTCAAGTCCGCATCGCTTCTCCGCATCATCGTTTTGTACCGTAACGGTCATCCGCGCCGCGCCTTCTTTGGATCCCGAGAGATCTAGAGCAGGCTACCACCATACAGTCCACAACCGCTAAGGTAAGTGCTTTGACTTGTTGTTGCAATACACGCCTTATCCGCAGGGGAGAACATAGGGTCGCGGAACCGCCCCGCGGGTTTACCCACCATTTGGTCTACTTCGAGCCTGGATGCGATTTCTATGTTCTATTACCCATTTGTATATTCTATATTTTCATTCCGCTGTTAAAATCTCTTATTTTTCCATAATCAGTATTATAGAACCGCGATTTAAAGTTATTTGCCCCATTGGCCATTTAATTGTTATAAAAATATTCATTAATCTGTGTTTAAATAACATATTATTGTATACACCGCGCTTACATATTCATTTTTCGCTTAACCGTTATCCGTTACGTATAATATTTCAAATTTTTCGATTTCAACTGAAAGCAACAGCACAAAGGTATCAAGATGGCTTCAAAGAAAGGTGACTTTTCAGAATGTGCAAATACTAGTGAATGTGATTTAGCTATATTAGAAGCTAAGAAGCAGTCATATTTTTTACGAATTAAAAGCATTCACTCGTTAATTCCTGAAAACATTGAGGATCCCACATGTTCTTTGTTTTTAAAAAGGATTTCAAATTTAGAAAACGTTCGATCAGAATTTAACCGCTTAGTGGATCAAATTAATAAAATAAATTTATTAACGAATCCTAAATACTTAACAAACTTCGAAGCGATATGGGCTTTCGAAGATTTTTATTGTGAAATAAAGGATGCCGCGCAGAAATATAGTCCCTCTTTATCAAATAGTTTATCGTTGAAAAATAGTAATAATCATAACATTACCGCAAGTTGTATACGTTTAGAAAAGTTATCCGTTCCCGAGTTTTATGGCGAATACGAAAAATTCCCTATGTTTATTGAGTCATTCAACTCGATGGTTCATTTTAACGATGAATTGACAGATTCTTTACGCATTCGTTATTTAATCGCTAAATTAAAGGGTAAATCAGAAAGTATCTGGCTAGGTATTAATCCCACGGCGGATAATTATTCACTTATTTACAACGCATTAGTCGATAAATATACTGACAACCGAGCAATAGCTGTCAGTTACATAGAAAAATTATTAAACTTAAAACCGCTTCAAAACACCACTGCACCGCAACTAGATACTTTTATCGATACATATTCGACATCTATCGCCGCCTTAAAACAACTTAAAATCGACGATCTATTAGATTTCTTATTTGTGCATCTCGGTTTACGAAAATTAGACGTCGAAACTGCAAAACAATTCGAAAACAGTATAAGAAAACAATGTTATCCGCAGTACTCAGAGTTCGTTATATTTCTTCGCGAGCAATTAAAAATATTGCAGAGAACGGCGAACATTTCGAATATTACCACCCGCGTCAAACATAGTCATTCCAACATTGTTTACAATCCGCACTTAAATCCCGCTTCGTATATTGTCAACGCACCGTCCACAAGTAATATGCAAACTATATCGCGTAGATGCTCGCTCTGTAAATCGACCGAACACTTTCATTTGTTTTCTTGTCCCGTCTTTGATAAACAAACGCCGCACGATAAACACAACACAGTTAAGGATTTAAAGGGTTGCATTAACTGCTTAAGTACGCGTCACACATTATCTAGTTGTCGTTCGAATTCTACTTGTAAAAACTGTAATAAGAGACATCATACATCACTGCATTTTACTAGCCCGCGTACTGATATGGTCGGGGGGGTTGTTCAGTCTGTGCAAGGCGCAACGGAAGCGCACGAACGTCACTGCGAACGGCTCATACCTTCGGACGATAAACCGGTTTCCTTGCATAGCAATAGTATGTCCGCGAGCACTAGCAGTGATAATAAGATAGTTTTATTAGGTTCCGCGATTGTTTACGTATTAGATCGAAATTCTATTATGCGACCGATTAGAGTACTCGTCGATATGGGCTCTCAAAAACATTTTATAACGAAGTATTGTTGTAAAAGGCTTGGTATTAATATTAACCAACCGACTGAAAATATTTCGGTAAAGGGAATAGGAGATAACTCACAATCGGTGCAAGGTTTATGTAATGTAACATTATATTCGCGCTTCAATAAGTTTCAACTTGACCTTCAAGCATTAGTTTTAAATAAAATTTCAAGTAATTTACCGCAGACTGTTGTTGACCGCTCTTCATTAGATTATTTGTTTAGTTTACCGCTTGCTGATGATAAATTTTTCCTACCGGGTCATTTTGATATGTTAATTGGTTCAGAGGTATTTGCTAAAATATTAAAGGGGAATAAGGTGTTAGGTAGCTCTTGTACTCCAGACGCGTTGGAAACAGAGTTCGGTTACATCATAATCGGTTCAGCAAAAATTTTAAAAGGCGTTGCCGAGTCATCTACCGCTAGTAAATATATCGCGTATCATTCTTACGTCTGTAATACAGAGAATTCAATGGAAAATTTGATGAATGAATGTCTAAATGTGGAAGATGTTCCTAGCATACAACATATGTCACCCACTGATAAACAATGCGAATTAATTTATACGCAAAACTTTTCTCGCGATAATACTTTGGGACCGCTTGATTCGTTTCATGCTGTTGACATTTCATCTGAACCGCAGTCATTACTTAAACGCAAATATCTGTTGGATGGGATTATTAAAGGTTATTCGTTAAGATGGAGAAATGAATATTTAACGTTACAAAACCGACAGAAATGGAACACGCGCACTGATCCTATTACAGTAGGCACAGTTGTTATTTTAAAATCGGATATTTTGCCGGCATTCAAATGGCCCATCGGTGTAATAACCGCTGTTCATCCTGGGTCTGATGGATTAGTCCGAGTTGTTACTGTCCGCACCCGAACTGGCACATATCAAAGGCCGATTGTGAAGGTCTGTCCGTTACCAACACAATAATTTTACTTATCGCATTTTCCCCTTTTTTGTATTAAGTTATTTTCCGCAACTTTATATTTATTTTCGCATTCCGCAATTATTTTTTTTCGCATACCGCAATTTATTTAATTTAACCCCGCATTTTTTAGTTAAATCCCGCATTCCGCATTTTTATTTAAGCGCATTCCGCATCTACGCCCATTTATCCTTCAAGATATACATCGCATCCAGGATTTAGGAAATTCTACCAGGCTTCCTATTTCTTTAGGAGACCTCATCTCTCCTAAGGTCGGGGGGATGGTTGGGCGTATTTTGTAATACATGTCACTGCCACGAACTTAGTGGTGAGTGACAGTGGTGAAGTCGCGCGACCAATCGAATGGTCGAGCTGCAGCCGCCATTGCGGTTTATCGCCGCGCCGCAACCACCATAACGCTTGACACCGCCGAGAAGTCAAGTCCGCATCGCTTCTCCGCATCATCGTTTTGTACCGTAACGGTCATCCGCGCCGCGCCTTCTTTGGATCCCGAGAGATCTAGAGCAGGCTACCACCATACAGTCCACAACCGCTAAGGTAAGTGCTTTGACTTGTTGTTGCAATACACGCCTTATCCGCAGGGGAGAACATAGGGTCGCGGAACCGCCCCGCGGGTTTACCCACCAAACGGCCTGGAATCTAGTCTTTTACGGCAATGTGATAACATTATTTACGTATTACCTTAGATTAAACAAGTCAAGTTAAAATTGCTTTTAGCAAAATCCATGTCCCTACTGTTAACCGTCGAGGATTTCCCTCATCTGGAGTCAATCCTGGCAGCATCAGGCCATGATTATCCCATAATTTAGCTAGGTATTTTACGACCAGCCACCTGCCTGACGTCAACTTTCCTTAGTCGCCTTTAACGACAACTCGATAAGAAAGAGGGTGGTATATTGTATTAAGCTGGATACCACACGGCGGGTAAACTTACCTTAGTCGTCTTTAACGACAGCTCGTTAACAAATGAGTTTGGTCTATTCTACTTATCCGGATACCACACGACTAATCTCTTGAAACTTATATGCCTAATTGATATTTCGAAATATCAACAGTGGAATGAGTTGTTAAGGTTTGTTCACGCTGTTTTTTTTAACATTAAATAATTTAATAGGACAAAACGCCAAGAAGAAGCTAGACGCAGGATGGCGATGCGTCGGCGGAAGGAGAACACAAAACGAGAAACTCTCACCATGTACGACCTCATATTCTACAATCCCACTACAAATCCGATCGTGTGAGTATTCATGAGAAAACAAGTTGTCAAATCAAATCAAATCAAATACACTTTATTGCACATAGAAAAATCTAAAACGAAATACAAAAAGAAAAATAAATCATAGTAAATAAGATGACGTACACGATATACAAAAAAAAGCATAATAAATGAGTCTTCTCTCTGTGTGAATTTCTAAGTTAATGAGTTGTCTTTAGACGACAAGACTAAAGTAAAACTTCTAATATCCTAATCTATACTAATTTATAAAGCTGTAGAGTTTGTGTGTTTGATTGATTGAACGCGCTAATCTCAGGAACTACTGGACCGATTTGAAAAATTCTTCCAATGTTATATAAGGCCAAGGCTATATAAAATTAACTATAAGCTAAATGTTTGTGTTAGAAGTGGGTTCACATGGGTAGTATAATGGCCGGGATTCGAACCCACAACCTCCATTACCCTTCCGCTAACGTTGAATTTATAGTGCATATCCTTGACTTCTGTTCAACTAAAAATCAATAGTGAATGCCTTTTGTCTTTGGAAAGTACCTATGTTTCTAGTTCCCTAGTGTTCATTTCAGTCCAAATGAAGATGAAATGAAAATAAAAGAAGCGAATGAAAAAAATGAAGCAGAGAGGTTGATTCAGGAAAAAACGGTATCGCCTTTGAAGCCAAAATCACCGGAAAAGACGCCGGAAGCTGCCCCCGTACCGCAAATCAAATTGGGACCAAAAGGCGAAATTATTCTCGACGAACAAAGCTTGGTAATGTATAATTTAAATATATCCATCTTGACTGGCTCGTTGGCGCAGTGGGTAGTGACCCTGCCTTCGGCGTTGCGGGTTCGATTCCCGCCGAGAGCCAACATTTCCTATGAATGAATTTATTCGTCTTTGAGCCTGGGTGTATATTTGTATTTAAGTATGTATTTAAAAAATATATAAGTATATATTCACCAGTTTTTTTATTAAAACTTATGTGTCTAATTGATAATTGCAATTTATCACACGCTTTTCGGTGAAGGAATACATCGTGAGGAAACCTGCATATCTCTAGAGAATTCCGGGGATATGTATAACCTACCAATCCGCATTGGAGCAGCGTGGTAGGTCTTAGCTCCAACCCTTCTCTCCAAAAATGGAGAGAGGAGGCCTATGCCCAGCAGTGGGATAGTAACAGGCCGTTACTTACTACTACTTACAAATTATTTTCGAAATAATATTCAGGTAATCAAACGAACTGAAAGTGATCGTCAAGTGTCATCAGTCGTTCACGAAGGCGCTTGGGGATCTGGTGGTAATTACCGGAAGTACAATTTCAATAGATCCTTGGGCTGGACCGCACCGGAAACAGTCAGGTTCTACCGGGCACTGGCCGCCTTGGGAACAGACTTTACCTTAATGGCACAGTTGTTCCCCGACCGCACGAGGAAACAACTTAAAGTTAAGGTAAGTTTTGAAATAACCCCTTAAAAGCCCAAATCTATACTAATATATAAAGCTGAAGAGTTTGTTTGTTTGTTTGATTGATTGATTGGTTGTTTGAACGCGCTTATTTCAGGAACTACTGGACCGATTTGAAAAATTCTTTCAGTGTAAGATAGTCCATTTATCAAGGAAGGCTATAGGTTGTATAACATCACGCTAAGATAAATAAGAGAAAAGCTGCGATAAAAAACAGTACGAAAACTGCAAAATTGAAAGCTTTCCATGCATGCGCTAAGTAAACGGTAATAGTAAGGTAGTAGGTAAAAAGTCAGGAAGTTTGAACTATCAAACTTCCTGAGATTAGGAAGTTTGATAGTCCTTTTAATGAGGAAGGCTATAGGCTATATAACATCACGCTAAGATAAATAAGAGAGAAGCTGCGATAAAAAACAGTACGAAAACCGCAAAATTGAAAGCTTTCCTTGCGTGCGCTAAGTAAACGGTAATAGTAAGGTAGTAGGTAAAAAAGGAAGTTTGAACTATCAAACTTCCTGAGATTAGGAAGTTTGATAGTCCTTTTATTGAGGAAGGCTATAGGCTATATATCATCACGCTAAGATGAATAGGAGAGGAGCAGCAATAAAAAATGGTTCGGAAACGGCAAATTTTAAATCTTTCCTTGCGTGCGCTAAGTAAACGGTGAAAGTTATCAAAAATCATCTATTACAAAATTGTTTCCCTCTAAAAGTTCTAAATAAAAGTCCACGACAGCATATATATAGCTTTTAAAGTTAACCCACTTTAACCATATTTATGGTTGTCAAAATACTTGATTACGGTTTTAATCTTTCCACGAGGGCGGATTGCTAGTAAAATTATAAAAATCGTTGCGAAATTATATGCAAATAAGTATTATCTCTGTGTAACAGACAGTTTTCGCCCATGTCTGGGTTGCCTAAATTATTTAATTCCATCTGCGGAGAAGTGGATATTTTTAACGACACTTTACGAAAATAAAAAAAAAAACAGTCAGATTGTTAAGAGGCGGTTAATTTTATGCAATCGATATCTTCTTTATGTGTTTCGTTTACAGAAAATGTTATTGTTTTTTTTTTACCTATTAACTTTTAACTGTTTGCTTCTATTTTTATGTGATGTTTTTATTTAAATTGTACATGTAATAAGTTGTACATATTAATTTATTTTTTGTGTCTATTTTTATTATACGTAAGTTTTATATGTAGCAACTACTGGATGTACTAATCATTATCATCTTCCTGCCCTTATCCCACTCTAAGTGAGGTCGGCACAACATGTTATAAACATGTTGTCACATGATGTGGCTACGTAATTTACGACCGGCCGCCTGCCTGACGTCAACTTATCTGATTCGTATTTTACGACACCTCGATAAGAAAGATCGTGGTCTATTCTACTTAACCGGATACCACACGGTAAGTCAACTTACCTTAGTCGCCTTTTACGACACCCCGGTAAGAATGAGGGTGGTCTATTCTACTCAGCCGGATACCACACGGCGGGTCGACTTACCTTAGTCGCCTTTTACGACACTTCGGTAAGAAAAGAGGGTGGTACAATTCTATTCAGGCGAATACCACACGGTACTAATAAATAAATAAATTCTTCTTCAATCGGTCCCTCATTACTGAGGATCGTGGTCATATAAAGCCTTTCTTCGTATAATCTGTCTCCACTTGTTCCGATCCATAGTAGCCCTCACCGTCTGATAGAATCTGGACGAGGAGGTGGCTTCTTTCACTTGGTCAGACCATCGTGTTGGCGACCGGCCTCGTGGCCTTTTGCCTTCTGTGTTGCCAACAATGACCAGCTTTTCCAGATTGTCATCTCCTCTTCGCGTTATGTGGCTGAAATACGAAAGCATGCGTTGGAGACAGATAGTGGACAGACGGGTTTTTAAGCCGAGTTGAGAGAGAATAGATACATTTGTGCGTTTGGCCGTCCAGGGTATTCGAAGCATTCGCCTCCAGCACCACATTTCGAATGCATCTATTCTCTGTCTCTCCCTCGCTCGGATGGTCCAAGTCTCTACTCCATAGAGAAAGATTGGGAATATTAATGCTCTAACTAACTAAAAAAATAAATAAATAACAGTTCAAAAAGGAGGAGAAACTAAACAGTGCTCAAATTGACAAAGCACTGCGTGTGACTGCGCATTATGACGTGGCCCAGCTGAAGACGGAGTTTGAGGAGGAGCGCGCGGCAGCTGCCAAGCAGGACGAGCAGGAACGGGAACGGCTTAACAACGAGAAGCAAGCTGAGCGGGAGAGGCTCAAGGCTGCCAAGGAGGTTCGCATGAGGCAGAGTGAGTATTAACTAAAATGTTTGCTTCGCCTTTTTTTAATATGATATTATTAATTTGATTGTTAGTGCGCACTATATACAACAACACGATATAATAGGATTACCACTATTCCCGTTCTAGATGCACTTCTCTTGAATGACGAACAAAGACTGAATGTCACTGAAACGTTTTATCAATAGGAAGACTCCACCGGTATCAACAACGGCACAGTGTTGATTCCCGTTTTTTTTTTTTTTTTTTTTTTTTTTTTTTTTTTTTTTTTTTTTTTTTTTTTTTTTTTTTTTTTTTTTTTTTTAATAAATAAATATATAAATAAATATATGGGACACTTACACACACGGTCGTCCGTCCCCAAAGTAAGTAACTTAATAATTGTGTTATGGGTGACAGACAACTGGTGAATATATATACTTATATATTTTTTTTTTAAATACATACTTAAATACAAATATACACCCAGGCTCAAAGACCAACAAATTCATTTATTGAAAATGTTGGCCTTCGGCGGGAATCGAACCCGCGACTCGTGGTGCCGAAGGCAGGGTCACTACCCACTGCACCAACGAGCCAGTCATTCCCGTGGATAACTAGTTACATTTAGGACCTGTTTCACAAGTTTCTGATAAAGTGACGCATAGTTAACCGACAAATAAACCAAGTAGCGGATAAATTTCTCTATAAAGAGACTAAAAAATTAAAAAAAGTCGCGGCCATTTTGAAATAGGCATTTGCTATCCAGCAGATAAACAAAATAACAGCCACATGATCTACCTGTTAACTTATTAGGGGCTAGAAGAATCAACAACAAACCCGGTAGTTGCTCTTTTCAACACATAATTCTTATAACTAGTTACATTTAGGACCTGTTTCACAAGTTACTGATAAAGTGTCAGATAGTTCACCGATAGATAAACTAAGTAGCAGATAAATGTCTCTAAAAAGTGAAAAAAATAATAATAATAATTTAAAATAAAATCGCGGCCATTTTGAAACACCCATTTGCTATCCAGCAGATAAACAAAATAACAGCCACATGATCTACCTGTTAACTCATTAGGGACTATAAGTGCTGAATAAGCGTATCACCAACCTGAGAAACGCAAAATTCCAAGTTGTGTGTCAGATATTTTACAAATAAGCTGACGCTTTATTGGTAACTTTTGAAACTGGCCCTTAATGTGCGTCCACACTAAATGCGCGGTGACTTGTGCCTGAACATGTGATGGTGAAAATTACCTTTTGACCTTTTGTGTATCAACTGTTGCAAACTATGGACGAGGATTTCATATTTGTAATAGTTAGTCCGATGTAGATGGGAGTTATTTACTGTTAAAGATGGTGTGCATGATGTTGTCGCTAATGACTTCCGCTTTGTATTTTATAGCAACGCATTCATGGAAAAATGTTTTGCACCCTTTTTGATTAAAATGTTGGCAACACTGTCCCGTTGTTGTTTCCGGTGGAGTCTTCCTATTGATAAAACGTTTCGTGTCACTGAAACGGTTGGCAATCTTTGTTCGTCATTCAAGAGAAGTGCATCTCGGAACGGGAATTGTGGCATTCTTATTATATCGTGTTGTTGTATATAGTGTGCGCTAACAATCATATTGATAATATCACATAATTAAGTGGTGAATTTTTTTTGTATTGAAGAAATGTTGGCAAGTCCCTTAACCAAACAAATTACACAAGAGTGTGTTACATATTCAAATTCAAAATATTCTTTATTCAAATAAACTTGTAAACAAGTGCTTTTAAATCGTCAACTCTACTGCTGGTTCGGAAAGCTGTTCCTACCAAGAAGAGCCAGCAAGAAACTCGGCGGTTGTTCTTTTAAAAATATAATTCTTAATACTATTTACATTAAGTTGTTACTGTCTTGTACAGGTTCAAAAAGAGCTATATCTACACATTCTTATGTTCTAAATAATCTTCAAGAGTATAGTAATAATCTTCTAGAGTATAGTAAATACAACATTAATACAACTGTGCTTGGAGTTCCCTTTATTATCATATTCGTACTTTTCATCATCAGGTCGAGGAGCTAAGGCCCTGGAAGCAGCTAAAATGCCAAAGCATCACGATGCAGTGGGCACTGAAGACATAATAGAGAAGTCATTGAAGGCTCGTAAACGCAAAACTAAATCAGTCAATGATCCAGCAACAGAAGAACCTACAGAAGATTCAGAGTCTACAACCCTAGAAGATTCAACGAGCAAACCAGACTCACCAGCAGTTCAAATCAAGACACCAGATACAACGAACCCCGTTCAAGTACCAACTAATATTGAGACAGGGTCCTTGGTTGTTTTGACAGTGAACGATCCATCGTCCCCTGCTACTAAGATGTTGCAGACTTATATAGCGAGTGGTCCAGGTAAGTTGACCCCTGTTGCGTTGCCACCAACGTTCTTGAACTGTGTCGTTGGGTATATGAAGAAGGGGACACCGAAGGGCTCCACTGTGTCTTCACCGCAGTTACTGTCTCCGAGCAGTGTGACCAGCCATGAAAGTCAATCTAGTACTCCGTCTGGTATCTCAATACTACCTAGTCCGGTTAAAAGGCAAAGGCATAGCTCGTATACTATTACTCAGCTTTAAATATTATTTTTTATTTAATAAAATTCATATACAGTTTTTAATTCAATCTATACTACTATATAAAGCTTATGAGTTTGTTTGATTGTTTGAACTATCAAACTTCCTGAGATTAGGAAGTTTGATAGTCCTTTTATTGAGGAAGGCTACAGGCTATATAACATCACGCTAAGATGAATAGGAGAGGAGCAGCAATAAAAAATAGTACGAAAATGGTAAAATTTAAACCTTTCCTTGCATGCGCTAAGTAAACGGTGAAAGGTATTGAAAAGCCATCTATTACAGAATTGTTCCCCTCTAAAAGTTCTAAATACAAGTCCGCGATAGCATATGTCTAGCTTTTAAGGTTAACCCACTTTAAGTATTTTTATGGATATCAAACACTATATTACGATATTAATCTTTACACGCGGGCGGAGCCGCTGGCGATTGCTAGTTTCTAATAAAGGCTGTCGTTTTTCGTTTTAAAAAATTTGCCTTACTATTTGCTATCACCTCCCAACATGGCAGACTAATGATTCTCCTGCCCTTATCCCACTCTAAGTGGGCACAACATGTCATGATTTTGCTACGTATTTTACGACCTGCCGCCTGTCTGACATCAACCTTAGTCGGTAATAAAGAGGATTGTCCATTCTACTCAGCCGGATACCACGCGGCGGTTCCACTTACCTTAGGCGCCTTTTACGAGTCCTGAGGAAGAAATGAGGTTGGTTTATTTTACTCAGCCGGATATAACACGGTTTTCTTACCATGTGGTAGAACCCGTTGTAGATAAAGGTCTCGTTCGATACTACTTATATCAAGACACGCTGCTTCAGATCCCAGTCAGGTCACCTGCTATACGTAGTCTTTATTTGTTGTTCACTTAATGTTTTTTTTATCTTGTATCTAATTGATTAACAACAAATGAGTGAAAACACCTAGGCAATTATAGAATTTGGTTAAGTTAGGTGGCCACATTCCTCGCGATCTGATACTAAGGTGTTTGACCTACCTATTAGTCAAATTGAGCTTCTTTATTAAAGCCCCGTCAGCGCGGCTGAAACCTTAATGATAGGTTTTAGGAAGAATTTCCTTTCTTTTTTGTTAAATTTGGTACTGAAATCTAGCATTTCATTAAAATAACCCGGAGCAAAAGATTTTAACTCGAGTCGAGTCTATTTTCGAATCGCCTCTAAATAATAAAATTGCCCACTTGTGGGACGTGGGCACCACGTTGGAAAACATTGACTTAGTCTTTAAGCATCAGGTATCAAACAAAGGTAAGGCAAACCTATAATAAGTAAACTAAAAAAATGCGTAAATAAATACAATTAATGGATTGAAAATTTTATTTAATGAAATTAGTGAATTTTATCAATATTATTATTAACTGTATTATGTATTATTTTTGTACTTTTTGTGTCTATTTTAAAGATTTTGTGTCGCTCTATATTAGCGTTGCTATGTATTTTAATTTTAAGTAATAAAAGATTTATGGATGGATAACACTCGAAAGCGTAGTGAAAATCCAAAATAAAACGCTTAATATTAAAGTGATCTAATTAAAAAAAAGTTGTTTTGTGGCAAGATGCATTAATTAAGTTTAATTGTTTATTTTGTATTAACGAAGTACATTAATAAATTTTAATAGAAATTCATCGAGGTAATTTAGATGTATTCATTTTATAATTTTTATATTTAGATTCTAGATTTAATTGATAGGAATTGATAACCGCTATAGCAATAAATATAATAAATTAATAATGTATGTCAGAATTGCTACATATATACTCTGCCCGCGGCTTTTCGAGCTTCGGTAAAATATTGTGTAATAAATACGTATTGCAGTTCACATAAATAAACGTAAAGTAATCGTTCACATAAATATCATATTCGCCTGAGACTGGTAGATTTCTCACGATATTTCGCTTAATAAAATAAATTCGTATAAAACACAAAAATGAGACATGTGAACAGATCGTTCCTTAAGCTTTTGTTACTATTGTATTAAAATAATTGGTTTTAATGAATAAATTTTAATTAAACTCTGCCAGTATTACTAAGGATACTGAAAATAATGTTTATTTTAATATTTACAAGTATTCCTTATCCAAAAAACGTGTTTTTTGATTTGTGCCCCTATTGCAGTCCAAGAGCGATATATATAATACCATAGTCATAGACAAATCGAAATTAAATAGTTACAAGACTTGAACTGTGATTCTGAATGTACGATATTTATGTATAGAAACCGGCTATACTCACGTCTTATTCTATCGGGTTAGCCCGACTAGTTCAAGCCCATCCGGTATCATTATGAAACTCTTTATCGCGGCAGTACCCGTCTACAAATGAAACTAGTCGGGCTAATCCGATAGATTAAGATGTCAGTTTATATCAGTCAGTATAGCCGGTTTCTATATATACCAATAATACTCGCGATAGTATTACGATGTTGTGACGTTTGAAATAATAATTTACAATGTGATAAAAATTAAATGTATTGTGAGACTAGCTTTTAGATTGTTCTGTTGTTATTTTTTAAGAAATTAGTTTTAATACAAGTATCATTTGGGAATTATATAATTATTTTAATATTTTGGTTTTATTCAACGTCATTTTATTTATTTATTTATTTATTTATCCTTTATGCATACAGAAAATACATTTAAAAAAAATATACATATATATAATATGTACAAAAAATGATTTATGATAAGATGCAAGGTATATCATCATATCCAAAGTAATCAATTAAGTTTGATAGCAAAATATTAGAACAAACCGGCCTGCGATAAAAATGTTTTTTACTACTTGTGTCGTGACAGGGAAAGGGTAAATATCATAATGGGCAGAACCATTTCCCACTCTAATTGGGGTCTGTACAACATGTTTTCTCTTCCATTCTCTCCTATCACTCAACTCTGGCGCTACTCCTTTAATACGTACAATAATAATAACTTTATTAAAAATCCAAATGTACATAGTGCATTGAAGCCCTATCTCCTGAACGAAAAGAACTGTGTTTCAGGAGCTAGTACCTTCTCTTATCAACTAAAAAGGAACAATTTGGCATTAACAAAGATACAAAAGAATAAAAATTTTATATATAATAATTTAGAACAAAAAAAACATGCAAACATCATATGAAAAAGAACCATTAGTTTAACAGGTACTAAAAACGGAACTAGTGTGTATGGTGTATGTATGTGAGTTGTATGAAAGAGTTTGTGTGACTTTTGTGAATGAGTTTGTGTTTGTAAATGTTGTGATGGAACAGAGTGGGTCCAAGAGTTCTACCCTGTGGTACCCCATACGATACTACTACTGAGATAATTATCAACACGTACGCATTGTTTCCTATTAGTGAGATAACTTTTGAGCCATAGAAAAGCGTTGCCTCTAATACCTATATTTTCAAGACGGGTAAGTAATATAGGAATAGATATGGTGTCAAATGCTTTCTGCAAATCTAAAAATATAGTCAAACATTTGTCACCCCTGTCAAGATGGTTTTTGATGCGAGAAGTAAGTTCTAGTAGTAGTAAGAATAAATAAATTCCACTTTTCAAATTCTCAACATAAATAAATAAACGCGTTTTTGAAAATTCACAATATATATTTATGAGTTTATTTATACAAAACTCCAATTTATTTGGCCCAATGATACTAGGAGAACATAGTATATCAAGAGCTTCAATATCGTAATGGCATAATTAAGATGGATGGAATTAATATATACTGTTTGTTGAATGTAGTATTGCTAACACCGACTAGGTATGCAGCAAATATTGGAGTTATAGTTTATTTATATTTAAACTGCTCCATTAGTCAAAACAACAGAAACACTTCAACATAATTTCGCGTCAAAGTACCAGGCATACAGCAAACCACAAGAGTCGGACGTAGCCGACCGTAGTCATTCGTTCGTGTTTCACTCGTAGATGGGCGGAGTTAACGTACGTAGCACAGTAGGCACGTAGCACAGACAAGGTTTGCGTTGTTTTATGCACTCCTATTATACTCAAATTAACGCCTAATACTAATTATGTATTTAAAATTTTAATTGTTCACCAGTTGTCTGTCTACCATAACACAAGTATTAAGACGTACTTTGGGGTTACCTTGTGTGTACTTACACACAAGGTAACCCCAAAGTATGTAACTGTATGGACACTTGTCCATATATTAAAAAAAAAAGAAATAACAATTAGACACATAAATTTTAACAGAAAACTCATAGAAGTTTCGCACGGTCACGGCTATCTTATTAATTGCTAAATTATACGTGTACAAAGTTTGAATTAATCTATACGTTAAAAAGTGGGTCAAAATTCAACGAAGTCTCATACAAGTGAAATATAATATAAATCGTGTAAAAAAAAAAATTATTCAAAGTTAATATTTATTCCATATTTTGTTACAATTATATACTAAATTAAATTAATTATCAATATGTTTCAATCACTTCATGCGGGAACCACTGCGATGACTCGAGCGCGTCCCAAACGCTTAACTCCGGGTCCAAAAACTCTTGGTTCATCTGATCTATGTCAATGACCCTCTTATGATCTGTGGAAATAAAATAGAATCTGATGCCAAACTGGGCCCAAGATGGAAAAAGATAAAAATGGAACCAATAATGGTAATTCCCAATATGTACATGTCAATTATTATTCATTTATTTCGTACTTGTTGCCATAGACTACTAACTAAAGACTTGTTCCGTTTAAGAATGTGTTTTCTCGAAACGTTTGTTTTTTTGACAACAAAACTATATATGATACCTTATTGTTATATTTTCATCACAAATACTATCGTTTTTAATGTCTTATTATGGTATTTAGCTAGTAATTGTACTTGTAAATAACCTCAAACTATAATTATTTTTTTATATTTCCCCAATAGAAATTGCATAAATAATAATTGATACTAAGATAACAAATATTTTTCTATTTAACAACACTAAAATTATTAGTGTAAGGTCTGAGCAAAAAGATGTATGAAATTCTGGCGGTCTTCTTTTTATTGAATATTTTTTTATTCGGTTATTAATAAAAATAACTACTTCGAAAAATTTTATATGTTACCCCCGTACATAAACATTAATTGTGCCAAATTTCATCTATATTGGTTCAGCGAATTGGCCATGAAAACGTATCAAACAGACTTTCGCATTTATAATATTATTAGTTTATTTATTTCAGTAAATAACCCGTAACACTTATATTAATTATCCATTGTAATAGCTCAGTTAAATTTGTCTAGTAAACGAATAAAAATAAAATAAAATATAAACGCTCTTTAAGGATAACTCTTTTGACGTAAGCCGAAAAACTTGGAATCTAAATACTTCTTTAAATACAGATTTGACTTGTTGTTGACACATAAAAATAAGTTCAATAGGTTTATTATAGATGGCGTTTTGTACGTCATCCTATTTAATTCCTCCTGAATTTAATTCCTGTTGAATTAACAGGATTTCTATAGCCTATATGTTACCCTGCCGTATAAGGAATAATTGTGCCAAATTTAATCGCTATTGGTTCAGCGGATTGACCGTGAAAACGTAACAGACAGACTTTCGCATTTATAATATTAGTAAGGATATATTATATTTCTTTTATTTCTTGTTAAATAAGGAAATTATAAGTAAGACAATTCTAATTCATAATGTTTGATATTTGCGTACCAACTTTTTCTTAACTATAAATTGTCTCACTTCGGAGGTTAGCTGGCAGAGATCTCTGTCATAGGGATAAGTTGACCTTTGTACACTTTTTTTACCAATAATGTTTTTTCCAAAATTTTTGATAGTACGTAAATCATAGGGAATATTGTAAGAATATATCACATGCTTACCAACTAGAGCCAGTTCATCATTTTGAGGTTTGACAGGCACAGTCTGTGGGGCCTCGACCGCCGCCGCGGGCTGCGCGGTCTGCTCCTGCCCGTAGTAGCCCGACCACGCCGAGTAGTTCTGCCAGTAGGCTGACGGGTCATAGTAATGGTTGTACTCCTGCAATTAACATTGAATGTTATTCTTTGCAGCTGTTTCTGTATGTTTCTTTGGAGCTGTGGTAGCCCAGCGATAACACCGTGCGACTCTTTCGAGGAGGTCACGGGTTCAAACCCGGGCAGACAGCAATGAGTTTTTCTGTTAAAACTTATGTGTCTAATTGATAATTACAATTTATCACACGCTTTTCGGCGAAGGAAAGCATCGTTAGGAAACCTGCATATCTCTAAAGAATTCTGGAGATATGTGTAACCTACCAATCCGCACTGGAGCAGCGTGGTAGGTCTTAGCTCCAAACCTTTCCTCCAAAAACGGAGAGAAGAGGGCTATTTTTAGTAGTGGGATAGTAACAGGCCGCTACTTTTACTTATTCTTTGATTACCTCCTTCTAGACTAGCGGTCGGGGAACTTTTTTTATCATTTCCCCAAAATATTTATGTGTAAGTTGATATTACCCCATGGCGAAGAGCAAAAAAACAGGGAATATAAGTAAATGATAATTTCTTGTTATTTTGTAATTCATATGATATTATTCTTGTATTGACGGCATGGCACGGACTGAGCAGATAGTGTTGTGCTACCGCGCAAAGATATAACTCGAGAACACTTTAGTGGGGGGAGCGAGATGGATTGGTTTATAAAATAGCAAATTAAAAATATATACTTTTTACTCACAAAAGCTTCAATTTTACCCCATCTGGGGTAATTTATCCCGGTTCCCCGACCGCTATTCTATAGCATCTACAATTCTTATGCCAATATATTACAAACATTTTATATGTAGTCCATATATTATATTATTTATCTATACTAATATATAGCTGAAGAGTTTTTTTGCTATTGATACTACTTAACGCTTGCGATTTTAATCTTTTTTTTTCACTGAGTGACATAGGGTATATATTTATACCCGTGCGAAGCCGGAGCGGACCGCTAGTTAAGAAATAAATAAATAAATCCTTGTTCCTATACCCTTCCTAGGGTTGTCTACATCTGGTTGTGTGCTATTTTATTTTTCTTTACTAACGTTTTCATTTATGTACAATTTTTTTAATAAAAGAGCAATATAACATACTGTCCCTAGCCATGTAGTATCCGGCTAAGTAGAATAGTACCACCCTCATTTCTTACCCGAGGTGTCGTAAAAGGCGACTAAGGTAAGTTGACCCGCCGTGTTGTGTCCGGATTAGTAGAATAGACCACCCCCCTTCTTACCGAGGTGTCGTAAAATACGAATAAGGTAAGTTGACTTCAGGCATGCGGCCGGTCGTAAAAACGCAGCCAAATCATGTTACAACATGTTTATAACATGTTGTGCCTACCCCACTTAGGGTGGGATAGGGGCAGGAAGATGATGATGAAGAGCAATATAACATACCGTCCCACTGCTATATGTTGTTGTATTTGATGCGGGTGTAACAGAAGTTTGGGTTGTTATAGCACTCTTAGGTTTTGGCACAGCTGTACAAATTTTCAAAGGCTTAGATCCCAAGCCTGTGTACCCGTTCATAGCGTAAAGTGCGTTACGTTGCTCATCTTCATTCCCAAATCTGACGAAACCATAACCTTTTGTATATCCGGAACCGTCTAATATTACTGAAATATAAATGTACAATTATTAATTTTAATAACTAATAAGTTTTGAGTCGAAAATCCGTTTGTTTTGCTCCATTATAGACCTATCATATTAACATTAACTGACACTAATAGATTATAAATATATGCTATATCTGCACATATTTTTTATCATTAATTAAAAAGTATTTATTTTCACATACCAAAAACAAACATCACTACATATTATAAAACAAAGTCGAAATTTCCGTATGTACGCATAAAACTTTAAAACTACGCAACAGATTTTGATGCGGTTTTTTTTAATAGATAGAGTGATTCCAAAGGAAGGTTTGTACGTATAATAATATTCAATACGGAGTAGAGAAATACTGTAATTTTTGAGGTTTCTGTAAATAATTTCATTTTTTTCCGCTTACATTGCAAACGCAGGCTAAACCCTACGAGATTTATCAAAATGATGTACTAAGTATTTGTACACCTTGAAAAGGTCTACAGAAAAGTCCGCGATGGTATATGCCTATCTCTTCTGCATAACCCACAATAGCAGTTTTTTTCATTTACTTTTTACGAAAAAAGATGCCTTACGTTCAAAGCAATTTTTATACAATACAGCATTAATCCTTATCCAATTAAGTACCTTAAATAAATTGTTGATTTAATATAGATCAATATACCGTTTACAGCATGTAATTTAAGTGAACATTTTCGGAGATATTACAGATTTAAAATCCCGCGAGGAGGCCGCGCTTCGACCTATAAGCACTTCGAATTTAGCAGCGACCGGAGGCGCAACTAAATGTCCTTCTTTTAAGTTTATATTGTCTAATGATAAGAAAGCTATGAATGTTGTATGTAAAGACATTGTCTAATCAATTGTAAAAATAAATAATATCACTACATAGAATAAAACAAAGTCGCATTCTCTGTCTGTCCCTATGTCCGTATATCCCTATGTATGCTTCAATCTTTAAAACTATGCAACAGATTTTGATGCGGTTTTTTTTAATAGATAGAGTGATTTTAGAGGAAAGTTTACATGTCTAATAACATTCAATATGGAGTAGAGAAATACTGTAATTTTTGAGGTTTCTAATGTGATGTCGTAAATAATTACATTTTTTTCTGCTTACATTGCAAACGCAGGCTAAACCCTACGAGATTTATCAAAATGATGTACTAAGTATTTGTACACCATGAAAAGGTGTACAGAAAAGTCCGCGATGGTATATGTCTATCTCTTATGGATAACGCACAATAGCAGTTTTTGTCATTTACTTTTTACGAAAAATTATGCCTTATGTTCAAAGCAATTTTTATACAATACAGCATTAATCCTTATCCAATTAAGAACCTAAAATATATTGTTTATTTAATATTGATCAATATGACCCTTTAAAGCATGTAATTTTAATAAACAGTTTCGAAGATATTACAGATTTAAAATGCAGGGGCCGCGCCGCGAGCCTACAAATAGCGCGTCAGAGGTCGCGGTTCGCCGTCCCCGGCGATGCTTCTGCGCTCGCCCGTCTTATCGGTGACGCTGTCAAAGCCATTAGCGCTAACAGCATTAGTCAAATTCGAAAAAAAAAAATCGCGGTTCGCCGTTTAACCATTTGAATTTAGCAGCGATCGGACGCATTTATGATCGGAGCTCTCTAGCGAGGAAAATAACAATCACTACATATTATAAAACAAAGTCGCATTCTTTCTATGTACGCATAAAACTTTAAAACTACGCAACTTATTTTGATGCGGTTTTTTTTTAATAGATAGAGTGATTCAAGAGGAAGGTTTGTACGTATAATAACATTCAATACGGAGTAGAGAAATACTGTAATTTTTGAGGTTTCTGTAAATAATTAAATTTTTTTCCGCTTACATTGCAAACGCAGGCTAAACCCTACGAGATTTATCAAAATGATGTACTAAGTATTTGTACATCTTGAAAAGGTCTACAGAAAAGTCCGCTATGGTATATGTCTATCTCTTATGGATAACCCACAATAGCATTTTTTGTCATTTACTTTTTACGAAAAATAATGCCTTATTTTTGAAGCAATTTTTATACAATACAGCATTAATCCTTATCCAATTAAGGACCTTAAATAAATTGTTGATTTAATATAGATCAATATCGCCGTTTACACCATGTAATTTAAGTGAACATTTTCGGAGATATTACAGATTTAAAATGCCGATTGAGAAGGCCGCGCTTCGCCCTATACCACTTCGAATCTAACAGCTATGTATGTCGCTCTTTTAAGAATTTGTTTAACGACAAGGAAGCTGTGAATGTTGTATATAAAGACATTCTGTAATTAACTGTAAAAATAAAATACATAGGGAAAATGTAAAAGCAAATAAGTAAAAATGTACTATATGAATTTAGATATTCCAAAGATAGCAGGAAATCTTCTTGGCATAGGGAAAGGAAATTGTTTTTCTCCAAATGTAACGCTTGCGGGCCACGGGCAGTAATGAATAAATCAAAACTAATGGATCGATTTTAATCATTTTTTTTTACACTGAATGACATGGGATATATATTTTATACCCGTGCGAAGCAGGGGCAGGCCGCTAGTATAATATATGTAGATATTGATAAGCTTGAGAGTAGAATAGGCAAACCTCATTTCTTACCGAGGTGTCGTAAGATACGACTAAAGTAAGTCAACCCATCACGTGATATCTGATTTAGTAGAATAGACCACCCTCTTTCTTACTGAGGTGTCGCAAAATAAGGGGAAATTAATTTGATGTCGGGCAGGCGGCTGATTGTAAAATACGTAGCTAAATCATATGACATGTTTATAACATGTTGTGCTGACCTCACTCAGAGTGAGATAAGGGCAGGAGGACGATGATCGTGTTATTGTAGAAAGGGTGCGCTAACAATACCTTTTGCTGTTTTTATTGATGAATATTTTCCAGCAAACACTCTGTATAATGAATAGTCATCAACATCAGGGCTAAGGTCACCGACCCACACAGAGAATTCTCTCTCCTGCTGCATATTGGACCGTGCTTCCCTCGAAGCAGTGTTCAGTCTAAAGCGCACAACAGGGAATGTACCAGGTATTGGCTTTCCATTGAGTTTGTGCATTGTGTCTATCGCCTCTTCATCTGTCTTGAATTAAACAAAAAGTTATGCATTAAGTAACAGCCTGCTACTATCCATCTGTTGGCATAGGCCTCCTCTCTCCGTTTTAGGAGAGAAGGACTGGAGCTAAGACCTACCACGCTGCTCCAATGTGGATTGGTAGGTTACACATATCCCCAGAATTCCCTAGAGATATGTAGGTATGTATGTATTTCCTTACAATGTTTTCCTTCACCGAAAAGCATGTGATAAATTATAATTAAATTAGTTTTAATAAATAACTCATTGGTGCCTGACCTGGGTTTGAACCTGTGACCTCTTCGAAAGAGTGGCACGGTGTTACCGCTGGGCTATATAGGACTTGTTTAGTAAAATTATTCTTAAAATTCTAAATAAAATCCATATTTCTTTAACACATTAAATGCCACCCTGAGTAAAATAAACTTAATTTAATTTGTGTACAAAGCATCACCTAATTCTATAAATTATTACACACTTATTAACTCATTTTACTGAGGTTAATAAATTTCCTCTATTTGTTAGTATTAATCCTAAATGTCAATGATTTTCATAAATTCAGATTTTTCTTTTTAAATACTTATATTTGAAGCCATACTTGGAAATGAACGAATGCATATCCTGCTGGTTCCCCAGTAAATTTATTCCTCATAACCTTAACTGCAAGAGGACGCTGTCCCATACGGTGAAATGCAGCCATTATAAAGCTCTCAGTCATGTTTGGCTCCAACTGTAATATTAAAACAAACATTTAATTACAATATTCTGATGAAAGTTCTAAAATCGTAATGTAAATACTTACACTACCCATCCATAATTGACATTGCATGGACATATTTGTAAAGGTTTTTGATAACTTCACACGAAATTATCTTTAAATCTCTGCAACAAATAAAATCAACTTAATAATGATTTTTATAAATTTTACAGCCTCCCGATTTACCACCAATTCCGCTTTGTTTATTTATAAATTGGTTGACATTTGACAAATGACATTACTCAGTTAGTATACACTGTCCATTATATTAACCATCTTTTGACAGATTGACGATAGTGATGTCCTAAAGATTCTCGTATGCGATACCATTCCGATTATAGTACCTACTATCATTAATCGAATTACGTACCTAAGTAATTCGATTAATGATAACCTACGTAAACTAGATTACTACTTGAGAAAAGAAATTCCAACTTTGAGAAAACTTATTGTTTCTTTGAAAAGAAGTGGTCTATTTCATGGTGAAAAATCTTCTTTGGTCAAAGTTTTGAACACAATTGGCTTTTCATATAAAAAGTTAAATAAAAGAAAATTATTAATGGAACGCACAGATATAGCTATAGCACGTTGTGATTTTTTAAGAGAGGCAAAGAAAATACAAGATTGGGCAAATATTGTTTTCACGGATGAAACATGGCTCAACGCTAACCACACACTATCTCGTTTCTGGACTGATGATACTGCTGATTCCACTTCCTCAGTACCAATGGGAAAAGGTGAGCGCCTAATCATTTGCCATGCAGGTACAGCAAAAGGATTTGTACAAGACGCACTGTTGGCATTTAAATCGAAGAAATCAAATGACTACCACGAAGAGATGAATGCAAATGTGTATGAAGAGTGGTTCAAAAAAATGCTCATTTCATTGGAAGAACCATCAATAATTTTTATTGATAATGCGCCCTACCACTCCCGTCAAATTGACAAAATGCCAACACAGGCTAATAAAAAGCATGAAATAATTAATTGGCTTCGGGACAATGGAGAAAATGTGGACGACTCAATGTTAAAAGTTGAATTAATAAAAATATTAAAAACCAAAAAGAGAGCAAAACGCTATGTAATCAATGAAATGGCAGCAGAATATGGCCATACTGTTCTTCGGATTCCTCCATACCACTGCCAGTACAACGCAATAGAACTTATATGGGCACAAGTAAAAGGGCATGCTGCGAGATGCAATACAAGCCCCCCATTCACAGCGAATAAAATGTTGCAATTGCTAAAAAATGCTTGCACCCACGTAACGGCCGAGAACTGGGCAAGTGTGGTGGAAAGAACTAAAAGAGTAATATTCTCTGATTGGGAACGTGATATTGCGTTTGATAATATATTATCTACACAAGAGCTAATAATAACTGCTACTGAAGACTCCTCATCGGAGGAGTCTAGTGTTGATTATCATTCCGACGACTCGTGCTAATAAAATAAATTAAAATATCCTGATTGTTTTATTTGTATTCATGTATTAACTAAGAAGAAAGTAAAACTTTATATAATGTTATTAAATGTCTTTTAATACTCGTAACATCGATTTCTACCGATTATTTTTAATCTGTGGCATAATCGTAGAAACCATTATGTGTGACATCACTAAGTGGGCGGTACCCATCCATAAAGTACAAATATTATTTGTATGATATTTGTACGTAAGCAATACAAAACTTAATGAGCGTGAGCTGTCAAAAGACTGATAATATGATGGACGCAGTATAGTCCGTGACATTTAGTTACAGCGTCATCCTGCGCCAAACTGTGAAACACACCCAATCTAAATCGACTAGTAGTTAGTATTATTTGAATATAAGTTATAACACAGATGTGCTGTTTGCAAAATTCGATTAAAATATGTATTTTGGATGAAATATATATAAGGTTTTATCTAACAACACATATCTTATCCTAAAAAACATAAAGTGACAGTAAAAAAGAGGGTAAATAATTGTACATAATCGATTATTAAAAATCGATGAAAGTAATCGATTAATATAAAAATCATTTTTTTCAAATCCCTAGAAAATTTGACGAGGAAATTCTTGAATCTTGATTTCTTGGTGACATTTAGTTTTCTGAATTTCGCGAATTGGGATTATAATAATCTGTTAATAATCTTTAGTCTTCACCAAAAATAAATGATCTAATCAGCATCAATGTAAATAGGAATTCGTATTCTATTAAATTATTGTACATACTTGGTTATATTTTCATTTGCGTTATATCATACAAAATGGCTCGGCTTGATAACATGGACGCCTTAGAGAAGCAATTAGCAGAACTGCAAATGGTAAGGGATCAGATTTCACCGGGAAAAGTTAAAAAGATACCACCAGCTGTACCACCCAAGAAAAAGGCTCAACCACAAGTTCCTCATAGCGCTGCCGTCAACACATTACGTGAACCCTCTTTCTCTTCTAAAATATCTATACAGAGCAACGTGATTCCGCCACCGCCACCGCCTCCACCAACATACAGCAACATTCCACGACATGCAAGTAATATTCATCCGATGCATAAAGATTATGCAAATGTGACGCAATTGTCGCTATCTAGTCATCCATTCAGGCAAAACTTGCCCTCAACTGCTAAAGGTTCCACAGTGTACAGTAATGTAGCACAACAATACTTGTGCAACAGTCCACCTACACCGCCTCCTTTACCTCATATTACATCAAGCAAATCATATGATTCAAATCATAATAATGAGGAATACATTCCGCCACCATCGCCTGTCAGCTCTAATTATAGTGAATTAATGAGAGCCACTGCCAATTTGAATTTTAATCAGGGCCAACCATCTTATCCTGCAATATATCAAAATGAATATCCTGAGTATGGAGTATCACAAGCCTCAACATATGAGTCACTGTATGAGCCTATTAATACAAACCTGACAAACATGGGACAAAGTGATGCAAATCCAACATATAAAAGCAATTTGCAATCAGTAAGAAAATCTCCACTACCGAAGGAGGAAGAAGTTGATGCATTAACTGATATGCTCGTTCAGTCTATTTCAGACAGTCAAGATTTGGATATCTTTGGCACATGTATTAAATGTGAACAAAGAGTCGTCGGTGAAAGTTCTGGGTGCACGGCTATGGGTAACATGTACCACGTCCAATGTTTCTGCTGCCATCACTGCAACATGAATTTGCAAGGAAAACCATTTTACGCAGTGGAGGGAAATCCATATTGTGAGGTAGATTATTACGAAACATTGGAGAAATGTTCTGTGTGTAATGACCCAATTTTAGATAGAATATTGCGAGCTACTGGGAAACCATATCATCCTACATGTTTTACTTGTGTTGTGTGTGGTAAGAGCCTTGACGGTGTACCATTCACAGTAGATGCGATGAACCAAATACATTGTATTGAAGATTTCCATAAAAAATTTGCACCCCGCTGCTGTGTGTGTGAGCTGCCAATAATGCCCGAAGAAGGCGAAGAGGAAACTGTTAGAGTTGTTGCTCTTGATCGGAGTTTCCATGTGCGTTGTTACAAATGTGAGGATTGTGGTCTTTTGTTGTCATCAGAAGCTCAAGGGAGAGGTTGTTATCCCCTAGATGATCACATTTTATGTAAAGCTTGCAATGCACACCGAATCCGTCTCCTCACCAATGTTATGACAACAGATTTGTAAGCAACTTTAATTGTAGTGTTCAAATACATCAGTTTAGATAATAGCTTCAGTTCAGCTATTCAAAATTTTAAATTCAAAATATTCTTTATTCAAATAAACTTGTAAACAAGTGCTTTTGAATAGTCAACTCTACTGCTGGTTCGGAAAGCTGTTTCTAACGAGAAGAGCCAGCAAGAAACTTGGCAGTTGCTCTTTTAAAAATATAATTCTTATGACTAGTTACATTTAGTCATTAGTGTTTTGTGCAGGGTCTAAGCAAGCTATATCCACACATTCTTATATTCTAAGTTATCCTCAACAGTATCGTAGGCTATCTGGATCAGCCTCTTTTTAACGGTTTTTAAACTGATGTAATAGCAAAGCTAAAATTGATTGCAGAATTTTATTATAGAATCTTATATCCAGTATATTATTAGTATATCACTTTTGGGGTGTGAGATGGGCAGAGATTATTTCATTACTATCTCTAGATTTAAAACTATCAAGATGATAGGGATTAAAAATAGTGGCATATTTTTTTATTAATATATATTGATAACAGCTTATTTTTATAATTCTGGACTTAGTTTGTATATGTTATTGGATAACTGTATCCTACATACTGCAGCTAATATAAAGTACTTTGGCAATCTTGCCATTTGATATATGTAACTTATACTTAGGTTGTAATCCTATAATTATATTATTATTAGATATAAAAATATTTTTGATATACTTATTCCATTATATTATAAGACTGATGTTGACAAATGAGAGATAATTAAGGACATAATATTAGTGTTTACTAGTTTTTTCCAAAATAAAAATGAAAATTGTGATATTATGAAAATATTTAAAGTATCTATTCAAGTATTATAATAATTATATTAGAGCATTTAAAATGCATCTTGTAAACAATATTTTAAGATAGTATTTATGCATATACATAATATGCAATATTATAGCAGCTATACTGAATATTTATATAATAAAATTTTCATTATTTAAGGCACTTTTTATATTCAAACCCACTCCATGTTAAAACATTGCATGTACTGTTTGTAACAAATATGCAGGAAGACCCCCCTCCCCTCTTTTCAAGAGGTTTGAAAATATTTTCTTCACACGTTTATAATAAAAAAATACAATTTACTCAAATAACAGTGCCTTTCAGCGTCGTTGGGGTCACGGGTGATCTCAATAAATTAAAGAGTCACTAATGATTACAAAAATATTTCATCAGGATATGCAACAAATATTGCAAAATAAATTTTGGCCCGACTAGCAGTCATGTTAAATTAGTGTGGCATTCAAGATGTTCATTTAATCCTGCAAAAAAATCACTTTTAAGGATGTAAGTACTTCTGTTTATGGTTAAACCCAATCAAAAGTATATATGTTTTATTACATTATTTATTCTTTACATTATATCTAAAGCACTTACAATACTACTGGCAAAATACAATAAAAATAAAGGCACATACATCACAGTATAATAACTTTTGGAATGACTTGCACTGGCAAGAAAGTTTATTTAAAAACCATGGTAAAATTTATACATTATGGAAGTACTGATAATCATAAAAAAATAGTTTGCAAAAATAACTAAACTAAGTTTACTTAATACTTAAATAATAGTATTCTGCTTTTTTTTCATCACATTAATTTTGTATTACTATTTTAGATCAATTTAAAATCATATCTTATAATCAGTCTCTTTTGCAAGTTGTTAAATCTTTATAACTTATGGCAATTTTTTTCAACCATTTTATATTAGCGAATTGCAATTTATCAGAAGTGATCACAAATCAATTATGGTATTTAATAGTAAAATTATAGTTAAAACACACAATGTGAGATCTATTTTCATATTAATTTTTAGTACTAATAGATTTAAACATACTTAATAATATTGCATTATTTCCAATGTATAGGAACTTACAAAAATTAGCTATGAGGTAAAATTACACTTTATGCCTTAACTTGGTATTAAATCTTGGCGGGTTAAGTACCTGCTTCATAAATAAAGACCTTTTTTCTTTTATACACTTTGGGGTTAAATGGGACTCAATCATTGAACTAGTTTTATCATCATCACATGGTATAGTATTTGGTTGTTTTTTGGAACAAACAATATCTGTTTTATCATTAACACATTCAAACTGGTTCTTAATATTCATAATGTTAGGGTCTTCTCGCTGAGCCAAAATTTCTGAACAATGGTATAAGATTTCTTCATCAGAATTAAAATTTACCTTTGGTTCAAATCTTTCTCTCAAAATAGAAAATTTTCTCCTAGGTCGGTTTCTTACATTTTTTTTCACATTTGATATTTTGGATGTCGAGGTATTTACTAAACTTGACTGTGTCTCTTTTTGTATTAGAGATTGTAATGATGGTGTTTTGCGACTTAATGTAAGATCTTCGCCTGAAGTGAGCGGCAGTGCATTTTCAGAAACTATATGCCATAAAAAGTCAATGTCCTGATTTGAAAGATCTGGCAGTTGTTGCTCTGATTTCATGTGTAATTTTTTATTTTGAGACTTTGTATAATTAGTTTTATGTCTTTTAACCATATTCTTATTTTGATTTTTATCATTGTCCATTTGTTTAGTAGATAACGACAAAAAACTTAGCTCTTTACTGTTTGAATCAAATTTAGACCCATGAGATACATCAATTATACAGTCTTTTTCTGGCTGAGATTCCATTATATTGCTAGCATCAAACTTATATGGTTCTTTCCAAATAGATTGTTTAAGGTCTGTTTTATCAGAAGACAAAAACTGTGGCGAATCCCACTGATGTTCTCTCCTGTGGTATAAATTTCTTGGTGAATTAGTCACAGTAGCTTTTCTAATTTCATCTATAGTAGCAACAAGAGAACTTTCGGAGTTTAATCGTTTCTTAGAAGAATTATCAATATCACCTAAATCATCTAGTTCTTCTAGGATTGGTTCTAAATGATTTGGATCTTTATTTGTTTCTATCACACAAGGTTTAGCTAAGAATGTATCTTCACTAGAATGACACATCACAGTATTTACATAATCCTCAGGATTTCTATCAAACTTTACAAAAACATTAGAATAAGTATGAGGCTTCCTAGGAAATGATGGTGCAGCTAAGATAGCATTTTTTAATTCCTGAGACAGACAACTACTGATTTCTGAACTACCTGAGGTCAAAGTATCTCTACTTCTGTCTCTTACTACACTACCATCATGTAACCAATTCTCAATATCACAGTATCCATTCCATGATCTTAAACCCCAGGCCTCTCTTGCAATATTTACTGCACAGATATTTTCATAATCATGAACAGATAAAACTTCTGTTGGTGTGTCAAGATCACGCTTCGTCTGAGAATTAATAAGTTCACCCGTAATACCATTTTTTATTTTATCCTTTTTGGTGTACATTTCTTTTAGTATGTCTAGTGCTATTCTTTGTATATTTTCTATATCAGCATCTTGATTGCCAACTTTAATGTTTTTTAAAGCGCTGAGACAAAGTTTCTGTACAATATTTTCATTAAAAGTGTTTATATCAGAACTATTGATGTCGCTAAAACTTAAGTCTAAATCCATATCAATTGAATCTGATGATGTTTTTTTGTTAGAACCATCTGTATCATGGCTGATTTCAGAACCATGATCTGTCTTGATGGTTTTTGTAAAATCTTCATTATCAATTTTACAGATATCTAAATTTAAATTAGATAAATCATCTTGTAATTCATCTGAGGAACAAATTCCACGACGCTTTTGTAGGTTTAACGTACACGTGGTTATTTCATCAATGGAACTCTCAAAGTTCTTAATGGATGAAAGTTTTAATCTAAGCTCTGTTGGAGAACATATTTTCTTTTTTGTGATTTTTATATTTGGTGTATGGTTATTGGGATTTTCTCTTTTAGCTTGTATTATTTGTGGTGTATTTTCTACTGTATAAATTTCTATGCTAGATGCATCCATACTCAAAGTGCCAACAGGAGCAGATGTGAATGTTGGAGAGCCCGATCTAGCAATCCAATGATCTAATAAGAACTTCTTATCAGCTGTATCACTATCATTTTGTGTCAATTGTTGTTTGGGGACAGTAATATCATTCCTAAAAAAAATATTTAAATTAGATTTATAAGTACTAGTTGTAACAAATAATAAGTACTTATTAATAGTTTAATTACCTTGATTCGGTGACCTTAGTGGAACTCTTGAATGATCTAACATGATTAAGACCATTAGTTTTATTATTCTTCTCAGAACTCTGTGACTTCACTTTGTTATTTAATTCGACATCATCTTGTGCATTTTTCCAAGGAATCGGCCCACTTGAGTGAAAGTATCGATAGTATAATATCATCGCAATCATACCTAAAATATATAATCTATCATAGTAAGGATATAACACTTTACTTCTATACTAATATTATTAAGAGGAAAAATTTGTATGTATGTTTGTAATGTTTTCACACTAACTACTGGACTGATTTCAAAAATTTCTTTCACCATTAGAAAGCTGCATCTTTACTGAGCAACATAGGCTATATTACATTTTTTTTTTTAAATAGGTATCCGTATCCATAATGTGTAAAAAATTAGCCATAAAAATCTGTCATCGCGTGCGCTGCGGAAACTATTGATGGTAGAACAAAAAAAAATTCTACAGTATATAATTATAGACTATATATGACTGGCCCGTTGGCGCAGTGGGTAGTGACCCTGCCTTCAGCTCCGCGGGTCGCGGATTCGATTCCCGCCGAGGGCCAATATTTTCCATAAATGAATTTGTTGGTCTCTGAGCCTGGGTGTATATTTGTATTTAAGTATGTATTTAAAAAATATATAAGTATATATTCACCAGTTGTCTGTCACCCATAACACAAGTCTTTAATTACTTACTTTGGGGACGGACGACCGTGTGTGTTAAGTGTCCCATATATATTTATTTATAGAACATTTCAATATCTACAAAAAAGTCTGCGATACCATATATCCAACAATTATAGTTATGCCAATATAACTACTTTTTATTAATTAGATTAAGAATATAATTAAAAAGAGAAACCTAAGTGATATAAAACTTTTATGGCAACAAAAATAAATCTAGTCTGACTTAGTAGACTGCCATGAGATCGGTATGTACGCGGGTGAAACCGCGGGATATTACTAGTAATATAAAGATATAATAGACCTACCAATAACTGTTCCAGCAGTGACACACACAGTTGCTGCAATGGACCAGGGTCTCCTTTGTTTTTCAAAATCAGATATAAGTATGTAAAGGAGCAAACTCCCAAAGTTTTGAGTTACAATTAGTGAGTAGAACATGAGCAAGCGATACCTTGTATGACCTTCTCTTAAATTAATATAACAGAAACAATAAACGAAACCCATCACAGCATTGTAAAATGTTTCTTCCAATTTATTTGGACAAAATGTGGTTTTTTGTGTTATAATCCAGAATGTCATTGCAGACCAGTGGAGACCTAAAAACAAAGATTATTATAGACCAAATTAGCCGTGTGGTATCCGGCTGAATAGAATAGCACCACCCTCATTTCTTACCGAGGTGTCGTAAAAGGCGACTAAGGTAAGTTGACTCACTGTGTGGTATCCGGCTGAGTAGAATAGACCACCCTCATTTCTTACCGAAGTGTCGTAAAAGGCGACTAAGGTAAGTTGACCCGCCGTGTGGTATCCGGCTGAGTAGAATAGACCACCCTCATTTCTTACCGAGGTGTCGTAAAAGGCGACTAAGGAACCTAAGTTGACCCACTGTGTGGTATCCGGCTGAGTAGAATAGATCACCCTCATTTCTTCCCGAGGTGTCGTAAAAGACGACTAAGGTAAGTTGACCCACCGTGTGGTATCCGGTTTAGTAGATTAGACCACGTTCTTCTTACCGAGATATCTTAAAATACTACTATGGTAAGGAGACGTCAGGCAGGCGGCCGGTCGTAAAAACGCAGAAAAATCATGTTACAACATGTTTATAACATGTTGTGTCGACCCCACTTAAAGTGGGATAAGGGCAGGAGGATATATATATGTAATAGACCAAATATATTAAACAATAATTCCTTACCCAACGGAATCAATGTCCATATTCCAAAAATTATAGTAAATAACAATACACCAGCAATTCTACCAATCAAAATGCCAAAGTGCCAAGTTAATTTTAATATTATTGAACTCCATTCAAAACTATCAGTTGTAAATGTTGTGATACTGTAAATATAAGTTACACAGCCCAATATCACTGATGCTATTGCTGCTACCAAGGCGAATACTGAAACAAATCAGATATAAATGACTTTAAAATATTATGTCAATTCATTAGTTATTAATTAGAAATGAAATAACAACATATTACTATTCCATAGCAAACAAAAAGCCATATCTCTAGTAAGGAAACAATATTGGATCTAAAACTGATTTTCCAAAAGTAATGAGAATATTATTTTGCTATAATCCGCGATAAAAGAAAATATATGTAATGCTAAATGTAGAGTGTACTATTCGTTCTCACACCTGATACATGCAGAATTTGTAAGAACTTATGCACCACCCGACACCGATGACACAACAATACACAAGCACTGCACACATTCACAAAATCGTATTATGATTTTGTCGTGGAGTCTATCTCCTGACGATGCTTCGGTTGCGGGGCGAAACAATTGTTGAGATTGTGGTGGTGAATGTGCGCAGTGCTTGTGTATTGTTGTGTCATCGGTGTCGGGTAGTGCATGAGTTCTTACAAATTCTGCATGTATCAGGTATGAGAACGAATAGTACACTCTACATTTAGCATTACATATATTTTCTTTTATCGCGGATTATAGTAAAATAATATTCTCATTGCTTTTGTATTATAGACCTCCGCCTAATTCTATAAATTACTGATTTTCCAATTTAGATTGGCAGATCATGCACATCCTAAGCAGTCTTTAGAGATAGATAAGATATAGATATGTAGGTACTAGTAATTTATGGAATTAGGCGTCACTTTGCGGAGGTCCATAATACACAGGTAAAAACATTATTTGTTATAATCCGCGATGAAAGAAAATATTATATGTAATGCTAAATTTAGAGTGACTTGCTTTTATCGTGGATTATAGCAAAAAGAACATTTTTATTACCTACTTTTGAAAGATATACAGGTTTTCTTACTATGTATGGGTTTACTGTAAAGTAGGTTCTGAATTTTTATATCAATCAGAAACATAAATTTTAATAGAAAACTCATACATACAGCTAATAAGATAAATAAATTAAGTTGTCTTATTTAATTATTTTCTCTTATTATAAATATATTGTACCTTTTGTATGATAGTTCTCATTTAATGTCACAATTGCATAAGTTTGTAATATAATTTGTGGAATAGTCCCTGTAAATATATACAAAAAGTGCAACAAGCTTAAATCATTCCTTTGACTTATTAATTTTTGAGTTTTTACAGATTCTAAATTCTTGCAGGAGAAAACTTTTTGAAGGAATATAATGTACCTGCAACAAACAATATGATTATTTCAACTGCAAATTTACAATATTATGTTTATAATATAAAATCATATCATCATTTTCCTGCTATTATCCCACTCTAAATGGAGTCGGCACAACATGGTGTTAACATGTTGTCACATGATTTGGCTTTGTTTAACGACGGGCCGCCTGCCTAGCGTCAACTTACCTTAGTCGCCTTTTACGACACCTGGGTAAGAAATGTGTGTGGTCTATTCTACTCAGCCGGATACTACACGGCGAATAATATAATATATACTAAGTAAATAGTCACAAATCTTCTTAAAGTAACTATAAATTAAAATGTAGTTATATTGCAGTTAAAAAAGTACCTTTCCAATAATCCAACAAGACAGCAATGACTAATCCAGTGGCGAAGATTTGATTGCTGATCGATAACAAACCATCTCATTGAGAAAATATTAATGAGAATATTAGGAGATAGTATGAAAATTAATGTTGATAAGGCCCAGTATATGTAGCCATCCTTACAATATTCAGCAAAAACTAAAATATCTGAAAGAAGAATATTCTTGGTTACAAAAAAATGAGCGCCCAAACTAATCTTTATTTTATTTATGTTTATATTTCATTGTGTGGACCAAATTTCAGAAAACAAAAGAAACTGTTTAAAATACCTGTGGTTAAATCAGCTAGGATACATACAAGTGATATAAACACACTGAGTACATTAAAAACACAGTAATTTTCATCTTGAGTACATGCAGTCTTCCTTTCTGTTAAAGTCCCAAGCCTACAAGCCTCTGCCATTGTTCAAAATAATGCACATAATGATATAAGAATCAAATTTTAAAGCTTCAGAATATATATTTTTTAAATAAAATAAATGGTTTCTGTTATAATATTGTAAACTTATTAGTTGTTTATTTATAACATTCACAAAACAATTTAACGGCGGCGCCTGCGCAAGTAACATGACCGAGGTCGCTGTACTCCATTCCCTTTACCACAGACAATAAAAGTATAATTCTCATAAACACATAAAAAAAATATTTTGCTGATCAATTCAAAAAAGGCAGCAGTTGCAATCTAAAGCAGACTTGCAACAATATTTGTCTATTGTTCTATTCCGAAATATTTATAATTCTTAGTGATTTGTGGTGTTAGTGTTTTCAGTTTTATATCTGATTAACAAATTCTCTGTATTAATGACTTAATCCATGATTAATCCATAATGTCTAAAAATAATCTGGAAGTTTCATTCATTACGAAAAACCATCGAGTTATACACCGATGTCAACTGCAAATTGCAATAATATGATATTATACAATTTTTTTATTCTCGAATCATAATCGAATGTCACCAATGTATACATAAAATATAATGTATACATAACAAGCACATACCTATCTTGACATCTGTATTCATAAAATAATCTCAATAATTATTTAACTTATAATATATGTTTGGAGTTAAAAAATAAAAAGATTTAATATTTGAAATCCTCTTCCATTGTCAATTTGTTTATTATATGACGATACTACACCGATTATAAATATAAAGTACCAGCCTGGTGTCTTATTCTTCAAAAACTTCGAATTTGTTATTGCTGTTTGAAAATTTTTTTCATGAAAATGATACACGATGCATTGTTGATGTTGTGGGATTGTTCCCAGTGTGACACACAGCAGGTAAACATTTTACGTAAGGTGTCTAAACAATTATGTATTCAAAATATTGGATAGACTGGTTTATGGACGAATTTTTTTTTAGATTTTGGATCTTCAATCTTAACTTGATAATAGTATTTTTCTTTCTTACCCTCCAATTTCTTTTTTGCACTGAGTATTATGAATTACACTAACTTGACATATAATGTTAAGAGATAAAGCTTGGATAAATTTTTACATTAATTTCAGCCTGAATCAACAACTTACGCGAATGAAGGGGACAGTGAAATATATAAAAGAATATATAAAATTGCCACGAGTCATCAAAAAATTCAAAGTTTTGTATTAGGGAGTGCCTTCCATTCTAGAAAAATACTGACTGGTATGTAATTGAAAATTTATTCATCCTCCTCCCCTTATCCCACTATAAGTAGGGTCTGCACATGTTAAAAACATGCTGTCACATGATTTGGCTGCGTTTTTACGACCGGCCGCCTGCCTGACGTCAACTTACCTTAGTCGTATTTTACGACACCTCGATAAGAAAGAGGGTGGTCTATTCTACTAAACCAGATACCACACGGTGGGTCAACTTACCTTAGTCGCCTTTTACGACACCTCGGTAAGAAATGAGGGTGGTACTATTCTATTCAGCTGGATACCACATGGCGTTAATGAAAATTTATTATTGCTAGAAAATAACTGTTAATTATGTTTATTGTTATTTTTTCATTGGCTGTCATCAGGTATTTAAAGAATTAGTATTGTTTAATAATGTTGTATCCAGAAGCATATATGCACTAATAAAAACTTATACAGCATTTGTTTTTAATCAGCCTCAGGTCACCGATCATATGGACTGTATGGTCAAGCTTTAAGTGAAGGTATTGTGGAAATCCTTCGATCCTACAAAAATACTTTAAAGGAAGTTGAGGATTTAGTTATTGGCAATCAAAACTACACACTATCATTTGTGTACAGCTATGTGGAAAAGTTTCAAGGATTGTTTAACACATTAAATAGAATTATAAGTGCTATAAAAGAGAGAAGATTGACTGGTTGTCAGATATTAAGTCTTGTACACCAATATATTCTGAACTCCAACAAGTTGGTCCATGAAGCTATTATACAGTAAGTGCAGTAATTTTGAGTTTGAAATACAAGTTGTATAAAAAATTACCCTGCAATTATCATATTGATTGGGATTACCCTCCAATTTGAACAAAAGATTTGGAACTTGGACCTATCATAGTAAACATCTGGGTGACCGAGCCTTGCTTGGTAATTTTTTACAAAATAAAAAAAAGAAACTTAAAAAAAAAAAAGAAAAATAATAGGGTAGGTGGGGCCTGATCCTAGGTATTTTAATTTCTCGATACTACCTGTTCCCCCAATAAGCTACGCTGACTGGACAGTTAATGGCAAAAGTTCAATTCAATATAAATGTTAGTATTTTTTAATACCCAAAAACAGAGATAAAATGATTTTTTTTTTTAAAAAAACCTAGCTAGATCGATTTTTCTCCCCCAAAACCCCTACATGCTGAATTTCAAAAAAATCTTTGTAGCGATTCCAGAGATCCCAAAAATCTAAAAAAATATATATATATATATACTTACAAGATTAACTCATTTAAATATTAAAGATATTAATTTGGATTAGCGACTGAGACGATGAATGAATATGAAGATTTTTTTATTTTTAATTATCCTGCGGTGCTGCGGTCACATATTTGAACCTGCGAATCGGCAGAAGTCATAAATGTAGATATATTTAAAGTATATTTGATTTTAAAAAGGAATATATTTGTATGAGGAATTATATTTGTATAAATTTATTTTTACAGAATATTTTCAAGCATCAATACTGTATTTATCAATCAACTTTGTACATGGCTGTTATATGGTGAATTAAGAGATCCTTATGAAGAATTTTTTGTTTATCAAACGAAGAAAAGTGAAACCTCCGATACGTTTGTTTCATCTAATTCTACTACAAATACTTGTGACAAATCGCTTGTTTCCACTGTAAGTTATATTTTTAGTGTTGTAGTAATAGCAATATAAACAGTTATCTTTTATTAAATAAAACAAATACTATAAAAATTAGTGCGGAGATTAGACCACCGAAATTGAGATAACCTTGGTAGGTGATGAGAATTATTTTTTTATATATATTTTAGAATATTATGTAGGTTAAAGGTACTTATGCCGTGTGGTATCCGGCTGAATAGAATAGTACCACCCTCATTTCTTACCGAGATGTCGTAAAAGGCGACTAAGGTAAGTCAACCCGCCGTGTGGTATCCGGCTGAGTAGAATAGACGAACCTCATTTCTTACCGAGGTATCGTAAAAGGCGACTAAGGTAAGTTGACCCACCGTGTGGTATCCGGTTTAGTAGAATAGACCACCCTCTTTTTTACCGAGGTGTCGTAAAATACGACTGAGGTAAGGTGACGTCAGGCAGGCGGCCGGTCGTAAAAACGCAGCCATATCATGTGACAGCATGTTTTAACATGTTGTGCCGACCCGATTTAGAGTGGGATAAGGTCGGGAAGATGAAGATGTAGGTTAGTGGCACTTAAACGTTTTTATTTTACTTCAAGACTGGGCCTACCACCCTGGGCTCTGGAAACAAGGTGATCTTATGTTGGTTCCCAGGGCATGAAGGAATACGCAGCAAAAAATTCGCAGATGGGCTTACAACTTGGGAATGGGCCTATTACTCCTTAACACATATTATTTTATAACCTAGCAAGGAGTACAGCGCATCATCCACTTGATGGAATTTACTTGTACAATCATATTTATAACACCGAAATGTTTTATAACTAAATTTTAATCTCTGAATAAACTTTTATTTATAACTTGAACTTAAGAAAATGGTGAAAGGCGTACAGTAATTAGAAAGTTATTGAGAGGGATATTAGTCCACTTGACGAGGCGTTGACAAAGGATACCGCATGCCTTTATTTAGGTACATATGTATGTACCGATTCGACCCGCGAATAAAGAAATTTTAGACCGCGAATATAGGACTTGAGTCGCATATTTTCAGTACGCGAATAGTGTAAAACGCGAATAAAGAGCTTCTACTGTATTTAATGCTCTGTTATTAACATACTTTAAATGTATAGTTCTATTTTTGTTCGTTGTAGTTTAATTATAAAAAAACTCTTCCTGTCGAACTGTATATAATTTTTTTTTTATATCTTGATTAAAACCTCAGGAAATAAAAACAAAATTATCAAATAATTATGTTGTCTTTGCTCTTTATTACATGTGAAAATTGTTTTTTGTTACAGCTTCAACAAACACCATTAGACTGTGGGTACAGTCTGAATCCAAATATGATACCATACTTTATTCCACTCTCGTTAGCCCAAGAAATTTTATTCATTGGCAAGACAGTGATTTTATTTGGTTTTGACCCAAAAAAAGTTAAGAAACACAATAGTTTTTCAATTAATAGACCTATGCTCACTCTGCAGAAGATAACTGGTGATTCCAGAAGGTAATTTGTCTGACTTCAATAATATGTCACTACTAATCTAATCCATATTAGACTTGTCTACAGAAAAGTTTTAATTTAAATGTAAGAAACATGTTTATACGCCGTGTGGTATCCGGCTGAATAGAATATTACCACCCTCATTTCTTACCGAGGTGTCGTAAAAGGCGACTAAGGTAAGTTGACCCACCGTGTGGTATCCGGTTGAGTAATATAGACCACCCTCTTTCTTACCGAGGTGTCGTAAAAGGCGACTAAGGTAAGTCGACCCGCCGTGTGGTATCCGGTTTAGTAGAATAGACCACCCTTTCTTACCGAGGTGTCGTAAAAGGCGACATAGGTAACTTGACGTCAGGCAGGCGGCGGTCGTAAAAACGCGGCCAAATCATGTGACAGCATGTTTATAACAAGTTGTACCGACCCCACTTAGAGTGGGATAAGGGCAAGAAGATGATGTAGGAAACATGTTTATATGTAAAGCATATTACAAAATTGAAGATTATCTGAATGATAAAAATGTTTGGATATGAAATCTTTCAGCTTCAAACAACACCGCTATAAGATAATGTAAATTTAAAATGTTTAAAAGATTGACTGCCGAGTTTCTTACTGATTCTTATAAAAAAAGTAAAAAGCTTACTTGAATAAGGATATTTTGATTTGTATCAATATTTTCTTATTTAATGGGATATCAATATTCTGGAATTCTCCAGGAAAAGGTTTCCAGAAAATCACATAATGTATCCTCGGAAACTGGTTATAAACGAGTGATGAATAACAAATACTAATTAAGCACAAGTTTTTACAGATAATTCATCAGCGCCTAACAAGACCCCATAGGCGGTCACAGCGTTTTCCCATCACGATTTTTACTATAAATATTTTAATAGTGTTACAAACGCCGTGTGGTATCCGGCTGAATAGAATAGTACCACCCTCATTTCTTACCGAGTTGTCGTAAAAGGCGACTAAGGTAAGTCGACCCGCCGTGTGGTATCCGGCTGAGTAGAATAGACCACCCTCATTTCTTACCGAGGTGTCGTAAAAGGCGACTAAGGTAAGTTGACCCACCGTGTGGTATCCGGTTGAGTAATATATACCACCCTCTTTCTTACCGAGGAGTCGTAAAATACGACTAAGGTAAGTTGACGTCAGGCAGGCGGCCGGTCGTAAAATACGTAGCCAAATCATATGACAATATGTTTGTAACATGTTGTACCGACCCCACTTAGAGTGGGATAAGTACAGGAGGATGATGATTTTAATAGTGTTACAAATATAGTATACAAAATATGATAAAAAACTAAAAAAATATATTACAGGTTTACAATTTGGGAAGAGAAAGAAGCTGAATTTCATGAAAAATTACAAAAATTAAAGACTCCTGAAATTTTTGAAGTCTACAACTTAAGAGGTGTCATTAGAGAAATAAAGGAATGTGTGACAAAGGTAAAAAAATATATAAAGGACTATTATAAATAATTTTATTACTTCATATACAACAAAACAAAAGTTATTGATGTAAACACTAGGCATTGTCGGTGTAGTCAAATAATAATTTAAGTTAAAGACTTATCGTTTCTGTCTTAATTTAAAGACTTATCGTTTCTGTCTTTATTTAAAGACTTATCGTTTCTGTCTTAAGTTAAAGACTTATCGTTTCTTTTTTAAGTTAAAGACTTATCGTTTCGTTTCTGTCTTAAAAACGGAACGTCAAAAAATTTACTTTCTTTTATTAGAGTTTCTGCTTCCTCAAAAGTTTGTGGCATCACTTTACCGGCTGTCTCTGGTAAAAATAATGCGGCAACTGCACCTATTCCCGCAATTACACCAACTATAATCAATGGAAGTCCTGGCACATATACTTTCAAATAAACAATATAGGGTGATATAACTGTACCAACATATCCACAAATTTGTGCCAAAGATGTGCCAGATCCTCTAACGTTTGTTGGTAACATTTCTGCACCCCATTGTAAAGAAACTGAAAATGCTATATTTACTGCAAATCTTGCCACAACAGCACATAAAACTGAAGCTAAACTATCTCCAACAACAGATGTTAAAATACAAAATATGCAACTCAACATCAATGTAATAATCGATATCCATTTCCTACCTGTCATATCTAGAGTGAAAGATATTATTAATAATGCTGGGAACTCTGTTATAGATAATACTGTAAATGATAGAAAGAAATCGAACGATAACGTACCAATACTTCTTAATAATGCATCGAAAATTATCGCACAACACATAAATTCTAAGCATACGAAAATCATCATTCGTCGTAATATTGGTGTTCTAAAAATTTGTAAAATATTACTAGTATTATCTTCATTCTTTGCTGCATTCACAGATAATTTAAATTGCCTAATAGTAGCTTCTGGAACCTCTTTTTTGTTGACTCGTCCTATAGTTATAACTTTTGATATTGCTTCATCAACGCGCCCTTGCGAAAGGAGCCATCTTGGGCTTTCTGGTATGATAAAAGGTGCAATTATAGGCAGTGCCATTGGTATACTAGTCGCTAATCCAAGTATTTTCCAGTCTCCGCATAAAAGGGCCAACCACGGCAATATACACATTCCGAATGTCATAAATACACCCATTGGGAGGTTGGCTGCAATTGTTCTATACTTGGGAGAAATATATTCTAATACTAGTAAATATATCATCATCATGCAAGTATCATATGACATGCCCATAAAAAATCGACAAATACAAAATTCCAAGAAATTTGTAGCGAATACGCTGCCCACACCTGCTACACAACCAATTAAATTTCCTATTATTGCTGCCGGTAACCGTCCTTTTCTGTCAGCTACCCAGCCTAAACACAATCCTCCGATAATGGAGCCAACAAAGAATAAAGACTGTGCTGTGGCTTGATAACTGTCTTTATCGCAAACCCATTCCATTTGACTAGATATAGTTGGATACGGGATTTGTGTTACATCGAATTCCCATCCATGTTGGCAATTTTCCATTGGCCAGGATTCGTTTGGTTTAAGTCCAGATGTTAGAATTTCGGTCCAATTTGCAAGATAGGCTTTACAGTGGGAGTATCCATTCACTTCATTTGAGTTATGTGGAATCGCAAGCAACCTTCGATCGTCAGCCGATAAGTTTTTCAATTCTGGTATCCAACACCAGTGGTTTGCGGGTATTTCAGTCATAAAAAGTTGAGTGAAATACGAGAACACACCTAATATGTAAAATGGGCATGTTGAGACAAGAAGAAATACTTGATATAATCCAAATTCTCCAGCTGAAGATAGTAACTCGTCATAATCCATATGTTTTGATAAATTTTCTTCTTTTTCATCGTGTTTATCTGATTCAGCCTCTTTAACTTTAGATTCATTTTTTACTTTATTTGTTTCCGTGTTGAACATTTTGACACCCGCGAAGACGGTAGTATTAAATACGGCCTAACACATAATGCTGTACTTTATATACATAGAATGTTTGAAGTTTAAAAGTAGATAGTATTATTTACTCAGGTAGAGATAAAGTTGAAATAATTTTATTGTAGTTTTATTAGGGTAACGCCATTACATAAATATACGGATACGTCTTATCAATTGCGCCATACGTAAAAATCTTGATGAATGTTGTACATGAAACTTTAGTGCTTGGAATATGTTCCATAGGAAATTTGAATATGTTTCAAAGCATAAAATTTTGCTAAACTATGATAAAAATGAGAAATCAACTAAGAACATTGTATGGTAAGTTTTATGTACCGAAATTTATTCAATTATATATAATAACTACAAATTAAAAAGAAAGAAATATTGTGCATTTATTTGTTTAGTTGAAATGTTAATTCAGTAGGTACTCTAAGTAAAATATCTACCATAAATATAGTTTTGTGAATTTTTTTAAAGATATTATTATACTATTATTATTAATTTAACAGAAGAATATATCTAATAGGTATCTTCTTGCTTTTTAATCTAAAATTTCTCGTCATTTGCTTATGACATCAAAGAAGCTGGTTTATGTGATAGTGATTGTGAGGGCCATATAAGATGCTTTTTAATTGCCTTTATTTCCCATGGATTAATCTAACAGGACTGAAGGTGAACACTTGTGTTAAAAGAGAGTTCTGTAGCATATTTTATAATGACTTATAACATTTCTAGCATCTTTGGACGGTGGCGGTAGAGGAAGCTCAACTTTTGCACGAGCTTCGTCTTATGAAAGACTTTTATCTACTGGGTCGAGGAGAACTCTTTTTAGAGTTATTACGACTTACTGCGCCAATGCTCGACAAGCCTACTACTAGAAAATCAACTAGAGGTAAAAATTTATTTATTTTTAAATTTTAGTAAATTGCAGACATATTTATAACATGTTACTTATTTTAACAAAGTGCGCAGAGATTTTCAAATCATTAATGGCAATCCATAGACTATTTAGATGTAAGAATCTTGATATAAGAGTTTTAGTGCAATAACATTCAAGTCCTCCGCCGTATGACGTTATCCTGTGGGTTGTGACCTTATGGAGCACTTTAGTCACGATTATTTCCCGCCACTTGGTTCTATCTTTTGCGACGTAGATACTGGAGTCGAGTGTTGAAGGAATTTGGTCTCTTTTGACAAGCACCAAAGCTCTTTTGCCACCTTGCTTGTGACAAGCAACTATTCCAAGGTTGTCGCCATTCTTTTTGGTTTCTAAAAGAGGCCATACACGTTAGGGTTTGCATGATGGTTTTAACCTTGCATGCATAATCGACAGGCAAAACCCTAGCGTGTATGTGATAAAACTATACAGTTTTATTATGCATGCAAGGTTAAAACCATCATGCAAACCCTAACGTGTATAGCCTCCATAATTCATAAAATGTTACTTATTATTAATAAGAAAATTGATCACACTTATAGCTTAGGAAGCATTGCAGATAAATGTTGATATGGATCTAAATTCACATTTGCCTTATTTGTCCGAAAGGGTGATTTTCTGTTTAGTATATAATCTATACTAATATATAAAACTGGAGAGTTTCTTTGTTTGAACGCGCTAATCTCAGGAACTACTGGACCGAATTGAAAAATTCTATCACTGTAAGATAGTCCATTTATCGAGGAAGGCTATAGGCTATATAACATCACTATAAGATGAATAGGAGATGAGCAGCAATAAAAAATAGTAAGAAAACGGCAAAATTAAAAGCTTTCCTTGGGTGCGCTGAGTAAACGGTAATAGTTATTCAAAAAATCATGTATTACAAAATTGTTCTCCTCTAAAAGTTCTAAATAAAAGTCCGCGACAGCATATGCCTAGCTTTTAAGTTTAACACACTAACCATTCTTATGGCTATCAAAATACTATATTACGGTTTTAATTTTTCCACGCGGGCGGAGCTTCTGGCGATTGCTAGTAATATTTAAATATATTTATAATATTTAAATATTGGTTATGTTATGATACATAGGGGTTCACGTATCGATGCAATGCATATTATGGAAGTGGTCCAAAAAATCGATTTAGGTCCTTAGGCTTCTGAGGGCGATATATTACATTACCTAAATTACTTTACAGATTTGAATCACGCCTTCCAATTGGCAGCGAGGGCGGTATTTCTGAGTAACAGTGTCGATATAGAAAAGTTCAGTTTTGAGCTGCCTTACGTCAAACCAAATATCTCAGCTAACTCTACCATTGACGATGATAGCTGCTCTGGTATGGTATTAGTAATAGCTCATCTGGATCAATTTAATTCTTTACTCAAGTATACAAAATAGCTGTTAAAGGCACATTTATTGAGTTAGTTACATGATTAGAAAGTTAAGGATTTTAATTTAAAAATAAACTAAATCTATGTACTTTTTTACAGTAGCGTCAAATGCCATTTTTTATGGATTTATTTTATGCTAGGTCCTTTACTCTAGAGTATGGTGGTATAGATCTATACTACCATATTCTAGAGCAGTGTTTCTCGACCTTTTTTGGTCTATGCCCCACGTTAAAAATTATTTTGCCTCCCTAAGTAACATACATAAATTTTAATACTAAAAATTTAATTGTCCACTTAAAGAACATAAATAATAGGTTTGAGGAAGAAAAATTTCTTTTTTTTGTTCAATTTGGCACCGAAATCTAGCATTGCGCTTAAATGGCCAATAGCGAAAGGTTTAAACTCGCGTCGAGTTACCCCCCTCAACCATCAAATTGCCCCCTTGTGGGTCCCACGTTGTTAAAAACTGCTCTAGAGTAAACTATTATATGTATTAACTCTATAATTTATAGAATGAGGCGTTACTTTGCGTAGGTCTATAATAACAAAAGTAATGAGAATATTATTTTGCTATAATCCGCGATAAATTTATTACTTTTGTATTAACTCTATAGTATAGATATAAAAATTCATGATTTTATATCAACTAGTGTATAACTTATATATTTTTAAGATCAGAATTGGGATAGATAATCTTGTTGCAGATGACGGATGGTCTAGTATAATCCTTAAGTATGACTTTAAATGGCCCCTGCATTTGTTGTTCGCGCCAGAAGTGCTCGCCCGATACAACGACATGTTTAGACTGCTTTTGAGGATAAAAAAGACTCAGCACGACCTACACGCACTTTGGAAAGCTTATAAACAATCTACGAGGTAATACCGAGTTATGTTTCAACTAACGCCTTGCCATTGATTGGCAAGCAGGTGACACTGTCGAGACAGCAGTGAAACCCTTGTCCCAACATGGGGAAATGGGTGGAATAGTCCGGAATAGGAGCTGACCACCCGCCCTACACCGACAGGTGTTCCCTAAATTAGATAGATAGATAGAACGCCTTGCCATTGTCAAAGATTTCTCAGCAGATGGGGACAGGGGGTTCTTAATGTTGACTTTGAAATTAATGAATGAGTATCCAAAAAAATAATAATTTAACAATATAACTATAGGCAGCAATGAACTATAGAGTGTAGTGTCCACAATAAAAATCCATCACATTTCTTCGAAGGATATTTTTATTCTTCTTATAATTTTATTCAAATAACAAGCTAGGCAGCCAAATTAGCGAACAAATGGATTTTCTTATCCTAAGTTACGAATACCTAACAAGTTTTTTCATTGTCCTTTTTATATTTTTAAAATATTACCGTGAGAGTTCCCCACATACATCGTGTTTTATTAAACATGTCTGTCCGGTTTAAAGATGCTATCCTTTTAAGGGATGTCGATTAAGTTTGTAGTGTAGAACGAAAACATATACGAGCACCTCTCTTTTAAAATAAATAACTAAATATATGGGACACTTACACACACGGTCGTCCGTCCCCAAAGTAAGTAACTTAATACTTGTGTTATGGGTGACAGACAACTGATGAATATATACTTATATATTTTTTAAATACAAATATACACCCAGGCTCAAAGACTAACAAATTCATTTATACAAATTCAATTATTTATACCTCTGTAACTGGTCAGTGGTTTATTCCTACAATAATGTAGAAATAAACAGAACCCAAGATTGTATCGTAGGGCTGAGCAGGTGCCAGTGGTGCTGGTTGTTATTATAGTAGCACGTAGTAAACTATTCAATTAAATGTAGTCGTAACAGGTAATCACGGCATGTAATAGGGACGCGTACATTGTTTAAATGTATTACAAAATATAATATTATATCAAAATAAACTTATAATATACTAGCGGCCTGCCCCTGCTTCGCACGGGTATAAAATATATATCCCATGTCATTCAGTGTAAAAATGATTAAAACCGATCCAGGAGTTTTGATTTATTCATTACTGCCCGTGGCCCGCAAGCGTTAAATTTGGAGAAAAACAATTTCCTTTCCCTATACCAAGAAGATTTCCTGCTATCTTTGGAATATCTAAATTCATATAGTACATTTTTACTTATTTACTTTTACATTTTCCCTATGTATTTAATTTTTACAATTAATTACAGAATGTCTTTATATACAACATTCACAGCTTCCTTGTCGTTAAACAAACTCTGGAAAGAACGATATAGCTGCTGGATTCGAAGTGCTATACTGTGAAGCGCGGCCTCCGCATGGCATTTTAAATCTGTAATATCTCCGAAAATGTTTACTTAAATTACATGCTGTAAACGGCGATATTGATCTATACTAAATCAACAATTTATTTAAGGTACTTATTTAGATAAGGATTAATGCTGTAGTGTATAAAAATTGCTTCAAAAATAAGGCATTATTTTTCGTAAAAAGTAAATGACAAAAACTGCTATTGTGGGTTATTCATAAGAGATAGACATATACCATCGCGGACTTTTCTGTAGACCTTTTCAAGGTGTACAAATACTTAGTACATCATTTTTATAAATCTCGTAGGGTTAAGCCTGCGTTTGCAATGTAAGCGGAAAAAAATGTAATTATTTACAGAAACCTCAAAAATTACAGTATTTCTCTACTATGTATTGAATTTTATTATACGTACAAACCTTCCTCTAGAATCACTCTATCTTTTTAAAAAAACCGCATCAATATCTGTTGTGTAGTTTTAAAGATTGAAGCATACATAGGGATATACGGACATAGGGACAGACAGAGAATGCGACTTTGTTTTATACTATGTAGTGATATTATTTATTTTTACAATTGATTAGACAATGTCTTTACATACAACAATCATAGCTTTTTTATCATTAGACAATATAAACTTAAAAGAAGGACATTTAGTTGCGCCTCCGGTCGCTGCTAAATTCGAAGTGCTTATAGGTCGAAGCGCGGCCTCCTCGCGGGATTTTAAATCTGTAATATCTCCGAAAATATTCACTTAAATTACATGCTGTAAACGGCAATATTGATCTATATTAAATCAACAATTTATTTAAGGTACTCAATTGGATAAGGATTAATGCTGTATTGTATAAAAATTGCTTTGAACATAAGGCATCATTTTTCGTAAAAAGTAAATGAAAAAAACTGCTATTGTGGGTTATCCATAAGAGATAGACATATACCATCGCGGACTTTTCTGTAGACCTTTTTAAGGTGTACAAATACTTAGTACATCATTTTGATAAATCTCGTAGGGTTTAGCCTGCGTTTGCAATGTAAGCGGAAAAAAATGTAATTATTTACAGAAACCTCAAAAATTACAGTATTTCTCTACTTCGTATTGAATGTTATTATACGTACAAACCTTCCTTTTGAATCACTCTATCTATTAAAAAAAACCGCATCAAAATCGGTTGCGTAGTTTTAAAGTTTTATGCGTACATACAGAAATATGGACTTTGTTTTATAATATGTAGTGACAAACTGTAACAATATTGTAAACTTAATTATTTCTTTTAAATGTAATTATATTGTGTCTGAAAATTTAAAATCTTACTTCTGTGGTTGATTACATAATTATATTGTTTAAAATCGTGTAGGTAAAGCTAAAAAATCTAACAATGTATTTACACAAGTGCTGTTACTCGTAATATGAGGTCAAAAGTCCCCGATAATAAGTGTTTTTTTATAATTATGAAGATTTAAGTTAGTATTATCGACAAAATTATCATTATCATTATTATTAAATTTAACCAATATGTTTCGCGGGCGGGAACTTTGGGAATTTAATTTTGCCACTCAAACAGTAATGGATGTCGCTATCGTTGATAGGGCAATTTACAACACGACCTATTTGCTTTACTACAGTAATTAAGTTTTCTGACTTATTCTCTGGTAAGCACTGGATTTCTAGATTAGGAGCTCTTGATATATATACATAAATAAATAAAAATGAATTATTTTATGTTCCTTTTCATCACTTTTCACTGTGTCAATCAATTTATTTATCGGCTTAGATTATTTTGAACACTGCTAAACTTTATTTCATGGATTACTTGATTCTAGATATTCTATGTGCCAGCTACACAATAAATTAATGTTTCTGATGGACAACTTGCAACACTACCTTCAGGCTGACGTGTTAGAGACTAACTTCTCGCGTCTAATGGAAGCTGTGAATAAGACTAACGATTTTGAGAAACTTAAGAAAGCCCATGCTACTTTTCTCGCTGATATACTGAGCCAATCTTTCTTGACCGTGACTTCGGTAAGACTTTTTTCTTCATTAAGTTTATCGGTGTGCTGATATATATCAGCACACATATAAGGGGATGTCTGAAAGTTGCGACCATTACAGAAAAGACGAGAAGTGCAAGATTAAGATGGTATGGACATATAATGAGGAGGGATAAAAATCGAGTGAACGAGTGTTATGACTAAGAGAGATAGCTACCCTACATGGTTGTTTGGCAGGGGTTGGAACTATCAAAAATGTCTGTCTTATTATTATCCAAGTTATATATATTATAATCAGCTTATATACTATGACGTAAATACAATTATATGAACTTTAAGGGTGTCTGGTAAGGGTTTGCCGCGATGCTGTGTCTGGCATTGATTGACGTGATTTTTATTATTATTCTGAAGGTTGTACCAAAAAAATCAGCCTTTATACTTTGACGAAAGTAGATTGGTATTTTACACATCTTGAGTACCGCTTATCTCCCAAAGCCACGATAATCCAAATACCAAAATCTACCATCGTTCTTACCTGTATTGGGAGCATGCGCTAACAAACTTTCAGCCTTTATAAAACGACTAAGGTCTGGGGTCCACGGGCTCTCGCTCTATTAAGTATGAATGTGGATTGATATGTGACTAAAAAGAGGCCTAAAAAGGGATTGTTGGATTGTGTGACATGCATATCAAACGAGTAGCGCCTCGTTTGATAAATGATAGTAGAGAATGGAAGTGATAAACATGTCGTGTCGACCCTACTTAGAGTGAGATCGCAGAACCGATGACCGTTGGGGTATGTTGGGGCATGTTCTGGAGCGGTGACTGAATCAGGAAACGTAGTGTAGGACACCCTGAGACTCGATGGAGTGATGATATACGTAGGACAGCAGGCAGTGGATGGAAGCAGAAAGTCCAGGATCCGGCTAAGTGGCGAATAATTGGAGAGGCCTTGTCCAGCAGTGGACTAAAGTGGGCTGATAATGATTCGGAGGTAGAGTGAGAATTAAAGAAAAATTCAAGTTGAACTACTACTGTTTACAGTCTGATAATGAATCCGGCGATGCTCTGGACTGTATAAACAATCCAGTTTTCTGCAATATAATGGAGTTGCTTAAACTGTGCCACTCATTTTGCGGTATGAACGAGCAGGTTACGGACAAAGAAGAGGAGGATTATTACGTTCGAGGATATTCTGAAAGGTATGTCGCCAATGACTTCCGTTTTGTATTTTATAGCAAAGACTAACAAACATACATCCATACTTACAAACTTTCGCATTTATAATATTAAGTACATATGTATGATAGCCCAGCGCTAACACCGTGCGGTTCTTTCGAGGAGGTCACGGGTTCAAACCCGGGCAGACACCAAAGAGTTTTTCTGTTAAACTTATGTATCTAATTGATAATTGCAATTTATCACACGCTTTACGGTGAAGGAAAACATCGTGAGGAGACCTGCATATCTCTAGAGAATTCTAGAGATATGTGTAACCTACCAATCCGCATTGGAGCAGCATCGTAGGTCTTAACTCCAAACTTCTCTCCAAAAACGGAGATAAAAGGCCTATTCTCAGCATTGGAATAGTAACAGGCCGCTACTTACTTACACAGGTATATTAAATAATTATTATTAACTGATATTATATTATAAATAATATGATATATATTATAAATAATAATTAATATTATTAAATAATTAATTAGACTGGCCCGTTGGTGCAGTGGGTAGTGACCCTGCCTTCAACTCCGCGGGTCGCGGGTTCGATTCCCGCCGAGGGCCAACATATTCTATAAATGAATTTGTTGGTCTTTGAGCCTGGGTGTATATTTGTATTTAAGTATGCATTTAAAAATATATAAGTATATATTCACCAGTTGACTGTCTACCACAACACAAGTATTAAGTTACTTTGGAGACCGTGTGTGTAAGTGTCCCATATATTATTATTATTATTATTAACTGCCATTTTCTCTGTAAACAGGTTCAACAAGCTCGTTAAACAGTTGTTACAACTCCTAGTATCATTTCGGGACCGCCCAAGCGGTGTTTACTTGGCGAGATTGCTGATGCGACTTGACTACAACCGTTGGCTAAGCCGTGAAGCCCAGCTTACACAATCTGTTACTAATATGTTACAATAGTATGATGGAAACCCACTTCTGATTTCTTTAACTGAAATATATTGAATGTATCAGCTTTTTATATCTTTCTATAATATTCCACTATATATCGCACGGTTAGTATTAAACTGACCGAATTCAAAATTAGTATTGAGCAGTGTTTCCCAAATTTGTTTGGCCCATGCCCCACGTTTAAAATTATTTTGCCCCCCTAAGTAACATACATAAATTTAAACTATCGTGAGTGGAATTCATAATTAATGTATAATGTCTCTTTACGCGGCGGGAACAGTTCCCGCCGCGATAACGCCGCGTAAAGAGCTCATGAATAAGAGCCCCGTATGGGCTTGAAACTAGTCGGGCTCATCCGATAAAATAACACGTGAGTATAGCCGGTTTCTATACATTAACATACATAAATTTTAATATTAAAAATTGAATTGTTCACTTAAGAAATAATATTATATAAATATTATTACCTACCAATCCGCATTGGAGCAGCGTGGTAGGTCTTAGCTCCAATCCTTCTCTCCAATAACGGAGAGAAGAGGCCTATTCTCAGCAGTGGGATAGTAATAGGCTACTTACTTTAAATATTATTAAATAATAGGTTTTAGAAAGAAATTGCGTTTTTTTGCTAAATTTGGCATCGACATCTAGCATTGCACTTTAATATCGAAAGGCTTAAACTCGTGTCGGGTTGCCCCCTTAACCATCAAATTGCTCCCCCCCCCCCCTGTGGGTCGTGGGCCCCACGTTGGGAAACACTGGTCTTGAGAATTATGCGTGGAGCACACACACTGTATGTGAAACACATAGGAGCAGCATGATGGGTCTTAGCTTCAACCCTTCTCTCCTAAAATGAAGAGACGAAGCATATGCCCAGCTGTGGGAAAAGTAACAGTTACTTTAAGGAACTATGTATGTTCTCTCCAGAAAGATATCATCTTCCTGCCCTAATCCCACTCTAAGCGGGGTCGGCACAACATTTTATAAACATGTTGTCACATGATTTGGCTACGTATTTTACGACCGTCTACCTGACGTCAACTTATCTTAGTCGTATTTTACGACACCTCGACAAGAAAGAGGGTGGTCTATTCTACTTAATCGGACACCACACGGTGAGTCATTCACCTTAGTCTCCTTTTACGACACCTCGGTAAAAAATGAGGGTGGTCTATTCTACTCAGCCGGATACCACACGGCGGCTCGACTTACCTTAGTCGCCTTTTACGACACCTCAGTAAAAAATGAGGGTGGTCTATTCTCCTCAGCCGGATACCACACGGCGGGTCGACTTACCTTAGCCGCCTTTTACGACACCTCGGTAAGAAAAGAGGGTGGTACTATTCTATTCAGCCGGATACCACACGGCGGTATTTAGTGATGTATCAGCTCCAAATCCCAAATGTTCCATGTAATATATCGCACGCTTATTATTAAACTGACCAAATTCAAAATTAGTCTAGAGAATTCTGCGTGGAGCACACACAATGTGCAACACATTGGAGCAGCATGGTGGGTTTTAGCTCCAACTTCTCTTAAAATGGAGAGACGAAACCTATGCCCAGCAGTGAGATAGTAACAGTTACTTTAAGAAACTATGCATGTTCTCTGCACAACGTTAATATAATTGTAATTTGTTCATGGAGATGTAAGCTTAGTATACAAAAATAAAAATATTTATTAATATAGTCTTTTAATCATCATCATCGATTTTATCTTCTTCCAATATGTTGGAATTTGCCTTTTCAGCATGTTGATGCATGACTGCCTTGATTAATATACACTTGGTCATGTCACATGAACAAGGGATTGGGTGTTCGACTTCCTCTGGGTCAAGTAGGGTTAGCTGAAGATTGTATCTGTAACAAATAGACTGCTATTGATTTGTCGGATAGTAAAAAACATGTGTAACACAACGTACTAGGAACACGTGATTCCGCACTCAAAACTAGATGGCGCCACTGATCGTTTGCTCCGCGCTATCGAAGTTCTTTCGTAGTAATATAAGAAGTCCCCATACATTATGTTATCAGATCGACATCGCTATCAGATCCTAGGGCTCTAAAGTACATCCTACTGGAACACTACGCCTTAGCGCGTCTGAGACGGTGCATCCTCCGTCCGGCACATCCATACCTGGAATGCCGTGAGGGACCCGTCGTCTGTCCGCGATGCTTTCCGTATTCGTGAATAGCACGCATTCCCGCCCCCGACAGTACGTGCGTTCGGGTCCAGCGTATTATACATGTTAAAAAAAATCTTTTTAGCTTAACTACTACTTAGATAATTGGTACTTAAATAAATTCTATCAAAAACTAGAGAAAAAGTAATAATAAAATTATTTAGCAATAATCCGCCATTAAGCAAATATAAAATATATATAATGCTAAATGTAGAGTGGATTATCTGTTTTCATACCTAATACATGCAGGAATTGTATCAACACCTCACACCTCCACCAACACCACCACAATACACGAGCATTACACATGTTCATTATCACAAACTCAACAATTGCTTTACAATGCAACCAAAACGTCAACATGAGATGGATTGACAAATTGGTTGTGGACATTTAGCATTACATATTTTTTCATTTGGTTTGTGCATGTGTTTTTACGAATCCTGCATGTATCAGGTATGATAACCGATTGTCCACTCTACATTTAGCATTATATATATTTTATATTTTACTTTATCGCGGATTATAGCAAAATAATTTTGTATTATGGGTAGAGATTCCGCAGAGTAACGCCTAATTCTATAAATTATTTAGAAATATATACCTTCTACAGTTATCTTGATCTCTGTTCATATCAAGTTGAAAAGCAATAGGCTCGTGTTCCTCAACATTTTGCTCGTCGGGAAGTAGTATTACCGTTTGTTTCCAATGGGTCAACTTCGCTTCTGGCCCTGTGCTGAGTATCACACGACTTTCACTTGATAACTGAGGAAAATTGCATTCAAACCACACACAGATTCCTTGGTAATTACCATTTTTGTTTGCACCTGAAAAGGAACTGAAGATTACTTTGAAAATACGTGAAAGAACAAAACAAGGACAATATCAATCAGCACTCCCTGTTAAACAGACACCTGTCAGTAATGAGAATAACATGCTTTAAAGGTTTATATAGGTAGAGTGTACTTTTTTATTACTATTTTAGTAGCAATGTAATATAATACAGTACAATAGAATAATATATAATATCATCATCTTTTTTATCCTACTCTAAGTGGGGTCGGCACAACATGTTATGAACATGTTGTCATATGATTTGGCTACGTATTTTACGACCGGCCGCCTGCCTAACGTCAACTTATCTTAGTCGTATTTTACGACACCTCGATAATTAGAGGGTGGTCTATTCTACTTAACCAGATACCACACGGTGAGTCAACTTACCTTAGTCGCCTTTTACGACACCTCGGTAAGAAATGAGGGTGGTCTATTCTACTAAATCGGATACCACACTGTGGGTCAACTTACCTTAGTCGCCTTTTACGACACCTCGGTAAGAAATGGAGGGTGGTACTATTCTATTTAGCCAGATACCACACTGCGTTCTTGATCTCCACACTAGTTACATTTTTATTTTACCCAACAAGGTAATAAAGACATAAAAATGACCTATCAAATGACATAGACAATTTTATGCTACATACCTACTACATGTTCAATAGTGAAAGATTGCAAATTCTGCACAGTCTCTTCTTTTAAGTTAATCCATGCCATAGCTATTTCATCACCCAGTAGATCATCTGTTTGGACCTGCATTATTTCAGGTTTACTGCTTTTGCTCGTTCTAAGATACTTTGCGAATGTGGTTAACGATACTCCATAGAAGTTTGACCATTTGTTATATAATTGTGGAATACTGGAAATTAAGCACAATAATAACACATAAAAATAATCAAAATTTAAATTTAATTAGTTGCATAATTTATTTTTATTATTATAAGAAACAACTTATTAAAGAGTTGTTATGGAGTTTTTGATAAGAGGAACAATAATATATAAATTATATAAATTTTAAAATCATTTCTGATTAAGAAATACATATTATTATATTGATAATGCCACATAGCACACTGTTAGTTGCTTGGGTCATGTGATGCAAGCCTTAATTCTGCTGCCATTATTTTTCATAGGCCCTTCTTTTTTTTTTAAGAGAAGGATTGGATATTAAACCAGCTTTGATGTAGTTTAGAAAGTTACATATATTCTTACGTTTCTCAAGAAGTATGCAAGTTACTTCATTATATATTTCTTATGTGCATGTATTTGTTATTGTATGTATGTATTCTTAAGTGCATGCATAAGCATGTATTTAATCAACCAAGAATAAAAAAGGCATCTCATTGGATACAATCATGCAATTTTTTACAGTTTTGGATTCATATCCCAACTATGGCTATCATGTATTGGATCAAACTATAGTTCACTTTTCTTAAATTTATTATACCTTTAAGAGACTATAGTCTCACCTACATGGAGCAACATAAATTATAGCACTCTCTGGGAACATTTCACCATCTTCTTTAAGAAACTTGTCTCGTGCTACAAGCACTGAATCTAGCATCCCTTCATGAAGTAAGTAGAAACCCATCCACTCAGAGACAATGGCATCAACTTTTACAGAATCTGGTAGGGTTACATCTTCTACTTTACTGTGTATTACCTGCAACAGTAATATATACAAATAATTTTCTTAATAAAATAGATATTTATATTCTTTTTAAAATGCAAATTTATATTTAAAGTGACTGGACTGTTGGTGCAGTGGGCAGTGATCCTGCCTGCAGCTCCACGGGTTAGGGGTTCAATTCCCACCAAGAGCCAACATTCTCTATAAAAAAGAAATTGTTGGCCTTCGAGCGTCAGTATATTTGTATTTAAAATTATATAAGTATATATTCACCACTTGTCTGTCTACCATAACACAAGTATTAGGTTAGGTTAGGGGACGGACGAGTGTGTGTAAGTGTCCCATATATTTATTTAATTGATAATAGATTTATATTTGAGTTTTTGTGTTACTGTAAAAATTTAGAATTTTTTGTTAAAATTTAAAAATAGGTCGGTACAAGATAAAACTGCTTGTAGGTACTTTAAAATAATATTTTAGTCAGTAGCAATTATTTACCTCTATAATATGTTCAAGCTTATTTTCTTTAATTATATCTTTTGCTAAAATGGCAATATTACTAGCTTCGACTGCATACACTTTAGAAGCTCCTGCTTGAGCGCAAAAGATTGATAGAATGCCAGTACCACAACCGACATCCATAACTATTTTGTCTTTAAAGTAATTTTTATTTTCAAAAATTGCACGCCGGTACGTATCAGTTCTCGGGTCATCTTCCAACATTAACCTGTGAATCTTAAATATATATTTCATTTTATCAAAATCACATGTTGAAAGTGTAAATAAGTCATCAGTAAAACAGTACCTCTAAATCTTCATAACTTGAAAAGTAATCACCTCTAGAAGTTTCTACTTCCATTTTGCAGATACGAGTATTTTAAATTACATGTAACCGATTACGATTTTACTTAGGAAAAGGAATTATGTATTATCAAATAATATTATTTTGGATTTAGTTAGGTTATTATCATAGACTAATAATAGATCAATGTCCATGCTTGTACGTTAGTCTGTCTGGATTCTGGAATAGTCCTTATTTCTCTTATCCATAAAAAATACATATTAGAGCCTATATATTTTAAACAGAGTTATTAATAAAAGTTACATACAAATAACATAAGTAACTTCTATTTTTTAATACACCTTGCCGATTTGTTACATACAACACAGTACCATAAAATATAACATAAATAAAACAAATATAGCCACAAACAGATATAAACACATCACATCATATACAATAATATTACTTGACTCGCTCGCACCTTTAACCTAAGATAGGTACTATCTTGATGTGTTATCTAATATAGTTATCTTTTCATATAAATATTTAACGTACAGGCCAAGGTTTAAATTAAAAACGTCGCTCACATTGTAATAAATCTTGCATATTTATTACGCAGTTCTCTAAATTGTAATTATTACGTAAAGACAAAATGAATGTGGTGGTAACGGGCGCAGCAGGTTTCTTAGGATGTCGAATAACGACCGTCCTCCTTAGCGAGAATTCACCGTTGCCCGTGGCGCGACTCTTATTAGTGGATCAGCAGCCGCCGCCAGCCTGTAAGGATCCTCGTGTCTCTACACTCGCCGTAGATCTGGCGGAGCCCTCGTCAGCCGCTCTCGTGGTTCAGCCCGATTGCGACGTATTGTTCCATTTAGCCGCCGTAGTGAGCGGGCAAGCCGAAGCTGATTTAGAATTAGGTCTGCGAGTCAACTTTGACGCTATTCGGGCGCTGGCTGACGAGGCACGCCGCCGATCACCTACACTTCGATTCGTATTCACCAGCACTGTCGGTGTCTATGGCGGCGATTTACCAGAAGTGATTGACGAACTGACCGCAACGACTCCACAAACATCGTACGGATCCCAGAAAGCGATGGCTGAGGTACTTCTAAATGATTACAGTCGACGCGGGTATTTAGACGCACGGATTGTGCGGTTACCTACAGTGAGCGTAAGGGCTGGTACTGCGAATCGAGCTGTTACTTCTTTCGCCAGTGGAATTATACGAGAGCCGCTGAGTGGGAAATCAAGTGTTTGTCCGGTCGACCCAGGGATGAAACTGTGGCTAACGAGCCCCGCTACTGTGGCGCGAAATATCGTAATGGCTGGAGCGCTGCCGGTTAGCACTTTAGGCGTATGGCGTGTGCTTAATTTGCCAGGCTTGAGTGTATCCGTGCATGAGATGGTGGAATCACTTCGCACTGTGGCCGGCGATGCGGTGGCGGCGTTAGTAAGCTTTGAATACGACGAGGTAATTGCATCAATGGTGAGGTCAATGCCGAGCCAATTAGACGCTGGTCGCGCTCTTCGTCTCGGTTTTCACGTGGACAAAGATTTTGCTGAAATCATTCGTCTATTTATTTCTGAAAGCAAGGAAGGCATCACAATTTTTTTTTTTTTTTTTTTTTTTTTTTTTTTTTTTTTTTTTTTTTTTTTTTTTTTTTTTTTTTTTTTTTCGAATTGACAATATGCTGTTAGCCCTAACGGCTTTTACAGCGTCACCGGGCGGGACGGGCGAGCGCAGAAGCATCGCCGAGGTTGCGAAATGCGTAGAGTAGAGCGCAGAAGCTCTACTAGCGTCGGGGAACGTCGTCCTAAGGGTGCCTCCTGTGAGGCCGGACCACGGCTTAGGGCGACGTGTAGTGGAGGGCTGATAGTATGACTTTGATTAGTCAATACGACGACGGAAGGGTGGCAAGAAGCCACGACCAACCGATGTCAGAAATCTGGGACCTCGTCTTCGCCGGCGAAGACGCTGTGTGTGTGTATTACGTGTTTCTGTGTTTGCGATCGTTATTTGATCGTCAGGGTCATATAGGACGCTTTTTGGACGCCTATATTTTCGGTGGTCAGACCTAACTGGGATGTAAGTGGCAGCAACTGAAATGAGAGGGTTTGGGTGTACCTCGGATTTCTCGAAGTAAGACTTCGAAAAACGTTTAAAGAGGTGAGTAATGGTAGGGAGGTCGAGGTCTCTATGGAGGTCAACGTTCCGCATGAACCACGGACAACCAGTGGCTGTCCGCATAAATCGGTTTTGCATTCTTTGAAGCGTGAGCAATCTGACCTTTGAAACGTGCGCGAACGCAACGCTCGCATAGGACATTATTGGTCTTATGCAAGTTTTGTAGAGTGTCACTTTGTTGCGGAGTGACATTTTACTTTTCTTGCATAACATCGGATAAAGTCGTCCCATGACATACGCAGCCTTATTGCAGACTATGCGTATGTGCTCGTGGAAGGTCATGGAAGGTTGGAAGGTGACACCTAGGTACTTGACTTTCTGTTGCCAGTGAATTGGTGTATCGTAAAGGGAAATTTCCGTAGGTGTGTCTATGTGAGATCGGAAGAGGCATCACAATAACATAATACGGCATATATAGCCAAAATTTATTACCTACTTACTTGTCTTAGAATCATTATTTGCGATGTAATTTGTTATAAGTATAAAGAAATCTGATATCAAATTTATTTTTAGCCTTGGAATCCTATTAAATTATATTTTATCTGAGGTGTTAAAGTTATTTAAAATAGTCTGCATATTACGCTTATGAGCGTTATAAGAATAAGAGTGTAGTATTGGGAGCTATAGCAACACTATACATGCTATTTTATCAATTAAACTTACTAATACTCTATAGTAAATAACAATTAATAAAGTATTCTGATGGATTTTTTCATATTTTTCTTTGTTCAATATCTATAATAAACATATTTGAATAAAATTTTCGAATTCGAATAATTCATTGTTTTTTTTAAAACGATGTTGAATTATATTTTTATTTTTGTTTTTTTCGGGACCATCCTTATATGTATTATTTCAGATTACCCATTCTTTATATTAAATATAAAGAAATATGTCGTCATTTTTAACGGCAAACGTAAGAATAGTAAATGTAACAATACAATGCTCATATTATAAACAAAATGTCCAAAAACTTTACTTTTAGAATTTTACATAGTGTATATAAATAATTTTGATACTATAACGATGCTGAAAAAATATTGAAAATCATTATTTTCTATTAATGTCCTTTATGTGTTTTATATTTAAACTCTCTAAAGACTCAGATATTTAAATTTTTCGTTGTATTAGTAATACGACTAACAACATATATTTCAAATAAAATTACAAACATAGTTAAGATATAATCATAAATATTCCGAAAAAAATTAATTGTTTATAAATAATCGACAAAGGCTATATTATTTCTTAGTTAAAATAAATTTAAATTTACTAGAATCAAAATGATAATGTTCTCTTCGTAATTTATTAGGTTGGTACCTAATATGTTTACTTATAGGTAACTTAAGTATTTATATTAACAACTGAATCTAGTCTGAAGCTAATACATTCGTAATAGTGAATGGTGAATACATAGACCCTGTGTCTAAACTTTTGAACATTATAGTGTATTATCTATGCTTTTAACCACTTTCAACCAATTATACTGCGTCCATCATATTATCAGTCTTTTGACAGCTCACGCTCATTAAGTTTTGTATTGCTTACGTACAAATATCATACAAATAATATTTGTACTTTATGGATGGGTACCGCCCACTTAGTGATGTCACACATAATGGTTACTACGATTATGCCACAGATTAAAAATAATCGGTAGAAATCGATGTTACGAGTATTAAAAGACATTTAATAACATTATATAAAGTTTTACTTTCTTCTTAGTTAATACATGAATACAAATAAAACAATCAGGATATTTTAATTTATTTTATTAGCACGAGTCGTCGGAATGATAATCAACACTAGACTCCTCCGATGAGGAGTCTTCAGTAGCAGTTATTATTAGCTCTTGTGTAGATAATATATTATCAAACACAATATCACGTTCCCAATCAGAGAATATTACTCTTTTAGTTCTTTCCACCACACTTGCCCAGTTCTCGGCCGTTACGTGGGTGCAAGCATTTTTTAGCAATTGCAACATTTTATTCGCTGTGAATGGGGGGCTTGTATTGCATCTCGCAGCATGCCCTTTTACTTGTGCCCATATAAGTTCTATTGCGTTGTACTGGCAGTGGTATGTAGGAATCCGAAGAACAGTATGGCCATATTCTGCTGCCATTTCATTGATTACATAGCGTTTTGCTCTTTTTTTGGTTTTTAATATTTTTATTAATTCAACTTTTAACATTGAGTCGTCCACATTTTCTCCATTGTCCCGAAGCCAATTAATTATTTCATGCTTTTTATTAGCCTGTGTTGGCATTTTGTCAATTTGACGGGAGTGGTAGGGCGCATTATCAATAAAAATTATTGATGGTTCTTCCAATGAAATGAGCATTTTTTTGAACCACTCTTCATACACATTTGCATTCATCTCTTCGTGGTAGTCATTTGATTTCTTCGATTTAAATGCCAACAGTGCGTCTTGTACAAATCCTTTTGCTGTACCTGCATGGCAAATGATTAGGCGCTCACCTTTTCCCATTGGTACTGAGGAAGTGGAATCAGCAGTATCATCAGTCCAGAAACGAGATAGTGTGTGGTTAGCGTTGAGCCATGTTTCATCCGTGAAAACAATATTTGCCCAATCTTGTATTTTCTTTGCCTCTCTTAAAAAATCACAACGTGCTATAGCTATATCTGTGCGTTCCATTAATAATTTTCTTTTATTTAACTTTTTATATGAAAAGCCAATTGTGTTCAAAACTTTGACCAAAGATTTTTCACCATGAAATAGACCACTTCTTTTCAAAGAAACAATAAGTTTTCTCAAAGTTGGAATTTCTTTTCTCAAGTAGTAATCATATACATGACGACGAATAGCGTCAGCGTCAAAGTCATCAACAGCTGTCACCTTATGAGCCCGGCGCTTTCTTTTTGGTGTAGATGGTTTGTTTTGCTCCAAGCCGCTCCTGCCGTAGGCATCAGTAGTGATTTTAGTCACAGTTGATAGACTGATCCCCAACGCGGCTGCAACACAGTTTCGGACTTGCGTGATAGGTATAAGAGGTCCGCCATTTTCATTTTCTTGCTCAAAATACTCATGAAGTTTTAACACTAACTGTCTCGATTGTGCTTTCAACACACGTCCTTTCGGCATTTTCACGATCAATTAATATAAGTTTCACAAAAGTTTTTCCGAGGAATAAAGCTACTTAACTCAAGGTGTAACAGATGCGAGAGAACACTCAGCGAACGTAAATGCGTGTGACCAGGGCGGTTTTACTACAGGCGCCAACACATGTTATCTCGCATCCCTCTTGCACATGTACGTATTTATGAATGAATCGTATGAAAATAGTCTCAGCTGCATCTCGCTCCACTCCTCCATACATATTTTTACGCACTCATTCTCATTTTGACTATCTATCATATAACAAGACAACAAGTTGATTTTATTAATGAATGGGCGGTGTATTAAATTTTTAAATTTCCCGTTGTAAAGTTCTAGTACTTTAATTTTTACTAAAATGTATAATTTTGTTTTAATTTAGTTAGCAAAATTCTTGAAACAAATATCACTAGAAGCAAATTAAATGTATCAAGTCTTATTTCACCAGTAGCTGTTGAGATATTTCTTAAAATGAGAAATATAACAACGAAGAAACGTGCAGTTATAAAACAATAAGAAGAGGATTTACTTAATCATTATATAAATGTAAGTGTTGAGTTTTAATGAATTTTGTGCATCTCAATAATAGTAAGAGCTTTCTTAAAATTTACATTCTCACATCTAAATATAATAACCTAACCTTGCATGGATAGCCTAAAACCTTTAACATGCAGTATAATTTTTATTTCATATTTGACTTAGTTATCGTTATATAAAAATTATGATGTGTACATTAATTTCGATTGATGAATTAGCTATATTCATTATTATATTAAGGATATGTCTTGCGATTTTATATAGCTTCTAGTGTCTTGTAGTGCAATAAATGATTAATAATGGAACATTAAAGTGAAAGTTTTCTAGAAGTTGTTCTAATTGATCATAAGTGTGTATCTATCTTAGTTATGAATAATTTGATTGATATATTAATAAACTTAAATGGTCTACTTAATATTTTTTTTTAGAAGTATTTTTTAATTGAAGTTGTATACTTCATTGTATTATATTAGAACTTTAAAAATGATTGTCAAGTTTTTTATAATGAGACTCCGATGAAAAGGGAGTAAATAGCAAAAGAGAGCAAGTTTATTCTGTATAAAGCAATATAGGGTATATTGCTTTATATAACACTATTGTTGATTTTTAATTAAAAAGCAAAAGCAAAATTTAAATTTACGATTGATTAAACGATTGATTGATTAATTGCAGATTCAAGAATCCTCAGATCCAAGATTAAGAGTAATTTTTTATTTTAATATGATTGTCACATGATGTTATTTATAGTTATGATTTGAGATATCTTTACATTTACAGTGCTAATAAAAGATATAATAGTATGTGTAAGGAATGAAAGAATAACAGCAATATTAAAAGACTGTTCTATAAAACTGAAAGTAAATATTTATGTAATTTATAAATCACTTAAAATGTGCAACTGTTTATATCTAACAGAAATTAAATAACAAACAATATTTCTCCTTCATACTTATGCAATAATAAAAAGCAATTTTTCTAAAAGTGAACCCATTTACTCTTTCTTAACAAATCAATGCATAATGACACAGACAACATTTTTTTTATATTATAGAACAAATATTCATATAGATCCAAATACAACCTTGTTCATAAGAGGTTCTATTTGAATAGTAACAATTTTTAATTTTTTTAATTTTTTAAAATTATTTTCAGAGATGGAATAGCACTAGACTGAGTGCAACTAAAGGAAGGTAACTAATACTCAAGTGGAGTCTGAATTTATGAAGCTAAGTTAGATTCCCGTAATTTCAGCCACAGATGTAAGCGTGCACTCAAACATCAGTAGCCAAAAGCGACTGGGAAAAGAATTAAGGTTTTACATGTATTGCAGGTGCCAAATACCGGCTCTTTGCCAACCGCAACACATTACCATTACAAAAAAAAATGTAAAAATTAATGGATTGAATGAAATTAATGGATTAATTTTACAGGAGGGCAGTCCGACAGCTGGCCTCGTGACTCCACGAGCTACGCTGGTCTGGCCTCGCTGCTGCCAATGGAGACGTGCCGCCGCCCCTCACCCCAGGCCGGCCCGTCCGGCTATGCCGCAGCTGCTGTCGCTCCGCCGTCGCCTCGAGCGCTCGAACAGCGCCAGGCCGAACAGTAGCGTCAACCACCAGGACCTCTGTAATTTGAGAAAATGCATTTGAGGTAACTAATACTCAAGTGAAGTCTGAATTTATGAAGCTAAGTTAGATTCCCGTAATTTCAGCCACAGATGTAAGCGTGCACTCAAACATCAGTAGCCAAAAGCGACTGGGAAAAGAATTAAGGTTTTACATGTATTGCAGGTGCCAAATACCGGCTCTTTGCCAACCGCAATACATTACCATTACAAAAAAAAAATGTAAAAATTAATGGATTGAATGAAATTAATGGATTAATTTTACAGGAGGGCAGTCCGACAGCTGGCCTCGTGACTCCACGAGCTACGCTGGTCTGGCCTCGCTGCTGCCAATGGAGACGTGCCGCCGCCCCTCACCCCAGGCCGGCCCGTCCGGCTATGCCGCAGCTGCTGTCGCTCCGCCGTCGCCTCGAGCGCTCGAACAGCGCCAGGCCGAACAGTAGCGTCAACCACCAGGACCTCTGTAATTTGAGAAAATGCATTTGAGGTAACTAATACTCAAGTGAAGTCTGAATTTATGAAGCTAAGTTAGATTCCCGTAATTTCAGCCACAGATGTAAGCGTGCACTCAAACATCAGTAGCCAAAAGCGACTGGGAAAAGAATTAAGGTTTTACATGTATTGCAGGTGCCAAATACCGGCTCTTTGCCAACCGCAACACATTACCATTACAAAAAAAAAATGTAAAAATTAATGGATTGAATGAAATTAATGGATTAATTTTACAGGAGGGCAGTCCGACAGCTGGCCTCGTGACTCCACGAGCTACGCTGGTCTGGCCTCGCTGCTGCCAATGGAGACGTGCCGCCGCCCCTCACCCCAGGCCGGCCCGTCCGGCTATGCCGCAGCTGCTGTCGCTCCGCCGTCGCCTCGAGCGCTCGAACAGCGCCAGGCCGAACAGTAGCGTCAACCACCAGGACCTCTGTAATTTGAGAAAATGCATTTGAGGTAACTAATACTCAAGTGAAGTCTGAATTTATGAAGCTAAGTTAGATTCCCGTAATTTCAGCCACAGATGTAAGCGTGCACTCAAACATCAGTAGCCAAAAATGACTGGGAAAAGAATTAAGGTTTTACATGTATTGCAGGTGCCAAATACCGGCTCTTTGCCAACCGCAACACATTACCATTACAAAAAAAAAATGTAAAAATTAATGGATTGAATGAAATTAATGGATTAATTTTACAGGAGGGCAGTCCGACAGCTGGCCTCGTGACTCCACGAGCTACGCTGGTCTGGCCTCGCTGCTGCCAATGGAGACGTGCCGCCGCCCCTCACCCCAGGCCGGCCCGTCCGGCTATGCCGCAGCTGCTGTCGCTCCGCCGTCGCCTCGAGCGCTCGAACAGCGCCAGGCCGAACAGTAACGTCAACCACCAGGACCTCTGTAATTTGAGAAAATGCATTTGAGGTAACTAATACTCAAGTGAAGTCTGAATTTATGAAGCTAAGTTAGATTCCCGTAATTTCAGCCACAGATGTAAGCGTGCACTCAAACATCAGTAGCCAAAAGCGACTGGGAAAAGAATTAAGGTTTTACATGTATTGCAGGTGCCAAATACCGGCTCTTTGCCAACCGCAATACATTACCATTACAAAAAAAAATGTAAAAATTAATGGATTGAATGAAATTAATGGATTAATTTTGCAGGAGGGCAGTCCGACAGCTGGCCTCGTGACTCCACGAGCTACGCTGGTCTGGCCTCGCTGCTGCCAATGGAGACGTGCCGCCGCCCCTCACCCCAGGCCGGCCCGTCCGGCTATGCCGCAGCTGCTGTCGCTCCGCCGTCGCCTCGAGCGCTCGAACAGCGCCAGGCCGAACAGTAGCGTCAACCACCAGGACCTCTGTAATTTGAGAAAATGCATTTGAGGTAACTAATACTCAAGTGAAGTCTGAATTTATGAAGCTAAGTTAGATTCCCGTAATTTCAGCCACAGATGTAAGCGTGCACTCAAACATCAGTAGCCAAAAGCGACTGGGAAAAGAATTAAGGTTTTACATGTATTGCAGGTGCCAAATACCGGCTCTTTGCCAACCGCAATACATTACCATTACAAAAAAAAAATGTAAAAATTAATGGATTGAATGAAATTAATGGATTAATTTTACAGGAGGGCAGTCCGACAGCTGGCCTCGTGACTCCACGAGCTACGCTGGTCTGGCCTCGCTGCTGCCAATGGAGACGTGCCGCCGCCCCTCACCCCAGGCCGGCCCGTCCGGCTATGCCGCAGCTGCTGTCGCTCCGCCGTCGCCTCGAGCGCTCGAACAGCGCCAGGCCGAACAGTAGCGTCAACCACCAGGACCTCTGTAATTTGAGAAAATGCATTTGAGGTAACTAATACTCAAGTGAAGTCTGAATTTATGAAGCTAAGTTAGATTCCCGTAATTTCAGCCACAGATGTAAGCGTGCACTCAAACATCAGTAGCCAAAAGAGACTGGGAAAAGAATTAAGGTTTTACATGTATTGCAGGTGCCAAATACCGGCTCTTTGCCAACCGCAACACATAACCATTACAAAAAAAATTGTAAAAATTAATGACGTACGAATTACCAAAACTGCGCAATTTCAGAAATCAGTACGACACCTTTATAATGGCTAGCCCGTTAATAAAACGTCTTACAAAGTAGCGCGCTTTTGAAGCTAATGTATATTTACTATGCTATAATCTATATTTACCTAAGCTGTGCTTAAAACACAGTAATTATGCAAAAGTAATAATAAAATTATTTTGCTATAATCGGCGATGAAGTAAAATAGAAAATGTATATAATGCTAAATGTAGAGTGGACAATTGGTTATCATACCTGATACATGCAGGATTCGTAAAAAACACATGCACAAACCTCCACCACCGCCACCACCATACACAAGCACTATATACATTCACTATCACAAACTCAACAACTCAAATGTTTGAATTTCAACAAACATTCTCGGATAAAATGTGAGTAGTTATCCAAAACTTAATAACAAATAAACTATACTTTTGCACTATTTAATACGAAGAAAATTGAAACGTACTGACTCACCTGAAACGTTCGTTATACGTAATATATAACTGTAATCACTTTTTACTTACGCAAAAATATATAAACCAACAAATGATTTTTAATTAAAATTAGACACTTCCATAAACTTCTTGTTAACGCACACTATATACAATAACACGATATAATAGGAATACGACAATTCCCGTTCCGAGATGCACTTCTCTTGAATGACGAACAAGGACTGAATGTCACTGAAACGTTTTATCGGTATATATAGTAAGACTCCACCGGAAACAATAACGGCACAGTGTTGCCCCTATTTAATCAAAAAGGGCGCGATTAGGGTTGCCACCTTTTTTTTGAAGAAAAATACTATTTTTCTTTTTAAATCAAAAAAATATAGTACTTTTAGGAAATTCAGGAAAAAAAATAGGACACATCTATTTTCAATCATTATTTATTTTTCCATGATTATTTTTTATTACTTTTCGCTGGATAATGACACAGAGTTAGAGCTACTAACTAACTAAGCCCCGTAAATACATGAATGAGTTTCGTTCCTACATTCCCTATGCAGGGCTGCGGGTGCGTTCCATTCACAGTTAATTAAAAAAAGCACGACAATTGCAATTAGCGATAAAAATATAGTATTTTTCGTGCTATATTCTTTTTCTATAATATATAGTACAATTTAAGCTAGTGTTTTTCAATTTATATATACATTTATTAAAGCAGGGACCTCGAAGCATATAGCATTATAGTATATCCTTAGTGTTTTTATTGAACTGTGATAATATAGGGAAGTTTTATTTTTTAATTTTAAAATATAAGTAAAAATAAAACTAAAATAATAAAAATAAAACTTTTCCTTCTATAGTAATATTTATTGTGTATGCTTTATTGAAGTGTTGTATATCATATGTCATACCCAATATCAGTTATATTCTATGTTTTAGGTGGTTATTTCTGAATAGTTTTTATTCTTTCTGCGACAGACAATATGGATTACAGACATACTTTAATTATTTAACAGAAAGTTATTTGTTCAAGATACTTTAACATACTATCCCATTTAGTTATGCACATTTCAACTAGATTTTTTGTCTGAGTAACTGTGTCTGGTCAAGGCACTGCTACTGTTGTTGCAATGAATTCATTAATATCTGATACAATGGCTGATATTCTTCAAGTGAGTTAAAATGTTTCAAATATAAATCATTTTTGTTTGTAAACACAAAAATTGGCATGTGTATGTTTAAAGTAACGGCCTGTTATCCACCCCAGCAGTGGGAACCATAAGCTTCCTCTATCCGTTTTTTGGAGAGAAGTATTGTAGCAAAGACCTACCATCGCGTTGCTCCAATGCGGATTGGTAGGTTACGCATATCCCTAGAATTCGCTAGAAGTATGCGGATTTCCTTACCATATTTTCCTTCACCGAAAAGCGTGTCATAAATTGCAATTGTCAATTAGACATGTGCCTGCGCGGGGTATAAACCCATGATCGTCTTTACAGAGTCGAACGGCCTCACCGCTGAGCTATCCATAGCTTGTTCCATATTTATTAAAATGTATTTGCAATAATTTTCAGATGAACCTGGTCATAGCCAAAGAGAGTACTCATTGGGATGACGTCTAAGGGCTATATGCTGTTGATGCTTTATGGGATGAAGCACATGATTAGGTCAATTGATTTGACTAGATGAAGGCAAGTAAATATTTGATGTAAAGTATGTCAGTCTGTCCATTTCACTTTCTATTAAAACTGAAGCTTATATGTCTAATGGGCTAACTGCCTAATCCGTTTGAGATATAACAAAAAATGTTTGGTACAATTTTTCCTCTATTATGTGTTTTATGTTTCTCTATATTATGTTTTTCTATTAGTGATGCAAAAAAGTGTGTGATATAAGAATAGCTTAAAAGACATATTAGTGATGATCATTGGAACTTTGTCACATACAATACAGTATTTGGAAAGCATAATATTTTTAGCCTGGTACTGCTAACAGTACAAAATCAAAGATATTTAACATAACACAAAGATTGTCACAGATACCCCTTATATTTTATTATTAAAAAAACAAAATTTATAATTATAGTCTCTATTCTATACTTAAAATATAACTGTAGACAAAGTTATAGACACGAAAAAAATATTTTCCAGACACTATTTAAGACCAGTAGAAGCTAAAAATATATTTTTAAAATTTAAAATCTCTGTTATTTGTCAATGCATCATTCTCCTACCCTTATCCCACTCTAAATGGGGTAGGCACAACATGTTTTAAACATGCTATCACATGATTTGGTATCTTACGACCGGTCGCCTGCCCGACGTCAACTCGACTTACCTTAATCGGTTTTCGCGACACCTCGGTAAGAAATGAGGGTGGTCTATTCTACTCAGGGGATATCAATGCCAAGATTGTCTGTAAGACTACCTTTGCAAACTAATGTTCTATCTATACATTATTAAAGAATTACTTATTTATAACAGGTTAAATATGCTGCGAACTCTTCCGCCGGGAAGTGTCCACGAGCCCGATGATGCAGATGAACATATATGAAGAGCTTCAGTCGAATCATAATTATTTAGCCTCATTTATTGACATTAGTAATAACATTTTCACAGCGCGAATGCTTTTATTCACTAACAATTTATTTTGCCGCCTGAACCATTCGGAATTTTGGAATAAGGCTGTAAAAGTCCGCTTCAATGCTAGAGGACTCAAGAAAAGGTTGTGTCTTCAAAATAGTATTCATATTAGTATAATTGACAAACATTATGAAGTTTGAAACTTCTTAACTAGGACCCAATGGATTTTTTCTCAAATCCGTGGATAAGGGGGCTCTAGCACACTAGAACGGATCATAATTTGGTTTCATTGTTTAAAACATGATTGGTTAATATTATTGTTTGATAGTTATAGTACCTTGTATTCCATCAGAAATATTTTCCAGACCCAAGCCATATCATATTACCGGTTCAGTATATTGATATATCGGTCATGTGCAGCAATAGCGGTACAACTCAAAAACTTATATTTTGAGATGAATGGGTTTAAAATTTTCATTACTCAGGAAAATGAATAACAATTGCTTAGTTGCTAGTTTAATTGTTAGTTTGCTTAAACGACGGGCTTATAATGAATTATGAGTTCTGCCTGTATTGCTGCTAAAAATTGTGTATTTTAACATTAACACCATTTATTCCTATTCAAAACACGTGTTTTTACTTGTGTAGCAAAACTAAAAACCTGAGCAATCCTGGGAGTAATATATTTTCAAAACAGGATTATTTAAATTGTGAAATTTTTATAATTACGCTATTGTCTAATAAAAATGAAAGATTTGATCTAGTTAAAATTATATTATCCATCACAAAAACTTATATCTTTGGAATGGCATATGGCATGTAAAGTGTTAATTAGTCAAAAATGTATATAACTTAAAAAACTATAATTCCTGGTTAACTTGCATTAATCATAAATATGATTTGTTAAAAGTTTTTTGCATAATCGTAATCATAATGCGAGTTAGACAACGGTGTATCAATTAAGGAGAATTCACACTACTGCAGATACTTGGAAAACGATAATGGAAATGGAAAATTTTATCGCAAGTAAAGTTATAGAACTATGATACACGAGGCAAAAGTAACTAACTAATATTACTATTATTAACATTTAAAAAGTGATTCAAAATTTTTATTATTTTACTATATATACTCCATAAGTATAGAAACATAACAAGATGTAAACAAACAAAACCATGTGATTCAGGAGTGACAAATATGTCATAACAATAATATTATTAACAAATGAAAAAATTGGGATTCAACTGCAGTTGTCAAAAGAATATCTCTAATATTTATAAATGTAATTTTCATAAATTGATTGGTATTTTCTAAAATTAAATATTTATACCTTTAGTATAGCAAAACAGCAATATATAATTTAATAAAATTCAGCAGATACAAATTAGCCAAGTAAACTACCTAAAATGGTAATTGGATTAACCAACGCAACATAATATCAATATTCTACGAGCTTCACTCTGTGATACTTAAATGTGTAGTAATTTAGTGTATTTAATATTATCCATCGTTTTCTTTAAAAAATTTATAATTCTTATTTATTGTTTCAAAGTTTGTAAAAATTATTGATAGCAATCACGCCATAATAAAGTGGTGCGAATACTATCAATAATTTTAAATTCTTTAAAAGAATTAAAAATTATATTAAATGTTAGTATAATGTGTTGTAATAAAAAAGGTACTTTATAGTAGGCAGATAATGCCTACTATAAACTACCTGTTTTGACATGTTTACATTTAGTTAAATACTTAACCCATGGAGTATAGTTCCTCATGATGTTTTCTTTCATCGAAAAGCTTGGTATCAATTGGCACATTAATTATGGCAAAATTTCACAATTTAATTCTTACTTTATATGTATAAATCCGAAGTGTTAACTGGTTTGATGGAAAATATTATACTTAGAGATAAAAACCACTAATATTCTATAAAACTACTACCAATATATCTAAAAAAGACTAATATTTATAATTTACCATCAAGTATAATCCTTTTAAGTATAATGTTTTTTCCTAAATACTAAAACGATAAAAACGAAAGCATCTATTGTTTCAAATACTAATCTTGTAAATTTGTTTTCGAGTGAATACTTATAATTAATTATATTTAATAATAATATATAATAATTTAAATTACAATTCCTATTGTGGGACCAACACGTAGTGGCCTAGAGTCAGCGGAGGTTGGTCTCACTCTTGAGTTAATAACGGTTCGGCGTTGTGAAATAACACACTCTATATTTATGTTATAATATTATATTTTCTGCCTCTCTGTTTTGCCTTCACAAACATCCAACGACTACAACATTCCACAGAGTAAAATCCTAATCTCGGGCGCGTTACACATAGATTATAAATCCCCACATCACCCCCCCACGGAGATAAAAAGGTAGATCAAAGGTCAAAAGGACGAGTAAAGCGTACTTTCCGACCCGATCTAGTAGTATATTTCGTATCATTGGAGCCTTCCTTAGGTATCACCATAGTGGGATTGGTATTTTGATCAGGAGAAGATTTTAGGCATGGAATGTTAGTAGGGAAATTAGTTTCAGGGACGGTGTTTCTATGTGTTTGTGTATTTTTAGTGTATGTGTCTAGATAGGCTGGTTTTACTCGGTCCATGCTAACCACTGTCTCTTTGTTTCCAATTATTAACGTTAAAGTTTTGTCACTTCGGTGAATAACTGGATGTGGCCCTGAATATGGCGGTTCTAGAGGAGGCTTGACGTGGTCGACTCTCAGGAAAACGTGAGAGGCTGTGGGTAAATCTTTGAAAACAAATGTGTTTTTCGATGTATGTCGAGAAGCAGGAACCGGTCTTAGATTCGACATCATTATTCTAAGCCTCGCAACGAAGTCAGTTGGATCGATTACTTGGGAAGGAATTGAAGGCGCGATCATATCTCCTGGTAAGCGAAGAGGCTCGCCATACACCAGCTTTGCAGGTGAAGTGGTAATGTCCTCTTTTACTGCGGAACGTATCCCTAATAGAACGAGGGGTAACGCTTCGGTCCAAGATTCCTCATGACACATCAAGGCAGCTTTCAACTGCCTATGCAATCGTTCCACTATGCCATTCGCGCAGGGATGATAGCTTGTTGTTCGGAGCTTTTTGGTACCTAGTGTTGTCATCATTCTACGAAACAGGTCAGATTCAAATTGTCGTCCCTGGTCTGTAGTGATGAAAATAGGTACACCAAACCGAGACACCCAGTTCTTAAGCAATGTATCTGCGGTCTCTTCCGCCGTTATACTCCGCATGGGCCAAGCCTCTGGCCAACGGGAGAATCTGTCTATTGCGGTAAGTAGGTATCGAAATCCGTCAGAGACTGCCAGGGGACCAACAATATCTACGTGAATGTGGTTGAAGCGCCCGGATGGAGAACTGAAATTCCCTAATGGTGTAACCGTGTGACGGGTGACTTTATTGCGTTGACATGCTAAACAGTTGCGAGCCCAGTTGCGTGTGTCCTTTTGGACGGATGGCCATATGTATTTGTCTGAGACCAAACGAGATGTGGCGCGTATGCCAGGGTGACTCAAGTTATGCAGTCTGTGGAAATATTTCCGCCTAAAGGGCTCAGTTAAATATGGCCTTGGTTTCCCTGTAGACATATCACAGAGGATACTAATGTCGGAACCTGGCAGCGTTATTTTTTGCAATTTCAACGAGGTACCCTTGTCTAGCAGATCGCGAAGTTCCTCGTCGTCGTTTTGGGACTGAGCAAGTTCGGCAAAATCGTCTTCTAGGGAAATTGCCTCTATTCGGGACATGGCATCGGCCACCATGTTGTCTTCACCCTTTATATATTTGATGTCGGTTGTAAATTGAGAAATGAATGATAGTTGATTGAGCTGGATTGGTGGCAATTTCTCTCTACGCTGCGTAAATGCATAAAGTAGAGGTTTATGATCGGTGAAGATAATACAGTGCTGTCCTTCTAAAATATGCCGAAAATGTTGGACGGCCTCGTATATAGCAAGCAGTTCCCTATAGTACGCTGGCCAAGAAGATTCTCGTACAGACAACTTTTTACTAAAAAACGCTAGAGGTTGCCAATCTTCTTGCACGCGTTGCTGAAGAATGGCTCCTATTTGGGTACTTGACGCATCCGTGAATAAACCCAAAGGAGCGTTCGGAAGTGGATGTGCGAGCTGCGTTGCTTGGGCAAGACTCTCTTTGCAAACCATGAAAGCATGCTTTAGTTCGTCGGTCCAGGGCACAGGTTTATTGCCTTTAAGTTTTGTCTCCGTGAGAACGTTTACTAAAGGAGCTTGCATCTCGGCTGCTCGAGGGAGAAAACGGCGATAGTAATTGATCATGCCTAGGAATCTGCGAAGGCCTTGTACGGTAAGAGGAAGGGTGTAGTTCTGCAGAGCAGAAATACGCTCAGGTGGTGGACTGGTTCCATGTTTTGAAATATGATGTCCTAGGAAAGTGACCTCACTTACTCCTAGAACACATTTAATCGGATTGATGACAACTCCGTAGTCGGCCAATCGCTGAAAAATAATGCGGAGATGGCGTGAATGCTCTGCGGCGTCAAGTGAATAAACGAGGATGTCATCAATGTAGGAGAAACAGAAATCTAAATCACCAATAACTTCGTCCATAAAACGTTGAAACGTTTGGCCTGCGTTACGAAGCCCAAAAGTCATGTATGGAAACTCGAATAGCCCGAACGGTGTAGTGATTGCGGTTTTACAAATATCCCCCTCATGAATAGGTATTTGTTGGTAAGCTTTTACCAGGTCGAGGGTGCTGAAGATAGTGGATCCTGCAATATTGTGATTTAAGTCACCTATATGTCGAACTGGATAGCGATCCGGCACTGTGCGCGCGTTTAGGGCTCTGTAATCACCGCAGGGTCGCCATGAATTATCTTTTTTTAAGGCGAGGTGCAACGGTGAAGACCAAGGACTCTTCGACGGCCTGGCTGTTCCACATTTTATCATGTCGTCAAACTCTTTCTTAGCTGCTATGAGTTTCTGTGGTCCAAGGCGACGGGGACGACAAGATACGGGCGGTCCGTCAGTTGTTTTAATAAAATGTTTGGTATTATGCTTTATCTCTCTATGTATACCAGGTGGCCGAGTAATGGAGGGGAAGTCGGCCAGTACTTCTTTAAAGGGAGAATTAGCTCCAGTGTTAATGATAACTTTAACGCAATCTTGAAATACAGACGCTATTGATGTTGGTACTGATAGGTTGGTTATTCCGTCTACCAAGCGTTTGTTACGGCAATCGGGAAGTAGATGGTAATAGGCCAAGAAATCAGATCCGATGATAGGAATGCTGACGTCCGCGACTACAAATTTCCACCGCATGTCGCGGCGTAACCCAAAGTTGACGTTCAGGCTAAGCGTGCCATAGGTATTGATTACACTCCCATTTGCTGCGCTTAGTTGATATTCACACGGAGAAACTTTTCCTTGAAGGAACTTTCTGGGATAGCAACAGATGTCTGATCCTGTGTCGAGTAAATACCGGATTTTACTAATTTTATCTGTTACAAAAAGCCGACGGCTAGATGACGGACAATCAGTAGCCGTCATTACTGACTGTCGTTCCCATTTTCCTGATTCCACGAGCAAGGGGTGGTACATCTGGTTGCCTTCTGTTGAAATTTTCGGTGATACCAACAAAGTCCATCAGTGCTAGAAGGCGAACGGGATCGTCTATTTTGTGTATTACGACTTCTGCTTCGTTTGGTTAGAGTTTGCTTTGAAAGAGCTGCAATGGATACCGTAAGCTCTTTTAATTGAGTGGTGAAAGCGAGAAGACCCATGGGGTCGTTAGAGGGACCAGGCGCAGCAGCAGCGTGGACAACTGCATGAGTAGGTGATGTTGTAATGTTAGGAGCAACTTCTAGTATTTTGTCAGCTCGCCCTGCAATATCATCAAGGGGGTCCGCGCTGGCAGCTAATATTGTCTGCAGATGGAGGGGTAATCGACGCATAAACAATTGGCGAAGAATACTTTCATCGGTTAATGTATTACCTGCTAATGAACGCAGGTGACGCAGGAATTGTGATGGCTTTCTATCTCCTAGTTCTTCTTCTGTTAACAGCTGTCTAACACGCTGTTCTTCTGATAAGGAAAGTCGACGAATAAGTTCAGCCTTTAGAAGATCATATTTTCCTACTTCTGGTGGGTGAGTTATTATATCTTCAACTTCGGACATAATTTTCATGTCTAAATTTGATACTACATGATCATATTTGGTTTGATCTGTTGTAATATTAGCCACTCTAAATTGGGTTTCGATATGAGCAAACCACATGGCTGGTTTCGACAACCAGAATGGAGGAACTTTTACTGCTACTCTGCACACACTGTCTCCTTCTGGATTAATTTTTACAGTAGGTTGTTGGTTGCGCAGCCTAGTGTTTTCTTCGCTAATTAACTGCAGCTGTGCCTGCAATGTTTCAAGTTGCTGTTGTACAACCTTCAATTGGTCAGTGTCTATGTGTGTTTTAGATTCAGCCATGGTAAAGTAGTGTTATTGTGTGACCAATGGCTTAGTTAAAAGAATATTTTGATTAAAACTGGTAATATGTTAATTAAGTAGGAGTAGTGTGCTAGGAAGAAATGCCTTAATAGTACAGAAATACCTGCCTTAATAGTAAATGATACCTTACTAATAATTGTCTTTTGAAAACCTTAATGCTAGTTGCATATACAGGTAAACTTTTACAAAAACAAACTAGAACTAAAAATTAATATAAACATGAGAGGTAAAAAACTTAATGGTAATGACACATATTTTTGTTTTTTTTTCTTTTTTTTTTACATAGAAATGATTAAGTATAAAATTATAATTTTTTAAATCAATATTATTCGCAATAACAAAATATAAGTTTTGTTATATATTGATGTTATACAGGAATAGATGTATATTGTGCAATAATACTTAACTTATACACTCAACAGTATTAGTAGTCTTATGATACTGTGTTATATAGGTATAATGATAAACATAAATTAGACTTAAATATAGATTGAACGCAATGTTACATGTGCAGATTGATGAGCTTATAATTTATATCAGATGCATCACAAAGAAAGAAAAAAAATATAGAGGATTATAGTGTTTTGGTTTTAACTTTTAAGGTATCTTGCAATGTCTAATGGGGTTCCACTGTTTGAGAAGTAAGCTGAGAAAACATTAGTTCATTCAAATGAATATCACTTTTCACTTCACAATCACTTTATTGAATACCAATTTGCTTTATTGAAATACAACAATACTGAAAACTATTTCACCTTCTTGGGATTGAGGTCTGCATTTGCGGAATGTGTTGTTTCGGGCAAAATATTGGAATCAATTTTCTTTTGTTGTTGTCCAGAGTCGGGGTCACCAGTTGTGGGACCAACACGTAGTGGCCTAGAGTCAGCGGAGGTTGGTCTCACTCTTGAGTTAATAACGGTTCGGCGTTGTGAAATAACACACTCTATATTTATGTTATAATATTATATTTTCTGCCTCTCTGTTTTGCCTTCACAAACATCCAACGACTACAACATTCCACAGAGTAAAATCCTAATCTCGGGCGCGTTACACATAGATTATAAATCCCCACACTATATTTTCAAGATACATGATCGCCGATTCTGTTTCCTATTTAAAAATAGTAATCATTTTTGAAGTTGCACTTTTAGCGTGTTTAGGAAAAAACTTTTTTTTTTAAGAAGCATGCACATAGAAATGTAAAACGGCTGTTGAATATAAATTTTTTTATTACAGTAAAAGTCTATTAAAGAATTTCCTTAAATATTTTGTTTTATTAAAATCTAAAAATCATTATTAATATGTTACAGGAAAACCGGTTATCCAAATAATCGGTAAGAGTAAAATGCGAATCGATAAAACTTTGACATCACTAGTTACGGTTTTAGCGCACCAAGAACATCACTAATTTTACTACGATTTTACGTTATACGTTATATATATTACTACTCCATATGTGAGAAAGAGTCAGAGCTGAGACTAAATCCGTTTTTATGAATGAAACGGGTGAGAGGCAGATAGTTTTTTATGAATGAGAATGTAAGTAGCTATAGTGCTACTCTGCACCCCCCCATACCACCGAAAATAGGCTCGCGCCAATGTATGAATCTCAACCATCTATTTTATAGTTAATAATCTATGCGTGTGACTATCACGGGCGTTTCGTTGAGAGTGACAGATCACGTCAAAATGGCGGCCGAGCGGAAGGTCTGTTGATGTTGCCAGTTGATGTATAATATATTTTTTATGATTATAATAAATACACACGGATTAACATTTATTTTCAAAAAACTAAGGCAATATTAAATCAAAATGTTGATTTCTATATCTGTTATTAGTTTACGTAGGTTATCATTAATCGAATTACTTAGGTACGTAATTCGATTAATGATAGTAGGTACTATAATCGGAATGGTATCGCATACGAGAATCTTTAGGACATCACTAAATATGTAAATCGTCAATCTGTCAAAAGATGGTTAATATAATGGACAGTGTATATAACAAATTGTTTACTACCATAGATTAGTTTACTACTACCTATGACGTTTGGTTTCTTGTTTATGGCAATTGTAAATGTGGAAATTTTGATTTTACCGTGTTAAATGCTCATAATTTTTTACATTTCAATAGTTAATATGTGTTAATAGCGCTGGAATTAGAGAGAATATCGCTTTAAATAAAACATGGCTAAGGAAAGCGATATGTCACTGTTCAAAGATGTGTTAGAACCATTTAGGCGGGTTATAAACACTGATCCGCCAAAAGATAAATTGTCGGCGTCGGAGAAGTTGATTTTTTCTGATAGTAATCAATCTATAAAAGAAGGTAGACTCATAAGGACCTTAAATTTATGTTATTTAGTTGCACATGTTAAACAATTGTAACTTTTTAGGTACACCGCTATTGTTCTTAGGAAAACGTAAGTCTAGTTTAGGTTTAACGGAATCAGGGACTCCGGGAAAGCGAATTCGTACTGAATCAAATTCAAGTGCCACAGCGTCTCCTTGGGAAGCGAAAAGGATAAAAATTGATTTGATTGCAGCAAAAGCTCAGGTATGGTTATTAGTCTAAATTATTATTTTTATCAAAATGTGTTCATCTCTTCTTATTGTGTTAAATAACAAAATCAAAAATAAAAAACTTATCCAATATTAATAGAAAAAAGGTATTGAAATAATTTATACATAAATGACAGATTAATAGGAGCTTTACTTTATAAATTACTATGGGTACAACCAAGCATTGCTATGGCTGTCTGGTTATGACTTCCCCTCAAAACTAAAAACGCTGACTTTTTTTTTAATTTTGGTTTTTCTTTGAATTTACATATGCTCCTATTATCACAAAAACTTTACAACATTATTTGATGGTTCACTCTAAAGATTATCTGAAAATTTCATTAAAATCCGTCCAGCAGTTTCAGAGTCTATATGGACCATATATACATACTTTCTCTCTTGTATAAATATATGTATAACCTCATTTTACAGATAATTAAGCTAGAGGCTCGTGTGAATCATCAGCACACAATTAGAAAAGAAATGCAGATATTGTTCGAAGAAGAGAAAGCATCACTGGTTGAACAACATAAGAGGGATGAGAGAGCTCTATCAGATATGGAAGAAAGGTTACAGTTGATAAGAAGAAGAGAGCAGGAACTGAAAGATGAATATAATGAGGTATAAAAAGTAGTAATAACTGAAACTTCAAAAAAAAAAAGGGTAGGTGGGGCTCGGTCCTAGTTATTTTCATTTCTCGCGTCCACCCGTCCCCCGAATAAGTTATGCTGAGTTGATATTTAACGGCAAAAATATTTCTTTGATATATTCAATGTAAATTTTAGAATTTTTTAATGCCCTAAAACAGGGATAAAACTAATTTTTTCAAATAAAATCTAGCTAGATCGATTTTTCTGCCCCAAAATCTCCTGCATGCTAAATGTCAGGATAATCGTTGGAGCCGTTTCCGAGATTCCGAAAATATATATACATACAAGATTAACTCATTTAAATATTAAAGATATAAATTATTTTCTTTAGGCAATTAAACAGCACAAGGAAAGTAAAGCAAAGTGGGACAAAGATAAAGCTGAACTCCAAAAGCAAGTAGCCGAACTTAAAGATAAACTTTTGGAAGCAAATGTTAGCAGTAAGGACCAACTGTCTGAAATGAAAAAGGATATGGATGAATTACTGCAGGTAATTTGTTTTTCACTTTAAATGTCTTATTAATGTAAAAGAATATAATTGTGATAGTGAACATATGTAGTGCTTGTGTATGGTGGTGGATTTTTTTTGCATGTGTTTTTACGACTCATGCATGTATCAGGTGTGAACACGGATTGTCCACTCTACATTTAGCATTATATATATTTTCTATTTTACTAATCACGGATTGTAGCAACATAATTTTATTATTACTTTTATATTTCTTTGTCAAATATCATTTATTCGAAACGTAAAAAAATTCCTGTGGCTTCTTGACTTCACTAAATTAACGAAATTTTTTTTATGTAGGCTTCTAAGGTGTGTAAGTACTTGGAATTAAAAATTAATGTCGTATGGTCGGTATGTGTGGTTGACTAAGGTAAGTTGATGTAAGGAAGGCGACCGGTCGTAAAATACGAAACCAAATCATGTGACAACATGTTTATAACATGTGTTTGATATATTAAAATATTTTACCTTTCTGTCCTATATTACAGGCATTAGAAGGTGCTCAACAAGAAGTTGAAATGCTGAAAAAAGAGGTAGCAAAACAGACTTCACGTGCAGAGCAATGTGTCGCCTTGCGAACTCAAGTAGAGAAACAGACATTTGAATTACAACAAGTCACTAGCAAATTGAAGGAATTGGAGTATGAGAAGGACTCGTACAAAGACTGGCAGCAGCAGGCTAAGGTAGTAATATACTTACTATGCAATTGAGGATTATTTATATAAATAGAAATAATAAATAGTGTAAATAGCTCGTGTTATCTTCGAATTTGTTATCACCACTTAGTATAAAACAAAGTCACATTCTTTGTTTGTCCCTATATCCCTATGTATGCTTAAATCTTTAAAACTACGCAACAGATTTTGATGTGATTATTTTGATAGATAGAGTGATTCAAGAGGAAGGTTTATATGTATAATAACATTCAATATGGAGTAGAGAAATACTGTAATTTTTGAGGTTTCTAATGTGATGTCGTAAATAATTACATTTTTTTCCGCTTACATTACAAACGCAGGCTAAACCCTACGAGATTTATCAAATTGATATATTAAGTATTTTTACACCTTGAAAAGGTCTACAGAAAAGTCTGCAATGGTATATATCTATCTCTTATGGATAACCCACAATAGCATGTTTTGTCATTTACTTTTTACGAAAAATAATGCCTTATGTTCAAAGCAATTTTTATACAATACAGCATTAATCCTTATTCAATTAAGTACCCTAAATACATTAATAAGATAAGTTAAGATACCAAACGGCAGACGATCCTTTGACCATATTTTAATGATTTCACCCCATCTCAAGAATAAAGTTACATTAATGTTTATACATTGGAAATGTAACTTTATTCTTTGGATGAAGCGATTAAACCTGGCTAACCTAACCTAAAATTGGTATAAGATTCTATAATAAAATTCCGCAATCAATTTCAGCTTTGCCATTACAGCAGTTTAAAAACACTGTTAAAAAGAGGCTGATACAGAAAGCCTACTATACTATTGAAGATTATTTAGAAGATAAGAATGTGTGGATATAGCTCTCTTTGAACCTGTACAAGACAGTAACGACTGAATGTAAATAGTATTAAGAATTATATTTTTAAAAGAGCAACCGACGAGTTTCTTGCTGGCTCTTCTCGGTAGGAACAGCTTTCCAAACCAGCAGTAGAGTTGACGATTCAAAAGCACTTGTTTACAAGTTTATTTCAATAAAGAATATTTTGAATATGAATTTGGCTTGAAACTTTTGTAATTTACTAACATTTCAGACAGCTCAAAAACGTCTAACAAACATGGCGGAGTTGGAGAAGGAAGTGGTTAGATTGAGAGCCACGGAGCGTTCTCTACGTGATGCCATATGCAATAAATTGGTGCTAGAAGAGCAGGTGCATCTTCTCACAGTGAGGGTCGAGGCTCTTCAGCCGGTGCAAACGGAGTTACATGAAGCTAAAGTAAGTTTACAAATCGTCCAATATGAAGAAGATGTTCTATTGTATCTAATAGTTTATATATTTTTTCGTTTTCAGGATTCTTTCCAATCGCTTACCATCTAGAAATCATATATGTTTGAAACTAATTTTAACATTCAATACATTATCTTTCCTATATGTTTTTTAATTACAGGTATGCACAGCATTTATTTAACACTTCAAACAATAACTGATGTAAATTTTTCACTTATATATATCTATTTATATTTATTTATTTATTTATATACAAGATTAACAACGATTTTTGTGAAATTCGACATGTAGGGCTTTTTGGGGGGAAAAAATTCTACGATGATCTAGCTTGGTTTAATTGCAAAAAATGTCTTTTTATTCCTGTTTTCGGGAAAATGCTAAAATTTACGTTGAATTTAAAGACTATTTTTTGCTGTTAAATTTAAAGTCATGCCAGCTCATTTGGTGTCTACAGACGTCAACGGACGTTCTAGAGAGGTGAAAATAGGTTTGATCCCCAACTGCCCGACTATTTTGTCGTTTTTTTTTCAAATTTTAATTTTTTAATTAAAAAAAAAAATGTTTCACAAAATTACCGAGCAAGCGGACACCCAGGTACTTAAAGTTAAATGTTACTTTGCGGAGATAATACAAAAGTAATAATAAAATTATTTTGCTATAATCCATTCGCTATATTCGCATTTGTTATATTCCATTGAAAGCTGTCCCATCCCATTATCCCAGCGGTAACACCGTGCGCCTCTTTCGAGGAGGTCACGGGTTCGAAGGCAGACACCAATGAGATTTTCTGTTAAAACTTATGTGTCTAATTGATTGATAATTGCAATTTATCACACGCTTTTCGGGTTAAGGAAAACATCGTGAGGAAACCTGCATATCTCTAGAGAGTTCTGGAGATATGTGTAACCTACCAATCCACATTGGAGCAGCATGGTAGGTCTTAGATCCAAACCTTCTCTCCAAAAACGGAGAGAGGAGGCTTATTTTCAGCAGTGGGATAGTAACAGGCCGCTACTTACTTACTATATAACTAATATGACTTTTTTTTTTTAATTTAAATTAATTTATTTTACTTTTTTTTTATATAATGTAATTTGTTGTAATGTATTAATTTGATAATATTTTACTTATTTTATTATTTATTTATCTTTCTTTATAACTAAACAGTTTTTCTTACATATTTAATCTGCCAAACTGCAAAGCAGTTTGTCGGCAGTATGCTCTCATTACTTAATTAGTTATTTATTATAATAACAACCAGCACCACTGGCACCTGCTCACCCCTACGATACAATCTTCTTGGGATCGGTTTATTTCTACATTATTAAGAATATGTAAGACACGTTATATTTTAAGAACTTTGTACTCATATTCCGCAAATAAAGAATAAATAAAAAATAAAATAATAATAAATATATTCCATTGCTTCATCGCGTATTATAGCAAAATAATTTTATTATTACTTTTGTTTTAAGTTTATTTGTTCTTTTATTTTTCTAGGTAAAGCTAGCATCGTTAGAAGCATCGCTAGAGGAATGGAAGAGTTCAGCTAGAGCGCACGGTGTAGAGACCGCGCGTGCTCTCTCTACTGCTCTAGACTCAGCTCTCAACAGTCAATTGAACGCTGTCGCGGGATGCTCGCAAGCACAATCACAACTGGCTCAACTCACTGAAGTAAGTGTCTGTATAATTTTTTATTTATTTATTTATATATATACTTTATTGTACACCACAAAGTTATAGTATACACCAAGGCTTCTTAAACTGTGGGTCGCGACCCCCAGGGGTCAAAGCAAAAGGCGTCGCAAAGATCTGATACTTTTTAATCATTATTGATACAACTACATGGCTGCAGCTCTCCTTTAAAGAACTTTTCTAACAAAGATTTAATGATATTTCTCTTCCTAAGTTCCTTCATTACCCATTTTCATTAAATTTAATTAAATAGATTTTATTAAATTTATGATTGGTTAGTTTACAACAATTATAAATAAAATTTTAAAATTAGTATACACACTACGTACAAATATAAATACAAATAAAAATCATACAAAATACTATTGTAGTTTTATTATAACTGTTTTTTGAAAAAAGTGGCAATGCAAAACTGTTATTTACATTGTAAAATAGTGCGATATTACATCTACATCTACGGTTAATATATATTTCATTATATGGAGGCGGGGGTCGTTTAAAATTTCCTAAGCTTAAAGGGGGTTGTTGTATAAAAAAGTTTAAGAAGCCCTGGTATACACAACACAATCCAGATCCAAGAAGCGATTTCTTCCAGACAATCTTAGGATTAGGAAAGTTCTAATATAAATGTAGGTAGGTGGTGCATTATAATAAACATACATACAAATAAGTACATGCTAACACACAGACATATTACACAAACTATAATATTTAAAAATATATAATGACTCTACACAGAATAATAAATATTATAATATATGTATATAAACTAATACAAATTAAAATAAACTAGTTAAAATTAGAGGTCACAAATTAAGAATTGGCAAGATAATAAGCTTTGAGACGATTTTAAAAAATTCCCAGTGAAGCGGAGTTATGAAATTTCTAGAGGGAGTGCATTCCATAATTTAATGGCACCAACTTCAATAGACTGGCCGAAAAATTTGGTTTTACGCAAATCAGCCTGCAATCCCTGAAATTTAAATTTCTCCTTTACATACGAAGGAGTTTTTGAATCATAATTGTGAAGATTCCATACTAATTTTATCAATGCGAAAATCTATAGTAATACATGGGATAATTTCAGACATGGCTGTCCCGAAAGTAACTTAATAATTATAATAACTTAATACTTGACTGACCCGTTGGCTCAGTGGGTATTATTCCTGCCTTCAGGTCTGCGGGTCGCGGGTTCGATATCCGTCGAGGACCAACATTTTCTATATAAAGAATTTGTTTGTTCTTCGAGTGTATATTTGTATTTAAGTATGTATTTGAAAAATATATATGTATATGTTCACCAGTTGTCTGTCTACCATAACACAAGTATTAAATTACTTACTTTGGGGAAGGACGATCGTGTGTGTAAGTGTCCCACATATTTATTTATTATTTATATTATACTTGTGTTATGGGCGACAGAAAACTAGTTATATATACATTATAATATCATCTATCTGGTCGTATGTGGTCGATTTTTTCAAAATCTACTAATCGGATTTTTGCACAGTTTTTAGTAAAAGGTAGTGCAATTCTTCAGAAAGGTTTATAGTAAGTACATTATGGTTTTATGTGAATTAAAATAGGAAAAGTTTGTGACAGACTGATTTCCACGCGGGCGAAGCAGGCGTCGCAGCTAGTTTTTAATAAATACACTGTCACTCAAAGAACAAACAAATTGTTTTTGGAAAATGTTGACTCTCTGCGGGTATCGAACCCGTGTCCTAAATTCAGGGTTACCCTTAATTCAGGCTAAAAAAATTTAATTTATAAATTTAATTTTAATTTATAAATTAAAATTTAATTTGACTAAAAAAAATTCAATAAAAAAGTGAACTAATAATACTTTATTCTTCAGGAAGTAGCAACACTCAAATTCGAGCGCGACAAGGCGAATACTAAGTTAAATGATATACAAGTGGTCCGCAAGAACCAGGAAAGTCTAATACATAGGCTGCAGAAACGTTTGCTGCTTGTGACTAGGGAGAGGGATAGCTACAGGTGAGTATTTTGTAGCTGTTTTGCCATGTTCATCGGGCAGGTGAAGTATTTTATATATTCTCCTGCCCTTATCCCACTCTAAGTGGGGTAGGCATGCCATGTTTTTCTCTTCCATTCTGTTCTATCATTCCTCTACTCTGGCGCTACCCCTTTTATATACATAATTTTCATCAATTAATGATGATGGAGTATTATTTGTATTTATTTTTAATTTATTTCAAGTAACTTAGGACTCATAAAACATACACTACACATACACACAAATATATATATCCTTACTAATATTATAAATGTGAAAGTCTGTCTGTCTGTTACCTTTGCACGGACAATCCGCTGAACCAACTGTGATGAAATTTGGCACAATTATTCCTTATACAGGGGGGTAACATATAGGCTATAGAAATCCTTAATTCAACAGGAATTAAATTCAGGAGGAATTAAATAGGATGAAATTCAAAACGCCATCTATAATAAACCTGTGGAAACTTATTTTTATTCACGATGTGTCAAAATCGAGTCAAATCTTATTAACACAGACAGAAGTATTAAGTATTAAGATTCCAAGTTTTTCGGCTTACGTCAAAAGTGTTATTGTTAAAGAGTATTTATATTTTATTTTTATTCTTTTACTGGATAAATTTTACAAACAGAAACAATTACAATGGATAATTAATATAAGTAACACGGGTTATTTAATAAAATAAATAAAATAAACCAATGATATTATACCTGTCTGTCACCCATAACACAAGTATTAAGCTACTTATTTTGGGGACGGACGTCTGTGTAAGTGTCCCATATATTTATATTTATTATAATATTTTATTATTAAAGCTTTCCCGTTTCAGACAGCAGCTAGACAGTTACGAGAAGGAGTTGACAGTGACTCTCAGCGGGGCTACTGGCGCTGGCGGTAACGCGCTGCTCTCCGCTAGAGTTGAGCAGCTAGAGAAAGCTCTCCAGGGCTATCGAGACGTGCTGTCCACGCAGGACCACGAAGCACAAGCGAAAGGTATCAGATATTGACACAAACTGTGACAATCTTTCGCCTCACACCCCTTGCAATGTGAAATTGTTTGATAAGCTTTACGATTTTGTCGTGGAGTCTATCTCCTGACATGCTTCGGTTACGGGGCGAAACAATGGTTGAGATTGTGGTGGTGAATGTGTGCAGTGCTTGTGTATTGTTGTGCCATCGGTGTCGGGTAGTGCATGAGCTCTTACAAATTCTGCATGTATCAGGTATGAGAACGAATAGTACACTCTACATTTAGCATTACATATATTTCCTTTTATCGCGGATTATAGCAAAATAATATTCTCATTACTTTTGTAAGCTTTACGAACCAACCATTATTCTTAACCAATGAATTTAGGCCAGTCTCTCACACTCAGATATTTAAATCGGAATTTTCAGCCATAAAGATCTAAGACAAATATGTAGGCAATTTTGAAAACTAGTTGTCGTAGGGAAAGTAGACAAAATAAATTATTAGAGAAAAACTATTTAAATTCATATTCAAAATATTTTCAAAATGTTAACAAGTATTTTTGTGTTGTTAATTTTGTTGTTGTTCAGAAAATTGCTCCTACCGTAAACAAACTGTTGCTCATTTCATAATGTCATTTATAAGAATAAGCTAATTCTAGTTATAAAACTAAATACATTTCATCAATGCTATCTTGTGCAATGTCGTTAAATTTAACGACGAACAACTAGTTCCTAGTTTAGTTTAGCTTAGTTCACTAAGCTTAGTGCCTAATTAAAAGATAAGACAGTTTACAGACGTCAAAACAGCAAAACTTGTTGTTCCATAGCATTATGACTTAAGGAATATTGCTATGGGGTAAATGCGCGGATAATGAAAGAAAAATTGTATTACATAAAAGAGCCATAAGTATTTACAAATTAAGCCCGCGTGATTCCCTGCGAGAGAAGTTTTAGGAAATAGGTATTCTTACATATGCTTTACAGTATATTTTAAGCAATTTAATTTTTGTACATAAATATATTTACAATTATAAAATGATAGGTGATGTATATAATAGATAAAGTAGGAACCGATATAAAACCGATTAAAAAGAGGCTGATACAGAAAGCCTACTATACTCTTGAAGATTATTTAGAAGATAAGAATGTGTGGACATAGCTCTCTTTGAACCTGTACAAGACAGTAACGACTTAATGTAAATAATATTAAGAATTATATGTTTAAAAGAGCAACCGCCGAGTTTCTTGCTGGCTCTTCTCGGTAGGAACAGCTTTCCGAACCAGCGGTAGAGTTGACGATTCAAAAGCAATTGTTTAATAGTTTATTTGAATAAAGAATATTTTGAATTTAAATTTGAATTTGAATATAAGCTTGCGGCTTCTGCTTTGCGCCTTGCAAAAGTACGTAAATCGTTTGTGGGTTTGGGTACAAGATTATATAATAAAATTCCGCAATCAATTTTAGCTTTGCCATTACAGCAGTTTAAAAACACTGTTAAAAAGAGGCTGATACAGAAAGCCTACTATACTGTTGAGAATTACTTAGAAGATAGGAATATGTGAAGAACTCTTCGACCCTGTACAAGACAGTAATGACTAAATGTAACTATGTTTTACTTATAGCTCTAGACAATGCCCGTGCGGAGGCCAGCAAATACCGCGAAGAGGCTGAAGCAGCGAAACGGGAAGTGTCCAAACTTAGGGCCCAAAGGGACCAATTGCAGACACATTTGGAGAAACTCGCTGCGCCCACTAAGGTAATCTGCCCTACCTGTCCCTACCCTCAGCTCCGGGGGTCGCGGGTTCGATTCCCGCCGAAAACGGGAATTACTTAAAAAAATAATTTTTCTTTCTACGAGTCTTTGTTGCATAACAACTTCATGTAGTTCTAAGTATTGAAATTAAGTAAGTGCCATGAATATTGGTTATTTGAGACACTCTCACTTACAGGTTTGCCCATGGCTCTCCAACTCTAATGAAACGCTTTATTTTTTTTTAATTTCAACTATCTTGAGTATTCATACTTAATGTATAGAAATAGTTTGCAACCAGTCGGGTTAACCCGATAGAATAAGACGCGAGTATAGCCGGTTTCTATACATTAACTAATTTTTTATTATTTATGTTATTAACATTTTTCATGATAAATGAATGGATAATCAGTTGTTTATTGCCCTCTAGAGCCTATATGGTGTAAAAATAATTATGGTGTTTCTTTTCAGGTGCTACATCTAGCTGAAAATCCCGCGGCCACAGCACACAAACAAATGCAAGTTGATCTGGAATCAGCACAAGAAGAAGTGAGTATTTCAAGTATTTGCTAATACATTCTGTGTTGGTACATTTTTCAGCGGGTATTTTGCGCGTAAATTTAGTTATTTATTCACCTTTGAATTGCGTGTAAATTAAGTTACCTTAGTTATTTTTGAACCCAAAAACAAACCATGTTACACTAACCTGTGATCGTACGTGTCCGGCGCTCAAGTATCAATCGTCAGAAAACGTAGTAGTACGTGTTCCGCGCTCAATTATCAATCGTCGGAAAACGTACTAGTACGTGTCCCACGCTCAAGTACCAATCGTCAGAAAACGTAGTGGTACGTGTTCCGCGCTCACGTATCAATCGTTGGAAAACGTAGTTATACGTGTTCCGGGCTCAAGTATCAATCATTAAAAAACGTAGTGGTACGTGCCACGCGCTCAAGTACCAATCGTCAGAAAACGTAGTAGCACGTGTTCCGCGCTCACGTATCAGTCGTCAGAAAACGTACTAGTACGTGTTTCGCACTGAAGTATCAATTGTCTGAAAACGTACTAGTACCGTGTCCCGCGCTCACGTATAAATCATCAGAAAATGTAGTAGTACGTATCCCGCGCTCACGTATCATTTGTCAGAAAACGTACTAGCACGTGACGTGCGTACAATGTTTTAATATATTTTGATGTTTGCAATAAAACATGATTAAATTCTTTTAATATCTAATATTATCATATTTAATAACTTTTATCCTTGGTTATCAAAATGAAAGTAATCTCAATGCTGATATATTTATCTATTTCTTTATTACGCCAACAACTTACATATAATTTTGTCCAACAATCATTATAAACTAAGGTTCGTATGTAAGTCCATTACAGGCATAAATATAAATCACAAACAATATTAATTTAATTTAAATTTAAACTTTATAATTAAAATTAATAAATTAAATTAAATTTAAACTTTACTAAATTAAACTTAATTTAGATTTTAACTTTACTAAATTAAACTTAATTTAAATTTAAAATTTAACTTAATTTAAATAATAATATCGGGGTGACCGAGCCTTGCTCGGTAATTTTTACAAAATAAAAAATAAACTTAAATAAAAGAACAATATTATTATTTAGTTGGGGATCGATCCTAGGAATTTCTTTCTTTTCTCGAGATTTTCGATTTCTCGAGACTGCCCGTTCCCCGAATAAGCTACGCTGACTTGGTAGTTTGTCTCAATTCAATATTAATTTTAGTATTTTTTAATGCCCAAAAACAAGTATAAAATGATTTTTTTCATATATATAATAATAATAATAATAAAAATACTTTATTGCACAATAAAAAACAACAAAAAAAAACAAACATAAAAAATCTTAAAAGTAGTGCAAAGGCGGCCTTATCACTAATAGTGATCTCTTACAGGCAACCTATACTACCTATATATATTATTTGTTTTAGATTAAGAAGCTCAAAGCTGCCCTACGGGAGGGTGGCAATCGAACGTGTCCCGAAGAACTGAATCAGTTAAGGACCCAGTTAGAGAATAGTCGAATTAAACTACAAAGGTATTAAATAAATAAAAATTATTGTACATCATACAGATACATACATCCTCCTACCCTTATCCCACTCTAAGTGGAGTCGGGACAACAAGTTATAAACATTGTTCAATGATTTGGCTAGATATTTTACGATCGGTGCCAGCTTGATATCATTTTACCTTAGCCGTAAAAACACCACCTCGAAAAAAATGAGGGCGGTCTATTCTACTCAACCGGATACAACACGGCGGGTCGACTTTCGTTAGTCGCCTTTTACGACACCTCGGTAAGAAAAGAGGTTGGTCTATTCTACTCAGCCCGATACCACACAGCGGGTCGACTTACCTTAGTCGCCTTTTACGACACCTAGGTAAGAAATGAGGGTGGTCTATTCTACTCAGCCCGATACCACACAGCGGGTCGACTTACCTTAGTCGCCTTTTACGACACCTCGGTAAGAAATGAGGGTTGTACTATTCTATTCAGCCGGATACCACACGGAGTAAATGAAAATTTATTATTGCTAGAAAATAACTGTTAATTATGTTCATCGTTATTCTTTCATTGGCAGAGGTTGGTCTATTCTACTCAGCTGGATACCACACGGCGGGAAAATTTATTGTCATTAGCAATTTTAAAAAAGAAAATATTTGTTTGAACACAATTTATTTTCACTACAAAGAAAAAATGTTATGCATATTTTGTAATTTTTTTAATTAATTTATAGGATGAAAGAAGAATTCACATCGTCGGCTCAAGAGTATAGAGATGTATGTTACATGCTTCTAGGTTACAAAATAGACAGAACTGGTCATAAAAATTATAGGTAAGGTTACCTTTTTACATTTGGAATTTTACATATTTAAAAAAAAAAATTGCTGGTTGACCAAGCTTTTGTCGGTGCTGTTTATTAGAAGATATAAAAAAGATTCAATATGAAAAAAAACTGTAATGGCCCAGCGGTGCGACCGTGTGAGTCTCTAGATACGATCATGGGTTCAAACCCGGGCAGACACCAATGAGTTTTTCTAGTAAAACTTATGTGTCTAATTGATAATTGCAATTTATCACACGCTTTTCGGTGAAGGAAAACATCGTGAGGAAACCTGCATATCTCTAGAGAATTCTGGGGATATGTGTAACCTACCAATCCGCATTGGAGCAGCGTGGTAGGTCTCAGCTCCAATCCTTCTCTCTAAAAACGGAGAGAAGAGGCCTATGCCCAGCAGTTGGATAGTAACAGGCCGTTACCCTTACAGGATATCAAATATGTATGCCGAGTCATCAGACGAATACTTAACATTCACACTCTGTGATGATGGCATAGAAATGGTACATACGGACTACTCAACCTCTCTCGGAGAGTTGGTGGAGTTGCATCTCCACAACCACCATTCCATACCCATGTTCCTGAGTGCGCTCACCATGGAACTATTCACAAGGACCACCATGCAGCATGAAGTGCAAGAGTGCTGAAGTGTTAATTCAATGGAACATGAGGAAAAATAGTATTAATTAGTGATTGAAATAAAGTGATTATATTTAAATGGAATACATTCAGTATTCCATTCAAGTGTGTTTGGTGAAGATTTTTGAGGGTAGGATTGTGAATTAAACTTATGGTCCTTCGAGCCGGTAACTATGTGTTAGAATTTATTAGATTTTAGTTTTAGTGTAATACATGGTATGATAGCAAATTAATGTGGGGATCGCGTCAAAACATATTCTATATCTTTTAAATGAATTCTCTATAAATAAAATCTCTTAATATTTACTATAATACAAATATTATAAAACTGAAACCAAAATTCTTATGACAAACATTACGTACAGGCCAAAAATAAAAAATTAAAAAGTTTTATTACGATACAGGTCTTGTATGGACACCTGTATCATAATATAATTTTTTATCATAACAATACACCTATACAACCTCCAGCTGAAACAAGGAGGTTGAACCTCTACTTTAAAAAAAAAGGTTTCAATGAACGAGTCCGCGGCGACGCAAGACGCATGCGCACCCGATGTTTGCGCTTTGGCGCTAACATTTGACATTTAAAAAATCTTTTCAATATTTGAACAAAATTTGGTTTTTATTAATATTCTTTTATGTATTATAGTATGGAGTAGATAAAGTAGTGTATGACACTGTACATAACTTGGTCTTATAACACTCGTGTTATAAGAACCCTTATTATGCAACAGTATCATAATCTACTATAATACTATAGTATGTTTAAGGTAAGTGCTTCCCAGGCGATTGAATTTTTAATACTTGTAATATAATAATAGTGTTTAAAACTATAATATATTTATTTTGTATTAGGTCACTTTGGTTATGATATTAAGTGCTATAAATGCTGTTAGGGTAATTTAGTATAAAAATAGATAAAATATATAATACATAAATGTTTTGCGAATGTTTTTTTTTTACATAGATTTGTATGAATGTATCATAAGATTTGTAATATGTTATAAAAACGACTGAATAGTTTCAATAAAGTTAAATATTGTTGCTGTGCACAATTTATCTCTTAGTATTAAAGTGACCTAATTTAAAATTGCTAACGTTATGCAAAAGCAAAGCAAATAAAGCATATCGTAGCGCTTTCAAAACTCGTAAGTGTCAAAGAGACCGATAACTTGTAAGAACAAATAAAAATACTAGTTTTTTAAATAGTTCGTAGTCAATATGATGACATTGAAATAAGGGTTCAAATGTGTTTAATACAATTAAGCCTAATTTTTAATTAGGTCACTTTAATACCAATCGTGCGATATGTATATTACTCAATATGGTTTTTAAGTTATTGATAACTAAAGTAACCTTTTCATATCCCTGTTAGAACAAAGTAAATATCAAGAAAAGTCAAAGTACATTTCGAGTTCTGGGGTTCTCGGTTAATAAAGTAGCAAGTGAAGTGAAGTTAACTGTGTATTTAGTGCGAGTTTTTTTGTTGCCCAGCTGTGGGACAATCAGGATTTTGATATTTCTAAATTCTGTATTTAATTTAAGAACGAAGTATAGATTTATATATATTATACTATTAATAATAATAATATAAGTAAGTCCCTAAAGTAACTTAACACTTGTGTTATGGTAGACAGACTACTGGTGAATATATACTTATGTAATTTTTAAATATTCTTAAAGACTCGAAGACTAAGAAATTGATTTATAGAAAATGTTAGCCCTCGGCGGGTATCGAACCAGCGACCCGCGGAGCTGAAGGCTAGTATCACTACCCACTGTGCCAACGGGACAGTCAACACCTTTTTGTACTTTATAAGTGAAATAGAAATGATATACAATTTCTATTTCGATTAATAGTTTTTTGAATCCTTATCGTGGAGTCTATCTCCTTATGTGACTAGGTTGCGGGGCGGAACGATTGTTGAGTTTGTGATAATGAACGTATGTAGTGCTTGTGTATTGTGGTTTCAGTGTGCATGTGTTCTTACGAATCCTGCACGTATCAGGTATGAAATCGTCCACTCTACATTTAGTAATATATATTTTCTATTTTACTTCATTACTTCATAGCAAAATAATTTTATTATTACTTTTGTCTTTTTGAATCTATTAAATAACTATTATGAAATAACTTAAATAATATCCTTCAAATGCTAAATTAATTTTGACTTTTAGTTATAAATTTATTTCATTTTCGACTGAAAACCTATTTTGTACACGTAAGTTAATAGACTTTTATAGTTCTGAGGTAATTTTTAGTTAAATTGTGATTTTTTTTTTTACTGTGAAGAAGTGAACGGATGGTCCTTATAGTATTATGTAGTTATTTTTTAATGTAGTTGTATGTATGTAATTCTAGCTATATTCATAGAATAGGAATTGTAAACATCATACTGATTTATTAATAATAGGTAATAAATTCCATTTGCTTATATTTTAATAGTTTTCATTAATTAAATCTTATTATTCAGATTCAGGTAAAGTAATGGCCTGTGTCGTAAAAGGCGACTAAGGTAAGACTACCCGCCGTGTGGTATCCGGCTAAGTAAATTAGACGATCCTTATTTCTTACCGAGGTGTAAAAGGCGACTAAGGTAAGTCGACCCGCCGGTGGAGTAGAATAGACCACCCACTTTCTTACCGAGATGTCGTAAAATACGACTGAGGTAAGTTGACGTCAGGCAGGCTGGTTGTAAAATACCCCCCAGTCATGTGACAACATGTTTATAACATGTTTATAACATGTTGTGCCGACACCACTTAGGGTGGGATAAGGGCAAGAGGATGATAAAGTAATGGCCTGTTATGATCTCACTGTTGGCCATAAGCTTCCTCTCTCCTTTTTTCGAGAAATGGGTTGGATTTTATACCTACCACGCTGCGCCAATACGGATTTGTAGGTTACACATATCCCCAGAATTCTCCAGAGATATGCAAATTTCGATGTTTTCCTTATCGCTCGTTTTATTCCAATTTCTGGTAATTTAGATCTCTCTCTATTTTAATAAATTTAAATCAATGTGGGGTTAGAACTTTTAAATAAAAAGCCAAAAATCCATGTAAAATGTTTATGAAGAAACAAGGACAATATAGATAATATATTATACATCATCTCTAATTTAGAAAGTCATCTAAAACAATTTAGTAGTTCAACTACAACAATACATAGTAAAGTTAACAACTCGATTAAATAGTACGCGTAAACTTTACTCTAAGAACATATTTTGAAAGAAGCAAATAATAATTCTAATCTTAATTAATAATTAAGAAAGTGACATTTTACATATGAGATCGAAAGCGAAATAACTCCAAAATCAACTTTTCAAATTATTTACTTTGTATGGTATCGTAAGGTTTTATCAAATTTATCCTGTCCACGGAAACTTATTTATAAAAAAACTTGGAAATCTAATTTGTTAAAATTGATTTAATGTAGATAAAAATTACATATAATACGTTTCCGTTGTTCAAATAAAAGATTCCAAACTTCTATGACGTTTCAAATTCCCTCCATTTATTTCAGACGCCATATTGACAGTAGGTATATTGAGTAAATGTAAAATAGTATCAACTAAGTAGTACCTAGCTGCAGTATTTTTCGTATAACATTAATTTTCAATATTATACTATAATACAAGTTACTTAAAAAAACGAAAATACCGTCGTCATGACAATAGTATCTAAAATTTACCAAATTTTGAAGACGCGTTCTTGTTTAAAGAAAACATAAAAAAATGGGCCATTTCCTTTACTATTATAGAAACTCTTAGAATGATTTGCCATGATAGGCCTCGAACAAATTTATGATGTTAATTGATTTTGTAAGTTGCATAACCTTTTAGATATACATACATACATTTTATGTTCAATACAAAATTTTGAACGACGCAGAAATCATTTAAGAGATGTGTTTAATAATTTAGCGTCGCGTTATTCAAGAAAAATAATTGACAAGAGCAAAGTTTTATATTAATATAATCAAATAATTAATTATTGAAAATATACAGTCCACATTATGATAATGTATAAATATTTATTTATAAGCGAGCGTATAAAATAACATAATTCTTAAATACGTCAGATTCCACACATCAAAATTAAAAATTTATAAATGCTTTCTAGATATATACTGATCAACATTTTCATTACAAATTTAATAATTTGTTATTATAGTTTTTTGCCATTAAAATTTTTAAAATTATAAACTATTAACTATTAAAATTATTAACTATTGTGTAACCATAGTTAATAATTTTAACTTATATTATTTCGGCGCTATTCTTTATGTTATGAAATAAAAATATATCTTAAATTTAAATTTAGAAGTAAAGATCGTTCGCCTGTTAAAAGTGATTCTACAACTATATAAAAAAAAATGCAGCGATAGGTTAGATTGTTTTTTTTTTTGGCAAGACTAAAGAAAATTTTTTAGACTGCCCAAAATAAATGTTGCAATGTTTTGATAGAAATACCCATTAAATTTGCAATTAAAATGCTCGAACCACTATATATAACACAAACTACCAACCAAAGCTACTTTCGTATCAGATTTTGTAAATTTCTCCGTTCTTTGGATCAACTTTTATAAAACTATGTGACATTCCATTCAAAACTTTACCCACTTTTTAATTTTCTTCGTGTAGGTATCTGAGATCTTACAGATAATTTTAAATTAAACTCAATTATTATACTAAATAAAACTTAAATAATTAGACTTAAGTGGACTAATAGTCTATATTAAAGAAATCAAATTGTAAACTATTTAAAGCTAAGCAGGACTTCCAGAAACTCAACTTTACAATTCACATACCCATCCCTGGCATCCGTACAAATTAAATTCTTGGAAACATTTTGGAAATAATTTATAAGTAACAATAAATTACTTTTAAGTCTATAAGATCACCTAATTTCAATTTGAAAATGTTACGAAAATAAAATAATTCTAAAATAACCTTACATACACATAATACTGAAACAAGTATTTTGAAAACATTCTCATATTTACCGAATTGAATATTGATCCTGATACACACAATTGTATATAAAAATAAAACAAAACAAAACATGTAAACATAAATTTCACACAATTTTCAATAACATATTGCACTAAAACTTTATAACTTAATAATAAATATTGCATAAGCGTTAAAACCACATTAAGTGAAATAAAATTACTTAAGTCTTCAACCAGCTATACACGGACAGCTTCAAGCAGTCCATTGCGACAGCATAGTAAACTAAATGAGACTTGTACATACACGAACCGCTCAAGCAGTTGTTCTACTGCTTTAGTCATATTTCATCATGCTATCGACTCCGCGAGCTGTTGACTGCTCTCGCGCAATTATTACCGCCCGCGCTCTTCATTCATGCCACGTCGCAAACGTTGCCCGTTCGCTCGCTTTGTTTGTTATTCATTAACTGCTTTAGCAGTTAAATGAGTAGTTATCAATGGCAACTTCAAGCTGTCTCTGACTGCATGAGCGGTCTGTGTATGTTGATCACTGGCTAACCGCGTATGGCCGAATTTCATAGTGCGATCAAGCAGTGGCCAGGCGTACAATGACTGCTCGAGCTATCGACTGCTCTCGCGCAGTTCATTCCACGTAGCCCACACTTCTATTGGTAACTGTTTGAGCAGTTGGCTTAACTGCTCAAGCAGTTAGGCCGGCCCTGTACCGACTGCTCGAGCGGTCAGCCAGTGATAAACATACACGGACCTCTCATGCAGTCAGAGACAGCTTCAAGATGCCATTGATAACTACTCGAGCAGTCGCCTTAACTGCTCAAGCAGTTAGTAATTTCAATTAAAAACAAAGCTTCCGTGCAAGTAGCGTGCGCGACGTGAAATGAACTGCGCGAGAGCAGTCGTCATCTCGAGCAGTTTATGACCTAAAATTTCACCTTACTGCCAACCGCTCAAAGCAGTTGCAACTGCTCCAGCAGTTCGTGTCAACGTACATAGAAGTCTATAGTTGAATCACTCCACCTTTACCGCTTCAAGCTATCCTTGTATAACCAGTCTTAATTAAAATACGTACTAAAAGTTAATAAAATTTTAAGAACATTTGTCAGTCCAATGAAAATTTAAGATATTTCATCCAAATTAGGATTTCCTATAATAGATACACGCATACACTGCAGAAGTACTGAATATTGTGCTAACTACAGTTCTATCTTTAACATTTTGACTAAATATTAAGTACAATTTGGTGCTCAATTTTAATAATGTAAAGTGTTATTTTATTTATAAAATTATTTATCTACAATAGTCGAAAAATGTGCATCAGTTTCGAGAATTTTTCTAAATCTACAGAAAGTTACTACTAAAGTATTGTTTCGAAACACTGGCTCCACGAATACCTTACACTTAAACATTCCTGTTCGGCGACCTATGTATGACAAACAATTTTCTGTTTCTGTCAAACTTTATGAAGGGACAATATATTTTTTGTAGATGTATCGAACAAATTTTTGACACAGGTTCTTAGTTCATCATTTTTTTTAAGGAGATGAGGACTATTTTATAGAATTAGGCGTTTCTTTGCGGAGGTCCGTAATACAAAAGTTATATTATTTTTCTACAATCCGCGATTAGGACACGATTATCTAATCGCGGATTATAGCAAAATAATATCGTACCTCAGATGAAGACTATTATGAAATTGTATACATTTCTTTCTAATCTTTCTATGTCGAAAAGTATTTAATAGTTAATTTTAGTTTTTGCTGCTTTTCTTAAATACTTTATTTTCTGACGCAGCGTGTCCAGGAATCGTTTGTCCCGTTCGGCCGATCGCAGGTCCCTTTTCCACCTACAATACTATTTAAACACAGCAATGTTAATTCTAGAGTCTATGACTATAGGACTCGCGATGTAGCCAAATCTTCTCCGTGTTTCTCGTCGGTCACAATATTGTCCGTAATATTTTTTTTCTCTGAAATAAAACAAAGAACTTGAATTATATACAATTCAGATCAAGAATTGAATATAGGTGGATGCTACTGCTAATACGACATTAATTTTAATTCTAGGTACCTAACCCAACCCTATATAAAAAAATATTAATTCAGTGAAGTATTTTAGCAACAGGAAATATTTTCCGTTAAAAAACAGTTTATAAATGTCAATGACCGTACCCTACAATATAGTTAGTTCTATATTCTATATTCATATACATATAGCTACTACATAAGCTTGATCTACAAACTTAAACAGTAAAGTGCGAGTAAGACAAAACAAGAATGTTATTGTCTTCTCTTGTTTTGCGCTGCTCCAGATCTTTAAACTATTATAAAAAGCCAGCTTTTTTGTTGTTCGAAAATACATTTTATTAACCTATATTCAAGAATATTGAAGTATGCCAGAGTTATCTTATACGTTTTGGTGATCACTGGATTCATTTCATTCGTATGAAATTCAAATTCTTTATTCAAGTGGACTGTTTACTACTTTTTGAGTCAATATTTTTTTAAAGAAGTGATTGAAAGAGTGATGCGGAAGTGTGCTCCTACCGAGAAGAACCAGCAAGAAACTAGGCGGATAATCTTTTAACAAAATCGTCGGCGTCACTCTATATAATTTTCTACCTTTGCACGGTCCAGGGTGTAGTGGGTCAACAACTCTGCCGGCGTGACAAGCGGCGCGTTGGAGCCGGCACCACGACGGGTAAGTCCGGGCGTCCGATCCACATATAGGCCTGCGCGAACCTCCGCCGCAAGCGCCGCACGAAACGCACCTTGCCCCGCTCGCTCCGCCCGACACGCACCGTTGGCCCGAACCGCACCGCACTCGGGCACATGTTGCGTTTGCTGCGAGCATAAATGATATCCTTATATCAATAATTCTTTATTATAGGAAATTACAATGGATTGGGAGCAAGCACTATCGTTTGGAGGACATACTCGTTTGTACTCGCCAGTCATCGAATATGACCGTCTATAAAACGGTAATAGACGGTTTTCGGACGTGCATTAACCACTGACTGATACGTATTATGACGATTATCTTGCTGATAGTGCAGTGCAGATATTAGGCACTTCAGAAAAAATAATTTATTTTAACGCAATGGCTGGTAAATTCAGTGCGAATCACCACGATAATCCTATCCTCCGTCTGATTCATACGAAAATCCATACATAATACAAAAGTAATGATAATAAATACCGCGATAAAAGAAAATATATGCAATGCTAAATGTAGAGTGTACTATCCGATTTCATATCTGATGCGAAGCAAAAGTGCTTTACGTCGTTTGGGTTCGCCCAATAGGCGAACCGACGATTGCATTCACTGGGAACTCAAGATCTGACTTGCAAATACCATGAGCAACTTATATACGAGAGCGGAGTGTTGTAGTGCGTTGCTAAAAATATACAGTGCTAACTCTATATAACGACCCTCAAGGGACTGTGTACATTTTGACGTTATAGTGAGTTGTCCTTAAATGGAGAGAAGAAAAATCTGTAGAGACATCTCATCAATAAAATAAATAAAATAAATAAATAAATCTATAGAGCGATTAAATCAAAAGCGTCTGCCAACATGACTTATCTTCTCTCACGCCTCTATTGCGCGTATCAGTAAAACTTTTTCGTCGTACTTGATTACAGTTTGGAAATTTGTGAGCAACTAAGAATTATGAAAACGTATAGATAATCCATGACTACCATTAACAACAGTCAACACGTGCAAGCAATCCTAATTTGTAAACAAAAGAACGGATTTCTTAGGAAGTTCGGTATGTGTAATGTCGACAGTCAAGTTTATTACGGGCTAGGATAATGAAGCGACAAAAGAACGTACCCAGTGGCGGAATTTTTTCTAATTTTGGCAACTAGAAAAGTAGTTAATATTATTAAATTGCTGTCGTTATTGAGAGTGGGTGTAGTGGTATATAGAGTGTATCATTGTATGGGAAACAAGCTAAACCAACCAAAGCCAAGTGATATCGACGCTTTAGGGTGTTTGTCGTTAAATCGAGTGAAGTTATATGGAGTTTACACTGTACTTACCTATACAAGATCCCTTGTAAGCGAGGGGCAACGCTTTCCCACGCTCGCACGCCGCCTTCCTCAAGGCACACGCGCCCGCATACGTGCTGCCGTCCACCGCGCAAACGGGTGCGCCCGCAACGGTGCAACCGCCGCAGCGCACGCAATGCGCTCCCAGCTCAGCGTCTAGGACGCAACGTTTCTCGCCGCCGCAACGCACTCCTTCACAACTTCCCACTGGAACAAACAATTCATCGCATTATTAGTATTGAAGTAAGGGTAATTGACATGAGTTTTTGAAAAAAGGAAAAAAATGATGAGACGATTTTGCGAAAAAGAGGGATAAAGATCTTCAAAGTAGAAACTTTTTGAACAAATAGTCAACAATAAATCAATTGACATATAACAGATAATTAATAATTTATCTGTTATATACCAATCGATAGGGATAACCATTATCTTAATTACAGTTAAGATTTATAATTAATTATGTTTAGAAGTAAATAATTATTAATGGTTATCTTCATCAATACTACTATTGTAAACAATGGTCACCGGATTACAAATCTCAAGTAGTATACGAAAAAACGTAGAGCGACAAATAAATGAGCGTTGAGTTCCTAAAGTGGCGACCTAGTTCCAGTTAATGATCCATTTATAGACTCCTCACAAGATCTCCCTAGACGAGAGAGCTGGGGATCCAAGTGGCAGAAAGTGAAAGTCTGTTTGTTTTTTGAAATTATAAAAGTCTATATTGTGTAACAAATTACGCCGATTTATTTGTATCCAGACTAAAATTTTTAACTGTTGAACCCTTAATGGTAAAAGCATATACACAAGAAACTGAACTACTGAAAGTTCCACTGGCAACAAAGGATGAGGAAATGTGATGCCCGTTGTAATATAATAATGGGAGTAGAAATCAGACTAACGAGCTTGGCTTGTAAATATCAGTCGCCTTTCTCAGTGGACTGTATCGTATTGCCGCTTATAAAACGGGCATAGATAGTCTAGTCTAGACAGCGATCAAGTGCAACCACTCTAGAGCTTAGATTACAGAGAATTTATCATCGTTGAAATCAGATCGAACAACACTGATTGTTAAAGTAGTATGTCTAGGTTCTATTGGATTCCCTTGAGATTTCACCGACTAGGTAATAGAGTAGCGATGTTTGTATTATGTGCCATGATCAATTTATATTCACACTGTGTTGCCATGCAAGTCCTATAAAAATCTCAATAGTTGTGCCGTTGAATTTTCTATATTTCGATAGGAATATTCGAATTAAAGTTCTTGCGTCAAACATTGTGAATTTAGTAAAATTGTAATTGAAATATGGATATAGTTAGTTTAAATAATAGGCTCATTTCATGAGAAAAGGCCGATTGATAGCTGAACTGATCAAGCGAAGTTATCAAACAACAAAAACGGAATTTATGCTATTAAGATAAGCTATTGATCGATAACTATGGAAGCCAAGTCGTGCACAACATTCTGTAGCTAAAGAATACGGCAAAAAAGAAATTAATTGTAATCAATCGTTCTAGATTATCAGTTAACTTCTTTCTCGTCGTCCTGAATAAACAATTCTTTAAGCGTAAATAATGTAAAGTAAAAAAGTAAAGGTCTCTTTTTATGGCGCAGTTAGACATAGGCCTAATCTCTCTGTTTTTGGAGAGAAGGATTAGATCTAAGACCATCATTCTGCTCCAATGCGGATTAAAACAATAATATCCCCAAAATTCTCTAAGGATATGCAGGTTTCCTCAAGATGTTTTACCTTACTGTAAATCGTGTGATACATTGCAAATATAAATTAGACACGTAAATTTTAACAGAAAAACTCATGCCCGGGGTTTGAAAGAGTCGCTTTGGCCTTACCGCTGGCCTAACACAGCTTTAAATAATGTATTTTATTAAGGTCTTCTGGACTAATTATAGAAAGAAAGCAGCAGGCAGGCAGCTCCAGAATATCCGAATATATTTCAAGAATCCCAAGAATTGCTTTGCTTGTGGTGATTCTATTAGATCGTAAAGTACTATAAAGTGGTCGCATATAAACTGTGTTCACATTATTATGCGCGCTGAAATATTTTAATGTTTATTTTCCGCTATAACGTAATATTTGTATATTCTAAGAGACGTCTGTGAAAATGTAGGTCGTGTGAATGTCCTTTACTGAAAATGTTCGTGATTCTCGAATTTAACTGTAAAACTTCAAATCCTATTGCACTGTCCTGCGCATTTGTTCCCTAAATGACACTCTTTATTTTGAGAGGCGATCTCTCTTATTATACAACTAATCCAGATTTGCCATTAGGCGACCATTAAATAATCTTAAGGGACATTGACGGTAGTACTTACTTATCTAGGTTGGATAAAATCGAAATTGGAGATTTCATGATTCTTCGTTTATGACACGATTTTTACAAGGTGGAAGATTTTTAGTTCTGGGGACATCACGTGATATGCATTTAACTGCAGAGAAGGTTCTTATAAATTTTTTTTTTTGGTACAAAGTATTTCCAATAAAACTATTTTTCGTTCACGTGTAGGAATTTAAACTATTCCAGCTTGTCTTTTCTAGATATATTTTAAAATCACAAAACCTACTTCTTACAATATTCATGAAATGTCTGTATTCGATTCTATCTCGCTTAATAGTAAATTTACATTAACGGTTATACCCATTTTAATTTGCTGATATGATAAAACTTAGACGTGACAAATTTAAAGGGACATATTAGAATTTTACTTACAACTTCAGATCAGATGTTCAGAGATCTGTTACATCTCTATGCTGGAGAAAGGCCTCGTCTCTGATTTTTGTAGAGAAGGATTGGACCTTAACCGCAACACGCTATTTCAATGCAGATCCATATTCCCAGTAGTTCTTCAGATATATGCAATTTTCACGATATTTACCTTCCCCGAAAAGCGTGTAATAAATTAAAGACATTTATGAGGCACATATGTTCAAATACCCACAAAGGCATTTGAATTCGTGTCACTTGTGACTAATTACCATAGAGTTATTAAACTCTTTTTTGCTTTTCTTTATTGTCGATGGACACATTTGGTTTGGCTCCCCTGCTCTAGTACTACTCTATGCTAATTACACGGTAACAGTCTCACCGTCATGTTTTATAGTACTATTTTCAATTGTCGATAGTACACATTTATTTATGCGTAATTCTGACCACGTATACGTTTTTTGCCACACAGTCTTTCAGACGCATTTGTAGTCTGTGAGAGTTTCTTTTTTCACATCCATTGAGTTACGTTATCTGTGTGCGTAACGAAGGAAGCGCTCGCAGCGGCCGGTTTCTTGTAATTACACCCATTCTGCACTCAGATGACATCCTGCCGGCACACCATTACTATAAGTTCCAACCGCACGTTTTGCGAATTCTTGCTTTCCTTTGAAACGGTCGTGCGAGACGAGGATGGTGTGCTACGTGTTTGAAATAGTTTTTATTGGAATAGTATAGAGAATTACGCGGTATTGAGATATAAAAGAAAGGAAATGTTTAATTTTTGTTATGTTTTTTGCCAATTATCTTTAATGATACGATATTGGTATTTTCTAATAGGAGGATCATTTTGGAGCCGCATTCCAAACCTGCCTATTATATTTTTTTCGATTTTAAAGAGTTTTTCGCATTTTTGCGTTCATTTGAATAATATTGCAGAGTTTTCAGTGGAATGATTTGATCGATACAATTTCACGTAAAAGCCGGTAACTATTATTAAGCATGCATATATTAGACATAATTTTTCAATTATCAAAACTTCAAGAGTCAAGGGTAAAAAATTTAAAGATTGTATGGTGTATTTTTAGTATATTGACTCCTAAGGGTTTATCTGGTCTAACTCTGGGCTATTAGTGATTATTTCTATTATCTTCAAGTTGGGTCGGCACTACATGTTATAAACATATCAGGATTTGGACGTCAAAATGACCTTAATCCTCATTTATGACACTTCACTAAGTAATTTCAAGGGAATTTCTGGATTATGTGAAAGCCTAATCGAATAGTGTGGTGTTCTAAGGACCAATTTAAACCAGAATTTTAAGAGAAAGTATTGTATCCCTGGGATAAAAAATGAAAGTAGAATCAACCATCCTACAACCTAAGAACATATCTCACCGCTTCAATGCGAATTTGCGGTTTCCATCTATCTAAGGATAATAATATTTTTGGGATAGATTCATGACTTTTTTCATAAAGCGGATAATTTAAATCACATTTAAGCATGTTAATTTGTATAGAAACATAAATAATTTATAGAAGTACTTTGAGGAAATCAATTCTTCAAAAGTTATTATAAAAGAAGAAAAAGATTATAGCTAAATATTACAATTATAACTTTTGTAAAAACTTAGTATAAAAAACTTAACTTTTAAACTTTGTGCTCGAAAACCCATTACAGGCATAGCTTAACCCATTAAAGGTATTAAAGGTATAGCTTTCACCGCTTCTTCCTGGCTTTACGAAATGGCCTCAAAATGGTCTTAATTATTTAGAAACGAAGTTGCAATACTTGGACACATTAACACCTGAAAGGTGAACTAAAAATATCTTACTTGACACATGTTTGCAACAATGTTGCCCGGAACCTCTATGTAAATATGTTTTATATTGACGCCGAAGCACAAACGGGAATTTATTTAAAAATAAAATAATTGCGTATAATTATTGTATAGTACCTGGGTGCTCAAGTGGCCTTGCTCGGTAATTTAAAATGATTAAAAAAAAAGAATTATATGTATTTTAGGAAAAATGATAGGGCAGGTGGGGCTCGATCCTAGGTATTATCATTTCTCTAGACCGCCCGTTCCCCAAATGAACTACCATGACTTTACGTTTGACAGCGAATAATTGTGATTGTATTTAACGTAAATTAAAAAAAAAATTTAAGAGTCCGAAAACAGGGATAAAACGACATTTTTTTTACAGAACCTTATCTAGATCGATTTTTCTCAACCAAAACCCCGTACATTTCAGGAAAATAGTTGGAGCCGTTTTCGAGATTCTGAATATATATATACATATATATACATACAAGATTAACTCATTTAAATATTAAAGATATTCAGTAACGTAGTTTTATCTTAGATCATTCGAAAACCGGTAGTTAGGGCCAGGAGTTTCATTCACATGCATGCACCCCGGGCAACACGTTCGACCAGACATATCTCGCATCGCAAAAGGCTATTCTCGATACAACTCGATCCTGATAGAGACGTACCTATGCTAAACAGCAAATAACAAGCTATAGGATGGACAGTGGCGTAGTTAGGTTACTAAGGGCCCCGGGGCAAATAATAGGGGCCTGCTGCTTAAAATCGTTTGTTCCATATTCGTCGGGTTCCAAATTCGAATTTCAAACTTTTGATTCGTATTAATCCAGCTATTTCTTATTCTAGATTCGTCATAATGTGTCCACTTTATATAATTACATAATTAAAAACATAATACACATTGTGACTTTTAACGGAGTTCTAAAAAAACAAGGAGGTTTCTAAAAATAATAGGGGCCTAGACTGCTTAAAATTGTTTGTTCCATATTCGTCGTGTTCCAAATTCGAATTTCAAACTTTTGATTCGTATTAATCCAGCTATTTCTTATTTTAGATTCGTCGTAATGTGTCGACTTTATATAATTACATAATTAAAAACTCAATATACATTGTAGCTTTTAACGGAGTTCTAAAAAACAAGGAGGTTTCTCAATTAAACCGTAAATATATTTTTGTGTGTGTGCTCCCTGTAAATTTTAAACAAAGTTTGACTTAAAACTTTTTAGGAATGTTCCTATATTTTTTCCAAAAGACTAGCCCGTTGGCGTAGTTGGCAGTGACCCTGCCTTCGGCTCCGTGGGTCGTAGGATCGATTCCTGCTGAGACCAACATTTTAATAATTTCTTGGTACAGTATTAAGGAAAAACAATTAGCCTTGATTTAAAATAATTGCAACTTTAGCAAATGAATGTCTTTCATAAATATTTGCTGTCTTACTTACTTATTATACAATATCAAGGTGTGATAGCCCAGCGGTAACACCGTGCGACTCTTTCGAGGAGGTCACAGGTTCAAACCCGGGCAGACACCAATGAGTTTTTCTGTTAAAACTTATGTGTCTAATTGATAATTGCAATTTATCACACGCTTTTCGGTGAAGAAAACCATCGTGAGTAAACCTGCATATCTCTAGAGAATTCTAGAGATATGTGTAACCTACCAATCCGCACTGGAGCAGCGTGGTAGGTCTTAGCTCCAAACCTTCTCTCCAAAAACGGACAGAAGAGGCCTATTCTCAGCAGTGGGACAGTAACAGGCCGCTACTTACTTTACTTATATAATATTTTTTATTTTTAAGTGATTTAACTAACCCTAAAAACATTACTCATTATTTTATTAAACTCATTATTATAAAAAAATTGTAGCTTAGGCCACTCTGGCTCTCATGGTCTCAATCTATATTTTGAGTGATAGGGCCCCCTGAGGTTGGGGGCCTCTAGGCACTGTCTAGCCCTCCTATAGCTACAGCACTGTATGGAAACAGTCTGTCTGTAGCAGGACAAGGATTAATACGCTTAAAAGGAATGCAACACAGCTTGTGTTTCCTGGCGCGTATAGCAAGCCGTAATTACAGCTCGAGTCAATGATAGAACGCTTCAGGGCGGCGTTTGATAATCGTTTGCCAATAAACCCTTTGAGAGTAACCTATTGTAAATGGGATACGATTTGTCAATGACAGAAGGAAATTATCTGAATGAATTTAATAATTTTAATAATAGTAAATATGACTTAATGATACCGCAGTGCACGAATCACTACATAGTATAAAACAAAGTCGCTTTCTCTGCTGTCCCTATGTCTTAAATCTTTAAAAATACGCAACAGATTTATGCGGTGTTTTTAATAGGTAGAGTGATTGAAGAGAAAGGTTTAGATATATGTATAATAACATTCAATATGGAGTAGAGAAATACTCCATGTACTTCTTGAGGTTTCTAATGTGATTTTGTAAATAATTAATTTTTTTTCGTTTACATTGATTACGCGGGCTGAACCCTACGAGATTTATCATGTACTAAGTACAAAAGTAATAATAAAATTATTTTGCTATAATCCGCGAAGAAATTCTTCGCGGATTATAGCAAAATAATTTTATTATTACTTTTGTATTATGGACCTCCGCAAAGTAACGCCTAATTCTATAAATTAATGTACTAAGTACTTGTACAACTTGAAAAGATCTACAGAAAACTCCGCGATGGTATATATCTATCTCTTATTACCCACAATAGTATTGTTTGTCATTTTCTTTTTACGAAAAATAATGCCTTATTTTCGAAGCAATTTTAAACAAGAGAGCATTAATCCTTGTCCAATTAAGTACCTTAAATACATTGTTGATCTAATATAGATCAATATCGTTTACAGCATGTAGTTTAAATGTACATTTTCGAAGATATTACAGTTTTAAAATGCCGCGAGGAGGCCGCGTTTCGCCCTATAGCACTTCGAATTTAGCAGCAGTAACCTCTAAAGAAAACATATTTGTATTGTCGAATGACAAGAAAGCTGTGAATGTTGCATATAAAAGACATTCTGTAATTAATTGCAAAATAAAATACATAGGGAAAAAGGTAAAAAGAAAATGAGTATGTAGTATATGAATTTAGATATTCCATAGATAGCAGGAAATCTTCATGGTATAGGGAAAGGGGATTTTTTTTTACTATTAAATTATAATGCGGGCTACGGGCAGGAATGAATAAATCAAAATACTGGATGTATTTTAATCATTTTTTTTACTGAGTGACATAGGCTTTATATTTTATACCAACAGAAAAAAATAAAAGTGGAAAACAGGTATAAACCGAGATTTTTTTAAATGAAACCTGGTTAGATCGTTTCCCCAAGCTGTTTCCGAAATTCAGAAAATATATATATACAAGATTACGTAACTCATTTAAATATTAAAGATAAAGTTATGCTGTTTCTCTACTCCGCAGAAGTCGAGTAATCTTATTCATTATACTCGTATAATAGTATTTGATTTTGCAAAATGCCGTATCAAGCCAAAGTGCATTTAAAACAGGCTAACAGCGATAAGCGTACCAGGTCGGCTGGCGAGCGGTTCAGCTTGAATGCGCTATAAGCTATTTTGATAGAGTACTAAAGCAGCGGCTCCGAAAGTTTTTTGTCTACGAAATTTAATATAACTGCGGTACAAAAGTAATAATAAAATTATTTTGCTATAATCCGCGATGAAGTAAAATAGAAAATATATATAATGCTAAATGTAGAGTGGACATTCGGTTATCACACCTCATACATGCAGGATTCGTAAAAAACACGCACAAACCTCACCGCCACCACGATACACAAGCACTATATACGTTCACTATCACAAACTCAACATGTATCAGGTATGATAACCGATTGTCCACTCTACATTTAGCATTATATATATTTTCTATTCGCGGATTATAGCAAAATAATTTTATTATTACTTTTGTATTATGGATCTCCGCAAAGTAACGCCTAATTCTATAAATTATATAACTGCTGTATCCAAGTGAGTAGTATGGACACTCTCTTCTTCTCGAGTTGTCGTAAAATACGACTAAGGTAAGTTGGACTTTAGGCAGGCGGTCGGTCGTATATGTCGATCCCACTTATGGGATACCATACGGTGGGAAAACCTTAGTCGCCTTTTACGATACCTCGGTAAGAAATGAGAGTGGTCTATTTTACTTAACCAGATACCACACGCCGGATCAACTTACCTTTATCGCACCTTACGACACCTCGGTAAGAAATGATTGTAGTCTATTCTACTCAGCCGGATACCACACAGCGGGTCAATTTACCTTAGATAATTGCACTGTTTAAACAATAGTGTCAAGACGGTTATTGTATAATTGCTCGATACATCATAGCTCTGTCTTTTAATAGGTTGTCTTTTTGTAGCTAATAGAATAATTATTTGTTTATAATAATTCGTCGCCTCTCACGATACCTCGGTATGAAATGAGGGTGGTCTATTCTACTCAGCCGGTTCCACACGGCTAACTATATATTAGATAACGTTATACCGCCAAACTTGATCAAAAACATTAAAAAATGTCGCCTTCATAATACACGTAATAACGAGTTATCGTAAAAGGCAACTAAGGTAAGTTGACCCACCGTGTGGTATCCGGTTTAGTAGAATAGACCACCCTCTTTCTTACCGAGGTGTCGTAAAATACGACAGAGGTAAGTTGACGTCAGGCAGGCGGCCAAATCATGTGACAGCATGTTTATAACATGTTGTGCCGGCCCCGATTAGAGTGGGATAAGGGCAGGAAGATGATGATGATGATGATAATACACGTAAGAAATAGAAACAGTTTTTATCAAGGAACAACTTTAGGAACCGCTGCCTTGAACAACATTAGTAAAGTTATGCGTTTTTCTAATACTTAGCGCGTCATAACTGTTGCTAGGCGCCTTAGAACCGACAACCGTTGTAAAGGTTGTTGCCAAGCGAACAATTCAGACTATCGTTTTTTGTACTACTGATTCATTGTATGTTACTTGTTAAGATCGGTACTGGGCTATTAAATATTATTAGAGTTTGATAATTGACTAACTTGTACATATTAATTGTCTATTTAATATGTACATTTTTTAGATACAATCTATATGAGTGCTGTTTGCGATAAGAAGTTATTTAAATAAAACAAATGGTCGCCAGGTAGAGTTACAAATTTGACTTTCTAATATATATTTTTTTTGTATGTGCCTTTTTTTTGTACCGCTTTAATAGTCCATTGGCTTAACAGATTTGTACTGAATATTGCAGACAAATAATCTTAAAATTAAATCCCATTATCATCCTCCTGCTCATGTCCCACTCTAAGTGGGGTCGGCACAACATGTTATAAACATGTCACATGATAACATATTGTATTCTGTATATTCATATTATTTTTACGGTTTATTACTTGATTTATCCCTTCTTTATTCTGTTGTTGCTCACTCTAAGTGGGGTCGGCACAACCCACACAATCATGTGACAACATGTTTATAACATGTTGTCACATGTTTGTGTGGGTTTTTTTGACTAGGTATTTTACGAACGCCTGCGTGATGTCGACTTATTTTAGTGGGATATGTGTAACCTACGGTAGGTTGTATTGGAGCAGCGTCGTAGGTCTTAGCTCAAAACCTTGTCTCCAAAAACAGAAAGAGGGGGCTTATGCCCAGCATTGGGATAGTAACAGGCCGTTACTACGGCCTACTAAGGAGTAAGGCTACGTCTATAGATTATTCAAATAATAAACTTATACATATTAACATATACCATTCTCTGTTACATGGTGGAACAGCCAACATCTGCTAATATTAAAATAACCGGCGACTGCCGTAAAATGTTTGTTCGTTTATTTACGGGTGATTCATATTTATTGCTGATTGAATTTATTGGACGTTAAGACGGGCCATTGCTAAACAGGAATCCGTTAAAGCTGTAAGAACACGCGGCCACGTGGGAATGACTGCTTGATAAAAGTCAATTAAATTCCTTTATAGCTATGAAATCAAATCAAATCAAAATCTTTAATATTTAAATGAGTAAATTTTGTATATATATTTTCCGAATCTCGGAAACGGCTCAACGATTTTCATGAAATTCAGCATGTACGTGCTTTTGGAGGGAAAATTCTATATAGTTAGGTTTCAAGCTGTGGTAGCCCAGCGGTAACACCGTGCGCCTCTTTCGAGGAGGTCTAGGGTTCAAACCCTGGGCAGGCACCAATGAGTTTCCTAGTAAAACTTATGTGTCTAATTGATAATTGTAATTTATCACACGCTTTTCGGTGAAGGAAAACATCGTGAGGAAACCTGCATATCTCTTGAGAATTCTGGGGATATGTGTAACCTACCAATCCGCATTGGAGCAGCGTGGTAGGTCTTAGCTCCAATCCTTCTCTCCAAAAAAAAAAAAACGGAGAGAAGAGGCCTATGCCCAGCAGTGGGATAGTAACAGGCCGTTACTTACTTAGGTTTCATAAAAAAAATGTCGTTATATCCCTGTTTTCGGACACTGAAAAAATGATAGAAATTCACATAGAAAAGACAATTTTTGCTGTCAATTGTAGACATAGGTGCTCTTTTGGGGGACGGGCGGTCTAGAGATGTAAAAATACCTAGGATCAATTATTTTTTCAAGTTTCATCTTTTTTATCTAGCAAAAACTCAGGTAAAAGGTACTAATCATTATTCAAGAAAACTTTTTACAAGCACTTTTGAATCGTCAAGGATCAATTAGATTTAATGAAGCTACAACTGGTTCGGAATGTTGCTTTTATGGTAAAGAACCAGCAAGAAACTCGTTCATTTAAACATTTTAAATTTACATTATTTTTCCGCAGTCTTGTTTGAAGCTGAAAGGATTTTTAAATCCAAATTAATAATAATGATTATTATTTAATTATATAAATATAAAGAATAAGAAAGTTATACATATGCTGGAGACACAAATGTGTAAACTAAATTATTAAGTATTGTGATAAAAGTTTCAATTTTTACAGGACGATGAAAGCATCAACTAGAAAGAAGGTAAGTATAGAGGTAATTTATCTTTGTATGTCAGAGATTTTATTAAAATTTTCAATTTCATAAACTAAAATTATATATTTTTAAATTAAACGACGTGTATGGGCGAGACGGATGAGCGCGTCGCAGCATCGCACCGAACAATTATGAAAGAGTAGCCGAAATTAAGTCAGTTAGGGTAAATAGATGGCAGAAACTGATACAACTAATGTCAGGTTGACCAGAGGTTATCTCAAAGGCTGTCGAATAACTGCTTTTGGCGGCTTGTAGCTTAGGGCTGGTAAAACTGTCTAGTCACTACATCAAATGGAAGCTTGGCAGAGAACAAATGTACACTTTCCTAAAATAGTTCCATCTTGAATTCCTGACTATTTCTTTAGTCTAGTGGATACGATGTAATATTACACTTTGCTACGAGGATTCTACTCTATATCGTACTTGCTAAGATATTTACGAATAACCGTTCCTTTCGTTTCAATTTCTTAACTGTAAATGTCATGTATTAAAAAGCGTTGTCGATTGTTTGGACTTACGACGTTCACCGGGTGATATTTTATCTGTGTAGCAAATACACTTTAAAGGACTCGATTCCAGGCCGTTAATTTAGCAAATATAAAGTCTTCCCAAAGATGGCTTCTTCCTTTTTTCTCTTTTCACGATCAAGACTTCATGTTGTATACTTTGACAATATATGCTGTACTTTAAAAGGGCTTTCATTTTCACCTTATATCATAAAATACATCGGTATTGAACTAAACAGATGATTTTTGATTACTTCCGTTCACAACAATAATAATACATTACCAATAATATCTTACAATATAAATAAATAAATAAATATATGGGACACTTACACACACGGTAGTCCATCCCCAAAGTAACTTAATACTTGTGTCGTGGGTGACAGACAACTGGTGAATATATACATATATAATTTTTAAATACATATTTAAATACAAATATACACCCAAGCTTAATGACCAACAAATTCATTTATAGAAAATGTTTGTGAAGTACCCGCGATCCGCGGAGCAGAAGGCAGGGTCACTACCCACTACGCCAACGGGCCAGTCAGAACAACAGCTTCTATTATTCTTACCTCGGCAAGGTCCAGGGTAATCCAAGGAGAGGTGTTTCGCGGGGCGGCGGCAGGCCCTGCGTCGCAAGCGGCACAGCGAGCGGTAGGTCTTGCCGTCGCTGCCGCAAACGGGCCCCGGCCGGCGGCAGGTCGCTGCGCACACGCACCTGGCCCGGCTGCTCCTCACCACGCACCGCCGCCCCGCACCACACGAGACGCCCGCACACGATTCTGTACACAACATGTTTTACAATATTAGGGCAAGTCTGAAATAAATATATGGGACACTTACACACACGGTCGTCCGTCCCCAAAGTAAGTAACTTAATACTTGTATTATGGTAGGCAGACAACTGGTGAATATATACTAATATATTTTGAAATACATACTTAAATACAAATATTAGGTAATAAAGGTAATTTTTTTCTTTTAATTTATGATTAAAAGAAAAATTACCTTAGGGATAACAGCGTAATATTTTTTTGTTGTTGAATATTTGGTATTACCTTAACATCAGTCCATCCTAATTCTGTTCGTCCATGTATTTACCTTGTGTGCGTTAAATCTGATCTCAGAAGTGGGACTGTATTTTCCAATTGAATGTGTTATATTTCTTTTGTAAAAATACGTTTTGTAGCCTTGACTTTTTATTCAGTCTCTAGATTTAAATTCATGCAGGTTACGTATGAAACTTTCAAAAGTTCACTTGACATTTTTTCGGCCAAGGTACTGTAATGTCTTTAATAAGACCTTGCTTACAACTGTAGCTCTACACTAATTTTATATGTTATTTCGGTTATTACAAGAGTCTCTTAAGTAACGGCCTGTTACTATCCCACTGCTGGGCATAGACCTCTTCTCTCCGTTTCTTTTTGGAGAGAAGGATTGGAGCTAAGACCTACCACGCTGCTCCAATGCGGATTGGTAGGTTACACATATCCCCAGAATTCTCTAGAGATATGCAGGTTTCCTCACGATGTTTTCCTTCACCGAAAAGCATGTAATAAATTGCAATTATCAATTAGACACATAAGTTTTACTAGAAAACTCATTGGTGCCTGCCCGGGGTTTGAACCCTAGATCTCCTCGAAAGAGGCGCACGGTGATACCGCTGGGCTACCACAGCTTACTAGTCTAAGAGTCTCTTATCTATACTTATTTTAAAACAAAATCCACTGCTTCAACACAACACAATTCTGCTGCACATTTGAAATTCTGTACACTGAGAATAAATAAAACACAGTGGTTGCTGTTTTGGGAACAATAATCATAAGTGGGCACGTTTTATTTACAACTTTTATCTTTTAGGCGTAGGTTGTTTAACTATGCAACCCAAAATATAAATTAAGTTATAAAGATAATAAGTTATTTTCAATAACAAACATATATAAAGTTATATTCTATAATCCGCGGTAAGTAAATCGAAAATATATATAATGCTAAAGTGGACTATCAGTTTGCATACCTGATGCACGATTGGTAAAAACATATGCACTACGCACATTCAATATCAGAAACTCAATAATCGTTTCGCCAACTCAATAATCATCAGGATATAGACTCCACGACAAAATCGCATTTTATCGCGGATTTTATTATTACTTTTGTATTATGGACAATTCTATAAACGTCTAATTCTATAAACTATTTAAAGACCTTATTTTAAAGACGTAAAATACTGTTTTTTGTCTATTTACATTTTTCAGTTAGGTCCAGAAAGCATAGTCGTAGAATCTTATTTATTTTATTTGAAATCCTGCAACAGAGTTACCTAATACTACACAGTTTTAGTATTACTATAGATATATATTATGGCAAGCGTTAATCGAATACTGTTCGGTCAATATAGGTTAACATCTGCAATAAACACCAGGCGCTATATGTATATCGGACGATGCACGTTTGACCCAATTCACTATGTAAAACAATCAATACTTCTATCGTTTTCATTAAATATTTGTATTGCAACAAGAATATACGATGACGTATTATTCTTAAGTAAATGTTAAAAATTTATAGAAGTACTTTTGTACTGTGGAATTCCGCAAGGTAACGCCACTTTGCTGAATTCCACAGTACAAAATAATGATCAAATTCTTTTGCTGTAATATGTGATTCGAGAAAAAGCTTTGCGATTGTTTCGTAGGGTTAATCTTCTAACGCTTTGGTTACGCGGTGAAACAATATAGATTTTGTATTAGTAAATGTGTTTTTAAAGGTAGTTGTTTGTGTATGGTTATTAATACAGCAGGTTTAAGTAAGTGTGTTTTCTTCATTTATAATAAGATAGTTTTAATTGAATCACAGATTTAACCAATTTTAATATTAATTTTGTGTTAATAAACAAATTGTTAATGTATAAAAAAATGTAACGGACAAATGAAAATAATTGTATTATTTAAGACTAGCATACCCCGCTTCGGTGGGACTAATTTAAAGATATTAGTTGTAAAAAAAACTGTCAAGACAGTTGAAATAAAACTCCAATCGCCACCAGACTACAAGATCATCTGCTGGTTCATTCTAAACATTATCTGAAAATTTCATTAAAATTGGACCAGCTGTTTCAGAATCTACAAAGGACATAGAGGCAATTATCCATTTTACTACAACATGACTTTATTAAGTTTATTGTTTGGTTTAACTCATTTATTTGTTTAAGGACTCGCCACTAGAAATATTATTAGAAAAATAAGCTATGGCAAGTAAACCTAAAGTCATATTATTTATATAAAGACTCGCCAAAAAAATACTACTATTTAATTATGGCTTAGCTATGGCATGTTAATTTAAAGAAAAGTCATATTTATAATAATACATACTTGACACCATTATATAATATTAGATGTGCCTGCGACTTGTTTGAAGTTTGTGTGCCATAAAGTATTTCCGCGCGAATTCTAATGTAATGTACTATTAACCTAAACCTTCCTCAATAATTGCACTATACTTAGCGATAAGGCCGCCATTTGTGAAATTTATTGAGTTTTTTTTTCTTTATTAATGTCTTGTTTTATATAGGCTAACAAAAAATTGTTATTTTTCTTTTATGTATTTTTGTGCAATAAAGAGTATTTCTATTTTAATCTTAAGTGAAAACCGTACAAAAATCACTTTATTTTTTTGATTTTGAGAAAATCGATCACATACAAACAGACAGCATTTGGGTAATTTTATAATACGAGTATGTATAGACGAGGTGTAGGAAAATGTAACAACGTTTATCAGATAATTGCACTGTTTAAACAATAGTGTTCAGATGGTTATTGTTTAAGTGTCCGATATATAGGATATCTTATCTTTTAAAATAGCATACAAGTAATAAGGTTACAACCTTATTACTTGTATGTATGTTTATACCTAATGGTATAATTATTTGGTTATCCCCCTTAAACATCATTCTCCCGCCCTTATCCCACGTGTTATCACATGATTTGGTTAAGTATTTTACGTCTAGCCGCCTGCCTGAGGTCAACTTACCTTAGTCGCCTTTTGCGACACCTCGGTAAGAAATGAAGGCGGTCTATTCTTCTCAGCCGGATGCCACGCGGCATTTGTTTATCCAGTTAATATTCTCTATATATAATAAAATTAAAAAAAAATCGGATAAAGAAAATTTATCGGTAAAAATTAATTGTACATTAATAAATAATCAACAATCTGATTAATACAAACCATTAATTTAGTATTTTAGTTATAGAAAAAATGTAATCATTAAATAAGTTACAACATTTAGGGTCTTTCAAAATCGTTACATCTTAAAAAAAATCATCGAGCAATTGTCGATCCAAGTACTAAACTACTTAAAATAAAAGCTCAGGTGAAATAATACGTAAGACCGGCGAAGGAATTATGTTGTAGCACTCTATTTCTGAACCGTCGCTCTAAATACCTCGACGCGCTAACTTACCTATAGTCAAGGGTTTATTGGAAACAAACTCGTTCCGGTATAAATATACATTAAGTAATCTTCGATGGCAATGATACGACTATTTACATCTACAAATAGATTGAAATACTTCTTAGTTATTATCGGAAATAGTTCTTGAGTATTTATTTCACTCATATTATGAGAATGACATAAAAATTAGTCATATCTTTAATATTTAAATGAGTTAATCTTGTATGTTTATATATATATTTTCGGAATCTCGGAATGGGCCCCAACGATTTTCCTGAAATTCACCATGTAGGGAGTTTTGGGGGAGAAAAATCGATCTAGATTAGTTTTATGTAAAAAAAGATTGTTTTATCCCTTTTTTTGGGCATTAAAAAGTCACCGTAGCTTATTCGAGGGACTGGCAGCCTCGAGAAACGTAAATACCCAGGATCGATCCCCAACTAAATTATTTTTTTTTAGGTTTTTTTTTGAAAAAATTACCGAGCCAGGCGCATTTACCCAGATTTTATACCTAAATTGAAAAAATTGTGAAAAATATTGTCAGAAAATCAAGTTCATAGATAATAACACTATATAGGATATAAATGAGAAACTCCTAAATTTTAGTCGAGTAACGAGAGGAAACTGTTTTGCGTTCCATCTCAGAGATGTCACTGTAACTTTACCTACGTTAAGTACCTTTTAACACGAAGCTTTACTTGATATTTTTTTAAAGAAAATTAAAAAAAAGCAATTAAAAAAAAACACAAAAGAAGTTTATTTGGCTGGAATGGACTCGATCAGAGTATTCCGAATTTGAACCGGCCCGTTCCCAACTGAGCTATAATGATTTTACCATTGACAGCGTAAATAGTGTTTTCTAATAATATTAGAATTTATTTTGTGTTTTCGCCTACTAAGAGATGGCGCTCGTGGCGACCTGAAAAATGCATCTTAGAGAGTTGCGACCCCCCCCTGATCAAGTCCTCTATACAAAATTAAGAAGCGCGTCTATATCTAATATTTCTAAATACATAAAAGGCTTTCATAAATAGACAGGCTTTGTTTAGTCTCTGATAGTTGCTTAAATGTTGCTACTTATTTCTACTTAACTTCCGAAACAAGGAATAAAAAAATTAAAAATTCTACAATTTAAAGAATATTTTATAATTTGTGCTAAGTGCTGGATTTTTTTTCTACTACTTTAGATTAATTATTCAACAGTAATTAAATTCTAAGTATTTAAAGTCTGTTCTACATAAACTTAACATTTAATAATTACAAGCGTAGAGTTAATTTTCATTTTAATCTCACTGCATATCTAATAGAGTCACGTTTAATTCTTTTTAATAATATTTCATTTTGCAAAACCTGCAATTTATAACGTAATTGAACAAATAATGTTTGAAGTGAATTCCTAGAATTAAACAAACATAATAAAAGGCTGATACAGAAAGCCTATAACGCCGGCTGAATAGAATAGTACCACCCTCATTTCTTACCGAGGTGTCGTAAAAGGCGACTAAGGTAAGTCGACCCGCCGTGTGGTATCCAGCTGAGTAGAATAGACCACCCTCATTTCTTACCGAGGTGTAAAAGGCGACTAAGGTAAGTTGACCCACCGTGTGGTATCCGGTTAAGTAGAATAGACCACCCTCTTTCTCACCGAGGTGTCGTAAAATACGAGTATGGTAAGTTGATGTCAGGCAGGCGACAACATGTTCATAATATGTTGTGCCGACCCCACTTAGGGTGGGATAAGGGCAGGAAGATGATGATAATGTAATTAAACAAATAATGTTTTAGGTAAATTCCTAGAGTTAAAAAAACCTATTAAAAGGAGGCTGATACAGAAAACTATATACTGAATAGAAAGTATATAATGTTGAGGTCATCTATGATTACATAGATGATAAGAATGCTTAGATATAGCTACTATCTGACCCTTAAAGATAATAATGTTATGTAATGTAATTATAAATAAATAAATATATGGGACACTTACACACACGGTCGTCCGGCCCCAAAGTATTAACTTGTGTTATGGTAGGCAGACAATTGGTGAATATCTACTTATATATTTTTAATACATAATTAAATACAAATATACACCCAAAGACTAACAAATTCATTTATAGAACATGTTGGCCCTCGACGGGAATCGAACCCGCGACCCGCGGAGCTAAAGGTAGGGTGACTACCCACTACGCCAACGGGCCAGTAATTAAATGTAACCAGTTATATAATTATATTTTGAAAAGAGTAACTGTCGAGTTTTTTGTTGCCTCTTTTCGGTAGGAACAGCTCTCTTAACCAGAACAAGAGTTGACCCGAAAGCGTTTGTTAACAAAATTGGAGCCTATATAACATCACGCTAAGATGAATAGGAGAGGAGCAGCATTAAAAAATATTACGAAAACATCAAAATTTAATGCTTTCCTTGCTTGCGCTGAGTAAACGGTGAAAGTTATACAAAAATCATGTATTACAAAATTTTTCCCCTCTATGTATATGTCTAGCTTTTAATTTTAACCCACTTTAATCATTTTTATGATAATCAAAATACTACCTATATATTACGGTTTTAATCTTTCCACGCTGGCGATTGCTTGTTTCTATTATATCGTACTAGCGGCCTGCCCCTGCCTTTTTCACTCAGTGAAAAAAATTATTATAATCGATCCAGTAGTTTTGATCTATTCATTACTGCCCGTGGCCCGCACGTGTTAAATTTGGAGAAAAACAATTCACCTCTCCCTATACCAAGAAGATTCATAATCTAAATAATATTCTAATATCTAAATTCATATACTACATATTTACTTTTCACATTTTTCCCTATGTATTTTATTTTTTACAATTAATGTATTGAAATTAAATGATTGCATTAAAGTATTGAATGTTATTATACGTATAAACCTTCCTCTTGAAGCACTCTATCTATTATAAAAAAAACTGCATCAAAATCTGTTGCGTAATTTTAATAGATTTATGCATACATAGGGATATGGGGACAAACAAAGAATGTGACTTTGTTTTATACTGTGTAGTGATGTCTAACAAACTATTTCTGGGAAACACAAAATTACTATGATTATCAGTAAAATCTAATGGCTATTTATGCTGTTCTCTAATAGCAATGTTCCCATTAGGTTTTCAATGAAGTTATTTTATAGCATCTATTTCTGAACAGTGATCTAAATACTTCGTCACACTTAGTTATCTTTAGTAGGCGGTTAATGGAATCGTTAAACAGGCCCTTTGTATTTAATGTGTACAGTTATCACTAGGGTTGCCACCTTTTTTTGTGAAGAAAAATAGTATTTTTCTTTTTAAATCAAAAAAATATAGTAGTTTTAGGAAATTCAGGAAAAAAAATAGTACACATCTATTTTCAATCATTATTTATTTTTCCATGATTATTTATTATTAGCTTTCGCTGGACAATGACAAAGGAGTTACTAACTAACTAAGCCCCGTAAATACATGGATGAGTTTCGTTCAAACATTCCCTATGCGCTGCGGGTGCGTTCCTTTCACAGTTGATTAAAAAAAAGCGCGACAATTGAATTAGCGATAAAAATATAGTATTTTTCGTAATATATTATTTTTCTATATTATATAGTACAATTGACCAAAATATAGTACGATACTATATAATATAGTACGGGTGGCAACCCTAGTTATGACTGGTAGATCGTCTGAAAAAGATATTCGATTGTGATTTATTAATAACTAGCTTGCCAGTCAGTGGCTTCGTCAGTGTGGAATTCTGTTTGTCAAAATTGTTTTCCTGAATTTTGAAAATTTTGAACATAAAAGTAGTTATAGTGATTTAACCATAAGAGATCTAGATATGCTGTCGCGGACTTTTAGTAGTAGTTTTGCACATTTATAATTATCTAGTACATTACTTTATTTATTCTATAATAAAATTCCACAATCAATTTTAGCTTTGCCATTACAGCAGTTTAAAAACACTATTAAGGAGAGGCTGATACAGAAAGCCTACTATATTGTTGAGGATTATTTAGACGATAAGAATGCGTGGATATAGATATTGTTCGACCCTGTACAAGATAGAAATATACTTACCAGCACAAGCAGTACAAGGTACGCCGCCAGACAGTGCCTTATAGAAGAATATCTCGCCGCTGTCGAGGTCGCGCGGGCTCCAGGCAGCGGGCGCGCGCGCTCCACCCGCGCAGCACTCCGCGCGCCCGACCCTTAGCGCTGCCACAGAGCTGCACCGCCCGCCGCGCTCCATTCCCGACCAGCAGATCCCGGCTGCACAGAAAGATCGACAGGTGATTAAATCAAATCAAGCATTTATATAAAACACTTTCATGCACATAAACAATTTAATCTCATAACAAAGAAAAAAAAGTAATCACTACATAGTATAAAACAAAGTCACATTCTTTGTTTGTCCATATATCCCTATGTATGCTTAAATTGATTTTGATGCGGTTTTTTTAATAGATAGAGTGATTCAAGAGAAAGGTTTATATGTATAATAACATTCAATAACGAGTAGAGTAATACTGTAATTTTTGAGGTTTCTGTAAATAATTACATTTTTTCCGCTTACATTGCAAACGCAGGCTAAACCCTACGAGATTTATCAAAATGATGTAATAAGTATTTGTACACCTTGAAAAGGTCTACAGAAAAGTCCGCGATGGTATATGTCTATCTCTTATGGATAACCCACAATAGCATTTATTGTCATTTACTTTTTACAAAAAATAATCCCTTATGTTCAAAGCAATTTTTATACAATACAGCATTAATCCTTATTCAATGAAGTACCTTAAATACATTGTTGATTTTATATAGATTAAAATAAGAAAATGAAAATAAGAATATTCGAAACATACATATATAACTATAAAAATACGTGTCCCGCCCCTATTATTCATGCATGGAAGTGTGACATGCAAAGCGGTATGTTACTCAGCTTGTGCTAAGGCTAAACCTTGGCAATGATGTTCAGTGACATCCTACCGTTTCTGGACGATAGTGACAACTGGATGAGATTAATTAACCTCTGTTAATTGCCTATTTAGGTGACAAGCCAGCCTTGTCACCTAAATAGGCAATCATTTTTCGCACAAAGAATCAGTTTAGCGATTCAGCGCAGAAACGCTGCGAGCATTCTTGGGACCATTCAACGTGGGCATGATTTGTCTATACAAGGACTATTCCTAGCGTGTTAGTAATTTAAGATAGATATAACTTGTACATTTTTGCTGTAAATAAAAAACAGGTGAATAAATTAGAAAGAAAGAAAGAGGATAGAAAAATATTTAATTTAAACATAAATATTAAATATTACACAATACACTACATTCGTTCATAAGGTGGAAACTTGCAAATTAAATTTGACCCACTTCCCGGTATCCGATTGAGCTGAAATTTGACATACTTGTCTAGTCCCGACAATACATGTTTATGATAAGCATGACCTGATGCTTATGCCAGGATTGGCTTCAAACGAGGGAACTCTTTAACGGTTAACAGTAGGGACATGAAATTTTGTTAAAGGCTTTGTACCAGAAAACGATAAAAATTATTAGTAATCGATAATAAAGAGAAATTCATAACCTACATTCCAACTAAAGCGCCTAAATTAAAAAAAATTAAGCGCTTAGAACGGAGGATCAAGAGTCAAGACTCGAGGCCTAATATTTATGGTGGCGTAAGGGCTATCACAAACTATATTTTGTTTTACTTTTCTTTTATCACAACTTCGTTTTTTTTCAAACTGTATGTATGCTGTTAGGTCAAATGGATTTTACCATCCTCACCGGGTGGGACATCCGAGCGCAGAAGCATCGTCGAGGTTGCGAAGTGCAGAGAGTAGCGCAGAAGCTCTACTAGCGTCAGGGAACGTCATGGTACGCTTAGTCTTAAAATGACGCAATTCAAAAGTTTTGTGGCGAATTGCAATAAAGCGTAGCGTTTTGTAATGTGTAGAAAACACGTAAGTGTTAAAGACACCCATAACTTAGGAGCATGGCATGGCCATTAAAAATACTAAAATTTACGTTAAATATAAAACACTATTTTTGGCACAAATTGTCAAGTCAGCGTAGCTTCGAGGAACGGTCTCGAGAAATGAAAATACCTAGGATCAAGCCACACCTAACCAAGAATTGTTTTCTTTTTTTTATTTTGTAAAAAATTACCGAGCAAGGCTCAGTCAGTAAGTAGCGGCCTGTTACTTTCCCACTGCTGGGAATAGGCCTCTTCTCTCCGTTTTTTTTTTGAGAGAAGGATTGGAGCCTAGACGTACCACGCTGCTCCAATGCGGATTGGTAGGTTACACATATCTCCAAAATTCTCTAGAGATATGCAGGTTTCCCCACGATGTTTTCCTTCACCGAAAAGCGTGTGACAAATTGCAATTATCAATTAGACACATAAGTTTTAAGAGAAAAACTCATTGGTGTCTGCCCGGGTTTGAACCCGTGAACTATTCGAAAGAGTCGCACAGTGTTATCGCTGGGCTACCACAGCTTAGGCTCGGACAAATCGGTACTAAATATTAAGCATGCGGCGTATATATTCCAGTAGTGTAGCCGGCCTTAAAGATGCGTGTACGCGCACGGTCGGATTCCATCGGCTTGAGTCACGGCCCCGCTGCGCGCTAGACGGCCGGCAGACACTATTTCTCAAAGCCGGCCGACCACGTCGCGCCTTACACGGCCGCCCGTTAGCCGGCGACGCGTTTAATGCACTTTACTTTTACATGTGCGTCTGAGACGTGTCCATTTTAAAACTATATCCCATGTGCAATAGTAGTTTTATTATCAACTAGCAATCGCCAGCTACTCCGTTTGTATTATAACCGTTATATAGTCGTTTGTAAAAAGCTGTGGTAGCCCAGCGGTATCACCGTGCGCCTCTTTCGAGAAGGTCTAGGGTTCAAACACCGGGCAGGCACCAATGAGTTTTCTAGTAAAACTTATGTGTCTAATTGATAATTGGAATTTATCACACGCTTTTCGGCGAAGGAAAACATCGTGAGGAAACCTGCATATCTCTAGAGAATTCTGGGGATATGTGTAACCTGCCAATCCGCATTGGAGCAGCGTGGTAGGTCTTAGCTCCAATCCTTCTCTCCAAAAAAAAACGGAGAGAAGAGGCCTTTGCCCACCAGTGGGATAGTAACAGGCCGTTACTTACTATAGTCTTTTGATAACTTTGGACACTTACACACACGGTCTTCCATCCCCAAAGTAAGTAACTTAATACTTGTGTTATGGGTGACAGAAAACTGGTAAATATATACTTATATAATTTTAAAATACATACTTAAATACACCGAGACTCGAAGACCAATAAATTCAATATATAGAAAATGTATATTTATACACCCATAGTGGGCTAACCTTAAAAGCTGGACACATGCGTTTACTTAGCGCACGCAAGGAAAGCTTTAAATTTTGCCGTTTTCGTACTATTTTTTATTGCTCCTCTGCTGTTCATCTTAGTGTGATGTTATAGCCTATATATAGCCTTCCTCGATAAATAGAATATTTTATACTGAAATAATTTTTTATATCGGTCCAGTAGTTTCTGAGATTAGCGCGTTCAAACAATCAAACTAACTCTTCAGCTTCATATATTAGTATAGATTCAAATAATTCAGTCGTAGGGTAAAGTATAATGTTATCGTATTGTGGTATACGATTCTATAAAAATATTTTTCGTCTTGCCATTACACTTACAGCAATTTTAAATAGCAATAATAGGAGGCAAATATAGATAACCGCCTGATTTTTTTCGAGATTTCGGGAGGAGTCGGATCTTAGACCCACCACGCTGCTCCAATGCGGATTGGTAGATTACACAGAATTATCTAGATATTCAGGTATAAGTTGTGATAGCCCAGTGGTGACATCGTGCGACTCTTTCGACGAGGTCACGGGTTCTAACCAGGAGATTTCTAGATTTTGAATAAATCGATCACATACAGACAGATAGTACGTATAGTATAGTATAGTAGCTGACCGTTATTTTATGCAGGTTTCTTCAGGTTGTTTTTCTACACCGAAAAGCGTGTAAAATAAATTACAAATATCAATACGGCACATCAGTTTTAGCAGAAAAATAATTTTAACGAGAAGAATTTGCTCAATTTTGCGAACTTACGATGAAAACTTTCCAACTTATTTCCCTATTTTGCGGTAATTCTTGCATGTTCCTAAAACAACGTTTCTAGTTAAATCTTTTACACAAAAGTTAGATAATTTAATTTTCTTATTATTATACGCGTTAAAAGATTACAGCAATATAATGTTTTCATTACTTTATATTATAGATGTCAAAGTAACGCCTAATTTTATAAATTAATCTATGATGTTCCAAAAAGCTTAATTTAATTACTATTCAATGATTTTTTTATAGTACAAAAGTAGGAAAATATGTATTATATTTTATCATAAAATTAAATAACTATTCGCGATTATACATAAATAAATACGATACGCCGTGAGATATCCGGCTGAATAGAATAGTACCACCCTCATATCTTACCGAGGTGTCGTAAAAGGCGACTAAGGTAAGTCGACCCGCCGTGTGGTATCCGGCTGAGTAGAATAGACCAACCTCATTTCTTACCGAGGTGTCGTAAAAGGCGACTAAGGTAAGTTGACCCACCGTGTGGTATCCGGTTGAGTAAAATAGACCACCCTCTTTCTTACCGAGGTATCGTAAAACTACGACTAAGTTAAGTTGACGTCAGGCAGGCGGCCGGTCGTAAAATACGCAGCCAAATCAGCATGACAGCATGTTTATAACATGTTGTGCCGACCCCACTTAGAGTGGGATAAGGGCAGGAGGATGACATAAATACATACGATACCTACTTCAACAAAAAAAACTATGTAATAATTAAAAATACAAGGAAAAACTCGGTAATACATTTGCTGACCGACGCTTCACGGCGCCATTTCCTTTAGTTTTGGCGCCATAAATTGTTAAGTGGATGCGGATCTTAACACATTTTTTTGTTACAAAACCGATTTTAATTAACCTAGCAACCAGACTGATTGTAGTTTTTTTTATACATTCCTCTTTAATTGATAAAAAAATTGTAGTTTGATCATCTAATATAATTTTTTGTGCTATTACAGCTAACGAATGAGATATATTGTTCCGTGGTAAATTTGGGTAAAAAAATGTGTTAATATATTCTCATTTATAAAGCTATTTCATTATTATAGTATTTTGTTATAGCAATTTAGCTTCTCAATAAATTTTTATTACTAGCTTTACTATATTATTTACATTAGATAGTACTAGTATTATATATTTTGTATATTTAGACAAATAAATATATGGGACACTTACACACACGGTTGTCCGTCTCCAAAGTAAATAACTTAATTATTGTGTTATGGTAGACAGACAACTGGTGAATATATACTTATATGATTTTAAATACATACTTAAATATAAATATACACCTAGACTCGAAGACCAACAAATTGATTTAAAGAAAATGTTGGCTCCTGTAGGGAATTTTCTCAAATTTATTACGTTTGTTGTTTATGTTCATTGTCATTTTATCTATATAGTTCTTGATAGTTGTCAATCTGTGCATGCTGTTGCCATCTTTAATTAATATAGCACTTAATTTAATAAGCATTGTATATTATGTATTGGTAGCTATGTATGATGTTTATATTGTTGATAGCTTTTTAAATAAATAAATCAATATTCTAAACTTATATTTGAAATAGCTATAAATATAATATCAAAAAGTGCAATGGTTTTCTGGCGTATATTTTCGTTACAATACTTTAGCGTAACAAATTCCAAACATACCAGTTCAATAAATAACGCGTGACTGTCCGCGTTCACGTGATTCCACAAATAACTTTACAGTTATTTTGTGTCACCCCTGATATTTGTGTGTCATTAATGGCCCCAGAATAACCGCTACAAAAGCAGTCTAGCTAATTATTCGAATTCAAATTCAAAATATTCTTTATTCAAATAAACTTGTAAACAAGTGCTTATGATTCGTCAACTCTACTGCTGGTTCGGAAAGCTGTTCCTACCGCGAAGAGCCAGCAAGAAACTCGGCGGTTGCTATTTTAAAAATATAATTCTTATTAATAGTTACATTTAGTCATTACTGTCTTGTACAGGGTCTAAGCGAGCTATATCCACATATTCTTATCTTCTAAGTTATCCTCAAAAGTATAGTAGGCTTTCTGAATCAGCCTCTTTTTAACAGTGTTTTAAAACTGCTGTAATGGCAAAGCTAAAATTGAATGCGAATTTTTATTATAGAATCTTATACCCAGACCAACAAACGATTTACTGACTTTTATAAGTGTTATACATAAAAGAAAATTATTATTATTTTGCCACGCTGACTACTGGCCCGTTAGCTGCCTTCAGATCCATGGGTGGCAGGTTCGATTCATGCCGAGTGCCAAAAATTTGTATAAAAAATTTGTTTGTTCTTCTAGTCTGGTTGTATAATATGTATTCAAGTATGTATTTAATAATTAAATATGTATATATTCACCAGTTTTCTGACACTCATAATACAAGTATCAAGATATTACTATGAGGACAGACGACCGTGTGTGTAAGTGTCCCATGTATTTATTTATTTTGAATTTTAAACTTCTTCAGAAAAGTAGAATAAACCGCATAATACCGCATGTCTTATCGAGGTGTCATAAAACGCGACTGAGGTAAATCGACATCAGGCAGGCGGCCAGTTGTAAAATGCCTAGCTAAATCATGTATCAACATGTTTAAAACGTATATTGCCGACCTCACTTAGAGTGGAATAAGGGCAGGAGAATATACAATAGTACTATCTTGAGTCAAATTTCAGTCTCACAAGGCAACCTATTGCTAGTAGAAAATATGCACTTTAAACCTTTCTGGCTTTGAAACTAGAGCAAAAGTACCATTTTTGCTAACGATAAATAACAAGAAAGTGCATTTTAATTTTGTTTTGTATAAAAATAGGATAAAGCACAAACAGCATAAATATGCAACAAACAACGAGTCACCGATCTGAATTCTGCGCGGCGACGCAAATAGCATCCGTAGTTTGTGTCAACCCTGATATTAGTGGCATCATGAATGGGCCCAGAATAACCTCTACAAACGCTTAGTTAATTATACGCGCCGTGTTATGATACTAAACTATTAACAAATTACTTTATTTTTGAGCGAAGAATATCAATGTGAACGCACACTATACACAATAACACGATATAATGGGAAAACCACAATTCCCGTTCCGAGGTGCACTTCTCTTGAATGACGAACAAACTGAATGTTCCTGATACGTTTTATCAATACATCAACACAATACGTAGGTGATAAGAATGCGTGGATATAGCTACTCTTCGAACCAGTACATGATAGTATTAAAGTAATAATAGTATTTTTAAAAGAGCATCTGCCGAGTTTCTTGGTGGCTCTTCTCGATAGGAACAGCTTTCCGAATCAGCAGTAGAGTTGACGATTCAAAAGCACTTGTTTACAAGTTTATTTCAATAATATTTTGAATTTGAATTTGAACCTTTGGGCAAAGGGCATTTCTCTGTTGTTGGTTAAAACTAAGTGCCACCAAGCTGCACGCTGCGAATTGGTAGGTTACACGTCTCTCCAGAATTCACTAAAAACGGAATAACAAGCTGTTAATTTACTTTTACGTCACCTATCTTCAGTAAGATAGTCATGCCTCTCATCATAAACAAATCTTACACGGATATACAGCAGGATTTAGAAATTTGATTCATAAAACTGGTATTTAATAAGCTACATTACTCAGCGAATGTTGAATTTTACATACAAAAACTGTTTGGTACGCTTTATCCACCTCCCGTGTTAAATTAGATTCTATTATTACAGTATTGCGAGTATATAATATAATTGTAATGTATTTACGGATGATAGATGGCCTAATAAAATAAATATTTCAGTACATTTCAGCGTTTGCATGCAAAAATTATGCGTAATAAAATCGACTGTATCTTTTAAAATGTTCTAGTTTTCATGTCCCTAGAACATATCCGTGTAGTTCGCCTAATAAAGGAGTATAGTAGAAAAGTAGACATTTTGGGTGATTGTTTTGTTACATTTAAGAAAAAATCAGTCAACAATTCATCAAGGTTCATTGCATGTTACGTACCTTTAATATAGTTAAGTAATTAGCAATAATTTAGTATGTATTATTATAAGAATGTAAGATTATATTAACTGCTGGTAAACCTAATAAAGAAAAAAAAAGCCTAATTAGAATAATATATATATACTCGTATGCAAGTAGTTGTCCTCTCGTTTTGGCAAGCTTTATATGTATTTATAACAATTTTCTAATTATTTAAATTATTTTGTTTTAATTTTAAAAATAAATATTTAAAAAAAAATCAAATTAAATTTTTTCAACGTCGAATTTATAATAATCGAATATTTACCTATCAATTTTAAGACCTCAAAATGTAAATTTTGGGAATTACACAATATAAAAGACGAAATTTTTAAACCATATCCATCTTAATTGATTTACGACAGATATGCTTCTATAATATTCAATAAATAAATAGTTAAAGAAGAAAAAAAAATAAACCTTTGGATTTTATAATCTACTGTTACTACTACGCATAATGTTATATTTGAGAAACAAATTTATGAAAATTACTACTTTGGATAAACGGACATCTAAATATTCATAAAAAATATATAGGCAAGATAAAACCTGTTAAGTATGTCGTAAAACAGAACTTATCATAAACATTTCAGAAAAAGATTCGAATGTAGCGAAAGGCAAAGTATAAAGATATAATAAAATAGATTAGCGGGAGAAAAAAAAATTTAAACACGAAATCCAGTATATTGGAACAATCTAGTTATACAGAAATGTGTAAACAAGTCTGATTAACTATTATATTCAAAAGATGTATTTGTAGAGATTTTTACTATGTTTATACCTGATTTTTCATTATGATGTGTTAATTTCATCACATATTTAAAACTCCTTAAAGCCATATTATGTCAGTAAATTGCAATATTTAATTACTATAGCTTTAAGAGAAGAATATCTGATATTTCAGATATTCTGATGATTATTATCATATCAAAAAGAACTTAAATCTCAAATGAAAAGCAGTTGAACATTATACAAATAAGTCACTGGGACGCGGGAAAATAAAATCCAAAGTGTTGCCAACAATGGCACAGATTGAAACGAGATGCATTAAACGTTCCCTCTAAAGTTGGTACCTAATTTAAAATTGTGATTGTCTGGCAGCCTCCGAGCGACCCAGTTTCGGTTCTGGGACATTGAAGGACATATTCAAGCAGGTGTCTGGAACTATATTTTACATAATGCTAACTCGCCGTCTAGCCGATTTGATTATTGAAATAAATCTGTCTGCGGATTATATTATCTGAGATTAGGGAAACTTTAAATTAGGGCTCGGGCGAATGTTTTACTGCTTCGACAAAATTTGAATACATTTTTTATGTGAATTTAAATATTGTGATGTCGGTGAGTAAATGAAAGACTACCAAGTCAGCCACAAAATTTATTAAGGTGGTGGAATTGTACTATTCGTCTATGCAATGCTTCCGTAAAAGGGTAGATGCGTGGTAGGTACTGCCGTGGCTTTGCCACACAGCGAAGTAGGCGGTGCGTTCGGAGAGACTATGAACGGACCCGAAGACGTCGGACCGGGACTCAAGACTCCAAAATCCCACTTCTGAACAGATACGGATAAAAAGGGTATCTGGCTTTTGCCTAGATATGGCAATCAGAATTCCACGACCCTAATAAACTTTGTTGTCGACTTGGTAGTCTTTCATTTACTCACGAACATCGCAATTTGAATGTATCGGATATATATAATAATCAGGAAAGATCAAAAATAGCCGTCGCTAGTTAATATCGAATTGATTTGTCAAGGGATAGAGAAGTTAAAATAGCGGTCAATTACAGGCAAAGATCTCCTTTCTTCGTTTGGTTAGGTTGATGCTTAGATACACCATGATGCTCCAATGCGGATTGTTAGGTCACATATATTCTAGGAACTCTCTAGAAATAAGAAAGAAGGTAGAGAAGAAGATATAAAAGTATAATTTTTTATGGTGAGTTAAATATGAACTCAATGTTTATTTTAATTGTGAAAAGTAATAAAATTTTAGCACGCCCTATTAACACAAGTTACTAAATGTAGGCAAGGATCTACCAAGCTAACATATTGTACATACACAAACTTCATAAAGTTCGAACATTCCTTTTCTTTGTTTTCCTTTTCTTCCTTTCATTCCTTTTCTTTTTCGGGCTGTTTTTCTCTAGCCTTCGGGGATATGTCAGGATTATGACAAGAGATTGACGCTGGTTCCTTGGGAACGGGGACGGGCACTAATGGGGGACGCAACATGTGTTGATACGTAAGCCTCGTCCCATATCAGGGAAACAGCGTCAAGATCTGGAGCTGCGGCGGAAATGGTCGAATCCGGCAAACGGCTGAAGTGTGCATCTCTCATCGAGTTTCATATATTTGTGCCGTTTGCAGTTGAGACCCGAGGGCAATGGAGTCAAAGTCCAATTTTTTTTTATCCGTTTTAACACCACGGCTAATTGCCTCTTCAGGTGACAAGAGGGCCATTTTCGCACAAAGAATCAGCTTAGCGATTCAGCGCAGAAATGCTGCCAGCAATCTTGGAACCTTCCACGTGAGCATGATTTGTATAGTGCTATCTAAGTAATTTAAGACAGATATAACTTGTACATTTTTGCTGTTAATAAAAAATTAAAGTTTGAATGAAAAACGATAACTTTGTAAACTTTCAAAAAGTTTGGCCTTATCTGATTCTCGACTAAACATGGCAAATCTTAATAGAATTTACGTCTTTTTTGTATAAATTACATTCCTGGTACTCGTTGAATGTACATCAACGCCTTATTTGTCAAGAAGTATTAATTTTGGCATACAAGTGTGATTTACGGATTTCATTTACAGATTTAGGTGTCGATTGCACATATTTGCTGTTTTTGTCTTCCATATATATACTTATTTCGTATTTTCTCCAGTCTTGTCTTCACACCCTGTACATCCACCTGGACAAGACTGGTAGAATGGTAAGGTTTACATTCTCATCTCATTTGCATGCACTCTTCTTTCATAAATAGTTTTCATTTCCGAGCATTCTGATCTATACAAAAATCAACTTAAAAATATCCATTGAAAATTTTACAGATCGTTGCTCCCTAATGATAGGTAATAAACAAGTATTGAAATAGAATCTAGAATAATAGGAATTGTACTCGTTATATTATGTTCAAGAAATGACATAGGAGCGTCCAAAATTCCTGAGGATTTGCCAAAAAATTCTTCAGAACTGGCGGACGTGATGTATCAAAATGTGCATTTGGGAAATGTGAGAAATATTTGACAGACAATTTCTTATCTGTCAGGAAATTAGAAATGAAGTAGCTTTTTCATGAGCGTGTCATGAAGACATTAATAAATTTGCGAATTATTGTTTACTTGTTTAAATATTTAACCAATTTATGCCTGGTAAAAGGTAGACGACATGCAATGGATATTGATACCTTGGGCTGGAAGCAACCTATTAAAATCAGTTATCAGTCATTTGTTCCAGCTGACCTTAATGGTTGATAATTTTGAACTGTAGCGTTATAGGTGCGAAAGACTCTTTCAGCACTGTTAGCAGTTACTTATTCGAGGTTTAGTTATTACGGGAAGAAAATTTAGAAGATTATTTGGAATCACATTTACCTATTTATATGACTCCAGATATAAGAATAAAAAAAATCATAAGTTTTAAAATGATAAATACGCCATTTTTCAATATTGCCTCTTAAATAATTAATAATCTTTTTTATTATTTATTTAATTAAGAACAATATCTTCTAAAATAAGTTTGGTTGTTACTGAAATGTGATAATATTTATGTTTATTTGTTAAATATTCGATCATATGGGCTAACTAACAAAAAAAAAATAATAAAATTTGCAGGACACTTCCAAAAATATAATTTAAACATTATTGTTACTTATGCGCAAAATAAAAATCGTTCTACCAAACCGATTTATACTCGCTCTGTCCCACAATATGCCGGGTAGAGTTGTGACAGCATCGTAAACAAGCATATCGATATAATTTAAAGCAACTGCAAAACCATGAAGTTATTTGTCAGGTAACAGTCATCAGTCAGTCAATATTCCGAACTTGAAGTGTCTACGATGGAAATTCAGGGAATTATTTGTATGTGTTGAACGGGTGGGCCATACATAAATCTCGGGAGGCGATTGAATGCAGACGCGTAAGCGTGCCCGTGCGCATAATTCAAAGGGGCGATCACCAGGAATTGCCGTTTGGCATGCAGACGGCTGCGTTCATTCCAAAGCAATAAACCCGTTAGTGGCGACGTAATATGCATATTGTAGAACATTAAACAACTTATTGAAGTAGTATATAAAAAATCTCAAAAAACACGCGAGAGCAAATTGTAATGTCACAATATAATTTTCATGAATTTTAAATTCAATATTCAGTATATGAAATATGAAATTACATGTAAACATTAAATTCGATTATTAAAACAATATTCACTTATATCAATTAACACCTTGCTAATCATATATTATAGGCAAAATATGTTCCAAGTCTTATGATATACATCAAGAATCACTTGACTACACGCTTGAACAATGTTGTGTACCAGAAAAATCAATATTATGTAAAAAAAAAATTAAACATATCAAACACTCGGTTGCTTGTATTCATTACAGTTTGCTTCATTAAAGTTTGATCGTTTTAGTTACAAAAGCGAGAATGTCATTAAGATAAATCTTAGCTACACAAAAATCGACGAGATTCCGAGTTGAATACTTAAGTAGATTTCGAATATCGGATTGAGACCACCAAGAACGTCAAATGTTTAAATCGTTCAACATTTAACGTTAAAAATTTATCTTACAAAATAATCAATTTATAATGTGTCGTGCCGAAAATATTAGGCACAATAAGACATCGCGGTGCAGATTTTTTGGAAAATCAGATGTAGGTAGTATAATAAGTGGAGGACAGGTGAAATCTTTCAAGATCCTTTAAAAATAAATTCGTCTCAAAATCTAGCTCTATGCTCTATATATCGTTAAGTAAATTTTGAGGTGGTAAAAGTTGTGAAACAACTTTTTTACTGAAATAATATATGGAATAGAAGTTTAGACATGCAAAAGTAATGAAAATATTATTTTGCTTTTATCCGCGATAAAAATAAATATATATTCTTTTTTTTGCGGAAATATACCTAATATTTTCATTACTTTTGTATTATGAACCTCCGCAAATTAACGCCTAATTCTATAAATTGTTTAGACATGCGTTGGTTTACATTTCACACATCGATATCGATAAATATATAGAATAGACGTCACTAGCCCGCAGGTGCGATTTAGTCCGCGGTCCCTTTCAAGCTATCATCACTCGACTACCGGTACGCTTGTTTCTAAGTTTATATTTTATTATAGGCCTTTAACTATATCAATGTTGTTTATCTATGACGCTTATATATTATGTTTATCTATGACACTTATATATCTATTACTCTTCACCATTATCTCGGTTTAAGATACGTGAGGAAGGTTCGATGATTCGAAGGTGGAATGCGGTAAGTTGGAAAGGTGGTTATTTTTTTTTCGAATTGACTGTATGCTGTTAGCCCTAACGGCTTTTACAGCGTAACCGGGCGGGACGGGCGAGCGCAGAAGCATCGTCAAGGTTGCGAAATGCGGAGAGTAGAGCGCAGAAGCTCTAATAGCGTCGAGGAACGTCGTGCTAAGGGTGCCTCCTGTGAGGCCGGAAATGTGGTTATAGAATCTATACTCCTAAGGAATAACTACGCGGTATTTATTACGAAATTTAAATGACATTGTTGTTGTATGGGGTTAACGGCTTGATTTTTTTACTCAGAAAAAGCAACGCCCTGTCAAAAAGGCCTGTTACTATTCCACTGCTGAGCTTAGGCCTCCACTCTCCGTTTTTGGAGAGAAGGATTTGAGCTAAGACCTAACACGCTGCTCCATAGCGGAGGTTACATATATCCCTAAAATTCTCTAGAAATATGAAGATTTCCTCACGATATTTTCCTTCAGCGAAAAGCGTGTGATAAATAGCAATTATCAATTAGATACTTAACAGAAAACTCATTGGTGCCTGCCGGGGTTTGAACCTGTGATCCCTCGAAAGAGTCACGCGGTCTTACCGCTGGGCTATCACAGCTTTGTACCTCAATATATGGAATAATTACACACACGGTCGTCTGTGTATTTGTAAATTAATACTTGCGGTATAGGTGACAGACAACTGTTCAATATATGCAATATGATCAGAAAATGTTAGGCCTCGTGGCAATTACATTTTAATAATAAAAATAACAGTTGTGATAGCCCAGCGGTAGCACCGTGCTACTCTATCGAGAAAGTCACGGGTTCAAACCCCGGGCACCAATGAGTTTTTCTATTAAAACTTATGTGTCTAATTGATAATTTATCAGACATCATAAGGAAACCTGCATTCGGCGTGGTTGGCCTTAGCCCCAATTCTTCTCACCAAAAAACGGACAGAGGAGGCCTATGCCAAGTAGTGGGTTAGTAACAGGAAGTTACTTTACATTTACTTTACTTAAATAAAAATGATATCGTAGGCTTCTTAATAAAAAAACCCCGCAGGCACCGATTTGTGTCTAATTGATAATTGCAATTTATCACACGCTTTTCGGTGAAGGAAAACATCGTGAGGAAACCTACATATCTCAATGGTAGGACTTAGCTCTTAGCTCTTATTCTTATTTCATAAAATGGAGAGAGGAGGCCTATGTCCAGCAGTGGGATAGCAACAGGCCGTTACTTTACTTTACTTAAAATGATATCGTAAGCTTCTTAATAACGGTTAAAGCTTTATATAGCTAGTAGGTATATTGTAAATGAGAATTGAAACGATTTTTTTTAATGCAAACTGCAATTTGCAGTAATAGTCGTTATAATGAGCCCCTAATGATCGCACGAGGCACTATGCGACGAGCGTTTCCGGCCATTTTTTATTACTCATTTTCTTGCAGCAGAAATACCTAGATAGATGCATTTGATACACTATGCGAGTAATAGTCGTATAATAATAAACATTAGAACATATTAATGTGTTTATAACTACTTTGTATATGAATACCGATGTTTTGTTTGTAGAGATAGTAATGTTTTAGATATATTCATCATCATTCTCTTGCCCTTATCGCATTCTGAGATCGGCACAACATGTTTTAAACATGTCAGTTGATTCGGCTAGTTTTTTTACGACCGGTCGCCTGTCTGATGTAAACTTATCTTTCTCGCCTTTTACGACACCTCGGTAAGAAATGAGGGTGGTCTATTCTAGTTAGCCGGATACCACACGGCGGGTCAACTTACCTTAGTCGCCTTTTACGATACCTCGGTAAGAAATGAGGGTGGTCTACTCTTTTAAGCCGGATACGACACGGCGGGCCTTAGTCGGGGACCTTAGGGACCTTAGTCGCCTTTTACGATAATTCGGTAAGAAATGAGGGTGTTCTATTCTATTTAGCCGGAATATACTCGTCGGGCCAACTTGGGTACCTTATTCGACTTTTACGACACCTCGGTAAGAAATGAGGATGTTCTATTTAATACACTATGCGAGTAATAGTCGTATAATAATAAACATTAGAACATATTAATGTGTTTATAACTACTTAGTATATTAATGCCGATGTAAATTGCATGTGTTGGTAATGATATCGGCTTTTAGACTTATGTTTGACGAAATCGATTGACGTATATTTATTGATTTATCCATTAGATACAACGACGATATTTTATAGATACATATAACAATTAATATGATTTATAGGCGTATTCAGCGTTGTTTTTAGTTAGTTCTGAAAAATTATATTATAATTATAGCAACTATTAGATCAAAGGTTTCCATAAGTCAAATCTGACTAAAAATCGTATCTTTAATATATTACAATAAAAATAATAATTGCTTAAAAAGTCATACTATGAAATGAATATGAATAAAAATAGCATTTTAATAGGAGAAAATTTGCACTGTACATGCTATAACGGATTTGCTCTCTCTAAGCTCTGATAACCCAATGAGACCGGGTAAGTATTTCGAGAGGGTCAAAGGTTCAATTCCCGGGCAGGTAACTTTAAATTACCTTATTACCTATAAAACCTGTTGAAATAACTTGTATCTAATTGATAGTAGCAATTACGCAATTATTGATAATTTGTATGCTTTTCGGTCAATAAAATTATCGTCAGGAAACCTGCATATTCCTAGAGAATTTTGGGGATATGTGTAACCTACCAATCCGTATGGAGCAGCGTGGTGAGTTTAATCTCCAGCCTTCGCTCCAAAAAAAGGGGGAGAAGGCCTATGCCCAGCAGTGGGCTACCACATCCTACCACCCTCATATCTCCATCACCGCCATCACAATACACGAGCATTACACACGTTCACTAACGCAAACTCAATAATCGTTTCGTTCAACAGAAGCATCATCAGGAGATAGACTCAACGACACAATCGCAAAGCGATTTTGTTTGGAGTGGTGGAGTTTGGTGCAGTGGTCGTATCAGGTATAAAAAAGGATAATCCGCTCTACATTTAGCATTATATATATTTTCTATTTACTTAATCGCAGATTACAGGAAAATATTATTAGTTTTGTATTATGGATCTCCGCAAAGTAACGCCTAATTCTAAAATGTCTTAAATCTGTTCTCCAGTCTACACCTTGAATTACGAGTATATTGCCAAACATCGTCTAATTTAAAACATCCCGCCCCTTAGTGGAATGCTTTTAGCCGAAATGTAAGCGCTAAAAGATTGTCGTGAGAATGTATTAAGGCGATAATACAGTAATTCAAAGAATTAACGACTCAAATATGCTATAATTGATGCTTGAAGTACTGTTCGTAGATAATTTAAGAGGAATGCGTACATCAAGGTGTAACCGCCTCTAATTTACCCGACATCCGCCGCGCCCTTATTTACGGGTAAATTATTTAAAACACCGATAGTAATGGGTGTAAGAATTGGGCAAGCGAGCTAGTGCGGCGTTTGAAGTATTGTCGGCGGAGAAATAAATCTTGGGTTAAACGTAAATTATCGCATATCGATATAGTATATCGGCCTATTTGCTAAAACCAATCTAAACTGCTAGACCAGTCTACAGATAGGTTTAAATTAAGTATAAGAGATGTACTTATAAGTAAAGCGTATAACAAAATTGAAGATTAATTGGATGATAAAAAAGCCTGGATTTGAAAATTCTTTCAGCTTCATACAAGACTGTGATTTAATAATGTAAAATTGAAAATATTTAAAAGACCGCCGAAATTTTTTTTTGTTTTTTCTCGGTAAGAGCAACATTCCGAACCAGTTGAAGCTTCATTAATCATATTGATTGACGATTCAAAAGTGCTTGAAAGAGCTTATTTGACTAAAGATTAATTTGATTTGATTCTTTATAATATCATCATCTCATCATCTTCCTGCCCTTATCCCACTCTAAGTGGGGTCGGCACAACATGTTATAAACATGCTGTCACATGATTTGCCTGCGTTTTTACGACCGGCCGCCTGCCTGACATAACTTACCTGTGTCGTATTTTACGACACCTCGGTAAGAAAGAGGGTGGTCTATTCTACTAAACCGGATACCACACGGTGAGTCAACTTACCTTAGTCGCCTTTTACGACACCTCGGTAAGAAATGAGGTTGGTCTATTCTACTCAGCCGGATACCACACGGCGTTGATTCTTTATAATAATGAACAATAAAAAAAAAAAAAAAAAAAAAAAAACAAAACTGTTTAATTATTTTTTATTACCTTTTAGTCCTTACCGAGAAGAACCAGAAAGAAACTCAGCGGTCAATATTTTATACATTTTAAATTGTACATTATTAAACCGCACTCTTGTACGAAACTGAAAGGATTTTCAAATCCAGGCTTTTTTGTCATCCCAATAATCTTCAATTTTGTAATATGCCTTACGTATAGCATATCTCTTACACTTAATTAAAACCTTTCTGTAGACTAGTCTAGTATGGATTGCGGAATTTTATTATAGAAGCGAATACCGACACCATTGATGAGTTGCTAACTCTGCTGAGTCGCGACTCAGGTATAACAAGCTTTTTGTGACCTTTCGTATGTCTATGATATACATCAAATTTCATCTTATAGAATAGAATATTACTATATATATTGTGATGCTACAGTAAAAATGCCTATTTCTTTTAACTCTTCGCAAAGGGACTCACGTTGTTTTATATTATAGATAGCCTCTCGTTAGAGCAACAAAAATCTTTTCTATATCGCTATGCCCCACAGCATTATCCATATGACATAATGCTGTGAAAATAAGCAAAAGAAGCAAGTACATATCCTAATACGTGATTTAATGATAGCGTGGTGGATCTTATATCCAGCCCTTCTCTCCAAAAACTAAAAGACGGTTTATTTCCAGCAATAGAATAGTAAAAGACCGTTACTTTAATATAAGAAAAAAACTGGAATAAGTTTTCCTAACCTACGCCAGTTCTTCTTCACACTTTTACATGATTGTTACATTTTTAAATTCAAAATAAATCATAATAAATGCGTTATTACTATTCGTTTTCATATTACCATACTGTGGTGAATTATGGGTGCATTGAATGGGTAACTTTGTTGACCTCTACATTGCATTATGATGCATTCAAGAGCTCTTTTGAAATACATTGAACATTTTTTTCTTACTGTATAATTCAGTAATGTTTCAGTTATATATACTCATTATAAAACAAAGTCCCTAAAACCTGTCTGTCTGTAAGTGATCGATTTTCTCAAAATCTACTGAACAGATTTTAGTACGGTTTTTCCTAAAAGATAGTGTAATTCTTCCGGAAGGTTAACGTTAATAGCACAATACGAGTTTAGGTAGGGTTAGGTGCTCCGAGCTTTAGTCACGTGCGCCGTGTAAACCAACAGAGATATAATAAAATTATGTAGTAGAGAATTGTAGATTTTTAAAAATATTATAAAAAAGTCCGCGACAACATGTCTCTATCTCCTATGGTTAACTCAGAACATCTACTTTTTAAATTCAATTAAAATATTACGTTCTTTAAGCGGGAAAAACTTTGTAAGACACTAATTTTCAAGCGGGCTAAGCTGTAAGAACAGCGAGTTATAATTTTTTTTTTATAATTGGGACACTTACACACACGGTAGTCTGTCCCCAAAGTAAGTAACTTAATACTTGTGTTATGGTAGATAGCCTGGTGAATATATACTTATATATTTTTAAATACATACTTAAATACAAATATAACAAGGCTCAAAGACTAATAAATTCATTTATAGAAAATGTTGGCACTCGGCGGGAATCGAACCCGCGACAAGGGGAGCTGAAGGCATGGTCACTACCCACTGCGCCAACAGGCGCTATAAAATAAAATATAAATATAAAATAAATTCCACTCTTAGACTGGGGTTACATTAGCGCACTACGGCGAACATTCGGGCTACGGCAATGCATGTACATCGTTACAACACGGTGTATTCGGGCGCAGACGATATAGCATCGAGACACGGTAACCTGGCGCGCATCAAAGGGATTTGGAACGATATTCGTTTGAGTGGCCACACCTACGTTATTTCAGTGTTATTTAGTTTAGACTTTGACGAACGGTTTCTGTGAATAGTATGAAAATGAGACGCAAGAGATGACTCTTACGTCTCATTTTCATATTAACGTAACTGATGTTCGTAAAAGTGTAATAAATAATAATTTACTGACATATAATGCAAAGACATGTATCCGGCTGAATAGAATAGTACCACCCTCATTTCTTACCGAGGTGTCGTAAAAGGCGACTAAAGTAAGTTGGCAAACCGTGTGGTATTCAGTTAAGTAGAATAGACCACCCTCTTTCTTACCGAGGTGTCGTAAAAGGCGACTAAGGTAAGTCGACAAACCGTCTGGTATCCGGTTAAGTAGAATAGAACATACGGCTAAGGTAAATTGATGTCAGACAGGCTGCCGGTCGTAAAATACGTAGCCAAATCATATGACAACATGTTTATAACATGTTGTGCCGACACCACTCAGAGTGGGGTAAGGGCATGAAGATGATGATATAATGCAAGGACACTAGTCTTTTCGGAGGCACAAAACTGGACGAATATTCGCCGTAGGCCGCTTTCTGATTCTTCAACCGCCTAATTTAGACAAGAATGCAGCCTAACGTAGTAGTCGGGTGTGCGCGATACGCGATGTTTTGTGCGCCAACGCGACACGAATCGTCCGCTAATGTAGCCCCAGCATTATAAATTTTACTTTTGTCGCGGATTAAAATACGTAAAATTTCGATGCTATCAAACAGTAAATCTTTTGTTAGTAATTACCATATTACATAATATAATGTATTATGATCATGGAGCAATCTAAGTACATTGTTAATTTGTGAAAAACGCTTAATCAGGAATTGAATTTAGACTCTTGTGATGCATGAAATCGTAATGAATGTGAACTAAGGTTACTTATTAGCAGAAATAACCTAATAACCTTATTAGGTTATTTAAGCGGTATTCTTTATAATAGAACCATCATTCTTGTTTCATCTTCATGTTATAAACATGTCGTTAAAGGATTTGGCTAGGTATATTATGACCGGCCGCCTGCCAGACGTTAAGTTACCTTAGTCTTATTTTACGACACCTCGGTAGGAAAGAGGGTGGTCTATTCTACTCAACCGGATACCACACGGCAAGTCGAGATACCTAGCCGCCTTTTACGACAACTCGGTAAGAAATGAGGGTGGACCATTATACTCCAGATACCACACGGCGGGTCGACTTACCTAAGATTAAGTATCAAATTGTAAGCCAATAGCCATAACTGTTCATCAAATAACAGAAAACAGAAACAGAACAAAAGACAAAATTTTCAATAAGATTGAACCCTTTAAATAATTTATAGAATTAGGCGTTACTTTGCGGATATCCATAATACAAAAGTAACAATAAAATTATTTTGCTATAATCCGCGATGAAGTAAAATAGAAATTATATATAATGCTAAATGTAGAGTGGACAAAATCGATTTTGTCGTGGAGTCTATCTCCTGATGATGCTTCGGTTGCGGGGGGAAAAGAGCGTTGAGTTTGTGATAGTGAACGTATGTAGTGCTTTTGTATTGTGGTGGCGGTGATGAAGGTTTGTGCATGTGTTTTTACAAATTCTGCATGCATCAGGTATGAAAACGGATTGTCCACTCTACATTTTGAATTATATATAGTTACTATTTTACTTCATCGCGGATTATAGCAAAATAATTTTATTATTACTTTTGTAAGATCGAACCCGTTAAAGAACAAGCATTATTTATATAATAAAAGAAATAGGATTCTAACATTATCTACAAACATTAAAACCAGTTATTTTAATACAATAGTAACAAAAGCTTAAGGAACGATCTTTTCACGTGTCTCATTGACGATTTATATGTTTTATACGACTTATATAATTTATTTTATTAAGCGAAATATCGTGAGAAATCTACCAGTCTCAGGCGAATATGATATTTATGTGAACGATTAGATATATGCCACTTTTATAAGCAGAACAAAATTTTAACACCAAATCTCTCTTTTCAAAAAAGAAAAGATCTTTGACTTTGTCCAGTGATGGGATTAGACTGGCTGTATCTTCACATCATTCTCATGCCCTTATACCACTCTAAGTGGGGTCGCTACAACATGTTATAAACATGTTGTCACATGATTTGGCTACATATTTTACGAACGCTCGCCTACCTGACATCAACTTACTTTATTCGTATTTTACACCTCGGTAAGAAATAAGGGTGGTCTATTCTACTCAGCCAGATTCCACATGGCGGGTCAACTTACTTCAGTCGCTTTTTACAACACCTCGGTAAGAAATGAGAGTGGTCTATTCTACTCAGGCTGGTTGTATCTACACATTTTTGTTAATTAATTATTTAAAACTATTTCTAACCATACTTTTATAACGATTTCACAATGTCGATATGACACTTTTGTTTTTATATTTAATTGTATATATGATATATCCAATTCTTTTGGAATATTTGTATATTGATCTTCAAAGAAAATCATACTAAAAGGTCTGTTAAAAGGTTACTTAAAAATTAGGAGAACTTCTATACAAAAATGTTAAACTTAACGGAGTGTAATATTTTTGAAAGTTTGTTATTGTAAGCAGATTTTTATATCATTGAAAAAAAAAACTTAACAAAATGATAAGTCAACATACAAGTAAAATGAAGTATTAGATGCGGTCACAAAAATAAAGGCTAAGGGATTAATTTAAACTGAATCAGATTATTATACCAATTGAATTTAAAATAATTCGAATGAACAACACGTTACAGTAAACAATAACTCTTACAAGTTATGTAAAACATACACAGGTTGTTGACAGCGTTGGATATGCATATTTAGCACGCTTCCAGTTTATATAAAAAACTGAAGTAACGGTTCAAGAGTTATTTCGTAAGGTAACAATACTGTTTCTTTTTATATAGTATCGACGGTAAATTATCTACTTAAAACAAGAACAAAACGTTCGGTTTTCAAAATGAATACGGGTGATAATTATATCTTTTTATGACCCCGGCGTAACGTTGTTTATTCAAACAGTTAGCTAAATAAATTGTATCCAAACAGTTGGCGGGCATTGCTATTTGAAGTTTGTTTGCCAAGTTTTTTGGTGACAATTTAAATCAGGTAAATTGGATTGATTTACACAGTTCACTCGGGCCCGGAGCGAGACTCGGGGGGAAAAACAAAATTGACTTACCGCATCGACAATATACTAACACTACGCTTATCAATCGTAAACGAGGACTTTTAAACCGTCGCTCCGATATTGCGGAACGGGAGCTGCCTTACCGGTCGGGCGACTCCGAAATTATCACATTTGCTTGCGGTCGATTAATTTTAATTAATTATCTTTACCGGGACTTCGATCACTGATAGCTTAAGGACCGGGACATTGATTGGGGTTCTGATAATTTTTTCACTGGCACTGGTGAATTGAGGAAAATGTAAAAAAATAATCGTAGCTCACCTGCTGCCGGGCGCACGAGCACGAGCGGCAGCACGAGCAGCGGCAGCAAGGGCAGCCGCATGCTCCCGCTAGCGTCGCATGCCGGCGCGTGCGGCGCTCTGCGTCGGTCGCCCGCCGCCACGGAACTGCGCGCAATACGGCCGCAGCGGGAACGGGCCGCGCGACGAGCGCGCCCCGAGCGCCGCCACCGCGTGTGCCGGCGGGGCACGTGCGCGCACGCCCGCGCGCCACGCGTGCCACTCGCAGCCGCCTGAGACAGTGCGCGACGCATCCGACGCCCGCCCGGCCCGTCTTACCATCGGTGTGGCCCTAGCGGAGAGTCGACGCGGACTGAGCGCCGACCGCCGCCGGCGACGGAGCGCGGCCAGGCGGCGGCGGCCGCGGTGCAAGTGCAGCGGGCGGCCGATCCCTCCGCCGCGAGTCGACGACCGCCGCCGCGGCCTTCCGCCTCCGCGGAATGCGCTTCGGAGTGCCCGCGCTCGTCGCTGCGCTGCAACCGCCTTCCGCTGCATCGCCTAACAATTAAAATTATATTATTACACTGGCACACTATACTCTTCAATATACGAGTATAAGATTAATATTCTAATAAAAACATAATCAAATCAAATCAAAATCGTTAATATTTAAATGAGTTTACCTTGTATTTATATATAGAATCTGAATTTCAGAAACGTCTCCGATGATTTTTACGAAACCTAGTATGTAGAGGGTTTCGGGCGTGATAAATCGATCTAACTAGGTTTAATTAAAAAATATCTTTTTATATATATGTAAAGTTGTAATAGTTCAATTGGGAACTGGGGAATTAAGGAATGAGAAAATCTGGAATAAATTGCAGATTGATTTCACCAGCATTTTCTTTATTTTTTTATTGTATTTTATTTTTTATCTTTTTACAAAACCGAGCAAGTCTCGTTAATTTTATTAAAAGATACTAGTCTTTATACACCCAGCTTCTTATTTTTATTCGAGTGCTTTGCAAGCACTTTTTGAGTTATCAAGGTTCAATTAGATTTAATGTAGACTTCTGGTTTGGAATGTTGTTCTGGTTTGGAATGTTGTTCTGACCGAAAAGAACCAACAAGAAACTCGGCGGTCAATATTTTAAAACATATGCAATTGATGTTATTAAACCGCAGTTTGTATGAAGCTTAAAGGATTTTTCTCATTCATATAATTTTCAATTTTATAATATGCTTTTGTAAAAGCTGTTGTGCTTTGTAAAAGCATATCTTACATTTAATTTAAACTTTTTTGTAGGTGATTTTGTCAACAAATTTAATCAATAGGGCTTATATATTATGATATGCTATATGATTCTTATTTAAGTTTCTAAAAAAATATTTATATAAGCCCTGAGAATACATGTTAATGAAAATGAAGTACAAAATTACATGTGTTTGTATATTTATTTGCAAAACTTATGATAGAATATTTTACTATAATCTGCGTTTCTTAAGAAAATCTAAACCGTAAAAGCAAAACCGTTCTCATACCTGCAGAATTAGTTGCCTCACGTATTACAAGACACCTTCACCCACCACAAGCACTACACACATACACTACGACAATCTCAACAATCGCTTCGCCACGTAACCGAAACATCGTCAGGAGAGAACCTATACCTATAACCTATACGACAAAATCGCAAAGCTTTTACCGTAAAAGTTTTAATTTGAGAAATTTGCGTTTTTATTATAGCACTTAGCATTACATAGATTTTCTTAATAGATTATTTAAACTCGGCGGTTGCTCTTTAAAAATATAATTCTTATTACTACTTACATTTAGTCATTACTGTCTTGTACAGGGTCTAAGCGAGATATATCCACACATTCTTATCTTCTAAGTAATCCTCAACAGTATAGTACGCTTTCTGAATCAGCCTCTTTTTAATAGTGCTTTTAAACTGCTGTAACGGCAAAGCTAAAATTTAATGCGGAATTTTATTATAGAATCTTATACCCAGATCCACAAACGATTTACGTACTTGCGCAAAGCAAGAGCCGCAAGCTTATGTCGGTTCCTACTTTGTCTATTATACACATCACCTATCGTTTTATAATTCTTTATATTTTTATGTACAAAATTTAAATTGCTTAAAACTGTGAACAAATGTAACAACACTTTTTTCCTTAAACTTTTCTCGCAGGGAATCACGCGTGCTTATTTTGTAAATACCACGTACGGTTCTTATTTGTAATACAATTTTTTTTTCATTATTCGCGCATTTACCCCATAGCAATATACCATACGTCATAACGCTATGGAAGTAAGACATCAATATTTCTTTCTTTCTAAATATATTTATTTGCATCTATCCAGGTCAATATGTGAAAATCACTAAGAGCTATCTAAATATAATTAAAACCGGTTCAGTTTTAAAACGTCACATACGGATGCTGTTCGTTATGAATGATTACTTAATCGTGAGTTATGCAATATCTGTTAATCCAAAGATAGATCAGTGAACTTAACGAAGTTAAGCGTTGAAGTCTTTTCAAGGGCGCTTATTAGACGGCACTCGCAAAAAATCGCGCTCTTTGCACAAAAACCACTTGGCAACAGTTTTATTTGGAAGTTTTACGACTGTGTGTATAGCAGTGTTTCCCGACCTTTTTTGGTCCATGGCCCACGTTAAAAATTATTGTGTCCCCTTAAGTAACATGCATAAATTTTATTATCAGAAATTGAATTGTTCACTTAAATATAATAAATAAATAAAAAAATAAGGTAAAAATTTCACAAAAACCACTTTAGTGGTAAAGTTATTATGTAAGTTACATAATAATAGATTTTAGGAAAAAAATTGCTGAATTTGGCCGAAATCTAGCATTTCACTGAATAAATTTTAATATTAAATTTGAATTGTCCACTTAAAGAACATAAATAGATTTTAGGAAGAAAAATTGCTTTTTTTGTTAAATTTGGCACTGAAATCTAGCATTTCACTTAATAAATTTTAATATTAAATTTGAATTGTCCACTTAAAGAACATAAATAGATTTTAGGAAGAAAAAATCCTTTTTTTGTTAAATTTGTCACCAAAATCTAGCATTAGTAGTAAGTAGTAGTAACGGCCTGTTACTATCCCACTGCTGGGCACAGGCCTCTTCTCTCCGTTTTTTTTTTGAGAAGGATTGGAGCTAAGACCTACCACGCTGCCCCAATGCGGATTGGTAGGTTACACATATGCCCAGAATTATCGTTTCCTCACGATGTTTTCCTTCACCATATTATTAAAATATTAAAAATTCAATTGTCCACTTAAAGAACATAAATAATAGGTTTTACGACGAAAAATTCCTTTTTTTTTTTGTTAAATTTGGTACTGAAATCTAGCATTGCACTTAAATGACCCAGAGCGCAAGGCTTAAACTCGTGTCGAGTTGCCCCCCCTTAACCACCAAATTGCCCACCTGTGGGGCGTTGGCCCCACTTTGGGAAACACTGGTGTGTAGGGTCAATAAAAGTACCAGGACCGCTTTAAAATCGTGTTATATAACGTGTACGTGGGAGTATAAAATAATAATAAAACTTCAAATCGTATTCTTTGTATCGATACAAGTTTTTTATTATATTTGTAAGAACAATTTTTGAGACTGTCATTTCGTTTTTGAATTGATCTGAATATTTATAAAGTATTTTAACCGTGTCGTATCCGGCTGAGTAGAATAAATAGACCACCCTCATTTCTTATCGAGGTGTCGTAAATGGCGACTAAGGTAAGGTGTCCCGCCGTGTGGTATCCGGCTGAGTAGAATAGACTACCTTCTTACTTACCGATGTATCGTAAATACGTCTGAGGTAAGTTCACGTCAGGCCGGCGGCCGATTGTAATATACCTAGCCATATCATGTGACAACATGTTTATAACATGTTGTGCCGACCCCACCTAGAGTGGGATTAGTTCTGGTAGTGGCTAATTTAGTTAATTAGTTCTAGTATTATAAGCTGTTATGGCATAGTGGTGAGACTGCGGGACTATTTCGAAGGGGACACGGGTTCCAACCCAGGGCAGGCATCAATGAGTTTTTCTATTAACTTGTGTCTAAAATAAAATTGTTACTATCCCACTTCTGGGCATAGGCCTCTGTTTCTGGAGTGTTGGAGTTAAGACACGCTGCTCCACTCGCTTAAACCTGGGAACTTTAAAAAGTAAGTTTTGTGAATCCTATTTGCAATTGTAAGTAGACGTTAAATTGTAACGTTCAACGTTTAAATTGATGAGAAAGTCGCGGTAAAGTACATTTTATACTACTGGAACTAATATCTGAAAATAATGGACGTGAAAAAAAAAATCGGATTTTGTCGTCTGTCCACCGGCTAATGATTTAAAAATGCACAGAGGTCGGTAAGCAATTATGATCGGTAATGGCTGGAGAAATCCGCCTTGATTATAGGTCTGAGCGAGAATAACCACGACGCTAAACAATAAATGAGGACATGATGATTTAAATAATTAGTACCAGGTTGACCGAGCGTTACTCGGTAATTTTTTTACAAAATAAAGAAAAATAAAAATTGGGTAAATGGGGATTGATCCTAGGTGTTTTCATTTCTAGAGACCACGAATCCCCAAATTAGCTACGCTGACTTGACAGTTTGCGGCAAAAATAGACATAATAATAATTATATTCAATGTAAATTTTTAATGCCCAAAAACAGGGAAAATAAAACCTAGCTAGATCGTTCCCCCCCCAAATAAAAAAAAATTCTGCATGCTGAATTTCAGGAATATAGTTGGAGCCGTTTCCGAGATTCTGAAATATATATATTTACAACATTAACTAATTTAAATATTAAACTTTATTTACTTTATTAACAGTAAAACTATTGTTCTCAGGGAATATATAATGAATTCTATCTGTCACTGAGGCTTTCGAGGCTTATTTGTTGGACAAATGATATACATAATAAAAGTTTATTACCCGGAGTGACATCTATTTTTCGAATTCACTGATGCTGTTAGCCCTAATGGCTAAGATAGTGTCACCGGAAGGATGGGTGAGGGCAGAAGCTTCGCCGGGTAATAAAATCTATACTTATTATAAAACGCGAACTAAAACGTTCCCAAAAGCTATCTGTCTGTATGTGATCGATTTTTTCAAAATCTACTAAACAGATTTTTGTACGGGTTTTACTAAAAGGCAGTGCAATTCGTGAAGAAGACTTAAGTTAATAGTATTATAATTTACAGTTAAAGTACTGAGGGGCGGGATTTACGCGAGATACACTTTCTGACACAATGATATCCATGCGGGCAAAGCCACAGTCACTAGGTTAAAAAAGTCTTTAACAGAATTACAGTCAGATAAGCTCTTAAAAAAGGCTACACAAAATATATATTCTGCGTGCATGAAACCGTTGGTGTTAGTTTTTGAAAAAAAATTTTTTTTTCATTTGTGTATGTTTTTTAACATATATTATTAAAATAATTATTTTTGTTAAGAGTGACCACCAAGTTTCTTGCCGTTTCTTCTCAGTAAGAGCAACTTTCCAAACCAGTCATAGCTTCAATGTAATTTGACGATTCAAAAGTGCTTGCGAAATCCAATTTGAATAAAAAAATATTTGAATTTAAATGAAATTTACACATATCCTGATAAACTCTAAACGTACAGATACCCGAGTCTTCACATGTTCCCGACCCTCGGGCCTCATCGCGACGTAATGTTTTAAAAAGCGCCTGTATTTACTTGTACGTCCCAAGTTTTCATTTAAACAATCATTAAACAGAAATGTTTTTAATAAGAAATTTGTTCGTGGTGACATGCAAAATCTCGATGTCAAAAATAATAATAATAATCGCCCTCATATCTTACCGAGGTGTTTTATAATACGACTGAGATAAGTTGACCACAGGCAGGCGGCCGGTCGTAAAATACTTAGCCAAATCATATGACAACATGTTTATAACAGGTGTCGACCTCAGTTAGAGACAAGGTACTAACAAAGAATAAGAGCTGTGGATATTGTAAAAATAAATAAATAAGTATATTACCTATTCTCTCTTATTTTTACTGTGATATCAGCAATACTGTACGAGTAGCAGACAGTAAATAAAATTACAAAATCCTCATTTTAAGGTATCCATTTCTCATTTTAAGCCGCTTTGCGGTCAGTTTGCTAAATATATTGCGCGTGACTTCCTCTAACAAATTCTTTAGGAGCTTGATTATTAAAATTTTTGACATATTTTTCTAATTAGGTCCAATTCTTCGTAATTGCATTTATTTTTGAAGATATGACATATTTTGAAGATATGAAGTGCATTCTTAGGTGCTTCATTGTTAAGGTATTTTGATGAGTTGTCTAATTCAGAATGGATGAAATAGTTAAAATTTTTAGGTCCCAAATTAAGTTTTAATGATTTTCTACCCAGTCGGACACCACAAGGCTACTTTGCTTTAATTTATATTAATTTTAGTAAGAAAAGGAAATAAAAAGGTATTAATTTAAATAGAAATTATACTTCCCTTACTTAGTGCGCAGCTTTCTGTTTAATTTTTACTTATATTTTAAGGTCTAGGATCAATGTTTAGTAACTCTACATTCTTTTTATTATTCATCATTTTTAAATTTAAGACATTAAACTTGCAATTAAAACTGTATAGTTTTCTAATAATAAAATACTATGTAATTGAATGAATCATAAAATAAGTAAATTTAGGTTACTTAATTGCCGACAAAAATATAAATTTAAATTACAATTGTCTATGGCGGTAATATTTCTAAGGTAAATCTTACAAAGACATTAATTTCGCATCGACATTTGCCAATAAATTATTACATTGGAGATGAGCAAAAATTTTAATGAGATTTATAAACATAAGTTTTAAAACGCAATAAAATAATTCACGAATAAATTAATTGAGCCGGCGCCTTCACACAGTTCAATTAGTCACCAATGTCATAAAATATTTATATTCAAAGGTAAATTATGTTTGAGTTTTTCTGTACAGTCCTACTAATATTATAAATGCAAAAGTTTGCGAGTATGGATGTATGTTTGTTACTCTTTTACAGCGAATCTGTTGAACCAATATTGATGAAATTTGGCACAATTATTCCTTATACACCAGAATAATATATAAGTAAGTAGCGGTCTGTTAATATCCCACTGCTGAGAATAGGCCTCTTCTCTCCGTTTTTAGAAGGATTGGAGCTAAGACCTACCACGCTGTTCCAGTGCGGATTGGTAGGTTACACATATCTCCAGAATTCTCTAGAGATATGCAGGTTTCCTCACGATGTTTTCCTTTACCAAAAAGCGTGTGATAAATTGCAATTATCAATTAGACACATAAGTTTTAACAGAAAAACTCATTGTTGTCTGCCCGGGTTTGAACCCGTGACCTCTTCGAAATAGTCGCACGGTGTTACCACTGGGCTACCACAGCTTGGATAATATATAAACTATAGAAATCCTGTTAATTCTACAGCAATAGGATGACATTGAAAAGTGCCATCTATTATCAACCCATCACGATACAACAGTCCACGCAAACGAAGTTCCTAGGTGACCTGGGCTCACGGCCCGAATACCGACAACCCTTAGGTCACCTAGGTGACCTCGGCCTACGGCCGGAACATGGACCAGGCAGAATGCCTGCGAGGAAATGCCCGGGCAAAGAGGTACGCCTCGAGGCCCGTACCCCGCCTACCCCCCAACCGGGGAGTAAGCGAGATGACCCTGCTGCTGACGAAGTTTCGGATCAAAGCTAGTGATTTATGCTTCAATGTTTATATAATAAATGTAATAGTGTGTCTGTTACATTTTCACGGCTAATCCACTAGACTAATATTAATGAAATTTGGCATGAAATTTAAGTAGGATTTTTATGATGCTAATAAACAAAGTCATCATCTTCCTGCCCTTATCCACACTCTAAGTGGGGGCGGCACAACATGTTATAAACATGCTGTCACATGATTTAACTGCGTTTTTACGACCGGCCGCCTGCCTGACGTCAACTTATGTTATTCATATTTTACGACACGTAGGTAAAAAAGAGGGTGGTCTATTCTACTAAACCTGATACCACACGGTGGGTCAACTTACCATAGCTTTTACGACACCTCGGTAAGAAATGAGGTTGGTCTATCCTACTCAGCCAGATACCACATGGCGGGTTGACTTACCTTAGTCGCTCTTTGCGACACCTCGGTAAGAAATCCTGTAAAAATACCAGATCTATTATTTATATGTTAAAGCGGTGTATAAGGAATAATTGTGCAGAATTTCATCGACATTAGTTCGTGTCGTGAAAGAGTTAGAAACATATATCCATTCTCATAAAGTTTCGCATTTACAATATTAAGTAGGATTTTTATGATGCTGATAAAAAACTATTTTAAATCTATATCAACAGCGTGCCGTGTATACACTAAGCACCGAATAACAAAGCTTCCGTAAATGAACTTCAGTTCTCTGAAGGATATGGTTCTTGAGGAAAGCTTCCAGAAAGTTCTCTGAAGTCGCCCTTCATTACTTGTCACTCACCTTGCGTGACATTAATAAATGTTATTAATAATAGATATGTGCTGGCGGATGCACGAAATAAATTTCCGGTCGACTGTGATGCTCTATCGCTTAATGAAACATTTTTCAATGAAATTCTAATCCAGTGACGCAATATTACGTGGAAAGACTGCCAAAATATTAGTCACAAGTGAGATCAGTTCAGTATTACTTTAGCGGTGTTTCCCGGCATCATTTTCATTAAATAATTTACTTTCCTGGGTTTTTTGCGCTGGTCGTAAAAAGTGAGTAAGGTAAGTTGACCCGCCGTGTGATATCCTGCTGAGTAAAATAGACCACCCTCATTTCTTACCGAGGCGTCACGAAAGGCGACTATGGTTAGTTGATCCGCCGTGTAGAAGATGGCTGAGTATAATAGACAATCCTTATTTCTTACCGAGGTGTCATAAAAAACGTCTAAGGTAAGTTGACGTTAGGTAGGCAGGTATTTTGTGCCGACCCCACTTAGAGTGGGATAAGGGCAGGAAGACGATGAATTCAAAATGATCCTAAATAGGAATCAAATAATTATTAAAACGAATGAAAGATAAGATACTAGACGATAGGAAAATACCGTTAATAAAAACTTGTTTTTTATGTTTGTATTAGCGATTATGTGATATTTTTGAAGTGTTAGTCTGGAAATGCCCATTTAGTATAGTTATGAGCTAATGAGGTAACAGAATAAATATAATAAATATCAACATTCAAATACAACGGACGTTTTATTGGACTTTAAAAAAAATTATAAATCTCTCTATTTTTAAGTTAAGGTACCTGCTTAAAAATGCAATTCTCGGTTGTACAGCAAGACTCCATATTTAATTTTTTTTATATCTGAGGTATTAGGATTCACCTTATCACACAAGATAGCCATTAAACTAGTCCTTCATACCAAAATAATACCTATTGTAAAATGTTATTTGAACTTGTGGCTTTTGATCAATACTGTAGGATAGACTGCGACCTGTATGCAAATAAAATAAAGCCACAAATGAGCATATCATTCGTTATTGTCAAATTAAATTGCCACAAAAAACCTCGAGATCGTGATCGCCGCGTCCTCATTCACGTAAATGTCATTTTTTATCTAAATAAAAAGGATACAATAAAAGCGCAGACTGCGCGGAATGCATGTATGCGATCGCATCCACGGGCACACGTCGATGGATGTCTCCATTTATCAAAACGCGGATGTGACTCACTCACGCTTATAGCTAATCTGTCTGTAAGATAAATAAACCTACTTTTTCTGCACTAGTACAAACTCTGCAAAAGTCCCACTTTGATATCGTCCGAATGTGGATCGCTGACTATAGGCATGATAAGCAGACTCTGGGTATACTCGGAGTATCTCTACGTCATCAAATAAGGAGATCCATTGAAGAATTAGAGTCACTGATACAGCTCAGCGACGGTGAAGTGGCGATGGGCGGGGCACATAGTGCGAAGAACCAACGGGCGTTAGGATCTTAAGGTGTTGGACAACTCCAACCCTCCTACGAAAGGGACTGACGATCTCAAAAAGGTCGCAGGGAGCCGCTGGATTCAAGCGGTACAAGTTGCCTGCGTTGTGAAAATCCCATGAAGAGACCTATGTTCGGAGTGGACGTCCATCAGTTGATGAAGAATAAGAAGAGATATCGTCTGGTCTACCTTAGTGACCGCTCTGCACTAGACTCAGAAAAATCTGGTCTGTCTACCAGCCGCTTTGCACTAGTATTCTGGCAATTTTTGTCTACACTAGTGCCCTAGTACTGCTCTGGCCTAGTCCCACTATTAATTAGTGCCCGCTATAGAATCGTCTGGTCTATCGTAGAGACACTCTGCTTTAGTATAATTCAGGCTATTTCTGTCCACAGTAGTGGACATCATTCTGTAATAGTCCCATTCTGACCTAGTCCCACTCTACACTAGTTCATGCCCAAAAATCATCTGGTCTATCCTAAAGACGCTCTGCACTGGTACAGTGCAAGAAAATTCTGTTCTACAATAGTGACTTCTCTGCAGCAGTTCCGCTCTGCAATAGTCCCACTTTGAAGAAGCGAAGTCGCGTGTACCACTATACTCATGAAGAACATTGACAAACTTATCTTTCTTTACTTATAATATTTATAGAAAACAATATTTTCGATTCAAGGAAAATAAGCAATTTCAAATTTAACGTAGGCGAAGATAATGGACTGCCTTACAAATTACAAAAGCGATATCTTAAATATATTTTTATTGTTTCTTAGCAGCGTACTTTTTGTTTATTTTTTGTTCTATAATAACGGACAATACGAGCAATTACATACAGTATTAAATGCATTTGATTTTTGTATTATGTAAGTTGTTCACGTAGGTGTGGAGTCTAGGGTTGTCACATATATAAAATGATATATCGGAGATATAAATCAATAAGAATATCCGTGTTTTTTTAGAATTAAAGTAGAATCTCCGTAACATCCTTAAATATATATATATATATATATATATATATATATATATATATATATATATATATATATATATATATATATATATATATAATTACGGTAAGAAATAAAAGATTTATAAATAAACGAAGCTGATGAACACTGGCAAATAGCAATACTAAAGTTAGCAGATCATCAAATAATAAATGGGTTCCTTATTATTGTGGCATTTTGCATCAAAAAACACAGTGTTTGCTAGAGTCGCAGGGGCGCTGGAAAAAACTTGCACAGCCTATTTAAAAAAAAACAACAGACATCAGTGGAAGTCGATTAGTTAAAAAGAGAGTGAATAAGACTTTACACAATTCCAATTTTACCAACATCATAGATAATTAAGGATTGCAATATATAACATACTCGTATTTTCTTCTCTTTAATTGGTCATTTATATTACAAGTGTCTGCCTTGATTGAAACTGCAATATGCTAATGAGGATGTAATATATGTTTAGACTTTTTCTCCGAACAAGTAATGCATCGTTTACTTAGAACATTTTATCCAAATTGGGTGTTGTAGTCCTTGAATTCAAGCCATCACACATTGTTTTTGATCGAGCCCACCTAAGCCATGTATGATCTATTTTTTTACTTTCAACCGTTTGGTCTCACATTTTGTCGGACGATCCGGCTAACGCCCGGCGCCATCTTACCGGGAAAGGTGGTGTGAAATATGTTACCGGCCACGTGCATGTGACTCACCAAACACTTTTATGAGGTAGCAATGGTGGCCACTAATAGAAGCCGATGGAAAAAATTAATCCACTCGAGATTGGAGTCTAGCCAGGACCACGATCTTCAGTAATGAAGAAGCGACTGGAGAGAGAGAGAGAGGTCTCACAGGCTCGCGTAGGACGAGGTTTTCAAACTATATTAAAGCTTTAAAGCACTACTTTCTACATATCTCTGGGCGATAGATCTGCACTAACTTGTCTCGTCCGTTGAAGCATGAGCTCAGTATATTTGTGTCTTCTAATAAATAAACTTTCGTACTACTATAGTACTACTGTCGCTGCTCTCTGCAATAGATTTGACTAGATTTAGAACATAACCGTCTTTATTTTGGGGTTATGCCTAAACACACAAACAATAATTAATCTATACTAATATATGAAGCTAAAGATTTTGTTTGTTTGATTGTTTGAAAGCGCTAATCTCAGGAACAACTGGTACGATTTAAAAATTCTTTGAGTATAAGATAGTCCATTTATCTATGTAACATCACGCTAAGATGAATAGGAGAGGAGCAGCAATAAAAAATGTCAAGAAAACCGGAAAATTATTTAAGTGAAAGTTATTTAAAAATCATGTATTACAAAATTGTTCCCCTATAAAATGTCTACATAAAAGTCCGCAATAGCATATGTCTAGCTTTTAAGGTTAACCCACTTTAACCATTTTTATGGTTATCAAAAGACTATTTTACGCTTTTAATCTTACCACGCGGGCGGAGCCGCTGGCGATTGCTAGTAAATAATACTCGCAATAATTCCTCAAAATGACAACCCTAGAGATATCTCTAAGATAGAAAACAAATGATCTCAATGCCTAGTTTATCGTAATCAGGACATTACAATTACAATTAAGATGAGCGTTTGTTGAATAAACAGACGATTAAAAGGAAATAAATGCGATGACTGTATTTATTTATTGTACTCCCACATATATTTTTGCAAGAGGAAATATCAGATTATTTTTGTTGTAAAAAGAATAATGTATAATAGAAGTCGTTATAATAAAGTAGCGTTGACAACTGTATCTTCGAGTGATTAAATAATATATTGAAATGTTATATATGCAATTGTTTTTTTGTGTGCGAAATTCAATTAACATAATAAATATAGATAACTGAAATAAAGAATACCTTGAAGTATAATATTGATTGTTTGGTAATCAGCAAGACATAGACAAACAATATTAGTCACTTCTTAATTTGACCACAGATTATAACCATAAGGAACAGGGTTCCTGTTTTTGTATAAGAGTTGGTCGAATGCTTGACTTTATATTGATATAATGTAAATTTAATGTAAATATTATAAACATAAAATGTAAATATTATATAGAAAATTTCATATTTCTCCGTTCGGGTAACCGAGGGACAACATATTTATATTTAACTTAAAAAAAAGTTCTTAGTCAAGAATCTTCTCCTGACAAAAATTGATTCAATAAAAAAAGAATAAGGAATTCCTTATTTTAACACTTCTATATTATACAAAGTTTTACTGTTGGTACAGCAGGTACAGCTGTGGTAGCCCAGCGGTAACACCGTGCGACTCTTTCGAGGAGGTCACGGGTTCAAACCCGGGCAGATACCAATGAGTTTTTCTGTTAAAACTTATGTGTCTAATTGATAATTGCAATTTATCACACGCTTTCTGGTGAAGGAAAACATCGAGAAAACCTGCATATCTCTAGAGATTTCTGGAGACATGTGTAACCTACCATTCCGCACTGGAGCAGCGTTGTCTTAGCTCCAATCCTTATCTCCAAAAACGGAGAGAAGATGCCTATTCTCAGCAGTGGGACAGTAACTATTTACTTTACTTATATAATAATTTTTATTTTTAAGTGATTTTACTAACCCTAAACACATTATTCATTATTTAATTAAACTCATTATTATAAAAAACTGTCACTTAGGCCACTCTGGCTCTCATGGTCTCAATCTATATTTTGAGTAATAGGGCCCCCTGAGGTTGGGGGCCTCGAGGCAGTCTAGCCCTCAGATAGCTATAGCACTGTATGGAAACAGTCTGTATGCAGCACGACAAGGATTAATACGCTTAAAAGGAATGCAACACAGCTTGTGTATCCTTGCGCAGTGGGATAGTAACAGGCCGCTACTTACTTACTTTTTTTATTACATCAGGTACACGGTATTTGCTGTATCTAAAATTCAGTAATAACAACAATCATAACAGCGTCCAAGTGGGCATCATTTAAATGCGCGTCTGGGTTCTAGCCGACCTGCCGAATGATATTTACTCAGACATACCTTTTAATTCTCGTTTATTTGTGTCTGGTTATAAAATTATTATACTGTTTATCTTGATAAATTACTTTGATTAATTTAACTTGATAAATTTTGTTTTTTGCTTTTATAGCGCTCGGTTGGTCTATGTTGATATTATTTTATATTTGGCGATGGATTTCCAATAAGTCATTTACATAGACTAAATGTACATTATTCTAGTGCTGTTATCTCACTATAAGTCGGGTCGGCACATGTTATACACATGTTGTTTTTACACATTTGACTATGTAGACCGGCCGCCTGCCTGACGTCAACTTATCTCAGTCGTCTCTTACGATATTCTGGTAAGAAAGAGTGTGTTCTATTCTACTTAACCAGATACATCACAGTGGGTCAACCTACCTTAGTCGCCTTTAACGACACCTCGGTAAGAAATAAGGGTGGTACTATTCTATTCAACCGGATACCACACGGCGTAGTATAAAGAAGTTAAGTATTTTACAAATCTTACAAATCTAATATTTAAATGAGCTAATCTTGTATGTATATTTTCTGAATCTCGGAAACGGCTCCAACGATTTTCCTTAAATTCAGCATGTAGGGGGTTTTGGGGGAGGAAAATCGATCTAGCTAGGTTTTATGTTAAAAAAAATCCTTTTATCACTATTTTTGGGCATTAAAAGATACTATAATTTATATTGAATTGAATTTTTGCCATAAACTGTCAAGTCAGCGTAGCTTATTCGGAGAAATTGCAGTCTCGAGAAATGTACCTAGAAAGAAAAAAAGAAAGAAATTACTAATTGTAGAAATTACCTAGGATCGATCTCTAACTACGTAATTATTTTTTTCTTTTTTTTGTTTCTTTTTTTTATTTTTGTAAAAAATTACCTAGCAGGTTTCGGTCAACCAAGTTCTATATCTTAAGTGCTCGGATATCGCGTATCGCGAAGCTCAGCTGAGATAAAGCAAAAAGAACCCCGCCACGGACTAATTAATTCATGCGGATAAGCTAAGTAATTTGCATGTCTTTAACTAATGTTATTAAAGGCTAATGAATGATGATGTGATTTTTTGTATTCGACATCCTTGTTTAAGTAGTTAGTTATGATAATTTCATTATTTTTTAAGAGATATTCGCATGAAGTAACGGCCTGTTATAATCCCATTGTTGGGCATAGGCCTCCTCTCTCCGTTTTTGTTTTATCTTTGACATTACAGCAGTTTAAAACTATTAATAAAAGGCTAATACAGAGAGCCTACTATACTATTGAGGATTAGTTACATAAGACTGCGTGGACGTAGGTACTCTTAGATCCTGTACAAGACTAATAACTAAATGTAACTAGTAATCAGAATTATATTTTTAAAAGAGCAACCGCCGAGTTTCTTGCTGGCTCTTCTTGGTAGAAACAGCTTTCCGAACCAGCAGCAGAGCTGACGATTCAAAAGCACTTGTTTACAAGTGTATACGATTTAAAATATTTTGAATTTGAATTTTGAATAAAAAAGTTTAAACACTAGTAGTAACAGTTAACTAATGCGAAATGAGCTGTGATACCCCAGCGTTGAAACCGTGCCATTATTTCGAGAGTTCACTGGTTCAAAGCCCGGACAGGTACCAATAAGTTTTTCTGTTAAAACTTATGTGTCTAATTGAATTTTTGCTTTTCGGTGAAGAAAAACATTGTGAGGAAACCTGCACATCTCTATAGAACACAAGAGATATGTTTAACCTACCAGTCCGCATTGGAGCAGCGTGTAGGTCTTAGCTCCAAACCTTCTCTCCAAAAACGGAGAGAATAGGCCTATTCTCAGCAGTGGGATAGAAACGGGCCACTACTTACTTTTACTTTACTTTTATATTCTTATGTACAAAAATTAAATTGCTACATTCATAATATCTACTGCAAAATAGAAAACGAATGATAAAAACAATTTAATACGCAGTAATATCAAAATATTTATACAATTAATAGGTATATTTGTCTTCGGTTGCGCGTGAGATTACGAATTTCGCCCACGAATTGCACACCGATTCATTGCATGTGCTATATCTGGCTGCATCGAAACATTATACAAAACTGAATTACCACATTACCTTAAAGTGTGTAAACATTACGATTTATAATCCTTAAAAGTTTCCAAAACAATCTTACTACAACATTGAATATAAGACAAGTCACAGTAACCGTAAGCTTCTTAAATTAACGTCCTATAAGTCGCTAGCCGAGTCCGGCCGTTCACTATAAACTAGGAGAATTAGCTGAAAACATACGACTGTGTATAACACTAAAAAACGGTAAAAAAGCTTGACGTTTATAAGCGGGGTTAACAAAAGCTCGAGACATGTAACAGATTTTTCAAGTACTTCCTAATTATCATCGATTACATTCGTTATTAATTTGTCCCTTTACGTTGTAAGATTATTGCTATAACATAAAAAATAGAACGCCATTGCAAATCACAATCAGGCACAATTTTAAAGAAAACTGAATTTTTAATATCAATAATATAACATCATGATTAAATCTTTCATATACCTACCTAAAAAAAATATGCATGCAATAGCATATCCTGGCCAGCATGTCCTATGACAACAAAATGATACTTTTTATTTCTTTTTATTCATATAGTTAGAAAAGAGAAAGAAAAGTAAAAAAAGCACATGTATAAAGGCGGACTTATCCCTAAAATGGATCTTTCCCAGTCAACCTTTAAGTAACGGAAGGAAAATGTCAAGATTTGAAGAAGAAAGGGAATACTGGTGATATAGAGAAAAAGAAAAAGTTAAATAGAGTATAAATTTAACTATTTAATCTATTAATTAATGGTTCTTAATTTAATCTATTAATTTCTTTTTAATGGTTGCCTTTATATATTGAGTCTATGAGCGATATTTAATGGTATGTTACATCGTCTTAGTCGATTACCAAAATCGATCAATCGGTCGTTTTACCTCAGTAGATTATGAGCAATAAGGATCTCAAACTGGCAGGAGTGAAGTTACGCTTGTTAAACTGAAAAATTTCTTCAGTTCGGATTTACTGTTGTTTATTGACCTTCGATTATTTAGCTGCAATTCTACTTGAGTTATTCTTCGAGGATAAATTTTTCAGGTTGTAGAAGTTTCATGGCAATTCCCAAAATTTAGTTAACGCTAAACTACCTAATATGCCTAAAATTTTCTGGTAATAGTAACAATAATTTAAAAAATTCACTGATAAACAACTTTACTCACTACACATTGTCTTGCATTCAAACAGACACAAAGGGAAATGCATTGTAATAATGTAAGGAATTACCTTCTGTGATACAGGGTTTGCCTAGTACAGAAGGTAGTGTAAATCTGTAATTGATATTAAATTAAGGTGTCTTTATAAAGAATTATTATTACTATTATTTTTATAAATTTAAACCATTTCGCATTATTTCAATATTTATTCAGTTATAGTCAGATATAATATTAATTTTTATTCGACAGTATAGTTATATAAATATTATAAACGATAATTTTTTATTAAGTAAGCATGTAGTGTCGTTATTTATACAAACAAGATAGTATAAAAAAACGCTAAGAGTTTCATCAAAATGCGCTGCGTTGTATAGTCGAACAATAGCCCGTATAAACTCAGTTTTACTGCTCAATACTGACCATTAACGAATTCCGAGACAAGACTTAAACCGTTCAAATATGCGGGCCGACAGGCGATGCCAAGAATTTGGATAATTCGTCGACTCAACACAGCACTTGTTTACCTCGGCAAGATATACGTTTGTATATATAGTGATCCCACGAACAATATCGAAATTAAAAAAATAAAGACCGATTTTACGGAAAAAACAAAACCTAAATTGGTTTATTAAAATGCCACAATCAATTTTAATAATAATAATAAATATAAATAAATATATGGGACACTTACACACACGGTCGTCCCCAAAGTAAGTAACTTAATACTTGTGTTATGGTTGTCAGACAAGTGGTGAATATATACTTATATATTTTTAAATACATACTTAAATACAAATATACACCCAGGCTCAAAGACCAACAAATTCATTTATAGAAAATGTTGGCCCTCGGCGGGAATCGAACCCGCGACCCACGGAGCTGAAGGCAGGGTCACTACCCATTACGCCAACGGGCCAGTCAATTTTAGCTTTGGACTTACATAAGTTTTAAGAACTGTTAAAGGGTGGCTGATACAGAAAGCCTACTATACTCATCATTCTCCTGCCCTTATCCCGCTCTAGTGGGGTCGGCAAAACATGTTTTAAACATGTAACATGATTCGGCTAGGTATTTTACGACCTGACGTCAATTTACTTTAGTCGACTATTACGACACCTTGGTAAGAAATAATGGTCTATTCTACTCAGCCCGATACCACACGGCGGGTCTAGTTACCTTAGTTACCTTTACGAAACCTCTGTAAGAAATGAGGGTAGCCTATTCTACTCAGACCGATACCACAAGGCGGGTCGACTGACTTTAGTTGCCTTTTACGAAACCTCAGTCAGAAATAAGGGTGTACACGACATAATTCTATAAATTATATGATGATTATAAATCTTTTATATTACAATCATTAACTTGGATTTATTAAATTACTATAAATTATTGAATAAAAATGTAGAAATACTTAATTAATTAATAAAGTAAATACTTAATTAATAAAGTAATTTGTTTTTTTTTCTTCATTAACATCTTAAGCAAAGAAACAGCTGTATTTAAAACATGTACAAACCTAATCTGTTTTAAAATACTTGGACCATAAAATTATAAGCATAGAAAAAAAAACTTTGTACTTCACATCGTACTTGAATTCGTAATTTTATTTGTCTAACAACTATTAATTACTTTAAATGGAAATATTAAACCTAAATAATTACTTTTGTTGGCGTAAAAAATAAATTAGATTTAAAAAAAACTATATAATGCTAAATGTAGAGTCGACTATCCGTTCTCATAACTGTTTTGCGATTTTATCGTCGTGTCTATCTCCTGACGACGATTATCCTGATCCTGATATTTTGAATTTGAATTTGATTGGTGCATGAGCTTTATAAATTCTACATGTATCAGGTGAAGCCTAATTGTATAAAGTACATATTATTTATATTATATAAAGTGTAAGGAAGCTTATTTCAATTTCAAATTTGGAATCAGTTCCAATGAATGAACGGGGATTCCCTATCTGAATTTGATGTCTGTCGTTCTATTGGACTAAAATTATTATTTTGTACATTTTCCTTCTTTTATTGAGATTTTAAAAATTTTTGGATGTTTGTGCAGCGTTTTAGCTTTTATTATTATCATTTCTTTAAGTTGACATGTTTATAAAGCATGGTAACATATTACACGATAACATATTATCCGTGTGGGTGGCTTTAGGTACACCATATCAGGAGTTCTTAAATCATCAGATGTGCGGTCACCGCATATATGTTTGAACTTTATCATGTTCTAACACCTAAAGTATAGCATGTTTATTTGGTCATTTTTGTATAAAACACTCCATGTTCCCAAAACGTATATAAGATTTATTATTTGGTGTAGTTATTTATTCATATTGACATTTTTTGGTGACCTCAACCATGTAACAACATCATCATCATTCTCCTGCCCTTGTCTCACTCTAAATGGGAAACATGTTATAAACATGTTGTCACATGATTGGGCTACATATTTTACGACCGGCCGCCTGCCTGACGTCAACTTACTTTAGTCGCCTTTTGCGACACCTCGGTAAGAGACAGGGTAGTCTATTCTACTCAGCCGAATACCACATGGCGAGTCAACTTACCTTAGTCACCTTTTACGACACCTCGGAAAGAATGACGGTGGTCTATTCTATTCAGCCGGATACCAAATGGCTTCTCAACGAAGTAACAACATCATTCAGTTAAGTTTACTCACTTAACACCTTATTCAAAAGAATAGTGTTTTTTTCTTGTCTTATTCTGCTTTGAACAGTGGTTATTGGTTAAATATTTGTATGACGCTGCAACAGCGACCTCTAGTGATCGCTTTACCAGCGCCATACAAATTTGCGTTACGCTAAAGCGATCCAGTAGCTTAAAAAACTCGCACTAATACAGCTGCGCGACACGATACAAAACTATAACTAGACCAAAACAGAAATTTTGTTCCATTAGGCAAATGGAAGCTGTGTATTTTCAAATGCGAAATATAAAGCTTCAATTTTAATAATGCACCGTACAAAAAATGTTGACTTGTTTCTATTTGTACAGTTTTATAAATTTAGTTTTGTTTACAGCAGAATTGGCGCCAACAACGATTCAACTAAAAATATGAGCAAACAAGAAACCTGATATTAGAGCAAATATTCAATGCATGTTTCGCTTGTTTAGGGTTGCCATAAGTGCGGACGGAGACCGGGGAAAATTGGTACGTCATAAAAAATATTTTCGCTGTACTTTACTTTACAAAATGAATTATTTATTTATTGCATCGATCTATTTATTACAACGTAACAACTTTCATTATACTTAATACTTAAGTTTTGAAAAAAAACTTTGGACTTTTTGAATATAATTTTATATATACTAAATAACAAGCAACTATTAGGTGGCCTTTTTCTCTTTTTAAAGAGACAGTAATAAAACGTGGGTCGATAACACCATCGTGGTATAACAAATACCAAAAATTCTCCCGAGATGGGAATGTTTCTTTCAAATATTTTCTCACAAAACATGATAAATTGTAAATATTAATGAAGAATATAGTATTATACGTATCAAATTATATGAAGAGCTGTGGGATTCAACTTAACTCATAAGAATTATATTTTTAAATTAATAGGCTATCATTTTTATAGGTGTTTTTTTGCACCACTCAACTTTATCTACTAGGTTCTATTATTAACCTTGTTCTAAGCAATATACATACAAAGATGTCTTTATGTCGTTCTTAATGGCGTTAATTAATGTTTTTTTTAGAGTATAAAACTATAAAGTAAAATATGAAATGTTTTTATTACTTCAATAAAAAATCTTGTATATTTACTTACTGGCATAGTAAGTAAACTGATAATGTGCATGCGAATGAGGTGAGAATGTTAAGGTAGATGTGAGGTGTGACGAAAACTTGATAGAATATGTAATGAGTATATTAGGGGAAGTCTGAAAGTTACGCTCATTACAGAAAAGATAAGAAGTGCGAAACCAAGTTATGAGGAGGTCATGTAATGAGGAGGGATGAGCGAAATCATGCGACCAAAAAAGGTTTAAATATGAATGTGTATGGATGTGTGACTAGGGAGAGGCCAAAAAAAGAGATGGATTGTGTGAAAAATGATATGTATATTAAAGGAGTGGCACCAGAGTTGAAGAATAATAGAAGAGAATAGAAGAAGAACACATATTGTGCCTACCTCACTTAGAGTGGGATAAGGGTAAGAAAATGATGATGATTTATGATGTTAAGCGGAAAGATTGGGAAAGAGATATAAATCAATCACATGTCCCGAATCAACAAAACGTGTGGCAAGTGTATCTAGTTTCACTATAAAGGCACTAGAATTAATAAGTAGATTGATATCGCAGTTTGATTTAGTGTTAAGCCAGTCAGTGGATTTAGTCGTAAATTAAATGTAGGCTTATTGCACATTATGCTACAGTTAACGGCCTGCCACTATCCCACTGCTGGGCATAGGCCTCTGTTTTTAAAGAGAAGGGTTTAATTTGGAACTTACCATGCCCCAGAAATCTTATATATAGAAAAGATAAGTAAGTAGCGGCCTGTTATTGTCCCACTGCTGGGAATAGGCCTCTTCTCTCCGTTTTTGGAGAGAAGGATTGGAGCTAAGCTACCTTGCTGCTCCAATGTGGATTGGTAGGTTACACATATCATCAGAAATCTCTAGATATATGCAAGTTTCCTCACGATGTTTTCCCTTACCGAAAAGCATATGATAAATTGCAAATATCAATTAAACACATAAGTTTTAACAACTTCATTAGTGCCTGCCCGGGATTGGAACCCATGATCATCTCTAGAGAGTCGCACGGCCTCACCGATGGGCTATCACATCGTTAGCCTGTATTACTGCTCTATTTGCCGCTTTAGTGGTTAAGGTCTTTTCGTAGTCAAGGACAAAGAAGTAAGGTATCAAGTATCTGAAATTAACATGGTAATAAAAAAATTACGTTTTTTAAATACTACGTTCTGCTATTGCTTTAGTATCTTTCTTTTAAATGATTTATAGAAGCAGGCGTTACTTTGCGGAAATAGTACAGAAGTTACAGTAAAGTTACTTTGCTGTAATCCGCGTTTGTTAAGAGAATACATGCAATGCTAAGTGTATGAAGCAGGCAATAATCACATACCACATACATGCAGAACCGAAGCAGCATCAGGACGATAGGGTCCACGAACAAAATCATAATGTTTTCGCATCGAAATCGCATTACGATTTTCTTCGTGGAGCCTATCGTCCTGATGATACTTCGGTTACGGGGCGAAACGATCGTAGAGGTTGTTGTAGTGCGTGTGTGTAATGCTTTGTATGGAGTATTGGTGTTGGCGGCGTCTTGTGATATGTGTGGCAGCTTGTCCTGCATGTATGAGGTATGTGATTGTTGCCTGCTTCATAAACTTAGAATTGCATGTATTTTAACAAACGCGGATTACAGCAAAGTAGTTTTATTGTAACTTCTGTATCTTACTTTTTAGTTTGTTTGTTGTTTGTATCGTGTATCAACAGCCTAACCGTTTGTCCTGTCTGTACGTCGCGCAATAAATCAGTCGGACGGTTTCCGTTGCTACGTACTAATTCCTACAAATTAGCAAGACAATGTAATCGTGAAGGTTTCTCTCCCATTAAAATCTATTTAAACAATGTCTTGTGTATCATTGTCATCTTCTCTAATGATACTATGCATATGAGAAGTGAAAAGACATTAGACTACCAAGATTAACTTATAATATTTCTTTTAGTTATGATGAAACAAAACCTGAGTGACCGGTCGGCTCGGTAATTTTTTAAAAGATATAAAAAATGCAAAAAAAAAATAAGAAAAGAAAGAAGCACCGGGTGACATGCGGGAATCGATCCCACGTTGTGAACTTTTTATGTTCGCGTTACCATTAGGCTATCACAGCTTTGCATTCAACAGCTCAAATATTATTTGGTTTCTATTCCTATTTTAGTAGTTTTTTTTCAGTGCCCGAAAACAGGGATAAATCAGCATTATTTTAAAATATAACTTAGCTACATCATTTTTCCCACACGAAACCCTCTAAATGCTAAATTTTATGAAAATCGTTGGTGCCGTTTCCAAAATTTTGATTATATATATATACAAGAATAATTCATTTAAATATCCTATCATATCCTACTAATATTATAAAAGCGAAAGTTTGTGAGTATGGATATATGTTTGAAACTCTTTCACGGCGAATCAGCTGAACCAATATCGATGAAATTTGGCACCATTATTTCGGAATTATACACCGGAATAACATATAGGTAAACATATGAAAACATGTTCCTTCGACAGGAATAGGATGACACTAAAAAGCGCAATCTATTATCAACCTATTACGCGACAACAGTTCATACGAACGAAGTCGCGGGCGGAAGCCAGTTAATGATAAGTCCGCGAACTGAAAAACATCGTCACATGTTAACTATTAACAAAACAAATTATACCTATTCAGTTCCAGTCATTGTGCAGAGTAATGAATGAAATCTACGCAGACAAACAACATTTGGCCGTCGGCATGCGGCATGCATCGTCATTACGTCATCAGTCTAGACAAGATGACAAACACAAATTATTCATTGTTTACCACACCATAGAATGGAGAATGTGTTATGGAAATTTACTAAATGTACTTAATACATCGGACGAAACGGGCAAGCGCGGTATTGTTGAGGTTGCGAAATGGGGAAAGTAAAGCGCAGAAGCGACTAGCGATGGGGAACGTCGTCCTAAGGTTGCCTTCTGTGAGGCAGAACTACGGCTTAGGGTGACATGTAGTGGATAGTGTAGGCTCATAGCATGACTGTGGTAAGTCAAAACTGGGACATTCTTTACTAAATAACATTATTTACTTAGCATTATTTAACATTATTTATCTATTTTATAATAGGAACGCGTATATACGCGTCTTATACATGCCGTGGTCACCTATAATTAAATATAAATATATAACTATATGGGACACTTACACACACGGTCGTCCGTCCCCAAAGTAAATAACTTAATACTTGTGTTATGGTAGAAAGACAAGTGGTGAATATATACTTATATATTTTTTAAATACAAATATACACCCAGGCTCAAAGACCAACAAATTCATCTATAGAAAATATTGGCCATCGGCGGGAATCGAACCCGCGGAGCTGAAGGCAGGGTCACTACCCACTGCGCCAACCAGCCAGTCAATTCAGACTAAGTACATTTAATTGAACAGTTTGTAGAGTATTTTATAGTATTAATAATGTAAGTTTTGTTGGTTATCCCAATAAATAAAAATAAATAAAATAGTACATGTGTATAGAATAGACCACCCTCTTTCTTACCGAGGTGTTGTAAATTGTAACTAAGGTAAGTTGGGGTTAGGCAGGCGACCGTTATAGAATACGAAGCCAAATTATGTAACAACATCTTTATAACATGTTGTGCCGACCCCACTTAGAGTGGGATAAGAGCAGGAGGATGTATGTATGTATACTTTCTCACTTTTATATATCTCTTTAAAATGTAACTGCAAAAAGTATCAGCATATATATTGTTGGTCAAAGCAAAAGAGAATTTATTGTAAATTACATCAATCTATATGTTCACATCAATGCTGTAATTTATTTAAAAAAACTATATTCCTAATATGTTCAGAGTCAGAGTTTCTGCACATCACATCGTCTAGCTGTCCTAGCATGTCTCGCCACAAATGTTTTTTAAACTATTCCAAAATGATGGTAAACAACCAGTGTTTGTGAACTCGTCTAGACCGATGACATAATAATCGTCTGCTGCACGCTGCATACCGATGAAATATCCTAATGTATTGTGTAAGCAACTCAAAAGAATGCTAATAATCACGATTCACGACCATACAATATTAGTCACTTTTTTTTTGTTTCACTTTTGAAACACTAGGATGTGGCGATCACGATCAGATCATTTATAATAAAGAATGCATTCAAACATTGATGGAAAATGTTTAGAGTTTTTTGGGTTAAGAAAAGTTTTATAGAACCCGCTACTTTGTTCCCATCAGCTTAAGTGTTATTGTGTTAAGTAACACATGATGTAGGTATCTATTTTACCGATTTCCATTTCACTCTCTTGCTTTAAAGATATCTATATTATAAGCTTGCGAAAGATAAAGCCTCTAACTAACTTCTTAGTTAGACGTGTCGTGTATATTTTTTTTGTGCCAAGAAAACCCATTATGGGTCATCACCACCCGACGCGGACGAGCAACGAGTATGTCGAACTTTCACCGACTAAAAACCTGACAGTGCTCCACCACGCTGCTGGTGGCGGGGACAGGGACCGTTGGACACATAGATCTCACTCCCGCAACTCTGAATCCCAGAGTGAGCTACCTCTGGGTCTGGGCCTATTTAAAAGTGGCCCCTCCCTCAGCTAGACGATGCATCGGGGACTTAATTCCAACGAGCGTCCGATCAACCCCGTTCGGATCGCTCGGAGGTATCCCCATTAGGGCGCCATGCGACGGACTTCGAACTCGTGGCCATCACCGGACGCTTTACGCCGGGATACCTTCCACAGATAACACCCGAAAAACCATATACAGAAAGTAACTGCGTCAGGCGGAACGTGAGGACCCCATGCCTCCTGGCGACCCAGCACCGGAGAAGGGGCTGGATGGCTGAAATCGTCCAGAACACCCCGCTGGGCGACTCTAGCCACTGCATCCATTGGCGGAAGATCTACTTCTGAGGTGCTCTCCGCCGATCCACCAATACCGTCAAAGAGCTTCCCTTTGATGAACGGGCTTCAAATTTGCGGCGGTAGACATGGGCAAGCACCTTGGCTTCTATATAGACCCCCCTGCGTGGGGTCTCCCACTCTTGGCCGGGTGGCCAAGGCGCAGGCCACCTCATCAGAGATCGTCCGGTAGCCCCGCACTAGCCTGACCGCTATAATTCTGTGCGCCACGCGCAAAAGAGGCAGGGACGTAACGGTCAGCCGCTCCGCCCATACGGGAGCGCCGTCACGGCCGTTGATAGTGCGTAATCATAGGATGGCTTAAAGTAATTAAAAATTACTAATTAATTTATTAAAATTCTTCTTCTTCCTTCCCTTTTCCCTTTATTAGGGGTCGAGTCTCCCCATCAATTTACTCCAGGTCGCTCTATTCTGGGTTGTCTGTCCTTTTAAGTGAAGAGCTTCCAGTTTCTTCCTGATATTGGACCACCACGTCACTTCTGGACGTCTTCTCCGTCTTGGGCGTTCGGGGAGGTTTAAGGCGGTTTTTACTACATGGTCAGATGACCTTCTTTGGATGTGGACATACCATCGCAATCGCAATAAATTAATTTATTAAAATTAAATTTATTAATCATTTTTTAGTATGGATACTTTGGATATATTGAAGAAAAATGAGCATGCTATATTCCTTTTAAAACATAAGGGTATTTAATTTAAATATATTTTATTAAATTTAAGTTTTGAACTAACAAATCTATTTCATAAATTTATCTAAATATACTGCAAAGTTATTAAGTAAGTCGCCTAAAGTTTTTTGTTTGATGAAAAACATATCCAATTAACAAATAGACCAGTCAGACATAAAAAGAAAAGATCAAATCGTATTCATATAATTTATGTATTAAATAATTATACTATAATGTTTGGTTTCGACGCGAAATAATATTGGGGTACGTGAGTTATGTGAAATTTTAATCGATGATAAAATTCTTTGGTCCAGTTTATGTTTTATGCATCATTGATGAGGTTTCATCGCTACTGGTCATTTAAGTTTTTTTAACGTGCGGTAATAAAATAAATAAATGCCATTATCTGATTTGTCGCGCTTCGTTAACGTGTCTGGGACGTTCAAACGGGGCATTGACTAAATTTCGTTTTACCTGGATTTTAATGTTATTTTACTTGCTTTTAAATCGCATTTTAAAATTGAATATTTACTAAAATTCATATATACATACATTAATTAAATTTTAGTAAGTCTTAACCTGATCATCATCACCTTCCTGCCCTTATCCCACTCTAAGTGTGGTCGGCACAACATGTTATAAACATGCCGTCACATGATTTGGCTGCGTTTTTACGACCGGCCGCCTGCCTGACTTCAACTTACCTCAGTCGTATTTTACGACACCTCGGTAAGAAAGAGGGTGGTCTATTCTACTAAACCGGATACCACGCGGTGGGTCAACTTACCTAAGTCGCCTTTTACGACACCTCGGTAAGAAAGAGGGTGGTCCATTCTACTAAACCGGATACCACACGGTGGGTCAACTTACCTTAGTCGCCTTTTACGATACCTCGGTAAGAAATGAGGTTGGTCTATTCTACTCAGCCGGATACCACACGGCGGGTCGACTTACCTTAGTCGCCTTTTACGACACCTCGGTAAGAAATGAGGGTGGCACTATTCTATTCAGCCGGATACCACACGGCGGTATAACTCATATATACATACATTAATTAAATTTTAGTTAGTCTTAACCTGATATTTATGATTATACAAAGTACACATTTTGTTTAAGCTTCCGACTTAACATTTTAGAACAACTTAAGATTATTAAAAATGACAATAGCACCCTCATTAACGATCAGAATAATGTTTCTAGTTCAAGCTTGTTACATATGTTTGGAGGCAAAATAAATGGTGGAGGTCGAACTAATTAGTATAAAACTATGCTTGCTTGGGTGCTTTTGCAATTTTGTTGGGGAATCTATCTCCTGATGATGCTTTGGTTATTGGGCTAAATGATTGTTGAGTTTGTGATAGAGAACATGTGAAGTGCTTGTGTGGTGAGGTATGTGCAAGTGTTTTTACTGCATGTATAAAGTATGAAATCAGATAGTCCACTCTAAATTTAGTATTATATTTTATTATGGTATTGTCGTCTATTTACCGCCGTGTGGAATATGGCTGAGTAGAATAGACCAATCTCATTTCTTACGAAGACGTTGTAAAAGGCGATTAAGGTAAGTTGACGTCAGGCAGCGCCCGGTTGTAAAATACCTAGCCCAACCATGTAACAACATGTTTATAACATGTTGTGCCGACCCCACTTCGAGTGGGATAAGGACAGGAGAATGATGATTTCTATAAAACGAAAAAAAGCATTTCTAAACGCTAGTTAGGTAGTTAATATTAAAAGGCTCTTTAAGAGCCTCACTTTCAAGAGCGAAACAATTTACCTTTTCCGATCTTATGATGTACACGAATAAATAAATAAATAAATAAATATATGGGACACTTACACAAACGGTCGTCCTTCCCCAAAGTAAGTAATTTAATACTTATGTTATGGGTGACAGACAAATAACATACATAAGTTTTAAATACATACTTAAAATGCAAATATACACCCAGGCTCGAAGAGCCAAAAAATTCTTTTATAGAAAATGTCGGCGCTCGGCGTGAATAAAACCCGCGACGCGCGGCGGTGAAGGCAGGATCACTACCCACTGCGCCAACGGGCCAGTCAAAGCATTGACAGTTTGTAAATAAGATCAGTTAGTGCGTTTCCAAGACCCTTTTGTTCTTAGAAGCGGAGACAATGCGTCGTGTGAACGTTTGGCCCGTCTCGATTCTTTCATTCACTTTACATAAGTGAAAATAACAACATTGTTCAATGAGAAATGATTTTAAAATATCACATTTGCTTAGACATTAGTAATTTCTATAGTCCATATCACAGAAGTAACAGCAATCTGAAAATCATACCTAAATTAACAATTAAGATTGGCTTCTAAATAGTAAATGTATAGGACCGGCTATACTCACGTCTTATTCTATCACGTCAGCCCGACTAGTTTCGAACCCATCCGGGGCACTTATTCATGAGCTCTTTACACGTTATTGCGGCAGGAACTGCGTACAGCAGCTCTTTCAGCGGGTGACAGAGAGATTCGTCATCGGATGCACGGATGAAATTTGTGCATGCGACGCTTATGTTCCGGGTTCAAATTGGTCTTTATATAAACCCGTAGTGTCAAAATTCGGTTTCCAAGCCGTAGGTAGTGTCCATCCACCGTCTCTGTTAAAATTCGGGTAACGGCCAATTTCTAAATATTTACTCGTGAAAGTTTTTAGGTCATATCTGGGTCGAGTGGAAACGAAGATTTTCGTTTCAATAGTTTGAAAGAAGAATTAAAAAATTGGTAATTTCCTAGAATTATTATATGATATTAAAATTTATTGATGAATAACGAAGATAAAGGAAAGCAATTGAAAAACCGTTTCTGTAATATAGATTAATATTCATCGAATTCCCTATTACGGCTTCGCTCGTGGCGAATCACTTCAACTAAATATTATTAAAATCATTACCCACTTACTGGCAATAATCGCCTGTAATAAAAGTAAGTACGCGTAATTATGGTGCAGATATACCTATCATTATTGGTAACTGTAATATACTCTTAAGGAAGTGGTTGTCTATGGCTGTAGTCTTTGGCTACACTTCCAATATTGATTTAGATAATACTCTAAGGGCCTGTTTCACAAATTACTGATAAAGTGTCGGATAGTCAACCGACAAACAAACTAAGTAGCAGATAAATGTCTCTAAAAAGTGAAAAATTAAAAAAAAATCACGACCATTTTGAAAAAGTATTTGGTATCCAGCAGATCAACAAAATAACAGCCACATGATCTACTTCGATATGATTCGGCTGAGTAGAACAGACCCGCTTTGTTTCTTAGCGATAGTAACATATTATTTTCCCAATCATTAAACAACGTAAATTTTGATACCTGGACCACGTATTCAGGCATACCAATACGGACTATTGCAACTAATAATGACCTGATCGGAGAATAAAATCTTAATTACGGAATATCAGGGAATGGACGGGCAGTAAGAGCGCTCCCGAACTCCTCCATCTGGCCAAGAATAGGAAGGCAAATGCAGAGCTGACTGCCAACCTTCACAAGTTGGAGAGCCACATAACGAAGAATATTTCAACTGCAGTTAGCTACACAACAACGCAACGAATAACTTGTAATCAATCAATAAAATTGTATAGTTAATTTTATTTAAAAGTGTCTAGCAAATAATTTACTAGCGCGAAGATCGCTTGCAGTCTTATGTCCAGTAATGGAATTCCATTGATTGAAGAAATCCTACCTATTTGTCCAAACGTTGATTTCTTTTATACATATAGTTAGAAAAGAGAAAGAAAAAGTAAAAAAAGCACATGTATAAAGGCGTACTTATCCCTAAAAGGGATTTTCAGTCACCCTTTGAGTTACAGAAGGAAAAGGACAAGAATTGAAGAAGAAAGAGAGTACGGATAATATAGAGAAATAATAAAAAGAAAAGTTTATATAAATTTAACTATTTAATCTATTTATTAATTTTGGTAAAATAAATAGATGAACGTTTTATTGAGACAAAGTTTTTGTCACAAAACTTATGATTGTCAGGGTTAACTTTTTTAATAATAACAGCACTAATTATGACTATATATATGATAGACTAGTTTAGATATTCTAACGCTTTTGTGAGGTAAAACAAAAACCAGACAAACAGAAGTCCAAATTGATAAAAGTTCATTATCGAAAATATCCGCTAAGTAATGACGCAAATGTCAAAAAACAAGTGCATTAGCAGTCTATTAATTATAAAAGATTCTTGGAGACTCAACAAAAAGACTAATGACTCAGATATTGTTATATTTGCAAGTAATACTATTGACAGCTCTGGTTTTAAAAGGTTTGATTAAGGATATGTTTAGTTTTATACTTATTATAAAATAAAGTCCCTTAAAGCTCTCTGTCTCTATGTGAATCTCTCTCCAAATCTACCGAACGGAATTTTGAACAGTTTTTACTCAAAGATTTAGGGTTACTAAACCCTAAAACCGAAAGGTTTAGGTTAATTACGGTTTACGTAATTTTAATTAAAAAGGTCGTGTGGTTGTAAAAAACTCACCTGTAGGGAGATTTAATCGCGTGCACCGCGTAAACCACCAGAGACACACTAAAGTAATGTACTACAGAATTGTAGATCTACAAAAAAACTACAAAAAAGTCTAGACAGTATGTCTCTATCTCTTATATTTAACTTACAATAACTACTTTTGTGTCTTGTAACACTCTGATTTTCACGCCGGCAAAGCGGCAAGCACGCAGTATTATAGAAGAGGAAATACGATTTATTTATTTAAATTGTCTTGTTAAACATATTTCTACATTTAAAAAATGTGATTCTACTTGGGCTTCAAGTGGAATGGCTTACGACAACAACTAGGAATGTATGCAAATCTGCAACACAAAAATTGTATTTTTCTACATTCACAGTCTAATGCGTTACCGGAACCTGTCAATTATGTAAACATTTTAACAAAAACACCATTTGACGTGTATAGCTAAAATGATCGCATCAGTTAATATGTGCATCTGTATAATAAAGCTTCGTCCACAATATGACATGATCTTGTTCCGCTGATCACATTGTGCCGAATAACTCTGATTGGAGAATTCATGAACTCTTGTTCATGAAGCATGTCTTATTTTTAGAGCGGACACTGTCATTTATGATAGGAGATATTCTGTCCAATACAATTTTTTTTTATTCAAATAAACTTGTAAACAAGTACTTTTGAATCGTCAACTCTACTGCTGGTTCGGGAAGCTGTTTCTACTAAGAAGAGCCACCAAGAATCTCGGCGGCTGCTCTTTAAAAAATATAAAAGCACTGTTTACACGTTTACTTGTATAAAAAATGATTAGATTTATCAAAAATCTGTCAAATATGGATTGTTTTCATGAAGCGTATTTATAAACGATTAACTTACAGTTAATTGGTTATTTTTCGTCCTGTTCGACCTTGTTGTGAACTGAAAATGCTAGATGAGATTATTGCCGTAACCAATTAATGCACATCCGATAAAGGAGCCTTGATAGTATAATTGTCAGGCTGGTGCATCGTTATCAGTACATCGCAGTTGCGATCTCCCAAATTATTCTGCAATTTATCTCGATTGAGGTAATTGTTTAATTTATCGGTTATAAAGCGTTTTTATAAACATTCGTTCTAGAACTTATACAGTTTAGAGTCCAAAATAATCTTTATTTATTTATTTCGCCAACAACTTACAAACAAATTGGTCCAATAATCATTATAAACTAAGGTTCGTATGTAAGTCCATTACAAACATAAATATAAATCACAAACAATTACTAACTTAATTTAAATTTAATTATATATAAAATAATAATACAAAAACTTAAGAAAAAACATTAAAATAACTAATAAGCTATAAGAAAGTAAAATCAACAGTTTTTTTCCAATCTTGAGATTCTTGCTATGCAAGAAAGTAAGTAATTCATTTGTAGGCCTTAGCACTTCTGTAACGAAATTCCGTTATAAATATTTGCCTTATTATTCGAATTCAGCAACGATCGGACGCGTTTGTTTTTCACTTGGCCAACTATATGTCGCTCTTTCAAGAGTAACCTCAAAACATGTTTGTATTGTGTAATGACAAGAAAGCTGTGAATGTTGTATATAAAAACATTCTGTAATTAATTGTAAAAATAAAATAACGCAAAAGTATGGGTAACAAAATCACTTCTATCATCGTTGTGCAAAAAAATGCAAGTTGATAATATAATTATGATTTATATTGCGCTATTTCTGGGAGATCCATAATGCAAAATAAGTTATGATTTATTTTGTAGTTAATCTTGTTTGTATATATAAAAATATATTTTCCGAATCTCGAAAACGGCTCTAACGATTTTCAGGTTTAGTTTCAGGGTTAGGTTTTATTAAAACATGTCTTTTTATCCCTGTTTTCGGGAAAATGCTAAAATTTACGTTGAATTTAAAAGACAATTTTCGCTGTCAAACTTAAAGTTATGGTAGCATGGTAGCTTAAAGTCATTTGGGGAACGGGTGGTCTAGAAAGGTGAAAATAATTAGGTTCAAGCCCCACCTGCTCAACAATTTTTTAATTTTTTTTTAATTTTCATTATTTTTGTATCTTTTAAAAAATTACCGAGCAATGGTCGGTCACCCAGGTACTGAATATAAATTAAAATTATCTAAAAAAAGCTCACAGATTCCTTTCCGAAATTTGAATCTGTGTACTCTTAGATAAGGAGCTTATACGAGTATACTTGGTGGTTAGACATGTTACGGAGATATTAAATAACTAAGAAAAAACCCAAAAATATAGAATACAAGGAATCTAGTCAGATAAAAGTAGGAAAAAAATATAACTTACAATAATCTAAATTTAAAAAACAACATCCTATTTTTAAAATATTTTTATTAACAAAGGTGCCTTTCATATAAAAATTCTCCGCGTCTAGACCATTAAAAGTTTATGGTTTTCATTTAAGCCAATACAATTTTATGGATTGCTAAACTGTTATTGTTCTTAAACGTTCTGTCATATGACTTTAGAATTAATTAAATATATAGGTTGGCAACACTATCTGTTTGTTACAGCTAATATTTTATCTATTTTTTTCAGTTTTTATTTTTATCTTTGGTATAATTATATTGTTTTAATAAAAATCGCGAGCAAAGGTAACATTTCAAATATAAAGATATTGAACAAAAGCTAAAGTTAAATTCATTCTTTAGGTACTTATCATTTCCCGCTCTAAGTGGGATCGGCACAACATGTTATAAACATGTTGTTACATGACTTGGCTTCGTATTTAACGACCGGCCGCCTGCCTGGCGTCAACTTACCTTAGTCATATTTTACGAAACCTCGGTAAGAAAGAGGGTGGTCTATCCCTCAACCGAATACCACACGGTGGGTTAACTTACCTTAGCCACCTTTTACGACACCTCGGTATGAAATGAGGGTGGTCTTTTCTACTCAGTCGGATACCACACGGCGGGTCGACTTACTTTAGTCGCCTCTTACGACACCTCAGCATGAAATGCGGGTGGTCTATTCTACTCAGCCGGATACCACACGGGTCTCATTCTATATGTACTATTCTTAAATATAGAACAGAACTAATGGCTTTATTATAAAATACCCTGTTTATGTATAATACTTTCCATGTTTACAAAAGAAATAGCGGGAATTTCTAAAACATATTTACAGATATAATCTTCATTTGTACCAAACCTCATCAATATTATAATTCATTTATAATTACTAATATTGAAATTGCTACAACGATTTAGCCGTGAAAGCGTAACAGACAGACTTTCAAATTTATAATATTAGTATAAATTGCAACAATATTTTACTAGTTTTATAATCTTTATCAATAAAATTTCGATTTTGACCTTTTGGAACTAGCCATCCAAAACAGATAAAATAGTCATTTATAATTGTTATTTTTGTTTTTAGTCTGTGATTTTATATCTATTGACTCATAGAGCATAGTTGAATGCAATAAATATATATTGACATTTTAAATTTTTATAAAGATTACATAATAATTTTTCTATTAAATAAAATATTATATTATATTATGTTAACTTTTTTTTTAAGTCGGTGGATTAAAGTATTAATTATGTAGTTGTTAATAATGCTATGTTCTATTAACAAACAATCGTTTCACCAAATAACATTAGCAAAAGTCTTGCGTGCTAGCAATTATTTCGTTTTCACATTTCTAGTGAAAACTTAACATACAATTCCTAACATTACAAACATTAAAAACGAGATTGGGCAGCGCCATCGGTATATTTCATAGTAATTATCAGTTTAATCGAATATGGTATGTAAAACTTTCTTTCTTGAAAATACTTTCAAACGGGCATAGGAATTTCCGCTCCTACCGCAATATAGGAGTAATTAAACATGCCTCCAGCTTGTATAACACAAAATTTATTGAGATATGTCCAAAGTACCATAGATCACAGATAAACACTGACGTAGATAGTATCAACCTGTTATTATACTAGAGTAAGGAAGTCTAAAATGTGGCCTATTACAATAAAGAGAAAGCAAATGCAACTCATCATCATCCTGGCCTTATCCCACTCTAAGTGGGGTCGGCACAACATGCTATAAACATGCTGTCCCATGATTTGGCAGCGTTTTTACGACCGGCCGCCTGCCTGACATCAACTTACCTTAGGCGTATTTTATGACACCTCGGTAAGAAAGAGGGTGGTCTATTTTACTAAACCGGATACCACACGGTGGGTCAATTTACCTTAGTCGCCTTTTACGACACCTCGGTAAGAAATGAGGTTGGTCTATTCTACTCAGCCGAATACCATACGGCGGGTCGACTTACCTTAGTTGCCTTTTACGACACCTCGGTAAGAAATGAGGGTGGTACTATTCTATTCAGCCGGATACCACACGGCGTTGAAAGCAAATGCAACTGAAATGAGTTAATCTTGTGTATATCTTTAATATTTAAATGAGTTAATCTTGTATGTATATTTATATATTTTTTGGATCTCGGAAATGGCTCCAACGATTTTCCTGAAATTCAGCATGCAGGAGGTTTTTGGAGGAGAAAAATCAATCTAGCTAGGTTTTATTTATAATACATTCGTTTTATCCCTGTTTTTGGGAATAAAAAAATACTAATATTTACATTGAATATATAAAACACTATTCTTGCTGTTAATTGTCAACGTAGCTTATTCGGGGAACGGGTGGTCGCAAGAAATGAAAATACCTAGGATCGAGTCAACCAGGTACTGTATATATATACACACATACATACATTTGTGTGTGTGTGTGTGTGTGTGTGTGTATATATATATATATATATATGTCGGCTCAAACTATTTTCATGAAATTCAGTATGTAGGTCGTTCTAAAAATCGATCGTTTTATGCCTGTTTTCGGACACTGAAAAAATGCTTAAATTTGCATTGAATAGAAATTCGTACTATTTTATTAATATGATACCTTTTTTATTTTGTTAAAAAATTAGGAACTAATAATTAATTTACTTAAATTCTTTTCAAATTCCTTTGAAAAGGCCTGGTGGTAAAACTAGATCAGTTAATAGAAATAGTAGATTTAAGGGGAGAAAAACATTTAGGAGCGTAGCGAGCTGTATAAGATACTAGCTGGGTTATACCCCCTTTACGAACAACCCTGTATATTGTGACCCTCTTACTTACCGGCTCTGCCTATGACTCCTTACACTAGTATAATAACTCTATGGTTATTTAACGTACAAGATTTATTCATAATCCCATAATTTATAAGCTGGAGTGGGTTCCATTAACATATTAATTTGAGTTTCAGTAAAACATTTGATGGCATTGAAGACATGTATTTAATACTAGCTTTTACCCGCAATTTCGGGACTGTTGTTGCGTGATATTTTGATAATAGATTGCGTTATGGTCTCCTATTCCTGTAGAATTAACAGTATTTCTTTATTTAACCCCGGTGTTTAAGAAACAATTGTGCCAAATTTCATAGATATTGATTCAGCGGATTCGCCGTGAAAGAGTAACAAACATACATCTACGAGTATACTCACAAACTTTCGCATTTATAATATAAGTAGGATAGGATAGGATAATGGCTCGTTGGCGTAGGTGATAGTGACCCTGCCTTCATCTAGCTCAGTGCGCGTTCGATTCCCACCGAGGGCCAATATTGTCTAAAAACAATTTGTTGGTTTTTCTAGTCTGGGTGTATATATGGGTGTGTATGTATTTAAGTTTTTATTTCAAATTATGTGTAAATATACACCAAGTGTCTGTCACCTATAACACAAGTATTAAGTACATCACTGGTAATTTTTCTATATATACAAAAATTAAAAGAGAAGAATATTCTTTTTTTGACTATTTTTTATTTAATGCTTTTTTTAGCACAGTTAAGCACAAAAAATTTTTAGAACACGCATTATGTTATCACCATCCTCCTGCCATTATCCAAATCCTACCATTGGTGTTGCCAGAACATGTTATAAACATGTTGTCACATGATTTAGCTACGAATGTACGCCTGACGTGAACATACCTTAGTCGTATTTACGACACCTCGGTAAGAAATGAGGGTGGTCTTTTCTACTCAGCCGGATACCAGACGGCATGAAATTCATAATATTATATGTATCATAGAATTTATGCAGGGTTGGGATTCACGGGAGAACAATATTGCGGTACATTGTTTTCCACACAAGCAAAGACGTGGGGACATCTAGTTTGACATAAAATATCTGAAATAGTGATGTACATGCAAGCGAAAAGGCGAGGCCCCATTAGTGCGTTGCGCAGCGTTGCGTTGTCGCAGAGTACTCCCTGCGTTGTTTTAAAAAAAGAATTATGACGTTGCATTAGACCGCTGCGTCATCGCGTTTCAACTGATAAAAGTACAAGAAACGAAGCGAGAAGGAAGTTTTCCCGACGAAGCTTGTGCGTTTGTCCGTCCTTCCGGTGACGGAAAACGGTCAACTACTAGTACATGGTCAATTACTAGTGCCCTTACCTTAGGGTGATTTACCGACGCTTCGTTATCGGAGCTCCAATGCGACGACTGACAGTTATCGGCGATGGAGTAATAAAAGCAACAAAAGAACACGATTGTATATATCCATTACGAAGGCTGCACTGTAACGCAACGCAGATGTGATATACAATGCGTTATTCCGTTGCGACGACAGTACGCTGTCGGTACGCTGATGCTCAACGGTGCAAAGCGCGGCGAAGGCTGCACTGGACGCAGCTGCGATGACGTGTATACTCCCTTGGGTTTCGTTGTGGTAACGCAACTCAGATGTGGGCATACAATGCGTTATTTCATAACGACGGCGCGACGCAACGCACTAATGGGGCCTCGCCCTGAGTCAGTACGTTCAACGGCGTAAAGCGCGGCGAAGGCTCCACTGGACGCAGCTGCGAGGGCGTGTACACTCGCTTTGGTTACGTTGCGGTAACGCAACGCAGATGTGGCATAAAATGCGTTATTTCATAACGATGGCGCGACGCAACGCATTAATGTGGCCTCGCTCTATGTCTGTACGCCGTCGCTCATCGGTGCAAAGCGCGGCGAAGGTTGCACTGGATGTAGCTGCGATAACGTGTATAATACCTTGCGGTGCATTGTGGCCAACACAACGCAGATGTATCATACAATGCGTTATTACGACGACGCGACGCAACGCACTAATAGGGCTTCGCCCTAAGTCGGTACACCGTCGCTCGATGTCGCAAAGCGAAGGCTGCACTGGACGCAGCTGCAATAACGTGTACACTCCCTTGGATTTCGTTGCGGCAACGCAACTCAGATGCGGCATATAATACGTTATTACGTTACGACGATGCGATGCAACGCACTAATGCGACCTCGCCCTAAGTCGGTACGCTCAACGGCGCAAAGCGCGGCGCAAGCCAAGTGCGCAGGAGTAAGTTTTTATGCCGCGCGAACATCCGTGTCTGCACTAGTTTTTATGCCGCCTCCGCGTCTGCTCGTTTTTCTATACAATCTCGATTGATGACTGTCTGGCTCCACGTCTCTGTTTACACAATCCCAACAATGCTATATATTATAGTGCGTAGCGCGGGAGCCGTCGGCTAACCTATTGAATTTATAATAGAAAAACATACCGCGCTATTTACGTGCTAATGGCTTCTATTACGTATTCCGTATAATGAGTTGTATTTGAATGTAGATATTGATATCGCTGTTTTTATGGTTACCGCTAGGCCAATTTCATTTTAGATACCGTAATTTTGCGTTGATATATTCCGGTTTATAATATTAAGCTTTTGCAACATTCCTTAAGAAAAATCGTGTATGGGTAATATTAAGAATTACAATATTAATAATATAAATATAAAATATTAATAATATTAACACTGATGTGGTAGTGAGTAGTGAGTAATGGGTGATGTTTGTTAGCATGCCTTACGATGCACCATCATTCTCCCGCCCTTATCCCATGTTGTCACATATTTGGCTACGTATTTTACGACCAGCTGCCTGCTTGACGTCAACTTACCTTAGTCGTATTTTACGACACATCGGTTAGAAAGAGGGTGGTCTATCCTATGTACCAGATAGCCGGATACCACACGGCTTGAAATATGTATTTATAATATATTGCTATTGATCTTAATATTTATATTTTTAAATATATAACATAATGAAAACAATGACATGTTATGAGATATGTGTAATATTAAGAGTTACGATATAAAACAACATTTAAAAAAAATAAAACCTACCTCAATTTTTTCCCCAAAAAAAAACATGCTCAATTTCATGAAAATCTTTGGCGTCGTTTTCGAAATTCAGAAAAGTATCTATATACAATTAGCTCATTTAAATATTAAAGATGAGACGGGAACATTCAATTATCTGAATTGTATAGGTAGGTTGAGACGTTAGTCGCATTGTTCGATTCTAAGGCATCGTACTCGTAGCTATAGATATATATAGCTAAATAGATCTATGTCGTACTGCTGGAGTGATAATTGGTGGCTTTGTACGGGCCAGCAGACGAGGCCGGCCCAGACAGGCTGCGGACAGTGGCGGCTTGCGAGATCACGTTTCGGACGAACATACTAAGTGCGCGTCTGGCGTACACGCCAACGATATAGACGTGCAGGATGTGACAGTTTGATTGCGGTGGATACGTATTTTGTGTACGAGGCGATCTTTAAGTAATTTTTTCTCGCTTTACGATGGACTTTTACTGTCTGTATAATGTTCTTAGTTTTTTTTATTACCTTTTTTATTACGAAGTTGCGGGTAAAAGCTAGTTAGCTTTTTAAAAACGTTTATTGAGAACAATTCGAATTTCAAATTCAAAATATTCTTTATTCAAATAAACTTGTAAACAAATGCTTTTAAATCGTCAACTCTACTGCTGTTTCGGAAAGCCGTTCCTACCGAGAAGAGCCAGCAAGAAACTCGGCGATCGCTCTTTTAAAAATATAATTCTTAATACCATTTACATTAAGTCGTTACTGTCTTGTACAGGTTCAAAGAGAGCTATCCACACATTCTTATCTTTTAAGTAATCTTCAAGAGTATAGTAGGCTTTCAATACTTTATGTGAACACATAGTACACAAGAAAATGAACGGTGATCCTGCAGAAGTGTTAACTGTGTTACAGTGATCAACGCACTCCTCCGTTACAAGAATAAACAATGTTCCTTAAATTAAAATTATGACTGCAATATATGTTAGAGTTAATAAAAATAATAGTTCGACTTGTTTTGTGTGTGTGTGTGTGTGTGTGTGTGTGTGTCTGTGAATGTGTGTGCATTTAAGTTGATTACACATTATCCTATTCCTGTAGAATTAACAGGATTTCTGTGGCCTATATGTTACGGGACCTATACCCCGTATTCAAATTCAAATTATTATTTATTCAAATAAACTTGTAAACAAGTGCTTTTGAATCGTCAACTATACTGCTGGTTCGGAAAGCTGTTTCTACCCAAAAGAGAAGAGCCAGCAAGAAACTCTGCGGTTGCTCTTTTAAAAATACAATTCTTAATACTAGTTACATTTAATCATTTCTATCTTGTACAGGGTCGAACAATATCTATATCCACGCATTCTTATCATCTAAATAATCCTCAACAGTATAGTAGGCTTTTTGTATCAGCCTCTCTTTCAAATTCAAATTCAAATTCAAAATATTCTTTATTCAAATAAACTTGTAAACAAGTGCTTTTGAATCGTCAACTCTACTGCTGGTTCGGAAAGCTGTTCCTACCGAGAAGAGCCAGCAAGAAACTCGGCGGTTGCTCTTTTAAAAAAATATAATTCTTAATATTATTTACATAAAGTCGTTACTGTCTTGTACAGGTTCAAAGAGAGCTATATCCACACATTCTTATCTTCCAAATAATCCTCAAGAGTATAGTAGGCTTTCTGTATCAGCCTCTTTTTAACAGTGTTTTTAAACTGCTGTAATGGCAGTGCTGAAATTGATTGCGGAATTTTATTATAGAATCTTATACCAAAACCCACAAACGAGTTACGCACTTTTGCAAGGCGCAAAGCAGGAACCGCAAGCTTATGTCGGTTCCTGCTTTGTCTATTGTATACATCACCAATCGTTTTATAATTCTTTATATTTTTATGTACATAAATTAAATTGCTTAAAATATACTGTGAAGCAAATGTAAGAATACCTGTATAGTGTCTTTAAACTGCTGTAATGGCAATGCTAAAATTGATTGCGGAATTTTATTATAAAATCTTATACCCAAACCCACAAACGACTTACGTACTTTTTCAAAGCGCAAAGCAGGGGCCGCAAGCTTATGTCGGTTCCAACTTTGTCTATTTTATACATCACCTATTGTTTTATAATTCTTTATAATTTTATATACAAAAATGAAATTTAAATATGTAAACTTTATATAAATTTTTATAAATTACTTACTAAATGAATAGGCATTTCATTTAAATCAGTTTGCATTTAAAATAAGTAAAATTGTATCGTTGAGTAATTCTAATACCTACATTGCGTTAACGGTTTCATTCCCCAAAGTCAAAGTGATAATTTCGGTAATAGCCCGAAATGGAATGATTTATGGTCTTTCAATTTGGACAACAATAGTGCAATGATTTGCGCAGACGCAGACGCTGCGAAACTGGGCAACGACCTCGTGACTCGAACGACAAGGTCGTAGAAATGCACGCCATGGGATTTTATAAGAATTTTGTAAAAGTAGCTGGGAGACCTAGCCTTGCTTGGTAATTTTTTAAAAGATATAAAAAAACGATAAAAGAAAATAAAAAAGAAAGAAAGCGCCAGTGACATGTGGGGCTTGTACCCAGATTTTGAACTTGATTGCTCCGCTCATTAAGCATTAAGTAAGCAGCATTAAGTTTGATAGCAAAAAATATCATTTGCATTGAATTCTACATTTTTTTCAATGCCCGAAAACAGGGATAAAACGACATTTTTTCATTTAAAATGAAACCTAGTTAGATCAATAGCTAAAAGTCCCCTACATGCTGAAAATGAAAATTGTTAGAGCCGTGTCCGAGATTCGGAATATATATATAAGGTATTGCCGCTTTAAGAAACCACGTAAATATAAAAATAAGAAAAGATGTAACAGATTCAAGTAAAATAAATAATAGTCTGAAGTTCTTCATAATGCCTCAAAAGACGCTTTGTCTTTTTATTTGTTTTTTGTTACTTTTGTATTATACCGAATTTAGTGGGAAAAACTGGTAGCTAGAAATTGTAAAAAAATTGCTTAGTGATTTAATACAATATACCAGAATTTAGGCTCAATTATTTAGCCAGATTAGCGTTATTTTCTGTACCTCCAGCTTTTAACGTAGTCTCCTCTAGGTTTCGCAACCAACGTATTTATTTTAACCTAGACAAATAGTTAAAAGTCTAGCTGTGTGGCATCCGGCTAAGTAGAATAGACCATCCTCATTTCTTACCGAGGTGTCGTAAAAGGCGACTAAGGTAAGTCGACCCGCCATGTGGTATCTGGCTGAGTAGAATAAACCAACCTGATTTGTTACCGAGGTGTCGTAAAATACGACAAAGGTAAGTTGACGTCAGGCAGGCTGGTCGTAAAAACGCTGCCAAATCATGTTTATAACATGTTGTGCCGACCCCACTAAATTTACTGCGACATCTTTATTTTTCTATAAATCAAGGCGCGTCTAGATAAAACCGTGAGAATCTTTCTGACATCCACAGTAACGACGGCATCTCAAATGACTATGTACACACTCCTATAGGCCTAGACGAGACGGTACATAAGACGTACGATTGCTTTATGCTGTGCCAACAATGGCCGTGATAAATCACTAAACGCCATTGAATTACCGTGAATAAGCTTGAAAGAATTGTCGTATAAATTGTCCTTTGTTATATCTGAATGAAGCAGCATTAACTTACATGATGCTGTAAATATCTAGGAAATTCAAAAATCTGACCGTTTTTTGTGAATAAAAAGACAAAAAAATAAATTTGTCTGTTTTTTACGCTTGAAAAAAAATTAGTGACATCGCCCCATCCGAAGAATAAAATCACATTTCCTGTGTTTATACAGGGGTCATACTCGTATAACTTTATTCTTCTTATGGGGTGAATAATAGATGAAATTTGGCATATTTGATGCTTATATACCGGGCCATTTCCTTTAATGATAGGTATTTTAACACCAGCTATATATAATTTCTAAGTTATTTACAAAATGCTTTTATTCATTTCAAAAATTACAAAGTGACGCTAAAAATATATATAAACAACAAGCTTAGTAAAAAATTGATTCAAAATAACTTATGATTCTCGTTTTTTTTTGTTTAATTCCACAATCCATATTAGACGTCTACATTTGGGTTTAAATTGAGTTTAAAAAATATTCTTATATGTAAAGGATATTACTCAATTAGAGATTATATAAATGATTATTTTTATCATTTATATAATCTTCAATTGATTTGGATTTCAAAATTTTTTCAGCATGATACAGAACTGTATAATATGCTGCTAAATATGTAAAATTGAAAATGTTTAATTAATTGACCGCCGAGTTTCTTGCTGGTTCTTCTTATTAAGAGCAACATTCTAATCTTTGACGATTCAAAAGTGTTTAAAAAAGCTTATTTAAAAAAAGATTATTTGGATTTGATTTGATGTTTTACTTTCCTTTGGGACCAATTTTTTATTTACTTTTCTCTTGAGACTGTTATCTTTAATATTTAAATTAGTTAATCTTGTATATATATGTATATAATCGGAATTACCGAAATGGCTTCAGCGATTTTCATGTAATACAACACGTAAGGGTTTTGGGGGCGATAAATCAATCTAGCTAAGTTTTATCCCTGTTTTCAGGCATTGAAAAACTGCTAAAATAGAAATAGAATACAAAGGTTAATTATGCTGTCACGTGTAAAATTGTCATAGCTTAGTGGGGATCGGGCGGACTAAAGAAATGAAAATATCCGGGATCGAGTCCCCGATATCACAAGCCTTTTCTTTTTTTTTTATTGGATTTTTTTAAATAAAATTACCGAGCAAGGCACGGTCACCCAGATACTAACAATTAAGTGACCGCGAAGTCACAAACATAACTAGTGAAATAATATATATGTACCACGAATTTTAAAATATCTCAACTCAATCCCGACCTTGATTTCCGATAAAGCGCCAGAAACCACATTCGCAACAAAAACCCATAGCAACACTTGCATAAAAACAACCAACGTGCTCATATCCCGTCGTTCCCGTCTGCGGTCGGCGCAAAAAATCAATTTGCGGCCATTAAAACTTTCTCCGGCTTTCAATGGCCGTGCAAAAAGTGCAGACTGCCAAAGCCAAGGACGCGGCGGCCCGCGGGACGCGTTACGCCGTCTGCGCACTGACCTTGACACCTGATGTTGCCACTCGAATACTTGTGCGTGTGCATTTACTTTTATCTTCATATCGAAGCTAACCTTCACATACTATCCTAATATACTAATATTATAAATGCGTTTGTGAGTATGAATATACAGTGTATTCTCCATATAACGTCACTCGATTTAACGAAAATCTTCCTAAAGCGCTATCACTTAGCTTCACTGGCAATGCAATTGTCAAAGACTATTATTGCAATATATTCGTGCTATTTTTCCAGTGGTTTTATAGCTTTTTATATTATATTTTTATTGCGTATTTTAAATTTCTTGTAAACTGAATCAACTGAAATTATATTTGAAGGAAAATATTTAAATTCTTGATAGTAGGTACATTTTGGTGTAAATTCTCATTAAAATAAAATTAACGACACAGAAAGTGCAAAGCATCAAAGTGACAGACGTGACAGCGTGGGACACGTTACGCTGACTGCGTTTAGACTTTGATACATGTTTTTATTATTACATGACAGGGAATATTCTAGATCCGGATCGAAATAGAATCTTCTATGTTTATTCATAAAAGTCCCGATGGAGGTTACTTCATAGAAATCAATTTCAAGATTTTTTAGAAGGAAAACTTTTATGTTACGTCTCGGCAATATTGAGGAAATAATCTAGTCTCTAGTATAAATAAACTATAGATGAATTAAGCAATGAATTTGTTAACTAACTTCTTTCACCCTAAGCTAATTTCATTGCAATTTATCACACGCTTTTCGCTGAAGGAAAACATCGTGAGGAAACCTGTATATCTCTAGAGAATTCTGGAGATATGTGTAATCTACTAATCCGCATTGGAACAGCGTGGTAGGTCTTAGCTCCAATCCTTCTCTCTAAAAACGGAGAACAGATGCCTATTCAAAGCAGTGGGACAGTAACAGGCCGCTACTTACTTTACTTACTTACTAAATGTATAATTCAAATCACCATTTTTATATCTTAATTCTTTTTTATCTCCTCTTTTTAAACCGATGTCAGTTCACATATAAACATAAGTAACATAAAAATGCATCGGTTACACTGCTTGCATTAGATAAATAACTGTTATTGAATTCAGTAATAGGTAAACCTGAGTAATTACGTTATTGAGCTTCTTCTGAATTCTTTTATAAAATGCTAGCAGTGCCTGCGATTGCGCCGTGTGAAAATCAATGTGTATAACTGAAATTTTGAATAATTTATTGTGACTTAACCATCAGAGACAGAGATATGCTGTCACAGACTTTTTGTAGTATTTTTGTAGATCTACAATTCTCTAGTATATTGCTTCAATAAATCTCTTTTGGTATAGGCGGCGCGACTAAAGCTCCCAGCAGACGAGTGTTTTGCAAAAAATCTTCAAAACAATTTTCATTAAATCATAATGTACTGTTATTTAAATCTTCTAGAACACCAGCACTAGCTTTTAGTAAAAACCCTACAAAAATCCGTTCGCTAGATTTTGAGAAAATTGATTTTATTCAACAGACAGCTTTTAGCGACTTTGTTTTATTTATAATTTTAAAATGAGTATTAATAATATATATTAGATCTTCTACCTTTTTATTTACAAATTTTACTTTCAAGTATAACTTTGAACTAAGGGACATATTTTAAATTTTTTTTAATAATTTATAGAATTAGGCGTTACTTTGCGGAGATCCATAATACATAAGTAATAACAAAATTATTTTGCTATACCCGCGATAAAGTAAAATAGAAAATATATATAATGCTAAATGTAGAGTGGATAATCCACTCTACATTTAGCATTCATCATAAGTGGGGTAAGCACAACATGTTATAAACATGCTGTCACATGATTTGGCTGCGTTTTTACGACCGGCCGCCTGCCTGACGTCAACTTACCTTAGTCGTATTTTACGATATCTCGGTTAGAAAGAGGGTGTTCTATTCTACTAAACCGGATACCACACGGCGGGTCGACTGACCTTAGTCGCCTTTTACGACACCTCGGTATGAAATGAGGGTGGTACTATTCTCTTCAGCCGGATACCACACGGCATTCTACATTTAGCATTACATTGTGTTTTGTCCACTCTACATTTAGCATTATATATATTTTCTATTTTACTTCATCGAGGATTATAGCAAAATAATTTTAGTATTACTTTTGTACTAAAGATCTTTATAATATAATTTTATTTGTATAGTTGTAGTTTAATGTTAAATGCAATATTTTAAGTCTTACGTATAAAATTTATAAAATTAAATTGTGGTTCGTCCACTCTACATTTAGCATTATATTTATTTTCTATTTTACTTCATCAAGGATTATAGCAATATAATTTTATTATTACTTTTGTATTAAAGATCTTTATAATATAATTTTATTTGTGTAGTTGTAGTTTAATGTATAAAAATGCAATTTTTAAGTCTTACGTATAAAATTTTAATTAGTCTGCCCACTCCAATGAACGCACGCACACTTGACTTTTTTATAAAGATTACCAGACTCTCATGCTTGGATTATCCTGTTTTTTTACACTTTTTCACTGCGATATCATGTTACAAAGTTACATGAGCTGTCTGCTGTGAAATAAAACAGTAGCTTCACGATTCATTTAGAACTGATTTTTATAATTAGCTTTCATATTTAGAGAAACTATTTAATCGAAGATTTTGTAGCGGTGGTAGCGAAATGGTTATGGTAACGGATTTAGAGAGGTCGTGAGTTCGAATCCCGGTCTTTATACTACCGACGTGAACCCATTCCTAACAAGCGTTTAGCTTAGCTGGAGGGGTTAACAAGTTTATTAGTAATTTGTAACCCCTAGTAAGATATTAAAAAAAATCATTAAGACGTTGAGCTTTAGATTATAAAAATATACTAAATACTCCTAAATATACTAGATCTCCTGCCCTTATCCCACTATGAGTGGGGTGGGCACTACCACTACTGGGGGTGGGGTGAAGAATGTTGTTATATGATTAGGCCAATTTTTTACGACAGGCCGCCTGTCTGACTTCAACTTACTTAGTCGCCTTTAACGACACCTCGATAAGAAATGGGGGTGGTATATTCTACTCAACCAGATATCACTATGCACTTAACTTAGTTGCCTTTTACGACACCTCGGTAAGAAGTGAGAGTGGTCTTTTCTACTCCGCCACACGGCACATACCTCAGTCGGCTTTTGCGATACCTCGGTAAGAAATGAGGGTGGTCTATTCTACTCAGCTGGATACTACACAGGTAAGATACTCTGTAGTATCAGCTGGATACTACAGAGGTACACATAAGGTAAGTGACCTTAGTCGCCTTTTACGACATCTCGCTAAGAAATGAGGATGGTCTATTCTACTTAGCCGGATATCACTATGCACTTACTTAAGTCTCCTTTTACGACACCTCGATAAGAAATGAGGGTGGTCTATTCTATTCAGCCGGATACAACACGGCGAGATTACAAATGCAACAAATCAGCATTTTGGAATTTAAAAAAAACTATGTTATTTGTCCTTGACAGCATTGTCGGACTTGTTTTTATTGCTTGCGGTAAGACGTGTTAACCTGATAGAGGTGTCAAAGTGACCCTTAGTGCAATAAAACTTTATTTTTATATCACCGATCAAAAAAGGTTAATGTTTTCACCCTCACTGTCATTGACTATTTTTGTTATAACTAATTTTTTAGATATGTCTCAGAATTTATTGCAAACTAGCGAATTCGCGCATACTTTAGCATGTAAGTTCCTTCAAAATGCAATGTATTTTTTGCCTGTAACCTTAATTAAAACGGATTTTTCTATCGATGTACAAGCTTTAATTATGCCAAATTGTATCAATACTGGCTTAGCGGCTTGGTTTTGACAGGCTTTTGGATTAATAATTTAAGTATGGATTGATAACCTGTCGTTTATTTAACCAAAAAAAAAAACAAAGCTCGAAAGAGCAAACATCGAACAGTTATGAGTTTTGCATAGAACAAATATTTATAATTAATAAAATTTAATTAATATTTACAACTTGGATGGAGGATGGAGTCGCTTTCGACGTATCCTGCACGTATCTCTGGGTAGTGCTAAACGAGCTGACGATATGGCGGATATGATAACCTGAACCCTGACCTGATCAGGAGAGCCAAATAATAATAATAAATATATGGGACACTTACACACACGGTCGTCCGTCCCCAAAGTAAGTAACTTAATACTTGTGTTATGGTTGACAGACAACTGGTGAATATATACTTATATATTTTTAAATATATAAATACAAATATACACCCAGGCTCAAAGACCAACAGATTCATTTATAGAAAATGTTGGCCCTCGGCGGGAATCGAACCCGCGACCCGCGGAGCTGAAGGCAGGGTCACTACCCACTGCTCCAACGGGCCAGTCAAATAGGCCTATGGGGGCCTGGAGGAAATAAATAACCTCCGAACAACTCAGCGCAGAAGGCAAGGGGAAACCACTGCGACTATTCTCCCAAGAAAATGTCTACCATCACAATGCTCAGCAGTAAGCACACGACTGAAGGAGGAGGAATATTTGCAACTTATCACAAAAAATTCAATATAAAATTTTTTAATGACAAAACCTTAAAATGAGCTGCTATGCAAAGTGATATTCTAAGATATGTTGAACATGCCAATCTACATTAAAACAGCGTGGCAACTGTAAGATCCACATCTCTATCCTAAAGGGGATAGAAGCTTTTTGCACACGATTTATTTAGACGCGATTTTTATTAATAGCTTTCAAAATTTCAGGAACTATTTGTTAGTTTAAATGTAGAGCTTTAAGTTATAAAATATTAGAGACATCTTGAGATTGCAAATGAAACATATAATTACCTATTTTGAATTAAAACAAAAACTGTTATTTGTCCTTGGCAGAATTGTCGGGCTTGTATTTTTTAAATTAAAATTAATTTGCTTTTATTCAACTTGCAATGTATGTATGTGAAGGTGGAATTTGTAAGTTAAATTTGACACACTTCCCGGTGTCCAATTGAGCTGAAAATTTACATACTGGTCCAGTCCTAGTGCATGTTTATGATAAGCATAACCTGATGCTCTTACAGGATTGGCTCCAAACGAGGGAACTCCTCAAAGGCTAAGAGTACGCACATGAAATTTTGTTAAAACCTTTTTAAAACGCTTTTTTAACTTGACTTGTTTATTGCTTGCGGTAAAATGAGTTAACCTGATAAAGGCGTCAACGTGCTTTAACGTCTACATTAGAACAGCGTGGTGACTGTAAGCTCCACCCCCTATGACAAAAGAGAAAAGATCTTTTCACATAGGACAGAAATGAGTTGGAACTTTACTTTTTCTAAAACTTAAAATCATCGTTGCACATCATACGTGGTCCTAATCGACAATCAAAAACCCTAAAACCAATCAGATGTTTCGTGCTTTATTATTTTGAGTCGACAGAGGTACAAACCGCAATCGTAAGTGCGATATTCTCTGTAATAACGCAAAATCGTTATATTGGAAAAGTGACATAAGTAAAACTGATTGAAAAAGAAAGTAACTTTTCCAATCAGTTTTACTGGACAGTTTTACAGGAGGATATTGCAGTTCTAAAATGTAGGAATATTGACCTCGCCCTGGAAAGTATAGCAATAGTAGACTCCTTTACTAGGTGTAGAGATCAAATCAAATCAAAATAATCTTTATTCAAATAAGCTCTTTCAAGCACTTTTGAATCGTCAAGGATCAATATGATTAGTGAAGCTACAACTGGTTCGAAATGTTGCTCTTACCGATACGAATCAGAAAGAAACTTGACGGTCAATATGTCAAACATTTTCAATTTAACATTATTAAATCGCAGTGTTGTATGTAGCTGAAAGAATTTACAAATCCAGACATTTTTATCATTCAAATAATCTTCAATTTTGTAATATGCTTTACGTATAAGCATATCTCTTATACTTAATTTAAACCTTTCTGTAGACTGGTCTAGAAGGGATAGCGGAATTTTATCAATACTTCTAGGAAGCCAAGCCAAGCAGTAGTATGGGACATTTATATTTTCTGTATTTGTTTTTGTATTTTTTTTGGTTGTGTCGCTTTTGTTATTCGTAGCATCATACCTCGGATACAATTTCAAATTAGTTCACACCTTCGGTTGTTAAGGCGAACGTGAAACCAAACCGCAAATGAAATATAAGGTTTTAGAAAGGAAAGATAAATAATGATTTTATAGTTTAGTTCACACACGTATCATACTGTAGATGATAAGATATGTGTGATATTTCTGAATTCGGTTTCGTACCAATGGAGAGAATATGCATTGTTAATGTTAGTGGATAGGTGGTTAGACCCAGTTTTTGACCCAATTTACTATATTATTTTTAATTAAAAATTTGGTAATTTTTCAAAATAATATACTTAGCCAGTGATTGTAAGTCTTCATATCTTACAGTATAGGATATCGTCATGACACATATACATACAAAAAATACATATTATTTTGCTACAATAGTTAACCATAAGAGATAGCGAAATGCTATCGCGGACTTTTTTGTACTATTTTTGTAGATCTACAATTCTCTAGTACATAACTTCAGTGTATCTGCTAGTTTACGCGGCGTATGCGACTAAATCTCCCAGCACGTGACCTCTTCAACACTATTTACGTAAAATCTAACTACTAACCTAAACCTTCCGAAAGAATTGTACTATCTTGTAGTAAAAACCGTGCAAAAATCCGTGCAGATTTTGAGAAAATCGATCACATACAGACAGACAATTTTTATGGACTATGTTTTATAATAAGTGTAGATACCTATGTTATGATTATAATAAAATAACACTCGATAAGATCTTGCTTAGGAACATAATATCTTTTATATTTTTATCACAAAAATTACCATAAAAATGCAATAAAGTTAAATACAATGCGAATAAAGCAAGAATGCGGACAGCGGTTTCGATTTTTAAATTTAAGTACGCGAAGCCATAAAGTAGGCGCTCTAAAATTTTGCGTGCTCACTGAACTTTGCTTAGGGTTCACGATTTATTTTAATGCAGTCAATACAAATAATAAAGTTATCACTTTATGTTAAGAAGAATGCTCCCAGTCTTGTCTGTTTGTCACGCCATAAGCCCAAAAACTTACAAACACAATTTTGATGTGGTTTTCTTCAATAGATAGAGTGATTCATGAGAACGGTTTAAATATATTATAGTTTCACAAAGTTTGATGAAAACGGGTTGAAATATTTATTTATTTAGTTTTAAATTAATCTATTAATAATTCAAACCGATTATATAATTTTACATATAAATTTTGCTTAACAGAATAAATAATGTAAAAAGCTGCAATAACCACGGGATTTAAAAGTGTGCGTATTATGTGTGTATGTGTATCTAACTGTGTTGCATGAGTGAGTGTAGTGTATGTGGGAATGAGTGCATGACAGTTATCAATGGGAATACTTTTTAGTTTTACTTACTTATATGTCGATTATTGTTGAAAATGTCGGAAAAATTAAAACCCTCTCATAAATAACGTATGTAGGTTGATAAGGATTAATTTTATATTTGTCTGAAAAATAAAAAATATAATATAAAGGACACAGGTTGTATTGCGCGTTGTGGCTACTTATGATTAGTTGTACACAAATCTGTTGACTTCATGCAAAATCTTTCGTAAAGATGTGACACTCATTGAAACAGTAAATGCACCATGTTATCGTGGTTCATCTATACATTTTTGTTTAACGTTTTGGATAAAAAAAATCTTACCGAATGATCGAGTTGACTCGATTTTTTTTATCCAAGCGACATATACATATATAAAGTAATGAAATTCGATGTAGTTTCACTGTACCGCCATATCATGATTATCACGCAGCAAATGTGCCAGCCCTAGCGTAGTACGCATTAATATTATCAGACACGTGTAAGTTTTTGTAATAGTAAAATTTGTAGTCAAATTTTTAAAACATATGTCGAGATTAGCGTATCATCTAACTTGAAATCGTAAGCAATGTGAAATGTGGTTGTAAAATAACTTTTAAACGTTTATTTATTTATAATTATACATATATGTAGCTACAAAAGAGAAAGAAAAAGTAAAAAAAGCACATGTGTAGGCGTACGTATCCCTAAAAGGGATCTCTTCCAGTCCATTCCAGAGTAGAATAGACCACCCTCATTTCTTACCGAGGTATCGTAAAAGGTGACTAAGGTAAGTCGATCAGCCGTGTGATATCCGGCTGAGTAGAATAGACCACCCTCATTTCTTTCCGAAACGTCTTAAAAGGCGACTAAGGTAAGCTGATCCACCGATTGGTATCCGGCTGAGTAGAATAGACCACCCTCATTTCTTACCGTGGTGTCTTAAAGGCGACTAAGGTAAGCTAAACCACCGTGTGGTATCCGGTTGATTAGAACATTTTACAAAATTGACTACATTTATTGTAAGAAAAATTGAGTAAGAAAATTTACCGGAATATAAATATGGATTAATTAAAATACAATGCAAAAGATTAGCAAGCGTAGTTTGCATTTTGATTATAAAAATACTAAAATATAAAAACCCTTCGAAGGTTTAACTACTTTTGCACTTAATTCTTACTTATTTTACTAAAATCACTCGAACTTACTTCAATCCTACTATTATAAATGCGAAATTTTGTTAGTATAGATGTATGTTTGTTACTCTCTCACGGTGAATCCGCTGAACAAATTATACACCGAGTTGACATATAGGCTATAGAAATCCTGTTAATTCTACGGTAATAGGATGACTGAAAAGCACCATAGGTATATTATCATCCTATTTATATTCGTTTACAGTCTAAAAGAAATTGCGGGTAAAAGGTAGTTAAAAATTAATAAGAGAGTACAGACATGTTATTATTTTTTTTCTTACCAAAAAAGCAAACTTTTTTTAATATTTGCGGTCAGATGTACAAACAGCTATGGCCAATGTTTCATGGCAATTATTAAAAAAAACAGACCCACCCAATGTGAACTCTATATATACCTATCTCTCTATATATACCTTTAGTTCCCCAGATACGTCATTACCTAATCATGCGATAGATGCTGTTGAAAACCATTCAAACATTCTTGTGAAACAGTTCGTTTTTGTCCCGAAAGTTATTCGTACGTCATAGCGATTTTGAAACCGTAAACACGATAGGTAACACGTGTAACAAATTAAACAACAATTGTAGTACAAGAGCCGACGATAATAATTCGCTCGTAAATAAATTACACGCACTAGACGCGAAGGTCACGATCTCGAGGGATGCATTACACCGGCGGCGATTTGTCCTTCATAGCACCTGTTGCAGACGGTCGCGGGCACAGTGTAGCCACCGTGCAGACTTCTTTTAAATGTTGCTGGTATTTTTTTTAAGATTACTATTTTATTTGTAACCAAAATTGCTAGTAAACTTGTTAACCTCCAGCTAAGCTAAATGCTTGTATTTAGAGTGGATTCACGTCGGTAGTATAAAGGTTGGGACTCGAACCCACGACACACACAAGTCCGTTACCCTAACCATTTTTAAAACACAAATTGTGTTTTTCTGAGCTAACATATTCTAAAGTAGTGCCAGGATATATTAAGTTCTTTTACACTGAACGTCAATACAGTTCCTTAGTCAATTACAGGTTACTACGTGACCTAGTGAGGACGTCAGTAATTTCCTTCTAAACAATTATATAACACGATAATAAGACTAACTAATTATTTTTCCATTATCTTTCAATATTTTAGATTAAGATTATATGCTTGAAAGGTGGCCTATAAATTGTGTTATTATTATTATTATGTCCAATTATGTTAAAGTATAATAATATATTGTTTCATGATAATAATTAAAATTTTTATCAACGTTATTTATCAATAAGTTGATATTTTCTATGGTTACGCTCTTTTCTAGTTTGCTTGGCTCATAAAGTTTCTGTACTGAAAACCAGGGTCATTATATACTGGATAATTTAAATTTTGTCGTGCATATTATAAATCAATCACAATACCGATTTTTTTTAATCTTTGCCCAATTTCGTACAGACAACTTTGTAATTATTAAAATAAAAAATATTCTTAAATTAATAGACCACGATCCTAATCTAAAGCTACCATTTTTAGTGGCAGATATGTTAGTTAACACATTGATAGCGCGTCTGTAATTGTATTGAGTAATTAATGAACACTGTTATTCCATAGTGTAGTTTATGTTGAGAGTTTTGTTTTAGGTATAATAACATATTAGTATATTGGATAGCAGACGCAAAGGTTACGTATCTCAAGGGATGCATTTAACCGGCGGCAGTGCGTCCTTCAAAATGACTTTTGCAGATAACTGTAGGCAGCTAGCTTTAAATATTTACTTTGAGATTAATCAAATATTTATATTAGTGCCTTTTTTATAAATAACTGCAGGCAGAATTGATGTATACCGGTATATGTCTGTAAGATACCGAAATAGAGGTAGAGTTATCTTTGTTAATTAGAATTAATCATTAGTATTTATCGCAAATATGTGATTTATAGTAATTCATACATTGCTTTTGGAACTTGATCAAAACTAAAATAATGGCATTTAAAGCAATTATTTTATTTCACGTGATTTATCAATTTTTCAGCATGAAATATCTTTAACAAAATTTAAAGTAATAGTAGCTGATATTTTAAAACTTCATATTCATATTTTAGTCAGAATCAATTTTCAATAAGTATTTTACGATAAAATAGGAAAGCCGTTACTATATGTAATATAGTATTAATAATTATAATATAACTTTTGGTACAATTAAATTTCTTGTTTATTTATTTCTCGAAACGCTTGTTTCTAAAGTATATTATTAGTAAGGTAAGTGCACTAGTAATTGACCATGTACTAGTTGACCGTTTTGTATGAAATTTTAAATAATAAGCGTTTTGTTGTTGTAGCTACTAAAAAAAATTTTATAATTACCTGTTGATATCTATTAACAACTGCCTTAAACTTCAGAACTGTAGCTCATTGTTTAATATTATTAATGAGCAACAGTAAACAAAACGCTTATTATTTAAAATTTCATACAAAACGGTCAACTACTAGTACATGGTCAATTACTAGTGCCCTTACTAGGATTTTTTAAATGTTTGATTGATGTCTTCCGCATCTACATAAGCTCTTGTACTACATTGTTTACTCATCCGCCGATAGCGGGAAATATCACGAGGAAAGTAGCAGACCGAGGTCACGTCCTAGCGCTGGTTAGTTTCTTTCTGGCTCTAAAATTAGACTTTGTTTAGTCGGCGAAACTTATTTTAGCGGCTATAAACTTTTCATGATTAAGCTACGTTTTTCGCAGAACTCGCGGATGAATGAATGGACCGGCGGGAAAGAATGCCGTTTTATTTTTAAATTTCGAACTCATTCATATACTGAAATACGAATCGTTGTATTATCTATACTAATATATAAAGCTGAAGAGATTGTTTCTTTGATTTTTTAAACGCGCTAATCTCAGGAACTACTGGACCGATTTGAAAAATTCTTTAAGTGAAAGATAGTCCATTTATCGAGAAAGGCTAATAAAGGTTATAAAAAATCCCCTCCTATCCTCATAGCTGAGAGTCGTGATCCCTAGTTCCGAGTGATGATCTCTTGGACAGTTGCTCGCCACTTGTTCCAAATACAAAATATATAAAATCACGCTTAGATGAATAGGAGGGGAGCAGCAATAAAAAATATTACGAAAACGGCAAAATTTAAAGCTTTTCTTGCGTGCGCTGAGTAAACAGTAATAGTTATTAAAAAATCATGTATCACAAAATTGGTCCCCTCTAAAAGTGCAAAATAAAAGTCCGCGACAGCATATGTCTAGCTTTTAAGGTTAACCCACTTTAACCATTTTTATGGTTATCAAAATACTATATTGCGGCTGTCTTTCAACGGGCGTGGACCGGCTGGCAATTGCTCGTCTTTTATAGAATACGTGATTATAAATGACTAGCTTTTACCCGCAACTTTTGCGTGGTTTGTTGTCGTGGTAGGTTGATAATAGATGGCGCTTTTGCATAATATCCTATTTTTTATATCACTCGACATAGCCGGATATCACACGACTGTATGGCAAACATGCATTACATTTTTAATATGCATTTGTCCGAAAAATAAATTTGTTTGTTTGAGTAAAATTATACAAAATAATTAAAAAAAAAATTAACTTTAACGTTAGCCTCGTCACATACCAGGGAAACTGCGTCAAGACCTCAAGCTGCGGCGGAAATGGCCGACTCCGGCAAACGGCGGAAGTATCTCTCATCGAGAGTTATACATTTGTGCCGTTCGCAGTTGAGACCCTAGGACAATGGAGTCAAAGTATAAAAAAAAAAATATCCGTTTTAACACCACGGTTAATTGCCTCTTCAGGTGACAAGATGGCTGGCTCCTTTTTCGCATAAAGAATCAACGCGGAAACGCTGCCAGCATTCTTGGGATCATTCCACGTGGGCATGATTTGTATAGTCCTAGCGTGTAAGTAATTTAAGATAGATATAACTTATACATTTTTGTTTTAAATTAAAATGTATTTAATTTTGTAACAATATGAATATGCATATTTGTATTGCAAGACAAAACAATAAATATTTACGGTAGTCGCACATTTGCATTTTGTCTGATAATGCCGGATCCGCGGCGTTCCGGTCTGCGAGGCGCGCGGCTCGTGTGAATGGGGGCTTTGTTCCAATGAATTTTCATTTTGAATTTTCCGATACAATATATTTTTTTTTATTTATTTAATAAGTACACTAACAATTTAGGTACATATTATAACATTAACCATTATATACACACATATTTTAAAAATGTACTGATATGCATATCTTTAAGTGTACATAACATTTACCTATTAATATCATGTAAGCTAAAAATAAATAAATTACTTAAGATACTAGTAAAAGTATTAATAAGATATACGGCGTTTAATAATATAATAGCAATTGTTAGCGGCTACGTCCGCGTGAAAAGTTTAAAACCTTTATTTAGTATTATGATAATCATAAAAATGGTTAAAGTGTGTAACCGCAAAACCTAGACCTAGACATATGCTGTCGCGGACTTTTATGTAGAACTTTAAGAGATTTTGTAATACATGATTTTTATAAGTAATAATAACTTTCAACGTTTACTTAGCGCACGCAAGGAAAGTTTTGAATTTTGCCGTTTTCACAATATTTTTATTGCTGCTCCTCTCCTATTCATCTTAGCGTGATGCTATATAGCCTATAGCCTTCCTCGATAAATGGAATATCTCACACTCAAAAATTTTTTTAAATCAGTCCAGTAGTCTTGAGATTAGCGCGTTCAAACAATCTATCAACAAACAAACTTTTCAGCTTTATATATTACCTAGTATAAATGTATAACTTTGACAAAAATATTCTGAATTTATTTATATTACAATTGTAGCTCAAACAAAACAATTTTCGACATACTAAGTATTTTCTGAAAATTCAATAAAATAGGTCCAGTCGTTTGCCTACCTTTTGTAGAATCTAATCATTTTATCATTCTCCTGCATTTAAACCACTCTAAATGGGGACGGCACAAAAATTTTTAACTAGTTATTTTACGTCCACCCGTCTGCCTGGGCAACTCGGTAAAAAATGAGGGTTTACTCTACTCAGCCAGATACCACACGGCGGATATAATGTAAACATTTTATCAACACTAAATAATAATCAGTGCATAATGAGTGTACATTTTAAATAATATGTAAACGTATATCATTTAAAATGAGTGTCTATAAAATTATCAGAAAATCGTTTATAAAATTCACTGAAAATGCCTTCGGTTAACCGTAAGCCTGCTCAACGCTGATGAATTTAACATTATACATGGAGTTAATTATAGGAGCGATAGGGGGGGCGGTAGGGGGAGGGGTGCACAGGAAGCGGTGCAGACAACACACGCCGCCGCATAACTAATACCCCCGACGCCACCTGCCTCGAGGTCACTTCGACCTTTCACTGAAAAGTAAACACGATTCAAAAATGGATGAGCTTCGCGATAATCTCCTGTAAATTCTCCTATGATTTAACGTTTTGTTTTTATTTCAACTCGTTTATTTAAATACAAACAAATTCAAAAACTTTTTTTTTCGAATTGACTATATGCTGTTAGCCCTAACGGCTTTTACAGCGTCACCGGGCGGAACGGGCGAGCGCAGAAGCATCACCGAAGTTGCGAAATGCGGAGAGTAGAGCGTAGAAGCTCTACTAGCGTTGGGAAACGTCGTCCTAAGGATGCCTCCTGTGAGGCCGGACCACGGCTTAGGACGACTTGTAGTGGAGGGCTGATGGTATGACTTTGATTTGTCAATACGACGACGGAAGGGTGGCAAAAAGCCACGACCAACCGATATCAGAAATCTGGGACCTCGTCTTCGCCGGCGAAGACGCTGTGTGTGTGTATTACGTGTTTCTGCGTTTGCGATCGTTATTTCATCGTCAGGGTCATATAAGACGCTTTTTGGACACCTATAAATTCGAGCACCCGCTCGACGCTAACATACTTTAGTCGCCTTTTACTCCACCTCGGTAACAAATGAGGGTGGTCTACTCTACTTAGCCGGATACCACACGGCACTTACCTTAATCGCCTTTGACGACACCTCGGTAACAAATGAGATTGGTCTATTCTACTCATCCAGATACCACACGGCACCCAGAGACGAAATCGTTTAAAAAAAATTAATTAAATATTTACAAACACTAATTATAAAGGTTAGATACCTTCACGACAGAAACGAGAGAAATGTGACCAATAGTTTTGAGGCTAAATAAAATAAATTTTTAGGCCAATTTGTAATAGATTGAGGAATGGTTTAAAAAAATAGCGCAATTTGCAATCTGAAAATAGGAAAATCTTTAAAAATACTTTTGTCACAAATAATAGCAGTTATCGATTACAATCATCGATTAATGTAAAATACTTCAAAATATAACAAAGATGGCGTTCATTATATGACTATTTCAATAAAAATAATTATTAGGAAAATAATAATAAAAAATTATCTTTAAGAGTTTAAATGTATTATGTATTGTTAATTATTTTGAATAATAAAGAAATTAGAGTTGATTCTTGTTCAAGACCGATTTATTGTTTGTTTCATCACTTAAATGTTTACGCTTATCTATGCTTAAAAAATATGTCATACTTCAAAAATCAGCTTGCTACTTATAAGAATTTCATAACCTCAAATTAACTAAATCTTGTATGACTCTGCTTTTAAATTTACTAAATCTGCCAAATTTTGATTAATAGTTAACCAACAAAAAAGATATTAATCGGCCCCATTTGCATGAAATTGTATCAGTCTCATTTAAGCAAAAAAAGTAAAGGATTATAAACGTTGTTTAAAAACAAGCAGTAAAGGAGATGTTTACGCAATTAGACCTGAATTAAATACCAGTAATTTGCTAGGTCGGTAAAAAAGTACGATGGTCGACATATCGTATAATTTTATACAGTTACATCGCTTCGCACATAACATTTGCAACAATGTTGCTTCAAATGACTTATTAGCTTTCGACATCGGCCACTTAGTCGTCTGCGTCCGGTGTAATAAAACATTCGCATAAGTGGAAGGTATCAAAACTGCTCTATTAAGAGATGGTTTGAATGGTGCCTAACAATTTGGTTTAATTAGGACATTTCCTGATTCAATTTTGTAGACTTCTGTTGCCTACAAGCATGACTACACTTGCTCAATAAACTCCCTTATCTAGCACTGGATTTGATTCCCGAGTCCTGAATTAAGTGGTATAAAAACTTTATTAACTTGACTGGCCCGTTGGCGCAGTGGGTAGTGACCCTGCCTTTAGCTCCGCGGGTCGCGGGTTCGATTCCCGCCGAGGGCCAACATTTTCTATAAATGAATTTGTTGGTCTTCGAGTCTGGGTGTATATTTGTATTTAAGTATGTATTTAAAAAATATATAAGTATATATTCACCAGTTGTCTGTCTACCATAACACAAGTATTAAGTTACTTACTTTGGGGACGGACGACCGTGTGTGTAAGTGTCCCATATATTTATTTATTTATTTATTAATACAAACATCGTTTCTTTTTTGATTGACATCAGACTAGGGTTTACCCTATTCCTATAACAAGACCTTTAGAAATCTTTGGATTTCTTGGAAAAGCAAGTTTTTACTACGCTACTTTCGTGTTTTACTGTAATCTATATGTATATTATAAATGAGAAAGTCTGTCTGTAGGTTTTTTACGCTTTTCCAGCTAATCCGGTGAGAAAAAAATGATGAAACTTTGTATAATTGAAGCTTATATTAGATTCAATAGATGTATTTAAGAAGATTATATTAGGGCTAATTAACAGGATTCGCTACTGAAATTTATTAAATGCGACTATTTCTAGAGGTCAGAGGTGCAAACCCGGGCAAGCACCAATGATTTTATCTATTAAACCTTATGTGTCTAATTAATAATTGCATGTCGTTCTGTGTTCATTACGTTTGGGGTAATTTGAATTTATAATGGCTGCAAATGTATTTATGTTGACCCCAGACAATGTTAATTTATTGCTAGCCAATAATTACAAAACTAAGCACAAGTGAAAAGGTGAATTAATTAATAATTACACCAGTGTACAACATTTACAACATTGTTGCACTGAGTAACTTAATTACATACAAAAAACCTGTTATATTGAAAGTGTAACTGCTTGTATCCGTTAAAGTTAAAAATACTTTGATAATGTACTAGCGTTACGGCCACGTGTTGCTGTGGCTCAGTCTGGTTAATAATTAAACTTGAACCAAGTGTCAATTACAATTAAATATATGCTCTGATCATCACGAAACTTTAGACGATTATCCGCTGGGTCAATTGTTTGAAAATTTCATTAAAATCTGTTTAGCCGTTTCGGAATCTATAAGAAACATACATATATACTTTCTTTAATATTCTAATTAATAAAGTATTACTTATTGTAGAAAGTATGAAATGCAAAAAAACAGAATAATTTTATTTACCATTTATCGTCTTTCTGCCCTTATCCTACTCTAAGTGGGTTCAGCACATGTTATAAACATGCATTTGTTACATGATTTGGCTGCGTTTTTACGACCGGCCTCCTGCCTGACGTCAACTTACCTCTCTCGTATTTTACGACATCTCAGTAAGAAAGAGGATAGTCTATTCTACTAAACCGGATACCACACGGTGGGTCAACTTACCTTAGTCGCCTTTTACGACACCTCGGTAAGGAATGAGGGTGTACTATTCTACTCAGCCGGATATCACACGGCGGATCGAATTACCTTAGTCGCCTTTTACAACACCTCGTTAAGAAATGAGTGTGGTACTATTCTATCTAGCCGGATACCACAGGACGTGAATAATTTTATTTACCATTACGGGTATAAATGGCGCATCGAGGTATTCGTATCGGAATGTATTATTTCAGCCTCGGCAGAACAAATTATAAATCCATTTTTACAAAAACAATCGCAGATAATTTACGACGTGTTCCGAGCACGTACACAAAACAAAAATACTTTAAGTACTTACAGGTAATCTCCAGTCGAATCATTTTTAGAGTTGCCGGCAAAAGTAGTACGAGAATTTTATAGTTAGGGTTCCACAAATGTTCTACATCGAAAACGGTAAATATTTGTTGTCGCCAATGACTTCCGCTTTGTATTTTATAGCAGGGCTTCTTAAACTTTTTTATATAGCGACCCCCTTCAAGCTTAGGAAATTTTAAACGACCCCCTCCTCCATATAATGAAATATATAATCATAAATTTAATAAAATCTATTTAATTAAATTTAATGAAAAGGGGTAATGATTAGGTAGTTGGGGATCGATCATAGGTATTTACATTTCTCGAGACTGCCCGTTCCCCGAATAAGCTACACTGACTTGACAGTTTATGGCCAAAGCAGTGTTTTATATTCAATATAAATTTTAGTATTTTTTAATTACCAAAAACAGGGATATAAGGATTATTTTTTACATAAAACTTAGCTAGATCGATTTTTCTCCCCCAAAACATGCTGAATTTCAGGAAAACCCCGACCCGTTTCCGAGATTCCGAAAATATATATAAATACATACATACAAAGTTAACTCATTTAAATATTAAAGGTTAAAATATTTTGGATTAAAATATATAGAGGGGCCCCTCGAAAGAGAAGCCCCCCTCCGCTAACCGGTGCATCGGGAGCACCAGATACACCGATCGTCTCGGGGACCTGTAAGTCAGACGTCCGTTATACAGATACTTATGTCAGGAAAACCCATTATGGGTCGTCACCATCCGACGGGGACGAGCGGCGGGTATGTCGGTCTCTCACCGACTAAAAACCTGACAGTGCTCCACCACGCTGCTGGTGGTGGGGATAGGGTACTGTTGTACACATTGGCCCCATCCCCGCCAGCAGCGGCTCTATATCCCGAAGGGCGCCACCTCCGGGTCGGGGCCTCTCTAAACAGTGGCCCCTCCCTCCGCTACCTAATCGATGCATCGGGAGCACCAGATGCATCGACCGCCTCGGGGACCTAAATCCAGCGAGCGTCCGATAAACACAGATACGGAACCCACGACGAGTATGTCTGACTCGTGATGACATTTTATTCCCAACAATTATTTTAATCATAAATTGTGTTCGAATTTGCAAATTGCCGGTCATGTATCACAGTGAGTAATCGAAAGCGACGTGATCGCTGACCACACGATTAGGGATGTTCAACCGTTTGATAACCCACAATTAAACGAGCGATGATTCGAGCCGGGCATAAAAACCAAGTGTTTACGATCAATGCAAACGTTACTGAACATAATAACCAATATACTCAAGTCACTTGCGAGAACCCAAATCAATTTTAGTCGTGCGTTATTTTTCAAATAAATAATGTATATAATTTTGGGTTTTCTACAATTAAAAAAACACTTTTTCCTTGTATGCATTCTGTGAAATAGTAATCAACTTGTACAAAAATGTGTCCACAAACATTCTACTACTACTGATTGACTGATATTAGGTTAACTAATACGTGCCTAGTAAAACTTATATCAAAGCCCAATGTAATTTCGCATTAAAAAGTTATAAACCAACTAAATAAATGACTGTACTAATATAAATTTAAGACGCTGTGTTCATATTCTATTATTGTGAAGCACTACACACGTTCACTATCACAAACACAACAATCGTTTCGCCCCGCAACTGAAGCATCATCAGGAGATAGACTCCACGACAAAATCGCGAAGAAAATTAGGACGCATTTTTTGACAACGTATTTTATTATGTAGCGTTTATGATTTGTTTTTATAAAAAAGTGTTAATAAGAGTTTTTTTCACTTTTTAGTTTGATGTATTAAATAATTTATAGAATTAGGCGTTACGTTGCGGAGGTCCATAAAACAAAACTAATGAGAATCTTATATTTGCTATAATACGCGATAAATTGATGTATCATGTTTGTGTGAAACTCAGTTCAGAGGCCTATGCTGTTCGAAAGATTAAATAGTTTGCAAGACCCTATACAAGACAGAAATGACAGTATAACTAGAAATAAGTATTATTTTAAAAAGAGCATCCGCCGAGTTTCTTGCTGGCTCTTCTCAGTAGGAACAGCTTTATTAAACAGCAGTACACTTGAACGATTGAAAAGCACTTGCTTACAAGTTTATTTGAATAAAGAATAATTTGAATTTATATATATTTGCTATGCGTGTTTTTAAGTTATTTAAACTATATTTATTTTATTATAAATTTGCATTAAGTCTACACAGCGATTCAGCTAGCAGTAACAATGCATGCTCGGCTGCAATCAAGTAGTTTCAGCTAATAATTGCATCGAGTGTACTTTAGTACCTAGGTACTCCATTATAACCGCTTTTAGCTGCACTCACGGAAAACGTCAGGCACGCTACCCTCCCATTAGACTCAGAGGGAAATGTATACAAATATTACAGTAAATACTCCTTTTCTTTTATGAACATTTTAATTCAGGCATAGCTGATGAATTTATTAGACAGTTTTTATTACAATCTATAAACATTTGAGACGGCTTTGAAATATACATTTTGCTATTTTTTTTTATTAGAAGCTCGTGTTAACGCACACTATATACGATATAAAAGAAATACCACAATTCCCGATCCGAGATGCACTTCTCCTGAATGACGAACAAATACTGAATTATCCTATATAGTGTATTATCTATGGACTGAATGTCACTGAAACGTTTTATCAATAAGAAGACTCCACCAGAAACAAGAACGGCACAGTGTTGCCACCATTTTAATCAAAAAGGGCGCGATACTCTTGTTTTATGACTGTGTTGCTATAAAATACAAAGCGGAAGTCATGGGCGACAATACTATCTTTTACCAGCAACTTAGTTCGCGTGGACTGTTGTCGCGTGATATATTGATAATAGATGACCCTTTTCAATATCAGGTGTTAAAGGTGTGGTAGCCCACAATAACACAATATACCGCGGTAACATAGCTGTAATTGATAATTGAAATTCACACATTTAACATGCGGATTGGTAGGGTACACATGTCACAGGATTTCTCCTATATTATGTCTCAGGAGAAATCTGGGTAAAGCATTTTTTGGAGGCGTTGTTGTCTACCTACGCTGCTCAAATGCGGATTGATAGGTTACATATCCCCAGAATTTTTCTAGCGATATTGTAGGTTTCCCCTCACTCTTTCTTTTAGCTAAAGCATGTGATAATTTGTAAATATCAATTACATACGTGAGTTTTAATAGAAAAATAGTGCTTTTCCGGAATTTGAGCCCGCGACCCCCTATTGAGAATCCCACGATTTCACAATTCGGCTATCACAGCTTACTTAAGAAGTTAAGTACCAATAAAAAGCATCATAGTCCTGCCCTTATCCCACTAAGAGCACATGCACATGTCACATATCCTGTGACATGTGCATTATAAACATGTTGTCACATGATTTGCTACGTATTTTACGACCGGCCGCCTGCCTGACATCAACTTACCATTGTCGTGTTTTACGACACCTCGGTAAGAAAGAGGATGGTCTATTCTACTTAACCGGATGCCACACGGCGGGTCGATTTACCTTAGTCACCTTTTACGACACCTTGGTAACGAATGAGGGTGGTACTATTCTATTCAGCCGGATACCACACAGCGTTAAGTACCAATAAAAAATCTGGTAAAATATATTACAGCGCGAAAATATGGTTATTGTCTTTCGAGTGTGATAAACAGACCTTCTGTTTCAATACTTTATACGTATCAATTAATTTTGAATTATGACTAACTGAACAAATACGGTTTATAAATCATTCAATTCCACCTAAACTCAAAATAACACTTTTTGGTAATAAATATAAAACTGACCTTAAAACAAATATCCCTTTGCAATAAATCCATTGGCGATATATTTTATATCGGTTTGATCTTTGTCGGTAGATACCTACTGTAAACAGAAATAACATGTATTTTATGAAAATAGAACGGCCAAATTCAAAAACAAAATTAAGTACCGCCATTTTGGATTGCTAATGACGTCACATGGCCTTTACTGCCTCCGTTACAGATTAGCGGTTGACTTTTATCTGTTATTTCAACGCCATAAAATCGTATGGTGAGAGAATCTTTTGATAAGACGTTCTATACACAAAAACAAAAAGTTACTATATATATATTTTTTTGGGTAATTACACAAGTCTGTCTGTCCCCAAAGTAATCTTAATACTTGTGTTATAGGTGACAGACAACTGGTAAATATAAAAATATAATTTTAAATACCTACATATATACACCCCAGACTCGAAAAACCACCAAATTGTTTATAGAAACTGTTGGGCTTTTGGCAGAAATCGAACGCGCGACCTACGGAGCTGGAGAAAGGGTCAGTCAAATGTAATATTATTTTAATAAATGTTATTTTATACAATGTTTTGAAGATTATACAGGGCGTAAATAAGCGTACAAATAAGTAACTTCTTATTTAGTAATAAGTTGTGTCTAAGTATTAATAATTCTATAATATAAGATATACTGAGGTAGATGTTCATACATTTCCTTGTCTTACTAAACCTATAAATTCAATCGAATATGATAAAAGTCATTTAAAAAACTATTATCTAAGCCAACGTTTCTCAAACTGTAAATCCCGGAATTCCGCGCGTTATATTTTTAACAATACTACAAAAATAATTCTTTTATCATTCTCCTGCCCTTATCCGACACTATGTGGGTATATTTAAACATGTTGTTATATTTTTTTACTGGTTTTTTCACGACCTGCCGTTTGCCTGACGTCAACTTATCTTTTACGACACCTCGTAAGAAATGAGTCTATTCTACTTAGCCGGATACCACACGGCGGGTCAACTTACCTTAGTCACCTTTTACGACACTTTGGTAATAAATGAGGTTGGTCTATTCTACTCGGCCGGATACCACTAGGCGGGTCAACTTACCTTAGTCGCCTTTTACGAAACATGGGGAAGAAATGAGGTTGGTCTATTCTACTCAGCCGGATTCCACTCGGCGGGTCAACTTATCTTAGTCGCTTTTTCGACACCTCGGTAAGAAATAAGTGGTCTATTCTGCGCAAGGATCCTACACGGCGGATTCCATGTTATGACAAAAATTTATATCCGTTTTAACACTTCGGTTAATTACCTCATCATGTGACAAGAGGGCTGGCTCCTTTTTCGTACAAAGAATCAGCTTAGCAACTCAGCGCGGAAACGCTGCCAGCATTTATAGTCCTAGCGTGTAAGTAGTTTAAGATAGATATAACTTGAACATTTTTGTTGTAAATAACAAAAATAAAAAAATGACTATCATTATTTAATATATAGTGTCAATTGTTGATTTATATTTAAAGTACTACCAATCAATAATAATCATAGTAGTTATCAAGTGATGATGTAGTCTGGACGTGCCTACGTTGGCACGCCTTGATATACAGTTTAATTATAACCCTGCAAACAATTTCCATACGCGTAGGATGACTTCGTTCATCGTCGAAGCGATAATTTTAATAGAATCCATTAAGGCGAGAGACCGTGTTAACTTGAATTGCCACTCCAATAGACGTCCTTTATTAGACGTGGCGGCTAGACGGGGCCGACTCCTGCGCATTATAAACTGACGGTTGTGTAGACCAGTGGTCTCCAAAGTGAGGTACGCGTGCCCAAACCTATGATGATTTGTTAATATGCTAACTTTGTTATTACTTAGTTATTGTATCTGTAAAATTTCCTGAGTGCCCTGAGTGTGTTCTTCGAATTCTCACAGCGGTATTACGTCAGTAAATAGAAAAATTTAATAACGGGTATCTAAATCATATCAAATGAAATACAACTTTATTCAAAAGATTAATAAGAATGTGACCATCACTGGTTGGGATTGCTCTTGCGAGAAGACCCAGGAATTCAATGACGATTTTTCAATTAATTTGATTAATTTTTAATTAAGGTGCAGTTAAAATCCAGTATTCAAATACAATAATAGAAATTTGAAGTGTTTCCTTACCAAAAATCAATTTTAATACCTGTACAAAATAGTAGGTTAAGCTAGTTTTTTATTATCATTCTCCTGCCACTATCCCACTCTAAGTGGGATCGTAACAACATGTTAACCATGTTGTCAGGTGACATCTTACCTTAGCCGGCTTTTGCAACACCTCGGTAAGAAAGTGGGTAGTCTATTCTGCTCAGCCAGATACCACACGGCGGGTCAACTTGCCTTAGCTGCCTTTTACGACACATCGGTAAGAAATGAAGGTAATAAATAATATCCACTAAACAGCCGTGTGAATCCGGCTGAATAGAATAGTACCACTCTCATTTCTTACCGAGGTGTCGTTAAAGGCGACTAAGGTAAGTCGACCAGCCGTGTGGTATCCGGCTGAGTAGAATAGACCACCTTCATTTCTTACCGAGGTGTCGTAAGAGGCGACTAAGGTAAGCTCACCCACCGTGTGGTATCCGGTTTAGTAGAATAGACCACCCTCTTTCTTACCGAGGTGTCGTCAAATACGACAAAGGTGAGTTGACGTCAGGCAGGCGGTCGATCGTAAAAAACGCAGCCCCATCATGTGACAGCATGTTTATAACATGCTGTGCCGACCCCACTTAGAGTGGGATAAGTGCAGGAAGATGATGAAATAATATCCACAAAAGACATTAACATTTTATAGCGAATATATTTGATAATTAGTTGGGTTAGCAAACTAAAACTTTGAAAACCAATGGCGTAGTAAACATAAATAATGGTCTTTACTACGGCTCGTGCCACTATCTACATCTATATAGAGCTATATTCTTAGACCCCATTATATCGCTGGAGGAATTGATAAATAAAATACACTTCCTGTTTTTTTTTGCTTTGGATCAAAATATGAATTTTCTAATACCTTCAAAATATCTTTATCCAACTATGGGCATCCTATTGAAATACTATCATCATCATCTTCCTGCCCTTATCCCAATCTAAGTGGGGTCGGCACATGTTATAAACATGCTGTCATATGATTTGGCTGCGTTTTTACGACTGACCGCCTGCCTGACGTCAACTTACCTCAATCGTAGTTTACGCCACCTCGGTAAGAAAGAGGGTGGTCTATTCTACTAAACCAGATACCACACGATGGGTCAACTTACCTTAGTCGCCTTTTACGACACCTCGGTAAGAAAGAGAATGGTCTATTATACTAAACCGGATACCACACGGTGGGTCAACTTACCTTAGTCGCCTTTTACGATACCTCGGTAAGAAATGAGGTTGGTCTATTCTAATCAGCCGGATACCAAACGGCAGGTCGACTTACCTTAGTCACCTTTTACGACACCTCGAAATACTATCAATCCATACTTTATATAATACTAGGCTGTAGGGAAATGTGCCCTAATTAAAAGGAACCTGGTCCCTGGACCCTAGTTCGCTGGTGAGTAATTTAAGTGGACTGCATAGGGGAGTTCAGGGCTTTAACTATTTTCTATCTTTCTGGGCAATGTATAATTTATAACCGATAAGAAGTAACAACTTAGCACCACCCACCTTTCGATGCCGTTGTACTGCCACCATGCACTGGAGGAAAATCCTCGATATGCGCCGGCGGCCGGCCGTTTCTTATGACGCCAGGGGATTGTTACTTGAACGAACAGTAACACTATCACGAGTCCGAAACTCGACACAACACTTTAATGGCACTGCACTTAATATTGCAAGTCTTAGACGAATTATTTAATGTTTTATAATGAATTTGATGCGAATTATTTATAGCGATCGAGCGACCATTAGCGAAGGTTCCGCGCTCACGTAGACACTCGCACGGCGACAGACGAACCGATCGGCGAGTGGCGTTTTCATTGCTACCCACATATCGGTGAAAAAATTAATGACAATTGCCCAGAGACAAAAAGATAATACGAACTAAATAAAATTGTGACATATTTACGAACACTTGTTTCCGAACCGTGACTTCGTTCGCGTGGACTGTTGTCGTGTGATAGGTCGGTAAGAAAAGGCGCTTTTCAATGTCATCCTGTAGAATTAACAGGATTTCTATAGCCTATATGTTATTCCGGTATATAAGGAATGATTGTGCCACATTTCATTGATATTGGTTCAGCGGATTCGCCGTGTAAGAGTAAAAAACATACATCCATACTCACAAACTTTCGCATTTATAATATAAGTAAGATAAGACAGTCACCCGCATGGAAATCTGTGTGACACAAAATTTTTCCTCAATGGAATTTTTGAACATAGAATTAGTTGTTGTGAGTTAACCATAAGAGATACAGATATGCTGTCGCGGACTTTTTTGTAGTATTTTTGTAGATCTACAATTCTCTAGTACATGACTTTACTGTATCTCTGTTGGTTTACGCGGCGCACGTGACTTAAGCTCCAAGCAGGCAATTTTTTGTACAACTGCGTTACCTTTTCAGCACAATTTACATAAAACCGTAATGTACTATTAACCTAAACCTTCTGGAAAATTTTCACTATCTTTTAATAAAAACGGTACAAAAATCAGAAAATCGGTCACATACAGACAGACATCTTTGGGGACTTTGTTCTATAATAAGTATAGATAGATAAAAGGATATTTAGGGCCTGTTTCACAAGTTACTGATAACGTTTCGGATAGTTAACCGACAAATAAACTAACAAATATCTCTAAAAAGAGACTCTAAGAAGTGAAAAATTAAAAAAATAATCGCGGCCATTTTGAAATAGGTATTTGCTAACCAGCAGATTAACAAAATACAACCACATGATTTACCTGTTAACTTATTAGGGACTTTGTTAAGGGAGTGCTGGAGCCTATCAGAAACCTGAGAAACGCAAAATTCAGAGATATGTGTCAGATATATTCCGAATAAGTTAACTGACAGTTTATTGGTAACTTGTGAATGAGGCCTTTAAACTATTAAGTCAACGAGAATAAAGTCGCTGGTAACAACTAGATAAACATTTAATTTCATGTTATTTTTAGTGATCAAACAAAATAAAACAACTGAATAAAACAAAACTTCAACTTTATTTGAAGTTAAAGTTATATCATTACTTAAATATTAAGTTACACTTCCCTTATGACATAATATGAATAAAATTACCGTCAATTAATAAGATTATCAATCATATCACAAATATTTATATAACCACTATAAATTATATCTTATTTTTGGCTGTATATTTTATTATACAAATATTAGTAATAGTTGAACTTAAGTATTAAGAAGCATTAAGAGTGAGATCAACTCATATGTTCTTTATTGTTCTAATTTATTCCTGATATTTAAGAAGAGTTGACGAAATATATGGGACACTTACACACACGGTCGTCCATCCCCAAAGTAAGTAACTTAATACTTGTGTTATGGTAGACAGAAAACTGGTGAATATATACTTATATATTTTTTAATGATATGAGATGTGAAAGCCGAACGGTGAGACCATGCCTCTTTCCAGAGGGACACAGGTTCGAATCCCAGGCAAGTAACAAAAAAACCCAAAATGTAATCTACATAATGCAACTGTCCCAGTGCCCCACTACCATAGTTCCCATATGACTAAAAAAAGTAAAGTAGCGGCCTGTTACTATCCCACAGCTGGGAATAGGCCTCTTCTCTCTGTATTTGAGGAGAAGGATTGGAGCTAAGACCTACGCTGCTCCAATGCGGATTGGTAGGTTACACATATCTTCAGAATTCTCCAGAGATATGCAGGTTTTCTCACGATGTTTTCCTTCACCGAAGAGCGTGTGATATATTGCAAATATCAATAAGACACATAAGTTTTAAAAGAAAAACTCATTGGTGTCTGCCCGGGTTTGAACCAGTGACCTGCTCAAAAAAGTCGCGCGGTGTTAATGTTGGGCTATTACAGCTTATGGTTCCCATATGACTAAGGGAAGAAACCCGGCGGTTGCTTTTTTAAAAATATAATTGTTATAACTAATAATAAAAACACAATAAAACTTCTTATCTACAGATACTACAGGAAACTCTTCGAGCATGTGATGTGCGTTGTTCGACCTTCTCCAAACTTAGTTAAACAAGTAAAACAAGGTCTTTTAGTAAAAAATCCCTGTATGAGGACTAAAATCTTCGATCCTATTGCCTATTTAATAAAAATTTGATTCATTACTAAAGCCTAAGTAAGGTTTATAGTTATAGTGATTTTATAATCAATTTTTTAGTCAACTTTTTGGGTTTCTTAATAACAATTTTCATACATTGTAAATATGTACATACTTTTATTTTTATGATCATATTTTTAATTTATTCTGATAGCCGTCTGGTATCCGGCTAAGTAGAATAGTACCATCCTCATTTCTTACCGAGGTGTCGTAAAAGGCGACTAAGGTAAGTCGTCCCGCCGTGTGGTATCCGGCTGAGTAGAATAGACCACCCTCATTTATTACCGAGGTATCGTAAAAGGCGACTAAGGTAAGTTGACCCAACGTGTGGTATCCGGTTTAGTAGAATAGACCACCCTCTTTCTTACCGAGGTGTCGTTAAATACGCATAAGGTAAGTTGACGTCAGGGAGGCGGCCGGTTGTAAAAACGCAGCCAAATCATGTTACGTGTTTATAACATGTTGTGCCGACCCCACTTAGAGTGGGATAAGGGCAGGAGGATATATATATTTTTAATTTATTCTGAATCTTCCTCTACTTGCTGGAACGCCTTGGCTGGTGGTTGCAGCATCTTGGTCTTCGCCGCCAATCGCAGGGTCGCGGGGCCGAGGGTCTTAGAATATATCACCTTCGGCTCATTGGTCGACCCCAGGCCCGTTTTACCCTCGTTGCTGACGAGTGGGATCTGGGGATATTTAAAAAATTAACATTTCCATACAACACACAAGCACTACACACGAAGCGTCTTACACATATCATACAAACTCCATATCCATCCAAATACACTTACATAGTCAATTCAAATTCAAAATATTTAAATAAATTTGTAAAGAAGTGCTTTTTAATCGTCAACTCTACTGCTGGTTCGGAAAGCTGTTCCTACCGAGAAGAGCCAGCAAGAAACTCGGCGGTTGCTCTTTTACAAATAGAATTCTTAATACTATTTACATTAAGTTGTTACTGTCTTGTACAGGTTCAAAGAGAGCTATATCCACACATTCTTATCTTCTAAGTAATCTTCAAGAGTATAGAAGGCTTTCTGTATCAGCTTCTTTTTAACAGTGTTTTTAAACTGCTGTAATGGCAAAGCTGAATATGTAACTTAGTTTCATGGTTTTGGCTAGTGCTAGGTTTCAAATCAAATCAAATATTTTATTTGTGCATTACAGTGTTAAATAGATCTTATATAAGCAAACAGTACAGTAAGCTACCACACAAGGGTGTACGAAAATTCCTTCCGCCAACTGTTATAACCTTAACTTTATTTACCTTATTAGCATGAGCCATAACACATCAGTACATACATATGTTTATTTTTTTTAAATTACAAAACATAATGGCATTAAAAAAATACAAAAATTACAATTGAATATATAACACTATTCTTGCCGAAAACTGTCAAGTCAGCGTAGCTTAATCGGGGAACGGGTGGTCTCTAGAAATTAAACCTAGGATCGAGTCCCACCTATCCAATTTTTTTTTATTTTGTAAAAAATTACCGAGAAAGGCTACAATCGGTCCACCAGGTTCTAATTATTATTTAATTAAATGTAACATTTAAGATTTCGATTTCGTTCGCGCTCACTTAAACGTTTGAGTACCTTCAATCAACCAATATTTGGTTTTTCCCGTTTCCGAATGAAAAGGATTCTTTTATCATATATATTACCTTTAATGTATAAGTTTCAATTGTGCCAAATTTTATCAGTATTGATCTAGCGGGTTTGCCGTAAAAAGCAGACATTTTTGCATTTATAATATAAGTATGAACTAAATAAATAAATAAATATAGACACATACACATACGGTCGTCGGTCCCCAAAGTAACTTAATACTTGTGTTATAGTAGACAAACAACTGGTGAATATATACTTATATATTTTTTAATACATATATACACCCAGGCTCAAAGACCAACAAATTCATTTATAGAAAAAGTTGGCCCTCGGCGGGAATCGAACCTGCGACCCCCGGAGCTGAAGGTAGGATCACTACCCACCGCGCCAATTCCAGTCAAGTACTATATAAACTACTAAACTATGAAAATTTGTGCTATTATAAATTAATTAACTAGATTCTAAAAATAAAATGAACAACGAAAAATCAATAATTAAATAGCAAGAATGCAAAAAGAAACCATGGAAGCTAGCAATTATAGCGTCCACAGTGCCAATCAACTACTGCCAATAATGATCGGTTAGTCATTCAGCGTCCGAGACGGCTCCGACGGCCGGCAGACGGGCCTAACTCAGATTAATGCGTGTCGTATTGAATAGACAAAGAGGAGAGAAAAAAAAATACAGGGAACCACCAGACCGTAGAAGGCTGGTATGTAAGCGTCAATTACATTTAACGATAGACGGCGGTTTTAGTAGCGGTTCATTGTCTAGCACGGAGCTTTTCAAAGTGTGCGAGCGTCGACTATTTTATTAAACTTGCAATATATGTAAAGGTGGGATCTTACAAGTTAAATTTGACCCACTTCCCGGGGTCTGATTCTATATATTATATATAGACCAATAGGTCTAATCCCGATGATAAAGCATGTACGTATATGTACGTACGTATGAAAAGCTTGACTTTGATGCTGATGCCAGGATTGACTTCAGATGAAGAGATTTCATCAACGGTTAACAGTAGGGACATGAAATTTTGTTCAAAGCTTTTTCAACTAAACTCGTTAAAATCAATGTTTCTTTTCTGGACTTTTTTTTATACAGGAAAAATCCCTTATGGATATCGCCGCCCGTCGGGGACAGGCGGCACGTCGGACTCGCACAGACTAAAACGACCTGTGTGCTCCACCACGCTGCCGATGGCAAGGACAGGATATCGTTGTACACATTGCCCCCCATCCCCGCCGACAGCTCTGATCCCAGAGAACACCTTCTCCGGGTAGGAAAGAGAAGCCCCCTCCGCTAACCGGTGCCGCGGGAGCACCAGATGCACTGACTTCTTTTCTGGACTTGCTTTCACACGAGTGTAGAAATAATCTTAAAACGATGCTGCTACATAAAGCTTACTATACGGTTGAATATAACATGAATGATAGAAGCATATTTTAACTGCAGTCACCAGGCTACAACGATAAACAAGCAATTATTCGAATATATAATTTTTATTTTATCTTTATAGTATATATTTTTTTTTAAATTATCCACCGAGTTTCTTCTGATTCGTCTCGGTAGGAGCAAACTGATAGCGTCTTTAAAAACATTTAACGATTCAAAAGTACTGAAAACAGTATATTTTGAATTTGTAGAGTTTAATATTACTATAGCTATAAAGAATAGCATGGTGTTTAAGTACTTTGGAAAGCACTGGTATATTAGAAGAACGCTGAACCTAGACGAACGGAAGTGGAGATTTCCTGTGCCATACGCGTCTGGTAACCGCTTGTATGATGATCTATGGGGTCAACGGTGTGGATCAAACAACTCCACGTATGTATGGCGGTCTCAATGCCACTTATTAATTTACAAAACACGTGTGGGTTTATTGATATTTGATAGGATACCCCGAACATAATAGACTGAGAGTTGACGACAAATACTCGTAGTGTTTAAAGAGGTTTAACCTCTTTGAACGAACACTACGAAGAGAGACAATTTATACTAAAGCTGTTTTAAAAAGTAAAAAAAAAGTAAAGTAGCGGCCTGTTACTCTCCCACTGCTGGAAATAGGCCTCTTCTCTCGTTTTTGGAGAGAAGGATTGGAGCCAAGACCTACCACGCTGCTCCAATGCGGATTGGTAGGAAAAACATTTCACCAGAATTCTCTGGAGATATGCAGGTTTCCTCACGATGTTTTCCTTCACCAAAAAGCGTGTGATAAATTTCAATTATCAATTAGACATATAAGTTTTAACAGAAAACTAATTAGTGTCTGCCCGGGTTTGATCCGGCGACCTCCTCGAAAGAGTTGCACGGTGTTACCGCTGGACTACCACAGCTCAAAGCTGTTTTGGTAAGTAGTAAATATAAAAAAATATGAAGTTTAGTTATAACTGCTTACTAATAACATATTTATCAATATATTTTTGTGTAAAACATATAACAATAGATACAGTCAGTACCTGGGTGACCGAGCGTTGCTCGGTAATGTTGAAGAAAAATATAAAAAATATATTGTAAAAAAATTGAAAAAAGACGCCGATGACATGTGGAATTCGAACCCGAGTTTCGAACATTTTCGGCCCACCCGTTACCCATCGGCTATCGTAGAATTAGGTTTGATAACTACAATATCCTAATGCCCAAAAACAGGCATAAATATAATACCGTAATCATACCACAGACTTGCCGCAAGAGCCGTAAACGATATCATATTAATCAAAATCATCATTCACCTGTCTCTACCCTAAGTGGGGCAGCATAACATGTCTTCAACATGTTGTTATATGATTTGGCTAGTTATTTTACGATCTGCCGCCTGCCTTACGTAAAACCTTAGTCGCCTTGACACCTCAGCAAGAAAATGACGGTGGTCGATTCTACTCAACCGGATACCACATATTGGATCAAATTATCTTAGTTGCCTTTTACGACACCTCGATATGAAAGAAGAGTGGTCTATTCTACTCAGCCACACATCGGATCGGCGAGATGGCCACAAAAGGGGTGAACACCCTCGCAGTCAGTGGTTATTAGACTATAGAAGATTTATGGGGAGTAAACTATGTAACTTTATAATATTAGTGTACATGATGTCAACAACTCTTATCCCACTCTAAGTGAAGTCGGTCTATTATACGCAGTATGGTATCCGGTTGAGTAGAACACACCATCGTCTTTCATTCCAAGATGTCGTAAAATACGTAACCAAATCATTTGACAACATTTTTATATATCGGCGGATTCTCGGATCTAAGATTCTATAATAAAATTCCGCAATCAATTTAAGCTTTGCCATTACATCAGTTTAAAAACACCGTTAAAAAGAGGCTGATCCAGAAAGCCTACTATACTGTTGAGGATTACTTGGAAGATAAGAATGTGCGAATATAGCTTGCTTAGACCCTGTACAAGACAGTAAAGATTAAATGTAACTAATCATAAGAATTATATTTTTAAAAAGAGCAATCGCCGATTTTCTTGCTGGCTCTTCTCGGTAGGAACGGCTTTCCGAACCAGCAGTAGAGTTGACGATTCAAAAGCACTTGTTTACAAGTTTATTTGAATAAAGAATATTTTTGAATTTGAATATCATATAAATTAACAATACCTACAAATACTACTTAACGGATACGTTACAGTCAAAATAAAAAATAACAATAAAAGTTAGTAACGGGATTATTAACACAGCACCATGTCACGGGCTCCGCGGCTATAATAAATTAACTCAGGGCAATTACAATATTTCATGTAAAATTATAGCTGATCATTGTAAGAACATTGCGCGTCATAATTCAGACGAACGGTAGCCGTATGGTTATTTACGTATTGTGTATTTAAATTTTATTTATTGCCTTACGAGCGCAGCTTTCGAGATGGACATAAAGATAATTAAGTGCTTGTTAGATTTCACTTTAGCCATGCAAATAATGGCAGTATGTTTTAAACCCTATAAATAAAATGTGTTTGCTTGATAGCTATTTTGTCCTGAGCAATATTTACTTTCGTGATTCTATCTTTATTAATCATATAAATGCGAAAGTCTGTCTGTCAGTAACATTTTCAATCCGCTAGAACAATATTGATGATATTTGGTAGTATTAAAGCTTATAAGCTAACCTGTAGCTTTAAAATAATCTTTTTTTTATAAACATAACAATAGTTACAATAATCTTAAATATTATGAATCTTTCTGCCCTTATCCGACTCTAAGTGGGGTCGGCACAACATGTTATAAACATGCTGTCACATAATTTGACTGCGTTTTTACAACTGGCCGCCTGCCTGACGTCAACTTACTGACGAGTATATTTATTGTATATATTGTATATATTGTAAATCGCGTAAAAAATGCGCACATACCAGTTAATCCATTACATAATGTTTAATTAAAATGAGTTAATCTTGTATGTATGTATATTTTTTTTTGGAATCTCGGAAACGGTTACACAGATTTTACTGAAATTCAAAAAATCTGTGTAACCGTTTTTGGGGGAGAAAAACCGATCTAGATTACTTTTATTTAAAAAAAAATCGATTTATCTCTGTTTTTACGCTCAAATTTTTTTGAAAATTACATTGAATACAATCACAATTTTCCGCTGTCAAACGCAATGTGGTGGTCATGTCATGGTGGTTCATTTGGGGAATGGGCGGTCTAGAGAGGTGAAAATACCTCGAGCCCCACCTGCCCTATTATTTTTTAATTTTTTCTTTTATTATTTTTTTTAATTTTCATTTTTTTACATCATTTTAAAAGCTATCGAGCAAAGCTCGGTCAAACAGGTACTAATGTTTATACGGAATCAACCTGTACGGTAAATTTGAAAAATAAATAAAGAAACTACAGCTTTTAATAAAATATGATAACGTTGAGCCAAAAATACAAGACGCATAAAAAGGCATCTTATAAATGAACTCGCAGATATAAAATTCCAAAATAAAACATGATTTGACGAGAAGCTCTTAATTTTGATAGCGGTTTTTTTTATACCTACACATTCTTTATTTATACACGCCGTGTGGTATCCGGCTGAATAGAATAGTACCACCCTCATTTCTTACCGAGGTGTCGTAAAAGGCGACTAAGGTAAGTCGACCCGCCGTGTGGTATCCGGCTGAGTAGAATAGACCACCCTCTTTCTAACCGAAGTGTCGTAAAATACGACAAAGGTGAGTTGACGTCAGGCAGGTCGTCGGTCGTAAAAACGCAGCCAAATCATGTTTATAACATATTGTACCGACCCCACTTAGAGTGGGATAAGGGCAGGAAGATGATGACATTTTTAATTTATACGATAACTATAGCAGCGTGTTGTAAAAGTCATATACAAGAAAGGTGTATTTTAAATCCAATTTGATGTACTATTAAAATAATTAATATTAATGCCGTATCCGGCTGAGTAGAATAGACCACCCTCATTTCTTATTGAGGTGTCGTAAAAGGCGACTAAAGTAAGTCGACCTGCCGTGTGGTATCCGGTTGAGTAGATAGACCACCCTCATTTCTTACCGAGTAGTCGTAAAAGGCGTCTAAGGTAAGTCGACCCGCCGTGTGGTATCCGGTTGAGTAGATAGACTAGCCTCATTTCTTACCGAGGTGTCGTAAAAGGCGTCTAAGGTAAGTCGACCCGCCGTGTGGTATCCGGTTGAGTAGAATAGACCACCCTCATTTCTTACCGAGTTGTCTTTAAAGGCGACTAAGGCAAGTCGACGTCAGGCATGCGGCCGGTCGTAAAATATGTAGCCAAATCAAATGACATGTTTATAACATGTTGTGCCGGGCCCACTTAGAGTGGGATAAGGGCAAGTTAAGTGAAAAAGTTATGTTAAACAGATGTCGCCCGTACAGTTAGTATTCAATATTATTGTAACGTTCATTAACTTTAATTGGACTCAATTACAGTTAATTAACATTACAAGACTATTAAAATGAACTGCAAGACATTAAATGGAAAGCAATAATTGCGACAGAAATATTTTTTAATGTCAAACTGTTTTTCTTTTTGGTTTGCGTATGGGTGACTCATGACCGTCACAGTTGACCCTGTCGCGAACACTGCAAATATACTGATAGCGGCGTTTTCTTGCAATCTAAATATGGCAAATAAAGCAATAAAGACAGACAAAGAATACGGACCGGGGCGCAGGGATGCAACGTGACCTTTGCTACAGTCTAAATATAAGAGTACTCAAAATTCTAAAAAAGATGCGTATAATAAAATCTAATGAATAAAAATATTATAAAATTTCTAAGATCTTTAGAGAATTTTTTTTATGAATTCAAAGAATGCATTCTAATCACAAAAATTGTTGCTTAATTTATATAATTTAAATTTTATTTCAATTAAGTATATAAATAAAATTATAATTTAAATTATAGTACTATAAATGTCGTGTAATAACGATAACAAATCCTGATATGCCATTTATGAACCAATTATTTTGACATGTGTAGGGTATAGACATAGTAAAGGTATCGAAAAGAGTCAAAGCTACTAATACTCTTAATAGTTGCGTTAATCTCGGACATAAATTTTTCATAAATAGATCATAAAAAGGTAAAGTAACAGCCTTTTACCTTTGGGAAAAGGTTTTCTCTATCTTTGGATGCGAGCTAACACTTTTTACAATGTTCTATTGCAGATTAGGATTAGTTTTACGTCGAAAGCACTGTAAAGCGTATTAATATAAAATATAAGTTTTATACAAAACTTTTTGTATGCTTTTGTCTATCACGGCAAATTTTATCATCATATATCCAGTTAGTTTCTTTTATTAATTTTCAAGGCAAATGAACAGTATATTATTGTACAATAAATAAAAAGTTAAGATTAAGATTAAAGTTAAAGTTAAAATGTATAATAAATAAAAAGTTAAGGTAATTTAAATTTTAAGTTATTTGGAAATAATTTATGTACTGTTTACTTTAGACTGTAGCCACAGGCGCATCCGGCGATGCAGTTTAGATAGGCGATTCGACGCGCTCTGGCGACTTGATGAGTTGCCGATACAAGTTGCTGATAAGCCGATAGACGCGATGCACTTTAAATTAGATAATGCCCATTTAGTCTGCCTTTATTCAGCTAGTCATGTTGCTCATAAAATTGTGAGGTTTCTGCATTAGTCAAACCTTTGTGACCTTTTTATGAATTTTTACTTCTATAGTCGATGTTTGAAATGGGCGATGGGTGTTGGGGTCCTAAGGTGATGGAATGGCAACCTTGCACCGGAAAGCGTTGGGTTGGTAGAGCACCAACTAGGTGCACTGACGACCTCTAAAAGGTCGCGGGGAGCCGCGAAAGAAATTTCCTACGATTTCAAATAGTGGTAGCGCAGAAATTTGTTTCTGGGGATAAAAAAGTTTTACTTTGTAACAATAAAAATTACATTGTTGGACTATTTTTGTGAATAGATTATTATAATACATATTTAATTTTTGTTATATATAAAAATCCAAGTAAATGTTAAAAATTGTTACAAGAAAAGGATGACAAGCAGCTTAGTGCATTACAGAGCGAATATTCTCTTCACTTCGCATGCCATCTCAAAGCAGCATTCTGCACTCGACCTAAAAACTTGGTTGATCCACAAACTAAGCGAATGCCTCTTGAGATATTGGTCGAGACTCTTTGGTATTAGCTTTGACCGAACGAGTCGCGCATAATGAACTACATAGTTGCTCATAGCAATAAGGCCGCCTCCGCACAACTTATATGTGAAAATAAATATTGATATTGTTAGATTTTGTATATTGGCAGAATGTGCAATAAATATACGGTTATCCTTTACGCAAAATCAGTTATAATTCTTTATTGAAGTCAACTTGTAAGGAAGTGCTTCTGAATCGTCAACTCTATTGCTGGTTCGGAAAGCTTTTCCTACCAAGAAGAGCATGAAAGATTATTTATTTATTATTTATTGCCAGTTACTTTTAGTCATTACTGTCTTGTACAGGGTCAAAGAGTAGCTATGTCCACGCATTCAATGTATAAAAAACATTAAATTTTATTTAGCTGCACTTCTGTATACTAAAAATCGTTTCAAAATTTCCCTTCCTACCACGCAATTCGCTTAAAAAGGGTTATAAAATTTTAGCTTTATGTAATATAGTTGAGACATGTATGATGGGAGCCCTAAGATAGCTTCATAACAAGATGACGAATGCCCACATAACGCGACCTGATTAATGGTCACGATAGTCCAGACTTCATGGTTGGTGAGGTCCAGCGCATAAATCAAATTGCACGACGTTAAAGGACGTGCCAATGTAGGTAGGACCTAGATTAGCTACGACATACAGAGATACGGGTTTTAACAAACAACTAGCTAATGATTGCGCATTTGATATGAAAAATGATGGAACTGTAATTTAATATTATAGTATTTTCAACCAATTTTTTGACTGGCCCGTTGGAGCAGTGGGTAGTGGTGACCCTGCCTTCAGCTCCACGGGTCGCGGGTTCGATTCCCGCCGAGGGCCAACATTTTCTATAAATGAATTTGTTGGTCTTCGAGAAAAATATATATGTATATATTCACCAGTTGTCTGTCACCCATAACACAAGTATTAAATTACTTACTTTGGGGATGGACGACCGTGTGTGTAAGTGTCCCATATATTTATTATTTATTTATTTAATTTTTGACATATACACGCCTAACTGTAGTATTTACATGTAATTTACAATTTTGTACAACTGTAATTTATGTATAATATTGAAATTAGTTAATGTTACGTCGTGTGGTATCCGGCTGAATAGAATAGTACCACCCTCATTTCTTACCGAGGTGTCGTAAAAGGCGACTAAGGTAAGTTGACCCACCGTGTGGTATCCGGTTTAGTAAAATAGACCACCCTCTTTCTTACCGAGGTGTCGTAAAAGGCAACTAAGGTAAGTCGACCCGCCGCGTGGTATCCGGCTGAGTAGAATAGGCCAACCTCAATTCTTACCAAGGTGTCGTAAAAGGCGACTAAGGTAAGTTGACCCACCGTGTGGTATCCGGTTTAGTACATAGACCACCCTCTTTCTTACCGAGGTGTCGTAAAATACGACTAAGGTAAGTTGACGTAAGGCAGGCGGCCGGTTGTAAAATATGTAGCCAAATTATGGGACAACATGTTTATGACATGTGCCGACCCCATTTGGAGTGGGATAAGGGCAGGAAGATGATGTAATTCTATTCAGCCGGATACCACACAGCGTAATATTATAGCATTTCCAACCATTTATTTAATTTCTGATATATACACGCCTATCTGTAGTATCTACAAGTTTACAATTTGGTACAACTGTAATTTATCTTTAATATTTAAATGAGTTAATCTTGTATGTATATATCCGATATTACGTATATTTCCGAATTTCGGAATCGGCTCCAACGATTTTCTTGAAATTCGGCATGTAGGGAGTTTTTGGGTAAAAAATTCGATCTAGCTAGGTTTTATTTAAAAAAACCCGTTTTATTCCCGATTTTGGGCATTAAAAAAATACTAAAATTTACATTGAATATATAAAACCTAAAACCTAAAAAAAAATGGTCCTAAAACCTGGCTATACCTAGGATCGAGCCCCACCTACCCAATAATTATTTTCTTATTTATTTTGTAAAAAATTACCGAGCAAGTCTCGGTCAATCAATTCTTCATCATTAATCAGTTCAAAGCTTACCACTGCATTTCTAAACTATACTGTCTCTAGATATCAAATTCAAATTCAAAATATTCTTTATTCAAATAAACTTGTAAACAAGTGCTTTTGAATCGTCAACTCTATTCCTGGTTCGGAAAGCTGTTCCTACCGAGAAGAGCCAGCAAGATACAAGGCGGTTGCTCTTTTAAAAATATAATTCTTAATACTATTTACATTAGTCGTAACTGTCTTGTTCAGGTTCAAAGAAAGCTATATCCACATATTCTTATCTTCTAAATAATCTTCAAGAATATAGTAGGCTTTATGTATCAGCCTCTTTTTAACAGTGTTTTTAAACTGCTGTAATGGCAAAGCTGAAATTGATTGCTTGCGGAATTTTATTATAGAATCTTAATTTTATTATCCCAACTAAATGTTTAGAATTTTGCTTTACTTTGATTCCTAGAGAGTCTTGGGGGGTGTACCGCACTCTAGCCATACGTATAAGGAAATAGAATGCACTTTGTGCGGATTGGCGAGATGGCGACAAAAGGGGTGAACACCCTCGCAGTCAGTGGTTATTAGACGGTAGAAGATTTATGGGGAGTAAAACTATGTAACTTTATAATATTAGTGTACATTATGTCATCAAGCTGTGGTAGCCCAGCGGTAACACCGTGCGGCTCGTTCGAGGAGGTCACGGGTTCAAACCCGGGCAGACACCAATGAGTTTTCTGTTAAAAACTTATGTCTTATGCAATTTATCACACGCTTTTCGGTAAAGGAAAACATCGCGAGGAACCTGCATATCTCTAGAGAATTCTGGAAATATGTGTAACCTACCAATCCGCATTGGAGCAGCGTGGTAGGTTTAAGCACCAATGCTTCGCTCTAAAAATGGAGAGAAGGAGCCTATTCACAGCAGTGGGACAGTAACAGGCCGCTACTTACTTAATGTCATCATCATTCTTCTACTCTTATCCCACTTTAAGTGTAGTCGGTCTATCACACGTAGTATGCTATCCGGTTAAATAGAATAGACCACCCTCTTTTCCTACCGAAGTGTCGTAAAAGGCGACTAAGCTAAGTTGACCCACCGTACTGTAATTGGTTGAGTAGAATACACAAACCCTCTTTCTTAGCGAGGTGTCGTAAAATACGACTAAGGTAAGTTGACGTCAGGCAGGCGGCCGGTCGTAAAATACATATACATTCTCCAGATATGCCGGTTTCCTCATGATGTTTTTCATCACCGAAAAAACGCCGTGTGGTATCCGGCTGAATAGAATAGTACCACCCTCATCTCTTACCGAGGTGTCGTAAAAGGTGACTAAGGTAAGTTGACCCACAATGTGGTATCAGGTTGAGTAAAATAGACCACCCTCATTTCTACCCGAGGAGTCGTAAAATACGACTAAGGTATGTTGACGTCAGGCAGGCGGCCGGTCGTAAAATACGTAGCCAAATCATATGACAACATGTTTGTAACATGTTGTGCCGACCCCACTTAGAGTGGGATAAGGGTGATGATGATGTTTTTCATCACCGAAAGACGTGTGATAAATCGCGTAAATTCCAACCCCGCGGGAATTAAATTGTACTATTAACCTAAACCTTCCTCAAGAATTGCGATTCTCTCTTTTTGTAAAAACCATACAAAAATACGAATAGTACATTTTGAGAAAATCGATTACATATAGATAGACACCTTATTGGGGAATTTGTTTTATAATATGAACTAGCTGTACCTACAGCTTCGCCCGCGTAAAAGTCGATGTGTCACAAATATGTAGTTTATTCAATTTACATAAAACTGTGTCGTACCATTAACCTAAACCATTCTCAAAAATTGCATTATCTTTTAGTAAAAACCGCACAAAAATCCGTTGTTTAAATTTTGAGAAAATCGATCGCATACAGACGGATAGCTTTTGTAGACTTACTTTTATAATCATCATCCTCCTGCCTCTAAGTGAGGTCGGCACAGCATGTTATAAACATGCTGTCACATGATTTGGCTGCGTTTTTACGACCGGCCGCCTGCCTGACGTCAACTTACCTTAGTTGCCTTTTACGATACCTCGGTAAGAAAAGAGGGTGGTCTATTATACTCAGCCGGATACCACACGGCGGGTTGACTTACCTTAGTCGCCTTTTACGACACCTCGGTAAGAAATGAGGGTGGTACTATTCTATTCAGTCGCATACCACACGGCGTTGACTTTCTTTTATAATATGTATACATAGATAATGTCAATTTGGGTAATAGGCGACCAGAATAATGCTACCTCATCACGTGATTGTTTCAAGATCCCTAAAGTATTTGTATTTGTAATCAGTACTCATTTCGAATTCTAATAAGCTTCAATTACTTTTTTTAAACATAATTATTGTTCGTGTGTTTCGCGGCATAAAAGTCGTACATATCTTTGGTATTTACATATAAGGGTATAAGGAGAAATTGTTGAAACGCAACTTTGCCTGATTAAATGGGTAAGCTATTACTATTAATTATTACAGGGAATAATTAAATGCAAATTTGTAATTATGTTCTACTCGATGTGTAGAGACTCGTTTGTTGCAAGGAAAGTTGGTACTTGCAAAGCTCTCCCAAAAACTAAGAAAGATTGAACTTTCGCCCACAACGCTGCTCTGAAGCCGATTGGTTTCAAATTCAAATAATTCTGTATTCAAATTAGCTTTTACAAGCACTTTCGATTCGTCAAATTACAATGAAGCTACGACTGGTTCGGAAAGGTGCTGTTACCGAGAAGAACTAACGAAACTCGGCGGTCACTCTTTTCAAAAATAACTATTACAATAATGTCTTAATTAAATAAGAACAATTTTACAACATAATCTAGTGCGTAGCTGGTCGCAATTTAAATCCAAGCTTTCTTATCATCAACATAGTCCTCAACAGTATAATAAGCTTTATGAATAAGTGTCTTTTTAATTGCCTTTTTCAACTTGTGTAAACGCAACTCCAAAAAAGATGTGGATTTGGGTGTGGATGTGAAATTTTATTATAAAAGTGTATACCGTTTCGGTATACACTAACGATTTACGAATTTTTTGAAGCCGAATCCTGGGTATTATTAATTTACATTATAATATATTACATATATCCCCGTGTGTCTTGTGTGATATTCCCAATTCACAAGAAAATCTAAAAAATCTTGAGAATTGTTAGGATGTGTGTAATCTATAATTTCGTATTGACGAGGCGTAATGCGAGTTTAAATTCCAAACTTTTCTAAAAGGATAAAGAAGGATAGGAAAAGTCAATTAGTTATTAGCGGCTTGATCTTATACTTTAACATATCCCCAGAATTACGTAGGGATATGCATACTTTTACGACATAATCCATCACCGTAAGCGCTTGATTTATTGTATATATATTTATCTATAAAATAAATTTATAAGCAAATGTATTGTATGTATGTATCGTATATGTAGAAAGCCTACTATACTGTTGAGGATTATTTAGACGATAAAAATGCGTGGATATAAATATTGTTCGACCCTGTACAAGATAGAAACAATTAAATGTAACTAGCATTAAGAATTGTATTTTTTAAAAAGAGCAACCGCCGAGTTTCTTGCTGGCTCTTCTCGGTAGGAACAGCTTTCCGAACCAGCGGTAGAGTTGACGATTCAAAAGCACTTGTTTACAAGTTTATTTGAATAAAGAATATTTTGAATTTGAATTTATTTTAAAAAAATAATTTATTTAAGAGAAGTAATAGATAATTTATTTAAGAAATAATGGGGTTTGTACCCACGAACCCTTCGAAGGCCACTCTCACCATTCGAGTTTCACGTATTTCGTGGTATTTCACAGAAATACCTTGGTAAGCTATCTGACAATTAACTTCCATAATATTTGTCGAAAACATAAATACCAACGGAGTTAAATATTATAATTATTGCAAATTACAATACGGTCTCATGGCCGAAATTATCGTAGTCACTCTTTTTATATTGCATCTTGGAAACACGAGGTAAGTGTTTCTAAGAATCGAAAAACAGCGTCGTTTTCCATGTAAACAACATATTAAATAAATTTTATGTAGTGGCATAATCATAGAAAATAAATGAAACGCAAACAACGATAGACAAGAATTATGATCATTATAATTTTTTTTTTTGCTCTTATATATGAACTTGTCTCGAGTGAGTGAAAGTCCTAAGTTTCTAACTTCCTTACCAGATATTATATTTTTTAACTTACATAAAATGCTAACATTAACAAGCTAATACTACTATACTATTGAGTAATACTTGGATGATAAAAATGCGTGGATATAGGTACTCATCGACCCTGCAATAACTAATGTAACTAGTAATAAGAATTATATTTTTAAAAGAGCAACCGCCGAGTTTTTTACTGGCACTTCTCAGTAGGAACAGCTTTCTGAACCAGCAGTAGAGTTGACGATTCAAAAGCACTTATAAAGAATCTAATAATCTTATAAAGAATCTAATAAGAATATAATCTTTATAAAGGATATTTTGAATTTTAATTAATATATCGATAGAATTAAAATAGTGATATAATATAAAAGTGGGAATTATCCGTTAAATAATAGCCGATCATAACCTATATTTAAAAAGTAGTATATTTTCACCATAATTTCTACATAAAATCAAGAATTGCTTGCATGTACATTTGACTGGTCGCCAGTGGTCGTAAACCGACTTCACCAACGACTGCAATTCGTATGCAGATGTGTAAACTACACGCGAACCTGGCCAACTAATAGTCCTGTACTCCCTCTATACTTGTGAATGTACTTATAAATATTTAAATAAACAATATTTATAACCAAAGTACTGTTAGAACATTGGAGGTACTATTAACACTTAGATGAAATATGAAATGAACCACAGTTTTGGAATAGATTAAAAAATGTACCGCTAGTATCACTCCACCAATTCCTATATGTTTGGCGCTATAACCAATCGATTTCAATAATCGAAGTTTCTTTTTTATAATACTGTAATCATAGAAAAAAATAGTAACAAAAAATTCTAAAAATTCTCTTCGCTATTAAATCATCAAATATGAACAGCAACATTTATTATTTACTCAAAATACATACCAATTATTTCTTGAGACGGTTTTAATATTTTCCCTATCCTTTTTAGCTTTAATCCTTCTTAAATCCTTAAATTAAAATATGCCAAAGCCGTGGGCATTGCTTAGTATAAATATATATTTCTGTCTGCACTCCACCGTGCTCACTGCATCCAAATGTACAGGATTATTCAATCAAGCTATCTCAATAAAGGCCGTAAGGATATCATTTTGTGGTTATTGTTAAAGACACATCGGGAATCGATAAACAGCTGTGGCCATATCATGTTACATGCAACGTCTGTATTGATCAAGATAAAAGATAGAGCTATGTAGCTTTTATATCCCACTGCTAGGTAAAAGGTCAGTTCTTTGCGTTTTAAAATGAGGGTTAAATACGAGTAGCTTGAGTCTATCACGCTGTTCCAATGTGGATTAGGGATATGCAGTTTACCACGCGACTTTTTCCTTCACCGAAGAGTGCATGATAAATTGTTATAATGAATTACGTGCATAATTTTGTAAAGAAAACTCCGGGTTTGATTCCGCGATGTCCTATTGAAATTCACAGGTTTTCCTTTCCCGTTCTTTTCCTTCCTTTTACCGCATTTATGCAGAAGCGACGAAGGTTTTGAGAAACTTATTGTGGTCGGGAACACGGAAGGAAAAAGATCACGAGGTCGTTCCCCAACAAGATGGACTCTAAATTTCATAAGAGAGGCAATGGATCGAAACAGATGGAGACACATCATCAACGCCAGACACAACCCTGATGCTGACAACGATCCATAGACATGAGGGACCGACATTAGAGAGAGAGATCTTTCACCAAGGCTGATATCGGTCGAATTAACTTTTGATAAGACGTTTTCTGTTTCGCATCAAAAAAGCACCACCAATTTACTCTAAACTAAATTGCCTATTGGTCATTTGCTTGGAAAGCACTCTTTGTAATTTGGATATAAAATATTTTATCCCACCTTTATCCCACTCTAAGTGGGGGTCCTACCAACATGCATTAACCATGTTACATGATTTGGCTGAGTATTTTACGGCCTGCCTGACAACAACCTTAAGTCAACTTACCTTAGTCGCCTTTTGCGATACCACGGTAAGAAATGAAGTTGGCCTATCCACTCGGCCAGATACTACATGGTGGGTTAACTTACCTTAATCGCCTTCTACGACGCCTGGGTAAGAAATGAGGGTGGTATTCTATTTAGCATGACACCAAACGGCGGGAAAATATAAATACGAGAAGTTAGTATTGTATCAAAGCTTCAAATAGCCAAGAAAACTCCAATTTAAAGCTAACTAGCTAGCTGTTGCTAGCATAGTTGTAACTATAACAAAAACAGTGAGGTGGTCAGATTTTAATAGGTGCGAGTCCGGTATACCCACTAAGGTGCCTATAACGGGTTTCCTGATTCTCTTATGTGTTTAAAAAGACGAAACAAGTATACGTAAAAGCGCATGTCACTGAGCAACGCCCCATCAATGGGCGATCAAATCCATTTTAAACATTACTACGACATATAAACGTATAAAGAGCGCTCTTTATTCGTGTCTCTGTTAAAAACAATAAAAGTTAGATAAATCCGTTTCTTGAGCTGTATTTGTTGCACGATATCGCAGTTTACACATCGCGTGAATATTATATCGATAAAGGCGATCGTAAAGTTTCAATTTAAATGTTTCTGCTTAGTGTTTTTGTTGTCGAACGCTACCTGGTATGCACTGAGATTTGTGACCATTTGTCAGGTCTTATTATGGATAGTTCAGTTCAATTTAAAAACTATATAAATCAAAGGGGAGTTTCATAAAATACGTTTTCTTACAAGGGAAGAGCCCCCTCTTCCCTTGTAAGCAAAGGGGGGGTTGTCTTGCCGAGCGTGACAGGGGGTGGGGGGTCTACGGCAACGTGACGTTTGCCGTTCATTAAAATATGGTAAGCAATCGCCAGCGGCTCCGCCCGCGTGAAAAGATTAAAACCGTAATTTAGTCTTTTCATAATCATAGCTAGACATATGCTGTCGCGGATTTTTATTTAGAAATTTTAGAGGCGAACAAATTTTTAATACATGATTTTTGAACAACTATTACCGTTTACTCAGCGCACGCAAGGAAAGCTTTAATTTTTGCCGTTTTCGTACTATATTTTATTGCTGCTCCTCTCCTATTTATCTTAGCATGATGTTATATAGCATATAGCCTTCCTCGATAAATAGACTATCTTACACAAAAATAATTTTTCAAATCGATCCAATATTTCCTGAGATTATCGCGTTGAAACAATCAAACAAACAAACTTTTCAGCTTTATATATTAGAATAGATTAATATCAGAACATGCAAAAAGTGTATATATCACACGACTAATACAGCATTTACTAAAGCATTTAAAAAAAACATCTGACACGTGAAGATGAAGTAGTTCGGCGTATACGACCAAAATGATGAAGAAGGCCGTATTTTTGAAGATGAATATTTCGGCGAATTTACAAAATCCTTGGACTTTTGATTAATAGAAATATTATTATCTTGATCACTTAAAAAGTTTTTTTTTATTTATTGTAATTTTATTATAAAAAATCCATTTTACCTGACTACGGGTAGTTTTCATCTGGTCGGTAAATTTTGTTTTAATTACCATTAAAAACAATTTATGTTATTGCTAAATTTTAGTGCAAATTCAAAAATCGATTTCGTTTCGATCAAGAAACATCATTAAATATATTTCAGATAATTAGTTTATTTTTATTAATTAAATTTTTATTACAAAACTTTTATTTGGGATTGAAATCGCGTTAAGGAGATTAAATCTGGAGTTGTAAAAATCGACCCTGAGTATAGGAAACATAAAATATCAATAAACATTAATTTTTATATAAAATCTTAGAACAAGGGAAACCAATTAGCGGCAATTTACCGTAAATGGCGTATAAACGAAATATGACAGCTTTATTATTTAAAAATAAAAATAATGTTAAATATAATATTAATTGTTAAATAAAAATAATGTTAAATAATAAAATAACGCATTAATCAGGTTTATATGCAATCTCGAGAATTGCGGTTTCTATTATGATTTATGACATTTTACGCCGTATGGTATCCCGCTGAATAGAATAGTACCACCCTCATTTCTTACCGAGGTGTCGTAAAAGGCAACTAAGGTAAGTTGCCAAATCATATGACAAATATTTGTAACATGTTGTGCCGACCCCACTTAAGAGTGGGATAAGGGCATAAGGATGATGATTATGATTTATGATATTTTAGCTAAAAATTATTAAGTTGACATCAGGCAGGTGGCTGGTGGTAAAATACTTAAGCCATGTTTATAACATGTTGTGCCGACCACACTAAGAGCGGGACAAGGGCAGAAGAATGATAATAATGATTACCAACACGTAATTAGAAACGCGTATGTCTTGGCCGTTATTGAAGAAGAAGAAGAAGACAAATAAATTTATTGGGTCACACCATTATAGAAGTAGAAACAAGAAAAAAATAATAAGATTAATACATAACAAACAAACTATTATAAATCAATATATAAACAAAAATCAAATATTATGAATGTGACGTAAAAAAGATCACCACTCAGACTATTTTGGGGGGAGTTGCCCCCAAAACTGATTTTCACTGGCTCCTTTAAATCGTGCAAAGTTATTGTTAAATTATTGCTAATCACAATTCAAATGTTCACACATTAGGGTAAAGGAAGTTGTTCTCAAATTTGCATTAGCATCACCCACACACATTGCAACATTGTCTTGTTGAGACCCCGATTCGTTGACAAAGGAAATTCCTTAGCTGGACCGACATATCCATTAAGAGCCGGAGGGGCTTAGTGATTTATGAAATAATTTGTTAGACAAATTGTACTTATGAATAACTTAAGACATTGTAATTGCCGTGACTAAAACACTCCTTTAACTGAACCACGTTACAAAGTTGCTTAGACTCGGCGGAAACAAGATTCAATACGCCATAAGTAAACGGTGCATAACTATGTCAACGTTTAAAACTAATATTTATCCTACAATTATAGAATGACTTGTTATTGTAGTAAAATCTGTTATTAAGTCTAGACAGGATAGAGATTTTAAAACGGTATGAAAATATTATATTTATTCAAAGCGTAAATCATACTTTCATACTAATGATAGGTCTACTGGAAAGTTCTGTTTGTTTTTAGAATGAAACCAAAGAAATCCTGCATGTATAAGCTATGAGAATGATTTTGCTTCAAAAATATAGAGTGGACTATCCGTTTTTATACCCGATCTATGGAGGATTCGTAAAAACACAAGCACAAACCTCTAACACAGCTACCACAATACACAATAATGGACTATCACAAACTCAACAATTGTTTTGCCCCGCATTGAAAGCATCATCAGAAGATAGACTCAACGATAAAATCGTTAAGCTTGAGATTTATCTGGTATGAAAACAGCTAGTCCACTTCATATTTAGCTTTATAGATACTGATTATAGCTAAAAAAAAATATTACTTTTGTATTATTGATCTCCGCAAAGTAACGCCTAATTATAAATAAGGAGAATAAGGTGATAACAAGACAGTTTTGGCAGCCTCGACCGTTCTATCACGCTATACCAGTAATATTATAAATGCGAAAGTTTGTGACTATGAATGTATGTTTGTTACAATTTCACAGCGAATATGAACCAATATGAATGAAATTTGGCACAACTATTCCTTATATACCGGATTAACATATAGGCTATAGAAATCCTGTTAATTATACAGGAATAGGATGACATCAAAAAGCGCCATCTATTATCAACCTATCACACAAGAACAGTCCACGCGAAAGCAGTCTCAGGTAAAAGATAGTCTTCAATATTTAAATGAGTTAATCTTGTATATATATTTTCAGAATCTCGGCAACGGCTCTAACGATTTTCATAAAATTCAGCATGTAGGTGGTTTAGGGGGGAGAGACGGTATCGATCTAGCTTGGTTACATTAAAAAAAACGCCTTTTTATCCCTGTTTTCGGGTACTGAAAAAATGCTAAAATCTTGTAGGTATGTTGCAACATGCGGACAATAGGCGGACTTATGTAGTCAAAAATACCCTGGATCGAGCCCCACCTGGCCAATTTTTTTTTAAATTCATCTTTTTAATTCTTTTAAAAAAATTATCAAGCAAGCTTCGGTCAACCAGGTACTGTCCCTTAAAGTCCCATCCGACATATTACGACATGTAAACGACGCGCGGCGTGCTCCGTACAAACACCACTCAAGCACGGTCGAGTGGCGCGACGCTGTTTATTATTCCCTTACTCACATTGTCAACAGCTAATTATGCAGGCCCAAGTTAAAGGCACACACTTCCTTTGAAGCTTTCCTTTTTTTTATCTGCATAAAAAAAATCAACGAGGGCATCCATTGATTTGCGGTCTATTGATTTGAAATCACTTTACTGTATGGCACTCGAGTAGTATTTCTTTTGAAATATTACTGACGTCGGGTCCCCGGTAAATGGCATTCTCTAACAAGCGGCTACACCTGAATGGAAGTACTTAACTATAATTGCATTCAAATCTAGTAAATCATAGAGAGCACAGCGACCCATAGTTTAAAAGCTTCTCTATTTCTATTATGCCGGGTACTTAACAGTGAGTTAAAGGAGGCTTAATGCGACGAGATTTTTTTTAGAAACCACAAGGGGAAGTTATGGATTACGCTATAGACTATAGAGCATTTTAAAATGTTATATTCGATGTGTACGTATTACGGATATAGATACGAAATTCTTTATAAACTATATACTTATTTTATAAAAAATAGGACTAGTACAATACACTTAGCAATAATATAAAGATGAAAATTTTGATTTACGGGAAACTAAAAAATTACGGTATTATAATGTGGTAGCAACGTATAGATTATATGAAAACATAAGAATCTTGTCATATAAACAAAAACAAATGAAACAAGTCGACTTAAAAAAGCTTTTAACAAAATTTTATGTCCTTTCATGCCCTACAGTTAACCGTTGAGGAGTTTCCTCTTTTGGATCCAATTCTGGCAGCAGCATCAGGTCACGCTTATCACAAACTTGCATTGTCATCGGGTCTAAACCATTATATAAAATTTCAGCTCAATCGGGCACCGGGAAGTGGGTTAAATTTAACTTGCAAGAATTATCCTTCACATACATAAATTGAAATTTAAATAAAAGCTTTTAAAATAACAGCTCTTGAAACTTAACATTACGTAAATTAAAAAAAAAAGAATAGAAAATTATTTTATATTTTAATTAAATTAATAGTAGCAGGTTGTAATTTTTTACAAAAATAAAAAAAAAGAAATAAAATAATTATGTAGTTGGGGATCGATGTATTTATATTTCTCGAGACTGTTCGTTACCCGAATAGGCTACGCTGACTTGAAAGTTTAGGTATGGCAAGAATTCAATTAAATATAAATTTAAGTATTTTTTAATGCCCAAAAATAAGGATAAAACGATTTATTTTACATAAAATCTAGCTAGATCGATTTTCCTCCCCAAAAACCTGACAAGCTGAATTTCAGTAAAATCGTTGGAGCCGTTTCAGAGGTTCCAAAAATATACATATTATATCTTTAATATTTAAATGAGTTAATCTCATTTAAATATTAAAAAAAAATGCTTTTACAAGATAAAAGCATTTTTACAAGATAATAGCATTTTTACAAGATAAAAGCATTTTACAAGATTCGTTCGAAGGAGATTTCGTTCTCACCGTGTCGATAAATCACGCTAAGATGAACAGGAAAGGCCGGAAAAAAAAGATTGCGGAAACAGCAAAATTAAAATAAATACACCGTCCAGGCGAAGGCACGGGCACAGCTAGTTTATAGTATATTTATAAAATAATATGCATGAAAATCAGTAGTACCTTTAAAGAGGGTATATCGAATATTCAGTAGCAGTATTGACACAACACTCATTGTTCGCTGAACAAACTGATGGGAAAGGCATGGTATAAATAAATAAATAAATAAATAAATATATGGGACACTTACACACACGGTCGTCCGTCCCCAAAGTAAGTAACTTAATACTTGTGTTATGGTAGACAGACAACTGGTGAATATATACTTATATATTTTTTAAATACATACTTAAATACAAATATACACCCAGGCTCAAAGACCAACAAATTCATTTTTAGAAAATGTTGGCCCTCGGCGGGAATCGAACCCGCGACCCGCGGAGCTGAAGGCAGAGTCACTACCCACTGCTCCAACGGGTCAGTCAAAGGGTATAAGAGGTAGTGTGCATATTTAATTTTGTGTAAGTAACTACTACACTTCTTGTATACACAAAATCTAGATATTAGAGTCAGAGTTTACTTATAAATGATTATTAGTGGCCTTTAAGTTATAAAGAAATAATTATTTTTAATGCCTAAAGATAAATGGTACACTCGATTTATTACGCGTCAAATTCAATGTTTACACTTCATAATGCAATGTGTTTTTCCTTGTGTTTTCTTTCCGAGAATTTATTTACATAAAGTTGATATAAACTTTGATAGTGCCAAATTTAATAAATATTAGTGTAAGGAAAGCTTTAAATTAAGTGTAAGAGATATGCTTATACGTAAAGTATATTACAAAATTAAAGATTATTTGGACGACAAAAGTGCTTAGATTTAAAAATCCTTTCAGATTCATACAATACTAAGGTATAATAATGTAAAGTTTAAAATGTTTAAAAGAGTGGTCGCCGTTTCTTGCTGGTTCTTCTCAATAAGAGCAACTTTCCTAACCACTTGTAGCTTCATTAATCATATTGATCCTCTACGATTCAAAAGTGCGGAATAGTCGTTAAAGGGTGACAGATAGACATTCGCATTAACAATATTAGTATTTATTAATATTTCTATAACTAAAAATGAGAAACGATATCCTATTTTTTTTCAGCAATAACAAAACCAGACATAAACATTTTGTCTCCCATCATTACCTAAGCAGGCAAGCAGTATATTGACTTAATAATAACGGGTTTTCAGTGCTAACTTTATCTCACAGATGTTCCGAAATGATAGTAACCGCAAGAAACACGTGAGAGTAGTGTGTAACCATCCCTTTTTAGGCCTCTCTCTACTCATTCATCATCTCTAGTCAGACGTATCCATCGACATTCATATTTAACACTCGTTTGGTCACATGATTTTCATCCCTCCTTATTATATGCCCATATCATTATAATTATATAATTCTCGTCATTTCTAAAAAGACATAAATTTCAGACTTTCCCTTATAGACCTATTTCGTATTTCATCCAGTCTTGTCACACCACAAATCCACTTTAACATTCTCATCTCATTTGCATGCACTTTTCTTTCATTCGTTTTCATTACACAGCATTTCGATCCATACAATACGACAGGCCTTATGACAGTTTTATAAATTTTTCCCTTAACGTTAAGAGTAATTCGGGGATCACATATTGTTACTGAAACCTACCGCCATATCCTGCATTAATTCTTTTAGCCACATCTCAATTTAATTAACCGTCGTTTTGAAAAAGCCAACCAAGGTACCGGAAATCAGAGCAGACTGGCAAAATTTTCCCATCCAAGCGGATCGGGGAGAAATTGGAGATCCCTGTCATCTAATATCTAGCATAAATTACTTATAATCTCCGCTGGGTACGGTAAACCGCAATTTGTTGGTCGTGATTATTGTAATATGAGTTTTATGGTCGATGCGGTAAGGGTTAATAGTACATACTCGGTAAGGCCGCGTGCAAGATAATGACATACAATCCATACATGTCCCGTGGTTGTTCCTCATTGGCAATGAAATATGATGTGTGAAGCGTGTACATACAATGTTGCTGTACTTCCAGGGCTGGTGAAAGTTGGAATTTTTAAAATTAATTAACATTATTTTGCTATATTCCGCAATTAAAGAAAATCTATGTATTGCTAAAAGTAGATTACAGCAGGATTCTTATACCGTATGCACTATAAAGCAGCACTGCACACATTCACTATTACAGTCTCAACAATTGTTTCGCGCCGTAACCGAAGCATCATCAGGCGATAACGTCTATGCCAAAATAGCAAAGCACCTTAGCTATGAAAAGAAATAAACAAATATTTGAAACACACACAGTTGCCTCAAAGTTAATACTTGTGTTATGGTTGACAGGCAACTGGTAAATATATCTTATATATAAAATTCTCGTGTCACAATGTTATTTACCACATACTCTTCGGAAACGGCTTAAACGATTTTTATGAAATTTAAAAAAAATATCCAAAAAGACGGGAGTTTTGCCATCATTAAGATAGGAACTGGCTTCTCAAAGCAGCAGAACTAATACAAAAATTATGTAAAGTGATCCCGATAGCCAGAAATTTGATGGATATTACTTAATAACGCTAGAACTGTTTTATCGGCTCTCTTAAACGGCCGGTCCATAATTTGCTATAATTACGGACACGTATCGATCGTGATGATGGATCGAGACAATCTACCTGATTGTAGCCCTCAGCCCTGCCGTTGTCTGACGTGCGACAAATAACTAAATTGCCCACGCAGTGCGAAGCAATAACTGTGAAATTGCAGTGCAAATTATATCGTATTACTAGTCAAACCTAGGATTTGATGGCCAAAGCAATCAAGCGACCTTTACCAATGGATACGACAAGACAAGACTAGGCAAATTCGCTATTCGTTATAATCGGCGAGTGCTCATCCTTCCTTATGTAAATTTTACCATATGCTGTCCAAATGAACTTGTATTTTTTTTTTTATGGAATAGGAGAGCAAACGAGCATGCGGTGCACCTCAAGTGATCACCGCCGCCCACGACCTCTCGCAGGGCGAGTGTGTTGCTGTCCTTTAAAAAGGTGGAAAATACGCTTTTTGAAGGTACATATATCGTACCGATCCGGGAACACCGCTAACGGGAGATCGTTCCATAAAATGGTGGTACGCGGAATGAAATTATTTGAAAACCGCACTGTGGTGGATCGCCACGCATCCAGATGGAGAGGATGATATTTTAATCTGTGACGTACAGTGCGGTTGTATGCTTTGGATTTAACAAGATCACGAGTCAGGAAGTATAGACGGGCTGCTTTCGGCGTCAGGTGTTCCGATATATAAATAGGAGTGTCCATAGCAGTCGGGATCCTCAAATGCTGGGCACATAATTTTGATTTGCTTTTTATATTAATAAGCTTAAACATTTTTATCAATCCTATTTTCATAGACGTAGAAGATGTCTCAACGACGATTGAATTGTTTTTTTTTCTTTCTTTCCTCGGACTCGATAGATGTCTTTTATTCCAGTTTTTTCAATTTTATACCCTACGTTATTCGAAAGACTCTCAGTGAGGTCTTCTTTCGTTTCATTAATTTGTATGGGCACATTCTTGAGTTCAAAATTACATTTTCTGGTTGCTCTCTGCAATTCCTCAATTCGTTCCTCCAGTACAGCAGTATACTGCTGATCTTCCTTAATTTTTACCTCCAGCAACTCAATTCTCTTTTTAAATTTTACGTTTTGAGCTGTGAGGTAGGATACCGAATTCTCAATGTTAAGATTGGTTTGTTGTATATCTTTTTGGGTACTTATAATTTTATGAAGTTCCTTAGATTGAGCGGAAAACAGAGCAGTTATCATACATTTTATTTCATTGATCATGTCATCGATATCTCTAGCTCTTTTACTGCGAAACGCCATATAGTTCGGGGTTGTTTTGTCGTTCTATATATAAGGGAAAATATACACTGGTCTTATTCTTAACACAATGTCAACTGTTTGACATAGGTTTATTCAGGAGATTTCTACCCAATACATCTGCTGATCTAGCGGTAAGTCTATTACTACTTATCATTGCGCTGCCAAAATGCCGCTTGATTTACATGATTCAAAATGAGTTCGAAATAAAAAACTTAATTTAAATATTCAATGGATGTTTTAACATTAACAATGACAAATGATAGCTGTCTAAAAATTCCTAAAGCGAGTACACAAGTTGTGCATCACATGAAGTAAACGTTACTCATTCCTTCACTAGAGATCTTATCGGGAACATTAAGGATTCGTGATATGAGAGCTGATTCGTGCGTCTGAGAACTGTCACAGTGTCGTGCCGGCAGTACGTCAAAGTCGGACCCGAGATGGACACTCGTTTAAATATGTACGTCACGTATAATTTTCCATTACCTCAGACATGTTGCTTTTGCTTGCGGTAATCAAACTGTTTTTTTTCTAATCGTACAGTGGTGGTCGGATCATAAGTCACAGTTAGACAAAATGTCTTATTTTGAGTATTCTTTAATTCAGGTCTCATTATAGAAGTAGGACTATGTTTAAGCCGGCAAATACGTAAGATGTTTCTCAATCACATAGAAAATAAGAGTAAAGCAACAGCATGTTGCTTTTCCACTACCAAGTTTTCTCTCACCGTTTTGAAGACAAGGGTTAGAAATTTAAACTATCAGGGTGGTTGCAAATATCGCAGGATTTCTACAAAGATATTCAGAATTCCTAATTCTCTTTACTGAAAAGCGGGTATATATCGACGTAAGTTTTAATAGACACACTCATTGCCCGAGGTCGAACCTAAACCCTTTTAAAGATTGACACGGTCTCACCATTCGACTATCAACTTATAACACCATTATATATCTGCAATTCTTTATATCCAACTTTTATATCCAGAGATTAACAAAAGCCTATAAGTTCTGTGATATTGTTAGTAGCGTTATCGATAAATTGCAACCAGTGGCGATTTGAAAAGGTAAGGAATAATGAATGGGTCCAAATCATGAAGACATCAGCGTCCCAGCGCAGTCGCTACTTCACCCATAACACAAGTATTAAGTTACTTACTTTGGGGACGGACAACCGTCCCAACAAGTGTCCCATATATTTATTTATTTATTTAAAGAGAGACGGTTGGATTGTGTGAAGTATGACATGCATATAAAAAGGAGTAGCGACAGAGTTGACGAGGGATAGGAGATAACGGAAGAGAGAAACATGTAGTGCAGACCCTACTTAGAGTGGGATAGCGGCAGGAGAATCATGAGTTTTTCCTTTATAGATATATTAACATTCCTTTTATGTAATGGAATTTCACATCGGTAGTTTCTTTAAACATTTATACTGACGTACTGGTAAACACTGAACTTATCTTATTTAATCTGTGGACATAAACATAAGTTGTGATAGAAATCGTAGTTGTAAAATGTTACATCAGGAATCCTAATATGGTGAAAGTGCTTATTTACTTTAAGTAAAGAGGATAAAGTTTATTCAAGGTGTACTTTGCGAGTACCTAATGATCCTTATCCAAACTCGTTATATGAAATGTACGCATCTTTCAACTATCAATTCTTTTATAATATTTTCAACATATTTATGGATAAAGATTGTTACAGCTATGACTTGTAACACGAGCCGCTGTTAATTTGCGGATTTTATTACATGTTTTGTTTTCTAATAGCTTTTCTCTAGATTATACAAAACTATTCAGTGTGCATTAAACTTGCCTACTTGAAACCAAATATTGTGAATAGTTAAATATTTATTAGTTAAATTAATTTTAAGAAAAATATTACATAAGTTGTTCCACTATCAATGCATAGCACGAGTAGGTATATAATTTTTTTTTTCCTATTATAAAGTACATCACAATGGAAGTATTTTATTGTAGTCACAATCTAGCTTTAAGGCTAATAAGCAACTTAATTTTAACCTAAACTGACTGATCTGAATGACTGACTGACTGACGAAATAACTTATCTTAGTCTTTCTTACTATAGGAGACATTTCGTTCTTGTATTTTTTTTAGTAGCACTAATACTACACTACACTATCACTATATTACACTAACTCAAAAGGCTTTGTAGAGTATATAAATGAATACATATTATAATACTAAGTCAACCATCGCGTCCGTCTCTAAAATTAATAAACGTATGTTCATGCGATTTTCACCAAATGACAGTGATTTAGTAGTATAGTTTATTTATTATTAATTTATAAAATTATGCGTTACTTTGCGGAGGTTCATAATACAAAATGTAATGAAAATATTATTTTGCTATAATTCGCGATAAAATGTTATTATTAATAAGAAAACTTAAAAAAAGAAAGATTTTATCGCTCGTTATGGCGGATATAATATTTTCTATAGAAAATAATATTTTCATTACTTTTATATTTGTTTTTTTTACATACATATAGGTATATTAAAATGTGATTACTCTGTATTATTAGTATAAGTTGTATATATAAGTATGTACAGTGATATTTTATATAATTGTGTATATATTAACAAATATATATAGTTTTATTAGCACCATCCCACGTTCACCAAATAAAATAACATCATAATACGTTTCATTAGGAACGTTGTTATAATGAACACAAAAAAGTGGTAGCAAGCACATGCCCTTAACGTCACTGTCTGGACACAATTTAATGGCAGCCCGTCATTCGTCCAAGTCTAATGCGAAACGTCGAAAAAAAAGTACGCAAATTGTTTTAAATGGGCAGGTAGGCCCACGCCCGGCTGACCTACAGACGGGCGGGCACTGCGAAAAAAATAAATCCTCTTATGGCGTCTGTACACTTTCGGCGAAACATGTGCGACGATTTGAGGCATGGGTGACCAAAATTCTTAGCAGGCGGGCCAAAGTCTAGAGATGAGATTTACTTGCGGGCCGCACAACAATTTTTTCTTCTAATAATTTATAGAAATAGACGTTACTTTGCGGAGATCTATAATACGTGCACAGACCACGACAAAATCGCAAAGCTTTGCGTAGTTGGGTTTTGAGTAGTATAGTGCTTGTGTATTGTGGTGGCAGTGGTGGAGGTTTGTGCATGTGTTTTTACGAATCCTGCATTTATCAGGTATGAAATCGGATTGTCCACTCTACATTTAGCATTATATATGTTTTCTATTATACTTCATCGCGGATTATATCAAATTAATTTTATTATTACTTTTGAATTTTTTCTTTATATAAGGAAAAAAAACTGTTTTTTGAATAAGATTAAAAATATTTAGAATCAAATAGCAATATAAATAAGCAATAATAAATTTTAGTAAAACATCTAACTTTATTACTCAAAACTAAGTGCGTCAGTGTTGATATCCATAGATGTAGCTACTAGTACACAGTTTTCCTAATGTTCATCAGTGATTCGCGATCTCATTTGACTAATGATCAGTGACGCGCTTAAATTCAGCTTAGCGTTGTGATTGTTAGTGTAGTGAGATATGATACTAACTACGTACTACTTTTGGTGGTAGGTGTACTCGTACATTAAAAGAAAAGAAAGGTGTGCATAATGCTGTGCGGGCGACAAATAGACCCAGCGCGACACGGTTTGGCCACCTATGGTTTACACTGTAGCTCGAGGTTCGCCTCGATATGACTCGATTTGTCTCGTCAGCTCCCACTCTCGAGACCCGTGCCCTTATGTGTCCGAGTCAAAAGGTCTCGCACCGCCTCGCACTATCGGCGAACTCGTCTCCGTTCACTTTTGACAGCGTACATGGTCACTCAGAGCATATTCAAATTCAAATTCAAAATATTCTAATAATAATAAACTTGTAAACAAGTGCTTTTGAATCGTCAACTCTACTGCTGGTTCGGAAAGCTCTACCGAGAAGTGCCAGCAAGAAACTCGGCGGTTGCTCTTTTAAAAATTAATCTTCTTTTAATTCTTAATACTAGTTACATTTCGTAATTCCTGACTTCTACAGTTTCGAAGAGAGCTATATCCACACATTCTTATCAACCAAATAATCTTCAAAAGTATTGTAGGCTTTCTGTAGCAGCCTCTTTATGACAGTGTTTTTAAACTGCTGTAAAGGCAAAGCATACATGTCTCAACCGAGGTGCCGCGGCTGAGACATACCGAGTGCTCTCGGGCGAAAGTGTACAGACAGCATTAGGGTTACACGGGTAAAGATAAAATAAATATGGCATTTATAAATCAATTACGACGTAATGTGTTTTCGATATAACGTGAAAAATACATAAAAAAAAGTTAGCTGATATCATATATAGCTTAGATTTTATTATACGGATTTTATGGATACTGAAATATATTAAGCGACTAAATTTTGGAAAATCAGACTAATTTTATTTGGAACTAATTTTTACAATTAGGCTTTATTTCGTCGAGGTATATAAAACAAAAATAAAATAGTATTATTTTGATATAATCCGCGATTAGAAATTAATAAGCGAGGAGCTAGTTAATTATACTGACTGAACATTAATTTTGCTATTCATGTTAAATATTTATGTTACATGTGCCCCAATCATCATCCTCCTGCTCTTATCCCACTCTAAGTGGGGTTGGCACAACATGTTATAAACATATTGTCACATGATTTGGCTACGTATTTTACAACCGGCCGCCTGCCTGATGTCAACTTACTTAAGTCGTATTTAACGACACCTCGGTCTATTCTACTTAAGCAGATACCACGGCAGGTCGTCTTACCTTAGTCGCCTTTCACGACACCCCGGTAAGAAATGAGGGTGGTCAAGCCTACTCAGCCGGATACGATACAGCGGGTCCACTTACCTAAGTCGTCTTTTACGACATTTCGGTAAGAAATAAGTTTTGTCTATTCTAGTCAGCCGGATACCACATGTGCCCCAATATATCCTCTAAAAAGATCGTAATAAATCACGAGAGAACCTAAACTTGATCGGTAAGAAATGGGGGTGGTTTATTCTACTCAACCGGATACCACACGGCAGTCGCTTTTTGAGACACCTTGGAAAGAAATGAGGGTGGTCTATTCTACTCACCTGAGTATTTATACATACAACATGTGCCCCAATATATGTGCCAAAAAGATTTAAGTCAGTCAGAGAACCTAAATTTGATCGAATCGTTTCGCGATTACCCCAATTTTTTGTATTCAAATTTTTGTACAAAAAAATTGAATATATTCTTCAGGTGAACTAATTAGTCCCGTCGAACCATAATGGAGATATAATAATTCATCGCGTTAGTTTTTTTGAACGTTAGATGATGGACGACTTTATACTATACTTGTAATATCCCGCGGTTTCACCCGCGTAATTTTAATTTTTTTTACACACTACATTTTTTATAACAGATCCCTTTTTTTTTCAAAATGTTATATAGCCTATCATCATCATCTTTCTGCCATTATCCCACTCTAAGTGGGGTCGGCACAAAATGTTATAAACATGTTCTCACATGATTTGGCTACGTATTTTACGACCGGCCGCCTGGCTGACATCAACTTACCATAGTCGTATTTTACAACACCTCAGTAAGAAAGAGGGTGGTCTATTCTACTCAGCCGGACAGCATACGGCGCGTCGACTTACCTTATTCGCCTTTTACGACACCTCGGTAAGAAATGAGGGTGGTACTATTTTATTCCGCCGGATACCACAAGGCGTAATGTTACATAGCCTATGTTGCTCAGTAAAGATGCAGCTTTCCAATGGAGAAAGAATTTTTGAAATCGGTCCAGTAGCTTTTGTGTGAAAACATTACAAACAAACATACAAATTTTTCCTCTTTATATCATTAGTATAGACTATACTAGCTGAGCTAGCGGCTTCACCCGCATGAAAATGATTACCTATATCACAAAGTTTTGCCCCTAAACATAAGCCCCTTGTTTTGAACATAAAAGTAGTTATTGTGAGTTAACCATAAGAGATAGAGGTATACTGTCGCAGACACTTTAGTAGTATTTTTGTAGATCTATAATTCTCTAGTATATTACTTCAATGTATCTTTGCCGGTTTACGCGGCACACGCGAGTATAGCTCCCAGCAGACCAATTTTTTTTACAATCTCAAAGTTTAAATTGTAGGTGTAAATTATTTTACATAAGACGGCAATTTACTAATAACCTGACTAACCTAAACCTTCCGGAAGAATTGCACTATTTTTTACTAAAAATTCTACAAAAATCCAAAACCAACAAAAAATGTTGGCTTCTTCCTCGGCAGAAATCGAACCCAAAACTCATAAACAGGCGGTACAGGGTCACTGCAACCTGTCAATGGGTCAGCCAAAACATTAAATTGAACATATTATATTGACCGACGACCATTCAACATTTTGCAATATATATAGAGTTGCGAAACGTAATGACAGAGTGTAGGGTATATTTATCGTACCTGCTGCTTGTTTTAGTCCCCTGATCCTGTCCTTCGAGCGGCCAATTACAATTTAAGTAGGTAATTGAGACTTAGCAATGCAATACTAAGCTGTGGTAGCCCAGCGGTATCACCGTGCGCCTCTTTCGAGAAGGTCTAGGGTTCAAACCCCGGGCAGGCACCAATGAGTTTTCTAGTAAAACTTATGTGTCTCATTGATAATAGAAATTCATCACACGCTTTTCGGTGAAGGAAAACATTGTGAGGAAACCTGCATATTTATAGAGAATTCTGGGGATATGTGTAACCTACCAATCCGCGTGGTAGGTCTTAGATCCAATTCTTCTCTCCAAAAAAAAAAAAAACGGAGAGATGAGGCCTATTCCCAGCAGTGCGATAGTAACAGGCCGTTACTTTTTTTTAATGCAATACTATGCATTCATACTAATATTATAAACTAGCTGTGCCTGCAGCTTGGCTCGCACGGACATCAGTATGTCACAATATTTTTCCCGAATTGAAATTTCGAACATAAAAGTAGTTATCGTGAGTTAATTATAAGATTTTTTGAATAACTATAACCGTTTACTCAGCGCACGCAAGGAAAGCTTTAAATTTTGCCTGTTTCATCCTATTTTAAATTGCTGCTCCTCTCCTATTCATCATAGCGTGATGCTATACAGCCTTCCTCAATAAATGGACTATCTTACACTTAAAGAATTTTTCAAATCGGTCCAGTAGTTCCTGAGATTACTGCGTTCAAAGAATCAAACAATCAAAAATCAAATTTCTAATATGCCGTATGGTATCCAGCTGAGTAGAATAGACTACCCTCATTTCTTACCGAGGTGTCGAAAAAATATAGCAGGCGGCCGGTCGTAAATTACGAAGCCGAATCATGTGACAACATGTTTATAACATGTTGTGCCTACCCCACTCAAGAGTGGGATAAGGACAGGAGAATGATGATAAGCAACTAGATGCGCCATTGGCTTCACCCGCGTGAAAATCAGTGTCAAATTTTTTTCCCGCTGAAACGCTTATACTGGCACAAACAAAGTCAAAGGTTACACTAGTAAATATTGCACATATACATATATTGAAAACTTACAGCGGTACGGTAGATAGTTAAGTTATTATACTACGTTAGAACAGCCAAATTAAATGTGCCCATCGAAAAACAGAGCAAATGAGGTTACCTTTATGACTCTCTGTTTTATGTGATCAGAAAAATAGAAGTATGGGCCTCTTATTGTGCACTGGAACTCAATGGCGTACTTTGTGAATAATAAATATATGTAGATAGTGATAGCTTATAAGGTATATTTAACTCACAGGCTCCTGGTCTCCCTGACTATCCTTGCCGAGTCCCTCGCCCTTCGACCAGCCCATTTTCTCTAACAATTTGAAGCCTTTGTTCTCTGGTGCTATAAACCTGTCGGAAAAGAGTTGCCAGTTAGATGTTTTGCCAACGTAAGATCGCGTCGAGTGCTTTACAAGTTCATATGCAAGTAGTAATAAGAATTATATTTTTAAAAGAGCAACCGCCGAGTTTCTTGCTGGCTCTTTTCGGTAGGAACAGGTTTCCGAACCAGCAGTAGAGTTGATGATTCAAAAGTAGATGTTTACAAGTTTATTTGAATAAAGAATATTTTAAATTTGAATTTATGATTATATTTAGTCACAACACCAACGTAACATCGCGTACACAAGCGTTTTACTAGTTCATATGTTCATATTTCTTAGTTACCAATGTAACATTGCGTGCACAAGTGTTTTACAAGTTCATAGTTCTTAGTTATCAAAGTAACATTGCGTGCACAAGTGTTTTAAAAGTTCATATGTTCATATTTCTTAATTCGTAACATTGCGTGCACAAGTGTTTTACAAATCCATATGTTCATATTTCTTAGTAACCAACGCAACATTGAATGCACAAGTGCCCTACAAGTTCATATGATCATATTTTTTAGTCACCAACGTAACATTGAATGCACAAGTGCCTTACAAGTTCATATGATCATATTTTTTAGTCACCAACGTAATATTGCGTGCACAAGTGTTTTACAAGCTCATATGAGATGTCACTCAATTTAATAATGTTACTTTAATTTTGGTATGTGTGGAGCGTTAAAATCAAATATACTGTGCATCGATTATCTAATAAAAGGAAAGTATCGGCTTATTACTGTTGTTGCTCCACATATAATTACTCTTACTGTTTTGGAGATAAAAACTTACGTGTTGATGTCACTGCTCTGCGTCTTCTCTGAGTGATGTGATGACCCGACCTTCTCTCTTCTCGCTTGTGCTCTATCGTTGTAAGCTGTCTCCTCTATCTCTAACGGCTTTGGCGCGTATTTGTTCTTCAAACGGGCTAACTCGAGTTGATGTTGCTTCTTCACGCTGCATGTACGTGTGTATGCGACTTGCTTTTCTTTCTCTTGAGCTATAAAATAAAAGCCTATTATTGACTACCTATTATAAGTGGGGCACGATTAGTACAGTATAATTGATTTTTAATGGCAAGTATCATACTTAACGAGGGGAAAAAGAAGTTACAATAAAATTACTTTGCTGATTGTTATTTGATTGTGTTGTTGTTTGATTTCGTGGGGCCTATCCTCCTGATGATGCTTCGGTTACGGGGCGAAATGATCGTAGAGGTTGTGGTAGTGAGTGTGTGTAGTGCTTTGTATGGAGTGTTGGTGTTGGCGGCGTCTTGTGATACGTGTGGCTTGTCCTGCATGTATGTGGTATGTAATTGCTGCCTGCTTCATACACTTAGCATTGCATGTATTCTCTTAACAAACGCGGATTACAGCAAAGTAATTTTATTCTATCTTCTGTACTTTGGAGTTCCGCAAAGTAACGCCTACTTCTATAGAGGGGACAAAGTATAAGAAAGTTCAGGTTTGTAAAACGTATGGAACAATTACTTGAAAAGTGGAGTTTTTCGTATGAAAGTCAGTTCTGACCTAAAGAAAACTCGATAGGACTATAAGATGTTTTTCCATCCTTGAAAGGTTAAGTATTTTACCTTTATTTATCTTGATCAGACAAATAGCACATCTATTCGTGGTGAGATGTCTAATATATTTTTTCTTTTAAACTATCGGGAGTATGCAAATATGGTGTGCGCTGTGATGTTTTGTGTGCTAAATTAATTTATCTGTTATGGAAAATATTACATTTTAAGTTTACTAATTTTCCAATACTAAGATGAAAATGTTTAATTTTTTAGTTACCATTAAGTTCGTTATTCTATTCTTTTCAATATGCCGTGTGGTATCCGGCTGAATAGAATAGTACCACCCTCATTTCTTACTGAGGTGTCGTAAAAGGCGACTAAGGTAAGTCGACCCGGCGTGTGGTATCCGGCTGAGTAGAATAGATCACCCTCATTTCTTACTGAGGTGTCGTAAAAGGCGACTAAGGTAAGTTGACGCACCGTGTGGTATCCGGTTGAGTAAAATAGACCATCCTCTTTCTTACCGAGGTGTCGTAAAATACGACTACGGTAAGTTGACGTCAGGTAGGCGGCCGGTTGTAAAAAATGAAGCCAAACCATGTGACAACATGTTTGTTGTGCCGACCCCACTTAGAGTGGGATAAGGGCAGGAGGATGATTCTATTCTTTTCAATCACACATATTAAACACACACACATTGTAAACTAAGCGAACAATTCTTACTTTCCAGTATGAGTCCCGGCTCGCAGTGACCGCACGTGTCATTTCCCGCGTGAATGTGACAAAGCAATTTTGTCACACCCAATTGGATTGTGCTGCCATGGACGACCTACACAAATAAAATTACTTTAGTGCTCTTAATCTATATTTTGGTTCGGAAATAGTTGTAGAAGTTCAAGGAATGTTTGAGAGGTCAGAAAATATGAAGACATGCTTAAGGCAACACTTTTATTTTCCTATACAAACTGTTCGTATCTGTCCAACAGAGTGGGTTAAGAAATTAAATATTAAGCGAGAAAGATAGACTGTGGAATATTAAAAGACCAGTAAGTAACATGCTCATTCAAGGCGGTACGAAGTTCGTCGAATCAGGTAGTCAGGCAGGCCAGAGTATTACCAAAAAAGCACTTAGAAACAAAATAAATTCTACCCTTATGACTTATCACGGAATGCAAACAACAGTGTGCTTAGTGCGAGTTTTTTTAACCTACGCAATTACCTATACAAATTGGCGTTACGCCTTAGCGTAACGCCAATTTGTATGGCGCGGCGATTATTATATTTTGCTCTTGCAGCGTCATACAAATTGTCTAATGATCTTGATCGAGTATGTTGAAAAATTCACACAACGCACGCTGTTCCCATTGTATCAAAAGAATATGGTCACGCATGAGATTTCAATAGAAAGCAAAGCGTGGTTAAATGACGCGACTATGACATATTTAACAGTTAGTCCAAGGGTGTTTGTACAAGAGGAAGTCTAACAGTTGCGTCCATTATAGCAAAGTGCAAGATGTGCAAGTAAGATGTCATGGTTACGTAATGAGGAGGTATGAAAGTTATAAGTTATGGGTATTTATGATTCTATTATAAAATTCCGCAATAAATTTTAGTTTTGCCATTACAGCAGTTTAAAAACACTATTAATAAAAGGCTAATACAGAAAGCCTACTATACTATTGAGGAATACTTGGATGATAAAAATGCGTGGATGTAGCAGCTCTTCGACCCTGTACAAGACAGTAATAACTAATGTAACTAGTAATAAGAATTATATTTTTAAAAGAGCAACCGCCGAGTTTCTTGCTGGCTCTTCTCGGTAGGAACAGTTTTCCGAACCAGCAGTAGAGTTGAAGATTCAAAAGCACTTGTTTACAAGTTTATTTGAATAAACAATATTTTGAATTTGAATATTTGACCAAACGAGTGTTGAATGTGAATGGATATTTGACTAGGGGGAGGCCTAATAAGATATGGTTCGATTTGAAGTATGACATGCATGTAAAAGGCCAGAGTTGACGAATGGAGAGATAAGAATAGGAAAACATGTTGTGACACCACTTAGAGCAGGACATTTAGAAACGCTTGCTTGCTGGCTCTTCTCGGTCGAAGCAGATTTAACCAGCAGTAAAATTGACGAATAAACAGCACTAGTTTGCAAGTTTACTTGAATAATGAATATTTTGAAAATACATTGTTAAAGGATATTTACCTCAATCGGGGAACTAATCTGTTGGCTCCTAGACATGCGGGTACCATTGAGTAGGGTGCCATTTTTTGAGCCCAAATCAATAGCGAAGTATGCTCGTTTATCCATATCGTATTTAATGTCTAGGTGATTCTGCAGAAAAAAAAGGAATTTATACTTTTGATTCATTTTTTTTCAAATAACATTTTTTATTTATGCACTTTTTTTTAAAATCGTGTTTAGTTTGTAAGTGGGATGTATAGAGTACTAATATTAAAATCGTTGTAACTATATAAATATATATTGTATTCTCCGTAGATTTCTTTTACATTTGACTGGCCCGTTGGCGCAGTGGGTGATCCTTCCTTCAGTCAGCTCTGCGGATCGCGGGTTCGATTCCCGCCGAGGGCCAACATATTCTATAAATGAATTTGTTGGTCTTTGAGTCTGGGTGTATATTTGTATTTAAGTTCGTATTTATAAATATATAAGTATATATTCACCAGTTGTCTGTCTAAAATAACACAAGTATTACGTTACTTAATTTGGGGATGGACGACCGTGTGTGTAAGTGTCCCATATATTTATTTATTTAAGTCATGGTCAGTTTATAAGTGGGATGTATAGAGTAGTAATATGAAAATCGTATAACTATATACATGTTTATTGTACTCTCTGTATATTGCATTGGCCTCTTATTTAAAATCAAATCAGAAACCGTTTTATTTATAACGTAGCATTAAACAGTAGAAATAGATTACAGTAAAAGTTAGAGGAAGAACTCTCCACCACTCAGCTTAAGTTGAGTGTACGTCAATGATTTTCAAAGGCGATTGTTCTTTAAATCTAAATCTTAGTCTAAAGATAGTAAAAAACGAAATAAGTAAATTTACAAATAAATGAGAGATATGCTGGAGAGTATTAAATCTATTAATATTTACTTTTAACTGATGTAGTTGTACCACCAGCGGTAGGTTTTTTCAAGGGAATTTCACAAGAATTTAAGTAAATTAATTATTATTTTTCTATATATTATGACGTGCAACTGTCAAGAGACGACCATGGGTTCAAATCCCTATAAATAAAGTTCCAAGTATCCAAATAAATAAAGTTTTTCTTATTCTTATTCTTAAATCCCGGCAGACACCAATGAGTTTTTTATTAAAACTTTGTGCGGATTCGCGAGATGGCGACACAAAGGGTGAACATCCTCGCAGTCAGTGGTTATTAGACGGTAGACGATTTATGGGGAGTAAAACTATGTAACTTTATAATATATGTTTACATAATGTCATCAAGCTGTGGTAGCCCAGCGGTAACACCGTGCGACTCTTTCGAGGAGTGTGAGTAGTACTTATATATTATGACTTATTATTAAAAATGTGCATACCCTCGAAACATTGTGTTCTTTTAGGATTATAGAATGGTGGTCCCCTTCTCTGCCAACTGTACCTCCGTCTTTAGTGATAAGGTACAGAGTGCCAACCTTTAGTTTCGGCAAGTTTGTTTCCCGGACGATAATACGCATGCATGGCGGATGATGTTTGGCGAATGATTCTGAAACAATAAAGGTATTTATAAATTAATGATTTAACCGCCGATTGGATATCGCCGTGTGGTATCCGGCTAAATAGAATAGATAACCCTCATTTCTTACTGTTGTGTCGCAAAAGGCGACTAAGGAAAATTGACTCACCGTGTGCTGTACGGTTGAGTAGAGAATAGACCACACTCATTTCTTTCCGAGGTATCATAAAGGGCGGCTTAGGTAAGCTGACCCGCCGTGTGGTATCCGGCTGAGTAAAATAGACCATTCTCATTTCTTACCGAGGTGTCGCAAAAGGCGACTATGGTCATTTGACGTCAGGCAGGGGGCCGTTCGTAAAATACGTAGCCAAATCACGTGACAACATGTTTATAATATATATGTGACGACCCCACCGGTTTATTCTCATAATTGTAAATATTTATTTATATTATTGACTAGCAATCGCCAGCGGCTCCGACCGCGTGGATAGATTAAAACCGTAATATACTATTTTGATAACCATAATAATGGTTAAAACGAGTTAACCTTAGACATATGCTGTCGCGAACTTTCATTTAGAACTTTTACACAGGATCAATTTTGTAATACATGATTTTTGGATAACTTTCACCGTTTACTCAGCGCACGCAAGGAAAGCTTTAAAGACGTTTTCATAATATTTTTTATTTCTGCTCCTCTCATATTCATCTCAGCGTGATGTTGTATAGCTTATAGCCTTCCTCGATAAATGGACTATCTAACACTCAAAGAATATTTCAGCTTATATGTTAGTCATCATCATCATTCTCCTACCCTTATCCCACTCTAAGTGGGGTCGGCACAATATGTCTTCTTCCATTCTCCTCTATCATTCGTCAATTCTGGTGCCACTCCTTTAACATGCATATCATTTTTCATACAATCCATCCATTTTTTCGGCCTCCCCTTAGCCATACATCCATCCACATACATATTTAAAACTCTTTTGGTGACATGATTATCATCCCTCCTCATTACATGACCATACCAACTTAGTCTTGCACTTCTCATCTTTTTTAGTATAGATAAAATTTTTGGAGATCGCCTTTTACCATCATCACTTGCAGTGGATGTGCTTGCATTAGATATAGCATCCATCGAGGCCTCGCTTTCAGTTTCACTGCATTCGCCATCTTCCAACTCCTTATCCGATTTCTCAGCTTCCACATTTTCTTTAACATCATTTGAATTATCTTCGTTAGTGACTTCCATTTTTTCATCTTGATCGTCTTTTTTCACTGATATTCGTTCCTCTTTCTTCTTCTTTGAGTCTTTAGTGATTTTCCTACGTTTCGACTTAGTTTCACCATCTTCTTCCTGTAAGATAACATTTGAGACGTTGGTATTCGGAAGCTACTTCTTATTCTATTTACCTAAGGCAGATGTGCCTCGTAGTGAAACCTGATTCAATTTTTTCGTTAGGTTTTCTATATCATCAGATTGGGGTGCCTGAAATCAAAAATGAACAAGGTTAGAGATTATTTTCATACATAAATTAAAACATTTTACAGTATTTGTAAAGTAAGTTGACAATAAGGCAGTTGTAAAAACTGGTAAACGTAACAACATGTTTAAAACATGTGCCAACCTCCTTAACTGTATAAACCTTAAGTATTTTATCACGAATTATATATAAAGATTGATTTTTTTCCCCAAAATCCCCTACATGCTGAATTTCAGGAACATCGTTGGAGCCGTTTCCGAGATTACAAATTTTTTTTTTATATACATATACACAAAAGATTAATACATTTCGATTTTAAAGATTAATATTACAATATATATAATATATGTATTTATATTATATACAAATTTAATTTTTTGTAATTATATTTTTCATACCTTTCTATGTTCATGAGACTTTAAAGTTTGACATTTTGCACTTTTGTCAGGATATGAATGAAAGACAAAAGTCTTTTTTTCATCAGAATAATAATAGTAACATCCTGTATTTGTGTGATAGTAAAGGCCAATTTCCTGTAAAAGAAAAACCATTGTTTCTTAAGTATAATTGCAAATATAATCAAATCAGTAAATATTAACATTTTTTTGCTAGCCAAATACTTTTCTAATATAGAGCATACACTCACAAGGACTCTCTCATGCAAATTGGAAAATTAAATCCCAAGAATTCTCTAACCATATGTTTCATCACAATGTTTTAACTATATATAATCAATGTTAATTAAGCATCTTTAAAGGATATGATATAAGGGTGAAATATAAACCATACATATTTACATAATCTAAATAGGCCATTCCAGCTTTTTACAAAAAAATTTTTTTTACAAAATTTTATGTTATTCTTGCCAATTATTTATCTTTGCACTAAGTTATTATCAGCATTAAATCTGGCTCTTACATTGAAAAATACAATTAAATAAGTAATCTACTAACATCAAGAATGTCTAACAAGTTATTCAGTAAAGTAGTATAATGTTATTTTAGAATTAGAGATAAGCTTACCTATATTGATGTGTGTGGCACACTTATAATTACTTACAATTTATTATTTAATTCCTAACTTAGAACTATTAGAATTTTCTTAACTTGCTCTGTGATAGTGATTTAGATAACAACTAAATACCTTTGTTCTATTGGGAGAAAAATTTACCATGCCATTTACTTCTGCAGTAAAGAAAATTCAGGAACAAATAGATTGATTTCTTATTTCTTGAGAAGTAGATAAATATATAGAAAAAAATAGAAATATTCCATAAAATATAGAAAAAACTTGTTCTAAGTTCAATAACTTACAGAATTATAGTAATAACCAGTTTTATAGTCATAGTACATTCCTGCTGACTCAACATACACCATACCAGTCTCTTGCAAAGCATTTTGAGCAACTTCCTTAACTTGTTCTGCAATACTTTTCTTACTATCACCATCATCTGGTGTGTCCCAAGCTGTTGAAATTCCATTACTTTCTCCATCATTTGATGTTTTATTTTGTTGATTTTCAACACAATCAGTATTTAAAACGTTGGTAGTTTCTCTTATATTATTACATAGTAACTTATCTGATATATCTTCATTTGTAGTCTGTGTACAGGAATCTTGTTTGTCGTGTTTATTCTCTATATTTTCTAGATCGATTTCTATTTTTAAATCTGCTATAGGGTCAGTTTGAGTATACGAAGAGGTTATCTTACAAAGGTCCTAAAAAGAAATTTCAACTATTAACTGATAGCCTGTTTTTTTAAAAATAATTTTTTTTTTAAATGTGTTACCGTTTTAAGTTGCCGTCTTAGTCGGCACAATAAAACATTTTTAATTTTAATACGTTCTCTCATTTTCAGAATCAATTTTAAGATTTCGGGCCTATATTTTAAAGATTGACGAAGTCGTGTTAAATTGAATCGTTTAAGATGTTTTGGGCACTGGTCACTGTTTGTAATTGAAGACTTATTCATTATTCTTTTTATGTCTTTAAGATATTGTGGATTTAAATTTGTTTATTTTCCAAATTCTCAGAAACGAATTAGGATTTAGGATCTTTTGACATTGACAACTGATATAACTGTCAGAAGTCAAACGACAAACAGTGTGGTCATTTAAAAATTTATGAAATTGACTGGATATTACCACCTAACTTTTAACGATTTTGAAAACTTGCTGAACTTTTCTTAAGTAAATTTGTATTTATTAGCTCACTTTATTTGGTAGCTCACATCTATAGAATAATACTCTCATAAACAATACTGAGATGTGTGAATTACTATTGCATTAGTTGATTCAAATACAAATTCTCCACCCGGCAGAATTTTCAGTAACTTGACCTATCAATAATTTAAATAATACTATTTCTTAAAAGGAATTCTATGCTTAAAAAAGTAAAGTACATCATTTTTTTTTAATTCAGTGGACTAGACGATCACTGAAAACGAAATAAATAAAACTAGTAAATCACTAGACCATTTTATTAAATTAGAAAAAAAAAACTCAATAATTACATAAATTATGTGCGTTTTGATGAATGGTGTTTGATCAAAATAGCTTTATCATATAATAATTGAAATTAAAATAAAATGGTACGGCTTTGTGTGGACATTATTAAGTACAACTACTTAGAAATGAACAGAATAATAATATTAAAAAGAAACATTCGGTTGTTCTATAAAATTGTATAAGGCTAAAAAGATCTATAAATGCAAAATTCTAAATGAGTATATAATAGACAAAAAAATACATCCAAAGGAAAAGTTATTATATAGCTCATTTCGTTTTAAGTCCCTATCGTTTACATAATTTGATTATTCTTACGCCTATGGTAATAATTAGACAAGTACAAAATGATACTTTATTCTTAAAAAATATCTATTCGTAGCCTAAAACTAAAGTCAGTTGTATAACACATGTTATTATAATATACACGCCAGCTAATTGAATAATTGTCAACAACCCACGTTTTATACTTATAAAATTTATGCAGTGTGAAAGCGTTTTTAATTTACAAACAGACAGACCGTACCGAGGTTCACAGTACAATAATAATTATAAAAATACATTGCTATAAACTGTGATGACAAAACTCTATTAAATGCTAAAATATATTCCACATGTACAAGGCATTAGTTATGTGTACTTTTACATTCAGTATTGAATAGATTTTCTTTCATCGCCAATTATAGCAAAATATTCTTATCATTTCTTTAACTTTTAATTTATCTGATGGCTAATAAGTGTAAGGATATAACAAAAGCTATTGTACACAAATTTTTAAATAAATCAAATTGAATATATATTTATAATTTTATAACTCAAAGTTGCCATAGCACAGGTTCAGCATACAACTGTAACTTTCACTCCATTAAATACGCTACTACCTAGGGATGTGATATGGAGTAGAAAAATCGATTAATAAATAATTGTTTCTTTTTATTTCAATTTAAAATAAATCGATTTTTGAATAGTTTTTTTTCTGACTATTTGACAAATTGCCTTTTTAATATTAATAATCAATTTCAATAAAGGCGATTTAAAGTGGACATCTACCCAGAAATAACAGATGCGCTGCTTGTGAAATTCGATTAAAATGTGTAATTTGGCTACATTGGTTCCATCCAACAATGCCTATCTTATCTTAAAAAACAAAAAAAAGTAATAAAGAAAAAGATGATAATTAAAATAATCGATTTTTGATGAAAAATTGACGATTATTAAAAAACGATTATTTAAAAAAAATAATCGATTCTTTTTTCACATCGCTACTACGACCTCATCTGAAATGTTTCTAAATGTAATTTATCTATCTATGAATTTGTATACAAAAGCTGATGTGACGTTCATAACGAACTCTTAAATCCAAAAAACTCCTTAACGGAGCATATATAAAGCCTTAAGTGAAAGGCAAAATGTCGAATCACATTAACATTGATAAAAACACGTGTGCTCAAGTCTTCACAATCTCTCTAACACAACATTGTGTTCTACAGTTTACTACACACATTACCTATAATATTTTGTGTGGAAGAACTACACTAAAGGCTAATGTTACAATTAGATATGTTTATTAAAAGTACATCATTATTTAACAAATTTTAAACAATGGCACGCAATTAGCCAACACGCATAAACTGTTTTTGGTCTAGCCTTATATATTATGTAATTTAGATGATTCCGTTGTATTTACCATACCATTATAGCTTGAAACAGCAGTTGAAAATTTTTATTTTTAATGCAATTACATCTTACTACATATATGTATATTATTGCCGCAATCGCATGCCATTACATACATATTATGTAATGGCATGCGATTAAATATGTCCTTTAATTTTTACTATAAACTCGTAATTTAAATTCGCTGTTATATAAAGATATTAACGGTTATCTTTAATAACAGATAATTATGATCAATTACTGGTAACATTTTTAAACTGTGGTGTAATACACAATACAATACTTCTATATATCGCTCATGGGCTGCAATAGTGGCACAACTCAAAAAACTTATGTTTTGAGATAAAAAAAAATGGCTTTAAACATTTAATTGCTACGGCCAATGCATAAAAAATGCTTTATTTTGTTTAAACGAACGGCTTATTATTGAATTATGAGTTATTGAGAATATTGCTGCTGAAAATAATGTGTATTTTAACTACACTTATTTCTTGTCCAAAAAACCTGTTTTAGCCTGTTTTGACCTGTTGTCTCACTATTGCAGCCCGAACAATATAAAAGTAATTACTTAGTTTAGTTTTTTTACTGCAGTTTCAAAACGTAATATATTGTAAACACACCATCTACTAATAATATTCGACTATTCGTAAAACATTCTAGTTGTATTTATTTTGAGGTTTTCGATTCATTAACATCTCAATAACGCGGTATTTCATCTACACTTCAAACTACTAAGTCATCACTTAAATTACAAGAAATTCGTAGTCACTTATAATTGTGCACAATTCCTTTAAGTCGATATGAGGTTCGTTTAAGTTATCTTAATTTTATATATTTTTTTTTCTTAATAAATGCATTTTTAATTAACACCTTTTCTTAAATGTAAATGATCGAATTAATGTATAAATCGAGTTGTTGAAAACATATGCGTCGACTAGTTTTCTTATGAACGAATATATGATATAATTTGTTTGCCCGTTTGGCTGTATGTTTATAGACGTAGAGAAAGATGAGATATGATTTTTATAGACAACATTCAATTAAAAAAGTCGTTTGTTTGTCATATAAATTCATTGATGTACCTTTTTTTTTCTTAACGTAAATTATACCCGGTATATGTGCAATATGGCTATGAACGGTTCAAAACAATAATAATTTATTTAATGCTTTTATTTATTGACCCATTGATGAATTTTCGACTCACGAATTATCCGTTTTTTAATACTAAAATAAAAATGTTTATTTCATTTTTAAGGTTAGCAACACCACTATCGGTTTTTGAATTAACGATAAGCCTAACAGCTGGACGGGACGCTGTTTCAATAGGCTATATAGGTGTCCCATAAATTTATGAAATATTACTACTAAACTTGAAAGAAGATTCCTAAGATTGAGGAATCACCGTAGACAAGAAAGAATTATTTTTTAAATTATTTTGGTTCGATTAACCATGGATATGGACGATATATGAATTGGCAATACTGTATCGAGTCTGATCTCAAATTATCGCAAGTTGTATGCAATTCGGTATAGTAGATAAGCTCTCAGCTACGTCTATATTAACTGTGTAAACGGGTTTCTACACTAAAGGGGGTTTTACAGTTTTATGGCGGTACATATGGAGGGGGTTTTCTGTATGTGGGTGTGGCTTTTGGGCGAGGGGGGGTACGAGAAGCGGCGAAGGGAGGTGGGGGGCGATATGGTGCGTCATCCCCTGCTCGATATTCAGGCGCGGGGGGAAGTAGTGGCGGTTTCTCTTCTCTCATGATAACGGGGCTTTTATCCGCTGGTTCTGCTTCCGCTCTCTCCTCCAACTCATCTTGGAATATGACTGGAATTCCTTTAGACCGGAACGCTTGACGTTCCTCTTCGTCACCAACGCTCATCTTACCTGTTTATTATCAAAGTATTGCTTTAATATTTTAGTACAGATATGTATGGTCTTTCTTAAAGAATGACCTGCATTTGAAACAGAGTGAAACATCTATGTTTAGGGAAAGTTATTTGAATGTATATCAATCTTATCTTACTTTTTACTAATATTATAAATGCGAAAGTTTGTGAGTATGGATGTATTTGTTACTCTTTCACGGCGAATACGCTGAATCAATAGCGGTAAAAATTTGGCACAATTATCCCTTATACACCGGAATAACATGTAGGCTATAGAAAATCCTGTTAATTCTACAGGAATAGGATGACATTGAAGAGCGCCATCTATTATCAACCTTTCACAAGACAACACGGACGTTGCGGGTAAAAGTTAGTAAACCATATAACGCCTTTAATGTTATTGTTGCGAAATTATAGTTGAAATATTAATTCAAAACAAATTTGTTTTAATATAGTTTAATCTACTTATAAAAGTGTAAAAGTAAGTAAATGGTATTTCTAGTAAAATACGATGATTTTGAATTCTCTCTTTTATCATAAATGAAAAAAAGTGGCGCAATCGTGACGTAACGTCTCATGATTTAGTCATGCGTCTATATTATGGACTTGGAAAATTAGTTGTTTATAGGTACCTTTACACAATACAAGGGACATCCTTAATGGAAGATTCTGTGCTACTATATTTAGCGCTTGCATAGTAATTCACTAATAAAACAAATGTGCAGGTGTAGATTCATTAGAACACAAAGAAAGGTGCAAATTTGGATATATTGTTCGTAAGCATCACATTCTATAAGAGCGAAATCTAATTAGGTCTAAATTGAGGTGCTATGATAAATATTAATAACAATTCACCTTTTTCGTGTCAAGAATTTGCATCCGCTATAGTTAAAATACTTGAGTATTAATAAAAATTATGAAGATTTGATGTTAAATAGAATCTATGAATAGTTTAGATGATAAAGTTAGTTAGCTACAAACTTACGATTTTTAAGTAAATAACTGTCAACTCAGTACAAAATATCTCTCACATAACTTTAAATAATCATATTATACTATTTTCTATTTGGTATTAAGTTATTATTATTTTAAATACATATATCATTACGCTGAATAACACAGAATATCATAGTTTTATTTTTATACTTATTTTTGGGAAAAAAAAGTTATTCAGTTACAATTGATGTTGAAATTGATTAAGGAGTCGACTACACACTATGCAGTATTTTCAACTATAGTAACAAATTACATTTTTTCACATTTTTTAAATATCACAGATAATTTTTTGCAGATGTTTCATCACGTTATTTTCTTTCACCGTAAATTATGTAAAACATGATGTATTCATTATTATCAATTAAACACACAAGTTTTAATTTCAATGTAATAAGCGCCAATTACGTGCGCCTATACTAGATTTTTGATAATCTTTGAGCGTAGACTTCTTCTTCTAAACATCGAGTAGGGGGAACTGTAAGTGATAGTGACGTAATAAATAATGAAAGGGAAGACGAAACTCGTATATTTCATCTTTGTCTAATCACACATAAAAAAGAGACAGATAGATGCCGTCTCATTTGCTTTTTCTTAATTGTAATAGGGCACATTTTAAGCTGGCTTTCCTGCTCTAGTATTATAATTGTATGGAATTAAAAGAGTACTTAAGCAATAAAAATTTTCTTTCATCGTTTACGTGTTAATTTAGTCCCAACAAAATAACACAAAGTTAAACACTAAATATACACAATACAATAAATATACACTAAATATATATTTCTAGGTCACTGGAAAAGAGGAATAAAATTTCATTGAGTTACTGGAAAAGAAGAATACAATTCCCCGTTTTAACGTTATTGGAAAAGAAGAATACAATTCCATTTTTTTTTACGTTACTGGAAAAGTATTTTTATTAACTTACCAGTTCTCCGCCTTCTATAAAGTACGCACGCAATGATGCCCGCAACAACGATCATACAAACGATCACGACCGCCGGTATCACGAACGTCACCAAATAGTCAGAATATTCTGGACTGGCGTTTGTAGCCTTATTCTGCAAGTTAGGACCAGGCTGGGCTGGTACCATTGATTTAGGCATCTTAGTGTTCTGTTCGGCACACAGCCCTAGAGGGATGAGACGAATCGACATAACTTTAAGGTCTTTATCGAACACTTGGTCCACGTGTTCTTTGAGATTCCCTCCAACAGAACCGCGTTCGTCGACGATGATCATTCTTCGTAGTTCTTCGATTTCGCGTTTCGGACATCTGTCCATTGGAAGACTGGTATTGTACCTGCGAAGGAGTTTATATTGTTTAACCGATATCGATACTAAAATGTTTTACTAATAAAATACGTAACTTTACATATGTATTATTAAATTTTTATTCATTACAAAGTGCCTTAGCCTTCAATAATATACTGTTTTCCTAATCGGTTCCCTAAAGAAAAAGGCGTTTTTTATCCTATACGTTACCCTATCCTATATGCTAAGCATTGAATTAAAAGGCATTGTTGATCCATTTGAAAACGTAACAAATAGATTCTTGCATTTCTAATATTAGTATATTAAATAAATATATATTATTTGTAAAGTTAGTTCTAACTAAAGTGAAATTCAGCGTCAGTTTATACCATATTAATATTGTAAATGCGAAAATCTGTCTTTCTGTCTGTTAAGCTTTCACAGATAATCCGCTAAAGCAATATAGATAAAATTTGATACAAATAAAGCTTATACATTGATAAAACGCGACTAAGGTAAGTTGACCCGCCGTGTGGTGTCCAGCTGAGTAGAACAGACCACCCTCATTTTTTACCGAGGTATCGTAAAGGACGACTAAGGTAATTTAACCCGCCGTGTGGTATCTGGCTGAATAGAATACTACCACCCTCTTTTCTTACCGAGGTGTCGTAAAAGGCGACTAAGGTAAGTTGATGTCAGGCAGGCGACCGGTCGTAAAATACGTAGCCAAATCATATAACAACATGTTTGTAACTTGTTATGCCGACCCCACTTAGAGTGGGATAAGGGCAGGAAGATGATGAACAAAAAGCCAATATACTAAATAATTGAGGGTATTTTAAGACAAATCAAGTCAACAACAGGCGTTTTACGAGTAATTATATAAAAACTTACCAACTGATTGTAGTAGGATTTTCAGTGATACTCTCTATCCTAATGTTGTCAGTTTCCTCTTGTCCAAACAGAGCTGCGAGCTTCTCGACGACCTTGCGTTTATTGCTAGCGCTGTCCACCAGGTTGGGCGACGGGTCCATGGTCATTTGGAACTCCACGGTTGGACGGATTGTGGGCGCCTTCGCTACTTCTACTATTAAGCTATCGTAAGCGCTCTTTTTGCTAGAATCTTCGGCGATCTAAAGCAGATGTCAAGGAAACGAATTTGATTTTAAAATAATTATCAACTCAATAATATTAATATTTTAAAATTTTAATTTATATTATTCTTTTGCCGCGTGGTATCCGGCTGAGAAGAATAGACCACCCTCGTTTCTTACCAAGGTGTTGTATATAGCGACTAAGGTAAGTTGACGTCAGTCCTAAAAAGTAGCTAAATCATGTAACAATATATTTGAATCATGTTGTTCCGATCCCACTTAGAGTAGGATAAGGGCAAGAAGATGATGACAAATTTACTGTCATCTTTTTATTTATATTGTCATAATAAATTTTAAATGTAAAGAATAACGTGAGTAAAAGTACATGATAAGCAGTCCGGCCATTAATTGCCTAAAGATAACCTAGAGATTGTCTGAAAATCTCATTAAATAAGGTCCAGCCGTTTCGGAATCTATGAGGAAAATACACACCTAACCTACTTCTTAAAAGAAGAAGATATGCATTGAATGTAACTCGCAGTAAATTACTTTGAATCTTGAATGTCTTCCATTAAATTGTATAACTCACGAGTCGAATAAATAAGTGACATATACAGAATATCACATAGAATTACAGTATCGTGCAAGATATCTCTTTATGAACTTACCAGTTGATATTCCACACTTCCTTGGTCTGAAGATGAGGGGACTCCGTAGAATTCTTGATTGCGAGCATCGAACTGCAACCAGTTCCCTGCTGGGATTTCGGAGCGATCGCTGTATCGGAGAGAGAGCGCTAGATTACGGGTACCACCATCTTCTGGGTCGAAGAACGTATCCTGTAATAGAAAATGTATATAAGAATGTATTATGACTTATATTATTCGCTATAATTTGTATAAATAAGCAAGCACATTTATATAGTAATTTGTTAAACCTCCATCATTTACTTTGCCTCCGAACAAACAGTCAAATAAATATATAAATATATGGGACACTTACACACACGGTCATCCGTCCCCAAAGTAAGTAACTTAATACTTGTGTTATGGTAGACAGACAACTGGTGAATATATACATATATATTTTTTAAATACATACTTAAATACAAATATACACCCAGGCTCAAAGACCGACAAATTCATTTTAAAGAAAATGTTGGTCCTCGGCGGGAATCGAACCCGCGACCCGTGGAGCCGAAGGCAGGGTCACTACCCACTGCTCCAACTAGCCAGTCAAAATAAACAAACTCTTCAGCATTATATATTAGTATAGAAAATTTTGTCCCTTGACGCGAATCGATGGAGTCGCAGTACTGAAGGCAGAATCACTGCCAGTTACGCCAATATCTGGTATATTCAAATCCCTGCAAAGTAACGGCTAATATTAATTAAAAAGCAAGAATAATGACTCACCTCAGGCACTTTATATACTAGAAGGTGTCCAACTGTAGCAGTGACGTGGTCGACTTGGTTCCTCGTAACGGGCGGATAGGTGTCAGGGGCGGTAGTTGCCGTTACAGGCTCGCCCGAACATCTTCCAGTACCATGCCATTTAACATCAGATATTTTGAGTTCAGGGGACATTGCCCGAGCTAAACCAGCAGATGGACTGCCGTGTTCGGTATCTGATTCCATGATCTGTGTTAATAATTAATCTTATTATTTTGCTTGTAAATATATTTCCATACGTAATTAAAATTCGGTGCATTGGCACCTTACACATAATGTCACACTACATTTTACCTTCTTCTTACATTTCGGGCTTTCGAGCCGGATCCAAAATGGAAAAGAAGTGTTACCTGTTCCAAACTTATTATAATACTAATGGAAGATGATTACTAATGCTATGCTGCTATAAACTAATGCTACTAAAACTATAAATGCAGGGGCGAGACTCATCACTTCGAAGAAAAAGAAAACACTAGCTTTGCCAATAGTTCCTAGCGTGATGTCCTAAATGGCATTGAAGTAAGAATTACGATGTTCCAATATTAGATTTTTAATCAAATTATTATGACTGATGTCGATTAAGTAAGCCAACAATAAAAATTTATCTTTCTTCAAATGTATTATTGTGGCGTATAAAATTATGTAAAAATTAACCAATATTTGAGGTTGATATTGCATGTAAGAAATTAATAACTTATAATACAACAAAACTTAATGAGGTAACTTAGGTCTCCCCAATAATTGGATAGGAACGGATAGCGATATTACTTTTTACTTTTATTATAAAAGTCAATATGATTCTGTAACTCTATTTAATATATAATGAATAAAGTAAATATGGAGAGAAAGGGCACTAACCTTCATGAGTCTGTTAATATCGTCCGTAGGACACGCAGAATCCTTGGGCAGTGTGTCGTTAGTCCAAACGAATTCGCACATATCACCAGTTTGCGTCGCATTGAGCACTATCAAATGGTCCATGTCCGTGTCCCGGAAGAGATTCACTATACCCTCCAATGCACGTATTTGCCAATCGATGGCGTTATCAAATTGTTTGAGGAGTTTAAACTGCATGATGAATTGGTGATTGATTGTCCGGCCGCTTTTATGTTGTTGCACCGTTATATCAAGGGGCCCTCTTGCTACGAGTCCTTCGCTATCCTGCGCTTCTACTATGAAGTTCCAGCGAGACACGTGCGCTTCTAAAGGCCTGGAGGTAAATTTATACGTCTATTGGATAATTCAGGTACTTAACGATAAAAACTAAACACGTCACATTAAGTGTACAATTCAAATTAAAAAGGCTTTTAAAAATGCTTCTAACAAAATGTCTTGTCCCGACTGTTAACCGTTGGGAGTTCCTTCGTTTGGAGTCAATAATGGCAGCATCAGGTCATGCTTACCATAAATGCAGTGCCCTATGTAAAATTTCAGCTAAATCGGACCCCGGGAAGTGGGTGAAATTTACCTTGCAAGATTCCACCTTCATATAAAAACATTGCAAGTTGAATAAAAGTTTTTAAAAAATAAAGCGTTTTGCCTCATCATTTAAAACATAGTTAAAGCTAAAATATTAAGCAATGCGTTTTGTCTTATCATTTAAAATATAAAACAGGCTAATTAAATGATTAATCGTCCAGGTTTATGAATTTAACGTTTAAATTTTAATTAAGATATTTGAAATAGGGATTATTATTATTAAGATCTAAGTTGATCTATTTGTATCTAGAATTTTTACTTTTAAACGATGTGAACCGAAAAATGTGAGCCGTTATCTACTGTACGATAATATTTGTTGTGTCCTTATATTAAAATATAGTCAATTTTGGATAATTACATTTTTTAATAATTTGTTTTCTACATAATATTATAGATTTTTTTATTGGTATTTAATTAGTTTAATTACGCCAGTAGCGTTATTAAAAGATATTTATATCGTGATAAACGTTCATATCATGATATATCAGTATAAAATTTTACTAATTATGTTGATTTTTTTATTATTACGAAAAAATTAGGTTTATCAACTTACAATCCGTAGACCTCTCGTTCAGTTGGAATGAATTGTATCCAAGAATTTTTACTGAGTGGAACATTTTCTGCCTCGTACATCGTAAATGTGAGATTGCTGCCCTCTTCGGGGTCCGTGAACAAATCAGCGGGAATGATATATCTGTAATGAACAATTTCGTTACCAACCCATAATATAAAAAATGGATATACTTGGAATTACGGTTTCCTTTAAAACTCAAACTTCAAAACTTGCTTAGCTTAACAGTGAATTCAGTTTTCAATTCTAATACTTGTTGATAGACATCATCTTCCTGCCCTTATCCCACTCTAAGTAGGGTCGGCACAACATGTTATAAACATGCTGTCACATGATTTGGCTGCGTTTTTACGACCGGCCGCCTGCCTGACGTCAACTTACCTCAGACGTATTATACGACACCTCGGTAAGAAATGAGGGTGGTACTATTCTATTCAGCCGGATACCACACGGCGTCTAATACTTGTTGATAGACATTCGAGGAAAAAATAAATGACGATTAATTGGTGATACAATCATAATAATAATACGCCGTGTGGTATCCGGCTGAATAGAATAGTACCACCCTCATTTCTTACCGAAATGTCGTAAAAGGCGACAAAGGTAATTCGACCCGCCGTGTGGTATCCGGTTGAGTAAAATAGACCACCCTCTTTCTTACCGAGGAGTCGTAAAGTACGACTAAGGTAAGTTGACATTAGGCAGGTGGCCGGTCGTAAAATACGTAGCCAAATCATATGACAACATGTTTGTAACATGTTGTGCCGACCCCACTTAGAGTGAGATAAGGGGAGGAGGATGATGATGAATATATAAGTAGTTATACTAAAGTTACGGCCTGTTACTAACCCATTGAGCATAGGTCTCCTCTCTCCGTTTTTGGAGAGAAGCTTTGGAGCTAAGACCTACCACGCTGCTCCAAAGCGGTTTGGTATGTTACACATATCCCTAGAATTGACAATCAATATAATAATGTACTCTATGTAAACAATTTTTGGATAAAGTTGCGGGTAAAGCTTGTTTTTACCTAAACGCGTTGCCAGCTGTGATTGCCAATTTCTTCATGTGGTGTTTCAGAGTGGGTGGTTGGTTGACTGGCATCGGGAATGGTACGGTCTCTGTTGTACGTCCAATTATAGTGCTCGTTCGCTCCGTCGATGTAATAATTTCCTGAAATAGTTAATTGAACTGTTGATTGGCTTTCAAGATATTGTGGAAAATGTATGGAATATGGGAATAAATCAATATATGGGAACAAAACTGACCAATATTATAAATCATTCCGAAATTATCCATACTAATATTATAAATAAGAAAATATGTCTGTCTGTTATGTTACTCTTTTACGGATAATCCGCTCATATACGGAGCTAAGATATGGGATATCAAAATTGTCATAACATATTTAAGGGTAGGGAAATATGGCCGAAAATTTTGGACGATTGTAACCATTTGCCATTGCATCTTTATAAGAAATAGTAAATTTAACTATAATATTTTATTATATAACTGTGTAGGAAGTTTTGAACGCCAGCCTTGTTTAGTGAACGAATCCAATGAAAACTAAATTTACATTTGAAGAGAAGTTTATTAGATATTGTAAAAATAATTACTGGTGACATTTTAGTGCGGTATTGTAGTGCAATACTCTACGTTGTCTACTAAAGCGTTTGATAGATATTAGATTTAACTACAAGAGTTAGTGTCGTTCTATTTTACTAGACTAATAAAGACATGTTTAGGTCATGTTTGGTATTCTTTACTCTATAGGAAATATATAAAAAATATATCACCCTAAGAGCAGTAATTAATATGACGTTATAATTATTTATTTCTTAATAAACTAAAGCTAAAGACAAAGACTAAAACAAAGACTACCTAAAGCTAAAGATATGCTAAAGACAAAACTCTAGAATCATCTCTTTGGATCTCCACGCTGGTTATTTGTCCATGGCTCCTTTAACTATTTATCTATAATTTATATATATTGTTTTATTCTTAAAACAAAATGAAATTAAATCCTAATGAAGAACTATTACAGATTCGATAATTATTATTTTCAATTCCAAATTACAGTGCATAACCTTTTATTCCGTACATTTGATAAATGAATAGTATATATGCATTTTAAATAAAGTTCAAAGTATATACAGTTTTAAAATACTTACAATCAACTCCATTTTATTATGACTAGAATAAATATATCTGTGGATATTTCTTTATGGCATTATCTACGTTGTCTTTAATGGATATCAGTTTCTTATTTAATTAAGTTTTAGTCAAATAAATGAATAGCATCTATCCGCTTTGATATTCTTGATGTTTTGTACAAGAGATGCATGCAATAAAACCAAATCTTCACAGACCTGCTTAGTTACTTCCTGTGTTGTAACTTCTGGTGTAGGTGTCGTAGTTGGTGTGGTTGCAGGCGTCGTAACAATTGTAGTAGGTATCGGCGTCGTTGTAGTGCTCGTTGTGGACGTTGTCGTGGACGTTGAGGTTGATTCTGTCGTTGTGGGCGCGGACGTTGTGGACGTGGACGTCGATGTGGACAATGGCACCGTAATGGTCTCTTCGGTCGGTATAGGCGATGTTGGAGTTTCAGAAGACATCGTCGGTAGTTCGTTGGACGCGCGTATTATAACGGTTTGCTGAAAGTGCCATGCGGACGCTCACAATGTGATGTGGGGTGCGGACGTAAAGTCAACTTTGATCATAATATATTCCAAAGAACCTAATATTACAAATGCGAAAGTCTGCCTGTTAGATTTTTCAAATAACTCGGTAGAGCGATATTGATGAAACTTGGTACAATTGAAGCTTATTACAACTTTATGTACCGGGCAATAACCGGGGATACAATATATATGATGAAAAATTACTGTTTTTAACCCTCTAAAGAGTCACACGGTCTCACTGCTGGGCAATCACAGCCCCAAGTGCTAATAAATGAATAAATCGCCATATCCGAAGAATAAAGCCACATTTCCTATGCTTTTACACGGGAGATGTAACTTTATTTTTTGGATAGGACGTAATATAAATTAAAAGTATAACTATCACGATTTCATGGCTAATCCACCAAAACAATATAGATAGAAATTTGAACAATTGACCGGACCAATATATAGAAACAAAACTATCTAATTTCTTTGGGAATAAGAAAGACGAAAGTGTACATAATAGAAGGTACACTGAATTTGAGGCGAATGAAGTCCCTGATACAACCAATAAACTTAAATTTTTACAGAAAGATTATCATTTATAATATGAATCAAAAACATATCAAAAAACTCTATCGATATTGTAGGAAATATTTTGCCCTACAAATATATCGTATCTCAGTTGACTATACGTCTCTAAGATTAGTTAATGTATATACATATTAAGAGGTGATTTTAAATGGGCGTCCGTTTCTAATCTACCCCATGTTAAGAAAATCCACTTCCACACAAGACAGATAAATTAGTGTAAATCAAACATCTACAAAATGTGAGTTAGATGGTGGTATTTCCTATAAATAAGATATAACATACCAGTTCAGGTTCCGTTGATGTAGTGAACTCTTCTGGAACTATTACTATCGGGGAATGTTCGTCGAACCTCCTAGGATCGACTGCAATTGGTTGTTTGTGAACATTCATGTTGGTCGCCTCCGAAGCCGATTCAGAGTATGGCGTGATCTTTATTTTATGCTCCTGTGTAAAGAAGTTAAATATTACAAATAATAAACGAATTAAAACAAAAAAAAATATTATAAAGTAAAGCCTACTATATAATATAAAGTATGGGTATTTAACCAAGTCTAATCTAGCTATAAGGCAAAATGCAATTTTCGCTTTCAAATACTTCATATTCAAATACTAAGAAATGCTAGCGAATATAAGTCTATTATAATTAGAATAAAATTGTTATATAAATAAATAAATATTCATATACTGTACAAATTAAACATAACTGATGATCATATTAAATTGAAATTAAACTACAAATGTTATTAGTTATATGCATTATCAAAAGATAAATTTCTAATCGCTGTTAATGTAGGTGCATTTTGTAGATAAAATATGAAAGTTAATAACGGTGAGAAATTTATCTGGATATATGATACTACGTTGATGAGCAAAATTAAGAGATATATAATTAGAAAATTATTAAATAACATATGGGTCACATAGCAACAAAATCGAGTTAGCTTTATATTTTACCGGAAAGTTCTGCCCGTGTTTAGAATGTAACAAAAGATATAATTTGCCATAATTTTATGACTTTTGCGGGCATGATTGCAATTTGTTGTTGTTGCTATTTTTACAAAATTCCTTGCAGAGCAAACAATTGAAAAACTAAAAATATATCCATACAAGCACCCTGTTAAATTTTAACGTCTAGAGATAAGACATTTTTATAAAATACAAATTGCTGTCACACTAACACGAAGGCATAATGATGGCAAATTATATTATTCAATAAAGTATATTCAAAGTATGAGAGCGCCGCGTCGTTTTCTTTCCCGAGAACTACAGAAAATATTTTCCTTTACGCCCGGTTCACATTATTCCAGTCCAATAATCCAGCGAGTCAATCCAGTCCAGTGCTGGACTGGATTATATCGTTTATTACATTATTCCAGTCATTAAAAGCCGTCGCATCTGTACCAATAGAATTCCACAAATAAAACAATACGTGTTCACTGTTTGGCGTGGTAGTCAAGTGTGTGGATTCAACTGGATTGGCCGTTCACACTATTTCAGTGGGCTGGAATGGGCGAGCTGGAATGAAAAATAGAACTCCAATCCAGTCGACTGAACTGGATTGATCACTGGATTGGTACATTCCAGTGCAGGTTCACATTATTCCAGTAGCATTACAGCGCTGGTCTGGAATGGTCGACTGGAGTAATGTGAACCGGGCATTACGACGCAGCGCTCTAAATAGTTCGTAACCGCCGAAACACTGAATCTAATATTAGAGTAACTCGATTTTATCCCGATGTGACTCGTATGTTTATATAATAATAGCTATAAATCGCGAAAGTCAAAATCTACCATACATATAGAGCAAACCACCACTCAACTACGCAAAAGGTTGCAATTCAACGGTCACGTAAAGCATGCAAAGGAAATTTGGAGGCCAGGTTCCGACAAACCTCAGTGATATACGTATTAGTGGCGGACTCGGAAGTGGTCTCGCGCGTGTCTTCTGTGAAAAGCGTCGCGGCCGACGTGGGACTGGGATAGAGAGAACTGGGGGGTTCGGTTTGGGAGGTTTCGGGTATGGTGGGCTTGGGGGTCGTCGTCGGCGGGTCGGTGAGCTCGGTCTGAAACGTGTCGGTGGTGGTGTGTGGCGCGAAGTCGGGCTGGCCGTGGTGGTGGCGGTGTGGGTGCGGGGGGTTGGGGGGCTCTTCCACCTGCCGCCGCGCGGTACACACTACGTTAGTACTGCCACCCTTTTGTTTTATACCGGCAATGTTATCTATAGTAATTTTGAGTACTATCAGTAGTCCAGTTTAGTGTTTCCCAACCTTTTTTGTGCCATGCCCCAATTTTTAAATGCTTATGTTCCCCTACGCTCCCCATCTATTAAATAAACTTAAATGATATATTAAGGAAGAAGAATTTGCTTTATTTCGTTAAATTTGGCACCAAAATCCGGCATTGCATTTAAGTGGCCCGGAATGGTTTAAACTAAGTGTCGAAAGCATTTTCCAATTGTTCCTTATTGTGGGCATGGGACCCACGTTGGGAATCACCGCTCTAGTTCCTATACAACAGGGATGGCGAACCGTTGACATCATTTTGGACACTTCACCGATTTCATTATATATTTCTTCGTCATTCGTTCACTTTACAATAATTAAACTTCGTGTGTGATTGAGACATTGCAAATGTACCTTTTGGTTGGAGAGTTTTAAGTTTGATTGATACTTATTATTTACCAAATAATCAGAAAGGCTAAGATTTTGATGGCATGCCCATGACCTCATTAAGCATTTGTTTAGAAAAAATATATGAAACGTTATTACATAAAGGTTCGCCTACCCTGCTTTATAATGTAGGTATGTAAATACGCGATACGAAGTTTGTTTCCCTGCTGAATCCTTTTATAAGACAAAGTGCATATATAAGAATATTTTCTTCGTATAGCGCATGCTTTTGTGTAAATTTGAGTTTTAATATTTGTAAATCAATGTAATTACTATATTAGATAACATTGCCAATATATTAACCCATTCTTAGTGCTCAAAATTAGATATTAATCAAAACATGAATGAAGATATAGTAACAGTATCAAATTGTTATAATAGGAATTCACTGCCTATACTAACATCAATTTTGAAATAACAAATTATAATATGTAACGTAGTAAGATTTGTTTTAGTTTTATCAAAAATGTATGCTAGTAATTATGGAAATTATGTTACTCGTATATGAAATAATGGTAATTATGTTTATGTGATAAAAAACAAATTATATGCAAACCAGCAAATTTTTCAAATAACGTTTTTATATTAATTTTGTTGCAAATATAATGTTATGCAAAATGGACGTAGCTAACGTTAATTTTAACATTTGAGCTATAAATACTTTGTAATTATATTTGATTTCCAAATCAAGTTTTCGAATCTTATTGCAAGAGTTTCTTTTATTCAGTGATAAAGTTTGATATAAATACTTTTCTAAACAGTTTATATTATAATCCAAATGGTTTTTACATTTGGATTTAATGTTTTATACAGGCTATGACGTGTTTTTACATAAATTTCCAAACCCTTTAGTACTTGTTAAAGTTAAATATTGTTTTGCATTTATTTCTTTAGTTCTTATTGACCCATTATTAGGAGTTGAGAAACTTAAATCATAAACTAAAATGGATTGATAGTTAGGCATTTCATTTAACCATTCCATGCAGTGGTTCCCGATATATTATCTACAACAAGACTAACCTGGGGTGCAATATTTCCATTCCACATACAATTTTATTTTATTAACACTTTATTGCAAATATAGGGAATATTAAAAAATGTACCAGTATTTTTTCTAATTTTAGAGTTGCAATATTTGAGCTATTATTTTAATGTTTTCTTTTATTTTAAAATTGTTATTAATTATAATTACTTATAATTGTAACACCGTAACTAAGAATGACGTGATCTTCTATAATTATTATTCAATAATTATAAAAAAAATATATATAGGATATTTGTTAGATTATTTAATATGTAATGCTACGTGTGGTATCCGTAATATCAGTATATCGTGTGGTGTCGTAAAAGGCGACTAACGTAAGTCGACCCGCCGTGTGGTATCCGGTTAAGTAGAATAGACCACCCTCTTTCTTACCGAGGTGTCGTTAAATGCGACTAAGGTAAGTTGATGTCAGGCAGGCGGCCGGTCGTAAAATACGTAGCCAAATCATGTGACAACATGTTTATAACATGTTGTGCCGACCACACTTAGAGTGGGATAAGGGCAGGATGATGATGATGATTTAATATGTAATGCTGTTGGAGATCCGAATAAATAAATAATAGAAACGGTCTAGTTCAAGTTGCGTTTTTAAAACAGTTTCAGAATCTCTAAGCGAATGATAGTGAAGATTTAGATTATCATATACTCTCTCTCTTACTATCACCGTCTCGCTCCTCTTACTCATACTCTTTCTGTTTTAAACAATAGACTTTCACAGCACAAAAAGGTTTTTATCATACACAGCGGTTTTCAAAAACATTTTTTAAGGTCTTATCCCAACTATCAATGACTAAATAATTAAGTTTGGCTATTTTAAGTTGGTTTAATGATCTAAGTAATGCAATTATATTTTAATGGGTAAATGAAATAGAATATTCATGTTTATAAAAATATGCACGATATATTTTATTCGTTAATAAAAAACGGGCTGCATCACATCACAGTTATAATAGCAAATTTAGTTGCAATAAATTTATTAATAAAATAAATATCTTCACCTCACTTATTATTCATTGGAAACCACTAGAGGAATTAGTTAATAATTTAATAATAGAGAGGTGATTAATGGAGGTTTAATATAGTTTTTTTTTATATTTAAAAAAATAAATGAATGATATTCCAATGAATAAATGAATGAAATGGTGGATAACATACAGTATGAATGCATAGGATATCATGACTAAGAACTATGCATGACCATTCTAATTATTAGGTATTATTTTTTACTTCTTTTTAAGAAAATTTCTTTGGTAAATGGATTATTTAAAAAAAAAAGAAACAAGTTTCATAATATACGCCACGGATTATAAAATCAATACATAGTATTATTAATGTAATATATTTAATGATTCTGTTTGTATATGTAAATACTATTCTTTTGTACTATGTTTATTGTACTATGCCATATTAGTATTTAACTAAAAGTATTTGTTAAGTATTTTGAAACTATGAATGGCTCGTTGGCGGATTGATTATGCCTTCAGCTCTAGAGGTCATGGGTTCAATTGCCTTCGAGGGCAACATTTTCTAAACACAATTTGTTGGTTTTGAGCCTGGTTGTATTAATGTATTTTGGTACTTATTTAAAGTAATAATAGCGAGTATGTCAAACATAACAAGTATTAAGTTACTTTACATTACACACACGGTCTTCCGTCCCCAAAGTAAGTAACTTAATACTTGTGTTATGGGTAACAGATAACTGGTGAACTTATATATTTTTTAAACACATACAAATATACACCCAGGCTCAAAGACCAACAAATTCATTTATGTATATTTTATTTATATAAAATGTTGGCTCTCCGCGGGAATCGAACCCGCGATCTGCGGAGCCAAAGGCAGTGTGCCAACGAACCAGTCAAAATTAAATTTTAAATTCGAGGGTAGGTTTTGGCTTGTGAGAGGGATAAAAGTTTATATTCAAGGGTAGGTTTTGGCTTGTGAGAGGGATGGATACAGAAGTTTATACTCACATTGTCAGGCACCGCTACGGGATCAATCTGCGTACTATATTCATCATCTTCATCATCATCATCACCGCTGTAATCAGCGTCGTACTCGGCGTCGTACGCATCGTACGTGCCTGAGCCTTCATCCAACGGCGTCTGTAAAACAAGAGTCAATTTTATATATTACTAGCCGAGCTTATCATCATCCTCCTGACCTTTTCCCACTCTAACTGGGCCAACACAACAAGTTATAAACATGCTGTCACATGATTTGGCTGCGTTATTACGACCGTTCGCCTTATTTTATTTTTATGCCAGGGAAACCCATTATGGGTCGTCACCCAACCCAACCCAACGGGGATGAGCGGCGGGTATGTCGGACTCGCACCGATTAAAAACCTGACAGTGGTCCACCACGCTGCTGGTGGCGGGGACAGGGTCCCGTTGTACACATTGCCCCCATCCCCGAAAGCAGCAACTCTTTACCCCGGAGAGCGCCTCTTCTGGGTCGGGGCCTCTCTAAAAGTGGGCCCTCCCTCCGCTAATCGATGCATCGGGAGCACCAGATGCATCGACCGCCTCGGGGACCTAACTCCGCGTCTGATGAACCCCGTTCGGACCGCTCGGAGGTCCCCGTTAGGGTCGCATGCGACGGATCGGGTCCAAGGACTCGACTTCCTGGATCTGCCGTCTCCTTCCGCGACATAACGTTCCTGCAGAAATAGGCCATCGCTGCCCACAATCGCCCCTATCCACCATAGCACGAACCACAGTGGGCATTTAAAGATCGTGCCCCAACTTTCCTACGAGCTCCGCCCGCTGAACCACCCAAGCTGGGCAGTCTGCGAGCGCGTGCAGCGCCGCGGTCGGCTGCCTGACGTCAATTTACCTTAGTTGCCTTTTACGACACCTCGGTAAGAAATTAGGGTGGTCTATTATACTTAACCGGTTCAAAAGAACTGTCGTTCAAAATCGGTCAAATGATTATATTATGGTTTTAATCTATCCATGCTGGCGATTGCTAGTAGTTAAATAATCTGACCTGTCTTTTGGACCGTGGCGAAGGTTTAACGCCAACCAATCTCCAACCTAGTACTGGCAAGTTCAGTAACTGCTGCAGTGTCCCATCCCGCGACTGCTCCCTTAACCCAGCGACTAACACTTTGTGTCGCGTCCACAACCTTTCACCGCAACCCACCTGCAATCATAATCAGATGATATCATAAACAGTACCTGAGTGACTGAACCTTACTCAGTAATTTTTTACAAAATCAAAAAAAAATAAACGAAAAAAAATAATTTGGTACTTGGGGATCGATCCTAGGTACATTTTTCGAGACTGCCCGTTCCCCAAATAAGCTACGCTGACTTGACAGTTTATGGCAAAAATAGTGTTTTATATTCAATATAAATTTTAGTATGTTTTAAAACAAAAACAGGGATAAAACGATTTTTTTTTACATAAAACCTAGCTAGATTGATTTTTCCCCCAAAACCCCTACAACGTCTAGTGAGCACCATGTGCACAAATTCAATTTTTAAAAATTAAAATGTTTTTGTTACCAAAAATAAATAAATAATAATAATAATAAATATATGGGACACTTACACACACGGTCGCCCGTCCCCAAAGTAAGTAATTTTAATACTTGTGTTATGGTAGACAGACAACTGGTGAATATATACTTAAATACAACTATACACTCAGGCTCGAAGAGCAAAAACACATCCTTTTTATAGAAAATGTTGGCCCTTGCTGAAGGCAGCATCACTACCCTCTGCACCAACAGGCCAGTCAATTCAATCAAAATGTAAGTTATTATTATAAAATGATTTATTGATTAATCATGGGTATAATTATTAAACCAAAACCGACTTACATTTAAATATATGGCAGTGGTAGCTTCATTCTTCCTGCGTTTCGCATTTCCAACTCCACTCATAAGTACTGTGTGCGATTGGGCGGATTCTGATTTGTACGGTTCGATCCAGAACTCGTCCTAAAACAATGATTTAAATACTTAGAAAAGTATGCACAATAACAAAATAAATGTTTGTAAAGTAAAAAAACGTAAAGGAAGATGTCACGTTTGTAAAGAAGTAACAAAAAGTAGACCTAAAAAATTATCACTAGCAAGCTTGGCAAACGCTGTCTTCTCTATTGCGAAATTAGTTGAAATAACGCGTGTGAGAGAGTAAAAGGAATACTTTATTTACTATAACCAGCTAAGCCTCTTCCAAAACCCAGCTAGAACAAAAGATTCTGTCCATAATTTCATCTGGGTAAGAGCTATACGGAATTGTAGGTTAAACATAATCCATGAATTTTCTAGAGAAATGGTTCAATTACCATGTATTGGTTCACCTTAAAGATTAATTGTAAACATTGATAAAGGACGTAAATTTAGCTCACTACCCAATGCGATAACGCTGCGATAGCTCATAACTAAGAATGATATGCATTCAGAACTAATCGGGCTAACTCAATAATTACGTATCACCGGTTTCTATACATAAAATTAGTTTAATTTGTATACAAAATAGTAAATAAAATACAAAATTCAGAATCAAACTTTTCATTTACCATAAAATCGTTTTCGTTCCACAATATTATTAATCAAATCACTTGCCTTGTATAATATATGCCTATTAGTACATACTAAATGCTATCCGGCACTTAATTTTATTTATTTATTAATTTTCCTTACAAATATGGCTTAACTTAATAAAAAAAGTAAAAGTAAGTAGCGGCCTGTTACTATCCCTCTGCTGAGAATAGGTCTCTTCTCTCCGATTTTGGAGAGAAGGATTCGAGCTAAGACCTACCACGCTGCTCCAGTGCGGATTGGTAGGTTACATATATCTTCAGAATTCTCTAGAGATATGCAGGTTTCCTCACGATGTTTTCCTTTACCGACAAGCGTGTGATAAATTGCAATTGTCAATTAGACACATAAGTTTTTGTTAGAAAAACTCATTGGTGTCTGCCCGGGTTTGAACCCGTGACCTCCTTGAAAGAGTCGCACGGTGATACCGCTGGGCTACCACAGCTTAACTTAATATAAAAGATAAATCGAAATACGTGTATTTTCTTTCAACGGGTCAAAAGCACGTATCTAATTTGATTTAATGTAAGTAAATAAATTCAAGAGGAAACGTCGGTTCGTGGTCTGAATCGTGATTTTATACCTAGAACTGTCTTGCTAAGTTTTTTATCTTTGTTCTTATTCAAAAATATTGATCTACGATATCAATATCGTCTGACTTGAGTTTGTTACTTGACAAATTTATTTAAATATTCTTCCCTTAATATAATTCCCTTAATATTATACCTGTTTTTAATCTATACGGCTTAAGTAGAAAGTCAAATGAGCATATAAAAAACGTCATGGTCTAATCCTTACTTGCGCAGGCAAATGTTTTTTCTATAACAAACTTATGTTGTTGAATGATATTTACAATTAATCACGTGCTTTATAGTGCACGAAAGTATCGTGATGAAACCTTTATAGCCCTAAATATTTCTTGTGTATGATTGTACCAAACTGCATTGTAGGGGCGTGACTGTTCTAAGCCATATTTTTTTAATATTGAAGCACTATTTTTTCATATTAATCATATAGTACTTGTAATATATGATTAATATGAAAATAACAATAACAGTGATACCCAAATTTAGTTGTCGCTCGCAAAATAAACACTCCCATATAAGTACTGCTACGAAGTCCGATTCTTCTTTATCGTCCAACTTAAGAAACAATAGGCATATTAACCATAAATAGAAAATATAATTGCTAGAAATTGCTAGAATATAGAATATGCTAGAAAATAATTGTTTCTATTCCTAAAAGTCACTTATCGCAATATGTTCTATAATAGAAAAATCTTTGCCTTTTCTTTCTAGGAGGGCTCCTACCACACTTACCCCATCAAGAGCCATGAAGCTAGCGAGTTCCATGAGAGCTCGAATCCGCTGCCGCGGCGAAATTTTGTGAAACGCACCATCTATTAAAATCACTAACACCAGTCTGTTCTCGTTGCGAAAACATGTACCGTACTTTGATTGAGGCTTTTCATCCGCTCTTTTCACCTGAAATTAAAGATAAAAACAATCATTATAACGTAACAATTAAGGTGGGTGGAACTGTAACTGTGTGTACCAGAAGCGCGCAAAGTTGGAAGTCCGGCTCAAAGGACCACTTTACTGTAATATCTATTCTATTCTATCTATCTTCTATTAATATTTACATATAATAAAATCGTTGAGACGTCACATCTCTCTGCGTTTGTTCCCGCTAATCTCAAATACCGCTGATCTGATTTGGACGCTATTTTTATTCATTTGTAGTGGAAAGCCTTACTTTAAATATAGGGTATGTTTTACTTCAATCAGTCAGCAAATAAAAAAGATATGACAATTTTAAGTTGAAAGGTCATGTACTACGATACTGATACTTGATTTTTTTTCGTTTTTCTTTCCTATCCTATTGATTTCGTCTAAACAAGTTATATCGTTTTGTAAAGTAACGGCATGTTACTGTCCCGCTGCTGGGACAGTTCGTCTTTTAAATATATGAAAAGATTTAAATTAAAAAAGTTAATACCTATATCTTTAAATCTGATCTTGCCGTGCTTACGGCAAAGCGAGCTGAACATACTAGTTCTTAAATATATATAGAATAAAGAATACATGAATTTACTAATGGACCTTACAATCAGTCATCGTAGTATAAAAAATTAAGCAAGCGCGTGGAATTCTTGACAGACACTTTAAGTAATGGTTTTTAACCAGATTTTATTTGGGTGATACGGCTCTGCCAGTAAGGGACTGTGAGCCCTTACAGAAGCTACCTACCAACCAAATAAACTATTACGTAAATCAAATTGTACCACAATTTTATCACCTTTGCACAATTATTGCATGAAGGTAAGGAAGACATCAATATTATTAAAAGTGACTTGTGTTTGATGTCAAGACGTATGATGTACTTGTAATTGTTGGTTCAAATTGGTAGAATCAAAATAGAAACAGTTGTAGATAGCTAATTCATTCAATTTATAATCGCCTAGAGGTATCCTGTATACGCCGGTGGTCTGATAAAAAGGAACAAAAGATAGCCTAAGGTTACGAATGATAGGCGGAGTCGAATGACCGTGAATAATAAACACGGTGAGATAAGTGAGAGTTAAAGATAAAAGCAATTAAAGAGCATAGTTTTTGCATTTTATCGTTCTTTCACCTACACTCTCGTGTGACTGATTTTATAGTAAAATCACTAGGCTTCAATCGATTCAATCGCGATCAAAGGATCGTAAAGCATTTTGAGCTCATATAAAGTAAGTAAGTAACGGCCTGTTACTATCCCACTGCTGGGCATAGGCCTCTTCTCTCCGTTTTTTTTTTTGGAGAGAAGGATTGGAGCTAAGACCTACCACGCTGCTCCAATGCGGATTGGTAGGTTACACATATCCCCAGAATTCTCTAGAGATATGTAGGTTTCCTCACGATGTTTTCCTTCACGGAAAAGCGTGTGATAAATTGCAATTATCAATTAGACACATAAGTATTACTAGAAAACTCATTGAGTGATATTTAAAATGGCTACTTTATTATCAATTTTAAAATAAATTTATCTGTTTCGATTTGTAAACTTAAAAAATATTTTACGTAATGATTTTGCGAATGCACTCTTTAAGAATTGCGTTTCGTATAAAGCTAACGGTATGTATATTTTATGAGTCAAATACAGACGTGGATTATTCTTTAAATTTTAAAGAGTAAACTGTCTTACATCGGAGCTGCCATACGCACACAAACAAGCACGAAATATATTCGTATATATAATTTAGCTTTGCCATTACAGCAGTTTAAGAAAACTATTATTACAAGGCTGATACAAAAAGCCTACTTTACTATTGAGAATTAGGAATGTGTGGATATAGCTACTCTTCGACCTTATACAAGATAGTAATAACTGAATGTAACTTATATATTGAAATAATAATTATTGTCATAATAATTATATATTGAAAGCCATCGCAGTTTCTTGCTTGTTCTTCTTGATAGGAGTAGTTTTCCGTACAGCAGAAGTAGAAGCAGTTGAGGATTTAAAAGCACTTATTTAGAACTATATATATCTATACTTATTATAAAATAAAGTGTCCAAAAGCTGTGTGTCTGTATGTGATCGATTTTCTCGAAGTCTACTGAACGGATCTTTGTGTTTTACTAAAAGATAGTGCAATTCTTGAGGAAGATTTAGGTCACATAATATAACGAAGAAATTCCGGTGGCTCCGGATTTACTCGAGAAAATTTTTGTTACACATTGATTTACATGCGGTCGAAGTTGCGCGCAAGCTAGTTCATGAATAAAACATTTTTTTAATATGAGTTTAAATGTAACTTACTTCGATAGTGAAGGAGTCGGTGGCAGTAAGGCCGTGCGTACGCCCGTGCGCGATCACCGTGAACGCATGCGCCCCTATGTCCTGCCTCTGTGGTACGCCGCTGATCAGACCATGTTTTGTATCCACAGCCAGCCAGCTTGGCATATGATGTCCGTTTTCGCTTCGAACCTATATACAATACCTTATATTTAATGTATTGAAACCGGCTACACGTCTTATTCTATCAAGTGAGCCCGACTAGTTTCAAACCCATTCGGATCCCTTATTCATGAGTTCTATATGCGGCGTTATCGTGGCAGTAACTGTCTGCCGGTGTAGACCCCGTATGGGTTTAAAACTATTCGAGCTAATCCGATAGATTAAGCCTTGGTTATAGGAGGTTTCTAGCTAATAATACCACTCACGATAATCTAAATTCAAAACACCTTACATGATAGTTGTCTGTTAATATCTCCATTGTCAAAGCATATAGATTCAATTCATACTATTATTATTAAAAATTAAGTGCCAGTCTGTCTCTTTCTATCACATTTACAGCGTTAATCTACTAAAGAAATATATATGAAACTGGGTACTAAATGGGGATAAAAACCGTTTTTCTTTTGGAAACAAGTAGAAACATAGTACATGATTGACGGTAATTTACCATCGAACATCAAACATAGCTTTTACAACTCGTATATGTTAGTTGGTAATCAAATCAAGGCTAAATTTATCTTTGCGGATATTAAGTCATAACCTACCTTATAAGCTAACACTTCCCCAGAGAAGGCTTCTTTGGGAATCTCCATCCTAAATAGGTGTCCCACGTAGGCCGATGTATCAGGAACACCCCATAATCTTCTTAGGCCATTTTTAGCTATTTCTGAATGATTAGCTGTTAGTTCCACCTGGAAAATAACATTTCATATTTTAGTTTCCTATTAATAAGCATCTCGGTGTCCTTATGCTTCGTGTTTTTTTTATATGCTGTGACATATGGGTTTCGATCCCGGGTTTTGAACTTTTATGGTCCGTCCATTACCCAATGGGATATCAGAGAAAGCATTTGGCCAAGGGCAGGAAACGGTCTGGCAATCCGCCTAGCTTAAAGCAGCATGTTACTACTAGTTGCGCCGATGGGCCAGTCAAGATGTCATTTAGTATACTGACCTGGAACTCTTCGTTGTTATCGAAGGCGAAGTCGTCATCGTGCCGGCTGAGGGCAAGAGGGCACAGGAGGAGCAGTGTGCACGCGACATACCGCCAGTCCTCCATGTCGACGTCTAGCAATAAAATGCGACGAGGGTCGCGACGCTCTCATAAAATCATTCTGATGACCTGTTGACAAACGAAGACCAGTTTATAATACTTACACTGGAGTGAAAAACATTATTTTGTAAATAAAGTTGTTGTTTGTGAGCTTTTGGTCCTTAAACAAAATAGTTTATCTTTTTGCCTTTGCTATTAATATGCTGTATTTTAAAGTGTGAGGGCTGAACGGTGAGTCCGAGCGACTCTTTCCGAGGGGTCACGGGTTCTATGCCCTGTAATAGTTCAAACCCATAGCTTTCACGTGAAACCACCCCTGACTGTCAAGAGAAGATTTTTCATTTAAAACTTGTGTCTAATTGATATTCAATATACACAATTTATCTCACACTTTTAGATGCCAGGGAATCATCGTGAATTATTTACTTACTTTAAAATTTAAGCAATTGGTATAAATTAGTAAAAAAAAAGAAAAGGTTGAAAAATAATATAGGCTAATTTCAAGCTCGGCAATTCTTTGAAAACGAAAACGCGGGTAGAAACTAGTAAAGAATATTCTGAATGCTAAGTGATAAATTTAAACTATTTTATACCGAGATATGTATCTAGGATACCAGATACCTTATTATTCCCTTCTAAAACACTAAAAATAGTTAATACCCACAAATGGCATAGTAATAAACAAGCTTCGTACAACATAAACAACTCTGAAAGAGTAAGGCGTGCAAACGGAAATGGATGAGATATTGTTGCACAGTTAAAGGCGCGTGCTGCCGCATAATGATCACAAATAGAATGAGCCTCGGCAAGATGCCGCTTCCTTTAGTGCTGTCGCGAAACAAATGCACGTAATAGCAAAATACTTATTATAAAGAACTCGTTCCATTTTTTTAAAATATAATATTGCTTAAAAAAGCTGTGATGGCCTAGCGGTGCGACCGTGTGAATCTCTAGAGACGATCATGGGTTCAAACCCGGGCAGACACCAATGAGTTTTTCTATTAAAACTTATGTGTCTAATTGATAATTGCAATTTATTACACGCTTTTCGGTGAAGGAAAACATCGTGAGGAAACCTGCATATCTCTAGAGAATTCTGGAGATATGTGTAACCTACCAATCCGCATTGGAGCAGCGTGGTAGGTCTTAGCTCCAATCCTTCTCTCCAAAAACGGAGAGAAGAGGACTATTCCCAGCAGTGGAAGAGTAACAGCCCGCTACTTACTATAATATTGGTTACAGTTTTTCTTACTTATATCACCTTTGAGGTAATATAAAAAAATGCAATAAAAAAAATTAAAGAGTAAAGAAGCGCTTGGTGACATGTGGGAATCGAACCTAGGTTTCGACCTATTTTAGTCCGCGCTTACCCATAGCTTTGCATGGCTGTCATAGCTTTGCATTTTACAGCTAAAAAATGAGTTGCTTTCTATTCCTTTTTTAGCAGTTTTTCGTTGGAGCCGTTTCCGAGAATCAGAACTAAATTTATATATATATATATATATATATATATATATATATATATATATATATATATATATATATATATATATATATATATATATATATATATATATATATATATATATATATATATATATATATATATATATATATATATATATATACCAATTTAATATACCAATATTAAAGATAAATGTATATATAAACAAAGAATAGGATAGTTGTGTTTTTACTTCCTTATATATATCATACTTTGCAAAACATCTGTGCGAAAGAGTTCTGTTACTATGAAAGTCAAGCCAATTACTTAGTGCACATTATTATTATTTTTTCTACTATAACGTACATACTATAATGTTATGTACAAAGGAAGTACTTTGTGAAATAATTTATAGAATAGGACGTAACTTTGCGGAGATCCATAATACAAAAGGATAATAAAATTATTTTGCTATAATCTGCGATAATAGCAAATAAAAAAAAAGATAAGGTAATATTAATTATAGCGAATTATGGCTAAATAATTTTATTATTACTTCAGTAATGTATCATAGTTAATATCTAACCATAAGGCTAACAACATAAACTTAGCTTAGTCTTTCTTATCATCATCCTCCTGCCCTTATCCCACTCTAAGTGGGATCGGCATAACATGTTATAAACATGGTGTGACATGATTTGACTGCGTTTTTACGACCAGCCAGCCTGACGTCAACTTACCTTAGTCGTACTTTACAACACCTTGGCAAGAAAGGGGGTGGTCTATTTTACTAAACCGGATATCGCACGGCAGGTCGACTTACCTTTATCGCCTTTTACGACAACTCGGTAAGAACTGAGGGTGGTCTATTCTACTCAGCCGGATACCAAACGGCTATTATCATAGTCTTACTTAACGACAAATTAATTAATAAACAAAAAAATTGTTGTCTAATTTACATTCAAAACAGGAATGTAAACCATAACAGCGATTCTTGTTTTACGTCTCCGGCATAATTAAGTAAATTGAGACCTTCAGGGAAAATTAAAATAGGAGACGAATCTCGTAAACTCAAAATATAATTCCACTCCAATTATTTTCAACATCGTAGCGACTACGAGAGGCCAGATAAATCTTCAATAAGGTGTTTTAGGAATGGGATCATTGTAAAATCAGGTTAACATTTAATGAGAAAGCTAAATAGAATAATTTTCAGAATTTCTATTTTACATGAAGCAAGTTTCTTTGTATATTAAACCATTGTAAAAGCTTTGAATTGGGACTTGCTTTTTTTGAGTAAGAGCTTTGTTTCGAAAGAGCTTGTTTTTCGAGCTAATGGGCTGATTTAGTGCCAACGGTTTCAAAAGGAGTTTCTGGTTTGTTTAAACATGGCTACTAGGTTTATAGTATACTAGCGGCCTGCCCCTGCTTCGCACGGGTATAAAATATATATCCCATGTCATTCAGTGTAAAAAAATGATTAAAACCGATCCAGTAGTTTTGATTTATTCATTACTGCCCGTGGCCCGCAAGCGTTAAATTTGGAGAAAAACAATTTCCTTTCCCTATACCAAGAAGATTTCCTGCTATCATTGGAATATCTAAATTCATATAGTACATTTTTACTTATTTACTTTTACATTTTCCCTATGTATTTAATTTTTACAATTAATTACAGAATGTCTTTATATACAACATTCACAGCTTCCTTGTCGTTAAACAAACTCTGGAAAGAACGATATAGCTGCTGGATTCGAAGTGCTATAGGGTGAAGCGCGGCCTCCTCATGGCATTTTAAATCTGTAATATCTCCGAAAATGTTCACTAAAATTACATGCTGTAAACGGCGATATTGATCTATATTAAATCAACAATTTATTTAAGGTACTTAATTGGATAAGGATTAATGCTGTAGTGTATAAAAATTGCTTCAAAAATAAGGCATTATTTTTCGTTAAAAGTAAATGACAAAAAATGCTATTGTGGGTTATTCATAAGAGATAGACATATACCATCGCGGACTTTTCTGTAGACCTTTTCAAGGTGTACAAATACTTAGTCCATCATTTTGATAAATCTCTTAGGGTTAAGCCTGCGTTTGCAATGTAAGCGGAAAAAAATGTAATTATTTACAGAAACCTCAAAAATTACAGTATTTCTCTACTCTGTATTGAATTTTATTATACGTACAAACCTTCCTCTAGAATCACTCTATCTATTTAAAAATTGAAGCATACATAGGGATATACGGACATAGGGACAGACAGAGAATGCGACTTTGTTTTATACTATGTAGTGACATTATTTATTTTTACAATTGATTAGACAATGTCTTTACATACAACATACATAGCTTTCTTATCATTAGACAATATAAACTTGAAAGAAGGACATTTAGTTGCGCATCCGGTCGCTGCTAAATTCGAAGTGCTTATAGGTCGAAGCGCGGCCTCCTCGCGGGATTTTAAATCTGTAATATCTCCGAAAATGTTCACTTAAATTACATGCAGTAAACGGCAATATTGATCTATATTAAATCAACAATTTATTTAAGGTACTCAATTGGATAAGGATTAATGCTGTATATTATAAAAATTGCTTTGAACATAAGGCATCATTTTTCGTAAAAAGTAAATGAAAAAATCTGCTATTGTGCGTTATCCATAAGAGATAGACATATACCATCGCGGACTTTTCTGTAGACCTTTTTAAGGTGTACAAATACTTAGTACATCATTTTGATAAATCTCGTAGGGTTTAGCCTGCGTTTGCAATGTAAGCGGAAAAAAATGTAATTATTTACAGAAACCTCAAAAATTACAGTATTTCTCTACTTCGTATTGAATGTTATTATACGTACAAACCTTCCTTTTGAATCACTCTATCTATTAAAAAAAACCGCATCAAAATCGGTTGCGTAGTTTTAAAGTTTTATGCGTACATACGGAAATATGGACTTTGTTTTATAATATGTAGTGATGATAGTGAAGTGATAGTGATATACAACATGACATCAACAATCTATACTTATAATAAATCTGTAGAGAGGTCAATTCTGTAACTGGAATATATTTCCAAAATAACTATCAGGGGGTGATTAGGGATCGATACTGATGCCAAAAATGCAATCAGTAAAAATTTTGTCTGTCTGTCTGTCTGTCTGTCTGTATAACCGTTATAGAAACAAAAACTACTCGACGGATTTTAACGAAACTCGGTACAATTTTTTTTCATACTCCTGGGCTGGTTATAGTATACTTTTCATCACGCTACAATCAATAGGAGCAGAGCAGTGAAGGGAAATGTCGGGAAAACGGGAGAAGTTACTCCATTTTTTAAGCTTCCGTCGCGTGTGCAACCTTGATGGTTAAAGCTACGCAGAAATCATGTATGACGGAAATGTTTTCCTTAAAATTATATAAAAAATATCCCACGACAGCATATGTCTATCTTTTATGGTTGACTCACAATAAGACGTGTAACTCCCTAATAGCTTAGCAGTTCGAAGCTTTCTGGTTATATTTGTCTACTCCTACGTTTATATCACTCTCAATCATCTCTAAATAAAAAAGTGAATAGTATTAACCATTGTATAAAAAAAGAATAATTGAAATCGGTATAGAAACACCAAAGTTATACATGAAATACGCTAATAATAAGCCATCGCGCGTGAATACTGAATCATGCTATAGGGATTATCACTACATAGTATAAAACAAAGTCACATTCTTTGTTTGTCCCTATATCCCTATGACTGCTTAAATCTTTAAAACTACGCAACAGATTTTGATGCGGTTTTTTTTAATAGATAGAGTGATTCAAGAGGAATGTATAATAACATTCAATATGGAGTAGAGAAATACTGTAATGTTTCTAATGTGATGTCGTAAATAATTACTTTTTTTTCTTTATAATTAATAATAACTTTGATGTTAGATATAGCAGGAAATCTTCTTGGTATAGGGAGAGTGGAATTGTTTTTCTTCAAATTTAATGCGTGCGGGCCACGGGCAGTAATGAATAAATTAAAACTACTGGATCGATTTTAATATTTTTTTTCACTGAGTGACATAGGCTATATATTTTATACCCGTGCGAAGCAGGGTAGGCCGCTAGTTTTATATAAAGTTCGAAGTATTCTTTCAAACATATATTAAGCTATCAAATAGTTTATCTCGGTCTTTATTGTTTGCCTTGTATATGTTATATAAAATAATATTTAGTTATAATTAGCGATAAAAGCACATTAAAAATATGTGTAATGCTAAATGTAGAGTCTAAAGATTTTGTCGCGGAATCTATCTCCTGATTATGCTTCGGTTACGGGGCGAAACATTGTCGGTCGGGTTTTACGATAGTGAATGTGTGCAGTGCTTCTATAGTGAAGTGTGAAGCCGTGGTGGTTTGTAGTTCATACGTTTTTACGAATCCTACATGAATCAGTTTTGTAAATGGATAGTACACTACGTTTGGTATTATATATATTTTCTATTTGTTTCTATCGATGATAGTGCAAAATATTATTATTACGTTTGTATTATGGATCTCCGTAACTTATTCTATAAGTTATTTAACTTATAGAATATCAAGAACGACATGCAATCTGCTTTATCATGAGTATTACGAATATGATCAAATCAACTCCTATTAGACCAATCTGGGCGCAATTGTAATCAAAAACTACGTACGTTGCATACAAATTAACAATGGCGGATGTACCTTCGATCTTTGTTATCGGTTACTTTCCCAGAATCATTAGTGTTGTATACGCAAAGTGTACTTCTTAGTTCTTACTAATATTATAAAGTTTTAAGTGATTGTATCGCTTTGTAAGTTTTGAGCAAAATTTTGCATTCATGTAGTTCTGAGCCTAAAATAACACTTTTTATTCACAGACCAATCAAGAAAACATATATTTTCATCCACACCTAGGTTATGTACTTGAGTAACCTCTTTCTTGTTGCTCCTTCTTGAGCAGGACTAGCTTCTTAGTTTTCCACCTCTATATATTTTTAACAATACAAAAAATTCTGTGTTGTCATTTTGCTGCTCTTATCCGACACTATGTAGCGTCGGCACATGTTTTGGCTGTTTTTTCACGACCCGCCGTCTGCCTGACGTCAACTTACCTTAGTAGACTTATACGACACCTCGGTAAGAAATAAGGTTCGTGTATTCTATTCAGCCGGATACCACAAGGGGGGCTAACTTACCCTAGTCGCCTTTTACGACACCACGGTAAGAAATGAGGGTGGTCTATTCTAGTCAGCCGGACATTACACGGCGGGTAAACTTACCTTAGTCACGTTTCACGACACCTCGGTAAGAGACGAGAGTGGTCTATTCTATTCACCCAGATGGGTATAAAATATAAATACATACAAAAAAATATATTTTACGTAAGACTCATATTGAACAGGAAATATAAATAATCTCCAAGTCATCTCCAGGTTTAACTAAGTGATCGTAAGAAGGGTACGGCCTGTAATCCGTTGATTGAACCCAAAGAACCCTATATAAATATACGCTTAAATATATTTGGCAGAGATTTCGCAAGGGGTGTCGGAGCCCCATTGTACTAACCCTCTTAGGCCCCTACAAACTGAGTAAGGGAGCGTAGACTCATATGAAACCGCACTACTTATTGCCTGTTATTAAATACCAAATGTATTACGTCGGACTGAGCTAATAAGAAATTATTAGTCTGTATTATGATTGTTTTATGACGTTGTTGTTTTATGACTTTTCAATTGGTTTCTATTGTTAGGTCAAATATTGATAATATACTGTCAGAAAACATTTGATGCTATTTTTAAAACGTATTTTACTTTTAATGTATCTTTAATATTTAAATGAGTTAATCTTGTATGTACACATATATATATTCGGAATCTCGGATACGGCTTCAACGATTTTACTGTAATTCAGCATGTCGAGGGGTTTGGGGCAGAGAAATCGATCTAGATAAGTTTTATTTAAAAAATAATGAACGTTTGATTGAACGATTGATTTTATTTAAAAAATAATGAATGAAATGAACGTTTTATCCCTGATTTCAGGCTCTAAATTTTTTATGAAATATACGTTGAATACAATCACAATTTTTCGCTAGCAGACATAAAGTCATGGGAGTTCATTTGGGGAAAGGGCGGTCTAGAGAGGTGAAAATACCTAAGATCGAGCCATATTATTTTTTTCTTTTCAATTTTTTTTTTATTTTAATTTTTTTTACATCATTTATAAATCACCGAGCAAGGCTCGGTCACCTAGGTACTCTTTACTTATTGTAAAACAAAGTCTCCAAAATCTGTTGGTAGGTTATCGATTTTCTCAAAATCTACTGAACCGATTTTTGTGAGGTTTTACATTGAAGTAAGTGCAATAAAGTCTAAGTTAATAGTGCTTAACGGTATTATGTAAATTGTGTTAAAGAGGTCGCAACAAAACTCGCCTGCTGCTATAGAGATACAATAAAGCAATGTACTAGAAAATTGTATATCTACAAATATAGTACAAATTTGCCCATAACGTAAAATACTATCTCTTGTTAGACGTTTTTGCGAAGTGACAAATAAAATCAAATCAAAATAATCTTTATTCAAGCACTTTTGAATCATCAAGGATCAATATGATTAATGAAGCCACAACTGGTTCGGAATATTGCTCTTACTGAGAAGAACCAGAAAGAAACTAGGCGTTGAATCTTTTAAACATTTTCAATTTTCCATTATTAAACCGTAGTCCTGTATGGAGCTGAAAGGATGGCTTTCTAATTAACTTTTTTTGGTGTTAATTAGTGTTCAAAATCGGGAGGCAATGTCGAGTGGAACATCACAGCGAGATACATGCAGTGCATATTTGGGTCAGTTGGCAATCACAGTCGTCATATACAACCCGGCCGTCAGTTAATAAATCTGTGAATCTCTAGTTTATTTCATTCCCTGTTGGCCGAGCCGACTGAAAGTTCGTTAATCAGTGTCTATTTTATGTTTGCAAAAGAGCTTGATTGACTGACTATAAATAATGTAGTAGCAGAAGGCGTGTTCTATTTAGAAACAGTAACTGGGTATCCGAGCCATGGACGGTGATTTAAAAAAGTAAAAAAAAAATAAAAAAGCAAAATAAGGGTGGCGGTATCTGGGGCTTGATCCCGGGTTCACTTTCTTTAGTCCGCCCGTTCTCCACTGGGCTATTACAATTTTACAAATGACAGCAAAAATAGTCTTCTGTATTCAATGTCAATTTTACCAATTTTAGCAACGACTGAAAAAGGGATCTTACGAAATTTTTAAAGTTTTTTAAACACTTAGCTAAATCGATTTTTCCGCTTAAAACACCCTACATGCTGAATTTCATGAAAACTATTGAGCCGTTTTTGAAATTCAAAAAATATACATATATATAAGATTAACTAATTTAAATATTAAAGATGAAATTTACACACACGTCTTTTTATTTGTTTACACCAGTACAAACAAATAAAACAAAAATGTAAATGATACAAACTTTAGCTAGGTCTGTCAGCGACTTTGTCTGTATAGACCGAGGTTAAAAGTATAAAGAATCTTATATAGCTTCTTATTGTATCCGATAATGGCGACCGGTCATTTTATGCATGAACTTTTATGTGGCTGGCAAATCCAAACTTGTGCTTGAACGTGTGGTCTTTAACTGCCGCGTAATATGGATGTTCAATTGCCAATAGACATCCAAATATAAGACACTCAAATATATTATATGGAGCGAGATATATTTTTGAAGCTTATGTCACTAACCAGTCCTTTAACATGTATATTAAAAAGTACATGGAACCATTGCTCTGTTCGGACGTAAAAGGAGGGCAAACAAACATGCTTTATCATTTACAATATAAGTATAGATAGTCTCAAAAAAGGCGTGTATTTTTTAGATTTCTCTTTAGCTGAGATGAGGAATAGAAAAGAAAATTGATGTTTCTAAAGGTTTGAACCTCGAATGCTCAGAAAAATCCGCCCTCGAAACAAAAATCACGGGCACCATTATGAATCCACGGAAAAGAGGATAGCACTGAGAAATTTTACCAGAATTGCTTGGAAAGCGTTGTTGGGTTCGTGTCAAAAGATTTCGAACATTTGCATATAAATATACGACGAGTTGTGAAAGCCCAGCGGTGTGACTGTGCGACTTTATCGAGAGGGTTACGTGTTCAAACCCGGGGCGGGCAACACAGTTTTTCTATTAAAAACTTATGTCTATTAATAATTGCAATTTATCACACGCTCTTTGGTGAAGTAAAACATCGTAAAGAAACCTGCACATCTCTAGAAAATTTTGAAGATATATATGAAACCTACCAATCCGCTTTGAAGCAGCGTGGTAGACCTTAGCTCCAAACCTTCTCTACAGAAGAACCTCTTCTCTCTAAACCTTCTCTCCTATCCAGTGGGTTGCCCAGCAGTGGCTAACCCACTAACAGGCCGATATTTTAATTGATTTCAAATTCAAATTCAAAATATTCTTTTTTTCAAAAAAACTTGTAAACAAGTGCTTTTAAATCGTCAACTCTACCGCTGGTTCGGAAAGCTGTTCCTACCGAGAAGAGCCAGCAAGAAACTCGGCGGTTGCTCTTTTAAACATATAATTCTTAATACTATTTACATTCAGTCGTTACTGTCTTGTACTATCTTGTTACGTAGTATAAAGACATAATTATAAGTTTTTTAATGTTGGTTACATGCCATGTTATATTCTGTTATTTCTTCAACCCAGACCAGTCACTACGGTCAATAGTTTCTCTCATTTATTATTATGAAATCCGTGATACAATATTGTAAAGTTTCACTCGATTATAAAAGGAAAACCTGTATTATACGAGTACAACCGGCGACAGTCAGTGATACGTGCATGACAGTGGTTGTTTGTCATAATAAATCAAAATTAATGGACTTGATATCACGACTAGCGTACGTATCAAGATTATATTTTGATCTACTTTTATCGAATAAATGGATGAATTTTATATCTTGACTTGTAATATAACGCGGTTTCACCCGCGTTATTTTTATTTTTTACACCTTATTACTTTTTTTTTTTAATATAGCTCATGTTGCTTAGTAGAGATGCAGCTTTCTAATGGTGAAATAATTTTTGAAATCGATCCAATAGTTTTTGTGTGAATATATTACAAACATACATACCTACAAATTTTTCCTCTTTATAATATTAGTAAAGATCTTGATATAATTATTGCCAATACATTATATAGAAAAGGTGAAAGCGTTGGACCTTTATCGAAGAGGTCAAACTCCGGCAGGCCTATTAATGCTTTTGAAAAAACGCATAACTTATGTGCAGTATTGATATTTACTTTAAAATATAATAATTAATTTTTATGTATACTATTAGATGAAAGAAAATATGTTTATAGAGTCCTATATATCCAGAATTTTCTCTTTCTTTTTTTCTTTCTCACAGTTTTCCTTCAATGAAAAAATGTGATAAATTGCAAATATCAACTCTACGTACAAGTTTTAATAGAAAAACTCATTGGTGTTCGGGGTTTGAACCCGTGATCTCAACGCTGGGCCATCACACCTAATTTTAAATTTTTTAAAATAATATTTATTAAATTTATATTATTAATATTTAAAGGATTTAATATTAATTTAACGCAATGTTTTTTGTACTGTTTTTATTTGTATTTAAAAATACCATTATCGTTGTACGTTACTTTCGTAGGAAAATTAATACAAGTGCCAGTCAAAATTAAAAGAATTTCTATTTCGAAAGCGGAAATCACGTGCGTTTCATTCTCGCTGTTGCGCCATAATGCCATAATTCTCAGTACTGAGGTACAGTCGCATTCCAATATGCTTTAGTTATTAAAGAATATGATACTACTTTACCCGGAACTTCGTTTGCGTCAACTTTAGTTCTAAACTACCTTAAATTACACATAATACATTTTGTTCCTATCCCCAAAGGAAAAACGAGTTTTTTTATTTGTTATTCCGGTATATAAATTTAAATATACTAAATTTCATCATTCTTGCAGCGGATTAGCTGTAAAATCGCAACAGACTGACCTTTAATAATATATCCGCGACCTCGTCAACTTAAGCGTTTAAGTACCCTCAATATTATTTTTTCCTTCTTCTCGAAAGAAAAACTGTTTTTTTTCCTTTATGTTAACTCATTGCATAAATTTGTTGTCATACTAAATTTCGTCAATATTAAGCAGATAGGCCGTGAAAGCATAACAGACATACAAACAGACTTCCGCATTTATAATGTATGTATGGATAATGCGTTATGCATCCGTAAAAAGGAACAGTTTAAATTTAATGTTAAACGATATGTTTATTTATGTTTGACAGTTAAAATAAACATGCTATTAATAATTAATGTACTACGTAATTGACTTGCTGATTATTCTAACAAATATAAGATACTACTGCTTATTTAGAAATGGACGGTAAAATAACTATATATAGACGGTAAAATATAATTTGTATAGGTTATTGTATTTTGACAACTAAATTTAGCGTTATTATTATTTATCAATATTATATCTACTTGGTTTTTTTTTCACTCAAAGAATACCAGTAAGTTTCGAGCATTCCAAGTAAAAATTGACTCATATGAATGAATTATATAGTAGCTTATAAATTATTCAGTTACAAATGGTATAATCTAATTCTATACCTATTTAATGATTAAAAAATAACTATTAGAAATATAACGTTTTATGTCAATGCGACAATAGTTCATAACCGTTTAATCAATGGGTAATATAAATAAGCTTGTAATCTTGTTAATTGGTTATTCAACATCACAACCATATATATCCTAAAGGTAGTAAGTAGCGGCCTGTTACTATCCCACTGCTGGGCATAGGCCTCTTCTCTCCGTTATTGGAGAGAAGGATTTGAGCTAAGACCTACCACTCTGCTCCAATGCGGATTGGTAGGTTACACATATCTCCAGAATTCTCTAGAGATATGCAGGTTTGTCACGATATTTTCCTTCACCGAAAAGCGTGTGATAAATTGCAATTATCAATTAGACACATAAGTTTTAATAGAAAAACTCATTGGTGTCTGCCCGGGTTTGAACCCATGATCGTCTCTAGAGATTCACACGGTCGCACCGCTAGGCCATCACAGCTGTATATCCTAAAGGTAAGCATCGGTAAATAAAAATATTGATCCTTCAGTTGTATAAAATCTGTAATAAAGTGGTATATCTATTTCGAGAGGGATCTTGTATGCATTTTTTCATTCTTCAAATCCCTGACAAATATTCTATTCATTCCGATACTAAGTAAACGAATTAATGTTATACTTTTTAAGCAACATCTGCCTCAGGAGATTAACTGAATTAATCACCATAAAAAAAACCACGACCATCATTCAGTATAAACATGTATATGCCACTCAATTAACATTATAAATACCTTCACATCATCATCATCTTCCTGCCCTTATCCCACTCTAAGCGGGGTCGGCACAACGTGTTATAAACATGCTGTCACATGATTTGGCTGCGTTTTTACGACCGGCCGCCTGCCTGACGACAACTTACCTCAGTCGTGTTTAAAGACACCTCGGTAAGAAAGAGGGTGGTCTATTCTACTAAACCGAATACCACGCGGTAGGTCAACTTACCTTAGTCGCCTTTTACGACACCTCGGTAAGAAATGAGGTTGGTCTATTCTACTCAGCCGGATACCACACGGCGGGTCGACTTACCTTAGTCGCCTTTTACGACACCTCGGTAAGAAATGAGGGTGGTACTATTCTATTCAGACGGATTACCACACAGCGTACCTTATAAATACCTTCACATATTATCAGTTATTTGAATGTTTAACTGAGTTCGACAGTACTAGTATATGAATTACACACTCCCGTGTATAACAAATCATCGGCCATCGATGGCCACCCACGCGCCATTGGTCATATTTCTACGGGAGAAAAGGGCATTGTTTCTTTTGTAGGGTGCATAATACCTTATGTAAGTGACATTCGAAAAATGGCACCGCTCAAAAGGTCAAGTTAAATTGGTAACTAAGGGATTCGAAAGTCAGAGTGTTCGTTGAGGGTCTTATCGATCAACAGCTTCTGGAATTTAAAAAACTTTTCGACGATAAAAATCAGTGGCGGACGGAAGCATCGGCTTTTCATTTTGCAGCCAGTTCTTAAGTTATTGGCACGGTGAAAGTTTATTAAAGCATCGGTATTTTTAATAGTACTTGTATGTTGTAATTTACCTGTCGCTTTCGTATTATACAAATTAATAAAAGTACCTTTTCCATTTACCGACAATGTTCGCTATAAATTAACTAAAGGCGACTAAGGTAAGTTGACCCACCCTCTTTCTTATCGAGGTGTCGTAAAATAGTGCAGAGGTAAGTTGACGTCAGGCAGACGGCCGGTCATAAAAACACAGCCAAATCATGTGACAGCATGTTTATAACATGTTGTGCCGCCCCATACTATTAATTCAATTTTTTTTTAGTAAGAACAAACAAAACGCTTATTATTTAAAGTTTCATACAAAACTGTCGAACTAATAGTACATGGTCAATTATAGTGCCCTTACCTTATATCTCTAGAGAAGACATGGTGTAATCTTTCAATCCGTATTGGACAAGCGTGATACTATTCTAAGCTAAAATCGTGTTCTGCGAAGGCAAGAGGAGATTTTTACACAGCAGTGGTAATTGACTAGCCCGCTGGCGCAGTGGGTAGTGATCCTGCCTTCAGGATATAAATGAATTTGTTGGTCTTCAAGTCTTCGTTTATATTTGTATTTAAGTATGTATTCAAAAAATATATAAGTATATATTCACCAGTTATCTGTCTACCAGTGTACGAGTTTTTTAACCTACTCGATCGCGTTAGCGTAACGCAATTCGTATGGCGAAATTTGTAATATGTATAGCAATCACTAGATGTTGCTATTACAGCCTCATACAAATTGGCGTTACGCTAACGCGATCGAGTAGGTTGAAAAAACTCGCACTACGCACACAGAACACAAGTATCAAGTTACTTTGGGGACCGACGACCGTGTGTGTAAGTGTCCCATATATATTTATCAATAGGCCAGTAAAATAAAATGACTGCCTAAGTTATAGCTGTTCCGGATTTTTTTACAAATCGTTCGCTCGTTTCGTCTTACATTGAAAACGTTTACAATCATCGCATCAACACCGAACAGATGGTATGCGTAAACTTTACACTTACCAAGATATAAATATACTAAAGACCTATCAAATAGGTCAACCTATTAAAATAGCCAACTTCTATTTCCGAAGCACTGAGTTGTTTAATCGTTGTAAATAATAGCAAACCGAAATAACCAGGTTTTATAGGCCAATGTATTGGCAACAGAGAGCAGGTGACAAAGCGCAAGATGACATAAAGATCGACGAGAATGTGTGCCAAGTCGTTACTCTATTATTGAAGAAAACACTGGATTGCTGAGACCAAATTTTACGACCACCGTCCTGTCGAACGTATCAGAATTTTATCGCAGCTATCAACTATTTTATGCAGAGGTCGTTTCCCATGTAGGTTGTATGAAAGAACAGAACATTTTTGAGGTTTAGATATGGCGAATTGAACCGAATTCTATTTCATATCTTACCACACTTCCCTTATATAAATACGACACACGAGTTCGTAATAAGTTATTGTCAATCTATACTTTTATCTCAAAACAATATATTTTGAAATAATTTAGATATTTATAATGAATTATTAGTTTTATTATAATCCCGCGTGGTATCCAGTTAAGTACAATAGAACACGCTTATTTCTTACCGAGGTTTCATAAAATGAGACTAAGGTAAGCTGACCCGCCGTGTTTTATCCGGCTAAGTAGAATAGACCACCCCCTTTCTTACCAAGGTGTCGTAAAAGGCGACTAAGGTAAGTTGAGATCAGGCAAGCGACTAGTCGTAAAATACCTAGCCAAATCATGTGAAAATATATTTATAACATGTTGTGCCCTATTTAGTGGGATAAGGGCATAAGAATGATGATATTAATTTTGTTACATAGTAGTCATTTTAAAAATAATTAGATAATAGTTAATAGATGTAGTCTCTACCCGTTTGCTTTGGAAGCTAATTAGCTATATGATTTACTTCTTTTCAGCTAAAAGTTTTCACCTCTGTTTTATAAAACAAAGGGATATGGTTAAAAACCCATTTATGTCACATAATTGCATTGCATGTTTGCACCGTGTTATTCACAGCCCAACTTTGCATATTGTTTATATTAAGCTTTGGCGCATATTAAACAAAGATCTGCATGTCATCAACTTATGGGCTGAAATAGCGGCACAACTCATAAATCACGTATTTTCGTAATAGGTAAATGTTAGAATACACATTCTTTTCAGCAGCAATATATCCAGCACTGATATTTCAATACTAGGCCGTTTCTTTAATTATCAAATTAAACCATTTTTATACATTTTCCTTAGAAATAAAAACTTAAAACCTATTTGTCTCATAACATGATTTTTTGAGTTGTCCCACCATTGCAGCCTATAAGCGGAGTTAACATTAATAAAATCAGATGGCGCCTATACTACGCCTTCGCAATCCTAAAAAAGTACTATGGAGTTAGGCGGATGTTTCCATATTAAGATCTCGCAAGTTAGTGACTGCATCACATATTTAAAAACAAGTTCAAAGTTATATCTTAAATAGAACTCGCAACATTGATATTTGTATCTACTTTTGACCGAGATGTTTTTGAAAATAAAGAATAAGTCCAATATTCGTTACTAGCTGTCCGGCCACGCGTTGCTGTGGCTCAGTCTGTTTTAAAATTCCCCTCGAAACATTACTGAATAGTTTAAAATAATGCCACCAAATTTACATGAGCTCGGCCATTCTAAAGAATGACCAGATGTTTGAAAATTTCATTAAAATCGGTCCAGGCGTTTCGGAGTCTATAAAGGACATAAATATATATTTTTTTATTTAGGTATATACTCGTACATAAGTATACAATACTTATTACTTAATGTAACTTTAAAGTCTGTACATATCCTGCTAGGACTTAATTAATTTCTTCAAACAAAGGATGTACAGGATCATCCGCTGGATCATTCTAAATATTAACTGAAGATTTCATTATAATCGGTCTAGCCCCTTCTGGGTCTATAAAGGCATACAGACAAACATTAATTTTTTTACATTAAAGATACATGAATTCCTTGCTTGTACTTATTTTCCCATAAGGATATTTTATTTGAACTTTGATATATTTGTACGACTGCACAAAGCAATCAAAAAATATACGTTGGTATTTATTTATGCCAGCGATATTGCGTCGGCGAACGTGGGATTATTTGCTGCATGGTGGTTTGATACATTGACGAGACATTGAGCATTGCGGTTTATTTATTTATCATGTTATTCTCAATTCTTATATTTTATATTTTAAATATATATTGGATCTCTATTGCTACATTTAAATTATAAACAATTAATACTTTTCCTTTATACTTATTCAATAAATAAGAAGCAATTTCTTCAAAAGTCAACCATTTATTATATTTTAACAACTTGTCAACTCCATGACAAATACGATTAAGTCAAATGGCACTACCACTCTCCTCTCCGCACCGCACCTCTCCGGCCGTCAGTACGATTCGCTAAAGCTGACTTCACGTCTCTATGGTACAACTTCCGCTCTCCTTATTTTCCTTCCGTTACAAAATTTAATTTTTTTTTTCATATGGTTCTGATGATATTATGATATTATTGATGGGTAAGTTGACCCGCCGTGTGGTAGCCAGGTGAGTAGAATAGACTCCCATTTCTTACCAAGGTGTCGTAAAAGGCAACTACGCTAAATTCAAATTCAAATAATTCTTTATTCAAATTGGCGTTTACAAGCACTTTCGAATCGTCAAATTACAACGAAGCTACAACAAATACGATGAAGCGGTCATAAAATAACTAGCCAAAACATATTTAAAACATGTTGTGCCGCCCTACTTCGAGTGGGATAAAGGCAGAATGATGATGATGATGTTGTTGATGGGATTGTACAATGGATTAATTTCGTACGGTACCGCGGCAAGATTTTGTATAGATTCAAAAACATTAAATTAAAAGTTCGATTTGATGACCGATGTTTCAAATTATGATAGTGGTTTTTGTTACAAAAGGATTATTTTTAGTGACGCCATTCTTATTTTATTGTATGGTTTATTTGTATAGTCACAATACTACAGTGAAAACCATTGTTTTAATTTACTTCGTGCATATTGCATTTGTAGGCGTCAGTTTTTGATGTACTGAGATTAACATGAGGCTAATATTAAAATCCCATCGCGGGTTGTTCCCCATTCGTAGTACAATTTTTATAAAAGTTAAAATTTCCTATATATGAATCTAAAATATAGAAAAAAATTAATTACAATATTTTTATTTCAATCGCGACCTAAGTTTTGGCTTCCTTGAACTAGTGGTTTTAAAATGGTTTATAAAGTTAATGTATAGAAACCGGCTATACTCACGTCTTATTTTAGACGAACCCGATTAGTTTCAAGCCCATATGGGACTCTTATTCATGAGCTTTCTTATGCGGTGTTATCGCGGCGGGAACTTCGCGGTGAGTATAGCCGGTGTCTATACATTACTTATGAATACCACTCACGATAGTTTGATAAAATATTATAAAGTTTTTTAATAATGGGTTTTTGGGTCGTTCAAAAAAATCAAAACCTAATATTATAACAAAATTTGTAAGTGTAATTACAGAGGATTTTGTTTCATATTATCTAAGGATAGTATAATTAACTTGGGGCTAGTGCTTAATCGACTGAGAATCGCTATGACAACGCAACTCATAATTTTTTTACAAAAATTAATTAAATTTAAAATTTAATTCTACATATTAGAACCGAAAAAAATTATAATTATAAATCGGATCGACGGGATTTAACCAGTCTTGCCTCAAGTCTCATCTGTATATTTTTCCTCTGTAGCCATTAAACATTGTTCAAGACTAAAGTATTGATAGTCATAAATATCCAACGGTATTCGATCATCATCTTCCTGCCCTTATCCCACTCTAAGTGAGGTCGGCACAACATGTTATAAACATGCTGTCACATGATTTGGCTGCATTTTTAGGACCGGCCGGACGTCAACTTACCTCAGTCGTATTTTACGACACCTCGGTAAGAAATGAGGTTGGTCTATTCTACTCAGCCCGATACCACACGGCGGGTCGACTTTCCTTAGTAGCCTTTTACGACACGTCGAAAAGAAATGAGGTTGGTCTATTCTACTCAGCCGGATACCACACGGCGGTTTGACTTACCTTAGTCGCCTTTTTACGACGCCTCGGTAAGAAATGAGGGTGGTACTATTCTACTCAGCCGGATACCACACGGTTAATCCAACGGCATTCGATAAAGGTTATTACATCAGATCGTTTGATGTGTATGAACGGGGAAAACACTTGGTCGTGTTTCGGGGAATGAGAATTTATTTGTCTCACTTCGCGCCCAGTGTTTTTATAGAGCATTTGGTTGGATGCATTTGCGCGGAATTCGTTATGAGTTGGGGAGTTGTTTTAACAGTTGGTTGTTCATACGTTCAACGTCGAGAATCAGACTTCCAAAAGACAAAAATGAGTTACTAGCTTCTATACGTGACTTAGTCTGCCTTTTATCCTTTACTCAAATAAAAAATAGCCAATTGTGATCTCCGATTGTGCTGTGTAGTATCCAGCTGAGTAGAATTGACCACCCTTATTTCTTACCGATGTGTTGTAAAAGGCGACTATGGTAAGTCAACGTCAGGCAGGTGGCCGGTCGTAAGATACCTAGCGAAATAATGGACCCCACTTAGATTGGGAAAAGGGCAGCAGAATGATGAGTCCTATATTGTACTCTCTAGTTGTTGGAATTATCTCCAAATGACAGTATACCTGTAATTCGTTGACGTGAAAATGGAGAAACTAACAAAAATATCTTCAGATTTATACTTTACCTTTAGCCATATATCATCATGTCTTTCAATAAATTAACAATATGTTGAAACACTATATCATACATTAAACAAATCAAGCATAGTCCATATGTATCATCCATACACAAGCGAAGATCAAGAGACGCGGCGTGATCGCGACCGGACACGATCGACGCTCGACTAAAATTCGATTAAAACTCGATTAAAACTTTGTAATAATTTATTTGTTAATCAATAAAATACAGTTCGCTATCCAGCAGTAGATGCCTCAACACAATACCTATATGTAAACTTATAGTTATACCGTTTATAGTTCGGTCCTTATGCCTCTGTACCTGCATTTATTCTCCCATTATCTCTGTTCGCACGTATCGTCTAACATCCAGACCATCCTTTGAGCCCACCATGTAATTTACGACGTCCGCCTGCGCTCAGTCTAGACGGGTACCTCCTAACCCTACCCGATGCTGTTTTGCATTTCACATCAATAATTTTGAGCTCTAATATTTCATCTAACATGTTAGATGAGATATCTAATATCTTTCTTTTTATCTATATATTTATTTTAGAGAAAGATAAAATAGATGTCATATATTAGTCTACGATTGGTTCTGGTTAGAAGCCAATCACTATCCCACTTCTGATCAAAGACCTCTTTCTTTGAAGCTGAGATCTGCCATTGTGGATTGGCAGATTACGCATTTTCTAGGAATTTTAAATATGAACACTTGAAGTAAATAAGGCACTAAGTACCTAAAAATTAAAATTCGAACTAAGTATGTAATTTGGTTCTAAATTTGGTATCATATATGCACCTATAGGTTTCCGTATATTTCCTTTTACCGTATCATTATTCTCCTGCCCTTATCCCAATGGTGCTTATTTAAGTGGTGTCAGCATAACATGTTATAAACATGTTGTTAATGATTTGGCTATGTATTTTACGACAGGCCGCCTACCTGACGTCAATTTACCTTAGTCACCCTTTATGACACCACTATTTATTCTACTCAGCTGGATACCACACGACGTATGCACATAATAAATTGTAAAAATAAATTAAGCAAATAAAATAAATAAATTGAAAGCTCATAGATTCGTAAGGTTTGAGTCAGCAATATACCCGAGTTGCGGTCACGCTCTCTCACCAATATTCACCTTAGAGATAGGTTCCAAAAGCTACATTAAGCTGATCAATGTAGGGCATCTACTAGTGGAGAGGTTTCATCTTTAAGTAACTACATATTCTAAAAACATTTTGGTTTATTGCTTACAGAATGTAGTTGCCTAAAATATGAGAATTTAAATTTCGATTTCACATGCAATATTTACATTCTTAATATTCACGAGAATCCTAGCCACTAGGAACAATTTAAAGTAAGATAAAGTAATTTTCATCTCATTTAAAATAGGAGCTGTTCGTCTTTTTAATTTTTTAAACTTGAAGGCGGCTGCGACCGTAAAATTATCTAACTAATTTCCCGTGGAGCTTCTAGAACAGTTAACTAAATTATAATATTTAATATATGGACTAGATAAATAACGTTATTGAATATTCATTGCTATAGAGTTATAATAAATGTATTCGATTATGTTTAACGATAACTTATAAGTGAGATTGATACTATCATTTACGAATCTGAAAATATCGTTTACTTACATACCTATGTACGATTTGTGTAACGGCCTATAACTACCCTACTGTTTGGCACTGACTTATATATTAAAACTATATTACAAAATAAGTTGAATAAATTTAATTAATTTTTCGTTATTCCATTACTTATTCGTTATTCTATTAATTTTGAAACATCTTGTCGTAACAAAAATTAGATTGGCTTATGTAAATATTTAAAAGTTATATGTTATGCAGACAGATTAAACTATAAATATTTTAGTTCTTTCTCATTACAGACGTGGATCTAAATTTTCTGAATACATAAAAAATTTATATATTTTGGATTAGGTACTTGTAGTTTTAGTAAGGCAAGTCTATATCATGTTTGGGTAATAGAATACATTTAGAATACTAAGTTCTAGGTAATTATGAACTCTTTTGTCTAGCGTTAATGTCGTGTGAGTCAAATCAAAAAATCTATGGTCGAGTATAAGGAAATAAATAAAAATCCTGTTTTTTTTGCCTTCGTTAATCCTATATATTGGTAGAAGTCGGATAAACATCAGCAGAATGTAAGCTTTAGTGGAGAGTGGTGTATGCGAATATCTAAATCCGGGAAAGGAAACAAACACAGCATTTCGTGAACAAAAGGCGTTTATATTTTCTTAAATTTGGCAGCTGGCCGCCTTTGAAATGTCGATTCTTTTAGCCTTTGGAAGTGAACTCGAGCAAGATTATTTTCCAATTCATTTCACTTCAAACGGCGACTGGTGCACTTAACAAAATTGAAACGCACGTAAGTATGTATAGAGGGTATTTTGGTTATTACATCATCATCATGACGATCTAGTATAGCACAGCAATACAAAATAATTTACAAGTTCAACATATCAGACGAAAAGGAATAAAGTATAGAATTGTTATTTTATATCATTATGAGTACCTGGTTACCTGGTAATTTTTAAAAATAAAAAAAAACCAAAAAAAAAAATTACGTAGTTGATCGATCGGATCGATCTTAGGTATTTACATGTCTCGAGACTGCCCGTTCCCCGAATAAGCTACGCTAACTTGACAGTTATCGGCAAAAATAGTGTTTTATATTTGTATTTTTTTAATACCCGAAAACAGGGATAAAACTAAACTACACTACTACTTTATATACATACAATAAATACAATTTATATAATACAACGTAAAAAGCGTATAAAAATCGGTTCACTAGATTTTGAGAAAATCAATCACATACAGACAGACAGCTTTAAGGGACTTCGTTTTATAGTAAACTAGCAATCGCCAGCGATTCCGCCCGCGTGGAATGATTAAAACCGTAATATAGGCTTTTGATTACCATAAAAATGTTAACGTTGAGGTTAATGTTGGTTAAACTTAAAAGCTAGACATACGCTGTCGCGGGCTTTTATTTAGAACATTTAGAGAGGAGCAATTTTTGTAACACATGATTTTTGAATAACTATTACTATTTACTCAGCGCACACAAGGAAAGCTTTAAATTTCTAGTATTAATCGTACAATTTTTTATTGCTGCTCCTCTCCTATTCATCTTAGCGTGATGTTATATAGCCTATAGCCTTCCTCAATAAATGGATTATCTTACACTGACAGAATTTTTCGTATCGGTACAGTAATTACTGAGATTAGCGCGTTCAAAGAATCAAACACACAAACAAATTCTTCAGCTTTATTATTATAGATATACATTAAAAACATTTAGAGATACCACTTTAATTAACGATACTGTTTATAGGCGTATTTCTCTGTAAACGGCACATTTAGCCTCGCATAAAATATTATTGCGATATTGATAATATCTGCCATTTGGCATAGCTTCAGCTGGAGCATGGCACATTACCAAGATATTGCGCTGATACCGAACATTGCTTTCGCTGAGGGTCTCAGTCAACAACGATACATGAATATAGTGCGTACTTCCTTTCGTAAATAACGTGTATTATTTATTTATTCAGAGATTCGGCACAGTGATGTTTGCGTGATCATGAATTTTACATTTCTTGGTTATGTTCATATAAATTTTTGTATCCGTGTCAAGGCTATTGACCACCATTCGCTTCTATGTTTATATATGTGAATGTTAAGGAATGCGCGGTGTAGTGTTAATAAACTAATATTGTATGAATATAGCACAGGCTCAAACACGCACTAACAAGTAACAACCACTCTCACCAAGGGCTCGTGTTACTGTCGTGGTGCATCTTGAGACATGTACGTTTGTACTAGTGTGAGTTAGTGTGACTATGTTCATATATGTGTCTTGTATATAAATATACAAGTACGTTACACACGTCTCAACCCGCATACACTACACGCGTTTTAAGAACGGACTCCTGCAAAAAGCTGAAAAATTAAGGATAAGATTGTTTAAAATTTTTACACATCTAAGTTACTTAATGTTTTGGCTGTACACTAAATACTTTAACGTTCAAAATTGCATTTAATTACACGAGTTCCTACGCGGACAAAACCGCAAACTCTTAGTGTAGTTATAATTACAAACCATGTGACCGAAAGTGTTAAATATGAATGAGGCTGGATGTGGCCAGAGAGAGGCCGAAAAAAAGATGGTTGGATTGTGTGAACTTTGACACATAAAATGAGTAGCGCCACAGTTGACGAATAGTAGGCGAGAATGGAAGCGAAAAACATGTTGTGCCGACCCCACTTAGAGTAGGATTAGGGCAGGAGAATGTATTTTTCTTACCTACGTTTTTATTTTATTTTATTTTTATTTTTTTGAAAAATTAACAGCTTAAGCTATTTCCACATATAAACTACTTAATTAATAGTCCATTCAAAAAAAATTTATGGTACATAAATAAAATTAAATGAATAAATAAAAGTTCAATGGTTAAAAAAGCTCGTGTAATCTATAAAAATTAACATGAATACCGGAAGCCACTTTACAAGCATAGCATGCAAATAGGTTAATAAACATGCGGTTAACCTTTTTGTATTACGGTAAAGAAGATTCATGTTTCGATATACAACTTTATCGGCTTTTATAATGCGATTTTTGTAAAATAATCATAAATTTTGAATGATACTGTGTGTAAAAGCCGTGATGGCCTTAAGAAAGAGTCTATCTCTAATAAGAGATTGTTGAGATTGTGGTACTGAATTTATGTAGTGTAGTGTAGTCTTTCAATATAAAAGCTATTATATTGTGGAATGCTCTACCGGTGTCAATAAAGGAGGCAAAATCGTTACGAACCTTCAAGTTTAAATTAAAACAATATTACACCTCACTATCTGGCTAGGATTAAATGGTTATATATATATGTAATAAATATGGTTTATATATGTATATAAATATAAAGTAAATTTATTATACGTATGTATGTAGATATATTTATGTATTAGAATTTGTATACATTGCACCACCTACCTTATTACCCTAATTTAATGTCTCTAGCCCAAAGGTTGCCTGGAAGAAATCGCTACTTAGCGATAAGGCCGCCTTATTGTATCTGCATTAAGATAACATCCTATTCTTTACAATGTATATTGTAATTTTATGTGGTGCAATAAAGAATGTTCTATCTATCTATCTATCTGTAGTAGTTTACGAATCCTGCATGCATAAGGTATGATAACCTTATCATACCTTATGCATGCGGGATTGCATGCACTCTACTTTTAGCAATACATAGATTTTCTCTAATCACGAACTATAGCAAAATCATTAATTTCGTATTATCAACCTCCGCAAAGTAACGATTAATGATTAAACGACAAAGTAATTCTATGAATTGTCTTATCTTAATCGATATTTTAAAAAGCGAATTCTTTATTTTATTTTTTAAAATAATTCTTCTTCCTAAAACTTATTACAAACTTTTTTTTAAAGTGAACAATTTAATTTTTTTTTTCTTATATGTAGGGATGGAGCATAAAATTTTTAGAAAGGCTTAATGTGGGGCATGGCACAAAAAGGTTGGGAAACACTGGATTATTTAGATTTAGTTTAGAACTTTCTCTAAGGAATAACTGACGGATATGTCATAGAGAAATTTCATTTAGTATTCTGTTTGTTACTTAGATAATACGTAAACAATGCTGGTAACTGCACATTATTCTTGGTAACTCATAACATATTTATGATGAGTAACATAAAGTTACTTACTTAATTAGTAGCCGCGAGGGACGGCGTAACAGGAACTATGTATGACCTGGAAATAATAAATAGTAGTTTAATAAAGGAAGACGTATTTATAAATAAACTATGCCGTGTTGTATCCGGCTGAGTAGAAAATAACACTCTCATTCTTACGGAGGTGTCATAAAAGTCGATCTTCGTCTTTCTAAATTTCTCTTGAAGAAAATATATTTCAGAAATCCAATTTTAGGTCCAAAATAAAGTTACAATTTTGATTTATTTTATAGATGGCAACTACATCTAACTAGAAGTAAATAGAGTTTTGAGCTAAGAAAAAGCTCGTCTATCTTAAAGTTTCAATATATCTCTACGAAAACGTAACAAGCTATAAGAGTCATATTATTAGACTTAGATAAATGCCTTTCACACATCACTTAGGTTCATGAATTCACATTTGTATTAATAAATATTATATTTTTCTAATTTTTAGAATAAAATCTAACTGATTCCGCATTTCCCAGTTATAAGTTCGAATTTAATAAGTAAATCTGAAACCTTCCTTTCTTTAGTAAAGGATGTAAATACTTCCGAGTAATAAACTAATGGAAAAAGGACGGAGAATAGAATGAGATACTACATTTAAATGCCATTCCACGTTTTAAATTGCAATGCATTAGAAGCTTAGAATACAAAGGTTAATGGGTTTTAACAGTCCATCGCTCCGCGATTGTAACTGCACTCACTGCGTAATATTATCAAGTTTTAATTTTTAAAGATGATGATAGAGAAAAAGGCAGAATGTAAAGTTGTAATACTATTTAATACAAAGTATTAAATTGAGACACGATTTATTCGCGTCTTCTTATTTCGTTGAGATTGTCGTAGTGAATGTGTGGAGTGATGTTGGTGGTGGTGTCTTATAATACACGTCGTTACTAATCCTGCATGTATAAGGTACGAGAACGGTTTTACTCTCTACACTTAGTATTACATATATTTTCTTAACAAACGCGGATTATAGCAACATAATTCTATCATAACTTTTGTAATACGAAACTATTTGTATTACTTCATTAGTATGGAGAATTTAACTGGATAAGAATCTATTTTATCTGTACCAAAAATGCTGCATTGCAATCGAGTTTATTGCGATCGCAATTGCCCACTTATTGAAAAAGCTCGCGAATGCAGTTCCGTTCAATAACTAGATATAATACTCCTTTATTATTTCCCCATCTGTGTATTAAAACTGAGAGCCGGCTGTACGAGGCTGTACTTCCGCAGAAACTTCATCCTAACATCCGGATTCAAGACCTATTTCCAACTAGAAATGAAAGGATTTAATGTACTGTTAATAGTAACAGCGCGGAGTTTTGTATTAGAGCCAACTTATCATAGCTATTAAAAATATTTATATACGTATTGCACTTAGTTCGCGTTCTAGATTTTTCTAGGGCACATCGTAGTCCAGCAATTACAGTAGAATCCGAGTGAGTGAACGTGAGTTAATCCAACTTGCTACTAATCCTATTAATATTATTAATGCGAAAGATTGTGAGTATGGATGTAAGTTTGTTACTCTTTCACGTCGAATCCGCTGAACCAATATCGATAAAATTTGGCACCGTTATTCCTTATACACCGGGGTAACATATAGGCTATTAATTATACATGAATAGGATGACATTGAACGTGAACGTAGTTGTGAAGTTGTAGTGAAGTTGCAGGTAAAAGCTAGTATTTATCTATTACACGAATGCTCCACACAGAAAAGTAATTCATACACAAAGGTTTACACAAAAACTAGACATTAATTTCGGTAACTATTATGGCATAGCTAAGCGATATTTTCTGGATAGATATTTATCTATTTATTTAAATAATCCTAAATTATTATATTAGAAGAAATTTCTAAGAAAGAATAGGTAAACTCAGGCAAGTAATAATTGAGATATTGCGACATTTGTTGAGGTTGTCGGATTTCTTGAGGGTCAACATTGAAATGATTAATTTAAGTTTTAGTTAGTAGAGCTTTTTGGGTCTAAGGGGAAGTGAACAGATCATTTTTTGTAAATAAATAGGTTTTTACGTACGAGTATGAACAAGAAACAATTTTCGTAAAAACTTGTTTAAGGTTGGTTACCAGCGACGTATCGACCTTGAATGACTACTACGTACAAAATAAGATAAGATAGTGTTAGATTTATTTGTGTTAAATATATGTCAGTACGGTACGACATTATTTTTGGCTCTAAACCTATTTTTGGCACACTGATTGACCGATGCAAAATTTTTAAAGTGCAAAGTCGGATAATTAACTCCACGTAAAATTATTATATAATACTCGATAATTTAAATTTATTTAATTATTCTTTATTTCTTATTTTACACAAATATTACGAACTGAGACACGTGTATTATGATGAATACCTTTATAATACATTCTAAACTTTCAATCATTATTCTATGCCCTTTTTCCACTCTGAATGGGTTCGGCGCAACATGTTTTTCTCTTCCATTTTCTCCTATCATTCGTTAACACTACTACTTCTTTTATATGCATGTCATGATTCACACAAACCATCTATCTCTTTTTCAGGCTCTCTCTTGTCACATGTCTCTCATGTCATCTCTTGTCACTTTATACTTATATTTTTTGACATATAGAATAATTTATAGTTAAAAAATTTTTTTTTTTTGAGATATATATTTCTTCAGAAAGAACTAACAAAAAAATAAATAAAATAATGCTGAATACGCCTGTAAATGATAATTATATTGGAACTAGAATTAATATAAGAATTTATTGTTAATGTATGTATAATATAGCGTTGGTGTATCTAATAAATAAATAAATAAATAAACATGTCTATTCACAGTCATATTTAACACTCGTTTGGCCACATGATTTTCATTTCTCCTCATTGCATGTCCTTACTATCTTAACCTTGTACTTCGTCTTTTCTATAACGGGCGCAACTTTCAGATTTTTCATAACTACTTTCCCTTTCTGAACTTTCTGTAGAATTTCAAATTATCCTAGTAGGAAACCATTTCGGTGGCCCACTTATTTTCATAACAAATCAAACAAATGTGTAACAAGCATGAATTGTGATAAGTGTGTTAGGAGTAACGAACGCTTCTATTTCAGAAAATTAGGTATGACGCAGATTTGCGGCGAACACGCGCGTCGATAGTTTACATGAACCATGCGGTTGTTACTAGAAACAGCTTACTTGAGGTTGTTGTTACAGAAATTCTGAGTTCAAATTAATTTTGTATGCTCCTGGTTTTTGTTATAGAAAAGTAGCTTTTTTCCCTTATAAGTACAGGAAACAATGAAATGTGGCTTGACGGTAAGCGGATATTAAATATATTAAATTTTGTTGTAAACAGAAGTACAGTATGCTTTGGTTTACTGGTTTGGTGAATAAGACTATTTAAAATTGATAAAAGTGTAAATACATACCATTGAGCTTGCTAGTATAAAATTAGAAAAAAAGACAAAATATTGTTCTAATATTTGATTTTCAATATTCAAGAAACTTTAGTCTGCAGACCAAAGTCCAATAGAACAGTGCGTGTTGCCAGTGATGACATACGGATCCGAAACGTGGTCGCTGACTATGGGCCTCATAAGAAGGCTCAGACACTCAGCGGCGATGGGGGCGTGCTATGCTTGGTGTATCTCTACGTGATCAAATTAGAAATGAGGAGATCCATAGAAGAACCAGTCCCCAAAATAGCTCAGTGTGTCCCGAAGCTATACTGGCGATGGCCGGAGTAAATTGTGCGGAGAAACGATGGAGTTGGGGTCTTAAGGTTTTAGAATGGCGACCCCGAGCTGGAAAATGCAGCGTCAGTAGACCACCTACTAGATGAATTGAGGACTTCAAAAAGATCGCGGAGAGCCGTTGGATCCATGCAACACAAGAACGTGTGTGGTGGAGATCCCGTGAAGAGACATATTTCCAGCAGTGGACATCCATCTATTAAAAAAGAAATAGAAGATTCAAAGAGCATATTGTCTACGAAGTATTACGATATTAAATACGTTGTACTATTAGGAAAACAATTTATTTCAAAGAACTGGGTATAAAACACCCTAACGAGAAGTAATGAATATTTTTTGTAAGAACATATAATGGGTACTTCAAGATAATGATCTATAAATATTTAGTTATTCCCTTTGTACGCATGACCTTAATTTTTAGTAAAGCTCGCACTTAGTCTGTTCGTGGAAATTTCTCAAATCGCCTTTGTGGAACTTGTCGAGACAACAGTCTTTAAGACTCTCGACATCGTGGAAACTACGTTAAGCCAAAATTGAGTCAGCCTTTTATGTTTGATACTTTATATAGAAAGTATTAAGTGCATTTGGAACTTTAAAGAAAGCTTTAATAGCGAAACGGTTAGATTGCCTAAAATTCATTTAAGGATTTCTAAAAGAAATATTAAAATATTCAACTGTTACTACCTCACTGGGAACCTCTTAATCGATAATATTTATATAATAGTGTGAAAAGATGTGTATATAAGAATATTTATATACACATCTTTTCACACTGTTATCTTTGACCGTAAAATTTCTAATAAATTTTAAACATCATTGAAACATATTGCCCTATCCGAATAATAAAGTCACATGTCATATGTATAAGCATAGGAAATGTGAGTTTATTCTTCGGATAGGGCAATTTATCGCTTAGAATTAAACTGATCGAATTCAAAATTAGTCTAAATTGAGTAAGATACATTGTAATCCTTATTAAAATGCCATCTAAGATATCACGCAATGAACTATCGAAATGCTTGTGTTTTCTTTCAACTTATGGGCCTCTTTACCACTCACGAGTTTTGTTGGCGCCAATTGCAAAGTACAATTTGACAAGAAACAAAACTTTTTTGAATTCAGTCTCTTTAATACGAAGCGTTCAATATGGTTTTATAGTAAAGTAAGTAAGTATCTTAAGTTTTATTTTAGTATATGCAGGTTAAAGGTAAGGCGCGCGTAATGGTGATTATATCAATAAAACTCATAAATGTTTGTCTGAGTTTTGAACTCGCAACCACCTGGTTACGGTAACATGGTGTACCGATCAGCTATTAACGCTTATAATACTCTGTGATGTGATGCAATAGTCACAAATTTGCCACTTCCTTGGTTTCTTTACCTACAGTCAACACTGAGTTAAAATGCCACGAAATGTTTACACGAGCCAAACAATTCGTCATGTAAGTTTGCTTATCACAGCGAGCTCCAAACTAACGTTTAAAAGCTTTTGGCATATTCATTCCGAAACTTTCGTAATTCCGTTTGGTCCGCGAGATATTCAAGCTAAAATGTTTTAAACTTGAACTGCTATTGAATAGGAGCAAACTTTTGCATAAAGTCAAACATTATATGGTTCCTATTTTTATTTTCATTTTGTGAAGTTTTATTTATGTTCTCTACTGTAGGATTTGCAAACGCAAAAACTTATATCTGATGACGTCAAAATCTCTATAAGACAAATATATATACTTCTTAGTTAAAGTGTTACTTATAATTGTAACTCTGTAACTATGAATGATGTGCTCCTTTAATTGGTACTACATAATTAATTAAAAAATATATAGGATATTTGTTGTATTATTTAATATCTAATGCTGTTGGAGATCCGAATAAATAAATAAATGTATCGCAAGATATTTAAATGTACTCTATTTTTGAGTTTGCGCAATAATTATTCATAATAACTGTCTATCGGGTAGAGAGCTTTATCTTTATCAAGTGTTTTTGTTTTAAAACTTCACGAATAAATAATTGATGTCATTATCATTTCATTCGCTTTACATTGAAAGAAAAAATTCTAATGAAATCTGCATATCACTTAATAATTGCTAGTATATGTGTAACCTCTCAATTCTCATTAAAATAGATCCTTATCTATTTTAAGGAGAATTGAGAGGTTACACATATGAGAGAAATTGGGTCTAAGGCCTTCCTTAGACCCAATTTCTCTCACCACAAAAAGCGAGGAGACTGTTCAGCAACTAGTATTATGTTATTAACAGGATTTTTAACTAGGTCTGTGCCTACACTTGTTTGGCAATAAAATGGGCATCGAGAGTCAGTGTATCCACCCTGAGACTAGATGGAGTAACGATATACGTAGGACAGCGGGCTATGGATGGAACCAGAAAGCTCAGGCTCGGGCTAAGTGGCGAATAATTGGAAAAGCCTATGTCCAGCAGTGGACGAAAGTGGGCTGATAATTATGAAAGTGGTCATCAGATAAAACCAAGGCCGGGATGGCTTGGTTTTATCAATGACAATTCGGAGAATAGCAATTACATCTTATACTGGTTATCGAACCCAGGAATGCAGTGATAAAGCAGCCCGCCATCACTACGCGTCAAATGTAATCGGCTTATATTTTAATGAAACTATAATATAAAAACAGTTATAAATAAATATTGCCTGTCCGAAAACAAGAATGACACATTACAAGATGACTAAAGATGAGGTCATTATAATCAGTATATTGTTTAATATTAAAAATAGTGCACTCATACAGGGTTATATTAATTTATAACTATGACTTTATACTGGAAACACAATTAAAACATTATGATAATATAAAAAATAGGAAAGCTAGGCGAGGCATAGTACCATACAAATATATGTTGGACTCTTGAGATAGACAAATGTCATTTGCAGGTTCTTTAATTGTATTTTGAATTCAACGTAAATTCTAGCATTTTCCTGAAAACAGGGATACAAAGACATTTTTTGAATGAAACCTAACTAGATAGAATTCGTCCCCAAAACAACTATGCAGAATTTCAAGAAAATCGTTGGAGCCGTTTCCGAGATTCGGAAAATATATTTGTATATATACACACAAGATTAGCTCATTTAAATATTAAAGAGATATCTAATTTATAGAATTAGGCGTTACTTTGTGGAGGTCCATAATAAAAATAATTTTATTTATTAGTTTTTTAATCTGTTAATAATTATTTACAGTCGGATTCTTACAAGGATAATCGATTCTTCTATGGCGTACAAAAAGTGCCGTTTCATAAGTTTTAAATATAGACGATTTGCAGTGGAAAATTGGTAGTACCTTTCGTAAATGAAGACCTATCTCTGATTGCCTGTTAAGCCTATTTAATAACTCGAACTCTCCCTAAAAATAAAGTTCAATGTGTCCAATTAATTAAAACATACAATTAATTGTTTAACAGTCGAAATGGTCGGCCATTTTTCCTTGCAACACGTTGATTGGGTCGTAAATCGATGGCAGCTGTTACTAAAATTAATTTGATAGGCAATTTGAGAGAAATTGAAATAGGGGATGTTGGGGACCGTGTCACTGGTTTTGTGTACGATCGATTTTTTTGAGATGAAACTTGGGAAAGGGAAAAATATGACTTAGCTTTTGAGAGAGAACGATACTGATATTCAGTATCATTTAGGATTAATGCCTGTGTTGCTATTTGTTTGTTGGTCATAATATTTTAACATGTCATTCCTAATTTATTAAAATGTTTTCAATACATATAAAAATCTGATTTTTATTTACAAAGAATCAAATTATTTCAATTACTTGTTCGTAAATATTACCAAAATAAGAGAAAGATAAAATGTTCAGACTGCATATGAGATAATGGTCAGCTTGTTTAGAAAAAAGCTGTGTGCCTTAAACTATGAGTCAAATAAAAAATAATAAAAACAAGTCCTTAGTAAGTAGAGCACTTATTGTTTATTTACGTTTTTTAAGTTTCTGTTACAATAAATAGTGAATAAAGTATTTTTCTTTCTTTTTAAACAGACTTTCTAGGACACTCGATCAAAGTTTCGATAAAGAAGTTAATGTACTAAAAAGAGCGCATATTACGAAGAGGTTTCTTAATTTGGAGCAAACTGCCGGTTGTTTGACACAGTGCCCCATTTTGGGCCTATATTATATTTAAAGTTGTAAAAAAATTAAAGAGTGTTAAAAGAACCATCACTTAGTATATTTCTTCGAGTGATTTTTCTAGTACAGAGATAAACATGCCTTTTCAATCTTACTCTTTAATTATCTTCAAGAATCCCTGGGCGAAGATGATTAACGAAAAAGCCCGCATTAACAATAACAAAAATGGAGTAGTGTTCAATAATGTAAACTTTTATTAGTTCTTAACGCAAACTAGATGGCGCTATTCTGTATTGTCACGCACTATTGTGTTGCTTTTGTAACTTATATAAGTTCAACAATAAAATAATTCGTGTCTATATCATAGTAGACTTAGATGTGACTTGGAGTAAAAAAATCGATTAATAAATAATCTATTTTTATCTCTTTAAAAATAATCGATTAAAAAAAATCGATTATTTTGATACTAAATAATCGATTTTTTAAATCCATTTTTTTCTGATTGTTTCATGAGTTGCCTTTTTTAATATTAATAACAATAAAGGGTAATTAAAGTAGACAACTCGGTCGGACTACTAGAAAGGAGGTAACTCCCAAGAAATAATATCAGATGCGCTGTTTGTGAAATTGGATTAAAATGTGAAGTTTGGCTAAATTGTTTTCATCCAACATCTATCTTCTAATCTTAAAAAACAAGAAAAAGAGTAAAAAAGAAAAAGGGCTACCTAAAAAAATCGATGTTTAATGAAAAAAAAATCGATTATTTAGAGAATTATCGATTATTTAGAAAAAATAATCGATAATTAAAAAAATCGATTATTTTTCTGACTGACTGACTGGCCCGTTAGCGCAGTGGGTAGTGATCCTGCCTTTAGCTCCGCGGGTCGCGGGTTCGATTCCCGCCGAGGGCCAACATTTTCTATAAAAAGAATTTGTTGGCCTTTGAGCCTGGGTGCATATTTGTATTTAAGTATGTATTTAAAAATATATAAGTATATATTCACCAGTTTTCTGTCTACCATAACACAAGTATTAAGTTACTTGCTTTGGGGACGGACGACCGTGTGTGTAAGTGTCCCCTATATATATTTATTTATTTTATTTATTTTCATATCGCTACTTAGTACAGTGGTACTCAAGATCAAGATACATAAGGTGGTTTTATTTATATCCCTTTAGCTGAGTCCTTCCAGTTCAATAGTACAACCCCGAAGTAATAAACTTTGATAGCAAGATTCGAAACTTTTTGTGCTCCACCATTTGAACCATTATGACATAAGGAGTCGACTCGTGTGCAATTTCGTTCAAGCGCTAAATAAAAGAAATGCCTCCAATAAAAGTTTAATAGTGCGTGGCGAATCACAACGGGAGTGGTCCGAAACTTCCATTATGGTATGGTGTCGACACCATCGATTAGTCGACTGTATGTGGGGAGGTCATATATGATGTCATCTGTGCCGGCAGTCAATTGTCGATTCGGCGCTATGTACTTTTAATACATTGATTGTATATTATTTTATCCTATACTATTAATATCACGCGGTTTCACGCGCGTATTTTTTTACACCTTATTAGATTTTTATAACGAATCCTTTTTTTTTAATGCAATATAACCCATGTTGCTCAGTAAAGATGCAGCTTTCCAATGGTGTAAGATTTTTAAAATCGGTCCAGTAGTTTTTGTGTGAAAACATTACAAACATACGTACAAATTTTTTCTCTTTATAATATTAGTATAGACTAGTGGTACCTGCCACTTCGTTCGAGTCTACTTAAGTGTTAAAATATGCTCAATTTGGAACTATATTGTTTTTCCTGGTTACCGAAGGATATTTTTTTATCGGGATTTTTTATGCTACATGTTCTCAATATAGCAACTTAAATTTTATCAAATTGAAATTTATTGAGAAATTAATTTAAATTGGGTACGATTGAATATACCGGGCTAATATATAGGTTAGGAAAAATTCCATTTTTCCTTGGGGAATAGGAAAAAAACAGTAATAATAATAGAAGTTAATTTTACACTTTTACACAATTTACACAAACGTGTACCAGGAGTAACTCATAAAAGTAACATCGTGATTTTGAACAGAGATTGTATGCTTCTTGTAGAAGGACAATGAAGGAAATAATAATTTTGCAAACAAAGACGCGGGTACTAGTAAAGCTATAAACGTCCGTAGAAATATACGTAAGTAAGTTACGGTGACTAAGCTCGAGGACATTGCCTCTACTTCTCCGTTGAATCGCTCTATTAATGCAATTGATTTGTCACGATACATATAAACGTTGCCAACGATCCCGCTACTATCTGTATTCATTACACAGTTAAGAAGGATGAATAGAACCCTATTATATATTTAAATTGTTTGACTGTCGTTACTATTCGACGGTTAAATTTTTCTGGACAATGGGATAAATGTCGCATTATTTACATACCGCACGCTTAGGAGGCTTTTTGTCAGGAAAAACCATTATGGGTCGTCACCGTCGGAACGAACGGCGGGTATGTCGGACTCTCACCGACTAAAAACCTGACAGTGCACCACCACGTTGCTGGTGGCGGGGACAGGGTACCGTTGTACACATTGCCCCCATCACCGCCAGCAGCAACTCTGAACCCCAGAGTGCGCCACTTCTGGGTCGGGGCCTCTCTTAAAGTGGCCCCTCCCTTCGCTAACCGATGCATCGGGAGCGCCAGATGCATCGACCGCCTCGGGGACCTAACTCTGCCGAGTGTCCGATAAACCCCTTTCGGAACGCCCAAAGGTCCCCGTTAGGGCGGCATACCTTTTTAATTTGTGGATCTCTTTAAAACTCACGAGATTTTAGAATATCGTCGTTAATTTTACCTTTTAATTTCATTTTAGCCCATGTTGTTAAATGATTAGGCTAAGTACGACCGGCCGCCTATCTCACATCCACTTACCTTAGTCGCCTTTTACGACACCTTGGTAAGAAAAAGGGTGGTCTATTCCATTCAGCCAGATACCGCACGGCGGGTCAACTTGCCTTAGTCGCTTTTGACAATACCTCAACAACTAATTTATTAAAGTTATAATACAAGGACAAAATTAACACGAAAACATAATAAAAAAATGAAAGAAAAAAAACAATACTATCGCTGCTCGCATCAGTCTATAAATCTGATAAATATGTTCATTGAAGATGATGAGTATTGAGGGACATTAAAGATATCTAAAGGGTTAGTTGTTTATTAAGCAATACTTTCTAATTGATTAAAACAAATTGTTGTATTGCTAGTGAGGTTAGAATTAATTTCTAAGGTCAATAACCGAGACCATAAATCATCGTACCAAACCGACTGAAGCAAGACGTGTTCGTTACGGCCTTTATAATGATTACCACGGGTACAACGTTGCTCCATTGCCTCCGCTCAACTAACCGTATACTTGATAGAAATGAAACAGACGGCAGCAAAATGCATAATTAATTAATTTATGTGGAATCTATATGAATAATATGAATCAATATTATGAGTGCGAAAGCTTAGTCTTAGTCTGATTGTTCCGCTTTCACTAATAATCCGCTATTGCTATGGATGAAACTTGTTGAAATATTCCTTCGCGAACAGGACTTAATGTATTACAGTACATCTTTAATATTTAAATGAGTTAAACTTGTATGTATGTACAAAAAATATTAACATTTAAATTTAATATAGAACACTATTATTGCCGTAAATTGTCAAGTCAGCGTAGCTTATTCTGGGAAAGGGCGGTCTCGAGAAATGAAAATACCTAGGATCGAGCCCACCTACCTACAATTTTTTTTCTTTTTGTTAAAGTTTATTTTTAATATTTTGTAAGAAATTACCGAGCAAGGTTTGGTCCAGGTAATAGTTAAAAGTACAATACAGGTTAGGTTAGCTACCAATCCGCATTGGAGCAGCGTGGTAGGTCTTAGCTCCAATCCTTCTCTCCAAAAAAAAAAAAAAACGGAGAGAAGAGGCCTATGCCCAGCAGTGGGATAGTAACAGGCCGTTACTTACTTACAATACAGGTAACTCTTGTACAACGCGGTTTTGCTATAACACGATTTGTTAATTGCGGCAAATAATGAACCGGAACTTAAGATGTTTAGTTATAAGTTTTTCGCACACTTTTGGTTTTAGACCAACTTACGACCGGATCAAGAGGAACGAAACCCCCCTTTTTATACTAGCTCTCGGTCTCAAATCAAGTCAAAATAATCTCTATTCAAATAATCTTTATTCAAATCGCTACAGTACAGCACGGTTTCACACAACAAGGTCTTTTCAAGGAACCTAATTAAAGAAGGGTTGCCTTTAATTAATTTGACTTGAAAAGGAGTAACAGAGGGTAAAACGAAGAAAGAGGAAAAAAACTTCATGAATTGAGGAATTAAGGTTGATTATGTTCATCGGTTGGTATGATATTGAACGTCAATGTGTTCATATTTTGTATCTGTTTATAAGAACCCGTGTAGTATAGGTTACATACTGAGCCGAAAACAATTTCAAATAATATCAAATGAATTTAAATGTATGATATTATAATAAATAAATTACTTTAAAATAATCCCGTATATTGACGTTACTCTTACGTCACCCTTGATTGTCAAATTGTATCCGCAATTAATTTCTTTACATTTAAGAAGATTTTGTTAATTGAAATAAACATCAGCCAATAACATTATTAATCGTCGACATACCTCTTAAAATTTACGTCTTTTTTATGTACAGGTTTATTTCGTTTCCCTGCCTATTTGAAATTATTCACAAACATGTTCGAATATACAAAAACTTTCATCCCATTGGTAAGGAGCCCTTCTATCTAAAGCCCCAACTTATTTCACGCTTCGTAGATTGAGTTGAATTCGGGAAGGATTCGATTTATTTTGCATCTCACAAATCCGACGAAATGGGGTTACGCGTGAGTATAAAGAGACAGGTTAGTTAAAGTAAGATGAAAAATATAACAGGTTTTATTTGTTACTTTTTTTTAACTATTTACTAAATCCGGTCACGTTTTTCTTAGGCGCAGTATATCCTATTCCTGTGGGAACATTGAAATACAAATAACTAGTTTGTGCCAGCGACTTCTCCCATGTGGAATTCTGTGAGTCACAAAATTTGAACGTAAAAGTAGTTATTGTGAGCTAACCATAAGAGACAGAGACATAGTGTCGCAGACTTTTTTGTAGTATTTGTGTAGATCTGCTGGTTTACGCGGCGCACGCGACTAAGGGCCTGTTTCTCAAGTTAACAATAAACGGTCAGTTTGCTTATTCGGCACATATCTCGGAATTAGGCTTATTCAGCACTTAAAGTCCCTAATAAGTTAACAGGTAGATAATGTGGCTGTTATTTTGTTTATCTGCTGGATAGCAAATACCTATTTCAATCAAATGACCGCGATTTTATTTTATTCAAATTTTTCACTTTTTAGAGTCTCTTTCTAGAGACATTTATCTGCTACTTAGTTTATTTGTCGGTTAACTATCCGACATTTTATCAGTAACTTGTGAAACAGGTCCTAAAGCTTCTAGCAGACGAGATCCTTTACAATCACGCGAGCTCTTCAAAACAATTGACATAAAACACTTAACTATAACAATTCACCTTCTGGAAGAAGGCTTAATTTGTTGCGAACGAAATAATGGGTACAATGAGTAAAATTTAAGGCGCGCAATTGCAAAATCAGAAAAATATCAAAGTAATATATAAACAGAATATAAAGAAAGCGAGAAAATTAACCAAGGTAATAAAGGATATTGCTTTGCGAGTGCGTCGGTAGCCCTAGATTACCCTTCTTGAAGGTCTTGTAGAGGTTAACTTGTCAGCGGACAGAGCCACTTATTTTAAGGCGCGCAAATTAAAATTAGGTTTTTTGCGAATGCCAATCCTTGAAAGGACAAACAGATATTCGGTTGATCTTTGTCAAGGAGAGCTTTGATCATAATAGCTTTTTTTGCGAACTGTTTTAAACAATTTAGTATATTTTAAAAACGCGGTAAAAATAAAATAACTTAATCAATGTTCACTAAAATTAAACACAGTAAAAATATTCTTTTTTCAAGTAAATTAGTAAATAAGCGTTTTTTAATAGTAATATACTGCTGGTTCGGAAAGCTATTCCTAACGAGAAGAGTCAGCAATAGCTGTCTATATCCCACTCACAAGTAGGGTCGGCACAAAATATTTTTCTTTTCTATTCTCTCCTATCATTCGACAAATTTGGTGCTATTCCTTTTATATGTATTTCACAACAAACGAACCATATCTTTTTCGGCCTTCTTCTAGTCATATGTATTCATATTCATATTTAAAACTCGTTTATTGATTACAAGCTGAACCGAAAATTTTTTTCCATATAAATTATGGCTGCTCTTTTCCTATTCATCTAAGCTTGATGTTATATGTATAGTCTATAGCATTTCTCGATAAATGGCCTATCTTATACACAAATAATTTTTAAAATCCGCCTTGTAGTTTCTAATATTAACGCGTTCAAACAATCAAACTCTTTAGTTTTATATATTAGTATAGATGTAGAAAAAAGCAAGAAATGAAATCTATAGCGTAGACGTAAGTCGCGACAATGCAACCCTTGAAGTCACTTACAGAAACTACAAAGGTGTTAGACAGTGCACTTATACAAATAAGCGTGTAACGTAACCTCTGATACCTAGGTCATAAGGGCTAAAATTTAATAAGCACTTAGGTGCTTGTCTGGATCTGTATACATGTCAAAGGGTGTGTTTCGTTGTTTCCTCTCGCGCTGAGTGCGTAGTTTAGAATGTAGTGGCAACAATGAGTTGCTTCAGACTTTTAAAATGTCTAGGTATTTTACCTAGACGCATTCCTTTATAAGAAAATAAAAATTTCGAACTAAAATATCTTTAATATTTAAATGAGTTAATCTTGTATGTATATATATTTTCAGAATCTCGGAAACGGCTCCAACGATTTTCCTGAAATTCAGCATGTAGGGGGAAAAAAATCGATCTAGATAAGTTTCTAGAAAAGATCTTTGTTTTCGGGCTCTAAAATTTTTTTGAAATTTACATTGAATACAATCACAATTTTTCGCTGTCAAACAAAGTCATGTTGGTTCATTTGGGGAGCGGGCGGTCTAGAGAGATAAAAATACCTAGGATCGAGCCCCAGCCGCCCTATTATTTTTTAATTTTTCTTTTCAATTTTTTTTTGTTTTTTATACATCATTTTGAGAATTACCGAGCAAAGCTCGGTCACCCAGGTACTTCTTATTTAAGCGATCCAAGGGAATCTATTTTGAATCTCGATGACAATACAACACTAACGTCAATTTAATATGAACATTTAGTATCTGAATTTAAAATAGCACCAAAAATTACATATAAAATTCAACAGTATTCTAGTTCAAGGGATTCGATGATTTCTTCGTATCAACTTATCTATTATGTATTCTATGTCCGTCTCAATATTTGAACCTATCTCTCTATCAATTTTTAATCAAAATGGTTAGGTAGGTTTACGGTGTAAACGTGTTCAATAAACGTGGAAAGTAATTTTCACGTTTATACAAAATATAATTTACCTATATATTCTTTTTTTGATACCTTTATATTTCGAATATATTACTCAACAAAGTAGCACTTCGCGCCTCTTTGTTCTCAATAAGCTCAAAATCTTCGTTATCCAACTCTAAGTGGGGTTGGCATAACATGTTATAAACATTTTGTCAAATGATTTGGCTACGTATTTTACGACCGGCCGCCTGCCTGGCGTCAACTTACCTTAGTCGTATTTTACGACATCACGGTAAGAAGGAGGGTTGTCTATTCTACTAAACCGGATACCACACGGTAGGTCAACTTAACTTAGTCGCCTTTTACGACACCTCGGTAAGAAATGAAGGTGGTCTATTCTACTCAGCCGGATATGAGATAGCTAGTTTATTATATTCTACAATATATTTATGGAAAATTTAACCAGGATTCAAATTCTAAAATTCTAAATTAAAAAAAGTCATTGTGTCTCTAAGTCATGAAATACTATTTATATCGATTACGTTATCGACTTTCCTTAGACGCCTTTTAAGACACCTCAGTAAGAAAGAAGGTGGTCTATTTTAATTAACAAATACCACACAGTGGGTCAACTTACATTAAGTCGCCTCTTACGACACCTAGATAAGAAATGAGGGTGGTCTGTTCTACACAATCGGATACTACAGAGTGGGTCAATTTACCTTAGTCGCCTTTTACGACACCTCGGTAAGAAATTGGGTGGTCTATTCTACTCAACCGGCATACCACACGGCAAACTAGTATAATAATGTATGTAATGACGCGACGTCAAATATCGGTGTGCGTGCTTTGACTGTTCTTAAAACCTGTTATTTTCTATCGTCTAGCAGTCTGTCTGATAATAGTCTATTATTTTATAGGCAAAACACAATTCATAAATATGTCACGAGCAAAATCTTCGCACGCTTCGAATGTATAATGTATGTGAATAGACATAACAATGGATAACGGTATATTGTGGTCATTGGACACTTGTGCTCAACTTGGGGTCCGTAGATCTCAAGGTATCAAGTTTGGATTTACAGGGGCCGCAATGCAAATTGATCTAAAAAATTAAAATCTGTGTCAAAACTAATGAGAATAAACTAAAAACAAAAATAACAATATAAACTGCGTGATACAACGCCGTGTGGTATCGGGCTGAATAGAATAGTACCACACTCATTTCTTACCGAGGTGTCGTAAAAGGCGACTAAGGTAAGTCGACCCACCGTGTGGTATCCGGTTTAGTAGAATACACCACCTTCTTTCTTACCGAGGTGTCATAAAATACGACTAAGGTAAGTTGACATACTGTCATACTGACATACTGTCGCAGACCTTTTTTGTAGTATTTTTGTAGATTTACAATTTGATAGTACATTACTTTGATGTATCTCTATTGGTTTACGCGACGCGACGCACGCGACTAAAGCTCCCAGTAGGCAAGTTTTTTTACAATCCCGTGACCTCTTCAATACATTTTACAAAAAATCGTAATGTACTATTAACTGAAACTAAAATTTTACTATGATTTAATAAAAACGTACAAAACTCCGTTTAGTAGGTTTTGAGAAAATCAATCACATATAGATAGAGCTTTTGGGGACTTAGTTTTATCATAAGTATATCATCATCATCATCTTCCTGCCCTTATCCCATTCTAAGTGGGGTCGGCACAACATGTTATAAACATGTTGTCACATGATTTAGCTACGTATTTTACGAGCGGCCTACCTGACATCAACTTACCTTAGACGCCTTTTAAGACACGTCAGTAAGAAAGAAGGTGGTCTATTTTAATTAACCAGATATACTATACTATAACCAGATATATAGATAACTTACCTTAGTCGTATTTTACGACACCTCGGTAAGAAAGAGGGTGGTCTATTTTACTCAACCGTATACCACACGGTGGGTCAACTTACCTTAGTCGCCTTTTACGACACCTCGGTAAGAAAGACGGTGGTCTAATCTACTTAACCGGATACCACACGGCGGGTCAACTTATAATAAGACCTTTTATAATAAGTATATATTGTACAAAAAACCTTAAATGGGTTTTTTTAATTTTCTGTGATTTTTGTATTGTGACATATTAAGTGTCACGGCGGTTATTTAACATACGAGTAGGGGCAGGTCACAGGTCACTGACTGTAATCCAATAGCAGTTAAGCAATAATAACACTAAGTGGTTATATATTATTTTCATCCATAAATGTTCGATTGTTTATGGAACTAGGTGTAATTTTTATATAATTAGTTGTAAGGAAAAGATAAAACAACTTGCTTGAGACACTAAAGTATTTTAGCAATGCTTTAGTAAGTAACTAGCGGCCTGTTACTATCCCACTACTGAGAATAGACCTCTTCTCTCTGTTTTTGGAGAGAAGGTTTGGAGCTAAGACCTACCACGCTGCTCCAATGCGGATTGGTAGGTTACACATATCTCCGGATTTCTCTAGATATATGCAGGTTTTTTCAAGATGTTTTCCTCCAACAAAAGCGTGTGATAAATTGCAATTATCAATTAGACGCATAAGTTTTAACAGAAAAACTCATTGGTGTCTGCACGGGTTTGAAACCTTGATCTCGTCGAAAGAGTCGTATGGTGTTGCTGCTGGGCTACCACAGCTATATGCTTTATTATTAGATTGATGCTTTAGTATCAGCCCTCAAATGTAAATAAAATACAAAAAAACAAAAAGCATTGCCATATACTCTCGGATTGAACCTCCAGATGTTGCTTTGGTTTGCGGAGCGACTAAGGGCCGGTCCAGACGTCCGATCCAGGCCGATGTGCGACGTGGTTTGTACGGACGGCTTTACGATGTTGGCAAACTTATCGATGTGATTTTTTAGTATGTAGAATATCTAAGGGCTAGAGGGTGTGATTTTTGTTACGAAGAATTGTTTGGAGTTGTGTGTACGCAATACTGAAATCTATAAAGACAAAGTCGCATGCGGATAAGTGTTTTTTATATTTTGCAATATTTTTATGGAAAATTTAAGCGGTATTAAAATTCTAAAATGTCTAAATTAAAAAAGTCATTGTGTCTCTAATATATATCTTCCTGCCCTCTAATATATATCTGCCTGCCCTGCCACTCTAAGTGGGATCGGCACAACATGTTATAAACATGTTGTAACATGATTTGGCTACGTTTTTACGACCGGCCGCCTGCCTGTCGTCAAATTACCTTAGTCGTATTTTACGACATCACGGTAAGAACTAAACCGGATACCACACGGTGGGTCTTACCTTAACCTTAACTTACCTTAGTCGCCTTTTACGACACCTCGGTAAGAAATGAGGGTGGTCTATTCAGCCGGATCATTGTGTCTCTAACTAAGTCATGAAATACTATTTATACCGATTACGTTAAATGTTCGAATTATTATTCAAGAAAAAATGTGCATGTAGAGATAATTATTATTGTGGTTTTAGTCATTTTATCAAGACGGGCTAAAAGTTATCGTTAGCCGGCATTTTTAATCTTTAACTTCACAAAGAGTAATTAACCTTTGAACCATTTTAATTTGTTATTGTAAACTCATTAATCGCAGTCATTTCTACATATATTTGGTTTGCCGTGATGACCAAACGGTTTAAACATATCATCTTTGCCATGTGTTTACGGTACAAGATCTGGGAAATATGTTTTCATTACTTTTCTTAATTTATGTTCAAATAGGTGCCTGCGGCTTCGCCTGTGTGGAAATCTAAACATCTTAATACAATTTGATAAATATGGTGTTACAATTTTGATCTATATTGATTAATACTGAACACAAGAAAAACAGTCTCGAAAATAAACTAATATTTTTTATTGAAATTTTGAACATAAAAGTAGTTATGTGAATTACCCATAAGAGACATGCTATCACGAACTTTTTTTTGTAAATCTGCAATGATATACAAAGTATGATATATAAATGTCAACAACACCTTCCGAAAGAAATGCACTACCATTTAGTAAAAATCGTACATAATTCCGTTCAGTAGATTTAGAGAAAATTGATCAGATACCAACAGACAGCTTTTGGGGGTTTGTTTTATAATAAGTAGTACCTAGTTGGCTGAGCTTTTTACAAAATTAAAAAAGAAAACAATAATAAGGTAGTTGGGGATCGAACCTAGGTATTTACATTTCTCGAGACTGCCCGTTCCCCGAATAAGCTACGCTGACATGACGGTTTATGGCAAAAATAGTGTTTTATATTCAATATAAATTTTAGTATTTTTTAATGCCCAAAAACAGGGATTAAACGATTTTTTGTACATTTTTGCCGTTTCTGAGATTCAGAAAATTATTTATATACATATACACAATTAACTCATTTAAATATTACAGATAATAAACGTTAGTCGAACAAGTGACAATCAAAATATGAAGTTGGCTTTAAGAGAATCAAATCCTGTATAAATACAGAGAAAGCATGTAAAGTACACAATCATGCGAGAAATGTATTCAAAGAGATATTGTAGGCTAAACCAGTAGATAGAGCATCTGTATTGTTTAGGTTGGAAAACAATGGACTTGTGAACTCGCCGCGAATGCGATCGTCATGAGTATCATATTGTCATTATTACCTTACAAGCAGATGTAAGTGACTTTGAGTATCAACCTTACTGTTTGACTGGCCCGTTGGCGCAGTGGGTAGTGACCCTGCCTTCAATCCGCGGGTCGCGGGTTCGATCCCCGCCGAGAATAACATTTTCTATAAATGAATTTGTTGGTCTTCGAGCCTGGGTGTATATTTGTATTTAAGTATGGAATTAAATAAATATATAAGTATATATTCACCAGTTGTCTGTCTACCATAACACAAGCATTAAGTTACTTACTTTGGGGACGGACAATCGTGTGCGTAAGTGTCCCATATATTTATACATTTATTTATATTATATATTTATATTTATACTGTACTTACATTAGAACTGGTACTAACTGGTTCGGAATGTTGCTCTTACCGAGAACAACCAGAAAGAATCTCGGCGGTCAATCTTTTAAATATTTTCAATTTTACATTATTGTAGTCTTGTATGAAGCTGAAAGGATTTTCAAATCCAGGCATTTTTATCATCCAAATAAACTTCAATTTTGTTATATGCTTTACGTATAGGAATATTTCTTATACTTAATTTTTGTGTTGTGTTGTGTTTGTGTTGTCTGTATACAACTCATATAATTTGGTTTCATATCATCATCCTGCACTTATCCCACTCTAAGTGGGATCGGCACAACATGTTAAAACAATGTTGTCACATGATTTGGTTACGTTTTTTACGACCAGCCGCCTGCCTGACATCAATTTACCTTAGTCGTATTTTACGACACCTCGATAAAAAAGAGGATGGTATATTCTACTTAACCGGATACCACACGGTGGGTCAACTTACCTTGGTCGCCTTTTACGTCACCTCAGTAAGAAATGAGGGTGGTCTATTCTACTCAGCCACATACCACACAGCGGGTCTACTTACCTTAGTCGCCTTTTACGATACCTCGGTAAGAAATGAGGGTGGTACTATTCTATTCAGCCGGATACCACACGGCGTATTATTTGGTTACATAATATTCCAGAAATTTCCTTAAGCAAAAAGTAAATTCATATGCTTTTTGCCAGCCTGGCCCGTTGGAGCAGTGGGTAGTGACCCTACCTTCAGCTCCGCGGGTCGCGGGTTCGATTCCCGCCGAGGGCCAACATTTTCTATAAATGAATTTGTTGGTCTTTGAGGCTGGGTGTATATTTGTATTTAAGTATGTATTTAAAAAATATATAAGTATATATTCACCAGTTGTCTGTCTACCATAACACAAGTATTAAGTTACTTACTTTGGGGACGGACGACCGTGTGTGTAAGTGTCCCATATATTTATTTATTTAAATATCAATTAAACATATTTTTTAGATAACTAATTACCACCCGGCGTTCGGACCCGAAAACCCTTAATGTAATTAAAAAGACAATTATTACTGATAACAATCAAAATGCTAATTGCTTACGGACATTGACCTTTTGTTTTTTGGTAATTGTCATTATTATATTATTAAAAACACGTTAAAATAAATAACAACTTCAATATTTCGTTGTTGGATATCGAAGTATTCTCCCATTATGAATTCAGATAGATTCAATACATGCTTGAGATGACATTACTTTTTATTACTTAGAAGATAAGAATTTGTGGATGTAGCTCGCTTAGACCCTGTACAAGACAGTAATGACTAAATGTAACTACTCATAAGAATTATATTTTTAAAAGAGCAACCGCCTAGTTTCTTGCTGGCTCTTCTCGGTAGGAACAGCTTTCCGAACCAGCAGTAGAGTTGACGATTCAAAAGCACTTGTTTACAAGTTTATTTGCATAAAGAATATTTTGAATTTGAATTCTTTGTAGCCAATTTTCAGTAGCATATACAAACCAACACCTTTGACGTTTAAAATTGTTTAATAAAGTCCATTTGTTATAAATTTTTTAATAAAGTAAACTTTAATAATTTCTCTATCTTTATTGATCTTTTTTACTGAAGCAATAAATAACTTTAGCAAAAAAATATTAAGCCGATCAATCTATATTATTATTATATAAACAAATATGTACGGATAACAAAAACGTATAACGTAAAAACGTTATTAGCCGTAGTCTTCTAAAAAAGGGAAATTGAAACACCAATTTATCTTCAGTAAAATTTAGTAAAAAAACATGTATTAATAATAATAAATATTTTTAATATTGTCGTAAAATACGATGAAGGTAAGTTGACGTCAGGTAGGCGGCCAGTCGTAAAATACATAGCCAAATAATCTAACAACATGTTTGTAATATTTTGTGCCGACCCCACTTAGAGTGGGATAAGGGCACGAGGATGATGATGAGTCACACACACGGTCGAAGAACTCACGAACTGTTTAAAGAAAATGTTGGCCGTCGGTGGGAATCGAAGCCGCAACCCGCGGAGCTGAAGGGTCACTACCAACTGCGCCAATGGGCCAGCCAAATTAATAAAATGGAATAATTGTAACATTAGTTATAATAAATAAATATATGGGACACTTACACACACGGTCGTCAAAGTAAGTAACTTAATACTTATGTTATGGATGAGAGACAACTGGTGAATAAATACTTATATAATTTTTTACTACATACTTAAATACAAATATACACCCATATATAATATTCGTTCAGTGGGAAGATGCAATATTAGTACTAAAATCAGCCTCGGTAAGTTAATGTATTTTCAAATTACATTTCGCAGATCGAGTCCCGGTTTGGCCCCCAGGCGTTAGCTTCCCTTCCTATAACAGGATGAAACGAGGCACTTCTCAATGCGTGAATTTTATTAGGGGGTATGAATCAATAGACGACAAAACATCGTGCCCAAAAACGATAAATATATCTTGATTTTTTAGTAAAATTTAAGCCGTGTGGTATCCGGCTGAATAATAGTACCACCCTCATTTCTTACCGAGGTGTCGTAAAAGGCGACTAAGGTAAGTCGACCCGCCGTGTTTTAGTAGAGTAGACCACCCTCTTTCTTACCGAGGTGTCGAAAAATACGACTTAGGTAAGTTGACGTCAGGCAGGCGGCCGGTCGTAAAAACGCAAAATCATGTGACAACATGATAACATGTTGTGCCAACCCTACTTAGAGTGGGATAAGGGCAGGATGATTTTTTATTAAAATTTAAACCACTTTTTGTGATCCGTCACATGTTTACATCTTGTGCTAGTGATAGAATATTTATGAGTAAGATAAAAACTTTCGAGAATCACAAACACAAAAAAAAACTCACGTGCTGTGACACCGTTCCTTGTAGACGATGCGGTATTAAATAACAGCACAAATGCTTTGTTTTCCAGTAACACTGCACACAGTTTCAATCCAATGTCTGGCATTCACAGATTGTGACACGAATATCGGTAAAAGGCGCGGTAAGACAACGATCCGTCTAACACGAGTAACGCGAGGCAGGCGACTGGGCGATTGCACTTAAAACCCGCCCCGCACCTCATACGTTCTCTCTCCCTGGAGATCAGCTGAGTCCTTAATTCCTTATTATTAATTTAGCCGCCATATTTAATATCACGACTACAATGCCCTTGCTATGGAAATGGACATTACTGTATTTCTTTTCCATTTGCAAATTGGCATGTCTGGAAAAATAGCTTTGTTGAATTACATTAACACGGTTAATATACGAGCTTATTTGATAGTCGTATAGCTTTTTAGGTTAAAATGTATTTTCAATATATCTATACTTATTATAAAAGAAAGTCCCAAAAAGCTATCTGTCTGTATGTGATCGATTTTTTCACAATGTACTTAAAAGATTATTGTACGGTTTTTACTAAAACGTAGTGCAATTCTTCCGGAATATTAAGGTTAATAGTACATTACGGTTGTAAATTCAACTACTTTTATGTTCAATTAAATTTATGACCGTCTTATACTTTTTTAAATTTTTGAAAATAGAATTTTCTTCGAGGGGAAGTTGGACGTTGTCAATCGATAAGACGTAACTCTTATGGCATATTACAACCATGGAGTTATACTTAGAGTAGGGAAGAGAGCTTAAAATGGAAGATATTACAAATTGAAATGAAATGTGAATAACTTGTAAACAAGTGCTTTTGAATCGTCAACTCTACTGCTGTAGAGCCGACAAGAAACTCGGCGGTTGCTATTTTAAAAATGTAATTCTTACATGATTACTTTTAGTCATTACTGTCTTGTACAGGTTCGAAGAATAGCTATATCCAAACATTCTTAACATCTAAATAATCCTCAACGGTATAGCAGGCTTTCTGTATCAGCCTCTCTTTAACAGTGTTTGTAAACTGCTGTAATGGCAAAGCAAAGATTGAGGAATTTTATTATAGAAATTAGGGTGATCTATTTCGCTTTTTTTTTGTGTGATTAGACAAAGATGTAGTATACGAATGTCATCTTCTTCTCATTATTTATTCCATTGCCACTTACAAGCCTGTATAATAAGGTATACGATTCTCTTTATAAATGCAAATTCTGACGGGCAACTCTTGCCGGTCGTTTTTGCTATCAATCACTGTCACGCTCAAGAAGTCCGAATCGTCAATAACATTTATTGATTGCCACTGTTTCTTTTATATTGGTGTACATAATATTGATGGACATAATTGCATTTAAATCGTTTCTTAATTTCGTTTTCTTAATTTTTAGTGGTTTTCTTTTTTTAAATTATAAATTTAATTTATAATATATTAGCTACGACAGCAGCTTTGACAACGTGAAAATTAGTGCGCGAGTTAATTTTAAGGGATTTTGAATAACTTTCACCGTTTACTTAACGCGCGCAAGGAAAGTTTTAAATTTTATCCATTTCGCAACGATTTTATTGCTGCTCCTCTCCTATTCATCTTAGCGTATTAAATGTCTATATAATACGTCTATAGTCAATTATATATATATATATAATACGTCTATATATAGTCAATTTATCTCTATAAATTGACTATCTTACACTCAAAGAATTTTTCAAATCGGCCCAGTAGTTCCTGAAATTAGCGCGTTCAAACAATCAAACATACAAACTCTTCAGCTTTATATATTAGTATAGATTAACTTTTAACTGTGTTATTCCTTTTTAAAAATAGTCATTAATTGATCCTTATAATGTTTTTGAGCATTTATTCTTGACAGATGCTTTGATTGTTAGTTTGAATTGTTTTTTTAATTTTTTAACATAATATATTTTATCACCAATTGTGCGGTAAAATAAAACGAAGCAGTCATTCATAAAAACACTAAAAACTGTTCAATAAATTTTAAAATATTGCCATGTTATTAACAAGCTAGAAAATAATCATTTTTTGTTGCTAAAGATAGTTATTCGTGTTTAAAAAAAACTGTAATCGGATTAATCAAAAACAGAACCGTAAGAGAAATTAAACATGAGTTGTGAGACATTGGTATTTTTTCAAGAAATCTTCGAAAAGGAAGTGTACATAGACAGACAGTCACGCAAGCTAACGCGTCCAGGCGGATAGAAATTTCATTTTATATACAATGTATGCGAATAATTAAGTTTTTATTATCAACCTGAGTAAAGCGGCAAACAACCTGAGACTTATTTCTGAGATTACTCGTTTTTGTCCTTACAAAATTTCTGGCAAACAATTTATGAACGTAGAAGCATATAAGCACTGGTTCAACCTTTAGCCTATAAAGATGACATCATCCTCCTCCTCTTATCCCACTCTAAGTGGGGTAAGCTCAAATATTATAAACATTTTTTGACACGATTCGGCTATGTTTTTACGAGCGGCCACGTTCCTAACTTCAAATTACCTTATTCGTATTTTACGACACCTCGATAAGAATGAGGGTGGTGTATTCTACTCAACTGGATTGGTATCCGGTTGAGTAGAATACACCACCAAAACAACAACAACCTTTGTCGCCTTTTACAACAAGTCGGTAAGAAAGAGTGTGGTCTATACTACTCAACCGGATACCACACGGTGTGTCAACTTACGTTAGTAGCCTTCTACGGCACCTCGGTAAGAAATGAGGGTTGTCTATTCTACTCAGCCGGATACCACACGGTGGGTTAACTTACCTTAGTCGCCTTTTACGACCCCTCGGTAAGAAATGAGGTTGGTCTATTCTACTCAGCCGGACACCACACGGCATGCGATCCTGTAAACTATGTAAAGAATCTACTACTTTCTACTTTAATCTATCGGATATACTATCACTTGCCATGAAATGAATGCGAGACAAAGCGTTAATTTAAAAAATACCTTTTAAGATTTGGCGAATAAACCTTTTGTTAAGTAATCAAGTTCGTAAGGAATACCTTCGTTTAATTTGATTGACTTTGAAATGCTTCATCGCAAATTAAATTCTTTAGGGACGCTCAAACGAAATGTTCAACAAAGCTCCTTAAGACTGTTTCATTTCGTAACTAAATTGGGTTGCAATTACGTGATTATACGAATATTATTACTATTTCTTTTGTTGAATTAAGTTTCCCGATGTGTGGTATCCGTCTGAGTAGTATAGACCACACATGAGTTATAACATGTTGTGCCCCAACTCTAAGTGTAATCAGTCATGTCGTTACATGATTTAGCTAATTTTTTACGACCGGTCGCCTGCCTGATCTCAACTTATCTTAGTCGCCTTTTACGACACCTCGGTAAGAAGTTAAGGTAGTCTATTCTACTCAGCCGGATACCACACCGCAATTAATGCTTATTATGGAAGTTAAGCATAATATGCTATGCTATAAGAGGTAGCTGTGGTAGTCCAGCGGTAACAACGTGCAACTCTTTCGACGAGGTTACGGGTTCAAACTCGGGCAGACACCAATGAGATTTTCTGCTAAAACTTATGTGTCTAATTGATAATTGCAATTTATCACACGCTTTTCGGTGAAGGAAAACATCGCGAGGAAAAATGTATATCTCTAGAGAATCCGGGAGATATGTGTAACCTACCAAACCGCACCGGAGCAGCGTGGTAGGTCTTAGCTCCAAACCTTCTCTCCAAAAACGGTGAGACTATTCTCAGCAGTGGGCTATTCCATCTACTTTTTTTTAGTTACTAAGAGGTAAATAAAATTAAATATTTTTGTAAAGTATCATATCATAACTACGGAAATATTTTTCATAAGTAACTTCAGAATTTAATATGCGGCGACTTAGCTTCGGAATAGAATTTTCAGTGACAAAACAGTTACGTGACCACATTGCGAACCGGCGTAGGTAATATATTCAGTGTACAGTGATTACAGAAAGTAACGAATGGTCCCCGGCGACGGCCCGAGTGAAATTACTGTGAGACGACGGAGCTTTTCATTATCAACTTGGAAATTTAGGTCAGACAAGCAAAAGCAAACAAGTCGTGGTGGTATCGCTTGACGAAATTTCTTGTGATGTTTTCTTTTTACGCCACCGTACTTGATTAAAAGAGAATGAAAAAAAGGCAATTGCAGACACACTGTACCTTTGTGTACGCTGTGTCTGTTACCAAGTTTTAATAAAAGAACATATTTATGGTAAACCATAATGATATTTATTTATTTATTCGGATCTCCAACAGCATTAAATATTAAATAATCCAACAAATATCCTTTATGGTTTTATATTAATTATGTAGTACGAATTATGCGATCACGATACGATCACATCATTCTTAGTTACATTTGAAAACCTAAAAATAAGCACTAGAGAATAATAAAACAATAAAATTACAACTACAATATTCCATAAAATAGAATAGACTTCAATATTACAACTACAAATATATAATAGTATCATAGTTGTTACAACTCATGAACTTTTTTACGTGAAAGTTCATGAACTTTGTTACGTGAAAGTTTGCGGCTTCGAATATCAGTTCAATCTCTCTACAATTGCTTTAATATTTTTATGTTTAATATAAATTTATTTAATAGATTTATGGCGACATTGGAAATTTTCAGATATTTAATTTATCTATTCTATACTAATATATAAAGCTGAAGAGTTTGTTTGTTTAAACGCGTCAATATCAGGAACTACTAGACCGATTTGAAAAATTCTTTCAGTGTAAGATAGTCCATTTATCAAGGAAGGCTATAGGCTATATAACAGCTCGCTAAGATGAATAGGAGAAGAGCAAATTATAGCTTTCCTTGCGTGCGATAAGTAAACGGTGAAACTTATTAAAAAATCTCTTACAATTAAGTCACGATAAACACTTTTATTTTCAAAATTTCATTTCAGCGAAGCAGCGAAGCTGCTGGCACAGCTAGTTTTAAATCAAAATGATTTGAATTCCAGTACTTTTGTGTAATATATTTTAAATTCTTTGAATAAAAAATGTATATTAAATTATTGATAACAAGACAATTCTAATGTAACATTAGAATTAGGTTTATATCATTCTCAAAAAAAAGCCAATGGCTACTTACATGAGAACATAAACTCAACTAAATTAGGCGGTCACGAAAAGACCTGCTTGTTCAACGGTTTTAATTTTCGTTTAACTGTTGTAGTTGTAATTTATTTTAGTTATACTAGATTTGAATTGTCTTGTTTTCGTCGATAACTCACGACGGCTCATACCCTTCCACTTATAGAAAGCCGGTAAGATACTCTGTAGCGCCTTTGTTTCTAAGCACACTAGATTCACGACGATAGCTTGCAATATTATTTAGTCGATATGGTCCTTTGGCGAACCGCGACCCTTCTAACCTAAAACTATTAGGTTACGTATTATGGAAACAATGCTATGTAATTTCAGTGGCGACCGCAGAATTTACGACCTGTTGCGTTAACCTAAAGCTGCAGAGTCCTTTGTTGCATCCTATCTCAGGTCACATTTCTCTTCCTTTATTATATTTACGCCTTTCTCTTCCTGATTTTAGTTATTTGTATGTCGATATTTTTAAGCTGAGAAATAAAATATTTTTAATTTGGACATATATAAATATCATCATTCTCCTGCCTTTATCTTGGTCTAAGTGGGGTCGGCACAGCATGTTATAAACATGCCACATGATTTGGCTTTGTATTTTACGATTGACCGCCTGCCTGACATTAACCTATCTTAGTAGTATTTTATGACACCTCCGTAAGAAAGAGGGTGGTCTATTCGACTCAGACGGATACCACACGGCGGGTCAACTTACCTTAGTTGCCATTTACGACAACTCGGTAAGAAATAAAGGTGGTACTATTCTATTTAGCCGGTTACCACACGGCCTCTTACATAAATTTTCATCTAATGAAAAATAATTTACAAATACGACTAATGAAAATAGATACATAAAGAAAGATTAATTGATCAACAAAAACGGTTTTTGCCGTTCTAGCTGAATCAGATTGCATTGTAACAATACACAGAAAGATGACCTGATTGTGCAAGCTATTGAATTGCATGTATTTGCAACTCATACAATTGATAGACTATTTCATAGGTTTCTAAAGTTTTATGCATTAAATTCTCAATATATACGAGTATTAAAAGTTTTCGAGATATGGGGATACGAGTATAAAACATCATCATCATTTCATCAATCATTTCTTACCGAGGTGTCGTAAATGGCGAATAAGTTAAGTTGTCCCACCGTGTGGTATCTGGTTGAGTAAAATAGAACTCCCTCTTCGTTACCGAGGTGTTGTAAAATACGACTAAGGTAAGTTGATGTCAGGCAGGCGGCCGGTCGTAAAATATGTAGCAAATCATATGATAACATGGGTAACATGTTGTGCCGACTCCACTTAGAGTGGGATAATAGCACGAGGATGAGATCAATGTCTAAGTAAATAACATTTACTGAATGAAAACTTTGTAATTTTAAACATTTTACGTCCAACTAAAAAGAGCGTTCCACGTTTAAATACTATGATCCCGTGGGTTAAAAGCTGGGTAAAGATATATTTCATATGTATTTACGTGGCATATGGTATACGCATTACGAACGACCTATAAGAAGTATTGGTAGAATTCTATCAGGTGCATAGGTAACCTCAAAAAAGTTTGCCGCCGCAACCCAATTCATTGAATCAATTTCAATTTGGACGTATATAAAACAGGACCCTTATAATAAGGCAATATGAATAACCTATGACAGTCAAGGCGGGTCAAGATCGTGCTTAGAGATCTGTCCAATAGTGAATGACCATCGGTTTAGAAAGAGAAGAATTGTAGGGAGATCTATAAAAGTTGCTGGGCAAAATAAAAGTAGTATTCGTGACAAAACGTTAATAACTTTCCACTGAGCCTACTATTGGTAGCCTTTAACACCATCAATTCAGACCCCTAAAAGATTTATAGTGAAGTGTGACATAAAAATGTGATTAATGACTGTATGATGTTATGAATATGAAATATAAAATTCACATATTTCTTATTTATTTTCTGTACAAATCATGTCATGTCTTAGTCGTATCACTAAACTTACTTTTATTTTTAAATATTACTTAAACCTTTTGTTAGCACTATTAATAACTTTAAAATTAATAAAGTAAAGTCTCCTAGTGGTCAGCTATTCATAATTCCCATCACTGGACGGCAACGCCTCTATTGAGAACAGCTCTGCACTCAAGCAAAAACTTAATTAGCATCTTAATCTAGACCATTGAATAATAATGCTAAACAATATGGCCTCTTTAACCAGCTCCTATACATTTTTTTAGTTCATCTAAATCTAATATCAACAATACAATTTCAATTAAAACTGATATAAATATATAAGATAAATAATCAACTGATACAAATATAGCACTATAGAGAAAGCTTTAAAACTGTTAATGAAGAAGTTGGTAAATTAGCAAGGTAAGAGACAAGCCAAGCATTCATAGGGTGTGCAACCTATTTACCAATTGCGTACACAGTCATGAAGAGAGTTATAAATGAAATAGAAAACGCAGAATCGAATAAACGATTAAGGAACTTAACATACAGACACCCCAAGTAGTCACTCAAATGCTTCGATGCGAAAATAACAGAGATGATGTCTACGTATTTACATTATTCTTACATTATACTTTTGTTTATGACGTCATAAACAGAAGGAAATTGTATTAGGTATTATATATGCTTGCTCAATAGAGATCGTGAGGCGTCTATTTAACAGGCACTGCTTGTTTAATGTACCTCAAAGACAATCAGGAATCCTTTATGTCCAGAGAGAAAGAAAAAAGTCTCTATCATAATGTCTTGTACATTCAATGGTAAAAGGAAATACTAAGTAGACATGAAATCGAAACGGAGGACCTAATTCTTAATTTATTTCTTAAGCCCTATTGAATCGATTTTTCTTTCAGGTATACCATTCTTTTAATACATATACACAAGAAAAATGTTAACAGTCCATAAAATTGCGTCTAAATTATGATTTAAATTATGCAAATCAATTTCGTAAAAACGGGAGGGAGAAACCAATTTTTGTCTCATAAATAATGCATACGAAATTAAAATAATATACTAACGAAGCAACGCTCCTGAAAGGAGTTCTAAGTTTTTGTTTTGGGGAAAGATGGAATATTAATTATTAAGACTGGAATATATCATTGCTTTGTCTCTCATGTTCGTCGTCGTTGTATTTACACCCTACAAGACATATATGAGTTATCTATAAAAACTTGTGTACTCGTTTATTTTTACAAAACACAATGAGACAAAAACGTGATAAAACCTACATGTCCCTGGGAATACCTGGGAGAGAATTACTAGGATAAGTGTAACATATTAAACCGCATTTAAACATCGTAGTCCCAATATGTCTCTCGATGGGCAGATGAGACATTTGCCTGGGACTTTTTTAGATCGTTACTATACTTATAATAAAGTACCTGGTAATCTTTGAAGTAAAATTTTGTCGTTGTTATATGCGATCATAGAAGATAGTTAAACATAAGCATGAATTGAAGGGTCCCCTATATTTGGAATAGGAGTCGAATCCTTATTATTACAAGGGAAACTTTTCGCCGGGAGCTAAATCAATACTCGTGAAGTTACGAGAAGCGTCCTGAGTTAGAAGACTGTTGTTCTTAATATTTAGGGGATTTAAGAATAACAGCTATAAACGTCCTTGCGTAGGATATGAAAATACTTTAAAGTTTTATTCGTACATTACTATATAGGTTAGGTATATTTATTACTTATATTAATTACCTTTTTATTCTATGTTTCATCTGACAAGAGGAGATTATGTAGTAATATAATTTCCTCTTGTCACATGAAACATAGTATACTGATGGTGGTTTACTGGTTTTCATTGGCCACTTCGAGGAATTTCTTCACTACGTGCTCTTACAATCCTTTAAAGCTCCCTGTACTAAGTATGGTCATTTGTCAATCTAATATATTTTCGACGAAGTAGCTGGGCGAGATTAGGTTAAGCGTATCTCTAAAATACGGTTAAGGCGTATAACATTTGACTGTTTATTAATTACACCCGGTAATGTAATTGTATTTCTTTGTGTGTGACTCTAAAAGGCTCTAGTCCCATGTCATTAAAGGTCCCGCCGGCAACCCGTGTCTTCTATTGTCTGCTTTGTACATTGTATGTTATATTGGACCCTATTTGTGGTAGAATTTACGTTGCTATACAAACTGTTTTCATTGTGAATAAGTTAAACATAATAAAAGCTTTTAACAAAATTTCATGTCCCTGTATTTAACCGTTGAGGAGTTCTCTCGTCTGAAGCTAATCCTGACAGCAGCATTGAGGTCATGCCTATATTATCACTCATCGATTTGATTAATAGTACCTGGTACTAATATTATATCCCACCCTAGATCTAGATACACCGTTGCAGTTCTAAACAATTATATGAGAGCCTGTTGGAGTTCTACAATATTTAACCATGGCGAAAACACTACAGAGTTGGAGACCCAAATTTTTAAGTGAAATATTGACTTCAATAGTCAACGAGAATAGTTAGATAATATATTTCTAGAAGACTATTTGTAGAATAATAGCATCAGCAATAATTGCACGATATCGTGACCTCCCAACCAATAATACGAGTATATCAAGTTAATAAGCTACAAGATGCCAGTGAAACTATCACACAAAACAAAGGTTTATTGAGGTATAAACTATCCATCACAGTAAACCATAGATAGAATGGTACTATCCAATAGTTGTTAGACAACTGTTTTTAGACTTGTTTCCTTAAATACTTAAAGCTATATTGAAGAACAAGTTGCTAATGTAATTGATGTAAACGCATTATTTTATATGCGTGTTGTACTGGGATTAATTAAATCCTGCTTATAAAATTTTCCCCGATTCTGATCGTTTAATAGATGGTTTTAATCGACTTAAAATAACCCTTATTCAAACAACATTACAACACAAACGTACTGAATTATTACATTAGATTACTTTTCATATTGACATTGCTTTTTGATCTGCAGTAACGACAAATGTTGCAGATGTAAGTACAAAAGACACAAACTCAGTGAGATATTTGGCTCTTGGTTATTTATGTATTACAAAATCTGATTCATCTCGCGATGCACATAGAAACGGGTCAACGTCTCATGTCGGAAATAGAATGCGTTGGTCGTGCTCCTGGCCTATGTCTTTCGTCGCCCGCTCCAACAATGATTTTCGAGATGTCGTTAATATATCAACATTCATCAAAATGGTTGTTTAGGTAATTATACTGCAGATTTTTGTCAGATTTACCAAATCATTTTCAAGTCAATGAGATCAATTATATATACATTATTTTTGTAAGACTTGTACTAAATTTATTCTTTCTTTTAATACTAGTTCTTGTGTTCTCATTTCAAAAGTCGTTTGTTCGTTTCGCCATTCAGTTCAATTATAGTACAGATTTTTGGAAGATTTACTCGATCACTTCAAAGCTCAGTGGGATTAACTTTATGTAATTTATTCTTCTTAAAGTTGATTTTGTACAAATATCCATTATCTTTGTCTTACCATTGACTCAATGGTAAGATAACTTATTTAAAAGGTCTTAATGGGTTTGTTTACCGTTTCGGTACAAATGAATTGGGGTCTGTAGAGAAATCAGTGACGTCTCGGCGACCGATTCCGGGTTTCTGGAGACTAGCGATCTATTTTTCACACTATTGTTTACTTTGATACTATATCTCCTAAAGAAGGGGACCACGCGACTATAACAAATTTAACATCGCACTTAATAACATTCAATATAATAACATTTAAGTAACAAAAGACAACAGCTTGGATGGAAAACCACTATTGGATCTAAAATAACTCATTACTGAACCGGAAGAGACGTATCAATAAGCGATTTATCAATGCTATGGAACGCCGAGTAGAAACATTTAAGATTTATGGTTAAATTGCTCACTGGGCGTACCTGAAAGATATAGGCGTTGTCAAGCGCGTTATTCCGTGTTCCCTAAAGAATTACGGAGGTTTTTGTCCTATATGTTAGCCCGGTGTGTGAGTATCAATTATACTGAATTTCATCAATATTGCGCCAGAAGATTAGACGTGAAAGCGAACTTGAGCACGATATGGATAGCAAGATAAATTTTGTACATAATTTTGTGTTTTGTTTATAAACTACGAAATCCAATAAGTGTAAATAAAGATATTCCACTCTATATCTTTAATCTTTGAATGAGCTAATCCTGTATATACTTATAGTGCTGGGTGACCGAGCCTTGCTCGGTAATTTTTAAAAACATGTCAAAAAAATAAAAAGAAAAATAATAAGGCAGATTGGGCTCAATCCTAAGTAGTTTTACCACTCTAGACCGCCCGATCCCTAAATGAACTACCATGACTTTACGTTTGACATTGTAAAATTGTGATTGTATTCAATCGTAAATTTAAAAAAAATTTTGGAGCCCGAAAACAGGGATAAAACTACATTTTTTTAAATAAAACTTATCTAGATCGATTTTTCTCCCCCTAAACCCTCATGCCCCAAAACATGCTGAATTTCACGAAAATCGTTGGAGCCGTTTTCGAGATTCCGAATATATACATACATACAAGATTAACGCATTTAAATATTATAGATATAATCTGTATATCGGAAACGACTCTAACGATTTTCATGAAACTTAGTATGTAGGGGATATGTGAACAGATTCCGGCGTTATGGAAAGCGCACTCGTAACAGCTAACAAGCTAACCCTTATTACGGAATCGCGGGTCGTCGACCGGCCCATTTCAACACAATAAATGGGTGATAACCGTCAGCTAGTCAAGCTATTTTCTGCTAACAATGTAACGTTTTCATTCTTTCATGCGCATATAACTTTATTCTTGGGTAACGACCTTTTAGCTGGAAATTCATTCATATAACTTTCCCGCTCATGTAATTGGTTTCAGTCATGGACTTAATCCGATGTGTTCATATGCTTTTTTTATGGAAATATTTTCTTCGAATATGAAATGGTTGGGTACCGCAGAAAAGTAAAAATCTTTCGTTGTTTCAGAAACATATATTCAGAGAACAAAATTAAACATACTAAACTCTGTTAAAGGTGTTTTAATAGAGTTTATTTGGCATATAAATTTAATAATGTTTTCATATTCATGTTCTTCATATTCCAAATTTCAATATTATAGTAATAACACTCAAATAAAAAATAGTAGAATAAAAAGAAAATACTTAAATAATACATTCACTTTCGTTTTCCTAGTTTGGTACGTCAGAAATCATCTCCAAAATACAACATGTGAATATATATTGAGCAAACGAATACACTTACATTGAATGTGACGAAAAATATAAAAATAATGTGTTAATGCTATTATTATATTTCGTTGATATTTTTTTTGTATACGAATCTTTGAACTGACTCGAAAAATATTACAATTCATACAAATCACAGACTTACAGAGTTTGCATAATATGAGTCGGCAACTTAGATAATAGAACACTGCCTTGAAGGAAATTAACAACTCAGCTCTGAATGGCAGAAGTTACCTTAGAACATATAGATAAACTAGAATCGCATAACAAGGTCTGATTATATAAAAATACTGAACTTGTATACATAATGGCAGTATTTTTGTAGATTTAGACTGCGTAGAGAGTTATGCCAATATAACGCCTAAAATCCCCCAAATCTTCAACCTTACTTCAATGAGAATGAGCAGGTTCAACATATCCCAGATCTCAGTATATTCACTATATACTCAAGTCATAAAATCGTAGGTCTGGTAGCCATTCAATTTGCATTCCCTCGCAAAAATTGTGACTATGTGATCAACTACTGTCGATCAAATTTGTACGCTTAACTAGCACACAGCACAAATGTTTATTATATGGGTATTTCTAAAATAACATATATTAGATTTGGGTACGTGACCAGTCTTAGGGTGCATCATGGCTTCCCATTAGCCATAACTACGAGCAATCGCTTGCCTTACACCCAATAAAAAAAAACTTTCAGTAAATCCATTCTGCTGTATTAATAAATGATAGTATGAAGCAGCTTCGGTAAGCTGATACGAGTAGTATGTAACTGCATACCGAACCACTTAAGCGCATACCAATTAACACTAGATCATCATTCACTATCAGGTGATATCATCCTTATGTGTAAACTTTGTAGTCATAAAAATGGGGAGGTAAATCACAAACATGACTAATTTTTGCGTATCATTACGTTAATTCATTTTAGAACTATTTGCTCTTCAGTACTTATCGCAATAACGAAAATCAAATCCGTTACAATAAATCCATTCGAATCCGCAAGATCAAATATAGTGCAACATTTATAACATGATGAATAAAAGGGGTCTAAGAATAAAACTCACTATAGTATTTTTACTAATAAAAAAAAAAAAAAAAAAAAAACACAAATACAGTACATTAACACAATACAGTCAGCTTTGTGATCACCAACGCGTCTGGCATGGTGATTAGTGATTACTGGTATTTCAATGCATAACCATTTCAGGAAGAAACTAAAAGATTTTTCAAAATTGATCAGTCAAAAAGTTACAAAGTACTTTAGTTGTCCTTCATTAGCGAGCTTGTATAAAGATTAGGATTTCGTTAAAAAAGGATGCTGCAATATGTCCAAAATTTTAACAAATTCATATCGTGTCCTTTTGTAAAAACTAAGAAAGAAAATTATCATTTTTTAAATTTAGGTTATTATATCAACCTTGGCATAATGAAAAAAGGTAGCACAGATAAAATCTAGTTCACAATATATTTCAGCTTCCGTTAGAATAATTACGAAGGTTGTAAAAAAACCTACATAATAAGTATGTCTTTTTGGGTCGTGTGATTTAATTACTTGTATGATTTACAAATCAATCAAAATTCAGATAAAGAGTTGCTGTATCTCTGTTCCTTGGATTTAAATTTAATTTCTAGGGTTAGAACAGAGATTTTTATATGTAAGAACCGTTCACCATCCCATTGCATGATAAAGACTTTCTCTGTCGAAAAAGCGATTGCTTTGGGTCTTCATCCATAACGGATAATCGGATATACACATATCCGAATTTTTTTCTTTTTTTAATCGACGTACGACCACTTCTCTTTCTCTCTCTCTTAAAGACATTTATACGTGATCCAATTAGTGTTCTTTTCTGGGATCCAGTAGGTCCCTGAGACTGTTTTTAACCATCCATCCTACAAGGTTCTACTAAAGCCGCAGCAAAGAACTGCAACGCCCGTCATTTCTTCGTATTATGTGCCAAGTCCATTGCCACTATAGCTTCACTATACTGAGTTACATCCGACTGATTTGTTCCATTCGTTGCTGATTTGATTATATAGTGGTATATGAGTGCCCTGCCGTGTGGTATCCGGCTGAGTAGAATAGACAAACGTCATTTCTAACCGAGGTGTCGTAAAAGACGACTAAGGTAATTTGACGGCAGGCAGGTAGCGTAAAATACCTAACCAAAATACATCACATGGTTAAAACATGACGTGCCTACCCCACTTAGAGTGGGATAAGGGCAGGAAAATGACAAGTGGCATGTGAGTGCTTCTTTGTCTGTTGCTTAGAGATTTATTAAGAGTCCTATAGACAGACACTAAATTTAGGATCCCATAATTCTTCAGTGACAATATTCACTGTTTGAATAATATATAAGTCTTTGAAACTGAGGTATTTTGGACGAAAATATATCTCATATATTAATACATTAATACTGTATTAGTAGTTGGTAGCTGGCATTAGTAGCTGGTCCGTTGGCGCAATGGGTAGTGACCCTGCCTTTAGCTCCGCGGGTCGCGGGTCCGATTCCCGCCGAGGGCCAACATTTTCTGTAAATGAATTTGTTGGTCTTCGAGCCTGGGTGTATATTATATAAGTATGTATTTAAAAAATATATAAGTATATATTCACCAGCTGTCTACCATAACACGTGTATTAAGTTACTTACTTTGGAGACGGACAACCGTGTGTGTAAGTGTCCCATATATTTATATTTATATAATACACACTACATATTTTTTATATTCATATTTGATTAATAAGCGTCAATCCAAATATAGCGGGGTAGATCAATATCAGTCTCCAAATTAAATGAAAATCAAATCCATACTCTCATCTTATATGAGCCATTTAACAGAATGCAATTCAATTATTCTTATAAAAATCGTTTCCTATTGAATTCAATTCTATTTCGTTAATGCACGAGTATGGCGACAGTGATGAATTGACGCCATATAGACACTGTCAAGATAAGGTGTAATATATTGCTTGTGTACACAATTACCATAAATTAGGACGCTCTTGATTACCGCATACATTGAACTAATATGAGCTAATACTTTGATTCAATTATAAGTTTACAAGATATTGTCTGTGACTTTGTCTGTATGGACTTCATGGACGAGACAAAAGTCTAGTATTTCGCTTTCAAATTCATCTCGAACTATAACATAGATCACAATTCGAAGCTTTTGTTTGTACACAAAAGAACGAAAAACGATTTCGAAAAGAACGTACGGAATATGAAATATTTGTTGTATTTTCTATAAGGTAAAGTAACGGCCTGTTACTATCCCAATGCTGGTCATAGGCCTCCTCTCTTCGATGTTGGTTGGAAGGGTTGGAGCTAATACCCACCACGCTGCTCCAATGCGGATTGGTACGTTACACATATCCCCAGAATTCTCTACAGATATGCAAGTTTCGTTACGTTATTTTCGTTCACCAAAAAGATTGTGATAAATTGCAATTATCAATTTGAGATATGTTTTATCATCTGCCTGCCTTGAATTCGAACCAGTTATCCTTGCGAAACAGTTACACGGTTTTGGATTTTTTCTATATACTGTTGTAATAGGATACTAAAATAATTATATAGTCGCTCCATCATGTTACGAAGCAAAGTAAAGCCTTAATAAATTACATAAAAATTAGTTATGGAAGAGCTTCAAAGCTAACTTTTAATTAATACGAAGCAAAACTTGAATTACACTGAATCACATTTCGCGTCTCTCAAACAAAAGTTATTGATTGGATTTCCGCTAGAACTCCTCGAAGCAAAGTAATTTAAAGTGGCCCCCAACTATCCCACAGTTGAACCAAAGGACAGCATTGAAGAAAACAATCGGAGCTTATATTTTATATTCACTATGCATTAAATCTGGCAAGTTACACCTAAATTTGGAATTCTTTTCAGATATGCAGGTTTCCTTACGATGTTTTCTTTCACCTTTTAACTTTCATATTTAAATAAATTAATATTTGAGTTAATCTTGTGTATCTATATGTGTGTGTATAAATATATATCTCTTTCCTGAATTTCGGAAACGGCTCCAATGATTTTTATTAAACTTTGTATGTTTCGGTTTGTAGGGGTTTCGGGGGTGATAAGCCGATCTAGCTCAGTGGGAATTTGTCGGACTTAAGAAGTGATAAATACCCAGAATCAAGCCCGAGATATCAAAAGTCCTTTCTTTCTAATTGTATTTTTTATATCTTTAAAACAAATTACCGAACAAGACTCGGTTACCCAGATACTGAAGATTAAGTGTATAATTGTTTGTAAATTAATTAGCGACAGGGGTTTGAACTTACAAAGTTTTGATTTGTAGCACTCTTCTCCTTAGGATATCGCAAGACCTGAATGGCTCTACTGATCGATGTGATCTTTTTTTTTGAATAGAGATACATAGTAATAAAGCTGGACAGAAAGTAACATATTATACTTTCACTAATAAAATTAACGCAAAAGATTCTCAGTCAAGTATATGCATCCTCACATCGCAAGACGACATGTTGACAATGTTAAAGAAGGAAAGAAACGCGTCAAAAAAAAAGTAGATAAAATAGAGAATATCAAAATTAAGATGATAAATAAAAGCCCAACACGTTATCTTCAACTCAGCGTGTACAGGTCATACGATATGAGTTGACAAAGAATTGATAATTTTGGACAACAGAAAACAAATATACGCAGACGAAGTGTTAGAAACCGAAATAAATTCTTACACGTAGAATGAGGAAACGATGAGCGTTTCACAGAAATAAGTTGAAATGGCTGAAGGAAGCGATTGTCATCGTCCAGTTTTTGCAGGTATTGCATTATACAACCGTAAAATACGTTTATAATTTAGGTTATTTATAATATGAACACCACCGAAATATCACTGTAAAACGCAATATTGGAATCCCCGCTTACAAAAAGATTGCGGAATCTCTTTGATTTAAGCGGCATAAAATAGCGTTGGGTAAAATTTGGGTAAAAAAAAAGACTGTGCCAACTGTGAACAACTGAAGGTCAATAGGAAACAAAAGACGTTCCTTTATTTACCGTTAAAATTCGCAGTCTCCGTATATTTTATTAACAAAAAGCTATATAACAACAGTTATATGCAAAAATGCAACGCGTTGCGTATTTTTTAAATTTTTTTATGTTGCGTTAGGTCAATCCTCGTTTTCTAGTTAATGAAACACAAACAAGCGAAAGCTTTTTACGAATATATAAGTATTATATGAAAACAAAATTTTAAATGGTTGCATAAATAAAAGCCAAAAAATAATAACCGACGGAATCGTAACAAAAACAACAATGTTTAGAGTTTGAACTATTGGCCGAAACGGTTCGGCGAGTGGCGTTCAAAAATGTTGATTGTTTTATTGGTTTCCTGCGTGCCAGCTGGTCGGAGCGAAATACGAGAAAGCTCCATATGCTGCCGGCCACAGAATAGCGGTATTGTCCGAGCCTCAATAAGCTATTACCCTAACACGTGAAGCTGTTTATTATTAACAGCCGAAGCGACAATTAATGGTTACAGTTATGTTCTGTTATATGAGCCTACAGATTTATATTAAAAAAATCAAGTTAATAATACCTTTATAGTATTGTGTATTGTTATTTAGTAAGAAAAAAACATACAAATATAAACACACACATTGTCATCCGTCCCCAAAGTAAGAACTAACAAATTTTTTTTGAAAATGTTGGCGTTCTACGGGAATGGACCAGCCCAAAACCCATGTACTGAAAGCTGGGTCACTGCCTACAGTGCCAACGGGCCAACAGGCAGAGAAGTAGAACATTCATGAAATTATCGCGGTTGCGAAAAAAACTGATTCGCTTCATAGTTTGACAATACCAGGCTCGTCTATAATATGATGATATACAGTAGCTCAGCATTTTTATTTACTAATGCAACATTATACCAATTCGCTGTTTATGTTTGCAGTTATTCTATTGAAGATTAGTTTCGTAATTGGGACATAATTTAAGGCAATTACATATTTGACAAGACAAATAAGCTATTTATTATACATCCTCGACAACAAATCTCACTGACAACCTAAAACGTTTTATACCTATTTTCCATTTGAATTCGTTTCGTGAATCGTTATATTTTAAATATATTAATATAAGACAACACGCGGCAAAAAAATCGAAGCAAACCCTTGCGACATTGTTGTTGAATTTGTCTCTTGAGATTATTTTGGTTGCGAGGCGAAACGTGCGACTAATTTTTATTACAAAAATCGTGCGATTTCTTATTTCCATGCAAATCGTACTCTTAGATTTTGTATACGATAATGCATAAAAATAATAGAAGCCCAAGACTTCGCACAAAAAGTATATAATTCAACATTGTATTAAGCGACGCCTAGAGTGGTACTTAAGAGAGACCGTCGCTGTAAACACGAATAAACTGACACTTACTTCTAAAGTAAACCGGGAAATGCTTTAAAACACTTAGCGGGCGTACACATTTTTATAGACAGACCTGATGTATATACCTGGTATAGACTAAAATAAGATGTGCATTAATAAAGAATTAAATGGTTAATTAATTCAAAGGTTTACGATGAAATATATACTCTTATAGTTTTTTATTAGCCGAAATATGTCATAAATAAGAGAATCTATCAGGATTCCGTTCTTTATTGGGTTATGTTCCGTTAAAAAGTGGGCCAATAGCAAAACCTTCTTGAGAAGGTTCTTCTTTCTTCTTCACGAAACTTGAAGGGACTGCAGTCCAATAAAAACGTTAACGTTATTAACGTTGCATGCGATGAAAGTTGCTAAGAGACACCAAGACTTGCACCAAACTTGCCAAGATGCATATGATATCATCTAAAGGATCGTCGTCTACTTGACTCGTAAAGTTCAGTCACAACATTGTTTTTATAAATTGTTCTTCATATTACGTTTTTGACGGCTGTTGCACACGGTTTTGTTATTTGTTGTTATTTGACTTTTATGGTCTATAGCTTTTGAAATGTCTGAATCCTCTACAATAAGTAAGTAAAATAAACAACTTTTACATACCTTAGGTATATAGCTTATTCCATCCAACAGGATTCCAGTTTGCACAGACTATGAATTTTTGTTGCTAAATATATTGACTTGTAAGCTCCAGAATGTATATTAAATAGTGCGCTATTAGGTCGCCTAATTTTTACCCATAAACTTATACAAAGATCTTAAGAGAGCTTGTGAGCCATAAATGATATTAAATCAAATCAAATATAAAGTTTGGTGAAAAATCTCATCACTTTACAACTGATGTTCAAACAAATATTCAAATTTGGATTTCTATGGTTCTAACTGCATACTATTAACATGGTCACGGTAAATTAGATGACAACGAATATTTAATGCTGAAAAGCTTTTAACAAATGCATGTATACAACCATACAAACACAAATAACGAATACATGTTAAGGGAGCTTTACACTACATGACTGGTCTGGGTCGACATCGAACTATCGAATCTATCATACTCGAAACTATCATTATTATAATTTAATGAGAAAGAAAAAAATACATAAAAAATACAACTGACGTTCAAAAAGTGGTAAAAAATGTTACATAGTCCGAATTAGTGCGTTCAAATATTTATAGATAAACACAAAATCCTGAGAATGGTGTGGGGTGGTTATCGCCTGATATTTAATGAACATCGATAAAAAATACATTTAGTCAACTTTTATGGCAAAGGGCATAAAAAAAGGAATAATGAGGAAGTTAAGGAATCTCGTCTTATCTAATGTCCTAGCCAGCAAAAAATGTCTACAGCTAACCCACAACAGGAGGGATCGAGATCATCACAAGTTACTACACGACTTAGAGAGGAGATCCAAACCAAGAACTATTTGCCCACTACAATATTTCGCACCGAAAACGAGCAGTTGCGTCATTATTGCAAAATGCTCAGTATTGCTGTTACAAGTTTTTCAGCATTATCCTTAATTAATAACGAACATATACAGGAGATAGCTATCGGCCAAATTGGATATGTAAACTGCTGGCAGACAGAAACGGGGCATTACTCTGATCCGCTTTCTGCATGCCGTGTGTAGTGCCCTTAACAAGTTGATTGTACTGTGACAAAATTAAAGTTTGTCAGTAAATATGCATTTCCTGTTGCACTTAAAAGTGTTCATTCTTCCATAGTAGAGTTTATATTAGGTATCGATGTGTGGGAAATGATCACGTGACTTCAAAGTAAAATATATAATGGTGCCTGCGTACAGCTGGAGCAAGGCACGTCTCATGCTATTCACAACCGGTTATTGTATGCAAACGATGTCAGGACATTTTTCAAACCAACTAGTATTGGCTTAGTTGAGCGTCCTGTTCTGAGTCATATTTAAAACACAAATAATTTTACTGATGACAGGAGATTGTGGTCAAAATGGCAAAGAAACGTTTTCTGTACGGAATATACTATTATAATAATTATCTCTATAAGATACAGACTATATAAGAAAGACTAATGATCTATACACATTAAAAAACAAATTCTCGAAACATTTGTCTGTTTGTATGTGATCGATTTTTTCAAAATCTTCAATTCTTAAGGACGGTTTAAGTTAGTACATTATGGTATTATGTAAATTAAAATAGGAAAAACTAAGTGACACACTGATGGGGTCACTAAGAGGGCGAACTTGCTGGCACAGACAGCAAAATATTTGATTTTGATTAAATTGTAAGTAGAATGGACCACCCTCTTTCTTATCGAGTGTCGTAATATACGACTAAGATAAGTTGACGTCAGGCAGGCGGCCGGTCGTAAAATACGCAGCCAAATCATGTGACAACATGTTTATAACATGTTGTGCCAACCCCACTGAAAGTGGGATAAAGGTAGGAAAATGATGATGATTAAATTGTAAAATGTTTATAAGGTAGGTCAAATTCTGGATTCGATTAGATATTCATAGATTCAAGGCGGCTATTAGATGACCTATCATCTCTAAATCTCGTCAAGTCCTCAATGACAATATTGTTAGTGAAGTTTTAAACATGTCTATGGCGTTTATGTCCATGCTCATATTATAAATGCAGAAATGCATCAAGGCTTATACACTGGAGGAAAATAGATGATATTTGGTAGAACCAGAGCTTAACAATGGGTAATAATATGAGATAAAACTATTCCTACGCGAAGAAAAAAAATAATTAAGGGGAAGTTAATACTTATTCAAAATTCAATTTTTTTTATTCAATTACACTTGTAAACAATTGCTTTTTAATCGTCAATTGTACTGCTGGTTCGGAAAGCTGTTCCTACCAAGAAGAGCCAGCAGCTTATCGCTATTTTATTATTATCATAAGCATGAAAAGATCATCGCTTATCTATTAAGTAATTCATGCCAGCACAACTCTCTCAGTTTCTTGGCATTTCAATTAACAACTAACCGAAACCCAAATAGTTTCGCTCCGGCCGCAATTCCCCTGTGTTTATCTAACAAACATTTAAATTTATTAATTAAGTTTTAATCACCATATGATCTCATTAACGGGAATGTTCGAATTGCCAAAACAGGTAGATCGAGACGATATCGAGACCCACATCGATAATGTATATCGATTTACGGCTCATAGATTTTGAAATTTTAATCGGAATGGATGTTAACGCGATAGATGGGACCCCTCTTGGTGCCATTTAGGACGCAGCTGTCGCCAGCTTAAGCGATTTAATTTGTGACGGTTAAAAAATATATGAATATAGAAAATTAACTTGATCCGCCGTGTGGTATCAGGCTGAGTAGAACAGAACACCCTCATTACTTACCGAGAGGGGTACAAGGCGACTAAGGTAAATTGATCCGCCGTGTGGTATCCGGCTGAATAGAGTAGTACCACCCTCATTTCTTACCGAGGTGTCGTAAAAGGCGACTAAGGTAAATTGATCCGCCATGTGGTATTCGGCTGAATAGAATAGTACCACCCTCATTTCTACCGAGGTGTCGTTAAAGGCGACTAAGGGGTAATTCGATCCGCCGTGTGGTATCCGGCTGAGTAGAACAAATCACCCTCATTCCTAACTAAGGTGACGTAAAAGGCGACTAAGGTAAGTTGATCCACCATGTGGTATCCGGTTAAGTAGAATAGACCACCCTCTTTCTGACCGAAGTGTCGTAAAATACGACTAAGGTAAGTTGATGTCAGGCAGGCGGCCAGTCGTAAAATACGTATCCAAATCATGTGACAACATTTTAATAACATGTTGTACCGACCCCACTTAGAGTGGGATAAGGGCAGGAAGAAGAAGAACAATATATTTAACTTTCCTTAGTCGCCTTTTACGACACCTCGGTAACAAATGAGGGTGGTACTATTCTATTCAGCCGGATATCACACGGCAGGAATTTATATATCGTCCATAATTAATTTGCGGAAGCCTCTTGCGCTAAGAATTACATTAACGATACAGCCCGTTTATAATTAAGAGAAGACTTTAAAAAGCGGGTAGCCAAGATCGGTTGCTACATATTTGAATTACAATTTCTTATAAAACATCATTGCACGCGCCATTAATTCCTTTTACGGTGAAATCATTTCGAGCCGTAGTTTGAGGTTAGTTAATAGCTTAAGAAAGTATTCTTTTAAACGAGTCTATTAGTTATGATAATTTCATACATTATATTATATGAAAAAACAGATATTCAGGGTAACTTAAAGTCTAGGTAACTCTATTATCATTACATTTACTAATACGCGTGGTATCCGGCTGAATAGAATAGTACTATCCTCATTTCTTACCGAGATGTCGTAAAAGGCGAATTAAGTATGTTGACCCACCGTGTGGTATCCGGTTAGGTAGAATAGGTCCACCCTCTTCCTTACCGAACTGTAGTAAACTACGACTAAGGTATGTTGACGTCAGGCAACATACCTTATTTGATAAATAGCACATATCTATCTTTCAACCCATTCCAATTGCTAAGAAAATTATCACATAAAATGCGATAATAATTGGATAACCTGAAAATGCGATAACCTTATAAACATAACTACGTTAAGCATTTCCGCTTATAATTTTGATATTTTGTACCATTTAATTAAAAAGAAATACCCTGAGAGTTATGGCAACATCAAAATGAAGGCGTGCCATAAATTATGGCGTGGTTTTTAAACTCCGCGACCATCATAAGACCGAAGCTTCCGTTGTCACCATCCTATGGACAGGTCATTATATAGCTATGTATAAGAGATGACTATGAGAGGTGACGTCTTTGTAATAGTAACTGGTTGCTTCTTTACATAAAATTTAATAGTCCAACTTACCATAGAGAAAAATCCGGTGTAACTATTTTAAAATTGAGTTATTAAAGTGAAAGTATAGAGAATGGAATACAATATAAATCTACTACAAAATATGATCATGCCATTTATTATACGATGAATTAATCAATATGATTAGATAAGATGTTATTCATGAAACGGTGAATGAAAACAGCGAGATAATTAGCACGGTAACGCGTATATTATAAAGAGCGTGCATCTAGTGTCATTGACCTTATTCTGTTCGGTATCAAATTGATTAACCGTTAATATAATGCAGCTCTATACACGACGGCCATAACGCTATTTAATTGTCTCAATTGCTAACCCACAATAAAAATATTTCCAGCTGAGTATTGTCCTCATCTCAAAATGAACCTTATTCAATTCAATTCAATTCAAAATATCCTTTATTCGAGTAAATTTGTAAATAGGTACTTTTGAATCATCAACTCTACTGCTGGTTCGGAAAGCTGTTCCTATGAAAAGAAGCACCAAGAAACCCGGCGGTTGCTCTTTTCAAAATATTCTTCTCTTCTTGTAGGTAATCCTCAACAGTAAAGTAGACTTTCTGTGTCAGCCTATTTTTAACAGAGTTTTTATACTGCTGTAATGGCAAAGCTAAAATTGATTGTGGAATTTTATTATAAAATCTCATATCTAAACCCACAACCGACTTATTTTTGCAAGGCGCAAAGCAGGAGCCGCAAGGTTATGTCGATACCTACTTTGTCTACTATATATATGAACATCACCAATTTTTGTGTAAGTATATATATTACGCACAAATATTAAATCGCTAAAAATATACTGTGAAGCAGATGTGATGTGTATCTTTTTAAAACTAATCTTTAACAAAAAAGCAATAATAATTTACTGTACTTGTATGTACTATGTAATCACTACATATTATAAAACAAAGTCCATATTTCCGTATGTACGCATAAAACTTTAAAACTACGCAACCGATTTTGATGCGGTTTTTTTTAATAGATAGAGTGATTCAAAAGGAAGGTTTGTACGTATAATAACATTCAATACGAAGTAGAGAAATACTGTAATTTTTGAGGTTTCTGTAAATAATTACATTTTTTTCCGCTTACATTGCAAACGCAGGCTAAACCCTACGAGATTTATCAAAATGATGTACTAAGTATTTGTTCACCTTAAAAAGGTCTACAGAAAAGTCCGCGATGGTATATGTCTATCTCTTATGGATAACCCACAATAGCAGTTTTTTTCATTTACTTTTTACGAAAAATGATGCCTTATGTTCAAAACAATTTTTATACAATACAGCATTAATCCTTATCCAATCGAGTACCTTAAATAAATTGTTGATTTAATATAGATCAATATTGCCGTTTACAGCATGTAATTTAAGTGAACATTTTCGGAGATATTACAGATTTAAAATCCCGCGAGGAAGGAGGTCGCGCTTCGACCTATAAGCACTTCGAATTTAGCAGCGACCGAAGGCGCAACTAAATGTCCTTCTTTCAAGTTTATATTGTCTAATGATAAAAAAGCTATGAATGTTGTGTGTAAAGACATTGTCTAATCAATTGTAAAAATAAATAATATCACTACATAGTATAAAACAAAGTCGCATCCTCTGTCTGTCCCTATGTCCGTATATCCCTATGTATGCTTCAATCTTTAAAACTACACAACAGATTTTGATGCGGTTTTTTTTAATAGATAGAGTGATTCTAGAGGAAGGTTTGTACGTATAATAAAATTCAATACATAGTAGAGAAATACTGTAATTTTTGAGGTTTCTGTAAATAATTACATTTTTTTCCGCTTACATTGCAAACGCAGGCTAAACCCTACGAGATTTATCAAAATAATGTACTAAGTATTTGTACATCTTGAAAAGGTCTACAGAAAAGTCCGCGATGGTATATGTCTATCTCTTATGGATAACCCACTATAGCATTTTTTGTCATTTACTTTTTACGAAAAATAATGCCATATTTTTGAAGCAAATTTTTATACAATACAGCATTAATCCTTATCCAATTAAGTACCTTAAAAAAATAGTTGATTTAATGTAGATCAATATGGCCGTTTACAGTATGTAATTTAAGTGAACATTTTCGGAGATATTACAGATTTAAAATGCCGTGAGAACGCCGCGCTTCGCCCTATAACACTTCGACTTTAGCAGCTATGTCCCTCTTTCTAGAGTTTGTTTAAAGACATTCTGTAATTAATTGTAAAAATAAAATACATAGGGAAAATGTAAAAGTAAATAAGTAAAAATGTACTATATGAATTTAAATATTCCAAAGATAGCAGGAAATCTTCTTGGTATAGGGAAAGGAAATTGTTTTTCTCCAAATTTAACGCTTGCGGGCAGTAATGAATAAATCAAAACTACTGGATCGGTTTTAATCATTTTTTTACACTGAATGACATGGGATATATATTTTATACCCGTGCGAAGCAGGGGCAGGCCGCTAGTTTCTTTATATTAAATCACCCGTCATGACCTTGATACAGTTTAAATACTCTCGAAGATAAAATTCTAAATGTGAATGAACTAGTATTTAGTATTAAGTTTTTTTACTCGAACGGTCCATGTACTACACTAACGACTATAGATAATATCAAATACCGCGACTCATAACAAGTCTTTATGCCAACGTATAAAATTTAGCGTCTAGTTAGAAATTTATTGATAAAATTAGAGCACATCTACATCCAGTCAAAAAAATTAAGGTTGCAGCCTGTTGTTCGTGCAACTAATTGGTAAATGCATCCTCTGGCGTCGAAGACAAGAACATGAAGAAGAATCTGCCATGCTTCAATCCTAATCAATAATATCTATACATAATAAACGAATATCATTGTTTCTTTGACCTTAAAGTGCGTTCTTCTTCTTCTTGGAGTGCTTCTCCGACTAGCGAAGGTTGGCAGTCAGTTTCGTAAATTTATGTCTATCCCTCGTTAGCCGGGACAGTTCAGCGGCACTCGCGATCCCCGTCCATTCCCTTACGTCACGAAGCCAGGATTTCTTTCTGCGTCCCCCACCTGTTTTTCCGGAAACCTTTTCCATTTAGATGAGTGGCAGAAGTTCATATCAGTCGTACCTGAGCACATGCCCTAAACATGAGACTTTTCTCATCTTAACGTTCTACAAAAGTTCCCGCTTTTGATAGACGCATCGTAGAACTTCCACATTCGAGAATTTCTGGTTCTAGCTTATAGCCAACATGGGCCTGTATGCCCACATCTCGAATGCTTCTTATCGTTTCCTGGGGCCTTCATAGTCCAGGCTTCGCATCCTCATGGAACAATACGCCAAATATAGCAGTGCAAGATCCAAATGCGCAAATCATTATTAAGCTGTGATAGCCCAGCTGTAGCACCGTGCGACTCATTTGAGAAGACCAAGGGTTCATAGCCCGGGTAGGCACCAATTAGTTTCTATTAAAACAAACTAAACAAATCTATCTATCTCTAATTGTTAATTGCAATTTATCACACGCTTTTCGGTGAAGGAAAACATTGCGAGGAAACCTACATATCTCTTGAGAATTCTTGGGATATGTGTAATCACCAATCCGCATTGGAGTAGCGTCGTAGGTCTTAACTCCAATCCTTCTCTCCAAAAATCGGAGAGAGTAGGCCTATGCCCAGCAATGAGATAGTAACAGGCCGTTACTTTACTTTTTTTTCATAAAACTTCGATAAGTTCCAAGGAAAACCAATCAAAGCTTGGTTATCGTGTATACCTATAGCAGCCAAGTGCAATCGCAAGGCGCACATAGTATAAAAATAAAATTCTTCATGTAGGAGCTAAATATGTTTGAAATAACTGCAACCAACATCTTTTTACGACTCCAACGAGCTATAACATAAGCATTATTTCTGCCGCCAATGTGTGCTTGGCCTTAATGATGCCCAATACAATTTAGTTGCATACGCGTGAGTGTGTTCAGAAACACACGCGCATCAAACAACTTAAAATAGCCGCTGACTCAGAGCAAGCCATCCCCGGTGCGTTGGCGGCGAAAAAAACATTATGCTCCGTAAACCGAGTCTTGAATTATGATCTTTAAATAAAACATAAGCCATTGAGCAACTACTATATGATAAAGGCAACCCTAATTTGTTGTATATTTTTATCCGCCCATTGGAATAATTGACCGCGAGATTTGAGTTAAATGTACATAAATGTTTCATCAGGTTTTGTATGTGAACATTTATACCTAAAACGTCGATCATAATATCTAGACATTAGAGAACGAAATGGAAATAAAAAATCAGTTATCTGTGTGTATTTTTATTCATTTAATCGTTTTTGTATTAATCATTACAATAAATAAGACAAGATATCACGCTTTATTATTTTCAATCACGAATTATTGCATATTTTATAAATAACTAGCTGTCCGGCCCCGCGTTGCTGTAATCAGTCTGATTTCGAATATCCTTCAAAACAGAACTCAACAGTTAAAAAAATTCTCCGATCGCCACAAAACTACAGTATCATTCGCTGAGACATTCTAAAGATTAACTAAAAAAATCATTAAAATCGGTCCAATCTCGATGATATCTCTTTTAGACCATTTCGGAACAACAATTTACAAATATCGAATCCATTATAATACATGAAAATAGTAATAATCTCATAGAAACAACTAATGAATATATAATTGATGATTACAATAATTTAGTAATATTTATTAATACAGCAATTACAGATAGTACACAGGATATGAAATGCCAGTCGATAGAACTCGAATAGGCTAGAAATCACAAGTGAGGAACAGGAATAGATAATACAAGTACTTAATACCATATTTGTATTACAGCAAACTGGTGATGCCATCTAAAATGGAAGACGCCTGTAACGAGTACCTTGGTTCTAAGGACTTCCTAATAAAAACAGATATCTACGCATACGCATCCGTTTCTGTTCAACACAAGCGTAGCGATGATCGAACGAAAGAGATAGAATACTATAAAGGGATAAAAGTAAATCTTTTTAATTGGCGAGTGAAGTGAAGTTTCAAGACGAATAAAAACGTAATAGAAAGCAGAACAAACTAATGTTGTTCAAAAGAAGCACAAGCATTTTCATTTTCAAACAAAAAAATGTAATGACATCGCCATGCCGCGTCGTCGTTAGCGACTTCCGTAATGTTTTATGCGAATACCTGACTACAAAACAATCTTGTTATATAAGGCCCGTGGATTTAGAGGACAAAAGTATTTTTGTCATTAGCTTACATCATTAATAACCCATATCATAACATAAACGAGTGATGGACCAACCACGATTTGCATGACCGTTAAGGTACTCGTATGCACTAAGACATTTGAAATCTAATTATCTCTTCTCGAAATTGCATAGAGTTATCAGCATATAAGGTGACCATCTAAATAAGAAATGGGAAATGATATATGTCTGATGATGATGGCTATCTGTCTCTCTTTTTAATGTGTGATAAGACAAAGATTGGACAATAATATTGGACAATAGACAAAAATTGGAATTGGAATTGGTATGGGCAAAGCAGCGATGACCCAACTCAACAACATCTGGAAGACAGGAACATCTCAAATCGAACGAAAATACACGTGGTCCGAACTCTTGATTTCTCCATTTTTCTTTATGGGGCGGAGACATGGACACTAAAAGAAGCTGATAGGAAAAGGATCGATGCCTTCGAGATGTGGTGTTGGCGTCGATTATTAAGAATCCCCTGGAAAGCCCGTCGCACTAATGTCTCCGTCCTAAAAGAACAAGAACTAAGAATAGATGAAACAAAGCGACTGTCCTGTGTTTGCTTGCAGAGGATCCTGCGATACTTTGACCACATTGCTCGTATGTCTAGCGACAATTTGGAGCGACTGATGGTGACAAGAAAAGTAGAGGGAAAGAGACCCAGAGGTCGAAGTCCGAAACGATGGGCAGACCAAATATCCCAAAAACTGGATATACCCATCAGCAACGCACTATATCGAGCTGCCGATCGCAACTCCTGGAAACGGGCAGTTGACAATTTGACTAAGAGTCACGATCCTCAGTAATGAGGGAACGATAACGAAGAAGATTAGACAAAGATAAGTCTGAGTTTTTCATCTTCCTTATCTTACTATTAAATAACTCACACTATCAGGTGTGCCTATATCTACTCTATGTATAGTATGCAATACTCTATGCATTATCTAATATTTCTGCGTCTAGTATTCTTGTGTTTAAGTTGAGAGATGGTTTAGGTGGCTATTTGTCTCATCTAGAAACATTGAGAGGTATTTTCCATATTACAACTTTTGATATTTGACCTAATTCAAAATTGGGCTATATTGAGTGAGATTGTAATCCTCCATCCTGCAAACCATATGCTACGAGCTATTAAAAATACTAGTGATTTGTTGCTTTTCCAAGTTATGGGTCTCACCATAATATAATTGACACACAATAACTAGGAGTATCTAGCTGCAAGTCAAATAAGGTATAATACATACAAATACTGATGTGGCACCCACTGTTTACCTTATCAGGCACCATCGGGTCGCCGACACACCGTATCAATGTCAACTGTCTACTTCTTATACTGTATAATTATACAGTCGTCGCCTGCAGCGGAGACAGATTTATCATATTGCTCTTAATTGTATCAGTATTAACTAGTTGATATCGTGATGTAGAGATCATTACCGAATATAAAATTATTCGTATAATGATGAATGAATGATTTATGATAAACTAGTGGTCCGGCTGTTATTGTGGCGCAGTTTCATTCCACTTCTCGTACAAAACAGTTTAAAAAATCAAACTTTATAGAAATATTCATTACATTAATAAGAAATAAGATGTGAGTATAGCCGGTTTCTACACATAAGCTATGAATATTACTCACGATAGTCAAAATTCGGAAAATTTCTGAAAATGTCATTAAAATTGGTCCCACCTTTTTTATACCCCTTTTTCTTACTTTTTTCGCAGGTATAGTCTAGCCGCGATTTCGTTTGTATCGAATTTAATGTTAAATTACCCTCAGTTATGTACTAAACAGTTTGTTTCCTGTTTCCGAACCAATATCAAGAATTGATTATATCACACGTTTGCCAGTATATAAAATTCAATTATACGAAATTTTAACAATATTTCTTCAGCGGAAAAGCCGTGAAAGTGTTACAGACAGACATACATTTCAATTTACAATATAATTAACTAGCAATCGCCAGCGGCTACGCTCGCGTGGAAAAATTAAAACCGCTATTTAGACTTTTGATAACCATAAAAAGTTGTTAAAGTGGGTTAACCTTAAAAGCTAGACATAGGCTGTCGCGAACTTTTATTTAGAAATTTTAGGGGGGAACAATTTTGTTATACATGATTTTTTAATAACTATTACTGCTTAGTCAGTGCGCGCAAGGAAAGCTTTAAATTTTGCCGTTTTCGAACTACTTTTTTTTGCTGTCCTTTCCTATTCATTTTAGCGTGATATTATATAGCCTATAGGCTTCCTCAATAAATGGACTACCTTACACTGAAAGAGTTTATTAAATTGGTCTAGTGGTTCCTGACTTTAGCGCGTTCAAACAATCAATCAAACAAACAAACTCTCAGCTTTATATATTAGTATAGATATCGCCTAGGAATTTATACGATAAGTGTTATCCACTAACAAGTCTTGGCCTGTTAGATTACACCTTGAAATCCATCAGTCCAGTCTTGCCATTCACTGTAATATAATCCTACTGTCAAGATAACAGTTTTTTTTAAATTATATATAATACTCTGGTGAATAGGCTTTAATTGGTCAGGATTTCATCAAAATTCGTCCAGACAGAGGACAAACAGATATAGTCCACATTGTGATATTTGTAAAAATGCTAATTATTAAAAGTAGTTAAATTAAAATAGTTCTACGTAACAATCCAACCATCTTCACGACCAAAGGGTTATATTGAGCACGGAAGTTGTGATTACTCAGTCGAAACGTGCTCGCAATGGTTATGCATCTATTACCCACACAAAGCAATTATGTTAACAGTTATGAATGCATTACGCGGGTGATGATGTCATAGCACTCCTCCCTATCTTCTTCCGCTAGACGTGGGACTTATTGATAGACAATTTCTGAATCTTGAATGGACGGCCGATATACATGGCGCCGGCGCAATCTTGTTTGCGAAACAATAAACTGCGGAGACGTGCTTTTCCTGTAGACCGTACATATTATGACGCATCAGATGAATATTCATTAGTAATTCATAAGAAACTCGATATTACCTGAATTAAATTATAATTCTGGGGCAGAATATCCCAATAACACGTATCTCGCGCTTATATAATAGCTGCATAGAGGACACGTTATCACTGGATATTGGCTGCGATGTAAAAGTAAATTTGGGGCCTGATTCTAATTGATAAATTAGCTAGATATGTGTTATTTAGGAAAAAATGATTTAGTCGGTTCCAATATGATGCTCCAATACAGATTGGCAGGTTATTAACCAAACCAAACACACAGATTGTAAACCAGTGAAAAGTCATAGGTTTACCGGAGCTCTCTTGTATCTTTTTTTGTCTGAGAGATAAAATGGTAAAAATGTCCTTCAACATCGTAGTTGTATCAACATTTCGAATTCTTTATCAGACAATAGGCAAGCTCAAATCGTATTCTGTTAGAGAAAATTGCTATAATCCATCAAAGCGTTGGTAAAAATGATATAAGAAATTCGTATTTCAGGGTCTATTAGAAGTATTACAGTATGTAATCTTTAGGTATGACAATATCAATAGAAACTCTGTTCTATTAAAATTGTAAAATGTATTCCGACAAATGAGAATAGGAACCAACGAAAATTATTATAATTAAGTTACAAATTCTAAAATTCCATACTAAGTTTTTTCACGAAATAATTAAAATACGTATTTTATAATCATATAAGAATAACCCTCGTAATGCCTCCATAATAACCTAAATACTGATAACTCCGTTTTCACCGCGATAATGACGCATAAAGAGCTCATGAATAAGGGCCTCGAATGGGCTTGATACGGGCATATCCGATAGAATAAGACGTGAGTATAGTCGGTTTCTATATATTGACTTGAATATCAATTCTTTGGTATTACTATACTTGATTAGGTCGAGTTAAATTTTTCTTTTCTTTTGCACTGGCGTATAACTAACTATAGTAAGATGATGGAAATTATAGGAACTATCAACGAGTATAATACTACAATTATAGGATAAACGTTGTTGCAAAGCGTTCTTTAGATATTGAATACTGGGTGCCGAGAGGAACTTCATCCTGTTGTACCTGATAAAATAAACAGTAGAGATTGATCCATCACATTTCGGATATACAAAATATGTATTACCTTACGCCGTGTGGTATCCGGCTTAACAGAATCGTACCACCCTCATTTATTACCGAGGTGTCGTAAAAGGCGACTAAAGTAAGTCGACCCGCTGTGTGGTATCCGGCTGAGTAAGATAAGCTGAGTAAGCTCTTTCTTACCAAGTTATCGTAAAATACGACAGAAGTAAGTTGACGTCAGGCAGGCGGCCGGTCAGAAAAACGCAGCCAAATCATGTGACAGCATGTTTATATCATGTTGTACCGAGAACCCCACTTAGAGTGGGATAAAGGCAAGAAGATGAAAATATATATTACCTTATAAAATCTGTTTACCTGCACTTATAATATGACCACTAAAGGGTTAGCTAAAACGCAGTGTATTTTAAACCACATACGCTAACTTTTCAAATTATAAAAATACCAAGAGATATTGTTGACTATCTGATCTTTTTCAGATTAAATCTTAGATCTTGAGCTACACTATCGGTTTTGATCCGTTGAGAACGCTTAAGCTTATCTATCTTAAAGTAGGCTATAACGCCCTCTTATAGGGTGTCACATATAGAGAGCATTTATAAAACAAATAATTTATCATTTCACAAATTTTCAATCCTCAAAGAGCTTATAACATTCCAATATTGTTTGAATTTAGTAATTGTCATACAATAATAATAACTTTTGCAAAAATAAAAATTGTGAATAAATTACGAATCGAGTACATTAGAGGAAGTCTGATAGTTGTTCTGTTATAGAAAAGACGAGAAGTGCGAGATTAAGATGGTATGGACATCTAAGGAGGAGGTACTAAAATTATGTGACGAAATGAATGTTAAATATGAATGTGTCAATGTGATTAGAGGAAGCCGAAAAGGATGCGATGTGGTATCCGGAGGAGTAGAATAGACCAACCTCATATCTGAGAATGATCGTGGTCAATTTTAGAGAAATGAGGAAATAAGGGCAGTAAGATGATGATGAGGAAGGCCGAAAAAAAATGGCTGGATTATGTGAAGTATGACATGCATATAAAAGGTATAGCACCAGACGAATGACAGGAGAGAATGGAAGAGAAAAACACGTTGTGCCGACCCCACTTAGAGTGGGGTAACGACAGAAGAATGATGATCAACAAATTATTTTGCAAAATGAGCGGTTATAGAAAAAGACTGACAATCTCTGAAGGGTCAATCAATCCAATTATCTATTAATAATCCTCTATAAAGTGAAATGTTAATAAATTGTATTGTTTGCAACCTTCGCAAACCTTTTGCATATATTAATAATAAAACAAACTTTGATAATACAATAAACGAGAACGTTCTATAAGTTTAATGTTGTTGTATCATAAACTTGAAAGCAGATATAACAATGAAATGATTTCAGTTTACTCGTAAAAAGTTAAAAAGGTAACATTGGCTATATAAAAATCATAAATTGTGTTGTTGCAACCATGCTAGAGATGTTTCTAAATTCATTGCATTTGTACATAAAAACTTTAAGTTGAAAAATCCGTCTGTTTTAGGTTGCTAGTTTAAGTTGGGGTTTTTAGACTTTCATGTATATTAGCCCTTTATGGTATTGCATGGTAACTGAGATAGTTAAAGTATATAGCCCTACTGATATTAATAAAAGGAGTATTTTATCTCTTAATTATCACCACTACCACACTACACTACTGCTCTGCGCAAAGCTTTGAGATTTGTTCGTGCAGTCTACCTCCTATTAACGCTTCGCTTACAGGGCGAAATTATTGTTGAGATTGTGGTATTGTATGTAGTTTAGTGGTGGTGTTGGTAGTTTGTAATGCATGCATTACATACATAGATACATAGAAAAGCAAAATAATATTATAGTTACTTTTGTATTATCAATCTCCGCAAAATAATACCTAATTAAATAAATAATTTGAAAATAATAGGTACGATATTCTATTCCATACTTACAATGAAAGCGTAAGAGGGTCGTGTTATGTTCTCGAATTTAAGGGTAGACCCTCTTTATCTGTCACATTATGTGTTAGTGCCTAAAATTAAGGCTTGGAAATAAATCATTATTTTAAATAAAAAAAGTTCTTGTACTTTGCGCTCTACAAAAGAACGTAATAATTTCTTGATTTTGGTTATGTATATCATTTTCTTACTACCCATAATAATAAATTTTAATAATTAACTTCAGATTAAATCAAATTCAAATTCGAATTCAAAATATTCTTTATTCAAATAAACTTTCTAAACAAATTGCTTTTGAATCGTCAACTGTATTGCTGGTTGGGAAAGCTGTTCCCACCGAGAAGAGCCAGCAAAAACCTAGCAGTTCCTCTACAATATAATAGTAGCTGGTAAAGTCTTCATAATCATCATCATCATCATTCTCCTGCCTTTATCCCATTCTAAGTGGGGCCGGTACAACATGTTGTCACATGATTTTACGACCGGCCGTCTGCCTAACTTCAACTCGCCTTAGTCGCGTTTTGCGACACCTCACCCAGAAATAGGGTGGTCTATTCTACTCAGCCGAATACCACACGGCTGGTCAACTTACCTTAGTCGCCTTTTACGACAATCGGTAAGTAATGAAGGCGGTCTATTCTACTCAACCGGATCTGGTAAAGAGACTACGTAGTAATTATTTTGGAAAGGATATTTTCTAAGGTGCAATCAAGTGACAGAATTCCTTAAAATCGATACCGTTTGAGTGAAAAACGAAACAAAACAGAGCCATTTGTTGCATTTATTTGATTTAGTATAAGATATAGTGTCTTGAAGTTTATCACACTAGGATGCTTCTGTGGAGGAGCGAAACGTGCTTTAAGAGTATTTAAGTAAAGTATACTATTTACTTATCTTAAAGGGTTAAAGGGTAGAGAAGAGGTTAGTTTGAAGTGTGCTCTACATAACTAAACACATTTTTTCTACTAGTCTTATGAAAGTAAACAGTAGCAACCAAAATTATTTAAATACGATAATTAAGACTATACACTATTACTTAAATCTGTTTACCGTTCGTTACTCAGGCTCGGTCACTCAGGTACTAAACCTTATAAAAACATACTGTCGAGGACTATGTTAATGATAAGAAAGCTTGGATTTAAATTGCTACCAGAGACGCGCTATATTATATTGTATTTTTTGATATGTGAATAATTACAAATACATCATTGAAATATTTATTTTTGAAAAAGTGACCTCCGAGTTTCTTGCTGGTTCTTCTCGGTAAGAGCGCCTTTCTGAACCAGTCGTAGCTTCAATGTAATTTGACGATTCAAGAGTGCTTGAGTTTGAATAAATAATTTGAATTTGTATTCAATGTAATTCATAAAATATTTTTGTTCTTCATATACAAACCCACGGTTACTGAATGTTTATACGAAAATTAAAAGAACTTAAACTTAATAAACAAGTTTCGATTTACACCAAGTTTAAATTAAGGTTAGCGTGACATGTCACAATATTATTTGTATAAATTTAGATAGCACGCGATATAAGGTCATATTTCATTGTATATAATATAAACAAATTAGTCCTTACCTTAACTATAGGTAAGTTCTGCGTAAAATAATTGACCTGAAACAGAAAACAAACATTGTACATACATGTTGTATAATATAATTGAGCTTATCAGACCATCCAGTCTGTGTAAACAGTATCGATTGCGGCGTTATCTCGGTTTGACTAATTATTTCGTGAATTGGACTAACTTTATATTGGGACTAACATGGTTATTTATAGGCGTTTATATATTAAGAAGTTTGTTTAACAGTAACATCGTCACAGACAGACCTTCGAATCAAAAATATTATTTAAATGTAGGAAAAAAAACCGTTTCTTTCAGGAACATAAATCAAAAAATTGTATTACTTAGGGTACTTTAACGTTTTGCGATTCGAACGAAATAGCGAGTACCACTAGCTTACATATAAATTAAGAGATGATTCAAAAAACGTGCAAATAAGCTTTTAAAATGTCCAATATTCCAAAACATTCCATCTACAGTAATCAAATCAAATCAAAATAATCTTTATTCAAATAAGCTCTTGTCTTGTCTTGACGATTCAAAAGTGCTTGACACTTTTGAATCATCAAGGATCAATATGATTAGAATAGAGTAGAATAGAATACACTTTATTGCACACCAAAACAGTACATGAAATTAACAAAAAAGTATTAGTACAATATGATTAATGAAGCTACAACTGGTTAGAAATGTTGTTCTTACCCAGAAGAACCAGAAAGAAACTCAGCGGTGATTCTTTTAAACATTTTCAATTTTACATTTATTAAACCGCAGTCCTGTATGAAGCTGAAAAGATTTTCAAATCCAGGCTCTCTATCATCCAAATAATCTTCAATTTTGTAATGTTTTAAGTATATTACAATGTGAAACTTGAATTAACATTTAGATGTCACGATATATAAAGGGCGCTAGTAGGTCGTAAGGGTCAATGGTGGCCATACGTAGATACTACTATAAAATATAAACGGCACCTTTACCCGTTCTCGATTAGCACGCACGCATTTCATTGTACTTAAGTTTTATGGATCAACGGAGGGTAGTAACCTGAAAGACGGCACGTGATACGTTGTCTTTCAGCGTTAGTATCGCTTTATCCGGAGAATAAGGTTGCATGTTCCATGTATAAACATAGAACATGTAACTTTATTCTTGGAACGGAGCGGTATCTCCGCTCGACATAAAGCAAGCTTAATATTAAAGTGACCTAATACTAAATTAGGCTTAATTGAGTTGACATTGTAATCATTATTTCAATGTCATTTATGACATCACTCTACGAACTATAAAAAAGCTAGTTTTTTCTTGCTCTTCCAGGTTATGAGTCTCTTTAACAGTAACAAGTTTTGTTACTGCTTCTTTACCACAATTACTTCTTTTTTTTTTCAAACCATGGACACTGCTGGACATAGGTCTCTTTAAGGGATCTCTACACCTCACGATCTTGTGCCTGGATCCAGCTGCTCCCCACGACCATTTTGAGTTCGTCAGTCCACCTCATAGGGGGCTACCGACGCTGCGTTTTCCGGTGCGTGGTCGCCATTCCAGCACCTTAGGACCCCAACGTCCAGAGGCCCTCCATACTGTGTGCCCCGTCCATTGCCACTTCAGCTTCGTGACACGATGAGCTATGTAGGTTACTCTGAGTTTTCTAAGGATCTCCTCATTTGATCGCGTAGAGATATATCAAGCATAACTCGCTCCATCGTCCTTTTAGTGACTCTGAACTTTCTTATGAGGCCCTCTTACACAATCAGCGACTATGTTTCAGATCCGTAGGTTCCGCTACGTTTTATTTCAATTTGACACAAAACAACTTTTTTTTTAATTATTTCACTTTAATACTAAGCGTGCAATATGTTAGTACCAAATCCACAGGATATTAATTGTTTAATATTTTCTAAAATATTAAGTACATAAGAAAACGCTAAAGCAATTAATCAACTTTATCGAAAACTTCATTAGAACTAATTAACATGAAATCTTAAAATAATTTTTGAACATTATTCTCGACAAAATTTTAATGTTGGTTTAAAAATGTTGTTCGATGAATATCTTTTATATTAAACAACGAAAACATATTTATTTGACCGTTTTGGAATAACCTTATTGTATACAGAGCTTTCTATTGTAAGTTGTGACCCTACGCGCAACAAAAGCGAATTTCGTCGCACGCACGTCAGAACAACGAGTTTTTTAGAAGCACTCTTAAAAATACAAGTTAGTACATACAAATATGAAGTCAGAATTCAAAGGAGGCACGCACAAAAGGCTCAGGGAAATATTTGCCCTCTACCTTGCATCAGACTGAGTGCTAAGAGGTGAGATGTTAAAGTGTTCACTGGATAACTTATGATTATAAATGATGCAGACGGCGTAAGCTGTACATACATTTATACTATACATTTATGATTTCCTGGTAGTCGCAATTGTCTCTGCTATATTTTTTTAGACTTGTGTCTAATTGATAATTAAGCAATTTATCACACGCTTTTCGGTGAAGGAAAACATTGTAATAAAACGAGGAGAGACATAAAGAAACTTGGCGGTTACTCTTTTAATAGATATTTCTTATAACTAGTTACATTTAGTCATTACTATCTTATACAGGGTAGCTATATCTACGCAGTCTGATCTTGTAGGTAATCCTCAACAGTATAGATTTCTGTATTAGCATTCTTTTAAAAGTTGTTTTAACCAACTGTAATCTCAAAGCTAATATTAATTACGGAATTTTTTATACAGTCATACCTAAACCCACAAACGATTTACTTACTTTGGTAAGGCGCAAAGTAGGGATGTGAAAAAATAATCGATTTTTTAAATATAGATTTTTTTTAAATAATTGATTTTAATGATCGATTTATTTAAAATCGATTATTTTAATCATCCTCTTTTCTTTTTCACTTTTTTTTAGTTTTTTAATATAATTTACACATTGTTGGGTGAAACCAATGTAGCTAAACTACACATTTTAATCAAATTTCACAAACAGCGCATCTGTTAGTATTTATTGGTAGTTGTCCACTTTAATTATTCTTTATTCTAATTAACTATTAATATTAAAAAGGCAAAATTTTTAAATAGTCAGAAATAAATCGATTATGTTGATACGAAAAAATCGATATTTTAAAAATCCATTATTTTTAAAGGTACTTACAGAAGTGCTTCTGTAAGGGTTCTACAAATATAATCCGGAAATATGCTTATTAATTAACTCTGCGTATAATGTTCTAAATAATAGGAAGTAAATGAACCGACGCCATGTTTGCCTTTTAAGTAAGTAATGGTGTACGTGTAATTAAAACTAGAGACGATTAAGGTAAGCAAGTAATGTAGCCTCTAATTACACGTAGCTAGCAGGAACGTTTCAGAATTTGAGACGTAGTTGCCATGTTTATGTTATGGTTAGTCCGAATAGACTATCTAATTAACATTTATGCTTAGAAATGAAGATTTGCAAGTTTACCGAATAGTAAACGTGATAGGATTATAATTAATGAAAATTAATACATATATGCAATCACCAAGTTATTAGACATGATCAATTAAACAATCGCTTTCCACAAAAACTGTGCAGAAAAGTGTTTCCCAACGTTAGACCCAGAACTCACAAGGGTCAATTTGATTGTTTGTGGATAAGTTGTTTTGGATCGAATTCGAAAATGGATTTCATACGAGTTTAACCCTTTCAATCGAATCAAAAGGGACCATAGAATTATAGGGTTTCATAGAAGATGCGCGACCCCAACGTGCGGCCACTACCGTCCCTCCAATCGTCCCAACCGCACACGAGTCGCATCCAGCGATCTGCTACTCAAAGTTCCCCCCCGCGATAATGCCGCATAAAGAGCTCATGAATAAGGGACGCGTATGGGCTTAAACGGCTTTTATTAACTAACAAAATAAATTTTTTTTAAATATTTTTGCCATACTCGAACCAAAGAACCCCATAATCTTTTTCCCTAACCTTACCTGACTAGCACTCGAATTGGCTCGTTGGCAGTTGGCTGTTACCCTGCCTTCAGCTCCGCGGGTTTAATTCCCGCTGAGCCAACTTTTTCTAGCAATAATTTGTTGGTTCGTTCAGTGTTTTTAAATTTCTATTTCAAATGATAGTACCTGGGTGCCAGAGCCTTGCACGGTAATTTTTTAAAAAGATTTAAAAAAAAATTGTAAAATGTGAAAATCGAAAAAGTAGTTGGGCAGGTGGAGCTCGTACTTTTATCTCTCTAGACCGCCCGTTCCCCAAATGAACTACCATGACTTTACGTTTGACAGCGAAAATTGTCTTTTGAATACGACGTAAATTTTAACATTTTCCCGAAAACAGGGATAAAAAGATATTTTTTTTTAATGATAGATTGTAGTAATGGTAGATTTCACATATCCGAAGAATTCTCTGGAGATATGCAGGTTTCCTCACGATGTTTTCCTTCACCAAGTAAGTAGCGGCCTGTTACTTTCTCATTGCTGAGAATAGGCATCTTTTCTTCGTTTTTGGAGAGAAGGATTGGAGCTAAGACCTACCACGCTGCTCCAATGCGGATTGGTAGGTTATACATATCTCCAGAATCTCTAGAGATATGCAGGTTTTCTCCCGATGTTTTCCTTCACCGAAAGCGAGTGTTAAATTACTATTATCAATTAGACACATAAGTTTTAACAGAAAAACTTATCGGTAGGATATCAAAGCTTCTATACCTTTTTAAATATATAAGTGAAGAAAAACCCAAACTCGGTCACCCAATTACTAATCACTACATATTATAAAACAAAGTCCATATTTCCGTATGTACGCATAAAACTTTAAAACTACGCAACCGATTCTGATGCGGTTTTTTTTTAATAGATAGAGTGATTCAAAAGGAAGGTTTGTACGTATAATAACATTCAATACGAAGTAGAGAAATACTGTAATTTTTGAGGTTTCTGTAAATAATTACATTTTTTTCCGCTTACATTGCAAACGCAGGCTAAACCCTACGAGATTTATCAAAATGATTTACTAAGTATTTGTACACCTTAAAAAGGTCTACAGAAAAGTCCGCGATGGTATATGTCTATCTCTTATGGATAACCCACAATAGCAGTTTTTTTCATTTACTAAAAATGATGCCTTATGTCCAAAGCAATTTTTATACACTACAGCATTAATCCTTATCCAATTAAGTACCTTAAATAAATTGTTGATTTGATATAGATCAATATCGCCGTTTACAGCATGTAATTTAAGTGAACATTTTCGGAGATATTACAGATTTAAAATGTCATGAGGAGGGCGCGCTTCACCCTATATCACTTCGAATCCAGCAGCTATATCGTTCGTTCCAGAGTTTGTTTAACGACAAGGAAGCTGTGAATGTTGTATATATAAAGACATTCTGTAATTAATTGTAAAAATTAAATACATAGGGAAAATGTAAAAGTAAATAAGTAAAAATGTACTATATGAATTTAGATATTCCAAAGATAGCAGGAAATCTTCTTGGTATAGGGAAAGGAAATTGTTTTTCTCCAAATTTAACGCTTGCGGGCCACGGGCAGTAATGAATAAATCAAAACTACTGGATCGGTTTTAATCATTTTTTTTACACTGAATGACATGGGATATATATTTTATACCCGTGCGAAGCAGGGGCAGGCCGCTAGTTAATAATAAAGTTAATAATTAAATATTTTGTATGAACGCGTCTCGCTGAAGTAGGCCACATTTGGTGGATATTGATGGAGCCAATCTAATATTGTGATTTATTATTTCAATTGGTCAATATGAATAGCATGTAAGTGGATATTGATTAGGCGTTTCGAGTTATGTACGAACGTGTAAAACCAGATGTAGCACGTTGCTATGTAATTAAATATTTTTTGTCACACAGATTATCGAGTACTATAGTAAATTTTACATTGAAATTATTTGCTAGATTTCAAAATTTAACCTACACTTCTTTTTATACTTTACGTTTCTATTAATTATCGATAATAATTTTCGCATTTCCTATTTATACGAAATCCATTAAATATAAAGATATGGGTAATTTAATAATTGGTTAGTATGATTATTGCATTAGACTCTAAAACGCGAACGAGTTGAAGTTCTACTTTAGTTTTATAGTTTAATTGCAATGTGAAATTTTGTGAGTATAGAATATTTATATATTTGTTACACTCCCACGGAACCAAAATCGATTAAATTTGGCACAATTACTGCTAACCTATACACCGGAATAACATATGTTATTCCGGTGTATAAGCAATAACATGGCATGCTAGTCCTATAGAAATAACAGGCTATAGAAATCCTGTTATTTCTATAGGACTAGGATGACATTGAATTACAGCAATTATCAACCTACGCGACAACAATCCACGCGCACGAAGTTGCGGGTAAAAGCTAGTTACTTTTATTATTATTTCAAGATCAGAGGCTTTCGTCACCCTTTTTACATATTAGATTCACACAAAGAGGAGGGCTAAGCTTGTAAATATTATATGATGTCAATTATATGTATAAAAATCGTGTCAAGGCGATTTGAGCTAGTTGATGCGTAATAGATGCCATTTAAACTTGGATGAATATTATAAGTTACAGAAATATGTATAACACCGAATATGAAATATATCATCCTCCTGCTATCAAACTCAACTGGCCTATTCTACTAAGGTGGTCTATTCTACTCAACCAAACACCACACGGTGTGACAACTTACCTTAGTCGCTTTTGAAATATATGTAAAACAGAATTAGACATAACGTTTATCTGAAGTTAATCGAACGCTAGCAAATATTTTTACTCATTTTAGAAAGTAGAAATTAGAAATTATTTATTTGCTCAACACAGTTTCAATAAACATTATTTAACATAAGCTTATGATTAATATCTAGATTACACTCTAAAAGTCACCACTAGCAACCAATAAAGCCTAGCTTGTATTCTTGGTTACTAGTGCCTTCCATTGTCATACGTACTTACAACGTGTATAAAAAAAATATTAAATAATATTAACTTATATTGTGTATGCGCATGTGTGTGTATGTATGTGGATGCGAGTGTGGATGTGAGTGTGTGTGTGAGTGAGTGTTTGTGAAATACATACTTGTTGTATTGTGGTATCTATCCTATGTATGTGGTATGGCTATTTTGCTATTGTTAATTTAAAAAGGTTAATTTGTAAAGGTGTTCGCTAACTTCGCATGCCAAGTTTAAAAGTTTGTGAAACAGAAATGCTTTTTAGTGTAATTCACCGTCAGCTTGTTCCGTTCTGATTAGATTGTATCTGGCAACGTAACTGGGTCACACAATGCCTACTGTTTGAACACGCGATATCGGAACAAACTCTGTGCAGTGTCTTAGCAATGTTAGTTTATCTTTAGCCGTCCCCTATACCGATTGTTCATATTGGTATTCTTGCCTTCAAGCTAATTGTTTTTTTAATTTATAAATAAATATATGGGACACTTACATACACGGTCGTCGGTCCCCAAAGTAAGTAACTTAATACTTGTGCTATGGTAGACAGACAATTGGTGAATATATACTTATATATTTTTAAATACGTACTTAAATACATATATACACCCAGGCTCAAAGACCAACAAATTCATTTATAGAAAATGTTAGCCCTCGGCGGGAATCGAACCCGCGACCCGCGGAGCTGAAGGCAGGGTCACTACCCACTGCGCCAACGGGCCAGTCAAACTTTTAATTTAAACTCTTCTTAGTATTAATAATGTATTTATATATACATGGTGGTAGCGAAAAAACGATCATCCTCCTGCCCTTATCCCACTCTAAGTGGGGTCCATACAACATGTTATAAACATATTGTCACATGATCGACCTGCCACCTGCCTGACGTCAACTTAGCTTAGTTATATTATTCCACCTCGGTAAGAAAGAGGGTGGTCTATTCTGGTATCGACCATTAATTTAAATTTTAGATGGCTACACACCTCAGCAACGTACATAAAAAAATCAGTTAACTCAGTGAAATATTAGAGAAGGAATTTTTTTTTGTTTTTAAAAAATAAACACGAATTATAGAGATCAATAACCGTAGAATCGTGGGTATACCCAGTTTCTATAGGGTGGTATCGACGAAACGACATTAAACCTGATCACTGATCCTAGCTTTGTCAGTAATGGTTGACTAACCTGGCGCGGCGCGCTTAATCAAAAAAACAGGGGAAAACAATAACATTGTTATTTTCTTTTCCTCGCACCAGTACTATTTAGTTTTTGGGTCAAGGTTATTTTTCGTTTTGTATGTCGTAATAAGGTACGGTCATTGATCTGTATAAATCGTGTTTATTTTAAAAAACGTAAAACAATTCCTGTGGTTTAAATACTTCACCGAATTAACTGATTTTATTTATTTAGGGTACTGAGGTATGTCCCTACACACTACACAACTAAAATAAATGACCTAGGTACGGTGGGTAACACCCTGTATTATAATAGACGTCAAAAACATGACATATAAAGTTTATTTGTGTTAGTGTGTGCTCGATACTGTAGTACGTATGTGGCATACGTGTGTGCTTTATGTGCATAGCACGTAATAAGTATTTATGAAATAAGTATTTATGCGTTCAGACGACTTACTTGCATGGCGCCGATATAATAATATACTGAAATCATAAAGCAAATTGCTAAAAGACCAATGTATTATTCATAAGTTCCTACAAACACACTTAAGCCAGCAAAGTAAATCGCTCTGCAAACAAAGTAAAATGCCACTATTCATGCTAAAAAGTCGTTAATCTACTTCATAGTTAAAAAATTGACTATGTTTACGAATATAATGCATGTAAATAAACCTTTTTTTCTTCGAAATGGAAATGTTAACTTGTGCATTTATTTCAACAAAGGTATCATATTCATTCATTCAATTGCAAGCAATCGATTCTAACAAGGAATTACATAATAAGTAACTTACTTTAAAAATCAATTTACTCAAAACTTAACACTACTAAACAAAGTAGCAGGGAACCTACTGTAGGGAAAAGGCCCTCCACTTTGTTGCGAAGGAACTTCGACTCGACTTCGAAAAAATTAAATAAAAATAATATTAGGAAAGTCCATTACGCTTCCACCACTAATCCGCTAGATTAATATTGATGAAATTTGGCACAATTCATTCCTATACACCGGTAGCATATATGATAAAAATCCGTTTTCTATATGAAACTGGGAAGTCATATATCATTATAGAGGGTACTTAAAAGCTTAAGTTGATGCGAACGAAGTCGCTGATACAACTTAGTAGTTGTTTATTATATATCCTAAAACGTTAGACATTAATACGTATTGCCTACAATATACTGTGCCATATTTAAAAGCAACTCGTTGCGTGCGACGCCCTTCGGCTGGGTGTCAAATAGCGGAGAATTGGGCACAGCGGCACAGAAAAGTCTCTTGAAAGGAGTCCAACAACCTAAGGCACCTAAACAAACCTTGGACATTTAAATTGCTTTGGCCGATCACACATTTTCCAACCTTCCATAATGCAATATTTACAAACGCGGAAAAGTGTACGTATATCTTTTTTAATCTAATTTAAGAATCTTCCTCTAATCTTATGGATGGACAATTTATGGTATGTCTTCTCCATTCTCCTCTATCATTCGTCAACTCTGGTGCTAATCCTTTTGCATATCATTTTCACATAATCCAGTCATCTTAACAGATGCACAGAATCAAACGATTCTACTTTAGCTGTCGGTAAAACGGTAATGTTTCACTAAAATCTGTCCCCGCCACCTGCAGCGTGGTGGAGCACTGTCAGGTTTTTGTCGGTGCGAGTCAGACATACCTGGCGCTCGACTCTGTCGGTCGTTGATGACCGTTAATTTCGTTATGTAACTGAAATAAAGTTTTAAAAAGGCAATTTTTGTAACTGAAATAAAGAATGTATTTATATTTATTTATCTTTTTTTCAGCCTCCCTCTAGTCACATATCTATACACATTCATATTTAAAACTCTTTTGGTCGCATGATTTTATCCCTCCCATTACACGAAATACAAACAATCTTTTACTTCTCATCTTTTCTAAACGTCTTCACTAATTCCAATTATTAATTGATGTATATTGTAAAATTAAAACACAAAATATGCTTTATTCAAATTAGCTTTTACAAGCACTTTGGAATCGTCAAATTGTAACTAAGCTAATACTGGCTTGGGAAGGTATTCTTACGGGGATGAACTAGCAAGACACTCGCCTGAACTGAAGAAACAATAAAAAGTACTGCAATTTAGTATTATATGGTGGTATTATACGGCCGGGATGACGGCGCTCTTTTTGAGGTAAATATTGCAGCTTTCACCCACCAATGCGAATGCTTGATGTTTCAATGCCGATTGCTAACACATATCCCAACAATTCTCCAAAAATTTGTCAATTATTTACAATATTTTCCTTCCTCATGACTTAAAACCCTTTCTATGAAAGGAAGGGCCCAGGAGGGCCATATAAATTGAATACCATATGTATACCTCAACACGATTTGGCAATATACATGCATCGTAATCATTACTGACTCATACGACGTGTGTGGCCTTTTGAGTTTGTTTGACTTTAAGTAAGCTTACCATATATGCCGCATTTACAGGATTTATCCGTAATACTACAATACGATTCTACAATGAGATTTCATAGGGGCATTCTTAAAACCTAAAAGAAGGAACTATATTGTAAACCTTAATAATGTAAATAATTACATTAAATGTTCGAAGTAAATCTTTTTATAAAGAAAGATTTACTTCGATCATTTTTACTTAATTTTAAAACATTTTATTTTTAATTATATATTTATGATATTAAACATATTGATCACTAAAATATAATGTAGATAATTTTCTAAATAGTTTTCTTATAATCACATTGAAAATGACATCTTTTTAGATGTTATCACTGTGTAATGAGGTATCGGGTACCTAACATTGATATATGCAGTCGCGAACTTTTATGTAATTCTATAAATTAGCAATAACACACTATACATTGATTTGTTATATTCTTATGGGATTATACTAGTTTTCTATAAAAAAAATTCTTAAGAGTGGTTACATTTTTATATTTTTGGCATCATTTTTCCCCTTTTACTTTCTTTTTAGGTACACAAAAACTTCTACAAATTATACATCATAACATTATAATCTTATCATGAATCAAATGCTGAATCATGAAATTGGATGAAAATCCGTTTAACAGAATTGTGTTTATCGTCAACACATGCGGCGTTCTGCTAAACAGTAAGGATTTAAAAATAGCAGAATTATTAGTTTCACTATTGTGTCCCTGTATTTTAAATTAAATATGGCAACACTATTTTAAAAATAGCCTTGCACTGAACCGAATCTTTATCTTCATTCACAAATATTTAAAAACGATAGTTATTACGATAACATCAGTAAATATAATTTAAGTTAAAATATTCACAACTTTTTGCGTAAGCTTTACTGTTGAATGTATTGTGAAATTTTATTATATCGCAAATGGACCAAATATTAATAGGTATATTTCATCATTACGATGAAACTATCAGCTATGAAAAAGGCTTGTCTACTCTACATTATATATATTTTCTATTTTACTTCATCGCGGATTATAGCAAAATTTTATTATTAATTTTGTAATATAGATATCCGCAAAGTAACGCCTAATTCTATAAATTATCTAACTTTTATTATTACATCCAGCAGACAGTGTCCGTTAAAACAGAAGCTATTCATATCATGATTTTTTGTCCAAGAATCAGTCCCGAATGCACATGTTTTACATTGACTTAAACCTTTTGAACGTTGTTTTGTTCATACTTTATGCGCCATAGAATACAACCGGCGATTATAACGGAATGAAATAAGGTTCACAACGGACGTTAAAAGTTATTGCGGTTACAATATTGTATACATAATTCTTAGTAAATTACACTTAAAAGAAGATTTATAGAACGACTAACTTTTTCAAATTATTAATAAACATCACGAAAAACTACTGGATGGATAACAATTACGGTTAAATTAAAGGCACATGTTACAAATATGTTGTAAGTTGATTTGGTTAGTTATTTTACAATCGGTCGTCTGCCTGATGTCAACGTACCTTAGTCGATTTTTACGACACCTCGGTAAGAAATAAAGGTGGTCTATTCTACTCAGTCGGATACAACATTGTTGTATTTTTTTAATATTTACTAAATTGTGTGTATTAGGCTCCAATCCTTCTCTCCAAAAACGGAGACAAGAGGCCTATTTCCAGCAGTGGAAGAGTAACAGGCCGCTACTTACTTAACTTACTTATTATAAGTAATAATATCTGGATTCCATACCTTTTTTATTTTAATATTTACAATATGCATATATTAAGTATACAGGAAGTTATAGAATTCGTAAACACAATGGTCAATGAAGTTATATTTACAAACGGAAGACCTTAATCGACATCCGGTTTTACCTTACTACGGTATCCACAAGTCTTATCATCATCAAACAATATTAAGGAAAAACGAAAATAAATACCAGTGCAAAACCAATATACTGGAGTTATGATAACTCCAGTATATGAGTTAAATTAATATCTTATCCAAGAAATTAAATTAACTATATTTGACTATACAAATTTAGTTGACAAAATAAATATTTAATACCCGACTATCGTAAAAAAATCCGGTTCAGGTATTTTTATGTAACTAAGATTAAGATATCATCACAATACATTGCTATTAATTTTAATATTCTCTTTTTTGGTCAAGCCATAAACGCTGACACTTCATATAAATGTCAATTTTTGTAGTATCGATGTCTTAATTATTACATAGATTTTATTTGTAAACATTTTAAAAGTAATACTTTTAGTTTCGGACTGCGACAGTAAGGACTGCGCTGGACACGAGTGCTGGGACTCGGTAATGATAAACTCTTGCGAGTCTCATCTGAATGACAGCTAATTCAGACCAGCTTGGCCAAACTGGCTTCCCTCGAGACCGAGGACCCCCGGATCCCCGGAAGCTGTGGTAGCCCAGCGGTAACACCGTGCGCCTCTTTCGAGGAGGTCTAGGGTTCAAACCCCGGGCAGGCACCAATGAGTTTTCTAGTAAAACTTATGTGTCTAATTGATAATTACAATTTATTACACGCTTTTCGGTGAAGGAAAACATCGTGAGGAAACCTGCATATCTCTAGAGAATTCTGGGGATATGTGTAACCTACCAATCCGCATTGGAGCAGTGTGGTAGGTCTTAGCTCCAAACCTGCTCTCCAAAAAAAAAAACGGAGAGAAGAGGCCTATGCCCAGCAGTGGGATAGTAACAGGCCGTTACATTACATTACTTTTAGTTTCACGTAAAATGTCACTTTATGACATTATTATTATTTATGACATTATGACATAGATAGTTACTAACGTAGAATTTTTGAGGATACATATGATTTTTTTACCCACTTCATATAAAAAACTAATGTCTGTCTGTCTTTTCTTTATTGATTTCAAAATGGAATTCAAAACGGAACGGCTGGACGGATGTTAATGTAATTTTAAGAAAATCTTTAGAAAGACCCAGCGGATGATTCTGTAACGTTTGATGGCGTAACTATTGAGTTCTGTTCCGAAAGGAATCCGAATCCAGACTGAGGACAGCAACGCGTGGCCTAAGCTAGTTGTATTAAAAGAAAATTCTAATAATGATGTTTTACATCATACTGGGAAAACTCAAAAATACATTCCATTACATTACAACATTGTTAGAGATTGAAAAAGTCTACTAATTTTAAATAGATATACATACAAGTTAAGCCTTGATAGGCGAACAGTGAAACCGAGTGACTCTCGCCAGGGGGTCAAGGGTTCAAATTCAAGGCAGGCAAAAATAAGTTTATCCAATAAAATTTGTGTCTAATTGATATTTACAGTTTATCACACGCTTTTCAGTAAAGTAAAACATCGAGAGGAAACCTGCATATCTCTAGAGAATTCTGAAAATATGTGTAACTTACCAATCCGCATTGGAGCAGCGTGGTAGGTCTTAGCTCCAATCCTTCTCTTCAAAAAAGGGAGAGAAGAGGCCTATTCTCAGCAGTGGGATAGTAACAGGCCGCTACTTACTCACTTTCTTATTATTATTTTTTATTTTATTCCAGTATTTATGAAATTTACTTACTAATGACTTGTAAACGCAATTTAAAGTTCAGGCGTGTGTAACTTAGGCCTACGAAGTTTTGTTCTAAGTACACCCAGATAACACTGCGTAGGTCCAAGTTGGGGAACGAAATGGGACCACTGGGCGACATGAAGACAAGTTTTAATTAGACATTCTTGTTTATATTTTACTTGGGAAGCTTAGTGAGCAATTTCATCAAAACAAAATGTTTAGTAACCCAACCAACAATAGAGTTCACTATACAAAAGCACAAACGTTTCTTGAAATAAGAATATCGTGTATTTGAACTGACTCCTCCGCCAAATCTGATCATTAATCTTTAAATGGGGTAATCTTGTATATATGTATACATAAAATCGACGTCAGGTAGGCAGCCGGTAGTAAAATACAAGGCAAAATCATGTGACAACATGTTTATAACATTTGTGCCGACCCCACTTAGAGTAGGATAAGGGCAGGAGAATGATTATTGTATAACAACAGTGTGCCATACTTACTTAGTGACTACATTTAGACTCAGATTTGTGTGCGTAGTACGAATATTTTTAACCTATTCGATCTCGTTAACGCCAATTTGTATGGCGCTGGAACAGCGGTCACTAGATGTCGCTGTTGCAGTGTAAAATACGACTAAGTTAAGTTGACGGCCGGTAGCCGTTCGTAAAGTACGTAGTCAAATCATATGACAACATGTGTATAACATGTGCCGACCCACTTAGAGTGGGATAAGTGTAGAAGGACGGGACCTTTTGGGCGTTCCGAACGGGGTTTATCGGACGCCCACCTGAAAAGGTCCCCGAGGCAGTCGATACATCTGGTGCTCCCGATGCATCGATTGGCGGATGAAGGGGCCACTTTGAGACAGGCTCCGACCCAGAGGTGGCGCACTCTGGGGTTCAGAGTTGCTGCTGGCAGGGATGGGGGCAATGTGTCCAACGGTACCCTGTCCTCGCCACCAGCAGCGTGAAGCACTGTCAGGTTTTTAGTCGGTAAGAGTCTGATATACCCGCCGGTCGTCCCCGTCGGACAACCCATAATGGGTTTTCCTGACATAAAAGAGTGCATAAGGATGATGACGATCGCCGAAGAAGTTAACGTAAACACTCGAGAATCGTTTTCACTTCACAAGTCCGAGTCTTAAGACCTAGAAAGGCGATATTGGTAGAGTTTCACTCTTTTCGTAAGTAAATACCCCACTAAGGAGGGATTTCTCGCAATACGATCCCTAAGCGGATAAAAAGGGTTAAATGTGTTTCAAGCGGGCTAAGCCTATGCCGGCTTCGCATGCAGCCTTTAATAGACGGCGGAGAGGATTAGGAAATATAGTGAACTAGCTTTTACCAGCGAGTTCGTTCGCGTGAACTGTTATCGCGTGGTAGGTTGATAATACCGCTTGTTAGTGTCATCCTATTCCTGTAGAATTCACAGGATTACCTATCTAGGAACCTATAGGTTATTCCGATGTATAAGGAATAATAGTGCAAAATTTCATCGATGTTGCTTCAGCGGATTTGCCGTGAACAAACATACATCCATACTCACTAACTTTCGCATTTATAATATTAAATATAAGTAGGATAGGATAGGACTATACTTAAACTTATAGAATTAGACGTTAATTTGCGGAATCCGCGATGAAGCAAATAGAAAATAAATGCAATGCTAAATGTAGAGTGTACTATCCGTTTTCAGACCTGACACATGCAGAATTTGTGCAAAATCATGCATTAAAACCTCACCATCAGGACCACAATACAAAAGCACTGCACATATTCACTAACACAAATTCAACAATCGTTTCGTCACGCAACCGAAGCAGGAGATAGGCTTCGCGACACCCTAGTAAGTAGTTATATAACCGTATATAATTCATTCGGTAGTTTTTGCGTTTATTGCGATATGTTTTACGATATGCAAGTATAGATGAAATCCTCGCCAACATTGACAGCATAAGCTTGTATTCTATAAAGGTATTCACTCGTATATATCCGCGACTTCCAAACATTTTCTATTAATCAAACTTTTTATAGAATGACATTGAAAATTATTTTATCATTGTTAATTAAGTTTGTTTAAATCTTGATATATGATCATACAGGTTACTACTTATTTTTTGCCGTTATGTAATCACAATACAAGTTGTATGCGCAAACGCATGTCTAAATACATCTTTTGTTTATTAATATGTCACGATATTGCATGCTTTGTCATATTATTTAATAAGTTAAGTAAAAAATCATAATTTATGCGCAAGTCAATAGCCTGCGAATACCATTGACACGCTAGCATTGTTCATACTTTATATCTTAAATAATTTATAAAATCAGGTGTTACTTTGCGAAGATCCATAATAGAAAAGTAATAATGTAATTATTTTGCTATTATCCTCAATTAATCAATTATAAACACATTGCTTTATATTTTATAATAGTTCCGTTCTTAGATTTTCGTTTCAAGAAAAAATGATTTTTTATGTTTAAAAATCACCTTTACCGCTGTTAGAAACATAAAATAAAAGTAACAGTCTGTTACTTTATTCCACTGCTGGGCATAGGCCTCCTGTTTCCGTTTTTGGAGAGAAGGTTTAGAGCTAAGTAGGTTACACATATCCCTAGAATTGTCTAGAGATTTCCTTACGAGGTTTTCCTTCACCGAAAAGCGTGTAATAAATTAATTAATTATATTGCAATTATCAATTAGACATAAGTTTTAATAGAAAAAGTCATTGGTGTCTGCCCGGGGTTTGAAGCCATGATCGTGATGTGGAAACCTGCATATCTTTAGAGGATTCTGAGGATATGTATAACCTACAAATCCGAGCGTAGTAAGTTTTAGTTCCAAACCTTATCTCCAAAATAGGAGCAAAGAGGCATATATCCAGCAGTGGGATAGTACTGGATCGCTACTTACAAAACAACATCAAATGGCAGTCAATCATATACATGACTTAGAAAAACTAGAGCTATTATAATGTTAACTATATATGCCAGTACATAATCTTTAATCTTCAAACACGCGTTAAATATTTCGTAATTGAAGTTTTAATTAAGCCATCAGCCGAATCTCGACCGACAGGAACAACAAACGTATCGATTAGACTTCGATAAGTTACAAGCCATAAAATACACGAAAACCAACAACTAGAAAGTTTTACTGCAAGATTAACACGATATAAGTCGGATTTTCTACAACTAGTTAAACTGGAAGAAATCTGGTCCGAGTGGGCGAGCTATGTGGGCCGCTGTCCAGAAATTACTTGGTGAGAGGATTTTGATATTACAAATCTAGCCTAATAGGAACGGAATATGTAAGATCAATGACCTGTACTAATATGCTACTGGAATTTATAATAATTAATTGTACCCGCAAATTCGTTCGCACGAAATGTTGAAGTACTCATCAATCAATAAATCAACTATGACTATATTTTATTATCGGTTCCAAATTGCCTTATTTCACACTTCTTCGTGTGCAATTTGAGGTGATTAAAAAGGGATACAATCATAAGTTAATTAACACATATTTGCTAGTTTTTTTTATTTACAAAAAAATGTATAAAGCTTAAATTACTTACACGCTAGGTCTATACAAATCATTGCCACGTGGATTTCACTAGATTATTTCTGTTTTTCATTATTGTACATACATTTATATGTATAAGCCAAAAATATATCTTTAGCAGTTGATTTTAAAATAACTGAAAAAAAGAGTGTATGATGTCCATAATACCGCGAAATAAATACTTTTATGTAACGATTTTTTAATTTTTAAGAACAAACTGGTTCTTTAGTACTTTGGTAAAAAATAAAATACTACAGGCGTGTAAAAAAATATAAAAGGGTCATTCAAATCACTTATACTGGTTAAGTAATAGATAAATATTATCGTTACTAATTCGATAACTTAAAACTTATACATGACTTTGGGATGCGTGTCAGTCTAATGATAAGCGATGTCAATTTACATTTATTCTATAAAGTTCATTCAACTTATACAAAGACATTTTAATGATAATAACATAGTGACTTCTATAACCTTGAGAGAATGTCTCATCGTTATTAAATAACAGTACCTGGTTGCTCGGTTATTTTTTACAAAATAAAAAAAGAAACTTAAAAAAAAAAGAAAAAAATAATTAGGTAGTTGGTATCGATCCTAGGTATTTTCATTTCTCGCGACTGCCCGATCCCTGTCCCTGATAGTTTTTAAGCTCATCCGAGGCCCTTACTCTTGAGCTCTTATCGATTGGATTGTCCATAGTCTTAATTTTGGTAGGTTTATACCTAGGCAACTTTTTACTACTTAACAGTGCTTCTGCACAGACTTCAGTGTCAAAACTGTCATTCAACAGCACTTCAAATCTGGACATCAAAACTCAAATTGTGTGGTCACTCCATTCTGACGTAAAAATAGGACAAAACATAGTAACATTAGTGTATGTATACAGTTAATAAAACGCTTGATTTAGGATTCGTCAAAATGTTATATTTGGAATAGTAATACATAAATTCCAATGAAATTCATGCACTAACGCAATCAGCCTATTTAGTAACGTTGGCCTTAATTCCCGATGGATCGTCGGAACACATTTCTGTCCTGAATTAATCACTTTAGCCACAATGAGCGGTAACGGGTGCAGGCTACTCTATTGTGTAAAGTGGAGCGTGTGTTGACCCATAATTGTTTGGCGTAAACACTATTGTAAAATTGATGGGCGAGTTGCAAAGGAATAGCTGTGCGTATGAATCAAATTGATAGCTGGAAAACGCAGCGTCGGTAGACCCCTCACGAGATCCAAGCCAGTTTCTATTGACCTCGAAAAGGTCGCGGGGAGCCCCTGAATATAAGCGACACAGGGTCGTGTTTCATGGAGACCAAGGAGGACCATCGAAAGAGACCTGTGTTCAGGAGTAGGTAGAGAAGAAGAAAAATGAATCAAATTGATAGTGAATAGTAAGCCTTAAGCTTAAAGTATACAAACCTAATGACGGCTTTATACGATGTTATGCATAAAGAGTAAGATGTGATTTTGTAACACTCTTGACGTCCTGGTAACTAATTACATTACTATTGTAATGTAATTAGTTACCAGGACGTCAAGAGACCTCCATTACTCGTGCCTTAAACCGTCGTCAGACGTCACAAGAGCCCTTATGATGACGATCCCTAAAGCTTGTAAACTTTAGTCTTTAGGCACAAAATAAAAGCTACGTACATAATATAGAAATGGATATAAATAGATACTATTCCATTAAATGTTATAATACATTCGCATCACAAGCTTAATATAGGAATAACGATTTTCTTCCTTAGCGCGTATAGGAAGTGACAAATATAGTCGACGTTAACGGTCTATTTCCTATCCAAGACGTCGGAACGCGTTATGGTGTTCCATGGCGTATGAATATAATATATATTATTCTATTATAAATACTTATCAATATTCACGATGGGCTTATTTATAATACCCGTACATATATTACCTATCTTAAAAATTGCTGCTTTTTTTCGCCCAAGAAACAAAATTATTACGCATTTGAATTTAGTAAGAAAAATGCATTACCCGAATGTATCAATTTACAATGGCCACTAATAAATAAAAATATGAAATTTTTCGAAAAAACTGTTTCAAGAACATCAACTTAATATATCTTTGAAATTATTTCAAATCTCAAATACCTGTATTTATGTACCTGTATTTTGTATTACGGTCTATTATACAAAAACAAATTCACAGCTTTTTTGTGAAAATGAAGCATTTCGACTTTTTATGTCAATTGAGATTTCATAACTATGAAAATACAGGAATAATTAGACTAATAATACTATTTCAAAAGAATATTTCCCATTTTAATTATATATTAATGCATTAGTAATATACTTACAACAGGAGCGCTTATTTAAATGACACAAAAATTAAAAGAAAAGAAAGGATAAAAAGTATGGCTCTTGTCTATGCCGTATTTGTTTTAAGATTCATCTTTTTTCTTATTTCAGGTCGTTTCCTAAATCTTATTGGCAACAGACTAAAAACTTTTTTAAAAGAGCATCCGCCGAGTTCCTTGCTGACTCTTCTCAGTAGGAACAGCTTTCCGAACCAGCAGTTGAGTTGACGATTCAAAAGCACTTTTTTACAAGTTTATTTGAAGAAAGAATATTTTAAAATTTGAATTTAATTCAATTCGAATTAAAGTTTAATAAAGTAACACAAAGTAAGTTAATGTAAGCTAATCAATTCATGTAAAATAATTAATAAAAAATACATTTTGCGACAAGGAAAATCGTTATTAATCCATATACAATATAACTTGCTTATCTCGGCATATAATGATTTAATATACGCACCATACTATGGTATTAATTAATTATTATACCGATAACCGGCGCCAATCGTTTGAAGTAATTAGTTTATAATGACCAAGTGTACATAAATAATGCATATAATATACCCATTCATTATATTATTGGATATTTCCTGTGGTTTCCTGTTCCTTAATTCATATTTAACCAAGCGTAGTCTTTAGTGCCGGTTTTACATCAAGACCCGCGAGGCTCAGACCTAGGGTGGCATTACTGGAGAAGCGGAAAAATTACCCAAATGTTTGATGTCGCCAATGATTTCCGTTTGGTATTTTATAGCAACACTTTCATGAAACAAGAATATCGCGCCCTTTTAACTGAAATGGTGACAAACACTGTTGTGTCCATTGGAGTCTTCGTATTGCTAAAACGTGTTTAGTGACATTCATTGTGTTCGCTATTTAAGAGAAGTGTATCCCGGAGCGAAATAGATTATATTTTCCTATTAAAGAGTGTGCGATAACATGTTATTGCTTTACGTATTATTTGAGTATTCCGCCTACAAATTATGCAGAAGAAAGTTCTCTTTCCAATTTGAAGAGAGTTAAAACATATCTATGCAAGTATGAGTCAAGATAGACTCTTACATCACTGTCTATGATATTATGGCGCAAACTAAAGGCATGAAACAGAAATTTTGAACATTTATTAATATTAAAATAGATATTTATTTATTTATCTTATGATTATTACTTTTATATCAGTTTATTAGTTATAAATTAAAATATATTATCATTTTAAATGCAAATAATAATAGTAGAGCAAAATGAATAACATCTATTCTAAAATTAAGGGCTGCATGATAAGCACCTAGGGCATCAAGCACTTATTGGCACTTATAGTGTTTTATCTTTGCTAGGGAATTTATACACCTAGCGACATCACGTCCACTCTGGCTTACGTTTCTTGTAACAATGACGGTTGTAGCCACACGTATGGACCCACGAGACCAGTGTAGGCATGTATTATAAAAAGCGCTTTCACTGTGTATCATCACTCCCGCCTGGTTATACTGTAAAAGCCATTAGGGCTAACAGCAACGAAACGAAGAGAAAACGGAGCTTGTTACGGACACAAGCTCTGTACTATATTTTGAGGACAACGCTGTGCACGGCACTAGAGACTCCGGTGCAGTTCGTCAGAGATCCCGGGGGCCTCTCTGCGCGGAGGCTGTCCATCGAGGGGGTTTTATAGGGTAGGATCCCCACATAACCGAATATCACCCCTAAGAGTTTCGGTATCTTTTTGAAGATTCCTTCCCCCCCCCCCCCCAAAAAAAAAGGGCTAACAGCATACACTCAATTCGAAAAAAACGCTGATCTCTTTGATGAAGATAGGCGGTTTCTATACATTAATTATGTATACCATCCTGAAAATAGTCTAAATTCAAAATATTCGAAATATAAAAGCATTAAAGGGTTATTAAACTCCGACAACTTGTTACATGATTGCCACTTAAGACCTTTCGCTTTTGTAAGCCCTGAATGCAGATGAAAGTATCTGGGTTAATATGGTCTTGAGTGACAAAAGCCAGACGAATAGGATCGGTTACGAATTCCTTAATTAAAATGCGACCCCGGTAATTTAATATCACTTGCATTTAACGATGCTGCAACACTTGTGTAACCTATTTTCGCCATAATTGTATATGTACTTCATTAGTCTCAGTTGTAAAAATATGTATCATATGTTTTTCGCCTTAAAAAAGGTTTGTGGGTTTGGGTATAAGATTCTATAATAAATTTTTCAGTTAACTTTAGCTTAAATTCAAATTTCAAATATTGTTTATTCAAATAAACTTGTAAACAAGTGCTTTTGAATCGTCTACTCTACTGCTGGGTCGGAAAGCTGTTCCTACCGAGAAAAGCCAGCAAGAAACTCGGCGGTTGCTCTTTTTTAAAAATACAATTCTTAATGCTTGTTTTTGTAAAATAGTTTCGTTTAGTAATTAGTATATATTCACCTAACTTGTTATTGATGTTATATTCTTAATGCTAGTTACATTTAATCTTTCTATCTTGTACAGGGTCGAACAATATCTGTATCCATGCATTTTTATCGTCTAAATAATCCTCAACAGTGTAGTAGGCTTTCTGTATCAGCCTCTCCTCAATAGTGTTTTTAAACTGCTGTAATGGCAACATTAAAATTGATTGTGGAATCTTATACCCAAACCCACAAACGACTTACGTACTTTTTAAGGCGCAAAGCAGGGGCCGCAAGTTTATTTTGAATTAGCCGTGTGGTATCCGGCGGAGTAGAATAGACCACCCTCATTTATTACCGAGGTGTCGTAAAAGGCGACTAAGGTAAGTTGACCCACCGTGTGATATCCGGTTTAGTAGAATAGACCACCCTCCTTCTTACCGACGTGTCGTAAAATACGACTTAGGTAAGTTAACGTCAGGCAGGCGGCCGCATGCCGCAGCATGTTTATAACATGTGCCGACCCCACTTTATACCATAATATTTTTAATTTGAATAAATCGTGAATGACAAATGATCATTCGCGATCATAACGTTGTATCTTAAATGTATGTAAAAGTAAAAACAATCGCATATAGTCGAATCACTTAATTAAAATGCGACAGAGGTAATATGACACCATTTACAATAAACGATCCCACGACACTTATGTAACCTAGTTTTGCTGTATTTTATTTGACTTGTTAGGGAAAACTTATCTATCCTTCCAATTGCCAGTCTCATCAGTACCCAGTTTATTCTGCATATTAAATTCTGACGAGTTTTTAATATGCATATGGTTTTTGAGTCGCTGACTATGGGCCTCATAAGAAAGCTCAGAGTCACTCAGCGGGCCACGGAGCGAGCTATGCTCGGAGTATCTCTACGTGATCAAATCAGAAATGAGGAGATCGTAGAAGAACCAAAGTGACGGACATAGCTCAACGGTTCGCGAAGCTGAAGTGGTAATGGGCGGGCTACATAGTTTGAAGAACCGATGGACGTTGGGGTCTCAAGGTGCTAGAGTGGCGACCCTGCACCGGAAAACGCAGTGTAGGCAGACCCCTCACCAGATGGACAGACTTCCTCAAAAAGGTCGCGGGGAGCCGCTGGATCCAGGCACAAGATCGTGTGGCATGGAAGTCCATGCGAGAGACCTATGTCCAACAGTGGACGGCTATTGGTTGCTGAGAGAGAGAGATATGGTTAACGCTGCCAGCATTCTTGGTACCATTCCACGTGGGCATGATTTGTATAGTCCTAGGGTGTAAGTTTAAGATAGATATAACTTGTACATATTTGCATTAAAAGAAAAAAAAAGTTTTTAATGGCATTATGAGTATTCTTAATTTTTTATGCCACACAACCATATGAACTTTATAGGGACGGAGGGACTAGAGCTGAACCGAACCGACTAGAGCAAGGAGAAGTGTAAGTCTGTACTTTGACTGTGAATAATCCTCATACAGCAAAATACTGGAACACTGTCTTCAACACAGGCATATCCTCTGTTGAAGACGTTTAGATGTGAAGTGCATATATTTTTTGTAAGTCAAACTAACATGAGTATAATTAGAAACAAATTTCATAAGCAGGTTCAAATATTTTGTTATTTTAATATGGGTTTTGTGATCTCTTTGGACAACAATGTCTGTATAAATAATGGAGAGCCTTTTGTGGATGTCCTGTATACACTCAATGGATATATACCCTTCATACAGATAGACCAAGAGAATTGAGTGAATAGTATGTACTGTCATATAGTCAATTTGACCCTGGCAGGCATCATATCTATCTAAGAGTTATACTTAAACTAGACTATTTATTATTATTAACAGGTTTCATATTGTCATAGTGTATAAGGACCCTAATGGATAAATTTTGAGAAAAAAAGTTATTATTTGTGTTAGCAATTTTAACATTTGCATAATAAGATAATAATAAGTGTATTAGGTAGTATAAATATTGGCATTAGTCTCAATACTGTAATCTCAACTTAAGAGGAGATTTAAAAATGGAAAAGGAATTCATTTTGGCGGCATTCTGTTCTGACAAAAATGTTAATAAAATAATTAAGAGTTCTAAGTGTTTAAGAATTTATTTTGATATATTTTGGAAATCTTTTCAAGTATTTTAATACTTGAATCTTCAAATGTTAATCAAGACGTTGCTAAAGATTCTTATCTTTAAAGAAAAACATTGCATAAATATTTATATTTATGCTGATTCCCGAAAATGTTTTTCCTTCACCTAGTAGTCCCATAGTGTCTATTTGGGGTTCAAATCAGAAAAGTTCATGTACCTGATCTAATTTAAAGTTAAATGTAAAAAATTATTTTGTAATAGGATAAAAAAATACACATATTTAATTATTAATTCAAATTAAATTCATACATACATAAGCTTTTAAGCTATAATATGTTACCAAAAAGTTTATGAAAATCCCAATCGTGTATCAATAACAGATAGGGACAAAATTATACAATTATTAATTTTGTAACCACTGATAATATTATATTAATTAATGTTTAATTACAATACCACAATTATAGTAACTACCTCTACAATATGTATAAGATAAAATTAAAACTATTTAAGGAATTAATTTGTTTACATGTTTTCTTTATTATAAGTCATCAATGAAGTATGCAGATAAATAAAATTTATTAGTAGTTTGTTGCGTATTTATGTTATATTATTTATTAGTTTATACATTTAATTTTTATGATGTGTAAATCTCTTATCTGTGTATTGGTGTGTATTATTAGTGTGTATTTAAATTTAGAAAAGTGCACCACCCACAGAATCATTTCAGTTCTCCTTAACCCTAAGGTCATCTGGATGAAATCGCTACTAAGCGCCCTTTGTACGTTACAATTTAAGTTTTCTTTTTTATTGTTGTTTTTTCTTTCCTCTATTTTTCTCTGTGATGTAAAAAAAAGTATATAAATAAATAAAAATAAATAAAATTAGTCACAAACTCTTTCATTAACAATTATACATATTCCAAAATAATAACTCTTAAAAATAAATTTTAATAGTTATAAAATTTGCTGAAATAAATAAACAACCAGCATATTTTCAATCACAAGTTTGTATATGAATTTAAGTTTGTATATGAATTTATTTTTGATTATCGTTTTTTTGTTTATTTACGAAACAAATGAATAACAATAAAAAATGGTGTCATCACGTGAGTTTATAACTTATTATAAGTCAGAAAGTTGATTATATTTCACAAATTCCTTTATCAGATAATTAAGTTTTTCTGTTTTATTGAAGTTGATATGGTAATACTATTTCTAAAATAGTCCATCCAAGTTTAACCATTCATGTTTAGTAAGTTTTAAGTAATAGATACTTGTTAATAGATAACTTATATATAGAAAGTCAAAGTTTACTTACGTTTCCTTCGTTTGTGTAAAAATAAAAAAACTACTTTATTTCATAAATGAAACAACACAAAATATCACACACTACAGTCCACATTAAACACAGCTGCCTGGGCGTACCACTTACAGTCCGCACTATTCAGATTGGTCATTGGGCCATATTCTCGGCATGTCGGCATGGACAATTCAAGCTTAGAGGGTTTGTATGGTTTGTATTTTGTGTTCATTCAGGTCATTCGCTCTCATACTAGCGATGTAAAAATAATCGACTATTTTTTAAAATATCGATTTTTAATAATTGAGTATTTTTTCATCAAAAATCGATTTTTAAAATCGATTATTTTAAGTATCTCCTTTTTCTTTTTCACTCTTTTTCTTGTTTTTTTAAGATTACATATGCACTGTGGGTTAAAAAAAATTTAGCCAAACTACACATTTCAATCAAATTTTACGAACAGCTCAACTGAGTTTATTTTTGGCAATAGTCCACTTTAATTAGCCTTTATCGTAATCAATTATTAATATTAAAGGCAAATGTTCAAATAGTCAAAAAATCGATTATTAATAAATCGATTAGTCTGTATCAAAATAATTTTTGTACTCAAAGTCACATCCCTATCTCATACTTTCAACTACAGATAAAAATTGGGAGACGCCCAAGAACTTTTTCACGTTTAGTATCGTAACCTTAAATGCAACTACCGACATCTAGTGAATGACGAGAGTGTATTGTTATTTCTTTGCTTATACCTAGAGGGTAGATGTGGATAGTAGTACTGCTGTCTATCGTGTAATAGCATGATTTAAATAAAAATAAATATTCTAATAGATGGCGCTCTTAAAACATACTACTTGTCAGAAGATGTCGCTAACGGTATAAACTCTTCAATTGTGAAATTATTTTAGTATTAAAGTATGGGAGACCGTGAGAGCAAGAGTGGCCTAACTTCTTAAACAAAATATTAAAGTATTAAGAAAAAACAATAAGCCCATGTTTAAAATAATTGCAACTTTAGCAAATTAATATCTTTCATAAATATTTGCTGTCTTACCTACTCTCTTATTATATAAATTTTATAGTGATATTACTAACCCCAAGCATCTTACCTACTCATTAATAAAATAAAACTCAGTAATAAAAACTGTCAGTTAGGCCGCTCTTGCTCTCATGGCCTCATATAGTTTTAAGGTTAATATATACATATTATATTCCGAATCTCTGAAACGGCTTCAAAGATTAATGGAATTAAGCACGTAGGGAGTTTTGGGGGAAAAAATCGATATAGCTAGGTTTCTTCATTTAAAAAAAATGTCGTTTTATCCCTGTTTCGGGAAAATATATATATACCTATTTCAGCATGCCGGAGGTTTTGGGCGAGAAAAACCGATCAAGCTAGGTTTATTTAAACACAAAGTTTCTTTATTAAAAAAAATAACCAGGTACTGTTATTCGAAATAGGGCTTGGACAAGATTTAAATCTAAATACATTGTAATGGAACAAAAATAATGAGTCGATTCAGAATAGATGAAAGCTCGAGATACGATACAAGTCTTCAACGTCATGCTGTCACAACTGTATGACAGGTCGTTAAAGCCAGGAGGCGGCCCCGGCCGGTGGGAATTGCAACATATGGCGAAAAAACTGCGATTATTTTACTTGTTACTTCCAACAAATAAGGGAATATACAGGATTAAATGATCAGTGACTGTGGAATACGTACAGAATGCTTTATTTAAATGTAATTCTAAAATCTAAAAGTATAATATATAGAAGTAGGCATTACTTTACAGAATTTCAAAGAACGAAAATCATGAGCATTCTCCTGCCCTTATCCCACTCTAAGTGGCACAATATCTCATGTAGGAAATCACGACGGGCCCAATATTGGACCAAGCTTGCGCCGATCCTTCTGAAGCTTAGCTCGAAGGTGCACACCCATGTCGGCCCAACCTTGTTTAAAGTCTGGGATGATAAATAAGGCCAAGGCTTGGTGCACAGCACTGGGCCAAGACTGGTAAGAAGCGTTGGCCCAGTGCTGGCCCAGTTGGTGGTCTATTCTATTTAGCCGGATACCACACGGCGGGTCAACTTACCTAAGTCGCTTTTTATGATACCTCGGCTAGAAATGGGGCTGGTCTATTCTACTCGGCCGGATACCACATAGCGGTGCACAGTATGAGAATAATGATAGAATAATTGTACTTTAAACTGCGCTTAAAAAAAAATCGCATCAAAAATCTTGCTTTTAAGAAAGCCTGCGTACATACCTTTTTTCTTATATGTTTAATAATAATTTTTAAATAAATTGCTTATACATTTTTTTATAATACCAGACTCACATTTGCCATTTACATCTCCATTTCAATGCATTATTATTTACAAGTATGAATAAGGAGCAAAAGTTTTAATAAAAAACTCAGGTAAGAATCACACGTCGTCCTTAATGGTTATCCTGTCATTTATATAATAATAAATTTATATTTAATAAGATTATTTTGATTACATAAAAAATAAATAAAACATGTAACCAAACTCTTTGATGGCAGAAAAGAGTTGTGACACAAATTGTGCGTCATTGAATGTTTGTTTACTTCAAAACTTTTAATTGAGTTTAAAATTCGTTTTGCAATAATATCAACATTTATATTTCGCGCCATTGTTATTAGCTTGTAGGACTTCTGCTGTTAGCTTCGAGGGTTAAAAAAACTTTTTTGTAAATTACAAATGTCTGATGAAATTCGTTTTCAAATTTCTAAAACTTAGTGGAAACAAAATTTGTTTATACTGAAGAAAGGAGTTTGAAACTCTACAGTTTCAAACTCCTTTCGTCATAACGTCAAGAAAAATATTTGCGTATTTAATTTTTTGGTGGTTTCCATTGTATCAACTTTACAGTTACATGAAAGTTTATGAACAATTTTATAAAACGTTTTACGTAAGTTAGCTTTCCTTAACGTTGCAATATAATTCTCAATCAAGTAAAAGATTACATAACTTATTTTTTGACTGAAAAAAGAGCTTATTTTAGGATTATTTACTACTTACTTATAATATAATTATATTAATAGAGGGCTAAGTATCAAAATTTTTAACATTTGTGTGACTTCGGTTTTCATTTATGCGTTAAAGCACACTCAATTATGTTTTTATTTTTGAAGGAAAAACCTGGTTTTTTTCCATGTTAGCTTTAATTGTACCAAATTCATCGTTATATGTCCAGCGGAATAGCCCTCTAATGTTTATGTATAAGACGAACGTAAAAATCTTAACGTATGTGAAAGATCTGAGTAGCTATAGCTTAAGATTAGTATAGCTTAAGATTATTTCTACGCCTTATAGCTAAATAATATGTTACCTCTTCGATATTATGAAAATACAAAACCATTCAGACGTAACAAAATTTAATCGCGTGCGTAAAGAGACTATGAATTTTGCTTAAACGTTTTGACAGGAGTGTACCTACATTTGCATTATGTCGTCGGACGCTCATCGGAGCGGAAAACTTACAATTAATATTAAAACATGCGCAATAAAATAAAGGCAAGCAGTCGGAAAGTATTCGCGTCAGTCGAGCAGTGCTTTTGACATGGCCATTATATTATAATGCGAAATAAACGTCGTAACTACAAACTTAAATGCAAATAGTTATCTATTTTATTGTTATAGCATTTGAGAGTATTTTCCTTTGATTGAAAATGATGTAGACGCTTAAAATTTTCAAATGTATCGCAGGCGATGAACACAGCGATGCAAATGATGAGAGTATTCGGTTTTGTTATATGAAATGTAATACGATGTGCTTGATACAACCGGCTTTGGGACTTATCAAAATGATATTTACATTTTGAAAAAAATATATCCTTGTTATCACCGCTGAGCGCTAGCGATGTGAAAAAATAATCAATGATGAAAAATCGATTATTTTTTCAAAATAATCGATTTTTATAATCGATTATTTTTTCATCTAAAATCGTTTTTTTAAAAACAATTATTTTAGGTATCCCTTTTTCTTTTTTACTCTTTTTCTTGTTTTTTAAGATGAGATAGGTATGCATTGTTGGATGAAACCAATTTGGCCAATGTACACGTTTTAATCCAATTTCACAAACAGAGCATCTGATATTATTTCTTTATAGTTTTCCACTTTGATTAGCCTTTATTGTAATTAATTAGGTATTTTTGAAATAGTCAGAAAATAATCGATTAAAAAAAAATCGTTTTTTAAATCGATTATTTTTAAAGGGATAAAAATAGACTATTTATTAATCGATTTTTTCTACTCCCAGTCACATCCCTAGCAGGCATTTTATTTCCTTGGAGAGAAATCAATGGTGATTGATAACAGATATCCCAGCACATATGTAGAAGTATTGTTCACTGTTAACCGCAAATTTAATAGATAATATAAATTATGTACAAAAGGTTTTATAAATTGGCTGAGTAGAATAGACCACACTCATATCTTACGAGGTGTCGTAAAAGTCAACTAAGGTCAGTTAGTTGACCCACAATGTGGTATCCGAGTGAGTAGAATAGACATCCCTCTTTCTTAACGAGATGTCGTAAGATACAACTAAAGTAAGTTGACGTCAGGCAGGCGGCTGGTTCCTATAATATGAAGCCAAATCATTTTACAACATGTTTATATTCAGAAAATATGAAAATATAACTCCGAAACGGCTCCAACGTTTTTTTATGAAATTCAGCATGTCGGGGGTAAGTAAGTAAGTAGCGGCCTGTTACTATCCCACTGCTGGGCATAGGCCTCTTCTCTCCGTTATTGGAGAGAAGGATTGGAGCTAAGACCTACCACGCTGCTCCAATGCGGATTGGTAGGTTACACATATCTCCAGAATTCTCTAGAGATATGCAGGTTTCCTCACGATGTTTTCCTTCACCGAAAAGCGTGTGATAAATTGCAATTAGACACATAAGTTTTAATAGAAAAACTCATTGGTGTCTGCCCGGGTTTGAACCCATGATCGTCTCTAGAGATTCACACGGTCGCACCGCTAGGCCATCACAGCTTTTTTATGTCGGGGGTATTGTGGGGAAAAATCGATTTAGCTAGCTATTTAAAAAAAAATGTCTCTATCCATGTTTTCGGGAACTGAAAAATTTTAAGTATAGAATTGAAAGCAAATGATATTTTAGGTTATATTACGTAATACTGTGATAGCCAAGGGGTAACAGGCTGAACAAAAAGCTTTAAAACCAAGAAACGAATCCCACATGTCACCGGCGCTTTCTTTCTTTTTTATTTTTTTTTACCGCCAAAATCCCGGTCACCTACGTACTATAAAAGTATATAAGTAGTAAAGTAACGGCCTGTCATAATCCCACTGCTGGGCAGAGGCCTCTCTCCGTTTCTGTAAAGAAGGGTTGGAGCTATGACCTACCACGCGGCTCCAATGCAGATTGGTAGGTTTTATCACGATGTTTTGCTTCACCGAAAAGCGTATGATAAATTGCAAAAGACATATAAGTTTTAATAGAAATACTCATTGGTGCCTGTCCGGGTTTGAACTCGTGGCTCGTGAAAGAATCGCACGGTCACACCGCTGGGCTATCACAGTTTTTTTTTTCTTTTTATACTAGTTAGGTACTATATCGCCGTGTGGTATCCGGCGAAATAGACCCTCATTTCTTTACGAGGTGTCGTAAAAGGCGACTAAGGTAAGTCGACCCGCCGTGTGGTATCCGGCTGAGTGTAATAGACCACCCTCTTTTTTACCGAGGTGTCGTAAAACACGACTAAGATAAGTTACTGTCATGCAGGCGGCCGGTCGTAAAATACGTAGCCAAATCATGTGACAACATGTTTATAACATGTTGTGCCGACCCCATTTAGAGTGGGATAAGGGCAGGAAGATGATGACTAGTTAGGTACTATACTTTTAACTAAAAACACAGTAGCTTCTTTAAATCGATTTTATTAACATACATTCCCCTATCGAACCACGTTTAAACCGCTAGGGTGTTCTATCTGCATACAGGATGGTCGAAACAATCTCATTTCCATCCGTCAATTACATTAGAAATCTCACTCCGAAATACATTTACATATTGGACCGATGCATACACTTGGTTTGATTACTTCGTTGAACTAATGCAAAAAGGTAACTTGACCAATACATGCTTTATATGTTTAACGCAACAATTTTAATTATTTTTACTATAATAAAATTCCGCAATCAACTTCAGCTTTACCATTACAGCAGCTTAAAAACACTGTTAAAAAGAGGCTGATACAGAAAGCCTACTATACTCTTGAAGATTATTTAGAAGATAAGAATGTGTGGATATAGCTCTCTTCGAACCTGTACAAGTAACGACTAAATGTAAATAGTATTAAAAATTATATTTTTAAAAGAGCAACCGCCGAGTTTCTTGCTGGCTCTTCTCGGTAGGAACAGCTTTCCGAACCAGCAGTAGAGTTGACGATTCAAAAGCACTCGTTGAAAGTTTTTTTGAATAAAGAATATTTTGATTTTGAATTTACAATTTTAATTGGTTTTTACTTTCCTGTTGAATAGATTGCCCTCATTTACCGAGGTGTCGTAAAAGGCGACTAAGCTAAGTTGACCGTGTTGTAACCGGCTGATTAGAATTACTACTTCCCTTATGGCACTTACCTTCGTCGCTTTACGACACCTTAGTAACGAAGAGGGTGGTCTCACCCACTTTCTTACTAAGGTGCCGTAAAAGGCGACAAAGGTAAGTGCTGTGTGGTATTCGGCTGAGTAGAATAGACCACCCTTATTTCTTATCGAGGTATCGTAAAAGGCGACTAAGTTAAGGTAAAATCAGGCGGTCGATCGTAAAATACCTAGCCAAACCACATCACATGTTTAAAACATGTTGTGCCGACCCCATTTAGAGTGGATAAAGGCAGGAGAATGATGAATATCATCATTATTTTGTACTTAAAAAATAATTCCAAAAAAAAAGAAAAAATAATTGGGTAGGTCGGGCTAGATCCTAGGTATTTTCATTTTTAGAGACCACCCGTTTCCCGTATAAACTACGCTGACTTGACAGTTCTCGGCAAAAATAGTGTTTTATGTATTAAATTTTTATTTTTGCGTTTTTTTAGTGCCCAAAAACAGGGATAAAACGGTTTTTTTAAAAATAAAATCTAACTAGATCGGTTTTTCTCCCCCAAAACCCCATACATGCTGAATTTCAGAAAAATCGTTGGAGCTGTTTCCGATATTCCAAAAAAATATATATACATACAAGATTATACTTAGATTATAATAAATATAAATAGAAATTAAAAAATAATATGTACATACAAGATTAACTTATTTAAATATTTAAAAAAAGATACAGCTTTTATAAAGCATTATCTCTAGATGATAAAGCTCAGACTTCTTAGCTGTACACAATAAAAGTTCAAGGAAGCTTCCGCCTAAGCTATAAATTCACACAATATTTTAATTCATTCGTCGTAAAAACGCGACGAAGCTCATAGAAGGGTGAGAACGACTCCGAGCCCCACTTACTTTATTACTACGATGACTTGACATTTATTATCAGTTATGAAAATAAATTTCTACTCATGAAAAAAAGGGAAATATGAATTAAACTTGGTAAGCTGTGAAAAGCGTGTTTAATGCTTAATTCGTTAATATATTTCGGCAGATTGTTACAGTTTTATGGTGATTTATGTCGACTCCCCTAATTTGTTTTATGAACTTCCTTTACACTAAATAAACAAGTGATATTACGTGATTCGTTATAATATTTTTTTCTATACTTTACATATATTTTAAGAGTTTCCATGGATATACAATTTATCGACGGTGATGAGCTTTACTGACTGATGACTGTGGCGTTTACATTTTGCCATTTTCGCAATGTCTTTTATTGCTGCACCTCTCCTATTCATCTTAGCGTGATATAGTCTATAGCCTTCCTAAATAAATGGACTATCTTAAACTCAAACTCTTCAGCTTTATATATTAGTATAGATTATATAAGCTATTGCTAAATCCTATTCTCCAAAGAGAGAGAAGGCATTTCCTCAGTAGATGTATATTTATAGGCTTCTTCTTTATAATTATACTAGCAATCGCCAGCTGCTCCGCCCACGTGGATAGATTAAAACCGTAATATAGTCTTTTGATAACTATAAAAATGGTTAAAGTGGTTAACCTTAAAAGCTAGACATACGCTGTCGCGGACTTTTATTTAGAACTTTTAGAGGGGAACAATTTTGTAATACATGATTTTTGAATAACGTTCACCGTTTGCTTGGCGCACGCAAAGAAAGCTTAAAATTTTGCCGCTTCCGCAATATTACCTATTGCTGCTCCTCTCCTATGCATCTTAACGTGATATTATGTCTATGCGATAAATAGACTATCTTACACTCAAAGAATTTTTCAAATCGGTCCAGTATTCTGAGATTGGCGCGTTCAAACAATGAAACAAACAATCAAGCTCTTCAGCTTTATATATAGATTACTACAATCCTACTCTCCAAACAGAGAGTTGGCATTTGCGCAGTAGAAGTATTTATTATATATTAATAGGCTTCTTTCTAATTATAAGTTATTAGCTAAGTTATTATAAGTTATTATTATAATTTGAATTTAATGCTAATTATTAGCATTAAATTCAAATTATCTTTGAATGATTTCTTTATAGCTGAAATTTATATTGTAAAATGCGTCAGAATTGTTAACGTCATATTGTATTTTCCAACAGAAATAACGCGGATATTCGGCGTTGTCGTCTCAAATAATTTTACTTTCTGCACTATCGGTCAATATAGTGTAGACTTTCGTGACCACTTCGTGTTTGTGAGGTTTAACACGTTATAAATCACGCTGTAAAAAATACAATGTCGGCTTCATTGTTTCAACTTCATTACATCCTTTCAAAGTAACACTAAAACAAGAGGTTCAGCTTTATATGGAACTAGCCAGCAGCTTCGCCCCCGTTTCACGAATTTTTCCCGAATTGAAATTTTGAACATAAAAGTAGTTATCGTGAGTTAATTATAAGATAATTTTTAATAACTTTTACCGTTTACTCAGCGCACGCAAGAAAGGATTAAAATTTTGCCGTTTTCGTAATGTTTTTTATTGCTGCTCCTCTCCTTTCCATCTTACCGTGATGTTATATAAACTATAGCCTTACTCAATAAATGGACTATCTAGCAAACAATTTTTCAAATCAGTCCAGTATATATAGTCTCATAGTTCCTGATTAGCGCGTTCAAACAATGAAACAAACTCTTCAGCTTTATATGGATGTGAATTTACCTAGTATTTTTAGTAGTAAAAAATATGATAATATAGTAACATGTACATATTCTTGCTTAACTAAAGCTTCCAATCACTAGATAAAATTGTACAATAACATTTTAAATTGTTTGTTGTTGAAATAAAATTATTCTAAAGTAAAATCATGTTAAAATTTATAATTTATAACGATATTTTTCCTTAACACTTATTCAATAAATAAGAAGCAGTTTCTCAAAAGTCAACCTAACCTGACTTAACCTTAAAGATAAGACAGTCAAGACAATTTTATTATATTAATGACTGAACTATTTGAAGGAAGTTGTATTTGAAACATATACATATATACATACAATATTAACTCATTTCAATATTGAAGATATATTTTTTAAATTTAAACATTACTTAAGTATTAATAGGAACTTATAACTATATTTTTAGTAGTAAGTACCAAAAAAGTTATTTCAGCTCGTATTTAATAGCCGTTTTAAAGCCTAAGGGCCGATTATAACCCAACCTTCAGATGAAGATTGGGCAGGGAGCCCTAAAAGTTTTTTTGTGTTGGCGTAAATCTTAATACGAGTTTACGACAACTTATATATGGTGTTGAAGTTATGGGATGTAGCGTTTATGTTACCTCAGGCCAAAAAAGGTTACTACCCGGAGGAGGAGGTATCTCGGGGATCAGAGTTGCTGCTGGTGGGGATGGGGGCAATGTGTACAACGGTACCCTATCCTTGCCATCAGCAGCGTGGTGGACCACACAGGTTGTTTTAGTCGGTGCGAGTCCGACATAACCGTCGCCTGTTTTCGTCGGGCGATGGTACCTATAAGGGGTTTTTGCTGTATAAAAATTAATAAATAAATAAAGAAATATATGGGACACTTGCACACACGGTCGTCCGTCCCCAAAGTAAGTAAATTAATACCTGTGTTATGGGACAGACAACCGGTGAATACATAATTTTAAATACATAAATACACCCAGACTTGAAGAACCAACAAATTGTTTATAGAAAATGTTGGCCTTCGGTGGGAATTGAACCCGCGACCCGTGGGGCTGAAGGCATTGGCTCTTGAGGTTTTTCTATTCGTAATTTTCATTGGAGCATATGTCTTTTCATAACATGCCGAAAATGATATATTTAGAACAGTTCATCCCATTTTTCACATAATAAATATTAACAACATAGCAACTTTATAACTATAATAATAAAAGATATAGCAAGCAAAATAAAAAATATACAAATCAGTGCTGTTGGAATTTCAGTTTTTATATATTAAATACTATTTTCTATAATACTTTTTATAATTGATTTTTATTCTTGTTATTTTTTGTTTTATTGTGCAAAAATAACAAACCCATTTACTTCTTCTTCTTCTTAGGTTTAATATTTAGATTTTTTTTAATTCAAGCGTTCCATCGCTCAATCCCGTGTCTTGGTGTGCCCAAAAACATTTCGTTTGGATTCCCGATATAAAGGCTATGACCAGTAAAGCAACACTTCCAACCATCGTAAGATTTTTAATGTCCACGCGGTCAAGATTTAAGATGTGGTCATGGTATATTATAGCTCATTTTGTTTTAGTCTTTTGTAGCCTTAGACTTTAGGATATTGCAAAAGTAATAATAAAATTATTTTGCTATAATCAGCGATGAAGTAAAATAGAAAATATATATAATGCTAAATGTAGAGAGGACGATCGGTTATCATACCTGATACATGCAGGATTCGTAAAAAACACTCACAAACCTTCACCACCGCCACCACATAAATTATTTAGGATATTGTTTTAAATTATAAAGTAACTAGCAATCGCCAGCGTGAAAATATTAAAACCATAATATAGTATTTTGATAACCATAAAAATAATGGGTTAACCTTAAAACCTAGACATATGCTGTCGCGGACTTTTATTAATAACTTTTAGAGGGAAACAATTTTGTAATACATGATTTTTTAATGACTATCACCGTTTACTTAGCACACGCAAGGAAATCTTTAAATTTTGCTGTTTTCATACTATTTTTTATTCCTGGTCCTTTCCTATTCATCTTAGCGTTATGTTATATAGCATATATAACATAATATATGGCCTTCCTTAATAAAAGGACTATCTGACACTGAAAGAATTTTTTAGCGCGTGCAAACAATCAATCAATACATATATGAAACATACTATGTACGATCAAAGAAGGGCTATTAAGTTAAAGTCTATTTCTCAATAATTTATTTTGTGTTACATCGGAGTATCCGGCTGAGTAGAATGGACCACCCTCATTACTTATCGAGGTGTCGTAAAAGGCGACTAAGGTAAGTTGACGTGAGGCTGACATCCGTAGGTAAAAAATAGCCAAATCACGGATTGAATAAAAATTCATTAGCGATCCACCAACCACGACCAAAATCGGAAAATAAAGACAAATCACATAACAAAATAGACCACCCTCATTTCTTGCCGAGGTAAAAGGCGACTAAGGTACGTTGACCCGCCGTGTGGTATCCGACTGAGTAGAATAAATAGACCATTCTCATTTCTTACTGAGGTTTCGTAAAAGGCGACTAAGGTAAGTAGACCCGCCGTGTGATATCTGGCTGAGTAGAAAAGACCACCCTCATTTCTTGCCAAGGTGTCGTAAAAGGCGACTAAGGTAAGTCGACACGTCGTGTGGTATCCGGTTGAGTAGAATAGACCACTCTCATTTCTTATAGAGTTATCGTAAAAGGCGACTAAGGTAAGTAGACACGCCGTGAGGTATCTGGCTGAGTAGAATAGACCACCCAATTTTTTACCGAGGTGTCGTAAAATACGACAGAGGTAAGTTGACGTTACGCAGGCGGCCGGTCGTAAAAACGCAGCCAAATCATGTGAAAGCATGTTTATAACATGTTGTGCCGAACTCACTGAGAGTGGGATAAGGGCAGGAAGATGATGTGTCCTAAAAGGCGACTAAGGTACATTGACCCGCCGTGTGGTATCCGGTTGAGTAGAATAGACTACCCTCATTTCTTACCGAGCTGTCGTAAAATACGTACGTAAGTTACATTTGAATACTAGGTAAAACATTATATTGAAGCATAAACGCCGTAACCAATCGTTTTGATAGCAGTTCATATAAGTTGTAAAACCGAAGCATATCGATTTGCCTTGTTATACTTTTATTTATATTTCTATTATGTTATGATTGTAGTTTTATGATGCGAATTGCGTTAGTGACGATATTATTTATTGCAACGGACTGTGAAATACTTAAAAGTAAGTAAATAAAGATTCAATTACATGCAAATATTTGTTGCGGCAATTTAATGAACTGGTCCTGAATTATCATCCTCCTGTCCTTATCCCACTCTAATTGGGGTCGGCAAAACATGTTACAAACATGTTGTCACATGATTTGACTACGTATTTTACGACCAGCCGCCTGCCTGATGTCACCTTATCTAAGTCGTATTTTACGACACCTCGTAAGAAAGATGATGGTGTGCTTTACTCAAGCGGATACCACATGGTTGGTCAAATTACCTTAGTCGCATTTTACAACACCTCGGTAAGAAATGAGGGTGGCCTATTCTACTCAGCTGGATGCCACACGGCGTAACTCTATGAAAGCCATATAATATATAGTTACGTTATAATAAAGTGATGAATAATATTTGTTATATTTTTATTCAAATCAAATCAAATCTAAATAATCTGTATTCAAACAAGCTCTTTCAAGCACTTTTGAATCGTCAAGTATTAATATGATTAATGAAGCTTCGGAAGTTCGGAATGTTGCTCTTACAGAGAAGAACCAGAAAGAAACTCGTATTGTAAAGTAACTGGTAGTTTATTATTTAAACTTATGTTACCTACAATACGGCGTCGTTGACGGACAAGATCCTTCTGGCGCCGTAGTGATTAAATCAGTAATAAATTAAATACAAAAAGATTTTGTTTCGATATAACACGGCGCCGCCTCATTGACATCATGTCAATTTGAAAGCCGGCTACAAGGCGCCGTGTTATATTTAAGGTATAAGTACTTATAATGTGGCAGCATCGATTAATTCATAAACATGTTTGTACGCAATTCGCACGATAAATTAACATAATGTTTATCAAACATGCTTTCAAGAACTTTTGAAGCGTCAATTAATATGATTAATGAAGCTACAACTGGTTCGGAATGTTGCTCTTAACGAGAAGAACCAGAAAGAAACTCGGCGGTCAATCTTTTAAACATTTTCAATTTTACATTATTAAACCTGAATTATGAAACTGAAAGATTTTCAAATCTAGGCATTTTTAACATCCAAGTAATCTTCAATTTTATAATATGCTTTACGCTGTGCTTTATGCTATATCTCTTACACTTGTTTTGAACCTTTCTGTAGACTGATCTAGTATGGATTCAGCATTTAAGGTAGGAATGTGATTTGGAAAAATAGACTAAATGATGTGAATGTATATATTCGGAATCTCGGAAACCGCTCCAACGATTTTCCTGATATTCAGCATGTAGGGGGTTTTGGGGAAGAAAAATAGTTCTACAAAAGTTTTATTTAAAAACAATGTCATTTTATTCCTGTATTCAGGCTCTAAATTTTTTTTAAATTTACGTTAAATACAATCACAATTTTTCGCTGTCAAACGCAAAGTCATGGAAGTTCATTTGGAGAACGGGCGGTGTGGAGAGGTGAAAATACCTAGGATCGAGCCCCACCTGCCCTATTTGTTTTAATTTTTCTTTTCCATTTTTTTACATGTTTTAAAAAATTTGCGATTAAGCCTCGGTCACCCAGATACTCATTTCTTAAAAACTAAGACTTTGCTCAACAGTGGAATACTAACAAGTTGCAAACAATTTAACAGTTTTTTATATATTCCAGATGGCAACACAAATGATGACTTAGAATATTGGTAAGTCCTTATCAAGTTCATAAAGAGCTTCGTCTCTGTATATCATTAATTTTATTCTATTCTTCTTATATCTAGTAATTCATAAGTTGATACTGCTTATTATTCGTATGTATTTTTTACAATTTGCAATTTCCTTTTTAACACCTGCTACTAATAAGGTATTAACTAGTATCATAACATAAAAAATATTTTATTTAAAACTAATAGTTTAATCTGTTATACATAATATATGTAATGTTTTTCGTGTCAAAGTCATTATTCATTACATATAAATAAAAAAATGCACAGGCTGTCTGTCCCCAAAGTAACTTAATACTTGTGTTATAGTATGACAGACAGGTAAATAATAAATATATAATTTTAAATAATATATAAATATACCCAAAATCGAAGAACCAACAATTTTTTTTTTATAGAAATTGTTGGCCCACGGCTGTAATCGAAGCCGCGACCTACAGAGCTGAAACTGCGTCAACGGGCCATTAAATAATAAGGAACGGAGATAGATTTTTTGTTTTTTATTTATTTGTAATTAATTTGCTATAGGTTTATTTGATCTCTCGCTTTAATTAAAAATTGGATTTTAACCATATGCAATTTAGTTTTCATATTTAAATTCTTTCTTAAGTTATTGCTATTATAGGTCTAATGAATGTTGGCTACTTTCAATTTAATGTATGGAGTAAATTTTTTAGGAAACCAGAACCAAATTTCATTCGAAAAAGCTCAACTGTTAAGAGGTCAAGAAATGATACTGTTGAAGAGAATAAACTCCCTATTTTCCGACAAAAAGACACCAACTCACTACACAAGTAAGAATATTCTTTCGCACTTCACAAATCTATACTAATATATAAAGCTGAAGAGTTTGTTTGTATGATTGTTTGAACGCACTAATCTCAGGAACTACTGGATTTGAAAATTCTTTGAGTGTATATTCCATTCATCGAGGAAGGCTATAGACTATATAAAGTCGGGGACAGTCAGGGATAAATTGTAACCTTAATTTCAATGCTTTCTATGACATCACGTTTTTCTAGTTCGTAAAACTAGAAAAAATCTAATGATTTCTTGGTTTGCGATTTGCTACAAAAAAACTTTTTTGAATTACGTCACTTTAATACTAATCTTGCGATATATATTACATAGTGGTTTAATTAAGGATAATGCATGCTTAATTGAATGACGTTAATTAATATAAATTCTAATATTTGCAGACGACACAAGAGTTCTTCAAAATGGCCGAAAAAATTGAGACAACCTCCAACAGTATCGTAAGGATATGACTGTTGTTTAAAAATCGTGTTATTCTGGTACTGTAGGTGAACTATTATATAAATTAAGAAAAAAACCAAATGTTTGTATATCAATTTATAAAAATAATGTACTATACTCATTTATAATTATACAAATATAATTTCTTACCTATATAACTATGATAATAACATAGTGTAATTCTCAATTTCAAAATTAATAAAATATTGTTATTCTGCTTATCTTAAATGATAATTTAAATTGAAAATATTTTGAGGAATTTGAATATGTAAAAAAAAATCCTTAAGTCCTTTTTACAGATATAGGAGTATTTTGATTAAATTTACGTAATTAGAATAACATTTAATAACTAACTAACAATTAAATATAAAATATAATAAAATTCGAGGATGATTCCAACTAAAATTAATATTAGAGATACTTAAAATATTACGAAGCCGTGTGGTATCCTAAATAGAATAGTATCACCCTCATTTCTTACCGAGATGTCGTAAAAGGCGACTAAGGTAACTTGAAGTAAGCAGACAGCCGGTCGTAAAATACGTAGGCAAATCATGTGACAACAGGTTCATAACATGTTGTTCCGATCCCACTTAGAGTGAGATAAGGGCAGGAGGATGATGATTCTTAAAATAATACGATTATCATCAATTTTACAGAAAACACCCAGGCAAGAGTAACTGGCCTAAAATACTACGGCAGCCCAACAAAAAATTGTAAGTTTAGTTTTATTGGTGTTATATGAACTCTAACAAAATGCCGATTAAATGAATGATTTCTTCTTCGGTATAGAGAGAGCACAAACATTAGATTATGATATAGTTATCTTAATATTATAAATGCGAAAGTTTGTCGGTATGTCTGTCTGTCTGTCTTGGTCTAATTAGACATAAGTTTTTAATAGAAAATCTCATTGGTGTTTGACCGGGATTTGAACCAGTGGACCTATCGAAATAGTCGTACCATCTCAAAGCTTAGCTACCACAGCCTTTTTTTTACATGAGGAAACTCTTCATGGGTACTACTATTCGGCGAAAGCAGTTATGCCGGCCTCTTACCGGCTAAAACCTCATAGTGTTCCACCTTGTTGCTTGATGGCGATGGCACAGGAATACTGAACGCATCACGTCTACACCCTCGTCAATAGCCTACCTTTGCTACTCGTGTAGAGCCTGGACAGACTTTTGCACCACAACCGACGCATTGGGAACACTTAATGCATCGACCACCTCGAAGAACCTCACTCCAGCCACAGCGTCCCCCTATTCGACGCCTGGCTAACACCGCCTAAAACACTTTATATATTTTGACTGATTGATATATTTTTTAAAATCAGGTACCAAAACATAACAGCTACAAGAATAACTAAAATGCATATGATGCAAGACGGTGAAGAAACGACGTAAGAAAATTTTAAAATCATTTTTTTATATCATTTAGAACAATTTTTTTGATATTTTCATTAATACACGATCGTCCGTACCCAAAGTAAATTAATACTTGTGTTATGGGTGACAGATAAGTGGTAAATATACTACCTTTATGATTTTAAATAAATACTTAAATACATCCAGAGCCGAAGAACGAACAAATTGTATTAAAAAATGTTAGCCTTCGGCGGGAATCGAACCCGTGACTCACGTGATTTGAATTATGTAGCAAGTTTCTTTCACATTTGACTTGTTTTCTACTCCACCCTCATTTGTTATCGACGTGTCCAAGTAAGTAGAATAGACCACCCTCTTTCTTATCGAGGTGTCGTTAAATACGACTAATGTAAGTTGATGTCAGACAGGCGACCGGTTGTAATATATATAGCCAAATCGTGCCGACCCCACTTAGAGTGGGATAAGGGCAGGAAAATGATGATGATTTGACTTCTTGTCTACTGAAGAGATTTAAAACATTTCAGGACCACCGAAACACCATTAGAACACAGTGAAGGGTCATCCAATGAATATTTAAGTTCCTATAGTGTAAGTTTACGAACAAGGATATTTTATTATAAAATATGTCAGGTTGAAACATCTTAAACAATAAAAACAGCCACACATTGTTCAATATTAAATAAATAGTGAGTGAACTGTGATAAGACCAAGAAATAACCGAGTTACAATTATTACAATAGCCAGGACAATTTTATTACTAGTTTGTAAAGAAGAGTATCATTGGTGTTTTTAATTAGGAATAGTAATCACATGTGAATACAGTCTCTTAATAGCAACTAATAAATATGTAATATACGTGGATCTACTAATTTATGACACAACAAGTCATTACCTGCTTGCACAACCAACTCAAATATGAAATCAAATCAAGCTGTATCAATCAGTTTTGAATCGTCAAGGACAAATTTGATTAATATACATAAAAACTAAGTTACTACACTCAAAACTAAATTACTAAATTCAAAACTAAATTACTACACTCAGACGACATAGATTTTAATAGGCGTTTTGAGTCTACATTTAGATGACTGTCATTCATTCATGTAACCCCATTAATGAAAACAGCCACCTCAGTCCAGTTCTGTCAATAGCTTTTTTGACAATGTTTTTAGATAAAGCAACAACTAGAGGAAGCAGCTAAAAAAATTCCTTTCGCAAATGTAACTGTCGAAGTCATAGGTCGTACTATAGAATATCAAGATATAGTCCTTCTTAAAATAACAAAAGAAAGAAATGAGAGTAATAAATTCTTCAGAGCAGATGATGAAAAGTTTGCCGATGAGTTGCCAGAGAAGAAAATAATTTTTATAGTGCATGGATTAAGCGTGATGGGTGTCAAATATCTTCATTGTTTTTCATGGGAGGGACAATTTCTCACCCTCGTATCATATTATACTGCTCATTTGGATAAATTCGATATATTTTTGATACCAATGGCAAATCCGGATGGTTATGCCCAACTGCAAGTAAGTATTTTTTATTTTAATGCTTAAACAATTCTAAGATAAAAGCAAATTAAAGCTGATCCAATCTAATTAGGTTAAATCAATAATCTATTAACATCTGCATTGCCCAGTATTCAATACAAGAAAGACAAACAGTTGTAAAATTAAACACTTCTACTAAATCTTGGAAAATGCTAAAAAGTACAGCACGTGCCTTGAGTATCGACAGCAAATAGTCAAATTCAGCGCTGTAAAATCTATCTCTTAAATTCATCCAAAGTCTTAGTACCTGAAGACTAAATTCTTCCAGCCATGAATATTTCGTGAACTATGGATTTGAAACTTGTATCCGAGTATAAACCTTATGAGTATAAACCTTAGGAGGAAGGAAGGAAATTTCCATGGCTTGTAATTTATAATATTCTACCTTCAGAACATGCATTTGGGAACACCTGGTGCATCGGCCTCCTAGTACATGCCGTACGATAATTTGCCGTTCCTCTAAAGTTGTTCTAAGTACATTTTTATAATATAAAGTATATCATCCTAAATATTTAATATTAATATCGAATCTTCGTAAGCTAAGTAACCAATAAACACACCATTAAAATTGAGTCGCTGTATCAGTTATCAGCTCTTGCCAACATTGTTAAATTAGCGTAAAAATGATTAGGTAAGCCGTTACAATCATGAACCGACTACAGATGCAAATTTAATTCTACAAATAACTGTATATATTCAAACTGTTATAATTCTTATTCGTAATGTCTACTTTATTATTTTTTTTAATTTAATTAAAATTAAATTAATTACTAATTAATAAACACAGTTCGTGTTGTTAGTGGTGGATCTAAATAACAATGGTCGCTATTGAAAAGCAGCGTTGAGTTACTCCTCCAATTCGTAACGTCACATTTCTGTATATTTTTATTATTTTCACTGTTATCTACTTGACTGTGACGTTAATAATAAAAGGTTTTGATTTGATTTGGATGGAATCTGAAACGTGGTCGCTGACTATGGGCCAAATATAAATGAAATACGTAGAATAACCCAAGTAACTGACATAGCTCATAGTGTCGCGATAAACATTGAGGTCCTCAAGTGCTAAACTGGTGACCTCGCATCGGAAAACAGTGTCGGTAGACCCCCTATAAAGTGGACTGAAAATGATTAAAGATCTCGCAAATCCAAGGGGCAAAGGATTGTGTGTAGATCCGTTAAAGAAACCTATATCCAGCAGTCGATGTAATCGGTAAAAGAAGAAGAATAACATTAAAAATTAATACATCCTTAATTTAGGCCAGTCTTTACGCTTTATGGAATAAAAACGTTTCGCCACAAAGTGAATGTTTAGGAGTAGCATTAGATCGCAATTTCGATGTGGCCTGGAATACCAACCATTCTATAGAATCTTGTAACCAAGAGTATCCTGGCAGCGTGCCCTTCTCGGAACCAGAGACAAGGGCTATACGTGACATATTCCACAAGTACAGTCATAAAATCGTGGCTTATCTGAACGTGCATGGAGGTACATACAACGATAAAACTTTTAAGGTATATCATTATATTTTTTATTAGATTTATAAATGCATTTTAAAATAATAGAAACATTATCATCTTCCCGCCCTTATCCCACTCTAAGTGGGGTCGGCACAACATGTTATAAACATGTCACAACCGAATATCACATTGTGGGTCATCTTACCTTAGTCTACTTTTACGACACCTCGGTCAGAAATGAGGGTAGTCTATTCTTCTAAGTCGGATACCACACCGCGTAATAAGATATCGAATGAATTAAAGTAAGTGTAGGTAGGTAAGGAAATTCCAAATCCGCATGCCCTATTTTATGAAGCTATCTATTAGCCTAAATAAAATTCCAAATTCAATTAATCACTTTATATAATTTTAATTGCTGAAGCAATTAACTTGCATTAAACTTACCTAAATTTTTGTTCCAGTTAGCATAGTTTATTTTGACAAATTTACAACACAGTTATTTTTTAATTTTAAGGTACTTTTACGCGATATCGGCTAAGTACCAATATGAAAAGTATACTACGTTACGCTCTTTAACCATCTCTATTCCAAAAATTGCGGCGAATAAGGATGTGGAATAACGTCTCATAAACTCACTTTCGCGTTACAATCCTCCTTCTTGCATCGTAATCCTCAATGCTGTGGGTAATGATGGTCCACAATGACCTCTATAACACTTTATTGACGGCTTTTTTCTCCCACTTGGCTTTGCCATGCGATGCCATGGATGGCGACGCCATCCACGCCGCTGATACTGGAGTCGTGTGTTGAGCGAATTTGGTCAATCCAACGCATGTCCGTCGGTCCCCTGGGCCTCTTTCCTTCCGCCTTGCCCGTGACAAGCAACTCTTCAATGTTTTTGCCACTTTTTCTCTCAAAGTACCCAAAGAACTCTAGTATCCTGTGAACATATAGCGGAAAGTCTAGTCTTGAGATGGAGTTCACAACAAGCCATTGACATGAGCTTTATTCCTTGTAATGGAAGTAAGTGGTATCTGATTAAATAGAATAGACCACTCTCATTTCTTAACGAGGTATCGTAAAAGGCGACTAAGGTAAGTTGAACCGTTTGTGGTATCTGACTGTGGTAACTGAGATGTCGTAAAAGACGACTGAGGTGACGACGTCAGGCAGGCGGCAGGTCTTAAAATACCTAGTCAAAAAATGTGGCAACATGTCTAACATGTTGTGCCGACCCTACATAGAGTGGAATAAGGACATGAGAATGAGAGACTCCATCGCTATACAAGTAACATCCCCAAAATACGCACGACCAAAATGTAGAATTCTCTTCCTTCATCTATCGTTCCGGACTCCTACGATCGGCCAAATTAAAAAATTTGTGAATAGGCACTATTCTGGCAAGCGCAGTCCACCTTAGGCTGTATCTTTCGCTATACATCAGGCGAGATCGTAGCTAAGCGTTAGACTTTATTTATAAAATATTAAAATGATGATTTAATTAAAATAAATGATAATGTATAAAACTGGCTATACTCACATCTTAATCTATCGGATTAGCCCGACTAGTTTCGAACCCATCCAGGGCCCTTAATCATGAGCTCTTTTAGGAAGTAAATATTTTCAGGGCGATGCTGTTTTATATCCAAAAGGCTATACAGATTCTGTAACAGACGATGATAAGTATTTAGATTTAAAAGCTGAGATCGACGAAGCGATTAGAAATGCAAGTTTCCAAGTGCTGTCGGTCGCCGTGGATACTTTGTATAACTGGTATGGGAAGGTAACGGGGTCGAGCGTGGATTATGCTTCTAAGGTATTTATTTATGCAAGTATCTTAAAAATAAGTTATTCATACGATCTTCATCATTTATTCTCCTGCCCTTATCCCACCGCAAATGGGGTTGGCACAACATTTTATAGACATGTTGTCACATGATTCGGCTAAGCATTAAACGACCGGCCGCCTGCCTGGCTTCAATTTACCTTAGTCGCCTTTTACGACACCTCGGTAGGAATGAGCGTGGTCTATTCTATTCAGCCGGATAAAGCCGCGTTAGAGTAACTCCAATTTGTATAGCGCCGGAACAGCGGTCACTAGATGTCGCTATTACAGTTACGCCACCTGTTTGTATTACTCTCATCTTGTATGATTCTCTTTTCTTATCTGTTTTTATATGCGGTGTACAATAAAAGCATAAAAAACAGAAATTTACATATTCTATCACTTCTTTATAAAGTACTCTTTAATCCTTTAATCCCAATAATCTTAAGCAGCGATTCAACTTCTTTTCGGATGTAGGATGTGGCCGGCTAAGATCTATAAATACCCTAGATCTTGCTTTCCATAAATGCTCCTCACTGACTTACTCGAGATCATTTATCTTTCAAGGTTTTAAGCTGTGGAATGATCTACCAGTATCAATCCGCAAATCTCTTTCCCTTTCGGTATTTAAGTTACAGACTAGAAAATATTTATCTTAAGTAATTATATATTAGTAGCATCTTTTCCTCTTTTTATTTTTGTCAAAATTAATTAAAGAGAATAGATTAAATAGTTAAATTTATATAAAGTTTTTCTTTTTCTCTATATGACCCGTACTCTCTTTCTTCTTCAATTCTTGTCATTTTCCTTCTGTTACTCAAAGGTTGAGTGGAACAGATCCCTTTTAGGGAATTCCGCCTTTATACATGTGCTTTTTTACTTTTTCTTTCACTTTTCTTACTTTTCCAGGTATACGGTATTCCGTTTGCTCTTGAATTAGTAATGCAAGTGTATTACAACAGCGCTACAGATGAAACCAGTGTCGCGTACATGGACAGTGCTCTCACTGAAGTATGGAGTAGAGTCATTGATGTGATATTTAAATATATTGGGAAGTCTTTATATAAAGACAACGAGGTGCAATGACCTAATTAAATCATCGTAAATGATAAATTATTAAAGATGAAAACCATTTCATGTTTTATTAATAGCACCTGGTTGGCCGGGATTAATGTATTTTTTTTTAGAAAATATAAAAAAAAATCAATTTGAAAAAGATAGGAGGACTGATGTTATCTGGATTCCGCGTAATCTGAATTCATGTCCGTCTGTTTCCAACTGATATTACAGCTTACAAATGACATCAAAATTAACATTTGTATTCTATTTATATTTAAACAGTTTTTTAATGCCTGAAAACAGGGATAAAACTAAATTATATACCTGATTAAATAAAACCTAGCTAGATCGATTTATTACCCCGAAACCCTTTATATACTCAATTTCATGAAAATCGTTTAAGCCGTTTCCCAAATTTAAATTATATATATATTTACACACAAGATGAGCTCATTTAAATATTAAAAACTAGCTTTAACCCGCGACTTCGTTCGTGTGAACTGTTGTAGCGTGATAGATTGATAATAGGCGCTTTTTAGTGTCATCCTATTCCTGTATAATTAACATGATTTCTATAGTCTATATATTATTCCGGTGTATACGGAATAATTGTGTCAAATTTCATCGATATTGGGTCAGCGGATTCGAATTGAAAGAGTAACAAACATACATCCATACTCACAAACTTTCGTATTTATAATATTAGTATGAAGTAGGATTAAGTACTGCTTCTATGCAGTCATAGACCAAGACCGTAACTAAGACTAAGATATTGATATTATACCTACTTGTAGGATTATTAAGACATTGTGGTATGTGTACAAAAATTTTCAATTATAGATATAGAAAAAAAACAAACTTACACCGTACCTGGGTACGATTGCGCGCTTCGCCCTAAAGCACTTCGAATTTAGCGATCGGACAGGTTTGTTTTTCACATGGCTATAAGTCAACTATATGTCGCTCTTTCAAGAGTATCCTCTAAAGAAAACATGTTTGTATTGTGTAATGACATGAAAGCTGTGAATGTTGTATATAATTAATTGTAAAAATATAAATAGGGAAAAATGTAAAAGTAAATAGTAAAAATGTAGTATATGAATTTAGATATTTCAAAAGACAGCAGGAAATCTTCATGGTATAGGGAAAGTGAAATTGTTTTACTCCAAATTGACTGCTTGTCATGGGCAGTAATGAATAAAACAAAACTACTGGATAGATTTCAATAATTTTTTTCACTGATTGGCATACTCGTAGGCTATATATTTTACACCCGTGCGAAGCCGGAGCGTGCCGCTAGTTTATAATAACTAATTATTTACTTAGATGAATCAAAATACTATGATGACGATTTCCCCTACCGTGTCACGTACTTCACTAGCAACTATGCCAATGTAATCTACCATCTTAGCATCATTCGACTGCATTTGCTTTCTAAATATACAATGCTTCTAAACTATAATAGATACACAATTAAAATCACTTCAAACCATCGATGAAAATCGAATTAAAATCATGTCTCTCGGTATCCCACTTATCCAAAGTGTGTCAAATTTGTTTTTTGTTTGTGACTAACTATACATACAAAGGAAGTTGTGAGAGTATTAAGAAAGTGAACGTTTCGAGGTCTATAAAACGTTTGCCCATTGCCATCCTGGTCGCTTAAAAGAATTTGGCCTTTTTTAGAAATTGTTTCAATTTTCACATGCTACGTTTAGAATACGGAATAGATATTTAACTTTTCTTACAAAAGTAATAATAAAGATTATTTTGCTATAATCCGCAATAAAGTAAATAGAAAATATATATACCTAATGCTTAATACCTGATACATGCAGACAAAATCGCAAAGCGATTCCTTTGAGATTTTGTCATGGAGTCTATCTCCTGATGATGCTTCGGTGGCCTCTTACCACTTTATTACAGTGGTGTTGTAAAATACGACTAAGGTAAGCTGACGTCAGGCAGGCGGCCTGTCATAAAAACGCAGCCAAATCATATGACAGCATGTTATAACAAAAGTAATGAGAAAATTATTTTGCTATAAACCGCGATAAAAGAAAATATATATAATGCTAAATGTAGATTGTACTATTCTTTCTCATATATACATGCAGAATTTGTAAGAACTCATGCAGTACCCGACACCGATAACATAACAATACATAAGCACTGCACACATTCACCACCACAATCTCAACAATTGTTTCGCCCCGTAACCTAAGCATCGTCAGGAGATAGAATCCACGACAAAATCGCAAAGCATGTTATGACATGTTGTGCTGACCCCACATAGAGTGGGATAAGCGCAGGAGGACGATGAGCTCTCCTAATTCCAAAGCTATTTATCCCATGAGAGCTATTTCGATCTGCGCCCCGTTGATTCATTATACTCAATGATTTGGTCGTCATTACTTGCCTTAAATCACATTTCGTGACTTTTAGCATTATAGCTTCGTGGCTCAACAAATTACGAAGTAACCGCATTTACTGTCTTCTTGCCGCAGTTGGTATACCCTGCCTTCAGCTTCGCGGGTCGCGGGTTCGATTCTCGTCGAGGGCCAACATTTTCTAAAAAAAAATTGTGTGTTCTTCGAGCCTGGGTGTATATATTATGTATTTAAGTATGTATTTTAAATTATTTATTCATCAGTTGTCTGTCACCCATAACACTATTATTAAGTTACTAGTCAACTCTACCGCTGGTTCGGAAAGCTGTTCCTACCGAGAAAAGCCAGCACGAAATTTGGCTGTTGCCCTTTTCAAAAATTTATTCTTATTACTATTTACATTTAGTCATTAATTTCTGAATAGGTTCGAAGAGTAGCTATATCCATTCTTATCATCTAAGTAATCCTTAACAGTATTGTACGCTTTCTATATCAGCCTCTTTAAACAAAGTTTTTAAACTGCTGTAATGGCAAAACTAAAATTGATTGCGAAATTTTAACTACTTACGTACCCTTGCAAGGCGCAGAGCAGGAGCCGTAAGCTTATGTCGGTTCCTACTTTTTATATTTATGTATATTCTTATGCACAAATCTGTCATAAATTAAATGTTTTTTTATTATTAAAATGCTACTATCAATTTGGGTTACAAATTAAAACTTGTACACTTGTAAACTTGTTAACCCCACCAGCTAAGCTAAAATGCTTGTGTTAGGAGTGGGTTCAGGTCGGAAATGTAATAGCCGGTATTCGAACCCACGACCTTTTGCTCGCTAGTCTGTTACCCTAACCATTCCGCCGCTTTTAATAAGAATAAAAGTCCTACAAAAATATTCAAAAAATTGAAAATGAAAATGATACGAATGTGTTACAATCGGTAAAATTAGTAACTCAATTAAACTTTAAAATATTTAAATTAAGTATAAATATTTTTTTTTCCAAGATTCATAATTCAACGTAATTACCTTAGAAATAACTACACAAGTCTGTTAAGTTTATAAGAAAACCGGAGCGTACAAACTGATAGCATAATTTTAATTTATTTTACGACTTTAACCGCGCTCCAATTGTAGAGCGGAGAAATTGAAAAACTAAATAATTAGACTTTGTAGGCGTCATTCGTTCATATATTTTAGAATAAGGAAAATACTGGTTGCTGTTATAAAAACATAATATAATATAATACACTATAAAACACAACGCCGTGTGGTATCCGGCTGAATATAATAGTACCACCCTCATTTCTTACCGAGGTATCGTAAAAGGCGACTAAAGTAAGATGCCCCGCCGTGTGGTATCCGGATGAGTAGAATAGACCACCCTCATTTCTTACCGAGGTGTCGTAAATGGTGACTAAAGTAAGATGACCAACCGTGTGATATCCGATAAAGTAGAATAGGCCATCCTCTTTCTTACGGTGGTGTGGTAAAATACGACTAAGTTAAGTTGGGGTCAGGTGGCCGGTCGTAAAATACGTAGCCAAATCATGTGACAGCATGTTTATATCATGTTGTGCCGTCCCCACTTAGAGTGGGATAAGGGCAGGAAGATGAAAATTCTTGCTGTTGTTCGAAAAACAAAATATAATACACTAAAAAACACACTAAGTATATGTTTTAGGGGAAAGACCTTTAAGGAATGCCCTTTGTTTAGATTGTATGCGATTTTGGGAGATCTTAAAGATCGTCGCTTGCGCATATCGCAGTACTTAGCAGGGACTTGAAGAGTGTGCACGGTTCTGCGCTTGATTAAATTGTAGTATGTAAAAAAATACAGTTCTATTTCCAAAAATAATAGTTGCAACTAAGTGTTTTGAATTTTAAATAATGGCGATTTGGATCATATTTGTCTTTGGTGAGTAAATTTGATATAAGAATAAGGCTTTATATTTCTTAAATTTCTATTACTTTAAACGAAATTATTTACAGAAGTTATAGTTTGAATATAAATGCATTTGATTTTTCATTTCCTTAGTTTCTATGAGCGTTACATTTCACTGATTTCTCGCTATAAATAACACTTTCTCTGATCTAGTACGCGAAGGGATATTTGAGGTTACATTAGACCTACTTTTAGTGACTATAAAATAAGCTTTACCGCTAGCTGAGAGATGAAATCAATGGAATAAGTATTTTTAATAAACTACAGTAAATAGTAATAAATATGGAATAAACATAACAATATTTACACGATTCTAGTTTAGCGGTCGGTGAAACGCATAATTATTATATGTAGAACTAAATCTGTGAATTAATTTTGTAATGTAACTTTTGGCAATTTTTGTAACTTAAAATAAAGAATTATTAATTATTATTTACATTTAATAAAACGTAAATAGATTATTTCGTTCTCGGAATTATGTTTATTATTAGTTTATAATGGAATGTTTAGTGTATAATATGTGATTAATATACATATGTAAGTATTTTTTTATAGATTTAATGTAACTACATATACATAAAGGTTTTCAGTGAAGTCTTAATAAATAATAACTTATTACAAACTATTAGTTGTAAATTTATTAGATGTTTACATATATAGATGTAAAATATTCGAGTGAAGATTCGGTGTTAAAATAAATATAAGATATTATTTTATGTTAATGTACTTAATTTATTTTTCAATCATAATTTAGATTGCTTGGTAAAAAACTAAAAAATGTGTAAATATTTAAGATATATAATGTTAGCCTATTAAAATCTTATTAACGATCAAAAGAAAATTATTATGAGATAGGTAATATTATGTGGAGCTATGATAGCCCAGCGATGAGTCCCTACGAGTTTCACGAGGGTCAGGAGTTCAAACCCCGGGCACGCACTAATCAGTTTTTCTATTTAAAATTATATGTCTAAGACTAAGAGGGATAACCGGTGGAGTAGAATAGACCACCCTCTTTTCTTACCGAGGTGTCGTAAAAGGCGACTAAAGTAAGTTGACTCGCCGTGTGTATCTTCAGGCTGAGTAGAATAGACCACCCACATTTCTTAAAGGTGTCGTAAAAGGCCACTAAAGTAAGTTGACTCGCCGTGTGTATCTTGAGGCTGAGTAGAATAGACCACCCACATTTCTTAATGGTGTCGTAAAAGGTGACTAAGGTAAATTGACGTGTCTGGCGACCGGTCCTAAAGTATGTAGCCAAATAATGTGACAACATGATTATAACATGTTGTACCGAAATCACTTAGATTGGAATATGGGCAGGAGGATGATGATATACTTAGAGGTATAAACAAAGTCACGGGCATTGAAGTCGTATGGCTTGGAATGGAGACCCCTCATCAAAAGACGTTAATTATATATAAAACAAGTTAAAGTAAGTATAGTTTCATCAGTATAATAAATGTTCGACAAAGTACATAAAATGTTATACAAAGACTACAAAGGAACGTGATGGAAACATTATAAATTTAATATAAAATCAATTATTCCAATTCCTTTCAAACATAATAAAGTAATATTTGATCAAAGGACATGCCTGGCTTCATTCTATAGAACGTTGCAGTTAATTTCAAACGAAAAATTCCGTCTTTATTAAATTAAAATTATAGGAGATTCGGGCGATCAAAGAGCTTTAATGATATTGGTTCGGAATTGGTCCGTGGAAGCCAGATCGAATCGGGCTTTTGTAGCTCAATTACACGAAGCCAAAGAAACACGGTAAAAGTCGCCGCAAATTAAAGAATCGCTCTACGCAAATAGCGTTTAAGGTACTGCTCCGATTCGTAAGATGTACCGCAGCAGTTGTGAAGTAATTATACGGAGTAGCGAACTTGATTATTTTTTTATCTATACTTATTATAAAACCCCAAGAGCTGTTTGTCTGTATGGGATTGATTTTCTCGAAATCTATCAACGGATTTTTGTACGGTTTATATTAAAAGGTAGTGTAATTATTCCGGAAGGTTTAGGTTAGTAGTTTTATGTAAATCGGCAGAAATACTGTTTTCAACGCGGGTGAAGCCTAGGGCACAGTTAGTTTATCAGTAAGTTTTAGTATGTAGATGCGTTCCAAGATATATAACAATCATCATGCCCTTATCCTACTGTAAGTGGTCGGCACAATATGTTGTCACATGATTTGTCATGTGACAACATAGTGTAACATATTGTGGCTGCGTTTTTACGACCGGCCGCCTGCCTGACGTCAACTTATCTTAGTCGTATTTTACGACACCTCGGTAAGAAAGAGGTTGGTTTATTCTACTCAGCCGGATACCACACGGTGGGTCAACTTACCTTAGTCGCCTTTTACGACACCTCGGTAAGAAATGAGGTTGGTCTATTCTACTCAGCCGGATACCACACGGCGGGTCGACTTACCTTAGTCGCCTTTTACGACATCTCGGTAAGAAATAAGGGTGGTACTATTCTACTCAGCCGGATACCATACGGCGTATAAGTGTATATGAGTATGCGTATAATATATGTATGTACAAGTATATATCACTAAGAATAGCAAACTTTTATAATTTACTTGCTTTATTCGGGTTCAGAACTGAAGAATATGATTTTTTTTTGTTTTTTTAATTTTCACTAATGTGATTATTTGCCTACCGTGGAGGATTTTACACGCTCATTTAGGACAAACAATTCGATAGAATATTACTTATAAGGCTGAGTGTTAAATTGAAAAAAAGTTAGTAAGTTACAATGTAATAAAGTGACTGGGAAAGTGAAATGTATACTTTTTTTATTTCGTTGAATATAATTAACAAAATATACGTCGTGTGGTATAGTACCACCCTCATTTCTTACCGAGGTGTCGTTAAAGGCGTCTAAGATAAGTTGACCCACCGTGTGGTATGCGGCTAAGTAGAATAGACCATCCTCCTTCTTACCGAGGTGTCGTAAAATACGACTAAGGCAAGTTGACGTCAGGCAGGCAGCCGGTCGTTAAAACGCAGCCAAATCATGTTACAACATGTTTATAACATGTGTGACGACCCCACTTAGATTGGGATAAGGGCAGGAGGATATATAGTACTCGTAGTATTTTTTTACACTTGACAAAATAATTCAAGTGTTTAATAGTTTAGTTTAGATAACTAATCTATCATATAAAGACATGGATAGGGATCACAAAATACTATCTGTAAACTTTGTGAATGATATATACAAAAATATTATTTATTATAGTTCTGCTATATAGCCAACGTAACCGTTTAAAATGAGAGTTGGAACGCTACACTTATGTATTACAGACATCGTGTCCTCGAAGCTTAATGGTAGGTTTTTAAGGGAAACTATCACCGATTCCATGCTCCATTAGAGCAAATTACAGGATTTTCCACAACTATTTGTATATTGTGTAAACCTGGTTCTCCTAGCTTATAGAATAAACCGGTTTCTTTAATAATATTTAACAGAAATAAATTAATTGACTGGCCCGTTGGCGCAGTGGGTAGGGACGCTGTCATCAGCTCCGCGGGTCGCGGTTTAGATTCCCGCCGAGGGCCAACATTTTCTATGCATGAATTTGTTGGTCTTCGAGTCTGGGTGTAAATTTGTATTTAAGTATGTATTTTAAAATTATGTAAGTATATATTCACCAGTTGTCTCTCATCCATAACACAAGTATTAAGTTACTTACTATGGGGACGGACGACCGTGTGTGTAAGTGTCCCATATATTTATTTATATTTATATGTTTCTTCGCAGGTCTACTAAGTGTATGGGAAGTGGGCTGCAAAAAAGATAGCAAATATGACGAGTATGTATAATGAACGTTTAATTAGTGTGCATAATTCTTAACTCAACGCTTACTGGAAGAGATGCAATCAAATTTTGCTCTACAAATTTAGGCATGTGTTGCAATACACGTGGTTGTTATTACTATGTGAACTTTAATAAACAATGAGCTGTAAAGCTGAATTATTAAATTATTTAATAACTAGTAATATTCCGCGGTTTGACCCGCGAAATTTTCATTTTTTACACCTTATTACATTTTTATAACGGATCCCTATTTTTTTAATGTAATGCCTATGTTGCTCAGTAAAGATGCAGCTTTCTAATGGTGAAAGAATTTTTGATATCGGTCCAGTAGTTTTTGTGTCAAAACATTACAAACATACACACAATTTTTTCCTCTTTATCATAAGCATAGATTATTAAAATGAGTATAGAGATAGAATGCAATGCAAAAATGTGTGTATTTAACTATTTTGCGACGTTGCACGACATGGACGAAATGCAACGTGTTATCAAAATAATATTATAGTTTGAAAAGAGCAACCAAGTTTCTTGCTGGCTCTTTCGGTATGAGCGAAAGAGGGTAGTCTATTCTACACAGCCGGATACCAGACGGCGGGTCAACTTACCGTAGTCGCCTTTTACGACACCTCAGTAAGAAATGAGGGAGGTCTATTCTACTCAACTGTATACCACACGACGACTTAACTTACCTTAGTCGCCTTTTACGACAACTCGGTAAGAAATGAGGGAGGTCTATTCTACTCAACTGTATATCACACGACGAGTCAACTTATCTTAGTCGTCTTTTACAACACCTCGGTAAGAAATGAGGGTGGTCTATTCTACTCAGCCGGATACCTAATGGCGGGACAACTTACCGTAGTCGCTTTTTACGACAAGTCGGTAAAGAATATTTTGTACAAATGTGTCAAAACTTTATTTGTGACAATTGCTCTATGTTTATAAATGAAAACATTAATATGTCATAACATTCTATATTTCATCAAGATAAGCCAATATTTGAATTTGAAATTGTAGATTATTTTTTATTTCAGCTATGCCTTAATAAAGTTATACCCAACAAAGTTACAGCAAATAGAGGCAATAAATAAACTTGAGGCGCCGGAACACAAGTTAGAATTTTTGAAAAAGAGCCGAACCCTCAATGACAGTACCGATGTGTTGGTACCACCGGATGAAATACCATTCGTACAACAGTTTATTAAGAGTGAATACTTAGATTATGACGTCAAACCTAATTATGGAAGGTTGGTTAGTTTTGATTATTTTACGACTTTAAAATTACTTTTATGGGTACCGCCGCCCGGCGGGGACAAGCGACGGTTATGTCGGACTCGCATCGACTAAAATAACCTGTGTGCTCCACCACGCTGCTGGTGGCGGGGATAGGGTACCTATGAAGACATTGCCCCCATCCCCGCCAGCAGCAACTCTGTACCCCAGAGTGCGCCACCTCTGGGTCGGGGCCTCTCTAAAAGTGGCCCCTCCCTCCGCTGGACGATGCATCGGGAGCACCAGATGCATTGAATGCCTCGGGGACCTTATAGGGTCGGCGACTCCTGATTCTGACTGATTTCTAATTTACTCTTACCTAGGGATCACGGGTTAAACTCAAGGTATACTCCGCGTATATCTTTAGGACATAGGGTTATACCTCAGCTTTCTATAGAAACTTATGGGCTTAGTTACAAAGGTAAATAGATTAAGTAAACCGACATATGTGTAGATAATTTCAGGGACAAATGTAACCTGCCAATATATAATTTAAGTTATAAGATTACGTTAATATTAAGTTGTTTTTAGCTATGTAATGCTAAGTGTAGCACAAGCACTTAACACATTAACACGTTTTGAGATATACTCCTAGGAATCTATCTCCTGATGATGCTCGGGTTAAGAGGCGAAACGATTGTGATTGTCGAAGTGATGTGTGTAATGTATTGGTGGTGTTTTGTAGTATTTGCGGTAACTAATTCTGCATATATACGGTATGAGAAAGGTTTCTGAACACTTCTGAACACTGGTTTCTGAGAACACTTACCATTACATAGATTTTCTTAACAAACGCGTATTATAACAAATTAATGATGACATTACTTTTGTACTATAACATTCCGCGAAGTAACGCTTACTTCTATAAATTATTGGTTTTTAGCATTTTAGCTACAATAGCTGTTATGTACTTAAAAAAAGTAAAAAAAAATTCCAAAGTCACATCTTTCTGTAACAAAAAGTGTTATCATCGTAAAATCTGTTCATATAACAGAGAGTGATTGTGTAGTTTAAATAATGCTATTACAATTTACTGTAACTTCCTGGAATACGATAATTGTAATGATGTTTAATTGTGTCATTGTTTATCGTTTATATCTCTGAAGCGATCTTAATGTAACTAGCCATGACTAAGGTGCATAGAATATGATATGGTTAATATGGTTGACCGTATGACTCTTATCAGAGGGTCGCGGATTTTTACTTACTTACTTACTTACCTTACCTTAGAGATTTCTTTAAAACTTATATACCTAGTCGATCAGAGCGTCGCGGTCTCGAAACCGGTTAGGATAGTTTTCTTTAAAATTTGCGCCTAATTGACGTTTAAATTTATAACACTCTTTTCGATGAAGAAAAACATCTTGAGGAATCCTGTAAGTTTCTGGAGAATTTCTGAGAACTACCAATCCGTATAGAAATCGTGGTAGGTCGAAAATCAAATCTTTAATTCCAAAAACAGGGATAGAGAGGTAGAGACGAAGTATTCCGTTCAATAATTTTACAGTCGCAGCGTACTTAAAAGTAGAATAAGTTAGCTAAAACAGTATTTAACCTCTATGTTTTATGCATATATATTTTTGTGCAACGTTCAACCTAGATTAAAGACTAACCGTTATGAAAAATAGATCAGTATGTATAAATGATAAAACTCTTACATCTCTTTACTTATTCTTGAGTGCATTTTAATCACGAATTTGAGGCTATACTAAACTTAATATGAGAATATTGAGTATATGATAACTTTGTAATATATTATACGTTTCAAATGTCGAATTTAATCACTTTCTATTAATTATGATTTGTTTTAGATTACTTGAGAGTGCCGAGAGGACGCCAAAGAGAAGAGTTCTCCGTGGGTTTAGTATTTACGAGTATCACTCTTTTCAAGGGGTTAGTATTATTTCCTTTTACAAAATCTTCACACCTACGACTACTATTCATTTTTTGATGAATTTGATTCAAACAATTTTTACAAAGTGTTTGGCTTTAACAACCTGTCAAAATTTAAGACTGTGGATATTACAACTGGTAGAGTGGATATTACAACTAGGGTTATAGTTATTATCATATATTGCAATCACGAATAGTTTCACTTGCTCTCAAATCCTTCTTTAAAATAAAGGCGATCAAAGATATTTTTAAGTTTTCCTTAATTTTTGATTTGATCGTGTTAATTTTTAGCATTATGTACATCCTCCAAGTGCCTCGGATTTTTTTAATAAGCTATATATCAGTTTAATTCAGGAACGGTAGTTATCTCTGAAACTTATCACATATTTGAAAATCGACTACTTAACCCACCCACTCAAATTCTCTTAATATATTTCTTACAGATACAAGATCACATAGAAAATATGGCAAAGCGACATCCTGATTTACTGCAACTTCAGAACCTGGGTACAAGTTATCAGGGGCGACGAATGAAGTTAGTCAAGATATCCTCAAACCCAAATGCCGGAAACCCCATTATAATGATTGACGCTGGTACGTTATAAGATGTTAAAGTTGTAAGTTACCTCTCAATGTTTTTAAATGCTAGGGGAGAATTGTTAAAATTCCTAGATGATAACCTCCCTTGTCCACATAGAGTCACAAAACAAAACAGAGTCTGCTAATCTATGAATGGATAACTATTGGAGAAGTAGACTGAAATTCTCTGACCAGCTGTTCGGGGCTATCTGCAAGCTTTTTGCTGTCGTTTCCGAACCTATTTGGTAGTCTAAAACGTTTTTTTATAGCAGAAATATCTTTACCAGGAATTCTTGTCATTTTTTTCCCTGCTTTTTCAAATACCTACCAATATCTTGTTTTGATTTTATACTGCTAACAAGTAGAGAGATAAATTATAATAAAAAATACAGTACGATATTTGTGAAAATGATGGTTAAAATGCCGTTAGTCAGTCGTCAGAGCTTTGATCTTCAGAGTACAACAGAAGAAACTGCTGTTAAAATTTGTGATAGCCCACTAGGACGTTCTTCTAGCAGGCCCTATTTAACATGTTCAATGATTTATCTAAGTCCAGTAGACGATGTGAATACATTTTAAAAATTTTTAACAGAGGAAGCAATTCCAAATTTTTGTTGATGCAATATATTTTGTTACATAAGGAAATTGAAGCAGTTTTATTTTCTGAGGTTTTATTATATTCAAAAAAATAAACCCGATAATCACACCGGTGTCATCATCCATCACATTTGTTATTATAATTCAGAAATTATCAGCGCCGTTCATCGTATCAGTCACTGAATGGTCCAATCTGTCTTGTCTCATTCATTGCGGGGTCTTCGTCCTTTAATTTGCATTCAATGAACAGTTATTGTTGATTCACAGGTATACACGCCCGCGAGTGGGTGGCGCCCGCAATGGCGTTGTACCTGATCCACAGATTGGTCAACGACCCCGAGGCACGTCAGGAACTGGATGGTGTGGACTGGTACATTCTCCCGGTAGTAAATCCTGATGGATACGAGTTCACGCGCACTAATCGGGCAGTAAGTAAATTCTACTATGTATATTTGCTACGCTATACAAAACTGGGTAAAAATAGTCCTCAAGATATATCGTACAACTAAGTAAATAATACTTTCTGAATGATACAAAAAAGACTAAACATAGTCCTCAAAATTAATCGCAATATTAAGTAAATAATATTTCATGAATAAGACTAAAGAAGTTAAAAATAGTCATCAAATAAATCATACAAAGCCGTCAAAAAATTTTTCCGGACAAGACTTAAAGAATTGTTCCATATCAAAAATGTAAAGTATATAAAATAACTATTGTCCGTGCTGGGATTATACTAAAATTTCGAAACATCTGTCTGTACAGAATTACTTAGAAGTATTAGGTTCCTTCTAGACCTTTTATGGCTGGATTATATATTGTTTTCATTGATAATTAGAAACAGCGTTAAGCGATAAGAATTTATATTGATAGATATATTGTTGAGATTTATATTTTCGCTCTAGTTTAAATATTTGAAAAATCGAAAATTTTTCTTATTATCCTTTTTTGGTTTCTTTGCTTGATAACCGATATTGATCAAATAATCATATCAAGAGATAAATTATAAATGTACTTAGTTATATAGATGTTCTATTGTAGCCCGGGTTCTTAGTATTAAGCTTTTAAAGTTACATTATGCTGAAACTACGTAATAAATTTCATATGCTTACATTCCATGGCAGACGAATTTCATATAGCAGTAGTTTCTACAGACTCTATGCTAAACATTATAAATAATAACTATATTATAGTTTAATTCAGATATACAATATTCTCATGAAATGATGATGATAGAAAAAATGATTGTAATAAAACTCCCTTTATTTTACACATTTTATTAGAATACTTATTGACAATTACTCTAATTCACTGGTACGGTACAAAAACACCCACCATATTAACACTTTTTCTTCTTCTGCTTTTATATTTGAAAATAATACCAACATACAGAACTTTGTTTTGAGATCACAAATTATAAAAATAAACAATAACATGTTCACCAACATTTAAGACCTAACATGATGTCAAAATTTTTTTGCAGAATCGATTGTGGAGGAAAACGAGATCAAAAAATTCACTTTTAGACTGTTTTGGTGTCGATGGCAACCGAAACTATGGTTTCAAATGGGCTGTTAGCGGTGTATCAAATAATCCTTGCGACAAAGAAACTTACGCTGGACCAAAACCATTCTCTGAAGTGGAAACCCAAATGGTCCGAAACATTATGATGGAAAATAGCAAACGACTAAAATTATATGTGTCCCTACACTCATATGGGCAGTATTTGGTATACCCTTGGGGATATACAGGAGAGTATTTGCCTAAGGAATGGAAGAAGTTAGATATTTTAGCGAGAACTGTATCGAACGCTGTTCAAAGAGCTGGAGGGCAACCTTTTAAAGTTCTTAGTGCTGGAAAATGGTATGCAGCTGCTGGAGGCAGTGATGATTTTGCGTTTGGAGCAGTAGGTGTTCCATATTCGTACACGATGGAGCTTACAGACGGTCACGAGTTCATATACCCTGAAAGACTATTACGCGTTGTATTCCCACAGTTCTATGAAGGTTTCAGAGCGTTTGCAGCGCAAATCAAGAAGGAATTTTCACCCAAATTTTCGAATCAGAGATTTAAAGTTAGTCTAGAGGAAGATAGTACAGACAGCTAAATTTATTTATGAATCTCGATATTTTGTTTTATAAAAAAAGAATATATTTATTTAGTCTTGCAAGAGTATATGAGTGGTTTCAACTGGCTTAACTAATTTGGTAGCTCAAAATCAACAATGGTTTCTCTCTACAATACTACAATACAATAGTATATTAAAAAACTATATCATCGCTATATTTTATTAATCTTAGTTAAAAAAAAGCATTTTTATACAGCATATATTATTTTAAAAAATTTAGTAAAGACTATATAAATTTAAAAAATAAATATGTGTATTTTAATATTTAATACAGTATTTTTAATAAAGAACATTTTGCAATGCATGTATGAGTATTACTTGTTTCTCGACAAGTTTTTTTTATCCGTATAAATTCATATTGTGAAATTTTCTAATATTCCTTTTTTCAATATAATGGCAATTGCATGGGATTAATGCATCTGAAATTATATCACCATATGATTTCGTGAATATGCATATGACTCGACAGTATAACCTACTTAGCTTTAACAAACCTGATAATATTCCTGAGATGATATTTGTTAGGTTCTCAACTTCAATATCGTCCCTACCTCCTTCTCCTCCCATCTTACCAGAGAGTACATGGGACACAGACATAAGGGGAAGACTTGTTTCTTCCTCTACACATTCTGGAAATGCTGAATCTTCCTTTATTCTCATTATTGATTGGTGTCTATTTAACAGGCAGCGCCATTAAGTAATACTTTTTTATAATTGCCACAATTTCCCTGCTATGAGACATTCGCAGTTTAGCTTTCTTTGTGTCGAAAGATTTGAGGAACAGCTAACAAAACGGAACTTAAGTTTACAACAAGTGTAATTCATAATGTTTGACAATTGCGTACCGCCTTTTTTTTACTATAAATTGTCTCACTTCGTAGGTTAGCTGGCAGAGATCTCTGTCTTAGGGATGTATATTATAGTTGACCTTTGTACACTTTTTTTTACCAATAATGTTTTTTCCAACATTTTTTATGGTACATCAATAAATAAATAAGTATAAGTAGTAAAACGTAAATGGAATATATCGCTGACTATTACTGGCATCTAGATATATTCTGAACTAGTATATCCAGCCCGCTTCGCTGTGCTTAATTTAAAGATTATTTACAGTTATAAAAAAATGCTCCGATCGCCACCAAACTTTACAGTATCACCCGTTAGGTCATTTTACAAATTATCTGATATTTCATTAAAATAGGCCATTTCGGAGTCTCTAAAGGAAATCTTCTAAAAGGAGTGTCGAAAACCGAAAAATGCAAGTACCAGTATCATAGTATACGACCGGTCGGAACTTTTTTATTTGCTGACCGATTGAAATAAAACATACTCTATATGTTAATTGAGGTTTTTACTACATATTAGTGAAAACAGCGTCCAAATAGGATCAGCGGTTTTCAAGATTAGCGGGAACAAACGCACAGAGATTTGACATCTCAACGATTTTATTATATGTAGAGATTTAATATGAACCTAAATTTCTATTTGAAAAATGTAGGATATGTTCAATTTCCGTGGAGGACTTATGATGTCGACTCAATATTGCACGGATGCAATACCTAAGATACTTTGCCGATATTACGTTTTACGTTTAATTTTCCATTCGAACGACCTCCAAGTCGACGTGCAATTTAACTCTCGCAATATATTATTTAATATTTCTGCAAAATTTCAAATATTCGGAAAACATATATAATATAAATAAAAAAAAAAAGTGTTGAACTTCTTAACGAATAGAAATTAAGTTAAATATTTTTGATCTTCTCTGATAAACCTAGTGTTTAATGATATTTAAAACAGAGTACCAGATTTACATGACCGCTGTGTGGTATCCGGCTGATTAGAATAGACCAATCTCATTTCTTACCGAGGTGTTGTAAAAGGCGACTAAGGTAAGTTGACCCGCCGTGTGGTATTTGGCTGAGTAGAATAGATCACCCTCATGTCTTACCGAGGTGTCATAAAAGGCGACTAAGGTAAGTTGACTCACCGTGTGGTATCCGGTTAAGTAGAATAGACCACGCTCTTTCTTATCGAGGTGTCGTAAAATACGACTAAGATAAGTTGACGTCAGGCAGGCGGCCAAGGTGTTGTAAAAGGCGACTAAGGTTTGTTGACCCTTCGTGTCGTATACAGCAAACAGACTAAAGTGAAACAGACTATCCTCATTTCTTACCAAGGTATTGTAAAAGGCGATTAAGGTAAGTTGACGTCAGGTAGGTGGGCGGTCGTAAAAATAACTAGTCAAACCATATAAAAACATGTTTACAACATGTTGTGCCGACCCTACTTAGAGTGGGATAAAGGCAGGATGATGATGAGTACCAGATTTACATGCAAGTTCTTGCTTTAGACGGGAGTAAGACGAAAGAATTAATTCCATCTATGCTAAAAATTCTTAGCAAATATTAGTGATATAATAAGGAGTTAAATATAAGCGTGCTAACCCACAGCTGGGCATAGACTGAGGATTTGTTGTCAAACAGTAAAGGCGCTAAAATCGCGGATTATAACCAAATCATTTTCTTATTACTTTACTATAAAATTTTATTGAATGTAACAAAAAGATTTTGCAGTTTCCTGCATACAATTTACGATAAGACGTTTTGAAATCAACGTAATATTTGTTTATATTGTATTCAGAATTACTTCTAACGTAGTTTAAAAATGTTCACTGTTAAGTAAATAGTATTTTGGAAAATATAATTTGACTTTAAATAATGTATTACAATGAATACTTTTAATGTTTTCGTTTCTTTAATAGGTATGTGTAAGTAAGTAGTAAGTAACGGCCTGTTACTATCCCACTGCTGGGCATAGGCCTCTTCTCTCCGTTTTTTTTTTTAGGAGAGAAGGATTGGAGCTAAGACTTACCACGCTGCTCCAATGCGGATTGGTAGGTTACACATATCCCCAGAATTCTCTAGAGATAAGGTTTCCTCACGATGTTTTCCTTCACCGAAAAGCGTGTGATGAATTGCAATTATCAATTAGACACATAAGTTTTACTAGAAAACTCATTGGTGCCTGACGGGGTTTGAACCCTAGACCTCCTCGAAAGAGGCGCACGATGTTACCGCTGGGCTACCACAGCTTATAATAGGTGTGTGTATAAATGGTAAATTTATTTAGTCTTACTCTTTAGTTAGTTAGTAGAAAATTCCCCGCTGTTTGGTATCCGGCTGGGTAGAATAGACCACCCTCATTTCTTACAGAGGTGTCGTAAAAGGCGACTAAGTTAACCCACCGCGTGGTATTCGGCTAAGTAAAATAGACCAACCATATTTCTTACAGAGGTATCGTAAAAGGCGACTATGTTAAATTAACCCGCTGCGTGGTATGTGGCTAAGTAGAATTAGACCACCTTCATTTCTTACCGAGGTGTCGTAAAAGGCAACTAAATTAAATTGACGGCAGGTGGACGTTCATAATATAACTAGCCAAATCATCAAACATGATGTGCCGACCCACTTAGAGTGCGATAAGGGTAAAAGAATGATAATATGTGATTTATTAAAGCTATTTTTTTACCCATACATACTTCGTAATATACCGTACAGTTCACAATATACCAAATTTGGAAATTTCGTGTCCTTACAAGTACAAATGTAATGTTTTTAGCATTTTTAACTGCTGGTGACGCGAATGAATGCGGGTATGTATAAAATATTTAATGGCTGATAAAAGTTTTTTTGTTTTGCGTTGTTAGTATTGTATATACTATATTAAAACATGTATTACATTTATTCTGAAGTATTTGCAGTTGCTTACATTCCATATGTCTAATTAAATTTACAAAATGATTAGTTTAAATAGAATCTTTCTGTTTACAATCACAAAAAATCATTTAAAACAAAATATTTTTTCAAAATTATTAATTGTACCTGATACTAATAATTATATCGAACCACTAGAGTTTCATGTGAGTTTTAAAAATACTTAAAAATTACTACTTTTATTCTACAAAATTCTACTACTTTTGTATGAATACAAAAATTTGCAATAAATAAAATTGCCTGTTTCTATCCCGGTCTGAACACATCTGCATCGGAAAAAACTTTAAAATAATAATGAACCACATATTATAGGCACAGGAAAAATATATGCTTAACTGGAGTTTACACACAAATTGCATCCATTAAAATCTTCTTTAAATAATCTACTTATCTTGAAAACGGCTAACTAAATTTTTTTTTAAACTTTTAACTAAATAACATGTTTACGATTTACTACTAATATTAATGGAATTATTATTTCGTGATAAAAATCACATTTTACAGGTGTAAAACTTTAAGACCCTGTTATAAATATATGTTAGACAAATTACTTCAACCAGACGAGGACCCTTGTATAGAAAATGTTGCCATTGGCGCTAGTACTGTAAGGTTTATTCTTTTTATACATATATTTAGAAAAGAGAAAGAAAAAGTAAAAAACCACATGTATACAGGCGGACTTATCCCTAAGAGTCAACCTTTGAGTAATAGATGGAAAAGGACAAGAATGCATGAAGAACAGGTCATATTAAAAAAAAAAAGTTTATATAAATTATACGTTATAGTTTTCTTTCGCACTGATTGTATGCTGTTAGCCAACTTCCTCCTGTCTATAACCCACTTTAAGTAGGGTCGGCAGAACATGTTATAAACATGTTGTCACATGATTTGCGTATTTTATCGACCGGCCGCCTGCTTGACGTCTTTACCTTAATTATTTTACGTCACCTCGGTGAGAAAGAGGGTAGTATATTCTACCCAGCCGGATAGCACACGGCGGGTCGACTTACCTTAGTCGCCTTTTACGACACCGCGGTAAGAAATGAGGGTGGTCTATTCTACTCAGGCGGATACTATACGGCGGGTCGACTTACCTTAGTCGCCTTGTACGACACCTCGGTAATAAATATTTTGTACATATGTCAAAACCTTGTTTGTGACAAGTGCTCTATGTTTATAAAATACCTTTAGCGTCACCTCGGTAAGAAACGAGGGTGGTCTATTCTATTCAGCTGGATACGACTGAGGTAAGTTGACATCAGGTAGGCGGCCGGTAGTAAAATATGTAGCCAAATCATGTGACAACATGTTTATACATGTTGTGCCGACGGGCAGGAGGATGTTTCCTTTTAATCAAAATAAAGTAACTGATGTTAATAAAGTATATGCATTTCAGGTCACAGTATTTTTGAAAGCCTTAAACGAGTATTGTGGAAGGGTAGTTAAAGTTTATAACAATAGTACCACTTATGAAGGCAAAGCTTTATATGAGGTGTGTAGTGAAACTTTGTTTATTAGTTGTAATAGTAGTCAAATAACAATTACTAGATATTATTATTAGCGCATAACTCTCACAATTAATAATATCTGGGTGACCGAGCTTCGCTCGGTAATTTTTTGCAAAAAAAAACTTTTAAAAAAAGGAAAAACAATTATTTAGTTGGGGATCGAACCTTGGCATTCACATTTCTCGAGGCTGCCCGTTACCCGAATAAGATACGTCGACTTGGCAGCTAATGGCGAAAATTCAATTCAATATAAATGTTAGTGTTTTTTAATGCCCAAAAACAGGGATTTTTTTTACATAAAACCTAGCTAGATCAATTTTTCTCCCCCAAAACCTCCTACATGCTGAATTTCGGAAAAATTGTTGGAGCCGTTTCCGAGATTCAGAATATATATATATATATATATATATATATATATATATATATATATACAAGATTAACTCATTTAAATATAAAGATGAACAATATTTGGTACATGTGGAAAATTGCATTTCCTTGTAAATTCTATATTGTTTTTGAAATTATAAATTACACAAATTTAAATACTTGATTTAATTAAATTTTTAAATAACAATTTTTTCGCTTACTAAATAGCTAAAGGTTTTACTGAAGAAAACAAAACGGTTTTATTTAATAAGATAACCAACACAATTTCCATGAACATTAAAACTAATAATAATAGAAGAAATATATTCTTTTTAATTCTTTGGCTCTGATATATAATACAACGTGCACAATTTTAAAAAACTTTCTGTTTCTGTTCTATATCAGAGAAAAAGCAAATATTTTTATACCAAGTAATAAATAACACCTCAGTACCTATGTGATCGAGCCTTGCTCAGTAATTTTTTTTAAGATATAAATAATACAATTTAAAAAAAAGTTAACTTATTTCGTCCGCTCGTTAACCATTAGGCTATCACAACATTACGCTTGACAGCTAAAATTTTTATTTACTTTCTATTAATAATTTCTTTCCGTGCCCGAAAACAGGGATCAAACGACTTTTTTTTTAAATCTGAATTTCATGAAAATCGTTGGAGCCGTTTCCGAGATTCGGAATATATATGTATACAAGATTAAGTCATTTCATATCAAAGATAATCAGTTTCATCTTTCCAAAAGAAGTATTATTATAGCGATATATGTACAGTTGTCTATTCAAAATGTTAAGAGTATAAATAATTGTCGACTGGCCCGTTGGCGCAGTGGGTAGTGACCCTGCCTTCAGCTCTGCTGGTCGCGGGTTCGATTCCCGCCGAGGGTACAACATTTTCTATAAATGAATTTGTTGATCTTCGAGTCTGAGTGTATATTTGTATTTAAGTATGTATTTAAAAAATATATAAGTATATATTCACCAGTCGTCTGTCACCCATAACAAGTATTAAGTTAATTTATAGAATTAGGCGTTACTTTGCGGAGATCCATAATACAAAAGTAATAATAAAATTATTTTGCTATAATCCGCGATGAAGTAAAATAGAAAATATATATAATGCTAAATGTAGAGTGGACAATCGGTTATCATACCTGATACATGCAGGATTCGCAAAACACATGCACAAACCTCCACCACCGCCACCACAATACACAAGCACTACATACGTTCACTATCACAAACTCAACAATCGTTTCGCCCCGCAACCGAAGCATCATCAGGAGATAGATTCCACGTATGTAGTGCTTGTGTATCGTGGTGGCGGTGGTGGAGGTTTGTGCATGTGTTTTTACGAATCCTGCATATATCAGGTATGATAACCGATTGTCCACTCTACATTTAGCATTATATATATTTTCTATTTTATTTCATCGCGGATTATAGCAAAATAATTTTATTATTACTTTTGAAGTATTAAGTTACTTACTTTGGGGACGGACGACCGTGTGTGTGCCATATATTTATTGTTTAAATAAAAATTGTGGCTATTCTAATTGTTTTATCAATTACAGGTAGTAATTAACAGTTCTAAACCATCCAATAATGAAAATCAGGAAAAGTCGGTTATAGTTTTGGAAGCTGGTCAGGACGCCGGCACTGGAGCGGTCGCGTTTGCTTTATTCGTAATAGAACAACTCGTAGCTTGTGGTGAAAATAAAGAAATGATCCAGAAAGTTCGATGGGTGATTCTACCTTCAACGAATCCTGATGGACAAGAATACTTTAGATCTGTAAGTGATTTATAGAAACAGGCGTTACTTTCCAGAATTCTAGAATACAGAAGTTATGATAGAATTATTTTGCTATAATTCGCTTTTGTCTATACTAATATTATAAAGAGGAAAAATTTGTATGTATGTTTGTAATGATTTCACACAAAAACTACTGGACCGATTTACTGATTAACCGATCTTTACTGAGCAATATAAGCTATATTAAATTTAAAAAATAGGGATCCGTTATAAAAATGTAATAGGCTGTAAAAAATTAGTCATATAAATCTATCATCGCATGCGCTGCGGTAACTATAGATGATATATTTAACAAAAATAAATCTATAAGTAGACATTCCACTGCCATGAGATCGGTATGTACGCGGGTGAACAGAATGTATGTAATGCTAAGTACGTTTTTTTTAAAAGGTTACTTTGCAATTTGGGTTACAAATTTCTAGTAAGCTGGTTAACCCCTGCAGCTAAGCTAAATACTTGTGTTAGGAGTGGGTTCACATCGGTAGTACAATGACCGAGATTCGAACCCACGATCTCTCGATCGCAGGTCCGTTACCCTAAAATTTCCGCTACCACTGCTTCAATGAAACTAGCAATATTCACATACCTTATATATCCAGGACAGCGTTTTGTAATACGTGTGGTGACACCTATCACAAAACGCTGACCACACACACACTCACTACTACAGTCTCTACGTTCATTTTGCCCCGTATCCGAAGCATCATCAAGAGGCTAGGCTCCACGACGAAATCGTAATTCAACCGTGTTGCGCGATGGTACATCATCATCATCCTTCTGCCCTTATCCCACTCAAAGTGGGGTATACGAGAAACTTAACTATTTACATAAATTTCTTCTTTTTTATAGATACGAGAATACTGGAAGAAGAATCTTAGTGGTGACGAGAGAAACTCATTATTTTATGGCGTAGATATAACTAGAAATTTCGATGATTCATGGGGAATGTGTCCCATGGTAACTAATAAATTTTCACAGGATTACCAAGGCTCTGTGGCCGGTTCAGAAAAAGAGACCACATTTATAAGCGACGTGTTGATGAAATACAAATCAACAATAAATACTTACGTTTCCCTAAGAAGCGACGGTCATGCTATACTTTACCCATTAGCTAGTCGAAATGTGACAGTGGCATCAATAAATTATTTGAAAAAAAGAGCCGGTGATATAGCAGCAAAGGTAAATCAGAGAGCTGGTATACAATGGTTTGTTAATCAGAGTATCTTTGATATGAATGGAAAAGGCCATTGCGGGCATAGCGTTGACTATGCGTACAATAAGTTTGATATCACTTACGCATTTGAGATGCGTGTGTTCCCTGAAACAGACAATCGCATTATGTCGAAATTCCAAACCCTACCCAAGGGACATGAAGTGTCGTTGAGAGCGGGATACTTTAGCGGCATCAGGGAACTTTACAATTTGGTAATCAACGACGCTGCTATGAGGTCCAAAAAAAATTAAAACGTTATATAAGATGATTGTATAAGGCATTCAAGTTCAGTTCAGGTCAATATGCGAATGTAAAAATCATATATGATGGTCAAAATTGCTAAACTTCAAATGAAGTGCGAAATGATATAGAATTGGGTCAAAATTATGTACTCAAGCTAGTACCTATTATGATACAATATTTATTTAGTACATAATGGTATATCTACGTTGTAGGAGTCACTTTTCCACTTTTCGGTAGGATGTCGGTCATGCGCGGTGGTGGACGTCCAGCGCGCTTGCGCTAGGGGTGGGGCCCACGTCCGTTCAGCCCGCTAGCACTCTGTAGTCGGCCGTGGTGGCGGCGACGCGTCTTCTCCTAACTCCTCTAGACCTCTGCACTCCTAGTACCGCGATAACTCAGCCGCCACACGCGCTCAAACTGTACCATTATTCTTCGTTTGTTTTTTTCATATTCTATTTTTATTTCGAGTCGCATATTATTTCTAAAGTGATTTGTTTTTCTGTTTTTTAATAAAATAAAAACTAAAAAACTTTTTTGATTGTTTTTTGTATATTTTTTTGTGTTTAAAAAACTCAACTGCTGTCAGGGCGTCGAATGCATCGTCTTTGGTAAGTTTTAGTACGTAGATAATTTCAGAAAGTCCTACAAAGTCTACGAAACGATGAAGAAATAAAACTTCGGGTTCGTTCTCTCGCGCCGGAAAAGGTTTGTAGCGATGGGCGGAAGGCGGTGCCGACGGCAACAGGTTGCAAGGCTTTGCAGGCGTCGGGAAACGGTTTCCGCCCGCGGTATCACGTCATTTTCGTAAATGTTAATAAATTCGAGAGAAAACAGATTTATACGCAAAATTAACGCACGGAGGATTAATTTTTTCATCTTAGAAAATTACATTTTATAGATTTGATGACATAAATAGCGGAAAAAGTAAAATAAAATATTTTCTACCGTTAGAATATAATTTGTCAGCTTGATGACGTAAATAAAATTCTTCTCAATTTACATGAAGTAATTTGTAACTCTTTTCTTCTTAATACTAATTTCATAAGTTTTGTAAACCGTAAAGAATAATTTTATGTGAATCTGCCTAAAACTCTATTGAAAGTTTTAAATCCTACGAAAATAACAGGTTTTTCGGCACGTTCATAAAGATTACATCGTAATAGAAGTAGAAAAATATCCTTCGACTTCGATTATTTAAAAATATAATTAGGTTCGCAAAACTAATCTAGTATGAAAGACCAAGTAAAACGGATATTTAGGCAGTAAAATAAATTAAAAGGTTTTTTTTTATATAAGTTAAAATCGTTATAGGCAATAATTATTAGTGATAAACGATGTTTTCTTTATATAAATTACTTTTTCTTGATTCTAAATGGGTGAAGTTATTTTAGCTTTATCCGCTACGAATAAAGCTATAATTTTTAATTTTTAATTTAAGAACTTAAATTTTTTATATCTTATAGATTCTACGTATCTTATTTTTTTCAATTAACCTTTAATTAACATTATGAATATTACAAGTAACTTAGTGGAATTTTTTTCGTGATGATAACAAAAAAAAGTAAATTGTATGAATATAATAAAAAGGTGTCATACTTTTTAGAAGAAAATTTTTCTAGATATTGTGCGGTATAATTTACGAAGTTAGATAATCCACTCACCTTTTTTTTGAGATTATAGGGGTTCACTATAAAATTAGCGAGTATGAGATGCTATAATTACGTAAATAAAACGTCACAGTATTCTTACTATTTAGTGATAAAGGAGAGGAAACTTAGTACTACTTTTTTTTCATACCAGCACTAACTCTGTAACCTGTAACTCTGTACTATACTCCTTTTCATAACCATTGACAGGATTCGCTTACAACAGGTGTCTCGAAACTTTCATCAATTTGATTTAAAACCTTTAAAACCATTATGTTATCTTTGTAACTGTTGACGTCATCTGAAATAATATAAACTGGAGATGTCATTCTAAAATGATTGCTAAAAATTTTATAGGACAGTTTATAAGTAATTGTGTATATATATATTTTTTGTAATATTTAATCGGTACCGAAGTAGTTACCTAAAAATAATTTTTCTTCGACCTATTCTCGCCTCGCCGGTGAAAAGAGATCTTTATTAAATTTATATAATAATAACCTTTGCTTTTTTGCTCTTAGACAATGGTCTCTTTAGAGCGAACAATGTGGAGCTTTCACCCGCCACTCGTCTACAATGCAGAGTTGCATGTTACACATATTTTATTTATTTGGAAAAATTACAGCACTTAATTATCAACTCATTATTAGTTATATCTTTGAAATTTTGTCATATGCCTGCCTCATCACTGCGGTTTCGTTTATTTTCAATTAATTCTCAAGTTTTTATAGAAAGTTCATGGGTCCCAAAATTTTAGCTCTTGAACTCTCAATGAGGATCACGCGCTTTACCTGTTAGCCCATTATGGCTACAGGCCAATTTATTTTTTTGGTACGGCCAAATTACGACATCCGATATGACTGAGTTGTTTTAACACCAACCTAACTAAATCATCATTCATCATTCTCCTGCCCTTATCTTACTCTAAGTGGAGTCAGCATAACATGTTCAAAATTTGGTGATTTGGCGTGGCATGATTTGGCTAGGTATTTTACAACCGGCTGCCTGCCTCACGTCATCTTGGTTTATTCGCGTTTTACGACACCTCTTTAAAAAAAGAGGGTGGTTTATTCTACTCAGCCGGTTACCAAACGACGGGTCGGACACAAAATATCTCTTTTCAAGAAAGAAAAGATCTTTGACTTTGTCCAGTGATGGGATTGGACTGGCTGTATCTTCACATCATTCTCCTGCCCTTATCCCACTCTAAGTGGGGTCGGCACAATATGTTATAAAAATGTTGTCACATGAATTGGCTAAGTATTTTACGCCGGCTACCTGTCTGACGTCAACTTACCTTAGTCGCCTTTTACGATACCTCTGTAAGAAATGGGGGTGATCTATTGTGCTCAACCGGATACCACACGGCAGGACAACTTACTTAATCGCCTTTTACGACACCTGGGTAAGAAATGAGGGTGATCTATTGTACTCAACCAGAAACCACACGGCGGGTCAACTTACCTTAGTCTCCATTTACGACACCTGGGTAAGAACTGAGGGTGATCTATTCTACACAGCCTATTACCATACGGCGGGTCAACTTACTTGACCGCCTTTTACATCTCTGTAAGAAATGACGGTGACCTATTCTACTCAGCTGGATACCACACGGCAGGTCAACTTACTTAATCGGCTTTTACGACACCTGGGTAAAAAATGAGGGTGGTCTATTCTATTCAGCCGGATACCACAATGCGGCTTAAGTAATATAAGTTAACTTGTCAAAATTCCGAATAGTTGAAGGTAGATGCGATATCTGCGATGTTTATTACAGGTGGTAGGACTAATAACGGCCACTTTCATAACCGAGGCCTGGAGTGGTGATAAGAATATCGTTCCTTATGTTACTACTTACCTTACGTACTTACCTTAGTCTCCTTTTACGTCACCTCGGTAAGAAATGAGAATGATCTATTCTACTCAACTGGATAGCAAACTGCGGCTTAAGTAATATTAGTTATCTTGTCAAAATTCCGAATAGTTGAAGGTAGATGCGATATCTGCGATGTTTATTACAGGTGGTAGGGCCAATAACGGCCACTTTCATAACCGAGGCCTGGAGTGGTGATAAGAATATCGATCGGTACATTATGGAGGCGACGCGCGTCCGCGATAACGTAATGCGGGTGTTTAGCGAGTGCCCACATGTCTGATCATTTGTTTCCACTTTTAATTCAAAATTCCATTCTAAGTTCAAAGTATTCATCTATTCAAGACTTCTATAAACGAATTTAGTAAATAAAATTCATTTTGCTAGGTATTTCTACTATTTTTGTAGGATATGACACATCATCACTGTTTCATTCCCAAAGTTTTATTTTAAGAAGATTTATTTATTTATTAGTTTATTGATTACCAACAAAATACACACTTCACATTAAAATTATACATTGAACAACTTAAAATAAGGAGTATTTTAATTAAAGGTAATAATAACTTTTAAATTAAGTTACGACAACTAAGAGATATAATTTAACTATAGTAATTTTATGTAATCGATAAAGATGGTTGTAATAGTACATTTTAAACTCAGATTCGAAATCTTTAATATTGAAATGAGCTTAATTTTCATGAAATTCAGCATATAGGGCGTTTTATGGGGGTAAAAATCGATCTGTTACTATCCCACTGCTAGGCATAGGCCTCTTCTCTCCGTTATTGGAGAGAAGGATTGGAGCCAAGACCTACCACGCTGCTCCAATGCGGATTGGTAGGTTACACATATCTCCAGAATTCTCTAGAGATATGCAGGTTTCCTCACGATGTTTCCTTCACCGAAAAGCGTGTGATAAATTGCAATTATCAATTAGACACATAAGTTTTAATAGAAAAACTCATTGGTGTCTTGGTGGTTTGAACCCATGATCGTCTCTAGAGATTCACACGGTCGCACCGCTAGGCCATCACAGCATATAAAATCGATCTTGTTAGGTTTAATTAAAAAAAAATATCGTTTTATCCCTATTTTCAGGCAATAAAAAAATGCTAAAATGTAGAATAGAATGTAAATATTTTTTAAATATCATTCGTCATGCTGTGATAGCTTAGTCGGGAACGGGCGGACTAAAGTAGTTAAAATACCCTGGATCAAGCCCCTTATTGCCAACCTTTATTGCTCTTTTATTTTAAAGTAAGGGCACTAGTAATTGACCATGTATTAGTTTACCGTTTTGTATGAAATTTTAAATAATAAGCGTTTTGTTTGGTGTAGCTAATGAAACATTAACAACCAACGATTCTGTGATATATGTCTTCTTCTATATTGCTGGATATGGCTTGCATAGGTTCCTTCTAGAGATTTGCACGTTATACAATTTACTGCTGTACGGTTCTAAAGGTTAACTACGAAGTTTTTGAAGAGTTTCGTCTAACAACGCCGCGTTGGTCGGAGTAACTAACAAATTTTGTATACTTATACAAAGTCGCGTAATATAACGATATGATAATAAGTGATTACCATCAAGCTGTTATAAATACTCTTTAAAAATACGGAGGGACATATGATTTTTTGTATGGACCTCCTATTTATGCAATCCCCTAACTAGCCGGGAAGCAATTAACGCTACAAGATGCAATCTTTTTTTTAGGACCTTTTAACATTAAGACCAACTTCAGTTCACTTCCTTCGAGGATTTTCAATGCTATATGATTTTCTGTTGTACGCCGCCGTGTGGTAGCCGGCGGAATAGAATAGTACCACCCTCATTTCTTAGCGAGGTGTCGTAAAAGGCGACTAAGGTAAGCCGACCCGCCGTGTGGTGTCCGGCTGAGTAGAATAAACCACCTTCATTTCTTACCGAGGTGTCGTAAAAGGCGACTAAGGTAAGTTGACCCACCGTGTGGTATCCGGTTAAGTAGAATAGACCACCCTCTTTATTTCCGAGGTGTCCTTAAATACGACTAAGGTAAGTTGATGTCAGGCAGGCGGCCGGTCGTAAATACGTAGCCAAATCATGTGACAACATTTTTATAACATGTTGTGCCGACCCCACTTAGAGTGGGATAAGAGCAGGAAGATGATGATGATTTTCTGTTCTATGGTTCAAAAGGTTAACTACGTTAGTTAGTTACTAATTTTTTAAGACATGCGTCTAACAACGCTGCGTTAGTCGCTCGGACTGATATTATAGTCGTTGCGTTGTAAATTTATTCCAGCACTTCAATTTATCACCATACAATTATATTTGAATAGATAATTAAAAAGATTTATCTATAGTTTGAGTAGAATTGTATATCAATAAAGTTAAATATCGTAGCTTATAAAAGTACCTAAATATTTGGCATAGATAAATAGATACTCTAAAAATAGGGTAAAGTTATAAATGGGTTTATAGAAAATGATTTCTAAAAGTGGTTATAAGTTAAATAATTGAATATCATCATTATCCTGCCCTTATCTCACTCTAAGTGTTTTAAAAATGTTGTTTTATGATTTGGCTAATTATTTTACGACCGCCGCCTGCCTGACGTCAACTTACCTTAGTCGCCTTTTACGACACCTCGGTAAGAAAAGAGGGTGCCTATTCTACTCAGCCGAATACCATACGGCACAAATTTAATAATTCAATAATAATCACAAAATTTTGCATTTTAAGTGGCGTCTAGAAAGGACTTAAAAGAGCTTAAAAATTACTTTTTCAAATTCAAAATTTTCTTTATTCATGTACTAAACAAGTGCTTTTGAATCGTCAATTCTACTGCTGGTTCGGAAATCTGTTCCTACCAAGAAGAACCAGCAAGAAACTCGGCGGTTTTAATATTAAATTAAAATTATTGTATAAATAAAAACGTGGCACTCAATGCTAAATCAGAAAATTTATTTTCACTGTAAACAAAAGAAAAATTTCTAAAACAAATTTGGGGATTTTGCGGTAAAGTGCAACCGTTGTTCCAGAAGCTTTACGTTAGAGGCTTAACCAGATCTGAAATGCGTTGTCCTTAATCCACTTAAAATAACAGCTAGCGTCTACCGCTGCCGCTCTATTGCTTACCGTCTTTGTATAAATTGATATAAAATCCTTGCGCCAAGGTTTTATGTCAATTTATTATGTTTCTCTAACGTTCCGTCGCGTAAATTGATAAATGCATTTATTTGTTTTACTATTATGTAAGGAACACTTTAGCATTCGAATAAATGAATGAATTAAACATCATGTTTGTTCATGTACATGTTTATTCTAGTTTTGCAGGGGGACTCTTTTGAGAGGTCCCTACCCGGAGGGGGTGTCTCTGGGATCAGAGCGGCTATCGTATTGGCTATCGATGGGGGCAATGTGTACAAAGATACCCTGTCCTTGCCATCAGTACCGTGGTGAAGCACACAGGTCGTTTAAGTCGGTGCGAGTCCGACATAACCGCCGCCTGTCCCCGTCGGTCGGTGGTTCCCATAACGGGTTTTTTTCCTGTATAAAAAAAACTTAATCAGTCAGTCAGTTATCTTACTAAGACACTTTTAGAATAAAAATAAGTATCGGAGCGCTAGCAGCATCATAAGGAGATTAGAAAATACACCACGTCCAAATTATAACAGATTGCGAAAGTAAAGTAACGGCCTTTTACTAACCCTGTGCTGGGCACAGTGCTGGCTAATACGTATTAGGAATATATCCCTGGAATTCTCTAGAAATATGCAGGTTTCCTCACGATGTTTTCCTTCACCGGAAAACATCGATACCTGCATACTATTTGACTAATTTACGAAAGAAGAAAAACTAATTGGTGCCTACCCGGTGTTCGAACCCGTGACACCTCAAAAAAGTCGCATGGTCTCATCACCTGGGCTATCACAGTTTATCACAGCACAAAATATTATAGCTTTTACTGCAATGTATTTAATTGCTCTAAAATTTAAGAAGGCGCCACAAAATATATATCGACAATTAGAGTGCTGTATAAATGAAAGTTTTTGTTTTATTAAGGCCAGTTTTTGTATCGCCATTATTATATGAAGGTGGATTCTATTTTGAAGTTAGCATAAAAGAAGCATTTTCTAGATTTTACTTCTTCTTTCTTTATTTTTGTGGTTTTTTTTTACTCGTGAATTCTATTATCATCCTAATAAAGTAAATACCTGCTGATATTGTGATAGTCTTCGAACTTGTACATGATAGCATGACGAAACGTAACATTTAATAACAAAGTTATTGAAAAAAAAGAGCAACCACCGAGTTTTCTGCTAGTTCTTATGGGTAGGAGCTTTCTTGAACCAGCACTAGAGTTGGCGATTCCAAGCACTTATTTAAAGGTTCACTACTTGAATAATGAGTATTTTCAATTTAAAATAATTTTTAACACAAATTTGAATACTACAATACACGCACACATTTATACTTAAGTACTTTAAAATTTTAAATTAAAAAACTCCATCTCGTGTTTTTTTTATGTCAACTTGAAGCAAATTCCTTCCACATATTTTTTTGTTTTTCATTTTTTTCTTATACAATAATGCGTACACAAAATGTCTATATACAATAAAAATAAGTGAAATATTATATTCAACGTAAATGTGAGAATATTATCTAAAGTAGAAACCGCAACAAATTTTCGCTGTTAAACAACTTTCCACTTGCTTACACCGAAATTGCTTTAATTTGCTAAATAAAGCTCGGCGCATTCTTCAAAAAGGCGGTGTATGGTCGCTACACGAGCAACTTCCCGCGCGGTGTTCATTAGAACTCAGACTTGTATGAATTTTCACCAACTTTCTGTAATGAACACTATAGGAGGCAAGTTTGAGCGCTTCAAAATTTAATACCCCGTTGCGGACATCGTTAGAGCCTGTACACATTAAACAGATTTGTTATTAAACTACCTATTTACAAGCTGTGGTAGCCCAGCGATAATACCGTCCGCCTCTTTCGAGGATGTCTAGGGTTCAAACCCCGGGCAGACACCAATGAGTTTTCTAGTAAAAACTTATGTGTCTAATTGATAATTGCAATTTATCACACGCTTTTCGGTGAAGGAAAACATCGTGAGGAAACCTGAATATCTCTAGAGAATTCTGGGGATATGTGTAACCTACCAATCCGCATTGGAGCAGCGTGGGTAGGTCTTAGCTATAATCCTTCGCTCCAAAAACGGAGAGAAGAGGCCTATGCCCAGCAGTGGGATAGTAACAGGCCGTTACTTACTTTTACCTATTTACACTTTCGATTATCATTTAAGCGGTTAAGTTATTATTGCTGCTAGGAAATCATTTGATGATGTGGATGGATATGTGACTAGAGGGAGGCCTAAAAAGAGATGGTTGGATTGTTTGAAGTATGATATGCATAAAAAAGAAGAAGTACCAGAGTTAACGAATGAAAATATGAGAATAGATTTATAGAATTAGTCGTTACTTTGCGGAGATCCATAATACAAAAGTAATAATAAAATTATTTTGCTATAATCTGCGATGAAGTAACATAGAAATAACATAGAAAATGATACATATGTGGGTCAGACTGGTCGTAATTTTGAAACCCGTTTTAAAGAACATATGGCCGCTTTCAGGAATAATAAAGCCCAAAATTAACATTTCGCTAAACATTTGTTAGAAAGCGGTCATAAAGTTTCTAATGACCATAGTTTCGAAATCTTGCGCACCTGTAACAAAAGTCTTAAATTAAACATCTGGGAGCAACTTAAGCAGATTATGTATACCTCTCATTCTATAGGGTCAGCTCGATTATCGCGCCGTATAAACAGCTCACCAATAAGGCCTCACATGGGCTCTAAACAAGTTGGACTATCTTGGTGGAATAAGACCTGAGTATGGCCGGTTTCTGTACATATATTAAGAATACTAACGATGGCTTAAATTAAAAAACAATATCCTGAAAATTTTGTAACATCAGATTTATTCTAATGTGTTCATGCCTTAACTAAATTCGACGTATGGAACCTGTAACCCGGAGTTAGAAATCCAATATCCGCTCAGTATGGAACTTTCTCTTATGTTTGTTTGAATACTAAACTCTCTTATAATTACTGGTACAAACTGCGGTCAATATGAAACCTTGAAACTAAACCATTGATTTCTCTTTGATACAGATAACTAATAAAACGCGTTCATATTACAACGGCGTATTCCTAAATTAAATAATATCTTGATTCTCTGAACTTGTTAACATTTATTAGGGTAAATATCAGCTCTATTTTTGCTAATTGGTCTGAAATCTGAAGTTATCATGTTTTATTTAATGATTTCAGTATAATACTTATTCCGTTTCATACGCCGTGTGATATCCGGCTGAATAGAATAGTTAGTACCACCCTCATTTCTCACTGAGGTGTCGTAAAAGGCGACTTAGATAAGTTGACTCACTGTGTGGTATCCGGTTAAATAAAATAGACCACCCTCTTTTTTAGTGAGGTGTCGTAAAATACGACTAAGATAAGTTGACGTCAGGCAGGCGGCCGAGCGTAAAATACGTAGCCAAATCATGTGACAACATGTTTATAACATGTTGTGCCGACCCCACTTAGACTGGGCTAAGGGCAGGACGATGATGACATATTCCGTTTTATACAATTCCTCAACGTTCCATACCCACAATAAATGATAGCAGGATGCTGTTTCCATCACACATTTATCTTTTAAGGCAAGGAAAATTTCTAGATGTAAGCAAAATTTCTTACAACGTATTCCTTCATCATAAGCCGTATTATGAATTAAGTAACAATTACACAACAAGTTTTAGAAAGCTCAGTGAAATTGTGATCTTTTGCTAAGAAACACGCGCTTTCAACGTTCAACCATATTGGTTTTTATAAAGGCTAAATAATATCCTAATGAAATCATCCTTGTGGTACTTTCGTAAAAAATATTTTTGAAGGAGAACTGTTAAATAACTGTAAATAAGTTTCGACTACTCAAAAAGGTATTTGTCAAACGGACAGTCTGTAGGGACATAGGAACTTTTAAAAGTTGGATATTTTAAGATGCTATCCACTTCCGGCATAGTCCCAAGGGACATTCAGTTATAGAAAAACTAACATTAAAAGAGTCCAATATTTTGTAATGTTTAACAAACTTGTAAAATAAACTTCTATAATATTTCTATCCCGTTACACAAAAATAAAAGCGAATGTGGATGAATAAATCTTATAAAACTATGTATGTATGCCATCACACTCATTCATTCGTATAAGCACTCACTCACTTCAGTCACTCAGTGCTCTCTCTCTCTCTCACACACACACACACACACATACACACAACACACACAACAAACACATCCACACACAAGACAAACATAATAATTGTTCACGTCTGCACGCACACTCATCCATTACAAACTAAAACGTTTAATATAAGACATTCATTCATCATTTTACATAATAAAATGGAAAAGTATGACATTCTTTTAAGTGTAGAGCATTAATATGAGAGATATTTAAAAGAAGGGAGTCAATAAAGATTTATTATTATTATTAAGGATTCAACGTTACCTAAACTTTTACTACGAAATTTCTGAATATTTTATTTATCTCGGTACTAAAGTGAAAAGCCTTGGACAGAAATATCTATTAAAAAATCCATTTTTTAGTTTAAAAAATTAAAATAGCATTTATTTACAATTAATCGTCTATTCACTTCCTTTTTTGACCTAAATAGCCCCAGTGCCACATATAAACGTAGAACTCATACAAAAGTACCTAACCTTTTAACTTCACCCGTGACGAATAATTTACATCGCTCCGACTGTGATTCGGGTACATTTGTTCAGTGCTCGAATAGGATAACCATGTATTGTAGGATTGTCTTGATAATTTAAAGTGCTTAAAATAACAATGAGCTTTTGTTAAACTAATTTAACAGTATTTATATGATTTATAGAATTAGGCGTTACTTTGCGGAGGTCCATAATATAATGCAGAATTCTGCATGTATCAGGTATGAGAACGAATAGTAGGTACACTCTACTTTTAGCATTACATATATTTTCTTTTATCGCGGATTATAGCAAAATAATATTCTCATTACTTTAGTGTTTATATGGTTAAATACTGCTACACTAAACATTGTCTTTACAAAATAATATACTAAATAAAAAATATTCAAAACATCGTTAATTACCATTTAATGTAATCTATTTGTAATGAATTAATTTTAATTATTCAATATTTTGTCCTCTGTACCAAAAAAAACTATGGTATTTATATTAAAGAAAACTTACTTTACTTTAGATGTTTTGAGGTTGCCTAATTATTACGACGGTTATAAAATATGTATATTCCAAATTTTTTAATATTAGATGTCTCAAAAGGCTCGATATACTAAACGAATACCAAAAGTATGTAATAATGTTTAGTGGTAGGAGCTCAATTAGATAACGGAATTTGTGAAATGGCTTGAACGCTTTCCACTGTCTGTATTTAACAACGGACTCCATTTTTTGTCTGATTATGTTGGCCTTTTCCACAATTTACTCACTAACAGTAGCATTGGCAGCTTTAATGTATTCTAAAATCATTAATTCCTATAAATAATTTAAAATGACATTGCATTGACCCAAATAACAAAGATAGATAAATAATATACAGTTGATGACTCATCGTCTGTATATTATTTATCTATTTTTTGTTAATGATGTATATATCTGTAAGAGTATTTTAAATATATTCGCACCATGTGGTGTCCCGCTGGATAGAATAGACCACCCTCATTCCTTACCGAGGCGTCGTACAAGACGACTAAGTTAAGTTGACCCGCCGTGTGGTCCAGCTATATCAATTGCATTTATCAATTAAACACAAATTTTAACAGAAAATCTCATTGGTGTCTGCCTGGGTTGAACCCGTGACCTCCTCGAAAGAGTCGCACGGTGTTACCGCTGGGCCCCTTCCGTCGTCGTATTGACTAGTCAAAGTCATACCACTAGCCCTCCACTACAAGTCGCCCTAAGGCGTGGTCCGGCCTCACAGGAAGCACCCTTAGGACGACGTTCCCCCGACGCTAGGAGAGCTTCTGCGCTCTACTCTCCGCATTTCGCAACTTCGGCGATGCTTCTGCGCTTGCCCGTCCCACCCGGTGACGCTGTAAAAGCCGTTAGGGCTAACAGCATATAGTCAATTCGAAAAAAAATAACTGCTGGGCTACCACAGCTTTTTTATTATTTTAATACACTACAGACAAATTGATGGTTACTCTAGTCGGACATATGGAAGGCTACAATTTGCACCGGACGCTCCAAAACGGCCGCCATGCCCTGCACGTGCATTTAACAGCGGGCTGCGTTTTATTCGCAACCTATGGGCCCATTTGGCTCATGTAGGCTCATCTGCAATTGTGTACGACTTAAGCTGCTGGCCACATTTAGTTCAACTGTATGCACAAATTTAATCTATATATATAAAAGAAAGTTGGTCTAAGTTACACTATTTATAACTCGAGAACGGATGAACCAATTCGGCTGAAAGTTGGTGGAGAGGTTGCTTAGAACCAGGAGACGGACATAGGATACTTTTTATCCCGTTCGACCGCATTTATTTTATCCCGTCAAGTCACTATAAAACATAGTATAACAAAAACGACTATGACATGGAATGACAAAACATAAATTACAGCTATACGTAATTTTGTCTTTGGTTAAGTATGGTAAAAAATTTGACAATTATCAAAATAACAGCTAAACTTCACTACATAGTATAAAATGAGTCGCTTTCTCTGTCTGCGTCCCTATATCCCTATGTATGCTTTAATCTTTAAAACTACGCAACAAATTTTGATGGGGTTTTTTTAATAGATAGAGTGATTGAAGAGTAAGGTTTATATGTATAATAACATTCAATATGGAGTAGAGAAATACTGTGATTTTCACTGAGTGACATAGGCTATAAGCTTTATACCCGTGCGAAGCTGGGGCGGGACTCCTAGTTATGTATAAAAAAATTAAATGATGTTCATTTGTCTCGCTAGAACTCGCAAAACAGCCGATATAAACAGTTTATACAATTACACTATAACATTTAAACTGTAAAAAAATATTTTTAATGATATTTATTAATTATTTATTCGCCGTGTGGTATCCGGCTGAATAGAATAGTACCACCCTCTTTTCTTACCGAGGTGTCGTAAAAGGCGACTAAGGTAAGGCGACCCGCTGTGTGGTATCCGGCTGAGTAGAATAGACCACCCTCATTTCTTACCGAGGTATCGTAAAATACGACTGAGGTAGGTTGATATCAGGCAGGCGGCCGGTCGTAAAAACGCAGCAAAATCATGTGACAACATGTTTATAACATGTTGTGTCGACCCCACTTAGAGTGGGATAAGGGCAGGAAGATGATGATGACATTTTTAAAGAAATTTCAATTTCAAGATCGATAATTGCGCTGAATTTTATATTTTAAACACAAAAATATACCGCTTTTTTCAAGTCATACCTCAAGCTTTTTGCATATTGGCGTCAAAAAGATCGGGTCGTTCGATCATAATACTCGTATATGGTATATTGTTCCTGAAACCTGTACCTATTGATTTCCCTTTATGAGAAAATAATAGAACGGCAGACTAATTTACTCTCATCGCGATCGAGACGTATCGCGTCACAACTCAAACAAACACTCCACGTAAGTGAATAAATACGTAACTCGACACACCTTTCTATATCTCCTACATACCACGGGGTAACGTGCATACAGGGTACACTTACCCTCAGCACAAAGTTTACCCGCTCGGGGTAATATTTGCCTCACTTAGGAGAACGTTTATACAATTGGGGAAAACTCGGCAAACTCAATCAATCATCGACCGAGGCTCGAAGGCCGGACGATGATCGTGTTTTGTGAACTCTTTCATTTATCTAATGAGTTCCACGCCCTGTATTGGTAATTATGTTTGCTTGCCGCGCTATCGACAAGTCTTGATGAATTAATCACATGAAAGTTGTTTATATAATCATTGGCGATACTTCATGATGAAAAGGTGATTATTTTTCTTCTTCAAATAGATGTCCTCTGGTAGACGTAACTTTTTTATAGGATCTTCAAGCAAGGCCATCATACTCCTACCCTTATCCCACTCTAAGTGGGGCCGGCACAACATGTTATAAACATGCTGTCACATGATTTGGCTGCGTTTTTACGACCGGCCGCCTGCCTGACGTCAACTTACCTTAGTCATATTTTACGACATCTCGGTAAGAAAGAGGGTGGTCTATTCTACTAAACCGGATACCACATGGCGGGTCGACTTATCTTAGTCGCCTTTTACGACACCTCGGTAAGAAATGAGGGTGGTACTATTCTATTCAACCGGATAACACATGGCGTATCTGGCTGAACGAGCTCGGTAATTTTTTTAAAGATACAAAAAATGCAATAAAAACGCCGGGTGTTATGTGGGAATCGAACCTAAGTGCCCAACCTTTTTTAGCCTGCTCGTTACCATTGGGCTGTCACAGCTTTGCGTTTGACAGCGCAAATTATGAGTTGCTACCTATTTCTATTTTTTCTAGTTTTTTTAGTGCCCGAATACAGGGATAATACGAGTTTTTTTAAATAAAACCTAGGCCTAGATCGATTTTTCACCCCCAAAACCCCCTACATGCGGAATTTCAGGAAAATCTTTGGAGCCGTTTCCGATATTCCGTATAAGATAAATCAATATATGGGACACTTACACACACGGTCGTCCCAAAAGTAACTTAATACTTGCGTTATGGGTTACAGACTGACTGGTAAATATAAACATATATAATTTTAAATACATACTTAAATACACGCAGGCTTTAAAAACTAACAAATGTTTATAGGAAATGCTGGCCTTTGGCGGGACTAAATCTTAATCTTATTTTGCAATCTAAATCTTATGTCAATGTAAAACTTAAAAAGAAGCCAACATCGCCCTTCGCCCGCAAACCGTTTAATGAAACAAAGGACAACTATTCCCACCATATCGGTTGTTATTGCCTTTCTATGGAATTTAATTCGAGAAGTTACAATACAGCGAGAGTTGTCGACCCCTTTCACTATAATACTTCAAAGGGTTCAAGGGACCGATATTTAATAATAAATTTATATTTACCGTAAAAGTTCTGTACCGAAAAAGTTTTGGACAAACCGGTACTGTTATTTTTGTTTCTCTTTATGGAACATAATAAAATAAAATTATACATAGTTAAAAAAAACTCAAAAACTTATAGTACATTTAATTAAAAAGTAAAAAATACTAAAATCGTCTCTAAGATTTTTACTAACAATAATGAATGTAACGGCAGGAATTAAAAATATTTTTTATTGTTACAAATATTACACAAATTAATATTACAAATATTAAATATTTATCAACAAAGTAAACAAAAAAATAAATTTTAAAATATAAATATCGGCATCCACAGAGAGCGGAAATAGGAACCAAGCGCCGCCGGGTCTATAGAAGGAGATATAAACGAACAAGTATGGCGCATGAAACCATTTTGAAAAATTAAATAAATATAAGTTTAACTTACGTACCTAGAAAAAATAATATTTATATTGAAAGAAACAGTAATTAAATAGCCACAGTAATAAAAAGCATTAAGCATACCTATCGTTTCTTTACAGGTAAGATTTTATTATAACCAACTTATATGTTTCCTTGGAACAAACTATCCTACTAATATTATAAATGCGAACGTTTGGGAGTATGGATGTATGTTTGTCACTCTTCTACAGCGAATCCGCTGAACAAAAAACGATGAAATTTGGTACAATTATTCCTTATAATGTGAGTAGAGTGTACTGACAGATCTGTAAAGTTTACATTTCAAAATAAATCAATATTAAAAATGATAATTATTTTAAGGCATTAATATTTTTTTTATGATCATAACAATAAACGAAATAAAAAAATAACCGGATATATACTCGACCTCAGATGCCCTACTAATTATAATACAAAAAACATGACCATATTTGTTGCTAAACACAATTCAAATTAATTTATTAAAAAGCACAAAAAGGTAAAAGAAAATAATATTATTAAATTTCAGCATCAAATCATATTTCCGTAAAAAAATCTGCAGTTCGATTCCAAAGAGAATTTACGTCATACGTTCTAGATGGCGCTAGTAGAACATTAAATAACGCTATCGTTTGGCTTTTGTTAGAATATAAGGTTCGCCGTGTACAAATTACTTTGTGGACTATAAATCCGTTTTCATACAAACAAAATAATATTTGATCACTGTTTAGCAGAAACATGCTAAAAGACGAACGAGCAAGTTCTAACTTCTAGGCGTATTTTGGTACATAATCGTCATGCGTAGTAATAGTATTGTAAAAATTAAAAATCTATATACTTTTTTGGTCCCTACTCCCTATCCGTGAGTAATAATGCAACATTTTTGAAAGGTATTTATACCGTATAAATTTTTATATTTTAATCAGGTAAGTTTTCGAAATAACTATATCTTATATGTATTATAAATATGCTGTTCCTTGACACACAAAAAAAATCCAAACGAAGTTCATCGATAATCAACATATTTCATTTTATTTTAAAAATGATGATGAAATGTGCAATCGTAAGTAGCCACGGAAAGCAATTTGATGAGCGAGCGGCAGATAGTGTTCCAAATGAGTGTGAGCGAGACAACATTAGTTCAGTTGACGTCACTTCTATAGATTCTGTACAGCTAACAAACTACGGAAAATATGTGACTTGGTTCCCGTAGTTGTAGGAGTGATTCTTTCGAAGTTCGAACTAATTCGGTCGCGAACGACACAAGACTATTACGTGGCAAATTCTACGAACTTAGACCATCGATCTTTGTGGTAATCTAGTAATGAAAATATCGCACCCAACTACAATGGTCTATTTATTTATTCATCTTTCCTTGAATATGTTAGCCAGCTATACTTCCGCTCGAAGGGTGATAACAGACTTAAATCTCCACATAGGTAGTCGTACAAAATTATATGTTTCATTTATATTGCCTGATATTCGTCACTCTGCATCACCTTCTATTTCTTTATATAGGTAAACTAAAAAAGTCATTTAGTAGTATGTTATATTGTTAGTATGTGCATAAACCAATTGACCTCCACTCTCACATTAAGATTCTCACATCTAAGGTTGTCTGTAAGAGTACTTACTGAATTTGTACTTAGCGAAAAAACCGCTTTTGTACATTTCTTTATTTTAGCATAAGTAAATGTAATTTCCTTTTTTTAATGTGCAATAAAGAAATAAATAATATCATCATTCTCCTACCCTTATCCTTCTCTCCTATCCTTCTCTTACCCTAAGTGGGATCGGCACAACATGTTTAATATATATTGTTACATGCTTTGGCTAGTTATTTTACGACCGTCCGCCTACCTGACGTCAATTTACCTTAGTCGCCTTTTACGACACCTCGAAATGAGGGTAATCTATTCTACTCAGCCGGATACCTCACGGCGGAGAGAGTTAAAAAATTATAATTATTATTATTATTATACTTATTTTAATTATTTTGTTTTTTATCGTAAGAAATATTTAAAATGTGAAGAGTTAGGTTAAAGAAAAATAAATGTTAGAATAATATTAATATCGCAGGCGTCAAAACAAAGGGACGTATCCGTTTACGGTGAAAGATCAATAACAAAATCGAAAAACAAAAATCGCATTTTGTTGATACGTGTCTATGATTTCCATACACGTTAGTCTGAGCACCTCAAATACCACATCAAACACAAACACTAAGCCTTTTGCTGCATATTAAATGTAGAGACGAACAAAATTGCCAACGCTAACAGAACACGTCTGAGCACATGAAGTATTTATTATTTATTTGGGAATTCACCGCGCGCCGACACGCCAGAATTATGGAAAAATAACTCATATCCGACGGACGACATATCGACTGGCGGCTAGGGTTATCAAACCTACAGAAATAAGATAGAGTTCTTAAATATGCCAGCTATATATAAAAAAGTAAAGTAAAGTAGCGGCCTGTTATTATCCCACTGCTGGGAATAGGCCTCTTCTCTCCGTTATAAGAGAGAAGGATTGGAGCTAAGACCTACCACGCTGCTCCAATGCGGATTGGTAGGTTACACATATCTCCAGAATTCTCTAGAGATATGCAGGTTTCCTCACGATGTTTTCCTTCACCGAAAAGCGTGTGATGAATTGCAATTATCAATTAGACACATAAGGTTTTTTTTAATAGAAAAACTCATTGGTGTCTGCCCCATGAACCCATGATCGTCTCTAGAGATTCACACGGTCGCACCGCTAGGCCATCACAGCTATATATGCAAAGTACTATCTTAAGTTATGATAGCTTAGATCAATAATAGATAAATCGCTTTGCGATTTTGTCGTGGAGTTATCTGTTGATAATGTTTCGTTTGCGGGGCGAAACGATTGTTGAGTTTGTTATAGTGAACGTATGTAAGGCTTGTGTATTGTTTTTACGAATCCTGCATGTGTCAGGTACGAAATCGGATAGTCGACTCTACATTTAGTATTATATATATTTTCTATTCACTTAATCCCAGATTGTAGCAAATTAATTTTATTATTAATTTTGTAATGTGGATCTTCGTAAAGTAACGGCTAATTCTATAAATTATTTATTAATAGATTTTACGAATGTGATTTTATCTAGATAGGTAAGGTTTAAATGTTTGAACAATATAGGATTTAGTGCGTCAACTGACATGCTGTTATCTACAAATATTACTTATGATACTCATAGTTAATTTTGCTATTCGCTTCTATATTAAATCCTGACATTTCTCTTTCCAAATACAATTTTATTGAGTATAAACATGCGATATATTTTTTAAAGGATACTTTGCGTCTGTTTCAATCGATGTTCATGAACTACAAGTAAAACGTCACTTAAAAAGCCGCCATCCACGATTTATGCGGCTTGGATTCAACTGTTCCATTTAGTTTTCTTGAGGTCTTACTTCAATCTTGTGGGGTCAACAAAAGCTATATTTTCGAATGCAGGCTCGACTCCAGCATCTCAAGAACTCAACCTCCTTTAATTCTGCGTGCATTGCTAAGCCAGTTTCACGATTAGACTTTATCTAATACTTACTACTACATCGTTTCTCATTTGACCAAGTAGGAATTATCTGAGCACAGCTCGGCCCTCGGCCGCTAAATAACTGAGTTTTCTTACGATAAAAATAGCCAGATTTCGTATAATTAAATATTATATCAATAATGAGTTTTGGTCTTAGGCACTGGAATATCAAAACATAAATGAAAATGATTTTATCCAAGAGCGGTAACCCTAAATAAAAATGCGGCGTCCCTCAAGGAATTGCACCAATGCTTGTTGCTTCCGATAGTTTTAGGTTAGGATATTACATGTCACTCGTAAAGTTGTGACGCGGATAAGAGTTGGAGACGAATTTATACCTTTTTTATTACAGAGAAAAGTTCATAGCTTTATTGACATTCTTACTTTAGTCAGTCAGTACAAACCGCTCGCTGTATATTTTAGAAAAGGATAGAAGCTTGCGGCTCCTGCTTTGCGCTTTGCAAAAGTACGTAAATCGTTTGTGGGTCTGGGTATAAGATTCTATAATAAAATTCCGCAATCTATTTTAGCTTTGCCATTACAGCAGTTTAAATAAAGAGGCTGATTCAGAAAGCCTACTATACTGTTGAGGATTAATTAGCAGATAAGAATATGGGGATATAGCTCGCTTAGACCCTGTACAAGACTAAGAGGTAATGACTAAATGTAACTAGTAATAAGAATTATATTTTTAAAACAGCAACAGCCGAGTTTCTTGCTGGCTCTGCTCGGTAGGACCAGTTTCCGAACAACCAGTAGAGTTGAAGATTCAAAAGCACTTGTTTACAAGTTTATTTGAATAAAGAAAATTTTGAATTTGAATTTTATATTTGATTGTTTAGTAGCAGAAATGTCAATACGACATTGGTGTTTCTGGTAAAGTAGATACTCGCCTTAATTGACCCCGCCATTTCTGTATGTCGAGTGACTTGATGATTTAATTAAGTCCTTATATATAGGACTATTTATTTATTTCTGTATGATAGTTCTATGCTAGTTGTTTTTGTTGAGAGAAACCATTGATTCTTGCCAGTTCTTCGCTATAGTATGGGCAATATGAACTGGTGGGAGAATCGATCTGACAATTTATTCCAAATCAAATAAGAGTATAGCGGCAATATCTTTCAGTACCATGGTATTTTAATAAAATTTTAACTGATAATCTAGCTTAGCGTAAGCCAGGCTCAGTCTACATATTTTCTCTATATGTCGGATCAAAATATGTACCAAGTGAACTCCATAAATATAAATAATAAGTATTTTATGTGAGTAAACGTCAAAAGGTTTTTGCTCAAGTATAGTAAAAGTAACGGCCTCTTATCCCACTGGAAGGCATTGGAACTAAGACCTACCACGCTGCTCAAATGCGGATTGGTAGGTTACACATATCCCCAGAATTCTCTAGAGATATGTAGGTGTCTTCGCGATGTTTTCCATCACCGAAAAATGTCCAAATACCAATTATTATTTTTTATTTTTTTACAACAAAAATGTACAAGTTATATCTATCTTAAATTACTTACACGCTGAGACTATACAAATCATGCCCACGTGGAATTATCCCAAGAATGCTGGCAGCGTTTCCGCGCTGAATCGCTAAGCTGATTCTTTGTGCGAAAAAGGAGCCAGCCCTCTTGTTTTAACACCCCGTTAATTGCCTCTTCAGGTGACAAATAACCGGGGTGTTAAAACGGATAAATAAATTTCCGCACTTTAATTACATACAAGTTTAACCGAAAACTTATTAGTCTGCCTGGGATTTTAACTCGTGACCTTCTCGAAAAAGTCGCTCGGCCTCACCGCTGGTCTATCACAGCTTTTTGCTCAAGTATATCGAAATTTCGAAGTTTGAAACGCACCATATACAGACGCTTTGTTTAGCTAAAAATCATAAAAGCAATCAGAGTAGCAACAATGGCAATACAGACTCCCGTTTATTATCCTCCCCCATAAGAAAGACTACTTTACGAAACGATTTCAATAACAGACGAGTTCATTGAATAGAGTTACCTCATAACGTTTTTATTGAACAATAAGAGTTTTTCAGACAGGGGAGCGTAAAAGCTGATATTGGTTACGTTTATTCGGTGTCTGGTTGGTTTCGCGGAATATTTCGTCTTGTAAACCGATGGGTTTCCAACCCCTGCACGTAAAACAATACGAGGAAAGAAATGATGGCCCGCCATGTTTGTTTAACTCGTCCTTAGATATGCAATATCTTAGAGAAATATAGATTAGAAATATTAGAAATATAGATATTTATTTATCATCAAGGTGTTTTACGTTGATAAAAAAAGGTTCCCAGCCAAAACTAAGAAATTTTCTGTTAATGTTTAGTTTTCATTTGAGTCGCAAATAACACATTTTTGAATACACTGACGATATTACTCAGAGAACATAAATTGTTTGTCTATAGGATAGTGCTGAAAAAAAATTGATTTAGATAATATAAAGGCGTTTATTATCTCTGACGGATTCTGCTAATAATTAAAACACGATAAAAAGAATTCGAGCTTAATATTAGAAATTTGTTCGGTCGAAAAGATTTTTGCACTATGAATCCCATTTTAATTAAAATATAACCGTTCTGGTAGCTTATTATTTAAAAAAAAATAACAAAAAATTTAAGTTCCCTTTGCACTAATATTATTATTATTATGATCCTTATGATCCTTATGATCATCTTCCTGATCTTATCCCACTCTAGGTGGGGTTGGCACATCTTATAAACGTGTTGTCGCATGATACGGCTAGGAATTTTACAACCGGCCGCGTGCCTTACGTCAGCTTACCTTAGTCGCCTTTTAGACACCTCGATAAGAAAGAGTGTGTCTATTCAGCCGGATACCACACAGCGTATTATTTTTATTCTGTAATATTAAATTATAATTAATAGGTGACTAAAATTAAAAATCAGCACTTTGTAGTGCTGATTTTTAATTGCAAAGTCGTAACACTTTTCTGATCTTGTGAAAACTGTACAGATCAGTACTAGTATAAGTACCAACAGTGAGTTCAGATAAAGATAATCAAATAATGAAAAATTACAGTTTACGATAAAATCAAAACACAATCTTCAAATAACAGCAAATTCACGTTTAAGAACGTATAAAAAACTTTTTAATCGTGTCGTTCACAAACAACTCATTAAGCATTTAAGCTTTAATTCCGTCTACAAAGTGTTAACCATAAAAGGCTCCCTAAAAATGGCGTATAAACTTTTATACGTCAGATTAGAGACGTGGTACTATCGAGCAGTAAAGTCGAGATAAACAGAGTCTGTAACGCGTATAGACAGCCAGTAAACTATTTTTCATGTCAGCAAAAGAGCGCTTACTTACAGCGGTTTTATGATTTTCACGTTTCCCCCAACCACTATAAAACAGCTGAGTTCAGGTGATAAAGCCTTGAGGTTTGTAAATTCCCACTGCATTTTAAAGAGTGCTCCCTTGAATTATTTCACGGCTTTTAAACTCGCAATGCAAGTGCGGATTGCCGTTTCAGCTTTTACGACTTGTATTCACTTTACTGGATGCAGAGTCCAGAAGTCTTAAGGAGGTTAAGAGTTCATATCATACTATATTATTATTTCTTTAACTATTATCTTTGTAGACTTTTTAGAGTTATTACTTACATTCTCCTGCCCTTATGTGATGACAACATGTTGTCAAATGTTTTGGCTACTTATTTACTTACTTATACGATCGGCTGCCTGCCTGACATCAACTTATGTTAGTCGCCTTTTACGACACCTCGGTAAGATATGAGTGTTGTGGTCAATGACTTCCGCATTGTATTTTATAGCAACACAGTAAAAAAAACAAGCTTTATTTAATTAAAATGGTGGCAACACTGTGCCGTTGTTGTTTCCGACAGAGTCCTCTTGATGAAACGTTTCAGTGAAATTCAGTCTTTGTTCGTCATTCAAGAGAAGTGTATCTCGGAACGGGAATTGTGGTATTTCTATTATATCGTGTTCTTGTTGAAAGAGTGCGCTAACAGGGTGGTCTATCTTCTCAGCCGGATACTACACGGGTCAACTTATTTACAAAAGGTGATTTTTGCTAAAATAGAAACTAATGAAAATTACTTTAGTGTACGACTAACTACGGCACAGTAACTTACATATATCATCTCAATTCGGGACCCCAATTTGACAACTATAATACATCAAAATAGATTTTCATGCTTGTTGACTTTGTTCTCAAGTAGTTCATTTTATTGTAAGTAAGGGGTAACCGGTATGATATGGGAGTAAGTTTTCCTCGGTTTACTAAAAAGAGGGTAAGATATGAATTGTCCCTAAACACTAGAACATAAGATCGTGATCTTTTGTGAAAGTAAGAATGCTACGAGAGGGTTTTTACTATAAAAGATATAATTGGGTACTTTGCAAGGGAAATGAAAAAGGTTTATATTAAAAATAATTAAGGTCACATAAGTACATGTATTGTTATTTCGGCACTCCAGTTGTTGCGTGTGTTTGCGCCAATCATAGACATACAAATTCCGTTCCGCAATCCATACTAGACCAGTCTACAGAAAGGTTTAAATTAAGTATAAGAGATATGCTTATACGTAAAGCATATTACAAAATTGATATTTGGATGATCCTTTCAGCTTCATACAAGACTGCGGTTTAATGTAAAATTGAAAATGTTTAAAAGATTGACCACTGAGTTTCTTTCTGGTTCTTCTCGATAAGAGCAACATTCCGAACCAGTTGTAGGTAGCTTCATTAATCATATTGATCCTTGACGATTCAAAAGTGCTTGAGAGAGCTTATTTAAATAAAGATTATTTGGATTTAGTAGAATTGATTTGATAGAAATAAATATACCTATATTATACATTATTCTCCTGCCACACCCCACTTTAAGTGGGGTTGTCACAACATCTTTTAAACATGTTGTTACATGATTTAGCTAGGTATTTTACGAGCGGCCGCGTGCCTGACGTGAACTTACCTAAGTCGCTTTTTACGACACCTCGGTAAGAAAGGAAGACCCTTTCTAGTAGAGTAGAATACTAATCCGAAGACCACACATGTATGTATGTAAATATTATACATGCATTTTCTTGATGGTCTACAAATAAATAAATGAATAATTACAGTGTATCTTAATTATGTAAAATCATGTGGACCTGTTTTATACTATAAGTAATTGCAAATTAAAAATAAAAGTACCAATGTTAACATATATTTCTGGACAGTGCTGTAAACAGTATTTATATAGTAAAATATCTGTTTCAAAATATAGCTATACGGAATAAAATATCGTTTTATGTCATAGTTTACTTGTAAGGCTAACTTAATTTTATTTCGAGATACATTTTTACGGACGCCTGAGAGGGAATTAAAGATTGTCAACAGATTTATTATTCGCTCCAGTGAACTTGACGCCGTCTCCTTTGGGACCGGGCTCAATTATACATATATTGCTGTTTTACTTGGCGAAATGTATAATTACATGGTGAAATATTAAATCTCATAAAACCTCTGAAAGACATTCATCATCTTCCTACCCTTATCCCACTCTAAGTGGGGTCGGCACATTATATTATAGACATGTTGTCATATGATTTGGCTTCGTATTTTACGACCGGCCGCCTGCCTGACGTCAACTTATCTTAGTCGCATTTTACGACACCTCGATAAGAAAGAGGGTGGTCTATTCTACTTAACCGGATACCACACGGTGAGTCAACTTACCTTAGTCGCCTTTTACGACACCTCGGTAAGAAATGAGGGTGGTCTATTCTACTCAGCCGGATACCACACGGCGGGTCGACTTACCTTAGTCGCCTTTTACGACACCTCGGTAAGAAAAGAGGGTGGTACTATTCTATTCAGCCGGATACCACACGGCGTACCTCTGAAAGACATTATTATATTTATTGACTTGAAATATTTACAAAATTAGGTACAATTTCCTTATATAACTTATATAATTACTATTAATCGAGGAGTAATTTGTAAAGGATTTGTCAACATTTTTTATTAGGGAATTCCTGTGTATAAGAACTGACTATATAAATTATATAACGATTATTCAATTTACTATACTTTAAAGTGTAAGGAACCTCCAGTTATAAAATCCTAGTACTATTGTCACTTATTTTCTTTTGTGTTGAATTTTTGTGTGTATTTTATTTCCTTCTTCTTTGTCTTACTTTTGTTTTATGCATAAGTATGGCAACATTTAAAATCGTAGCCGCTTGTTACTATCCCACAGCTAGGTGAAGGCCTCCCTTCTCCTTTTTGGAGCGAGGGGTTGGAGCTAAGACCTACCAAGCTGCTCCAATGTGGGTTGGTAGGTTACATGTATTCAAAGATATCTCTAGATATATCCAGGTTGCCTCTGATGTTTTACGTCACCAAAAAGCGTGTGATAAATTACAAAAATCAATTACACACATAAACAGAAAAACTCAGAAACAGTTGCACACAGTTGCAAACAGAAAGGTTTGAATCCGAGAACCTCTCGAAACAGTTGCACGGTCTCACCGCTGGGCTATCACAGCCTTTTAAGTTTCAATTACCATTAATATAATAGCTGTGGTAGCCCAGCGGTTACACCGTGCGACTCTTACGAGGAGGTCACGGGTTCAAACCCGGGCAGACACCAATGAGTTTTTCTGTTAAAACTTACGTGTCTAATTAATAATTGCAATTTATCACAAGATTTTCGGTGAAGGAAAACATCGTGAGGAAACCTGCATATCTTTAGAGAATTCAGGAGATATGTGTAACCTACCAATCCGCATTGGAGCAGCGTGGTAGGTCTTAGCTCCAATCCTTATATCCAAAGACGGAGAGAAGAGGCCTATTCCCAGCAGTGGGAGAGTAACAGGCCGCTACTTACTTACTTAATCTAATAGAAAAAAAATTAATGGTAAAAATACATATTTCAATATAGGTCGAACCATTCTAGTTTCAACTCTTGTATCACTAATAGGGTATTATGAACTTTTGCCAAGAACTCTAGAGGAGGGTCCTCGAAGTGCGGGATGAGGGGGGGCGGTAAGGTATTCGAGTCATCTCGATAGGGCGAGATTACAGATGGCAAGATAAACCCTGAATTAGATACGAATTTCGTATGAAGTAAAGATATTAAGCGCCTTGTATAGATTCGCTTTGTGAATCAAATATTAGATTTGTTTTGCAATAACCTCTTGAGGAGGCATTATGGGTTTAGCTTTTAGCTGCAGATTTAATACGATTTCGGAGTCACGTCTTAAATATGATAAATAAATGTGGAAGAAATTATACTAAATACATCACAATAGTTTATTACCTTTATATTATTTTAAAGCTATTAGTTTTTAGTAGGTATACTATTATTTTTAAAAATATAGAAAAAATTACAATTTGTTAATAATTAGGTACCGAAAACTTAATTACTTTGTTAGATATGAGGTATTGTTTCGTCAACAATTCATTTCCTTATATAATTTATGACACTAATTTGCAATGATGATGCAATAAAAATGATTATTTTTTACTTTATACAGGAAATCAAGTTACTACCGTGTGGTATCCGGCTGCGTAGAATAGACCAATCTCATTTCTTACCGAGGTATCGTAAAAGGCGACTAAGATAGGTTGACGTCAGGTAAGCGACCGGTCGCGACATAAGTAGCCAAAACAGATAACAACGTGTTTAAAACATATTATAATAAAAATAAAATAGCCTATGTTACATTATTATCCCCTATCATCTTCCCGAAAATCGCATTTATAAATAAATTAGGATAAATAAGAAAATAATATACTTATTATTAACCTATATTTTTAACATCAAACTATAAAAATCGAAAGGCTAAGCGCGATACAGCAATTACTCCGCAATATACTCGGCTTTAACGGAGACAAGCGCTGCCGGAAGCGAAGTTAGGGTTGGCACTTCCTCATTACGATATTTCCATGGTAGAAAATAGAACATAACATAACAATATAGAACTATTTCGAATAGGCAAGTATCATCCTTATCCCTTATCCCACTCTAAGTGGGGTCGACACAACAGGCTATAAACGCATGTTGTCATGTGATTTTTCTATGTATTTTACAACCTGCCACCTGCCTGACGTCATTTTACCTTAGTCGTCTTTTACGATATTTCGGTAAAAAATGAGGGTGGTTTATTCTACTCACCCAGATATCACACGGCGGGTTAACTTACCTTAGTCACCTTTTACGAGACGTCGTTAAGGTGGTCTATTCTACACAGCTGGATACCACACCCCTATAATAAGGCAAGGATACTGTTAATTTTAAAGTTTAAAGTAACAGCACTTCCATTTCGATTGTTATAAGCTGAGCGTAAGCTTAAATAAGCGTAAGAGAATATAATAATTATATACTCGTAACAATCGGATTTTTTAAAATGCGAACGCTAATCAGTTTCTTTCTCTTTTACATCCAAATGTATCAATGAGATTTTAGTTATATACAGTTTACAGGAGATTGTCATAGGAATTTTATTTCAATTATGTACTGTTTCTTCCAGTTTCCGAAGTAGAAACAGATTTTTTTATCCAATATATAAGCCTGGTTTGAAAGTCTCGGTTGTACCAAATTACAATAAAGTCAATTTTAATTTTTATGTTATTTCTTAACCGTACTTTTCTCAGCGCTATATAAATGCTTCTGCCATCGCCCATCTTATCGGAAACAGTAAAAATCAGCTAGCAAACGCAGCAGATGTCAATGATCAAAAAAATAGCACTAAGAGCCAAACTTTTGTTGCCAGCCCTACTCTAAACAAAAACATCCCGCAGGCTCTTCTTAAATCTCAATTAAGGTACAAAACCCTGTCCCGGCGCACGTACACTGAATTAAATTAATGGCTTCACATATTGCAACTGTGGCTTCCCCTGAATTAATTGCTTCTTTTTTCGTTCTTTTGTTATTGCGAGCGTCTTAAATGTTTTATTAGTTGTTTATTTGCTTCGGAATTGGATTACTTTGTAAGAGATTAGGCGGCACATTTGTGGACAAAAATAGGATAAGTAAAGTGATTTATATATAATACAAACTATGTCTATAGAGTCTAACGTTAGCGTCTACATGGAAATTCGCGTAATGTTTGAACCTCAGCAGGTATTAATAATGGGTCTTATTTATAAAGTACCTTGGTGACCGAGATTTGCTCGGTAATTTTTAAAAGATATAAAAAGATGCAAAAAAAGAAATAATATTTTTTTTGCATAGATAAAGCAGCATAGATAAAGACATATTGTGCCGACCCCACTTAGAGTGGGATAAGGGTAGAAGAAAGAAGAAGAAGAAGAGATAAAGCAGCATAGACGCATAAACCAATAGTTATGAAACAAACAATTATTCGATTTCTGAACAAGAATCCACACACTAACTGTAATTTCTTTATTATTTAAAATTCATCTTCCTGCCCTTATCCCACTCTAAGTGGGGTCGGCACATCATGTTGTAAACATGCTGTTTCATGATTTGGCTACATTTTTACGACCGGCCGCCTGCCTGATGTCAACTTACCTTAGTCGTGTTTTACGACACCTCGGTAAGACAAAGGGTGATCTATTCTACTCAACCGAATACCACACGGTGGGTCAACTTACCTTAGTCGCCTTTTACGACACCTCGGTAAGAAATTATGGTGGTCTATTATACTCAGCCGGATACCACACGGTGGGTCGACTTACCGAAGTCGCCTTTTACGACACCTCGGTAAGAAATAAGGGTGGTACTATTATATTTAGCCGGACACCACACAGCGTTTCTTTATTATTTAAAATATTTAACAATAAAACATTTAAACGTCAAAGATTATTTTATATGGAATATATAATAAATATTTTCATTAAAATAGACATGTAATCAACGCCATCTGTGTCGCAATTTTTAATAATTCGTTTACTTTAATCGATTATTGTAAATTATAATTTATTTCATTTTTATCACATTTTTAAAGATATTTCAAGTAAGATTGCAAATTGCGTTAATTTTTTTTTATTTTAAAACACAAAAATAGACTGCCTTAAGTCATACCTTAACCTTTTGCAATAGACCCAAAATTTTCCGTTTCCTTTATAGCAAATTCTTATATTTAACCCAAAATTATGAAGAGCCAATATTATAAGCTGAAACGATAACGTACAACCGATTTAACTTGTAAACTAGCGTTGACAGCACTCGGCATGACTTTATAACGCAATATTGTTTAGCAACAGGCGCGGTACAACTTAAACTATTTGCCGACTGAAGTTTCCCTCCTTACCGGATGCTCTGAGGTCGGCTCGCTACCGGCGCAGATATGAGACACGACTAAAAAAACGCATAAATTCTTTTGAAAGGGATTTCCTAAAGAACTATATTACCAATCAAATTAGTCATAAATTAAAAAATAATCTTACTAATATTATAAATGCGAAAGATTATGAGTATAGATGTATGTTAGTTACTCTTTCACGGCGAATTCGCTGAACCAATATCGTTGCAATTTGACATAATTATTCCTTATACACCGGAATAACATATAGGATATAGAAATCCTGTTAATTCTAGAGGAATAGAATGACATTGAAAGCGCCATATATTATCGGCCTATCACACGACGACAGTCCACGCGAACGAAGTCGCGGGTAAAATCTAGTAATATATACATTTAGTAGCAGTGCCCGCGGCTTCGCTATCGCGAAATTAGTGTGTCGAAGCTTTTCCCGAGTAATATCGACCCCACAGAAGTTCTAAATTAAAAAGAAGCATATTTGTTGCTCCACAACCTCCTCTATCTTAAAGTCAAAGTAAAGTCCCATCAAAATCGGTTTAGCTTTTGGGGCTTTGTTATAAATGTATGTATGTTGCAGGCTATTAATAATAAATACTAGCTGTTTCCATCAGCGAAGAATAAATAATTTTAGTAGCTAATATCTGTCTTCAAGGTTTCATTTATTTTTGTATAAATTTATCAAAATCGATCAATAAGTTACTTCTTATTTAACCAACGTAGGTCTTCAATAATTACACTATAATAGTAAAAAGTAGACCTACCTTTTAGTTGATTTTTACGATATCGCTTTGTAATAATAAATTTTGATTTTCCTTACGGCTCTGTCAGTAAAGGTTTAAGACCATTATCGTAGATTGTACCTAATGTACATATAACGAAACAGTGATAACTTCGAAATTACAAAAAAACTTTTTTTGCCTTTAAATGTCGCGGTAAAACACAAAAAATATGAAACATCTTAAATCAATCGAGAAAATATTATCTAAGAAATACCTAGAACACCAGGATTCAATTTAAGTTTACTTCTACGATAATAAACAAACGAGAATATATTTTAGTTGTTTTCCGATATTAGAGAAACCATATACTATTAAACTTTCTCTAGAATTTTTCTCAAGAAGAAATTTAACAATAGATTGATAACAAAGCTTCTTGACCTTTACACAAAATCTAATTACATCACATATACCTACGCGATTTAACGATAAATGTTAACTTGAATGTTGGCATGAAGGTTTTTTTTTATTAAGCTTTGATATATACATTAGAAAACATTGCAAAATTAAAATGGTTTGCTCAGGTACAAACATTTTATTCTATTTCTGGATTCATTTCCTAGAGTATACCGTATGAAAAGAAAATTTATAAAGGGTAAGTAAGGATTTACTTACCCTTTATAAATTTTCTTTTCATAGATAATTAATGAACTAGATTTATTATCAAAACTACAGCTACAGCTCATATTTACAATAAAATATTATTCTACAATATATATTCAATGTTTGGAGAAAACCTCGCTTGAAATTTCTGGAGGTACAAAATCAAAAATTAAAATTTTAATAACTTTCTCGTACTGAATAGAATAGGATTACAGTTAAATTATCAAATACTATCTCATTATCAGATGGGTGTGAAGTAATAACTTAAATTAAACATTAACGACTGTCTTGTCTATTCTCAACGTTCAAGATAATCTGTGTACTGTGTATAGAATTTTCGGCAAATCCAAAATCTGGTGTTGCCATAGAGACGGGCCCTTTAAAACCCCACCGAAAAGTCAAAGCGTAAGGCGAAATAATGACGATATGAAATATGACAGAATGTGAGAACATGCTCCCATAAATCTACTCAAGGAGCAATATCTATTTTTGAAGGTGATATTTATTTTTTCCCAAAAAACAACTTGAAAATTTCAGTACAAATCTATGATATTAAAATAATTTTGTTCAAGTTTATTGTATTATTAGTACCGATAAATTTGCAATAATAGTTTTTATGGACTAAGCTTACTTCCTAATAAATCCATAAATTCATGGGGCGGCGCCGAAAATTTATATATTCCAATGACATACATAGATTATACCTATATCTTCATATTTAATTGGTAACTTAATAAAATAAATTATGAATGACCCATAAAATATTGTATGACTATTTTTTGTGGTATTTACTGAAAGTTTAAATAGCAAGTTTGAAATCAAGTTTGTTTAAAATCAATCGCAATAGAGTGAATATTTGTGACAAACAAAGCAAATATACTAATGTTAATCTTTATATATAAAAATCCTGTGTCATGATGTGCGTTTACGCTAATCTTAAAAATTACTGTACCAGATATCAATAAAATTTTCTAGGTAGGTAGGTATATTTAAATTCAACTTAGACAATAGAATTAGTTTTTATCACAGTTTATAATCATACTTTTGCGAGTTTAAAGTTTATTATGCTGAAAGGCTCTAAGTTCTATAACCTTTCGATAGATGTCAGTATAAATATTGAGGTTTTTTATTCACGATAATATGTCAAAGTCAAGTCAAGTCGTAAATTAAAGAAGTAAACCTACTACTATTCTCCATCTCTTCTATATCGCGATATAGAACGCTATAATATCACGATATGCGATATATATATAGAAGGTTATTATTAAACAAAAAACGTAAGTTTGACGGAAATTTAATACAATTACCCTGACTTAAATAGTTAAGACAGGACAACGTTTGTCGGATCATCTAGTAATATAATATAAATAAAAAAAAACGCAATTATCTGAAGTCAAATATCTTAATTTTAAATTACCACTGCGTCAGAAGTAAACCACTGTTCACCACTGCGTCAGAAGTAAACCACTGTTCGCTACTATATCAGAAGTAAACCACTGTCTACCACTGCATCAGAAGTAAACCACTGTTCGCTACTATATCAGAAGTAAACCACTGTTCACCATTGCGTCAGAAGTAATACACTGCTCACCACTACGTGAAAAGTAAACTACTGTTCACTACTGTATCAGAGATAAACCACTGTTCACCACTGCGTCACAAATAAACCACTGTTCACTACTGTATTAGAAGTAAACCACTGTTCACCACTGCATCAAAAATAAACCACTGTTCACTACTGTATCAGAGGTAAACCACTGTTCACTACTGCGTCAAAAGTAAACCACTGTTCACTACTGTATCAGAAGTAAACCACTGTTCACCACTGCGTCAAAAATAAACCACTGTTCACTACTGTATTAGAAGTAAACCACTGTTCACCACTGCGTCAGAACAGAAGTAAACCACTGTTCACCACTGCGCCAGAAGGTCGTCAAACATATAATCGAACATATAATTGAAATTGTGCAGCTGTGGTGAGTAATTTTATTAGATTCTCCCCGCATTGCTATGCGCTACCACATTCCGCGCTGTGGACAACTAGATTAGCACAACGGAAATTAAACGGTAAATTAGGTGCAATATGGCCGTTACATACATGTAAATGACGGTATTGTCATGTTCATCAATTATGATTATTATATTAATACAAATTTAAATCATATTTTTTTTAAGTTAACTTGTAAACAAGTGATTTGTAGAATTAGGCGTTACTTTGCGGAGATCTATATACCTACAAAAGTAATAATAAAATTATTTTGCTATAGTCCGCGATGAAGTAAAATAGAAAATGTATATAGTGCTAAATGTAGAGTGGACTATTCGTTTTCATACCTGATATATGCAGGATTCGTAAAAACACATGCACAAACCTCTACCACCGCCGCCACATTATACAAGCACTACACACGTTCACTACCACAAAATCAACGATCGTTTCGCCCCCAAACCGAAGCACGATCAGGAGATAGACTCGACGACAAAATCGTTACGATTTTGTCGTCGAGTCTATCTATGTCCCATTTTCTATTTTACTTCATCGCCGATTATAGCAAAAATAATTTGATTATTTCTTTTGTAAATAAGTGCTTTTATATCGTCATATCTAATGCTGGTTCGGAAAGCTGTTCCTACTGTGTAAAGCCTTCAAGAAAGTTGGCACTTTTAAAAATAATTCTTTTAACTATTTATTTGTCGGTTTTAACGAATGAGTTTGGTCTATTCTGCTCAGTCGGATACCACAATACTTGTATAAGTTAATAAATTTTACACGTTATCTTAAGCATGAAAACCGCGTAATTCCAACACTCCAAAACTGATATAAGAATTTGCTGTTGACTTAGGTGTTTCAAAATAGTTTCAAGGTAGCGCTTAAGATGTTGCGAACTTAGAACTATCGTTAGAAGCAAACTAATTGTTATGATAAGACGCGTACAAGAATTCTCAACGTATTATATAATCCGCCATAGAGTAAAATAAGAAAATATATATAATGCTAAATGTAGAGTGGACAATCCGTTTTCATCCCTAATACTGACTGGCCCGTTGGAGCAGTCGGTAGTGACCCTGCCTTCAGCTCCGCGGGTTGCGGGTTCGATTCCCGCCGAGGGCCAACATTTTCTATAAATGAATTTGTTGGTCTTTGAGCCTGGGTGTATATTTGTATTTAAGTATGTATTTAAAAAATATATAAGTAAGGGGACGGACGACCGTGTGTGTAAGTGTCCCATATATTTATTATATTTATTATTATTATAATACATGCAGGATTCGTAAAAACACATGCACATGCACAAACCTCAACCACCGCCACAATACACAAGCACTACACACGTTCACTATTTCCTGACTCAACAATCGTTTCGGCCCGCAACCGAAGCGAAGCATCAGGAGATAGACTCCAAGACAAAATCGCGAAGCCGTCCGCAAAATCTAAATAATTTTATTATTACTTTTGTGTTATGGATCTCCGCAAAATAACGCCTATTTCTATAAATTACTTTGACTCATTCTCAAAAAATAACCATGATGATTTTTGTCATAACATAATCGTACAATAACGCATTTTATTCCATTACATTTTATTATATTGAACACGAAACAAATATTCGGTTTCGTTCACATTACCATAACAAATGGGCGCATTTTAAAAGCCTTATTACGTGCTGTCACTTTAAATATACGACTGTGAGGACGTCATCCGATAGCAATCGATTATCGATTTTCTCCCATTAACATAATTACGCCTTGACGTATTATTTTAATTGGAAATTATATATTTCAAGAATCGGAATTATCTATTACTATAATAAAGTAAGTAAAGTAAGTAGCGGCCTGTTACTATCCCACAGCTGAGAATAGGCCTCTTCTCTCCGTTTTTGGAGAGAAAAGACCTACCACGCTGCTCCAATGCGGATTGGTAGGCTACACATATCTCCAGAATTATCTAGAGATATGCAGGTTTCCTCACGATGTTTTCCTTCACCGAAAAGCGTGTGATAAATTGCAATCATCAATTACATACATAAGTTTTAACAGAAAAACTCATTGGAATCTGCCCGGGTTTGAACCCGTGACCTCCTCGACAGAGTCGCTCGGTGTTACCGCTGGGCTACCACAGCTTAGTATAATAAAAATAATAGTCAATTAAGAAAACACTCAGAAAAAAAATTGTTTTGGTTGGGTTTCGATTATTAGTAGCGTTTGGCGTACCTAATTTAGAACACAATGCCCTTAGCTTTATTGAAGGAAAGAGCGCATCTCCAACTTAAACAATTTTTTAAGTTATAAGGAGCTAGATATTCTGCCAAAGCTCTGTTCGACCACGTATGAATTTTCTATAAAAACATTATGATGGAACCTTATACTTAGAAATTTACTGGGTTATGTAATTTCCTACTAATCACCTTTAGGTTAGCTTGATTGGGTGTATGGTTGAAGAAATTGTTTATTCGTGGTTTAGGAATAAACTATTAACTTAGTACACTATCCCGTTATGCTATCTAAACATTTATTAATAGGCTTTTATGTAAGAGATTACTTATTGACGTTTACTTTTACAGTATTTTGGAAATTGTTTTTTTTTAGTCTAATTTTGTGTATTAAAGATATAGTATCTGGGTGACAGAGAAATTTTTAACAAAATAAAAAAACAAAAAACAAATATTGGGTGGCTCGATTCTAGGTATTTTCATTTCTGCAAGCCCGTTCCCGGACCTACGCTGACTTGAAAATTTACTACAAAAATAGTGTCTTGTATTGAATATAAATTTTAGTATTTTTTTTTATGCCCAAAAACAGGGATAAAACGATTTTTTTAATAAAATCTAGCTAGATCGATTTATGTTCTTTAAAACCCCCTTCATGAAAAATCGTTGAAGCCGTATCCAAGATTATATATATTATTATTAGATTTATAGATTAGATTTATATATATATATATATATATATATATATATATATATATATATATATATATATATATATATATATATGTATATATATACACATACAAGATTAAAGGATGATTCACGCTACACCGTGCCGCGACCGGGCCGTGCCCCGTCCGGGGCACGGTCGAACATTATGGTATACTTTTGGTATGAAGTGATTCATGCCTAACCGTGCCCCGGCCGTGCCCCGGCCGTGCACGGCCGGGGCACGGCGTTGAAATGTCGGTGGGTATTGTTTCCCGGCTCCGGCACGGTTCGGCCCCGACACGTTGTAACATAAACATATGCGCCCGGGCACCCGCAGAGCAGTCAACGTCAAATCTTAGTGAGTTTAGCAGCTTAACAGCAAAATGGACAATGCAAATTGTTTAGAATGTGTGTAATTTGCTCTGTGATTTACTACATGAGCCATCCTAAGTATTTAGATAACAAATAAAATAATTTCCAATACTTCATCATCGATGGCAATTGCAATAGCTGCTAATTCAAATTGTGAAACTGCATATTTATTTAGGCGTCAAGTCTATCGATAGATGAAATCACTTGCTGACAAAAGCTACTTAACATATATATAAGTCGTGCAAATAATAAACCCAAACAGCCCGGTGTAACATGAATGACTGGCACGGCCGGCGCACGGTGGCCGTGCCCCGGCCGTGGCACGGCCCGGTCGCGACACGGTGTAGCGTGAATCATCCTTAACTCATTTAAATATTAAAGATATTGATTGAGTCAATGGCAAATGTGAAGAAAACTTAATCATTTATCATTTGAAAGTCGCTAAAAAATTGTTTTCATTAAACGGATAAATTTATCGCGATGTCTCCTGTAATTGATATTTACTTTAAAAACAACTAATTGAATTGAGCTGCGTCGCACTTTCGATCAAATTAATTAAAATTTTAAGAGCGCCGCACGAGGCGTTCTGTTTTTATTGCTGGTGAAATTTACGGGAAGTGTTTTTGGATAAATATTAACATATAGACTGATTATTTTGATAATATTAATGTAGTGGAAAGTAATAGACAAATAGAGCAATTACTATACATAGCTATAATAAGGACAATATACAAAAGCTATTTTGCGATTAACAGTAAAACAATTTAATGTCTGAAGTGACAATAAAATTATTTAGCTGTAATCGACGACTATGGCAAATTGTCCCACCGTGTCCTGTTGAGTAGAATAGACCACCCTCTTTCTTACCGAGGTGTCGCAAAAGGCGACTAAGGTAAGTTGATGTCAGGCAGGCAGATCTTTAACCTTAAGGGTTGGAGCTCAGACCTACCACGCTGCTCCAATGCGTATTGGTAGGTTACACATATCCCCAGAATTATCTGGAGATATGCAGGTTTCCTCACGATGTTTTCCTTCACCGAAAAGCGTGTGATAAATTGCAATTATCGACTAGACTCTTAAGTTTTAACAGAAAAACTAATTGGTGCCTGCCCGGGTTTGAACTGATGGCCCCCTTAAAAGAGTCACACCGTCTCACTGTTGGGCTAACATTGCTTATCTAAGGGAGAAAAATGATGATTATTAATTTAATATTTTTATTCTTTTGTAAAACTGATGGTAACTAAGTGAATATTATTTATCGGACCGACAGTTGGAAAGTAAACTCAAAATCGCTCACAGCTTAATTTTATTGCAATGCCTTTACGAGCAATCATACGTGCTAGAGGAGAGCACAGATATTGTTGCGACAATAAATAAGACGTAAAATTTTATTTTACAGCTGTAAACGAAAGAAGCTAACGAAATTACATTCAATTACGGGGACTCCCCGCATTCCGCCCGCGCAATAAAGGCCGCAAGCAATGTTCTCCGCGTAAATTTTTCGGACATAAAACTCTGTAAAAGTGAAGTTAGTGAGATGTAGAGCGACAATAAACGTTTATAGAGGTAGAAAGGTACGGTGCAACGCGCGGATTGTCCCTCCACCCTCTCAATTAAGTTTTCGCGAAAGAGAAATAAAAATTTCGCCCTCGTTCGCAAAGTAAACGAATGCGGTAAATTAAGTGAGCGAAATAAGGTTCCACGAATTAGGTCACGCAACCAAAGTGACTAGAGGGTTCTTGCATCTTGTTACCGAGATGAAAAATCGTCTAATGTAATTAAATTTTGCATTTTAAAATTTTGCGCTTTGAGTTTTTCTTTATCCCTCGTTTGTGCGGGTTCCTTTGGAACTGAAAAGAAGAGATGTTTTTTATATTATATATAATTTTGAATTTTAAGAATAAAGTCTTTGTGATACAGTATAAATAATAACAATAAATAAAGAAATATATGGGACACTTACACAAACGGTCGTCCGTACCCAAAGTAAGTAACTTAATACTTTATTTGTTATGGGTGACAGACAACTAGTAAACATATACATATATATATTTTTAAATACATACTTAAATACAAATATACACCCAGACTCGAAGACCACCAATATGGTTACCTTTTGTCAGTAACTATATAATCTGAAAGCCGTTTGGTATCCGGTTGAGTAGAATAGACCACACTCATTTCTTACCGAAAATTCGTAAAAGGCGACTATGGTAAGTTGACGTCAGGAAGGCGACCGATGGTAAAATACCTAGCCAAATCATGTGACAACATGTTTATATCATGTTGTGCCACCCTACTTAGATTAGGATAAGGGCAGGAAAAGTAGAATTTTTTATGGAGATAGGAACTGGATTTAAAAGTATAGTCTATTTTTACCTCTCTATCATTGTATTAAAATCCAGGCAGACAAAGTCTTATGCTGAAAATAGTATGTTTAAAAGTTACCACCAAATTTTGACTTCGCTATATTCCGGCTAAACTCCTTGTTACTCTGGAATTAACATGTCTTAGCTTACATAATCTCTTGATACACGATGTCGAGAATGGGTTGAAATATCCCTTCTATGTAATAACATTTCTTGACGTCCCTAAAACATGGTTTTCATGGTTAATTTAATTGTGCTTTTAGTGTGCCTAAATATACGTAATTACTTGCATCAAATCTTAATTGCCATTCAGAATTAACGCCAACATAATCCACATTTATCTCGGTCGGGGAAATTACCACTAACGCAGCCAATTTTCTTACCTTTGACAAAATCACAGCCTCTGTCTATTACGTAACATTACCCAAAGGACGCACGCGGGACGAATTTCCCGCAAAACATATGTCCCATCATTTTATGTGATTTGAATCATATTATAATGCATTAAAGTACAAATTGGTGTGCTTGTGGTTTGTGGCAGTAAAAGTGACATCGGGGACATGTGATCTAAATGCAATTTAAAAGAAACCCTTACTTTACAATGTTAAGGTTAAAAATCGTTTGTCGATTGGATAACGCCACATGTGTTCGTGCTTGCGGCACCCACTTCCTCGTAAAAGGAGTCGAGATGAGCGAGCAAATTAGAAAATCTTTTGGAGAATAATTTAAGAAGTACACCGCTTCCGAGCTAACTTAGTTTCCCGTTTCCGTGGGGCTTGTTGTGATCAAAGATTCGGAATGTTCACTTGAGAAGATTAATTTAAAGGTGCAACCCACTTATTTGTATTTTTTTTGTATGAATGATGTATACATATTATATTATTTTCTTGTTTTATATAAGAGTTCGTGGATGACCAAGCTTTGCTCGGTAATTTTTTAAAAGATATAAAAAATAATGCAATAACAAAAAGAAAAAAGCGTCGGATGACATGTGGGAATCGATCCCAGGCTTAGAACTTTTATGGTTTAGCACTAGGTCACGCGCAAACCATAGTGGCTATCAACTATGCAAAGTGGCTATCACAACTTTGCATTTGACAGCTCAAATATCAGTTGTTATCTATTTCTATTTTTCGTATTTTTTTTTAGTGCCCAAAAACAGGGATAAGACGAGATTTTTTTTATATAAATCCTACCTAGATCGATATTTCTCCCCCAAAACCAAACATGGAAAATCACATCAGGAAAAACGTTGCAGCCGTTTCCAAGATTCCGAAAATTTATTTATATATAGTTAATGTATAGAACCGGCTATACTCACGTCTTATTCTATCGGGTTAGCCCGACTAGTTTCGAACCGACGTTACACGACGTTATCGCGGCGGGCGAGTTCCCGCCGCGATAACGTCGTGTAAAGAGCTCATGAATAAGAGCCCCGGATGGGTTCGAGACTAGTCGGGCTAACCCGATAGAATAAGACGTGAGTATAGCCGGTTCTATACATTAACTATGAATACTACTCACGATAACGTATAAACAGTTTAAATTCAAAAATTATTTATATATATACATACAAGATTTACTCATCTAAATATAGAAGATAAATTTCTATTGTTGATATCGAAAGATTACGTTCGAAATGAAATATTCTATTTTATACAGAAACCTGATAGGTAATATAAAAAAACAAGAGTAAGCTGAGCTTTTATGCTGGTATAGTAATAGTAGTATAGTAAAACCAAAAACAAAACCATCGTTGTTTGGTTTTTGGATAACCCATAATGAATTTGTGTATATAATACATTGTATTGGAAGGTTGAAAGAAAAAAGAATCTTACTACACATGTTTGTTATGTACATCTTGGTACCTTTACAATTTCTTCATCTCACAAAGAAATCCAAACAACTCCAACAAAGACAAAAATTCTCTTTCGAAACATCATCTTATCGGTTCGTATTTTTCTTTATCGCCACGTCAAGCGTTACAATGTATTCCATAAATCTTGATACACTTGCGAATTTCAAAGAACGCCCTAACAAAAATACTAACTTAACAATCCGACGCGGAATTCTAAAACAATTAGAATTATGTTGGTTAACAGTGTAGATTTGATATTTAATATACTTTAAAGTTAAACATAAGTTCATCGGGAGTAAAAATCATAAAATCGTGTAAAGTAGTAGCGGCCTGTTACTATCCCACTGCTGAGAATAGGCCTCTTCTCTCCGTTTTTGGAGAGAAGGTTTGTTGCTAAGACCTACCACGCTGCTCCAATGCGGATTGGTAGGTTACACATATCTCCAGAATTTTTTATGAATATGCAGGTCCTTACGATGTTTTCCTTCACTGAAAAGCGTGTGATAAATTCCAATCATCAATCAATTAGACACATAAGTTTCAACAGAAAAACTCATTGGTGTCTTCCCGGGTTTGAACCCGTGTCCTCCTCGACAGAGTCGCACGGTGTTACCGCTGGGCTAACACAGTTTATACAAGATTCTGGTATGGAAGAATTTTGAAGAGACCTATGTATATTGCTTGAAGTGAGAGAGCAAAAAAACGCAATTTCTTCTTGGCAAACATAGCGAATTGCGATGTTACCAAGTCGAGTTAAAAAAGGTTATAGGAAAATTTTATGGCCCTATTATTAACCTTTGAGGAGTACCCTTGTCTGGAGCCAATCCTGAACAAGCAACATCAGGTCATGTCTATTATAAACATGCATTGTCTTCGGAATTTGACCAGAACGTAAAATTTCAGCTCAATCGGACACTGGAAAGTGGGTTAAATTTAACTTGCAAGAATCCATATATATACATTGCAAGTTAATTAAATGCTTTCATCATCCTCCTGCCCTTATCCCACTATAAGTGGGGTCGACACAGCATGTAACTAACATGGTGTCATATGATTTGGCTACGTATTTTACGACCGGCAGCCTGCCTGACATCAACTTACCTTAGTCGCCTTTTACGACACCTCGGTAAGAAATGAGGTTGGTCTATCCTACTCAGCCGGATACCACACGGCGGGTCGACTTGCCTTAGTCGCCTTTTACGACACCTCGGTAAGAAATAAGGGTGGTATTATTCTATTCAGCCGGATACCACACGGCGTAAGTTAATTAAATGCTTTCAATAATAAAAATTGTCAGAATACGACGCAATGTAACTGGTTAAAGTGAGGCATCATTATAAGTATATCTTTCGTATCCTAGTAAAATATTGACACAAATCCCTTAACTTATAAAATTGTACTTCCGTCGCGGCAGGCAATATGGGATTTCCGTCATTTTGATGTAGGGCCCGGGGCCGGAGTGGGCAGGCCCGAGGGTCGTGTGTTTGTCCGGGGGACACCTGGCTGCTTTCGGCTTGTTTGCTGATCGATATTGCTTTATACTCCGGCTAGGCCCGCTAATGCATTCTCAAGAAATATACCCACTTACCGACATCGTTGGGCGTTGTTGATACATGTTGATTTTTACCATTTCATTTCGCAATATATAATAAACAATTCAATTTCTTTTTTTAATCTTTGGGCTGTTTCATTTTACAATGTATGATAATAAATATATTTTTCCTAGATATACAATCTATGAATTTCCTATACAATAAGTAATAGTTAACTACTAATCAATGAAAATGAAAAAAAAAATTCGAAAAGATTTTCGTTGCGTTAACAAAAAATACATTCAAATTTTAAAAATCCACCTTTTTTGAAATTTATTAACAATCAAAAGATTTAATTGTTTACACCAATACAATGAGTATATATAGTATTACTTGAAATTCCAACCCCCATTTTGTGTTCACAGATGCCTGTGATTTATATTAAACTAGTATTATCCCGCGGTTTCACCCGCGTAATTTTTAATACCTTATTACATTTTTATAATGGATCCCTATTTTTTTAATGTAATAAAGCCTATGTTCCTCAGTAAAGATGCAGCTTTCCAATGGTGAAAGAATTTTTGAAATCGGTCCAGTAGTTTTTGTGTTAAAACATTACAAACATACATCCAAATTTTTCCTCTTTATAATATTAGTATAAATCTCGAGTCAATTATAGAATCATATTGATTCTTTAACAAATTTAGAAAGTTTGAAATCAAGAATAAAGTAAACCGTTTAAACTCTACAGAAAGTTCAACAATATTTGCAAACTAATATGCTTTTATAAAGTCAATTTGCAAATATTCCCGCTTAATATAACAACATAAAACTAAACGTTCATTGGCCGGATGTAGAAATAAGTAAGAACCGAAACGAGTGTATTGGGGCCATAAGTAGTCGAACCTGAGGGTCTGCGCGGAAATGGAAAAATATTTGTCTGGTGCGGGTACACCAGACAAATATCACACACATGTACACCTATAGTACTAAGCCCTGTTGAGTCTTACGGGCTTTAGACTATTGTGATACTATCCTCAAGATAATAAAAGCGTGAAGAGAATAGCGTAGTGATTTTCACAGATTTAAAATAGTTGAAACGCTCGCAGACTATATATTTCTTAGAGGGCTTAAGAATTCCATCAAATACTTATTTTTATGTCCATACTATTAAGCTTGTGTAGGGATTTTTCTAAGCCGGTAACTAAGTAGCGGCCTGTTACTATCCCACTGCTCAGAATTTTCCTTCACCTAAAAGCGTGTGATAAATTGAAATCATCAATTAGACACATAAGTTTTAACAGAAAAACTCATTGGTGTCTGCTCGGGTTTGAACCCGGGTTTTTTTTTAATAAAACAAAGCTAGATCTATTTTCCCTGCCAAAAGCCCTTACATGCTGAATGTCATGAAAAGCGTGGGAGCTGTTTCCGAAATTCGAAATATATATTGTTGGAAACAAACACTTGTTCTTTTTAAAATTAACTTTATTCAATTTATACAAGCGAACACGCTTACTTAAAGTCTGTCATGCTTGCTTGCTGTCTTCTAACTACGAATCTTTCAAAGCTGTCATCTTAGACATCCTGGCTTGAACGGAAACGGAAGCGCATGCGACCATGATAGATTCACAGTAATTATGACGTATTATATTCTAACATCTTTTAATAACCCTATTATAACAGTAAAACATTTATATTATTATAACAATAAACCAAACACTCAAATATTAACTCAATTGATTTAAGACACAATATATTTGTCGCCGCCGAAAGTTGGCGCTAGTAATCAAGTACAATACTATTCTTATAATTTTAGATATATAACAATAAATCATTGATCCTAACAATATACACAAGATAAACTCATTTAAATATTAAAGAAAGATTAAGGAACTTTTGATTCACCGTAGTAGTTAAGTCCATTAGCAACACGAGCCAATCAACTTGGTAGTGGTAAGGCCCAAAGCTGTTATGGATAATAAAAAACATAGTCGTCTGAACTTGCAACGACTTTATGCATTCAGTTCGCAACTTTTCGAATATGCGGCGACTCGTCCCTTATGACGGCATTATGCAAACTCTGATCATATTATTATTGGGGTATAATAACAGCCCCTACTGTGTGTGGTACAAGTAATAAAATTAAACAATTCCTAGCAATTGTACTTCAAATTGCTACATTATATGTTTTGTGATCGTTATGAAATGATCATATACATCTTATAGTACATAAGTCGGACATCTTTTTGTTAAATCGTCATCTTACCCCACTTAAAGTGGGATAAGGGGAGGAGGATGATGACATTAATGTATGGATAGAGCGGAATTCAATTTCAAATTTAAAATATTCTTTATTCAAATAAACTTGTAAACAAGTGCTTTTGAATCGTCAACTCTACTGCTGGTTCGGAATGCTGTTCCTACCGAGAAGAGCCAGCAAGAAACTCGGCGGTTGCACTTTTTAAAAAAAAATACAATTCTTAATGCTAGTTACATTTAATACGTTTCTATCCTGTACAGGGTCGAACAATATCTATATCCACGCATTCTTATCGTCTAAATAATCCTCAATAGTGTAGTAGACTTTCTGTATCAGCCTCTCCTTAATAGTGTTTTTAAACTGCTGTAATGGTAAAGTTAAAACGGACGAAATCGACGGATACCCGCTGTTGCTTATGCTTTGGACCACGTATCGGTTTCAACCGCAGACGCTCCGTCGGCGGCGACTTGAGCGTTTTAATGCCGCTTTTATACCGTGTTCTCAGATTGAGTCCCGCCCGTCCGGCATTTAAACCGGATTGCTTTACACTCATCAATTCGGCTTTAATAGAGCCGTTTGCTTTTATGCTTAATCACCGGGTAAATGCGACGGTAGGTGCCACTTAAATGTCTTCAATCGGGAGGTATAAAATTTTTATATACCATGAAAGTAAATAATATTAGTAATATTTGGTATCCGACTGAGTAGAATAAACCATTCTCATTTCTTACCAAGGTGTCGTAAAAGGGGACTAAGATAAGTCAACCCGCCGTACGGTATCCGGATGAGTAGAATAAATAACCCCCATTTATTACCAAGGTGTCATAAAAAGCGACTAAGGTAAGTTGACCCACAGTGTGGTATCCGGTTGAGTAGAATAGACCACCATCTTTCTTAACGAGGTGTTGTAAAATACGACTAAGGTAAGTCGACTCACCGTGTGGTACCTGGTTGAGTAGAATAGACCATCCTCATTCCTTAACGAGGGATCCTTAAAGATGACTAAGGGAAGTTGACTCACCGTGAAGAATCCGGCTCAGTAAAATATACCACCCTCATTTCTTACCGAAGTGTCGTAAAATACGACTTAGGTAAGTTAAGTTAGGGGCTGGTCGTAAATTACGAAGTCAAATCATGTGACAACGTGTTTATAACATGTTGTGTCCACCCCATTTATAGCGAGATAAGGGCAGGAGGATGAGTAAATAGTATTAGTAGTAGTATTAACATACAGAAAAAACCATTACTAAAGTTGGTCCTATTAGACCGGATAATAATTTAGTGATTTTCTGTTCTATTTTCTGTTTTATTTTCTGAATAAATAAAAGAATACGAGAAAAACTAAAAACTTAAACACAAATCTTTACAACTTTAGGCATACAACTTGTTGCTGAATGGCTAAAGATCCCGCTAGCGATAGAAGTGACATCCAACTTTGCATAAAATGAGCGTGCAATATCAAGTTAGTGCAACCCGAAGGAGAGGCTTCCGCTCGTAAACTTCTTAAATCTTCTGCGAGCTAAGTTATGCTACGAGCGGATTAAGTTTTCCGTTTGCAGCTCTGTAAAATTAATTGAAAAAGACAATCTTGAAAACTTTTACATGCACAATTCTTATGATACCTATGATACCTGAAATATTTCTCTTTGCTATATTATCATTATCATCATTCTTCTGCCCTTATTCCACTCTAAGTAGGGGTCGGGACAACATGTTTTAAACATATTGTTTTGCTTAGTTATTTTACGACCCGTCGCCTGCCTGACGTCAACTTAAATTAGTCGCCTCTTACGACATCGTGGTAAGAAATGACGTTGGTCAATTCTACGGTTAATTCTACTCAGTCGGACACCACGAGGTGAGTCAACTTACATTAGTCACCTTTCACGACACCTGGGTACAAAATGCGGGTGGTCTACTCTACTCACTGGTTGCCACATGGTGGGTTAACTAACTTTAGTCACCTTTTATGACACCTGACCAAGAAATTAGGGGTGGTCTATTCTACTCACCGGATACCACACTAGCTACATTATTATACATCTCACATGTAATATGAACTGTTGTAAATAACCAAATATGTATTTTAAAAGCCAATATTTATCTATAAAACGACTTGCATATCACGTTTATATTATACAGTCAAACAGAATATTAAAATCGCCGATAATATGGCTGTGAGATCATTAAGAAAAAGAACGTAAATATGTATGCCCTTTTGAAATTGTTGATTCGATTTGCAATGATGTATAAAATCCCATATACAAAATGCTCTTCCCGCACAAAACCATCCATCCATTTCCATCGCATCTATTTTTTTTATTTTCTAGTCCACTTTGATTAGTATTTATTCTAATTAGTTATTATTATAAAATAACCAATACCATCGATGTTTTCGATTCGATTTAATCGATTTTTACAAACCTTTTATTTTGATAGGAGATGGGGATGGAATTTTATTATTTAGTAATTGCTTTTTCCCACTACAAGTTACATCCCTCAAAAAACAAGAAAACAAGTACACTTTTTGCTGGCAAGTTTTAAAGATTTCTCGAATAGTGGAAGTGACATCAAACTTGGCGTAAACTGAGCGTGGAATGCGCAGACCGCACGAGATGCGATTTCCGATAGTAAACTACTTAAACCGGCAAGTAAACTTGTGCCACAAGTGGATTAAAGTTTTACTTGTTGTCTCGAGAATAAACGGAAAAGAATAAACAATTTTGAGATTAAATTTGGCGATCAACTTTAGAGCTGTCTTGTTTATGAAATATCTGCTATGTTATTCTACTCAAATTCAAATAATTCTTTATTCAAATTGGCTTTTACAAGCACTTTCGAATCATCAAATTACAATGAATCTACGACTGGTTCGGAAAGGTTCTCTTACCGAGAAGAACCAGCAAGAAACTCGGCGGTCACGCTTTTCAAAATTAAGTATTACAATAATGTCTTAATTAATTAAGAACAATTTTTTTACAATATAATCTAGTGCGTAGCTGGTCGCAATTTAAATCCAAGATTTTTTATAATCAACATAGTCCTCAACAGTATAGTAAACTTTATGAATAAGTTTCTTTTTAATTGCTTTTTAAAACTTGTGTAAAGGCAAGTCCCAAATAGATTGTGGAACTCAACCGTAAACTACACGGTACAAATATACAAAATACAAAAAATATTTATTTCTTTTCAATAATTCGTTACAAGAAATATAGATTAAGACCTTCTAGTAATTATTAGAAATACTTGTGTCAGAAGGTCTCGCTCTTCCATAACAAAGGTAAGTTATTTAATTAGTAAAAAGGTAAGTATTTACTATTTAAGTTATTTAATTATAGCGTATGTGTGGGTGTATGTTGTACGTTCGTGTGCGTGTGTGTGTGTGCGTGTGTATGTGTGTGTGTGGGACTGTTGTTGTGCGTGTGTGTGCAAGTAGATCTATGTATTTAGGATGTGTATTCTAATAAAGCTTCCGTATCTTCATAATTATTTACGGTATTTAGGGTAGATGTGTTAAACAATTGTACAATAAACATATTGTACAAAAAATTATGAATGAGACAAGGACAACTTTGTCCTTTTCTACGTCCTAACAATCGCTCCTCCATGCCTACGTACTAATTGACAAACATTTTGTAGGTAAGGTTGTTGACATTAAATAAAGCTTTAATAAAATGGGAATACAAATATAAAATAACATTATATATATATATATATATATATATATATATATATATATATATATATATATATATATATATATATATATATATATATATATGTATAAATAAATATAAGGCCGTGTGGTATCCGGCTGAGTAGAATAGACCACCCTCTTTCTTACCGAGGCATCGTAAAATACAACTGAGGTAAGTTGACGTCAGGCAGGCGGCCGGTCGTAAAAACGCAGCCAAATCTTGTGACAACATGTTTAAACATGTTGTGCCGACCCTACTTAGAGTGGGATAAAGGGCGTATTATGAAATAAGTTTATATATACTACATCTTATCCAAGGATGTAATGCTGTGTATGTGTGTGGGAGCGCGTGTTTGTGTGAAATCCATTCATACTTTTACAGAACATTCATTAAACACAAACGAAATAAAATGCGTATATGTAGAAACACAGTAAATACTATAATTGTCGACGTGAGTAACATCAGTCGACACTCCATTATTTAGAATTCACCGGCTCTTAAGCTAATTGGTTGACATTTTGGCAGTAGTGCCGCACCTTTGGGTCAGATGTCGGCTTAAGTGTTAATTGATACTGGCTCGCTCCGCTTTCGGTAAAAGAGCTAACAATGGAATTGTCTTTATGCTCTTTGCTGCTCTGTTGCAAATTAAGCTATGTAATAATGTTCGCAGACTTAGTTTAGATATGCGATTAGTCTTTGTTAGCAATATTTGCAATAAAATATATATAATTTCTTTTTACAACTAAAATCATCATCATCTTCCTGCCCTTATCCCAATCTAAGTAAGGCTAAGTTTGGCTACATATTTTACGACCGGCGCCTGCCTGACATCAACTTACCATAGTCGTTTTTACCGACGCCTCGGTAAGAAAGAGCGTGGTCTATTTTACTTAACCGGATACCACACGGTGGGTCAACTTACCTTAGTCGCCTTTTACGACACCTCGGTAAGAAATGAGGGTGGTCTATTCTAATCAACCGGATACCACACGGCGGGTCGACTTACCTTAGTCGCATTTTACGACACCTCGGTATGAAATATGGGTGGTACTATTCTATTAAGCCAGATACCACACGGGTAAAAAATGTACAAATTATATCTGAAATTACTTACACGCTAGGACTATACAAATCATGCCCACGTGGTATAGTTCCAAGAATACTGGCAGCGTTTACGCGCTGAATCGCTAAGCTGATTCTGTGTGCGAAAAGGAGCCAGCCCTCTTGTCACCTGAAGAGGCAAATAACCGAGGTGTTAACGGATCTCAGCTGCAATTTAATATTAAGTAAACTAAAAAATATTAAATAACTTATCATAAGTTATTATTTTACATAATAAATTAGGTTATTATGTAAAACTTTAACTTACCTTATTATTTTACATAATAGGTTATACGCCGAAGATGTTCTATTTTTTCGGATACGAGTTTTTGAAACTCTCCGTGTTAAAAAAAAATACTTTGAATACTAAATTAATTAACTTTTAATTATGGTAACGTTAGGAATATTTTTCTTCAAAAAGTATTGTAATAAAGAGTACCATCTTTTAATGTCTATTTCTGTTTAAGCAATGCTAGATTAAATCATTTGAATATTTTCTGCTAATATTATAACAGTATAAATGCTTTAACATTCCCAACACGATATCATCATTTACTTCTTACTATAAATCTCTTTGGAGGGAAACTTTCAATAGCCACTCCATGAATAGCAGACCCGAGAGTTTCAAAAACGCTCTAAACGGCAATTACATTCAAATTGATAAAAGGGGCCACCTGTTGACTGCTTTTACTCAAAGCGGGTAAACGTGCTCGAAAAAGATTTTATTGGTAGAAAATGTTGGCGACATCTGTTCTGCGGATTTGCTTCCTAACCGGAAAGTTTTATTTGAGCTTTCCAACGCTTTCAAGAATTTGCTACAGACGAATCTCTCTTATTCTTAGCTCTTTTGAAGAGCGAATTTCCGGAATAAAACTTTTCATAAAATTGGTATCTAATTTTGTTGATCATATTGTGTTTAGAATTTAATACATAAATAAAACGTTCTATAAATCTGCAATGAAGTACCGGCTTTGTATATGAGTTATTTCGAATTTCCTAGAAAGACGTAAGAAAATAACATACGTTTTGTTTATATAAGGTTTAAAGAGCGTTTGATATTTATAGCGTGTATTCTCAAGCAATCCTAATTTTAAGTTTAGTTTAGTTCTAAGTGTTTAAATTATATAAGAAAGGGACAAAGGAATCTATATTAATATTATATATGTGTAAAAGTGTTTGTGAGATATTTTCGACACGTATAGTATAGATCTTATCGATGTCATGCGACCGAAAATATTATATAAAAATAGAACTCCTTAAAATAATTTTACGGTTTACTCAAACTCCCAAACCTAATATAATTAAAATGGGCGAATGGCGAAAATTAAATGGGTAGAATAAGAGCTATCTACCATAGAAGTGAAATGGAGATATCCATTTCCCGAAGTCAAATTACTATTTATTTATGTCAGATGGCTATAACTAAAAATATAATCGTAACGTACCTTTCATTCTTCTTCTCTAAGTGCTCTTCAACTAGTGAAGGTTGGTAGTCAGCTTTGCATATCCTTCCTATTTTGGGCTACATGGAACTGTTCGGGAGCGCTCTCAATTCCCGTACATTCCCAAATAATCCGTAACCAAGATTTCCTTGTACGTCCAGGTCTGCTCCTCTCACCAAATTTACTCATCATTATCACTTGCAATATCAGGATCAGTTTTTTATTAAAAATGCATATATTTCGCAAGTTATTAACCATCAGAGTATTGGTTACAACATCAACAATATTGTACTAAAAAAAACTCAAAAAAATAAATTAGTAAAATTATATTTGATTATTTTTTCTGCCAACAATATGACGCATAACTCAAGTTGCCGTTGGTGTATTCTGCTCAGTAGATTAGACCACCCTCATTTCTTACCGAGGTGTCGTGAAAGGCTACTAAGGTAAATTGATCCATAGCATCCGGCTGAGTAGAATAGACCACTCTCTGTCTTACCGATGTATCGTAAAAGGCGACTAAGGTAAGTTGACGTCAGGTAGGCGGCCGGTCGTAAAATATGTAGCCAAAATGTTTATAACACGTTGTGCAAACCTCACTTAGAGTGGGCTTAGGGCAGAAGGATGAAAATAAACTCAAGTCGCTGTAAGTTAAATATGCATAAGAAAGATAGCTTACGTAAAATAGTTTTTCACTAAAATTTAGGTGTAACTAACTAACGGAACTAAACTAAAACTGTAAACGGTGTAACTAACTAAACTAACGAAAAACATAACAAACCTTAACTTGTACATGAATATAATATTCTATTTTAACTAATAAATATATAATATAGGTATACTTTAAATTATATTAAATAAGAGAAATTAATTTACAACTAACTTTGTTCTAGGTCCATACTGTTCGTGGTTGACCACCACGTTTGTTATTAAAGGGTAGTTGATAATTTTTTATTCTTGTCTACTCAATAAGTAATTATATACTTACCTTCATAACACATTTGATGCCATCGGAAGGGACTAGCGTTCAAGATACAGGCTAGGCCTAGTTTGAGGGATAATCTTAACGTAACTCAGTGTTAAGCATGTCTTAGAATAATGATATGTATTGATTTACCTTTGTGTGTTCAATAAAAAATTATTATAAAAAAAATTATTATAACTTAAAATCAAGGCAAGCTCAAGAAGTATAAATAAAGTAAAGAGTAAACATTTTTATTCACACCGAATACATTTTTACACGAACGTAACTTATAATTAAAGTACAAAAGTAATAATAAAATTATTTTGCTATAATCCGCGATGAAGTAAAATAGAAAATATATATAATGCTAAATGTAGAGTGGACAATCGGTTATCATACCTGATACATGCAGGATTTGTAAAAAACACATGCACAAACCTCCACCATCGCCACCACAATACACAAGCACTATATACGTTCACTATCACAAACTCAACAATCGTTTCGCCCCGCAACCAAAGCATCATCAGGAGATAGACTCCACGACTAAAATCGCAAAGCGAAGCAATATCCAAATAAGCTTGTTTATATACTAATCGGTTCAATCCCACCATTTGTTTTATTTTGCCTGCGAACAAGTTTGGGCTAGAAACATTTATCTGGTCGTTAATGAGGGTGCCATTGTTATGTTTTATATATCTCGATTTGTTCGCAGATGTTTAACTTAAGTCCTTTTTTGCACGTGCGTAATATTTCGTAACTATGGTCATTAGGAACTTTATGACCGCTTTCTATCAAATGTTTGGCGAAATGTAAATTTTGTGGTTTATTATTCCTTCTATATTCCCTAATTCTATATTCACACCGAATACATTTTTACACGAACGTAACTTATAATTAAAGTCACAACATCGGTCCCGTTAATGAAACGTTATATTCTATGAAAATTAATATATAAAATCCAAACAAAATAACGTAAAGTCTCAGCGTACGTGCGATACACACGAACCAATTACCGCAAACTGTTTGAGTTTAACCTCGAATTTCACTAATGAAAATTTCCATACGAGTCCAATGTAAGGGTGCGCCTTATCGCTTATCAACGGCTTATTGCTTTGTCCGTCAGTAATTAATATGGAGTTTCTATGTTAATGTGAATGCAGACAACCTCGCCCCAATTTAGTTGTGTAATTGAACTACACTCTTTCTATTTTTATTTCCCTTTTACAATGTTGTAACTTTAAATAAAGGATACCTAGCTATGCCCGCCTCTCCGCTAGCATGGAGATCTGTTTGTTATAAACATGTTGTTACATGATTTGGCTTCGTATTTTACGACCAGCCGCCTGTTAACTTAACTTACTTAGTCGTATTATCAACTTAACTTAATCGTATTTAATGACACCTCCCTAAGAAAGATGGTGGTCTATTCTATTCAACCGGATACCACACGGTGGGTCAACTTACCTTAGTCGCCTTTTACGACACCTCGGTAAGGAATGAGGATGGTCTATTCTACTCAGCTGGATACCACCGGCGGCTCAACTTACCTTAGTCGCCTCTTACGACACCTGGGTAAGAAATGAGGGTGGTCTATTCTACTCAATCAGACACCACACGGCTAAACGTTACTATTTTACTTAATACTTTAAAATTTATTCTTTTTCGAGAATACAAACTTAACACTTTACGAAATAAAACACCAGCTTTGTAATATAAAGTATGGCGTATATATCATAATTCATCGCCCCGAAAATTGTAAAGGGGAAAAGTGAGTGACAATTTCGCTTCCGCCAGAACAAAATACCCTAAATAAGGGCACTTTTCCACTTGCAAATAGCCTGCTTTACATTACTTAATTTAAAACTGAACGTCGCAAAAAGGTTTTATTAAAGAACATTGTCACTGAATCTTTATGAATAAAGAGTCAGATTGCCTTCATTAGATTCAATGGTACAATAAGTAAATTTAAATGGAGCCACAAACAAATGTATGGCTGAAAGGCCGCATCCGCTACCGGTCGCCTATCGATGTTGTTTGCATCTGAAATCTTTAGAGACAGGACTATATTAGCGAGGGGAATTGGCTGGATCTTAATTTATCGAAGTTTTTATGGTTTAATTAACGGAATTCACTTAGGCGAGGGGCGAAGCGACGGCGCGGTTGTCGCTTCATTTTATACTAATAGAGTTTATGTCGGCTACTCCGTTCTTGTGGTACGTATTTGGCAAATTTATTTTCAACTTTAAATGTCTTATTTATTACAAATTAAAGGTATAATTTTCATTTAAAATAATATATCCACAATTTTTATTTTGGTATGAGTTATATTGTACCTATATAATCGAGATTTAAGATTCTATAATAAAATTCCGCAATCAATTTTTGCTTTTTTATTGGTATTGGAGACTTTTGTAGTTATTGATAGGCTCTGTAATACTGTAGAACATTTTTTCGTTCTATCATCAATAATTTCCAGCGCACGCGATGCGATAAATTTTTTTAAACCTTATTACACTTATATTACAGATTCCTATTTTTTTGAAAATGAAATATAGCCTATGTTGCTCAGTAATAATGCAGCTTTCTAATGGTGTAAGAATTTTTAAAATCGGTCCAGTAGTTTTTGTGTGAAAATATTACAAATATATAAACATACAAATTTTTCCTCTTTATAATATATATAATTATGATGTAATCGAATATTTCCCACCAGTCATCGTTTCAGTATAGGCGTCACGATAAAGCGGAAAGTCACACCACCGCTATAGAGTCTAAAATTGTTGAAAGGCTATAAAACTGCACAAAGGCTTTTCAATTAAAACTTTCAATGGCGTCGCGCTAATTATAGGATAGCCCAGGACGAAATTTATGCAGTATAGATATAACATGAGGGTTGTTTGTCTCTTAAGGTTCCATTAGTCTAGTTGGAAGAACGTTATAGGACATTGGTTTCCTTATAAGAAAACAAAATAAGAATAAGAAGAATATAAAGAAGAAACTGGACTAGTCTACAGAATGATTCAAATTAGGTGAAGAAGTGCCTATAAGTAAAGCGTATTACAAAATTGAAGATTATTAGGATGATAAATACGTCTGGATGTGAGAATCCTTTCAGCTTCACACAAGACTGCGGTTTAATAATGTGAAATTGAAAAACTATAAAAGTTTTGTTTGAGATAGAAGAGATTGGTTTGAGAAGACTGGTTTTAGATAGAAGATTGGTTCTTGCTGGTTCTTCTCGACAAGAGCAATGTCGCTCTTACCGTACCAGTTATAGCTTCATTAATCATATTTATCATTGACGTATCATTTTATATTTGTTTTGAAATACAATTTGAGGAGGATGGATGTAAAATGTTATAAAATAGGTGAATGTCAAACACTGTTTATCTACAACTTGTCCTGAGGGTTTTTAATTTAGTTGTATAATTGTAAAAGACAATATCACATTAGCTAATTGTTGACAACACGGGAATTAATTTTTAAAGTTGCCTCTTCCTTCTAGAAAGTTAACTTTAGAAGTTAAGTCAACTTTTGTTTTGTAATTTGTCGATTTTACGTTGGATTCGTTCAGATTTAAAAATCAAAGTAGTCATTGTCTTCAATATACATTATAACACACTCAATTGGTCAAATTATCTTTATGCAAACTGGACATATAGTTAATATTTTTACAATCCTTGCACCAACACAGGGTCTAGATAACTAGACAATCACAGCGTCTAGTATTTACACTTTAGCACGCGCTTTTCGGTGGTGGATAAAATCGTGAGAAACTGTAAATCTCTAGAGAATTAAATGGAAAATGAGTCACATAAAAGAAGCTAGGACTTGTCCCATAGGCACGTACGATTACGAAGAACATTTCATCAATTTAATCAATTTAAACTATGTCACTCCCATATTACCATTATCATCAGATCACATTAGTGATCTGATGATAATGGTAATATGGGAGTGACATAGTTTAAATTGATTAAAGTCCTTTAAAAAAATAGAATAAAAACAAAATAGTCACATACTAATTTGCATTGGAGTAGTGTGGAAGGATGAAGCTCCAACCATCTCTCCAAAAGAAGACACGAGGTCTTAACTCCGCAGTGGACTAGTAATAGGCCTCCAATTTGTACTTATACCTCTTTCAATTTTGAAATCAAACAGAGGACTAGAGAAGAGCCGCTATAAATACCATAAACACTCACCGTGTTATTGTTGGGTTGTTCTTACTCGAAATTAATTCACCCTTAAAACTCGAAACTGTAAATTGTATTGCCCCAATTATTATAACATTTATTCTTTATGGGGTAAACAGATCTCTATTTATTAGGGTACATTATTCGAATTAATTTGTTTGTGTTATGTTGCGGGGTGAAGATAGACTGGGTGAAGCGGTGTGGAAGGCTGTTTTGATATTTAAATGAGGGTAAAGGTTGATTGTGGCGTTTCACCTCTGGGCAAAGGTCCTATCGGGTCACACGGGGCCTCTACTTTTGCCATTATCTGAATTTAAATGATTTCATATCTTTGCTTGCACATCGTGTACTTTAAAGGTTAGTTTTTGACTGTATCAACGAAAATTGGATGGTTCAAAAATGTATCGCGAGAAATCTCTTCAAATGCATCTATGCAGTACCATATCGGTTCTTCGAAATTGTTTTACAATTTTTATACAATTGCACTGAAAATTTTTGTAGGTTTAGCTGTAGGTTTTACGATACCTAATTTTACTATTTACTTAAAAGAAATTACTACGTCAACATTTGATTGATTTGGTTGATTTATTATGAAGTTTTTTTTCAATGGCTTAACGTCGTAACATGAATTAATACAAACATCGAGTATATACTTGATTTTGGATCTGTGTTTATTCGTTACACTTGACATTTTTTTTTCTCTTGACCGCCCTTATATTAATAACTTCTTAATCTTTATGTGAATATTTTTGAGTATATTTTGTTCTTGGAATTTCATAAGAACGTGGTATACATACAAGTTGTATAATAAGTTCAATTTGAATGTCCTGTAACTTAGAAATATTTTCTTTAATTTGAAATTTCTTAACGGCTTAAGTAAGACAGCTTTCCATCAAAACCTCACCATTTGAATTGTTCTAAATAACTTTAGTTACCTGTTTATTATTTACTTTCAATAAACAAAGACCAACTTCAATCCTAAAATGTATTGTTATTAACTTAAAATTCCAATTTTGCCTCGACTTATTTTACCTGTTATTTGGTAATTATTACGTAATAATCTTTACGGTGTTAACAATGGTATCGGAAATTTCAAATTGGGCACCGTATTATCGAAGTCGGTAGGTTGGCTTACAGTTAATTACAAGTGTCGTGCTTCCCTCCGATTATTGTTTAGATCGGGTGTCTTACAACTTTGGAGTTTTTGGAGGGGAGATGAAATTACGTCACTTTTAAGGATTAAGATTTTTGAATTATGTATTATCTACCGATCATTTTATACCAAATATTATTACACTAATTAAAAGCTACACAACTAGTGACACAGCTTGCAGCAGAGAGACCGTGTGTGTCTCTCTCTCTATGAGGATATGGGTTCCAACCTGTACAGGCACTATTTTTTTTGTAATGAAACTACTTAAGTTTTATTACAAAAAAAAATTTAATCCTAATTTTTATCACATATCTACAATTAATCACTCGCTTTTTCTGTGTAAGAAAACATTGTAAGGTAACCTGCATCATTATTCTCTTACCATTATCCTACTCTAAGTGGGGTCGGCACAATATGTCTTCTTTTTCCATTCTCCTTTATCACTCGTCAACTCTGGTGCCATCCCTTAATATGCATATCATTTATCACGCAATCCATCCACCTTTTCTTGTAAGGTAACCTGCATATCTCTAGAAAATCAACAGATGTGTGTAACCTACCAATCCGCATTGGAGCAGCGTGGTGAATTTAAGCTCCAGCCATTAAAAGAAGGATAGAGAAGGCCTATCCCCAGCTCTGGGTACAGTAACAGGCCGTATCTACTAATTAAAGGATCGACCACGCAGCATCAATGCGGATTGTTAGGTTATACACAGCCAAGGAAGTATCAGAGTTATGCAGGTTCCACAATCAGATAACCAGTATAAAAATGCGTAGAGAAGGAATATAAATTTTTATATAGAGCTTTTAGTTAATAAGAAAAACAAACTAAAAGTTTTAGTAACCTATAAAACATTGGAAGCATTAATTAACGGCGTGCTTGTGGTGACAATATGGCCGTAATATTTAATTAGGCTTCGTATTACAGAAGTTAGCAAGTTCGGATTACAGCTAATTACACGTGTCGTGATCCTTCTCGTTGTTTGGGTGTTTTTGAGATTTGCATATACCTCTGTGAGTATATAAAACTTTCTATAAACAATGCAAACATAAATGTTATTAATCTATATCTTTAATAGTTGACTTAATCTTGTGTGTGTGTATATATATTACACATATACATATATTTTGAATTTCGGAAACGGCTCCAATGATTTTCATGAAACTTAATATGTATAGGGTTTTCGGGGCGATAATAGCTAGGTTTCATTAAAAAAAATCGTTTTATCCCTGTTTTAAGACAGTAAAGAGACAGCTAAAATATAAATAGGATGTAAAGCTTAATTTCGCCGTTAAGTAGTTGCAATAGCTCAATGGGGAACGGGCGGACTAAAAAAGTCACACAAGTCACGGGCGCATTCTTTCTTTTTTTAATTGTATTTTTTTTATATTTTAATAAAATTACAATAAATGACATTATAAATAAGTAAATGTATGAGAAAATTACACACAACGTCGTCCGTCCCCAAAGTAAGTAATTTAATACTTTGGACAGTCAATTGGTACTATATAAGTATATATTTTCTAAAAATGCCTAAATACAGACTCGTAGAACCAATAAAATGACCAACTTATAAAATTGATCTTCGTTGATCTTTAGTGGGAATCGAACCCGCGACCTCTGGAGCTGCAGGCAACTATTTCCTATTTGAATATATACACAAAAGTTCCGTTAAATGATCGAACGAGCAACTTACCGTTAAATGCAAATCTGTACTCGTTTCGCGATGAATAACTTCACAATAAAGGCGCCCTTTCGTCACTTAGAGATTACCACAATTTGTCACAAAAAGTGGATTTAGCAGGTATTATACTGGCATGTAATATTTGCAAGGGTCGTCGCATTTCCGACTCAGAAATATTTTTCAGAGAAAGCTATTTTTATTGACGACTGTGTTCACTGTCACTTATATCTAAACATTCACTGCTGGATGTAGATCTATTAAAAGATAACCAATATAGATTTGACATTCTTAAATAATTCGGTGCTTACAAGCCTATTTGAATCAGTAAAATGACATTTCTTAGCAACAGTTAAATTGTCATAAACAAAGCGTAGACATCATAAATTGTTAGACAATACAACTAGAAATTACACAAACTAATGTATAATTAAAAATCAGTCGGTTTCCTAGGAACTACGAAATTTACAATTTTCACCTTTTTAGTGCCATACATAAATACAACATATACAAGAGTTTACATAGTACATTATCTCAATATATGTGTCCAGAAAAATTGCCGTGTGCTGTCCAGCCGAGTAGAATAGACCACCCTAATTTCGTACAGATGTGTCGTTAAAGCCGACTCATGTTAGTCGACCCGCCGTGTAGTATCCGTCTGAATAGAATAGGCCACCGTCTTTCTTACCGAGATGTCGTAAAAGGCAACTAAGGTGAGTTGACACACCATGTGGTATCCGGTTGAGTTGAATAGACCTCTTTTTTACCGTACCGTAAAATATGACTAAGGTAAGTTGACGACAGGCTGGCGGCCGATCGTAAAATACGTAGCCAAATCATGTGACAACATTTTTATAACATGTTGTGCTGACCCCACTTAAAGTGGTATAAGGACAGGAGAATGATGATGATGTGTCCAGAAAAAATCACTTGAATACAGTGATGTGTAAACTTTAGGTCATTTATTTTGCCAAATGTAAGAAGATTTCTCTGCATATCTCTGCTTAAAAATTTTACAGTATACTCTCATACAATTCTCAAGTAAAAAAGGCTTTTTCAAAATGCGAAAAATTTCTTCTAGCCAAGCACATAAGCTTTAGTATCGCCGTGACGCTCCCGATTCGACATGTTTTTAATAAAAGGCAGATTACGGAATCGCCTCGTCGCTTACATTATACGAGGTGCAAAAGAATGTCATATAAGGCGTAGCTCGCTCGGATACATTTTACACCTCGCTTCACGCTTACCCTAAATCTGTTGTCATTTCGACGCGATCCCGTGGAAATAGGGACAAGGATCCGCCGGATAGTCGGGAAATATTTGAAGCTATTTCTCACACGAGTTCCTTTTGGGGGGTGTGACATCCTAGCAACACTGGCGACTTCATCGTTTTAATATTTTAGTGTGTTGAGAGTGAAGTCATGTTACTTTGTTAGCCTTGTAATGTGGTTTGTCGTATACAAATGTATGTTGTTTTAAGCAATCCGACAAATGTTATAAAGGCGACATGTGTTTGTGTCGCTTTAGCTCCGTCACGGCTTGAGGGATGAGTACTAAATATCTTATACTTATTGTACAATAAAGTAACCAAAAGCTGTCTGCCTTTATGTGATCGATTTGGTCAAAATCTAGTAAACGAATTTTTAAAAAGTCTTTTACTAAAATGTAGCGTAAAATGTAGCGTTTTCCTGAAGGTTTAAGTTATTTAGTACATTATCGTTATAACAATAAATGGCGTAGTTATTGGAATATAAGTTCGACAAACAACGTTCTGCGTATTGTCTTAACGCCTACATTTACATACTTAAGTAAAAAAGCAACAGTGTGTTACTTTTCAGCAATTTTAGCGCTTAACTTAAAGTGAAGTAATTCATTTTTGAGTTTAGCGGCCACAAACTTAATGTTTAAATTCAAATTCAAAATATTCAAATAAACTTTAACAAGTTCTTTAGACAAATCTACTGCTGGGTCAATTTTTTGAGCTCCGAGAACAAACAGTAGGAAACTCAACGTTTGCTCTTTTCAAACAAAGCGTAGAAAAAAAGATATTTTTATATACTGCTTTACAGCTTTCTCCTATATTGTACACGTGATAAGATCGCCGAGCATTCCTTGCGATTCACTCAACGAGATCGGTCGTAGAGACCGCAGGGTTATCGTTAACATCGACGCGTTCGATTAACAAAGAGCTTAAGCCCTCTCTGCGCCATTTGTGTTTTTCCGTGCAGACAAATCGGTAACAATAAAACGTGGGCCGCCTCCACAATACCAGTACGCATGGCCTGCTTTTAATTTCCGAACGTATATCGGATTGGCCTTTCTGTCGGCCCTTGCCTAAAACTCCAGAATTCCCGGTTAGCTACGGCAAACCGGCCTATACTAAAATCTCATAGATTCGTAAGGATCTGACATAACGTCACACAAATCTAACATAAGCAATGTCGTTATATTATTTAGAATATGGGTAGTAGATATAAAAATAGTCCTAGCTTTGATCTGATACGATGCATGTGTGGAATTTTTTATTCTTCTTGCATTTATACAGAATTTCTACCGCTTTTTTAAGAGCTACCACGCTGGACTTGAGGATGGATAGGTTTAACTCATTGCTCAAGCTTAAAGCTTGAGTCAAACCCGTGAAACCATTGTCCAGGGCAATCTATCTCACCGTTTGGCTATAACAGCTTGTAAAGCTACATAAGTGATAAACTAAATGAAAATAAATTTGTCGTCGCAATCAAAATAACAAGTCAATATCCAATACAAAGTTTAAGTCACTAGGTAATATATTATTTGACTTTAAAGAGTCATATGTCAAGACGAATAATTCACCTCCATATGAAGATAGAATTAATAAAAAGACTCGATCGGTTTTAAAGCTTCCGCTTATCTGTATTTCTGTGCTGTTATTATTTACAGAGCAAACAAATCGAGGTGCCTGCAATTAAAACGATCGATTACTCATCGAATCTCATCCGATTTTGAGATGATACTGAAGTGAGTAGGAAGCAATTAGAAAGCGGAGGCTCTCGGGCGTACGATGTTTTGTTGATAATTCAATAATCCGGCTTCAGGCGGATCTCTTTTCACTACGCCTCCCTTCCCCTTTCGAACCCCCGAAAACGAGTCAGATAACATTCTTGCGTAATCAGTTATCTTGTTTTTTCATTTCGCACACAATATTTAAGGACTTCTTAAGTACTTTACGAGAAGTTATTTAAGTCCCAAATATTGTGCCGATACAAATAAAGTTAAATTGCCAAAGTTGTTTACGGGAAATATGGGTACAGGTGACATCTATTACGGTTTTTTAAATATTACTTCGAAATAAATGAGTTTAGTATGGTGTTTGGAAACTCTTGTAAACTTCGTTCTGCAAGTACTCGTAACAAAAATGTAAGAAATAATAAGTTATAGCGACTCTTCAAGTTTCCTACGAGTTGAAGAGATAGGCAAGTAACATATAATAAATAAAAAATAAAATTATAACATCGTAATGGTACTGAATATGTATTCTTTATACCAAATTAGATATTCGTAATGATAAATACACAGTTAAAGTTGTTTTTAAAACAGATGAATACTATTTTTTATTATTAACAGAATTCATAACTATTTTTATACGGATAGAAATAATTTCTTTCAATGTAATATACATTAGGTACATACTAATATTATCAAAGTCTAAGTCTTTATGTCTGTGCGTTAGGCTTTAAGTTTAATCCACTTTAGCTATATGCGGTGGCATATTTGTTATTATTATTTTTTTCATCAATTTTTATTTATTTTTTTGTTATTATATTAAACACCTTATACTTATTTAGTTGTAAGCTTTTATCTATTAGTTTGTAGCAACCGTGTATAGTGCACAGATGAATAAATGTGTTTGTTTGTTTATTTCTTTCAATATAAATAAAATTTGGTACAATTGAAGCTTTTATATAGAATTAAAATATAGTATAATTTTTTTTATAGTTTTCTTCTTTGTGAACAGTATAGACCATTACAGTACTGAGAATCTATAAAAAACAAAAGATAACGCGAAAGAAATCGTGGGTACAACAAATTGGTTTGTTATATTATCTGCCTGAGATAGTCGAAGCTATAACGTGGTCGATTTGTTGGGTCTGTGCTTAAGTGGAAAATATCGTCGCTGTTAAGTTGGCCGCATTGCGTTGCAGGACGGAAGGGGAGGCAATGTTGCCAGTGTGTGGGGAAATGAAACAATTAATTAAATTAGCAGTAAAATGTATGCTTACACTGTGGGCGCGCCGAGTATCGGCCACGCGAGCTTTTATTAAAACAATATATCTTTAAAATTGTTCGCCACTTAGTACGCTGTTTGTTTCACTTTATATTATAGTGAAGTTAATGGTGGTGTTATAACACTGTTTATTATTATTAGGTCATGTACTAATGTTCTAGTTTTTTATAATTTTTTCTTACCACGCCGTATATAAGATTAGGTATAATATTTTACCTGAAATAGATGCACTATTTTGTTAACTGGCTGGTGCACATTTTACATACATATGGTATTAAAACACCTAGCTTCTGCAGTGATATTATTTGGTTACATGTGACGTTTGTGGACAAAAATCCTTAAAATTAAAGGTCTGTTAAATAATATTGAATAACTTCCCCATATGCTTGTTCATTTACGATAGCGTCGGCTTAATAGAAACTTCATTTCTTAGTTATGTATCTTATTTAACTTTTTTTTTAACTTGACGTTTTAGTAAAAACATTTATGCATTTGTAAAAAATCTCCAGGTATTATTATAATTACCTACACAACAATAAATATAAAAATTTTAACATAAGCTAATTAGGATTTCATTATTTAAACGATTTTGACACGCAAAGATTTTAATACAATAACTAGTACTTACTTAATGTTAAGGGTTACTTAGATGATAAGAATGCGTTGATATAGCTATTCTTCGACCCTGTACAAGACAGTAATGTCTCAATTTAACTAGTTATAAAAATAATTTGGAAAAGTAATGACTAATGTAACTAGTAATAAGAATTATATTTTGAAAAGAGCAGCCGCTTAGTTTCTTGCTGGCTCTGGGGGAACAGCTTTCCGAACCAGCAGTAAAGTTGACGATTCAAAACACTTGTTTACAAGTTTACTTGAAAAAAGACTATTTTGAATTTAAAATTTGAATTTGGATCTAAACATTGTAGACTGAGTTAAACTATATGATTAGTAAACTAAAACAGAAGAACAACAAATATTATTCATGAAAAAGGTTGATAATAAACGAAACAGTGTTATAAAAGTTGTATTTTCATTAACAAAGCTAAAACATTTCCAAAACTGTTTCGCGGCTAATCTACTTCAATTCGCGACCGCGCCCGCCATTTATCATACGTCACTATTTTCATTCATTATGGCCAACTTACCGTGCGCCATTCTAATTTAAACTTTATTACATTTTGACAAGACCCAAATCACGTGGGCCGAATTAGCTCACAGATTGCCCCCATTAAACTAATTTACACCTTACATAGACGCCATAAAACATATATTGTCTTAATAAATTTAGTACGTCTCTATTCTAATGTGTTAATAGCTTTGTGCCTTTTATAGCTTATTTTTGTCCGACTCATTAGTGGATTGGTGTTGCTGAATTAATTACGGAGTTTGGTTATTTTTTTAATGAAACTACTACTTCAGTCCGCGGCTTTTTTCCTACTACTTAGGTCGTGGAAATCAGTGTGTTTCAAAATTTTTCCCGCGTAAATCCCAATGCCGTGGAAGTTTCAGGATAAATAAGACAGCTCACACATAAACATAATTTCCTCTATCTTCAAGTGAAAGTCCCATTAAAATCGGTTTAGCCAGAGATAATTCCAGACAAGCAAAAACAAATTTACAATATACTATTAACCTAAACCCTTATCAAAAGCTTATCTTACTTTCAAACACAAACTCAAATATTTCTTTATTCAAATAAACTTTTAAACAAGTGCTTTTGAATCGTTAATTCTACTGCTGGTTCGGTAAGCTGTTCTTATCAAGAAGAGCCAGAAAGAAACTCGGCAGTTGCTCTTTTCAACATAATACTTATAACTAGTTACATTACGTCATTACTATCTTGTACAGAATCGGACAGTAGCTATATCCACGCATTCTTATCATCTAAATATTCCTAAACAGTATTGTAGGCTTTTTGTATCAGCTTCTCTTTAATACTCTCTTTGTCATGCCACTTTTCATCGAGAATATTTATGAAATTTCCCTCTGTTTGTTTCTGGTTTTTCATTTTTAGTCGATAAAGACAAACGCGGACGATCTTTCTACTCAATCCCATCCAATCCTATTCATGATTTTTGGTTTAATCCCGATAGTTTGTTCCCGTAAGCCCACCTCGAAACCGGGAACCGACAAAAACTGGTCAATTGAAAATTATTGTCGCACAAAAACCCGATACTGCATTCAGTCTAGTATCACAATTTACTGGCCAATGGAAAGGGTGGAAAATTGGAAAATATATACTTCGGTTATACAATATTGGCAATACAATCGAAAACAAACAAAAAATTACAAATAAACAACGATTTGTCTTTTTGTCCTATACCGACCAGTTTGATTTCAAGTGCGGTGAAGAAAAAAAAAAAAAGTAATTATTATTATTCTAAAGATTGTTCGTAATTTAGTACTCTATTCATCATCTTCCTTGCCTTATCCCACTCTAATTCAGTCATTACTGTCTTGTACCGGGTTGAAGAGTAGCTGTGTCCACGCATTCTTATCATCTAAGTAATCCTCAACGTATAGTTGGCTTTCTGTATTAGCCTCTTTTTCAATAATGTTTTAAACTGCTGTAATGGCAAAGCTAAAATTGATTGCAGAATTTTATTATAGAATCTTATACCCAAACCCACAAACGACTTACGTACTTTTGCTAGGCGCAATGCAGGAGCCGCAAGCTTATGTCGGTTCCTACTTCTTCTATTATGTATATAATCGCGCTTTATATTTAACACATAATGCTTTATATTTTATGTATAAAAATTAAATTGCTTAAAATATACTGTGAATCCAATGTAAGAATACCTATTGCCTTAAACTTCTTTCACAGCGAATCAAACGGACTTAAATCGTAAATACCACGTATGGCTCTTTTTTGTAATACAAATTTTTTTCATGAAACGTTCATACCTAGTATAGTAGATAGTATAGTATAGAGTAGACGGTCATATCTAGTATAGTATATAGTAGTAGTAGTCATATATAGTAGTACATACTATATATGAAAACTATATCTCAAGAAGAAAACTCAAAATTCAAGATTTTGAACTTGAATTTCTTTAACTTTTGAGCATAAATATAACTGTCCCCCGACGAGAACTGTGGGCTGTAAGCCTCCACAAATACGTTCGGTAAATCTGCAGAGTGCGTTCAGCGGGACCTATTTTCCGACTCAATCATCCTCTCGAGACGGTCTGCCGGTCGCTTTCATTCCAATTGTTATCGACGTAACAAATCTATTGGCCAGGAAACCATAAACCTCCAATCGTTGGAAATAATTTATCAGTTTTCAATGTTCCCGTTCACGCAATAATGTTTCCTCCCTTGTCTTTCGCTTTTCCTACACGATGATGAGTAAAAGCTTTATGCGATTCTAAATTCTAGTTGGAATGTCTTTAATATCATATTTAAAATGTAATGGGATATTTTTTTTATATTTATTTATAGCAAAAATGTACAAGTTATATCTATCTTAAATTACTTCTACGCTAGGACTATACAAGTCATGCCCACGTGGAATGGTCCCAAGAATGCTGGGAGCGTTTCTGCACTGAATCGCTAATACGATTCTTTGTGCGAAAATAGGAGCCAGCCCTCTTTTCACCTGAATTAACCGAGGTGTTAAAACGGAATTTTTTTTTGCACTTTCATGGGATTTTTGTAGGTATATATAACGACAAAATAAAGTCCTTTCTATAATAATTTGTAATGTATGAATCTTTTTTCGTTCGCGTGGATTGTTTTTATGTGACAGCGTAGGTTGATAATAATAGATGGCGCTTTTCAATGTCATCCTATTCCTGTAGAATTAACAGGATTTCTATAGCCTTTATGTTACTCCAGTGTACGAGGAATAATTGTGCTAAATTTCACCAATATTGGTTCAGCGGATTCGCCGTGAAAGAGTAACAAACATACATCCATACACACAATCTTTCGCATTTATAATATTAGTAGGATTTTTACAGATCAAGAGCCCTGACAGTAAAAAACGAAAGTTGACAGATTTTAATGACATACGATATAATATATTGAATGCCACAGACTAATACTAAAAACGTAAGTATTATGAGCCCGAACCATAGAATTATTATACTTAATGTACGGAATCCAGCCTAAAATGTGACATTATACAATAAAGAGAAAACAAATACGGGTGATCTATTTATCTCTCTTTCTCATATGTGATTAGACAAAGATGAAGTATACGATTTACATGGTACCTGTCATTATCACTTATAGGCCTACCTGTGGCTCCCCTACTCTAAGTATTAATAACTCTATATTCTGAATAATAATGTTATATTTACTTTTTACCACAAAGTGAGCCAAACTAATATTATAAATGTATTTCTTTATTCTCCTTTTAGCTTATCTGTGATTATTTGACTGATGATTGGTGACTCTTACGGAGATCACTTATAACAGCATATAAAACACATTATTCGTATTTTAGAAATATACATAGGTCAGTGAAAAAAAAATCACGTCCCAACAAACAAAATCATTTTCAAGATATTTTCTTTTCTCAGATACCTGTTCGTTGTTTGAATGAATATTCAATTATATTATAACATAGATTCTATGGAGATATTATTCGCTCAAATCTTTATTTATTAATATAATTATATTGGGTATATAATTCTATGATAGAATTAAAATGTTAAATTAATTCATAATGTTTTATATTTGCGTACCTTTTTCTTTAATATAAATTGTCTCACCTCGTAGGTTAGCTGGCAGAGATCTCTGTCATAGGGATAAGTTGACCTTTGTAAATTTTTTTACCAATTATGTTTTTTTTCCAACATTTTTTATGGTACATAAATAAATAAATTAAAAAAAAACAATTTTAGCTTTGCCATTACAGTACGTTTATAAGAAGCCAATATAAAAATTTTAGTTAATTTAATAAATGTGCAATATATAACATACAAGTTAGCTTTCGCGTCTCTCCATATAATATCGCGCCACCTTCGTGCCTGTATTACTAGAAAGAGTTACAAAATTAATTTTAAATTTTAGTTAAATTAAAATTTAATTTTAATTTAATTCTAGATATATACAAAATAAAGGATTTAAATAACGTTTATTAATACGTTATTAACATACCATACAATATTAACTCTATCGGATGAATAATAATAAGAATATAAGAATACAATAAGATAACCTCGGTTAATTGCCTCTTTAAGTGACAAGAGGGCTGACTTCCTTTCGCACAAAGAATCAGCTTAGCGATTCAGCGCGGAAACGCTGCCAACATTCTTGGGACCATTCCACTTGAGCATGATTTGTATAGTCCTAGCGTGTTAGTAATTTAAGATAGATATAACTTGTACATTTTTGCTGTAAATAAAGAATAATGAATATAAGATATGGAGAAATAAAAATATGGAGCAATCATAATTTATATACTTGCCAATTTGTAAACCTTTTTTCTACTCTCAAAAATCTTGTAGCGTACACGTCGATTCCATAACGATCTCTGTTCGGTCGTTAAGGGGCGTCGGGTTTCCCCTATTGATTACCCAAAAAGCGGAAAATAAAATTGTCTACCTCCAGCTACAAAACACAATGCGGTGGGCCAAAATATACGAGTACGGCTATTTCAAAATACTGCCTGATCGCCCCTCACTATGAAACCACCACTTAAATTAATTAAAAAGTATTGGTAGATGTTCCTGCTGTTTTTTTGTATTGTATAATATTAAGATTACTTTCACTGCGTATTCCATTTAAGATTATAATTCCATTCTTCCATCTGAAAGGGATAATGCAGTGTTAACAGTGTTGGAGAGAGGTTTGAAGTACCCCAATAGGTAGGAGTAGGTCTTATTAAGGTTTTATTTTACTTTATAAGGTTAGCGCCTGGCTACGATCGCGCCTGACGGAAAGATGCAGCCTAAGGTGGACCGCGTTTGCCAATGTAGTGCCTATTCACTCTTTTTTATAAGGGATTCAAATCGTAGGAATCCGGGAAGATCGATGTAGGAAGCCACACCTTGGCTGCACGCATAAGGAAGGATGAGCTGAACCGAATTTTTGGAATATTTCTTTAAGTCGCATGACCGTTCTAGATCCAAGCTGAATACGGTCAATGTGGCTTGGACATCGCATAAATAACCTACCAGTGGACGTCCAACTTTCTTCTGATTTAAAAAGTTAAGTTAGAGAAGTTTGTAGCTTAGATCCAATGCCGATTTCAGGTTACATATATCCCATAAAATCGCCGCGGACGTAACTTTTTAGCAATGTTTTCTTTCAATAAAAAGCGCAATTTGCGGCGCAGCCCGGTACCCATAGAATACATTATTCATACCTGTAACTATATTTTCTCGATACTTAAAAAAATCATATAGCGTATGCAAGAAATATAACACGTGTCATATTGTTGACAATATAATGTAACCAAAAAAGTAATATCGACTCAGCTTACACTCAACGATAGGAAAATAATATCCATTCAACTTTGAATCTGCCAGGTATTTCACTTGACTTATTTGTACGTCACACCGCAACAACTATAAGTAAAATTTGTTTATGCAAATGTAGATTATAATGTTATGAGGATAGAGATAAAAATAGATTGTGATGTTATAACGAGGGGAGGTTTTGGGGGATTGCGCAGACGTTCGTGGTTCACTCATGGTCGCAAAGTTTGCCGTCTCGGCTTCTCAATCTTTATCAAATAAAGCAGTTTAGTAAACCGCTGCAAACTTCGCTCGCCACCCTTTATTATCTATTTATGAACAAATTTAAGTAGAACACAGAATTGCCTCTCGGGATACGGGATTCACTTTATTTCCTGTTCCATAGGCAATATGGTATTATTAAATGTTAATTATTCGTGTAGACAATTATTATATAATGAGCTGACAAATAAGATGTATAATAGATAGTTTCGACCCAATTTTGGGAAATTTATCAAAAGTTAGATTATTACATGGAAACGTATTTTTAAAGTGTTTGTTCGCTTGTAAATATTCATATTCACAGCACGAAATGTTAGGTTTTTTTTATTTTTCATCAACCAAACTTAACGCTTACCCGTTCATCGATAAATGGACTATCGTCTATCTTACACTCAAATAATTTTCCAAATCGGTCTAGTCGTTTTTTAGATTAACGCGTTCAAACAATCAATCAAACAAACAAACTCTTCAGCTTTATATATTAGTATAGATTAGTAGTTTAATGTATTTATCCGGAACTGAAATTCATTGTTTTTTTTACGTCTTTCTCATTATTAATTAAAAATGTAGCTATTATAAAAATTAGATTTTTATAATTATTATTCTTCTCCTTTAAACCATTACAGAAATATAATTAAAGCATATTTCTACTTAATGAAATTGAAATTTCTAATAATCTACACGGGATAAGATGTCCAGGAAAAATATCTTAAAAATTAGTTGTTCAGATCTTACGAGAAGCGACGCAATATTTCGGTGTTCATAATAATAATAGAGGAAGCGACATAGGGGAGTTTAGGGGTCCGGATTTATTCGTTTTTTATTACGTTTTTACGGGCCCCACGGAATATATAGGCCGCTAACAGTATGTTATGATCTTCTGTCGTATGTTGCACCATAAAAAAATCTACAAATTTATTTTTATAACTGCCTAATTTTTTATTTAATGCGTATTTTTGTGTCACTATCATGAAACCAAGAAGTTTATACCAAACTTTTCGTCTTTTAGCCTTTTTCATGATGGCAACACTACGCTTTAGCAGTTAATCAAATTCATTATTAGAATATATAGGCCGCGGCTATCTTAAAATGTTAGAATGTTATTGAAGTTTTTTTGAACGTCGAATTTCTAGTACATAAAGATTTCACCTTTCATTACGTAAAATAATATATAGTCTGGGTCTTTTTTGAGTGGCTATTCTTTAATCTTAGTAACAATTAACTTTAGTGATCACTACTACGATAAATAATATAACAAACCTAGTAACTATCTTACCTCCTATCCTAAAAATATTATAAGTTTATGAGTGTGGATGTATATTTGTTACTCTTTCACGACGAATCAGCTGAGCCAACATCAATGAAATTTAGCACAGTTATTCCTTATACACTGAGGTAATATATAGGTTATAGATATCCTGTTACTTCTACAGTTATAGGATGACATTGAAAAGCGTCATCCATTATCAACCTATCACGCGACAACGATCACGCAAACGAAGTTGCGAAAAACAGCTAGTATTCCAAAAAAGAAGAAACTTACAAATTATAGTTGTGGATTTTACGCGAACCCTTATTGGGTAGTAAATCTGAAATTACACTTAATATAAAAACAGAAGTACATTATCAATTTTGTTATCAAGATGGAAAATCTATCAGAGTTAATATCCGTGACGTAAAAACAAAGAACCACGTCAAATGATCCATTCTAGCGAGATATGTGTGGAAATAAAAATAATAGCGCGCATTTCGCGCCCAATGGCCCGGACGAGTGTTTACATTTGATAAGATACAGCGAGGGAACATGGAAGGGGTTGCCATATACGAAATACAATACCCACTGGTTTTTGTCTGCATTCTTGCTCCGGATTTATACCAGCTAACACACTTTTTTCGGTGACGTTTTAAGTAATTTTTTTATGCGAGAGGAAAAATAATTAGTTGTTGATGATGAGTTAATTTTTACCATTACTACACACTGACAACCGCTAACGACACTATAAATTTGGCTTGCATACTTCGCAAGTTAAAAAAATTAAGCATATACGCAACCATTGATCACAGTTATTTTGTAAAGACGTACAAATTTAATCTAAGGTAGAATGTTTGCCATTGCCGCAATATTGGACTATTTTTAAGAGGCACACACTGTAACCAGAATATGTCTAAACACGTCCAGCAATTAGGAATTAAGTTTAATTCATATTTAAATAAATTTAACAATGTCCCGGTATATATAGTGTACATAGCATACCAAAATATAATCTTTAGCAGATAAAATTATTTTGGAATAATTTATAAAATTATTAATGGAATAGATTTTAGAAGTTATTCAGATTTATACACTACATAATTTTCTTTCTATTTTAAAACATCGCCCTAATGCAGTTGATGAAACTTTGCCCGTAGCTCCTGATTTTGCCAGTGATGAAAACAACTGAAAATAATTCATAAAAGTGAGCGAAACAAAAGTTCGCAATAGCAAAGACAAACGCGGGCCCCGGGGCGAAAACGTCCAAATTATCTTTTTTCGCAGCGTCTTCGCTCTTTAAGAATTCTCTTTTAAATTGTGTTTTGGTTTTAGTCTTTTTGCCGCGCGTGTCCTTTGGCCGGTCGCTGTCCCCTGCATTAATAACGTGGTTTAAGGAGCTTGTTTTATATGAATCTTTCTGAGTTCGAGTTGATGTCTCTTCCAGTTATTCGAATGCCCTTTACTCGGATTGCTTTCCAATTAATGTGGTTACATATGTTTGCTTTATTAAAACATTTAACTGTCTTGGAACATATTCAGTATTAGTCTACATCTTTACAATTTTATTGATTACGAGGTTTGAAATTCTTTCTTTAAGTTGCTGCGTTTATCCGTTATATAAGTCTCAACTATGCCAAATTTCGTAAATATTTCTTCAGCGAATTAACTGTTATTAATATGAGACAGATAGACAGATTTTAGAATTTATGATATTAGTATTATGTTACAAGCAATTACAGTTAAGGAAGATAAGGTTTGTAATGCAATGAAGCTGACGATTTCAATCAATTAGTTATTGAATGTATACAACTTGTCATTAACCAACAACAGAGTATCAACTGAGTACTGAATTCAAAGAGAGAGTGATAGTTTAAATTAGTCCTGTTTGCGACCCAAGAGTCTTGTTAGGATGGCTTGTAATGTTAATAAGCGTCTGCTCTGAATTAGGGAATAGTTAATGTTATTAGTTCTTCTATAGAGCATGCTAATTGCCATTCAATCATTGAATAATTAGCTTATACTTTAGAACTGTTGTCTGTGTGTTGACTGTGTCTTGCAATTGAATAGTGAGCTCATAAACTGTTTATATCTTATGACAAACGTTATCATCGAAGTCTAGAATATAAATATATAGAATTAGAGTATAAATAGAATAGAATGTTCCTTATCTATTTATAAATATTCTTCTATCTTAATTAATTATGGATTAATTCTTAATCCACAATATAATCCTGAGAAATTATGATTGAATTTTTAATGTATTTGATTTTTAAAAGAATATTAGACGCCACCTCGAGTCTTTGTCCCGTATAAAATACTGTCAAAAGAAGGAATGGTAAGAAATGAGACTGGTCAACTTAGCCGCCTTTATTATTCACTTACACTTAATAAATAAAAAACCTTTTCTTTCACTAAATCATTAAATAATATTTTGACAGGGAAAGTTTTAGTCTATGCTGCTTTACTTTTTCATTTTTTCAAAATATGATATTAATGATGTTGAAGCTAAAGAATTTGATTAATTCGTAACAATATTTAGAAGTCCCATTCGAAAGGCAGAAACAAATCCAAACGAAATGCCCTGATACCTACAAAGGGGAGCGAATAAAAGAAGCAGACGCAAAAAGAAAAATAATGGGAAACATTAGTAAGTTTAAAAATTTACACGCATAGTGAGCGCCCGCTCGTCCATGAAGAATTCTCGCTTCAAGCAAAGCAATGAAATAATGTGGACAAACAGAAGGAAGCGTTGACGAAACGAATGAAAAAGAATACCCTGCGAGTTCTCAAATCCAACAAACGTAAAAGAGATTACCCACGCTCCAACTGCTCTCAACTTGTATAAACAAAAAAAAGCTCAATTTGTCTGCTTTAAAACAAGGCGAAATTGCCATAGAGCGGGCAAAGACGATGGAGGAATATTAAAAACGTTTTTAAAAAGACAACAAAGAGCGCGAGCACAAGTTATTTGAATTTTTATTGTGACAAGTGATGTAGGAAGCGCGGGGTTCCGACGATTTTGTTTTATTTAAAACTGATATCGTCTTGGTTAGGACTTTACGTAAAAACACGCACAGACTAAAATAAACTAATTAAATTAAATTAAAAATTAAATATTTTATTACTGTTAAAATAGAAAGTAATTAATTTACAATTTAGAGACTAAATACTTCGAGCAACGCTTGTTGACAGATATTCTCGTTTGCCCAATACAAAGAGTGATAATAAAATACAGTTAGAATTTCTAGCTAAACTATTATATCATATTATTTTATATTATGCAGTCTATTTGTTACAGTAATATATTTAAATGACAATAAATTGAAATGCTGTTCACTACAAAGAATATTGTTAAATTTATAAATCTTCTAATTACTCTTATTTCATAGTATTCTTTGAATTAAGAATTTAAGCTGATGAGACTCAATAAAACTACTACTATTTTATTACTACTACGATTTTTATATACTAATATTATAAATGAGAAAGACTATGTATCTGTTACACTGTCATGGCTAATACTCTGGACCAATAGAATGAATGATGAAGAATATATGAAATTTCCTACAATTTAACCTTATACACACCATAACACGACACAAAGGCAATAGGTTATAATCTCATTTTTCTTTTGGGTACAGAAAAAAAGACATTGCATTATTGAGGGTATTTAAACGATTAAGTTAGGACGAACAAAATCGCGGATGCCACTAACATAATATAGGTATTTAAAAAAATCCATTAGTTAAGAAGTAAAAGACTGTATATAGTACACATTTTATTTTACAATAAAGGGGTCTTTGTTACATATTTCTTTCTTTTTAGCTCATAATGGCGCATCTCATTACCACCCTAAATATAATAAACGGTTTTGTAGCAATATACAGGCTCTAAGTATTTTTGTGCCCCCTCGCTGATTACGTGCAAATTGTTATAAATTGAATTTTAAACCTAACCACCAAATGTACTGAGCGGAGACGAGACCGCTCGAATACAAGATGCTGGGAACCGAGAAAAGGGTTGTTAATGATAGGGTTGTCGGTTCTCATGCCTTATTCATTGTGACTTCGATACAGTTTTAAGCATTACAAAATTTCACAAAATAAAAGTTCATTTATCTTGAATATTTAAATGAGTTAATGTTGTATGTATATAAGTATACATATTTTTTTTTTGGAATCTCGGAAATGACTCCAAGGAGTTTCCTGTAGGTAGGGGGTTTTGGGGGAGAAAAATTGATCTAGGTAGGTTTTATTTAAAAAAAAAATAGTTTTATCGAATTGAAAACATAATTTTTGTCAATTCATGATAGTCTAGAGAGATAAAAATACCTAGGTTCGAGCCCCACCTCCTCAACTATTTTTTTTTCATTTTTCATTTGTTTTATCTTAAAAAAAATTACCGAGGAAGGCTCGATCACCCAGGTACTTAATATTACATGGTAAAGAATTCAAAGCTATTTAATTCATAGTTCTTTAAATTCACCTTGTTTTTATTAACCTTATATCTGATTTTCACAACTTTCTTGCAATAAACAACGTAATTAAAAATACATTTTAACAATAACAATAACAAATTTTAAAATAAGATATAAATTTGCCATATTCCAGGACGAAAGTCTATGTAATGTAGCTTTCATATGACAAATCTCACATCTTATACGTGCAGCATTAATAAATCATATGCAATGCGAACAATCGCCACATCTCACATCTAACATTTGCAAGATAATCACAACGCAAGTAAAATAATTGTATTAACTTTGTCATCTGCAAAAGTAATAATAAAATTATTTTGCTATAATCCGCGATGAAGTAAAATAGAAAATATATATAATGCTAAATGTAGAGTGGACAATCGGTTATCATACCTGATACATGCAGGAGTCGTAAAAAACACATGCACAAACCTCCACCACCGCCACCACCATACTCAAGCACTATATACGTTCACTATCACAAACTCAACAATCGTTTCGCCCCGCAACCGAAGCATCTTCAGGAAGATGATTCGGTTGGTCGGAAGATGTTCCTGAAGATGCTTCGGTTGCGGGGCGAAACGATTGTTGAGTTTGTGATAGTGAACGTATATAGTGCTTGTGTATGGTGGTGGCGGTGGTGGAGGTTTGTGCATGTGTTTTTTACGACTCCTGCATGTATCAGGTATGATAACCGATTGTCCACTCTACATTTAGCATTATATATATTTTCTATTTTACTTCATCGCGGATTATAGGAAAATAATTTTATTATTACTTTTGTATTATGGATCTCCGCAAAGTAACGCCTAATTCTATAAATTATTTGTCATCTGCATAATAACGGTCGTTTCTATGCATAAAAATTCGAGTATGTTTTTTACGGAATTATGTACTAGAATCTGCTTTGTATTTTAACTTAAAGCCCATTTTAACTATGTTAGTTATTTACAGAGTGGCTAACTACATGAAAGTAAGGTTAAACTTCATTTAACTCCAAAAATTGGGCTCCCATCCAATTGCTACTAACTAATACTAACTCACTCTCACTCAACTAAGCAATACTATAAAACCTATAATCTAAAGAAATAATTTATTGCTGCTATAAAAAAATTACAACTTAATTATAATAAAACGTTTAATTTAAAATTATATTAAGGCTTTCAAATAAGGTGCTTAGCTCTTACTTCGATTACGAACAAATTGTTACAAATTTAACTTTAAATTAAACAGAGATAGAATCCGACGAATACAAGATGCGCGAAATATAGAAGGGTTATTTTGTAACGATAGGGTTGTCTGTTACTGAATATTTTATTTCTTGTATTATAAGTTTCAAGCCAAATAAGTTTAAGTTAATTGATTGACTCTGTAAATCTCAAAATATAAACGAAATCTTTAACTAAATATATTTCAGTCTTGTTGACTCTTAGCAAGGTTTATGACAATACTAACTGTGACAGCGGCTTCGCTCAAATGGAAATCAAAGAGTCACAATGTGTTTTTATTTCAATTCAGATACAACTATAAAGTACTACTAACCTTAACCTTCCGGAAGAATTGCACTATTTTTTAGTAAAAAAACAATAAAAACTCCGTTCAGTAGATATGGATAAAATCGATCACATACCATAGACAACTTTTGGAGAACTTTATAATAAGTGTAGAGTATGCGAAATAATTGTATTAAAAAAAACAACTTGAAATGGATACGAGAATGGGAATGTTTAAACACATCGCCGATGAGTTAATGAAATTCACAAAATTCTAGTTATGTTATAATTTTTCCTAAAATTTAAACTAACTATTAAAAAGAGTCTCACATAAAGTCCATTGTACAATGGACTTTATGTATATAGGCATATAGGCTTTGCGAGTCTTTTTTTTGTCGTGGAGTCTATCTCCTGACGATGTGTCGGTTACGGGGCTAAACAATTGTTGAGTTTGTAGTGGTGAATGTGTGCAGTGCCTGTGTATTGTTGTTTCATCGGTGTCGGGTAGTGCATGAGTTCTTACAAATTCTGCATGTATCAGGTATGAGAACGAATAGTACACTCTACATTTTGCATTACATATATTTTCTTTTATCGCTGATTATAGCAAAATAATATTCTCATTAGTTTTGTATTATGGAGCTCCGCAAAGTAACGCCTAATTCTATAAATTATTTACTTAATTAGTTTCACGTCGCCAACCCTATTACAGAGATTGTGTAATAGCAGTGATGATTTCTTGGCTTAAAGCGGCTGTTCCAAGCGACTTTCATCTACCCTCGTCACTTTGTGTTAACTTTGCTCGGGTTAACTGTATGAATTTTATTTACCGATTTAATATTTCATGCTAGTTCACCGCTTGCGGCATTATGCGTTTACATTTTGACAAAACGCTTTCATATCCTGAATTTAAGGTAAATACATCTGTGTGTATATCGGGACACATGTTTATATCAGATGTTTATATAATATTATAGACATCCTCCTGCTCTTATCAAACTCTAAATGGGGTGGGCACAACATGTTATAAACATGTCACATTATTTGACTACGTATTTTATGCCTTGCGCCGTGACCAAAGCATTGTCAGGAGATAGAATCTACGATAAAATCGCAAAGCTTTTCGATCGTTGCGATTGTCGTAATGAATATGTGTAATGCTTGTGTAGTGTGCTGTTGGTGGTGGTGTGTTATATGTGTGGTAACTAATTCTGGATGTATAACGTACATAAATTTAACGGTACATAAATTTTCTTAACAAACGCGAATGGAAATTATAGAATTACGCGTTACTTTGCGGAGGTCCATAATACAAAATTAATAGGATTACAGCAAAATAATATTTTCATTACTTTTGCATATTAATTCTATCATAATTTTTGTACTATGAAATTTCGCAAATTAAAGCCTTCTATAAATTTAATTAGATAAATCACTTTTAATAGTATGCTAGTACATTCTTGTGTTTATTTAAATGCAAATTAAGTCGACAATAATTAAAAGCCAAACCACACTTACCCTGAATGTAAGGTTAACCGCGCTTAAATTAGTGTACGGCTTAGTTTTCCATTGCATTGCGGGGAGCGTTTATTGCTCAATTCAACTTCCACAACCCAGTGGGGGGAGCTCCCACCGTCTCGGCTTGCTTCCCACTTCAATCCACTTAGCACAAGGCACGGGGCGATCGCAATCTACAGCACTGGCGACACTTTGAGCAACTCCCATGCGGCGTCATTTATGTGCCGGTTCTCATCACTTTATCCACTCTCTTGAAACACTTCGTTTCAATTTCGAAATAGATTCACCTTTATTTTGACCGAACGGAATCTTATCACTTATTTTTTAAAGAACTCTTTTTGTTATTAAATCTATCTATTTTTAATCAATAAATCTATTTTAATTAAAATACTAAAAATAACTTTAATATTTAATACAATAGAAGAAGTTAACCTCCATTAAAACTATTTCATAAAAATCAATCAACCCATTCATTCTGTATTTGCTTCTTATCTTTTAACACTTGGAGAAACTTTATACACTTTTTTTAATACAATGGGAACATAGTGACGTGAGATTTGACATAGGATAATAACATTTTCACAAATACATTAAAATATATATACATAGACAGTAGAAAAAACGGTTAACGGCTGATAAAGAAAGCCTACTGTACTGTTGAGGATTACAAATATGATAAGAATGCGAGGATATAGCTACTCTTCGACCTTGTAAAATATAGTAACGACGAAATGTAGTTAGTTATAAAAATTATTTTTAAAAAGCAACCGCCGAGATTCTTGCTGGCTGTTCATGATAGAAGCAGTTTTCCGAACCAGCAGTAGAGTTGACTATTAAAAAAAGTTTACGAGTTTTAGACTGTTTTGAATTTGGATGTAAACGCTCATTATACCATCTGATGGTTTTCAACTTTATAAAAAATAAAAATTAGTATTTTAGTTATTTATTTGAGAAAATCTTTATCTCTGTTACGAGTATGTGGCCATTAAATATGATATAATTTAATACAAAAACATGACCTTCTTTTTCCTTGAAGCGATCGATTATAGCTTAGACACATCTAATTCCAATGGCTTGTTAGACAGACCCATGAATTCTCCAGAGCTATACAGATTTTATTGCGATATTTTCTTTTACCATTGGGCGTATAATGATATCAATAATGATTGCTATCAAGCGTGCAAGCCTTTACAGAAAAATGAGAAATGTCTGCACGGAATAGTACCCATTGGTAAGGCATGTGTTTGCATGCCAGTAACATTAACACGGTTACGATAAGTCTTATATGGGATATATAAAAAATTACAAAGACTTTAACCGCTCGGTGTTCCAATGTATTCTGGGGCGCCTTTATTGCTCAATTTGAATTTGATTCAATCTAACACCGAACGTTTCGGTTGTCGCACAATCTCATCCCATCTTAATCCACTTAGGGCGATGCAGATATCACGGTATGGCCATCACTTACTCTTTAAAAGCCTTTGGATACCACGAAGTAATTGTGATCCTCATTATAGCTATTGCTTCGCAATTTTAACTAAAGCTCGTTTTTTATTCGTTTTTACACCTCGGTTAATTGCCACTTCAGGTGACAATAAGGCTGGCTCCTTTTTGCACAAGGAATCAGCTTCGCGATTTCACGCGAAACTGCCAGCTTTCTTAAGACCATTCTATGTGGGCATTATTTGTATATTACTAGCGTGTCAGTAATTTAAGATATGACATAACTTGTACATATTTGTGTAGTAAATAATAAAAAAAAATCTTGAGCATTATCTGAACCTTACAATATTATAGTATAGGAAAGTTCCTCTAGTAATAGGAAGGATAATATTACAACCCTGTCTCCTAATGATAATTGCAATAAAACGTATAAGCCCTTAATCTTGTAAAACGTAAAAGTGCTGAACTAGTTCTAACAAAAGATGAAAATGCCTCCCAACCATTTTCATTTTCAAAAAATTGCATATATTTATTGAATATGGTATATATTTCGAATACAGATCCTATGGCTCTCAATTGATGTCGCTGGCTGAAAATAAACCTTTGATGTAATTTCATGTAATTTAGGCATGAATAACAAGTTATATAAAAGACATGGTGCAATAATGTATGCCATAAAAGGACCATGGATACACAAAAAGTTCCAGAGAGTAACTAAATTCAGAGTTAAACTATGAGCCGCAAATTATAGATTTATAATTCACAAAGCCAATCTACCACAAAGACAAATTTCTTTAATTCAAAAATTCCCTTGGTTTATGTTTAAGCAATTAAATAATAAACTAAATGGATTGTCTTGTACAGCGTGTTAAATGACACTGTTATATACTCATACTATTATAACCTGTTATTGTCCTGTTATGTCTATTATAACTCATATATCTGTTATAACCACAATTAACCAAGTAATTATAAGGTAAACGCACCTGTACCCTAATTTGACTTAAAACTTTTGCGGTTAATTTAATAAGAACATGTTCTCACATAGTTTATCTTAGTTAATTAATGAAGTTAATATAGTAGATTAATTTCTTATTAGTTTTAATCACATATAATAAATAATTTATAGACTTAAGCGTTATTTTGCTGAGGTCCATAATACAAAAGTCAATTTATAGCGGATTATAGCAAAATATTTTCATTAGTTTTGTTTTACATATAATAAAGACAAGACTTCGTCGAATACGGTCGGAATTTGACATAAATTTGGAAATGTCCATAGACCGAATTAATGTTTTATATTTTGGCTGAATAAACAGATGTTGTTTTATCCAATGTTAATAAATTTTATTCCAAATTCGATAAATTTTTGGATATTTTTATAATAGTCATCTATGCAAACTTTTTCTTTCTTTAAAATTGTTATTTCACTCATTATCACATTTTGTGATTTTGTGTTTGTCACTAATAAAATTTTGTTAGACAGTTGTAGAATAAATGTATCTCATTCCAATTAAAAACAGGCAAATACCAAACTTATTTAATCAAAACAAAAGTTATTAAAACAAATTACGAATTCCACTGTCAGAAAACTCACGTCTCTTCAAATCAAATAATATTTTAAATTAATAATATAACACTTTCAAACGCTTTCCAAAAACGGACAGGTGACGAAAACTCGAGAAATGTGTCTACATCAACGTCACTTGAATTTAATATGATTTCGGTATAAACGATAAGTGTAATTTCGAAAGTGAAATTAAACAAGCAAGCGGCTAAGTTCGTAATCCATCAGGAAACGTCAGCGAGGAGATCAGCCGGCAAATTTTAATTCTCAATGAGGCTCTTAAGGGCGCGGTTTATTGCGGGGTGAAGTTAATGTTTCGCGTGACTCGACTACGTAGATATGATTTTAATTTCAGCCCCTTGTTCGGCTCCGTTTGAGCTAGGGTTGCTACAAAAACTTATGCTGCTTTTAACCTATATGTGTTATATCCATATTACTATGGATATATATTCCCCACTCTAAGTGGGTTTGGCACATGTTTTTCTCTTCCATTCTGTCCTATCATTCGTCAACTCTGGCACTATTCCTTTTATAAGCATGTAATACGTCACATAATCAAACCATTTCCTTTAAGGCCTCCTTCTAGGCAAATATCCATCCACATTCAAATTTACCATTCGTTTGGTCACGTGATTTTCATCCCTCCTCATTAAATGTTCCTGTTTTTTCCTTCGGGAACAGCATTAACACAAATTTGAGGGCTTTTAAAACTAAACTTGACACGGATTAAGTCATGAGTACAACGGTTTACATATATGTGAGATTAATTCTTAAAATTCGAAGTATGACACTTTTCTGATAACAGAAATAACCCACTTGATTTTCATAGTTCATGAAACATCTACTGCGTTTTTAATTTTACAATGGAAACTTATATACCCAACTAACAAACAGTATAAAGAATTTCCATTGTTCCTTCGGAATAGGTAAAGAACTATAAAGTATAATATATAATTATATAAATTTTTACTTTGCTAAAAGCTTAAGGCGTTAAGTCAATTGATAACTTTAACGCTGCAATAGATCTGAACAAATTTTGGGATATCACTAGTATATATAATAATTTATGGAATATTTTCGTAATCAGAAAAGTCAACATTTGTGATTGCTTTTGTTTATAAATTCCAAAATGGGTTTAGCGAATTAGTAAAATATTTGCTCTAAATATCTGCAGCTAGCTGATGGAAGTCAGTTTTATTCCGGACGTGGACTCGATACTACTAGAAGAGGTTACGTCATCTTGTAATATTTATGTAAACATGTTTATATTGCTTTAACGCAACATAAAGACTACATTTTAAAGTACACTATTATATTAAAACCAAAACCAATTGTCCATGTAGTGATTCTCTATCTACCAAAACTTTTTTTTCAGTACAGTCTTTGGAAGTTTTGGAAACCTGACAACCATATCAATCCGAAAGGTGTCTCGTTCCAACTTTACATATTTTTCAGAGGGTATAAATCTCATTTGGTGAAAAAGAATTTAGACGTAAACAAAGTTGCTTAATGGAAATTTGGTTTTAGTATGCAGTACCGTCAAACTGAAAAGGCACTTTTTGAAATTGCGTTACAAATACTGATATCATATTTAGTTTTCGCACTATGTGAATATCATATGAATTTGGTTTATTTATCTAATTACCAATTTTTGATGTGGTGGAAATTGTATAAACAATAAATGACGAAAAATCGTTACGTTAAACTAAATTTACATTATTATTCTCCTGTCCTTATCCCACCCTAAGTGGAATCGGCACAACATGATATAAACATGTTGTCACATTATTTGGCTAGGTATTTCACGACCGGCCGCCTACCTGACGTCAATTTACCTTAGTCGCTTTTTGTGACACCTCGGTAAGAAATGAGGGTGGTCTATTCTACTCAGCCGCATACTACACGGCGAGTCAACTTACCTTAGTCGCCTTTTACGACATCTGGGTAAGAAATGAGGGTGGTCTATTCTACCCAGCCGGATACTACACGACGAGTCAACTTACCTTAATCCCCTTTAACGACACCTCGGTAAGAAATGAGGGTGGTCTATTCTACTCGGCCGGATACCACACGACGGGTCAACTTACCTTAGTCGCCTTTTACGACGCCTGGGTAAGTAAATGAGGGTGGTCTATTCTACTCAGCCGGATACCACACGGCAAGTTAAACTAAATTTTAATATAAACTTATTGGAGAGATTTTCAGCAATTTATCTTCCTTTGCCCCAAGAACAACTTAAATTCGCGGTATATTTTATTTTGAGGCAATATAACGAGTAAACGACATGGGACGCCAGATTGAACTTGCGCAGGTTGATTACTAAGCACCTCGTAAAAGCTTATAGTCTGATTTAAAATAATGAATATTAAATGTAAGGAAAACGAGTTAGAGTATACTGAAAATATACGAGGGCATATAACACATATCACGCTACGTTTTTTAAGATATATTTTCTTGAGATAAGATGCATATTTTTATTTCAGTAAACATATATTAATAAACAAAAAATCCATTAGTATTATGTATTCTATTTGTAATTAACAATAAATTGATCTACATTAAACCTATTTTATTGTTTATTGTAAATTTAATTCATCTATTAATAAATGATTTCATAAGATTTGAATAAATAATAATTTTAAATATGTAAACTTCAACTGAACTGGAAGTTATTAATATTATTGTGAAAAGAGTATCGACCGAGTTTTTTCCTGGTTCTTCTTGCTATGAACAAATTTCCGAATCAGTGGTAGTCAAATAAAATTTAACGATTCACGGGTATAGGAATTGAACTTCATGTGTAGTGGCAAGCGTTACTTTGTGAAATTGCAGTACCAAAGTCAAACTAGAATTATTTGGCTATAATCATCGTTTGTTTTTCGCATATTTATAACATTATTACTATAGCAAAATGATCACAATTTTTAAAGTAAACTTATTTCGAATTTTAATTTGAATGATATCGTTAGAGCATAGTATTTTATTGTAACAGTATCTTAGTTAGAAAACATGTCTAAAAAGTTTTAAATACATTTTAAACAGGACGCCGCGAATTTAAATACGAGTGTTCGCTTTAAACAGTTTCCCTTATATACTACAAAAAGTCGACGAACTGGAGCCGCTATAGCCTACTTAGTATTCAGCTGGTTTCTGACAACGCGGACATATTTTAAATTTATTACCGAGAACAGCCGATGCGCTGCGAAATTGCACGTCTTCTATGCACGTCTGCCTTGTATGAGAGTATGCTTAGTAATGATATTATTATTTTCTTAATATCACTTTATGTCATATAGACTGGCCCGTTGGAGCAGTGGGTAGTGACCCTGCCTTCAGCTCCGCAGGTCGCGGGTTCGATTCCCGCCGAGGGCCAACATTTTCTATAAATGAATCTGTTGGTCTTTGAGCCTGGGTGTATATTTGTATTTAAGTATGTATTTAAAAAATATATAAGTATATATTCACCAGTTGTCTGTCACCCATAACACAAGTATTACTTTGTTTTTTATTAGGTTACTTAATTTGAGGACGGACGACCGTGTGTGTAAGTGTCCCATATATTTATTATTTATTATTAATGATATCATTATTTTGTTTAATATCACTTTATGTCATATTAACTATTAAGAAACATAAAATCTATTAAGAATATGTTCAATATTAAAATATACAAGCTTGAATAAACTTACAATTGTAAAAAAAATGTTTCTTAATCTAAAATAATAAATGTTAAATTAGAATATGTGGAAAAACCATGTAGTAAATTGGCAGCAGAAAATTCTATTTATTATCATTGATTATAAAAAGTAAGTATTAATTAATATACATAATACAATAAAAAGTAAGGAAGTATTAATTAAGAAATAAAGTTTAATTAATAGAAATCATGGATGTTGCGGGTTGTATTCCCGCCGAGGGCCAACATTTTCTATAAATGAATTTAAATTAATAAATAAATAAATATATGGGACACTTACACACACGGTCGTCCGTACCCAAAGTAAATAACTTAATACTTGTGTTATGGTAGACAGACAACTGTCAAATATATACTTGTATATTTTTTAAATACATACTTAAATACAAATATACACCCAGGCTCAAAGAGCAACAAATTCATTTATAATATAATTAGTCTGAGTGTATATTTGTATTTAAGTATGTATTTAAAAAATATATAAGTATATATTCACTAGTTGTCTGTCTACCATAACACAAGTAATAAGTTACTTACTTTGGGGACGGACGACCATGTGTGTAAGTGTCCCATATATTTATATTTATTTATTTAAATATTGAATATATTAACAGAGACTTAAAACAAATGACATTGCTGACAAAGGCTAGTCTAATATGTACACGCCTTTTCTATTCGCCGTTCGGTGTATTCCTATTTATAAATCTCGGACCGCCGGCTAATCTCGACGCGTGTTGACTCTCCTCAATAACTAACTTCAAACATAATTATCCTCCTCAATTTACCCTAAAATTGGCGTTACCCTCGGCGGGATTCCCCCGATATTGCTCGGCAAATTTCTTGTGCCAACAAGACCATCGATATCAGGATATTATTGAGGGTCAATGTTTACTTATTTCATTATGGCCGTATTGATTCCATCAGCGTTCATTAAGATATCGGTGCGACAATGCAACCTTCCCTTTATGAGATTGCACGTTAGGAGGATGGCTTTTTATAGGATTATTATTTTGTTCGATTTTAAAATATAAATCTATAAAAGACGATCAGATAAATGTTTCTAGTTCAAGCTTGTTACACTTGTTCGCAGGCAAAATAAAATAAATGGTGGGGTTGAACCGATTAGTTTTATTAACTAAGCTTATTTGGGTATTGCTTCGCTTTGCGATTTTGGTCGTGGAGTCTATCTCCTGATGATGCTTCGGATGCGAGGCGAAACGATTGTTGAGTTTGTGATAGAGAACGTATATAGTGCTTGTGTATCGTGGTGGCGGTGGTGGAGGTTTGTGCATGTGTTTTTTACGAATCCCGCATGTATGATAACCGCTTGTCCACTCTACATTTAGCATTATATATATTTTCTATTTTACTTCTTCGCGGATTATAGCAAAATAATTTTACTATTACTTATGTATTATGGACCTCCGCAAAGTAACGCCTAATTTTATAAATTATATATATCTATACTAATAGTTACGCTCTTACGGCTAATCTATTGGTTAATGCTGATGACAATTAACACAATTTATGCTTATATAACAGGTTTTCTCTTAATAATAAGTACTCGTTACACCTGTACTTACTCGTATATATTATTTTCTCATTACAGACAATTTATTTTCTGAAAAGTGTGTTTTTCCTTCCCGCATAGTAAAAAAAATAGTTCTCGCCTAAGAAAATAATACAAACATTTGTCTTTCGAATATATGTTTTGCTGCATATGATAGTTTTAAATTAATAGTGAACTACGATTAATGATTTTTTAACATCATCCTGCCCTTATCCCACACCTCACATTACGACACCTCGGTAAGAAATGTGGGCGGTCTAATTCTACTCAGCCAGATACCACATGGCGGGTCAACTTACCTTAGTCGCCTTTTACGACGCCTCGGTAAGAAATGAGGTTGGTCTATTCTACTCAGCCGGATACCACACGGCGGGTCGACTTACCTTAGTCGCCTTTTACGACGCCTCGGCAAGAAATGAGGGTGCTACTATTCTATTGAGCCGGATACCACACGGCTTAGTACAGAGAAGTACTACAGGATGTAAACCCAATAATTTCACACAGAATTGATACTCACAGTACGTATAATTTTCACACTTCAGTGAAGCCTTAAGACTTTAATTGCCTTCCCTAGGGTGTTCTAAGAAAATCAACACTTGTGTAATTAACTTCATATAATATAGCTGTTAAATTATTTCGGATGAAACCTTTGATCTTTGACTCAAGCGACTGCGAGTCACCAGTCACTGTAGAGTTCAATTTAGTTTCATTAATGCTATATCGTCTGGGTTTGAATAAACATGGATTGCATTCAACAGAAATTGTTTTAAATGTATGGGATTTTTACGCGTAACTTTTTCTCCTAACTATAAAAATACAAACAGTGTTATATGTACAAAGGATTTGCAATTTTCGTATCACGTTATATTTAAACCGTGTTATAAGAAACTAGGAGAGTTTGCCGCAATTTACGAATCGTGTTATAGCGTAATGGTGTTATAAGAGGGTAACCTGTAATATTTAATATTTTAAACGGTAAATAAATATTAAAATATCAGTAATTTAGTTAACACAATATGAATCATTTATTTAGAAGTTATTTAACACTAATTTATACTTTAATGCTATCTGTTGTACAATTCGCGTATTATAGGCCTATATTCTTTGGTTTTTATTTTTTCCTATTATCACGTCCGTAGTTTCTATCTAAGTCACGCTAAGTCAGGAATTGTCACTGATATAATTCAGTATAATGATATAATTCAGTAAAAATACATAAAATAAGGGCTGCTTTAAGAATCTATCTATTTTATACGTTATCTTTTTTTGTAACAAACTTTTGTAAAATTTATTATTTTTCGAAAATATATATTTTTTTTAATTATCCTATCAAGAAAATAATACTGATTCCAGTATCTTGGTTAAATTTAAGATTTTGAAAGTTTTGTAGCCATGCAATACTTACTTAATTAAAAAATATATTTCCTGTTTCTAAAGAAGAATAACTTAACTTAATATTAGCATACAGATAATTACAGATAATTATTGCGATATCAACTGTAAAGTTCATTAGGAAAATGGTGGAAATGAAAGATAAGCATATTCTTGTATCAATCGTCTAATATATATAATATAATCTTAACCAGGAAAGATAATTAACAGCTGTTCACGAAGCTATCATAAATCTCATTAGCATTTAAATGATACTTTTTAACTCTTAAAACTTACCTGCACTACACGATTTTGTTTAGACATACTTTATAGCAGTTCAAGCGTTCATTGGGCCTAGGTATAATAAAACATTTGGTGGAATGGTATTACAATATTAGACCTATGTATGTTACTCTTGTTAAGTGCATGCAAACGAGATAGGGATGTTTAGCTGGATTTGTCCTGTGACAAGACTGGATATGGAATGAGTATATAAGGGTAAGTCTGAAAGTTGCGTCCTTTGCAGAAAAGACGAGAGATTTAGATAGTACTGAAATACAAAGAATTTTTTTTCAGTAATAGATTTTATCTTGGCCTCTAAAATTTTAAGTTAAAAATTAGATCCAACACAATGTTCTATGTGAAAACGAACTTTTAGGAATACTGTAGGGAAATGGGGGTTTCATCACAATGTTTTTCTTCACCGTTACGCGCTTGAATAGTAATTGTAAATTAAGTACACATTCTAGTTATACAAAACTTAAAGATGCCTGTCTGATCTTTATTCGATTCTTCAAGTGATAGTTTGGTTATTTGAGTGATAGTAGAATATTTTAACAGCAGGCAGCTACACACCAGGCTGTAAAAATTAACAAGCATTCAATCAATCAAACTGTATAAGTTTGAGTAATTTTTTTAAGAGTTTCTTGCTGGTTCCTCACAGTAGGAGCAAACTTCCGATTCAATGGTAGTTTCTTTAACAACTTCTTCTTCTTCTTTGACGATTCAAAAGTATTGCAAAAAATCTACTTGAATAAAGAATATTTTGAATGCCTCAATTTTTAATAAATAAAAAGCGCGACCGACCTTGCTCGGTAATTTTTTTAATATAAAAATTAAATTAAATTAAAAAATAACATTTTACCTGGAATTGATCCTGGTATTCAGAAATCCAGACCACCCGTTACTTGTTACCATGACTTTAAAAATGACAGCTATAATAATCTTTCGTATTCAATGTCAATTTAAGCAATTTTTCAGTCCCTGAAAACAGGGATAAAACATTTTTTTTAAATAAAATCTAAAATCCCTTACATGCTGAATTTCATGAAAATCATTGGAGCCGTTTCCGGGATTCAGAATTTTTTTTAAATTAATTTAAATGTTAAAGATAAAATGACTATATAATAAAAAACTTCATCTCTATACGAAGATGTTCGCTAAGAAATGAACAGCCACCGAGTCTCAGTTATAGCAAAGGGCCGCGACGCAGGTGCTTGTCTGGGCCATGACAGCTAATTAAAATGCTAATGAACCGCAAAACGCTCCGCAAACTTCTCTATCTTATGCGCAAATGAAAAATGGATGAGATGCACAAAGCCAAGTGAACTTGTTTGATGATTTTTACCCTTAATTCTTTGGTGGCTCCCTGCGACCTCTTTGAAGTTATTTTCCACCTAAAGAGAACTCGGGGTCTACCTTCATGATCCTTCAGCAACCTGCCCGAATGTTTAATGGCTCCTTTTTATTAGCGGCGATTATAAATATATGGGACACTTACACACACGGTCGTCCGTCCCCAAAGTATATAACTTAATACTTGTGTTATGGGTGACAGACAACTGGTGAATATATAGCCCTCACCCCATTTAGAGTGGGATAAGGATCCCACTGGGGGTCGGCACAACATGTTATAGTCTCCTATTACGACACCTCGGCAAAAGTAAAGGGGGTCTATTCTACTCAGGCGGATACCATACGGCGCGTCATCTTACCTTAGTCGCCTTTTACGACACCTCGGTAAGAAATGAGGGTGGTCTACTCTAATCAGCTGGATACTACACGCCGGGTCAACCTACTTTAGGCGCTTTTACGACACCTCGATAAAACAGAAGGTGGTCATTTCTACTCAGCCGGATAAATCACACCAGGTCAACTTACTTTAAGCGCCTTTTACATTTCGGTAAGAAATGAAGGTGGTCTATTCTACTCAGTCGTATACCACACTGCGGATCGACTTACCTTAATCGCATTTTACGACACCTCGATAAAAAAGAAGGTGGTCTTTTATACTCAGCCGGATACCACACGGTGGATCGACTTACATTAGACGCCTTTTAGGACACCTCGGTAAGAAATGATGCTGTTCTATTCTACTCAGCCGGATACTACATAGGGGGTCAACTTACCTTAGTCGCCTTTTACAACACCACGGTAAGAAATTAGAATGGTCTAATATCCGGATACCACACGGCGAATTTGTGTTATACAATAACTTCATAAAACAATTTCTTTTATAATAGATAAAGCACAACAAATACGCTCTCACCGCAGACACTACATCACATCCAGAAGCTATTTAAATTTCCTCTTTACACAAAGCTATCATAGAATATGAAAGTTTCTTATTAGTTTCACTTTATCCGCGCTCCTTTGTTCGAACGTCGAGATTGGCAGTTCGATTATCCGGCCACTGTAAAAAGATATATAAAAATTAGTCTGTAATGTTCTAGACTGCTTAAGCGCCCCGCGGGGAGCGGCGTAGCTTAGGAAAATTAAAACGTCTGAATTATGGGACTGCTTGGCGCTGAGAAAAATGATCATCCCAAGTACTGCATCCGAAACATAATTGTGACAAATCTTTTGATTATTTCAGAGCAAATTAAATTTTCGCTAGAGAGAGATGGAAATATTGTAAGCTCTTATAATTATGAAACTACTAGTGGCTTCTTCGAGTCAATAATGCAATAAACTTTTTCCCGAAAGAAAAACTTTTTTTTTCTAACGTTTATGTTACCCTGGTGCGTAAGCTTTAATTGTGAAATATTTTATTAATATCGCCGTGAAAGCGTAATAGACACACCGACAGACTTTCATATTTATATTTGTGCATAACTAGTATTACTCTATATTATTACAATTATAAAATTTAAGTTCCTGAGGCATATATGTGTGAATAATATCGTCAAAAAGATAATAGTCGTAAAGAAAATAATAAGGTGCCAAAATTTCATCTATATTGGTTAAGAGGATTCGCCGTGAAAGAGTAACAAACTTCCAAACTCACAAACTTTCGCATTTATAATATTAATGGGATATAAAAGATGTACAAATTTGAGAACAATACACACATTTCTAACCATAATAAACAATAAAACCAGTTTTGTCCACGTACATTAATTTTCGCTTTATTATTTTTAAGTCTTTCCAGTGTACCCTCGTTTGAAAGTTTCACCTCCCCCAGTTGCGGGCTGAAAGTTAATTTCTTTTGGTGTATTTTAAAATTAATTTTGCTTTGTGCGACCACTCGCCTCAGGACCAATTGTAAGCCGAAAGCTTTTACTTTTGCTTATTACATTGCATTAAAATGGCCAACATTTTTTTAACATTCCTACTTTTTATAACGGATACTTACAACATTGGCGTGTTAATTTGAGTTTGTTGCTGATATCCTTAATGAATTATAACAGAACGCATTGCTACATAAGAGATACCTTGTTTCGTTAAAATATCAGATATGAATACGGAAAACTATTTAAATTATTTTTGAAAGTAATGGCCAGTTATTATCTCACAGCTGGTGACTCTGCTATTGTTCTTACGTTGAATAATATATGAGGAATACACGTTAGACTTAAAAAAAACGGTTGCCTGTAATGTCGGTTTCATGGGCAAAGATTTTACGTGACAACGTCTTTTTAAATGTGATGGATTGGAGTGGGAGAGAGACGCAAGGCATTCGCCAGTCCGGCGGGCCTCTCTTTCGTTCGGTGAGTCATCGTAACAGACGTGAGCGGGCTTTACACTTTTTCATGAGTGACTCCAAGCCGGAACCTAATTTAAGACGTTGTCACGCAGTTTATATTGTGATTTTTGTTTTAGTACTATTGTAAATTCTGTGGTATACAAGAGCATTCTATTCTATTCTAAAGATTTAACTTAAAAGGAATTGTTACCAAAAGAGCGCTGAAAATAAAATAAAAGAAATCTCAGCAAAAAGTACGGGCAAACATAGTTCGTAGTTCTTCAACAGGTGGCCGCTTACGGCCAGACTGTTTGCTGTCTAATTGTACTTCATATTTATGGGAGCTTTTGTTTGCGACTGTCTGCTCTGCGACCGACATTAAATATTTTTACTCTGTACCGTTCTTTTCTAACAATTTCACCGAGCGTTCATTTCAAATATTTTAGGTTTAATTTTTGTTTCAATTTATTGTATCGCTGGTTTTCAACGTTCAAATTTCTTTAGAGATATTCTAGGTATCTCAAGAGGTAATTTATATTAGTTGAGTTTTAGTTATATGGACATTGGTATAAGATTCTATAATAAAATTCCGCAATCAATTTCAGCTTTGCCATTACATCAGTTTAAAAACACTGTTAAAAAGAGGTTGATACAGAAAGCCTACTATACTCTTGAAGATTATTTGGAAGATAACAATGTGTGGATATAGCTCTCTTTGAACCTGTACAAGACAGTAACGACTTAATGTAAATAGTATTAAGAATTATATTTTTAAAAGAGCAACCGCCGAGTTTCTTGCTGGCTCTTCTCGGTAGGAACAGCTTTCCGAACCAGCAGTAGAGTTGACGATTCAAAAGCACTTGTTTACAAGTTTATTTGAATAAAGAATATTTTGAATTTGAATTTGAATTTACATACGTAATAGTAGTTATTTGGACATTCACATACGTAATAATAAAAGTAAATAATAGTTTCTGATCGCCACTTCGTTAGTATACAAATCGGTTCAGAGATAAAAATTTTATTCTAATCCCCCAATGTATATAACATTTCACACTTAGTATTAAGGTGACCTAATTTAAAAAAGTTTTTTTTTGCAATAAAGGGTAGTCTAGAGCCTACAATACTCGTACTCGTGAAGTTTAAAGAGACCCATAACTTGAAAGAGCAAGAAAACACTAGTTTTTTTTAAAGTTCATAGCGTGATGTCATTGATGGCATTGTAATAAGGATTACAATGTATATAACTCAAGTAAGCCTAATTTTAAACAAGGTTACTTTAATATTACGCTTGCGAAATATTTAAATCCTAAAGATACTCCATTTATTTTTAAAATGAGTTCAAATGAACAAAAGAATGAGATTTTTTTATAGAATTAGGTATTACTTTGCTGAGTTCCATAATACAAAAATATTAAATTATTTGCTAAAATCCGATGAGACTATCACTCGTGTATAATACTAAAAGTACAGTGTACTATTCGTATTTATACCCTATGCATGTATTCGTAAAACGCATGCAATACAATTTTACAATTCCAGACATTTGTCCGGATTCAATTGACCCCTTGAAAGATTGCTTGAAAGTCGTACAGTTTCACCAGGACTATCGCAGCTTATGACACGAAAATATTCACACTTTTTTAAGTAAAAAGAAAATATAAAATTTATAAATTAAAATTTATATAAAGTAATTTTTAAATATCATAGAAAAATAGTATTATAACAGTATCTTAATCTGCGCAGGTTTCACAAAGGCGGCACTTCAAAGCGGCGACGGATCAAAGGCGAGATGGCGGAGGGCGGATAAAGCATCATCCGCCGTTTGATATCCGATTGTTGGCGGAACCCTCCAACGGCGGACGGACCCAGATACCACACGTGTCTTTTGTCGCTAATCCAAGCTGTATTATCGTTTAGCATAAGGTGTATGTTAGGATAACAATAATAACTAGATCCGTAAAATAATTGTCCTTAATTGTGTTTAAAATATTACAATTTATTAATATAACTTGCGTCAAACAAAGATCCGTAAAATAATTGTCTTTAATTGTGTTTAAAATATTACAATTTGTTAATCTAACTTGCGTTAAATAAAGATCCGTAAAATAATTGTCCCTAATTGTATTTAAAATATTACAATTTATTAATCTGACTTGCGTTAAACAAAGATCCGTAAAATAATTTTCCTTAATTGTGTTTAAAATATTACAATTTATTAATCTAACTTGCGTTAAATAACGATCCCTAATATAATTGCCTTTTATTGTGTTTAAAATATTGAAATTTATTAATCTAACTTGTGTTCAATAAAGATCCGTAAAATAATTGTCTTTACTAGTGTTTAAAATATTACAATTTATTAATCTAACTTGCGTTAAATAAAGATTCGTAAAATTATTTCGCGATAAAAACCACGAAAACGAAGTTGCGGGTAAAAGGTACTGCTTTATATATTGAAATCTATCGATTCTGTAATGTTGATTTAAATTTCCTAGGTCATTGTCGGCGTACTTTACGACTTTAGTACTGCCATAGTTCAAGTAATCTATCTTTTTAATAATTTCAGCCTTTAAAAATCTCCATACCAAAAATTACATTCATTTCGATGTCTAGTTTATAAGTGAAAGAGAAAACATTTAACAATCGCTTTTAATACTGTATAGATCTCTAAAGATATTGAGCAATTTGTGATTTTATTTAACCGTAATAGAGAACAAATTATCACAGTCCGAACATTCCGTTAATGGAAAGTAACACAATCCAGCAGTAGATTCCCAGTAAACCCGGATAAACGAAACGTGCAAACGTAGCAAAGCCCACTAAAACGGAGCCTTACGGTTAATCTCGACAATCAACCGTGTGTCTGTTTCGTTCGCAGCTAAATCCGATGCAGCATACGGATCGCCCGGACGTCCGGACGACCGGATTACGGGCCTATACGGATGTGCCGATGGCGCGTGCCGCAGCAAACAGCCCGGCGATTAGTTCTGCCCTTCTTGAATTCCAGCCGGGCATGACCCGGATAAATGGAAATGGATAAGTAGAAACAATGTTCAAATTTTTGTTTATTGATTTCTGTTTAATGTAGTGTAACAACGCCGCCGTGTCGCTATTTGCTCGGTAATTATTAAAAGATATAAAAAATATTTAAAAAATATAAAAAAGAAAGAAGGCGCCGATGAAAAATGGGAACGAAATGGGACGAACCCGGTTTGTGAACATTTTTGGTCCGCGTCCCATCGGCTATCACAACATTACGTTTGACAGCTAAAAAAATACTGTGCTTTCAATTCTACATTTAAAAAATTTTTAATGCCCAAATAGGGATAAAACGGTTTTTTTTAAATAAAACCTAGCCAAAGTGTCCCATATATTTATTTATTTTTAAATCGATTTTTCTCCTTAAAACCTCCAACATACTGAATTTCAGGAAAATCGTTGGTGCCGTTTTTAAGATTCAGAAAATATATTCATATATATACATACAAGATTAACTCATTTAAATATTAAAGATATGATAATCGAGATTTAAACCCGAAACTCCCTAACTCACCATTTCACCATTTCGCGTCTCAAATTGTCATTTTCACGAATTTTTTTCAATCACGATTACTTTTTTTTTCCTTTTTTGTTATTATTAAAAAAAGTTAATTTAGAAACATAATTAGATAGCAAATGGAATAAATTCCCGATGCTAAGAATATGCTTATGTAATTTTATTATGGGTTCACAGATACAGAAGCTTGTAAACAAGAATGGATTATCGATTGGGAGATGATACTCTGTGTCAGTTCGTTATAGTTACTGACACAGAGTATCATCTCCTTATCCGTCGTTCTCCTGCCCCTATCTCTATCTAACTGGGATCACCACAACATATCTCTTCCATTATTTTCTATCATTCATCAACCATAGCGCTACTCCTTTTTTTTTCACACAATCCAAGCATCTCTTCCTAGTCATTAATTCATATTTAACATTCGTTCGAACTCATCATTTCATCTCTTCATATGTCAGTACCATCTTAAACTTCTCGCCTTCTCTGTAATGGGCGATACTTTTAGACATCCCGTTATATATTCATTTCATATTTTTATCCAATCTTGTCATACTAATTACCTTAACATTCATCTCTTCTCTTTAGTCCTGCCCTTATCCAACTCTAAATGCGCTCGGCACAACATGTGCAAACATGTCACATGATTTGGCTACGTATATTACGAGCGACCGCCTGCCTGACGTAAACTTACTCTGTCGTATTTTACGATACCTCGATAAGAAAGAGTGTGGTCTATTTTACTCAACCGGATACCACATGGTGGGTCTCGATAAGAATCAACACCTCGATAAGAAATAAGGGTGGTCTATATTTTACTCAGCCGGATAACACACGGCCGAACGTTAAAATTCTCATCTCGTTTTCATTATTGTTCTTTCCGTCTTTTTCGTTGCCCAACATTATAACCTGTACAATACGTCAGGTCTTATGACCGCTTTATAAATGTTTCCCCTAACTTTAAACTTACTTCACATATTGTTCTGAGACATGATGCCACTTCATCCATCTTTTCCATTACTCACATCTCAATCTTTGTCACCGTCTTATGGTGTACCTAGGTATCGGTAGGTCATAACAGAGTATAGTAACGATCTGTTACTATACCAGTATGCTCGTACATTAAATAAGCAATACTTCTTCTCTTAACATTTTGGTCCTTCGAGCCGGACTCTGTTCAGTGCATTGGCACATTAGACACAAAAAAAGGAATTAGTAACAGCCTCTTACTATCCCAATGCTGAGCCTAGGCGTCTCTCCCTTTTCTTGGAGAAGGATTGGCGCTAAGACCTTCCACGCTGCTGCAATGTAGATCAGTAGGTTACACATATCCCTAGAATTCTTTAGACATATACAGGTTTCCGCACGATTGTTTCCTTCATCAAAAAGCGTGTGACAAATTGCAATTATCAATTACACACATAAGTTTTAACAGAAAAATTCATTGGTGCCTGCCGGTGAAACCCTCGGAAGCGTCGCATCGTCTCCCAGCTGGGCTATCACAGCTTGACAGAATGTAAGCCGATAAATGTTAATTAAACATATAACAGTCGAATATTGTTTTGTTGTTTCGGTATTGCACCTGGATTTTAATAAAAGTATTCTTAAGTGTTATATGTCTAAATAGCATTTGTTGTGTAAATATTGGCCATTTAAAGATACTTTTATTAAAATTTAGATGCAATACCAAAAGGACAATTCAAGCCGGAAGATCGACGAAGAAATATCCTTGAAGGTCACGCGTATTCTTGGGGAATTAACACACATTGTGAGATGTTATTGCTTGAGAATACACGTAGCTGACATGGAGAAAGTCATCAGTGAAGAGAAGATAGAGAAAAATGAAGAACATAGAGAAAAGATCTCTGACGCCTCGAAGAAAAAGCAATTTAATTTTCAATAATTTTTAATTGGTGTTGTGATTTTATAGATGTTTTTTCAGTAAAATTATTGTCTTCTTTTTATTTAATGGACGTCGACTGCTGGTGCAAAGAAGATCAAGTGATTTGGCAAACAACTTCTTCCTTTGTCGCCTGGATTACCAGCTCGGTGCGATTTGAGGACATCTCTTACCCAGTAAGGGTTTATCAACACTGGAGGTGTAAGGTACCTATTTCAACATCTTGGAACTTAATCGGTTATACGAACTGCCTCTCCATAACCTTTGTTACACCATGTTCAGTAATGTTGCGATAACATTCAGAGAAACACGTTGTGATTGCAAGTTACATCGATAAATATTTTGCACGCTTAGTATTAGAAAGACCTTATTCGAAATTAGGCTTAATTGGTTAAATACGTTGTTGTCCTTTCAATCCCATCATTCAAAACATCACTACAACTATGATAAAAACTAATGATATTAAAGTTCTGTAGGCGCATACGCATCGCTTTAATGGTAGTTGCCACAAAACAACTTTTTTGAATTAGGTCTCTTTAATATTAAGCGTGCGTTAATTTTTTTAATAATAGTGGTAACTGCGCCTTCGATAGTGCTAAATTTAGCGTTTAGGTACCCCCAATAAAGATTTCCAAAACGGGAATTTTCTTATCCCCGATACATAAGCATTACTTGCACCAATAATTGTCCAGCAGAGTAGCCTAAAAAGCATCATAGCCTTAAAATTATTCGTATAGATACGAAAAAATATAAAACTATAGCTTTATAATTCTGAAAAATACTTTACGTAAATCTGAGGCTATATTTCTATGTTACAAACTTTAATTGTGAACGAAATAAATTTATTATATAGCATAGCAGGCTTTAAACCATAGGAATGTAAATAATTAATAAATATATGGGACACATCATATAAGAAAAATGCCATTTTTTACTGTTATTTAGTACTTGTGGTCATACAAGGTCACGTCGTATAGATTAAGGGCTTCGCACATTTAATCCGTTTGGTTTAAAGAACGCGAAATGTACATTTGTATAAAAAAATTCATTTTGTTTATATTTACAGCTATACATATGTGATATGGTGGTACAAACGTAATGCATTACAACCTCATCCACCAGGACTACCACATACACTTGTAAAGGTGCTGCGACTTGGCCTCGACGATGTTTCTACGTTCGTCCGTTCCATCGTCGTCGTTCGTCCGAGTTAACAGCAAAATAACAATAACATAAAATGCAGATCGCTACCAATAATTACAAAGAATTTAAAATGTATAATGAATGTAAATGTTTATTTTTGTTTGTAATTGTAACATTGTAATTAATAGAATTAGACGTTACTTTGCGGAGATCCATAATACAAAAGTAATGATAAAATGATTCTGCTATAGTACGCGATAAAATTTAAGTTTAATTAAATAAAGATTATAGTAAAATATTATTATTACTTTTGTAACATTGTAAATAAGAACGATGTGATCTACTGTAATTGGTACTACATAATTAATTTCAGACTATATAAAATATTTTTTTGGATTTTATAATATACTAGTGGCCCGCTCCGGCTTCGCACGGGTATAAAATATATAGCCTATGTCACTCAGTAAAAAAATGATTAAAATCTATCCAGTAGTTTTGTTTTATTCATTACTGCCCGTGGCCTACACGCGTGAAATTTGGAGTAAAACTATTCCCCTGGGGTGCCAAAGTGGTCGGCCTCCTCGTGGCGCACCCTGGGCAAGCTTAGTCTTGGCGAACGGACCACTTTGGGGTGGCCAATCCAGTTGTCCCTCTGATTAGCAGAGGGCAATCTGGCCGGGGACTCCGGGGGGTTTGGGGTGTTGTCCCTAATGAGCGACGGGTGCGGTTAGGCTTACTCTAAGTCTGGCTGGACATGGTTCGGCCACCGTCGGCGAAACCCGGAAACCCAGCAATGGGAACGGAGCGGTTCCACGAACTGTTGTTCTGGATCCAATCTGCTGCTGGTAAGTCCAGGTGTTAGTGACTCGCCCAAGCCCATCGTCTGCCGCCCTAACTGGGGACCTTCGGGTGTTTCGAACGGGGTATATCGAACGCCTGGCTTACAGGTCCCCGAGGCGGTCGGTGCATCTGATGCTCCCGATGCACCGGTTAGCGGAGGGGGGCTTCTCTTTCGAGGGGCCCCTACCCGGAGAAGGTGTTTGTTCTCTGGGATCAGAGCTGTCGGCGGGATGGGGGCAATATGTACAATGATACCCTGTCCTTGCCATCGGCACCGTGGTGGAGCACACAGGTCGTTTTAGTCGGTGCGAGTCCGACATAACCGCCGCCTGTCCCCGTCGGGCGGCGGTACCCATGAGTTTTTTCTGAATATAAAAAAACAATTCCCCTTTCCCTATACCATGAAGATTCCCTGCTATCTTTGGAATATCTAAATTTATATACTACATTTTTACTTATTTACTTTTACATTTTCCCTAAGTATTTTATTTTTACAATTAATTACAGAATGTCTTTATATACAACATTCACAGCTTTCTTGTCATAAAGAAAGAATCTTCATTACACAATACAAACATGTTTTCTTTAGAGGTTACTCTTGATAAAGCGACATCTAGTTGGCCATGTGAAAAAAAACCCGTCCAATCGCAGCTAAATTCGAAGTGCTATAAGACAAAGCGCGCAATCGCTATACCCTGCATTTTAAATCTGTAATATCTTCGTATGTTAAATGTTCATTTAAATTACAAATGAAGAAGAAAATGTCAATAAAATGCTATTGTGGGTTATCCATAAAAGATAGACATAATATGTATACCATCGCGGAGTTTTCTGTAGACCTTTTCAAGGTGTACAAATACTTAGTACATTATTTTGACAAATATTGTAGGGTTCAGCCTGCGTTTGCAATGTAAACGGAAAAAAATGTAATTATTTACGACATCACATTGGAAACCTCAAAAATGATAGTATTTCTTTATTCCATATTGAATATTTATAATATGTTAGATTATACAAATAAACCTTTCTCTTCAATCACTCTATCTATTAAAAAACTGCATCAAAATCTGTTGCGTAGTTTTAAAGATTTAAGCATACAAAGGGATATACGGACATAGGGACAGACAGAGAAAGCGACTTTGTTTTATACTATGTAGTAACGTTTAGCTATTATAACTAACGACGATATTTCTCCTTTATTCTTATGCAATAATAAAAATCAATTTTCCCAAAGTCAACTCATTTACTCTTTCTCAAAAACTACTCAATGACACATATGACAGCTGCAATGCATTTTCATATTAATGACCAACTCTGAAGGAGGTTGTATTAAAAACATGTTGTAACAGTCGACGATCCTGACAACATTTGCGACCCCGCAAATCTCATAGAATGACTTCTGGGATTGATTCTACCACTGATTCGGAATGCTGATTGTACTGAGAAGAATCGGCCAGAAACTCAATACTTGCTCTTTTAATCTGTAAAAGAAAACCGCACATGCCATGACATGACAGGACTACGCTCACGCTTTACGCTCAACTCTTTAAGCTCACGCTTTATGCTCAACTCTTTAAGCTCAACTCCTTAGGCTTTTCGCACCATAAGCATTTCGCACCTAAAGCTCACCCTCAACCACTGTCATGGAATTACACAGCTCAATAAGTGGCAACCAACTCAGCAGATCACATCTAGGCAGAGTCTAGCTGACAGTCGTTGCAGATGGCCACAGTGTAGAAAACAATCGTTACAACTGGAACAAATCCAGAGAACAATCGTCATTCTAGCTGACATTTCTATCGAACAATAGTCACGGGCGCGTCTATGGCCTCACATAGCACATCGTCACGTTGATCTTACAGAGTTAATAAACCGAATACCAATTACCAGTATTAATCTCTTCAATAAAAACTCAATTTTTTATTCTATAGCATCGCATATCGCAACTATCTCTCAAATTATACGAAATTCGCAGATTACATCCCCTTCTCAATATAATAAACGACGATATTTCTCCTTTATACTTATTATATTAATTCAATTAAAACCTTTTTGCCAGAATCAACCCGTTTACTCTTTCTCAATAACTTAATGACACATATGACAGCCACAATGCTTTTTCATATTAATGACCAACCCTAAGGAGGTTGTATTAAAAACATGTTATAACACTATTATTTTGATAACTGTCAAATTTTTTTCCATACTAAATCAAAGACAAAATTACGTTTAGCTGTCATTTATGTTTTGTTATTCCACTGAAATTTGCGTTTTATTATTTTACTGTCATAGTCGTTTTTGTTATACCACGGTTTATAGCGACTTGACGGGGTAAAATAAATGCGGTCGAACGGGATAAAAAGTATCCTATGTCCGTCTCCTGGTTCTAAGCAACCTTTCCACCAATTTTCAGCCGAATTGGTTCATCCGTTCTTGAGTTATAAATAGTGTAACTTAGACCAACTTTCTTTTATATATATAGATTATAATGCTGATCTGAAAAAAAATAATGAAAAAAACTAAAAGCAGAGTTAGCGATTGTTATTGTCATATTCATATGTAAATTAATATAATATTAAAATTATTCTTACTATTTTAAAAGCTAGTTTCAATATTACAGATTAAGATTATACCTAATTAAGAAAATTGCTACAAGCGAGGAGGAAACTTTGCGCTTATTGTATTTTATCAACAAGTTTGTTTTGAATAAAGTTACAGTTAAGTTGTAAAGTAAGCAGATGTTCTTTTTTCTTATTATATTGATATAATGTTCTATAATAAAATAGTTTTCAATAATTTATGGAATTAGGCGTTACTTTGCGGAGATTCATAATACAAAAGCAATAGTGAAATACAAGTAATAAAATATAAACCTATAATATACATATAAACCGCGATTAAGTAAATAGAAAGTTAATTTTGTAAATTGGTTTTCACTTGTTTTTGTATTTTAACATGTTGAATGAAGAATATCTATAATTTATTGGAAAATATACGCCTAAATATACTGCAAATAACTAATGATAAATATTTATATAAAGTTTAATTGAAGCAGTTAATAGTATAATGCATTTCAAAATATTGTCTTAAAGATCGACTTCTAGATCAGTTATTTTACTTTTGTTTTGATCGATCTTTGTCTTTCATTGTTATTTAATTAGACTCTTCTAGTTATTTTAACCGAATATGACAATTGTTTAAGAGTGTATTTTTGTTCTTTAGTTCATATAGCGTATTACCGGTGTTTTTTTAATTTAATGGCTTTAACAAAGATGAAAATATTTTTGAATTCTATCATTCCATTTAAGGTTACAATCATAATATAAAATGAACTAATAGATTAGAACTAAAATGAACTAAGCTTTAAGTTTAACGTTACTATATCCTCCTGCCCTTATCCCACTCTAAGTGGGGTCGGCACAACATGTTATAGTCATGCTGTAAAATGATTTGGCTACGTTTTTACGACCGGCCGCCTGCCTGACGTCAACTTACCTAAGTCGTTTTTACGACACCTCGGTAAGAAGGAGGGTGGTCTATTCTACTCAGCCGGATACCACACGGCTATTAAGTTTAATTAGATAGATTAATATTTACGTGATAATTATTGTATTTAGTATGAATATTTAACATCTTAGGATGTTTTTAGATGTAAAATATTGTTTTGTTATTTATTGTAAAAATAAAAGAAATTGTAATTATAATAATGTTGTTTTATTTTCCTATACTGAGTACAAGATTGAAATGCTATCCGATGCCCATGGTTCATAAGTATTTTTCTTTATAATAAAGCACACACAGCTGTGATAGACGGTGAAGGCGACTTTTTCGAAAGGGCACATGTTCAAATTCCGGTCAGGCACCAATAACTTTTTCTGTTAAAACTTACGTATCTAATAGATAAATACCTACAGTTTATCACATGCTATTTGATGAAGGAGAACATAGTGAGGAAAACTGGATACTAAAGAATTCTAGAAATAGCGTAGTAGGTCTTAGCTCCAAACCTTCTCTCCAAGAACGGAGAGAGGAGGTCTATGCCCAGCAGTGGGATAGTAACAGACTGTTACTTTACTCAGTTATAAAACACATGATGAACGACTGAAGGCGCCAAACTGGCATATACAAAATTCGAAGGAAAAAGAAATCTAGCACTTCTCTGGAAAATTCCTGAGATATGTGTAACCTTATTAATTTAAAAACGGAAAGAGGAGGCCTATGCCCAGTTGTGGGAAAGTTGCAGGCTGTAACTCTTTAGTTTACAGAGGTGGCCAAGCTGCGGCTCTTTGAAGGATTATTTGTGTCTCTCGATGAATGTAAAAATAAAATAAAAACACGAGTACATACGTATTAACTTCTAGCATCAAAATACTGAAAATTGCTCTCGAAAATTATTTGCCAAATTTTAAAAAATAACAAGAGATTTAAAATAAATCAACATTCTCCTGCCTTTATCCCATTCTAAGTGGGGTCGACACAACATGTTATAAAAATGGTGTCACATGATTTGGTTAGATATTTCACGACTCTAAAAGGCGACTAAGGTAAGTTGACCTATCTTGTGGTATCCAGCTGAGTAGAATAGACCACCCTCTTTTTTACCGACGCATCGTAAAATACGACTAAGGTAAGTTGATGTCAGGCAGGCATTCGGTCGTAAAATATATAACCATATCATGTTTATCATACTGCTGCCTGCCTGACGTCAACTTACTTTGCCTCTTGCGATAGAAAGTGGGTGGTCTACTCAGCCGGATACCACACGGCGGTAGAAGTCAAATGAATTAGACATTTATCAAATTAAATACGTATCAAAAAAGGTATTAATATTATTACACAAATTGTATTAAATTGACTGGCCCATTGGCGCAGTGGGCAGTGACACTGCCTTCAGCTCCGCGAGTCGCGGATTTGATTCCCTTTGAATTGATTTCATTTGATGATGATATTAATCTATTGGTTGGTCTTCGAGTCTGGGTGTATATTAGTATTTAAAAATTATATGAGTTATAAAAATATTATAGTTAGCAGTTGTCGGTCACTCATAACACAAGTAATATATTAAGTTACTTACTTTAGGGACGGACGACCGTGTGTGTAAGTGTTCCATATATTTATTTTGAAATATAACTAAACACATTAATTAGATGTAAAATAAGTATATAAAAATAATTGTGAAAAATAATTATTAAGTATTTAATTATATTTAAATTGAATACAATATGTGTGAAAAACTATATTTTTTTAATAATTTATAGAATTAGGCGTTACTTTGCGGAGATCCATAATACAAAAGTAGTTATAAAATTATTTTGCTATAATCCGTGATCCACTCCAATCCAAGCGAATCCACGACCAAAATCGCAAAGTCTAACTCCTGATGATGCTTCGGTTGCGGGGCGAAACGATTGTTGAGTTTGTGATAGTGAACGTATATAGTGCTTGTGTATTTTGGTGGCGGTGGTGGAGGTTTGTGCATGTGTTTTTACGAATCTTGCATATATCAGGTATGATAACCGATTGTCCACTCTACATTTAGCATTATATATATTTTCTTCTTCGCGGATTATAGCAAAATAGTTTTATTATTACTTTTGTATTTTTTGGATACTTATTTAATTTGAATGGCTAGGACTATCAAAGAGCGTGGCCTCCCCTGCTATAGATATAAAAATGTCCGTATGATATAAGACACGTCCGTCGAAGTAAACTCCGTTAGACAAATAAATGAGTGACTCGTGACACGCCGTGGATGGTCGCGGGGTTATTTATTTATTTGTGGGTCAGAGCTGGCGGCTCCCCTCCTAACACCCGACATAAGTTTTAATTAAGAAACTTGTGACCGCGTTGACTTAACTTTTATTTGAAATTATATTTTCTCAACCCCTCGTATTTGATTTTTTTTGGAATTACTGTCGGACGCGTAACGGGTTGACGGCGAGAAATAAATAGTCATCATCCTCCTGCCCTTATCCCACTGTAAGTGGGGTCGGCATTCGATCTGTTCGTTTCATATCATCGACAATTTAATGTCTTAGAATAGATAATATTCAATGGAACGAAAAAGATTTCATAATAACAAAAATCTTTAACTTGTGTCTAATAAGAAACAGATCTCCTGCCATTATCCCACTCTAAGTGTGGTCGGCACAACATGTTACAAACATGTCATATCATTTGGCTACGTATTTTACGACCGGTCGCCTGCCTGACGTCAACTTATCTTAGTCGTATTTGATGACACTTCGATATGAAAAAGGTCTATTGTACTTAACCGGATACCACACGGTGAGTCAACTTATCTTTGTCGCCTTTTACGACACCTCGGTAAGACATGAGGGTGGTCTATTCTACTCAGCCGGATACCGCACGGCGAGTCGACATACCTTAGTCGCCTTTTACGACACTTCGGTAAGAAAAGAAGGTGGTACTATTCTATTCAGCCAGATACCACACGGCATGGCGAGAAATAAATAGTATTATACTGCGTCCATCATATTATCAGTCTTTTGACAGCTCACGCTCATTAAGTTTTGTATTGCTTACGTACAAATATCATACAAATAATATTTGTACTTTATGGATGGGTACCGCCCACTTAGTGATGTCACACATAATGGTTTCTACGATTATGCCACAGATTAAAAATAATCGGTAGAAATCGATGTTACGAGTATTAAAAGACATTTAATAACATTATATAAAGTTTTACTTTCTTCTTAGTTAATACATGAATACAAATAAAACAATCAGGATATTTTAATTTATTTTATTAGCACGAGTCGTCGGAATGATAATCAACACTAGACTCCTCCGATGAGGAGTCTTCAGTAGCAGTTATTATTAGCTCTTGTGTAGATAATATATTATCAAACGCAATATCACGTTCCCAATCAGAGAATATTACTCTTTTAGTTCTTTCCACCACACTTGCCCAGTTCTCGGCCGTTACGTGGGTGCAAGCATTTTTTAGCAATTGCAACATTTTATTCGCTGTGAATGGGGGGCTTGTATTGCATCTCGCAGCATGCCCTTTTACTTGTGCCCATATAAGTTCTATTGCGTTGTACTGGCAGTGGTATGGAGGAATCCGAAGAACAGTATGGCCATATTCTGCTGCCATTTCATTGATTACATAGCGTTTTGCTCTCTTTTTGGTTTTTAATATTTTTATTAATTCAACTTTTAACATTGAGTCGTCCACATTTTCTCCATTGTCCCGAAGCCAATTAATTATTTCATGCTTTTTATTAGCCTGTGTTGGCATTTTGTCAATTTGACGGGAGTGGTAGGGCGCATTATCAATAAAAATTATTGATGGTTCTTCCAATGAAATGAGCATTTTTTTGAACCACTCTTCATACACATTTGCATTCATCTCTTCGTGGTAGTCATTTGATTTCTTCGATTTAAATGCCAACAGTGCGTCTTGTACAAATCCTTTTGCTGTACCTGCATGGCAAATGATTAGGCGCTCACCTTTTCCCATTGGTACTGAGGAAGTGGAATCAGCAGTATCTTCAGTCCAGAAACGAGATAGTGTGTGGTTAGCGTTGAGCCATGTTTCATCCGTGAAAACAATATTTGCCCAATCTTGTATTTTCTTTGCCTCTCTTAAAAAATCACAACGTGCTATAGCTATATCTGTGCGTTCCATTAATAATTTTCTTTTATTTAACTTTTTATATGAAAAGCCAATTGTGTTCAAAACTTTGACCAAAGAAGATTTTTCACCATGAAATAGACCACTTCTTTTCAAAGAAACAATAAGTTTTCTCAAAGTTGGAATTTCTTTTCTCAAGTAGTAATCTAGTTTACGTAGGTTATCATTAATCGAATTACTTAGGTACGTAATTCGATTAATGATAGTAGGTACTATAATCGGAATGGTATCGCATACGAGAATCTTTAGGACATCACTATCGTCAATCTGTCAAAAGATGGTTAATATAATGGACAGTGTATAGTAAGTAAGTACAACTTACTTAAATAGTATTACTATTTTTTTTTTCACTCTTGAAATAAATATTAAAATTATACCCTCAAAATTATGCTGTTTGTTTTTTCTTATTCCTGAAGAGGAAGGAAATGGGAGGTTATTATTCTATACTAAATGTGCCAGCGGCTTTTCCCGCGTCGACTTCCAGGTGATATAAGTTTTTTCAATTCACAAACAATCGGAATGGTCTATTAACCCAAACCTTCCTCAAAAATTACTAAATAAATTAAAATCTTTTAGTAAAAATCGTAGAAAAATCCGTTTAATGTATTTAGAAAAAATTGATCATATACAAACAGACAGTAATTTTTATTTTATTTTATAATACAATATATTAGTGTAAATTTGATTTATTGATGTTTCAGACACAAAAAATTTGGTTTTATATGCAATCTGATATCAATTAAAATATAATAATCATTTTTCATCATCATTTCATTAATTAAAATATAATAATCATCCTCCTGCCCTTATCCCACTCTAAGTGAGGTCGGCACAATATGTTTCAAACATGTTGTCACATCATTTGGCTACGTATTTTACGATCACCCGAGATGACGAGCCCTCAGTAAGAAATGAGGATGGTCTATTCTACTCAGTCATATACTACACAGCGGGTCGACTTACCTTAGTCGCCTTTTAAGACACCTCGGTAAGAAATGAGGGCGATCTATTCTATTGAGCCGGATACCACACGACGTAGTATGTTAATAGTAATGATATATTGTAACTAAAATAAAAAGAAAGGTCGAGATTTTCACAGCATCAATTACCACGAACTCCCGAATTGCGATAACCATCATCAAACAACATAAAAAAGATAAAACGTTTGATATTTGATATAGAGTTAAACAGAGTAATGTCCCTTTACTCGTAAGTCTATCAAAGAGATCTTCACCTTTACCCTGTTTGAAAGGTAAGAAAAGAAAAATATATAATTTTTTCTCTGTATCGTATTTAGAAATCTTATGAATTATGAAATTTTCGTGTATAACAAAGAGCTTCATAATTTCCATATCTAGGCGATAAAAAGATATAACTAGGGTTCATTTAAAAAAAAAGACGTTTCATTCCTGTTTATTTTTGTATATGTTTATCCCCTTATAACTGCTGCAATATTATTACAAAAGGTTAATTACACTGTCACTGTTACAATTTAACTGACAAAGTTATAATATTTCAGTTTAGAACGGGTGGTCTAAAAAAGTCATAAGATTCCGCTACAAGTCCCAAATATCCCCAACCTATTTTTTCATATTGCATCTTACAAAAAATACCTAGCAAAGCTCGTTCACCCAAATATTTTTTAATTAAGAACCGTATAAACCGTGTTATATGTTGATATTATTATTGCTAGAAACATTACAAGTATCTCGATCGAAACATGAGTTATTACCATTTACATATTAGTTATTACCAATTATATAAAGTATGCTGTTGTGATATCCAAACGAAACATCTGAATTTACTGTACTATTAATTTGAACGTTCTTTGACGCAAGGAATCTTAAAGGATCCCTTAAGTAATTAAGGATTTCATATGGAGTCTTTTTTTATACCACGTCTTTCGAAACTGTAATAAAGCCTAGGCTCACGCAGTTTTAAGAAAACATTGTTCCGTAAAATTGCGTGTATATAAACGTTTCATGTAATCCAAAGCAACACAGAAACAAGTATACAGACAGCTCAAAAGGCGACTTAACTTTACAACAGAGAGCAAGACTTCTTTGTGATCATAAAATTTTTCGCCGCAACATCGTCTTAAACTCTTTAAGAGTGGCGCGTTGATTATGCCAAGACGGTAGAAAATTCTGACGAAAATGAAGTTATTTTGATTTAAAATGCAAAGAAAAAATAGCTGCTGACAGCGAACTCGCGGAGCATTCAACGGACGAGACATTTCAACAAAAAAAATTCCTCTCTATTTAACTAATCCTGACGTAGACAGAGACTGTTTGCAAATTTTATAGGCAAACATTAAATTTTAGGATTCGTTGTGTACTTTATAAAATACGATATTTAAATTCGTTTACGAACGGAATAAATTATTGCAAAATAAATATTCAGTAACGGTCTACTACAATTCTAAATAAGACCAGTTAATAAAATTTCGTCCGAGATAGAATTTAAAACAATTTATAGAATTAGGCGTTACTGTGTGTAGCTCCTTAATAAAAACATGTTAAATAATTATTGAAGCTTTTAACAAAATTTTACTACTAACTTCCCACACTAAGACCTATTCTAATCGGCTTACTTATTACACTAAATCAATCAATCAAAATCCATAGCCAAATACAGATTTCCTTACGATATTTTCCTATACAATAGTAAAGGAAAATGCGCTTAATAAAGCGCATAAAGAACTTCAAGTATTTGTTTAATCTAAATATTAATTTGTTCGTAAATATTTCATAATTTAATTTATTTCGTAATATATCTTTTTGTCTCTGGGCAATTGTCATATTTTTATTCACCGATATGTGGGTAGCAATAAAGCGCCACTCGCCGATCGGTTCGTCTGTCGCCGTGCGAGTGTCTACGTGAGCGCGGAACCTTCGCTAATGGCCGCTCCATCGCTATACATTATTCGTGTTAAATTCGTTGTCGAACATTAAACAATTCGTCTGCAATATTACCTAAGTGCAGTGCCTAACAATAAGTGTCGTGTCGAGTTGCGGACTCGTAAAAGTGTTACTGTTCGTGCTAGTAACAGTTTCCCTTGGCGTCACAAGAAACGGCCGGCCGCCGGCGCATTTCGAGGACTTCGAACCTTCCAGTGCACGGTGGCAGTACAAAGGCATCGAAAGGTGGGTGGTGCTAAGTTGTTACTTCGTATCGGTAATAAATTACGCATTGCCCAGAGAGATAGAAAATAGTTAACGCCCTGAACCCCCCTATACAGTCCACTTCAATTACCTACCAACGACCTAGGGTCCAGGGACCAGGTTCCTTTTAATTAGGGAACATTACCAACATTGATCTGGACCTTCGCGCCGGATGCAATTTATTTTCTATTCTTTTTAAAAGATTAAAAAGCAGTTTTGAGTGACGCCATTTTGTCTTTCGTATAATTCGTATTCGTATATATTCTAAAATAACACTTAATCGCTTTCGTAAATTTCTACCGTTTAATTAATAATAAATATTATCAGTGCCATTCGTTTCGTATTCCATTAATTCGTAAATAAAGTAAGTAATCCTTACTAGTTCGTAACTTCGTATACTATATTAGGTTAATTTATATTTCGTTAAATTAACTTAAAATCTATTTGTTTTAATATTCAGCTGAATTAGAAATAGTGTGTAATAATCGGTTATTTTTAATTTTCGATATTTCGTTTACATATTCGTACTATTCGTATTCGTTATTCGTTGTGAATAAATTGTTCTTACATAATTACTTTCGACTTTTATGTTTGAACAAAGTATTCGTAATATTAAACAAAACATTAAATTCGTTAATCATTCGACAATAATATTATATTTTTTCTAAAAACTTAGACGGTAGGTTACACTTCGTAGTTGCATCGAGCGGCAAAAGTAGTTTTTATATGTCACGACTACGACACGACATTCGACTTTTACAAAATTATTAAATTTTAATATTTCGATTAATTTTTAATTTTTATTTCGAAATTTATTACGTATAACCTTTTAGGTGCACGGTAGTGATTAAGCCAAGTTTATTTTTTATTTTTACTATTTATTTTTTTTTCATTTCGGATTCTTTAAATAATGGCCGAGTCGAGTGAATTTATTGCTCTGATGCATAAAAGGAATTGCTTAGAGCATGAGTTAGACACAATCGTTCAACTAGGAATGGATGCAAATAACAATAGAGATTCTTATCGCAAATTTATGGTTTCTTGTATCGGACTTACACGGATACAAGATCAATTCGATCAAATTCAATCGTCCATTGAAAGTTTGGAACTTAAGGACACAAACACTTTGAGTCCTGATCATAGCAACATTCGTTCGGCATTTAATGATTTAGTTCGAGATATACTGGCAATCAAATTCGGTTTCGAAGATTCGAATGCGAAATCCGAAGTTGATCGAAATTTGGATACTGATGAAAAATCGGCAAATATTTCTGTACACTTACCGCGATTATTCGTACCCACATTCTCTGGAGATTATAAACAGTGGAATTCGTTTAGCGATCTATTTATCTCGTTAATTGATCAAAATAAAAATCTATCAGACGTAGCTAAATTTCAATATTTACTATCATATGTTCGTGGTGACGCGAGTAAGTTGCTAAGGGGTTTGCCGATCACTGGGAGCAATTATAAAAAAGCATGGAGCATCTTAGAATACAACTATAAAAATGAACGTCTCATAGCCATGCAACATATGGATTCTTTATATAAGCTACCTAATTTAAATTCGCCGTCCGCTACAGGACTTCGTACTATCCTTAGCGGATTCTTAGAAAATATTGGTGCCTTAGAGTCTATGGGGTTCCATGTTGAGGAGTGGGATTTTATTTTATATTACATGCTTTATCGAAAAATCGATCCTAACACTCGTCGTGATTTCGACAAATCAATTGCGACCAATATTATTCCTAAATTTTCTGAACTTCAAGAATTCTTGAATCGTGAAATCATTGCTTGGGAAAGTTCTCGCCCAACGTCACGTTCACTATCGTGTCACTCTTCTACGCAGATAGATCGTACTCGCGCTACTTCAACCTTCGTTACTTGTCCAAATTCGAGTAATTCGTCGCATTCGAATTTGGGTGCTTCTAAATCGCACTATAATTGTTTATTTTGTAAACAGGGATCTCATTCGTTATTTTCGTGTAATTCGTTTAAACAGAAAAAATCGTATGATCGTTTCATATTTGCTAAGCAGAAGAAGCTTTGTTTGAAATGTTTAAAGCCAATGCATGGTACTGACGATGCTTGTGCAAAAATCTGTTGTTCGGTTTGTAATGCAACACATCACCATTCATTTTTGCATTTCGCGAAAAATCCTAAAAACGTTGAAGATACTAGTCCAGAAACAAATGTAAATTCGGATGAGTCAGCTAATGTCGTCTCATTATATTCAACAGAATCGGCTAAACAAAATATGGTGTTACTTTCGACAGCCATTGTTTTAGTTCGCGATTCGTCGGGTAAATTTGTAACTGCTCGAGCTCTAGTCGATCCGGGTTCTGAAGCTTCATTTGTTACTGAGGACTTAGTATCTCGTCTCGGGTTGTCTCGTCACAAAGTAGGCACGCCAATTCAAGGCATCGGTGATTTGACTACATGCTCGAAAGGCTGTGTAACGACAGTTATAAAATCACGTATTGATTCGGGACCAGAGTTTACCCTTCGTGCTTTGATTTTGAATCATATAACATCGAATAAACCTTCGAACTTTATCGACCAAAAATCGTGGTCTCATGTCAAACATTTGTTTCTTGCTGATCCAAATTATAATTTACCGTCTTCAGTAGATATTCTTCTCGGAGGAGATATTTACGATGACATTTTCGTTGGTGAAACTATTCGTGGCCCTCTTGGAACTCCAATGGCAATTTCAAGTTCACTTGGTTGGCTTCTAATCGGGAAAGTTGATCTCAAGTTCGTTCGTAATGATAATAATAATAAAAATATTTCGTCTTTCGTTGTTTCGAATCAAGAAAGTCGTCTTGATAATGCAATTTGTAAATTCTGGGAGATTGAGTCGATTCCAGAAAAATTAATTATCTCTCCTGACGATGAACAGTGTGAAAAAATATTCGTTCAATCACATAAGCGGTTGGAGTCAGGAAGATTCGTAGTCTCACTTCCATTTCGGGATGGTGAGCCTTCTCTTGGTGAGTCACGTTCGTTAGCGTTAAAACGCCTTCTTTCTTTAGAACGTCGTTTTGCTCGGGATGAGCATTTTCGAAAGTTATATACTGAATTTATGTCGGATTATTTGGAATCCGGTCATATGGAACTTATCACAGGTGAAGTTAAAGAACCTCACTACTTTATACCACATCATGGAGTGCTTAGACCTTCAAGCTCGACCACTAAGTTAAGAGTAGTGTTCGATGCATCTGCTGAAGCAAGTTATGGTGCTTCTTTGAATGATACCCAACTTATCGGGCCTAAGCTACAAAAAGATGTAGGTGAACTTATTTGTAGTTTTCGTTTCCATAAAATCGCTTTTACTGCCGATATTCGACAAATGTACCGGCAAATTCTAGTTAGTGAAAAACATCAAAATTACCAATTAATTTTGTGGCGCACAAATTGTGAGAGTGAGCCTCAAGTTTATCGCCTAAAAACGGTGACTTACGGTCTTTCGTCGTCACCATTCTTAGCAATTCGTGTTCTTCAACAGTTAGCTTCGGATCATCAATCGGATTATCCGGAAGCTGCTGAAGTTATTCGTCGCTATACTTATATGGATGATGTTATAAGCGGTTCTGATTCAGTAGAATCTGCCATACATCTCCAAAATCAGCTTTTGAATTTACTTAAAGACGGAGGATTCGAACTTCGTAAATGGTGTTCGAACAGTTCGGAATTTTTACAGTGTCTTTCAGATACAGCGAAAGATGTTGACGCATGTACTGTTTCGTTAGATGAAGACCATTCGGTTAAAGTCTTAGGCTTGGCATGGCAGCCGGTCAAAGATATATTTTCGTATCACGTGAAACCTTTGCATGACAGAGTGACAAAGCGCGTAATTTTGTCTGAAATTGCTCGTATTTTTGATCCTGTCGGTTTCTTATGCCCTGTTATCGTAGCTGCCAAAATTCTTATTCAAGAGCTTTGGTTAGCTGGGCTCGATTGGGATGCAGAGGTTTCAGGTGATATCAAACAAAGATGGTTGCGTATTGTTTCTGAATTTGCTGAGTTGTCTAACATTCAAATTCCTCGTTTCGTACCTACTCATTCTTGTTATGTTCAGCTTCATGGTTTTTGTGACAGCTCAGAATCAGCGTACGCTGCTGTCATATATTTAAGAGTCGTACATCCAGATCAACATGTCAGTGTTAACATCTTTGCTGCTAAATCTCGAGTCGCACCATTAAAGAAGTTGTCGGTACCTAGATTAGAGCTATGTGCCGCTTCTCTTTTGTCTTCGTTATTCACATTCGTTCGTCGTGTACTTGATTCCAAGATCAGTATCACTCAAGAGGTGGCTTGGACTGATTCGAGCATTGTTTTATGCTGGTTACGTGCTGCACCACATAACTGGTTAACCTATGTCGCAAATAGGGTCGTCGAAATCCAAAATATTCTTGCTCCTAACAAATGGAGACATGTTCGTTCAATCGACAATCCCGCAGATTGCGCTTCGCGCGGGCTCTCACCTTCTCAAATAGAACGCCATACTATTTGGTGGTGCGGTCCATCGTGGTTATTATTACCAGAGGACCAATGGCCTCTAAGCAATGTTGATATGGACAGCACAAAGATTCCTGAACGTTGTAGTCCAAAAAGGTCAACTGTCCTTACAGTTGAATGCAGAGAGGAACCTTCGTTTTTTAATCGTTATTCTTCGTTTCATAAATTGATTAAAATAATGTCCTATTGTCGTCGCTTTATTCATAACTGCCGATCTAAGAGTAGCAAGTTCACAGGTCCTCTCTTAGTATCAGAACTTCAATCTACAACACTTTGTCTAGTAGGTATTGTTCAAAGATTTTCGTTTGCGCAAGATTTACAAAATCTCGAATCAGGTAAATTTTGCAGTACGCGGTTACAGCGTTTAAGTCCATTTCTAGATAAGCAGGGTCTTATCAGGGTGGGCGGTCGATTAACCAATTCCGATGCAAAATTTAGTAAGAAACATCCATTGATTCTTCCTCCAGAAAGTAATTTTACTAAATTACTTGTAAATTATTTTCATGAAATTAACCTTCATTCGGGCTTACAAGCCACACTAGCATATATAGCTAGATGTTACTGGATAATTTCAGCCAGACGAGTCGTTAAGAAAAGTATTTTCCAGTGCATAAAATGCTACCGTTATCGTGCCATTGCATTAGAACCGAAAATGGCTGATCTGCCTTCAGCTCGTGTGCAACAAGTCAGACCTTTTATTAAAGTTGCCGTAGACTATGCGGGACCACTTACGACCAAGTCGGGTACTGTTCGTAAGGTCAAACATGAGAAATCGTACATTTGCGTGTTTTCGTGTCTCACCACGCGTGCTTTACACATCGAGTTAGTCTCAAGTTTGACCACTGACGCGTTTATGGCCGCTTTACGTCGTTTCATAGGTCGTCGTGGTATGTGTTCAGACATATTTAGCGACAATGGTAAGAATTTCGTCGGTGCTAGCAGTGAATTAAAGGTTTTGTATAATTTCATCAAAGACAGTAATATTTTTATCGCTCAATCGTTGCTTAAATTCAAAATCGCCTGGCACTTTAATCCGCCTGCTGCACCTCATTTTACTGGAATGGCTGAAGCTGCGGTAAAATCTATTAAATCGCATCTTGTTCGTATCGTCGGTAATACCATTCTTACATTCGAAGAGATGGTAACAGTTTTAACTCGGATCGAAAGTATTTTGAATTCGCGTCCTTTGTGCCCACTTACTTCGGACCCCAATGATCTTGAAGCTTTAACACCGGGACACTTTTTAATAGGGGAGCCACTCAATGCCTTCGCGGAACCTGATATAACCGAAATCAGCGTAGGTCGTTTATCGCGATGGCGATTGTTACAAAGATTTATTCAAGATTTTTGGAAACGTTGGCACAACGAATATTTGCATACATTGCAACAAAGAGGGAAATGGACGAAATCGATTGAAAATATTCGCGTTGGTACATTAGTTCTCGTCAACGATCCTAACTTACCTCCGTTACAATGGAAGTTAGGCCGTGTATCGGAAATTTATCCGTCAAAAGATGGTGTCATTCGTTCTGTTACACTCAAAACTCAGCAAGGCTTTCTAAAGAGACCTGTCCACAGGTTATCTCCCTTGCCTATTTAGTTTTTAATTTAAAGTTTTCATTAGTATTTTAGTTTCGTTTTCGTATTTTATTTCGTATTTTAATTTCTTTTCTTTAAATAATTTGACAGTTGCATTCGTAATTTGAGCCTGGTTAAAATTACATTTTAACGGTGGGCGGTGTTCGTAAATATTTCATAATTTAATTTATTTCGTAATATATCTTTTTGTCTCTGGGCAATTGTCATATTTTTATTCACCGATATGTGGGTAGCAATAAAGCGCCACTCGCCGATCGGTTCGTCTGTCGCCGTGCGAGTGTCTACGTGAGCGCGGAACCTTCGCTAATGGCCGCTCCATCGCTATACATTATTCGTGTTAAATTCGTTGTCGAACATTAAACAATTCGTCTGCAATATTACCTAAGTGCAGTGCCTAACATAAAGTGTCGTGTCGAGTTTCGAACTCGTAAAAGTGTTACTGTTCGTGCTAGTAACATATCCCCTGGCGTCACAAGAAACGGCCGGCCGCCGGCGCATTTCGAGGACTTCGAACCTTCCAGTGCACGGTGGCAGTACAAAGGCATCGAAAGGTGGGTGGTGCTAAGTTGTTACTACGTATCGGTAATAAATTACGCATTGCCCAGAGAGATAGAAAATAGTTAACGCCCTGAACCCCCCTATACAGTCCACTTAAAGAACCTACCAGCGACCTAGGGTCCAGGGACCAGGTTCCTTTTAATTAGGGAACATTTCGCTACATAATTAACAATACGTATTTTTACCGCAATTGCACTTCTGGGTGTCCGATTGAGCTGAAATTTTACATATCTACTGGCACAGACCCGATGACAATGTATTTTTATAATTACCATGAACTGATGCTGCTGTCAGGAGTAACTCCTAAGCGGTTAACAGTATTGAGATTAAATTTTATTAAAAAAGCTTTTTTAACTTGACTTGTTTTATTACAAATATCTTACAGAATTAGCGTCGATATACCTATAGCTTGATTCGCGACGGGAAAATTCATGAAATATGAATATATTGTTACAACATGTTTTTAATACAACCTCCTTCATAGAGTTGGCCATTAATATGAAAAAGCATTGTGGCTGTCATATTTTTATGTGTCATTCACTGAGTTGTTGCGAAATAGTAAATGAGTTGACTTTGGGAAAATTGCTTTTTATTAATTGAATAAGTATAAAGGACGAAATATCGTTGTTTATTATATTTTTGCTAATAAAGCGATACGTTTGAAGACTACAACGTAAGCCCCACTTTGCATTCAATACAGCTTTCATATATTTCGGTACCTCCCTCTCTGTGATCTTACAAAGCTCGCTGGCGCCTTTCGCGAGCATTGCAGACTGTTTATAATTGTTAACGTCGATGCTTAACTTCTTATGCCCATCTTACTTTACCTTATTTCTTTAATAAGTCTCAGGTTATAATAAAATGTATACATTGTTAAAGTAAATATTTTTTATATTTGTTTACAAGTATATGATTGGTCAGGTTCGACCTAACGGCAGGTTTCTTACGTAGATACTTTCCACCCTTCTTGAAATCATGTTTTTGTTCGAGTTATTTTAAAACAATGCCTGATTGTAACATGTTACTGATATAAAGCGATAGCTCAGTTTCTTTTTATTCTTAAATTATCTTATTACCGTATATATTCCTAATTATTGTAAGTTCGTTAACAGTCATTTACTTACCTTGGTATTAACTGAAAATTCCATATCGAGGATGTTCTGCAAGGGATCTGAAGATCAGACAAACTGTTCGGTATCACAACTAGTAAAGAGAAAAAATTGAGTCGGGCAAAACAGTCTTGAGAACATAAAGAAAATTGCATAGGAATTTAATTAATAAAATAACACTCGATATTGAACAATTATATTTATTGCAAATCACTGAATTACATGAATACGCCAACTCCAGCAAGCACCACTGCTGTCAAAAAGCATATTCGGAGTAACAAATTAAAAAAAAAACAACTTGATACAACACAATAAAATCCTAATAAATATCGACATCTATTTACACTTGCTGTAATGGCAGCCGTAACTAAAACTAACAGTCACCCTTTCATATGAGAAGCTTCAAACAGAAAATGAGAATTAACGTTGAGAGCTAATTTGCCAATTCATAAAAGTTTAATGCTCATATGGAAACAAATTTTTGTTGATAGATAGCTTTAGATTTTGTGTGATGTATTACCTTTTATGTAGCCTCAGAAAATCGCGATCGTTATATGGAAATGAACAAGAGGTTATTGAAAAGACATCAAGTCGTGATAGTAAGAATACCGAACTGAAACACAGATTTTAACAAGAGAAACATAATGTAAACGCATATAAATAACTAAAATTTAAGATTTTAGAACGAGCTACGGCGTTTTACTTAAAGTATTTAAAGTAGTTAGTCTTCTTATACAATATATGGATAAACATTTAATTTGAAAGACAATATTTCTCTAAATATTAAATAGAACCAACGCTTCTAGGACTATCAGACACGTAGCTGCACTAACTAGTTCGCACTAACCTATGAATGATACAGTAACATTTAGCCTTATAGTATTTTATATATTGATAATTATTCCATTAATTTGCACCCAAATTAGCCCCCATCAAAAGTTTTCTTTTCAATGCCAAAACACGAAACCGAGACTAGCCCCACACAGAATTTCATGAATCTAAACCGTATAATTAATAATATAAAAAAATATTGTTCACCTTTCATCATGACTAAAATCTAAACCAAGCCTAACTTAGCAAGTTATTGACAAATAAGTACCATCTACATATAGGTAATATTACCTAAAAACTTTACGGCCTTGACTTTAGATCGTTTGGACTTATCAAAAAATAAAATCTGCAAGTTATATAGAAAGCATAGAGATAATTAATACGAATCTAGTCTAAATCATCAACCTCGAGAGTTGCTATAGGTGCTCGCTTTACGGTAGATGTTGTTGTATTTGCATTAGTCGGGGGACCATCTCTGTCCTCAATATTTTGCACTCGTCGACGGTCCAAACTTAAACTATCAACTTTATTATTGCTTGAGTTTGCTAAATAATCTTTTGTTCCACTTGGTAAATCATTTTCTTCATTATCAAGATCGATCGCAGATGAATTACTTCGAATAGTTTTAACATCCTCCTTGGATTTCTTTCTTTTTATTTCTTCTATTTCAATAGCCTCCTCATCCCTTGTTGTTGCGGAGTTATTTTTATTTTCATTTTCCGCTACATCATTAATGGGAGTCCTCTCTTGAATTTCATTGATTGTAGCAGTATTCGTCCCTGTGGCAGTTGTTTGTGGTGTTGTCACTCGAGAAGCAACGTCTCCAGTATGGGTGGTGTTAGTTTGAGCGGTAGAAACGGATGGCGATGTTTGGGTTGTAGACTGTACCGTATTCTGAACGGTTTGCGTTGTAGACTGGGTAGTGGGCGGTGTGGCTTGCGTACCTGTACCAGGAGCATCATGGTAAGCTGTACCACTGGCTAAAGCTGCTATACCTGCTAGACCCATCATACCACCCATACTGTGGTGAGTTCGTAAAAGTAGTTGCTGCAGTTGCGCCTGCTGTAGTATCACCGGCAACTCGTAGTGATGGAAGAAATAGAGCATAGAATGCTGCAACAAAAGAAAAGGTAAACTAAATCATTAATTTTGATAATTTGGCAATAATGATTATGACCTTAATTTGAATACTTCTATGATTCTTTTTTATGATGATAGGTAGGTTTAAAAATCTATATACACCCTAAATAGGTAGCGTATAGAAACACATAAAGGTGAAGCCGGTAAAAATGCAAGTGGAAACTTTTGTATAATACTAATAAGGAGTAAATTTTGCCGCGCAAAACCTTCCAAACATATAAAAAAGTAAGATCGGAGATCAAAACGCAGCAAACGCATCGACGGATAACATCTATGGAATTATTCAAATTTAAATATCATATAGAGAATATATGTTACAATATAAAGGTGATCTAGATCTATATGAATCATACATATCAATTATATATTATAAATAATTGATACTGTTAAATCTAAAACCAGTATTATTCTTCATACATACACTCGTACATAAATTTAATACGTTTCTAAAATGCCCCTACCTCTTTTAAACAAGTAAACAGACTGTATTTATTGGTCTCAGCAATGTCATTTTATTTATAGAACAGACTAATCTCCGTCTCGCGACACCTAACATAAGTTTTAATTAAGAAACTTGTAACCGCTCCGATTCTACTTTAATTTGATACTGTATTTTCTCGATATCTAGTTATAATTTCCAAGTCCCAAGTGCAAGACGGGGTGAGACACCTTCATGACTGATTTATAACCAAGTCAGGTTTAGACGTAGGTTTAATAGCTCCACTGTAACCATCAAAACGGATATATTTTTTAACATTTTGTATTTATTCATTTACGGATCTATTTCTTATTAAGCCGTGTGATATCCGGCTGAGTAGAATAGACCATCTCATTTCATACCAAGGTGTCGTAAAGGGCAACTAAGATAAGTTGGCCAGTCGTGAGGTATTCGGCTAAGTAGAATAGACCACCGTCATTCTTACCGAGGTGTAGTAAAATATGACTAAGGTAAATTGACGTCAGGCAGGCAGCCAGTCGTATAATACGAAGCCTAATCACGTGACATCATGTTTATAACATGTTGCGCCGACCACACTTAGAGTAGGATAATGGCAGGAGGTCTGTTTCTTATTAGGCATTAATAAAATATTTTTGTTATTATGAAATCTTCTTCGTTCCATTGAATTTTATCTATACTTAGACATTAAATTGTCGATGATATGAAACGAACAGATCGAACGAGAGTTGAAATTGGGATGATGCACGGCCTTAATTAATATAACGGTCCAAATCTGCTCAATGATTATCGCAATGGTAAATATAAAAAGGGATCAAACGTTTGTACGGTATTTAATGGACAGAGCTGGTGCCCTTTTATATGTCCATTAAAACCGTTTTGAGATTTACCTCAACCCTGTTCAAAAGGTACGCGAATAAAAACCGAGCTCTCTTTATCAATTTTTGGATCATTTGTAACAGATTATGTCGACTGATGGCAGTTGTAATACCGAGGTTACAAATGGATATTTCAATAAATATTTTTTTTTGATAAATTGATTTAATTATTGTTTACAATTAAGGAATCAATTTAGTGATTGTTTCTTGGCCTATTTTATAGATGCTCTCTCATAAACTCACATATATATCGGCGGAAATTATACTCTTGTTTTGTTTCAACTGTAGACGATGATAGTGATAAAAGATCACGTAAAAAACATCGAGAGTAATATATTTTGGAGAACTATATTTCTTCATTATCTTCAACCGATGGACGTCCACTGCTAGGTACAGTGTTGCTTGCATCTAGGGACTCCCCACGATCTTTTTGAAGTCAGTCCAAAGTGAAGTTTTTCTGGTGCGGGGTCGCCATTCTCGGTCGGGGGACCTAAGGGGTATTAACCCCAACGTCCATCAGTTCTCCGCACTATGTGCCCCACCCATCGCTACTTCAGTTTCGTTACACGCTGATCAATGTCGGAGACTTTGGTACTTCTACGGATCTCCTCATTTATAATTTAAACTTGTACAGATCCTCCAATGCTTGGAGTATCTCACACCATTGCCCGCTGAGTGACTCTGAGCTGAACTATATTTGCACTCTACAAACTCATTTTGTTACAAATTGATTGCCAAACTCTGCGTAAGTAGATCAAATGTTAGAGTAAAGGGCGAGCCGCAGTTTGTGTAACTAAGTGTAAACTATGATTAGCAAGAGATCTGCAAGATTACTCTACTTTACTAGGCCTCCATCGCTGTTGATCCTTGTTTACTTAGGACTTTCTTGGAGAGCGCCTATCCATCCATTATGGCCTTGTAATTATAACACTTTCCTGATGTTAGCTGAATAAATGAGTCAGTAAAATATTGGTACAGAGAAGGCATTCATAATAAAAATCTAGGTTAGTTTTGACTGCTTAAATATGTTAACTTAGTCACAATTAATGAATTAATACATAATTCGAATAAGAGTTCTAGACGCCTATTAAAAAAAATGTATTTAATACAAATACAAAAGAAACAGATTGGGTTTATTTAATTCAGCAGTTGAATCTTTTTAATTAAAGTAAATTATTTAATCCAATATTGAAGTAATAGGGTATAGCTAGCTTCGCGTTGCTGTTTCATACTATAATATATGCATATCATTATATTAAAAAGGTTGCTACTTTTTGGACGTAGAGATTCTTTAAGATCTATCTTGAAGATTTTGTACTATTTCAATATAAGTTTAAGTTTTCAGACGTTTGTCGATCATAATTTATTCCCCCCTCATCTATGACATGAGGTCATTTCCCTGTTTCTTGATATCTGGGTACAGTACTAAATCGTTAGATAATAAGGTTTGCCGATTGGGAGGCAACTATCAACGGGTTCCACTAGTCCAAACTAGATATAACATATATCTCATCTGATAACAGGAATGAAAATCAAAAAAAACAAAATCTTTAGTAATGTGCTATAGAAAGTCGGATAAAGAAAATAAACTATTTCAATTATAAGTAGGTTGGTTATTTTAAATAAGAACAGCTAAATCTAGATAGTATGCACGGCGCGTAGTTTGCGACGGGCGAGCCCATGAAATATGATTTTTATTAATAAGGCGTCACGCTCGATGATTATACGATAAGCCCCACTTTGCATTCCGTAGAGCCTTCTTGTGTTTCGACGTCTCCCCTCGGCGTAATCTGACAGAGAGCGCCTCTTCCCTTCCGAATGTGTATCGAATTATTTTTTGTTATTACGCTATATTTACGTATCTTAAGTGAAATTTATTTATTTTTTAATAAGACTTAGTACTAAAGTAGCAGTAGCCTATAAGTATTGTAGATTAATGGTCTTTTTTTCATTTCCTTGGATAGAAGAGTTGGATTTTAGACAAAAACAAAATGTTTCAGTGCAGATTCATTAAGCTCCATATTAAAATTGTATTTTACTAATAATACATATATGGGCATCATAAGAAACCTCATAGTCGCGTGCTATGGAAAGGTCTAAGCTCGAAGTATATTTACGTTGAAATATTGAGATCCATAGAAGTACCAAAGCAACTGACACGTCCAAAAGGGTGGCGACGTTGAAATGGCGATGTAGGCGGCACATAGTGCGAAGAACTGATGGATGATAGGATCTCAAGTAGAATAAGTGAAGACCCTACATCGGAAAATGCAGTGCACGTAAACCCCCTACTAGGTGGACAAAGGGCTTCAAAATAGACGCGGGGAGCTGCTGAATTGGCGACCCAAGAGTGAATAGCGCAAAAATCCTTAAAAGAGACCAATAAGAGCAGTATGTCATACAGAAGACTATTCTACTTCACTATTCTATTCACAGTAGTCTCTTGGTTGCAGAGAGAAATACAAATGGCGATATGTATAATTACAGTAAACAGTATGATGTATTGTGTAGGCAAACGAGCCCGTGCCTGGATGTAAATTTTACTGATAAAAATCTTTCGCCCATTTAAAACTGACTTAAGTCACAACAATGCAATCACACTATATTCGCCGTCGCACTTGGACCACTCCAACCCCTGACATACCCACGGTCTCGCAAGTTCCATATTTGTTTCCAATGATATTAATATACTTACATCCTGTTTCTGACAATATCCTGCATTTGTCACCTACTCAGACTTATGCTACACGACTCATCGAGTCGGACTGCCTGGTGTTATAACATCCTTTTAAATAATCTCGAAAAACATTACAATTATTTATTTTTACATTTCTATTATAATATGAACAACGTATCTCACGTTTTTTGGTGAGACTATTTCGTGTGGAATCTTTAAAGAACTCTTTGGACATATATAAACTGTAAATTTGCATTGAGGCAGCGTGGTGTGTCTAATAAGCCTTATCCTTTCCTTCAAGAAAGAACGTTTCTTTCTTTATCTTGCACTAAAATGGTAACAGGCCGCTGCCTATTTTTTTTACATTTAAATATTTTATTGATAGAAACTTCAGCAGAAAATGTGATCATTATAAATCAATCACATTCTTCTTTTATTTAGTTGAAGTAGCATTTGTTTCTTAGTAATGAAATAGTCTCAAAATCAATAGGTATATTTACTTCTTGTCTAATTTATTACAAATACATCTGTAAGGATTATCAAAACTTTCACTTGATTCAAGCTGCTCTGTGCGAACCATTTGGAGTCGAAAATAGTATACCAAAATATATACGAATAATAAACGAAAATGCTATTACCAGTTCTTGGGAATTTGTATATCCTAAGTGGATGTAATTATTGAATTTAAGTCATTAAAGTCTCTTTCTGTCTAAGTCGATTTAGATAAAACATACGTTCTTAAGCTGTTTTAATCAAGTGGCTCACTACTATTATTTCTGTATATATTGCGTAATTTCTATCAGTATAAATAATAGGCCTGTTTTATGAATTTTGCAACATATCAGCCATGGGCTGCAATAGCGGCACAACTCAAAAAGCACGTGTTAAAAGAGTAGATGTAAATGTAAAGTACACAATTTTTTCAACACCAATACAGGCGGAACTTATACTTCAATATTACGCCGTTTGTTTAAGAAAACCATATAATTTTTATGTGTTATCCTTCAGTGAATATTTTAAGCCCATTCGTCGTAAAACATGATTTTTTGAGTTGTGCCACTATTGCTGCTCTTGAGCGATATGTTTGATCGAAGCGGATCCTTGCAACCTATTTGAGTTCTGAAATAGAGTCACTATAGACAATAGTTAACCAGAACTTTTTAATTAAGTAACTTATTTATTGTACATCAGAGTAAACTCTATATTTGAAACAGCCGAATCCGAGGCGTGTTGTTAGCTTCCGCACACCGGAAATCGACCCCCGACTACTTCCGCGACAAATTCTATTCACTTGTACGTTTTGATATTTGTATTGTTATATTCGATTGTTTCCTGTCAGTAACGATGCCGATTTAATGGTCGAGTAGTTCACGTGGTCGTTTAATTATCTGTTAAGGGAATATCGCGTAAATACATATTTATCAAATAAAATAAAAAAAAATAAAAAAATTAACTAGCCTGTTGGCGCAGCTCAGCGGATCGTAGGTTCAATTATCGCCTAGGGCCAAAATTTTCTTAAAATCAATTTGTTGTTCTCCGAGTTTATTAATGTTCCAAAAAATGTTGGAAAAATATTATAAATAAATAATAGTGTACAAAGGTCATCTTATCCCTAAGACAGAGATCTTTGTCAGCTAACTTACGAATTCATAGTAAAAGTAAATTTGGTTACGCAAATATCAAAAACTATTAAAATTATGTATTTATGTAATTTAAAATATTAAAAATATAAATTAACCAGTGGCCTGTCACCAATATCACTAGTATAAAACTACTCACTTTGAAGACGGATGACCGTGTGTGTAATTGTCTCCTATTATTATTTATATTTTTTTATTCGTACGAAAAAAGCGATTTAACTTTTATAAAGCTTTATGACGGTCACAGAGAGTGAAATAATCAAATTACGAGTAAACGAAGATGCGTGTAACATTATAAATATTTTTAGCCAATAAATAATTTATACGATGAATATCGCCCCTAATCTTAAATCACGTTGAATTTCGTAAGGTGACGCGCGTGAAGAGTGGCAAGTCATAATAACGTATGGGGACGTGATTTGTTGACAAATGCTCGAGGCCCGCGCCTCTCCGGATAAGAGGCTTTCTGCTTTAGTTTAAAAATAATAACCAGAAGCTTCAAGTGAAAATGTTGCAGTCTGACTAAACTTTCAGACAAAAATTAACAGTCATTCTCTTGTCCTTATCCCACTCAAAGTGGGGTCGTCACAATGTAATTATAAACATATTGTCACATGATTTGGCTGGGTAATACGACCGGTCGCCTACCTGACGTCAACTTACCTAAGTCGTACACCTCGGTAAGAAATGCGATATGATAGTAATTCTAAACGTCTTTGACCTGTAGAAATATTACACATAAAAGAATAAAGTTTTGTAGTTTTAAAGTTTTTTGAGTATAGAATAACCAAAATAACGTGTGGTATCCGGTTGAGTAGAATACCCTCTTTCTTACCGAGGTGTCGCAATACATACGTAAATACGACTAAGGTGGATTGACGTCAGGCAGGCAGCCGGTCGTAAAACACGTAGCCAAATCATGTAACAACATATTTATAACATGTTGTGCCGACCCCACTTAGAGTGGGATAAGGGCAGGAAGATGAAGTACCATTAGTACATATATTAAGGACGCAATTAAGAAGAAAAGATTTTGTAATTTTAGACACCTGCTAATAAAATATGCAAAAACAAAAAAAAAGACAAAGTGCACAATATAGTTGTTCTGTCTCGCAAGACGAAATTCAAGACAAAACCTTACGGCCTTTGGCTTACGTTATCTAACGGTGTCTACGTATTCTCAACAGTTTGGGAGCTCGTAGGAGTTTTCTTTGCGATTTTCAAAACCTTAATCCCTACTTACTTAAATCATCATCCTCATCATCCTCCTGCCCTTATCCCACTCTAAGTGGGGTCGGCAAAACATGTCAACTTACCTTAGTCATATTTTACGACACCTCGGTAAGAAAGAGGGTAGTCTATTGTACAAAACTGGATACCACACGGTGGGTCAACTTACCTTAGTCGCCTTTAACGACACCTCGGTTAGAAATAAGGTTGGTGTATTCTACTCAGCCGTATACCATACGGCGGTTCGTCTTACCTTAGTCGCCTTTTACGACACCTCATTAAGAAATGAGGGTGGTACTATTCTATTCAGCCGGATACCACACGGCGTACCTGCCTACTTAAAATTAATTTTAAATAGACATATAAAGTGCAATAGCACTTCGCCTAAGTGGACTTCACTGTACCGATTAAAAGTACTATACAACTTTTCTATCTACTAATATCTATTCGGACGACACAAAATAATAAAACACAATTATAAGAGTGTAATACTGGTGTGTATATGTTTGCTATATAAGAAGAATTATAAATCATCAGTGTTGCTTCAGTGACAAAATCAGACATTTTACAAAAGGTAATAACTTTCATGTGGACTGCTACAAAATATTTTGTGCTTGTGTGCGCATAGTCATTCATGGCCGCCTCGAACCAATGACCTGTCTTTTGCTGCTCTGTCGGCACTATTCTATTAATATTTGGATCAGAAAACTGACATTTTCTCCTTATTTTCATACGCTATAATAAATTTTAAGACACTAAGCATTTACGGAGGTGGTTCAGTGGTTTAGCTCAGAATTACAATTCTAACGGAAATTGGAAAATTTGAAATTGGAAATATTAATTTTATGTACGAATCTGGGACTTTCGGTTATGAGTGGTCCGCACACCACTGTGTCACGATGATTATTTATGACCAAACGGTATAACTAATCGACAAGATTTTTATACCGTTCTATTATTATACAGTATTACGTATTATATCTATTTTTATAATTACGTAATTATACGGAATTATTTGCATTAAATATGCAAATAATTTAAGGACTGGAAATGCATTAGGCTATATTTTTAGCACAGTTCTGAAACCTGTGTAGATAAAATCAGGGCCAGAAAATGTACTATAAAAAAATTATATACCTGCCTTATCAATCTCCTCATCTTATGCCACTCTAAGTTAGTTCGGCACAACATGTTTAAACATGTTGTTACTTGTTTTGGCTAGTCATTTTACGACCGGCCGCCTGCCTGACGTCAACTTACCTTAGTCAACTTTTAGGACACCTCGGTAAGAAATGAGGGAGGTCTCATCTACCCTATATCGGAGGTCTGGCTTACAGGTCCCCGAGTCGGTCGGTGCATATGGTGCTCCCGATGCACCGGTTAGCGGAGGCGGGCTTCTGTTGAGGGGTTCCTACCCGGAGGAGGTGTTCTCTGGGATCAGAGCTGTCGGCGGGATGGGGGCAATATGTACAACGATACCCTGTCCTAGTCCGACATAACCGCCGCCTGTCCCCGTCGGGCGGCGGTACCCATAAGGGGTTTTTTCCTGTATATAAAAAAGGTCTATTCTACCCAGCTGGATACCACACGGCGGTGTAGTATACCTGGCTACAAAGTAATAAATAACTTTACGACAAAATATAAATAAATCTTTGCGTGTATGAAGGTAATTAAAAAGTTCCTCCATGAAAAGCGGACTTCATTATGTTTAAAGCGGCATAGTTATTAATAAACAGTTCACTGCAGTGGAAGCTAATATATGGTTGTATAAACAGTTTGTCCAACTGGACATGTCTCGCAGTGCGACTGACATCAAAGTATGAATAAATATGAAACTTTAGAATGTAGTGAAATTAGTCTCGTATGTGACCTGGTTATGTATAAAGCAAAATGTATCACAAAAATTACGATACAGTTTCTGATTATTATTGATATAATGTTAGGATTTTAAAATAAAATAATATAAAAATACCTTTTAAACAGGATAAAATAAACAGAAAATAAAATTAGTTAAAAAATGGCAACGTGCAATTTTAATTTTTCATAGAAGTCTATACTAGAAGGTGTTGTCAAATCTTTCAAATGTCGAAATCAGAACGTACCCGGTCGAGTAGAATAGTCAATAGACCATCCTATTTCTTACTGAGATGTCGTAAAAGGCGACTAAGATAAGTTAACATCAGGCAGGCGGCACGTCGTAAAATACCAAGCTGAATCATGTCACAAATTGTTTATAACATGTTATGGCGACCCCACCTTGAGTGGGATAAGGGCAGCAGGATGAGATACTATTATAATATCAATTTAACTATATGTAAATGTACATTGTATGTACCTCGAGGTACCATATAGAGTCATACTAATGGTAAAATAATAACAGCTTCAATTTCAACATTATTATACTTGAAAGGTTGACGTTGACTGACGTCTACTGACGTAAAATTTTTCCTTACAAAAATTATACAATATTCATTATTTACCATTTACCCTTATCTCACTCTAATTGGGTAGCCAATATGTTTAAATTTTCCTTTCTCTTTTATAAAACGTCAACTCTGGTGCTACTCCCATTAATTTTTTTTACAAAAAGATATAAAAAAAAAATAAAAAAAAGATAAATAAAAAAAATAGTTGAGGCGGTAAGACTCGAATCTAGGTATTTTCACCTTTCTAGATCACCCGGTCCCCATGTGAGCTATCGTGACTTGACATTTGATGGCGAAAATTATCTTTTGAATTAAACATAAATTTTAGCATTTTCCCGAAAACAAGGATAAAACGATATTTTTTTTAATAAAACCTAGCTAGATCGATTTTTCTTTCCCAAAACCTCCTGCATGCTAAATTTCAGTAAAATCGTTGGAGCTCTTTCAGAGATTCCGAAAAAAAATATATACATATATACATATACATACAAGATTAACTCATTTAAATATTAAAGATATCATACTTCACAGAATCCATCTATATTTTATTCGGCCTATCTCGACTTATATACTCTGGGTACATGTTTCATTCACATTCTTATTTAAAACTCTTTCACGTGATTTTCATCCAATTCAAATTATTCTTTATTCGAGTAAACTGGTAAACAAGTGCTTTTGAACCATGAAATCTACCGCTGGTTCGGAAAGCTGTTGCTACTGAAAAAAAATCAGCAAGAAACTCGGTGGATGCTCTTTAAAAAAAATTTTTTTTCATTTTTTTTCATTTTTTTTTTCATTTTTAAGTGGTTATCTGTGGGGATTTTATTTACCACTGGCGAGAAACGCCCAACTTGTGGCCAAACTCGTCATAGGGCAGGGGTGACGACTTCCGCTATTGGATACGTCCACCGCCACCCCGCCTATTTGAATAATGAACTCTGAAGTATTTAGTCATTACAGTCATGTAAAGGGTTAGAGCAGTGTTTCCCAACTTTTTTGGCCCATGCCCCACGTTTAAAATTATTTTGCCCCCTAAGTAACATACATAAATTTTAATATTAAAAATTGAATTGTTCACTTAAGAAATAATATTATATAAATATTATTAAATAAATATTATTAAATAATAGGTTTTAGACAGAAGAAATTGCATTTTTTTTGCTAAATTTGGCATCGAAATCTAGCATTGCACTTAAATAGCCCAGGGCGAAAGGCTTAAACTCGTGTCGAGTTGCCCCCTCTTAACCATCAAATTGCCCCCCTGTGGGTCGTGGGCCCCACGTTGGGAAACACTGGGTTAGAGAATACCTTTTAAATATAAATAAATATATCCACGCATTCTTATTTTCTATGTTATCTTCAACAGTATAGTAGACCTGTATTAGCCTTATATAACAGTCTTTTTAAACTGCGGTAATGGAAAAGCCAAAATTTTAGATTCTATAATAAAATTCTTTTTATACCCAAATCTACAAACGACGTACGTACTTTTGCAAGGCGCAAAACAGGAGCCGCAAGCTTATGTCGGTTTCTACTTTATATTTTATATACATCGCCAAATTTTTTTATAACTATGTACATATGTTCTTAAGCACAAAAATTTGATTGCTAAAAATATATATCCGTCATACCATTCTACCTCTTTTTATGTTCCTACCAACTTAATCTCATAAGATGTTAAATAAACTATAACACTGACCTGTATGAAAAGCCATGAGGTGACCAGCGCGAGACTGCTGTACTGTCCGTTGAAGCGATAGTGGTAGGCATAGAACGTAAAGTGGTAGAGGTAGAAGAATCTGTTGACAAAACAAAAAAAATATTACAACATAAGTGCTAAATTAGGACCTGCTTATAATCAAATAGAGGTGATAGAAACTTTTCTAAGTTTTAGTATTTTAAGTTTTGGTTTTAGTATTTTAGACATACAATGTTATATATCTATATAACATTTTATGTCTAAAATTGTGAAGCACATGTGCTTAACGCGCAACAATTAATCTATACTAATATATATAACTGAAGAGTTTGTTTGTTACTCTAAGTGAGTCTCTATGTGGGGTCGGCACAACATGTTGTAAGCGTGTTGTCATTTGATTTGCCTGACGTCAACTTATCTTAGTCGTATTTGACGATACATCGGTAAGATAGAGGGTGGTCTATTCTACTCAACCGGCTACCACACGGCGGGTCAACTTATCTTAGTCGCCTTTTACGACACCTCGTTAAGAGATTAAGGGGGTCTATTCTAGTCAGCCGGATACCACACGGCGGGTCGAATTACCTTAATCACCTTTTACGCCTTTTTTTACAGGCCGCCTGTCTGACGTCAACTTACCTTAGTGTAAGAGGATGGTCTATTCTACACATTTACACATTTAGGGGCACTTCTATGGTTTATTCTACTCAGCCGGATACTACACGGCGGGTCAGCTTACCTTAGTGGTTTTACAACACCTCGATAAGAAATGGGGGTGGTCTATTATATTTAGCCGGATGTCACACGGTTACAAACTGTCTTAATATTTTTACAATATCAATACTATTACAAGGAAAAGGCAAGGATATAACACAAAGCGGCCGGATCTCGTTACTGGTAGCAACAAGTATCGTTCCGGCCAAGGGGGACATGAGAGGATATCGAATGCCCTCCCCCCTGACCTCACGTCGAGGATAACGTTAGATTCTCTATCTACAGAGTAGTTTAATATAAAATAATAAATGCAAAAAGCTGTGGTAGCCCAGCGGTAACACGGCCCTTTCGAGGAGATCCCGCGTTCAAACCCGGGTAGACACCAATGAGTTTTTCTATTAAAACTTATGTGTCTAATTGATAATTGCAATTTATCACACGCTTTTCAATGAAGGAAAACATCGTGAGGAAACCTGCATATCTCTAGAGAATTCAGGAAATATGTGTAACCTGCCATTCCGCACTGGAGCAGCGAGATAGGTCTTAGCTCCAAGCCTTCTCTCCAAAAACGGAGAGAAGAGGCCTATTCTCAGCAGTGGGATAATAGTAACAGGCCGCTACTTTTTAATAAATGCAATGAATAATAATATATAGATTTAGGCGTTACTTTGCGGAGATCCATAATACAATAGTAATAATAACATTATTTAGTTATAATCCGCGATGAAGTAAATAGAAAATATATAATGCTAAAAGTAGAGGGGACAATCCGTTTTCATACCTGTAATTCGATAATTTCAAATATTATTGACAAAGCATCATCCTAAATTATTATAATTATATTACAAAAAATTAGTTTGAAGTAGATGCTTTAGCTTTATACACGGAAACACTCGTAACAAAATTCATGTTCTTTTGTAAAATCGATGGAAAGGACTAATGTATAATCACGAAGAAATAGCATAAAATGTTGTATTAATACAGCACGTAAAATAAAATAAAAACAATAGATAGTTTAACAGCATCAGGAATCATTGAAGTTTTTGGTGACGTTTTGTTTACTCCTTTATCTATATCTATACATATTATAAAACAAAGTCCCTATAAGATGTCTGTCTACATGATCGATTTTCTCTAAAATCGATCATAAATCTAAAATCTACTAAATGAAGTTTTATATGGTTTTTACTAAAAGATATTTGAGGAAAGTTTAGGTTAATATTGCATTACGGTTTTATGTAAATTGAAATAGAAAAACTTTATGCCACACTGATAACCACGCGGGCAAAGCAGCTGGACCAACTATTTATGTATAAACGAACAAATAATTGTTTTTTGAACAAATATTTATATTTGATCACTTATTAAATTATATCTGAGTGACCGATCCTTGTGGTAATTTTTTACAAAAAAAAAACTTAAAATAAAAAGAAAATTATTTAGTTGAGGATCAATCCTAGGTTTGTAACGTAATTTACATTTCTCGAATGCCCGTTTCCCGAATAAGCTACGCTGACTTTACAGTTTATGGCAAAAAAAATCAATATAAATTTTAGTATTTTTTATTGCCCAAAAACATTTTTTTATACATAAAATCTAGCTATATCGATTTTTCTCCCCCAAAACCACCTACATACTGAATTTCAGGAAAATCGTTAGAGCCGTTCCCGAGATTCCGAAAATATACATACATACAAGATTAATTCATTTAAAATTTGATCACTTAGTAAATATATTTAGTGACTGCATCAAGTCACAAACGCTTTACCTTACAATCTAAACATCTCATAAAACACGCAAAAAAACATTATATCCGGAATTTAAAAAATAAAAATAAGACTCTTCAAAGACACTTCGCAGCCCAACAATCACCTCGCGAGGCCAATCGAAGCTCGTATATTTCAGCCATTAGGTTCGTTATCTCCTTATTTCGGATAAATTCCCACTGTACGGAACAAGCAGTGAACCCGAGAAAAGGGGAAACGTCACCTCGTTATCTGAAAAGGTTGCAATGTTATTTGAAATCGATATTCACTGAGATACATATTTTTCTTCGGCTGCCAAAGTAAGAAGACGCTCCTTTGTGCGATGCTCTTTATAGGTAGAAAAGCTCACATGAGCTTTTACCATTCGCATTATGAATAAGCTGCCAATTAGTAGCGATACTTTATTGTGAGAAAATGTATTGTAGCTTATGAACATTTTTAGATAGCTTATTTTGCGTTGAAGACGAGAAGTACAATCACTACGCAATAATTTTTTTTTAGGGTGATTTCTTTTCGAGGGTGATTGAGAGCTTTCAATAAGCAGCTTAAGAGAAATTATACTTGACTTATACTCTCTCTTCAAAATAACAAATTCACGTAAATTTTGCAATGTCTGTCAAACATTCTATTAAAAAAGGTATCACCCAATAGAGTTTTGCATTCACAATTGCTTAGGTAATATCTAGAGGGAACAAGATAGATGTGTTGGTTAACAAATACAGAAAGTAAACACTTGATTTTGAATGTAAATATAATATGAGATAGTGTGCGTCTTTTAATGACTCAAATTTTGGTATCTGCGAGATGAATTCAACAGCTCTCCGCACACAGTGTTTATGTACCAATAAAATATGTAAACATCACGTTTTTTTTTAAATCTTGATGATATAGAAGCATTGTTAATAACGATAATATAACCATATTATATAAACAGAGAGCTAGATGACTTTGCATAAAGTTGTAAGCACCCACGCACATACACGTATTTTCCGAAAATACACTAACTTCACACATACTTTTTGGATTTGAATGATGGTGATTTTATAAAAACCTTCTTATAAAAACCTCTAACTCACGGCTAATGGACTTTTGAACTATCAGAAGCCAAATTACGACCCCATCCTCCATCGGTCTCCAAACACTATGCCCCGTTCATCGTCAAGTTATCTCCAGAACTTTCGACGTAATTTCGAGAGCAAGTATAATGTTGGAATTTCACAAAAATATTGAAAAAACCATGAGTTTTCTTTAAAAATACACACATTATTTTTGTGCGCTTTGAATGAATCCTTCTGCCCTTATCCCACTCTAAGTGGGGTCGACACAACATGCTATAAACATGCTGTCACATGATTTGGCTGCGTTTTTACAACCGGCTGCCTGCCTAACGTCAACTTACCTCTGTCTTATTTTACGACACCTCGATAAGAAAGAGGGTGTTCTATTCTACTAAACCGGATACCACACGGTGGGTCAACTTACCTTAGTCGCCTTTTTACGACACCTCGGTAAGAAATGGGGTTGGTCTATTCTACTCAGCCGGATACCACACGGCGGGTCGACTTACCTTAGTCGCCTTTTACAACACCTCAGTAAAAATTGAGGGTGGTACTATTCTAAACAGCCGGATACCTCACGGCGTTATTTTTGTTGTGCGCTTTATTGTTTATTATAGTGCGCTAAAATTAAATAATACTTTCAATAAATAATGTACATGTGTAAAACTAATTCAAATAAAGATTTCACTTCGAAAAATAAAAAAAAATATATATAAATAAATAAATATATGGGACACTTACACACACGGTCGTTCGTCCCCAAAGTAAGTAACTTAATACTTGTGTTATGGTAGATAGACAACTAGTGAATATATACGGCAGGTTGACTTACCTTAGTCGCCTATACGACACCTCGGTAAGAAATGAGAGTGGTACTATTCTATTCAGCCGGATACCAGACGGCGTTATTTTTTTTGTGCGCTTAATTTCCTATAAATTTTAAATAATAATATGTAAGATCAAAAAATATTAACAAAAAATTTTAATGAGCCATAAACGAGGTGAGCGTATAATAATGAACCCGCGCGCACCGAATGCCGAATAAACGTACGTATTTGAATGTTAACACGAGCACAACAGTCGCTAATTAGTTCCAGATTAATTCCATCCTATCCCCTGTGCGAGGTTTAATACCGTATAAACAGTAGGGGTGTCACACCTGATTAAAATAAAACTTTAAGACCCTCTGGAGTAAAGTCGATCCTATCCTATTATCGAAACTAATATTATAAATGCGAACATCTGTCTGTCTGTTACTGGTTGGGCGTATTTTGTAAAGCATGTCACTGCCATGAACTTAGTGAGTGACAGTTATGAAGTCGCGCGACCAATCGAACGGTCGCGCTGCAGCCGCCATTGCGGTTTACCGCCGCGCCGCAACCGCCATTACGTCTGACACCGCCGACAAGTCGAGTCCGAACCGTTTGCCTGCATCACCACTTTTTGTACCGCAACGGTCATCCTCGCCACGCCTTCTTCGGATCCCGAGAGATCAGGCTACCACCATACAGTCCACAACCGCTAAGGTAAGTGCTTTGATTTGTTGTTGCACTATACTATACTGGTTTAACCACCAGTTCGCTTTCACGTGTAATTCGTTCGACAGGTTATGATGAAGTGAAGCACAAATAAAGCTGATAAACCGAGTTAAAATATAGGTAGGATAAAATATCCCCGTTTATTCCTTTCGAACAGGAAAAGAAACATTTATTGAATTATTAAAAATAATTAATCGCTTAAGTTGGCGCAAACAAAGTTGCTAGTATCACTAGTAATAAATAGGGAAGAAATAAATCGAAAGACAATTTTTTAATATATGCCAGAATTAATAGGATTTTATCAAATATATAGGTAAATATAAATATTATTTAATCACTTTCCATTTTAATGGTATTGTTTGATTATTAACTAACAAATATCTATAACTTATGCAAAAAAATTATTTTAACCCTACACTATTTATATTACATCAAATATCTAGTACATTTAAAACATATTTAAAATCAATTATATAATTATAATGCTTGCCATAAAAATTTAATTTATAATGTGAACGTAATCTTAGCTAAAATAATTATCAATTAAGTTTTTTCGCATGTGGCAATCCTTAATAATGTTGCCGCGAGCGGATGTTATCCGGCTTTGAATCAATAAGTGTAAAAGCATACGGATAATCTATGCGGCTAATAGAATGGGCTAAAGAGAAATATTACCCACAGAGGTTTTCCAGCTGCGAAAAATGGTTTACAAAATTTAAATAATACTTTCAATTAATAATATAAATATGTATTCAAATAAAGATTTCATTACGAAATCATCATCTTCCTGCCCTTATACCACCCTAAGTAGGGTCCAACATGTTATAATCATGAGACAACATGTTATAATCATGTGACAACATGTTACAAACATGATGTCACATGATTTGACTACGTATTTTACGACCGGCCGCCAACCTGACTTCTTCATCCAGTCATCTTATCTTAGTCGTATTTTACGACAACTCAATAAGAAAGAGGTTGGTCTATTCTACTTAACCGGATACTAAGCGGTGAGTCACTTACCTTAGTCGCCTTTTACGACACCTCGGTAAAAAATGAGGGTGGTCTATTCTACTCAGTCGGATACCTCACGGCGGGTCGACTTACCTTCGTCGCCTTTTACGACACCTCGGTAAGAAAAGAGGGTGGTACTATTCTATTCAGCCGTATACCACGGCGGAGATTTCATTAGGAAATATTAAGAAATATATATCTTAATAATAATCTTAAATTAAGATTTTTTTCAGATTTTGTTAATTTCTAAGCATGTGTGCGCCATTTAGAAATATGAAGTTAAAAAAACCTACGTATATAATTGAGAAAATGTTATGAAAATGTATTAAATTCAAACTTAATTAATACACTTCCATACCATTTACTACGGACTATTTTCTTTCAATTTAAATTTCTCTTCCGTGTTAATTGGTGTCAGCTATTATTATCACAAATTTATTCTCAACTTATGCTGCTGTTTTCTCAAAATCTGTCATAAAAATAAAATAGCGGTAGCTAGCTCGTACTATTCCATAGCTGGGCAAAGACCACCCACTCCATATATTTTGTATTAATTGACAAAGTACACATATTTCGGGAATTCGTCAGAGAAATGGAATTTTCTTTAACCAAAAAGAAAAAACAGACAGACAAATATGCATTTATAATATTAGTATATATATGAATAAGAAGGACATAAAACAGTCCTTATTCATTTCAGTACTAATTTACAAAATAAACTGTCCAAGAGAGAAATAAACTGTTTGTTTGAATCGCTCTAAAAGAAATGGATATAAAAAACATGAAACGAGGTGCTAATATATTCCAAGGGGGCTATTTGTAAAGCGTGAACAAAGATGAAAAAGACCACTGCATAAAATAGTTCTTAAGCAACAATTTCACGGACAGATCGTTTCCGAAACACTTTGAAGGAGGGGCAAACACGTTAAAGGTGATCTTTCGTCCAATGCTAAGCTGCTTTGCGAGGCGTTGAGCCTTTAAGCGAGATCAAACGAGTCCTAGTGACTACACATTAAACATACATGGGACTCGAGTTTTCTTAACTTTATTTCGTACATAAATATTTTATGGAGCCTTTTAATAGAAATGTAAATTATGTCACGTGGCCGTCCGTCCGGGGAGGTGTTTGAGGTATAAGGTTTGAGGTGAGGAGTCTATTTATCTTTACTTTGAACTGTATTGAATAAAGTATGAGCCAAATCGATGTGAGCGACGTGTTAACTATTATAAACGACAAATTGATTTTATACGTGTGAGTTCCTAACTGGTTCTTATTAAAAGGAGTAACCCTCCAAATCAAAGTTAACTACCACTGGTAGCTTACCATTAACTTTCGATGAATAAAAAATATTTAAGTAAGAAATAGTAAGGTATATTTTAATATAGAATATTTAGAATTGAATCTTTCAATCTATGTTAAGTCCATTTTATTAATTTCAAAGTTGCTGATATCGCAAATGAATAATCAATCATTGATATAAAAGTATAGAGGAGAAAAAGAGAGAATATTACCTGTCGAAATGATCTTTGTGCTATGGACTTAAATATAAATCTTTTTAAACTTAGGGTGAAATAAATGTCTATTTACATTATTATAACTGAAAACTCATAAAAGTAACATTTTTTGCAAGTAATTATTATTATAAGTCAATTATAAAATATTCATTAGATAATTAAATGATCATAATAACGAGACTGTTCGATATTAACTTAAATATGAATTTTTAATTTTTCCTCCGGCAAAATGAGTTGGAAGCGGCTTGTAAAAGGCAAAAGGGAATTGACTCCGTTACTCTGTATAAAATATCAAAAGTCGAATGCCCATTTACAATTTCCCTTATTACATCAAAATTATTCAGAGGCGGCCATGGAGGGGCGAAGCTGAATCTTGTTGAACTAACTCAGTGCGAAATCACTTTCGCCTCGGCCTTTGATCTCGTGCGCCAAAGGAATGTTATTCAGTAAAAACATGCAAATTCGATAAAGCATAACACAATATTAGGGCTCAGCTGACGACGGCGAGGCGTCGCGACGTATTGCGAAGATAGGAGGACGCTTTGAATATTTGTCCGGCGCCCGTATCGGAACATCTGTACTAGAAACATTCAATAAAAGCAGCGCTAAGGCTTTTCACGGGAATACGTTCTGCTTCAAATATATTTAATATTTGAATTATTTTAATAGTGCTGAGTGGTCCGGCTGAGTACAATCGACCACCGTCATTTGTTACCGAGGTATCGTAAAAGGCGACTAAGGTGAGTTGACCCTCCGTGTTGTATTTGACTGAGTAGAATAGACCACCGTCTTTCTTACTGAGGTGTCGCAAAAGGCGATTTAGGTAAGTGGACCCGCCGTATCCGGGTGAGTAGAATAGACCACCCTCTTTCTTACCGAGGTGTTGTAAGAGGTGACTAAGGTGAGTTGACTTACCGTGGTGTATCCGGCTGAGTAAACTAGACCATTCTCATTTCTTACCGAGGTTTCGTAAAAGGCGACTTAGGTAAGTGGACCCGCCGTATCTGGGTCAGTAGAATAGACCACCCTCTTTCTTACCGAGGTGTCGTAAAAGGCGACTAATGTAAGTTGACCCTCCATGTTGTATTTGGCTGAGTAAAATAGACCACCCTCTTTCTTACCGAGGTGTCGCAAAAGGCGACTAAAGTAGGTTTACGTCATGCAGGCGGCCGATCGTAAAATACCTAGCCAAATCGTGTGACAACATGCGGTGCCGACCCCACTTAGAGTGGGATAAGGGCAGCATACAACATATCAAAGGGTTAAATAAAAAGGTAAAATATCAAAGGTTTAAAACAGAAAGAGATCTTACATGTAAACGTTTTATAACCAGCATCGGTATTTTTTTTATATTCACTCTAAGAAGGCAACTACTAAGAACAGGTTTATAGGAAAAAAATAAATTAAACTCAATTTTATTTTCTTTGATCGCGTTTCAGTACCTTTATGTTCATTATTATACGTGCTTAAAGATAAAAGCAGGTGACAGGGTATGCTTAGCTTTTGACGTAAATGTTTTCACTTTCGTGAATATTTCATGGCATTCATCTCTACTTGTAATGGATCGCTAAAAATTGGATTCCCTCGTAAATAACGTTACATTGAGCCTCTTAACCTAAATTGAGTTTTTGTACCATTCATTATACATCATATTTTACGGTGATATTTTACAGTACCTATATTTATATTCTTGTTTAAAAATCCATACAAATATCATGTCTTTTTGGACCGATATTAATTAAATTTGGAATAGTTAAAGCTTATATACCGGGGTAACATCTATGCTTATTATAAAACAAAGCCCCAAAAAGCTTTCTGTATGAATGTGTTCGATTTTCACAAAATCGACTGAGAACATTTTCGTACCGTTTCTAATAAAAGTTAGCGCAACTCTTGAGAAAGATTTAGGTTAATAATGCATTCTCCGGAACGGCTGAACCGATTTTGATGAGACTTTCATTGGAACTTAGAGGAGACTTTAGAGCTTTTTATCATAGAATTTCCGCAAGGTCTAGATCTACGCAGGATGGATCTAAACTTTTTGACATACACTAATTACGACCTGAGCTGTCTATGGATAGTATAGGATACAAATCCCGTTATACTGGTTTTCAGCTTTCCCTGTACCCGTAAGAAAAACTGGATTGGAAAAACTGAGAAACATACATAGCATTATTAAAGGTACTTGAACATTTAAGTTGGCGCGGACGTAGTCATGTGTACCACCAGTTGAAGATAAAAATAGTTTAGTCCATATCGCAAAATAGTCCCTGGTGAGCGGAATGTGTGCGGAATTTCATTTCGTTAGTGGCGCCCGGGGTTGCGGATTCCTGCGGTCGGCCGCGACTTCCCACTTATATTCCAGCCATTCAATTGTTTCACAAATCTCTATTGCTCGAATGAACCATTCATTATATGAGATGGCGTACCACCTTTTTGTGACTATATCTTTAATATTTAAATGAGTTAATCTTGTATGTATATATATATTTTTTCGGAATCTCGGAAACGGCTCCAACAATTTTCCTGAAATTCAGTATGTAGGAGGTTTTGGGGGAGAAAAATCGTTGAGATTGTTGTAATGAATGCGTGTAGTATTTGTGTAGTGTGTTTGTGATGATGGTGATTTGTGATACGTGTAGTAAATAATCCTTCACGTATAAGGTATGACAACGGATTTTCCTTCCTAGATTTTCCTTCCAAATGCAACTTATATCATCAAATAAGCTATTAAGTAAAATCTGTTCCGATTGAAGCCTCAATGCTAAGACTACATGAAGCCTATTAAGCTTAGTATCTTCAAATCACGTTTTTTTAAATAAACCATGTTGAATTGTTCTATTTCAAAAACCCTTAGTAAGATCTTCGATCTTCCGTCAAAGTATAAAATTCTTTCTATAAAAAATAAAATTAACGCACAAACTTAAATCATGTAGTTGCACTTTATTTGATAGTCTTTTGATAGTCTTCTTTTAATAACAACTAACAATGTGTGCGTATGTGCGTGTTGTACCATTTAGAAGTGTATTCTTTCGAATACTTTCTTACACTCTGTGTGGATTTGTACACAAGTGAGCAGTATCGGTGTCTTCGGTGTACCTTTAATCTGAAGGAAGCCCGAAAAGTCACGTGGGACACGTATAAAATCCTTTGTTTGCAAATACTCTGCAGCCTCATGTGCAACATAACTGAATCTAAGATGTCTCTTCTATAAAAATCGTTCACTATTTCCTTCCTAGTCCACAAGACCACATATTTGTTTGTTCCTACCACATATATGCCACCTAGTTATTTTAAGCTTCACGTTGTGGATAGGAGTATTATAAAACAAAAGTCCCTAAAAGCTGTCTGTCTGTATGTGATTGATTGTCTCAAAATCTACTTTAGGGATTTTTGAACGGTTTTTTTCTAAAAGATAGTAAAATTATTCCGTAAAGTTTACGTTAATAGTACATTATGGATTTACGTAAATTGTCTAGAAGAGATTGCGTGGCTGCAAAAAAAAACCCGCGTGCTGGGTGATTTAATCGCGTGATACACTGAAATAATGTAAAAGAGAATTGTAGATCTACAAAAATACTATAAAGACGTAAATGAATAACTACTCTGCTTAAAGCCAAGTCGGTTGTCTAAGCGCTGATAAGATATGTGAACGTTGTCAGCTTCCTAACACCTTCTTAACAAACGCGGATCATTGCAAAATAATTTTATTATAACTTCTGTACTATGCAATTCCGCAAAGTAACGCTTGCTTCTATATATAATTGAATGTAAGTTTTTATTAAATAATGACATCCAACTAACTATACCATTTAAAAAGAAAATCTACTCACAAATTTAAAACATATTACTTATTTAAACTACAGTGAGTGGTTATTTTTCCTCATAATCTTATGAGACAGTGGTACCGCGGGGAAATTATCGGCCATGTTTTGGACCCGACGCAATTTGTGTTCATTTGTTTTTATTATCCATAATTATCGGTGAAAGCAATATTTTTTTGTTTATAGTAGTTATATATACTAGTATAGTAATGTTATATTTAAAAACAAATGTTTGTCTGTATGCCATTTATAGACAAAATGAAATTTTCAGACAATTTTTAAAATGATCCTGTAACGTTTGGTGGCAATCGGCGCATTTTTTTAAACTATTAAATTCTGTTTCGAGAGGAATCCCAAACCAGACTGAGCCACAGCGTGGCCGGACAGCTAGTATCAAAATCTACTTTAGGGATTTTTGAACGGTTTTTTTTCTAAAAGATAGTAAAATTATTCCGTTAAGTTTACGTTAATAGTACATTACGGATTTACGTAAATTGTCTAGAAGAGATTGCGTGGCTGTAAAAAAAACCCGCGCGTTATATGATAAAGACAGAGAAAAATTGATAAATTTTAAACTTTCACGATTCATACTTCTTATTATACCAAGGGGTATAAGGTTCGACGTGGTCACAAATTTACTTCAATACTGACAATATAATATTACTAGATATTCGCGACGTGTTTGCGTTAACTTGAGTGTTGTTAGTAAATGAGTGTGCTTTTTTATATTTTTCCTATTACCGAAGGAATACCCAGATTTTTTTATCAAATACTAGCTTTGCCAGCGTGGAATTTAGTGTGTCATAAAATTTTGCCGCGCAAATGATGACGTTACGGGAATCTAGGGAGAAAAGAAGCCTATATGTTGCTCCACAATCGTTTCCGTCTTCCAGTAAAGGTCCCATCAAAATCGGTTTGGCTGTTCCGGAGAATGTATTATGAAACTTAACTTTCATTAAGAATTGCACGTTCTTCGTTAAGAATATTTTAATAAAAATCCTTTCGTTATATTTCGTGATAATCGATCAAATAAGAAAGAACTTTGTTTTATAATAGGTATAGATGTTCGCCTGGTATATGAGCTTCAATTATACAAAATTTCATCAATATTACTCCAGCGGTCTAGCTGTAGATTGTGCACACAGAAAGGTTGACTATAGCACTTATATTATTAGTATGGATAATTATGTATCTCACAGTCAATAGAGATCCAAAGGCAATAATAAAACTTAACTGATCAAAACCGAACTATATAGAGTTCGGTTGGTCTGAACTTAGTCGGATCAAGTTTGTCTCGAACCGCATTTGTCAGGGCGATGCCAAGTTCGTGCCTCTATTAGCGACGACGTTAAGTTGCACCGATATACGTGCAAGCAATAATATTTGTTATATCTAAACTTGACTTTACTTACTAAACTTGACATCTTGTATTTAATACAACACTAATCAAGTGGATATGAACTATCGATACACGTTTAAAATTAATAGGTAAGCACTTAATATCTAATTAGAATTCCGTATTAGGAATGAATATATTGATAAGTCGACTACGCCGTGTGGTATCCGGCTGAACAGAATAGTACCACCCTCATTTCTTACCGAGGTGTCGTAAAGGCGGTAAGTCGACCCGCCGTGTGGTATCCGGCTGAGTAGAATAGACCACCCTCATTTCTTACCGAGGTGTCGTAAAAGGCGACTAAGGTAAGTTGATCCACCGTGTGGTATCCGGTTAAGTAGAATAGACCACCCTCTTTCTTACCGAGGCGTCGTAAAATACGGCTAAGGTAAGTTGATGTCAGGCAGGCGGCCGATCGTAAAATACGTAGCCAAATCATGACAACATGCATAACATGTTGTGCCGACCCCACTTAGAGTGGGATAAGGGCAGGAAGATGATGATATTGATAAGTCGACTAACATCCTTTTTATATGTTTAATCATTATAGGCATTAGGATCGCCTAATTTATACGGTAAATATTTATTTCTTTCTTTTTATACACATAATTAGAAAAGAGAAAGATAAAGTAAAAAAGCACATGTATAAAGGCGGACTTATCCCTAAATTTTCCCTTCCTAATATTTCACTGAAGTCTTGTACTTGAGAACATTTGAATAACTCTTTTAAACGTATACTAAACGTAAATCTATTTATAGCCCTGAAAAATGTGCGTTTTGGACATGTTAAGTTATTCACGCCTGGTACGGAATGATTCTTCAGTTACTGTACTATTAACAATGTTTCATTTTTAAATCCTTTTTTGAGTTTATCTATAGTAGTATAATATAAGTCTAAGTAGTATAGCGGTTGGTTCGTTCTTCTTTTACGTAAAGGAGTAGGAGCTAGTCATAAAGGACACTTGCACATTTGAATTTCCGTTACTAGATCACTGCAAACATTTACTTCTAACTATATTGATTACACTGTTAAAAAGAGGCTGATACAGAAAGCCTACTATACTCTTGAAGATTATTTAGAAGATAAGAATGTGTTTATATAGCTCTCTTTGAACCTGTACAAGACAATAACGACTTAATGTAAATAGTATTAAGAATTATATTTTTAAAAGAGCAACCGCCGGGTTTCTTGCTGGCTCTTCTCGGTAGGAACAGCTTTCCGAACCAGCAGTAGAGTTGACGATTCAAAAGTACTTGTTTACAAGTTTATTTGAATAAAGAATATTTTGAATTTTATTGACAAAAATTTATTACGACAATTCCATAATTCTAATTTTATTTGATAGGGAATCAAATAAATTCATATAAGATTTATAATAAAATAAACTTTAAAAAATGAACATCTAAAAGCACCTATCAACGCTTTAGCATTCGAAACAGCGAATCGAGCGAGCGTGAAAACCGTAACCTGCCGCTCGGTTTGTCAAAAGGAAGCCTGCGTCTAGCCGAAGTGCAAAGATTTCCGCAAGTTTCATTCCGGAACCCGTTCTGGGGACGGCTAAGTTCGCGCCGCAGACGGATCGGCCACCGATACCCGTATTGTTTACTATAGTGGACTTAATTCGACAGCTTGAACAGTTTCAAATACTTGCATAAATATAGAACTTATTGTTCTGCACACCGTACATTTTGTTATGTATTACAGATATTGACGTACATTATTTTGTAATAGTGGCAAAATGATAGTTATATTATTATTTAAATCCATAGGGTTATTATTATAATCTGAGTAGGTATGTAAGTAAATACTTAGGAATGATAAAAATAATAACAAAGTTAAATTTAGATTGTCAAGTACGACCGGCCGCCTGCCTGACATCAACTTACTTTAGTCGCCTTTAAATAAATAAAATAAATATATGAGACACTTATACACACGGTTGTCCGTCCCCAAAGTAAGTAACTTAATACTTGTGTCATGGTAGACAGACAACTGGTGAATATATACTTACATATTTTTTAAACACATACTTAAATACAAATACACACCCAGACTCGAAGACCAACAAATTCATTTAAAGAAAATGTTCGCCCTCGGCGGGAATCGGACCCGCGACCCGTGGAGCTGAAGACAGGGTCACTACCCACTGCGCCAACGGGCCAGTCAAAGTCTTTTACGACACCTTGGTCAGAAATGAGGGTGGTTTATTCTACTCAGCCGGATACCACACGGAAGAACAACTTACCTTAGTCGCCTTTAGGACACCTCGGTAAGAAATGAGGATGGTATATTTTACTCAACCGGATTCCAAACGGTATCAGTTCTAGAGACTTCCAGTATAATTCAACAAATTAATTACTTGTTAATAATAATAAATAAAACATTGTCGAACGTGACCCGACTAAAGCGGTTATCACAATATCACCGGCCAGCGATGAGGAATCGATACGGTGACAGTTTATTGAAACATAAACTCAATTACGTTAATTGATGAACTACTCCACTTCATTGGGTCAATAAATGGGCGGGTTTTATGCAATGCTGTGCAATTTTCCGCGTTAATAATTCCTTTGTGATGTATTGGAGTCAACGATAAAATATTGTTTTTAAATCAAATAGTTATGACACTATTTCAACACTCGGCCAATTAAAATTTCCAAAGATGTTAATTTAATAATAATAGTAGTAATTATAATTACCTAGTAAAAATAATCTGCACAATCTTAAGTTTTACAGACCGTCCTTAAGTAAATTATGAGTCGTTATAAGTCGAGCCCTGCGAGTTTCTACACGCAGTTCCCGCCGCGATTATGCCGCATAAAGAGCTCATGAATAAGAGCCCCGTATGGGCTTGAAACTAGTCGGGCTCATCCGATAAAATAAGACGTGAGGATAGCCGGTTTCTATACATTAATTATGAATACCACTCATGATAGTTTAAATTCAAAAATAAATTATGAAGATTAACTATGTTTCAAATTTTCTTTCTTAGGCCTACCACGTATTAAAGCAACATTCTGACATAACCGTCATACCGTTATCGACGGATGGCGGTACCCAAAAGTGCTTTTGCTGATATAAAAAAAATGTATTAAGATAACTTTTACTATTGTTCCGCGAGACATATGTCTTGCACTAGAGAAAAATAAGCTTAAAGCCAAAACGCTATAATTTTTTACTATGTACTATGTATAGCTAGAGTAAACGGATATTACAAGAGGTTGCTGCTATCGTGCATATTACCAGTGTAGCTGATGGATAACGAACTCGCCGCGGCTCACTGTCATCGAGCGTCCTACGAACACAGCCGATGGTGTGCTCGGCGTAATGCGCAATAATAAATAAGAGGTTTCAATGGCAACGGAATAACAAGCCATCTTGTGTGATGTGACGTTTGCTTTGGGATATGGAATTACTTACGAGTGTGGTAATACAAGTTGAATTATACTTTAGGGTTTAATTAATACTTAATTCTGGACCTTCTTTAACAATAGTTAATTAAATAAATACTTTATTAACTAATAATAAGTAAAAGCAATAAAAAATAGTAAAAAAGATTTTTTATGAAGTTACTATATAAATTAGTTTCTGGCACGCAATTCTATTGTCTATTCAAACGGCTAAATGATATAAAAGTACGAATATTAATGCAAAGTAGGTGCGAAGTGGCAGCGATTTGTCGCTGTCCGCATCGCGCGTATTAAATTAACTTTTCGTAGCACTTTATACGAGCGTAGAGTGAATATTTCAGCAGGTCAAGATTCTTGAATATCCACTAGATAATGGAAATCATTTTTATTATAAACTAATGAAAACGCCGTGTGGTATCCGGCTAAACAGAATAGACCTCATTTCTTACCGAGGTGTCGTAAAATACGACTAAGATCAGGATGTCAGGCAGGCGGCCGATCGTATAATACGTAGCCAAATCATGTGACAGAATGTTTATAACATGTTGTGCCGACCCCACTTAGAGTGGGATAATTCTATTCAGCCGAATTCCACGTGATGTACTAATCAAGTTATTAAGCGCAATCAATTTCTGCGTTCTACTCTCCGCATTTCACAAGCTCGACAATGTTTCTATACTCACCTGTCCCACCCAGAGACATCATAAAAGCTACTAAAGCTAACAGCATTTTTGATTAAAAATATAACAAGTAGTGACGTGAGCCCTCATGTCTCACCGAGGTGTCGTAAAAGGCGACTAAGGTAAGTCGACCCGCCGTGTGGTATCCAGCTGAGTAGAATAAACCACCATCATTTCTTACAGAGGTGTCGTAAAAGGCGACTGTACTAAGTTGAGTTGTACTGCATTGATTATACTGTGGTAACGACTCGCGGTCCCGGTCACGTGCCCGTTTATCACAAAACGTTTTTAGAGAATTTCCGCTTTTTGAACCCACGTCGATACCGCCGACACCGCAGGGAAGCTGGTAAATTTTACAATAAACGTTTTTATATAAGTGCACTTAAAGTGAACATAGAGAATGCTGAATTGCCATACAAAAACCGCAGTATAAATAAAATACATTAACTAAAAAGAATAAAAGATCATCATCAAAATAACAGTCATCAAAATACAACCGAGTTTTACAAAAACTACTTTTGTCTTTTATTTATGCTCTTAATACTATCCGCAACTTCCTGTTGAATTAAGTGTTAAGATATTGTAAATTGTTTGCAGTATATTTTGATATACAGCAATTTGTTATACTATATAATATTATTGTAACAAACTGTGCCGACTCCACTTAGAGTGGGATAAGGATGAGAGAATGATGATGATGATATTGTTGTATCATCTATTGTTGTATCATATAATTTTATCGATATTAATCGCTAAAACCGTAAAAGACAGACTTCTGCATTTATAATATATAATACTAGCTAGCCAGCAGTGTAAAAATAAGTGTGCCAAAAGTTTTTCCCTAGTTGAAATTTTGAACATAAAAGTAGTTATCGTGAATTAATTGTAAGATATTTTTTAATATCTCTCACGTTAACTTAGCACACGCAACGAAAGCTTTAAATTTTGCCGTTTTCGCAATATTTTTATAGCTGCACCTCTCCTATTAATCTTAGCGTGATATTATAGTCTTTAGCCTTCCTCGATAAATGGACTACCTTACACTCAAAGAAATTAGCGCGTTCACACAATCAAACTAACTCTTCAGTTTTATATATTAGTATAGCTAAGTAAGCTACGACGCTAAAAGGAATATTACAATTATATATTTTCCTGTCCTTATCACACTCCTAGTGGGGTCGGCACAACATGTTTTTCTCTTCCATTCTGTTCTATCATTCGTCAACTCTGGCACTACTCCTTTTATATGCATGTCATACTTCACACAGTCCAACCATCTCTTTTTAGGCCTCCCTCTAGTCACACACCCATCCACATTCAAATTTAACACTAATTTGGTCACATGATTGATAAAAGGAATATTACAATTACGTTCCATTAATAGTTGACACATCTTACACATCATTTAAGCTTTCTTGATAACTACACAAGCTTTAACATTGGCATCGAAATAATAAATTGCTCACATGACCCTTAACGCAGTGTATCTCGTCAGTTTATTTGTCACAAGCCTTGTGTCGGTAGTGTTATTAAATTCCCGTCTTTTTTCCCTAATCTCGTTGTCGACATGCCCGCCGGGCCCCATCGGAAATGGCATTATTTCGGGCCCCGAGCGGACATCGGATACTCCCTATTTCGCCCGCCGAAAACTCTTGTCTGAGATATTTCAGCTATTTCAACGGCATCCGCTTACATTTCTAAATCTTGTAAGATTTCTAACAGAAGTAGTATTAGAAATTTGTATAAAAAATATGTAGTAAAGAAAGTTGTATTAAAAACAACAGATCGATATGGACATATTGATTATGTCTCAATTAACCTTTTGCATTAGAAATGAAATGAAATTTGTGGCGGAAACTATTTCATAAACCCATTATGCTGCTTCAATGCAGATTAGCATATTGGCATGACAAATATATTTCAAAAATTCAATAGAGATATTCAAGTTTTTTTAACATAATTTCCTTCACTGAAAACCGTATGATAAATCTGTACTAACATTATAAAAATGAAAGTCAGTCCGTCGAAAGTACGCTGATACAAATGTTGATGAAATTTATAACACCAAAGTAACATATAAAATATAAAAATCTCGTTTTTTATTCGGAAACAGGGAAAGAACATATATTGCATTTTTGAGAGTACTTAAACATTTAAGTTGGTGCGAACAAAGTCACGGGTACCAGTAGCTACAAGAATCTATCAAATTAGAGCGTTTAAAGTACGTACAGAAAAGACAATGCCTGACAGAGTTTGATCTTGCGAAACCGTGGTAAGGATTATACATACAGCTTCCCGTACATATCATACAAGGTATGACACCGTGTGATATCCGGCTGAATAGAATAGACCACCCTCTTTCTTACCGAGGTGTTCTGAAAGGCGACTAAGCTAAGTTGCCCCCCCCCCCCGTGTGCTATTCGGCTGAGTAGAATAAACCACCCTCTTTAATACTGAGGTGTCGCCAAAGATGATTAAGGTAAGTTGACCTCAGGCCAGTCGTAAAATAACTACTCGAATCATGTGACAACATGTAGCTTTATACTTTTTTTTGTAGCTTCATTAATCACGAATGAATAATTCTTTATTGCACACCAGGTAAATAATAGACATAAACATGATAAATAAGAACATTTAAGAGTGCAAGGGCGGTCTTATCACTAAAAGTGATCTCATTGATCCTTGAGATTATTAGTAATCATATTGATCCTTAAGATTATTTGAACAAAGAATATTTTGATTTGATGTTGTGCCGATCCCACCTTGAGTGGGATAAGGGCAGGAGAATGATGTCCTTACAATATATGGACAATAATTACAATATGTAAATAACATTCGAGTTCTTGTATAAACAGACATATTCAATTCCATTCATTTCACTTTATAGTTGCTTTATTTATACGAAAACATTACGGGTTACGCAAAACAGGAAATGAAACAATCGCGGTGACGTTGAAATGACATAAACTCTCGTGAAATTTTGCATCACAGTCATTCGATTTGTTGAAACATTTATATAATAAGTTTTTACCTGTTTCTGTAAAAAGTATCTTTGTTTTCTTGTTTACGATATAAAAATTTTATAATCAATTTCCACAAAGAAAAAATTGTTACAACATGTTTCCAATACAACCTCCTTCATAGAGTTGGTCATTAATATGAAAAAACATTGTGGCCATCATTGTATGTCATTGAGTTGTTAAAAGACAGTAAATGGGTTGACTTTGGGAAAATTGTTTTTTTATTAAAGCATAATTATAAAAGAGACATATCGTTAGTTACAAAATAGTATTCAATAATAATCTTTGTATCGCAAATTTTTTCCATGATTCTCTTTCCTTCTTACAAGTCTATAATAAGTAATGAATAGACTTTAGAAATGACGTTAGAAATTCATACATACTATAAAGGTATTTTAGATTTTATCAGTGACGTCATAAGATAAACATACTCTAAACGTATTTTTATATTACTATATGCTTACTTGCTTCCACCTCGTCTTTATTTACGTGGTCTTCAGAATACCGAAATTAAAAGTATCCAATGCATTCCATCTCTATCTACTCATTGCTCCTTTTGAAATTGCGAAAGGACTAAGATATGCACTTTCGCATTTGCGAGTAAAATATCGGTATGGATGCACCCAGAAATAAAATAAATAATTAATCTAAATCAATAATACTAAATGGCATGGCGTGCAATGATAATAAGTGACTGGACTGCACAAATGATTCGGATTCGCAAACTAGAAATAGATTCGAGCACGCAATTCATTTAATTAAAACACTGGAATGATTTTAGCTGCAAACTGTTTAATATCTGATTTGCCGATGGTTTTTGCATTAGTCCAGTTTATATTCGTTGTATCACGTGTCGCAGAATTAGACTTTTATATTTTATGATTTGATTTTACGCCGTGTGGTATCCGGCTGAATTGAATAGTACCACCCTCAATTCTTACTGAGGTGTCGTAAAAGGCAACTAAGGTAAGTCGACCCGCCGTGTGGTATCTGGCTGAGTAGAATTGACCAACCTCATTTTTTACCGAGGTGTCGTAAAAGGCGACTAAGGTAAGTTGACGTTAGGCAGGCGGCCGGTCGTAAAAACGCAGCCAAATCATGTGACAGCAAGTTTATAACATGTTGTGCCGACTCCACAACTAGAGAGACTTAGAGTTGGATAAGGGCAGGAGGATGATGATGATTTTATGATTTGATTTTACCCGACGGATAATTTTTATACTAAGATCAATAAGATGTTATGAACATTTTGCACATCAAGCGGCTTATATAAACAATAAAACCATAGAAATGTTATATGTACGTTCGGAGCAGGTAAAATTCTTAAAAACATAAAAATACAACAAAGCCTTTCAAAGAATTTGATACACGTGAGTCTCCCACGAGTTGCACAGTATTTCAAATCCCCACTTGCTTAGGGCTGTCTATTCACAGAAGTATATAAAATATAATAATTTGGTAATACGAAATTGAAATGGGGACTGTTAACCATGAAAAAATTCAAAACGGTATTTAACAAAACAATGATTCAAAGCTCAGAATGATACTTTTACAAGTGAAAATATTTAAAAGGCGATTACGTTAAAAAAAACCGATAGATCGTTAAGTAAAGCATTCCGAAAAACGTACAAAGCGACGCCAATAGTTAATCAAATCGAATTATTTATTTATTTACTTAATTTTTTAAGGGACTTTAGTATCCGCAGATACATGCCCGCTCCTTTATAATCTAATTAAATTTAACTGTATTTTAATTTTAATTTTTTTAGACTAATAAATTTTTTAGACTAAATAGCCAACTCCTAGAGTAGTTTGTCTCAAATAATGACTTATCAACTTTTTATCTAGGATGATCTCAGGCCAAGGAATTTGCTGAAGGTCATTAAACAATCGTCAAAAGCCTTGAAAGCTTTTACCTAGTGCAATAAGATTTGATTATTTCATTTAACAATATTTTACAATATATTGATTAGAATAAATATAAGATACATTAGCCATATAATTACAATCGAAATATGTTGTTTCTGAAATATTCAGCAATATTAATTAATTAATTAACAATAAAATTTTCTGTTTCCGTAAACGGAAAATTTTAATGTTGAAAACTACGCATATAATTATTATCTGATATTATTGTATAAAAACGTTTACTATACAAAAATATCATTAATTATAACAGTAAAATCAATATAGTTTTAGAACAAAAGTAATTTTGTACTATGGATCCATAATACTTTTGTATTATGGATCTCCGCAAAGTAACGCCTAATTCTATAAATAGTTTTAGAAATAAAATAATAATAATTAAATATAACAAAATATACCCGCTCAGTGAAAACCCCAGTCTTATCGGCTACGCAAGCTTATGATTTCTTTGCGCCATTATACCAACCATCCTACAACTTTTCCCTCGTCTATTGTGTTGGTACTTTTTAGGTTTGTTAGCAGCTCGTAAAGGAAGATTATTATTGAAAATGGTGAATTAAAATATACTACTACAGTCTACAGAAACATAGAAAATTACAAAAATATTACATAAGACGAATTGTGTTTATCTTATGGAACATTTTTATGGCAAATGAAATGACGAACATAAATACCTCGTAAAACGTGGCAGCCAATAAAAGTTTCAATTAAAATTGAATCAGATTTAATATTATTAATCCAGAACTTTATTTGTCTGTTTAAGTTTACGTCCAGAAAGACTTTTCCTATTAGATACGTGATAAAGACAATCCTCGCAAATGAAGTCGAGGAAAGCTAGAATTAAAAAGAGCTAGAATTAGAAAGAAAAGTTCTAGCGAAACCTTAAAAATTCACGTCATCATCAACATTCTCCTGGCCTTATCCCACTATAAGTGGGATCGGCACCACATGTTTTAAACATGTTGTTACATGTTTTAGCTAAATTCAAATAATTCTACAATCAAATTAGCTTTAACAAGCACTTTTGAAGTTGCTAGTTATTGTACGACCGGCCATCTGCCTGACATCATCTCACCTTAGTCGCCTTTTACAACTCTTAGTAAGCAATGAGGGTGGTATATTCTATTTTACTAAGCACCACACAAGATACCACACGGCAGGAAAATCAGAAATTCACATATCAGATATAAAGAAATTGCAGTAAACTTACACTAGACATTTAAAAAATATAGTTTAGGTACAAATATGATGAAGAGCAATTACCCCCTTTGTTCAAGTTTACCCCCACGCCGTGCCGCAGCGTTCTCTCAAGCATTGTTATTTCTCGAAAGTGCTGAAATATTGTGGTGTCTCGTTTTGAAAGGAAGTCTAGTGCACGAAAGTGATCTTTACCGGGCGAGAGCATTTTAAGAAAGCTGCCCGGAGCAGCATTTAGAGGAAACTGAAGCTTATGGAATAAGACACAGACGTTGTTATGGCGTGTCTGGAGCTAGTCGCAGGTGCTGTGGTGAATCACGCCTGTTGCGATATACATCTTGGGAGTGCTCGACGTGTCACGCCTTGTTGCTCCTTTGCTACAGCGAGCTCATCATGCGCCTCGCTTGCATCTTAGCGTAATTTGATGTGTTCTGTACTAGATTACGTTTAATGCTACCCGCTTAGATCACCTGCTTGACTAATGAGATTTTGAAAGATTATTTCCTTAACTTCCGTATTAGAGCCACTGAGAAATTTGAGTTTAATATAGTAAAGTAGCGACTTGCTACATCCTACAGTTGGCCAAAGGCTACTTTCTGTTTTAGAGAGAAGAAATAGAGCTCTGGCTTACCATAAGGCTCTAACAAAAATTAGTAGATCGAATATGTGAGTGTTGTAAAGATGGAGGTATTTTTCTAATTTAGATGAAAATTTTATAATTTAATTCAAATTACTGCATGAAAGGCAACGTATGTCGTTGCAAAGGTGCAAAAGAAAATAAAATCAATTTTATTGATAAATTCGTGTGACCGTGTTAACAAAAGCTAATTGTTTCGTTGTTCAAACAAAATTTTGATTTATATTATATATGTATGAATAATAATGTTTTGATATAACATTAGCAATGGTAACTTTTTGGCTGAGTGATTTGACAAAATATACAATCGCTTTCACAAGTTTCAATTTCCTATTATAGACCGAGCTATCCCACAGTTGGGCATAATTGGAGGCGACATATCTCGCTGCTCCAATATTGATAAGCAGGTTATGCAGTTTTCCCCGCTATCTTTTTCTTTTTAAAAAGCAATCTCTAAATTGGAAATATGTTTATTAACCGGAACCGGATTAGAAATAACTGTTTCATCTAGAAAGCTATTAAGAGCTAAATTGTATACGGCTCACGGCTAAAAAGTGGTCTACCATTTTGTGACCTATTATATTTATTTATGTCTTCGTATCTTGTTGTTTACTTTAAATTCTTTGTATTTGTTTATTTTTCTTTTTTTTTTAAGTTATTATGGTCACAAATAAAGGGTTTTGAATTTGAATTTGAATTTGAAAAAGTAATTTATTCATTCAGTGAAACGCACATTATTGAAAACATAAGCTTTTACATATTCATTATATACACAATCGTATTAGGATTTTATACAATGTTGAAGCGACTGGTCGGGACATCACAGCGGGACACAGTATGGCGGAAATAGCTATTTGAAAGGACAAAGGAAAAGGACAATATTACGGAGTGACCTAACGTATACGAACTCCCTATCAACTGTCATAGTACTAAGGTAATCGTACGAAATAAATAAAAATAAAATCATTGAAAATTTACTATCTTTTACAGCTTCACCGAGAGGTAAGGAACACAAAAGCTTCGCAGAGGGTGCGAAATAAATATAATAAATATATGGCACACACATTGTCGTCCGTCCCCAAAGTAAGTAACTTAATACTTGTGTTGTGGGAGACAGACAACTGGTGAATATATACTTATATAATTTTTAAATACATACCAACAAAATGATTTATAGAAAATGTTGGCCCTCGACGGGAATCGAACACGCGCCGTGGAGCTGAAGGCGGCATTACTACCCACTACGCCAACGAGCCCGTCTGAAATGCGTAGAATATAGCGCAGCTCTACTAGTGATAGTAAATTATACTAAGGATGCACCCTTTGAGACCAAATCACGGCTTAAGGAAAAGTTCAGTGGAGGTCAGGTGATATGTAACGTCCATCACGTCACTAAGTCATCATGGAAATGTGGCGAAAACAACGACGGTCAGCAAATTGAGACCTCATCTGTATAAAAAAAACGTTGAGTGTATATTTGTGTTTGCGATCTTGGTTTAACCATCAGGTCATATGGGACACTTTTGGTAAGGAAGGAGTCACTGTTTTCGATGGGTTCATCAAAATTGAGTGTAAGTACAAAACATCGCGTTTAAAATCATATAACCGATTTTATCTTGGCTTTTTTTTATTATATTGAAACGCGCTTTAAGAGATAAGCTCTAATAGAGAAGTCCAAGTCTTTATGTAGCGCTCCGCATAAAGCATGGACAGAGTGCAAGACACTTTCACAGGTTCTAGTGTGCCCGGCGTATTATGTTTTGAAAGACAAGGATACGCGTCGATAACATTTGGTTATTTTCTTTCCTTAAATGGATGGATAACTCTTCAGAAAACAAATCTATATAACTGCATTGTATTAAGAATTACTTTTGCAGAATCCATTTTCTAAGGAAGCAGAGCGAGAAATGCGTTGAATAGATCGTAATAGATCTAGTTGTGTGTGTTATTGGTATTGTGTTGTGGTGACAATAGTAGTGTATATAGTTAAATTATTTTGCATCATATACAAGATAGTAATGAAATGATAAAGAGTTACCGCCAAATTTTAAATTTAAACTATCGTGAGTAGTATTCATAGTTAATATATAGAACCGGCTATACTCACGTCTTATTCTATCGGGTTAGCCCGACTAGTCTACTAGACTGGCCTACTAGTCCGACTAGACTGGCCACCCGCCCCTGCCACTCAAGAGTCGTGCCCAGCGAGCTGCTGTACGCAGTTCCCGCCGCGATAGCATCGTGTAAAGAGCTCATGAATAAGTGCCCAGGATGGGTTCGAAACTAGTCGGGCTACCCCGATAAAATAAGACGTGAGTATAGCCGGTTCTACGAGTATACATTAACTAGCAACCGCCAAGTCCAGAATGGCTGTTCTCAGTAGGAAAAGCTGAATTAAATATTGGAATTTATTATCAAGCAACGCTTTTTCAACCCTAAGAAAGTATCAGTTTCAATGCCGCGAAAACACTCCGCCAGCTACGTTTCCTTACTAGTTTATCTTTATTTAATCCGTGTTAATTTGCCGCGTAATTATGTTATTCGATAGAGCCAATTATTCTAAGGTTTCAAACTACGAGTATTGTTCTTAGACGGGTACGCTTTACACTGTAATTACTCACGAAATTAAGTTATTAAGCCGAAAGCTATATTTCTGCCAAAAATATTATAATATTAGCCGAAGAATATTTTTTTTAAACACTGGTGGAATAGAGAACGCTAAATCGTGTGGTTGCCGGCAGAGTAGAATAGACCACCCTAATTTCTTGCGGAGGTGTCGTAAAAGGCGACTAAGGTAAGATAACTCATCGTGTTGTATCCGGTTAAGTAGAATAAACCACCCTCTTTCTTACCGAGGTGTCGTAAAATACTACTAGGGTAAGTTGACGTCAGGCAGGCGGCCGGTCGTAAAATACATAGCCAAATCATGTGAAAACATGTTTGTAACATGTTGTGCTAAACCCACTAAGAGTGGGATAAGGGCAGGAGGTGGAATAAAACGCTAATTTGTATGTATTTTTTACAACTTTTGTGTCACAATAACTACTTTTGTGTCTTTAGAGCCACACTGATTACCACGACACTACACAAGCACAGCTAGTGTAGTGATAAAAACGTAGATATACGTATGTTTCGTTCCTCGATTATTACGAGACAGTAATTTGAGTCCGGGTTGCAGTGTGTCGAGGGTAGTCATGACGATACTCGGCCTGTCATTACCCTCCTCTCAAACAATATGCCGCAAATTGAGTTACCTCACTAATAATAGTATCGCGTCTGCGGAGGGCCCTACTTTTTCATTGAGGACGGAGGCAATCTTTTCTCTACCCGTCCACTATTGCCTTTTATTCGATTTGCCGAGATTAATAGGTGCTACGTGTGTTTGTAGCCGAAAACGACATTGGTTTTTGGTGTAAGAAAACAATTGTGTTGATTTAATGTGTAATTTGAGAATCCTTTACTGTAATTACAACTGTTTTATATTCAAATTCAAAATATTATTTATTCAAATCAAGGAAATATTTTCTCTACCCGTCCACTATTGCCTTTTATTGGATTTGCCAAGATTAATAGGTGCTACGTGTGTTTGTAGCCGAAAACGACATTGGTTTTTGGTGTAAGAAAACAATTGTGTTGCTTTAATGTGTAATTTGAGAATCCTTTACTGTAATTACAACTGTTTTATATTCAAATTCAAAATATTCTTTATGCAAATCAAGGAAATATTTTCTCTACCCGTCCACTATTGCCTTTTATTCGATTTGCCAAGATTAATAGGTGCTACGTGTGTTTGTAGCCGAAAACGACATTGGTTTTTGGTGTAAGAAAACAATTGTGTTGCTTTAATGTCTAATTTCGGAAATCTAAATTTGGGAATCCCACACTTTAATTACAACTGTTAGTATTTATATTCAAATTTAAAATATTCTTTATTCAAAGAGACTTAATACTTATAATTTGAAATCTTGATACTTTTGAATAGTTAAATGTATTTAAAAAAAAAGCTACCACTAATTCGGAAGCTTGCTCCTACCGAGAATAATACTAGCTGGCACGCGTTACTGTGGTTTAGTCGCGTTTCGAATTTCCTGTACAAAACTGAACTGTTATAAAAATTGTTTCCCTCTAAAAGTTCTAAATAAAAGTCCGCGACAGCGTAGGTCTAGCTTTTAAGGTTAACCCACTTTAACCATTTCTTATGGTTATCAAAAGACTTTATTACGGTTTAATCTTTCCACGCGGGCGGAGCCGCTCACGATTGCTAGTATTTAATATAGAGGAGATTTTTTTTTGTAATCTATCTCGCATTATTTTTGAAAAGAAATGGTACTAATATTTCAGACTTAAAGGAACATAAGAAGCGGAAAACCTAAATAAGGACAAGTTTATGGAGAGATATAAGTTGGGTTTGTGAGCTCGGCTGTGGCGGTACAGACGGCACGCATGAGGCTTCCTTATGAACCTCAGCATCCATGAAAAGCGAGAAATAAGTTATTTTTTATGAGTATTGCCGCCTGGCTGGGAATTTCAGTAAAAAGGAAGCTATTGTTAAGTTATTGTACCACTGTCTGCTATCCGGCTGAGTACAATAGACTACCCTCATTTCTTACCGAGGTGTCGTAAATGGCAGCTAAGATAAGTTGGTCCACCGTGTGGTATCCGGCTGTGTAGAATAGACTACCCACTTTCTTACCGAGATGTCGTAAAAGGCGACTTAGGTTACTTGACCCGCCGTGTGGTATCCGGCTGAGTAAAATTGACCGCCCTCATTCCTTATCGATTTGTCGTAAAAGGCGACTTAAGTAAGTGGACTTGCCGTATCTGGGTGAGTAGAATAAACCATCCTCTTTGTTACCGAGGTGTCGTAAAAGGCGGCTAAGGTAAGTTGACGTGAGACAGGCGGCCGTTCTTAAAATAACTAGTCAAAACATGTTTAACACATGTCGTAATGAGCTCACTTAGTATATATAGTATAAGGCCAGGAAAACGATGATTAAGGACTAAGTTATAAGGCTCATATATATTTTTTATATTATATACTACAACAAATCTTTCTATTAAAGTTCTGTATGAGGCGTGAGACTTTACACATCTCAGCCAAAGCTATGATTTCAATTATTGTTTGATGTCGTTATTTTTCTTATGTTTATTCGTGCCGCGTTCTTCCGCTTTTTTACTTCACCCTTCATCCCCTGTATTTGCTCGTGCAAATACGTCGTACGTTGCTCCGCTGTATCTACGTCCAAGGTAACAAACATATGTTACCATAAACTAAGTCAGTTAAGTAGGAAGCGTTATTAGACAGAATTCTACTATAAAAATCTAGGCATAGGTAGATATTATCACTACGGTTTTTTTCATGGACAACATAATTTATTTTTTACAAAAAAAAGTGTACTCGCGAACTCTTGGCAAGGAATACGTGCTCTCAATGTTAAGCTATTACGATTATAAATAGCTTTTACTCACCCTTTGATAGAACCCTATGTTCTAACTAGATCAACGTTTCAAATTCCAGTGTCCATTCTACGTACTACGATGTTTAAAGTTATAGAAATTATCGGATATGAAAATTTTTGCAAGTTTTCGACTTAGTATTTAATAAATATTAAACCGAATGCCCCTATACGGCGCAAAAACGAAAAAGATAACTTAACACACTAATCATTTTTGTAAATAAGAGTTACTTTACGGAGTACACAATTAAGTTAGGTAAAAAGTAATCCAGCGATAGCACAGTAGTCATACCGTACCACACTCTCGAGAGGGTCACAGGTTTAAAACCTGGGTATGCACTAATAAGTTGTTAAAACGTGCCAAAAATTGACAGTGGCAATTTATCATAAGCAGAAAAACATAGTGAAGAAACCTGCATATCTCTAGAGATTTCTTGTGAGACCAATTCGCATTCGAGCAGCTTGCTCTGACCCATCTTTTCAAAAAAGCAGGAGGCCTATATGCCTAGTACTTGGATAGCAACAAGCTATTACTTTATTTTTCACTTTAAAAGCGCATAAGCATTAGGGCGTATCGTTCTAACTTATTTTACAATTGTATAAATCTCATTACTCCTAACAATAGGGCCGTAAACACATTGATATATAAGTGCGGTTCACTCTATAGTCCTACAAAATACCATTTACCTTTCTTTATTTTGATGTGAGTATATACTAAGAAGATTATCCTTGAGGCGAAATAAATTGATATCTCATACGTATCTAATGTAACCTGATACGTACACATTAGCCATTATTAGCAAACAATGGGTGTATCAGTTATTGAGGACACAAACAAAGACATCGTTGTCATGAAGCAGAAATGGCAAGATATAAAAGTCTTATAACTTTTTTGTCTGAAACATTCAACAATATGCCAGTATATTTTATGGGCAATGTGTAACAGTATCAGAGAGGGTTGACAGGCGACGACACTGATCCTGGCAGTCCATTAAGTTCTCAGTGTCACACACAATGCACAATGGCGCGGCGCCGACCAGGTAATTCAATATTGCGTGCTATAGATTATCCGGTGGATTGTTCCCGTTGGACGGACGTATATCAATCCTACTAATATTATAAATGCGAAAGTTTGTGTGTATTGATGTGTGTTTGTTACTCTTCGCACAATTATTCCTTAAACACCAGGATAACATATAGGCTGTGAAATCCTGTTAATACTACATGAATAGGATGACATTGAAAAGCGCCATGTCAACTGATGGCGATATAGTTGCTGAGAAGAGGAGACCCGGTTGTAGAAGGAAATCGTGGTTACGAAACATCTGGGAGTAGACGGGAATTAAAAGCGCTCCCGAACTCTTCCGGGCGTATGCAGAGCTGACTGCCAAACTCCACTATTTCAAGAGGCACCAAATGAAGAAGTAGAAGGTTATATTTGCAGGGTTGGTTGGTTGGTTGGGTGATAGAAGCTACTGGTTTATTCCAAGACTACAGTCCACGCGAACGAAGTTGCAGGTAAAAGCAAATAGTTATATACAAATGAAATTTTCATCCATTATAGAGAAGTCGAGAAGTTCAAGATTAAGATGGTATGGACAAATAATGAGGAGGAATGAAAATCATAGTACCAAACGAATGTGACGAGATAGATCGATTGTGTGAAATACGACATGCAAATAAAAGGACCAGCGCCAGAGACGAATAATAGGAAAGAATAGAAGACAAAAACATGTGCCGGTCCCAATCAGAGCTATAAGAGCAGAACAATTATAGTAATATACACTATTGAAGTTTGGTTAAATATAATTCCAAAGCAACATTTTGCTAGTTAAAATCCAGATCAGGCGACGATAAAAAAGTACGTGCTAATGTCATGTTTACAATTTTTCCAGCACTGTCTAGTGCAGGGAAAACATTCTGAAGAAACCTGATTATTATTTTATGATTTCTTTGACGTAAATTGCAAATCTACAAAAGATACATGATGGAATTACACACCAATTTTTACTCCAAAGAGGCAGGAGGCATTAGCTCAGCATCTCAATGTCTTATTTTAAAGTATCAAATAAAATTGAAAATATTAAGTAAAGTTAATAGTATATTTACTCAATACTATTGTTGTATTAAAGGCTCTTCAACGCCCAGTGTCCCGCTGGGCCGATGCAGGTAGTGTAACTGCATAATATCTCTGATAAGGGATGTCTAGTACAGAAAACAAGTGTAAAATAATATTTATTGCTAAATCTGTTTATTTCAAATTCAAATTCAAAATGTTCTTTATTCCAGTAAACTTGTAAACAAGTGCTATTGAAGGAAACGATAAATTTATTATACAAGATGCGCCTCGTGACACTCGAGTCGAATGGGTTGTTAATAAGCATTAAAAGTAAGATGGATATGTTCATTATAGACGTAAATCGATTTTTAAATTTTGTCGAACAACTACTGTATATTGACATAATATCATTGTATAGGCTTACTATTATTTACGGCTTGTTATAAATTTTCTTTTCCAATATCTTGCAGAATTTCTACGCTTTGCGAGATATCATGGGCAACCCTATATCGGACTGTAGCATAACAACTGTTCAGATACATTTTCAATTGCAGGCGGCTGTCAGCGTGCCAATTTCGCGGCATTCACAACAAATTACGTATTAAAACGGGTGGAAGCGCAAACAAAACGGCCGTGTTCGTGACGTGAATTCAGTCGACAAGTAGGTACGTGCGGGCAAGCCGCGAACGCGTCGCAAAGTTTGGAATGGACTATCGCTACTGTGGTTTTAGTGGTTTTCCAGCTGTATGAAATCTATCGCAAGATAAATACCGACGCCAAAAACAAACAACTAAATACTAGTGAAATACTACTATACACACTCTACTACTATAAATACTCTAGTTCAGATATTTTCTCACTAAAATACACTCAATATACATTTATTTGCACATCATACACTTTCGCCTACGCAACCTTGGAATCACTGCCTGCGGAACACGTACTAATACGTTTTCTGATGATTGATACTCGAAAGCGAGACACGTACTAATACGTTTTATGACGATTGATACTCGAAAGCGGGACACGTACCAGTACGTTTTCCGACGATTGATACTCGAAAGCGGGACACGTACTAGTACGTTTTCTGACGATTGGCACTAGGGCGCGGGTCACGTACTAGTAGTTGTTAGTGTAACTAAATGGTTTGTTTTCGGGTAAAAAATAATGAATAATGTGGGTATCTAAATTTACGCGCAAAACGCCCGCTTCACTGCACACAATGTATCTACTGCCAGGCAACAGAGGAGGTCTTCCTCTGTTCTTATAGAGCGTAATTCGAACTTCATCTCGATACGCTCCTCCAATTTAGTTACAAAGGAACTAGAGAATTTCTATGATATGTGTAATATCATAGAAATTCTCTAGGGATATACGTATTTGAACACCCGTTTTTTTTTTTGTTATTTGCTTAATTTATATTCGAAAAGCAATCTTTCGACTCGGGTCTCAAACTATTACGGTTCTTGCTTAGAGCAATTTTCATTTTTTTATATACATTTTTATTCGGTATTCTTTCGTAATTGGCAATGATATTACTTATATGTATTTTGAAAGAGCGTGATCTTTTGACATAGGCTTTATCCAGCTTCAAAAATCTCGACAACATTTATCTCTGGACAACCTTTTTTTTATTTAATTAATAGTAAAATAGGCGTCCTCATTAATTAAAAGTTACTTTTTATTTTTATTTAAAAATGTTTTGCCTTATTTTACTCTTATTTCGCCCTAACAAAAAAAATAAAAATGTTACGCAAACACTGATTCGGATAATGTATTTTTAGTTAGTAAAAATGTTTATAAAGACTGCTGCGAAATCTTAATGGATGTTTTTCATTTCTAAAAAAAGAAAGGAAAGCTTGTAGCCAATTAAAATGAATATCTGATTATTGGCTAATCCCGCTCGTTAGAAGAGTCTTAAAGATATTTTTATATAGAAAAAATTTATAATGCTAATTGAAATTTTATATTTCAGGATTAATGGAAATCGGATTAAAAATATTTTTCTATTTTATTATCGAGAAGGCTAAAGGGATTAACAATTTAATACGTTTCTAATACAACGTAAAAATAACTTTAGAATAATATTTCTTTTAAGTAACATAATGTCCAAAGGCGTAGCCAGAATTCTATACAGGGTTGGACATTAATCCTAGTCTTATTTTTATCATAATTTTGAACATACGAGTATGACTTTACTAGTGGAGCTGAGGTATGTACTGCACGTTCCTCGCTAATCGTGTGTCTTATACTATTCGAATATCAAAGAAAATCTTTTTTTAACTAATATAAAGTTTGCAATCTGCCTTGTCTAAGCATTAAGCTGGTGGTCAAGTGTTGTATATTATAAAGAAAATCTAAAGTGTTAATGTACTATTATACCTTATCTTATTTTTTTTTAATTATTTATTTTATGTTCCCACCGCGATAACTCTTCATAAAGAGCTCATGAATTAGGGTCACAGATAGACTGGAAACTAGTCGGGCTCACCCGATGAATAAGACGTGAGTATAGCCGGTTTCTATAAATTAATTTTATATTAATTGACCTCTGGGTCTCATTCCCTCTACTTTTCCTATGACCATCAGTCGCCTACTTCACTAAATCCCTCATACCTAAATCAACTTACTTGGGAGCATGGGTGAGAACATATTACGCAGCAAGAAATTTATATAAAGATTTATTTTATACGCATTTCACGTATTTTGACAGCCCTAACGTAACTAAGTGATCCGTAGCCAAGCAAGCTGGAACAGTTTATTTATTTAATTCCAGGTACGTAATTAGAAGTTTAAAGTCTGAATATCGGATAAAGCTGAGAAGTTATCTGCCACGACTCGTATCACCCTTTTAATTAGTCTAGTCAAAATAATAAATATAATAAATACGAGAGTCTGTCCGTCTGTCTGTCTTCTAAGCTTCACCACTATTTACTATTGTAGCTATTGCATGTATTTATTTATATCTTCCAACCACTGACGTTTTAAAGAAAGTTCTAAATTTGTAAATCTTTGATACATGAGCTATCTTATGATGAGCTGATCAATTTGCTAATAAACTAATCAGTTTATTAGCAAATTGATTGGTCACGTGGTAAATTTTATCAGCCGATACAATATACTTATAGTTGTTAATTTTCTTTATAAGAGCAAAAATGGGCTCTATTTTTTTGTTAATGCAGTCCCATAAAACCGAATGAAAGAAGCAATAATGAGTACACGTTCCATCGTGCGACGTTTTAACGTGATCTAGTTTACGCAATTCGATAAATGCCTCGTGTATCGCAATTTGTGAATAAACAAATTATATATTCTATTCATTTTCAATAGACCGTATTAAGGACTAATCAAGCAGTCGTATTCTGTCAATAAATAGAAGTGGCACGTTGACGATCACCGGGCGGTACGTCACCGACGTCCAACCGAGCGACGCCCCGGCGCCGACCCCCGCTGCGATCATTGCTCGACATTACCCCGCCCGTATTAAGCCACTTAGCTCAATCATGATTAATGTTCAACCGAACGCGACCCGGGGCAAATAGAAAAGTTATTTACTCAGCTCGTAATTAGCCATTCACGACGAGTACGCCGCGGGTGAAGAGACAACCCTGTCGCCGGCTAGACCGGCTGTCTGCATTCTATGCGTTCCGTTAATTTAGTTTCAATGCTGCTTTTAGTATTTTCAATAAGCTCCGTGACATATGGTTGTCGAATATAAAAAAGCCAATTTTATGTATCTCTACGGATATATTGGATTAAGTTTAATTTTTGTTTTAATGAAAATAAAAATTCGTAAGCCGTTATTGTTGCAAATGACTAGACTCTTCAGTCCTTTTTATTATATCCGCCGCCATAAGTCATGATCCAACTTTTGGGCGGTGTTCGCTAAGGCTTGTAGAGTTACTGCGATCTATGCTCCGCATTTGGCCATCGGCAAGATTTCCTTATACAAAGATAAGTATCTAAGCATCAGCAATGAATCCAACTTTTTTTAATTTAAACTATCGTGAGTAGTATTCATAGTTAATGTACAGAAACCGGCTATACTCACGTCTTATTCTATCGTCTTAGCGGGATTCGTTTCGCGCGATAACGTCGTGTAAAGAGCTCATGAATAAGTGCCCCGGATGGGTTCGAAACCAGTTAGACTAACACGCTAGAATAAGAAGTGAGTATCACCGGTTTCTATACATTAACCAAGAGTCTAGCTGTTTGCAAATTACCTGGCCCCGCAACAATTCAAGTTTAAAAATATATTTCCAGCTCGTAAGGACGTAAGTAAAACAGTATATGTCTATTGTCAATAATAATTAGCTAATCCAATGTAATATTCTCCAGGGTATACTACGGAACCCACTATTATAGTTTGAAACAGTTTAGGAAGGAAACCGCAGGACTCCTAAACGATTAAGACAAACACCCGCCATCCAGAGTGCCTGCGGCGGCCGCATGTTATTGTTTGTTCACCGAAACTACAATTGTACTCGGAGAACCTTACATCCGACAGTATCTTGAAAGGTTCCTTACAAACAATTTAGATGAACAGAAATTCAAAGTCTAAAAGATAAGAAAATAAGATGAAACGTAAATTAAAAAAAATGCCAATTGGTCATGTCACATGTCGCATTGAAAATGAGTTAGTCCTGTCTACCGCCTTAATTCATTCATGAATGCTAAAGTCTGTCTGTCTTTCTGTCTATTTGTTACGCTTTTAAGGCTTATTCGCTGGACCAATATTGATAAAATTCAAGACAATTTATGCTTAGTACCTGAGTGACCAAGCCTTGCTCGGTAATTTTTAAAATGATGTAAAAAAAAATTAAAAAAATATGATAAGAAAAATTAAAAAATAATAGGGCTCGATTCTAAGTATTTTCACCTCTCTAGACCGCCCGTTCCTCAAATGAACCACCATGACTTTACGTTTGACAGTGAAAAATTGTGAATTTGTCAACGTAAATTTAAAAAAAAATTAGAAAATTCAATATATAATTATAGGAAAGTTGCCTGCCCGGATTTAAGAATCGGTAAAGCTAACGCGCCGTCACGGTTCGACAAATTCAGCGCCATAAAATATTTTCAAACTGGATCGGGCAATACACATCACACTTATAGTAAACTGTAACAGGCACTTGCGTGCATGAGTGGCGAAATATTTATCGTGTATAATGCTAGGTGCACACAAATGCAGTATGTTGTGGCCCGCCGGGGGGCAACGGCGCGAAAAGCTTTTCCCTGTTACCTAGCATTACTCTAAACGATTATTCTTATACGATACCGATATCCTTTGAGATCCATGAACCAAACAATTGTGCCGGTTTGTGATTCGACTTAATGGCGTCTGCGAATAATAATAAGAGAAAAAGAAATATTAACATGAGTAACGGCCTGTTACTATCCCACTGCTGGGCATAGGCCTCTTCTCTCAGTTTTTTTTTTTTGTTTGGAGAGTAGGATTGGAGCTATGACCTACCACGCTGCTCCAATGCGGTTTGGTAGGTAACACATATCCCCAAAATTCTCTAGAGATAAGCAGGTTCGCCGAAAAGCGTATGATAAATTGCAATTATCAATTAGATACAAGTTTTACTAGAAAACTCATTGGTGCCTGCCCGGGGTTTGAACCCTAGACCTCCTCGAAAGAGGCGCATGGTGTTACCGCTAGGCTACCACAGCTTTACTAATATTAACATAATAATAAATAAATAATAATAAGAAATTAACTAAATATTTGGATCTAGCTCATGAGATTAACGCTATGTGGAATATTGACTCAACAATAATTGCTCCAATTGTTGTATCGGTAAACGGTCTACTAGCGAAGAGCCTCGACCACCATCTCAAGAGGCTCTCGCTTAGTTGTTGGATCAAGGGCAGGATACAGAAGGCGGTGTTGCTTGAGACGGCACGCATTGTGAGGAGGTTCCTCACTCTGTATTCCTAACCGCCGAGAAGCTTGGGTCCTTTCTCCGCTCATCGTGGATATCAATTTTTTTATATTTTTAAATGTTTTTTTCTGTATGTTTTAGAAAATATTTAAAAATGTAAATTAATTTGTAAATAAATGCATGACTGATGAATATATTGGACACTTACACACACGGTCGTTCGTCCTCAAAGTAAGTAATTTAATACTTGTGTTATGGGTGACAGACAACTGGTGAATATATACTTATATATTTTTTAAATACAAATATACACCCAGGCTCAAAGACCAACAAATTCATTATAGAAAATGTTAGCCCTCGGCGGGAATCAAACCCGCGAAGCGCGGAGCTGAAGGCACTTTAGGGTCACTACTCACTGCTCCAAAGGGCCAGTCAAACGTCGTAAATAAATTTATTAATTATGAAATAAATTAATTTTCCTAAATATACTATTAAAAATTAAAATTACATTGTACAAATTAGGAATTTCTGGGCAAACAGTTCAATACAAGAGTAATGCTTGTTACACGATCACTAGAACAGTAACAGTAGCATATCGGCATATAGAAAAGAGAATCGAACTCATATTTGTTCAATATGAGTTCGATTCTCTTTTCTATATACCGACTTTTTTATTGTCTTAAATTCTCAAAATTTGCTATTCAGTTTACTTTTATTATAAACACTTTGATAACATCGTCTTCATCATTAATCTCCTGCCCTTATCCCACTCTGAGGTCAGCACAACATGTTTTAAACCTATTGTTGCATTTTTTAGCTATTTACATTGGTTGCCTTTTACGACACCTCGGTAAGAAATGAGGGTGGTCTATTATACTCAGCTGGATACCACACGGCGGACTTACATAACATTATTTTGCCGAATCTTTTAGGTAGATTTCGACGCCGTTTTAAATATTTTTCTCACGATATCGACATAAATATTACTAAATACAAAATATCGATAGCACAACGTCTTTCGATTCGTGAAAGACGAATCCCCAAGAAAACGCAATTGGAAAGAAACCCTGCAAGTAACCACTTCGGCAATACTCGGTTAGAAGTCGAACTTTCGTATTCATACTTGATTGCTTTACAATTTCACTTCAAAATGTTAATATCTTCTTCTTCTTCTTCTTCATCAACCGATGGACGTCCACTGCTGGACATAGGTCTCTTCATGGGATCTCCACCAGACACGATCTTGTGCCGCTTGGACCCAGCGGCTCCCCGCGACCTTTTTGAGATCGTCAGTCCATCTCGTGGGGGGTCTGCCGACACTGCGTTTTCCGGTGCGGGGTCGCCATTCCAGCACCTTGAGACCCCAACGCCCATCGGTTCTACGCACTATGTGCCCCGCCCATCGCCACTTCAGCCTCGCGACACGCTGAGCTACGTCGGTGACTCTGGTTCTTCTACGGATCTCCTCATTTCTGATTTGATCACGTAGAGAAACTCCGAGCATAGCTCGCTCCATCGCCCGCTGAGCGACTCTGAGCTTTCTTATGAGGCCCATAGTCAGCGACCAAGATTCAGAGCCATAGGTCATCACTGGCAACACGCACTGTTCGAAGACTTTAGTCTTCAGACACTGAGGAATATTGGACGAAAAGATCTCGCGTAGCTTCCCAAACGCTGCCCATCCGAGTTGGATTCGGCGACTGATCTCTTTCTCGAAATTGGACCTACCTAGCCGGACCGTATGTCCCAGGTATATATACTCGTCAACAATTTCGAGAGCAGAGTTCTCAACGATGATCGGGTGGAGCGCAACATGAGAGTTTGACATGACTTTCGTCTTACTCATGTTCATTTTAAGGCCCACCTGTTGAGATACTCTGCTGAGGTCATCGAGCATTGTGTTAAGATCGTCCAGAGACTCTGCCATAACAACTATGTCGTCGGCAAATCGAAGGTGAGTGATGTACTCGCCGTTAATGTTGATGCCATATCCGTTCCAATCCAAAAGCTTAAAGACGTCCTCCAATGCAGCGGTAAACAGCTTGGGGGAGATGACATCTCCCTGTCGCACACCTCGCCGCATTTGGATTGGTCTCGTAGTTCTGTCTTGGATACGGACAGACATTGTGGCGTTTTCATACAAACACTTCAACACTTGGACGTACCGATAGTCGATTCGGCATCTCTGAAGCGATCTTAACACAGCCCATGTTTCCACCGAATCAAAGGCCTTCTCATAGTCCACAAACGCCAAGCAAAGTGGCTGGTTATACTCCTCGGTCTTCTGTATAACCTGCCGCAGCGTGAATATGTGGTCTATGGTACTATAGCCTTTTCGGAAACCAGCTTGTTCGGGAGGCTGGAAGTCGTCGAACCTACGAGCGAGACGATTCGTAACGACTCTCGAAAACAACTTATAAACCTGACTCAGCAGCGCGATGGGTCTGTAATTCTTCAATAAGGTGTTATCACCCTTCTTGAAGAAAAGAGCCACCACGCTCCTGTGCCAGGCTTCCGGCGTAGTGCCTTCGTGAATGACGGAATTGAATAATCGCTGAAGGACTTGAAGTATCGGTTTGCCACCCGCCTTCAGGAGTTCTGTTGTGATTCCGTCATCACCTGGTGCCTTGTTGTTCTTGAGTTGTTTGAGAGCCATACTAATCTCGTATAGGCTGACGTCCGGGATATCTTCGGTATAGTGTCGGGTCAGCTTGGCTCTTGGGTCTTTTGCCAAACTGACCACAGGCTGCTGTGTTGGGGTGTATAACTGCCCATAGAACCTCTCAACCTCTCTCAAAATCTCCGGTCGAGTTGAAATGATACTACCAGTATCGGTCTTCAAGCGCGTCAACTGCCTCTGCCCAATAGACAGATCTCTTGCGAACACTTTTGAGCCTCTGTTACGCTCAATTGTACCTCGAATGTATTCGGTATTGAAGTGTCGCAAGTCACATTTCTGCGCCTTAGATATCTGTCTATTGATCAGACGGTAGCGCTTCGCGTCTACTGAAGACTGTAGTCTCATTTCATTTCTCTCGTCCATGAGCTTGAGAGTCTGGGTCGAGAATTTATCGGTTCTATTACGATGTGTCTTATAAAATTTGGACCCCACCGTATGGACAGTTTCCACCAGCCTGTTGTTTAACTCGTCCACAGAAGCGCAGTCAGCTAGGCAATCAAAACGGTTCATCAGCTCGAGTTGGAAGTTCTCGGGGTTTTGGATATGAGCTCGAGTTGGTCGGAGCGTAGACTTCACCAGTCTAGATCTTTCCAGCTGTACGCATATGTTCAATGTGCCTCTGACCATACGGTGATCGCTCCCGGTTTTCACGGTATTGATCACAGAAACATCATTGAACATATGACGCCTGGTCGACATGATGAAGTCAATCTCGTTTCTCGTGGAACCGTCCGGACTTATCCAGGTCCATTTTCTATGCGGCCGTTTCTTGAAGAAAGAATTCATCATGTAGAGGTCCTCTCTCTCCAAGAAATCGGCCAACATCTGACCTCTGTGGTTCCGTTGCCCGTATCCAAATTGCCCTACTCTCACTTCTGTGCCGCTTCGCTTGCCCAGCTTTGCGTTGAAATCCCCCATCACAACAGTGTAGAAGGTTGTGGAGGCATGCATGGCTCTAGATATATCCTCATACATGGCCTCTACCTCCTCGTCTGGATGTGCCGATGTCGGTGCATAAACCTGTATGACCTTCAGCGAATACCGTTTGGTAATTCTGAGTATCAGGAACGCGACCCTACTCGACACACTCTCGACTTGAATAATGTTGTTGACAAGGGACTTGTGGACGAGAAACCCGACACCACCTTGGGACTGTTGTTCGCCCTCCCGGTAGTAAAGCAAGTTGCCGGATTTTAGGATTATCGTGTCCTCCCCCTCTCTTCGGACTTCGGATAATCCTATCACGTCCCACCGCAACTTGCTTACTGTTTCTTCCAGCTCGAGTATCTTTTCGTCTTCCCTCAAAGTGCGTGCGTTGTACGTTGCCAGGTCTAGTCGTCGGGGTTGGCAGCGGAATCTCTGCCGGAGATTCTTGACACCCCCTGCCCCGCCGTTACCCGAACCGCTGCCAGAGCTGGGAATAGCGGAGCTGCCGGGGACTAGGGGCTGTGGTTTATTTTGTAATGCCATGAAGGTATTGCCGGTAATCACCACGCTTGGCATGCGGGTTGGTGATCGCAGTGCTGACCGTGTCGCACCAACAGTGCTGCTGCCCACTGTCGGTCTGGTTTATTTTGGGTCAGCTATGTGAATGGTTATACCGCCATTGGTCGGTCGCCAGAGCCTCGTTGGTTAATATGCAGGGTGCACCACGTGCAGGTGAGGTTGGCAATTGAAGAGACTGATTGGGACGAGTCTCCCCCTTACACCCCTTACTAATATTAACATAATAATAAATAAATAATAATAAGAAATTAACTAAATATTTGGATCTAGCTCATGAGATTAACGCTATGTGGAATATTGACTCAACAATAATTGCTCCAATTGTTGTATCGGTAAACGGTCTACTAGCGAAGAGCCTCGACCACCATCTCAAGAGGCTCTCGCTTAGTTGTTGGATCAAGGGCAGGATACAGAAGGCGGTGTTGCTTGAGACGGCACGCATTGTGAGGAGGTTCCTCACTCTGTATTCCTAACCGCCGAGAAGCTTGGGTCCTTTCTCCGCTCATCGTGGATATCAATTTTTTTATATTTTTAAATGTTTTTTTCTGTATGTTTTAGAAAATATTTAAAAATGTAAATTAATTTGTAAATAAATGCATGACTGATGAATATATTGGACACTTACACACACGGTCGTTCGTCCTCAAAGTAAGTAATTTAATACTTGTGTTATGGGTGACAGACAACTGGTGAATATATACTTATATATTTTTTAAATACAAATATACACCCAGGCTCAAAGACCAACAAATTCATTATAGAAAATGTTAGCCCTCGGCGGGAATCAAACCCGCGAAGCGCGGAGCTGAAGGCACTTTAGGGTCACTACTCACTGCTCCAAAGGGCCAGTCAAACGTCGTAAATAAATTTATTAATTATGAAATAAATTAATTTTCCTAAATATACTATTAAAAATTAAAATTACATTGTACAAATTAGGAATTTCAGGGCAAACACTTAAATACAAGAGTAATGCTTGTTACACGATCACTAGAACAGTAACAATAGTGCAAATTTAAAAAAATTATTTACACGTTTTTTTGTATTGTTTGAATATGACAACATTATTTTAAGACATTGTGGTATGACTCATTATTTCATTTCTGGTGATGATAACTTATTCTAATTTAGCATTATAATTAATTAAAAAATGTAGTATTTATTCAATATGAGTTCGATTATCTTTTCTATATACCGACGTTTTAAGTGTCTTAAATTCTCAAAATTTGCTATTGAGTTTACTTTCTTTATAAACACTCTTTATTCTTTAGATAACATTGTCTTCATCATTATTAATCTCCTGTCCTTATCCCACTCTGAGGTCAGCACAACATGTTTTAAACATGGTATTGCATATTTTGACTATTTACATTGGTTGCCTTTTACTGGTTGGTTAGGGTGGTATTTTCTATTCAGCTGGATACCACACGACGGACTTACATAACATTATCGTGCCGAATCTTTTAGTTAGATTTCGACGCCGTTTTAAATTTTTTTCTCACGATATCGCCATAAATATTACTAAATACAAAATATCGATAGCACAACGTCTTTCGATTCGTGAAAGACGAATCCCCAAGAAAGCGCAATTGGAAAGAAACCCTGCAAGTAACCTTCGGCAATACTCGGTTGGAAGTCAAACTTTCGTATTCATACTTGATTGCTTTACAATTTCACTTCAAAATGTTAATATACATATACCTTTATGTGTATTTCACATAACATACTTAACATACCACCGCCGTATGGTATCCGGCTGAATAGAATAGACCACCATCATTTTTTATCGAGTTGTCATAAAAGGCGACTAAGGTAAGTTGACGTTAGGCAGGCTAGTTATAAAATAACAAGGCAATTAAACTAAATACATGTTTAATACAAGTTGTGGCAACCCCACTTAGAAAGATAAGTGCAGGAGAATTATCTATTCTACTTAGCCGGATACCACACGGTGGGTCAACTTTTTTGTTTTTGCCCTCATCCCCGCCAGCAGCAAGTCTGAACTCCACCGCCACCTCTGGGTTGGGGACTCTCTAAAAGTGGTTCCTCCCTACGCTAGACGATGCATCGGGAGCACCAGATGTGTCGACCGCCTTGGCGATATTTTCAGATGGGCGTCCGATAAACACGGCGGGTAACCTACCCTAGGCGGGTTAGTCGCCTTTCACGACACCTCGGTAAGAAACGAGGGTGTTCTATTCTACTCAGCCGGATACGACACGGCGGAACGGAGTTACAGTCAAAAATCCGTTATAAATATAGAATGAATCCGGAAAACGTACAGAACAAATAACATAATAAATAGCTTGAAATCAAAATAGAACGCAATATTACGAAGTTGCAAAAATTCGTTAGTATATTATAAAATGTTCTAGGGTTCTCGACAAAGTTCGCAAATACCAAGTATCAATCGTCGGGGTGTTATGCAGAAAACTTTCCGAGAAAGTCCCGTTGTGTGGAGGGCCAATTGATGCGAGCATAAGTATCTCGGAGCGAATAAATACAAGTTTCGCGGTGTTTCACATTGTTATCATTGTTCTTTATTAGCGCTCAAGTGATGCACGGATACGAATTATATAATACTGATATTAGAAATGAAATTGCTTTTCTTTTGGACCTGAACGGAGTAACAGATCGATGTGATCCTTGGTAAATAATAGTTAAATCTTAATGAAACATAGGTAAGTCAACAAACTACTTTTTATTGAGCGAGTCGCTAAACCTCTAACGAAAGCTAGTATAGATCAATTTATACAATCTTTGATTATAAAGCATTTAAAGTGATTATAAAACATTCGTACGTGTTGAGAGTATTTATTTATGTGAAGACTGGTATTTTAGAAGCCGCTTTTCATTTCCTAGATATTAAACTCGGCATCGGTGTTCTTATACTTGGCCGTTTCTCCTTATCAAGATTATCATAAAAGATTCATAATTCTATTCGATTTCTATTCTCGATCGATTCTACTCGATTTCTATTCGAATATTCTACCAATATATCAGATTTAGTCTTCGAGACTGTAACAAGTTGTTCACTTAATCCGGCACAATAAAAAAATAATAATGAGGTACCATGATGGTGTATCTGTATTAATTATAACATTTTACTTACATTATCACTTTAAAAAAAATATATAAAGTAATGGGTTATCTGACTGTGACACACGATTTTTATTGTGAATAACACAAAAAGTTTTAAAATATACTAGTGGCCCACTCCGGCTTCGCACGGGTATAAAATATATAGCCTATGTCACTCAGTGAAAAAAATGATAAGTATATTTTATCCAGTAGTTTTGTTTTATTCATTACTGCCCGTGGCCCGAACGCGTTAAATTTGGAGTAAAACGATTCCCCTTTCCCTACACCATGAAGATTCCCTGCTATCTTTGGAATATCTAAATTCATATACTACCTTTTTTACTTATTTACTTTTACATTTTCTCAACCTCAAAAATTACAGTATTTCTCTACTTCATATTGAATGTTATTACATACATATAAACTGTCCTCTTCAATCACTCTATCTATTAAAAATCTATTGCGTTGGTTTAAAGGATTAAAGCATACATAGGGATATAGGGACATAGGGACAGACAGAGAAAGTGACTTATTTTATACTATGTAGTGAAGTTTAGCTATTATTTTGTATTAGCCGAATTGGTTCATCCGTTCTTGAGTTATAAATAGTGTAACTAAAACCAACTTTCTTTTATATATATAGATTGAAACATATCCTATATAAGGATATATAACCATATCCTGGTTTTGGGATATGAAATATATCCTATACTAAAATATATTTCAATATGCCTACTTGTTATCCTTCCTCCTTTAAGTCCGGTGAGCTAGCCATATTTCTTTTGCGTTGAACTCTACCACCGATATGAAATATACTTCCAAACTAAAACTATATTAGAGGATACACAATAATGCCGAATACACACTTATGAGAGACGTAGACACCTTATAAAATCGTGCATAGATATTAACAAATATAGAATTATCGATGCGTGCTTTTCTGATATCGGGTAGATCACGTATGTAATAAATAATGAACATGAAATATTCTCAGCGCTATTATGAGACGCATGAGTGCATCTGCACTCGGCTGTCTACGGTAAATTTAATATCCGAATATCTCACTGCGTCATGTTAATAAAATTTAGACGCCGTGTGGTATCCGGCTGAAAAGAATAGTACAACCTTCATTTCTTACCGAGGTGTCGTATAAGGCGACTAAGGTAAGTCGACCCGCCGTGTGGTATCCGGCTGAGTAGAATAGACCAACCTTATTTCTTACCGAGGTGTTGTAAAATACAACTGAGGTTGATGATGAAGTTGATGTCAGGCAGTCGGCCGGTCGTAAAAACGCAGCCAAATCATGTGACAGCATGTTTATAACATGTCGCGCCGACCCCACTTAGAGTGGGATAAGGGCAGGAAGAAGATGATGAATGTTTATAAAATTTAGCACAACTACAGACACTAGACTTTTGCGTTTATAATATTTTAGAATGAAAACAAATAAAATACACAAATACAATTTATAAGCCCTATGAATACACTGTTACCTACGGTCTGATTTACAGAAGGGCCAACAGTTTTTAAAATAACTTTTTTCCATACCGATAGATGTCCCTTCATGATATTTCCACGACACAATTTCGGTCCACCTTTATACAAATGCTTACTGCGACCGCTGGCAGTCATTTAAGCGCTATGCAAAATACTCACACTAAATCACACTTATACTGAATGTACAAATAAACATACACGGTCCCAGGATGCACCACGTCAGTAACACGCCCTTGGTGAGAGTAGACGTCAAATAACATGTGGTTACTTATTAGTGCGTGTTTGATTCTGTGCTATATTCATACATTAGTTTATAGACACTACATGAAGGGTTTCTCAATGTTGCGTTGTCCGGGGCAGACTCTTCAGTCCTTAAGCGGTACCTATCAGTTTCTCATACAATATGACTGGAACGTAAACTTAAAATATTACATTATATTCCAGAAACCTTTGTTCCGTAAAAACTAATTCAAAAACAAAGGCTGCCCAACGAAAAAAAAGCTCTCGGGTGAAAATCAGCGTGACTCAACAACAAACAGCATTCGAAAACGAAACCAAACAAGATTCGCTCCATTTCGAAGTGTCGGGAGGTTGGGGGGTGTTGGGAGTCGGCTCACAATGCTGATTGAAAGCAAATAATGAAATCATAGGGAATGGAGCTTCGGCCTCGCCCGCAAATACTGTGAAAAATTGCACTTCAAGCCCACTACAATGAAAGCATCAATGTTTCGCGCTTTGAACGAGATGAATACAAATCATTATGAAATAAATGCACATTTCATTTTATGCGAGACATTGGAAATATATTTTTAATTAATTAAATTTAAGTATCATTTAAAATGACAATATCTGGGTGACCGAGCCTTACTCGGTAATTTTTTCCAAAATAAAAAAGAAACTTCAAAAAAAATATATTAGGGTAGGTGGGGCTCGATCCTAGGTATTTTCATTACTCGCAACCACCCGTTCCCCGAATAAGCTACGCTGACTTGACAGTTAATGGCAAAATTCAATTTAATATAAAATTTAGTATATTTTAATGCCCTAAAATAGGGAGAAAATGATTTTTTTTATATAAAACCTAGCTAGATCGATTTTCCTCCCCCAAAACCCCTTACATACTGAATTTCAGGAAATCATAGGAGTCGTTTCCTAGATTCCGGATATATTATATATACAAGATTAACTCATTTCAGTGTCCATATGCCCTATAGTCTAGGTCGTGAAGAAAGTTTGCTTTATTTGCTTTTAAATAGATGCAATGTCGATAGATTGTGAGTGGTTTTAAGTGATCAAAAAAAGAATAGTTTTAATATTAAAAAAAATGGAAAGCGAAACACTATCAATAAAATAAATTTAGTACATAACCAATACCCTTTCGGAAATAAAAGAGGACAGGTGTTTATAATACCGGTGAACATTTTAAATAAAAATAAACTATAGAACAAACACTATAAAATTTAAATAAATTGTATCAACGTAGGAAACTTTGCTTTGGCTGCTAGTTTTAATCCGTAACTAGAATCATACAATAGAGTGCCATGAATAGAGCTGTGTTTCTGTGAATATAAAACACTAAAATTTGTATGTGAATGTGATAAACTTAAACTTTAACTTTATGCAAATAAAAAAGTTCATACAAATAAACGAATAATAGCGTGAATGACTTAAGTAAATGATACAAAAGTAATAATAAAATTATTTTCCTATAATCAATAAATAATTTTATTTAAATTCAACGACTTACTAACTTCTATTATTATATAGTATGCTATATGAAAAAAAAACAATGAAAGTTTGTAAATCACTTGATAACCGGCACACCTGGTAGATCTCATCGCAAGGCAAAACTTTGTACTTAGATATAATTCACATCCCAACTAAATGATTACCCAAATGCTAGGCTTACACTCACCTCGAGTAATCCACTACTGTACTAAACGAAACCTGCAACACTAGAAACATAGACAAAACTCAACATTCACCCAAATATGTATCTATAACGCCGGCTAATTTCATATGATTATATTTTAAATAGAATTATTTTCATATTCATTACATGTACTATGAAAATAATTTTCTAATCGCTTTACAATATAAGATTGTATCACCCTCAATCTCTGTCTTTTTTTAGTGTAAGGTAAAAACAGCAACTATGATCGGACTATCGTCGATTTCTCGAAAATATTATTTAATGAATGCTATAATTGCTAGACAAAATGAGTTTATTATTTGCAGTGTGTGGGATTTTTGAGAAAAATAAGTCATTTGGTATAAAATGTTATGAATTAAAAGGTTTAGAATATGGGTTTATAAAGACTATTATTAAAACGCTTCATTACTTGCGGTATGGCATGGGCTAGGAATACACGATATTTTTACAAAATGTTAGGAATAGAATGAGGGTTTAAAAAGACAATTATTGATACGCTTTATTATTTTCGCTGTGGCATCTCCTAGGAATACACGATATTTCTTACAAAATTTTAGGATTAGAATGAGAGTTAATAAAGGCAATTATTGGCACGTTTTATTATTTGGAATGAGAGGCATGTTCTAGTAATATACATTATTTGTTATAAAATGTTACGATTAGAATAAGGATTTATAAAGACAATTATTGGCAAGTTTTGTTTTTACGGTGTGTGACATATTCTAAGAATATGGGTCGTTATAAAATGAATGATAAGAAATGGATAAAATAAGTAAGGTAAGGGCAAGTTCAAAAAAGAATTAAAGGTCAAAGTTCTTGTTAGTACAGCGTCTATGGAATATTAATAATAGAATACTTTTAATAAGCGATTTTAGCATTAAGTTCACGAGTTTAGTCTCATTTTTATTTGTCCTCATCTTTCCATATCCAGGTGTCTTTAAGGGTTGGTGTTGTGAATGAATTGTTATGTAAGACATCGCTCTATACAGTGGGGTTTTTATGGAACTTATGTTAGAGCGATCGCCGTAAAGAAACCGGTCAAACAATAGTAGCAAACAGGCGTGCCGGGCGCGCCCGCTGCAAACACATGAACCACTTGACCGATCACCCTTGGCGTTTCCCCTGCCATATTTCTAGTAATAACTCATCATTTCTTTTTGAACTACTTAGCGGTAGTATGAGAAAGTATCAGGGGCAAGAAGTCTACAATATGTTTAAATGCAAATATTTCAAAGATCAACTTTTTTCGCGTGGAAAATAAAAAGTACTTTTTGTCACTTTTTTTAAATTTAATTACTTTTATATAACAATATATATATTTATATTATATTACCCTATCCTCCTCCTTCCCTCCTTCAGTAGTGTGCTCAGTGCTGAGCATCCCGAGCATGATGGTCCCGATCCCTTTATTGTGGATTAAATGCCGCCAATTTTCCCGGTCGGCACCGCTATGTATAGCCACGCTCAGTCTGATGTCCAGATGTTCAGACACCTGATCTGACCATCTTTTTAGGCTCCGACCCCTAGATCTCTTTCCGTCTACCTTCCCAGTGACCATGAGTTTCTCGAGGTTCTTTCTAGCTAAATCCAAAATACTGAAGTATTCTCTGGAGACATATGCTTAAGAGTCTCTACTTTACCCTCAGTTCACTCAGAATGGAGACCTTTGTTCTAAAGGCTGTGCAAGGGATACGTAACATGCGTCGCCAGCAGAACATTACACTATCCCTGTACCAAAAATGTAATCAACCTTTTAGTGAAAGCTATTCACATTTTGACAGAGTCCGTCTCACTTAATTGAAAGGATTTGAGCACTGCGCTTATTACGCTTTTTATTCAAATTCTTCGTAATTAATGTATAGAATAAGGCGGTACTTTGCGGAGATCCATAATACAAAAGTCATGATACAAACTACGCAAGGACTGCACACATTCACTATCAGAATCGCAACAATCGTTTCGCGGTTTAACCGAAGTATCGTTAGGAGATTATAGACTTCATGGCGATAGAATCTATACAACGATCATCATCCTCATGCCCTTATCCCACTCTAAGTGGGGTCGGCACAACATGTTACAAACATGTTGTCACATGTTTTGGCTACGTATTTTACGACCGGCCGTCTGCCTGACGTCAACTTACCTTAGTCGTATTTTACGACTCCTCGGTAAGAAAGAGGGTGGTCTATTTCACTCAACCGGATACCACACAATGGGTCAACTTACCTTAGTCGCCTTGTACGACACCTCGGTAAGAAATGAGGTTGGTCAATTCTACTCAACCGGATACCACACGGCGGGTCGACTTACCTTAGTCACCTCTTACGACACCTCTGTAATAAATGAGGGTGGTACTATTCTATTCAGCCGGATACCACACGGTGTATACAAAACGATACGACCTCTAAATTAAAAATATTGTAGGCTCGTTAAACATCCACCATGTAACCAGTGCCCAAACTGTAAACTGACATTTGTAATCAACCCGAGAGTCGTGTCGCTCCATAATCAAGTCTATGGTGTATCATGATAATGAGATTTTAATTGAGGGCGGATCCGCGGTGATCCGTCGGATACGCTAACTTCATTAGGCCGGTCGGCGATTACTTTACTTAATGTAATTGCTCTGTTCAACAATTTGTCATACGTGTTCTACATCCTACTACTAATCTATGTCCAATTACTATGTAAGAAACTGTCTCTTAGCCTGAGTAGACTGCTCTATTTTTATGGTTATATAAAAATTTGAGATGGTCTTTAAAATTAATTTAAAAATGATTTGGTATTACGTTATATAAACTTAATTTGTAGAGTTGATTGTTTATGATATGCGATTGGTAATGATTAAATACTATGTATTTATCTTTAATATTTAAATGAGTTAATCTTGTATATATATTTTTTCTGAATTTTAGAAACGGCACCAACGATTTTCATGAAATTTAGCATGTAGGGGTTTTGGGGGAGAAAATCGACCTAGCTAGGTTTAATAAAAAAAAAATCGTTTTATCTCTGTTTTTGGACACTGAAAATATGCTAAAATGTTGAATAAAATGCATATGATATTTTTATGTCATTTGTAAAGTTGTGATAGCATAATGTTAACGGGCGGACTAGAAAACTACTAAAAACCTGGGATCGGTACCCACATGTCACCGGGCGCTTTTTTTTATTAATTGCATTTTTTATATCTTTAAAAAAATTACCGAGCAAGGCTCGGTCACCCTGTTACTACAATTTAAGGTAAGTGCACTAGTGATTGACCATGTACTAGTAGCTGACCGTTTTGTATGAAAATCTAAATGCTAAGCGTTTAGTTTGTTGCAGCTTTTAAAAAATAAATTTGTAATTACCTGTTGCCAACAACAACTACCCAAAAGCTCAGTACTGTAACCCATTATTCTATATTTAAAATTGAATATTATTAGTTAATAATTTTTATTAGCTACAACAAACAAAACGCTTATTATTTAAAATTTCTTACAAAACAACTACTAGTACATGGTCAATTACTAGTGCCCTTACCTTATATGATATATAAGTTTCTATAACGCAAACGAAGTCGCTGTTACAATTACTTCTCTATATATTTAACGCAACAAAAGGTTCCAAACACTTGTTGAGCATTTCCAGCCCGTCTGAGCTGTAGCATCCAAATGCAAATGAGGGTGCTCGGCGCCTGGCGCGGCGCCAGAGCGGCGATCGGCGACTATTACCCGCCACGTCAGGCGCACGTCGTTAATTCGTACACAAGTCGACTTCGCCATTAATATGCACGGGCCTCACTTAGAATATGGCGCAGAATTCACTGATGAGCAACTTTCATGGACCAGGCTAATGGCCTTTCACTTTAGATTTATGATACACGAACGACGTTTATTTATCCCTTCTCGTTTGGTACGTAACTATATTTTGTCAAATCTTTATAGATATGTTGCTGCTACAAGCTGTGATAGCCCAGCGAAGTGACCGTGCGACTGTTTAGAGAGGGTCACGAGTTCCCCCCCGGCAGACACCAATGTTTTTTTCTACCAAAACTTGTGTCTAATTGATAATTGCAATTTATCACATGCTATTCGGTGAAGGAAAACATCGAAAACAAGTGAAAACCTGCATATCTCTATAGAAATCTTGGGATATGTGTAATATACCAATACGCATTGGAGCAGCGTTGTAGTTCTTAGCTCCAACCCTTCTCTACAGGAACGGAGAGACTAACTAGCGACTATCAATATAACTAGCGAGAATCCGCGACTTTGTTTACATCGACAATCTTAGTAACTTAACTAACCTTAGGCATTTTTCTGCATTAAATAGGTTATCAAGAGAATATAATGCAATTTGCGAATCTTTTAATGTATTAAATTTAAAAAATATTCTTATGCTCCAGTCGTTGGAGTCTAAGTGTTACATTATGTTTATTTAATTGTTTAATTTAGTTAATTGTTGTCCTTATATATTATAATGTGCATGCTATGGCACCTAAAGGCAGTGCATTTAAAGCCTTTTGTGGTGTTCTTAGTTTAATTAAATGTTTGAAACTAACTGCCACTGGTTGTTCCTAATGAATACATAAATAAGTAGAGACGGGATTTTTTTATCCTACATATGTCAGGTATTAGCTTCAATTGCAAATTTATGTATATTTCTAGCTAATTAGGCGTGTAACAGAGATACGTACTATCAAAATAATCGATTAATAATAATCGTTTATTTCTGACTATTTGACAAGTTGCCTTTTTTAATACAAATAGTTAATTAGAATAAAGGCTTACTAAAGTGGACAGCTACCACTAAATAATAACATGCGCTGTTTGTGATATTTTATTAAAATGTGGTTCGATTTTTATAAAATCGATTTTTAATGTAAGAAAAATCGATTATTTAAAAAAAATTGTCGATTATTACAAAATTCGTTCGTTTTTTACATCCCTACGACATACTAACACTCCATCTTACATAAGCTTTATATACGCGGTGTCAGATTCATTGGGGCGAGAGAATGCGCGATGACGGCTGCTTGCTAGCGTTAATTACGGTTGACCGCCACCGCACCCATTACCAAACTACCATCGAATAATTCACTGGTGATTTTTATGATTTCGCACTTTATAGTACCTGGGTGACAAACACTTGCTCGGAATTTTTTTTTTTAATATAAAAAAGATGAAACGTAAAAAAAATTAAAAAAAATAATTGGGTAGGTAAGGCTCGATCTAGGGTATTATTACTTCGTTAGTCCGCCCAATATCCACTGAGCTATGACAACTTTATAATTGATAGCTAAAATGGTATTTGCATTCTATTCTACATGTTTGTCTTTTTCTATGCCGTGTGGTATCCGGCTGAATAGAATAGTACCACCCTCATTTCTTACCGAGGTGTCGTAAAAGGCGACTAAAGTAAGACGACCCGCCGTGTGGTATCCGGTTTAGTAGAATAGACCACCCTCTTTCTTATCGAGGTGTCGTAAAATACGACTAATATAAGTTGACGTCAGGCAGGCGGCCGGTCATTAAAACGAAACCAAATCATGTGACAGCATGTTTATAACATGTTGAGCCGACCTCACTTAAAGTGGGATAAGAGCAGGAGGATGATGATAAAAAAAATGAAACATGATAAAAAAAAATTAAAAATAATTGGAAGATAAGTCTCGATCCGGGGTATTATCACTTCGTTAGTCCGCCCAATATCGACTGAGCTATGAGAAATTTATAATTGATAGTCATTTGCATTCTATTCACATTTTAGCATTTTCTAGTGCCCGAAAACGGGGATAAAAAGATTTTTTTTTAATGAAACCTAGCTAGATCAATTTTTTCCCCAAAACCCCTTACATGCTGAATTTCATGAAAATCGTTGGAGCCGATTCCGTGATTAAGAAAATATATATAAGATTAACTCATTTAAATTTTAAAGATAATTTATCATTTATATTTTTGCAACAGGTAGCGTATTATACTAAGTATTTAAAATTTAAATGTAATGAAAGTTTAAAAAGTTGAAAGTTGAAATTATAAGTCTATTTTATATTTAAATAATTTTATCGTCACTTAGTACTATGATGTATTCCTTCACCGAAAATAGTGCGTTAAATTGCAAATATCAATTACACGCATAAATTTTAATAGAAAAACTCATTAGTGCCTGACCGGAGCTTGAACTCGTGACCCTTGAAAGAGACGCACGGCTTCACAGCTGGGCTATCACAGCTTATTTATACATGTACCTGTATAAATAAGTGTAATAAAATGGAACACATCTGGAGTAGTTCTGCAGCCGAGTGCGTGCGAAGATAATAAAACTGTTGTAACTATTAAATGAAAGTAAGAATGATGTGCGTAAAAACCTTTAACTATAGAAGAGTTTATATAGAAAAACTAGACCATTTATGTATTAAGGTTTTTAGGTAAATCTTGTAATATTTAATAATACAATATGTGTTTTTTTTATTTCTAACAATTCAAAATTTATGAATAATTGTGCTATAATTCCCGTTTGGTGATATGTATGATACAGTAATGCTAAGTGTAGAAAACCGAAACAGTTTACATCCTATATACATGCAGGATTATTTACCGCACCAATCTCAAAACACATTCATTAATGCAAAAAACAATGTTTTGTCAAACGATTTAATTAAAAAAATATGTTAATATTATATTGCTATGATCCTTGATGATTAGAGAAAATCTATGTAATACTAAATGTAGACTGTACTATTCGTAAATATATGTGGATATGTCTCCATACGATTGATTAGTAGTTTACTTTAATGGAATCTAGCTGCATTACTATTTCCATAAAAAAACAAGGAGTTCCTTCCCAATACCTGATATTCGATAAAAGAATTCCAAACAGATGGTTATTCCAATTATAATTCAATATTTTTTTTGTACGCCTCCTTGCGGATTTCCAAATTGCCACAATAAAATACAATTCGATTTTTTCTTTTTCTGTCATCTTTAATATTTAAATGAGTTAATCTTGTATGTATAATTCATTGAATCTCGGAAACAGCTCTAACGATTTTCATGAAATTCATTAAGTTATCTTATTGGGGGAATCAATATAACTAGGTTTTTATAAAAAGTATATCTATTTTGCGGGCACCGAAATACTTAAATGCAGAATTGAATGCAAATGATGTTTTAACTGTCAAACGTAATGCTGTGATAGTCCCATGGCTAACGGGCAAAAAATTCACAACCCAAGATAGAGTCCTGTCATCGACGCTGTCTTTATTTTGTTTAATTGCTTTTTTTATATCTTTAAAAAAATTACCGAACAAGGCTCGGTCAACCAGGTTTTAAACGCGTCTTATAAGCCAAACTAGATTGTAAAATTATAGTGAATATATAAATAAATAAAAATATTCAAGCATCCATTATATTCTCCATGCGATTTTTCAGTATTTTTTAAATTTCCGATACATAATATACGTGTCGCAAAATAACGATAATATTGAAGCGATATATTTAGCGACGCAGAGAGATGATGCGATCGTTAGGCGAGTTCTCGTGTATCATTTTAAGGATGTACCAAATTGAAGGCTCCAGCGGGTGTTGTAGGGGAGGCTGATTTATGCCGCGCTCCCGTCGCCATACCTCTATTTGAGGTCAGTTTTCTAGCCTCGCCTCGGTATAACATCGAGTATTAAACAAGTTATAGGAAAAATTCATACTAATATTATAAAGAGGAAAAATTTATATGTATGTTTGTATTGTTTTCACACAAAAACTACTGGACCGATTTTAAAAAAATTCTTTCATCATTGGAAAGCTGCATTTTTACTGAGCAGTATAGGCTATATATGGCTCCGAAAATTTTCATGAAATTCAATATTTGGAGGATTTCCGGGACGATAAATCGATCTAGCTAGGTTTTATCACTGCTTTCGGGCATTGAAAAACTGCTATAATATAAATGGAATAGAAATGTTATTTTTGCTATCATTTGTAAAGTTATAATAACTCAAGGTGGACCAGTCAAAATACCCGGGATTAAGTCACATAATCCTCCATGAAGGACATGTTTTATGACGTGTTTTGCCTATGCCACTTACAAGTGGGATAAGGGATGAATGAAGTAGTGATTGCTATTTGGTAAATATTCGCTTTCTTTCGATTGTTTTTCATTATTACAAGATTCTTTGCATTATTTTTTTTGCAAGATAATTAAACGTCGGGGCAAACGTAATTGCGGATATTGCTAGTTCTATAACGAGTAAGAAGTGGTAAAACATTTCAACGTGCGGTGGTGTGGTACAAATTCGGCGACCGCATGACGAGCGGGCTCTCCGCATAAATCTTCGCGACCGCCAATTAAGCTCCGCCCCGACAGTTTGTCTACGCCCGCCTTGATTGCTCTCACTACACGCACTGCCCTATAGTCAGCTAATCGATAACCCTATATTTGGATGAACTATTGGTGAGTTACTTTTTGTTCACTGTCTTTTGATACCCATAAATTCTTCTGTTGCATTAATATATCACTCGCTTAGTATTAAAATGGTTAAATTCACAATTCGGTGTAATTGAGTTAGATGCACATTTTTTTTAATTAAATTTTTGTATGAAAAATTTGCCGAGGTGCATGAGAGATAAACTTTATTAGAAGTGTTTCTATTTTCAAATATATTGAAAAATCTATAGGTACATAGTAGAAAACAAAGTACGGAAACGCTGTCTGTCTGTATGTGATCGATTTTCCCAAAGTTTGGACGGTTTTTACTAAACGATAGTGAAATTCTTGAGGAAGTACAATATATTAATTGTAACATTATAATCCTTATTTCATTGCCATCTATGACGTCACGCTACGAAATATTAAAAAAACTAGTGTTTTCTAGCTCTTCCAAGTTATAGGTAGGTCTCTTTAGCATTCACGTGTATTATAGGCACTACTTTATGCTTTATTACAATTTGTCACAAAATAACAATTTTTTAATTAGGTGTCATTAAATCATTGGTGTTAACATCAAAGAATATCACGGGAAAATCGCAAAGCTTTGCTATGTGTCGTGGAGTCTATCTCCTAATGATGCTTCGGTTGCAGTTGAAACGATTGTTAGTTTGTGATAGTGAATGTGTGTAGTGCTTGTGTAATGCACTGGCATTGGTGAAGCTTTGTAGTGTATGTATAACGAATTCTGCATGTATCAGGTATGAAATCAGGTAGATATAAAAGGTATGAAATAGTCGACACTACATTTACGATTTTCATAAATATTTTCTATAAGCTTTATCGCGGATTATAGCAAAATATTACTTTTGTATTTAAATAATTTATAGAATTAGGCGTTAGGTACTTTGCGGAGATCCATAATACAAAAGTAATAATAAAATTATTTTGCTATATGGATTATAGCAAAATAATTTTATTATTACTTTTGTACTTTTGTATTTGTATGGTTCTCCGCAATTTAACTCCTTATTTTATAAATCAAGGACCTCATAAAAAAGCTCTGAATAACTCAGCGGCTTATGAAGCGATTTATATTCGAAGTATATTTACGTGATTAAATTAGAAACTAATATGTAAAGAAACAAAAACTACCAAGTATAAGTTAGTATAATTAAAACGCTAAATTAAAAGTACACCGTTTCCTACATAACAAGCGAAAACCGGTAGCTTTACAAAGAAATAGTATTATCCTTTTATATCTCATTTTTCCAAGTTATTAGCATGTAAAAGAAATATTGCATATTTTTCTTGTTTCCATTATGTTACGCTAATTTAATCTTGAACGCAAAGAAGCAAAGTATACCTTCACAGTAGAGTGCATTATTACGAAGACAGGAATAGCGGAAGTTAAATTGACAAAGAACTTAGATACTTACGTTATTTGAGAACGGCAAATTTTTAAAAGATTAAATTTTTGTATCAAACATTGGCCGAGGTACATGCCATATAAACAAAAGTGTTTCTATTTTAAGATCATCATTTTCCTGCCCTTACCCCACTCTTAATGGGCACAACATGTAATAAACATGTTGTCAAATGATTTTGCTTCGTATTTTACGACCGAGCGCCTCCCTGACGTTAACTTACCTTAGTCTTATTTTACAACATCTTGGTACGAAAGAGATTGGTCTCTTCTACTTAACCGGATACCACATGGTAGGTCAATTTACCTTAGTCGCCTTTACAACACCTCGGTAAGAAATGAGGGCGGTCTATTTTACTCAGCCTGATAGCACACGGCGGGTCGATATACCTTAGTCACCTTTTACGACACCTCAGTAAGAAATGAGGTTGGTTCTATTTTAAGATATTAAAAAAATCTATACATTTTATATAACAATGTACCCAAGCGCTGTATATAATATCGATTTTCTCAAAATGTACTTAACGGATTTTTACTAGGTTTTTACCAAGTGATGAAATTCTTGAGGAAGGTAAATAATAAATTAAGATTTTATGTAATTGGAATAGGATAAGCCAAATTCAACCAGACAGACTTTCGCATTTATAATATACTCGTTAATATGTATATGTCTTACGGACAAACAACAATATTAATTTCGAAACTCCATATAAACTTTACGTTAAAGAGTCTTAGTTCCGTGTCTACGCTATTTAAAACATCCCCTCACGAAGTGCCCGTGCCGTTTTCAATTTGCTTTATTTGCGCTTGTTTTAATAGCTCTCTTCTTACTGCGTGAACGACCGACCAAATTGCTTCAAGCCTGGACGCCCTTTGACCTTATACAGGGCACGAAATTTAGATATAAAAATAGTGTTTCATAATAAAAGGTATAACCTTAGAAACCGTCATACCCACATACAACTTCTACTTATGCACTCTTACCTATTTAATGTTTTCTACAAACAAAGCAACCTAATGACGTCATGGGGTCAATGTAGAGGTATTTTCCGAGAAGTCGCCCTTTGAAAATCCTAAATGTAGTAGGTTATTAAAGAAAACACAGTTTATCTTCATTCATGATCGATTTTCTTCATCCTTGATTATAACAACATGATTTTGTTCTTATCATCATCAATCTCCCCTATCCCACTTTAAGTGGGGACGTAACATGTTTAAAACACGTTGTCACATGATTTGGGTTATTATTTTACGAGCGCCCGCCTGGCTTCCGTCAACTAACATTAGTCGCCTGTTACGACACCTCGGTAAGAAATAAGGGTAGTCTATTTTACTGAACCGCATCCAAGATTAAGTCATTTAAATATTAAAGACATTAAGAAGTACTTATTCATAACAAATACTCTTTAATAACGCAAAAGACTGCTTTGTTCCGCGACTAAAATTCACACGTAAATCGTAGCATACTAAAAAAAGCATTGTCTATTGATTTAAGTTCCTTTGATAATTGCAAGTGCCATTTTCAATTTCATTTATTTACACTTGTTTTAATAGCTCTCTCCTTATTGGTTCGATCGTTCAAATTGCTTCGTGCCTGACCGCCTCTTGATTAAGACGGCACGGCACGGATCTAGGAGTGAAAACAAAATGGCACGTTTGTACACAACTCCTGGAAATCTTTGGGGACATATTGGACAACCCATTGGCTGTTGAAGTTGTGCGGACGTGACTAAGGGCGCGGTAGATTGAGCCACGTCTCTTAAGGTTGATATGAAAATAAAAGAACCACGAGTATTTTATATTAAAAGCGATCTGTTGTTATGGTTTTTAATATATTTTTATAGTTAAACATGCAATTGATAACATTTGTTGCAAATAATCCTTTGGTGTAACAAAACGTAACACAGCTTACGCATGTATTTTTCCCATTGAAACAATGGCAAGTAATAATAACGCCTTTATAATAACGTACCTGGGTAATTTTTAAAATGATGTAAAAAAAATACAAAAAATTGAAAAGAAAAATTAAAAAATAATAGGGCAGATGGGGCTCGATCCTAGGTAATTTCAACTCTCTAGGCCGCCCGTTCCCCAAATGAACCACCATGACTTGACGTTTGACAGCGAAAACTTGTGATTGTATGCACCGAAAATTTCAAAAAAATTTAAGAACCCGAAAAAAGGGATAAAACGAAATTTTTTGAAAATAAAACCTATCTAGATCTATTTTTCTCTCCTAAAACCAACTACACGCTGAATTTCAAGAAAATCATTGGAGCCGTTTCCGAGATTCCGAATATATATGTACAGACATACAAAATTAACTCATTTAAATATTAAAGAAAGATATTACATATCTTAGTCCCCATACAAATTGCTCATTCATAGTCATCGCTCATAAGTTCTTCTGGTTTCAAGGGCATCCCACTGAAACACTAAGTCTTAACGAAACTGTAAACGGTGCATCTTCCAGTACATCCATATCTGGAATTCTATGAAGGCGTAACTCTCTGTGGCTCTCTAAGTGGCAATAAAGTAACTATTCATCATATCATTAGTAGGTATTTTTCCCCTGTCCGTCCGTCCGTCCGATTCGTCGTGTTACACCGGTAATTTGAGGTACCCACATAATTATGTATAAGATCGGAGATAAGAGTATAATAAAACAATCGTACTTAGAGTAAAATATTTCCCGAAATTTTCGAAATCGAAGCAATTTACACAAACAAGCATAGTCATTCCTTATATTCAGGTTTTCAGCTCATTAATATTTTCGTTGCTTTATAATTCACACCCGTCAAAGATGTTTATCAAATCCATCTATTTCTAGGATAATAGATTGACCAACCGGGCGGAATTGAAGTACCGCATAATCACCGAATTATTTAATCGGTTCAAATTTCGATTGGCAGCTGAGTTGACAAGTAATCGTAAATCCACTCCAGGGTAGTTAATAATTTATTATGAATTTCTGTAGGGAGGAAATTTATGGTTTACTCTTAACTGGAGAGCCATCGATAATTATATCAATATCTCTTTAAAAGTGCGTTAAATACAGCTGTGACAGCCGAATGGTGAGACCGTATGTCTATCTCGAAAGGGGTCATGGGTTCAAACTCCGAGCACCAATGAGTTTATTTATATAAATTTATGTGTCTTATTGACACTGCCAATTTGTCATCTGTATGTCTCTAGATAATTCCCGAGCTATAATTTAACCTACCACGTCGCATTGGAACAGCATTGTGGGTCTAAGCTCCTCTGCCCAGTAGTTAGAAGTAAAAACCCATGCAACTTTCGTTTAGTTAATATTATTTCGCCCCTGTAAAAATCGGTGTATTGAATTGAAATTTTGAACATAAAAGTAGTTTATATGAATTAACCATCAAAGATAGCGACCCTCTATCGCGGACTTTTTGTGGTATTTTTGTAAATCTACAAACCTCTAGTACATTACTTTAGTGCAGCTCTGTTGGTTCCCTTGTCGCATGCAACTAAACCTCCTATCAAGCGATTTTACTATCGCGCGACCTCTTCGACACAATTTACATAAAACCGTTATGTTATAGTAACTTAAACCTTCCGTAAAAATTGCACTACCTTTTAGTAAAAACGTGCAAATATCCGATAAGTAAAGTTTGAGAAAATCGATCACATACAGACTGACAGTTTTTGGAGACTGTTTAATAATACGTAATAGATATAGTTAATTTAATTACAAAAATTTTATCTCTCACAAGACTAATAACGCCTTCCTGTGCGTGTTAGCAGGTTACTATATTAGAAAAATATTTAAGTACATATTTATTTTATTTTAACTTAATTCGTACCACTTGCATTTATTTACCCACTGAAATATTCCAAAATCAAAAGAAATTTTATCTATTACCTATCCGACACATTATTTACACACTTATTGAACATCACAGTACATGATATTAAGTATATTTGCCTACATATTTGACTGGTGTTTGCATTGAGCTCGTTATTCTAACGTACCTTTTATATTTTCCTTCTACCGTCGATGTTTTATTGACGATTCAATGTTTATAGAACATTTTATTGCATTTGCGTAAGGACAGATAACTTTTTATTTTCCTTAGGAAATTGATATCACAGAGTATGTGATTTTTATTGTTTTTTTTTTAAATATGATACATAGGTAACCGCCGTGATAGCCTGGCGGTGAGACTTTCCGTGCGACTCTTTCGAAAGGGTCACAGGTTCAAACCCAGATCACGTTTCAATGAGTTTTTCTGTTAAAATTTATGTGTCCAATTGATAATTTCAATTTATCACACGCTTTTCGGTGAAGGAAAATATTGTGAGAAAATCTGCGTATATCCGAAGAATTCTGGGGATATCTGTAAACTACTAATCCGCATTGGAGAAGCATGGTAGGTCTTAGCTCCCTTCTCTCCAAAAACGGAGAGAAAACGCCTATGCCCAGTAGTTGGACAGTAAAAGGCAGTTACTTTACTTTTTTATATCATAGATAATAGCATAATCATAATATTATAAAATAAGCTATTATGTTGATGTTGACGTTTTTTATTCTATTTAAATGATACATACTTATGTCACGATTCCCGTATATCAGGGTTTGTTCTATAATTTAATAAAATTAGTATTAGACTTAAACCACTTACAGAATTTTCAAAGGAATTTATTTGACAGCAATTTTACAAATACTATTTGGAGAAAACTTATAAACATTTTTTTAAAATTAATATATCTCCTAAGGGTTCACGGATTGACCCCTGATACGAGTTTAAATAGATATAAACAACTTATACCCTTTATTAATACTTATAATTCACCATGGAATAAAGAAATCCTTGGATTCTTAACCTGCAAATCCGCCTTTCAACAATGCGATATGCATATGCTTATCTTTAAATCAAAAAAAGAATGCATTAAGACAGTAATAAACCTATATTAAATTTTCCATTACACAAACTTTAAGATAATTAGTTTTTAAATCACCGCATAAAACTGTATACTGATTCGGCAAATGAATACTATTCGAATTTCAATTCAACTAATAGCAAATTATTCCACGCGTGACGTATGCGGTATCATTATTGAATATAAAACAAAAGCATCCACCAAAATAATGTGCGCTATTGAATTCCCACGTACAAACGCCCACACTAGCCACAGTATCAATACGCTAATTAATATCGCGAAACGTGAGCGCTTTTGAATAAACTCAACACTACATCAGCGGTGGCATTAATTGAGTTGGCATATCGGGTCAAAACGCAACTCTCATATCTGATAAACATCACTGAATATAATCCAATTTGCATCGTAAAAGTGAGCTGATTTTACCAGTATATTAGTATTTTACTGTATACTAGCTGTGCCAGCGACTTCACCCGCGTTGAAATCAGGGTCACAACAATTTTCCCGAATTAAAATTTTGAACATAAAAATAGTGTATAGAATAAGGCGTTACTTTGCGAAGATCCACAATACAAATGTAATAGTAAAATTATTTTGCTATAATCCGCGATGAAGTAAAATAGAATATATGTCTTCATACGAATCCTGCATGTATCAGGAAAAACTGAAAACGGATTGTCCGCAATACATTTTATTATTACTTTTGTATAAAATTAGTTATTGTGACCCAACCATAAGAGGTAATGACATATTATCGCTATACAACTAGCCGACCCCTTCCCCACAATTAACACAAAACCGTAATGTTCTATTAACCTAAACCTTCACGAAAGATTCAAAAAAATCACTTAAGTCGATTTTGAGAACATCGATCACAAAAAGACACAGTTTTTGGTGACTTTGTCATAAAATAAGTATAGATGTCAGCGCGGGGTTTCTTCATTGGTAGGTTTGCGCTTTTTTTATCAAACAGATGGTAAAAGCACAAACAATTGAAGTTGAGTTGGACAAAGAAAAGGGAAGATCCTTTACGTTTTCTACACACTATCATATTGAATATCTTAATCTGTTGAAGGTAATTAGCCACTGCCAAAATGACCTCCCCCTAGACCAAACTATTAATGAGTTTTGCAATAACATATTGCATCTCAAACCGGGAATATTTCATAGAGATAAATTGTGTATATGAAAATAGTTACACGCTCTTAACACATAAATTAAACTTAAGTTTAACGCAACAGTAAATACGTTGAAATAAAATCTTCTTTACATAGTAGTTCAGTTATAATCATCTTAGATTTTAAACTTTCGCGATTCATACTAATTAAAATATAAACAACCGGGTCACATCGCGATAATCACGTTACCTTTGTATAAGGTTCGACGTTTCGGCAGAGTTGCCGAAACGTCTTCGTTCCCGAATACTACAGTCATTATTTTCTTCATCTACCCTCACTTGAACCGCACAATCCACATAAGGTCTCTTGCACACCACACTGATATAATTTGCACGCGATATAGCTTTCAACGATTTTTTCCGCGAGTTATATTTATTAATTACTGGATCCCAAGTCGTTGACAATCTGAAGCCCTCTTCTCGGTTGAAAGTATTATGCTTTCGGATCTCAATGGCTTAAGCAGATGGTCTGCGATCGCTGATTTCGTTGGCTGGTTATTTTCGAACCTTATACAAAGGTAACGTGATTATCGCGATGTGACCCGGTTGTTTATATTTTAATTATAATCATCTTATTATTAATTGTTAATCTATTTAAATGTTAACGGACAATACACGGTAGTTTTAACATTCTATTAATTATTTAAAAAAATATATTGAAACTGTTTTTTTTTTCAATTTAAAATTGACAATTGGAAATGTTATGGTTAATTAATATTTATTACAAGATTCTGAGAAGAAAGATCTAAGAAATTGTAACTCACCTCAGCCAGTGTCTCTTAGCGATCGCAGTATGACAGCAAATAGCATCGTATTGATCAGCAATCCACACGATCAAAATGATGTAAAATGCAGTCGTGGTATCGTTGAAGAACTCCGACATAATCGCTTCCATGCCTGACAACAAGAAATTTATTCTTCAGAACCAAAAAATGATGAAATAAACTTAACATATAGAAAAAAACAAAAATATTTTTATAGAATTTTTTGGTTTAACAAATTTTGTTGAGTACAAGTTCAAACAAATCTTCAAGCATTATATTATATTCATTCTCGAGACAAACAATTTTAATTGTTTTTTTTTTTTCAAAATCATCTGTATCACCATAAATAAATATTTTTAAACTTAAGATACATTACCTGATTGTCGATCAATTCGATTTTTGACTTTTGATTTAAATTACCTTGATTGACTAACTTAACTAAGTCTCTTTGGTACAACGTTACTTTAGGTATGCCAAATTACGCGTTTGAAACTAGTAGATATAAAAACGATTTATGTCTACGAACACAAACCGCCCACTCGTGTATTCCTTGATAAATATAACTAAAAACTCTTATCAAATTTCAAGATTAAGAGAAGAAAAATTTATTGCGATTAATGCCTTCCTCGTTTTTGGTTAATCATTTTTTTTTTCGGAGACAAACAATGGTTCCATTACTAAATAAATATTTAAATGTAAATGTATCATACATCAATAAAGTTCCACTAAAAAATGTTACACAAATATTAGTAAGTTAAGACCTTAACTATTTAATGTAACGTTTAATACAGTATTTATCTTATTTTATTTTTGAAAGAAAATATATTATCGTTGAATATATCAATGTCGTGAAATAAATCATTATACACCTTACTAGAACGATGTATTACAGTATTTCCAGCATATTTAGTTTTAGAGAAAGGTATATCGAATAGTTTAGTCATTCGCGAGCCTGATCGAGGACATCGCAATAATATTCTGCTTAAAAGGTATGGTGAATGAATATCATTATTAATAATTTTATATAAAAAACATCTGATCTCTTTCCAATCGGCGATTCTCAAGTGAAGGAATAGAAAAAGGCATCATATTACCAGTAGTCAAATTAGTCAATTAATTATAACACCACAATTTCAACCAACCAAATAAGACTGGCTTAGATATAAACGATGCAATTTCACCGAGCGCAAGCAGCAAAGTAAGTCCGCATATTTTAGCAGTGCAAGTTGGCATGAAATATCGCGGGTCATATGTGAGCGTAACCAGAGAGAGCCGGGTGTCGGCGTTTCGTGCTAATTAGGCGTCGACGAGCACCTTTTAACGACCGAAATCCGAGCGACGCTAGAAACATATTAGGGACTCGGCGTCCAGTATATCAGTCCACGCTGAATGGAACATGCACCTTTAAAAAAAGCGCATGTTCTTGAGATTGCTGCTTCATTCTTTAAATATAGATCTAATCGAAATCGAAAGCAATACAGGTATATCGCATATTATAAAATTCGTAATCTAATATTTTTTTATCCGCCAAAGTACTGAACTGTTCTTTAGCAGCATGCTCTCTTTATAACTAGCACCCAGCCCTACGATTGTATCTTGGGTTTAGTTATTCTTAGAATGAATAACTAGGCAAGCACAGAGAAGCCCGTGTTTGTATTAAAAACATTTATAATTAAGTACGTAAACTTATGTGTAGTTGGATTTAGAGGTTACGCCACCACCACTATCTATATCACGATACATAAAAGTTTCCTTATTGAATAGTTATTTAACGTTCTCTTGAAAGATACCATACTAGTTATTTTAATTTTAGAATGAACACATATATTTTTGGAATGAGATATTTTCTTTTTCTTTTCCATACTTGAGCGGTTCTAACTTGACACACCTAAAAATAAATGACGAACATGTTCGTACCGACGAGTTAATATAAATTGCACGAAAGCTGCAAAATATCAGCGATACTAGACGGCATTAAATTATTGTGGGTCATGTGTGAGTGTCATCGGCTAGAGTCCGATATCGTGCCGCTCTAATTAGGTGTCGACAATTACGCGCTAACGACCGAAACTCGAGCGTTACTAGCGGCTAATAAAGCTTCTCAACATAGTGTGACACCGCCTAGATCGGTTTAGACAAAATGTTTCCTACCTGAATATTGACAAAAAAATTTCCTGCATTGTGATTCTTTTTTACGATAGTTACGACATATTTCGAATTCAATTTCTTTTTAAATGATTAAGAGTACAATAAATCAATCTTCGCTCAGAAATAGTGTAGAAAAAATTGTATGTAAAAGAAATTTTATGAGTATAATTTATATCTCAATCCATGACGCATTTTACTCTAAACGCAAATATCACGATGAAACCTTCACATCACTAGACATTTCTTGTAATATATGTAATCTGCCAAGCCGAATTTGAGCAGTATCGGAAGCTAAGACTAAAACTTCTTCAAAAAGACATAACACTTCTACCAGGCAGTAGCCTACTAACAGGCCGATTTTTACCTCAAAAATATAAATTGCAGTAGAATGAAGGGTTATATCGAATACTCATAACATATTGATTTTTTACTTCTGAACTTTGATTCAGAAAAGTAAAATTAATACGAACATGTAATTAAACATTTTACTGTAGATTGCAAAGAAAATGGATAGGACCGTTATGAAAGTAAATGAAACGATATATATCAGTTAATTTCATACAAATTTCACACCAAACCCTCAGACAATCACAGTGGGGACATAACTCAATACAACACGGCAACTGTCCGGCGCCGCGGCAACTCTATTTGCATGTTGATGAGGCTCCGCTCATATGATGAACACGTTAGCGGTCGCGAGATCAACGCCGAAGTGACTCCTAACAGTGTTCGCACAATTAGGATCGACCCAAAATTAATTATCTAATCTTCTCTAACACAGAATAATAATAACCAGACAGAACTATTAGCCGCTTTCTATATTAACAACACCATCCTCGGTTATAATTTAAACTATAGTGAGTAGATTTATAGTTTATGTATAGAAACATTAACATCTTAAATCTGATGAGGATATACTATTTCAGTATTTAATTACTATGCAGGATGTTTTTATTATTGCCATCTTTAATTAATATAGGATTTTGTTTTCAATTTTTATTGTATCATATATGTTCTGAACACTTATTTAATATATATTGTTTATGGCCTAATCAAATAAAATAAACCGGCTAAACATACGTCTTATTCTATCGAGTTGTGAATGACGAAGACCACAGCGACAAGAAACACATTGAAGACGGGCGACTGCCGACGCTACCGTCTATCATCAAAATGACATTAAACCTCCCTAAAATTGAAAGACCTGATATGTGAGCGCATTCTAATCATAAAAGTTGTTGTTACGGAACTAGTGGCGGAGCTGGCATAGCGATAGATTGGAGATAAAACACAACGATTCGTCGGACATAGTATTTCTGAAGAATAGTTACCCCGAACAGGGAAACGCAGTATTGACAGAACTCTCAACTCTCACTAAATCACCCATCGATATCAATGAAGATACCGCTGGACTAAGCGTCAAAAAATCAAATAGCCTGCCCCTAAACGAATAACATAATGAAACTAACGTAACGAAACGTTACAATGTATCTATAAAAGCATAAGGCTGGAAGGGTTTATCAACTATGCACGGTCCAATCATTTAGAGCTAAAAAGTCACGGCTGTTACCAATTCAGCGGAGCATGCACCGTAATCCAGAGTGAGGCGAGTAAACAAATTACCGCGCGGGTCGAGACGGGGCCGGCCGACGACGTGCCGGCGTCCGCTATTAATTTTAATTCCGGCACGAGACGTAGATCGCCGGAGATGGGCGAGAGGCACGCGCGAAACACTGCTAACACGAAATAATTTCCATGACAGAACAATCAAATATTCAATGTTGGCAAAATTTTTCACTGTCACGTTACTGCGTCTACGTAGACAATGGCCTTCTGAAAAATTTATCCTACTGATATCCTACTAATATTATAAATGCGAAAGTTTGTGAGTATTGATGTTTGTAACTCTTTTACGGTGAATCCGCTAAACCAATATCGATGAAACTTGCCACAAGTATTCCTTATACACCGGAGTAACATATAGGTTATAGAAACTTTATTTGTTTTACAAGATTATAATGATATTGAAAAGCACCATCTATTATCAACCTATGTTCATAATAGTCCACGCGACAACACTCCACGCGAACGAAGTTGTGGATGAAAGCTAGTTCAATATAAGATGATAAAGGTGGCCATCTTGGCCACACAACTGGATAGATATAATAAGTCATAACACAAGCATTAAGTTACTTTACTTTGGGGACGGACGACCGTGACCCATATATTTATTTATTATTATCAAGGAAAAAAGACAAATTGTCATTGTCACGAGCTACGAAATCATCAACACAGAAGAACGAAAAATTTAACTTTCAGCAGAGAAAATGATCTCAAACTTAATACTATCTAAATTCATTTAAAGTCTGTAAACTAGATTGCTGCTTACATTTGATTAGCAAATTGCATCACAAGTAAAACGCGCATTTGAAGCAGCTCAAGAGCAATCCTTGCCGGAGGTGAATAACACAAATTGTTACTTCTTCCTAGTTTAATCAAGGGGGACACCCACAGCGTCTGTCCTCCGCTTCCTTGAACTTGGCACAAATTGAAAATAATGGCTCCTGCGCGCTTTAAGGTCCGTTAAAGCTTGAATAAAACGTCGCTGTATTGGAGTAACGAATTATTTATGTATATCTTTGCCAAATTTCATTAGTTTATTTTTATTAACATAATATTGTACAGTCATTTTGATTTTCAATTTAACATTACACTTTAAATCGATTGTATACAAAATTATAAAAAAAAAATGAAATCCACAGGGAGCAGAGAAACAACCAGTAAGCAAACAATTCGGAATGTTACGTGAAATGTAAACATAGTAATGGCAGTAAATAGAGTAATGGTAATAAAAGTAAATAGAGTAATGGTAGTAAATAGAGTAAAGGTAATGGTAGTATATAGATTAATGGTAATTGTAGTAAATAGAGTAATGGTAATGGTAACGTCAGTAAATAGAGTTATGGTAATGGTAGTAAACAGAGTAATGGTAATGTTAGTAAACGGAGTAATGGCAATCAATGGTAGTAATAAGTGCAATGATAATAGTAGTAAATAGAGCATATCTATCAATCCCTGTAAAATAATCGCTGCGAATCGCAAAAATCGCTGTGTTCTTAAGCATTTCATTTAACTTATATTGATTTACCAATACAGTTATTATACTAGAGTACAAAGGCTTCCCTAAAATGTGCCATAACGTTACAATAAATATAAAACAAAGTCATCAAAAGCTGTCTGTCTGTATGTGTACGTGATGGTAATGGTAGTAAATAGAGTAATGGTAATAGTTACTACTATTACCATTACTCTATTTACTACCATTTTCGAATTACCATTACTCCAATAGAGTAATGGTAATTCGAAATAATAATAATAAATTTTTATTGACTCCAAAAATGTAACATTCCAACTTTAAACTATACAATTTAAATCGAACTTACAACAAAAATTAATAATAATAATAATTAAAAAATTATATTAAAAGAAATATTACGTCAAACGTTACCAAAATAAGGATTCGAGATACAATCATCAGATTTCATTTACATAGGACTCAAGCACTCGAATCCTTTTACAATTTGGGCAAGCATGAGACGGTGAGAAGGAAATCAAATTAATAGCAATATTGTAATATCCGGTCAATTCAATATTTAATTTTACGTGTACCAGGTCATTGAATCACTCCCTTAGTATCTTGATCATTAAGTGGATAAATGGTTAATGAAAATAGAATGAGTACTAAACATCGAAGTGGAATTTTGCCAGTCACCTAGCCGTCGTTAAATGTTGTTATCGTTGCGATTAAGTAACAAAACAAGTCACGGGTGAGACGAGCGGGGGGTGTTAAAGGGGAAGGGCGGGGTCGTCGCGAATAATAATCTCAGTTTACGACGGGAGGCGAGTGAATCAATAAAAACACTAATAATGCACAGGCGTAATCCGGCTCCTGCAACGCGATTACCGTCACTAACGAGCTCGTAAAGGCGGATATCCAATGCACGGCTTAGCGCCCAAACTTGGCGCCGCGGGGCTACAAGCGATTGCCGGGTACGCAACGGTATACCCGGGGCCGTACCGATGGATATACATTCTAAGTAGATAATTATATAATAAGATTATACGTAGATCAAAAAATACCGCCGTGTGGTATCCGGCTGAATAGAATAGTACCACCCTCATTCCTTACCGAGGTGTCGTAAAAGGCGACTAAGGTAGGTCAACCCGCCGTGTGGTATCCGGCTGAGTAGAATAGACCAACCTCATTTCTTACCGAGGTGTCGTAAAATACGACGAAGGTAAGTTGACGTCAGGCAGGCGGCCGGTCGTTAAAACGCAGCCAAATCATGTGACAGCATGTTTATAACATGTTGTGCCGACCCCACTTAGAGTGGGATAAGGGAAGGTGGATGATGATGTAGATCAAACAATACAATCACTGCTCTTCTAGACTTAATCCATCATTGCTGTAACCAGATCTTTTCAATGGCCAACCAGTAGCTTGTTCCTGTGACCTTTTAAGATCGCCAGAAGGAAGAATAGGTTGTCTATATTGCTGCAAGGGCTTCAGTGTTTGTACCCATATTAGTTTGTTAGCAACCATCTTCATGCTTTCAAATGAATAAGATCATCGCAGTAATACGCAGTGTTGTGATTTGTCGATTCTTTATAAGGTAAACTATAACGAACAGGTATACCATAGCTCAACAAAGGCACGGTGAATCTATTTTTGTCTGTCTGGACATAAATTCCAATTCGAATTCAAAATATTCTTTATTCTAGTAGACTGTTTTCAGTACTTTTGTGAGTCAATCAGCAAGAAACTCGGCGGATAATCTTTTCAACAAAAAGTAATTACAAATTGATTGATAGTTACAAGTTAATCGTTGCAGCTTGGTGCGTAGCTGACTGCAGTCAAGATATGCTATCACTCCTATCACTCAACATAATATAATTCAAATTTCACTCAACTCAACACTTAACATATTAAAAACATTTTAGATTCAAGAAAGAACAAAGAAATACATTACGTTTTAAAAACAAAGCAACCTGCATCTTAAACTTATTTAAAACTAAACTAATTTAATTTAAGAAAATTAAAATAAGAAAAGTAAAATTTATTCATACACGCCGCACAGACTAAAGGTGGGTGGCAATAAACTAAAGTGATAATCTAAGTATCAACCGCCAAGTACCAAAAGCATAGTAAAAACTTTCTCGTTCAGCGAGATTACTCCCGCCTGAACTACGTTTCGGGGTATACACATTTGTTAAAGCCGTCTGCGGTCACAATGTTCGTGTTATAGGAAAATAGTCTTTAAGTATAAAGTAGAAGAGATGAGGTTGTTAGGAAGGATACCCAGAGCGAGTGTATCGACTCAATGCCAATTTGTATCGAGCATGCATGTTAATAAAGCCCATTGTGTCCTCGCCTTGCCTAGATTAGCTCACGACGGTCCCTCAATCTAATCTGTACAAGCTTATGCTATAGGATCCTAAGATACCCAAAATATCTGAACATCGAAATTCGAAATACACTGAATTCAAATATAAATTATTACGTAATCCCACGAGATAAAAAAAATGATATATTGTACATAAAAAAAGAGAGACAAAAAGTACATGTATAAGGTGGACTTATCCCTAAAGAAGTCTCTTGCAGTCAACCTTTGAGTAACAGAAGGAAAAAAGTGAAATACGGGTATTATAGAAAGAGAGAAAAATAATTGAATAACTACGACTCTAGATGAATATTTACACTCTAGACAAGCGGAAAGAGTAAAAAAAAATGATTCAATATGGATAATAGTAAATATTCTTTACATTATCATTAATCATTATATTATGAGACGCTGGGTTATAAATTTGCTGAATTATAAGACATAAAATAGTATAATCAAAAAATCCTAGACAAAAAAGTTACAATATCTTTACGGTAATATATAAGTCCAATTACGCTCTATTGTGAACAGAACTTATAATGAAACAAGCTGAAATTTCAAGAAAAGCCAACAAGCATTGTCTTGCAACAAAAGAATTTCAACTCACGTAATATAAAACATAATAAATTTTACAATTATTAAAGAAAATTCTCCAACGCTCAAAGGCTTATCTTTAATATATATATTTATTTTAATGAGTTAATCTTATATGGAGAGAGAGATATATATATATATATATATATATTCGGAATCTCGGAAACGGCTCCAACGAATTTTCTGAAATTCAGCATGTACGGGGTTTTGGTCTATTGTACTCAGCCGGAAACCACACGGCTATTACATATATAAAGGGTTATTTACATATATTAAAGGGCTGGAATTTTAATAATAATATGGAGATACATATATTAAAAAGTATAAGGGTAAGGGTACACGATAGGTGATGTATATAATAGACCAATTAGGAACCGACATAAACTTGCAGCTCCTTCTTTGCGCCTTGGAAAGGTACAAAATTCGTTTGTGGATTTGGGTATAAGATTCTATAATAAAATTCCGCAATCAATTTTAGCTTTGCCATTACAGCAGTTTAAAAACTATTAAAGAAAGGCTGATACAAATACCTACTACATGTATATACCGTTGAGAATTATTTGGACGATAAAAATGCGTGGATATAGCTACTGTCCGACCCTGTACAAGATATTAATGACTTAATGTAACTAGTTATAAGGATTATGTTTAAAAGAGAAACCGCCGAGTTTCTTGCTAGCTCTTCTCGGTAGGAACAGCTTTCCGAACCAGTAGTAGAATTTGACGATTCAAAAGTACTTGTTTACAAGTTTATATATATAAAGCAAATTTTGAATTTGATGAACTAAACTAGCTTACCAAGTTAACTTAAATTATTAACTAACTTAAATAAAGAGATCGCCGGCCTCTCCCTCTACAAGGAGTATTAGCACAATCCGCTCTGCGTCTCACGGAAGCACCCCTAGCACTGAAGTGGAAGAAGAGTCAATTATTAGACCCGATGAAGAGGTTAATTTCGATAATCCTCTTTGCAGCTCGACTGCAATCTGTTGGGAGATTCGCGTCGGAAAGTATGAATTTAACTACAGAAATAACAATAATCGACTCAATGCGTAATTCCCGAGATAATCGCGAGTTCATAGAGAATCGAAGTAAAATCATCGCTATTCGATATTGCTTACTTAACTAATGAAGTTCTTATTTATATATTGTCACACTAAAATATTAAAAGAGTAAATAGTATTTTACGCTAGATTTAAATGATTTCGCATGATGAAGGCCCCTGATAGAATTAGAGTTAAAGAGATGTTGAATCAAATCATATCAAAATAATCTTTATTCAAATAGGAGATTATTTAAGCACTTTTGAATCGTCATATTGATAGACGATTCAAAAGAATTAATGAAGCTACAACTGGTTTGGAATGTTGCTCCTACCGAGAAGAACCAGAAAGAAACTACGACGGTAAAACTTTTAAACATTTTCAATTTTACATTATTAAACCGCAAGATGTTAATTGCAGTAAGTCTCTATACTCAATTACCTAAAATCCCATGAACTATTATGTGTATTTAAATTACTGCAGACAGAAGCAAAATTGTTTTGTCAACTTTTTGTATTACTAGATGGTTGTCTATGCATATAATAAAACAATGTCACCAAAAGTTGTTTGTATGTGATCGATTTTCTCAAAATCTACTGAACCAGATTATCGAACGGATTGTACTTTAAACTAGATTTTTGAGGAAGGTTTAGATTTTTTTTTTATAAGGTAAAGTAAACTTTTTTTATAATGTACAACAGCGTGTACATAATAAATACTTAGCAAAATAAAACTAGTGTTAATTCTAATACGGTATGTCACACTACTTACAGGCCTACCCAACATTTGAAAATTAATAAACAACGTTAAACAATTACAAATGCAAATAGTGGTTAACTATTTAAATTTTAATCAACAAAAATAATACCAATACTTGAACGTAAGAATAAAAGAATATAGATTGATAGTACATTAGGTTATTATGTTAATAAAATAAGGAAAAACTTTGTGACACATCGATTACTACGCAGTTGAAGCTGCTGGGATAGGTAGTATGTTAATATAGCAATTTTTTGTTATAAAATTATAATTTTATGTGTATTGTATAATGTTACACTTGGTATTCGCAATAGCACATATTGCGGAAACATCAAATTAAAAAAATTGTTACTATGAAATTATTCATTTACATGGATTGTGCTTATATGGATTACAATGTAAGCAAAATCCTGGCATCGAATAAACCACTAAATAAGCATCGACCGCGCCATAGAGTATTTCATTGAGTCGCGCATGCCGTGTTATCCCTTGCGAAAGCGACCGCGGGTAGTTTAATTAGGGCAGTGGTTTAATAAAGTGCTAATGGATCACCGTATCGGCGGGTAAAGCGTACGAGGATGTGCCCGGCGGTCAAATCAACATTTGCCGACGGATCGAATTACGGCCCGCCGCCACGTCACCCGTAACGTAATTGATTCAGCGTCCGGCGTCGACACGCCTTTTTGCCTCTCGCCCGGAAAAATGCAAAATCCACCGCTAATTCAATATTCTCACGCTTCCAGCGTTCCATCGCGAGCTGTAGAATCTTCGATTTTACTTAAATTACTAATACTTTTATGTGCATATAAAATAATCTACATAATTTGTTACATGTTTCAAATATAATTTTCATCATCATCTGTCTGCCCTTTTCCCACTCTCATTTTCATTGGTCGTTACAGCCCGAATACGACGTGCGAGAAATTTTTGTTCACGCATGACATAGGGACCGCATACGGAAACCATTTTCAGTCGATGAAGCCCGAATACGACGTACAGAAGATTTAAGTTTAAGCATGCCATAGTGCCCGCATGCGGTAACCGTTTTCAAAGTGGGGTCGGCTCATGTTATAAACATGCTGTCACATGATTTGGCTGCGTTTTTACGACCGGACGCCTGCCTGACATCAACTTACCTCAGTCTTATTTTACGACACCTGAGTAAGAAAGAGGGTGGTCTATTCTACTAAACCGGATACCACACGGTGGGTCAACTTATCTTAGTCACCTTTTACGACACCTCGGTAAGAAATGAGGTTGGTCTATTCTACTCAGCCGGATACCACACGGCGGGTTTCAAATATAACTTTCTTATAATAATTATATCAATATTATAAAAAAACATTTTCGCCGTCAATATGACATTTGTGTGCGTTTTGGGTTCTCTTGATTATTCTATTGATGAAACGATTATAGAGATTGTCGTAATGCATGTTTGTAGTGCTTGTGGTATGTTGTAAGTGGCGGTGTTTTGTAATACGCATGGTAATTGGGTCTGCATATATAAGGTATGTGTTGCCTGCTTCCTACACTTAGCATTACATAATTCATAATAATTCTATATTTCTATCGTAACTTCTGTACCATGTTTGTATACGTCGTAGCTAAAAAGAGACTAGACAGAAAAAAAAACATACAAAGACAAACGAGAAAGAGATATTCAAACCAACATCACAGAAAAATATTCCAAGGTTTCTGAAAATACAAAATGTATGAAAATAGTCGAGTAACGTCCAATCGAGAAATACACCTCCGCCGCACGTCCAATTGCACAGCATCCGACGTGGAAACAGATACACGACAAATACACAGAAATACTACTACTAACGAAAACATATCAACCGAATGGAATATCAGAAATGCATATTCTGGTATTTTATCAGATATCACTCTAGGGATGTCTACTAACAAATATTTCATTTGTTAATAATAATAACACAACTTACACACTGCACAATACACATTCATCAAATACTTCATAAAGTTGCCTTTCGTTTGGCTAAAAGCTCGCGAAAGAGTAAGGAAATCCCATGAAATGGGAGAAAAATAATAAAAGAAAGATTAATAATAATAATAAATAAATACATTTATTAATTGAACATCGTGCGTAGAATAGACCACTGCTCATTTCTTACCGAGGTGTGGTAAATGGGGACTAAGGTAAGTTGACCCGCCGTGTGGTATTCGATTGAGTAGAATAGACCATCCTTCATTCTTACCCAGGAGTCGTAATAGGCGACTAAGGTAAGGGAAAATTGACGTCAGGCAGGTGGTTGATTACAATATGTTTAAAGCATGTTAACGGAACCCCACTTAGAGTGGAATAAGGGCAGGAGAATGAATAATAAATAAATAACTATAACTAGTTATACCTGATACTTCCAGACAAATTTAATCTTTAAATGGTCTCGATTATTTAATACTAGTGGTACCCGCAATTACGTTCACATCGCCTTCAGAATTAAAATACCCTCAATTACGATATATGTATATAGCTTTGTCATATTTATTTCAGCATATGTGCCCCAGTATATAAGCCTTAATAGTACAAAATTTCATCAATATCTATTAGGTTAAGGGTAGCCGTCAAAACCTGATAGACAGGCAGATATTTGCATATTTAGTATTGGTAATATGTATTTAGTCATCAAAATGTTTTTTTTATATAAACTTTGTGCTAATATTAACACTGATCTTTTCGACAAATCGCACATCCCTAGAGTATTTCTAAAATATAAGAAAACTGTTAATAAACATTGGAGAATTTTTTTTAGGATAAAACTTCAATCCTCTGTAGAGTACAAAAAAGCGTTGTTGCCCAAGAGTGTGTAAGTAGCACACTATTGTCACTTGAAAGAGACAACGAAACGAATTTAAAGCACTACCAAGAAGACGCAGTTACACATTACAATGCCTTTTATACAATTTGTATATGCGATACTGTTTTATATGATTCACTCTGTATGTGTTAATTTGTTCTTAAGAATCTAGTTTGACTTTAAGCAATCGCTAATTTAAATTATGCACACCATTGCATTAACTAATTTCTTGAATACAAAAAACATCAGCCACTATCAAACACTAGCAACAAAAATAATACGATCTAGAAAGCTCAGGCAACTCAAAGCACCATAAGTAGATTTCACGAACATTAATTCAGTTTGTGAAAATTGGTAGCATCCGGAGACCCACCGTCGACGTTGCCGGCACAACTTCTGATAATATCAAAGCAGTGTTAAAGGTGAATAACGATATTTTGCGGTGGGAAATTTTTAATAAAGGACACAAACTATTTTAAAATTGACTAGCCAATTTGTTAAAGATCATCATTCTCCTGTCCTTATACCACTCTGAGTGCGGTCGGTTTTTCTCTTCCATTCTCTACTATGATTCATCAACTCTACTCCTCGTCGCTACTCCTTTAATATGCATGTAATATGCAATTCTTCACACATCCAACCGTATATTTTTATGTCAATTTATCAAAATAACGCCTAATTCTATAAATTAATACTATGGATTAATTTGGTACGTTTTTATATCCTGGTTTAAAAAATGACATAACAAGAGTATGTAATAGTTGCTTACTAGCCCATAGCTGGAGAAAGTCAACCTCGAAAGCCATCGGGCTGTTTCAAGGAGCAATTATCAGAATATACATTTCTCATGCCGTCTATATAGGTTTCATCACGATGTCATCGCAACACAAGTTGAAAACCCCAGGATTTAATTCTGCGAACCTATGGCAAGGTTACGCCTTTTCACTGTTATAAACCATATGCCCAAAAAAAATCCGTATTGTTCACCTTCACCTTTGCCAAACATTGGTATATTAAACAAGATGCTAACAATATAGTTCCTCTACTACACTCTTGGCAGAGCGGTCTTGGTCGTCAGTTGATGGTCGATGACATGCTTGACAATTCGACGCCATTCTTTTCGTATTTTTTACAGAATGGCGGCAGTCGCTAAACGGGTTGCATGGTCACCGATATGTACTTTAATGTACCTTCATGACGATTTTTTTGGGAAAATAGTGCAATGGTTCCCAGTTGCCTTCTGCAGCAGACATTTTAAGGGTTATTTAGACCCATAGGCCGTTGTTGCCAACCAACCAGATTCGCTAATAGTTGTTTGGTTATCCCGTCACTGTTCGGTCAAAACTATATACACCTACAGTAATAAAGCCATCCATATTATACTACTACGTATCTAACATAGTTTTTACCTTCTATTTGTGCAAGGCTGAGTGAACCAAATTTATCAGCCGATATCATTATTTGACAAAGTTATCCAATATTTGTTGCGAACATGAAATTATTCCTGTCTTCAAGGGAATTAATGGCGGCGGATTTCAAATTTATTTTTTTATCGACACACTTTCACAGCACGCCGCGTAGTTTTAAATCGAATCCAGCAATATTGCTAGCGCTCAGTCCCAAGTGACTTTCTAGTTGTTTTTTTTTTTATATCGAAATGAGTACACTACGTTACCGTTCTTTTATGAAGGCAATTTGAAATTTATACCGTTCAAATCTCTGAGGATAACAGGTCAATAATCAACTTTGAATAGCTTGTTGTTGAGAGTTATTACGGTTAATTATACCTACACGTGATCTGATCACAAAATTGAGTTTTCTTATTACTGACTTAAGGATATATTGATAAGATTTTATAGTTGAATGTTCACCTTGTAGCTTCTGCGGTAATTTCTCTTATGTCCATATTTTGATTTGGATACATGGATCACAAGAAAACCCTAGTCAAAAGTCTAGGTTAATTATACCTACACGTAATTGAATCATAAAATTGAGTATTTTTGTTAATACTGACTTAAAGATAGATTAATAAGATGTTATGGTGGATTATTTGAAGTTGGAAATAATAATTTTAAAGTTTAATAACCTAGTAGATACTACGGTAATTAGTTTTGCATTGATACTTCGAATTGGTAACGTGGATCATGCAAAGCTTCCACTTCCGCTAACATCACCATCAATATCAGCATGAAGTATCGAAGATCTCGTGATAACCACACGATTCAATTAACTGATTCGAAGTATTCACAAATAAACTAATTCGAATTGTATAATTCATAAATTTTGAACGTTTATTTAACATCAAAAATTTGAAGATTGAAGTCAAATCTCCTGTTGGTTTAGAATATTTGTGTTACCTCAGCCCTTAGTTAAAAATATAGCATTTGCAGACATTTTTTTTGGATTAATTAAGATAAATAAATATACTTATGTTCATGACAATCATAAGATGTAAATGAGAAAATTTTAGAGCTTGTCCAGACCACTGTAGGCGAAAATTTTGTAGACGATTCACGTTACATAGCCTTATTTGATTTAAACCGTAATCCTATACAGTTAGAGACTTCGGCAGCATTGTTTGACTTGATCGAGCCAATCACTGAACTAATTGCACCTCGAGGCTATCGCTTTTGATGCGTTCTTCGATAAGTTTGAACTTATCTACTATTGATCGTATATTGAATCCTAGTCAAGTCATATCCTGAAACTGCATTATAACAAAAATGCCTTAATAAAATAATACTATTAACATTTTAAGGCCATTAAAGATGATCTCATCTCTCTGAGCTCATCTTTAACATCTTTAATTACTTAGGTAGTTAAACCTTGCAGTTTTTTTTTATTTTCTTCATCGTATAAATACTCTATATTTTCTACGAAATTTGGAATTGACAAAAGTTATATTTCACAGTAACTTGATACATTAGGTTCACAAACTATCTGAATTTTTTGTTCGTTAACCAAAAATAGACATCTATTGTTCCAAAAATAGACAATCACACAGTATGTATTGTGAAACAAATTTAAGTAACATATATTAACCAACTTATAAACTCTTTAATAATGTATCAGAAATCCCTGGATAACACAAAAAAAATTGCTTAAATCTGCCGACACTTTTTTGTACTGTGGCACTTCTGAAAAATATCAACAATATAAACATATTGTGTATAACATAATTGTTCGGCTTAGCTCTCCATACATAAAGAATTTAAAAATCATAGACAAGTAAATACCATAAAATCCTTCAAACGAGCCAGTTCTCATAGCTCTATGAAATGCATCGAAAGAAGTTACGGTAAAGTTTTAACTTTGATCTCGGATAACGCGGCGTCTGGAGGACTCTATCTGCCGCGGATTAATAACAAATGAGCTAAGTATTGAAGGAGATATAAGATTTCCCAAACTTGATAGTGGTATCTCGGCAGACACGTCTTTCTTCCACTTTAAAATTATTGAAACCTTAGAACTTACTGAGAAAGGCGCTAGACGGTCGCTTACTTATTTAATCGTATGATTCTGAGTTAGCTTGAATTTCATTGATGAATAAATAATTTTTACATTATTTTCTATGATCACATAATAGAAAAATTTACATTTATCCGAATCTCTGTTTACTCTTCTCTTCCCACTATCTATTTGTGTCTTCTTTTCTCTCTATCTTCAAGTTTTAAAAGACCAGTTTGACCCGGGACTTTGTTCGCATCGATTAGTGCCAAAAACTGTACCACATAATAGCCATTTGATCATTTATTCTTTTAACTTCTATGTGTGTTCTCTGAAAGTACATTATAACTTAAATGCTTATTATTGCTAAGATGCATAGATGCCTTAGATGCGTATTATATGTGACAAATATTTGGTAAATATACACTTATAATGTTTAAATAAATAAAACCAGACTCAAAGAACCAAAAAATTGTAATTAGGAAGGCGGGAATAGAACACGCGACCCGCGGAACTGAACGCATTCTTCAGTCACAGTCATTCTTAATATAGGCAGGTTAGGCGCGTAGCCAAGTCTATTTAATTTGTATAGTAATATGTAGTTATTTTTCTAGTATCTTTTTTCTGTTTTTTCTGTTAAATTGTAGATTGACTCCATTCTTTTTACGCATAACAGTTATAAACTCTATTTCGTCAGTAAGTCTTCAAGTACTTTTAAGTCTTCTTCACGTATTGTACTAATATATTTATAACTTTGAAACAAAACGTATCATTGCAATATCACACAATAGACAAATATCGAAGAGTCCTTCAAATAGCGAACTTTATGAGGAAATAATAAACTTCCAGTAGTCACTCGATTGCGTTCAAGTATCGACAGAGGTACTAAGACAGACGAAAGTTCAAAGGACACAGATACAAATGTGTTGTATGTGTCATGATTTCGATAAAATCCTACTAATATTATAAATGCGAAAGTTTGTGAGTATGGATGTGTGTTTGTTACTCTTTCACGGCGAATCTGCTAAACCAATATCGAAAAAATTTGGCACATTTATTCCTTATACACCGTAATTTTTCTATTTATAACGCTAAAGTAAAGTATTAGAGAATTATAGATCTACAAATATAATACAATAACTTGGAAACAGCACGTCTCTATCTCTTATGATAAACTTACAAAAACTTCTTTCATCATCATCTTCGGGTCGGCACAACATGTTATAAACATGCTGTCACATGATTTGGCTGCGTTTTTACGACCGTCCGCCTGCCTGACGTCAACTTACCTCTGTCGTATTTTACGACACCTCGGTAAGAAAGAAGGTGGTCTATTCTACTAAACCTGATACCACACGGTGAGTCAACTTACCTTAGTCGCCTTTTACAACACCTCGGTAAGAAATAAGGTTGGTCTATTGTACTCAGCCGGATACCACACGGCGGGTCAACTTACCTTAGTCGCCTTTTACGACACCTCGGTAAGAAATGAGGGTGGTACTATTCTATTCAGCCGGATACCACAGGGCGTCAAAATAGAAACTTCTTTTATCTTTCAACTAAATTAACTTAACTTATAAATTAACTTGTCTTGTTTTATATAGGCTAACAAAAATTGTTATTTTTCTTTTGTGTATTTGTGTGCAATAAAGAGTAAGTAAGTAAGTAGCGGCCTGTTACTATCCCACTGCTGGGCATAGGCCTCTTCTCTCCGTTATTGGAGAGAAGGATTGGAGCTAAGCTACCACGCTGCTCCAATGCGGATTGGTAGGATACACATATCTCCAGAATTCTCTAGAGATATGCAGGTTTCCTCACGATGTTTTCCTTCACCGAAAAGCGTGTGATAAATTGCAATTATCAATTAGACACATAAGTTTTAATAGAAAAACTCATTGGTGTCTGCCCGGGTTTGAACCCGTGATCGTCTCTAGAGATTCACACGGTCCCACCGCTAGGCCATCACAGCTTGCAATAAAGAGTATTTCTATTCTATTCTAAATACACTGACCGCGTGTGAAGCCGTAAGCACAAGCTAGTTAACAATAAAGTAGTATCGAACAGTTAGTTTGATAACTCAATGAGGCAATAATAAAAGTATCAACGATACAACTGTTGCTTCAAGTAGCGAAGGCAAAAGTATCAAACAAGCGACAACTTCTAAGAACTTTGTCCAACCCATCGTTACTTCTGATACTCGAAGATATTTCATGTGATTTGTATTTTATCTTCTTATTTATATAAAAAAGAATGTTTGTCTGTATGTCCTTTATAGACTCCGAAACGGCTGGACCGATTATAATGAAACCATTAGAAAATATTAAAAATACTCGGCGGATGATCTCGTAAAGTTTGTTCGCGATCGCGAGCATTTTTTGTAACTGTTGAGTTTTGTTTCGAGGGGATGCAAAAACCTAATTGAGCCACAGCAACGCTTAGCCCGACAGCTAGTGTAACTATAAAATTTACCTTTCAAATAACAGTGTAAGCATAAAGGTAAGAAATAAGTAAGCTTTATTCTACTTAGCCGGATACTACACGGCGGGTCAACTTACCTTAGTCGCCACTAACGACACCTCGGTAGGTAATGAGAGTGGCCTATTCTACTCAGCCGGATACCATACGGTATACATATTCCATTATTGAAGGTACTTAAACTCTTAAGCTAGCGCCAACGAACTCACGGATATAACTAGTTAAGTATAAATCCCGTAAGCCATAGTAACAGAAAAGCGGCGACATACACAGACAAAATTTCGCCTTTATAAATTAGTAGGATGAACAAATATTAATATCAGTGTTCTTTGTATGCAATGCTCATAATAAAAACCTTATCCAGACATGCTAATGAGGGATTATTGCAATTACGAAGCCCTCTTCAAACCCTGCATGTACCAGTGTAACGTCAAAACAGAAAACAATAGCCGCGCAAATTCCAATGCCATTTATACACGGATCGCTTCCAATATTCCCGGTATCGTATGCACGTAATACTATCAATTATTTGTGAAATATCACGTCCGGTTTCACGGTAACATGAAACTGTATAGTAGAGCAAAGCCTTTTTAAGCCTCCATTATTTTGTGCAGGAATATTTTACAAAATGTTTGTTTTGCTACGCGGGCCACGATCAAAATATTCTTTTTCGCATAAATATAATGTAACACATTGTGAAAAACGATGTATTGGCCATATTGAAAACAATTGTTTGTTGTTTTCAGGGAATAAAATTTCAGGGAATCTCATTTCTTACCGAGGTGTCGTAAAAGGCGACTAAGGTAAGTTGAAACACCGTGTGGTATCCGGTTTAGTAGAATAGACTACCCTCTTTCTTACCGAGGTGTCGTAAAATACGACTGAGGTAAGTTGACGTCAGGCAGTCAGCCGGTCGTAAAAACGCAGCCAAATCATGTGACAGCATGTTTATAACATGTCGCGCCGACCCCACTTAGAGTGGGATAAGGGCGGGAAGATGATAAAATTACAGGGAATAAAAGTTATATAATACTAGCTGTAACAGTAGATTCACCCGCGTGAAAATCTGTGTGTCACAATTTTCAAAAGTAGTTATCGTGAGTTAATTATAAGAGATTTTTTGTGTAACTTTCACCGTTTACTTAGCGCATAAACATGCATGTTTTAGGTATGAAAACATATAGTACGCTCTACATATGGAATTACATACATTTTCTATTTTCTTTTATCGCAAATGATATTAAAATAATATTATTACTTTTGTATCCTGGATCTTCGCAAAGTAAAGTAATAAAGTACCTGGTTGACCGAATTTTTTTAAAAATAAAAAAGAGAAACTTAGAAAAAAGAAAAAAATAATTAGGTAGTTTGGGGATCGATCAGTAATAATTTCTTGTAGCAGTAAAAATAACTTACTCGGTAACAACTGGTAACTGTATATTTTAATATATATATAGTATCCAAGAAATATTAAGTACATATTTTTTCCCCTGGAAATAACAAACAATTATTTTCAATATGGTCATTACATCGTTTTTCACAATGTGTTACATTTTTATTTTTACTATTGAAATGACTTAATCATGTGTGTGTATATATTCGGAATCTCGGAAACGGCTCCAACCATTTTCCTGAAATTTAGCATGTTGGGGGTTTTGGGGGAGAAAAATCGTGCTAGGTTTAATGTAAAAAAAATCGTTTTATCCCTGTTTCTGGGCATTAAAGAATACTAAAATTTATATTTAAATATTAAAATTTATATTTATATTTTAAACTGTCAAGACAGCGCAGCTTATTCGGGGAACGGGCAGTCTCGAGAAATGTAAATTAATTAATGTAATTCCCAACAACCAAACAACACAAACAAGTTGATTTTTTTTATTTTGCAAAAAATTACTGAGCAAGGCAACCAGGTACTAACAAATTATACGAGTATACTAAAACCAACCTCGTCCCGTTCAATAGGTTTTAAATATACCGCAAACAGACAACAGAACACAAAAATACGCCAACTTTGTTAAATAATATTCAAGGATGTGCATCTGACCGTGTTCAGGGACATTACGGGATGCATCCGGTCTCATGTCCGGTAGACGGGAAATTAGCCGAAGTGCTTTTTTATTGCGTTTGCAAGGCTTAAACGTAATTGTTCGCTGCACCGAGTGACACGCTGTTTATGTCCTGGAAATTGACTGGAACACGTGTTCCTTTATTATTCCCCGGCACCTGGTTTATAAGGATACTGTGCTTGGGTTTCTGATTCTTATACTTATCTACATTTATTACTAGTATGCCCAGCTCGCTTTGCACTGATTAATTTAAAGATAGTCCAATTACAGTTGTAAAAAAACCACCAAAATTACAGTATCATCCACTGGGTCATTTCGATATTTGTTTGAAATTTCATTAAAATAGGTAAAGCCGTTTCGGAGTCTATAAAAGAAATCCTCTAAAAGGAGTGGTGAAAAACGAAATAACGCAAGTACCATAGTATAATGTTCAACTTAAAATTGACACATCTTTTTTATTTGTTGACCAATTGAAATAAAACATACCCTATATGTTAAGTGAGGTATTTTACTACACATTAGTGAAAACAGCGTCCAAATTGGATTAGCGGAAACAAACGCACAGAGATTTGACATCTCAACTATTTTATTATATGTATAGAATAGATATAGATAGATAGAATAGATAAAACAAAATCCCCAAAAGTCTGTATGTGATCGATTATGTCTCTATCTCTTAAGAGGTTAACGCAAAATAAATACTTTTATGATGAAAATTTCAATTCGGGAGAAATTTTGAGACACATTGCGGACGAAGCCGCTGGCACAGGTAGAGTGATTTATATAATCTCTATTCTTTTTGTAATGCCAATATGAAGTAGTTTAAAACGCCGTGTGGTATCCGGCTGAATAGAATAGTACCACCCTCTTTTCTTACCGAGGTGTCGTAAAAGGCGACTAAGGTAAGTCGACCCGCCGTTTGGTATCCGGCTGAGTAGAATAGACCAACCTCATTTCTTACCGAGGTGTCGTAAAAGGCGACTAAGGTAAGTTGACCCACCGTGTGGTATCCGGTTCAGTAGAATAGACCACCCTCATTCTTACCGAGGTGTCGTAAAATACGACAGAGGTAAGTTGACGTCAGGCAGGCGGCCGGTCGTAAAAACGCAGCCAAATCATGTAACAGCGTGTTTATAACATGTTGTGCCGACCCCACTTAGAGTGGGATAAGGGCAGGAGGATGAGGATGATGAATATGAAGTAGTTTAAAATTTAGTTTGCCTATTATAATTTTTCCTCGACATATTTTCGATCTACATTTGGGAGTCGGGAAAAAAAATCCAGTAAAAACAATCTACTTTTAAATATTTTCAATTCAAATTCAAAATATTCTTTATTCAAATAAACTTGTAAACAGGTGCTTTTGAATAAGCAAATGATAAAATTATTTTAAGGCATATATGCCATGTCTTTCAAAGAATTTTTATAACTGAGTGGTGACTTATTTGTCACCTTTATTTGGATGTTAATTCGAAATATTATAGAGGAAAAGGCAAAATCCATACTTCGTACGTCTTTTACGCGTTCACTAGAGCTATATTGGTGAAATTTGGTATAACCGATGCTTATATAGGACTTAATATCATCATCATTCTCCTGCCCTTATCCCACTCTAAGTAGAGTCGGCACATGCTTTAACCATCTTGTGATGTGATCTAGGTAGGCTAGGTATTTTACGACCGGCCACCTGCCTGACATAAACATATCTTAGTCGCCTTATACCACATCTTGGTAAGAAACGACGGTGGTATTTCTACTCAGCCAGATAACACACGGCACGAAGTCCTTAATGTGTAGAATAAAAAAAAGCTTTCAATTCGGAACCTAGAAAATGCATAGTTAAGTGTATTCTTTAAGATGACGCCTACATACTCGCACAACTAATTCTTCGCGGGTACAACTATTTTTTTATAATACTGCATACCTGAATACTGCATACCAATAAATTGAACGGCCATTGCGATGGCGTCGTAGTGTTTACACGCTCATCAATCATAGACGTGTGGATTTCATTTTAATACAACGCAGACGGTCGACCGCTTCGTCATACCTCTATCATCCATTGCTCCAATACCAAAACTGCTCCATGTTTAGTGAACAGTAATTTTATTAATAACAGTAAATTTAGTAGAATAGACCACCCTCTTTATAACCGAGGTGTCGTTAAATACGACAGAGGTAAGTTGACGTCAGGCAGGCGGCCGTTCGTAAAAACGCAGTCAAATCATGTGACAGCATTTCTATAACATGTTGTGCCGACCCCACTTAGAGTGGGATAAGGGCAGGAAGATGATGTTTAGTGAACAGTACCTGGACGATCGAACCTTAGTTGGTAATTTTTAAAATGATGTAAATATGAATAAAAAAATGATAAAAAATAATTGAAAAAATAATTAAAAAATAATGGGGCAGTTGGGGCTAATTCCTAGTTATTTTTACCTCTGTAGACCGCTAGTTCCCCAAATGTACCACCATAACTTTACATTTGACAGCGAAAAATTGTGATTGTATTCATCGTAAATTTCAAAAAAAAAATTTGAGCCCGAAAACAAAAACCCCCCAAAACCCCCCTACATGCTGAATTTCAGGAAAATTGTTGGAGCCGTATCCGAGATTCTTAAAATATTTATATATATACAAGATTAACTAATTTAAATATTTTAGTGAACATAATAGTTAACAATAATTAGAGACCTTAAAGTATTTAAACCTCTGTTCCATGAATTAAATCCCTCCACCACGAATAACCAGGGATCCTGATCTTTAACTTGAAAGCTTCTTTGTTAGTGATGGCGTCCACGTCGCTCACACAACTTTCATCCACTTTTTTTCAGTAGGTACTTTTTTGTACTCATTTCTAACCTAGGTGGCGTAAAAGGCGACTAAGGTAAGTTGACCTACCGTGTGGTATCCGGTTGAGTAAAATAGATCACCCTTTGTCTTACCGCGGTGTCATTAAATACGACTTAGGTAAGTTGGCGTCAGCCAACGCCGTGTGGTATCTGGTTGAACAGAATAGTACCACCCTCATTTCTTACCGAGGTGTCGTAAAAGGCGACTAAGGTAAGTCGGCCCACCGTGTGGTATCCGGCTGAGTAGAATAGACCACCCTCATTCTCGCCGAGGTGTCGTAAAATACGACTAAGGTAAGTTGATGTCAGGCAGGCGGCCGTTCAAATACGCAGGCAAATCATGTGACATGTTTTTTATGGAATAGGATGGCAAACGAGCATGCGGTGCACTTCAAGTAATCACAATCGTCAAGCAGACGGTAGGCCGTAAAATACGTGACAACATGTTTGTAACATGTTGTGCCGACCAAAATTCGACTGGGATAAAGGCATGGATGATGATGAAATAAATTAGGTGACTAAACAGCTTCGTCTGTATGTTGAATTGAAACAATATATGCATGATACTGGCGTGACGGTCGCGAGTCATAGCCAATGACGACGCGTTTAAATGAACTCCATACAGGGATGATTGATGACCGAGCAAACACTGCGTCGCCGTCGCCGCACCTCGTTCAATTTACTGTCACTCCATTGTGCACTTTTATAAGGCATTTGGGATATTGGAAAGACATTTACTTTGAGTTTGTTCATTGGCAATTGGACTTGGAAACGAATAGACTATAGGATTGTCATTATCTTCCTGCCCGTATCCCACTCTAAGTGGTGTCGGCACAACATGTTATAAACATGTTCTTTGTTGCCACATTATAAACATGTGGCTACTTTCAAATCATGTGACAATTTTATGACACGTATTTTACGATCACCGCCTGACGTCAACTTACCTTAGTGGATTACGGTGAATTTACGATATCTCGGTAAGAAAGAGGGAGGTCTATAGAACTTAACCGGATACCACACGGTGGGTCGACAACCTTAGTCGCTTTTTACGACACCTCGGTAAGAAATAAGGGTGGTCTATTCTACTCAGCTAGATACCACACAGCGTAGACTATAGGATTAGATGATAAGAATGCATGGACGTAGCTACTTCGACCCTGTACATGACAGTAATAACTAAATGTAACTTGTAATAAGGATTATATTTTTAAAAGAGCAACCGCCGAGTTTCTTGTTAGCTCTTATCGGTAGGAACAGCTTTCCGAACCAGGAATAGAGTTGACGATTCAAAATCACTTCTTTACAAGTTTACTTGAATATATACGAAAATAGAAAGACAAAATAAATAAATTTGTGTAAACTGTTATTCAACGCTCTCAAAACACTCCGTTACGGGATAAAACATATTATTCTAAATTCATAACACTCGTAAAACTCACTTCACCGAAAACTCATGTTATTAACCTGACCCTTCTTCGTTCGAGCGGACGCGAGGTGGAAGCGCAAATTTTCGCCTATTGTATTTACGGATACGGCAAATTAAATCCCCATTTGTAGAGAACACCTAAGGGGAGACTGTAATCCATACCGGCCGCCTCCATTGTCGTCCGTCCTCCGCTTTACCAGGCTTAAGAGCTTCAGGACACGGTAGACGGCAGACAGTTTTGCAAATTAATAACCAATCAAAGATAAATCGATATTAGAACCCAATACAAAAGCAGTTTAATATACAGCAAAGAAATATGGTGAAAGATATATATTTTTATTATAAAAAATAGAATAGAATATGTATCACCTTCAAAAATAACAGATTTTCCTATTATTGTATATTGGTATTAGCACCTGGGTGACCGAGCCAGAGTAATTATTAACAAAATAAAAAAAGAAACGTTAAAAAAAAATATTGGGTAGGTTAGGCTCGATCCTAGGTAATTTCATTTCTCAAGACCGCCCGTTCCTTGAATAAGCTACGTTGACTTGACAGATTACGGCAAAAATAGTGTTTTATATTAAATTTAAATGTTTGTATTTTTTAAGGGCCAAAAACAGGGATAAAAAGAATTTTTTATAAAATAAAACCTAGCTAGAGCGATTTTTTTCCCGTAAAACACCCTACATGCTGAATTTCAGGAAAATCGTTGGAGCCGTTTCCGAGATTCCGAAAATATATATATATACATACCAGATTAACTCATTTAAATATTAAAGATAGTTGTCGCTTAAAATGTTTTATTGCGTCAATATTATTTCATGCTTAAAATATCGCAATTTAGTCATTACTAAATTGATTCTATCACAAAATCCAAAATCATTTTTAATTTTGATTTATATAAATTTAAAAGTAGGATCCTTTAACTGATCCTTTTATAGAAGAAGATTATGAAATAAGATATCTTTAAGATCATCTAAATGATAAAAATCCATAGAAATAATCATACTCAATCTTTTTTACAAAAGTATGAATATTTTTAAAAAAGCTCCTTGACATCTGATGTAAGAGCATTTTTCCGAATCAGCGTTAAAGTTGAAAACTGAAAAATAATTATTGTTATTAAAGTATATTTGATTCTAGTATATCTTGAGTTTGAATAAAACTTAATTATTTTTGTTTAATCTTTAACATTTAAGTAAGTTAATCTTGTATGTATATATTTATTCGGAATCTCGGAAACGGCTCCAACGATTTTCCCGAAATTCAGCACCTAGGGGGTTTTAGAGGAAAAAATCAATCAAACAATAAAGTTTTATTTAAAAAAATTGTTTTATCCTTGTTTTTGGGCATTAAAAAAATACTAAAATTGACATTGAATATAAACACTATTTTTGCCGAAAATTATCAAGTCAGCGTAGCTTATTTGGGGAACGGGCTGTCTAGAGAAATGAAAATACCTATGACCGAGCCCCATCTACTAACCTAATTTTTCTTTCAAGTTTCGTTTTTTTATTTTGAAAAAAATTACTGAGCAAGGCTGGGTCATTTAGGTACTTAATATTATACAATTTAGCGAATATCGAATTTTCCAAATAAATAACTTCATCGTTACCGCTGACTAAAATAGATTATTTTATACAATGCACCGGACAAGCGCTATTGAATCATGGCCTATACAACTGTTCATGGATTACTGTACAAAACAGATTATAATTCGACACACGTCACAACATGCATAATATTGCACTTAATTCGTACCCTAACGTACCGATTATTATATAAATATACGGGTCACATCGTGATAAAATCGAATTACCTTTGTATAAGGTTCGACGTTTCGGCAGAGTTGCATCCACCGTTGTCACGAACTGATCTACCTAACATCAATTTGGAACTATAAAGTACTAATGTTACCCGCCACTTCGTTCGCTCCAACTTAAGCTTTTAAGTACTCTCTATAATACAAAATGTAGTTTTTACCTGTTCCCAGCAGTGTGATTGTAACATATAGTTCAAAAGAAGAATTTTTTTGATCTATATGTTACAGCCTGTTATTATCACACTACAGGGCATAGGCCTCCTCTCTCCGATTTTTAGAGAGGTGTGGAGCTATAACCCACCACGTTGGTTACAAGCAATATCAATAACAAGAAATATCTAGAGATATTCAGATTTCCTCACGATATTTTCTTTACAGAAAAGCGTGTGATAAATTTCAAATATCAATTAGACACAAATTTGTTTGTTAGTTTGATTGTTTGAACGCGTTGATCTCAGTAACTACTGGACCGATTTAAAAAATTCTTTGACTGTAAGATAGTCTATTTATTGAGGAAGGCTATAGGCTATATAACATCATGCTCAGATGAATAGTAGAGGAGCAGCAATAAAAAAATAGTACTAAAACGGCAAAATTTAAAGATTTCCTTGCGTGCGCTGATTAGACGGTAATAGATATTCAAAAATCATGTATTAAAAAATTGTTCCCCTCTAAAAGTTCTAATTAAAAGTCTACGACAGCATATGTTTAGGTTTTAAGGTTGACCCACTTTAACAATTTTTATTGTTATCAAAAGACTATATTACGGTTTTAATCTTTCCACGCGGGCGGAGCCGTTGGCGATTGCTAGTCTGTAGAAAATTCTAGGGATATGTGTTACCTATCAATCCGCATTGGAGCAGTGGTAGATCTTAGCTCCAATCCTCTCAAAAAAAAAGTCGAGGTAGCCAATGCCCAGCAGTGGTTTAACAGTTAATTTACTTTAGCAAAGCAAAAAAAAAACAATACGATTCAATGTTTTCGTTCGTCTAAAAGGAAAAATCTTTTCTATAACAAAATATTTTGCATTCCGCCAGATTTAAAAAGTCTCAGTTTGATTGGGCATTGTTTCGTCCAGGCCGGCGTTAATACTATATGCAGTGTGTGCGATGCGAATCCAATTTTAGGCCAGGCTCTCTTCATACCCTATCTATTAGTATTCAGCGTCCACCCGGGGTACGTGCTCGCGACTCCCGTGATACTGTGTGCAAGCGTACAAAACAACCTGATATAGGTCCGTGCATCACCTTTCCATTGTATTTTGTTTGCACCGAACGTAAATCCAGTTTGTTTTACTTTTCGCCCCATATTGGATTTGTACGCGATCCCGTTCTTCCTGCCCTTATTCCACTCTAAATGGGGTCGGCACAACATGTTACAAACATGTCACATGATTTGGCTATGTATAACACGACCTTACCTGATGTCAAAACTTACCTAAGTAGTATTTTACAACACCTCAGTCAGAAAGAGAGTTGTATATTCTACTCAATAGGATACAACACGAGGGGTCAACTTACAACTTAGTCAGCTTTAAAAACACCTCGCTAAAAAATGAGGGTAATTTATTCTACTCAAATACCACCAGGTGGGTCAACTTAAAGTCGCCTTTAACGACATCTCGATAAGAAATGAGGGTAATATATTCTACTCGGATATCACACAGTGGGTCAACTTACCGTAGTCGCCTTTTACGACAACTCGGTAAGAAATAAGGGTTGTCTATTCCACTCAAACGGATACCACATGTTGGATCAACTTAGCTTAGTCGCCTTTTACGACACTTTGGTAAAAAATGAGTGTGGTCTATTCTACTAAGCTGGATACCTTACGACGGGTCGACTTACCTTAGTCGCCTTTTACAACACCTTGGTAAGAAATGAGTGTCGTCTATTCTACTCAGCCGAACGTGCACGTTAGGTACGCGATACCGTTATGAAAGCTATTTTCAAATTTCATAAAAGAGACGCCTTACAAAATAAGCGAATGAAAAATTTAATCCGAGCTAGGGTAATTGAATGTCTTCGGGTTGTCGGGACAATGGAGTAGATAATAGAAGAAATTAAATATGCCGAACTTCGCCGCGAACGGATTGAAAGTAATCTCTTCGGTAGACATTTTTCAGAGTTCCCGGCTGAGTGGCAGGCGGTGACATACGATAGCATCTTGAAGATATTTAATTTTAAAAGGTGAATGTCACTTCAAAAATACGAAAATGTTGATCTCTCTGATTCTATCAAAAAGTCTTGTAGTCGTCTTACTTTTATACCAATGCTAAAAAACACTTCATAGATAACCAGTAACAATTAATAATGTTTTTCTATAATCGCTAAATATATTGTTAGTAGCAATCGCCAGCGGCTTCGTATCAGCCCCTTTTAACATTGTTTTGAAATTGCTGTAAAAGCAAAGCTAAAATTGATTGCAGAATTTTATTATAGAATCTTATATATCGCAAAAGTATTGCAAAAGTATATAATCTTATATATACTTTTGCAAGGCGAAAGCGATATACGCTCATCATTGTATACGATTTCACAAAAATTCCTACAAGCTCATTCATCCCAATATCAATATAAACTCTCACCTCAATCATGTATGTTTAGTTGTATTCCGAAGTTACGGGAAGCCATACGTCATGTCTGGGGGCGATACACATCCAACGACATGCAATGCGAGCTTGCCAGTAAGTATATAAGTCTAACTTTAAGATTAGTATTTCTAAACCTTATAACAATAATTGAGTCCTACAAATTGCAACGTCTACGACTTTTCGATAGGAATGAGTATATTAATCTGGCCGTTACCAAAAATTCTGCCTTGAGCTCCGTGTGTCGCAAAATCAATTTTCCGCCAAGGTCCAAAATTTTCTATAAACAATTTTTGTTGGTTCCTCGAATCTATATATGTATGTATGATTCTGCACACAGTAATTCCAGATAATACTTGAATAAAGTTATTATGTACGTGAATGGTGATTACACGTGTTATATTTGCTAGTGTTATTAGCTCTAAATCAACCTTCCATTCGTACAACAATCCTTACCATTCGTAATAAAATCTATTGTGGAAAACAGCCAAATGCATCGGTTGTAGTTCAAGGGTCGGTCCAGGCTCTACAGAGTAATAGGAGTAGACTGTTTACGAGGCTGTAGACGTGGTGCGTTCAGTATTCCTATGCCCTCATCACCGAGCAGCAAGATGGAAAATTATGAGATTTTAACGGGTAATTGTTACCGCCCTCCAAAGGAAAGCAGTACCGATGAATGGTTTCCTCATGTAAAAAAGTCCAAAATCAATGTACATCGAAATTCAGCACATGTTACTTAAACAGGTTAACAAGTGTATACAATTATGTATAGGAATTTTAACGTCTCGTGTGTAGAGCGTCTTCATTGAAACGTTACTAGGTCGGTCGATTCAACAAGTAAGCCAAGCGCGGCGCCTGTTGCGCGGCGGGCGGGGCGCCTGTTGCGCCTCGCAGACGCCACTGCCGCCTACTTGAAAGACTAGTGCTCATATCCCAATACTTTTGACCCACTTCCATCACCCTCCTGGATTGAAGAAAGCAGACGAAATTTTGGAACAAAATAATCTCTAAGTTCAAAAGAATTGCACTGCCAACACTTATATGTAAAAATTTACAGAATTGTGCTCATATCGCAATGCTCCTTGAGTCGCGTGCTCACTGCTCAGCATCGTGATGGTCCCAATGCCGTCTGTTGTGGATTAGCTGCCTCCATTTTTCCCGGTCAGCAGTACTGTGCAAAGCCACGCTGAGTTTGATGTCTATATCGCAATACCATAGTCCCATTTTTAGTCCCATTTCCGATACTTTCCTTGATTGACAAAACCAGACGAAATGGTATGGCGAAATTGTTGTAAGGTCAAAATAATTTAACTAATAGTGGTACTAAGCGAACCGTATAACTCAGTTCTCGCGTGTGGGGTACAAGGGCGCGGAAGTAGGGCGAAAACGGGGACTGAGGTACGGTAAACGGATGGCCTGTAGTAGTACTAGTAAAACCACTAAACAAGGCAAAGAGATAAAAGTTGTCATTTTTCGAACGGGACAACAACCTATGAATGGCCATCTAACATTAAAAAGACGATGCGAAAATGTGACAAGTAAAGGTGGTTAAAACAAGCTGTGTATCAGCCACATTAAATACGATCTGACCAACCATCTAGCTCCAACAGACCCACATACCCAAATACAATAGTATACACTAAGAACGGAAAAAATAGCGGTAGCCCGCAAAACGCAGCCACAACAAACCTTTTATATCTGTCATCAATTAATTAATTCAAATTTTTGACAACTACTTCTGTAACGAACTTACTTGCCTTACTACTACACGGACTTGCTACCTTTTACCAAAACTGACGAATAAAACTGAGAAAAGAAGACTTCATTGTATCATTACCAGCGCCTAAATATCTTCACAACATCTAAGAAGAAACAAGTGGTCCTTCGATCGACAAGAGATACATTGGAGGAGAATTTCGATTTTCAGAAGAAATCGTCAGCCTTAACATACAACGGTCTTCAAGCCGCCTTCATCAATTTGAAAGTTCATACAATTTTAGAGTGAGTCCGTTCCTTTATAAGCCTTATTTTTCCTTCCTTATTATAAATTTGTCTGATTTGTGTAAAGCGCGCCAACTAAATTTCAAATATATCACCGTTTACTAATGTACGCGGGCATCAGTCTTACTCGATTTATAAATGCACGGGCTTATTAGCTGCATAAAACCGGTTCCCCGTGCCTTCCATCGATCCCCGCGCACAATTAAAGCGAAACAATTCATAGTCATTAGTAAACATCATACGTTAACTGTTGCATCATAATTTTATTTACTGTTACATCTTTATTGTATTAGTCGTTTTCTATCCATAGTAAGTACATAGTGTTATCGTTTTAAAAATGAGTGACAGTAAGATTAAAGATCTCGTAAAAAAGCGCGGTTCTATTAAATCTAAATTAACACAGTTTTCATCTTATCTTGGCCTGTTAAAAGGGTGTGACTCGTTAAGTGAATTACAACTAAAGGAATTAGAGTGCCGTTTTCGTAAAATTGAGTTACTTTATAGTGATTTTGATGTGTTGCAGTCGGAAATTGAGGTGTTAACAGACCCGCCTGAAAGTGCCTATTCGGATCGCGAAGCATTTGACGGCGTATATTTTAGACTCGTATCTGAAGCTTCGATGTTGCTCAGCCCTCCACCAGCCGCTCATCACCGGCGGTCTTCGGTGTCAAGCGAGGATGAGTCATCATTCAGAGACGGGGGCAGGCATGATTTCGTCAGGCTGCCTAAGATCGATTTACCGCATTTCGATGGTGACTACCAGCACTGGCTCGAATTCCGAGATACGTATATTTCTCTTATACACAATAACAACTCGATAAGTGATATAAATAAATTTCATTATTTACGCGCGGCGCTTAAAGGCGCTGCTGCGTTATCAATTAAATCTCTCGATTTTACCGCTGTTAATTATAAATTAGCGTGGCAACTATTGACTGAGAGATATGACAATGAACGTCTACTCGTTAATCACCACTTACAAAGTTTATTTAGTTTAGAATCGATGCCCAAAGAGTCATGTTATTTATTACGTAATATGGTAGATGTAATTAATAAAAATTTACGTGCCCTCGCGACATTAGGGCAGCCTACAGACCATTGGGATACAATAATTATTTTTATTATGTCTAAAAAATTAGATTCGTATTCAAGTCGCCAATGGGAGGAGTACAGGAATAGCCTTGGTGGTATTCCTAATCTCCAACAATTTTTAAAATTCCTTAGCAACAGGGCAGATTTACTTGAGACGTTACAGGAAAACAATAAACATAAACAAAAAACAAATACTTTAACACAGTCAGACACTCATAAAAATAAAACATACACATCTTTCACAGATTATCATACATATAAATGCCCAATTTGTTCGCAGGCTCATTTTATTTTTAGCTGTGAAACATTCAGAAAATTAAATGTTGAGTTGCGAATAAAAAAGGCCAGTGAGTTTAATTTATGCAGGAATTGTCTTCGTCCTGGACATTCTCATAAAACGTGTAAATTAACCCATTGTAAATACTGCCAAGAGAAACATAATACCTTGTTACACATTGAGACCCCCAAGGAACCTGTAGGTATGACAGTGGCGTTGTCGGCGGGCTTATCCTCAACACATTGTAACACGTCTACTGTATTACTATCCACAGCTATGGTGCGGGTGCGGGACGCGCGCGGCAAGCTGCATTCGGCCCGGTTGCTGCTCGACAACGGCAGCACGTCTAACTTTGTGACGCAGCGGTTCAGTGAGAGACTCGGTCTGGTAAGGAGGCGCGTCAGCTCCACGGTGAACGGTATTAATAATCAATTTTCTTTAATATCAGAGTCTTGTGATTTAGTAATAGAAGCATCATTTGGTGATTATAAGGAATTAATTAGCTGTTATCTTCTACCGGAAATCACAAAATTTTTACCGCCTTCATACATAGATATTAAATACGTGCCAATTCCTAAAAATATTAAATTAGCAGATCCTTCATTTAACGTACCTTCAGAAATAGATATCTTAGTCGGAGCGGAGGTCTTCTGGAGCGTCCTAGGTTCAAACATAATTGACTTAGGCAAGCGTCAGCCAAAGCTTCGCGATTCAAAATTAGGATGGCTCTTATCTGGCTGTCTTCTTAATACAAACATGAGTCATATAGCAAATTCAAATAATTTTTGTAACTTCATCAGTCATAATGATGAGTCTTTACTTACCCGGTTCTGGGAGCTCGATGCAGTGTCATCACAACACAGCATGTCACTTGAAGAAAAGGCCTGTGAAAGCATTTTCCAGAACACAACACGACGCGACGAAGATGGTCGTTTCGTCGTAACCATACCTCTAAAAGAGTCCCCGGATGTACTTGGGGATTCTTACAAATTAGCTAAAATTCGTTTTCTTTCTTTAGAGAAACGCTTAAATAAAGACGTAATTTTAAAAAATTTGTACATGCAATTTATAAAAGAATATATTGATTTGGGTCACATGACGCGTAATAAACATAAAATTAATAATTCAGATTTACCTAATATTTACTTACCGCATCATGGGATTATTCGGGAGTCTAATACGACTACAAAATTGAGAGTGGTCTTTGATGCTTCGGCTGCCACTTCTACAAATAAATCTTTAAACGACATCCAAATGGTAGGTCCTACTGTACAAGATGACATTTTTTCGATCTTGTTGCGATTTAGGCAACACAAAATCGTCGTGACAGCCGATGTTGAAAAGATGTACAGAGCCATTTCGGTTGATAAGTCTCAACGATCTCTTCAACAAATCATCTTCCGTTTCGACCAGTCTGAACCACTGGACACGTACACTTTAAACACAGTCACATACGGCACTGCATCGGCCCCTTATTTAGCGACTAAGTGTTTGGTATCTCTAGCGGATCAGACAAAGGACGAAGCAGTGCAGAACGCTATAAGACATGACTTTTACGTAGACGATTATTTAGGCGGTGGCGAATCGTTAGAATCAGTAATCTCTCTTTGCAAAGGCGTTAGAGATATCTTAGGTTCAGCAAAGATGAATTTACGTAAATGGCAGTCTAATAGTCTTGAGGTTTTACATGCTATCAACGAAATGTCGTGCGATTCAGACAAACTTGACTCGAAAAATTTGAACAATAATGCATTTTCTAAGACATTAGGGCTTTATTGGGAATCGGCTTCAGATTACCTGCATTACACAATTGATATTGACATTAATAAAAAGTTAACAAAACGTAATATCATTTCTATTGTTAGTCAAGTGTTTGATCCGTTAGGACTTGTGGGTCCATGCATAGTATCAGCGAAACTAATATTTCAAACTTTATGGATTCGTAAATGCGATTGGGATTCTGAAGTACCTGCGGACATAAAAAAGGACTTTTTAGAGATTGCTAATTCACTACACCATTTAAATTCTCTTAAAATCCCTAGGTGGATATCATGTAGTGATCCATTTACTATTGAATTGCACATATTTTCAGATGCATCCGAACGTGCATATGGTGGTTGTATCTATGTAAGAACGGTCGAGAGTAATGGTTCCGTAAATGTCAAACTTTTAGCAGCAAAAAATAAAGTGGCACCCGTTAAACCTAAGCATACCATACCACGCTTAGAACTTTCTGCTGCATTGCTAGCCACCAGACTCTGGAAGAAAGTGATTAGTGCACTATCTATAAAGTTTCATCAACACTATTTCTGGTCAGATTCTACCATAGTGCTAGCATGGCTGACCAATTCTCCGTCTACATTAGTTTCGTTCATACGAAATAGGGTTGGTGAGATACAAGAAAGTACACAAGGTTACACCTGGAGCTATGTACCGTCTAAATCCAATCCTGCAGACCTTGTCTCTCGCGGGGTGAAGGCTGATTCCATCACCGGAGCCTCACTTTGGTGGTCGGGTCCAGACTTCTTACATCATACATACATTCAGTTTCCAGAAGTACATAAAAAGACAGACATTTCATTACACACAGACATATCATTCACAGTAGACGATAACACTCATAACAGAATTCTTTATCTCATACACAAATATAGTAATTTCAGTAAAATAATTAGAATATTTGCCTATGTCAAAAGATTCATACACAACTGCAGACACACACACAAAACACGCAGCACGCTCACATATAAGGAATTGCAATTATCACGTAATATCATACTACATCATGCCCAGCGGGAAATGTTTCCCGACGAGTATCTTATTTTAAAGGCAGGGCAACCTTTACCCGCAAACAGCAAACTTAAGTCTTTGTCACCATTTCTAGATGGTGACGATCTTATAAGAGTAGGTGGTCGTCTAAAGAACTCTTTTTATACTTTTGATGTTAAGCATCCTATCGTTCTTTGCGCTAAACATCACCTTACCGTAGCATTATTTAACATGCAACATAAAATCTTAATGCATGCAGGTCCTCAGCTTCTTCTGAGTAATATAAGATAGAGTTATTGGCCCATAAATGGAAGAAACCTTGCAAGAAGGGTCGTCCATTCATGTGTTCGCTGTCATCGACTAAGAGCAACTCCTATTCAACCCATTATGGGAAATTTACCAAGCGAGCGAACGCAAATAGAATACCCATTTCTAACAACAGGTATTGATTACGCGGGGCCAGTGCTTATACTCGATCGTAAAGGCAGAGGAGGCAGGCTGACAAAATCATATATTTGCGTATTTGTATGTTTCGCAGTTAAAGCAGTACACCTTGAGCTCATCACAGACCTCACCAAGGAGGCATTTTTGGCGGGTCTTAACCGATTTATGTCGCGTCGCGGTAAGCCGGCAACGATTTACTGTGACAATGGCACTACCTTTGTTGGGGCAAGTAACGAGCTTGCACAAACAGACCAAGATACTATTCAATCTAAGTTATTAGAACAAGGTATAAACTTTAAATTTATTCCTGCGTATAGTCCGCATTTTGGCGGAATTTGGGAAGCCGCTGTTAGGTCTGTAAAGCACCATTTACGTCGTGTTTTATCTTTAGCCCATCTTAATTATGAAGAGATGGTCACGTGCTTAACACAAATAGAGGCAATTTTAAACTCACGTCCTCTAACCCCTCTGTCAACGGACCCATCTGATCTGTCCTTCCTTTCTCCTGCTCATTTCCTTATCGGGCGATCTCTAATATCTGCACCGCACCCGAACTTAATAGAGAAGAACATCAATCGTCTCCAACGTTATCAGAGGGTCGAAAAACTACGACAACATTTTTGGCAGCGTTATTCAAATGAATACATTTCTCTTCTGCAGACCAAGACGAAGTGGACTCATTCTACCGGCCAGCTTCAAGTCGGGTCTTTAGTCCTAGTGAGAGACCGCAATCAACCTCCTCTTTTGTGGCTTCTGGGTCGTGTCACTCGAATTTTCTACGGCAGTGACTCCGTCGGCAGAGTGGCGGAAATACTCACGAAGAGGGGAACCATCACGCGAGCCTTCAACAACATTTGCCCACTTCCAGTGACATGTTGAAGACTTCAGCCCGGGCGGGAGCATGTTGTGAACGCAGCCACAACAAACCTTTTATATCTGTCATCAATTAATTAATTCAAATTTTTGACAACTACTTCTGTAACGAACTTACTTGCCTTACTACTACACGGACTTGCTACCTTTTACCAAAACTGACGAATAAAACTGAGAAAAGAAGACTTCATTGTATCATTACCAGCGCCTAAATATCTTCACAACATCTAAGAAGAAACAGCTACCTTTAAAGATATTTAAAAGTATCTTTCTTTCTCGTCAATCAATAGACGACAACTGTTGGACATAGGTCTCTTCAAAGGATTTCCATGCTACACGATCTTGTGCCGCCTGGATCCAGTGGTTCCCTCCACCCTTTTAACCTAGTGGAGGGTTCGCCTACACTACGTTTCCCGGTGCGGACTTGCCGCTCTAGCATCTTGAGACTCTAACATCCATCAGTACTACGAGCTATGTGCCTCGCCCATTGGCCACTTCACGACCCGTTGGGCTATGTCCGTCACTTTGGTCTTTTAACGGATCTCCGCATTTCTGATTTGATCACGTAGAGATACTCCTAGCATAGATCTCTCCATAGACCACTGAGCTTTATTATGAGGTCCATATTTAGCGACCAAGTTTCAGGGTCATACGAGTATGTTATCACTGGCAACACGCACTCTTCGAAGACTTTTGTCATCAAGTTCAGACATTTAAAAGTATACTGCTAATTATTTGTATACTTTATTTAAGATGTATCAACAGTAAACATTTAACATTGATATAGAAATCAAATACATGCACCAATTATGGATGTACACAGCATTTGCAGGATAGATCAGTGTCGACTAATAATTGCATAATTAAAAAGAACATAAATTTCACTCATAAGCTGTTAATTGGATGGTAAAGAACAGCTAAAGATTTGCTATATTTAGCTAAAATCAGCTTAGAAAATAGATAGTTTCTTTATATATTAGAATTTATAATATATGTATGTTAATTTACGAAGTGGTATTTTTGCTTAAGCGAATTATCTCTGAAAATAAAGAGAAAAAAAGTATGGGACATTACATTATACAAAGTATTACACACTAGGTCATTTGTCCACAAAGTAACTTAATACGTGTATTATAAACGAAAGACATTTGGTAAATATGTACAGATTTGATTTTAAATAAATGCTAATACATACATTTACCGGACTCGAAGAACCAACAAATTGTTTTTTTAGAAAATGTCAGCCTCTCGGCGGGAATACAACCCGCGACCTACAGTGTTGAAGGCAGAGTCGCTTCAGCCTGCGCCAACGACCCAGTCACAACATCCTCCTGCCCTTATCCCACTCTAAGAGGAGTCATCACATGTTATAATCATGCTGTCACATGATTTGGCTGCCTTTTTACGACCGGCCGCTTGCCTGACGTCAAATTACTTACTTACTTAGTCGTCTTTTACGACACCTCGGTAAGAAATGAGGGTGGTCTATTCTACTCAGCCGAATACCACTCGGCGGATCGTCTTACCTTAGTCGTCTTTTACGACACCTCGGTAAGAAATGAGGGTGTTCTATTCTTTTTTTTTACAAAGAAAGGCTAGCGCCTAGCTGCGATCTCGCCTAATGGTAAGCAAAAGATGTAGCCTAAGGTGGACTGCGCTTGCCACTATAGTGCTTATTCACTCTTTTTTTGAAATTTTGTAGATCGTAAGAGTCCGGAAAGATAGATGCAGGGAGGGAATTCCACATTTTGGACGTGCGCATGAGAAATGTTGAGCCAAAGCCGGTTACCAAACGGCTAAATTAATATTTTATATATAAAATTAAAATTTGAAAATTTCAAGTAAGAATTTTTTTAGATCAAAATGTTAGTCCAAATGTATATTAATTATTTATAAGATACCTACTACGGGAAATTTCGAACGTCGCTTATAAAATATATCATCCTTTGATGAAACTACGATCAAGGTATTCAGAACACAGTGATATAGAAAGGTATTTTATCCCCTACTACTAACGCGACTCAGAAATATTTCATTTTCTATTCCGCACTCAAGCTGAAGTCGACTTCGTCTAGTCACACAATAGTAACAGTTTCAAAGTGCATACGTGTGAGAATTTCACAGCACGTCAAACGTTTTGCAGCCGCCGGATCTCACTTACCAAGCTTAATATGACTTCATTTACGTTGCTGTTTGTATGTCGGGCTGTACGCCAAAGCAGTTGGAGAATTGAGCGAATGTTGCCGCGGGGTAGTAATTTGTTGACTTTGTTATTACGTTTGCATTAAGAATATTGTTTACTTTTTCAATCGCATAAAGAACTTCGTAAACATAACGCCGTGTGGTATCCGGCGGAATAGAATAGTACCACCCTCTATTCTTACCGAGGTGTCGTAAAAGGCGACTTAGAAAAGTCGACCCGCTGTGTGGTATCCGGCTGAGTAGAATAGACCACCCTCATTTCTTACCGAGGTGTCGTAAAAGGCGACTAAGGTAAGTTGACCCACCGTGTGGTATCCGGTTAAGTAGAATAGACCACCCTCTTTCTTATCTCTGTCGTAAAATACGACAGAAGTAAGTTGACGTCAGGCAGGCGGCCGGTCGTAAAATACGTAGCCAAATCATTTGACAACATGTTTATAACCTGTTGTGCCGACCCCACTTAGAGTGGGATAAGGGAAGGAAGACGAAAGAACTTCGTAAACATAGTTTACGATAGAGATAAATCTAAATTTATACAATATTTTCGTTTATACAATAAACGAAAATACTAAAATTGGTACTGTATAATGTAATTTATTGTGATGGATTTTGAATAATTGAATTGAATAAATTATAAGTAATCTAATAGTGGGTCATGGCGTATAAATTGCCAGTGTTCAGCGGGATTGTAATCGTTGTAAAAAAGCGACACTCAAGATTCAAGATTTTTAAAGCTAGTAAAAAGCGGTATATATAGTGCATGCAGCACTTACCTTGAAGATTACTGATCACGCTTCATGCTTCAGGCTGTTCTTGCAGTAGGTTTAAAGCCCCATAGTACAAAGAATAAAAAGGAAGGAAAGCAGACAATTAAAATAGTAAAAAATATACGCGTGCGATTCAGCGAAGCTTTAGGAAGGAAAAGCGCTATCTGTGAGGCGCGCGATAACAACTTACCTGACAGCTAAAAATGAACATCTGAAATCAATCAGAACCCAAGACCTTAATTTAATATATATCACCACCTGTTTCTAAAGTATTAAGAAGGTAAACCCACAAGCGCAACCAGAGCGTTTGAATTTACTAAGTTTTCTAACAATAGTAAACTCAATTTTATAAATAAATCACTTACCCACTAACGCCAAAATAACAGTAAGTAGTGGCGCCGCTGGGAAAGATACTGTCACGTTGAATTCAAGCATCTGCAGCAGATCCACTAAAACAATGCAAATGCGAAACTTAAAAATCATTGTTTATGAAACATGTTTGCGAAAGTAAAAATTTCGTGTACGGTACAATTGTGCTTGAATTCAAATGAGCCTGTTGTGTTATGAAGGTAATGTTTATTCAAACTTTAAGGTACGGGAATTTAGTAACGTTACTTTAATATGGGTTACTTTGTAATTATAATATTTGTTTTAATTAAATAAAAATTAAAATAATAAAAAAAGGATATTTATATGCCGTGTGGTATCCGGCTGTGTAGAATAGACCAGCCTCATTTCTTGCCGATGTGTTGTAAAAGGCAACTAAGGCAATTTGAAACACCGTGTGGTATCCGGCTGAATAGAATAGATCACCATCATTTCTTACCGAGGTGTCGTAAAAGGCGACTAAGTAAGTAAGTAATTTGACGTCAGGCCAGCGGCCGGTCTTAAAATACGTAGCCAAATCATGTGACATGTTTATAACATATTGTGCATAGCCCACTTAGAGGGGGATAAGTGCAGGAGGATGGTGAAAATTTCATATTAATTTCGTCAATATAATACTAGAAATGAGGTTCGCATTTGATTAAGATGTGCTCTATAAATATAACCGTCTCATTCGCAACGGCTATTAGGTGTCCCATAATGTACCCACTCCCACTTTAACAAAATACAATTATCAAAATACTATATCACGGTTTTAATCTTTCCACGGGCGGAGACGCTTGCGATTGCTAGTGTTTTATAACAAGAAACTTTTTGTTTTGTAAGAAAATAAATTTAATATATTTTGTTGATATAAAATATGTGTTGGCAAGAAACCTTTTCAAAACTGCATCATTTATGTAAACAAAATCTAAACCTAGCGTTATGGCTGAGGCGAGCGCCGCGCAAGCCATTCCGCGAGAGCCCCTGTAGAAAGCGCGCGCGACACAGCGGCACGTTAACACGTTCAAACGCAGTGTCCATGAATTTTTCATGTGACACAAGAAGTAATGGAGTCGCCCGAGACATCGGATCATTCTTTACGAGCCGACAACGGAAACCTTTAGAAATATACGATTTATTCACTGCATCCGAAACCATAGCAACGTTGGCTGATAAGTTCGAGTACATATCTCAGATTAGACAGTCACTTTAAAACTCGTGGCAGCAAATATTAATAAATTCGATTGGCCAACATTTTATATTACAAAAATAAATGAGGGTAAAAATCTAGGAACTTATCGACTGTATCTGTATCTAGTACTGTATCTAGGAACTGATTGACTCGCTTGTAGTTTAGAGAGGAATAGATATAACAAGTCAAGTTAAAAGGCTTTTAAAAAGCTTTGAACAAAATTTCATGACCCTACTGTTAGCCGTTGAGGAGTTGCCTCGTCCAGAGCCAATCCTGGCAGCGTCAGGTCTTGCTTATCATAAAGATGCATTGTCAAATTTAAATTTTAGCTCAACCGAACACCGGGAAGTGTGTCAAATTTAACTTGCAAAGATTTCACATTCACATACATACATTGCAAATTGAATAAAATCTTTTAAAAAGCGGTGTAAATTATCAGAGAGCCCGTCTCCTGTTGAGACTCGAGCGACTATTAGATGCCTCGATATTTAGGTCTCACGCCAATCTGTATGATGTAGTGATGACGTATATTTTGCCGAAGCAAATAGATGCCGCCATTACTACATAATATTTTACCATAAAAACATTCGGAAACCAAACAGGACAAAAAACAATAAACGCCCTCGAGTTCAAACTTCTACATTACACATTATAAATGGCACTTTAATCGAACAGTGAAAGTCCTTGAGAATGAATAATAGTACGTCTAATATCCAGGCAAGCCTATGAACATAAGACTAACTGATATAGTAAAATTGACTTGCGCTGTTCTTTAATGGTAAAACATTTTGAGGCAACTAGTATTCTAATCTCTAGAGAATTCCAAAGATAAATGTAAAATGTCAATTCACATTAGAACTAAGGTCCAATCTTTATTTCTAAGAAGACGTCTTCACTTCAGAGGAACATTAAAATAAAGTACCAGAAAATTGTAGATCGACAAAAATACTCCAAAAAAGTCCGCTATTAAAATAAAATAAAATTTTATTTATTTCAGCCAAATAAGGGGCCATAAAAACAACATTACATTATATAAAAATAATATAATCAAATTAATTCTAAGACAGGACCGATTCGCCAGCATATGTACAATTGCGCAATGATTCTATAGCATGTCTTTATCTTTTACGGCTAACTCACAATAACTAATTTTATGTTTTTATTTCTATTTTTATCTCAAAATAAAATATAGGGATTTACGTGTGAATTACTTTGTGACATTCTGATTTCCACGCGGGCGATGCCGCAGGCGTAGCAACAGCTAGTATAATATAATAACTGAATAGAATATAAAGACAGCACTGTGGTACAATGAGCGCTGTATGCTATCCGCAAGACCCCCTAAGGGTGCGCGCTAGACTTAGCGACTGTTAACGCGATCACACTACGTCTATGAATTTTTCATGCTCCCACAGAAGTAATAGTGTCGTCCGAGATCCCAGATCATTCTTTACTAGCTGACAACGGTCGCCTTTAAAAACATACATTATATTTATTGCACTACCCTACAGAACAAATTAGCTTTTGTAACAGCAGCGATGCGCTTAGCTCAAATGCATTAATTATTTTACATACACCATATTCTATTTCTCGTGATCTGAATTGTGCTAGTATCAATTCTATTTTGTATTTCATATATTCGATTTTTGATATATGATATGAATGTGTTTTTTTGCGTTTACGTCCAAATAAAATAATAATAATCGGCGCCCGATTCTTCGTTTACGGGGCGAAACGATTGTTGAGATTGTGATGGTGAATGTGTGCAGTGCTTGTGTATTGGTGTGTAATTGATGGCGCGTAGTGCATGAGAAGAAGAAGAAGAATAACTTTATTGCACAAATAAAAATACAAAGTGAAAAGAAGAAGAAAAATAGATAATAGATACTGTTGAATGTGCAAAGGGCGGTCTTATCACACTGTTGTTGTCATGAGTTTTTACATCTGCATGTATCAGAACGAGAACGGATAACACTACATATAGCATTACATATATTTTCTTTTATCGCGGATTATAGGAAGATAATATTTTCATTCCTTTTTTAAACAGAAAAAACTCAAAAATAACCATCAGCGTATTAACTCCCATTATTCTGCCCCGTATTGTATCAAGAGCGTAACAAGATTTCAAAAGCTGCATGGGGCATTTTCGGCTAGCCAGTTTTTTGCAGCGCGTCTGTAATAAGATAAAGGTTTTATCGTCTTTTCGTTAGCATAGTTTGCGTATACTCCAAGTTCGACGAAGTACGATGTATGTTTGAGTGGGATAATCTCCAGTATATTGTCCGTATCGGACGTAAGCACTCCGTAAGCCACAACATCTTTTGACGTGAACTGAATAAGGACGTAATAAATAAAACAACCAGTTACCTATTCTACCACATACCTAAATCTATATCTATATTTATTATAAAACAAAGTCCCCAAAAGCTGTATGTCTGTATGTGATTTTTTCTAAATCTACTGAGCGGATTTTAAACAGTTTTTACTATAAGATAGTGCCATTTTCCTGAAGGTTTAGGTTAACAGTACATTAACATTCAATGTAAATTGCATTGATGATGTAGCGCGGATGTAAAAAACTCACATGCTGGAAGCGTAACGTACGTCATACGCCGCCGCGTAAACCAGCAGATTAAGTAATGTACTAGAGAATTGTAGATCTACAAAAAAGTCCGCGACAGCATATATCTATCTGTTATGGTTAACTCGCAATAAGTACTTTTATGTTCAAAATTTCAATTCGGGGAAAATTTAAGTGACACACTCTTACTTCCACACGGGCGAAGCCGCTGGCACAACTAGTTTTATAAAAAAAATAGTAGTTACCCAAATTTTTTCTATGCTGATATAAAAACAGGGGTTTACAGATTAGACCTACCATGCTGCACCAACGTACAAAAAATCTCTAGACACACAGATTTTAGTGGATTATCTACATCTGCATAGAATAACTATTTTTAATAACTTTACTTTTCCAAAATCAAAACAAACTGTTTCAAAAGTTCAAAAACTGAATTATAGAATTTGCGGATATAACCCTTAATGAATTCTGTCTATAATACAAAAGTAATGATGAAATTATTTGGCTATAATCCACGTTAATGATCACTCGTAGCCTATAATCTGCGTTATCAGTCGCGGATTATAGCAAAATAATTTCATTTTTACTTTTGACAAATAACTGAATCATCCGTTTGGAAATCAAAACGTAACACAGTTGTTTTCCCATATCTCAGATCGACTTATTCTTGTAACAAAAGTGGTCTCAATTTATTTCAATAATTCAAAAGCTTTATTAACTTCGATATCACAAAGTTTTTAACTAGACATACGAACTTCAATTCCATTTAAACTTCAGGCGGCGAATGTATAATGTCATTTTTCTATGAAAAATTAAGCTAGCATTCCACTTGTTTAAAATTAAAACTATATTATATTGCGACAATCGAGATTCAAAAGAGACTTTCGACGAGCTTTATATAGCGAGCTTTCTACTTGATTATGTGACGGTTTACTGAAGCGCAGTTTTAATTTTACATTTTTACATATTTAACATTATAAAATGCAATGAGAGTTTTATGATTGTGAAAGAGTAACAAGAAATATAACTATATTAATTATCATATAACTATATGAGTTTTGGAAATATAATATTCTGTGTAATTTTTAATTAATTATGAATATAAATATATTGGATGATGCGACTCCGCCGTGTGTTATCCGCCTGAGTAGAATAGACTACCCTTATTTCTTAACGAGGTGTCGCAAAAGGCGACTAAGTTGACCTGCCTAAACCTGGGCAAATCATGTACTCGTAACAACATGTTTAAAACATGTTATGACGACCACACTTACGAGTGTGATAAGGGCCGCAGAATAAGAATGAAGATTGGATGATGCGACTATGAGACATGACACTCATATTAGAAGAAAAAAAACTCCATTGAACAACTATAAAATACGACCAATATAATTAAGGAATTGAGAATAAGAAAATGTCCTGAAAACATAAGATCTCTCTGTAGAGCTGAAAATCGCAAATTGTTTTTCAATGAAAACTACGTAATACTTAAATGTAAATACATACATACAACTTTAGAAAATAAGTATTGGAACTCAGAATAAACCGATGAACCTCCAACCATTTTCCTATCATCAGATAATGCAGATTATGAGATTAGTAATCTTACTCCTAAAGCACAAAAATTATAAGGCAATTTACGTTAGGTGTCACAAATATGAGATAACATAATACTTGTAATGCAAAATAAATTTATAACATAAGCCAGATTCTGTTTAAATACCGGGAAAAATGCAACGGCGGCGGAGATCGCTCATCATTCATCATTTGAAATTAATTTTGCATCCCGGCTTTTCCGTTTCGTTCCACATTTTCTACGATTTACTGCTTTCCAGAGTCGTATGATAAAGCATCCGCAAATAAGCAAATATTAAAAGTAATACTCGCACAATATCTTAAGTTTCAAACGTTATTTTACATTTTATTCATTTGTTTTTTTAAGATTACCAGTACGCACTTTATTTTGAATACTAACAATTATTATAGAAAGTTTCTTACATAATCACTACATATTATAAAACAAAGTCGCGTTGTTTGTCCATATATCCCTATGTATGCATAAAACTTTAAAACTACGCAACAGATTTTGATGCGGTTTTTTTTAATAGATAGAGTGATTCCAGAGGAAGGTTTGTACGTATAATAACGTACGTAAGGAGTAGAGAAAAACTGTAATTTTTGAGGTGTCTGTAAATAATTAAAAAATTTTCCACTTACATTGCAAACGCAGGGTAAACCCTACGAGATTTATCAAAATGATGTACTAAGTATTTGTACACCTTCAAAAGGTCTACAGAAAAGTCCGAGATGGTATATGTCTATCTCTTATGGATTACCCACTATAGCATCTTTTGTCATTTACTTTTTACGAAAAATAATGCCTTATTTTTATCCTTATCCAATTAAGTACCTTAAATAAATAGTTGATTTAATATAGATCAATATGGCGTTTACAGCATGTAATTTAAGTGAACATTAAAATGCCGTGAGGACGCCGCGCTTCGCCCTATAACACTTCGACTTTAGCAGCTATGTCGCTCTTTCGAGAGTTTGTTTAAAGACATTCTGTAATTAATTGTAAAAATAAAATACATAGGGAAAATGTAAAAGTAAATAAGTAAAAATGTACTATATGAATTTAGAAGATTCCAAAGATTAAAAGATTAAATTAAATTAAAAGATTAAAGATTAAAATTCAAAAGAATTCCAAAGATAGCGAGAAATCTTCTTGGTATAGGGAGAGAAAATTGTTTTTCTCCAAATTTAACGCTTGCGGGCCACGGGCAGTAATGAATAAATCAAAACTACTGAATCGATTTTAATAATTTTTTTTACACTGACTGACATGGGATATATATTTTATACCCGTGCGAAGCAGGGGCAGGCCGCTAGTTTAGTATAAATCATAATTAAAGCTAGCAAAATTAAATTATTATATGCATGTTACTTAAAACTGCTACGAAAAAACTTCAAAACCTAGTAAATTTTGGGCACATCAGAAACATAAAAATGTAATAGTTACGATAATAACTTAATCGAAAAGGATGAATATAAGTTACGATTTTTGTGATTCGAGACTGTTCAATATATTTAAAAATAGAGTACCTAATTATGATCCCGGTAATTCAGATAACGTACTCGTAAGAAGCATCTTTGTTTTATATTATAATACATTAGTAAAACAGCTAGAAAAAGCACTAGATAATAGATAACCTGAACCTCAAAAAGAACACTTATGTTACTCAATATAAGTTTTAATTGTTTTATATTTCATCAGTTCTTAAAATAAAAATTTCTGTCTATTGTCATAGAATGATACTGTACCGACTTAAATTGAACATATTACTATCAATTTAGGGACAATTTACAATCTAAAAACATTCTATATTTATAAGCTTCTTAAAAGTCTTTATCTTGCATATTTGAGGGCTTCGAAAAGTATCAGTTTAAACAACAAAATGCCTTTTAGATAATGACCCTAAAACAGACAGGTGGCAGCCCTAAGTGATACTCGACGCTAAGAACAATAACGCGCAGGTAATTGGCATTAAAGGCAGCTGAACGATTGTTAGCGCAGTCAAGTGACTAGCGCCGCTCCTGGCCCTAATTAGCAAAATATACGAAGTAAGATGAAACCTCCCCTGTATAAGCTGATGTTTATTTTATTTGCGTCACAGAGTAAATTTATATAAAAATCCTACGGCTACAACGATTTTCATGAAATTCTACATGTTAAAAGCTATGGTAGCCCAGCGGTAGCACCGTGCGCCTCTTTCGAGGAGGTCTAGGGTTCAAACCCCGGGTAGGCACCAATGAGTTTTCTAGTAAAACTTATGTGTCTAATTGATAATTGCAATTTATCACACGCTTTTCGGTGAAGGAAAACATCGTGAGGAAACCTGCATATCTCTAGAGAATTCTGGGGATATGTGTAACCTACCAATCCGCATTGGAGCCGCGTGGTAGGTCTTAGATCCAATCCTTCTCTCCAAAAACGGAGAGAGGAGGCCTATGCCCAGCACTGGGATAATAACAGGCCGTTACTACTACTACTACATGTTAAAGGAATGGGGGGGGAATGATAAAAAAATGACTTTCATGCCTTTTTTCGAGATTTGAAAAAATGCTAAAATGTTGAATAGAATGTAAATGCTATTTGAGCTCAAATACAAAGCTGTGATAGCCCAATGGAAACGCGCGGACCAAAAAAGTTCAAAACTTTGGTTAGATTCCCACATGTCTCCCGGCCCTTTTTACACACACAATTAGATGCTTTAAAGAAAATTTTAATTACAAAAAATGGAGGTTCCAGTAGAATATGAAGATCTATCTAAAAAAAATTATGTTTGAGTTAATTTGCCTTTCTCAAATACGATATAAAAATAACAATTGAAGGGCAATTGAATCGAGTTGTTTAGAAAAATGAAAGCAGAAATACTTTATTGACTCTTCACCATTATTATCCGCTTATTTTCGTTGCGAATACCTCCCACTTTGAGTGCGATTACGCCCTTATTGGAAGCGAAATAATTGATCAAATTACATCACAAATCGCCTTAAAGGAACAAAAATACCCAAATTAGAGACTTAAATATTTTGAAGCGTTCATCTTCCATAAACATCTATTTACGAAAATAATAAATTTTTCGAGATATTACGCAATGAAATTTATTTATATCGTCGAAAATTATCCCTTGTTGAGTTTGATTGGCGCAGAATTTAATGTACGAAATTATTATAAATTTAGTTACTACCACACAAAAATATATTAATTGCTTACACTGTTATTAACAAATTTCATTCATAGTTAAATAAGCATTTCCTTAATAACATTACATGCTCAAAATATCTACTGTATATTTATAACAGGATGTATATTTAAAATTGTACCTAGATGACCGACCCTTGCTAGGTATTTTTTTACAAAATAAAAAAATAAACTTCAAAAAAAAACAAAAAAAAAAAAATTATGTAGTACGGGATCGATCCTAGGTATTTATACTCGAGACTTCCCATTCCCCGAATAAGCTACGCAGCTGACAGTGACAGTGTATGGCAAAAATAGTGTTTTATGTTCAATATAAATTTCAGTGTTTTTAATTCCCAAAAACAGGGATAAAACGATTTTTTTTTAAATAAAACCTAGCTAGATCGATTTTTCTCCTCCAAAAACCCTACATGCTGAATTTCAGGAAAATCGTTGGAGCCGTTTCAGAGATTCCGAAAATAAATATACATACATATAAACATACACGATTAACTCATTTAAACATTAAAGATATTTATTCTTTTTTTAGTCAAATCTTTAACGACTTGTTTTAAACAAGTCAAATTTTTACTCTTCCTTAGAAAAACTTTATTGGCGTACGTAATCCTTAAGGTCGCAGGTATAAAATCAAAATGGCGTTCGTGGTTTTTCTTAATTTCCCTAATTTTACAAACATTTTTCAAAAGTAATAATAAAATTATTTTGCTATAATCCGCGATGAAATTCGTTGCGGATTATAGCAAAATAATTTTATTATTACTTTTGTATTATGGATCTCCGCAAAGTAACGCCTAATTCTATAAATTAAACATTTTTCATTTGGGGCCAACTACATAGTTTTTCCTAGAACACTTATTTATTCAGAGCGTAATATAAAATGAATATACAGCTATGAGACTTAAACTTAAATGAGATTGCATATTCACAGTAAAGTAGCAACTAGCAATTTTCACATAGCCGTCGGCGCGTAAGGATCCGCGCGAGCAATTGGATAACTAGTACTCAGAACTACCTGTATTTGAATTCATACTTAAATTAATACAAATTGCAATGACGCCCTACATTAAATCATCATAATCTTCCTGCCCTTATCCCACTCTAAGTGGGGTCGACACAACATGTTATAAACATGCTGTCACATGATTTGGCTGCGTTTTTACGACCGGCCGCCTGCCTAACGTCGACTTACCTCAGTCGTATTTTACGACACCTCGGTAAGAAAGGGGTGGTCTATTCTACTTAACTGGATACCACACGGTGGGTCAACTTACCTTAGTCGCCTTTTACGACACCTCGGTAAGAAATGAGGTTGGTCTATTGTACTCAGCCGGATACCACACGGCGGGTCGACTTACCTTAGTCGCCTTTTACGACACCTCGGTAAGAAATGAGAGTGGTACTGTTCTATTCCGCCGGATACCACACGGCGTATACAATAAATATGCGATCGAATGTAAATAACATCTTCTTCTTATTTTTCTTTGTCAACCAATGGACGTCCACTACTGGACATAGGTCTCTTCGTGGGATCTCCATACCACACAATCTTGTGCCGCTTGGACCCTGCGGCTCCCCACGACCTTTTTGAGGTCGTCAGTCCATCTCGTGGGGGTCCACCGACACTGCGTTTTCCGGTGCGGGGTCGCCATTCCATCACCTTGAGACCCCAACGCCCATTGGTTCTACGCACTATGTGGCCCGTCCATCGTCACTTCAGCTTCGCGACACGCTGAGCTATGTCGGTAACTCTGGTTCTTCTACGGATCTCCTCATTTCTGATTTGATCACGTAGAGATACTCCGAGCATAGCTCGCTCCATCGCCCGCTGAGCGACTCTGAGCCTTCTTATGAGGCCTATAAATTACACCAATGGCAATAAAAAATATTTAAATTATGTTAGCATAAGTGGACCTCAAAAATGACGTCAAATCCCAGCGACCATAGTGTAAATGTAGTGCCCTTTATAGAATTAGGAGTTACTTTGCGGAGATCCATAATACAAAAGTAGTAAATAAAATAATTTCGAAAATTATTTTGTTATTCCTTTTCATTTTTATAAATTCAAATTCAACTGCTGGTTCGGAAAGCTGTTCCTACCGAGAAGAGCCAGCAAGAAACTCGGCGGTTGCTCTTTTAAAAATATAATTCTTAATACTATTTACATTAAGTCGTTACTGTCTTGTACAGGTTCAAAGAGAGCTATATCCACACATTCTTATCGTAATCTTCAAGAGTATAGTAGGCTTTCTGCATCAGCCTCTTTTTAACAGTGTTTTTAAACTGCTGTAATGGCAAAGCTGGAATTGATTGCGGAATTTTATTATAGAATCTTATACACAAAACCCATAAACGACTAACGTACTTTTGCAAGGCGCAAAGCAGGAGCCGCAAGCCGGTTATGTCGGTTCCTGCTTTGTATATTATATACATCACCTATCGTTTTATAATTCTTATTATTTTTATGTACATAAATTAAATTGCTTAAAATAAACTGTGAAGCAATGTAAGAATACCTGTTTCTTTAAACTTGTCTCGCAGGGAATCACGCGGACTTAAATTATACATGCCACGTATGGCTCTTTTTTGTAATACAAAAATTTTGCACTATAAATGCATTGTTTTTATATTTTTTATAAAATTAACGAGCAAGGCTCGGTCACCCAGGTAATTTAATTTATGTACGTTACTTAATAAGCCAGTTAATTAATACGTGCGGTTAATTATCAAGAAGAAGCCTGACTGGCGAAGATTTGTGATACTTTAATGAGTTACTCAATGTTTCTTACAGCAATTTTATTTGAGGATAATGATGGTACTTTTTGTTTAAAAAAACCCATCCTTTTCCTTAGGTAAAAGACAAAAAATACTTTTCCGATTTTAATACTTGTATCTTTACTTGTTAGAAACTTGATCTTGCTTGTTATTGTTTAATTTCATTAACGAGGGGACAGGCGACTGCCGTGCGGGCGTTGGTAAGATGTTTTTTTTCTATCCATTAGCGAAAATGAAAGTAAAGGATATTGTTTTAGCAGGAAAAACATTAACTCTACCTTTGATAGAGGGCACGAACAAATATGAACACAAATAATGTATAATAAAAATACTGTTAAAATGTATTTTAGTTACTAATATAAATATTGTTTGAAGACAATTTAGCGGGTATCTACATGTCGAAAATACAAAAATAGTTTGGAACAAAGTAGGTTTAATAAATTAGTACCTGGGCAAGCCTTGCTCGGTAATTTTTTAAATGATGTAAAAAAAATTAAAAGAAAAATGAAAAAAAAAGGGCAGGTCGGGCTCGATCCTAGGTATTTTCACCTCTCTAGACCGCCCGTTCCCCAAATGAACTACCATGACTTTACGTTTGACAGCGAATAATTGTGATTGTATTCTAAGTAAATTTTAAAAAAAATTAGTGCCCGAAAACAGGGATAAAACGACATTTTTTTTAAATAAAACTTATCTAGATCGATTTTTCTCCCTCAAAAGCCCCTTACATGCTGAATTTCGGGAAAATCGTTGGAGCCATTTCCGAGATTCCGAATAAATATATGTGTATATACATACAAGATTAATTCATTTAAATATTGCAGATTTTCTATTTACTTTATCGCAGATTAAAGCTTAATAATTTATTACTTTTGTTTCACGGATCTGCGTAACGTCTAATTCTATAAACTAGTAACAAAGGTTTTACGTAGCGTATGAAGTATCTATATAAATCTTTTCTGTGATGTTTGTATAAGGAAAGGGTACAGCAAAAATACAATATAATCTTGCATACAATGCTTCATCGGATTATCTATTTGTGGAAGATCACACCGAGCGCTGCAAAGGTGGGATTATATTGAGACCTCTGTAGCTGTTCCTTCTCAATACACAGAAATATACGCGAACATAGTGCAATACAACAATATAGAATAATGTTATTACAGTGGCGGTTGTATATCACAATAGGATTTCGATTTAAGTAGCGCAAAATATATGACACTAGCAATCGCCCGCGGCTCCACCCGCGTGGAAAGATTAAAACCGTAATATAGTATTTTGATTACCATAAAAATGGTTAAAGTGGGTTAACCTTAAAAGCTAGACGTATGCTGTCGCGGACTTCAATTTAGAACTTTCGAGAGTAACAATTTTGTAATACTTGTTTTTTTTAATAACGTTCACCGTTTATTTAGCGCACGCAAGAAAGGCTTTAAATTTTGTCATTTTTGTAATATTTTTTAATGCTGCTCCTTTCCTATTCATCTTAGCGTGATGTTATATATTAATATAGATGAAAAAATCTATTGGACATGAAGTAATAAGAGGAAAAGATATAATCAGATGATATATAATATTTTTATTTCATAATTATTTGGCGGGTATTTTGTAAGCTTCTTTTTTCTTTTTTTAATTATGATATATCCACCGCCCGTAAAAAATGTAATGAACAAATTGAACCCGCGACTTTATGCACGTCAAGTTGAACTTTAAAGTACTGTTAATTATGCATTATATTCTTTTTCCTGATCCCAAAATATGGGAATATATTATATATATTACACCGGCTTATAAGCTTTATTTGAACTAAATTTCATCAATATTGCTACAGCGGACAAGCCGTGAAATTGTATGAAACAGACAGACACTTTCATACTTTTACATAAATTATTATTACTTTATTATTACGACAAAAATATATGTCGTACTGTTCATAGGAATACTTTTCCTCTTGTCAAAAAAATACAAAAACATGTACACAATATATGTTTGAAATAGAAAAAAAATATCAGAAAAAATCACGACAATAAAATGGTTATTTTATTCCCAAAACGACGTGATAAGAGAATTTTCTAGTCCTTTACCTTAAGAAGGTGTATTTTTCAATAGCCTCAGCCCGGATGAGTTGTCATAGCGACCAACTGGATCCCATTGAACAAATTTACCCTCATCCGATATTGTGAGATTGAATAGTTTATTCACTAAACTCGAGAGCTTCTTACAGATAAATATAATCTTTACAAGTTTAAATATATCCTCTTTAAATAGAAAGATTGTGAAATTCATCGTATTTATTACATCATCATCCTTCTGCCCTTATCCCACTCTAAATGGGGTCGGCACAACATTTCATAAACATATTGTTATATGATTTGGCTGCGTATTTTATGACCGGCCGCCTGGCTGACGTCAACTTGCCTTAGTCGTATTTTCGACACCGGTAAAAAAGAGGGTGGTCTATTCTACTCAGCCGGATACCACCGCGCGGCCCCGCGCGGCGGGTCAACTAACCTTAGTCACCTTTTACGACACCTCTGTAAGGAATGAGAAATGAGTGTAGAATGGACCACCCTCATTTCTTTCCGAGGTGTCGTAAAATACGACTTAGGTAAGTTGACGTCAGGCAGGCGGCCGGTTGTAAAGTACGTAGCCAAATCTTGTTACAACATGTTGGTAATATGTTGTGCTAACCCAACTTAGAGTGGGATAAGGGCAGGAGGATGACGATCTATTTTACTTAGGTACTAGACTTTATATCTGTAGAACTCTAATAAAATTTCTTTCATATTAACTAAAGTAATCAACCATAACTAAATAAAAAAATACTATTTCCACTTAACAGCGAAGTACAAAAGTAAACCCGGCTTATAATAGACAGTAGCGTAAATGAAATTTTTCATCGCCGCAATGAAAAATTATATTAAGATTGAAAACAATCAAGAATCGAATCACTAAGCCAAGCGGCTAGGAACAAACAGGGAACGAAGCAAATTATCTGTAGCCGGCTAATTGTCGACGGATCAAAGCCGGGGGGAGGCTAGGTAAATCCAACCTGTTATATTTTATTTTTTTGAAACGGCTAAAGCGGGGTGGGACGCCCGCGGGCTGTATACGCAATTATTGTTATTACAAAGAGATTGCCGCTGAGCCGACTTAAGAATATTTTTCACAATATTCGCTCGAACGATACGTAATTGCGATGTTGCCGCGAGTTAAACTAACTAAAATGTATGCGATACGCCTACATTACATAAATAAATATGTAAATACAAATGTATGGAACAGTGGTATCCGTAGTATAAAATAGATCGCCCTCATTTCTTATCGAGATGTCGTTAACGTGACTGAGGTACCCACCGTGTGGTATTCGGCTGAGTTGAATAGACCACCCTCATTCCTTACCGAGGTGTCGTAAAAGGCGACTAAGGTAAGTTGACAGACCGTATGGTATCCGGTTGAGTAGTATAGGCCACCCTCTTTCTTATCGAGGTGTACTAAGGTAAGTTGACGTCAGGTACGGACGGTCGTAAAATACCTAGGCAAATGACGTGACAACATGTCTATAAAAGTTGTGCCGCCCCCACTTAGAGTGGGATAAGGGCAAGAGGATGATGGAATATATGGGACACTTAGACACACGGTCGTCGATCCCAAAGTAAATAAAATAACTAAATACTTGTGACAAAATTGTGTTTGTCAAAATTTAAACGTTTGTCGTGGAGCATATCCCCTGATGATGCTTCAGTTTCAGGGCGAAGCAATTGTAGTTTATGTAGTAGTGAGTGTGTGTGGTGCTTGTGTGGATTCTTGCTAGTGGCGGCGTTTTGTGATATTTATGATGACTTGTTCTGCATGTATAAGGTATGTAAACATTCCCTGCTTCATACTCTTAGCATTATATAGATTCTCATTCATAAAAATAAAAGGAAAATAATTATATTGTAACCTCTGTAATATGGAATTACGCCTAGTAATGCCTGCTCCTATTAATCTTTAAATTTTACCATCGAAATGCCACGATACTATCGACGCAACGGCTTTGATTTATCAAAAACTATATCAATAAGGTTCTATGAATCGCATTGTAAAAATTCTAAAGTTAATATAAGGTATTGAATATCAATTTTATATCTTATCTGTACATAAAGAACATCGAATACAACTATTAATAAAAACTCACTTTCCTTTCCTCAGGCTACTTTCAGTTTGTTATATTACATTTAATGCACTCACCGATGAACACAAATATTTGGTGATGAGCATACCGCAACAGCATCGATATTGAAACGGTCTGAAACAATAAAAATTTGTTCAATAATGCAATTTTTTTGTTACACAATATTTTACAACATCTATTGCCCTCAAATCAAAATAATCTTTATTCAATTAAGCTCTTACAAGCACTTTTAAATCGTCAAGGATCAATATGATTAATGAAGCTACAACTGGTTCGGAATGGTGCTCTTACCGAGAAGAACCAGAAAGAAACTCTGCGGTCAATCTTTTAAACATTTTCAATTTTACATAATTAAAGCGCAGTCCTGTATGAAGCTGAAAATATTTTCAAATCCAGGTTTTACTTTAATCCTCGCACTTACTATCCGCACGTGTATCCGACAAAAATATCACACATTATTTTTGATAAAATCTGCAAAATCCAGATACTATACTAGTATCAAAAAGTCGCTGCCCGCGGGGTAATATTATGCGTTTGCGTTCTCTGTCGCACCTACGGACCTTATGGCAGGTTTAGTAACGCACCACTCATGTGTCGATGTTTTCTTGGATCTCTAAATTTGTTTTTAAAGTTTTTTGTTTAATTGTTTCAACGCGCTAATCTCAGAAACTACTGGACCGATTCGAAAATTCTTTGAATGTAACATAGTCCATTTATCGAGGAAGGCTATGGACTATATAACATCACGCTAAGATAAATAGGAGACGAACAGCAATAAAAAATATTGCGAAAACGATAAAATTTAAAGCTTTCCTTGCGTGCGTTATGTAAACGGTGAAAGTTATTTAAAAATCTCTTATAATTAACTCACGATAACTACTTTTATGTTTAAAATTTCAATTCGGGGAAAAATTGTAAGACACTGAGTTCCATGCGGGCGAAGCTATAGCACAGCTAATTTAATATAAAAATGATTTTGAGAGGGATTAATGCAAAAACATTTCATATACTAGAGGGCATGTCAATCTTGTCCATGCCCAGACTATTTAATTTATGAGAATTAAACTACTTTTGTACGTAGTTACATGAAGAATGTTTATTTGAGTTAAAAATTTCACAAATATCTACGTTTCTAAGACTTATTATTACAGTATGGATATTTTTATAATTTGATTCCAAATCTCAGCGACATATCTTCTGGGCTACATGGGCTATTATTGCAAAGCAATGCATGCAGTTCAGCGAACATCTGTGACTGCAGAGATATGATGGGATGTGCAGAAGAATTTCCTATTTTATTTTTATTATAATTATTTTATTTTATTTTAATTTTTAATTTTTTTATTTCATTCAATTTCATTTTCTTTCTTTGTGTTATAGTTCAAATTAAGTATTCTTTTTTTTGTGATGTATTGTGTTTAATTAGTGTAAGTGGACCATGTCCGTTCTAATTAAATAAATAATAAATAAAAATAAAACATCTTCGTATAGACCATTCTGGGTAGTTTAAAATAAACCTTAATAAAGCGATTTAGATAAACAATAAAATATACATTCAAATAAATTAATCTTATACTTTAATTAAAACGGGGAGTCAGGTTTTACGGTTTTATAATTTGATTACAAATGAAAATAGAATTAAAATAAGAAAATTATTACCTGAGGCATCTAATTATAAGAAATATTTCATATTTTTCATTGTTCATGATCTGAAGGAAATTAAATTAATTTAAGCTATCATACATAAGGTTTTAAATTGTATGAAAATAATTACGCTTTTGCATTAGACAATTTCAATAGCGAAACGAAAATTGGTTTATTACCTGGCTTAAAAAAAATGAAACAGTGGCAATCTCCCATTTGACGATGATATGAAGAAGGTTTTAAAGCCACTCGGTTCACCTTAGTGAATTGAGAGCCTAATGTATTCCATTTAATAAATTGGAGTACTATTTAGTTTTTGCCTTAAAATTTACTTATCAAATTAATCTTCGAAGCCTACGGCTGTTTCCTATGTATTTTCACTTACTTTACTTGTCTCTGCTGGACAAGAGACTATACCGTAGAAAATATAAATTTTGTTCCATACGACATCAAACCCGGAACCTCTACTAATAAGACTGCGTTGCAGAGGTCTTATTTCAAAATATGCCTCGTGGACATGTGGCAGCCCTATACATACGTAACGTACGCTGAAGCCGATCGCACTCTCACTTAAATGGATTCAATCTGCACTAAGCGTTTCATTAATGAAGTTCAATCGCGGGAAAGCCGCGCGGGGAGCAAATGATGTGGCGAAAAGATTGATAGGCGGCGTTAAGATGCCCCTGCTAAATATATCGGATACATTCCGGATTCGGTCGCCTGAAACTATTCTTTGTGTTTATTGTACGTATTTTTAGACTTCAGTGTGTTTATTGGGACATCTAGTGCCCTTACCCGCCTCTAAGTGTGGTCGGCACATGTTACAAACATATTCACATGATTTGGCTAAGAATTTTACGACCGGCCTGCCTGACGTGATCTTACCTTCGTCGCATTTTACGACACCTTGGTAAGAAAGAGGGTGGTATTTTCTACTCAACCGGATAGCACAAGGATAGCGGATAGTCAACTAACCTTAGTCGCCTTTTACGTCACATCGGTAACAATGTGGGTGGTCTGTTCTACTCAGCACGAAACCAAACGGCGGGTCAACTTACCCTAGTCGCCTTTTACGACACCTCGGTAAGAAATTGGAGTGTTATATCCTACTCAGCCGGATACCACACTGCGGGTCGACTTACCTTAGACGCCTTTTACGACATCTCGGTAAAAGATGAGGATAGTCTATTCTACTCAGCCGGATACCACACGGCATATTTTAATTTGTATAATATTATAACAAATATATTTTTACGATACACTGCTACGTTACCACTTGATTTTGGCATTTGACATGGCTGGGCTATCACAGCTTTTACTAAAATTACTCTTTAGAAAATTTGTATAGAATTGCTTCGATGTTATTCCTTGAGTTATTGACATATCAGACGACATTAGTAGCTTGCTTTTTCTTATCTATAGATATAATAAAACAAAGTCTCTAAAGGCAGTCTGTCTGTAAGTTGTTCTCGGGCAGGCGGCCGGTCGTAGAATATGTAGCTAAATCATCTGACATTTTTATATCATGTTGTGCCGTCCTCACTTCTTCTTCTTCTTCTTTATCAACCGATGGACGTCCACTGCTGGACATAGGTCTCTTCATGGGATCTCCACCATACACGATCTTGTGCTGCTTGGACCCAGCGGCTTCCCGCGACCTTTTTGAGATCCCACTTAGAGTGGGATAAGGGCAAGAGAATGATGAGTAGGAATTTAACTTTATCTATAGCTACATCACAGCCATGACAGTCGAATGTTGAGTGCTCGTGACGCTTATCAACATTTCGCATATCCAAACTGTAGTCAATCAGCACTAAAAATCGTAAAAGAATGAAAATTAATTTTCAATAGTAGTAGTCGACGTCAATCTGTTCAAAAAGAATATTCTAGTAGCTTGTAAACTTTCCGTTATTGACAACATACTAGGGATGAAACTTGGGTGGAATATAAAATTAGATTCAATTCCGATAAAAAATTATCCATTATTAGTATCAAAGCTCAACCATGTAGTTCTAAACACGATACCAAAAACTGAGTAACAAGAAGCGATACAGTGATTGATGGACCAGGCTGGGGCGTTTCTGCCATATATTAACGGCGGTTCCTTTTAATATTAGAGGGCGATCGATGCTTCAGTTTACGGCTGCTGTAAAAACAACGGCTTGTGGCCGTGTTTGTTACAGACCATTGCGTCCTGTAGCATAGGTACGCTTAAATGCGTCTCTATATTTTTTTATTCTATAGTCTGTTACTCACGTTAGCCGTGTGGTATCAGGCTAAGTAGAATAAACCTCATTTCTAACCAAGGTGTCGTAAAAGGCGATCGCCGTGTGGTATCCGGCTGAATAGAATAGTACCACGCTCATTTCTTACCGAGGTGTCGTAATAGGCGACTAAGGTAAGTTCACCCGCCGTGTGGTATCCGGCTGAGTAGAATAGACCAACCTCATTTCTTACCGAGGTGTCGTAAAAGGCGACTAAGGTAAGTTGACCCACCGTGTGGTATCTGGTTTAGTAGAATAGACCGCCCTCTTTCTTACCGAGGTGTCGTAAAATACGACAGAGGTAAGTTGACGTCAGGCAGGTAGCCGGTCGTAAAAACGCAGCCAAATCATGTGACAGCATGTTTAGAACATGTTGTGCCGACCCCATTTAGAGTGGGATAAGGGCAGGAAAATGATGTGTCGTAAAAGGCGACTAAGGTAAGTTGAACCGCTGTTATATCGGACGCCTAGCTTACTGGTCCCCGATTTTATTTATTAAGTTACCCCCCCCCCCGCGCGGTCGGTGCATATGGTGCTCTCGATGTATCAGTTAGCAGAGGGGAACTTCTCTTTTGAGAGGTCCCTACCCGGTGGAGGTGTCTCTAGGATCAGAGCGGCTGTCGGCGGGGATGGGGGCAATGTGTACAACGGTACCTTGTCCTTGCCATTAGCAGCGTGGTGGAGCACATAGGTCGTTCTAGTTTATGCGAGTCCGACATAACCGCCGCCTGTCCCTATCGGGCGGCGGTACCCATAAGGGGTATTTTCTGTATAAAAAAAGTTAACACGCCGTGTGGTATCCGGCTGAGTAGAATAGACCCCCATTTCTCACCGAGGTGTCGTAAAAGGCGACTTGGATAAGTTGACGTCAGAACAGCAGTCAGTCATAAAATACGTAGCCAAATCACGTGGCATGTTCGTAACATGTTGTGTCGACCTCATTTAAAGCGGGATAAGTACAGGTAAATGATGATAATTTTCGTATATAAAAATATAAAGAATTATAAAACGATAGGTGATGTGTATAATAGACCCTGTACAAGACAGTAATGACTAAATGTAATTTATCATTTTTCATAAGATTCATAAGAATTATATTTTTAAAAGAGCAACCGCCGATATTCTTGCTGGGTCTTCTCGGTAGGAACAGCTTTCCGTACCAGGAGTAGACGATTTGACGATTCAAAAGCACTTGTTTACAAGTTTATTTGAATAAAGAATTTTTTTGAATTTGAATTTGATGATTATGATTCAAAACTGAAGTTACATATTATACGCAGTTACAATAATTCTTTCTAAATAGATTCGCAATGTCCGTCAGTCGGTGAGCGATCGCCAGCAATCAATTGCGTTTCGGCCGGCATTCCACAATTTACTTTGTGCTATGACAGGCATGAAACCAATATATTGATATGGTCGCCAATATGCAAGCCGCTCGACAATTGATTAATACAATTTCGTTGTACAATGACATTTGCAATATAAGATTAGTATACGCCTCTAATAGATCTGCCAATAGATGAGACTTGGAGTAGAAAAAATAGATTAATAAATAATCGATTTTTTCCCTTTTAACAATAATCGATTTTATAAAATCGTTTTTTTGAAAATCGATTATCGTAATTCGTATAATAGTTTTTTTCTGATTATTTAAAAAGTTGCCGTTTTTAATATTGATAATTAATTGGAATAAAGGCTAGGTAAACTACCAATAAATAATACAGATGCGTTGTTTTTGAAACTTAAATTTTTAGTTTGGCTATATTGGTTTCATCCAACAATCCCTATCTATTCTTAAAAACAAGAAAAAAAGAGTAAAAAATAGTACACTCTACATTTAGCATTACATAAATTTTCTTTTATAGCAAAATAATATTTTCATTAGTTTTGTCTTATTATAATTGATAAATTTTATAAAATAATCTAGGAAATTTCAATCTTAGTGAAATATGTAGCAATTAATTTAGTAGATTGCACAAAAACAAATACTATGTACGGTAACAAAGTTTCTTTATACATTTTTCTAACAGACTAGGCGGTTCTAAAAGGAGTTTTGTTAAACACATATAAGACGTTCGACGCTGTATAAAGGTGGAATTTGGAACCGTAATAAACTTTGAAAGGGCTGTAAAAGTGCAATAACTGTAACTTGGGGGAGAGAGTCCTGATTTTAGTGGCGAGCGAGGGGCCGCGCCTCACTTTAACTATTAATTGATCTATACCGCCACTGGATATATTATATCTTACGGCATCAAAATATCGTACCAAAACTATATTTTGAACCACTGATAATGAATGTTCGATGATGAAAAAAATGATAAAATGACGATTTTCAGTGACGGTATAGATCTATTAGAGTTTATTAAATCATAACTATATTTTGAATAAAGTGACCAAATTTTTCGATTTTGGTGGGACAGTCCCGCTTTTACTTTTTTCCCGCTTTTTTTTCGGCAATTTTTATAATGTCCCGCTTTTTAGAAAATATATGCATTTCTTTTTATAAGAGTAAGGAAATAAAAATTAAAAAAAATTACTTCTGACATTCGATTAATTCGATAAAAAATCATGATGGTTCAAATAGGTAATTATTTATTACAAATATTTTTATAGCCACCAATAATTAATAATAAATATAAATTTTTTACAAGTACATAAATGTATACAATAAAATATATTTAACTAAATTGTAATGCTCATTTCATCACTTTTGACCCGCTTTATCCCAATGAAAATGAGGTCATTATAATTTTGATACGCGATAAAATCATGTTAGTCAAACGGTAAGACTACTAGGTGAACACGGGTTCAATTGCGGGCACGTACTTTTAAAATTTCTTTGAATAGACAAACTGCATCGTAGCTATTGTAGTAGTGAATGTGTGTCATGCTGGATTGTCTTGTGGATGTCTGGATTGTTGCTGGTGGCGGTGTTTTGTAATACGTATGGTAACTTGCCCTGCATGTATAAGGTACGAGTATGCCATCATTGCCTGCATATAGTATTCATATAGTTTTACATAGATTCTCCTAATAAACGCTAATCCGCGTGTGTTAGCAAAATCATTATATTGTCCCTTCTATATATAAGCTCATTTAAAAATTAAAGAGATTAACACATTAAGCACTAAGTATAAATTAGACACCGCAGACACTTTTTGCTAACGAAACTTGGAAAGGTAGATTTTAAATTTTCGCGATTCATGTTCACGTGGTCAGTTCGTGACCACGGTGGATGCAACTCTGCCGAAACGTCGAACCTTGTATAAAGGTAATTGGATTATAACTCGATGTGACCCGGGTGTTTATATAATAATTAGAAACTTGGAAATCCCAGTTATGGAAAACTCCTTGAATCAGAGATTAGGATGTCGATCCCATTTATAAAATACATGTACGTAAATTGAGTTCTAGTACCAATGTTGTTGTATAATAAGGCAATTTATTGATATGATACAGCCCGTCTGGTTTATTTTGTCTAGTTTCGTAGCTTTATGTCTTATTATAATCCTTGGGATTAAGCGGCTTATATTAAGACTGCTTAGTCTGCGAATGCTAATATTCGCGCAATTTAAGTATAATTTTAGAAAAACCTTGCATCTGAATTCTGAAATTCAAGAAGATTGACTTTTTAACAGTGACATCACAATAAATTCACGGCATTATACTGTGTAATAAAAATATTCATCTATTAAGAGAAATTGTGATAAAAATTATCGTATTTTATGAGAAAACTTATCTTACTTGTTATTTCTATAACAATGGATTTTAAATTTGATTTCACATATTACCATAATATTTTTTAAGAATTTTTTTTTTTTTAATTTTGTCAATAATGATGTATAAAAGTTCGCTAACTATTTATATTAACGTGTTAATAATAATGATTATTTTACAGCTTATAGTTAGTATTTCAACACTATAAGACAACAAAACTATGTGACGAAAGTTTTTTCTATCTTCTGTCGTAAATGTATTACAGACAATACTTGTAATAAATACAGCGCCATCTTTACTTGAGTAGAGGAACTAAAAGGATTTATAAATACATATATAGTCTCGTGCGTGCGCGCTCAGCGAACGGACGCGTATTATTTATGTGAACGTTATCGCTGCGCGTATCGTGTGAGACGCAAAGTTCGCCAGTTTCGGTTAACGCCCCTGCACCCCTGCCCCCGGCGACAGTTGTACTCGCCGCGACCCGTGTCGTGGCTTGAGGAAGCGGTCGGCAGCGCATCGCGTGCACCTGCTTCGCCGAAGCTGTCCGGACACAGCGATCTACACCGCCTTTCATTGGAAAAGGTGATTGTAGACGTGCCCTCTGTGACACCGCCGTCCTTCCTTTCCACGCGTGTGTGGTTTCCGTTCCCGCTCGCGGGCGCTTAGCTGGGCCTCCCCTAGGGGTCTCACCCGGCTGGGTTACACGCGCCGAGGGAGTGCGGAGCCATACTCGCAAAGAAGTAGGCACTGTACAGCACACGATAATCGTGTACCATGTCCGGAAGGGGGGAGCCCCCCCCTAAGGACCAACGTATCAGGGGGGAGCGTCCCGCTTTCCCAAATGCCGGCGTAAGGCGCGAGTTGCGGGACAACATTGTCCCGTTCGCGCCCACAGTACCACCACCGGCACCACCAGCACCCCGACCCCGCTTCCGGCCGATAACCGGCGAGCGACAGTCGTCGGATTCCGCCGCTTCTCCAATCACGGCCGGTGTATCTGAGTATACATCGAGCGTTGATGCCTCGAAGCGACCGCGCGCCGACGACTCATCACCAGAGTCGCAGGAGGGTGAAGACAAACGTCCGAAGACGGACACATCACCGACGCCCTCACCACCACCACCACCATCTGTGGAACTTGCGGGTTTGAAAACCTACACCCGCCAACCAAAATCATTGCTACCTCCGCCAGAAGAGGTCACAGGACGGCAGTCAGACGCTGCTAGTGCGACGCGGGAGTCCGACAGCTGGCCTCGTGATTCCACGAGCTACGCTGGTCTGGCCTCGCTGTCGCCAATGGAGACCTGCCGCCCCCCCTCACCCCAGGCCGGCCCGTCCGGCTATGCCGCAGCTGCTGCCGCTCCGCCGTCGCCTCGAGCGCTCGAACAGCGCCAGGCAGAACAACAGCGTCAAGCTCCAGGAACAGGACCGAAGACGGCGAGGACTGAATACCCGCCGATAACCGTGGAGTGCTTCCCCAACTGGACGAGGCACTTCAGTGTCATTAGGGGGAAGCTCGGCCACGCACCCAACGCTCGACCGATGGGGAAGGGGGTGCGCTTCCTCCCGAAGTCGGCGGAGGAGTTTAGAATCCTCCAACGCTACCTGATAGACGCCGCCGAGCAGGACCCCACCATAGCGTGGTTCTGCTACAGCCCGGCGTCCACCCTGCCGACCAAGGTAGCCATCAGGGGGCTGCCACAAGATACCCCGCCGGAAGAAGTCGTCGCGGCGCTGCGCACCCTCGGGTACCCGGCGAACCGAGCGAGAGCCATCCCGGCGGTCAGAGGGCGGCACGGCTGCACGTTCTTCGTGGAGCTAGAGCACCTGACACACGAAGAACTCGGTCACCTATACCGCGAGACCGAGTTGCTCTCGATGCCCGGCCTCATCATTGAAGCCTGGAAGGGGGGGCGTGGGCCACCGCAGTGTCACCGCTGCCAGCAGTTCGGCCACGCATCCGCCAACTGCCACCGGCCTCCAAAATGTGTCCGCTGCGCAGGCGGGCACATCAGCCAGGATTGCGACAGGGCCCCCGAAGAGGCCCCCAAGTGCGCCAACTGTGGGAGGGCGCACGTGGCGCGAGACCGAAAGTGCCCTGTCTTTCGGAGAGAGGCGCGAAAACGCGGCATTGACATCGCGCCGCCGCGTCCGAACGAGCCGGTGAAGAAGAGGGCAGGGGGGAGAGGGCAAGGTCCCCCCCCAACCGCTACACCCGCCGTCCCGATAACCGTCGCCGCCGTCAAATCAACCGCCGTACCCGCCGCACGTCCCGCACTCACTGTACGTGCCGCCTCAGCCCCCACCGCACCCCGTACCGCCCATCCAACGACCGTCGTTCTTACGGCCGGGACGGGTGCGCCGCCAACGACATTACAGCCGCCGGCGAACGTCCCGACAGCCAGGGGGGAACCACTGGCCGGGAAAAGCAAGAAGAGAAACCGACGTAGGCGCAGGCAGCCGAGGCCCGCTAACGTCGAGCCCGCCGCCGCGTCCACACCGCATCCCCGGCCGCCATCAGAAACAGCAATGGCGCCTCAACCACCAATTGCCGAGGCGCCGAGAAGCCGCGGCCACCAAGTAGCTATGCGAGAGGCGGAGCCACAAGCGCCGCAATACCCATCGTACCCCCCGCCACCCCCCACACAGGACTCGGGCATAAACAACATTGTCCGGGTCCTGATTGAGGCGCTTATGGCGGCGCTTACGACCTATCTGGCCACCAGGGACGTCGTCGGCGCTATCACGGCGGCTATCACCCAATTCGGACGGTCTTATCAATGACCCTCCGAATTTTATACTGGAATCCAGGCGGCATAAGAGGTCATGTCCGTGAGCTAAGTCTACTCGCCCAGTCGCAGGACGTCCACGTTATCCTCCTGGGCGAAACCAAACTTACGGACAGCGTCGAGCTCCGCGTGCCCAACTACTTCGTGTATCGCCGCGACGAAGTCTCTCCCCGGGGCCACCCGTACAGAGGTACGGCCGCCCTGGTGCGGAGGGACATCATACACGAGGAGTTGGAGCACACCCCATTCACCAGCACTCGCACACAGGGAGTGCGAGTCAGCGTGGGGAATGAAGAGCTCCGCATTTATGCCGCCTACAAACCACCCGGACTGACCTTTTGCAACACTGATGTCGGGACCATCTTCGCACAGCAGGGACCCGCAGTGATCGTGGGCGATCTCAACGCGAAACATCACGCGTGGGGATCGCGAATCATCACTGCGGTCGGGAGGCACCTGCACGAAGATAGCGTGAGGAGCGGGTACGGTGTGGTGGGGCCGGGAGCGCCGACCCACATACCCACTGACCCCCGCGCCCAGCCGGACGTCCTAGACATAGTGTTGCACCACGGACTCGACCACCCATTTGATGTTGAGGTCCTCTACGATCTCGACACTCAACACCTACCGGTTCTGGTCACCCTTGCCACCCAGGGAGGCTTCCTAGTGCCCCGCCCGCCGCGGACGCGGACGAACTGGGAGCGCTACACCGCCGAGCTTGCCGGGCTTGAGCTAGCAGGCCCGATTACCACCCCTTCGGAAGTCGACGATGCTGCTGCGCTCGTCACGGAGGCGATCATTGCCGCCAAAGCAGCAGCCACCACCACCACGTCGACTTCATCGGACACCAACCGAAGGAAGGACCTGCCGAGCTCGCTCCGCTGCATGCTCAGACGGAAGCGTACCCTGCGCCGCCTATGGGCCCGCACTCGTTGCCCCAGGGTGAAAGCCGACCTGAACCGGCTTGCAGAGAAGATCACGCGTGCCATAGTCGCTCTCGACGAGGCACGGTGGGAGTATACCGTCGATCGAGCGACGGAACATGACACAGCGCTGTACTCTCTCTGCAAGCAACTTACCGGACGTGACACCCCCGTTTACCCCTTGCTCGATGCATCGGGTAAACGCACCTATGCCGCCAAAGATCGTGCTGAGATCCTGGCGGCTCACCTGGAGAAGACCTTCACGCCCAACGCCCCCAACACCTCCAACCTCCACGTCATCCGTCATCACGCGGCGGTCCAGGACAAACTGGAGAGGTTCCTGTCGGCCCCTACACCGCCGCTCCGGGGAGAGGACTTTATCTCCCTGTCAGAGCTGCGGTCGGTCGCTGCTCGCCTTGATAAGCGAAAAGCGCCAGGACCCGACGGAATCACCAACGCCGCGCTGATGCTGCTGCCTCGAACGGGTCTCGTAGCGCTCACGAGCCTGTTCAACGGAGTACTCCGCACCGGTCACTTCCCAGAGGCGTGGAAGACCGGGAAGATCATCGTTCTTCCCAAGCCGGGGAAGGACCGCCGCCTGCCTGGAAGCTACCGGCCGATCACCCTGCTCTCGCATATAGCCAAGCTGTTCGAGCGTCTGCTGCTGCGTCGAGTCACGCCCCATCTGCCCCTGCGCGAGGAGCAGTATGGATTCCGCAGCGGCCACTCGACGACGCTCCAGCTGGCGAGGGTCATTAACCAGCTGACCAGTGAGCTGAACAACGGGTGTTACACCGTCGGGGTCTTCCTCGATATCGAGAAGGCCTTCGATCGTGTGTGGCACGCCGGGCTCCTGGCCAAGATCCTGGATACCACCATGCCGCCTGCTTATGTGCGAGTGCTGGCGTCATTCCTCAGCGGCCGTAGCTTTTACGTGGCAGTGGATGGTGCCGAATCCCAACCACGCACTATCCAAGCCGGAGTACCCCAGGGCAGCTGTATATCGCCGCGCTTATACGCGGCGTATACGGATGACATCCCCACCCTGCGCCACCATCTGCGGGAAGGGGAGGAGGACGTGCTGTTGTCGCTATTCGCTGACGACAGCGCGTATTTCGCGTCGTCCTACCACCAGATCGTCGCCACAAACCGCATGCAGCGTCTGCTGGACTTGTTGCCGGAATGGCTGGACAAGTGGAGGATGGCCGTCAATGTCGGGAAGACGGCCGCTCTGCTCACCAGCCGCTCCAGGCCGCTACGCCAACTCACTCTGCGAGGCCAGGACGTAGAGTGGAAGACCACAGTGAGGTTTTTGGGGTGTGAGTTGGACCGCAGCCTGCGCATGGTCCCCATGGTTAACCGTGCCGTGGGCCAAGCTGCTGCTGCCAGGTCCCAGCTCCACACGCTGTTCACATCCCATTTACCTGTCAACACCAAACTGCGAGTCTACGGTGCCTACGTCCGCTCGCGCTTGACGTACGCGGCACCCGCCTGGTACGCGCTATGTTCGGCGTACCAGAGGCGAAGGCTTCAAGTCCAGCAGAACCGCTGCCTGCGACTGATCGTAGGAGCCCCGAGGTATGTGCGGAACGACGTCGTGCACAGAGATACCAAGATGCCGACCGTGGAGGAGTTCGTTCGTCGCCTTGCGCGCCGACTGTTCGCGCGAGCGGACAACAGCGCGCACGTTCACCTGCACGGCATCGCGCCACTCCACGCACGACCACCCGAGGGACGTTCCCTGCCTCGCGAGCTCCTGCGATCACCGTCACCGCGGCCCGACGCGGACGACGACGGCGACGAAGAGGACGACGCGACGGGCGAGAGGGCGATACCACCGGACATGACACACCCACCCGATCAAGACACCACCGGACGAGACACCACCGAAACTGACTCCGAGGTCTGGGAACTACCATTCCCAGACCTCCCTACCGAACACTAAATCCCGTAGGTCACCTAGGTGACCTGGGCCTACGGCCCAAACACAGTCCAGGCCACAAAGCCTGCGAGGACCAGCCCGGGCAAAGAGGTTCGCCTCGAGGCCCGTACCCCGCCTACCCCTCAAGGGTATGCGAGAAGACCCCCCTGCTGACATATATGCTAAGCACAACATAGAACATTGATCATATCTTTCACAGAATGCGTGGAAACTTACCATTTCTCCTAGTAGTTATGCTATTCAATGCTAGATGGCGGAATTGAAACATTTTCAAATTTTAGTGCTAAGTGCGAGTTTTTTAACCGATTGCGTTAGCAAAACGCCAATTTGTACGGCGTTCGATAACTAGATGCCGCTCGGCACATCATGTCTTCCATTCATTCATTGTTTTCATTTTTCATTTTCTTCTATCATACGTCCCTGACTTTACCTCTTTATATTCATGTTTCACAAAATCCATCCATGTTTTATTCGACCTCCTTCTAATCTTTACACGAGTCCATCCACATTTATTTTTAACGCTCGTTTGACTACATGATGCCGTGTAGATTTCGGATGAGTAGAATAGACCGAGGTGTCGTAAATAGCGACTAAGGCAAAATGAACGCTATGACATCAACGTCAACGGTGCCCTGACGAGTAAATTGAGCCGAAACTATGCTCAAGGAGGGTTGATGTAAGGTCGCCGGTCGTAAAACACTTTGCCAAACACAAATACGACATGTACAAAGAAAAGTGAAACTTTGTCACTATAGAAAAAATTGACTGCCGTTTCTTGCTGGTTCTTCTCAATAAGATCAACATTCCAAACCAGTCGCTTCATTAATCATATTGCTAATCTAAATAAATATTAGTTCCTGGCTGGCAGTATCCCTAGAGTTGTCTAGAGATATGCAGGTTTTCTTGCGGTGTTTTCGTTCAGGGAAATGCGTATGTTAAATTGCAATTATCAAATAGACAAAAGAGTTTTATTAAAAAAAACTCAGTTATGCCTGCCTCAGGTTTGAACCCGCGATCTCTTAGAAAGAGTCTCACGTTCACAATTTGGATATATTTTAATATAACGAAGCGTAAATAAATATTTGACAAAGCTGTGGCTTTGACAAAGTATTATATCTATTATCTTGTTTTGAAGCCTCATATACCCAGTCGGAATAGATTCGTTTTTAAAAGGTTTTCTCCTTTGCGATATTTGTAACGTCCTTCGTCTTTCTTTTAATAGTGGATTTAGGGCCTGTATCACAAGTTACTGATAAAGTATCAGGTAGTTAACCGACAAATAAATTAAGTAGCAGATAAATGTCTTTAAAAAGTGAAAAATTTAAAAAAAACGCGGCCATTTTGAAATAACTATTTGCTATCCAGCAGATAAACAAAATAACAGCCACATGATCTACATGTTAAGTGATTGGGAACTTTAAGTGCTGAATAAGCCTATCAGAAACCTGAGAAACGCAAAATTTCGAATAAGCTAACTGACAGTTTCATGGTAACTTGTGAAACAGGCCCTTAGTGCATTTACAGTTTTATTTGTCATGGGCCATGACCGTCTCGAAAGAGAGAATTTATACAACTTGATTACTAATGTAAAAGATAGCAACATTTACAAAAATACTTACAAAGACCAGTATAATGAAGAAGGCCGCAATGTACGAACTTTTTTTATACACTATTTTCAAGTATTGTTTTAATTTAATATTTAATAAAAAAAACTGCCGAGTACGTAACGACCTAACTCGCCATCTCGTTCGCACCTACCCGTATATATACTTCCCGCTCTTTCTAAACGCAACCTTTTATGCTTGTCTGGCTGGGGTAGGAACTATCGAAAATGTCTGGCTAAAGGGGAAACATCATCATATTCTTATCCAAGTAATATATATTAAAATCAGCTTTTATACTATGACGTAAATAGAAGTCAAATTTCATGAACTTTAAGGGTGTCTGGCAGAGGGTTTCCACTATGCTAAGTGTCTCGCATTGACTGACGTGATTTCTAATATTATTCTAAAGGTAATATGAAAAGATCAAGCACATAGCAACAGTTACAAAATACTTACAAAGACCAGCATAATGAAGAAGGCTGCAATGTACGAACTCCGCGCTGTCAACATCGACACGAAGCGGTAGTGCTCGCCGGTTATCACATTTCTAAAACAATTATAATTATTATAGTAAACGGTATCGATATCTTTTTGAATTTAAACTATCGTGAGTGGTATTCATAATTAATGTATAGAAACCGGCTATACTCACGTGTTATTTTATCGGATGAGCCCGACTAGTTTCAAGCCCATACGGGGCGCTTCATGAGCTCTTTACGGATACGGTATCGATATCGATATTTGATATAGTATCGATAGTAGGTATATCGGTAAAAAAAGCACTTAATAAGTCTATGCACTGGCAAGTAAAAGTGATAGTAAATAGACAAAGTGATTGTTACATTTCAATAAATAATATTCACCTCATGTGGCGTGTGGTATCCGGCTGAGTAGAATAAACCGCCCTCATTTCTTACCGTACCGTAGTTGTCGCAAAAGGTGACTAAGATAAGTTCATGTAAATCAGGCGGCCAGTCGTAAATTACCTAGCCAAATCACATCATAACACGTTTAAAACATGTTGTGCCGAACCCACTTAGATTGGGATAAGGACAGAATAAAGAATATATTTCAATTTCATGATTACACATGAAAATCTTTTGTTTAATAAAAAAAAAGGTTCATTGCAAATTATTTTTTACTTAATATAGTTAAGTAAGTAGCAATAATTTAGTATGTATAACTATAAGAATGTAAGATTATATTAACTGCTGGTAAACCTAATAAAGAAAAAAAAATCGAAAAATTATGTTTAGAGATAAATGGGTTTAAATTTGGACTGACGACCTCAAAAAGGTCGCGGGGAGCCGCTGGATCCAAGCGGCACAAAATCGTGGATTGTGGCGATCCCTTAAGGAGACCTATGTTCAGCAGTGGACGTCCACCGGTTGAGAAAGAAGAAGAAGAAGGGTTTAAATTTTACTTAGAAAAATGCATAAGAAATGCTCAAACGGTCTAATTATTTAATTACGAATCCTGTCAGTATTGCTGTTGAAAATAATGTGTATATTTACACCTATTCCTATTCCAAAACAAGTTTTGTTTTGGAATAGGAAAAATGTTATAATTATAATGCTTAATAAGTTGTTTGGAATAGTATTGGCCTTATTGGATCGATTACTCTGTCCTATTATGTGGAAAATAACAATTGGGGTGAATGATTATGACAATTTTACGCCCCTTTTTAAATAACAAGTTCATAACAAAGTCTCTTTATTTACAAACCGCTCAGTAAAAAGTACTAGGCATAGTAACTTGGAGTGAAAAAATTGTAACTTAATCAATCATTCTCTTTTCAATATAAATCGATTTCTAAAAATGGATTAATCCGAATCGAAAAAATCGATTATATAATTCGCAATCGTTTTTTTTACTATTTAAGATGTTGTTTATTTCATATTAATAATTGATTAAAATTAAAGTTAAAGTGGACTAGTACCAATAAAAAATAACACAGATGCGCTGTTTGCGAAATTTCATTACGATGTGTAATTTGACTATATTGATTTAATCAAATGCATATTTTATCTTAAAAAACAAGAAAAAGGTAGTAATTAAAGAGTGTAATAAATATAATCGATTTTTTAAAAATTGATTTATAATGTTTATAAAATCGATTATAACAAAGCGATTATAACAATAAAATAAACGATTAATATAAAATAGTTTTTTTGCCATCCCTATTCAGAACATACGCTTGACAACGCTTGCAACTTCGCCCGCGTTGTAATCAGTATACTTAATTGAAATTTTGAACATAAAAGTAGTTATTGTGAGTTAACCATAAGAGATAAAGACATGTCTAGTACATTAATGTTGTCGCCATTGACTACCAAATTGTATTTTATACTAATATAGTCATGAATCAAGAGTATCGCACCCTTTTTGATTTAAAAGGTGGCAGCACTGTGCCGTTGTTGTTTCCGGTGGAGTCTTCCTATTGATAAAACCTTTCAGTGACAGTCAGTCTTTGTTCGTCATTCAAGAGAAGAGCATCTTGGAACGGGAATTGTGGTATTCCTGTTATCCTTATCGTGTTATTGTATAGTGTGAGCGTTAACATTAATTTTGTGTAACTCTGTGGGGTTACTCGGCGCACGCAACTAAATTTTCCAGCAGGCGAGTTTTTTTTTGCAACTGCGTGACCTCTTTCACATAAGTTACAAAAAACCCTAATAGGTTATTAACCCAAACTATTGGGAAGTATTGCACTATCTTTTAGTAAAACTTTACACAAATCCGTTCGGTAGATTTTAAGAAAATTGATCACACACAGACAGCTTTAGGGATTTTGTTTTATAATATTCATTTATTTATTTCTAAAAATTCACAGCTATTATTATGACTAAATATTAATAATCTTAATATAAGCATATTAACATAAGCCATTTAGGATTACTTTTTTAGACTAAACATTATAGTCTCAGTCAAACTATGTAGGTATATAATTAATAAACTTAAATAGAAAAACAACAAAATTTTTAGTTGAACAAGTATGAAGGAAACACTCTTGTGTTACAGAAGTATCTCGGGATGATGAAATTAAAATAATATCTCCTGGTCCAATCAACTTTTATTCCAGCAGCGTTACTGCTAACACGAGCACTGATACACTGATTACCTACATCTACCCACCCCCTTATTTATATTGACAAAAGCCCGCCAAAACTTAGTCGTTTAAACACTATTTGATATTCTTACTTATTTTATCTATAATTATATAATATTTAGTTTATTATAATATTTCTATTTAATTATAAATGTATTTATCAACTAACGATCATATATCGTAAACATCAATGTGCGCCACCGAAGTATATAAGACTATGACGCGTTAGGCGCGTTAGCGGCATTCAACACTTGTTATTTTTAAATTGAATTCAAGTTAACAAATTAAGAAAAAAATATATGAACAAAACTTTGTATGATGGTGTTATATGCTGGTATGCTTTGTATGATGTAGGTATGTGTTGTTGTGGTTGTGGGTGTTGGTATATATAATATGTATAGATTAGGTCATCATCCTCCTGCCCGTATCCCACTCTAAGCGGGGTCGGCACAACATGTTATAAACATGCTGTCACATGATTTGGCTGCGGTTTTACGACCGGCCGCCTGCCTGACGTCAACTTACCTTAGTCGTATTTGACGACTCCTCGGTAAGAAAGGGGGTGGTCTATTTTACTAAACCGGATACCACACGGTGGGTCAACTTACTTTAGTCGCCTTTTACGACACCTCGGTAAGAAATGAGGTTGGTCAATTCTATTCAGCCGGATACCACACGTAATATGTATAGTTTAGGTAAGGTTTGTTAAAATCCTACTAACCTCAAGTAACCCTTGTTATCCTCTTGTTCGGCCAAACCCTTGATAGAAGCCATCAGAAGGTCATCATAGCCCAAGAACTCATCAAGCACGAAACGTGAAAACGCATCGCCAAAACACTTGTCTTTTTGCGGGTCTAACGTGACAATTTTGACGGGTATCTTCAAACGGATTCTTGCGTTCGGCGAAAGTCGCAAGAAACCATACTCCAAGGAATATTCAAGTATATAATCCTCATCTGAAATGTAAAACATATAATTTGGTTTTTGTTATCAGCATTAATAAATAATAAATAAATATATGGGACACTTACACACACGGTCGTCCGTCCCCAAAGTAAGTAACTTAATACTTGTGTTATGGTTGACAGACAACTGGTGAATATATACTTATATAATTTTTAAATACTTATATACAAATATACACCCAGGATCAAAGATCAACAAATTCATTTATAGAAAATGTTGGCCCTCGGCGGGAATCAAACCCGCGACCCGCGGAGCTGAAGGCAGGGTCACTACCCACTGCTCCAACGGGCCAGTCATACTCCAATGTGCCAGTCAACATTAACTTAAGCTAACTAATATGTAAGCTAACATTTTATAATAAGCACCTGGCCGACCGTTCCTTGCTTGGTAATTTTTAATAGATATAAAAAAATGCAAGAAAAAAATCCAGGTAACATGTGGGAATCGAACCTAGGTTTTGAACTTTTTTTACCATTGGGCTGTCACAGGTTTGCATAAGCTGTGATGGCCTAGCGGTGCGACCGTGTGAATCTCTAGAGACGATCATGGGTTCAAAACCGGGCAGACACCAATGAGTTTTTCTATTAAAACTTATGTGTCTAATTGATAATTGCAATTTATCACACGCTTTTCGGTGAAGGAAAACATCGTGAGGAAACCTGCATATCTTTAGAGAATTCTGGGGATATGTGTAACCTACCAATCCGCATTGGAGCAGCGTGGTAGGTCTTAGCTCCAACCCTTTTCTCCAAAAATGGAGAGAGGAGGCCTATGCCCAGCAGTGGGATAGTAACAGGCCGTTACTTACTTACAGGTTTGCATCATCATCTTCCTCCTGCCCTTATCCCACTCTAAGTGGGGTCGGCACAACATGTTGTCATATGATTTGGCTACGTATTTTACGACCGGCCGCCTGCCTGACGTCAACTTACCTTAGTCGTAATTTACGACTCCTTGGTAAGAAAGAGGGTGGTCTATTTTACTCAACCGGATACCACACCGTGGGTCAACTTACCTTAGTCGCCTACTACGACACCTCGGTAAGAAATGTGGACGGTCTATTCTACTCAGCACGATTAAGACACGGCGGATCGACTTACCTTAGCCGCCTTTTACGACACCTCGGTAAGAAATGACGGTGGTACTATTCTATTCAGCCGGATACCATACGGCGTATGTCACAGCTTTGCATATGACAGCTAAAAATTTTATTTACTTTCTATTTCTATTTTTCCTGTTTAGCACTTTTTTTCGGAATCTCAGTAACGGCTGTAACGATTTTCCTAAAATTCAGTATGTAAGGGTTTTGGGGGAGAAAAATTGATCTAGCTAGGTTTTATTTAAAAAAATCTCGTTTTATCCCTGTTTTTGGGCAGAATAGAAAGTAAATAAAATTTTAAGCTGTCATATGGGTGGATATAGCAACTCCTCGGCTGTATACGAGATAGCAATGACAAAATGTAACTACTTATAAAAATCTTTTTTTAAGAGTCCACCGAGTTTCTATTAGGCTCTTGTCGTTAGGACAGCTTTCCAAATCAGTACTAGAGTTGACAATAAAAAAGCACTTGTTTACAAGTTTACTTGAATAAAGAATATTTTGAACTTATGCATATTATTTTTTCGTCATTAAATAAATTTTAAATATATGGGACACTTACGCACACGGTCGTTCGTCCCAAAGTAACTTAATACTTATGTTATGGGTGACAGACAACTAGTGAATATATACTTATATATTTTTTTAAAATACATACTTAAATACAAATATACACCCAGGCTCAAAGGCCAACAAATTCATTTATAGAAAATGTTGGCCCTCGGCGGGAATCGAACCCGCGATCGGCGGACCTGAAAGCGGTATCACTACCCACTGCGCCAACGGGCCAGTCATTAACTTCAACCATTTAAAATGATTATCTACTCTGATACTATAATACAAAGATTATAAAACTGAAACCAAAATTCTTATGACAAACATTACGTACAGGCCAAAAATTAAAAATTCAAAAGTTTTCTTACGATACAGGTCTTCTATGGACACCTGTATCATAATATAACTTTTTAATCATAGCGGTACACCTATACAACCTCCAGCTGGACCAAGGAGGTTGAACCTCTACCTTAAAAAAAATAGGTTTCAATGAACGATTCCGCGACGACGCAACACGCATGCGCAATCGATGTTTGCGCCTTGGCGCTTACATTTGACATTTAAAAAATCTTTTCAATATTTAAACAAAGTTTTGGTCATGTTTGTAAAAAGAAGTTTTTGTGTAAAAACATATAGTATGAGAGTAGATAAAGTAGTGTATGACACTGTACATAACTTGGTCTTATAACACTCGTGTGATACTATAAAAAAACACTTGTTATAAGTCTTAAATATCTACTATTAGTGTTATAGAAAAAAGTCATTTAAAGAACTCACAATAATAGCTAATACGTTTACTTTGCATAATTTTAAATAAATTTTATTTACACAGGCAAATTGTAAAAAACAATGGATTCATACCTTTTGAAGAATCATTTGCTGCTGACTCATCGAGGGATTCCTGGAACAAAAGAACGAGAGAGATTTAGTCACATATTACAAAAATTAATCTATTTATTTATTTTAGATAAATTTATCAAATACACAAAAACCGAAATATATAACAACTTTCTTAAAAGAACTTTTTCGAAGACAGACAGCGTAATATAAAACCTATTTCTTTAATTTACGGACAACTTTCACAGATAATGAATAAAAAATTATTATATTGATAATAAACGGCGTTTCTTCTCTCTGCTCTTTTCCCGTAGAAAAAATCAGTATTTTATAGCCAATATGTTACGCTGGTATATAAGCATTATCATCATCATCCCTTATCCCACTCTAAGTGGGGTCGGCACAATATGTTACAAACATGTTGTCATATGATTTGGCTACGTATTTCACGACCGGCCGCCTGCCTGATGTCAACTTACCTTAGTCGTATTTTACGACTCATCGGTAGGAAAGAGGGTGGTCTATTTTACTCAACCGGATACCATACGGTGGGTCAACTTACCTTAGTCGTATTTTACGACTCCTCGGTAAGAAATGAGGTTGGTCTATTCTACTCAGCAGAAAACCGCACGGCGGGTCGACTTACCTTAGTCGCCTTTTACGACACCTCGGTAAGAAATGAGGGTGGTACTATTCTATTCAGCCGGATACCACACGGCGTTGGTATATAAGCATTAAATGTGCCAAATTTCATCGATATAGGTTCAACGGATTGGACGTGAAAAGACACAGACTTTCGCACTTATAATATTATTCTTAGAACGCAAATCATTTTTTTCTTAAATGAAGCAATACTCACATCTACTAGCTTAGATTCCCTATCTATATCTTCCACAAGGCCCATTATGCCTTCCCAAATTGAGGATGTCGGTGCAATTTCAGCGCCAGGAACAATCGTTTGGTTGAAATCAACTTGTCCATCGTCTAACTCCGGTTTACTATCCACAAAGTAACTTGTCTCTATAACTTGATCGGGAGAGTTTTCATTCTCATCGTGAACTCGCGTTATGTTCCCATAATCTGTACCGTCACGTAAATATTCATCTTCCGCTATATCTTCATTAGTTGATGATTCTATATTAACGAAGCTGAAATGAAAAATATGCATTTTATGTTATTTAATATATAGTTACACAAATAAAATGAGTTCTGAATTTCGGAAACGGCTGCAATGGTTTTCATGAAACTTTATGTAGGGGTGATGTATGTTGGGGTTTCGGGGGCGATAAATCAATAAAGATAGGTGTTATTTAAAAAAATGTTGTTTTATCCCTGTTTTTAGGCACTGCAAAACTGCTAGAATATTATTTGAAAATATAGGCTAATTAAACTATCGTTTGTACCCTTATCCCACCCTAAGTGGGGTCGACACAACATGTTATAAAAATGTTGTCACATGATTTGGCTTCGTATTTCAGGACCGGCCGCCTGCCTGACGTCTTCTTACCTTATTCGTATTTTACGACACCTCAGTAAGATATTAATATGGTCTATTCTATTAAGCCGGATACTACATGGCGGGTCAACTTACCTCAGTCGCCTCTTACGATACCTCGGTAAGAAATAATATCTAAGTTATAGTTAAGTAACACATAACCCAAGAGTGTCTTTGAAATGTAATTTTCCTCACGAAATTATCCTTTACGCAAGATAAATATGAAAACACAAATTAAGCTCATGTATATGGTATAATCAAAAATATCATTCCATCTAGAGACCATGGGAGTCCCATAGAGTTATTATACTAGAGCAGGCGAGCCAGAGGCAGGTCTGTAAATGACACAACCAATAAGGTGAAACTCGTATGTTTATCTTTGTCTAATCACACATAAAAAACAGAGACAGATATATATCTTATAGATACACTCCTATTCGCTTTCTCTTTATTGTAATAGGGCACTCTTTCCTACTCTAGTATTATAATTCTATGAGTAGACCACGATTAGCGGTCACATGTTGTCACTGTTTGAAAATCACGGCTTTTACAGATAAAAAGTAATAAACAATTATAATGTAAGCAATTTAAAACGCGATATAAAAAATAAATATTAAGAGCGATAATAAGTATAAACAATAGAGTTCATTTGCCTCTCCAAGGAGCAAAAACATTATTTTTACTGTATTTTTATACTGTATGTTATATACTCAAATAGCAATAGTTTCACCCGCGTACACACCGATCTCATGGCAGTGGAAAGTCCTGTTATAATGGACGTTACACTGAATTTCTTATGGCATTATTTTGTATAAGTAGACTAGTAACACCCTCATTTCTTACCGAGGTGTCGTAAAAGAGCGACTAAGGTAAGTTGACGTCAGGCAGGCGGCCGGTCGTAAAAACGCAACCAAATCATATGTTACAGCATGTTTATAACATATTGCATCGACCTCACTTAGAGTGGCATAAGGGCAGAAGGAGGAGTTCTTTAGATTGACATTTTTAAATTCGTTTTTTTTTTAAATCATTTGATTGGAATGTCCAATTTTAATCATTTAAAAAATATTTTACAGGTATTAAAACGGCTTTTAATAAAATATTTAATATGATAATGATTAATACACAGATATTAATAATATGGTTTGATTAATGTCGGAACTTTTATCAACTTTTACGATGTAAAAAAGTAGTTATATTGGCATAACTATAGTTATTAGATATATGGTTTCACGGACTTTTTTGTAGATATTGATACGTTCTATAATACTGTAGAACATTATTTTGTTCTATCATCAATAGTTTCCACAGCGCACGCGATGACAGAATTTTATGACTAATTTTTTACACCTACATTACATTTTTAAAGGCTAAGGTAGCTTGCATAACTAAAACAGTAAAAATCAAGTCACAATATAAAACCAGGCCATATGTGTTCAGCTGTTTCATATTGTGACTGGAATACGCCCCATTCCACACCACGTCTATTCAAATTCAAAATCACAATATTCTTTATTCAAGCAAACTTGTAAATTGTTTTTGAATCATCAACTCTACTGCTGGTTCGGAAAAATGTTCCTACCGCGAGAAGAGCAAGAGAGAGCAAGAAACTCCAAGAAACTCCAATTAATTGTTTCCTTCTTAGTTCGTTCTGAGCACTTATTGGTCACTGATTGTATTTCCCTAAAGTGCTTATTTTATTAGTTCCACTGTGACGGTTTACGATAGAAAGATACGAGTATGTCGGTAGAGCTGGAGGGGGTTACTAGGGTAGGGGAGGGGGCAATGGGGTAGGAGAGGGGACTGGAACAGACAGGAAGTGCGTATTTCATTACGCTGCGGGAGGGCGCCACTCTGTCTGGATACGCCACAAGTAAATAGCCCACGTTTGGAACGAAATTGACCTTGACAATGCCAATGAGCTTATTTATAGCTTTTATCCTATTATATTAGCGACCCCATTTCCAAAGGTAAATAAACAACTTAGGTAACATCTGACATTTTACTCATTACGACATATTTATTTGGGTTTGTACATCTTATAATATGGTCATAAATTGAAATTCTGCTTAATGGATTGAACATTAACAATTTAAAGTTAACCTCTATTTAAAATTTACCGTCCATATTAACATTACTACTGACTAATAAGTGTTAATAAATTGTTTAAAAAAATACAATGAAGCTCATTAGCATCTCCAAACCAGTATCCTATACCCAATTTTTTTTAAGCCATGCATATTAAAAAGTATCACTCTAATTTTGAACAAATACAAAACCAATTTTTAAAATCTTTCAGTATCTAAATTAGTAAGTTTTAGTAAGAAACATGTTGGTAAAGCCTCAACAGTATAAATGAAGCCCTACATTTACATTACAAATTATATTGGGATATAATTATATTGGATTATAATGTAAGTATTCTGTAGTTTCTTTCTTGAATGTTAAAGGAACTTGATAATAAAGAAAACATGACACACCTACATGATATTGTGTAACCCAACCAACAATAACCATGCAATGTCCTTAAGTTTTAAGTAAATTTCGTTCTTTTTATCTCTATTAAAACCCAATCCCTTTAAAGGTGCAAAAAAAAAGTATTATCTAAACAAATAGAAAGAGAATGATAAGAAATAATATCAACATAAGTCTCCATTGTCTTCTTAGTTTAATATGATAGTTATCAGTAAGCCAAAAATCTAATAATACAGAAATAAACATATGAATGGCACATCTTAGCCGGATGTCAAAAAACTACTGAATTTCAAATCAATTTGTCACAATTCAGTGCTATTAGTTATAAATAGAATATAGTTGAAAGCAGCTCTTGACCTACATTTATTGCCAGCACCAAGTACATATTGATTTTCTATTTATATTTAAATACATTGCAAATATCTTTTCATTAAATTTAACAAAAATCTTGTGATGTTGAAGTGAATTGGATCTGTTTATATCTTCAACTATGATTGCACATTGCTGAAGGGGCTCAGCACTATCTTCGAATTAAAGATACAGGAACAAAATCAGACGCAAAAAATGCAGTTATAGAAATGCCTAAGACAACTGATAACTGAAGAATGACGATGTTCTCTTGGATAAATTTGTCTAGATTGGATGAGCAGCTAGCAGTAACTACTCAGAATAATTTCTCATTTAGATATTTAGTCACCTAGTACAATGCTGTTAAAGTAAGCCCTATATAAGAACGACCAAAGTCTAGATCTATTTCATTAAAAATAGAATCAAACGAATATGGAAAGATTGTTACCACATTTTTAAATATTTTTGTCCCAAATATAAAGGGTTAAGATTTTAAAAAATCCTATTGAGAGGTTTAAAAATCACAACTGAATATTTCCTCCAAGGGATAGAGTAGTTTGTAACAGTAAACATGTTTTAACAACAGATTCAATAATCACAATGAGTATCAAAAATACAACAAAAACAAAAGAATTTTTTATAGAAATGTGAACTCAAAAGTATCAATAACATTAATTTATTATAGTAATATAATATTATAATTAATTTTATTTATAGAATGTTATGTAGTAGCACTTAATACTAAAAGTTATTAAATGTGTATTCATTTATAATATTATAAAGTTATTTGAAATCTTACCCTTCTGTTGCAAGCATTCCCAACATAACTTCCTCTTTAACCTTCTTCAACTTTCTCTCCTTAGCATAACTCTGTTCAATTGTGTAATCATTGCCTGGATTTTTTAATATCTCCACTCTCAAAATACCATCTCTCGGCCATGACTCTTTTACATGATTTAAACATGTTGTGGGCGCTCTTGAAAATGCCATATGTATGTATATGAGAACAAAGAATGCAACAAGTGCTTTCAATAACACAAGGAACTCAAAAAATCTTCTCACAGGCCGGGGGAATGTACGAGCGTATGCTATAGCAAATTTGAAAAATAAAGCATGGAACAATCTCTCCCTTACACTGAACAAGGGATTCTGATTATTGTTTCTGTTTCTATTCACTGCTTGGTTGATAATTGGTCCACCAGGTTGAATATTATTCTCTGGATTGACTCCAGGTGGTAGATTGTTTGCTACATTAGCCCCTCCTGAATTACTCATTTTTTATAAATATATATGACACGATTTTGTTGAATTTTACAACTGTTATCTTGCTTTACTCAAAATGCATGTTACATGTGAACTGTAAAATAAAAATTATTTATAAAGTTTAAATAATATTATATATAAATCTCTACTATAAAAAGGATTTTAGTAAAGATTTGGCAGACATTGCAAAAAAGTAGCTTAAAATGAATTACAGATCTGCTTAGCTATACAATGAAGCAATGTTTTTAAATTGGTCAAAATCGACATTGACCCCCGAAATACCTACTTATTGAATAATTATAACTATTACCTATATCTTTGCTATGTGCTGAAACAATATAATACTAACTGGAACCAACACGCACAATAATAAACTTTAATATACAAGGTACAGATGGTCAATTTAGGAATATATGCAAGAAAAGTAAAAGTAATCAACAATACGCAAGCTATGTAAAAAAAAACTTTCGTAAAAAATTATATAATAACCTTGATATTCACCACATTTAAACGTTTTCGTTGTTATTTACATACAATCGAGAAACGATTTACTTTTTTACATAATAAAATTAAAGTCAATAATACATATTAATATTTATTCTGTGAATAAAACGATGAACTGTCAAATTTCTGAAATGTCAGGGGATAAAGTGACGACTTGACTTTGCGTGTTGTCATAATAATATACTGATGCGTTCATATCAAAATTGATGCACTTAACTAATGCTTAATGATTTAAATAAAAATTCGGCGGCCCTGAAAATTAAAATAAATAATTCATACGCTTTTAAAATATAATTATATTCACTTATCTAAAAATATCATGCGTTTGAACATAGCTATAAAAAAGTAATAGTTTTCTACTACGTTGTTAAATTATCAGCCACTAGATGTCTCTAGCTCATCAGCAAGTTCAACGGTATTTTTAAAATATATGAAAAGCGGCCCGCTCCGGCTTCGCACTTTTATAAAATATATAGCCCTTATCATTCAGTGAAAAAAATGATTCAAATCGATCCAGTAGTTTTGATTTATTCATTATTGCCCGTGGCCCGCACACGTTAAATTTGGAGTAAAACTCCCTCTCCTAAGTACCATGAAGATTTCCTGCTATCTTTGGAATATCTAAATTCATATACTAAATATTTGCTTATTTACGTTTTTCCCTATGTATTTTATTTTTACAATTAGTTTATGGGTTTTTAAGATGTACAAATACTTAGTAGGTACATTATTTTGATTAATCTCGTAGAGTTCAGCCTACGTGTGAAAAAAAATAAAATGATTTACGACCACATTAGAAACCTCAAAAATGATAGTATTTTTCTACTCCATATTGAATGTTATTATACATACAAACCTTCCTCTTCAATCACATCGCAGCGCATCAAAATCTGTTGTGTAGTTTTAAAGATTTAAGCATACATAGGGACATATGGACATGGGTACAGTCAGAGAAAGGGACAGAAAAGTCGTGGATTACTTTGAAATGCTCGATCACATATAATGGCGGTAGGCTTAGTTGCATGTTCTTTTATATTTGTATCGAGAAAATCGGTATAGTCTATAATAGATAGATGTTTCATTGTTTTTAGTTTCGTGCACTCCATCTTTCTTATTGTATCAGATCTAAAACAAAAGTAATGAAAATATTTTTTGGTATAATCCGCGATGAAAGATAATATAAGTATGTAATGCTAAATGTAGAGTGTACTATTCGTTCTCATACCTGATACATGCAAAATCACAAAGCTTTGCGATTTTGTTGTGGAGTCTATCTTCTGACGATGCTTCGGTTACGGGGCGAACCAATTGTTGAGATTGTGGTGGTGAATGTGCACAGTGCTTGTGTATTTTTGTGTTATCGGTGTCGGGTAGTGCATGAGTTCTTACAAATTCTGCATGTATCAGGTATGAGAACGAATAGTACACTCTATATTTAGCATTACATATATTTTCTTTTATCGCGGATTATAGCAAAATAATATTCACATTACTTTTGTACTATGGACCTCCGCAAAGTAACGCCTAATACTATAAATTATGTATCAGAGCTTTTATTATAAAGTCAACTAATTTATTCAGCAACACCTGGTGACAGTTTGCGCCAATTTTTCTTATTATAAATATATTATTTAGTACAACTACAATTAGTTTATACCGTAATAAAAAACTTTACTCTCACAGCCAAACCGTAAATTACCTGACAAAAACGAGTAGCTCCGATTTTTTGGATCATTTTAAGCACAAAGAAATGTGCTCTTTGAAAGGGCTAAAGTCTTCAAAAGCGTTGCAGACGCTCAACCAACAAAAGAGCATGAAAATTTCACAAAAGCAAAAGGTCTTTAATTCTGATTGACGTCTAAATTGTTCACGATTCTATAAATATTTTTTTGTACCTAAATGCTGCCCATTGACAAATAAAACTCTATAAGTGCACTAAATCCACTATTAAGAGAAGACAAAGGACGTTATAGCCGTCGTAATGAAGGAAACCTTTTGAAAACGAATCTATTCAAAAGAGCTAAATGAGGCTTCGAAATTAAATAAGCGTAAATCATCATCTTCCTGCCTTATCCCACTCTAAGTGGGGTCGGCACAACATGTTATAAACATGCTGTCACATGATTTGGCTGCGTTTTCACAACCGGTCGCCTGCCTGTCGTCAACTTACCTCAGTCGTATTTTACCACACCTCGATAAGAAAGAGGGTGGTCTATTCTACTTAACCGGATACCACACGGTGAGTCAACTTACCTTAGTCGCCTTTTACGACACCTCGGTAAGACATGAGGGTGGTCTTTTCTACTCAGCCGGATACAACACGGCAGGTCGACTTACCTTAGTCGCCTTTTACGACACCTCGATAAGAAAGAGGGTGGTCTATTCTACTTAACCGGATACCACACGGTGAGTCAACTTACCTTAGTCGCCTTTTACGACACGTCGGTAAGACATGAGGGTGGTCTTTTCTACTCAGCCGGATACAACACGGCAGGTCAACTTACCTTATTCGCCTTTTACGACACCTCGGTAAGAAATGATGGTGGTACTAATCTATTCAGCCGTGGAATCATAACATACAGACAGATAAACTTTCATATATAATAGTTATGATTGTTTCCATACTTCATCCATCATTACTTTATAATTCTAATTTTATTCTAATTATTAAGTGATATAAAACCGATTTAAAAATATATATATAACAAAATGGTAAAAAAACTTGATGTTCAAATGCTAGTATTAATATATTCCTTTTTTTATCAGGCTAGAACATGTTGGAATCCACATTAATCTATACAAGAAACGGACTGCGATTAGGGTTCACACAAAGAAACTTAATAAAATAAACCGAATTTTGTCGTATTTTAATGAAAAATGTGTGTTATGCGCCTGAATAAAATAGTGGCCTATTGGCCACCTTCACTTCTTACTGAGGTGTCGTAAAAGGCGACTAAGGTAAGTCAACCCGCGGTGTGGTATCCGACTAAGTAGAATAGACCACCCTCATTTGTTACCGAGGTGTCGTAAAAGGCGAATAAGGTAAGTCGACCCGTCGTGTGGTATCCGGCTGAGTAGAATAGACCACCCTCATTTCTTACCGAGGCGTCGTAAAAAGCGACTAAGGTAGTTGACCCACCGTGTGGTATCCGGTTGAGTAAAATTGACCACCGTCTTTCTTACCGAGGTGTCGTAAAATACGGCTGAGGTAAGTTGATTTCAGGCAGGCGGCCGGTCGTAAAAACGCAGCCAAATCATGTGACGACATGTTTGTAACATGTTGTGCCGACCACACTTAGAGTGGGAAAAGGACAGGAAGATGATGATTTACTAGTTACGCTTTGTTTTAAAAGTAAATACATTACCACAACATAATAATATAAACTTTTTTTTATTTTTATTCTCTAATTAAAGAACTTTTACACTATATGTGTATGTCAACCCTATTATACCCTAAAACTTAAGTAACTAACTTAACTAAAAACTCTATTTAAGCTAGAGTCATAAAATACTATGAACAAGATAGTTATCACTGAAAATGCTGACTAATCGAGTATATGTCTTAAGTAATATTTATTTTATTTATATATTTGTGTCCTTTCGTGGCATTCCCCGCCTATCGCATTGTTATTTTGTCCTTTCAGAGCTCAAAGGTTGGCTGGAAGAGATCCTTTATTGGGATAAGTACTCATTTGTACAATTTTTATTTTATATATATTTCTGTGCTATGTATGTTTTTTTATACAATAAAGAAATTAAACAAACAAATTGCAGGCTTCCTCCGAATCAGTTATATACTATGTCAATAAAAATCATATTATATACTATCTTCTTCTTTTGGTGCCTCTCCAACTAGTGGAGGTTGGCAGTCAGCTCTGCATACGCCCTCCTATCCGTGGCCAGACGGAAGAGTTCGGAAGAGCTCTTGATTCCCGTCCACTCTCGGATGTTTCGTAACCATGATTTCCTTCTACGACCGGGTCTCCTCTTCCCAGCAACTTTTCCCATCATTATCAATTGCAATAGTTCGTATCGACTATGCCTGAGTAAGTGGCCCAGGTATGCAACTTTGCGTTGTTTAATGATTGGGAAAAGTTTGCGTTTTTGTCCGACTCGCCGTAGAACGTCCTTATTGGTTACTTTTTGGGTCCACGATGTTTACATCAAACGTCTGTATGCCCACATTTCGAATGCTTCGAAATGTGGACATTTACGGTCCAGAACTCACATCCGTGTAGAAGCAGAGGCCAGATGTAGTATTATATACTATGGAAGACATCAACTTACAATTTGTTCAAGCTCACTGAATTTAACATAGAATTCCTAGCCGAGTCCAATCGGGGACATTCCATCAGCCAATGATGCATAAAGTATGTATTGTTTTTGTGCTATATGTAACTATGTGTAAGGTGGAAGGGAGAAGCAAGAAAGTTGTCACACAAACTAAGTCACATAATAGCATTTATTTTATATTTTTTGTAACATCTTATCAGTAAATATATTTAGGTACTGCCTTCTAAAATTAACAATATATCAGTTATAATATATGTATATATAATATATGTATAATATAATGGTATATCTAAGAACAGTATATCTAAGAATATGGTAGAAAGATATATGGTATATCTAAGAACAGTTGCAGTGACACTTTAGTCTTTCTTACATCTATAAACGAAACTATTCAGTTTTAATAAAACCTAACCGAATGAACGTGTTGACAACCCTGACCACGATATATCCTCGAGATACGAGAAGTAAAACTAAATTACGGACGGCTCGCATTATAAATATTAAAAAACCCAAAGCGACCGTTTGAAAAAATTGACGTCTCAATTATCGAAGGAGAAGCCTTGAGATTGGCCTTAATATATATTGTTCTCACGTCTCATGTTTCCTGTTATAATCTTGTTGGTCTGTGCGGTTATATTAATGTAATTTTGAAAATCGAAGGACCATTTTACGCTTGTTGTTTTTAACTGACTACCCTCATTTCTTTCCGAGGTATCTTAATGGTCACTAACCTTAGTCACCATTACGATACCTCGGTTGTGTTGTGTACCTCGGAAGTTGACCCGCTGTGTGATATCCGGCTGAGTAGCATAGACCACCCTCATTTTTTACCCAGGTGTCGCGACAAACTTAAATTGACGTAAGGCAGGCGGCCGGTCATAAAATAAGTAGCCAAATCATGTTACGACATGTTTATAATATGTTAAATAAAATAAATAAATAAATATATGGGACACTTACACACACGGTCGTCCGTCTCCAAAATAAGTAACTTAATACTTATGTTATGATAGACAGACAACTGGTGAATATATACTTATATATTTTTTAAATATATACTTAAATACAAATATACACCCAGGCTCAAAGACCAACAAATTCATTTATAGAAAACTAGCGGCCTGTCCCTGCTTCGCACGGATATAAAATATATATCCCATGTCAATCAATTGTTTTATAATATGTAGTGATAGTGATGTTGGCCCTCGGCGGGAATTGAACCCGCGACCCGCGGAGCTGAAGGCAGGGTCACTACCCACTGCGCCAACGGGCCAGTCAAATGTTGTTCCGATCCCACTTAGAGTGGGATAAGGGCAGGAGAATGATGATTATAAGCACGTTACCTATTAATACCCATACATTTTAAAACCTTACGTTAACATGTAAAGATATAAAAGCTTTTGCCACTGAGCATATTCTCCATAGATCCAAAACGATTTCATATCGCATAAGTCAAATTTAAATTCAATAACTAAATCCGGCCGCGCCTCCTTCATTTTCTGATTTACATCACCATCTTATAACTTAAATGATGAATCATGCTTTCGATTATGTTGCCTTAGCCTTCTAAGCTATTCCATATAGAGAGACTACCTTTATAAGCGTACATGACATAGAACAAGTCCCTAATGTTACAGTAATACAAAGGTTATGATATCTTCTTCTTCCTAGCTTTTTTCCTAGCTTACTTACTTACTACTTACTTGGAACGCATGGCGGACTCCGCAATATCAAGCCAACGTTTTTTCGGTCGGCCACGTGGTTTATGGCCAGAAACAGGCATGTTGAGACACCTGTGACCCACATAGCTCTGGGGGCTATAATATATTTTGGTACAATCCGCGTAATACTTTGTTAAACGCAAAGCATTGCGATTTTGTCGTAGGACTAATCTCCTGATGATGCTTCGGTTGCGGGGCGAGACGATCGTCGACTGGCCCGTTGGCGCAGTGGGTAGTGACCCTGCCGTCTGATTCGCGGGTCGCGGGTTCGAATTTGGTGGTTTTCGAATCTGGGTGTATATTTGTATTTAAGTATATATTTAAAAATTATAAAAATACATATTCACCAGTTGTCTGTCTACCATAACACAAGTATTAAGTTACTTACTTTAGAGACGGACGACCGTGTGTGTAAGTGTCCCATATATTTATTTATTAAATAGGCATTTAAAAACGAATAAAAATTGAGCCGCAACATTGTGTGTAGTGATTGTGTAGTGTTTTGTTGTTGACTGTGTTTTGTGATACGTGCGGTAACTAATCTTGCATGTATAACGTTTTCTGATTCCTGTTAGATTTTTTAAGAAACGCAGATTATAGCAATATAATTATTGCGATAACTTTTGTCAAATCAAATGAAAATAATCTATATTCAAATAAACTCTTACAAGCACTTTTGAATCGTCAATGATCAATATGATTTATGAAACTACAACTTATTCGGAATGTTGTTCTCACCGAGAAGAACCAGAAAGGAACTCGGCGGTCAATGTTTTAAACACTTCCAATTTTACATTGTACTATAGAATTTCGCAAAGTAACGCCTACTTATAAATTATGTTATAGTGACACTTTATTCTTTATTTTCATTTGAGATTTCTATGTATAATTATTTTTTTATTTCTATATATATATATAGATTTGTATCCTTTATCACGCCAGTTATTATACTAGGATATGTCATAGACAAGTCATAGACAAACCTGTAAGTGAGTGTCGCAACAAATAATGAGGGGGAAAATAAAACTCTTACTTTTGTCTAATTACACATAAAAAAGAGAGTCTCATTTGCTTTATCTTTACTGTCGATGGACACATTTTATGCTGTATTCCTACGCTAGTATAAGAACTCTATGGTCCAAACAGTCAAGATAATAGTTTGCCATAAGCAAAAAAATATATTATATGAAAAACAATATAAGAAAGATAGAAAAATATAAGTGCACCCCAATCTTTGACAGATTAGATTATTTTTTTTAAGTAGACAAGACGTATAATCACTAATTCAGTATGATGTCTTCACTTTAATTAATAATAGAGATAATAGATAATAAACGAGTTCTATATAACTCCTTGAGACGCGGCAAAAAGTTACGTTCAAGTCATGATCGATATCGACTTGATGAGTGATGTGATACATTTTATCGAGTGCTGATGATATCGTAAAATATATTGGACTTGCAATGTTCTTTTTTCGAATTTCAATTTTCTCGATCGATATTTATTTAGACATCCATACATCCATGCATAATAATATAAATGTGAAAGTCTGTTAGTCTCTCAGTCAATTAAGCTTTCACGGCTAACCCGCTGGAACTATTGTAAAAACAACACCTCAGTAAGAAATGAGGGTAGTCTATTCTACTCAGCCGGATACCACACGGCGAGCCAACTTACCTTAGTCGCCTTTTACGACACTCGGTAAGAAATGAGGATGGTTTACTCTACTCAGCCGTATACTACACGGCGAGTTAACTTACCTTAGTCGCCTTTAACGACATCTCGGTAAGAAATGAGGGTGGTCTATTCTACTCAGCCGGATACCACACGGTGAGTCAACTTACCTTAGTCGCCTTTTACGACATCTCGTTAAGAAATGAGGGTGGTCTATTCTACTCAGCCGGATACCACACGGCGAGTCAACTTACCTTATTCGCCTACTACGACACCTCGGTAAGAAATGAGGATGGTCTATTTTACTCAGCCGGATACCACACGGCTAATTTAATTGAACATTAATACGTTAGTATTGAAAAATCACAGTACCATTACCGATGTTTGAACCCACAAACCCTTAGTAATGGAAACGAGCTTTTACCGTTCAACCATAACGGCTTTAAAAATACGTTCATATAACTTATGAGTGAGTAATTCGGTACAGTCGTTTGTCTTCAAAATGCTTAAAAAATATATTCCTAATTTGCATCGATTAGACGTACATTTTTTAAAGCTTGTAAAAACATCGTCGATTGAAAAAAAAGCGATAGATTATAACTCAATACGAAAAAAATACCCTAGTTTAAATTGAATAGATAACATAACGGGAAACGTGTACACAGAGTTAAATAACGTCTCCATTTCACTATAATCTAGCTAACATTACAAAGATTACGTGACTGTTTGACTCCGTTCTTTATAAACATTTGCTAAGAACTGTGTCAACAAAGCTTACCACCTACAATAATACGGGTGCTTCCCATAAAATAACATTAGAAAGCAAATCATCTTAGCTTCTACGATATAAGAGCTATAGTATCAGGGAAAAGTTTTTTAATGTAACAAAATCTACATTCACCTGTGGCATGTTGACAGCTCCCGTTTTTGAGATTCACTTTATTTTTCTAACTAAATCGTTTATGTTCATAGACTTGTCTAAGGGCCTGTTTCACAAGTTACCAATAAACTGTCAGTTAGCTTATTCGGAACATATCTGACACATCTAGGAATTTTCCGTTTTTCAGGTTTCTGATAGGCTTATTCAACACTTAGGGCCTGTTTCACAAGTTATCAATAAACTGTCAGTTAGCTTTTTCAGAACATATCTGACACATACTTCGGAATTTTCCGTTTTTCAGGTTTCTGTTTCAACACTTAAGGTCCCTAATAAGTTAACAGGTAGATCATGTGGATGTTATTTTGTTTATCTACTGGATAGCAAATACCTATTTCAAAATGGCCACGATTTTATTTATTTTTTTAATTTTTCACTTATTAATGTCTTTTTAGAGACATTTACCTGCTGCTTAGTTTATTTGTCGGTTAACTATCCGACACTTTATCAGTAACTTGTGAAACAGGCCCTAAACAAGCAAAATAATGCTTCGTACTTACGTATTTCCGCGATCTCAGCTATGCATTTGATAGTATATTAATACTAAATTAAAACTTTTTGATTTATTGCACTGTTATAGTGTTTTGTGAGCAGTTTGTTTTTTTTTATTAGGAAACAAACTGCTCTTGTGCATACTATTGTAGTGTTGTTTGTAATAAATCGAATCATTTTTATTTGGTACTGGTATGTTCAGCCTGCTTCGCTGGACTTAGTTTTGAGATATATTAATTACAGCTATATTAAAAATACTCCGATCGCCACCAAACTTTAAACAGGGTCATCCACTGTGTCGTTTAAAGATTGTCTGAAAATTTCATTAAAATCGATCCAGCCTTTTCGGCTGTCATTTTTATAAATTAGAAGACAAATACTATCAAATCTGTAGTTACGGTGGCGGTAATACGTATGTATCTAATGCTCTTAATAGGGACATAGTGTAAATCAAATTGAATGATAACTTTCCTAATGGAATAAATACTGTCTTGATTGACCAAAATAAATACCAATGGATTATGTAATTCCGTATAATATATTAACAGGCACAAGAATACAGTAAATGCATTAAAAATATAACATCAAAGTAAATTGAGTAGTTATATGTTTCTACCAAGATATTTAGTTGGTTTAAATTCCATTCGCTTTATAACCTAAATTAATAATAAGATATGAATAAACTCAGCTAAACCAAAAAATACATTTGAATGAAAAAAAACAAAAACGCCAGTCAGTACTTGCTATGGTTTTGAGTAAAGACATCTTAATGTTTTTTCTCTAAACCATACTCTATGGTCAAAACAGTTTAAGTAGTTTTTATTTTTCAATGTTTATACTAAACATCCATTAAGACAATGTTTAAATTACGATTAGTTTTTAAAAACAACATATTACAATTCAACAATATTCACAAAAATATATTTTCTTTATCTTTTATAGAAAGCATATATTTATTTATTAATTTAAGTAGTTTTATATTTTACATGCATCAGCAATTCAAGTAACGACATTATCATAGAGAAGGTAAAAACAGTTATCGTTCGAGAATCAAATGGAAATCTCTCGACGCTATACAAATGTATTTATTTGTATCCAACAGGAACTCACAAGAAATAAATAAAACCTTCAACTTAAAAAAAAGACGCAGCTTACAGACCCTGTTAAAGCTTTCCTATGGAGATGAGGTACAAAGGCGAGCGGGATGTGTATATATTATAACACAAGTGTGAGAGAGATACAAAATACAATACCACGTGACACCTGCCGACCGCCAAATGAAGATATCGCAGCTGGAATAGGATCACAGACAGATGTGTTCAACCCACAAATAAAAATATTCATTACCTTTTATTATAAAGATGGTATCGTAAAGGCCAATGTAAAAACGAAATGTGCAGCGAAACATTCTTTATAAATTTATTGAGTATAAAATCGTTTGTAATTTAGTTTAATTAATGGACTACTTTATGGAATAAAATCGGTTAATAGGTCATGTATTAATATAAATAATTGAATGTATTAATACAAATAATTTTGAACGTATTTAGACACTTGCCATACAAACTTGGATCAGCACCTGGCAAATAGACTGTGAGGATGAATTATTGGATTGAAATAGTAATACATATGTGTTATTTATTTTGCCGTAACCCTGCACTACAGAAAATTAGCCATTCAGTCATTTCTTACCGAAGTGTCGTAAGAGGCGACTTAGGTAAGTCGACCCACCGTGTGGTATCCGGCTGAGTAGAATAGACAAACCTCATTTCTTACCGAGGTGTCGTAAAAGGCGACTAAGGTAAGTCGACCCACCGTGTGATATCTGGCTGAGTAGAATAGAGCACCCTCATTTCTTACTAAGGTGTCGTAAAATGCGACTAAGGTAAGTTGACCCACCGTGTGGTACCCGGTATAGTAGAATAGACCCTCCTTCGTACCGAGGTGTCGTAAAATACGACTAAGGTAAGTTGACGTCAAGCAGGCGGCCAGTCGTAAAATTGCAGCCAAATGTTGTTACAGTATGGTAATAACATGTTGTGCCGACCCCACTTAGAGTGGGATAAGGGCAGGTGGATATATACATATATATGCACTACAGAAAAAACACATTGTTTTTCACTTTTAAATAAGCACATAATTACAATTTACCGTAGCCTAGTGAGTTATCCTTATAATTTAATATTAATTTGATAAAAAATATTCAAATGGACCAACAGTTTATTACATCTGCCGTAATAGGTAACATCCGAATGTTCGTATGTCGTGTTCAGTAACATTTTATTGGGAATGGTGACTTTGAATATATTGACTATGAAAGAACCTGATATCCATACTAAAATGACATTAATCCGAAAGTAGGTGTGCCTGAACGAAGTCGCGTTTAAAAACTAGTCCTATCATACTAATATTATAAATTCGAAAGTTTGTGAGTATGGATGTTTGTTAATCTTTCACGGCGAATCCGCTGAACCAATATCGATGAAATTTGGCACAATTATTCCTTATACGTCGGAATAACACTTAGGCTATAGAAATCCTGTTAATTGTAAAGGAATAGGATGACATTGAAAAGCGCCATCTTTATCGACGTATCACACGACAACAGTCCACGCGAACGAAGTCGCTGGTAAAAGCTAGTATACTAATATTATAAAGAGGAAAAATTTGTATGTACTATGTTTGTAATGTTTTCACACAAAAACTACTGGACCGATTTCAAAAATTCTTTCACCATTGGAAAGCTGCATCTTTACTGTGCAACAAAAGCTATATAACATTTTCAAAAAAATAGGGTACCATTATAAAAATGTAAGGTGTAAAAAAATAAAAATTACGCCGGTGAAACCACGGGATATTACTAGTATATTATAAATGTGAAAGTTTGTGCGTATGGATGTATGTTTATAACTCTTTCACGGCCAATCCGCTGCACCAATATCGATGAAATTTGGCTCAATTATTCCTGAAACACCAGGGTAACATATAGGCTATAGAAATGTTAACTAACTGTTAATTCTACAGGAATTGGATGACATACACAAAAGCGCCATCTATTATCAATCTATCACGCGGCGTCCACGCAAACGAAGTTGCAGGTAAAAGCTATTTAATATATCTACGATCGATTAGAAATGTGATCGAAGGCTAAGACCCTGTAAACAATGAGCTCTGCAGACACGGAATAGATTTTAGCGTTCCAATGGTGATATAATACTTCCATAGACAACATAAATCATTTCCCTTCAGCGATCAATCATCACGGTCAATAAAACATGCCGGGAACCGAACCGCTACCTGACATGACAGCCGCTTTCATGGTACAGCGGGCAATGGCTCTCAACCTTTCAAACGATGCTTTTTTTATTTTGTTTATTAAACGTAACCAACACGATTCACAAATCTTCTAAATAAAATAGAATTCTTTATAAACTGGCCCGTTGGAGCAGTGGGTAGTGGCCTTCAGCTCCGCGGATCGCGGGTTGAACGGAACATTTTCAATTAATGAATTTGTTGGTCTTTGAGCCTGGATGTATATTTGTATTTAAGTATGTATTAAAAAAATATATAAGTATGTATTCACCAGTTGTTTGTTTACCATAACACAAGTATTAAGTTACTTACTTTGGGGACGGACGACCGTGTGTGTAAGTGTCCCATATATTTATATCATTTTTTTTATATCAAACTACTTCACTTGAACTCTTGATATTAGGTTACCAATGCTAATACCGGTATGTAAAGGAACGAGTATATAATTTCAATTGAAATTATTGTTGGTTGAATGGTGGCGTGAAGCTTACCTTGGTTTTCCGGATTCTAATCCCAGACAGGCACCTAAGGCAGTTCCCGCCGTGGTAACGCTGTATAAAGAGCTCATGAATAAGGGCCCCAGACAAGGAAACTAGTCGGGCTCACCCAATATAATAAGACATGAGTATAGCCGTTTTCTATACATTAAGTATGTATACCACTAACAATAGTTTAAATTAAAAAAAAACAGTTTTGAAAAATCTCAGAGAAATATGAGAAATCTGTATATTATTAAAAAAATCCTATGATCTGCCAACCCGCGGTAGAACAACGTCGTGAATAAGGGCTTCTATTCTATTTTTTTTTTATCAGAGGCTTTTTTCGAATTCTTAGAAGCCTATAAGCAAAGAATAGAATTCTTGTTAATAAAAAAAAATAGATTGTTCACACCATTTTAATTGGATTAATAACTAAATCAACGAACATGATTCGAGGAAGCAAAAAAACGTTTTAATTGTATTGTAGCGTGCGTAGTGCATTGAACTTAGCCTGAATAGTAGTGCAGACAGGTTTACGGGATGGTACGTACCGACAGCTTTATTAGAACTATATTTTTTTATTGTTATTTATTTTAGTCTTTGTGTATTAGCGACCTGTCCCAGCTTCACACGTCATTTTGTGCGCAGTAAATCCTAAGATATTTATTTTCATGGTTTGGATTTACAATTAGCCATACGCTTTGCGACGAGGAAACCATCGCGTCAAAGGCCGATTAGTTAGACCATGCAAACCCTACAATTTCTCTGGAAAAATTTCTAATATTGAACCTACTGATTTGGATTGGATAAGCTTAGTTGGCCTAAGCTTTAATTGTTTTATCGAAAATAAGAGAAAAGGTCTTTGCCCAGCAGTTGAGCTTAAATAATCCGACAATCTGTTTCACTATTCGGAGTTCTTACTTCGCTTTTCGCCAAAGGAAAATATCATGAGGAAACCTGCACCTCTTGACAATTTCGGTTATATTTGTAACTTATTTGCATTGAAGAAGCAATGTTGGTGTAAATCTCCATGGGAACAATGATCTAATGGTTAAAAAAAAGATAAAAAAATAGTTTCTCTTGTTTCGTGTTGAAAATGAAAAATCTGACTGGCCTTTTGGCGGTGGTTCTGCCTGTTTTTAATTCCGCGGGTGACAGGTTCGATTCCCGATGTGGATCAATATTAACAACTAGTAATATCCCGCGGTTTCACCCGCGTAATTTTTATTTTTTTACGCACCTTATTACATTTTTATAAGAGATCCCTATTTTTTTTTGAAAATGTAATGTATTATTTCTTGCTCAGTAAAGATGCGCTTTCCAATGACGAAAGAAGTTTTGATATCAGTCCAGAAGTTTTTTTGTGAAAACATTACAAACATACATACAAATTTTTCCTCTATATAATATTAATAAAGAAAACAATTTGTTAGTTTTTCTGAGTGTATTTAACTAGGTATTCATTTTAAATTATATATACCTATGTATATATTTACCAGACGTATGTCACCAATAACACAAGTATTAAGTTACTTTGGGGACGGCCAAACATATCGCCATATCCGAAGAATAATTATTTATTTAATAGGATAGGAAATGTGACTTCGGACTATTCTTCGGATAGGGCGATATGGGTTATAGTCCCACATATTCATTTATTAACAGAATACTTACAGAAATGTTTAACGAAAAAAGTAACACAAATCGCTCATACGTATTAGCTGTTGCTAAATAAAAATAATTACTAATTAACTGAAAAAAATGTCATCTGTAGACTCAAGACTTATCGTCGATCTGAACCGTCGGCTTGGCGTCGGATAAAAGGGCGTATAATAACAAAAACGGGCGAGGGCCATCACGTATAACAACTTCATTCGCGCTAACAAGAACCTGTTCTGTATGAAGTGTTACCAGGTATTTGGAATTTACGAGCTTGTCCTGTATTTTGCCGTAGTACAGTTCCAGCTACGTTCATATTCTATACGTATAAAAAAGTGCCCAAAAGTTGTTTGTCTGTATGTCAAATTAAAAAACCTTAATTTTACAGTAAGAACACACTAAACTACGTATAGAAAATATTGGAGTTATAAAAAATGCTATACTTATTACAAAAAAGATGTGCAGAGAAATGTTATCTTGCAAAAGGAACCATCACCACTCAGTATGAACGATTTTCTCAAAATCTACTGAACAGATTTTTGTTCGGATTTTACTAAAACATTCTTCTGCAATTGTTGAGGAAGATTAGTAGTATATTTGCTGGAACGAATTAACCGATTTTGATGGGACTTTTAACGGGCAGATAGAGAAAGCTATGGAGTAACATATAAGCTTTTTACCCTAGAATTCCCGCATGGTCGGAATTTACGAGGAAAAACCTTTGTGACACAATGGTTTACACGCGGACAAAGCCTAGGACATAGCAAGTTTACAAATTGAATGGTAAGACAATATAAATGAAGATAGAAATAAAAATTGAAAAAAGCTACACAAAGTACCTTCGCCGTACCTTCGTCGCGCTATTAAAGAAAAACCGTTTAGTAGTTTGTGAGTTCACCGCGAAGAAACAGACAGACGTGGCAGGAGAATTTGTTTTATAGTATCTAGTGATGGTAAACAAAAACTTTTTTTCATAAATTCAGATCTTAACGATAGATAGTTTATGGCGTTATCCGATAAAAAAAAAGCTTTTAACAAAATTTCATTTCAATTGTTATCTGTTGAGGAGTTCCCTTGTCTAGAGCCAATCCTGACAACAGCATCAGGTCATACTTATCATAGACATCTGGACTGGACCAGTATGTAAAATTTCAGCTCAATCGGACTCCGGAAAGTGGGTCAAATTTAACTTGCAAAATTCCACCTTCACATACAAATATACAAGGCAAGTTAAATATAAGCTTTTTATAAATTATATATTTATCTCACTGAAAGTGGTAAAAGTTGAAAGCCAATTATCTGAGTAGTATTCTACTCAGATAATTGGCTTTCACCACCCTCTTTCTTACCAAGCCATAAAATATGACTAAGGTAAGTTAACGTTAGGCAGGCGGACGGTCGTAAAATACATAACTAAACCATGTGACAAAATGTTTGTAACATGTAATGTCGACCCCACTTAGAGTGAGATAAGGGCAGAAGAATGATGATCTATCCCACAGAAAATGAATTTATGGTGTGTCGATCATATTATCTAAGGACACGTTACAACTTTATCGGTATCTGATCCTGTAAAAAGTTATTGCATATGTTCAATGTGATATTAACGATTATAATGTATGAAAGTCTCTACTTTATTTATTTACTACTCCACCAACTAACATACAATTTTGTAAAATAATCATTATAAAATAAAGTTCGTATGTCCATTATAGGCATAAATATAAACCACAAACAATTTCAAGTAATTTATAGAATTAGGCGTTACTTTGTGCAGATCCATAATACAAAAGTAATAATAAAATTATTTGGCTATAATCCTTTGCGATTTTGTCGCGGAGTCTATCTCCTGATGATGCTTCGGTTGTGGGGCGAAACGATTGTTGCGGCTTCGCCAGCGTGGAACCAAAAATACCTAAAATCATTACAAATTGTAGCCTATATATATACCTTTTTACTGTAAAATTTTATCCAAATCCGTCCAATATTTTTTCCGTGAAAGAGTAACAAACATACATCCATACTCAGAAACTTTAGCATTTACGATATTAGTGGGATTGTACGTTCTACTAAATATTGTTAATGATTTGCATGTAATTTTTAAGATGATTATTAATTTATATTTTTTGTCTCTTTGCATGCAAACCTAAGCAATCGCCAACACCACACTATTGCACTGAACATATTCATTACCACAACAATAATCCTTTCAACCCGTAACTATCATTAGTAGATAGAATCCATAGCAAAATCGCAAAGCAATCTATAAATTATGTAAGAAAATTATATAAGACAAGAAAATAGGTCTATTCTAAAGATATTCTTTTTTCGAATTAACTATATGCTGTTGGCCCTAACGGCTTTTACAGCGTCACCAGGTGGGACGGGCGAGCGCAGAAGCATCGCCGAAGTTGCGAAATGCGGAGAGTAGAGCGCAGAAGCTCTACTAGCGTCGGGGAACGTCGTCGTAAGGGTGCCTCCTGTGAGGCCGGACCACGGCTTAGGACGACTTTTAATGGAGGGCAGATGGTATGACTTTGATTAGTCAATACGACGACGGAAGGGTGGCAAGAAGCCACGACCAACCGATGTCAAAAATCTGGGACCTCGTCTTCGCCGGCGAAGACGCTGTGTATGTGTATTACGTGTTTCTGTGTTTGAATCGTTATTTGATCGTCAGAAAAAGATAAAGGTTTTAGCGGCTTAAAGGAAACCGTGACGAAAAAAATAAAAGCCAATTTATTTGACTGTATTCATCACAAGAGGTACAATTTCAGCATCCACTTCCGGGACACGTGTGACAGTGGGCGTCGCTGGTGCCCACGCGTCCTTTCCCTTATAACAGCAACCATTCAATAATAAACCTTAAAATAACCTAGATAGAGTACATAATCATTCGACTACTACTAAATTTGATAATTGAGTAAAATTGAACCTTAAAAATATAGTAATACGTTCGAAAATTAAAACAAAGATACCTGTAATTAACCGAAACGTCGCCAAAGACAGGGCTAAGGCTATTGTATTTTAATTGCAAAGGCGGCAGTACATCGTTGAATTAATAAGGGGGTGAATAGGTATCATACATAATCTTTTATCTACTGTAATTGTAGTGTTGTTTGTAAAGTTTGTTATATATATATCTACTGATTGACTGCTGTGTCAAAGTGTCATATGGTCCGTCTTGAATAAGCAACTAGCAATCGCCAGCGGTTCCGCCCTCGTGGAAAGATTAGAAACGTAATATATTCATTATTTTTTTATTTAAAATGGTTAAAGTAGGTTAACTTTAAAAGCTAGATGTTGTCGCGGACTTTTATTTCGAACTTAAAGAGGGGAACAATTTAAAAATACACGAATTAATAGGTAAGTAATTTTTATTATTGCTGCCTAAATTAAAATTTGCATGCAACACACGCACGATTGCAAGAAATAAGCTTAAAATACACAACAAAACAGGAGGAAAGAATAAAAACTTATACCTACCAACCCTACCGCCCCGCGCTCGATGAGTTAATCAAATGACCAGTGGCTGTCAAAGTGGAACTGTAAAATAAAAAATATCGCATCTGCATTATATTAATGCATAGATTTCACGTGTAAACAAATCATGTGATAACATGTTCATAACAAGTTGTGTCGACCCCACGTAGTGGGATAAGGGCAGGAAGATGATGATGCTCTTTAACGCCTACGGTGAGTGCGTTATGAGAAAAGCTTATGGATTGAGATGGTATTAGTATCGGAAGAGTCAAACAAACTTGCGTTATGGCGACGAAACATAGGATCGAACAAAGCTGAGATAGTAGTATACGAGTTTCATATTCCCTCTCCATTATTTACTGTGTCATTGTCCCATACAGGTATGGCTATGGCTCCCCTAAGTCTATAACTCTTTGCCTTAGAGTCTACGGCTTCAGGGCTTCTTAAACTGTGGGTCACGACCCCAGGGGGGTTGCGAGACTACTGAAAGCAAAAGGCGTCGCAAAGATCTGATACTTTTCAATCATTATTGATACAACTACATGGCTGCAGCTGTCCTTTAAAGAACTTTTTTAACAAAGATTTATTGATATTTCTCCTCCTAAGTTCCTTCATTACCCATTTTCATTAAATTTAATTAAATAGATTTTATTAAATTTTGTATTATATATTTCATTACATGGAGGGGGTCGTTTAAAATTTCCTAAGCTTGAAGGGGGTCGCTATATAAAAAAGTTTAAGAAGCCCTACCTTAGACCCAAGTTGTGTTTAGTTGCCAACTTTCAGAACATATGCACAATAATGGTACATAATGACTCTATCGGCGGCGGTGAGGCGGCTTGCGAGAGATCATCCCGCCAGCTGCTTTCTCTCGTTTTTCTTATAATAACTTACATTTCAAAACTGATTTTTTTTGTTAAATCATAATTCAGCCTTATAATTATCGCAAAAGTAAAATACCCATATCAGGTACGTTTTCTATTAAAACTTATGTGTCTAATGGATAATTTCAATTTTCTCGGTGAAGGTAAACATCGTGAGGAAACCTGCATATCTTTAGAGAGTCCTAGGGATATGTGAAACGTACCAATCCATATTGGAGCAGCGTGAATCTCGTCTCAGAAATTTTAAACCTATTGAATAAATAAAAATATAAAAATTGATAAATAACAACACTACATCGGACAAACAAATTGAAATAAACTTGTATAAGAAGAGCTTTTGAATCATCAACTCCACCTTCCTACTGTGAAGAGTTTAGTAAAGAAGTAGAGTAAAGAATAGGAAAAATTTTATTTGTTTATAGTCTTACTGAATGTCAAACTTAATCGTTAATTATTAACTTAATCATAATGATGAATGATTATTGATGAGCGATAGTCAAATTTACCACTTAGCGACTAACGTATTGGTGTAAAAATGCAACAATATAATACTCAATGTCGCTGCAAACAAATCACCACCAAATAAACCACTCTCGAATTTAGTTAATATTTACTTACATTAACTAAACTAATCTTAAATAAAAATAAAACATCCTAACTAACAGGAATACCGGTCAAAATAATTAACTATGTGTTAAGAAAGTCTTCAACATTCATATTACAAAAGTATTGTAAACAAATCAAATGTATCGTTAATGAAGCCTTTACGGCCTTCGGTTCAATAAAGAATTCTATCTTTGATGGCACCGCCGCAGCCGACGTGGCATTTATAAAAAAAAAGAAATTAGTATTCCGTGTATAGAACACGACGAATGTATCATTAAAATATACATATAACTAGCTTTTACCCGCAACTTCGTTTGCGTGGACTTTTGTCACATGGTTGGTAATAGATGGCGCTTTTCAATTCATTCTATTCTTATTATCTTATCGTAGAAATATCAGGATTTCTATAGCCTATATGTTATTCTGGTGTATAAGAAATATTTATGCCAAATTTCATCTATATTGGTTCAGCGGATTCATCGTGAAAGAATAACAAACAATCCATATTCACAAACTTTCGCATTTATTATATTAGTAGGAATACGGCAATACAATGATATGAAAATACCAAGTTTTCACCGTTATAAGTCATCTGATACTTTAAAATAATTTTACCTTTATTATATATTTCTTTTTCAAATGATGGAACTTAGGCGATATTCAGCCTACATGATCTTGTGTGTCACCTATGTAAATTTCTGTATTTAGGGTCCTTATACATAGCACCAAATAACCAATGCCTTTTCTAGTTGGTCTCCCACATAAATAGGTTTGGCTATATACATCACCCATCGCTACTTTAATTGTCTTATGGATCTCCGCAAAGTAACGCCTAAAATCTATAAATTATGTGATATTTTTAGCATAAATTAAGCAGCATATAAATAAATGTAAATAGTATAGTGACGAAACAAACAATTAATCGATTTCTAAACAAGACTCAACTTTGACTTTAATGTCTTTAATTTTCAAAATATTTAGCAAATCTATACTAATATACCTACATATAAAGAAGAACGAGATAGTTGAAGAGTTTGTTTGTTTGATTAATTGTTTGAACGCGTGTTTCACGTGTTCGACATCTGTGTTTAACTTTTCGTTTACGTTAATCGATTATTGTAATCGATAACTTATATTATTTCTGCCAAACACACTTTTAAAGATTTTTAAATTCCCAGATTGCAAATTCCGCTAATATTTATATTTCGAATCGCAAAAATATACCGCATTTTTCAATCCATACCTCAACCTATAACAATTGGGTCCAAAAGTCCCCGTTTCTTTTCATTTATTAGCGCGAAAGTTTGAAGTTGCACTAAAGAACTTAAAAAGTTTTACATAGTGTATATTAAATTTTTGTGTATTTGATTCAAATGTTATATTGATATTGATCTGTTAACAAAAGTTACACCAAAAAAATTGTGTTAACGACCATCCATATTTTATTTAAAAGAACACCTTACGCCTGCTTTGGCCTTAAAGCGGCAATCTTTGAAGTGGTTCGACAGCGTTACTACTTTTCTATAAAAACTCCATGATTTATTCCGTGTCTAGTCGACTGGAGCCGGCCACAACTTCAATGTTGCTAGTTTTTAGACAGCATTAGAGAAAAGAATGAAGTAACTTCTGTGTTCAAGTAAAAAGTTGGATATAGATTATTAAACTGTTTGCTCTTAGAGTTATACTAGACTAGGGAAATCATAGGCAGGCCTATGAGTGAGAGTGTCCAACAAATAATAAGAGAGGGAAAATGAGAGACATATAATTATCTTTTTCTAATTACAATAGACAGTGAAATATTCTTGGATCGTTCTTAATTTATAAACGTAGAGAAACGTTGACGTGTTACGCACACGTAAAAATATAGAGACAAATAATGTGCCTCATTTGATTTTCCTTTTTTTACACATATTTTAGGCTACCTCCCCCCTCCCCTACTCTAGCATAATAACTCAATTCTTAAAGCAAATGATAGAGCAAACATAAACACAAAAAAAAGGTTGTTCAACTTAAAGAAACGTTTAAAGCACAATAATACCACTTAAGTCTTTTATTCTATTTGTCTTTTCAGATATTTCTAAGAAACAGCGGCTTCATATGAAAACAAACTTCCAGTTTTATATAAACGAAAGTTGTGCCTTTCTTAAGGTGAATGTCTACAAAAATTGCTTTCCTTGAGATATGGATGTTAATATAAATGTTCTTTTTGAGTGTTCTATTTATAAATATTAGGTTTTTACTAAGACGTCAGCACATATTCGTTAAAATAAAAAGGCGATATAATAATAGAAAACATTGCAACTGACACAAGCTAATAACGATTTGGCTACGTCTTAAGGAGTCAAAAGAAACTTTTGTGAACGTGAACAATTATTGCTGAACCTTTAACTGGATCAGCATTTCAAATATTAAATTAATCCTAAACCTTTTAATTTGTAAAGATTCTTCGTTCTATCTTATAATATAAATATCAAAGCACTACTGATAGCTGTAATATCACTTTATAGTTACATGATTGCTTCATAATATCCTTTATTTACAGGCTATATATTCTTATTCGAATTTATAACAGGAATAAATTAAGCACAGCATTCGATATCCATTCTTAATGTCGTTAACATTGGGCGCTTCTCAAATTTAATTTATATTTATATTTATTTTTTATTTATTTATTTACTCATTCATACATGTGTACTTACCTTATCTTTCTCTTTTTTATCTAAACAAATATGCCTTGAACTAGTTTTATAATGAATAGAATTAAATTAAATCTTGGAAGTATAAGATATATGTGTAATTTTTATCAATTTTAATATATGTATAGGTAATATTAGTAATATACTAGTAATATCCCGCAGTTTCACCCGCGTACATACCGATCTCATGGCAGTGGAAAGTCTACCAAGTCGGACTATAGATTTATTTTTGTTAAATATATCATCAATAGCTTCCGCAGCGCATCCGATGACAGATTTTTATGACTAATTTTTTACACCTTATTACAATTTATAACGGATCCCTAATTTTTTATGTATGTATGTTGCTCAGTATAGATGCAGCTTTCCAACGGTGAAAGAGTTTTTGAAATCGGTCCAATAGTTTTTGTGTGAAAACATTAAAAACATACATACAAATTTTTCCTCTTTATAATATTAGTATAGATAATTACTTTAATGTATGTGTAATAAAATTTTTTATTTCTGTATTTTAAACCGTAAAATGATTTATTTGAAATATGAAACATTGCGTTACTAAAATAAAGTACATCTAAGTTAAGCAGAATCATAATATATGTTTTGATGAACAAAAGTATATAAGAAAAATTAAATTGACAAAATATGGCTTTAGTCTGATAATTAACCTTGAGTTAAAAACTATTTTCTTAAAAACAAAATATAAAGTTGACGAAAGCATTCACCTTAAAACTTGCTTAAGGATTATAAAGTAATCGCCAACTAAGAAGGAAATACCACAATGCTAATAACTATTTAACTACAATGAAAAATTACCAGTAGCTTAAAAACCTTAAGAGGTTAGTAAACTTTCAAAGGCTCTAAATATGTTTTTTTCATCTTACAAAGCGACCGACTGCAGATTGTATAAGAAGTAATTGTCAGCATTTTGTCTAATGACCACTAGACCACAATTACGTCGGCATGCCAAAGAATTATTTAAGTATTATCTTTGGTTATAATAAATGCGGGTACTAGCTCGTTTTCTGTATTACTTGTGAGTAAAATTGTTGAAAATGAATACGTATGTTAACATTCTTAATGTATAGAAATAGAGCTTTGAATATTAAGTATCCGAGGATATAATTTGCTAGACTACCAGAGACATTATCTCAGAACACGAAGCATGAGTTTTGTATAAAGTTTTATGTGTTTGTTACATGATTTTTACTAATTACGCGCTCTACGGTGAAGCCAGTACCTATAAAAAGTCATCGCATCCAAAAAGGAATTAGAGGAGAGTCTAACGAGAGTTTACTCAACTTCCCAAATACTACTTTTACCTAAAAGTTCTAAAATAAAGCCCCCACGTATATTAAGAAATATATTGTACTATGCTCATTTGTTTTTTAAACCTAACCTCTTACATTTTTAAATATTTCGAATTATAAATATCAAAATTATTAAAAAAAACATTTAAAAATATAAAATTGTCGTCCGTCGGGAACGGGGCAATATCCCGAGCTGTCGGTGTGGTTAGGGATCCAAAGTGAGGAACTTCCTCACAATGCGCGCCGTTTCAAGCAATACTGCCTTCTGCATCCGACACTTGATCCAACTATTAAGAGAAAGCCTCTGAAGATGTTGGTCGAGGCTCTTCGCAATCAGACCGTTAACCGACACAACAATAGGAACGATTATTGTTGACTTTATTATTATTATACTAAAAGGATTCGTGTAAAGTAACTCACAATGAATTTACTGATGATGAAATTTGTATCCCGCAAGCCTTTACCCGTGAACCTACAATTCTAACCATTACACCTCGGAACGGTTAGGTAGCCTTTAATGAGGTTCAAGTATTCAAAATTCTAACACAATTATTACAAATCTATACCCCAAATACATACATCCATACCCACATCATAATCCTATCTGTGGATTATAGTAGTAGTAGTAGCCTTTCAAAACACAGCCAAATTTAAATTTAAGTTTCTTATTTCTATTCACTCAAGCTATATATGTCCACTGCTGGATAGGTATAAGGTATTTTCAATGGATCTACACACCACACAATCTTTTAAGCTAAAATCCAACAGCTCCTTGCGATCTTTTTTAGGTGATGTGTTCACTTTGTAATGCGTTTTGCGTCACCAACATTGCGTTTTCAGGGGGTCCTCATGCTAGCATTATAGGGCGCCATCGCCCATGATTTCCTCATACTATATACCCCTCCTATTTACAATTCAACTTCGCGAGTTATATCGGTTATTTTATTTCTTCTGTAAATCTCCTTATTCCTAAATTAATCACTTCAAACATTGCTCGCTATATCCCTCGTAGGGTAACTTAGATCTTATTGATCCATTTTGTCTACTTTCGTCTTTACCCGTATGAAAATATATGTCTCCCATACCTTCACTCCCGCCCATTACCACCGGTGACGCTATAGAAGCTATGTATTTACATAAAGTCAGTTCGTAAAAAATACTTACTTTACAGAGATTAGACTGTCACAGATAATCTAAATTGACCACAAATCTTGTCACAACGTCTTCACAAGTGATGCGGTCTATCGTAGTTAAGCAATGTAGCTCAGCGTGAATCCAACGGTACACCGAGCACCGAATATGTACTCGCGCCACACACGGTGTATCAAATGATGTAACAAAGAGGAAACTATGCGGTTCAGAGGTGTAATTATGGCATCATCTGTGATCATTACTGGGTAAACGTGGTGACGCGCCCACCCACAAATATAGTTTTTTGAAGAAATCAAATTGCTTAACTTGAAATTGTCTAGGTTTTTTGTCAATGTAAAGGTTTCCCCTTGAAGTTTATCGTGAGGTGTTGCAGTCACGGATGTAAATGCTTCAATCTAACCAAGTAAAATATTACAAGCCACTGCACAGAAAATAAATTAGGATCGGAAACATTTTAGTCAGTATTCCTAAAAGGCGATCTAAATTCTGATTACCAATTTCTTCACGGCAAGCTTCAGGTTGGTAAGATGGAGATAATACAAATATATTTGAAAAGTAACAAAAAATAGACCTTAAATCAATAATTACTTTGTTCGAAACTTGAATCATCAACTTAGGTATTGGTCCAAAAAAAATACTCCTACCTAAAAAGACGGCGAGAAACTCGTTGATGTTTTCAAAATCTAAACATCAAGATGATATATTTTCAAGATCAAAATCTGGTTTATATTGGAACTACTTTGTAAAGGATTAACTATTGTCAATAACACGGTTGAAAAGGAGCCAATATTTGCCGCATTTTTTTTTCTTACCCTACTTTTCTAACTAAAAAGCGTATAGTAGGTATCTCTAAGACCTGAAGATATCATATTAGATGTACCTATATCCTAAGAATATAGTGCAATTAGTCTTCTTTTTAATAAAGTTGTCTACTTCGTATGGATCGCTGGTTTCTTTCTTTTCGTACTATAAAACAGTAAACTTAAATACCTGTCTATGTAGCTCCTTTTCTTATAGTTTTGTGCATCTCACAGATTGCCGATGCCTTAATCCACGTACGATTTACGACGTCATTACGCATAAGCTTAGTTGCAATTTGCATATGCGACGGGAAGCGGTAAAAAATAGTATTGTCGCGGTGTGCTTTGATAGACCGCTCTTACGGAAATGATAAAATGATTATGATAGCTGTTGAGAATGTGTGAAATAAGGACTTTGACCTTTTCCAACTTATATTAGGCACATCTCATAGATGTGCCTAATATAAGTTGGAAAAGGTCAACTAATAAAAGCTTTAATAATAAAAGCTTTCACAAAATTTCATATCCCGACTTACTTTACTTTTTTTTATTAGAAGTAAAAGTTACTTTGCGTAAGTCCATAGTACAAAATCTATGATAGAATTATTTGGTAGTTATACCGAAATAACTTTTGAGATATATTTTGTATATCCTTAGAATTTATCAACTTATCTATGGTTACATGCAATATCGTCAAATATCTAGACAATACCATTGTATTGTCCAGATATTTCTTTGCCTATGATTATATTATTCAAAAGTAATCATAATAACATACTTCTGTACTTTAGACCTCCGCAAAGTTCCGTATTCTATTAATGTTACATTATTCTTTGAAACTTTTTCCAATATTGAAGGCATCAACGCATCTGAATACTATAATTCATTACTAAAAGAGTAGATATTAAAGAAATCTGAGTAAAATATTATTTTACTCCGATTTATTTTCATAACAGTATATCCTAGGTTTTGATTTATTTATTGTGCAAATATTATTTTATTTTACTCAGATTATTTGCACAATAAATAAATCAAAACGTAGGATATACTGTTATAGAAAATAAATCGGCGATGGGCTATTACAATTGATTTCTATATCACGACTGTTACCTCACAAATCCTGTTTATCTAACATAATAAGTTGTTATGGCCTATATTAGCCATGTATGGGGCCACCCACAAAGCCGGCGGTAATCGCCGCGGGCCAAAGAGAAAACAATACCGGGATACGCGATTTTCGAGCTCAGGTCCGACGTCACGCTAAATCATCCATTCAGGATTTGTTTAGAACGTTCTCAAAACTGAATTAGGTTGGGTTAGGTTAATATTTTATAAAAACAAAGTGTTGCTATACTTTAACTAACTTCTACTTTTTAATATAAAGTTTATTCGTTTTAGTATAAAGTTATACATTTATTCAAACAATCGCCAGCGGCTTCGCCGGCATGGAAAGATTAAAACCGTAACCGTAACTTTTGATAACCATAAAAATGGTTACAGTGGGTTAACCTAAAAAGATAGACATATCTGTCCCGGGCTGTCCCGGACTGCTATTTAGAATTTTTAGAGGGCAACAATTTTGTAATAGGTACATGATTTTTTAATAACTATTACCGTTAGCTCAGCACAAGGAAAGCTTTAAATTTTCCCGTTTTCGTAACATTTTGTATTCCTGCTCCTCTCCTAATCATCTTAGCGCGATGTTATATAGCCTATAGCCTTCCTCAATAAATGGACTATCTTAGATTCAAATAATTTTTCAGTTCAGTAGTTCCTGTAAAAAGCGCGTTTAAAAAATCAAACAAACTCTTCAGCTTTATATATTAGTATAAATATTGTAGTCTCTAATAGTATTTTTTTGTTAAAGTATGAATGATGAATTAAGATACAGAATAATGGAAAATTTAATGAATTTAAACTTAGTAAACTGTAGCTTATATAGCAGGCTAAAATATAGAATTAAAATCTTCGTTCGGAAACGAGAAAAACCAGTACAAAAAACCTAAAGGGATTTTTATGTTTGAGTTAACGCGAACTAACTCACAAGTACAATTTGTCAACTAAGAACTAGTACGTATTTTGAAAATTTGGATCTAGAAGAAATAAATAGAGTGAGAAGTGGGTCCCAGACCTGTTAAATGACTGTTCGTATATCTACTCGTATTCTTATTATAAAACAAAGTCTCCAAAAGCTGTTTGTATGTGATTGATTTTCTCAAAATCTACTGAACGGATTTTTGTACGGTTTTAACTAAAAAGTAGTGCAATTTTTCCGAAAGGTGTAGGTAGTACATTACGGTTTTATGTCAATTGTGATATAGAAGTCGCACGATAAAAAAAACACCGCTGGGAGCTAAAGTCGCGTTCTACGCGTTAACCAACAGAAGTACACCAAAGTCATGTACTAAAGAGTAACTAAAATGAGTAAGTAAACTTTCCTGGGCTCTAACTCAGGCCTACATGCCAATCTTCGTTCACGGAACGATAACAAGCTTAAGACCCCATCTAGTCGTTGCCAAACTTATAGCGAGTCCTTTACTGTGAAAGCCGTCAATCTATGGAATGTACTTCCACGACATATAAGACATTCTAAATCAAAAAGCATCTTCAAATATCGTCTTAAAAAATGATATCTTAATCTATAAATAAATCAAATATGTTAATAATAATATATAAATAATGCTACGTATGTAGTTAATATTTATACATGTAATATTTAAGTATATATATTTTATATTTATATATACATATATATAAATATATTATTTCATGTTATTTATGTAACGTAGAATGTAAACATTAGAAAGTACGTTTATCGATTATTTTATGTGTTATCCGTCTTGTGCATCGTTCTCAACCTTTCTATTCTTAATTTCTTACTGTAGAGGTTGTCTGTAAGAGATCACTCTTAGTGATAAGACCGCCTTTGCACTTCTGTATGTGTTCTTGTTTATTTTTTATTTCTTTTGTCGTGTTTTTTCCTATGTATTTGATGTGCAATAAAGAGTTTTTATTATTATTATTATTAAAGAGTTGTAGACGTACAAAAATACTAAAAAAGCCTTCTATGTCTATTATGGTTAACTCACAATAACACGTTTTATGTTCAAAGTTTCAATGAAATATACTGATTTCCACACGGACGAAGCTGCAGGCATAGCTAATGTTGGTATATACGAAAGGACAAAGGGCTTGTTCTCGATCTAGCATAAGTTCACCTCAATCCAATTCTAAATTCACACGCCCATCACGCAACGGATGCCCTCCAGGATATCACCCATTCAAACTCTCGAGAGACAAGTGCTAAATCACGATAAGCATCCTTCACGTGTACAATGCTTGATGACCCTCCAGAATCGTATCGCTGACCCGACGTTAGAGTAGCATTGTCGACAGTACGTGATTATTACTTCCTTTCAGCCAAATAAGATTATGGCTTAGGGAAATTACCATGGGAAATCATAATACATACAAGCCCGACTGACTGTAGGCAATCCAGGGAGGCCATGCTTTCCTTGAATCCTCGCTTGACCAACAGTCTCCTTCGTTCTCTATTTCCATTTTATTCTATCTTCCTTTCTCTCTATAGTAAACTTCAGGAATTCACCCTGTAAGTTTACTCTAAAGGGGGGGGGGGGGGATGTTACGGAATCCTAATGTTACCAGAATTCCTGACGGACTGCTTTATCTGCAGTCTGGTCCAGATCCGGCGCTAGCCCCTGCCATGAGTCAGTCTTTCTTCAAGCTCGTACTAAGCCACATATCTCCATGAGCCTTTAAATTCTTTAAAATTATTTTATATTTCTGTGTGTAAAATAAATTTCTTTTTTAAAAAGACTTTTTCCTGGCTCTCCATAACAGACCCCGTAATAGACGCAACTTGCAATGAATGATAAGTATAATTACCGGACAATGCCTACTCAATAAACACTTATTCCGTATAGGTGTGACTAACAGTCAGTTACGCAGAAGATGCATGAGGGAACCAGAAACGCCATCCACGTCATTTTGTACTGCACGGAGGTGGCGGAGCATCGGTCAAACATCCTTGAGTCGCCGAGGACGTTACAAGAAGCCTTGAGGAACCCTGGCAGGGTTTTCGGCTTCTGGATGAGCTTGGTGGGCTGAATAACCAGCCCCTTAACTCTCAATGGTCGCCTTACAGTGACTAAGTGCGGAAAATAGCCCGCAACAAGAAGTACGTGATTATTTTGGCAATCTAGCGTTCTTACTGTGGGAACGAAGTTAAATTGCCCACTTGTAAAAACACGTGCTCGTATACACGTAATCAGTGCGGCCGCTCATTTGTTACGAACGTGCAAAAATCTCGATCATCGATTTATCTTTACTTAATAAAACCAAGTCCCCAAAAGCTATCTGTATGTATGTGATCAATTTTCTTAAAATATACTGATTTACGCGCGGTTTTTACTATAAGTGGATTTCTTAAACGTTTAGGTTAATAGTTTATCCTCCAGAACTACTAAACCGATTTTACTTTACTAAAAGATAACCTGATAAAAAAGTAATAATAAGATTAGTTTGCTATAATCCGCGATAGTAAAATAGAAAATATATATAATGCTAAATGTAGAGTGGACAATCCGTTTTCATACCTGATACATACAGGATTCAGATACATACAGAATTTATGCTGTAACCAGTGGTTACAGCATAAATTCTGTTTAAAGCAACAGTATTTTTGTTTAAACCCCTTTGATATAAAGGTCCGAGATTTTATAGCTTTTCTTTATTTTCTTTTACATTATATCCGCCATGTGGTATCCGGCTCAGTCGAATAGACCACCCTCATTTCTTACCGAAGCATTGTAAAAGGCGACTAAGGTAAGTGGTAACCCACCGTATGGTATCCGGCCTCCCAATCACTTGTACCCAGGTGTCGTAAAACGCGGCTTAGGTAAATTGACTACTCCAATATCAATTAACAGGTTACAAATACCCAGAAATTCATGATTCATATGTAAGTTTCATAACGATGTTTTCCTTCACCATATACCAATAAGTGTCCAAGTTTTCCACTGATAAAAATGAGTTATTCGAAACGTTGTACCAAGGCTTCAATTTTTTTATGGTACAAAAAAGTTTGGATTCGTTACAAATACTTTGTGCTAAAAATTAATATGAATAGCACGTATTTAAGAGGTACTGACTTGGTCGTAATTTTATCCGATATACGCACTGAATACTAATATAGTCGTCGGTTCAATCGAATGACGTAAACACCTGAACATTAGACTATTCCATAAATTTTTTGCCCTTGAAGATTTGTATAGAATCTCAGAGACAGATCGATCTATGCTTGAAGGATTTAGATACACTCGAGTCAGATACGACGGAACCCATCAGAGTCAAAATTACCATCTTTATTATGGAAGATATTGGTAATGTATTATTATTGTTGTCAGGAACAGAAGTAGTCAGATATCATATCTTTGGTTTTTAATTAACAACGCGGTAATCATGTAACCGATAGAACAGTTGGGGACTCAATTTTTTTTGTAAGGAAACCCATTATGGGTCGTCACCGCCCGACGAGGACTAGCGGCGGGTATGTCGGACTCGCACTGACTAAATACCTGACAGTGCTCCACCACGCTGCTGGTGGCGGGGACAGGGTACCGTTGTACACATGAACACTTGAAGTAAATAAGGCACTAGGAACCTAAAAATTAAAATTCGAACTAAGTATGCAATTTGGTCCTAAAAGGCTTTTAGAACCAAATTGCATACTTAGTTCGAATTTTAATTTTTAGGTACTTAGTGCCTTATTTACTTCAAGCGTTCACATTACCCCCATCCCCGCCAGCAGCAACTCTGAACCCCAGAGTGCGCCACCTCTTGGTCAGGGCCTCTCTAAAATTGGCCCCTTCCTCCGTTAATCGATGCATCGGGAGCACCAGATGCATCGACCGCCTTGGGGACCTTTTCAGATGGGCGGCTCATTTGTGACTACTATAAACAGCTGAGCTTGCAATGGCGAAGTTAGTCTCTACAAAACTCCTCTCATACGGTTATTAGACGCTTATGCGGATGCTTATAGATCGTTTCATCACTTAGAGTCTTGCTGTAAAGCTTGACTTGTACGATTATTAAACGCTTGTACGACTATTAAATGTATTTAGATCGTGTTACAACTTAAAGTTTATAGAGTTGAAGTTAATAATCATAACGTAAATTTAAAGTGGCCATGAAAGTTGCAGAAAGCTGGATCGAAGCGTCATAAAATACTTTCTTTAAACTATAATAAATCCATAAAATATCTTGGTTACAGAAAATTAATAAGTGTATACCTACATTTTTATACCTTTATTTTCTTTGTATGTAACATTATATGAAATTATAACCTTATTTTTTTTGCAATTATTTGCGGTCCCTCAACAATAAAAACACAGATAGGCAAGTCTTATAAACGGGATCTAAGACGTCGTACAAGTAACCTATAATAAAGATTTATGCTTTAGTTTCAACCTTTTAACTGTTGCTGTAACCGCCGAATCCAAGTTAAAATGATTTTTTTTTACTGCGCGAAATAGTATAAACGGTAGCTAAGGTAATCGTTCAATTACCGCCACACCCCCACCTACGTAGTTGTTTCCAAAAAAATTTAAGTAGATATTGCTTATTATATATCATTAATTTCACATTCATATCACCTAAAAGAAAGGTAAAAAATAATACAATTTTTTTAGAAAACAGAAAAATTTATTGGAAATTTCGTGAATAAATACAACTGAAATCCTTAAAAAGATACCACGAAAACGAAACAAATGCAACAATTATTTAAAACTAAATCCTTAACTAGAATTTAATAAATAATTAATATTAATATTAACCTAAAATACTTTGTACGATTACAATATACTAAAGCATTCAATATGCCTACTTCTATTTACAACTTTTCAGTATATATTCTAATAATCTCACTTTGGTAAACTGTGGTTATAGAGTTTTATATTTAACATAAATAAATGAACTAGAGCTTACATGTACAAATAGCCTTAGTTAAGCAGAACGATAATAGATTTAGCCGTCTTAAACATCCTCTAAGCTTAAATTATATTAATCAAAAATTCTATCTTTATGAAAAAAGAGCAAGCTGTGATAGTCCAGCGGTGAGACCGTGCGACTCTTTCGAGGTGTCACGAGTTCGAACCCGGGCAGACCAATGAGTTATCCTATTAAAACTTATATGTCTAATTAAAAATTACAATTTATCACACTCTTTTCGGTTAAAAGAAACATCGTGAGGAAACCTGCATATCTCTAGAGAATTCTAGGGGATATATGAAACCTACCTAAATGGGTTTTCCTGACATAAAAGAGCGTGGTAGTAACTAACTCCAATCCTTCTCTCCAAAAACGGAAAGGAGGCCTATGCCAAGCAGTGGGATAGTAACAAGTCGTTACTGTCATGTTAAAATACGTATCAAATAATAAAACTAAAATAGAACTCTGCCGTTCTTTGTCTATTACTAATTAAGAATGTTATTTAGACTGACATTGCAAGGCCAATCTCAACTATCTAACTATTAATAACGCACACACTTAAATCATCACAATTCAAAAAACCACACACATCAAGCATTAAATAAAACAAAGATTTCAAAGCTTGCACAGTCTAAACGAACTTAAGAGATTTAACAAAAATTTTATAGTGGCTGGAAATTTTATCCAAACGAGTGGCTACTTTGCTTAAAAAGTTTTCGACAGTTTTCGAAATATTATAATACAAATAAGTGTTTACAATTTTATTGGTTGCAGTTTTCCGCATGACTGTTATAATGGTAAACTCTGCCAATCTCTACCAATCTAATATATCTACACTTTCAAATAGCTGCCAGAAATGGTTAAAATTAACGAAGTTCTCTACATTGTAAATAGAAACCTTAGAATAGATAACCAACTAGATAAAACGGTCAAAATTGCCTAAAATTGCTGAAACGTTGCGTTAAAAAGTGTTTGGAGTGTAAAGGGTAAATTAAATTAAACTATACTTTCCTTCTAGAATGGTTTGTGCCTGAACACAAAGGCATTTGGTAAGAATGCTGTACGATAGGGTCGTATCGTACAACGGACGAAATCGCCCTTCCATGAGTCCAAAGACAAAAATTTGGAAAATATAAATTGGATCTCATACCAGGAATAGGACCCGCTTTAATAAGGTAATATAACAATCACTATCGCAGAACAAGACTTTCGTTTTGTTAAAGAAATTAATGTTTACTAACATATACTTTATCGTTAAAGTGGTATGTGAAACACAGGGAGAAAAAATATGTTTATTGACATAATGGTTCAAGGTGCGTTCAATAATATGTTGTAGCAGTTTATAAAATTAAATGTTTCGTTCTAAGTTTTCATAATAAAACTTTCGAAAAAGAGACGCAAAAATTTAAAAATAGATTTGTTCCCTTTATGCTATCCGACAATATTGACTTAAGTAGTTCATTGAATCTGTACCCAATAATAATGGTAAATTGTTATTCAAGCTCATAAGCACAATTTTATCAAGACATGAAAAAGAAACATCATTCGTATTCCTTGCATTATCGTGACTTGCATTACGCATGTATGCGACATGATTCTGGCGATGGAACATTAGTAAGCGATTGTCTGTGAGATGCATACGAAATGCATGCAATGCAACTGTGGTACTGAAATTTATTGCTGCAAAGCAAAAAAAGGCACGTACAAAGAATTTGGGACTCTCGCTATATTAATTGCTTACATTTGTATCTCTAGACCAGAAGTTAAACAGTGAAATTTGCCTTTATTTAAATCGCTATGTACTTAAAACATGAGATGTCCGCTCAAACAAATTATTTTCTCTGGGTTCTTTAGTATAAAACTCAGTAAATATTTGGGTCAATTATATTTCTTGTGCTTTCTTTACTTAGAGGATCAGTTATAGTCGTTTAACATTAAGTAAACCTTAGCAGCAATCTACCTCCCATATAGTCCTCATCAAAAATTTACCTAAATCATCCAAAAAATATATGAATCGTTTGCAAAAATATTTTAACACACCGACACTTTGACATAATTTTAGTATACGAGTATTGGTTGATCTCAGAATTTGCAAGCCAAAAAGCAAATTTGTGAACATTGCAATATTTATTTATAATGCAAACATATCAATATAATCAGTTTTCTAGGCCAGTGACCAAATGGTATAAGAATAATTAATGGTATAAAATGTGAAATCATGTATTTCAAATTTTAAACCAAAAACTCGGCTCGACTGTTGAAATTACTTGACAAAGTAGAAGTATTATCGTAACCGACTTTGGCAATTCAGCGCTTTTACATCATTGTTAGGACTTGTTTTCGCCCTGTCGCTTCATTAGGTATGCAGATTGCAGTCTTAATTGTAGTGGTGAAATATAAATCGTCTATTGTTTTAAAGATACATAAACACAATGCAAAAGTGATATGAGGTAAAAAATGATTATGAAAAAATTAATTTACAATTAGTTTTTCTTTTATGATAAAACAAATCGTATAAATTTAGTAGCATCATCTCAAATTCACTGTAACTATAATAAAATCATGTTTCAATTTTATTTCTATGAGAAGACCTCTGTTAATTTTAAGAGCTTCAGTTATAAAGAGGAACCTCAAAAGATGGGCAATAAGTTCCGTACAAATGAATCTTACATAAAAGCGTGATAAATAAATATTGCCTTTTAACCTTAAACCAACCCGAAAAGACTACCTTAAGTATAGGCGTCCATGTATTACATAATTGATTCAGTTATGAATTAGTTCAAAAGATCTCAAATGCCATAAAGTAATTAATTTTTTTAAAGTGATTAAAATAAAACTTTTTAAGAGGCACTAGGCCAATGTACATAAGTCCAAGTTAAAATAAAAACAACTCAATTGACGTTACCTAATATTTCAATTCAATAATTATTTAAAAAACCTCTAAGTATTTAATAAAATAAATTATGTGAAAATGATATTATTTCCAAGAAACGATTCTAGAATGGTATATGATGAATGCATAACGAGCCGAAGCGACAAGTTAAAAAAAACAGGCGTGAAGGTATACCGGGAACAATCTATTTGGATATAAAAACCGAACAAATTTTTTGTGAAACGTATCAACTTACATGACAACAATCGAAAAGAAACATAATCATATAGCTCAAACGGAGGCGTCAAGGCCCTAAAGGAAACACAAAACTAGCTTTTTCCATATTAATATTATAAATGAGAAAGTGGGGTTGTTACTTTGCCCTTTTTTCATGGAACGGAGTAATGGTTTTCTGTTTTTTGGCAGATTTGGTTGGATAAACTCTCGAATGAATTTTATCTTTCTCTATGTGCAAAGCAACAAATTGTTATTTAGTTCAAAATTATTTCCTTAATAATAATTTTAAAACTTCTAATTTTAATTTTGGAATTTATTTCAGTTATTTTGGGCAGATTGTTAAATATCAAATTCATTCTTATTATAGTAATCGTTTATATCAATTCTTTTTTTGAATTGAATTCCGTCTTTTGTAATGTTTTTTTTTTTTAATTTGCCTGGATACGTGATGCCTGTACTTTAATACGATTTAGCAGACCTAATTAATAAATTTTTTACACGGCAACAATCGCTGACAAAATAAATAAATATAATAATCTCAATGAAAAATATCAATTTGTTGCTCCATTCAATCACGTAAAAGAAACTCGCATATAAAATATTGTTATGGGTGTAACATAGTACCTATTATGTAATAGAAATTAAAATTTTAATATTGCTTACTACAAATCTTTCAGCGTTTAAATCTAAATGTTTTTATGTAAGTTTTTTGGAGTTTTATAAGCGAGTTCGCTTTCGTTATAAGACCTTGCTTCGCCGGAACCGGTTCCGTACCTCTTCATTACGAGCACACAGAGGTTAAGGCTAGAATACATATGCAAATACTGGACACTTGTTAGCTACTAGACACCTGGCTTGTTTTGTTGATTATTCACGTAACTATGTATGCTAATCAATTAGTGACTCTTAGTTACGAAAAGCTTAACCACGAAAACCACGGAGTTTCAAAATCTTATGTACATCTTTATCATCGTTCTGCTGTCATTATCCCACTATAAGTGGTGTCGGAAAGACATGTTTTAAACATGTTGTCACATGTTTCAGGTAGTTATTTTACTATAATAAAATATGCTTTGTTATGCCAAAAATTCGTACAAATTATGTCAAAAACAATATCACTGATCCAGGAGCGCAATTATTTGATAAGTTACCTTCTGATATAAAACAAGTAAGTTTAAGTTTTAAATCAGTTCTCGAAAAATACATATTTGAAAATAACGCTGTCAAAAGTCCAAGAAATAGCAAATTAAAATCAATATATATGAAAATTACAACCGTTGAACGTGCAGATGTATATCAACAAGAACTATAAAATTACCTATATTTTGGGAAGTGTTGAAGTTATCTTGTTTAACGTAAATTTTTCTATAAAACGTGTATCCAAGGTCTAACAAAAGATGAGTATCTTTAAGATAAGGATTTCAACTTTTCTTAAAGATTTCTCATGTATGTATCATGATTCGTATATTTCACGTTGTATTTTCAATTAAGTTTTCCATTTATGTCTTTATCATAGCAAAAATAAATGCCGAAATCGTGAAAATGATTGTAAGACAAAAATAATAAATACATAACAAATATATCATAGTAATGTATACTATACTAATATATGAATCTATGAAAATATTATAAAGAAATAAAATTGTATGTATGTTTGTAATGTTTTCACACAAAAACTACCGGATCAATTTCAAAAATTCTTACACCATTGGAAAGCTGCATCTTTACTGAGAAACATAGGCTATATTACATTTAAAAAAATAGGAATCCGTAATAAAATTGTAATAAGGTGTAAAAAAATAGTTTCTCGTCGCATGCGCTTCAGAAACTATTGATGATATATTTAACAAAAATAAATCTATAGTCCGACTTAGTAGACTTTCCACTGCCATGAGATCGGTATGTACGCGGGTGAAACCGCGGGATATTACTAGTAGTAGTATAAAATGTGACTGAAGAGTTTCTATAACTTTGTATCTTTGAGGATTACAGTTTGAATCATTTATTACAGCTATAAGTTATATATCATTGAAATCACCTCAATCTTTAGCATTCAGTTTTACTTTTACATGACTGCGATCTTGAATGTGTAATATTAAACATGATATTCCACAAATGAAATATTGATCAGTTCAAAGAACTGACGGAAATAGTACATTTTTTTATCAAGCTATTTCCTGATGATCTAAATCTACTAATTCTTGTGAGGATGTGAGATGAAATGATAAAAACTTAATGAGTTGCAGCTATCTAATCCCGCATGTTTGTCGCAGCATCACTGAATGATGACTGGTGTATGGGCGCCGGAATTAGCCACTTCAGACAGCTACATCCTTCTCTTATTGCACGCTTGACTTTTGATTGCGTTATTTTCATAGAGTTATTATACTAGAGTAAGGAAGCTAGGTTAAAATGTGCCATACAATAAAGCAAGAAAGTAAATGAGACTGTATCCACGTAAGACGGCCTTTTGTACGCGAAAAATTTTCAAACGATTTTATGCGAACGCGAAAAGAACAATGAAATTAATGCTCTATGTATGTCACAGTATCCGATTTTACAGAGTGGGTATAGAAGCATTCACTAGTCTGATGTAAGACGGCCTTTTGTAGGCGAAAAATTTTCAAACGATTTTATGCGAACGCGAAAAGAACAATGAAATTAATGCTCTATGTATGTCACAGTATCCGAATTTTACAGAGTGGGTATAGAAGCATTCACTAGTCTGATGTAAGACGACCTTTTGTACACGAAAAATTTTCAAACGATTTTATGCGAACGGGAAAAGAACAATGAAATTAATGCTCTATGTATGTCACAGTATCCGAATTTTACAGAGTGGGTATAGAAGCAATCACTAGTCTGATGTAAGACGGCCTTTTGTACACGAAAAATTTTCAAACGATTTTAGTCTGATTATTTCCGATATTTCGAACAGTTTTAAGCCTTTATTGATTCGATTTGGAGGGTTGCCGGTTGGTTGTATATCGTTCTGTTTGACATGTTCCGTTGCTATATGGCAGTAGATCAATCGGCGTGGCGCCGCGGAAGGAACAACCCTGCATTTGTCACCGGACCACCGGCGCCGTTGCTGTATTTATAGCGAAGCGATGTCCGCGCGTTCGCCCGTGGGCGGCTATAATGTTCGCTCTCGACTTTTTCCAGATATCCTCAAATTTGGCCTTAAAAACTCCTATAACTTTCGTATGATGTTTCAAGTTTAAAGCGTACTTAAGAATATAATTTTTATAAGAATTTATAGCACACACACTCACACGATAATTTTACTTTTCTACTTTTTTACACTCACAAATTAATTATGTACACTATGTTTAAATACAGAAAAGACGCCGTGTGGTATCCGGCTTAATAGAATAGACCACCCTCAATTCTTACCGAGGAGACGTAAAGACGAGTCAGGTAAGTTGACAAACCGTGTGGTATCCGGTTGTGTAAAATAGACCACCCTCTTTCTTACCGAGGTGGCGTAAAATACGACTGTAAGTTGACGTCAGGCAGGAGGCCGGTCGTAAAATACGTAACCAAATCATGTGACAACATGTTTATAACATGTTCTGCCGACTCGACTTAAGAGTGGAATGAGGGCAAAAGAATGATGTTTAAATACAGAAAAGAATTGCAAGAAAGAATTTTCAGAAGGTCATTAAGAAAGACCAGATTTTTTTAAGAGTAGTCTAAATTAGTAAGTCCGATTCAAATTGTGTAAAAGAGACCCGTCGCGGTTTTGGAAAGTTGCCAGAAATATATTTGACAATAATCCATCATTGTCTGAAGACTAAAGTCTTTGAACAGTACGTTATTATTTAGAACGTTTGACGCAAATCTAGGATAATAATAAAGTCAGATTGGGCAAAACAATAGTCAATCATAAAATCACAAAAATAATAATTTTGAAATCACGTAACGAAATCCTTATAATATAAATACCTAAATTCATGTCAGCATTTCCTATTTAAGTATTAAAAAATTTCAGTCACTGAAAAAATTATATCAAATGAACTTGAAACGAATTTAAAAAGAAAATATTTACACAACTTTCCAACCACACTTACAAACAATGTAAACTAAAAAATTATATGTAAATACTTTTTTGACACATTAATGGTGAGTGGCGTAAAATTTGATTATATTATAATCAAAAGTAATAATAAAATTATTTTTCTAATCCGCGATGAATTCATCACGCATTCATAGCAAAAAAAAAATATTATTACTTTTGTATTACGGATCTCCGCAAAGTAACGCCTAATTCTATAAATAATTTTACTTCGTCAAAAACTGTCATTTTTCAATTTTTAAAGATTTATACTTACCTTAACATCCTATCCCTTGCAAACCCCCCTTATAAATATACAAAACATTACATTTAAATACTGATATATACATATTTACAGTTATCTAAGAAGACTAAGTAAACGAGATCTCTCGGAGACCCCAAAAGCTTAGTGTCACGTGTTATTCTTTAAAGTATATATCATACAAATAATGAATAAACAACTCGATCCATAAACAGATTTAACAGCAGATATCATCTGTTGATGATGCTTCTTATGTTTCTCTTCGTAGCCTCTATGGTTCTTTGTATGATTCTTTGAGTGCTTGTGAAAGCATAGCCTTGCTAGATTGTTTTGCATCTTTGGACAATCATAGTCTTCGTTTCCATCACAATGGCACGCTTGTAACGCGGCAGCTTTGTCTTGCTTCCTAAGAATTTGTATGGAGTTGAGGCATTTGTTTGAGCACTTTCTGCCGCGGTACACTGATCTGCAAAGGTCTTTGTAGTATCTCAAAGCTGTGGCGCACTGCGCGTCTGCCAAGCAGATGAGCTGAGAAAGTCGGCAGGAAGCTGTTGCGTTGGCTGCTCCTCTCAGAACCTGTGGCCGGCAGACGTCAATCCTTTGCTTTGCCTCCAGACAGTATTCGTCTTCACATTGACACTGCAACAAAAAAAAGCTATTAATAAGAACCCTGTTATCTCTTTAAAAAAACTTTTATACGTCAATATTTTTATCCATCTCTACCTTTTCTTGTCTAAACTATACTCCTTATAATATACATTAAATTGGCTGCGAATTAGTTTAATCTACTAAAGTGAGCGTAGACCACCCTTATTTCTTACCGAGTTGTAAAAGGCGACTGAGGTAAGTTTATCTGCCTTGTGGTATCCGGCTGAGTAGAATAGATCACCCTCATTTGTTACCGATGTGTTGTAAAAGGTGAGTAAGGTAAGTTGACACGAGGCAGGCCGGTCGTAAAAATTAGCCAAATCATGTAACAACATGTTTTAAACACGACCCCATTGTGAGTGTGATAAGGGCAGGAGAATGATAAACCCTTTAGCGGATGATCCTGTAAAGTTTGGTGGCCATCGGAGATTTTTTTTTAATCTTTGAGTTTTAGTATCAAGTGGATATCGAAACCAGACTAAGCCACAGCAACGCGTGCCCGGAACGTTGGTAGGTAATAAAACAAAGTTTTCAGAAAAATCGTAAATGTTAACATACAATAATAATACTTGTAAAAAAAATTTACGACGCCAAAAAGTTCGAGCAAACACTTTATTACAACAATATCTCAAACCGAGAAAGAAGATACCAATAAAACTTGAAAATAACACGTTATATACAACCGGGATTTTACGATATAATATTACAAATTCAGCCCGCGACTTCTTCTGCGTGAACTTTAGTGGTGAGGTGAGGTGAGAAAATTTTTATCATTTTTTTTTTGAGTTATCTCGAGTGCAAATGTTGATATGGGACATGGGTACATTAATAAATAAATATATAATAATAAATATATGGGACACTTACACACACGGTCGCCCGTACCCAAAGTAATTAATTTTAATACTTGTGTTATGGGTGACAGACAACTGGTGTATATATATAGATATAATTTTTAAATACAAATACACACCCAGGCTGGAAGACCCCGACAAATTCTTTTTTTATAGAAAATGTTGGCCCTCGGCGGGAACAAGACAACCTTTGAGTAATAGAAGCAAAACGACAAGAAGTGAAATACTAAAAATAAAGAAAGAAAAAATAATTATGAAAAACTACATATATACCTACACATTATTTATGCTATAAAACTTAGAACACATTTTCAATATCGCAACTGTACCATTGGCTAAAAATGAACGAACCACATAAATCTTTTTTTTTCTTTTTGGACTGTCAGGAATATTTCGTTACATATCATCATTCGTTCTAGTCAGATTAGCTATTCCGACGACTCGCCCGTGAATCAATACATAATCCTTATTATAAGCTGTATTGGTCATAATTTTGTGTAACCATAGACTTTTAAGAACTAATTTAAAAATGGCCGAAACGTTTAAGTTATTCGAACATTCGCTATGGAACTAATTAACCTCTTCTGATGGTAACGTTTAATTAAATGCCAATTTATGGTCCTGTATGTCGATGGTACAGATAAATAAAAGAGAAGCCTCCGTCTTACGCTACATTTTTTGTCGAGAGGCAGAAACGAGAGTTACCAAATGTGCAAATTTGTCGGGACGTCCTATTTTGTGTTTTCTACTTTCTTTTTTACTGGTGGCCGACATACTATCAAGTTTTTTTTAATTTAAATTATATTAACTTTATATACGTATGAACTCAATATGCACTACAATTTAATTAATTACAAACATGATTTGAATTAAACAGTTTTTTAACATAAAAATACTAATAGGTCTGCTATAAGCTATAGCAATAAGTTTAAAATAAAAATTATAAAAATATTAGTAATACTTCAATGATATTGCGATTTATTAGCATTCGAGGGTCCCATTGAAACTGGAAACTTCTTAAATGCAAATATTATACAACGCTTAATAGATAAGGGAAATGTTAGTAGTATTATGAACATAACATACGACATAAATTTGATAGTGCCGAATGTTTTGGGAAATAATTAAAAAAAAATTAATAATAGCACATTTTTGTTCAGTTTTGAACAAAAATGTCCGCGGTCCTATTATCGCGGATTATAGCAAAATAATATTTTCATTAGTTTTGTATTATGGAACTAAACAAAGTAACGCCTAATTTTACAATTTAAATAAATGAATGATAAACATTTGTGTTCGTCTATAGAAATTCGTATATCCGATCTTCATTTATTGTTCTCTATAGCATAAATTTATTTTAAGTCATAAGCAATGATGAGCTTGTTTGTTAAAATGAAACAAAAAACAATCTAAAAAGCTTTCGACAGTAGCTCTCGACTTTCGAAGCTCACTCAAGCCTTTTTATTTTATTTCAAAAATCGAATTTCTCATGTATTTGTGTCGGTCCTATTTTTACAACTCAGCACCTGGCAACACTACCGGCAACACCTGCGCAAGAACGCACGCTGTGGTAGGTCCCGATCAAGACGTCAAATCTCAAGGCTGCGCGGCCGCTTTGCCTTGCCTTTCGATACACATTGCCCAATGGTACACCATAATCACACCGTTACAACGACATAATCAACGCGACCGGTTCCAGATAATGCGGACGTTTCCTTAAAAAACCATCATACAACTTTTCGGTAAGATATTGGCCACGATTACAAGTTACAGTTAAGCTATTATATTTTACGGTCTGTTTACTAGACGCAAAATTGTCTGCCAATGCTACGTAAAATGAAGATCGCCGTGTTGTATCCGGCTGAATAGAATAGACCACGCTCATTTCTAACCGAGGTGTCGTAAAAGGCGACTAAGGTAATTTTGACCCGCAGTGCGGTATTCGGCTGAGAAGAATAGACTACCCTCATTTCCTAGCCAAATGTCGTAAAATGCGACTAAGGCAAATTGGCCCGCAGTGCGGTATCCGGCTTAAGAGTTAGACCGCGCTCATTCCTTACCGAGTAGTCGTAAAAGGCGACTAAGGTAAATTGACTCGCCGTGTAGTATCCGGCTGAGTAGAATAGATCACGCTCTTTCTTACCGAGTTGTCGTAAAGGGCGACTAAGATAAGTTGACATTAGGCAGGCAGCTTGTAAAATAACTAGCCACAACATTCGACAACACATGTTTAAAACATGTTGTGCCAACCCTACTTAGAGTGGTATAAGGACTGATTTACAAAGCTAATATATTGTTGTCTCATGCAATTGATTATCTATTATAATTTCTAAATTATCTATCATTCATAGTGCATAATATTTTTTCATTTCGAAAATAAATTATTCCCCTATTCCATTTCCTTCTTAATAATGCACTAAATTTTATTACGTTAATCTATAAACTTTCAATGCGTGTCCTCCTGCCCTTATCCCACTCTAAGTGGGGTCGGCACAACATGTTATAAACATGCTGTAGCACGATTTGGCTGCGTTTTACGACAGGCCGCCTGCCTGACGTCAACTTAACTTAGTCGTATTATACGACACCTCGGTAAGAAGGAGGGTGGTCTATTCTACTAAACCAGATACCACACGGTGGGTCTTATTTACCTTACCTAGGCGCCTTTTACCACAACTCGGTAAGAAATGAGGGTGGTCTATTCTACTCAGGCAGCCACCACACGGCAGGTCGACTTACCTTAGTCGCCTTTTACGACACCTCGGTAAGAAAGGAGGGTGGTACTATTCTATTCAGCCGGATACCACACGGCGTAGATTAAAGATAGTTGTATCAAATTTATTTTATATATTAAGTTTAAAAGTGTAAATTTTGTTTATATGTTCGCTGGATAGTATTCTGGTATAAGTATCAAGTTTCCTATAGAACGAAACCGAACGATACCACAGACACATAATTTTTATGTCATTAATGTCAAGTGATCGTTTCATCGTAGGTTTTAGTGCTATTACTTGTTGGTGGTCCCAAACAGATGTCATACGAAATTAACTTGCATGTTTTGTTTTGTAGAACAAGGCAATCATTTGCAAGCACCTGTTACGTTAAAAAACGAATTGAAGGTTCATTCGGAGGTTAATTTGAAACAATAAATCTATACTAATATAATAGAGGAAAAAATTGTATGTTTATTTGTAATGTTTTCACACAAGAACTACTTGACAGATTTCAAAAATTCAAATTTTTCAATTCAAGATTTCATATTTCAAATTCAAGATTTCAAAATCTTTTACCATTGGAAAGCTACATCTTCACACTACACTAAATACGAATAAACTTTTAAACTAACACGCACAGCAATGGGTCATAAATATGTCTTCTTGTAAACTTCGGCAATAATTGTCACATACGTGTGATAATAATAAACCTTAAATTAATTTATAAGGCCAGATACAAGATCAAAACAATATAATTAGCTAAAAATATAAGGTCGCAGTACAAAACTCGCGGAAATAATATCCCAAAGGTCGTCAACCGAGACCCTAAATGATGGCCATGCGTCCCACAAATCTGACGTCTAAATTAGATTTTATTGCGGGCCGCCTGTACGAACTGCACCACCATACACAGACCCCACATGTGACTACATCATCAAGAAACTGTACCAGCATGGGCAGTTCATAATAATTTGGTCACATCCCTCAATTGGGAGTGATGCTGTAAACAAGTCATGATGAGAAGTTATTGTAGCAAGCATGACCTTTGTAGAGGCTACACGATTCATAAACACATATGTGTTGCTTTATGGATACTAGTAGCACAACTCGCAACCAAGTAAAACTCTTTCATGCCATCTAAACCTAGAATTTCGATGCAGTTACCAATTAAGATGTTTTTAAGTAAAGAGTTTTCACTAAATGAATAGTTGAGTTTTTATATCACTTGTGTGCTTAATTAACCAGCCTAAGATGTCGCCATAAAAAAAGAGAAAGCAATTTGCGCATTTATCTGAAAATCGGATTAAGTTGTATTAAAATGATTTAAGAAAATTGCAAACTAATCAAACTAAATTTTCCTTTTGCATAAAAAACAAACATTTTGAAGGAGTGCTGAAAATTATTTTAAAGTATTTATATTAAAAACACTGGATGGACAAATAGTTGTCCACTTTAATCAGCCTTTATTCTAATTAATTATTTATATTAAGATAACTTTTTAAATAATCTGAACGAAATAATCATTTTTTTTAAAAATCGATTTTTTTTAACAGGAAAAAATCGAATATTTATTGATCGATTCTTTCTACTCCAAGTCACATTCCTAACTAAGACCAAAGAACGAAATCGCAAAGCGATCTTTATTCCAACTTACGTTCATGAGTTGTTTCCCTTCTTCAGTGGACGTGAGTGCAATCAAGGCATGCCCGCACTCGTTGGGGCAGACGCTGGTCGGTTTGTTGAGCACCTCGTTGCACAGGTACATGTAGTTGTTGAGCGCGGCCCCGCATCCCGTGCGGTAAGCGCACCGCATGCGCGCCTCCTCGCACGGCGTGCCGCCTGCTCCGACGCATGCCGTCAGACACGCCAGCGCCAGTAGCCACCACATCACCTGGAAATAATTACATATATATCCTCCTGCCCTTATCCCACTCTAAGTGGGGTTGGCACAACATGTTATAAATATGCTGTAACATGATTTGGCTGCGTTTTTACGAGCGGCCGCCTGCCTGACGTCAACTTACCTAAGTCGTTTTTTACGTCACCTCGGTAAGGAGGGTAATATTATGGTAATGATAGGTTGATAATAGATGACGCTTTTCTATGTCGTCCTAAGTAAAGTAAGTAACGGCCTGTTACTATCCCACTGCTGGGCATAGGCCTCCTCTCTCCATTTTTGGAGAGAAGGGTTGGAGCTAAGACCTACCACGCTGCTCCAATGCGGATTGGTAGGTTACACATATCCCTAGAATTTTCTAAAGATATGCAGGTTTCCTCACGATGTTTTCCTTCACCGAAAAGCGTGTGATAAATTGCAATTATCAATTAGACACATAAGTTTTTAATAGAAAAACTCATTGGTGTCTGCCCGGGTTTGAACCCATGATCGTCTCTAGAGATTCACACGGTCGCACCGCTAGGCCATCACAGCTTATGTCGTCCTATGCCTATGGAATTAACATGATTTCAATAGCCTATAATATGTTACCCAAGTGTATAAGATATAATTGTGCCAAATTTCAACGACATTGGTTCATTGGTTGGGAATCGCCGTGAAAGAGTAACAAATATACATCCATACTCACAAAATTTCGCATTTATAATATTAGTAGAATTGTGCCGACCCCACTAAAAGTAGGATACGGGAAAATGATAAAAGTGCTGGGCTAAAGGGCATGCTGGTACGGGCTAGTTTTTACCTATGCCGAAACGAAGTCGCGGGCTAATCCAGTAGTGCCTATATAAACATGAACTCTTTATTTTACTTTATAAACTCCTTGCGCTATAAATGTTAGATGGAAATGTGCCAAATGATAATGCAACAACAGATGGGTTATATCACTTTGTATTGCGCTATTGAGATTCGATAGTACTTGATATATTTATACTTGTATTTATTACTAGCTGTGCCAACAGAATCGCCCGCATGGAAATCAGTGTTTCACAATTTTTTTCCCGAATTGAAATTTTGAACGTAAATGTAGTTATCCTGAGTTATTATAACAGATTTTTAAATAACTTTTACCGTTTACTTAGCGCACAGAGGAAAGCTTTAAATTATGCCGTTTATCATTTTAGCGGAATATCTATAAATATATAAAGCTGAAGAGTTTGTTTGATTTTTTGAACGCACTAATCTCAGGAACTACTGGACTGATTTGAAAAATTCTTTCAATGTACGATAGTCCATTTATTGAAGAAGGCTATAGGCTATATAAGATCGCTTAGAAGAATAGGAGAGGAGCAGCAACAAAAAATACGAAAACAGCAAAATTTTAACTTTCCTTGCGTGCGCTTAACTGCGTAAACGGTAATAGTTATTCAAAAATCATGTATTACAAAATTGTTCCCCTCTAAAAGTTCTAAATAAAAGTGCGCGACAGCATATGTCTAGCTTTTAAGGTTAACCCACTTTAACCATTTTTATTGTTATCAAAATACTATATTACGGTTTTAATCTTTCGACGCAGTCGGAGCCGCTGGCGATTGCTAGTTATATATATCATAATAGTAGTTAGTCTATAGACTAAAAAAGTACCACCTTACACTCAAGAATTTTTCAAATCAATCAATCAAGCAAAAAACTTAAGCTTTATATATTAGTATAGATATATAAAAATAAAGAAATAAATAGGGTATTGGCTACTTTAATAGCGGGAATGTGCTAAGCTATAGAAAATACTTCCAAACTCAAATAACCCGTTATCGGTATAATGTGATTCAGTGGCTTCATAATGAGTGTAATATTTTAATTCACTAATCGTTTAAGAGGAGAGTTAAGTAATCAAACCTAAACCAGTTTAATTCAAGCTGGCTTACAACGTTTCACGTTCCAATCTCAGTTAGAACATATTAATTTAAGAACAATCTTTTTATTTCTACTTTCATTTAAATATATAATACTAGGCTCTTATCCGCAACTTTGTTCGTGTGGACTGTTGCCGCGTGATAGGTTGATAATAGATGGCACTTTTCAATGTCATGTTTTCTATTCCTAGGCTATTCCTGTAGAATTAACAGGATTTCTTTAGCTGTATGTTACCCTGGTGTATAAGGGATAGTTGTTCTGAATTTCATCTATATTGGTTCAGCGGATTCGCCGTGAAAGAGTAACAAACATACTCACAAACTTTCGCATTTATAATATTAGTAATATTAATAATTGTTAACGCACACTATATACAAGAACACGATATAATAGGAATACCACAATTCCCGTTCCGAGATGCACTTCTCTTGAATGACGAACAAAGACTGACTGTCACTGAAACGTTTTATCAATAGGAAGACTAAACCGGAAACAACAACGGCACAGTGCTGCCACTGTTTTAATCAAAAAGGGCGCGATACTCTTGTTTCATGACTTTGTTGCTATAAAATACAAAAGCGGAAGTCAGTGGCGACAACATCCGGCCCTCCTGCATACGTGTTCGTCCCGAACACGTACTAGTCTAATGTAGAAGCTGAGGACAAACAATGTTCATGAGTATAGTTATCTACAAAGTGAAATTGAGTGATTCGACCGTTAATGTTCCGTCCAAATGTAAATACTGTATTCAGATTACTAATATATCTATTCAAACATCAGATAAACAGCGTGGATGGTATTGTAGTTTGAAATAGAGATGCCTGAGGCCACTCTAAACGTGTATCACCACGCCACCATTGCAACAGTGTTCACTTCGGATCTCTGTTACAATTTTATCCACCCTGGTATCCTTTGTCTGAAACGAATACATTAGACAAGATAAATAATGAGAAAACTAAACTTTTCTTGTTCATAAGTTATCTACGAAATGAATATAAATCATTGGGCTGTTAATGTTTCGTCTGAATGTCAATACTGAATTCAGACTATATCTAACTATACATATATGCAAATATCGGATAAACAACGTGAATGGCTGGACTCGTTAGACCGCAAAAGGTCGCACAACTTGAACGTATGATGGTTTATAACTGAGTTGCCTGAGGCCACTCTAAACATGTATCACCATGCAACCATTGCAACAGCGTTCACTTTGGACATCTGTTACAATTTAATCCACTCGGCTATCCTACGTCTACGACAACATCCGACTTAAAAGTCATTATTCTCATAATGTATCCAAGGTTTCCTATTCTCTGTGCCAGTCGTTGCAATATGTGATTTGAAACTTTTTTTTATATCGGCAATTTGTGGGCGATCTGCGGCGTATGTTCTTTAAGCACTTCTGATGTTAACGCACACTATATACAAGAACACGATATAATAGGAATACCACAATTCCCGTTCCGAGATGCACTTCTCTTGAATGACGAACAAAGACTGACTGTCACTGAAACGTTTTATCAATAGGAAGACTAAACCGGAAACAACAACGGCACAGTGCTGCCACTGTTTTAATCAAAAAGGGCGCGATACTCTTGTTTCATGACTTTGTTGCTATAAAATACAAAAGCGGAAGTCAGTGGCGACAACATAATAAAATGATATATTCATTCTCCTGCCCTTATCCTACTCTAAGTGGGTTCGGCACAACATGTACAACCTAAATCGCCTTTTAGGGCATCTCGGTAAAAAATAAGGGTAGTTCATTCTACTGAGTACTATAAATAATATTTGAAAAATTATTTTAGTGTAAGATAGTCCATTTATTGAGGAAAATTATATAGCATTATGTTAAGATGAATAGGAGAGGAGCAGCAATAAAAAATTATACGAAAATGGCAAAATTTAAAGCTTTCCTTGCGTGCGCTGAATAAACGGTAATAGTTATTAAAAACCATGTACTTATTACAAAATTGTTCCCCTCTAAAAGTTCTAAATAAAAGTCCGCGACAGTCAGTCAGATATATCTAGCTTTTATGGTTAACCCACTTTAACCATTTTTATGATTATCAAAAGACTATATTATGGTTTTAATATTTCCACTTTTTTATAATAATTATTAAAAAAGAAGTCTACTAGAGAATGTCCAATTACTCGGCCTTGTAATTTTTTGTTGATCAACAAAATATATAAATAATTTCTTTTTTATTAGGTAGGTATATAAAATATATTTAAAGCACAGTTAAAGAAAATGAATACAGACTATTTCTAATATTAATAAAATTGGAATTAGTTTTAAAAAGCTTCACGTACATTAAAAATATGCTTTTGAACTGATTTACCCTTCGAATACAAATGCCAGTACTCAATTTGGTTCGTAACCCAAAATATCTTTTGAAAAGAGGAAGTTGACGCAAAAAAATAGAACGTGTTTTTGTACGTAACTTTGGTATAATCATTAAAACAACTTTTAACTCAGCTTGTTATTGTCCAGGTGTATCGTTACGTATTTCGAATCGTACAATTTTTTTTTGTATACATTAACAATGATTATGTCTTTGTGTGGTCCGTGAATTGAATAAATTATAGTAGAGCTACAAAACTAGATCTGGTTGGCTGGAAGACACTTTGATTCCGGAATAAACCCACTATTATACCGCCGCACACCTAGTCTATACTAACATTATAAAGAGGAAAAATTTGTATGTATGTTTGTAATGTTATCACACAAAAACTACTGGACCGATTTCAAACATTCTTTCACTATTAGAAAGCTGCATCGTTACTGAGCAACATAAGCTTATTACATTATACATATTATACACGGAAGTTTGTTAGTATGGGTGTAAGTTTCTTCTTCTTTCACGGCGAATCCGCTGAACCAATATCGGTGAAATTATTCCTTATACACGCAATAACATATAAAATATAAAAATTCTGTCAATTCTACAGGAACAGGATGACATTGAAAAGCGCCATCTATTATCGACCTATCACACGATAACATTCCACGCGAACGAAGTCGCGGGTAAAAGCTAGTAGTACTATATATAAAGCGTTATCTACTAAATACTAATACTAAATTTACTATATCTAGCAATAAGATTGTTACTCATAAGTGTAAACGTCATTAGCCATTCTTCAATCACGTTGAAATTAACGCATTTAATATTTAATCTCGCAAGTGTACATTTCATTTTAATTAATTTATTAAAAGTGTATGTTGTAAATAAAACACAGAATAAATTTCCTTTCGCTATGGTCAATACTGAAAATTTATCTTTCCTTTGTATCTAACGTTAAGTTACGTAAATAAAAAAAAATCGTCCAAAGTAAAAAGGTCAAAGATTAAATTTTATTTCTGTATCGTCATTGGAATAGACAAGGGAGATCCTAATATCTTCCAGAAAAACAGTTACTCGAATACGCTCGGAATTTGATGCCCCTTTCCTTTTTTTTAGGAATTACAGTTATACACAATGGACGCCGTGTGGTATCCGGCTGAATAGAATAGTACCACCCTCATTTCTTACTGAGTTGTCGTAAAAGGCGACTAAGTTAAGTCGACCCGCCGTTAGGTATCCGGTTGAGTAAAATAGACCTTCCTCTTCTTACCGAGGTGTCGTAAAATACAACAGAGATAAGTTGACGTCAGGCAGGCGGCCGGTCGTAAAATACGTAGCCAAATCATGTAATAACATGTTTGTAATATGTTGTGCCGACCCCACTTAGAGTGGGGTAAGGATAGGAGGATGATGATGATGAGTTATACACACTGTCTTTGCCTTTACACTTATATACTGAATCCCAATATAATCTAGGTGGTAGTAACAGACAGAATATGGGGCGCACCATATCTTTCCTGTTAAATCTCAACTGATCTCCGGCTGCTCGACAGCTATGGTAAACAAACAGAATCACATCACGCACTCTCCACGCTCGCTACTATCTTACACGTACACCACACGTATAGGGCTGTCACATAACTCATGCATATATATCTATCTATCTATACTAATATATAAAGCTGAAGAGTTTGTTTGATTGGTTGTTTGAACGCGGTAATCTCAGGAACTACTGGACTACTGGAACAATTTTTCAATGTAAGATAGTCCATTTATCGAGGAAGGCTATATGCTATACAACATCACGCTAAGATGATTAGGAGAAGAGCAGCAATAAAAAATATTAAGAAAACGGCAAAATTTAAAGCTTTCCTTGCGTGCGCTGGCTAAACGGTGATAGTTATTCAAAAATCATGTATTACAAAACTGTTCCCCTCTAAAAGTTCTAAATAAAAGTCCGCGGCAGCATATATCTAGCTTTTAAGGGTCACCCACTTTAACAATTTTTATGGCTATTCTATATTACAGTTTTAATCTTTCGATGCGGGCGGAGCCACTGGCGATTACTAGTATTTTATAATAACTTTATTTTTTTATTTGGATCACCAACATAACTATATACTTTAGGATTATAGCAAAATCATTTTATTATTATTATTTTTTTAATCAGTTACATTTACATTTTTGTATTTTAATATAAAAAGCGGATGACAACCCTAACAAATTAAGACGCGCAGGTCGTCGCCCGTTGAAAAGCCCAATGGCAAAAGAAAATAAAGTGACAACTTAAGATGTCCACCTCGCCTCCACTCCAAGTGTTACATTACAATAACAATTGCCACAAAAACCTTTATCACCGTGAAATAAGAGTTAAAATATTCCTTTTGTCGACAACGGTAGCTCGACGCGAGGCTTTTTTCGTTTGTTAATTAAATGATATTTTGAGTTGATTTAAAGTTTCAATAATAATAACGTAGATTTCCATGGTTTATTAATAATCGTGACTTGCGTTTCACGTGCGTTTAAATTTCGTAGAATCGTGAGGCAAGAGTACATTTGGATCCAAATGTGGTGATGGTATCTAAATCAAGATCGGCGAGACATCGCTGCGACATATTTACTCTCAAATGGACGTTTAGCATGTAAGTGTGAAAAGCACGAATAATTGCTTAAGATCATTCGATATACAGCATGTTTTTTTTTTTTTTTTACTATTAGGTTATATAATGTCGTTAATGTTTATTTACAGCAAAAATGTACAAGTTATATCTATCTTAAATTACTTACACGCTAGGACTATACAAATCATGCCCACGTGGAATGGTCCCAAGAATGCTGGCAGCGTTTCCGCGCTGAATCACTAAGCTGATTCTTTGTGCGAAAAAGGAGCCAGCTCTCTTGTCACCTGAAGAGGCAATCAACCGAAGTGTTAAAACGGATAAAAAAAATTTTGCACTTTGACTCCATGGCCCTAGGGTCTCGACTGCAAACGGCACAAATATATAACTCTCGATGAGAGATGCATACTTCCGCCGTTTGCCGGTTTCGGCCATTTCCGCCGCAGCTCCAGGTCTTGACGCAGTTTCCCTGATATGGGACGAGGCTAACGTATCAACGCATGTTGCGTCCCACATTAGGGCCCGTCCCCGTTTCAAAGGAACCAGCGTCAAGCCGTCTGGTCTCTTGCCATGTTGTATTTCATTTACAATTAAGAAAAAAATATCAAATTGATAAGTATATTCAAATATGGACATTTTATTTTGTGGTAACACTATTTAATGTTGGAGATTTTGTAAGCGTTTTGGTTATGATTTCTTTAAATTTTAAATTTATATTTTTGGAAAATGTTTAAAATTTTCAAGGTTGATTTAAAATCAGTGTAAGTTAATTCAGTGGAATACATTAGGAAAAATCATTCCAACGAATGATCACATCTCAAAACGCATTTCAGATTATAGCAAAATTATTTTATTCTATAACAGAACATTTTATTATATCATAAGAACAAAATTAAGTAATGAAATATGCTATATAATCGTGTATAATTGGAAAATAAAAATTTTTGTATATTTAAATACTAGTCGCCTTTTACGACACCTCGGTAAGAAATGAGGGTGGTACTATTCTATACGCCGGATACCACACGGCGTTGTATAAGAAGCATACATAAAATTCAATTAATTTCATTATTAAGAGTTTACATTGTTAATTTAAAATAATATAAGCTTTGTGAAGTCGAAAATGAAAACTCCTATAGCTCAGCGAAACTAGACACTAAATAGTAAGTCAAACAAGCGTGTTCCCGCGCGCATCATTACGGCGTGTCGTTAGCGACAACTGATTGAGCAAACAACACTGTCAGGTAGCGCATACAACACCTTCGACAGCCTCATATCACGATTAAGAATATTCTAGGTAGAGATTCATAAACACCTCAAACATTTCTCAATAAGGATAAATTGGGCCTTTATTCGGTCAAAATGTGATGTTCTCATTAAAACTCGCAATGCAGTTAAAACGAGTCATTTGTAATCTATATCTATAGTAATATATAAAGCAGAAGAGTTGGTTTGTTTGTTTTATTGTTTGAACGCGCTAATCTCAGGACCTACTGGACCGATTTGAAAATTTTTTTCAGTCTAAGATAGTCCATTTATCGAGGAAGGCTATATAACATCACGTTAAAAATGAATAGGAGACGAACAGCAATAAAAGATAATACGAAAATAGCAAAATTTAAAGCTTTCCTTGCGTGCGCTGAGTAAACGGTGATAGATATTAAAAAAACATGTATTACAAAATTGTTCCCCGCTAAGTTCTTAATAAAAGTCCGCGGTAACATATGTCTAGCTTTTAAGGTTTACTTTAACCTACTTTAACCATTTTTATGGTTTCACGCGGGCGGAGCCGCTGACGATTGCTAGTATTTAATATTTAAATGAGTTAATCTTGTATGTATATATATAAATATATTTTCTGAATCTCGGAAACGGCCAACAATTTTCCTAAAATTTAACATGTAGAGGATGTTTAATCATAAAGAGAGAGGTAAGAAAGAGGGGTGGTCTATTCAACTCAATCGGATACCACATGGTCAACTTATCTCAGTCGCCTTTTACGACACCTCGGTAAGAAATAAGGGTGGCCCATCATAAATAATCCACCTTAGCTAAATACCTTAATGTATTCATCATCTTCCTGCCCTTATCCCACTCTAAGTGGGGTCGGCACAGCATGTTATAAACATGCTGTCACATGATTTGGCTGCGTTTTTACGACCGGCCGCCTGCCAGACGTCAACTTACATCTGTCGTATTTTACGACCTACCTCGGTAAGAAAGAGGGTGGTCTATTCCACTGAACAGGATACCACAAGGTGGGTCAACTTACCTTAGTCGCCTTTTACGACACCTCACTAAGAAATGAGGTTGGTCTATTCTACTCAGCCGGATACCACACTGCGGGTCAACTTACTTTAGTCGCCTTTTACGATGCCTCGGTAAGAAATGAGGTTGGTCTATTCTACTCAGCCGGATACCACACGGCAGGTCGCCTCTTACGACACCTCGGTAAGAAATGAGGGTGGTCTATTCTACTCAGCCGGATACCACACGGCGGGTCGACTTACCTTAGTAGCCTCTAACGACACCTCGGTAAGAAGCCGGAAACCACACGGCGGGTCGCCTCTTACGACACCTCGGTAAGAAATGATGGTGGTCTATTCTACTTAGCCGGATACCACACGGCTAAAATACCTTAATGTATTATATAACTCAATGAATAACCCAGTTAACGTAGCGACAGAACAAACTATTTACGGCAAGGTCTTGCTCGCTTTTGTTTTCACAGCGATTACTTACTTAACGTACTACAAACAACGATTGTTTAACAAACATTATTTTCAAGTGCGCAATTTAATGAGATATTAGTAGAAAACTTTCTACGAATACCATAATATTTTGTTTTTGTTTTAAATACAATCTTCAAACAGAAGTCAATAATATAAAAAAAAGTCGCCGTCAATATGTGACAAGTTGAAAAAGAATAAATGGGTTGACTTTTGAGAAAATTGCTTCCTAATAAGTATAAAGGAAAAATATCATTTTTATAATTTACTATAGCAGGGAAAAGGAAAAATCTCAGCGCATAATTGAGGTTATTTTAATAAGATTTATATAAGCAGGACTTTGCGGAATTCCATAGCACAGAAGTGTATGAAGCTGGCAACATTCTCATACCTTGTACTTGCAGGACCACAATTACAAGTCATCACATGTATCACAAATTGCTGCCAACACGAACACTTCACGCAAGCACTACACACACTCACTAACCCAGTCTCTACGATCGCTTTGCCCCGAAACCTAAGCATCAGGAGGATAGGCAGGATAAAATCGCAATGCATCATCATACGCATTTTGTGATACGTGTGCTGACTTGTCCAGCATGTATAAGGTATATGAATGTTACCTGTTTCATACATTTAGATTAGAGACATTACATAGATTCACTTAGCACGCGGATTACAGAAAAATTATTCCATTGTAACTTCTATGTTAATTTAATATTTAAGTAAACCTGTACGAATTCGCGGTTACAGCTTATATTTTATACAGCTAAATGGGATTATGTAGATCTCATCATCTCAAGATAAATTGTACTTGAAACTGTACTGACAAAAAAGAATGACAATGACGAGTGAAGCTATAATTTTTTCCAGAAGTTTTTTGATGAAGTACCAGATTTCTCGAAAAAGACATTTAAGGTGTGAACTATGAATTATTAAAAAAAGACCGTCATTAAAATTCACACAGTGCAATAAGGATTAAAGAATTGATAAATGAAGTGATAATGTTGCAATCTCCTTTTATACCGCGCCGCGATAAGGCGACCCAAATGAATGAATCGAATCACGTTCAGATAACGAAGAACATTGCTAAAATGATAATGAATCGACCTAGTCGCTGATTGCGTTAATATTCACACAGCTAAATCTTACCTTTACTTTTTAGCTTCGTTGAAACTTTTTCATTAGTTATTCGTTATTATTTATAAAATATCTTCTATACTTGTAGTTTTTAATAATTATTTTTGAAATATCTTCGGCACTAAACGTTTTGGAGTACCGAGATAACTTGTTACTCTAGGTAATAGACCATTTCTAACAACTTTATTTATGGAGTGTCCCACATTAGTCTTTCAAAAAATTTTATGCCCCCGTATGTAAAATACATATCTTTTAAGTTTAAAAAGAGAATTATTCACTTAAGAAACTTAAATTAATCGCCCTGGATGGAGAATTAGGGACGTGGACCCCACGTTGGGAAAAGATGAAATAAACTATCCGTTTGTCGTATTTTATCCAAATCCATTCAGTGTGCTTAGTGAGAGTTTTCTTAACCTACTTGATAAAATAGTGTTTAATATTCAATGTAATTTTTAGTATTTTTTGATGCCCGAAAACTGGGATAAAACAATTTTTTTTTAATTAAATCTTTTTTCTCCCCTAAAACCCTCTGAATGCTGAATTTCACGAAAATCATTGAAGTCGTTTCCGAGATTCCGAAAATATATACATGTATACATACAAAATTAACTCATATAAATATTAAAGATTGCCATTTTCCATTAAAGTAACACATCCCTCAACGAACATTCCGTTTGAAATACATTTTATTCCTCAAACGTTTTACGTTTTATTATGTAACTTCATAGTATTCGTTCTATAAGGTTCCCCTGCCCTTATCCCACTCTAAGTGGGGTCGGCAACATGTCGTATGTTTTACCGGCCGCCTTTTTTTTAAAGTTTCATGTTTTTTTATATCTTTTTAAAAAAGATATATAGGTTAGGACGCCCAGGTACTTTATATATTTAACCTATATAAGGGGTAACGCATCTGCGAATCCAACGCAACGCTTATCAATTGCGATAGCATATCTAATGTGCTTGATTTCATGTAATTACAATGCGTGGCTTGCGTAACCAAGTATTGTCTGTAGGTCAAAATAGTAGAGAACAAATTTTTTTAACACTAACACCATTTACACACACGGTCGTCTGTCCTCAAAGTAACTTAATGCTTGTGTTATGGGTGACAGACAACTGGTAAATATATTCGTATGTAATTTTTAAATACATACTTAAATCATACACTCAGGCTCGGAGAACCACAAATTTTATTTATAGAAAATGTTGGCCCTCGCCGGGAATAGAACGCGCGAGCCACGGAGCTGAAGATAGGATCACTAAATACTGCGCCAACGGGCCAGTCAATATATGTATATAGTTATAGATCCCGCCGTGTGGTACCCTGCTGAATTGAATAGACCACCCTCGTATCGTACGCCGTAAAAGGCGACTAAAGTAAGATAACGCCAGGCAGGCGGCCGGTCGTAAAATACTTAACCAGATCATTGTGCTTAGTTGGGGTTTTTTAAATTACTCGATCGCGACGACGAAGGGTCTTCTCGCTTACTCCCCGGGTGGGGGTAAACGGGGTACGGGTCCGAGGTAATCCTCACTATCGCGTTAGCGTAACGCCAATTTGTATGGCGCTGGAACAGTGGTCACTAGATGTCGCTGTTGTATATATAAATTGGAGTTACGCGAACGCGATCGAATAGGTTAAAAAAACTCGCACTAAGAACACAGGTGACAACATGTTTACCCACTTAGAGTGATATACGAGCAGGAGAATAATGATTACTTTAGTTTCAACAATTTATAGAATTAGGCGTTACTTTGCGGAGGTCCATAATACAAAAAATGCTTTGGGATTTTGTCGTGGAGTCTATCTCCTGACGATGCTTCGGTTACGGGGCGAAACAATTGTTGAGATTGTGGAGGTGAATGTGTGCGGTGCTTGTATATTGTTGTGACATCGGTGTCGGGTAGTGTATGAGTTCTTACAAATTCTGCATGTATCAGGTATGAGAACGAACAGTACACTGTACATTTAGCATTACATATATTTTCTTTTATCGCGGATTATAGCAAAATAATATTCTCATTACTTTTGTATTACTTTAGTTTCATGTCAATATGACTTCGTAAATGTTTCAGAGGAGATAGATAGTATTTTATACATATAGCATGCTTCGTATTAAAGTGAACTAATTTTAAAGAAAGTAATTTTGTGGCAAATTGCAATAAAGCTTAACGTAGCATCTACAAAACTCGTAAGTGTTAAATAGACCCATAACTTGGAAGAGCGAGAAAACACTATTTAAAATTAATAGTTCGTAGCATGATATCATAGAAGGCATTGATATAAGGATTACAATATATATAACTCAATTATGGCAAATTTTGAATTAGGTCACTTTAATACTAAGCGATATGTTTTATTCTTCCACGAAGAATTCCAATAATTGTTACTATCTGTTAGTGCAATTCCAAGTATAAAAAGGCGAAACGGTACGCAGGAGTGGAATTTAACTAGTTTTATTTCAAGGAATCATTGCAAGAGAACGGAACACCGTTTTATTATCAGCAGACGACATAACTTCTCCTTTTACATACGGACTAATAAGTCTGAGAGAGATACGGTATTTAATTGTTTTAATATAGCATCATCTTCCTGCCCATATCCCACTCTAAGTGGGGTCGGCACAACATGTTATAAACATGTTGTCACATGATTTGGCTGCGTTTTTACGACCGGCCGCCTGCCTGACGTCAACTTACCTCAGTCGTAATTTACGACACCTCGGTAAGATAGAGGGTGGTCTATTCTACTAAACCGGATACCACACGGTGGGTCAACTTACCTTAGTCGCCTTTTACGACACCTCGGTAAGAAATGAGGTTGGTCTATTCTACTCAGCCGGATACCACACGGCGGGTCGACTTACCTTAGTCGCCTTTTATGACACCTCGGTAAGAAATGAGGGTGGTACTATTCTATTCAGGCGGATACCACACGGCGTAATTGTTTTAATATAGCATCAAAGAAAATAAATATAAGTTACTAGCAATCGCCAGTGGCTCCGCCCGCGTGGAAAGATTAAAACCGTAATATAGTCTTTTGATAACCATATAAATGGTTATAGTGGGGTAACCTTAAAAGCTAGATATATGCTGTCGCGGACTTTTATTTAGAAATTTTAGAAGGGAACAATTTTGTACTACATGATTTTTGAATAACTATCACCGTTCAGTCAGCGCACGCAAGGAAAGCTTTAACTTTGCCGATTTCGTAATATTTTTTATTGCTGCTCTTCTCCTAATCATCTTAGCGTGATGTTATATAGCCTATAGCCTTCCTCGGTAAATGGACTATCTTACATTCAAAGAATTTTTAAATCGGTTCAGAAGTTTCTGAGATTACCGCGTTCAAACAATCAACCAATCAAACAAACAAACAAACAAACAAACAAACAAACAAACAAACAAACAAACAAACAAACAAACAAACAAACTCTTCAGCTATTAGTATTCTATATATTAGTATAGATATGGATATGTATGGATAGTACAGTAATGTACTACGCTGTGTGGTATTCGGTTGAGTAGAACTAGAGTAGAGTACCCTCGTTTCTTACCGCCTGCCTGACGTCAATTTAACAAGTCGTATTTTAGAAAGAAGGTGGTCTATTCTACTCTATCGGATACCACACGGTGGGTCAACTTACCTTAGTCGCCTTTTGCATCACCTCGGTAAGAGATGAGGGTGGTCTATTCTACTCAGCCGAGTACCGCACGGCAGATATGAAGGTAAATAAAAATAAGTCTATTTAATAATTTTTTCAGCCCAGGTTCTCTCAAATTTTCATTTAACATAGTCACATTAAGAGCTTACAAGAAAGCTATTAAAGCGTCTATTTTATTCTTATAAACGGAAATCAATGAAATATATTATGTTAATATTAATTAAATTTTTTAAGATCCTTGGACTTGAACTGTCATCGATAAATATGAATAAAATCTATAAAACATTGTAACGCGTTGGTAAAAGAAAAGCTCAAAGCTAAGACGGAAGACTGAAGAAGTTAGAAAAAACATGCGGGTAACGATAAAAGATAACAACTTCTCATGATTCTCAAATTTCACTGCAACATCAGCAAAAGAGCTTCCATGTTTGAAAATTACCGATTGTTGGGTTTGACATACAAAAGAAGAAAACAATATAAGCTTTGACATATATTAAAAAAAAATAGAAATCGCGACGACAATATCGCGAATCAAATAGCAATTTTCTTCTATCCCGGATAATAGTAAAATTATATTCATCACCTCAATACATGCAATAATGTAAAGTATGAGTTCCATTTCTTTATCGGGATAGAATGCTAGAGTTTCTTACATACGAATAATATTTACATTATTATTTATATTACTATACATTATTATTTGCGTTCCCACGTTTTACATCAGGTCTTAATTTAAAATATCTATACTCTATATACTTATTATAAAACCAAGTTCCTAATAGCTGTCTGTCTGTATGTGATCGATTTTCTCAAAATCTACTAAACGGATATTTATACGGTTTGTACTAGAAGATATTAGACACAATTCTTCCGCAAGGTTTAGGTAATAGTACATTATGGTTTAACGTAAATAGTGTTGAACGCCTTTTAGGAAATTAAGTCAAGTGCGCCGCATAAACCAGCATAGATACACTAAAGTAATGTACTAGAGAATTGTAGATCTACAAATATACTGGAAAAAAGTCCACGAGAGCATGTCTCTATCTCTTGTAGTTAGCTCACAATAACTAATTTTGTTTTTTTTTTTGACATACTGAAGGAGTTTCGATATTGGACAACAAATAACTCGACAAAGTTATTTACTTTCGTGCTTAAAAGATTTAACTAGCCCTAATATTAAGGCATTAACGCACTTTAATACAAGCGTAAATAATTTTAACTACCTTGTTTGTATTAATTTTGTTACGAGTTTCTTAGTCCTCAGTCAAAATCTGCGGTTTAATTGCTAATAAACAGAATATATAATCGCAGACATTGTAATTACTATTTTATGACGCACTCGTAAATTCTCCCGATATTTGATCCCAGAAGCTTTTATAAGAATCAAAGTGCTAGGTAATTTTAACTCACTAAGTGTAAAAAATCGTATTATTCGAAATTGAGTTGTTACGTTCTGCTGTCAATGATGACATGAATTTATCGGACCCTTCCTTAATTTATGGCAGCCGACATAAAAAAAGCTGTTAAAATTGACGCAAAGGGACCGCAGGTAGAATTTCTATACCATCATTTGAGTTAAGTTTGCCAAATGTTACACTAATCATAACTTCTCTTTTGAACCGTACTACCAACGTAGAAATTGGTTGGATGTACCAACTTTAAAATAATAAGTAAATTATTTAAAACAATAAAAAAATAATAAACAAATTTAAAATCTATATATATAAAAGAAAGTTGGTCTAAGTTACACTATTTATAACTCAAGAACGGATGAACCAATTCGGCTGAAAATTGGTGGAGAGGTTGCTTAGAACCAGGAGACGGACATAGAATACTTTTTATCCCGTTCGACCGCATTTATTTTATCCCGTCAAGTCGCTATAAAACGTGGTATAACAAAAACGACTATGACATTGAATAACAAAACGCAAATGTCAGTGGAATACAAAACATAGATGACAGCTAAACGTAATGGCCCAAGAGCCGTGGACCCCAGGCCTTCGTCATTTTATAAAAGCTGAAAGTTTGTCAGTACATGCTCCCAACACAGGTAAGAACGATGGTAGATTATGAAATCTGGATCATAGTGGCTTTGGGAGATACGCGGTACTCAAAGTGGCAAAATATCGATCTATTTTCGTCAAATTATAAAGGCTGATTTTTTGGTATATTACCTTCAGAATAATATTAAAAATCACGCCAGTCAATGCCAGACACTTAGCATAGTGGAAACCTCCTGCCAGACACCCTTAAAGTTCATGAAATTTGAATTCTATTGACGTCATAGTATAAAAGCTGATTTTAATATACTATATAACTTGGATAATAAGATGATGTTTTCTCATTAGCCAGACATTTTTGATAGTTCCAACCCCTGCCCGACAAGCATAAAAGGTAGCGGTTGAAAAGAGCGAGAAGTATACGAGTATATACGGGTAGCTGCGAGCTAGATGGCGAGTTAGGCCGTTATTTACTGCTCAGTTTTTATTTATACTGATATATATGTACTAAGAGTGCATGTTAACATTAGCTAACATAATTTTATTTGCTATCTTTAAGTATTGTAATAACACTATACTTTTACGATTTGCTGGCCACCTATTCCTCAAACCAAACCGATGCCTTTGTGTTCGCCGTCAAATAGTATTTTGCGACCTAAAGTACCGCGTATCTCCCAAAGTCACTATGATCCAGATTTCATAATCTACCATCGTTCTTACCTGTGTTGGGAGCATGCACTGACAAACTTTCAGCTTTTTTAAAATGACTAAGGTCTAGGGTTCACGGGCTCTCGCTCTATAATTTTGTCTTTGGTGAAGTATGGTAAAAAATTTGACAATTATCAAAATAATAGCTAAACGTCACTACATAGTATAAAACAAAGGCGCTTTCTCTGTCTGTCCCTATGTCCCTATATCCCTTTGTATGCTTACCTAAATCTTTAAAACTACGTAACAGATTTTGATGCCGTTTTTTAATAGATAGAGTGATTGAAGAGAAATGTTTATATGTATAATATAACATATAAAAACTTTTATTATAAACATTCAATATGGAGTAATAAAATACTGTAATTTTTGAGGTTTCCAATGTGATGTCGTAAATAATTACATTTTTTTCCGCTTACATTGCAAACGCAGGCTGAACCCTACAATATTTGTCAAAATAATGTTCTAAGTATTTGTACACCTTGAAAAGGTCTACAGAAAACTCCGCGATGGTATACATATATCTATCTCTTATGGATAACCGACAATAGCACTATATCACTTCGAATTTAGCTGCGATTGGACGGGTTTCTTTTTACATGGCCAACTATATGTCGCTTTATCAAGAGTAACCTCTAAAGAAAACATGTTTGTATTGTGTAATGACAAGAAAACTGTGAATGTTGTATATAAAGACATGTAAAAATGTAGTATATGAATTTAGATATTCCAAAGATAGCAGGGAATCTTCATGGTATAGGGAAAGGGGAATTGTTTTAATTCCATTCCAAATTTAACGCGTGTGGGCCACTGGCAGTAATGAATAAAATAAAACTACTGGATAGATTTTAATATTTTTTTTCACTGAGTGACATAGGCTATATATTTAATACCCGTGCGAAGCCGGAGCGGGCCACTAGTAATAAATAAATGAGATTTTAACGGTGTCATTCAAATATAATTTTGTAGATAATAATTATATTAATCACCTGGCTATAGAAGCAAGGCTTTCAGAGTTTAAACCTTATCATTCATGATTTTTAAGTCAAAGGAACAACATCATAAGGCATACGCCTACCCTACAAACCCCTGAAAAACTCCTTGGATATGTGTAACCCAATCTGCGTGAGTCTAAGCCTCCATCCGCGAAAAGCTGAGGAAACAGGTGGGTTCTGTAAAGATAAGACATAGGGTCAACTTATCCCTATGACAGAGATCTCTGTCATAGGGATAAGTTGACCTTTGTACACTTTTTTTTACCAATAATGTTCTTTTTCATTTTTTATGGTAAATAAATAAATAAATGTAACAAGCTTTTACACGCAACTTCGTTTGCGTGGACTGTTGTCGCGTGATAGGTTGATAATATACAATCGCGCTTTTCAATGTCATCCTTAACAGGATGATTAACAGGATTTCTAAAGCCTATATGTTATTCGGTGTAAAGGAATAATTGTGCCAAATTTCAGCGGATTTCCTGTGAAAGAGTAACAAACATATATCCATACTTACAAACTTTTGGATTTATAATATTAGTAGGAAGTAGGAATGATAGGATAGGATATCACATTTGTTATTTAAAAAAATAGGGACTGTCTACTCCAAAGTAATATATGTACACATGATGGAAATCTTGAGAATTAAAAGGAAATATGACCAACATATTTGATGAAGATGTTAGGCCCTTGAAACATGACGCGGTCAAACTCGTCCCGATCATAAATTATCCCAAAAGATTCCTTCTTATTTGTCACACGTGGCATGCAGCTGCAAGGTTTAGGGCAAAGACGAAGACGGTCTTAATTTTTTTGGAAATTAAAAAAAATCTCCGTATCGCAAATACATCTAGAAATTTACTATTAAAGATTTTGTCACTTTCCAGGTTTTTAACAAATCAATCCGTTTCTCAGTTTTCGCAGAAAAGGACAGGATTATAATTATTATATTAATATGCATTTCATAGAATTTTGTAACACAAAAGAAACAATGAAATCATGTTGCTATATATAATCTGCAATAAATAGAAAATCAATATATAATTGACATGAGAATTAATACATGAGAAATTCAGAATTTACATCAACATCCACAGAACTACTTTTTGCTTTTCACTGGCCTAGTTTTATACATGAATGATTATTAATTTTATTCTTCTAAAAAAAGCTACTTCCTATCGAAGAATTGCCATCATTAAGATCAAAGGATGGCCATCATACGAGCGATTTCTACTTAATAGACCGCTGTTCTAAACATAGACTGCATTAATATCTCTAGAGCATTTCTTATTCTTTGGACGATGCTATTATGTACGTCATCTGTTTAAAAATGTAATGCCAAGTTAATGCTTGTTTTGATTATATCTCTTACAGGCTGCTATAGTGCCACAACTCAAATTTGTTTTTGAGATATATAGGTTTCAAGTTTTCATTTCTAAAGTAAATGTATAAAAAATGCTTGCGTTTGCTGAAATAACCGGCCAAATATTGAATTATGAGTTCTTCCGGTATTGCTGCTAAAAAGAATGTGTATTTTACCATGTATACACCTACTCCTAGCCCAAAACACATGTATTTTAGATATTTGGTGTATTTTGGCTATACGGTGAAGGAAAACGTCATGAGGAAACCTGCATATCTCTAGAGAATTCTGGGGATATGTGTAACCTATCATTCCGTATTGGAGCAGCGTGGTAGGTCTTAGCTCTAACCTTTCTCTCCAATAACGAAGAGTGGAAGTCTATGTCCAGCAATGGGATAATCAGAAACAGAAAAGAAACAGGGCGTTACTTTTTTAAAACATTTTATGACAATATAATATGACATTACAATGTAACGATCAATACAGTGTAACATCAGGGTATCGCAAAAGGCGTCTTAGGTAAGTTGACGTCAAGCAGGCAACCGGTCGTAAAATATCTAGCCAATGTGACTGATGTGTAATCAAGCCGTGTGGTATCCGGCTGAATAGAATAGTACCACCCTCATTTCTTACCGAGGTGTCGTAAAAGGCGACTAAGGTAAGTCGACCCGCCGTGTGGTATCCGGCTGAGTAGAATAGACCAACCTCATTTCTTACCGAGGTGTCGTAAAAGGCGACTAAGGTAAGTTGACCCACCGTGTGGTATCCGGTTTAGTAGAATAGACCACCCTCTTTCTTACCGAGGTGTCGTAAAATACGACAAAGGTAAGTTGATGTCAGGCAGGCGGCCGGTCGTAAAAACGCAGCCAAATCATGTGACAGCATGTTTATAACATGTTGTGCCGACCCCACTTAGAGTGGGATAAGGGCAGGAGGATGATGATGTGACTGATGTGTAATCATGTGACATATTTATAACATTTACAGCTCCCACTTAGAGTGGGATAAAGGCAGGAGATTGATTGCAATATACAACGATCAAGTCTCGAAAAAGTGAAACTGTAAGAAGTTAACTTTATTATTAGACTTATTTAAGAGGTTAATCATTAAAACGAATATAGAATTATATCTTTTTAATGCGAATAAAATTTACGACGCTTTATAATACAGAAGCTATTTTCATTCTTATGTTTATTGCCCTCTTTATCGAGGGTGTTACCAAAATTGATTGCGTAGGTATATTCCGTATCCTGTTTTGGTTACAGTCACGCGTCTGTGCTTGCATTTTCCTGTTTATTTAATTTGCTATATAATCAGTGACACCCTATATTAATTCAAATTCAAAATATTATTCTGTTAAATATATTGTTCATAAACAAGCTACCAGTGATTCGGAAGTTTGCTACCGAGAAGAACCAGCCTAACTTGGAGGCTATTTAAAAATATATAATGTAATTTGTGTTTTTTATATTTTTATAGCTGTTATAGGATATTTATGGAAAATATGTTTCCGTGTCTATACCAACTTCCTCATATTTTTTTGGAAAATAAAATTATATTCGTTACAATAAAGTGCTCCCGGTGCCATGCCATGAAGAATAGACCACCCTCATTTCTTACCGAGGTGTCGCAAAAGGCGACTAAATTAAGTCAACCCGCGGTGTGGATTCAGCTGAGTGGAATAGTCCACCCTCATTCCTTACCGAGGTGTCGTAAATGGCGACTAAGATAACGTGACGTCAGGCAGGCGACCAGTCGTAATATAACTATCCAAAACATTTAACAGTATGCTTAAAACATGTTCTGTCCATTTAGAGTGGTAGAAGGGCAGTAAAAAGACAATAAGAATAAAAAGATCCCGATAATGCACGATGTAATTAATATTTATGTTAATAACTATAAAGAAACACAAACAAATTAAAACCTGTCATCCAATACCGCGAAATCTCTACTAACTTAATATTAAACATACAATATCACGTCCCGAATTTCTACAGCACGACATTATCTCTACACTACGACATATGTTTCGAATCACGAATACATCACTGCTAACAAATTGACAAACAGCGTTAAATAATTATACATACAAGAGATCCAATTAATAACCCCTTATTAAAGTCATATCTCACGCACGCGATAGCCTGTGTCGTGTGACGTTATCAAACCAAATATAAAAGCTTGTGTAAACATCCTTTGAGATGAGTAAAGCACTTCACAACAGGCTAGTTCCGTAGACAGGGCACGTCATGTAATCTAATACCGTTGAGGACAGACATGCACAGTTAATTGAGTAAACATAGATTATACACGCGTCGTGGGCTTACAACTTATCCAATTTCTTTGGTGCGTCAACAAAAATAAAATAGACTATAAGCTTATTGTTAAATACTGGCAGTATATTCTATGCCGCTTCAATTCTTAGAATGAAAACTGATATTTCATTTGTAAAACTTTTACTAGCGAAAATGATTTATTTTATGATATACTAGCGGTCTTACCACGATTTGTGGTTAAATCCTGCATCTATCTTGCTGGGCTCATACGATCTACAAAATTAAAAAAAAAGAGTGAATAGGCACTATAGTGGCAAGCGCAGTCCTCCTTAGGCTGTATCTTTCGCTTACCATAAGGCGAGATTGCAGCCAGGCGCTAGCCTTTCTTTGTAAAAAAAAATCTAGTTTCGATTTCCAAATAAAAATTCATAATAATAACATTTAAAAAAAAATTGATGTATATCATAGACATACGAGAAGCCACCAAAAGCTTGTAATTCCTTTATCGTGGCATAATAGAGTTAGCAACTCATCCGTTGGTCTCTACTTGTCTATGGGTCTACTTATTTGCTTTGCAGAGACCTTGTTCCAAACATTCGTGAATTCTTTGTCCTGTTTAGCCAGCACTTAATCATGTTAGTCTCTCGACTTTTCAAGCTCAAATCAAAATAATCTTTATTCAAATAAGCTCTTTTAAGAACTTTTGAATCGTCAAGGATCAATATGATTAATGAAGTAACAACTGGTTCGGAATGTTGCTCTTACCGAGAAGAACAAGAAAGAAACTCGGCGGTCAATCTTTTAAATATTTTCAATTTTACATTATTGAACTGCAGTCTTGTATGAAGCTGAAAGGATTTTCAAATCCAGACATTTTTATCATCCAAATAATCTTCAATTTTACAATATGCTTAACGTATAAACTGTATGGATTTCTGAGTTTTATTGTAACTGACTCGTATTCATATACAAATCTCTTAATTTCTGATGCGATCTTGTAGACTATAGAGACATGTTAAGTGTTATAAGTCGAACAAATCGCATTTAAACCAACATTTAACTCATACTTAATTTATTTTTTTGTTATCAGATACTAGTAATTCAAGTCTGAATCCTTCTTCTGCTAATATAAATAGACACGCGAGATGAATATCTAATAGTTTGCATACATTAATATTAAAGAGTTTAATTTCCATAACGACCGAACAAATTCTTAAAATTTGAAAATTTGCATAATTTAGAGCTATAAAATCGTCGCGCCAAATTGTGAATTCAAATTAGTTCTTCATAATAAGAATGCGGTCTCTACGTTATTTTAAGACTTTTGTAAAAGATCGTAAAACAAGTAAGTATTGCATAAAGCCAAAAGAGAATCATTAGATACAATATATAGTAAAGCAGCCGTAACGATTCCTAAATATTGATAAAAAAGCAGTTTTTACAAAAACAATCCGAGTAGTTTGGTATACAAAAACAATTATTTGTTACTAGGTAAAGACCTAATTACAAATGTTCCATTGTTGAAGAAAAAATCGTATAAACAAAAATATTTTGTGAGAATTTTTAATATTGCAATAATATTTTCAATGAAATTGAGAGATTTCATTCCGTGATAAATAAAAGAAAAATTAATATTATAAATAATATTATCTGTGCACCTCGCAAGATATTAAAACGTATTTAATATCTTGCGAAATACGTTTTAATATTCATAACTAGACAAATGTCAAGAATTATTTAAATGAAAAAATAATACATACTGTTCAAACCAAAAAAAACTTGTGGATTTCAATCATCATTTCCCTGCCCTTAGCCCACTCTAAGTGGGGTCGGCACAACATGTTTTAAGCATGTTGTCACATGATTTGGCTATGTATTTTACGACCGGCCGCCTGCCTGACGTCAACATACCTCCGTCGTATTTTTCGACACCTCGGTAAGAAAGAGGGTGGTCTATTCTACTCAGCCGGATACCACACGACGGAACGTGTGGATATTAATATAAACAAATATTTATATTAAGAATTCCAATTGTCGCATTCAAATTAAAAAGAATATATAAGATTATACATATGTACTTGATTTAAAAAATTATTTAAATTAAGAATTCCTATTTTAAGGCGTTCCTGAATTAAATATAAGAACATTGTATCCTTCAAAGACCTTAACCCTTTTAAATCTAACTAGCATAATAACAATGTAGTTTATTTCTAGCGTTAACTGTACGTCACTATTTGTAGTTAAGGAGTTACAACTTATTATGGACAACAAGGCGTAATAAATCAATCGGGCAAAGCGTACTTGCTTTATTGCTAGTGCGTGCGTCCGCCGTTTTGTACTAACGAATGACAAATAAATACCTAACGTTTAACGCATATGTCGTGCAAAATTAACATTAGTTTTATTAATAAAGTCTGTGATAATGTATTATAGTATTGTATAAACAATATTTTACATCGTATCAGACAAAATACAATACGTTATATTCAATAATATAATATATATATATTTATTTGTTTCAAAGTTTTTAAAATTATCGATATCAATCGTCCCATAATAGAATGGCGCGAATACAATCGATAACAAATGCTTTGTAAAAAAAAACAAGAATAATTCAGGGTAATGTAAATGTGTTATAATCTGGCTAACTAAGGCGTGACTTTACGAAGATCCATAATACAAAAGTAATAATTAAATAATTTTTTTTGTTATAATCCGCGATGAACCGAGTTTATCGCGAATTATAGCAAAAGCATTTCTATTTTTAACTGTCTGTCACGGTCATTTCTTCTGTCTTTAGACTAAGATTTACATTTAAGTAACAATGGTCGCCATTGAAAACCAGCGTTGAGGTACTCCTCTACTTAAGACACAATCACATTTCTATACATTTTTCTTATTATTTTTACTGTTATTTACGTTATTGTGACGTTATTAATAAAAGGATTTGATTTGAAATAATTTTAATAATACTTTTGTTTTAATTAAGTACCTAACTCGACGGAGTACATATAGAAGAGATTAACTTGAAAAAAAAAACCCGTCATCGATTTAAAAAATAAACTGCTATTCAGGTGTCACAATTGAATTGTTTAAAATTTAAATACATCGTTGACAATCTTTGTAAAGTATATATTCATGTTAAATTTACGTCAGCTAGTTAATAGACCATCTCATTATTTCAACTCACGCTTGCATTACAGCTAAGGACACGAGAAAATCGAGGACAATACTTTGTCACTCGCTCGTTTAAATGTGCCTATACTACAAGTTTACATACATGTTTAAAGATAATACAGTTTAGTGCAATTTTAAATCGTGGTATCCGGCTTAGTAGAATATACCACCCTCATTTCTTACCGAAGTGTAAAAGGCGACTAAGGAAAGTCAACGCGTCGTTTGGTATTCGGCTAAGCAGAATAGACCGACCTCATTTTTACCAAGGTGTCGTAAAAGGCGACTAAAGTAAATTGACCTGCCGTGTGGTATTCGGCTAAGTAGAATAGACCACTCTCATTTTATACCGAGGAATCGTAAAAGGCGAGAAAGGTAAATTGACGGCAGGCAGGCTGCCGGTCGTAAAATACGAAGCCAAATCATATGACAACATGATTATAACATGTTGTGCCATCCCTACTACTATACTAGTTTATATCTATTGTTAATATTATAAATTCATCTTCCTGCCCTTTTCCCTACTCTAAGTGGGGTCGGTTATTATATGTTAAAGCACGCTGGAATATAAAAACCGACCCCACTTAGAGTAGGGATGGAGGGAGGATGGGAGGAAGTAGGTGGCCTAATTTCAATTATGTAGTCATAACTGAAAACATGACCTAGAACTTTTGGATTTTAAGAAGAATTACTTAACAAACTGGTAGCTTAGAACCAGAACCGGTTCTATTTCTTTGTTACCTATTCTTGAGCTAATTTTATATACATTTATTCAGATTATATTATACAGACTTGAAACTCAGCCAAAACATTGTCATATTTAAGGATATTTGTTTCACTGCTCAGCGTACTTGTTATAAGAGAAAAGGAGGTTGTCCTAATGGTAAGGTACTTCGTATTTGAACATTAGTTTTAGTTGGAAGAAATCGTAGGTATAATATAATATGAAGCAAGATTATTCAAATCCTATACAAAGAACACGTGATGAATTATTTACATTACGTTACTGCGACGCAGTTTGTAACTAAGGCATCCAGTATGTACTTCTTATAAAAAGTAAATTTCTTGTAAAAATCGATGTATTAAAAAAAAATATATCTGAAAACTGGAAATAATACTATTAGTCTATTATGTATAAGTACCCCTTTAAATAATTATTGAAAAGAAATTATGTATAACATATATTGTAAATACAAAATTAAGTATATCTTTAATATTTCAATGAGTTAATCTTGTATGTAATGTTTGTATGTATATATATACATATATATTTTCGGAATCTTGGAAACGGCTCCAACGATTTTCCTGAAATTCAGCATGTTGTAGGTTTTGGGGGAGAAAAATCGATCTAGCTAGGTTTTATTAAAAAAAAATCATTTTATAGTTTTTGGGCATTAAAAAATACTAAAATTTATATTGTATTGAATTTTTGCCGTTAATGGTGAAGTCAGCGTAACTTATTCGGGGAACAGGTGGTCGCAAGAAATGTAAATATCTAGGATCGAGCCCCACCTACCCTATTATTATTCCTTTTTTTAAGTTTCTTGTTTTTTAAAAAATTACCGAGCAAGGCTTGGTCATCCAGACATTTTCACTTAAACAGCTTATCCTCTGGACCCATATTGATAAAATTTTAAATTAAAACGTATATACCGAGACAACATCAATAAATCTCTTTAGAGAACAGAGAATAAAACACATTAGTGTGATACTCCATAAAGTTACTATACTAGAGTATATGAGAGCCTAAAATGTGTACATCGAAAATAAAAAGAAAACAAATAAATCTTCTTATTGTCTCTCTTTTTTATGTATGATTAAACAAGGATGAAGTATATAAGTTTAATTTTCCCTCTCATTATTTGTTGCGACACTCTCTTACAGGCTTACCTATGCCTGCCCTTCTCTAGTATTATATTATAGTATAACTCTATGGTTAGTCCTCACTAAACATAGTCGCAGCAAACGAATTTGGGATGGAACTGTCTTCCATAGACAACCGGAATCCATTAATGATACTTTACGCCTAATTCCGGCAAGCGAGACGGTTTGAAAATAGAACGCTACCGTTATGCAGAAACTTTATTAAAATGATTCTAAGAATTTTTCCAGGTATCTTGTTTTTTGGTCAAATCCTAACATAGCTTACTCAAGGTTACAGATCCTATTAAAATTAATTTTACAGATAAATAATAGACAAATATATGAATCCATATTAAGATTATAAATCCTAAAGTCTATCATCTGTCTTTCTGGTCTGTTCGTTTGACCAATATTAATGAAATATGGCATTATTAAAACTGCACTAGGGTCTATAAAACAAAGTTCCGAAAGCTGTCTATGTGTATTTGATTGATTTTTACAAAATTAACTGAATCGATTGTTGTACAATTTTAACTATAAATTAGTGCAATTCTTAAGGATGGTTTAGGTTGATTGTATGAACGGCGTTACCAATTTTGGTAAGACTTTCTAGACTAGAATATAGAGGAGGCTGTGGGTGTATAGGCTTTTTAATTTTTATGCCAGAATCCTGCGGGTCAGGATTAACGCAGAAAAATTATGATGACTAATGATTTCTGTGCAGGCGAAGTCGCGAGAAAAGATTTTTATTCTCTCATAACTTAATTCGCGTCCATAAGTATTCGAATAAACTCATTTATCTATTATGTGTATTGTATTTCTCAATTTTTTCCTCCTTACCCTTTACCTCCTTCCCTAAGGAAATGGGATTCTTTTAATCCTATGTTATCTCATTATAGTAGCTTTCATTGTAGGAAATTTCATCAATATTATTCTAGCGAAATAAATGTGATAGCGTTATATACAGATAGACCGACAGAGTTCTATATTTATTACATAAAAAAAATTGTAAATATATTTGTTTTTTTTTGTGTAGAATTACTTAGTTTTGGCAGCTAAACTAATAAGCTAAATCATACTTTGAACCGCGATAGCCAAATGTGAAATGGTAACTTACCAGGGGATCGCAGGTTTAAACCCGTGTAGCAAAGTTTAAGCCTTTCTCATACTAGTAGGAACATTACTTTACTTAGTATAGTTATCTTTTTAGTTTATAGTTATCTTAAATCAGTAAAGTATAATAAACTTGAAAGAGAATTCAATAATACATCGTATATATAATATTTTACTTAGATACTTCTTCAAGATAAATTGAAATGCAGTTGATAAAGTCGTTAATGTTTGCTTGTGTTTATAAATATTTCATAAGACAAGACTTATTGTTAAAATTGTTAAGTTAACATAAAATGTTGTTATATATTCAGAACTTAGTTTATAGTTCGTCAGTTTGTTTTATATAGTCAGCGATAAATTCATGATCTGGTAAACACGAACGTTACCCCTGATCTATTTATATAAATAATTACACATCAAAGTTAAATTAAGATAAATGCACGTACTTTTACTTCAGTACTCCTCCCCGGTCACATGGCTCGCGTTCGGTGAAAAGTTTAACAAAAAACTTTACGATCCTACAAAAATATCACTGATTCAGTCACAAACTAAACATCACAAATGCGATATCCAAATAAGTTTTGGTAGTATTATTTTAAAAAAATCACTATGTTTCTGTTATTTTGTTTAAATAAATTTCGTTGTATCGATGTTTTATCGCGGCTGTTGGAATACGTTCTCAACGCCCGCGCGCGCGTTTCGGATTGAGTTGTGCGCGCTTGCTTTGCACCGCGCGCAGATGACAGCTCGTCCCCCCTTGCCTCTCGGGATAAGCTCTACACGGAATAGAGTTGTCCCGTTTTTATTTAGTTTTATTTTATAAGCCTAACCGGTCTTTAATCGAGATTGTGTTCTATGATTTTTGAATAGATCTAATATAAATGTAAATAAGAATGAATATTTAAAATTGTAATCGGACACATTTTACGTTAATCTGGTATATGACTTAAATCATAAATAGTTGCCGTGCCTTCCGAATAATAACATTTCCAATTTACAATGTTTGTTAGACTAATATGAATTTATTTTTCACTCTGATAACAGGTTCGATTCCGATGTAGATTTTGTTGGTCAAATGACAATGTGCTCATTTTCTATTTAGCACATTTTATGTATTGCCTAATGCATAAATCAAGTAATATTTACTTATATTCAAAACGCAACATCATTTTAAAAAATTACAGTGGTTCGTAAGCTATATTTAAAGTTTGTGGATGCAGACCTAGAAAAGATAATTTTTCATGTTTGGTTAATATTATGACTTTGTTTTGCGTTAAATGCAATAATGTAGTTTATTGTACAATTATATTTTTTATTTATTTATGTAACAGTTCTTAACAAACACACATTGCATTATTGTTGAATCAGACATTTTCATAAAAGTCTGAGAACTATTAAAGTTCAAATTCGCTTGTCTAAACACCTCCCTATAGTTCGTGAGTTGTTTATGTGTAACAAGTTCTCGAGAAAGTCATTATTGAGACCTTCGCCGGGGCATATTTTTTGTTCGACGCGGCCGACGTTTGTGTACTGTATAAAAAACGGTTTATTTTAAAATTGCGTTGATTGAGTTGTTACGGCGGGAGCTGGAATATTGGAGTGATTTCATGCTCGCGGCATCGGTTCATAAACACCGGATTGCGTGTTATTCATGTATAGTAAAGTTTATTTTAACGTTCTGGTTCTACCTGTGTTATAATTTATCCGTAATTAGTTGATTGATATAATGTATTTTATGTATTAAAGCATATATTTAAAAAATATATATATTTTTTTTTAATTCATGCCTATACAATATAATATATATTCTTGAGTAATTCAGACGATTCTTAAACAAGATAAGGTATGTAATAAAATTTGATGTTACTTTGCGGAGATCCATAATACATAAGCAATGATTGCTTTTGCTATAGTCCGTGATAAAAGATAATATTTGTACTATCCGTTTTCATACCTGATACATACAGGATTCGTGAAAACGCACGCGCTCCTCCACTACCATCACTCTGAACTAGCAATGCACACTTTCACTACCACAATGTTAACAATTGTTTCTCCCCGTAACCGAAGCATTTTTAAGAGATAGACTCCGTCTGTTGTTGACCGAAAAAAATATACCTACTTAGGTATATAAAATTTTGACAAACAATTCGTACCGGGTGCGGACTATAAATTTTAATTTCACTCAAAGATTAATTGTCTTTTTAGGAGTAGTTTATTGATTAAAACTAGTCAAAAATAGTTTTTTTTTTTATAATTTTGAATAAATAATGTACATAAATTACCGCTGGTTCGAAATTTATTTAACTTCTCATACCTCCATACATTTTATTTGATATTAAATTTTATAAACATTAAATTTTTATTCTGAGTGACGTCACAATCCTTGTCCAAATGATAGAAAAAACTCCACACTCAAAAAATTATTTGCCACGAAGTTAAAATAAAATATATTATACGCCTTTTTGATAAGAATTAGCAATCACACATACATATGCTAAAAAATCTTTTATCGTTTTTTGGAAGTGAGTGGTGGTAAAAGATTTGTTACTTTATTATCAGACTAGCTTTTACCCGCGATTTCCTTTGCGTGGACTGTTGTCGCGTGATAGTTTAATAATAGATGGTACTTTTCAATGCCATCCGCTTCTTATATAATCAACAGGATTTTTATAATGTATATATTACCCCGGTGTATAAGGAATAATTATGCCAAATTTCATCGATATAGGTTCAGCAGATTCGCCGTGAAAGAGTAACAAACCTACATGCATACTCACAAACTTTCGCATTTATAATATTAGTAGGATTTGATGGCATTTACAGTTTAACCGTATCGAGCATCGCCTGAGATATGATTTTTTAGAATTAATGGTTACTTTGTGAGCACTAACTAACTTAACTATGTAACTTGCAGCTTTCTTTTCAGTCATAAAGGTATCTGTTTTAAAAGTTTAAATTGATATAAATCCGAAAACAGCGCACTAAACCATACATACATACTTGTTATGTACATCGGTTATGTAAACGTAACATACCACATAAAAAAATAAAAATAAATTAGGTCAAATTTCAATTTGCTAAGCCAATCAGCGAGGACCTTTTTTCAGCCATTAATAGGCACGAGTTCTGCCACATAGTATACGTCACCAATTTGGGCTTTTAGTTGTAAGTTATGTAATCATTAAATTTATGCACAATGTTCATCCTTAAGATCATAGACTACATAAGATGTAAACAATTTTATTTTGTCGGTGTTATGCGTCTACTTTCCAAATTGCATTTGCACTTAGGGATGGACTTGGAGTGGAAAAATCGATGAATAAATAATCGATAAAATCGATTTCTAACAATTTATTTTTTATGGTCAGAAAAAATTGAAAATATGCCATTTTTATTATTAATAATTAATTTTAATAAATACCTTAAGACTATTAAAGTGGACAAATACGATTAAAAAATGACAAATGCGTGGTTTGCGAAATACGATAAAAATGTAGTTTAGTTATATTGGTTTCAACCAACAACATCATCCTCTTGCCGTTATCCCACTCTAAGTGGGGTAGGCACAACATGTTATAAACATATTTCCATATGATTTGGCTACATATTTTACGACCGACCTCCTGCCACTCGTTAAGTTCCCTTAGTGGTATTTTACGACACCTCTATGGTGGTATGTCTATTCTACTCAGCCGGATACCACACGGCAATCCAACAACGCATATTATCTTAAAAACAAAAACAAAAAAGAGTGAGAAAAGAGTAATTAATATAATTGATATTTTAATGTTCAGAAATAGATTACTTAAAATCGATTATAATATTAAAGTAATCGATTAACATAAAATCGATTATTTTTTTCGCATCCTTAATACATCCCTGCGCTGTGTGTTCATAATTTGAATTTGTTTATTTTGTTTTTGGATCAGTAAGTAATCAGTCAAGATGAATAATTTGTGATGTTAAATAATGATGAATTGTGATGTTTAAATTACAGTTATTTTTATTATAAATAATACTATCTATAAAACAGATCCCAATATTCAATTGTAAATTTACTACTAACTTATAACAATATAAACTAATGACTATATTATTTAACTGTTGTTTTCACGATTTGAAGTATTTCTAAACATGGAAATGTGTCCTAAAAAGTATTTAATTCGAGATATTATTGATAAACCAATACCTCTAGAAGTATGGATACAAGGAACAATTGAGCAAACCGTTGGCACAGACATAATGATTGTTTCTGACACATTTGGGAGAGTAAAGGTAGTGAAATGTGATTCAGCTGTTGGTGGACTCAGTAAGAAACCTTTATGTAAAGGTACTATTTGTTAAAAACTGTTTTAACTAGAATGTGGCAGCCTCTATATATCCTATCCCCAGGGAAAAGAAAAGGCTTTTCCCTGAAGAAATCATTCTCCTGCCCTTATCCCACTCTAAGTGAGGTCAGCACAACATGTTATAAACATGTCACATGATTTGGCTTCGTATTTTATAACCGACCGCCTGCCTGACGTTAACTTCCCTAAGTCGTATTTTACGACACCTCAGTAAGAAAGAGATTGGTCTATTCTACTCAACCTGATACCACATGGTGGGTCAACTTACCTTAGTCGCCTGTTACGACAACTCAATAGGAAATGCGGGTGGTCTATTATACACAGCCTAATAGCACATGGCAGATCGCCTTTTACGACACCTGGGTAAGAAATGAGGGTGGTCTATTCTATTCTGCCAGATACAACACAGCATTTTTCTCTGAAGAAATGGAGGCATTGATAATACAGAGCTTAAACCTGCCATGCTGAAAGGTGGATAAATATATGCTAGAAATTCTCTTAAATATGTTTCCTCAATAAACTGAACTGTAAATTGTAGAAATCACTTATAAATGTAAGTAACTGAAATGACATTTAAATTAGGAATTTTTGGATATGATTTTTAGTCAAATTTATAGGTTATCATGTATCAAAGTAATTGAAATACAATGAATTTCAAATCACGTTAAAAAGGATGTATGTATTTATGTAAAAGTTAAGATTAATTTCTAGTATAAGATGATTTAGGGCCCTACCGACTACAGTTTTTGAATATGTTATACATAATAATGTGCATTGTATTTCAAGAATTAATAATTACAATTAAAATCATTTCTTAGGTGCATACTGCTGTATCATAGGAAAAGCAGTGAAAACAAAAGGATTGCCAGAAGTTCAAGCAACTAAAATAGTAGATTTAAGTTCACAGCCCCAAATGAAAGATGCTTGGGAAAGTGAAGTAAAGGAAGCTAATTTAGTGTTGGAAGGAAAATTATTACCAGAAATGGCTTAGACTGTATAAATTATTTGATAGAAAGCGGTCATAAAGTTCCTAATGACCATAGTTTTGAAGTTTTGCACACATGTTCTAATAATGTACTTAAGCTGAGCCTATTGGAAAACCTTGAGATTATAAAACATAACAATGGCACCCTCATTAACGATCAGATAAATGTTTCTAGTTCAAGCTTGTTACACTTGTTTGCAGGCAAAATAAAATAAGTGGAGTCTATCTTCTGATGATGCTTCGGTTGTGGGGCGAAACAATTGATGAGTTTGTGATAGTGAACATATATAGTGCTTGTGTATTGTGGTGGCGGTGGTGGAGGTTTGTGCATGTGTTTTTACGAATCCTGCATGTATCAGGTATGATAACCGATTGTCCACTTACATTTAGCATTATATATATTTTCTATTTTACTTCTTCACGGATTATAGCAAAATAATTTTATTATTACTTTTGTACAAAGGAATCATTAGCTATGTAAGCATAATTAGGACGATATTTTAAAGTTTAACTGTAGAAATATATCAGTATCCTTGAATTTCCCTTAATCCTTATATAGTATAAAACCAAACCACCTTTATATTTCATGTAATATGTTTAAGTATTGATTCATGGGATTTTGTGTATACTTTGTTAAAAGTTTGTCTTTCATTGAAATATGATGATAATTGTTGAAAATTTCTGAAAATTCAAGTCTCCTTTCACCAGAAATACTGACAGTATTTATTTGTTTGAAATAAAAATATTACTGAATTTCATTTCCATTTGACATATATTACATAGACATTTGCTTAATGTGTATTAAAGAAACTTATTGATTTAAGAAAGTGTAATTTATTTTAAAGTATAGTTTATCATAGAATTTTTGCCTATTAAGTATATTGCAAGAATGGGAAGATTTAAAGCTTTCCTTGTATGTGCTAAGTAAATGGAGAAAGTTATTTAAAAATCTCATATAAGTAACTCACAATAACTACTTTTATGTTCAAAATTTCAATTTAGGAAAAAATTTGTGCTACTAATTTCCATGCAGGCAAGGTGCTCGCACAGCTAGTAAACTATAAATTTCAACAAATTGTTTATTTTTAGTCACATTATTACACTTCACAATCTAAAATAAAGTTTTATTTTCACACCACAATATTTCACAGCTATTAATAAGTCACATAATAGTTGTGGTAATAAGATAACTTTCATATATTAAAAAACAACAATCTATAAAATATGATTTATTTTCCATCACCATCCATAATCCATTGAAATGAATAACAATTATAAAAATATAATATAATTACCAACATTAAACCTTACATAAATTATAACCAGTCATGCATTTATGATTAATTGTGACATTTATGTAAATAGCATATCATAAAAATTAATATTTATGAATTCCATGTTGAATTATTGAATACATAAAAACCAGCTTTATATCATTGAAATATGTATAGAATTAGTAAATTAAATAATAATTATCTATTGAGTATCATCCATTAGTCATTCCAACTTATATTGGAATATATGTATATACATTGTCAACAACCCATTTTCAACACAAAAGTTGTGATTATCCATATCTGTATATATAGTAATTATACATAAATTATGTGGATAGTTTAATATTCGCCTCGCGCGTAGGTTCGACGACTTCCAGCCTCCCGAACAAGCCGGTTTCCGAAAAGGCTACAGTACCATAGACCACATATTCACGCTGCGGCAGGTTATACAGAAGACCGAGGAGTATAACCAGCCACTTTGCTTGGCGTTTGTGGACTATGAGAAGGCCTTCGATTCGGTGGAAACATGGGCTGTGCTAAGATCGCTCCAGAGATGCCGCATCGTCTATCGGTATGTCCAAGCGCTGAAGTGTTTGTATGAAAACGCCACAATGTCTATCCGTGTCCAAGACAGAACTACGAGACCAATCCAAACGCGGCGAGGTGTGCGACAGGGAGATGTTATCTCCCCGAAGCTGTTTACCGCTGCATTGGAGGATGTCTTTAAGCTTCTGGATTGGCGCGTATACGGCATCAACATTAACGGCGAGTACATCACTCACCTTAGATTTGCCGACGACATAGTCGTTATGGCAGAGTCTCTGGAGGACCTTAACACAATGCTCGATGACCTCAGCAGAGTATCTCAACAGGTGGGCCTTAAAATGAACATGAGTAAGACGAAGATTATGTCAAACTCCCATGTTCCGCTCCACCCGGTCATCGTTGAGAACTCTGCACTCGAAATTGTAGATGAATATATATACCTGGGACATACGGTCCAGCTAGGTAGGTCCAATTTTGAGAAAGACGTCAGTCGCCGAATCCAACTCGGATGGGCAGCGTTTGGGAAGCTACGCGAGATCTTTTCGTCCAAAATACCTCAGTGCTTGAAGACCAAGGTCTTCGAACAGTGCGTGTTGCCAGTGATGACTTACGGATCGGAAACGTGGTCGCTGACTATGGGCCTCATAGGAAAGCTCAGAGTCACTCAGCGGGCGATGGAACGGGCTATGCTCGGAGTATCTCTACGTGATCAAATCAGAAATGAGGAGATCCGTAGTCGAACCAGAGTCACCGACATAGCTCATCGTATCGCGAATCTGAAGTGGCAATGGGCGGGGCACGTAGTACGTAGGACCGATGGGCGTTGGGGTCCTAAGGTGCTGGAATGGCGATCTCGCACTGGAAAGCGCAGCGTTGGTAGGCCCCCAACGAGGTGGACTGACGACCTCAAAAAGGTCGCGGGCAGCCGCTGGATCCAAGCGGCACAAAATCATGGATTGTGGCGATCCCTTAAGGAGACCTATGTTCAGCAGTGGACGTCCACCGGTTGAGAAAGAAGAAGAAGAAGTTTAATATTAATGATTAAAATTGACTGTTCAACTAAACATATTTTACTAGGTGAAAATAACACAAGTTTAGTATTAAAGTGACCTAATTTAAAATAAGGCTTAATTGACTTAGACACATTGAAATTCTTATTTCAATACCATCTATTGCCAAAACTTGTGTTCTTCCATGTTATGGGCCATTTTAGCACTCAAGAGTATTGTAGGCGCTTTAATATTAATGCGATATGTAAAAATTAGGAATGAAGACAGTGTACCTGTGCTATTAGACATTATATACAGCCATATTGATTGATTTTTTTCTTCGGCCATTTCATAATTAAATATCTATATACATATTTTTACTTGCAATTTTGTTCAATAAGCGAAAATATGTGTGTGTAATTTTATATTATATGAACTCGTTTAAAATTATAGTAACCCATTTTTATGATCTTAAAGTTTAGCTCCAGCCTTGAGGAGAGGTCCCAACTTCTGAGCCAACATAATATTGCCAGCAATCTTTAGTTTCCCTTTCAAGTAAGCAACTTGCGGGCTGAGTGTTCCTGCTGCGATTTCTACCAGATCCTCGTCCGACACTGTCAAAGTTGTATCAGCTTTACCCGTTTTAGGTTCTCCTTGGTATACTGTTAATTCGGACTTCAAATCTAGAGCTGTAAAAAAATAAAAGGTAAAGTTTAGATTTAGGTGTCACTGGAGACCTATAATACAAAAGTAATAATGTAGTAAAGGGGACACAAATGTTGAGTTTGTCATAATGAATGTATGCAGTGCTGTTGCTGGTATTGGTGGTGTAGGTTTGTAGTTTTTTGCCCTTGTATTTTTGTGTAGTGTATGCATGTATCAGGTATTAAAACTGATAGTCCACTCTACATTAAGCAATATATATATTTTCTATTTATTTTATCGCGGATTATAGAAAAAAATAAACTTAATATTACTTTTGTAAATTTAATACTAAATGAATTTAATTTCTGTTGTATGTACAATATTTAATTCGTCTATACACGAATTTAATTTTTTCATTTTTTTAACATACTGGAGTTATGTCAGGCCAAATAAAAATGATAATAAATACACTGGGGATACACAAAGCTTTATCTTTAGATAATGACAGAAGAAGATTATCCGCAGAGTTTCTTGCTGGTTCTTCTCAGTAGGAGCAAACTTCCGAAACAATCTACTGAAAACAATCTACTTGAATAAAGAATAATTTTAATTTGAGTATAGTTGAAATGGACAAAAAATATTTCAAAATATACTAACTCCATTGTTTAATGGTCTTTCCATTTTCAGTGATATTGTAAAGATATACAGCTCCAACAGCTTTAGCTTTGTCCGGGTTCGACTTCACACCATCTGCTATCATACCAAATAGAGAATCACTCTTCAAAGCGCCAGATGATTGTACTGATTGTGCACTTGCCGCGGGGGAACCGCCTTCCTTTACAATATTCTTCAAGTCCACATAAGCTCCTGCAAAAGAAAAAAATCTTACTTAATTTGAAATCATTATAGCATCCTATCCGAACAATAAATTTACATCTCCCATGTATAAGCATAGGAAATGTGACTTTATTCTACGAATGGAGCGATATGTCAAGTAACTGATATATGATATTCGAAAAGTTGCCGTTAGAATTAAAGGAGTTTAGGAATTTCTAGAATTAGGCGTTACTTTGCGGAGATCCTTAATACAAAAGTAATAATAAAATTATTTTGCTATAATCCGCGATAAAGTAAATAGAAAATATTTACTTTTGAGGTTGGTGCATGTATTTTTACGAATCCTGCATGTATCGGGTATGACAACGGATAGTTCTCTCTACATTAAGCATTATGTATATTTGCTATTTACTTTATCGCGGATTATAGCAAAATATTTTAATATTACTTTTGAACGGAGAAATTTTAAAATGAATATTTGTCTGTATGTCCCTCTTAGACGCCGAAATGGCTGGACTGATTATAATGAAATTTTCAAACAAAAGTAATAATAAAATTATTTTGCTATAATCCGCGAAGAAGTAAAATAGAAAATATATATAATGCTAAATGTAAGTGGACTATCGGTTATCATACCTGATACATGCAGGATTCGTAAAAACACATGCACAAACCTCCACCACCGCCACCACAATACACAAGCACTATATACGTTCACTATCACAAACTCGCAAACGACCAAAATCGCTTTGCGATTTTGGTCGTGGAGTCTATCTCCTGACGATGCTTCGGTTGCGGGGCGAAACGATTGTTGAGTTTGTGATAGTAAACGTATATAGTGCTTGTGTATTGTGGTGGCGGTGGTGGAGGTTTGTGCATGTGTTTTTACGAATCCTGCATGTATCAGGTATGATAACCGATTGTCCACTTACATTTAGCATTATATATATTTTCTATTTTACTTCTTCGCGGATTATAGCAAAATAATTTTATTATTACTTTTGTATTATGGATCTCCGCAAAGTAACGCCTAATTCTATAAATGAAATTTTCAAAAAAAAACTTTAATCATATTAAAGTTTTTTTACCAGCATAATGATCTGGTAAAGTTTGGTGAAGTTTGGAGAATTTTTTAACTGTTGAGTTCTGTTTCGAGGGTAATTTGAAACCAGACTGAGCCACAGCAACGCGTAGCCGGACAGCTAGTTTAATATATAATATTATAAAAGCACTGATATAGTTAAGACTAAATATGTTGAGTTTAAAGGGAGCAAAATTTTTAAAGAAAAGACATGACCAGAATTTAAGACACTACCAATGATTTTTGTTTTATTAATTTTTTTTTTAAATGTAATGAATCATTATTATATCAATTTATTTTAAAAATGATCAGAAAATCTTTTTTTTTTTTTGGTGTATAAAAGATTTCTATAACAAATACCCCAAATTTATTAAGATTGTTTACATGGTTAAGAAATATAAAAATATCTTACCAGCAATAACAGTATTGCCAGTCTCCTTGACCTTGGTCTGGAAGTGAACCCGTTTCCCCTCCAACCACATCTCAGTCACCAGGGTCTGTCCTGGAAGCACCGGCTTTACGAAGCGCGCCTTTAACGCCTTAAAGTTGGTCGCATTGTTACCTCCGTATCTGCGAATTCGAAAAAAAATTATTCACTGCAATATTGGGGTTTTCACAGTAGTAAACTAAGTAAAGTAGCGGCATATTACTCTCCGCTGGGCATAGGCCTCTTCTCTCCGTTTTTGAAGAGAAGGATTGGAGCTAAGACCTACCACGCTGCTCCAATGCGGATTGGTAGGTTACACATATCTCCAGAATCTCTAGACATATACAGGTTTCCTCACGGTGTTTACCTTCACTGAAAAGCGTCTGATAAATTGCAATTATCAATTAGACATAAGTTTTAGAAAAACTCATTGGTGTCTGCCCGGGTGAAACCGTGACCTCCTCGAAACAGTCGCACAGTGTTACCGCTGGGCTATCACAGCTTCACAGTAGTAACAAGTAAAAATAATTAAGAAAATTAGGTAACAAGCATGGCTACGTGTCTAGTGTTACTTTATTTCAATAGAGTTATATATTTTCTGCTTGTAACATAATTTTTTCATTAGGTAAAAGAAGTCTAAATCTATAGAAGTATAAAAAATGCATTTAATTTTTTTTTTAACTATATAATCTTTAATAAATCAATAAAATACAAATACTAAAAGTTAAATTAAGTAAGAACAAAAAAATATTTTTGTTCCGATTGGCTGGACCGATTATAATGAAATTTTCAGAAACTCTTTAGATTTATAGTGATCGTAGCAATTTTCCTACTCACAATGACACTAATTATAATTTTTTGTTATTTTTATATGGGTTTAAATAACGTCTTTTGTTTTATCTCGTTTTATCTCTTGTTTTATATCTTATTATAACAGTTTTAACTCAAGGGGAAGTCGAAACTAGCCACAGCAACGCGTGCCTTGACCGCTATTATAAAATAAAATCTTATGATATCAACTTACTTGACAAGCACATGTCTGGCTGAAAATCCTAAAGACGCCAATCCGTGAAGAATTGGCTTTGGATGTCCACCCGCTGAAGCTACGTTGGGGTCGATGTGTAGTGGGTTCAAGTCCCCGGACAATCTGGTAATAATTATCAAGTTCGTTAACTGTTTCTCATTGTCACGACAGAGTTAATGCACGTATGAATCAAAATTTTCAATTTTCTGTTATTTTTAATGCTTAAGGCTTATACAGCGTGTTCAGAAAAGATCAGCAAGAAAAGTACCGTAAAATCAATATTAAAGGTCAATCAAGGATCAAGATTTTTTTTGGATTAGTTATTAAAATGAGAATTCTTTAGCACTGACTTCGAATAGATGCCTTAATATTAAGGTTGTGTGCCAAAGGCGTTGTGCTCGAGATAATGTGTGTTGTGCCAATCAAATGTGTGTTATGATGATTCAATGTGTGTTATGCTAAGCTAATGTGTTTTTTAATGATTCAATATGTGTTGTGCTAAGCTAATTTGTGTTTTGATGATTTAATGTGTGTTGTGCTAAGATAATGTGTGTTATGATGATTCAATGTGTGTTATGCTAAGCTAATGTGTTTTTAATGATTCAATATGTGTTGTACTAAGCTAATTTGTGTTTTGATGATTTAATGTATGTTGTGCTAAGATAATGTGTGTTATGATGATTCAATGTGTGTTATGCTAAGCTAATGTGTTTTTTTAATGATTCAATATGTGTTTTGTGCTGATGTAATGTGTATTGTGCTGATCTAATGTGTGTTTTGATGATTTAAAGTGTGTTTTAATAAGCTAATGTGTGTTTTTCCGATCTAATGTGTGTTTTTCTGATTTATGTGTGTCGTACTGAGTTAATGTGTGTTGTGGTAATGGCGTGTATCTATCTAGTCAAGGGAATGCCTTCATGACTACTAAAGAGATCTATCATCTCAATCAATTCAAATCAAATCAAAATAATTCTTTACTTAATTAAGCTCTTTTAAGCACTTTTGAATGGTCAAGGATCAATATGATTAATGTAGCAACTGGTGCGGAATGTTGCTCTTTACGAGGAGAACCAGCAAGAAACTCGGCGGTCAATCTTGTAAACATTTTCAATTTTACATTATTAAACCGCAGTCTTGTATGAAGCTGAAAGGATTTCGAAATCCAGGCTTATTTATCATCAAAATAATCTTCAATTTTTTAATATGCTTTACGTATGAGAATATTTCTTATACTCAATTTAAAAATTTCTGTAGACTGGTCTATATGGATAGCGAAATTTTATTGTAGAAGCGAATACCGAATTAGTTGCTAATTAAGGTGATTCGCGACACAGGCATCACAAGCTTTTTGTGACCTCTAATATGTATATGATATACATCGTATCGAAATTTAACAGTAAATACCTGTATAATGCTGCTTGATCTTCAGATGTACGCTGTTCGACAACAGCATCAGCAGCCCTTTTGGGTGCTTCCTCGACGCTAATCGCCAGCTTGCTGTTCCTCGGTCCACCGAAACCGCCCTGTCCCAATACAAAGATGTGCTGTTGTGTGCGAAGCAACAGTTCCCTGTTCTGATAGATCTCACCTAGAAACATAATTTTCATTATCATTTATTATTTATGGTATCTATTGTGCAAACTTAAGCGTTTAAGTGCTCTCAATAATGCAATATATGTATTTTTTTCCTGTCCTGAAAGAACATAAATTTTTACTCTCCGAATAAGCTTTAATTGTGATAGATTTAAACAAAATAGGTCAACGGAATAGACAGACAGCATTTATAATATATAATTTCGCATTTATATTAGTATGGATAGATTATTTGTAAAATGGTCTGCAAAGACAAATCTATTTATTACTTATTTATAAAAGTTTATAAGTTTCAGTTTTTCGCACCGATTTCGACCTTTCTCATATCCTAATTTGTTACAGGTAGAATTTATCTGGGATATAATTTCTAGGATAAGACCGCATTTGCACTTTTGTAAATCCTTATATTGGCTTTGTTAATTTTTTAGTTGTTGTGAAATACAAATTATTATTATTATTCCAATTCATGCAATAACTCAATACTACAAAACAACGAAGGTTTAAAATTTCAAACAAAACGGTCAACTACTAGGTCAATCACTAGTGCCCTTACCATATGTGTGTGTGTGTGTGTGTGTGAGTGTGTATATATATTTGTGTATATATATATATATATATATATATATATATATATATATATATATATATATATATATATATATTCAATTGTGCTTTTACAAGTACTCTGGAATCTATAACTCTAGTGCTAATTCGGACTGGCAAGAGACGTAGTTAAGGGTGGTCCTCTCACTTACTATTGACAATTGCGACAGCACTGGACCCCTTATCCAGCACATCGACCACGTAGTTCCGGATGTTGAACTCGCCTTCACTACCGGGCAAATCTCCTAGCAACTCGATGTATTGCTCTCCGTGAAGAATCTGTCATAATAAAGTAGTTTTTAATCACACGAAATCCGGGTGAGTAATAAATAGACTGAATAATAAATAGACCACCCTCTTTCTTACCGAGGTGTCGTAAAAGGCTACTAAGGTAAGTTGACCAGTCATATGGTATCCAGCTTAATAAAAGAACCACCCTTCTTTCTTACCGAGATGTTGTAAAAGGCGACTTAGGTAAGTCTACTCGCCGTGTGGTATTTGACTGAGAAGAATAGAACGAATTTTGCACGGCCTCTAATAAAAGATAACACTAAAGTATTGTACTACAGAATTGTAGATCTATCAATAACACTACAAAAAAAAACTCCGCGATAGCATGTCTCTATTACTTATGGTTGACCCACAATAAATACTTTTATATTCAAAATTTCAATTATTCTATATTCCGATTAGAATAAAATAAAGGTATTTATGCGGAAAAAGCCTTGTGATTTACACTCGGGCTAAGCTAATAAAAAATAAAATAGTTATAACGATAATTGTGCTATAAATAACAATTAAAAATCCTTAACTTACAATTAATGACATAATCGTAATTATATAATCTTTTAGTAGTTATTATAATGTAATAGGAATTAATTGAATGTAAATTGATGATAAATAACCGTTAAGTTGTCACGATACTATTATCTAGCTGTAGATCTTTTTAAATTAAAACTTTAGTACTCAATTAATTTCATTAATACATTAATTAGAGGCTGTGATAGCCTTGTGACGGGTGACCGTGACTCATTCGAGAGGATCACGGGTTCAAACCTGGGCTAGTAATAATGAATTTTTGAGTCGATAATTTCAATTTAAATTAAAACTTTAGTACTTAATTAATTTCATTACGCCGTGTGGTATCCGGCTGAATAGAATAGTACCACACTCATTTCTTACCAAGGTGTCGTAAAAGGCGACTAAGGTAAGTTGACCCACCGTGTTTTATCCAGTTTAGTAGAATAGACCACCCTCCTTCTTACCGAGGTGTCGTAAAATAACGACTAAGTTAAGTTGACGTCAGGCAGGCGGCCGGTCGTATAAACGCAGCCAAATCATGTTACAGCATGTTTATAACATATTGTGCCCACGCCACTTAGAGTGGGATAAGGGCAGGAGGAAATACTATATTACGGTATTAATCTATCCACGCGGGCGGAGCCGTTGGCGATCGCTAGTTGTGTATATGTTTGACTGGCCCGTTGGAGCAGTGGGTAGTGTCCCTGCCTTCAGCTCCGCGGGTCGCGGGTTCGATTCCCGCCGAGGGCCAACATTTTCTATAAATGAATTTGTTGGTCTTTGAGTCTGGGTGTATATTTATATATAAGTATGTATTTACAAATTATATTCACCGCATTAAGTTACTTTTGAGACGGACGACCGTGTGTGTAAGTGTCACATATATTTATTTGTTTATTATATGAGGAACTTACGTTGGTGAAGTCTGCAAATTTGCCAGGTGGCATGGCTTGGCCCAAAGCCGGCGACTCCATCACCATGCCGGCAAGCACGAAGAAAGTTGGCAGAGGTGAAAACTCCTCATGGCTCTCATATAAGAACTTGAGGTCGGTCGGGTTGACCACCGATGCACCAACTATGAAAAGTTAAGAATTAAAAAAATATTTATATATATGGGACAAAAGTAATAATAAAATTATTTTGCTATAATCCGCGAAGAAGTAAAATAGAATATATATATATATATATATAATGCTAAATGTAGAGTGGACAATCGGTTATCATACCTGATACATGCAGGATTCGTAAAAAACACATGCACAAACCTCCACCTCCATGCCGTGTTGTTTCCAGCTGAGTTGAAAGATTACCCTCATTTCTTACAGAGGTGTCGAACTAAAGTAAGTCGACCCGCCGTGTGGTATCCGGCTGAGTAGAATAGACCACCCTCATTTCTTACTGAGGTGTCGTAAAAGGCGACTAATATGTTGTACATGCCGGCCCCACTTAGAGTGGGATAAGGGCAGGAGGATAATAAAAAAAATAGAAATACATACATATATCAAATTATTGTATTGTTATCGGTTGGATTTTAATTTTTCGCAATTAATTCTTATTATTATTATTCATTTATTTTTCTTAAACCTTTTTTTTACCTAGAACACCTTTCCCACAAAAAATACAAAAGTACAATTATCCTCGTGCCGTTATCCCACTCTAAGTGGGGTCGGCACAACATGTTATAAATATGCTTTCACATGATTTGGCTGCGTTTTTACGACCGGCCGCCTGCCTGACATCAACTTACCTCAGGCGTATTTACGACACCTCGGTAAGAAAGAGGGTGGTCTATTCTACTAAAATGGATACCACACGGTGGGTCAACTCACCTTAGTCGCCTTTTACGACACCTCGGTAAGAAACATAACATAACACAGTAAAATATGTAATAATACATTATAATGTTAATAACGACGATTTAATCTTAAACGAAAAAGCAGTAACCTTGTAGAATAATACCTAACTGTATAGACTCACAAAAAAATGTATGAAAAAAAGACAGGAAACAAATAATTTTTCCTCACCTCCAAGCGCGTAACAGACGAGATCCTTGGAGTTGTACGAGTAGGTGCTCCAATATGACTCCCTGGTACTATCCAGTTTACTACGCTCCTCGAATTCCTGGACAACAAGGGATAAAACGAGATTTTTTTTCATAAGAATAAAATATAAGATATAAAAGAATAAAACCTAGCTAGATCAATTTTTCTCCCCCAAAACCCCTACATACTGAATTTCAGGAAAATCGTTGGACCCGTTTCCGAGATTCCGAAAAAATATATATACAAGATTAACTCATTTAAATATTAAAAATAATTAACCGCTTACTTTACATATCACAGTTCTATAGACCTACAGTTTTCTAAGCGAATGAAGAAGAAAAAAGGTAAATTCTCACATTGACTTTTAACATATCTACCCATGCATATATTTACCATTTTCTTTAGCATACAAGAATTACACACGCACACATTTATTTTTAAGTACGCACACAACAATAATTACGTACGCACAAATGTATATTTACGTACGCACACAACAATAATTACGTACGCACAAATGTATATTTACGTACGCACACAACAATAATTATGTACGTACAAATGTATAATTACGTACGCACAAATGTATATTTACGTACGCACACAACAATAATTACGTACGCACACAACAATAATTACGTACGCACACAACAATAATTACGTACGCACAAATGTATATTTACGTACGCACACAACAATAATTATGTACGTACAAATGTATAATTACGTACGCACAAATGTATATTTACGTACGCACACAACAATAATTACGTACGCACACAACAATAATTACGTACGCACACAACAATAATTACGTACGCACAAATGTATATTTACGTACGCACACAACAATAATTATGTACGTACAAATGTATAATTACGTACTCACAAATGTATATTTACGTACGCACACAACAATAATTACGTACGCACACAACAATAATTACGTACGCACACAACAATAATTACGTACGCACAAATGTATATTTACGTACGCACACAACAATAATTATGTCCGTACAAATGTATAATTACGTACGCACAAATGTATATTTACGTACGCACACAACAATAATTACGTACGCACACAACAATAATTACGTACGCACACAACAATAATTACGTACGCACAAATGTATATTTACGTACGCACACAACAATAATTATGTACGTACAAATGTATAATTACGTACGCACAAATGTATATTTACGTACGCACACAACAATAATTACGTACGCACACAACAATAATTACGTACGCACACAACAATAATTACGTACGCACAAATGTATATTTACGTACGCACACAACAATAATTATGTACGTACAAATGTATAATTACGTACGCACAAATGTATATTTACGTACGCACACAACAATAATTACGTACGCACACAACAATAATTACGTACGCACACAACAATAATTACGTACGCACAAATGTATATTTACGTACGCACACAACAATAATTATGTACGTACAAATGTATAATTACGTACGCACAAATGTATATTTACGTACGCACACAACAATAATTACGTACGCACACAACAATAATTACGTACGCACACAACAATAATTACGTACGTACAAATTTATATTTACGTACACACGCAATAATAGTTACCTACTCACACATGTGTATATACGTACGCACGCAATAATAGTTACGTACGCACACATGTATATTTACGTACGCACAAATGTATATTTAAGTACGCACGCATGCACGAAATCTTGCAATTCATGTTTGCCTGTCATAACTTTAATTAATTTAAATATTTGTTTTTTTTTTTAAATTAACGTAAACTATTTGCCTTTACGAATTTATAAAAGTGTTAATAGTAAAATATTACCTGTAATTTCTCAACCAAACCGAGAGTCACATCGGTCATCTTCTCGACATGTTTAGCTTTGTTCATGTTGACCACTTCGGCCCATTTCTCCTTTACTGATTCTATAGTCACGGGGTCTGATGGTTTCTTTCTGTATATAAGAAAAAAACCATTAGGATTTTCCTCGAAACTGTTGTTATTCGGATATTCCGATACTCATAAAGAGTATTTTTTATATGAGACTAGCGGCCCACTCCGGCTTCGCACGGGTTATATAGTCCTTGTCACTCAGTGAACTCAGTCACTCAATGACATCCTCGCGACATTTTAAATCTGTAATATCTGCGAAAATGTTCATTTAAATTACATGCGCTAACGGCCATATTGATCTATCCTTAATGAACAATGTATTTAAGGTACTTAATTGGATAAGGATTAATGCTGTATTGTTTAAAATTGCTTCGAAAATAAGGCATTATGACAAAAAAATGCTATTGTGGGTTATCCATAAGATATAGACATATACCATCGCGGAGTTTTCTGTAGACCTTTTCAAGGTTTACAAATACTTAGTACATTACTTTAATAAATTTCGTAGGGTGCAGCCTGCGTTTGCAATATAAGCGGAAAAAAATATAATTATTTACGACATCACATTAGAAACCTCAAAAATTGCAGTACCTATTCCTCTACTCGACATTGAATATTATTATACATATAAACCTTCCTCTTTAATCTCTCTATCTATTAAATCCGCGTCAAAATCTGTTGCGTAGTTTTAAAGATTTATGCATACAGTGATTTAGGGACATGGGGACAGCCACAGAAAGACTTTGTTTTATACTATGTAGTGATGATGCAATGTAGATTACGATCAGTATTACAATAATCTATGAGAGAAAAGGAAGAAACAAATCACCTTATGGCTGAGTGGCCTATGTACTGGTAAGATGGGAGATTAGTAGTCCCATCTTAAGGTACCTTATCTTACTAGGTAAGGATGAAATTGAAGTTGAGGACCTAATAAATATCGCCTTCAGGGATATTATCAGGTACATAAGAGCAACGTGTAGATTACAGCACGTGACACCCTTGTCCCAACATAGGAAAATGGGTGGAATAGTTCAAAATAGAAGCTGACCACCCGCCATACACCGACGGGCGTCCCCGAAGGTAGATAGAATCTATGAGAATCGAAGCAAAATGGCTTTAAGCTTAGCTAGTAGGCGATGGTCACTTTATTAAACAAGATCTTTGAATAATTAAGCAAGACAATCGTTGTATATACATCGTCGTTTAACAATAAAAAATGACCTTAGTTACTTATTACATATTAACACAATGGCCTCATTTGCATATTTTTATCAAGTGTTTAAATAAGTATTGTTGTAACGTTGTACGTGAAAAAGCTTGAATACAATGTATAACAAAATTTAAAAAGATATTTAGAAGAGGCGCCTACGACTATAGCGTGGCGTATGTCTAAGAGGCACATAGGATTTCTTTATAATAATAATATTTTCATCTAAATCAGTTTTCCTAATGCGTGGCATCACCCCAAAGGACAGGAATCTCATTGCCAAGAGGGGAGGGGGAGTGAGCATAACCCTAATAAAGCACAAATGCAAGCATCAATAAATTATGTGCTCAATTGAAATTTATAATTTATGGCGCGCTGTACAATGAAAGACATCTTGAAAAAACCTGCATATCTCTGTAATTCTTAAGATATCTTCTAATTTTATTAAAATCGGAACAAAATTAAAATTCATTAAAGCATTATTATTAACGCGCAGCGTAATGCTCAAATACTTATTATTAATTGTTCTATATTGAGAAACGTGGTGATTTAGTTTTTATCGCGAAATATAACAAGCATATTTAATTTTTGTTATAGAATTAGTCGTTACTATACGGAGATCCATAATACAAAAAGTAATAAAAATATTATTTTGAAGATAATCGCCGATAGTCAAGTTTCGTTTATATATTTATTTATTTTAATTACCAACAATGGTTACAATACTTAAAATCTTAATATCATATTTCCATTTTCTTATTACAATTGCACCACTAATTATAAGTAATTATGACATGATATATAGGATAAAACAACGGCTCTTAGTTCTTACTAATAAAAACAAAAATGTTAATTCGAACTACTAAATAAAGTGTAATATAAAAGTCAGAAATTAAAAATTATGTAAGTTTATAAATAACAGGGGAGTTATTCACCGTACATAGTACATTCACCATATAGTGTACAATATTATATACGTAACAGGCGTGAATACCTTAACATGTCCAAAACGCACACTTTTCAGGACAGCCATTAATAGGTTTACGTTTAGTATACGTTTAAGAGAGTTATTAAAATATTCTCAAATTTGTATGTGCGATATAAAAGAGAATCCTAAAGCCTATTATGATTAAACATATGAAGGGATAAGTCGACTTATCAACATATTTATGTTCGTTACGAATATATAGATTTATTATTAGTTTTTTATTGCACTCATTATTTCGCCTCACGACAGATATAAATGGCTTTAATATTCCAAAGTGTGAGTCGTGCGCAATAAAATATGAAGGAATATTTATTTGTTAAAATTATAAAATAATCTTATATCATCATCCGGCCCTTATCCCAGTCTAAGTGAGGTCTGCACAACATGTTATAGACATGACGTCAACTTACCCTAGTTGTATTTTACGACTCCTCGGTAAGAAATGAGGTTGGTCTACTCTACTCAGCCGGATACCACACGGCGGGTCGACTTACCTTAGTCGCCTTTTACGACACCTCGGTAAGAAATGTGGGTGGTATTATTCTATTCAGCCAGATACCACACGGCGTATATCCTTACTAATATTATAAATGCAAAAGTCTGTCTGTCTGTTACGTTTTCACGGACAATCCGCTGAACCAACATCAATGAAATTTGGCACAATTATTCCTTATACACCGTGGTAACATAGAGGCTATAGAAATCCTGTTAATTCTACAGGAAAAGGTTGACTTTAAAAAGCGTCATCTATTTATGTATCATGTATCAGGGTTCACTATAATATAAATAAATTTATAAATCTAAACTAACCTTAATGGTGTTCCATTGGACCTTACGAGATGAGTTTTGACGGCATAACCCAGGGTTGAATCTATGGTGATTCCGGTGTCAGGGAACGATTCGTGCACCATGTAAGCCTGGTTGGAACAAAGTTAGTTATTTAAAGTTAGTTAGTTTGTGTATACAGTCACATTTAGACACTGGATTTAAACATAAATTTTTTTTTTTAATACATATATTTTTTTAAATCAAATACCTTCTAATATCAAACATGTTAGCTCGTTAAACTGTTTTAAATCACTTCTCGCAAAATACATATTTGAAAATTACACAGAATAAAAGTTTAAAAAGACAAGAATAATGAAAAATCTAGTATAACTAAAATAATTTACAACTACAACAGTCAAACGAAAATTAAAACCGTTTAACGAGCAGGTCTTTTAGTGACCGCCTAATTTAGGTAAGAGTTTATGTTCTCATGTAAGTGGCCATTGGCTTTTTTTTTAGAATAATTTACTTAAACCTAAACCTACGTACAAAGAAAATATCTCAAACTCCTAAGAAACGACCGTGAAATTTATTAATCTAGATGAAATAAAAATTTTATATTTTAGGGTCTTCAATTACAAAATCGACGCAAAATACGGTCATCATTCTCCTGCCCTTATCCCACTCTAAGTGAGGTCGGCACAACATATTATAAAATGATTCGGGTACGTATTTTACGACCGTCCGCCTGCCTGACGTCAACATACCTTAGTCGCCTTTTACGACACTTCGATAATAAATGAGGATGGTCTATTCTACTCAGCTGGATACCACACAGCGAGTCAACTTGGTAAGAAATAGAGTCGTCTATTCTTTTCAATCGGATTACCACACGGTGAGTCAAGTTACCTTAGTCACATTTTACGAAACCTAGGTAAGAAAGAGGGTGGTCAATTTTACTCAGCTGGATACCACACGGTGCTCGACTTACTTTAGTCGGCTTTTAGCCCTCGGTAAGAAATGAGGGTGGTCTATTGTACTCAGCCGGATACCACACAGCGAGTCAATTTATCATATTCGCCTTTTACGACACCTCGGTAAGAAATGAGAATGGTCTATTCTACTCAATCGGATACCACACGGTTGTTATACCATATTGGTATTAATTAGTAAGACCTTATACATCTATGCATATATTTGTTTAACGTATTAAATATCAAAATCGTGAAGTACAGAATACGGAATTACCTAGATGAGAAAATAAATCGTGGCACAGTTCAGATTAGATTAAAATAATTATAACAAATTACATTTTTATCTATATTACAAGTCATGGTGAGTAAATTAAACAGATTGTAATGGAATAGTCCTATGAGCAACAGAACCGAAGTAGCTTCGGAGAACTAGCGAAGTAGTCATCATTATCATCATTCACTTACCCTTATCCCACTCTAAGTGGGGTTGGCACAATATGTCTTCTTCCATTCTCCTCTATCATTCGTCAACTCTGGTGCCACTCCTATAACATGCATATCATTTTTTACACAATCCATCCATCTTCTTTCGGCCTCCCCCTAGCCATACATCCATCCACATTCATATAAAAACTCTTTTGGTCACATGATTTTCATCCCTCCTCATTACATGACCATACTCAACTCAGTCTCGCACTTCTCATCTTTTCTGTAATGGGCGCCACTTTCAGACTTCCCCTGATGTACTCATTGCGTATTCTATCAAGTTTTGTCACACCACACATCCACCTTAACATTCTCATCTCATTCGCATGCACATTTCTTTCATCCTTTTCTTTTATTGCCCAACATTCTGATCCCATAACGATAGGTCTAATGACCAAAGTACGAAGTCTAAGTACTAGCGAAGTAGTGCCTTCATTAAATCTAATTGATCCTTGACGATTCAAAAGTTTTTACAAAAATGTAAAAGCTTACTTGAATAAATAATAAATTAATAAATATATGGGACACTTACACAGACGGTCGTCCGTCCCCAAAGTAAGTAACTTAATACTTGTGTTATGGTAGACAGACAACTGGTGAATATATACTTATATATTTTTAAATACATACTTAAATACAAATATACACCCAGGCTCAAAGACCAACAAATTCATTTATAGAAAATGTTTGCCCTCGGCGGGAATCGAACCCGCGACCGGTGGAGCTGAAGGCAGGGTCACTACCCACTGCTCCAACGGGCCAGTCACGATAACGGGTAAAGATTATTTTGATTTCATTTCATTGAATTGTTCCTATTATTGAAGTTGAATATAGTGTATTCAACTTATATATATAAATACGAATACTAATTTATGCTTAAGCATTGAAAATATAATATAATATTACTATTATTTCAATTTGCTGTGAACTCATTTTTCATTGGCGTTCTAAATAAAACAACGGTTCCAAAGGTTATCGATACCTTTTAACCTTTAGAAGCTGCAGCTGAGGAACATATAGAACGAGCAATGAGGCAAACAAATCTTGTACACTGTTACATAGACAACTTATATAGTCTTTGGTCATTGACAGCGTCCCTTTCTCTTAGCTGTCAAATCTAATGGCGCACGCACCGATAATTATAATCCTACGAACTAATATAATATCTCTACCAGACAACACGGCCTTTTAATATAACATACACAACATTTGCCATATCCCATTTTCTTACTTTACTACTTTTAAATAAGAGCATTTTGGAAATTTCAACCCGAAGTTGATATCTCGATTATTTCTCGATCATTTGCTCACATTTCTATTCCTTGATCTATATATTATGGATCCCCGCAAAGTAACGCCTAATTCGATTAATTAGCTAGATTAGGCTAAATAATTAATTAAAAATCATGTTTTTCTGTAGTGATATAGAATGACAAATGCATTTAGGCAACCTTACGTCAATAGAAATAATACGCTGGATAAAATGATAACATAACGTTGTTATTGTGAAATTTTATCAGTAATTGTGGAACACTTATCACAGATAAGTTTATTTGGTACAAGACCGATAATTTTAGGAAAATTTTTAAATGTTTACCTTAAATTGTAAAATCAACTAAGATAGCTTGTATATTTGAACATTAACCACGATCGTAATGGATTTTTTTTCACTGTATTTTTTTTCTTTGAAGACGCAATGAATTGTCGACATTTGTGTTGGCGATCGTGAGTTGATCCTATAGAGCGAGAGCCCGTGAACCCCAGACCTTCGTCAATTTATAAAAGATGAAAGTTTGTCAGTGTATGCTCCCAACACAGGTAAGAACGATGGTAGATTATGAAATTTGGATCATAGTGGCTTTGGGAGATATGCGATACTTAAGGTCGCAAAATACCGATCTAATTTCGTCAAATTATAAAAGCTGATTTTTTGGTATAACTAATATTAAAAATCACATCAGTCAATGCCACACACTTAGCATAGTGGAAACCCCCTGCCAGACACGCTTAAAGATCATGAAATTTGAATTCCATTTACGTCATAGTATAAAAGCTGATTTTAATATGTATTCAGCTTTTATAAAATGACGAATGTCTGGGGTCCACGGGCTCTTGGTCTATTAAGGTCAAACAGGACTTTTAAGGGAGCATATCGCCCTTTCCACAGAATAAAGTTTTATGTTCCATGCATAAACATAGGAAATGTAACTTTATTCTTCGGATGTGTCTATATATTGTTGATATGTCGGTCCAATAGGGGTGAGGATGTAAGCTTTTGTTATAGGCGTTAATGTATTTTAGCTTTCTCAATGTATGAGATACCTAAACCCTTAAAAAGATGAGCTCTAGTTAGGAGGTAGCATTTCTAGTGCGCAATATATATCCTACTAGCGACCTGCCCCTGCTTCACACGGGTATAAAATATATGTATATCCCATGTCAGTCAGTGTAAAAAAAATATTAAAATCGATCTAGTAGTTTTGATTTATTCATTACTGCCCGTGGCCCGCACGCGTTAAATTTGGAGAAAAACAATTTCCTTTCCCTATACCAAGAAGATTTCCTGCTATCTTTGGAATATCTAAATTCATATAGTACATTTTTCTTGAAAGAGGGACATAGCTGCTAAAGTCGAAGTGTTATAGGGCGAAGCGCGGCGTCCTCACGGCATTTTAAATCTGTAATATCTCCGAAAATGTTCACTTAAATTACATGCTGTAAACGGCCATATTGATCTATATTAAATCAACAATTTATTTAAGGTACTTAATTGGATAAGGATTAATGCTGTATTGTATAAAAATTGCTTCAAAAATATGGCATTATTTTTCTTAAAAAGTAAATGACAAAAAATGCTATAGTGGGTTATCCATAAGAGATAGACATATACCATCGCGGACTTTTCTGTAGAACTTTTCAAGATGTAGAAATACTTAGTACATTATTTTGATAAATCTCGTAGCGTTTAGCCTACGTTTGCAATGTAAGCGGAAAAAAATGTAATTATTTACAGAAACCTCAAAAATTACAGTATTTCTCTACTCCGTATTGAATGTTATTATACGTACAAACCTTCCTCTGGAATCACTCTATCTATTAAAAATAACCGCATCAAAATCTGTTGCGTAGTTTTAAAGTTTTATGCGTACATAGGGATATAGGGACTTTGTTTTATAATATGTAGTGAAGAAGTAAGTCTAAGTAGTGGATTAGAAATAACGACTAACTGGACCTTTAAAATTCCTATGGGATAAAAGGAAGGTGCATTATCGACTAATTTAACTGATACCTGAGCTTTACATTTAAATAGACAATTAAAGTTACGCAATATCATAGCATTATATTTAGATATACGAATTGTTTGTCTTGTTATATACAAAATTTACCTACTTATACAAAAATTGTGATATAACTCATATAGATTCGTATCTTATCACGTATGACGACTAGCAAGGTACAAACATAATTTGAAACATCAAGTTTGTAGAAGGAAATGTTAGTTTATGTAATATTATAATATAGAGACATAATTGATGTCTATAATCTGCGATAAAGTTTTATCTTCGCAAAGTTATTATATCATCGTATTATATGATCAGCGAGGTTTACTTGTATTGCCATAAAAGATAAAGAACGCTCTCACATAAGGTCATTTTTTTTAAATTGATTGTATGCTGTTAGCCCTAACGGCTTTTACAGCGTCACCGGGCGGGGCGGGCGAGCGCAGAAGCATTGTTGAGGTTGCGAAATGTGGAGAGTAGAGCGCAGAAGCTCTACTAGGACTGAGTTAAAGTGGTGTAGTGTACGGATTGGAATATGACTGTAACTAGTCATTACTCCATTGAGAATATTGAAAGCATAAGAAATAAAAAACCGACGTTCAAAATATGACTATATTTCGATTGTCTTTTACCGTCAAGGCCCTACAAAAGCTTTATTTATGTCCGCCGTATGGTATCCGGCTGAGTAGAATAGAGCCCCCTTACTTCTTACCGAGGTCTCGTAAAAGGTGACTAAGGTAAGTTGACCCACCATGTGGTATCCGGTTAAGTAGAATAGACCACCCTCTTTCTTATCGAAGTGTCGTAAAATACGACTAAGATAAGTTGACGTCAGGCGGCCGGTCGTAAAATACGTAGCCAAATCATGTGACAACAAGTTTATAACATGTTGTGCCGACCCCACTTACGAGTGGGATAAGGGCAGGAAGATGATGATGTAATGTACGGATTGGAATATGACTGTATCTAGTCTTTACTCCATTGAGAGCATTGAAGCATAAGAAATAAAAAACCGAAGTTCAAAATTTGACTATATTTGTATTGTCTTTTATTGTCAAAACCGCTTTGATTATGGTATTTTTTTATTTATGTCCGCCGTGTTGTATCCGGCTAAGTAGAATAGAGCACCCTCATTTCTTACCGAGGTGTCGTAAAAAGCGACTAAGGTAAGTTGACCTGCCGTGTGGTAAATGAAGAGAGGCCTCTATGCAGGTCAAGTTCAACGAACAAAGGTGGTTGAATGTCTTGGCGGTTTAAGGTGAAGCTTGTTTGACTTGTAATTTGATTTTTTTGTAAAGATTACGAATCGAGTATACCTACAAAGTCGACAAGGATTCAGGAGTAGGTATGTGAAATATTAATCGTTTTTTTACATTTAAAATCGATTTTTTTAATCATCCTCTTTTTCTTTTTCACTCTTCTGGTTTTTTAAGATTAGATATGCATTGTTAGATGAAACCAAACCAAACGACACATTTTAATGGAATTTCACAAACAGAGCATCTGTTTTTTATTATGAGCTGTCCACCTAAATTAGCTATTATTCTAATTAATTATTAATATTGGTAACTGTTCAAAATATTCAGTTTGCTACACGTGTTCAAAGACAAAGTCAACTAAATGGTGGGGGGTTTAACTCGGTACTATATAACTCTACTTGTTTGGGTAATGCTTCGCTTTGCGATTTTGTCGTGGAGTCTATCTCCTGACGGTGTCGGTTACGGGGCGAAACTTTTGTGACTGTGGTGGTGAATGTGTGCAGTGCTTGTGTTTTGTTGTGTTATCGGTGTTTGGTAGTGCATAAGTTTTTACAAATTCTGCATGTATCAGGTATGAGAACGAATAGTACACTCTACATTTAGCATTATATATAATTTCTTTTATCGCGGATTATAGCAAAATAATATTCTCATTAGTTTTGTTTCAAATATACAGAAATAAACTATTATTATTAATCGATTATTTTGATACATTCGTATCGTGTAATTGATTTTTTTGAAAGATTTATTTTAAAGGGGAAAAAATCGATTATTCATAGATTTTTTTCTACTCCAAGTCACATCCTTCTTTAGGATACATCAAGAAATATTAATCTATTTATCATATCTGCCTCTGGAAAAAAACGCACTAAAATTTGTCGCTTTTATACTGTCACTTACCACTACTGGCGCGATAAGGTCCGGTTTCATCGCTTGGAACATTTCAGGTGGTAGTATGTCTTCGGTGAGCCGGGATGCTGCTGTAGGCACTATTGTGTTCACTTTGATATTGTACTTGGCGCCTTCGATGGCCAACGTATTGGTTAAACCAACTAGACCCATTTTGGCGGCACTAAAAATTAAAATTTAGTTCAAACCACTTATCTATACTAATGTATAAAGCTGAAGAGTTTGTTTGTTTGTTTGTTTGTTTGTTTGTTTGTTTGATTGATTGATTGTTTGAACGCGCTAATCTCAGGAACTACTGGACCGATTTAAAAATTGATTCAGTGTAAAATAGTCCATTTATTGAGGAAGGCTTTAACATCACGCTGTAATTAATAGGAAAGGAGCAGCAATAAAAAATAGTACGAAAACGGCAAAATTTAAAGCTTTCCTTGTGTGCGCCTGAGTAAACGTTGAAAGTTATTCAAAAATCATGTACTACAAAATTGTTCCCCTTTAAAAGCATTTGTGAATTTGTTATGATCTTCTGATGATGCTTCGGTTACGGGGCAAAACAATTGTTAAGATTGATGTAGTAAATGCGTGCAGTGCTTTATCGCGGATTAAAGCAAATTAATATTTTCATTACTTTTTTTACAAACTAGATATTATACATACAAGAACTATAGAAAAATGATGTAATACCATCATTCGCAGATATATGCTATCAAATTAGTTGTAAGAAATGTATGAATTTTTGCTTAAGGCTAAATTTGCAAATAGTAATGGAGATGGCCTATTAGAGTCCCTTAAAGAACGATTAATTTTTACCGTCTGTGCTTTTAAAAATCTATTACAAGAATTAGAAATAAATAGAAAATAGCCTATTGCGTAAAAGTTAAGGTCAGAATCAAATATAAATTCTGAAATTTATTGAAAGCCCCGTTAATGTGAACAAAATGTCAAACTGCTGGAATAGCCTCTCTTAGAATAAGAAGAAAATTGTTAAATAGGTAATAAAAAACATTTATAAAACACTAAAGAAATGTAGATAGATGTAAGAAAATAATGTAAATAGAATAAGACAGCAACTATGGAAGTAACTTTTAAATAAGAGAAATAATGTTAGATACTAACTTATATATATATGGCTCCTTTTTATTAGCGGCGATTATATATATATGGGACACTTACACACACGGTCGTCCGTCCCCAAAGTAAGTAACTTAATACTTGTGTTATGGGTGACAGACAACTGGTGAATATATACTTATATATTTTTTAAATACATACTTAAATACAAATATACACCCAGGCTCAAAGACCAACAAATTCATTTATAGAAAATGTTGGCCCTCGGCGGGAATCGAACCCGCGACCCGCGGAGTTGAAGGCAGAGTCACTACCCACTGCTCCAACGGGTCAGTCTTTAATAGTTCAGTACAAAAAACATTGTAACAATAAATAAAACAAGATAAAACACGGCTCTGACTCCTATATCAGAGGAAGCTGAATTAAAAAAAACCCTTAGATGTTGTAAATTATGACGAGAACTTAATGTTACCAATTAATATTAGACAATTACCTGTAATTTGCTTGTCCAAAGTTCCCAAAGAGACCTGCATTGCTGGAGGTCATAATGATACGACCGAATTTCTGATTTTTGAACGTCTCCCATGCCGCTTGTGTTGTTTTGAAAGCGCCTTTTAGATGTACAGCGTGGATTAGATCCCAGTCCTTATTGAAAAAAGAAACTTTTTATAAAGGAATACCATGAGAGTTCAGTCTATTCATCATCCTCCTGCCCTTATCCCTCTCTATGGGGCATAAGGGCTCTCTGTGGGGTCGGCACAAAATGTTACAAACATGTTGTCACATGATTTGGCTACATATTTTTTCGACCGGCCGCCTGCCTGACGTTAACTTCCCTTCGTCGTATTTTAAAACACCTCGGTAAGACTCGGTTGAGTAAAATAGACCACCCACTGGTCTATTTTACTCAACCGGATAACACACGGTAGGTCAACTTACCTTAATCGCCTTTTACGACACCTTGGTAAGAAATGAAGGTGGTACTATTCTATTCAGCCGGATACCTCACGGTGTAGAGTTCAGTCTATTATTGAGTAAATTTTTGATAGAATATCACAGCAGAAGCTGTGATAGGCCAGCGGCAAGACTAATACCTCAAGGGGGTAAAGATTTCAAATCCAGGCAGGCACCACAATTTTTTAAAGTTATGTGTGTGATTGATAATTGTGTTTATAACACGCTCTTCTGAACTGAAGATATAAATAAATAAATATATGGGACACTTACACACACGGTCGTCCGTCCCCAAAGTAAGTAACTTAATACTAGTGTTATGGTAGACAGACAACTGGTAAATATATTTTTATATATTATTAAATACATACTTAAATACTAATAACACCCAGGCTCAAAGACCAACAAATTCATTTATTGAAAATGTTGGCCCTCGGCGGGATCGAACCCGCGACCCGCAGAACCGAAAACAGGGTCAGTATCCACTGCGCCAACGGGCCAGTCTGTATAACCTATGTATATATGTAGCTAAGTATGTATAACCTACCAATCCGCATTAGAGCAGCGTGGTGGGTCCAAACTCCAACCCTTCTCTTCTTAATAAGGAGAGAGGAGGCCTATGCCCAGCAGCGGAAAAATAATTCCCCAGAGTTCTCTGGAGATATGCAGGTTTCCTAACGATGTTTTTCTTCACCAAAAAGCGTGTGAAAAATTGCAGTTATCAATTAGACACAAATTTTAACAGAATATAAATAAATATACGGGACACTTACACACACGGTCGTCCGTCCCCAAAGTAACTTAATACTTGTGTTATGGGTGACTAACAACTGGTGAATATATAATTTCTAAATACATACTTATATACAAATATACACCTAGGCCCGAAGAACCAACAAATTGGTTATAGAAAATGTTGGCCCTCATCGGGAATCGAACCCGCGACCCGCGGAACTGAAGGCAGGATCACTACCCACTGCTCCAACGGGCCAGTCAAATTCATTCACTGCCCAGTGTTTGAACCTGACTCCCTAGAAAATGTCGCACGATCACCGCTGGGTTATCACAGGTTTAATAAACCTATAGAGCTATTAGCTATAAAAAAAATTAACTTTTATTAGCATATTTACCTGTTCGGACATTTTAAGGAAACTCTTATCACGGAGAATGCCGGCATTGTTTATAAGTATATCAATACGGCCGTACTTATCAAGAGCAGTCTTTATTATCTTCTCGCCTTCAACTACGGAGTTGTAATCAGCAACCGCCTCTCCGCCTTAAGACATTTAATTATTTAAAAACATAAAAAATTAATAGGCCCAAGCAGACATTTCCTGCCAATTGAAAATTGTGTATACACAGGTGGTGCCGATCATCATTCTCCTACCCTTATCCCAGTCTAAGAGAGATCGGCACAACATGTTGTCATGATTTGGCTATGTATATTACGACCGGCCGCCTGCCTGACGTCAACTTACTGCATGAAAATCAGTTGATTCAGCAAAGTATTTTAGCCACAGGCGTTATTTTACTTTTAATATAAACACGATTTATAGAGATCAACGACCGTACTCTCTATTACGACAGACGAAACGAAAAATAACCATGACCCGAAACTAATTGGTATAGTGCGAGAGAGATAAAACAACAATTTTAGTGTTTTGTCCTGTTTTTTTTACTAAGTGCGACGCGCGAGGTCAGTCAACAATTACTAAGCCAGGTGTCTTAAAAAGTATTTTCTTCGTAAACACTTTATTTTTAAACTATACTTAAGAAGATTGAATTATGCCAAAGTTATTTATTACATACAAATTATCAGTGGATTCTTTTAACGTCGTATACAACTTACTTCGCTTCACCCACCTGGTAATCCTCCCAGAGATATTAATGTGAAGTCACCTATTAAGCTACATCAGTATTTTCCAACCTTTTTGGTGCCACCCCCCTTACGTTAGCCCCATACCCTTCTAAGTCCAGACACACAAACAACACAAAAATTTTAACCCTGTGCAGTTCTATTGAATTTGGATTTCCTTATTTCCAATTGATAGAAGCACCTTAGTGGTTCGTGATTAAGTTTCTATTCCATACCAATCCTACAACTATATGAATCTTATATTGTAGTATGGCTGGGAGTAGACATACTACAGCAAAGGGTTAATAATAGAAAATTGAATTGTACACTGAAGAAACTTAAATGATAGGTTAAATTAAAAATATATACCTAATAACATTTACAGTAATTAAACATAATATTTATTTGGGTTTTTTTCTGTCACATTAAATTTACCCCAGAAATCTAGCATTTAAATTGCTCACACCAAAACTTGTGTTGAGTCCATTTTCGAATTGAGGCCCCCTGTAGAGTGTGGGCCTCATGTTGGGAAACACTGTACTATACTGTTCACGCAATGCATAGTAAGTATACATATCTTTGTTTCTTAAAAATACTAGTAGCTTACTTTTAGTTATTTGAAATCAAGCTACTAGACTTTAAGTTATGTGAATTACATTGTATGGAAATTTATTCACTAAAATAATTAGTACAGTTTCTATACAAAGCAAGTCATGCAAGTTCTATTTATACACAGAGTAAGGAGTTGAACAAAATATACATATAAAACTATATATATGATTTATTTATATCACTATGAATGATTTTAAAAAATCATAATTTTCATATCATTATCAACGAGGTAAAACTTGTGGCAAAACCAGTGGCATCATCAAACATAACACATTTTCCTATAATATTATCCTGTATTCAATAACCGTTATGTTATGTAATAATTCCTATCAAAACCTCAGAAATAAAAATGAAATAAATAAATACTAATAACTTACATGTCATATAATATTTAAAGTACCTGGGTGACTGAGCCTTGCTTGGTAAATTTATATATGATATAAAAAGATGCAATAAAAAAAATAAAAAAGCACCAGATGAATTTTGGGAATTGGTCCCAGGAGCTATAATAGCTTTGCATTTAACAGCTCAAACATCAGTTGTTTTAGTGCCAAAAACAGGGATAAAACGAGATTTTTATTTAATAAAATCTAGCCAGATTGATTTTTCTCTCCCAACATGCTGAATTTTAGGAAAATTATTGTGGCCATTTCCAAGATTAAGATAATACATTTATATACATACATACAAGATTAACTCATTCAGGCTTCAATCATAAAGTAAATAATTAAGAATATTTTGTACAAGAAATATATTTCAACACTAAGTTTACTAAAATGAAGCCAAAGCTGGTATTTAAATAAATTTGTACATTATTTCAACTGGAATATAAAATAGAAAGCCCTAGCATTAGTATACAAATTATTTATTCATGATGTTAAAATAATGCACAAGTTGCTTGGATCCAAAGTCCTTATTAATCTAATAAACAATTAACAAAATAAATTTGACGATTTATATAAGATTCGAAATTTGAACTCTTACCTTTGGCTTTAATTTCCTTAACAACTTCATCGGCAAAATTTGATTTCCCAACACCATCTCTAGCGCCTCCAAGATCATTTACCACCACTTTGGCACCCCTTGAGGCAAGCAGTATAGCGTACTCCTTGCCTAAACCTCCGCCAGCGCCGGTGACCACAGCAACTCGTCCGTCGAAACGTAATTGATCCATCCCGCCCGAGGAGTGAACAAGAAATGTTCGTCACTTGCTTATTACTTAGTCAATGATTTTGCAGAATGCTATCTGTGTATTATACAATTGAACTTTACTCACTGTATAAAAAAACGATAACAAATTAAGCGCTATAAAAATGCGTTGATAAAAATAGTACCCCTACTGATTATTTTGTTTTCCTTTATTATTACTTCATAAATATTTTATCTAGATTCAGTATGTTCATGTTGATAAATAAGACTCGTGCTAGAGATGTAGCTCGCGAGCTAAAGACAAGAAAGATATATTTCTTTGCAAAAGATACAATCACTGTTTATGTATACAATCTGTTGCATGCATGTGTTTGAATTCTACCTCTATATCTTTATACTTATGAGTCAGAAAAGATGAGTTTAGAGAGAAAGAGATGAGCTTACATAACAATTTACACGTAAAAGAGAGAGACGGATAGCTATTGTATGTTTGTGTTAAGAGCCAAAGATATAAAAGATACATTTTTACAAAAGTAATAATAAAATTATTCTGCTATAATCCTCGATGAAATAATATATTTAATATGATATATTTTTGTCTTAGCTACCTTATTCTCTCTCTAAGCGGTACTGAGCTAAATGAGTTAAAGATATATAAGAGTGATATATATCCCAGGATCGAAAAGATATAAATCACTCTTTTCTTGCCAGGTATACATTTTGCTCATCTCTGATATACTTTGTAACCATAGACTACAAACTAAAGTAAAAAAATATATTATAAAATGCTTTGTAACTATAGATTGATAAAGACCAATTATAACCACATACTATTTATTGCTGATGCGCTATAAGGTGAGACCTGAGTGCGATGACATAACGATAATATATATAGTCAATAAAAAAAACTGCTGGACAGTAAACTTAAAAAACACAAAAATCTATATATAGATGCAATTTTTATTACTTTAGGCTATTTAAATAGTACTGGTTCAATACTAACTTTGCTTTCTGTACCTATAAAAACATTCCAATTTGTCAAAACAAAAGAATTATTTTTGTTCTCACTTTTTCTGTCATTAATCGGTAACATTATTTTAGTTAGTAATCTATAGGTAACATGAATACAGAATAACACAAGACTATACACTGTCCATTACAGGGCGGTTTTACTACAAGCGCCAACACATGTTATCTCGCATCCCTCTTGCACATGTACGTATTTATGAATGAATCGTATGAAAATAGTCTCAGCTGCATCTCGCTCCACTCCTACATACATATTTTTACGCACTCATTCTCATTTTGACTGTCTATCATATAACAAGACAAGTTGATTTTAATAATGAATGGGCGGTGTATTAAATTTTTAAATTTCCCGTTGTAAAATTCTAGTACTTTAATTTTTACTAAAATGTATAATTTTGTTTTAATTTAGTTAGCAAAATTCTTGAAACAAATATCACTAGAAGCAAATTAAATGTATCAAGTCTTATTTCACAGTAGCTGTTGAGATATTTCTTAAAATGAGAAATATAACAACGAAGAAACGTGCAGTTATAAAACAATAAGAAGAGGATTTACTTAATCATTATATAAATGTAAGTGTTGAGTTTTAATGAATTTTGTGCATCTCAATAATAGTAAGAGCTTTCTTAAAATTTACATTCTCACATCTAAATATAATAACCTAACCTTGCATGGATAGCCTACAACCTTTAACATGCAGTATAATTTTTATTTCATATTTGACTTAGTTATCGTTATATAAAAATTATGATATGTACATTAATTTCGATTGATGAATTAGCTATATTCATTATTATATTAAGGATATGTCTTGCGATTTTATATAGCTTCTAGTGTCTTGTAGTGCAATAAATGATTAATAATGGAACATTAAAGTGAAAGTTTTTTAGAAGTTGTTCTAATTGATCATAAGTGTGTACCTATCTTAGTTATGAATAATTTGGACATAACTTAAATGGTCTACTTAATATTTTTTTTTAGAAGTATTTTTTAATTGAAGTTGTATACTTCATTGTATTATATTAGAACTTTAAAAATGATTGTCAAGTTTTTTATAATGAGACTCCGATGAAAAGGGAGTAAATAGCAAAAGAGAGCAAGTTTATTCTGTATAAAGCAATATAGGGTATATTGCTTTATATAACACTATTGTTGATTTTTAATTAAAAAGCAAAAGCAAAATTTAAATTTACCATTGATTAAACGATTGATTGATTAATTGCAGATTCAAGAATCCTCAGATCCAAGATTAAGAGTAATTTTTTATTTTAATATGATTGTCACATGATGTTATTTATAGTTATGATTTGAGATATCTTTACATTTACAGTGCTAATAAAAGATATAATAGTATGTGTAATGAATGAAAGAATAACAGCAATATTAAAAGACTGTTCTATAAAACTGAAAGTAAATATTTATGTAATTTATAAATCACTTAAAATGTGCAACTGTTTATATCTAACAGAAATTAAATAACAAACAATATTTCTCCTTCATACTTATGCAATAATAAAAAGCAATTTTTCTAAAAGTGAACCCATTTACTTTTTCTTAACAAATCAATGCATAATAACACAGACAACATTTTTTTTATATTATAGAACAACTATTCATATAGATTCAAATACAACCTTGTTCATAAGAGGTTCTATTTGAATAGTAACAATTTTTAATTTTTTTAATTTTTTAAAATTATTTTCAGAGATGGAATAGCACTAGACTAAGTGCAACTAAAGGAAGGTAACTAATACTCAAGTGAAGTCTGAATTTATGTAGCTAAGTTAGATTCCCGTAATTTCAGCTACAGATGTAAGCGTGCACTCAAACATCAGTAGCCAAAAGCGACTGGGAAAAGAATTAAGGTTTTACATGTATTGCAGGTGCCAAATACCGGCTCTTTGCCAACCGCAACACATTACCATTACAAAAAAAAAATGTAAAAATTAATGGATTGAATGAAATTAATGGATTAATTTTACAGGAGGGCAGTCCGACAGCTGGCCTCGTGACTCCACGAGCTACGCTGGTCTGGCCTAGCTGCTGCCAATGGAGACGTGCCGCCGCCCCTCACCCCAGGCCGGTCCGTCCGGCTATGCCGCAGCTGCTGTCGCTCCGCCGTCGCCTCGAGCGCTCGAACAGCGCCAGGCCGAACAGTAGCGTCAACCACCAGGACCTCTGTAATTTGAGAAAATGCATTTGAGGTAACTAATACTCAAGTGAAGTCTGAATTTATGAAGCTAAGTTAGATTCCCGTAATTTCAGCCACAGATGTAAGCGTGCACTCAAACATCAGTAGCCAAAAGCGACTGGGAAAAGAATTAAGGTTTTACATGTATTGCAGGTGCCAAATACCGGCTCTTTGCCAACCGCAACACATAACCATTACAAAAAAAAAATGTAAAAATTAATGGTTTGAATGAAATTAATGGATTAATTTTACAGGAGGGCAGTCCGACAGCTGGCCTCGTGACTCCACGAGCTACGCTGGTCTGGCCTCGCTGCTGCCAATGGAGACGTGCCGCCGCCCCTCACCCCAGGCCGGCCCGTCCGGCTATGCCGCAGCTGCTGTCGCTCCGCCGTCGCCTCGAGGGCTCGAACAGCGCCAGGCCGAACAGTAGCGTCAACCACCAGGACCTCTGTAATTTGAGAAAATGCATTTGAGGTAACTAATACTCAAGTGAAGTCTGAATTTATGAAGCTAAGTTAGATTCCCGTAATTTCAGCCACAGATGTAAGCGTGCACTCAAACATCAGTAGCCAAAAGCGACTGGGAAAAGAATTAAGGTTTTACATGTATTGCAGGTGCCAAATACCGGCTCTTTGCCAACCGCAACACATTACCATTACAAAAAAAAAATGTAAAAATTAATTAATGGATTGAATGAAATTAATGGATTAATTTTACAGGAGGGCAGTCCGACAGCTGGCCTCGTGACTCCACGAGCTACGCTGGTCTGGCCTCGCTGCTGCCAATGGAGACGTGCCGCCGCCCCTCACCCCAGGCCGGCCCGTCCGGCTATGCCGCAGCTGCTGTCGCTCCGCCGTCGCCTCGAGCGCTCGAACAGCGCCAGGCCGAACAGTAGCGTCAACCACCAGGACCTCTGTAATTTGAGAAAATGCATTTGAGGTAACTAATACTCAAGTGAAGTCTGAATTTATGAAGCTAAGTTAGATTCCCGTAATTTCAGCCACAGATGTAAGCGTGCACTCAAACATCAGTAGCCAAAAGCGACTGGGAAAAGAATTAAGGTTTTACATGTATTGCAGGTGCCAAATACCGGCTCTTTGCCAACCGCAACACATTACCATTACAAAAAAAAAATGTAAAAATTAATGGATTGAATGAAATTAATGGATTAATTTTACAGGAGGGCAGTCCGACAGCTGGCCTCGTGACTCCACGAGCTACGCTGGTCTGGCCTCGCTGCTGCCAATGGAGACGTGCCGCCGCCCCTCACCCCAGGCCGGCCCGTCCGGCTATGCCGCAGCTGCTGTCGCTCCGCCGTCGCCTCGAGCGCTCGAACAGCGCCAGGCCGAACAGTAGCGTCAACCACCAGGACCTCTGTAATTTGAGAAAATGCATTTGAGGTAACTAATACTCAAGTGAAGTCTGAATTTATGAAGCTAAGTTAGATTCCCGTAATTTCAGCCACAGATGTAAGCGTGCACTCAAACATCAGTAGCCAAAAGCGACTGGGAAAAGAATTAAGGTTTTACATGTATTGCAGGTGCCAAATACCGGCTCTTTGCCAACCGCAACACATTACCATTACAAAAAAAAAATGTAAAAATTAATGGATTGAATGAAATTAATGGATTAATTTTACAGGAGGGCAGTCCGACAGCTGGCCTCGTGACTCCACGAGCTACGCTGGTCTGGCCTCGCTGCTGCCAATGGAGACGTGCCGCCGCCCCTCACCCCAGGCCGGCCCGTCCGGCTATGCCGCAGCTGCTGTCGCTCCGCCGTCGCCTCGAGCGCTCGAACAGCGCCAGGCCGAACAGTAGCGTCAACCACCAGGACCTCTGTAATTTGAGAAAATGCATTTGAGGTAACTAATACTCAAGTGAAGTCTGAATTTATGAAGCTAAGTTAGATTCCCGTAATTTCAGCCACAGATGTAAGCGTGCACTCAAACATCAGTAGCCAAAAGCGACTGGGAAAAGAATTAAGGTTTTACATGTATTGCAGGTGCCAAATACCGGCTCTTTGCCAACCGCAACACATTACCATTACAAAAAAAAAATGTAAAAATTAATGGATTGAATGAAATTAATGGATTAATTTTACAGGAGGGCAGTCCGACAGCTGGCCTCGTGACTCCACGAGCTACGCTGGTCTGGCCTCGCTGCTGCCAATGGAGACGTGCCGCCGCCCCTCACCCCAGGCCGGCCCGTCCGGCTATGCCGCAGCTGCTGTCGCTCCGCCGTCGCCTCGAGCGCTCGAACAGCGCCAGGCCGAACAGTAGCGTCAACCACCAGGACCTCTGTAATTTGAGAAAATGCATTTGAGGTAACTAATACTCAAGTGAAGTCTGAATTTATGAAGCTAAGTTAGATTCCCGTAATTTCAGCCACAGATGTAAGCGTGCACTCAAACATCAGTAGCCAAAAGCGACTGGGAAAAGAATTAAGGTTTTACATGTATTGCAGGTGCCAAATACCGGCTCTTTGCCAACCGCAACACATAACCATTACAAAAAAAAATGTAAAAATTAATGGATTGAATGAAATTAATGGATTAATTTTACAGGAGGGCAGTCCGACAGCTGGCCTCGTGACTCCACGAGCTACGCTGGTCTGGCCTCGCTGCTGCCAATGGAGACGTGCCGCCGCCCCTCACCCCAGGCCGGCCCGTCCGGCTATGCCGCAGCTGCTGTCGCTCCGCCGTCGCCTCGAGCGCTCGAACAGCGCCAGGCCGAACAGTAGCGTCAACCACCAGGACCTCTGTAATTTGAGAAAATGCATTTGAGGTAACTAATACTCAAGTGAAGTCTGAATTTATGAAGCTAAGTTAGATTCCCGTAATTTCAGCCACAGATGTAAGCGTGCACTCAAACATCAGTAGCCAAAAGCGACTGGGAAAAGAATTAAGGTTTTACATGTATTGCAGGTGCCAAATACCGGCTCTTTGCCAACCGCAACACATTACCATTACAAAAAAAAAATGTAAAAATTAATGGATTGAATGAAATTAATGGATTAATTTTACAGGAGGGCAGTCCGACAGCTGGCCTCGTGACTCCACGAGCTACGCTGGTCTGGCCTCGCTGCTGCCAATGGAGACGTGCCGCCGCCCCTCACCCCAGGCCGGCCCGTCCGGCTATGCCGCAGCTGCTGTCGCTCCGCCGTCGCCTCGAGCGCTCGAACAGCGCCAGGCCGAACAGTAGCGTCAACCACCAGGACCTCTGTAATTTGAGAAAATGCATTTGAGGTAACTAATACTCAAGTGAAGTCTGAATTTATGAAGCTAAGTTAGATTCCCGTAATTTCAGCCACAGATGTAAGCGTGCACTCAAACATCAGTAGCCAAAAGCGACTGGGAAAAGAATTAAGGTTTTACATGTATTGCAGGTGCCAAATACCGGCTCTTTGCCAACCGCAACACATTACCATTACAAAAAAAAATGTAAAAATTAATGGATTGAATGAAATTAATGGATTAATTTTACAGGAGGGCAGTCCGACAGCTGGCCTCGTGACTCCACGAGCTACGCTGGTCTGGCCTCGCTGCTGCCAATGGAGACGTGCCGCCGCCCCTCACCCCAGGCCGGCCCGTCCGGCTATGCCGCAGCTGCTGTCGCTCCGCCGTCGCCTCGAGCGCTCGAACAGCGCCAGGCCGAACAGTAGCGTCAACCACCAGGACCTCTGTAATTTGAGAAAATGCATTTGAGGTAACTAATACTCAAGTGAAGTCTGAATTTATGAAGCTAAGTTAGATTCCCGTAATTTCAGCCACAGATGTAAGCGTGCACTCAAACATCAGTAGCCAAAAGCGACTGGGAAAAGAATTAAGGTTTTACATGTATTGCAGGTGCCAAATACCGGCTCTTTGCCAACCGCAACACATAACCATTACAAAAAAAAAATGTAAAAATTAATGGATTGAATGAAATTAATGGATTAATTTTACAGGAGGGCAGTCCGACAGCTGGCCTCGTGACTCCACGAGCTACGCTGGTCTGGCCTCGCTGCTGCCAATGGAGACGTGCCGCCGCCCCTCACCCCAGGCCGGCCCGTCCGGCTATGCCGCAGCTGCTGTCGCTCCGCCGTCGCCTCGAGCGCTCGAACAGCGCCAGGCCGAACAGTAGCGTCAACCACCAGGACCTCTGTAATTTGAGAAAATGCATTTGAGGTAACTAATACTCAAGTGAAGTCTGAATTTATGAAGCTAAGTTAGATTCCCGTAATTTCAGCCACAGATGTAAGCGTGCACTCAAACATCAGTAGCCAAAAGCGACTGGGAAAAGAATTAAGGTTTTACATGTATTGCAGGTGCCAAATACCGGCTCTTTGCCAACCGCAACACATAACCATTACAAAAAAAATGTAAAAATTAATGACGTACGAATTACCAAAACTGCGCAATTTCAGAAATCAGTACGACACCTTTATAATGGCTAGCCCGTTAATAAAACGTCTTACAAAGTAGCGCGCTTTTGAAGCTAATGTTCGACGATACAGAAAACGAACATTACCAACAAAACGCCTACACAGTATGGGAAGAAAGAACACTGCAGTGTCCACCTCAACCATACTGTTAAATGAGAAGAAAAAGCCCTGCAGCTTTTACAGGAGGGCAGTCAGACGCTGCTAGTCATTAAATATTAAAGATTACAATGTCTATATTTACCTAAGCTATGATTAAAACAGAGTAATTATGCAAAAGTAATAATAAAATTATTTTGTTATAATCGGCGATGAAGTAAAATAGAAAATGTATATAATGCTAAATGTAGAGTGGACAATTGGTTATCATACCTGATACATGCAGGATTCGTAAAAAACACATGCACAAACCTCCACCACCGCCACCACCATACACAAGCACTATATACATTCACTATCACAAACTCAACAACTCAAATGTTTGAATTTCAACAAACATTCTCGGATAAAATGTGAGTAGTTATCCAAAACTTAATAACAAATAAACTATACTTTTGCACTATTTAATACGAAGAAAATTGAAACGTACTGACTCACCTGAAACGTTCGTTATACGTAATATATAACTGTAATCACTTTTTACTTACGCAAAAATATATAAACCAACAAATGATTTTTAATTAAAATTAGACAATTCCATAAACTTCTTGTTAACGCACACTATATACAATAACACGATATAATAGGAATACCACAATTCCCGTTCCGAGATGCACTTCTCTTGAATGACGAACAAGGACTGAATGTCACTGAAACGTTTTATCAAATGGAAGACTCCCCACTCCAGTCCCCACCGAAAACAATAACGGCACAGTGTTGCCCCTATTTAATCAAAAAGGGCGCGATTAGGGTTGCCACCTTTTTTTTGAAGAAAAATACTATTTTTCTTTTTAAATCAAAAAAATATAGTACTTTTAGGAAATTCAGGAAAAAAAATAGGACACATCTATTTTCAATCATTATTTATTTTTCCATGATTATTTTTTATTACTTTTCGCTGGATAATGACACGGAGTTAGAGCTACTCACTAACTAAGCCCCGTAAATACATGAATGAGTTTCGTTCCTACATTCCCTATGCAGGGCTGCGGGTGCGTTCCATTCACAGTTAATTAAAAAAAGCACGACAATTGCAATTAGCGATAAAAATATACTGTTTTTCGTGCTATATTCTTTTTCTATAATATATAGTACAATTTAAGCTAGTGTTTTTCAATTTATATATACATTTATTAAAGCAGGGACCTCGAAGCATATAGCATTATAGTATATCCTTAGTGTTTTTATTGAACTGTGATAATATAGGGAAGTTTTATTTTTTAATTTTAAAATATAAGTAAAAATAAAACTAAAATAATAAAAATAAAACTTTTCCTTCTATAGTAATATTTATTGTGTATGCTTTATTGAAGTGTTGTATATCATATGTCATACCCAATATCAGTTATATTCTATGTTTTAGGTGGTTATTTCTGAATAGTTTTTATTCTTTCTGCGACAGACAATATGGATTACAGACATACTTTAATTATTTAACAGAAAGTTATTTGTTCAAGATACTTTAACATACTATCCCATTTAGTTATGCACATTACAACTAGATTTTTTGTCTGAGTAACTGTGTCTGGTCAAGGCACTGCTACTGTTGTTGCAATGAATTCATTAATATCTGATACAATGGCTGATATTCTTCAAGTGAGTTAAAATGTTTCAAATATAAATCATTTTTGTTTGTAAACACAAAAATTGGCATGTGTATGTTTAAAGTAACGGCCTGTTATCCACCCCAGCAGTGGGAACCATAAGCTTCCTCTATCCGTTTTTTGGAGAGAAGTATTGTAGCAAAGACCTACCATCGCGTTGCTCCAATGCGGATTGGTAGGTTACGCATATCCCTAGAATTCGCTAGAAGTATGCGGATTTCCTTACCATATTTTCCTTCACCGAAAAGCGTGTCAGCGTAAAATATAACTGTAGACAAAGTTATAGACACGAAAAAAATATTTTCCAGACACTATTTAAGACCAGTAGAAGCTAAAAATATATTTTTAAAATTTAAAATCTCTGTTATTTGTCAATGCATCATTCTCCTACCCTTATCCCACTCTAAATGGGGTAGGCACAACATGTTTTAAACACGTTATCACATGATTTGGTATCTTACGACCGGTCGCCTGCCCGTCGTCAACTTACCTTAATCGGTTTTCGCGACACCTCGGTAAGAAATGAGGGTGGTCTATTCTACTCAGGGGATATCAATGCCAAGATTGTCTGTAAGACTACCTTTGCAAACTAATGTTCTATCTATACATTATTAAAGAATAACTTATTTATTACAGGTTAAATATGCTGCGAACTCTTCCGCCGGGAAGTGTCCACGAGCCCGATGATGCAGATGAACATATATGAAGAGCTTCAGTCGAATCATAATTATTTAGCCTCATTTATTGACATTAGTAATAACATTTTCACAGCGCGAATGCTTTTATTCACTAACAATTTATTTTGCCGCCTGAACCATTCGGAATTTTGGAATAAGGCTGTAAAAGTCCGCTTCAATGCTAGAGGACTCAAGAGAAGGTTGTGTCTTCAAAATAGTATTCATATTAGTATAATTGACAAACATTATGAAGTTTGAAACTTCTTAACTAGGACCCAATGGATTTTTTCTCAAATCCGTGGATAAGGGGGCTCTAGCACACTAGAACGGATCATAATTTGGTTTCATTGTTTAAAACATGATTGGTTAATATTATTGTTTGATAGTTATAGTACCTTGTATTCCATCAGAAATATTTTCCAGACCCAAGCCATATCATATTACCGGTTCAGTATATTGATATATCGGTCATGTGCAGCAATAGCGGTACAACTCAAAAACTTATATTTTGAGATGAATGGGTTTAAAATTTTCATTACTCAGGAAAATGAATAACAATTGCTTAGTTACTAGTTTAATTGTTAGTTTGCTTAAACGACGGGCTTATAATGAATTATGAGTTCTGCCTGTATTGCTGCTAAAAATTGTGTATTTTAACATTAACACCATTTATTCCTATTCAAAACACGTGTTTTTACTTGTGTAGCAAAACTAAAAACCTGCGCAATCCGGGGAGTAATATATTTTCAAAACAGGATTATTTAAATTGTGAAATTTTTATAATTACGCTATTGTCTAATAAAACTGAAAGATTTGATCTAGTTAAAATTATATTATCCATCACAAAAACTTATATCTTTGGAATGGCATTATATGGCATGTAAAGTGTTAATTAGTCAAAAATGTATATAACTTAAAAAACTATAATTCCTGGTTAACTTGCATTAATCATAAATATGATTTGTTAAAAGTTTTTTGCATAATCTTAATCATAATGCGAGTTAGACAACGGTGTATCAATTAAGGAGAATTCACAGTACTGCAGATACTTGGAAAACGATAATGGAAATGGAAAATTTTATCGCAAGTAAAGTTATAGAACTATGATACATGAGGCAAAAGTAACTAACTAATATTACTATTATTAACATTTAAAAATTGATTCAAAATTTTTATTATTTTACTATATATACTCCATAAGTATAGAAACATAACAAGATGTAAACAAACAAAACCATGTGATTCAGGAGTGACAAATATGTCATAACAATAATATTATTAACAAATGAAAAAATTGGGATTCAACTGCAGTTGTCAAAAGAATATCTCTAATATTTATAAATGTAATTTTCATAAATTGATTGGTATTTTCTAAAATTAAATATTTATACCTTTAGTATAGCAAAACAGCAATATATAATTTAATAAAATTCAGCAGATACAAATTAGCCAAGTAAACTAAATAAAATGGTAATTGGATTAACCAACGCAACATAATATCAATATTCTACGAGCTTCACTCTGTGATACTTAAATGTGTAGTAATTTAGTGTATTTAATATTATCCATCGTTTTCTTTAAAAATTTTATAATTCTTATTTATTGTTTCAGTTTGTAAAAATTATTGATAGCAATCACGCCATAATAAAGTGGTGCGAATACTATCAATAATTTTAAATTCTTTAAAAGAATTAAAAATTATATTAAATGTTAGTATAATGTGTTGTAATAAAAAAGGTACTTTATAGTAGGCAGATAATGCCTACTATAAACTACCTGTTTTGACATGTTTACATTTAGTTAAATACTTAACCCATGGAGTATAATTCCTCATGATGTTTTCTTTCATCGAAAAGCTTGGTATCAATTGGCACATTAATTATGGCAAAATTTCACAATTTAATTCTTACTTTATATGTATAAATCCGAAGTGTTAACTGGTTTGATGGAAAATATTATACTTAGAGATAAAAACCACTAATATTCTATAAAACTACTACCAATATATCTAAAAAAGACTAATATTTATAATTTACCATCAAGTATACTCCTTTTAAGTATAATGTTTTTTCCTAAATACTAAAACGGTAAAAACGAAAGCATCTATTGTTTCAAATACTAATCTTGTAAATTTGTTTTCGAGTGAATACTTATAATTAATTATATTTAATAATAATTTAAATTACAATTCCTATATTTTCAAGATACATGATCGCCGATTCTGTTTCCTATTTAAAAATAGTAATCATTTTTGAAGTTGCACTTTTAGCGTGTTTTGGAAAAAACTTTTTTTTTAAGAAGCATGCACATAGAAATGTAAAATGGCTGTTGAATATAAATTTTTTTATTACAGTAAAAGTCTATTAAAGAATTTCCTTAAATATTTTGTTTTATTAAAATCTAAAAATCATTATTAATATGTTACAGGAAAACCGATTATCCAAATAATCGGTAAGAGTAAAATGTGAATCGATAAAACTTTGACATCACTAGTTACGGTTTTAGCGCACCAAGTACATCACAAATTTTACTACGATTTTACGTCATACGTTATATATATTACTACTCCATATGTGAGAAAGAGTCAGAGCTGAGACTAAATCCGTTTTTATGAATGAAACGGGTGAGAGGCAGATAGTTTTTTAAGAATGAGAATGTAAGTAGCTATAGTGCTACTCTGCACCCCCCCATACCACCGAAAATAGGCTCGCGCCAATGTATGAATCTCAACCATCTATTTTATAGTTAATAATCTATGGTCCATTATATTAACCATCTTTTGACAGATTGACGATTTACATATTTAGTGATGTCCTAAAGATTCTCGTATGCGATACCATTCCGATTATAGTACCTACTATCATTAATCGAATTACGTACCTAAGTAATTCGATTAATGATAACCTACGTAAACTAATAACAGATATAGAAATCAACATTTTGATTTAATATTGCCTTAGTTTTTTGAAAATAAATGTTAATCCGTGTGTATTTATTATAATCATAAAAAATATATTATACATCAACTGGCAACATCAACAGACCTTCCGCTCGGCCGCCATTTTGACGTGATCTGTCACTCTCAACGAAACGCCCGTGATAGTCACACGCATTTACGTTCGCTGAGTGTTCTCTCGCATCTGTTACACCTTGAGTTAAGTAGCTTTATTCCTCGGAAAAACTTTTGTGAAACTTATATTAATTGATCGTGAAAATGCCGAAAGGACGTGTGTTGAAAGCACAATCGAGACAGTTAGTGTTAAAACTTCATGAGTATTTTGAGCAAGAAAATCAAAATGGCGGACCTCTTATACCTATCACGCAAGTCCGAAACCGTGTTGCAGCCGCGTTGGGGATCAGTCTATCAACTGTGACTAAAATCACTACTGATGCCTACGGCAGGAGCGGCTTGGAGCAAAACAAACCATCTACACCAAAAAGAAAGCGCCGGGCTCATAAGGTGACAGCTGTTGATGACTTTGACGCTGACGCTATTCTTCGTCATGTATATGATTACTACTTGAGAAAAGAAATTCCAACTTTGAGAAAACTTATTGTTTCTTTGAAAAGAAGTGGTCTATTTCATGGTGAAAAATCTTCTTTGGTCAAAGTTTTGAACACAATTGGCTTTTCATATAAAAAGTTAAATAAAAGAAAATTATTAATGGAACGCACAGATATAGCTATAGCACGTTGTGATTTTTTAAGAGAGGCAAAGAAAATACAAGATTGGGCAAATATTGTTTTCACGGATGAAACATGGCTCAACGCTAACCACACACTATCTCGTTTCTGGACTGATGATACTGCTGATTCCACTTCCTCAGTACCAATGGGAAAAGGTGAGCGCCTAATCATTTGCCATGCAGGTACAGCAAAAGGATTTGTACAAGACGCACTGTTGGCATTTAAATCGAAGAAATCAAATGACTACCACGAAGAGATGAATGCAAATGTGTATGAAGAGTGGTTCAAAAAAATGCTCATTTCATTGGAAGAACCATCAATAATTTTTATTGATAATGCGCCCTACCACTCCCGTCAAATTGACAAAATGCCAACACAGGCTAATAAAAAGCATGAAATAATTAATTGGCTTCGGGACAATGGAGAAAATGTGGACGACTCAATGTTAAAAGTTGAATTAATAAAAATATTAAAAACCAAAAAGAGAGCAAAACGCTATGTAATCAATGAAATGGCAGCAGAATATGGCCATACTGTTCTTCGGATTCCTCCATACCACTGCCAGTACAACGCAATAGAACTTATATGGGCACAAGTAAAAGGGCATGCTGCGAGATGCAATACAAGCCCCCCATTCACAGCGAATAAAATGTTGCAATTGCTAAAAAATGCTTGCACCCACGTAACGGCCGAGAACTGGGCAAGTGTGGTGGAAAGAACTAAAAGAGTAATATTCTCTGATTGGGAACGTGATATTGCGTTTGATAATATATTATCTACACAAGAGCTAATAATAACTGCTACTGAAGACTCCTCATCGGAGGAGTCTAGTGTTGATTATCATTCCGACGACTCGTGCTAATAAAATAAATTAAAATATCCTGATTGTTTTATTTGTATTCATGTATTAACTAAGAAGAAAGTAAAACTTTATATAATGTTATTAAATGTCTTTTAATACTCGTAACATCGATTTCTACCGATTATTTTTAATCTGTGGCATAATCGTAGTAACCATTATGTGTGACATCACTAAGTGGGCGGTACCCATCCATAAAGTACAAATATTATTTGTATGATATTTGTACGTAAGCAATACAAAACTTAATGAGCGTGAGCTGTCAAAAGACTGATAATATGATGGACGCAGTATAGTGTAGTGCATAGATTACTAACTAAAATATAGGGTGTAGTGCATAAAGTGCTGCCATTGATTCACAATGACAAATAAATAATGAAATGATGATGCTATCTGTACTTTACTGAAGAATTTTCGCGCACGACCTATAGAAATCATAGAGATGCAGTCCATGAATTATGATGTTTTGTCTCAGACAGGCTTCAGATCTATGCTTCAGAAAGCTACTTTGTCTAAACGTATATAGCAGGCCTCTGGCCTTTGCTGATCGATGAATAGCTAAATGATAAATGACTTTGAATGAGTTTTTGTTTAACTTTTAGTCTTGGTTTCCTGATTTTTTTAATATAGATCTATAGTATGAATATCAATATAATGTATTCTTTATTTTAATATATGGATCAATTTATTTTTATTTGACATTGAAAACAAATATGTTATATATATTACTAGGTATTAGTTACTGTATGAAACGATTCTAGTGAGTAGGTAGTCTGTGAATCATCGACACAAAAACATATACAAATTACAATTGTGAATCTTATCTGTGGCTAACGTCCAAATTAGATTTGAAATTTGAATATAACAAACATAAAACAATGTTATTTTTATTTACAAAGTATATAAGAATTCAAAAACCAGTACATTAAATATGATAAATGCGAATGTTTTAATCGACAGTGAATATGAATTACAGTGTTAATGATCCCTTGGCTGGTATAATTTATATACTTAATTAATATTAAATAAATATGTGTTGTAATATTATTTATGAACTAGTATATTTTCAGAAATTTATAATGAAAACTATTGGCGCATAAATAGAGTGTCGCCGATGTATAATTTGCAATACACTGAAATAAAATTGAAACAGTATGCAACAAAAATTAGTCAAGCATTACTGAGTGATGGAACTAATAGTTTACTCAAAACATTTAAAGTTTTAGTTCAGGATCTACCTAGATTAAAGTATTCAAATGAAGATTTTGATAGCCTTAAGGTAAGAATTTTGCATTTGTTAGTGAATAGGTATTGATTTTATTAATGAAATAATCTATCAATCTGTTAATCTAACCTGTTTTTATGGGCAAATGGCGTGCTAATAAAGCTATCTTTTTGGGAAATTCAACAGGGCTATGAAAGGGTCCAAACAATGTCATCCTTCACCATGAGATGCATAGTAAATAGCAAATAGCAAAAAAACCTAAAAGTTTTATATATTATTCATAAGAGTGTGCAGTTTGAACTAAAAACTCCATGGAACTAGTCTTGCATTTATTTGCTATCATGGGTTCATATTTTATGTATATTTTGTAAAACAATATTATTATAATTGATATTTGAAACCAAGAAAAACTATTTTTGTCTGTCTACATTATCACATTAAACATGATACTGGCTTACAATTAACATAATTTTGTTTCAGATAACCATCACACTCAATAATAAATCCAATACAAATACTAAAGAAAGTTATGTTGCAATTTTTCTCTCTTGGGGCATGAGTATTAATGTAGAAAATAGTGTACACCTACCGTATATGCTGGAGCATGGAGATCAGAAAGTGGGCACCAATGTAAAGAGCACAATTCAAAAAATATTTGATTGTAACATAAAACAATATAACTTCAATCAAGTAAGTTTTTTGTATTCAGATAAGATTTACCTGTAAGAACACAACTATTCAGTCTAGTGCAGTGTTTCCTGACCTTTTTTGGTCCATGCCCCACGTTATAAATTATTTTGCCCCCCTAAGTAACATAAAAAATACCTTTTTTTGTCAAATTTGGTACTGAAATCTAGCTTTGCACTTAACTGGCCCAGAGCAAACTGCTTAAGCTCATGTCGAGTTACCCATTTAACTATCAAATTGCCCCCCTGTGGGACGTACGCGCCACGTTAGGGAACACTGGTCTAGTGTGATGTTGATTTTTTAATGGATTAATATGAGTTTAACCAATTAATAATTATAATTGATAATATTATAGGTTTAACCCACTTAATAATTATAATTGATAATATTATAGGCTAACAGTTTAACTCACTTCACCTGTGGCAAACAAGGGTGCGGAGGTAGTATGTAAACTGCAGTCGGTGCGGGTAAACTATGGGTCCTTGCCATTTGCAACTACCTCAGTCCCTCTCGTCTTACCTCCGCACATGTCTACACTGCTGGCAAAGTCTGAGTTAATTGATTAACCTATAGCTAAACTATTCAGCTTACTCTTCTTCCTGCCCTTATCCCACTCTAACTAGGATTGGCACAACATGTTATAAACATGTTGCCACATGATTTGGCTACATAATTTTTGACCTGCCACCTGCCTGACGTCAACTTACCTTAGTCGTATTTTACGACACCTCGGTAAGAAGGAGGGTGGTCTATTCTATTAAACCGGCTACCACACGGTGGGTCAACTTACCTTAATCGCCTTTTACGACACCTCGGTAAGAAATGAGGGTGGTACTATTCTACTTAGCCGGATACCACACAGCTATAGCTTTATTTTTTTTTTTCGCTAGTTTTATTTTTTCTGTATTGGGTGTTAATCTCCAACACACACTTTTGCATTACATTTGGTACACTAGAACAATTATAAGAAAATATATGTCTTTTTTAACGCAATTTCAGATTCAAATGCTGAGATTTGGTTTTGAATTTATTGAATTTGATACCTCAAAGCATACAGACCCATTTGTGCTCACTTTCAAAAATCTTCAACTTAACCTAAAGGATGTATTCACCTTGAGTTTTGAAGTAGGTGACATACATATAATATGGAATAGGTAAATATTATTTAACTTGTTTTTAGTGGGGTTGAACATAAGGTAGACTATCTAAGGATTTTTTTATATGAAAGTATTTTAATAGCTAATGTTTATTCATTTGTATTAATTTACTTATCTAATTAGTTTATCATATATTCATAAAACAAACTCTGCAATATTAAAAAAAAATCTTGCTTCACAATGATCTTGTCAGCCAATAGCCAAAGCCAACAGAACTCAACCAATTTCAATGTTTTTTCATAAATATAAATTAGTTGTGGTGGTTTATCAGGAAAACCCTCTTACGGGTCACAGATGACCACAAGTATGGTACAAATGTGTACAAATAGTGTGTATAAATTCAGTACACGTATTGATTTTTCTTTCATAAGTCTTGATGGCCAAATGGTGGTTTAATATTTAAATGAGTTAATCTTGTATGTAAATATATATATTTTTGGAAACAGCTCCAACGATTTTCCTGAAATTTAGCATGTAGTTTTTTGGGGGAGATAAATCGATCTAGACAAGTTTTATTTAAAAAAAATGTCATTTTATCCCTGTTTTCTGGCTCTAAATTTTTTTTTTGCAATTTACGTTGAATACAATCACAATTTTTCGCTGTCAAACGTAAAGTCATGGTGGTTCATTTGGGAAACGGGCGGTCTAGAGAGGTGACAATACCTAGGATCGAGCCCCACCTGGCTTATTATTTTTTAAATTTTCTTTTAATTTTTTTTTTACATTTAAAAAATTACCGAGCAAGGCTCAGTCACCCAGGTACTATATAATAAAGTACTAAATAATGATAATTGATATTTACAATCTATGGGTAAGTAATAGGAAACCTGCATATCTCTAGATGATTCTGGAGATATGCGTAACCTACCAATCCGCATTGGAGCAGCGTGGTAGGTCTTAGCTCCAATCCTTCTCTGCAAATACGAGAAGAGGCCTGTTCTCAGCAGTGGGATAGTGACAGGCCGCTCATTACTAAATAATATATCAGATATTGATTTTTTAATACTTTTGTTCCAGCATCAAAGATGAAGGTGGCGGTCAGTATGATCTAGCTACCCGAGCTTTTAATATACTCCAAAATCAAATATATTACATGACAACACTGGATATAACTATCTATGACTTGTGGGAAGTGGCATCACCAAAGGCAGAGATAAAGAGCTTTGGTGTTTTAAAAATGAAAACGCCGGAAATAATTAATTCAGTGTTCACGATATTAAATGAAATAACACCTTTTCATTCAATCGACAATAGAGAAATAATGTAATGTATATATCCTCCTGCCCTTATCCCACTCTAAGTGGGGTCGGCACAACATGTTATAACATGATTTTCCTCGGTAAGGAGGTTAATCTATTCTACTAAACCGGATACCACACGGTGGGTCAACTTACTTTAGTCGCCTTTTACGACACCTCGGTAAGAAATGAGGGTGGTACTATTCTACTTAGCCGGATACCACACGACTAGAGAAATAATGTAATGTAACTTATTTAAATTTTAGTAGTTTAATCGTGTATATTTACATATCAATATGCTGCATTATTATTATTTTTTAGTTTATTATTCTCTGTTTGAAATCATATGATCGCGAATAATAAACTATGCCTTGACTCAAATTGGTCAATTGAAACTGTTTTTGATTTTTTCTCTCGTTATTAAGGAGTTAATTCTTAAATAGGCTGAACTAATCCCTATAAATAAATCAATGGGACACTTACACACACAGTTGTCCATCCCCAAAGTAACTTAATACTTGTGTTATGGGTGACAGACAACTGGTGAAAATATACTTATATAATTTTTAAATACATACTTAAATACAAATATACACCCAGACTAGAAAAACCAACAAATTCATTTATAGAAAATGTTGACCCTCAACGGGAATCGAACCCGCGACCCGCGGAGCTGAAAGCAGGATCACTACTAACGCGCCAACGGGCCAATCAAATACATCGGTGAATAAAAAACAAATAATTTTTCAACATTTACTTCATGAATTATGCCTTACAAATGTGTCGCATATTGTAACCTTATAAAATATTACTACATCATTACAATGTGCTAATCTTAAAGTAACCTAGTTGTTTATGTTTTCAATATTTCCAAACAAGCAGTCCTTATAGATCACATTTTCATCCGTGTTCGTATATTAAAAACTTTACTGAAACAGTCAGGGGAATCCCCTGTTATTTCTTGTGCACATTAAATCACTAGGCCTTCACCTCATTTAATATAAGACAGTCAATAAATACGTTTATTATCTACGAAACTGGCTGACAAGCTGGTATAAGCTCCAAAAAGGTATAACATATTTTATTATAATAAAATATAAAAATAAAATAAACATTACAATTAACAAAAGGTAAAATTATGTTATCAATAATTTAGTTTTATTTGTTGTTTGAATAGTCATTTGTCACAATGTTACGCTCAAAACCCGTGTACAGTATCCAATAACTTGAATAAATTAGATGTCTTCGATAGTACATCACAGGTATTATATGAGTTGATAAATATCAAACACTAATATGTCCACCATAGACGAAAAAGTACTTTTTTATGTCAACTTAAAGCAAACTAAAATCTTAACATTCTGAAATATTACAATTTTAAATATGTTGTCGTCATTTCTAAGAAATTCTCAATTCAAAGCTTCATTCGTTTTCAAAATGCATCATGTGCCTTATGACGTCACGAGTAAATCAAATTCTGATATGTCCAAAGATTGTTTCTTTACAAACACAAATAAATTCACTGTTTTTGTTCAAATCCCAATATGTCCGAACTAATTATAATAGTTTTGATTAGATTTGACCATTATTTATAATATTTTTATGTAATTATGGGCAATCATTATAAAATGAAGCTAAATTAATTATTAAAATATGCGAAAAAACGTTTACAGCATCTTCAAACAAATAATTTGGTCTACCGTCTTTTCACTTATAAAGGTCATATTTACGTTTGATATTTATCTGCTCATATGTTTTAACACAAAATACAATCAAGGCATCAAGATGGTTCAAATCAGTTAGGTGAAACTCTAAGAGGCACTTTTCAGGTCGCTGCGAGCTCTATTTCTTGGTAGTGAGAAAAACAAAATGAGTTTTATCTAGTGCTCAATCGATGTCGCAATGTCTACCATATCATTAGCTAACAAAGGCTAATTAAAAAGAAAGCTGGGTAATGGCGGGCTCAAAGTTTAGACTCCCCGGATCGATTCCAATATCATCAGCCCAGCCGATCTAAATTCTTTTTATTCAAAATGCATCTTATTCACATTTTCGAAAAAAATACCGAGCAAAACTCGGTTCTACAGCTTCTTTTTTATTAATGGGCATTCTCATAAGAAATCATCCCTATAAGAATGCATTACAGCTCCATCTAGTGGATTATTACGATAACATTGCAGTGACATCTCTGAGACGGGCCATAAAAACGTTTCATCTCATTACTCGAATAAAATAATGCAGTTTCTTATATAGTGTATTATTTATGGTCCAAATAATACAATTGGTCAAAATTTATTTTACTTATAAAATATTCTTGGTGTTGTAACCTGTGTTAGTATTATTTTATCGTTTGATAACTCGCTATCATTCAGTAGCAGAAATATTTAATTTATATTTGTTCGTTTATTTACCTTAAATACATAAAATAAACTGAAGTTTTAATCTCAATGTATGTGTGAATAAAATATCTAATTTTTCAATGTATTGGATGCCAACGTATGTTTATGTTATATCACTTTAAATTCACAGCTTCCTAATACTTAAAAGTGCGGCTAAATATATTTCAGCCATTTAAAATAATAGCATAAATGTTAAAATAAAACTGTTAACTCAACAAGAGCTCTAAATTGCACCATTGTATAAATGTATTGGATTTTATATTATAAAAACAGTGTTACCAATGTGAAAAAAAGGCTTTTGTTTCGTTAATCAGCAATCTGTGAATAAATGCTTAAGAAATAAATATTTCGGACGTCACAAGAAATGGTGCATAAAATCTAAACCATATAATAAAGAAGACATTGCTCTATTACATTCCCCCGAAAAATCGTAGTATCTCTGAAGGATTTACAGTGAGATCATCAGATTTAAATGATGATTTGATTTCTTCAGTTATTTTTTTATGTCGCTTGGTAGAAGTTAGTATATTATTTACAGGCGATTTTTAATAATTAAAGTGTGTATACTTCCATATTGTGATATGCATATTAGAAATTCGAATGATATTTAGTATTACTTTTAATGTTTATTAAATAGCAAGTAGTTTTTAAAGAGGGTACAAAGTATAAGTCAGCGAGTGAGTGGAGCTGTTGGTTGAACTACGAAAGTCTCTATAGAAAGGACAATCTCATTCGAAATATAAATCCCTATAAATATTAGATAAATTGACATTTAGATCGTGAAGGTGTGGTGTCATTTTTTTAATTTTTTTAGCAGCTTCGAATCTAGTCCTTTAAGGCCTTTCATAAAAAGGTGTCAATACTTATATCAGCTTATACATATATTTAGTTTCTGCCTAATTACCTTATGTTATAGTCTAATGGGTAATGTCGCTAAGTACTGAAAGCTGGTACTTAGTTCATTAATTACATATTGGATATATCATTATTGTAATTGCTCGCTAGATTGATACTTGCTTACACGTAATATTCTAATACCTAACAACTTTGGTCTCTTGGCAATACAAATCTTTAACTACTCCAATCTTCAATGTTTTCCGAAGTATTTATTAAAATTTTTGTAGTCTGATGTGTTCGATGTGAATTCTAAAAAGGGTTCTATGCCTATACTTACCATATATCACCATACATAATTCCTATTGTTCTCTCCGATGTACAACTATCGATGCAATAGGGCAATGTCGTCTCCAAAATATAAGATCTTTCACGAGTACTTGCATCGCTCTTACATTCCTAGATATTTAATACGGTAAAATATTTCAATGGTTGCTTAAATCTGTCTCGTAAGAGCGCAATGATCATTTTTAAAAGAAGAATATTCGCCAGTGCCTTTAAAATGAATTTGAGTTAGGTGTTAGAGATAGAGATATGCTGTCGCGGACTTTTTTGTAGTATTTTTGTAGATCTGAATTCTCTAGTACATTACTTTTATGTATCTCTGCTGGTTTACAAGGCTGCGGCGATTTAATTTCCGGAAGAATTGCACTAACTTTTAGTTACACCTTAACGAAATCACTTGAAGTCGATTTTGAGAAAATCGTTTACATCCAGACAGATTTTAGTGACTTTGTTTTATAATATGTATTGATAGATCTGAGTACTCGTGAAACAATTTATAACGTATAACTTAATGCAAGAAATTATTAAACGATCACACAAACATATCAATTTCATGAACTATATAAAATATACAACTATATGATTCAGCGCCTGGTCCTTCGTTCAATGTTACATTTACTCAATGACTGGATAATGCATGAATTTACTTACAATTAATTGTTAAATACGATAATAGCTAGACGAGAAATTACTGCCACTACATATTAAACAAACATTTAAACGATTAATAATGTATACCGATAGTCTAATATAAATAAAGTACATATTTCAAGAATTTTAACTCAGACGAATATGAGTACTTTTTTTTATTGATACATTTGTATTGGTCATGTAAATACGAAATAGTCAGTTTGTATATATTTTCCAAACCATATTTTTGCCGATTTTTTTAAAGTTGAATACACTACTTTCAACTCTAGTGTTACTTAGACAAGGTGGTACCGACCATACGACATGATTTCTAATTTTTTTGTTAACTATCTAACTGGTTTAACTAAATGAATTAACTGGTTAACTAACCAGTTAATTCAGTGTTACAGCACTCAGTGTGTGTAGCACAGGAATTATTTTACGTTTAAAAAAAGGAAATACGGTTTATAGAGATCAATGACCGTATCCTAATAATTACACAATACACATAAAAACAAGAATGTTATTGTTTCGTCCTATTTCGGTCATTTATTTCCATTAGTACTAGATTTTAAACTGTGAACTATAAATTTCGAAAAATATGCACCATGGAAATTCCTTAAAGGTACTTCTCGTTAACAACGTCCAACATCAAAATTCCTGGAATATGTACTTTATCGAACCATAAATGTCGCTAATAGTTACAGCTGAAATAAAAAGTGTTCTTAAGATTTTAAAAGTTAAATGTCGTACATAAAATGTGTATCTGTCAGTATTAATAACTCGAATTACAATTACATTTGTTTATAATAACTAGGGTAATTTAGGGCTTACCTGAGCCCATTACTGTTATCGAGTTGAGATGCAACGACTGCAGAGTAAAAATAAAACTTAGTTAACCGACATGCTGTTAGTTTCGTACCAAAGTTTGTTGCACACCGCTGCATTGCTTCTGAAAAAAAAAATATCAATACATATACAAATAAGTAAACAAATAAATAAATGTCCCATATCTTTAATATTTCAATGAGTTAATCTTGTATGTATGTGTGTATGTGTGTGTGTATTCGGTCAACCGTTTATTGGTTAATCGGTTTATTTATACAAATAAGTCCGCTGTTGCGTCTATCTGTATGTTGGCGGTTAACTCAAAAATCAGGTATTCATCATCAATAGACAAAGTGATTCATGGGAATGTTCATGTTCATAATGTGTAAATTCCCTGAAATAAAATATTTTTTTTGAAATAAGCGTTAAAGTGAAGACGATAGATTGGTAGATTTTATTTAAACTGCTGTCTAATCAGTTTCGAGATATAACAAAACAATGTAAAAAAAAAAGTAAAGGAGCGGCCTATTACGGTGGAGATTCTAAACTCGATTCTAGGTTAATAAGGCTACAAAAAGGTTTCAGGGCATATCTTTGCGGTAATGGGGAAGCTATTTAGACAGGCACAGTATTTATCATTATCAGGTTAAATCCGTTTGACACCTACACAATTTTTTTTTGTTGGTTCATTGTTTTATCCTATTTGCCAGTTAAGTTTAAGATATGCTTCGCATTAACTAATTATCATTAAGTAGGGCTAAAATCATGTAAACTAATGATAAGTTTTTTTTTAATAGCATACTGCCATCGGCTCTATAAGGCACTTTTCGGTGAGAACTGTTAGAGCAAGAAGTGCTTTATACATCATTGAGCTTTTCATAACGCAATATCTTGTGTCTAAAACACTAAATTGAATTAACATTTTTTTGGCTTTGTTGTGGTATCACTTTGTATTATCATTCTCCTGCCCAAATGCCACTTTAAGTAGGGTCAACACATCATGTTATGCTCTTCAATTTTCTTTTATCATTCGTCAAAACTGGCGCTACTGGTAATATATGTGTGTCATACATCACCCACAAACCAACCAACCGTCAAGACCTACATCTAGTAACATTTGTATATTATAGGTATAGGTCGGTAGGAGCCGCTTGATACAAGCGGCACAAAATCGTGTGTTGTGGAGATCCCATGAAGATACCTATGTCCAGCAGCGGACGTCCATCGGTTGAAGAAGAAGTAGAACTCACCATCATGGAGAGTAGTAAGTCCCACGGTCCTTCAGCGTGTGCAGCGCAACACCTAACAGCAACCGCCAGGCGGCGCGCCGCCCGCACCGGCGCCCCCCGCCCCTCCCGCGCCCGCGTTCGTGTGCTGCGGCCCAATCTTGATGCCGTTTGCCTGGGCACAATCAAATATACCAATACAATATATTAATTATTCAAGTAAACTTGTAGATTAACACTAAAAGATAGAGCAGGCAATGAATACATGCGAGGAAGTTTTAGCGTTGCGCCTATAACAGACAAAATATCAAAAGCTAGGCTCAGATGGTACGGTCACGTTATGCCAGGGCCTAACGATTCGGTTCTAAAAAAGTGCCTTTCCATAGCTTTTTATTAGCTAGACTAGCGGCCTACCCTGCTTCGCACGGGTATAAAATATATAGCCTATGTCACTCTATGAAAAAAATGATTAAAATCGATCCAGTAGTTTTGATTCATTCATTACAGCCCGTAGCCCGCAAGCGTTAAATTTGGATAAAAACAATTCCCTCTCCCTATACCAAGAAGATTTCCCGCTATCTTTGGAATGTCTAAATTCATATACTACATATTTACATTTTACATTTTTCCCTATATATTTTATGTTTAAAATTAATTACAGAATGTCTTTATATACAACATTCATAGCTTTATTATCATTAGACAATACAAACATGTTTTCTTTAGAGGTTACTCTTCAAAGAGCGACATTTGCGCGTCCGATCGCTGCTAAATTCGAAGTGCTATAGGGCGCGGCCTCGTCGCGGGATTTTAAATTATGATATCTTCGAAAATGTTCATTTAAATTACATGCTGTAAACGGCCATATTGATCTATATTAAATCAACAATATATTTAACGTACTTAATTGGATAAGAATTAATGCTATATTGTATAAAAATTGCTTCGAAAATAAGGCATTATTTTTCGTACAAAAGTAAATGACAAAAAATGCTATTGTGGGTTATCCATAAGAGATAGACATATACCATCGCGGACTTTTCTGTAGACTTTTTCAATGTGTACAAATACTTAGTACATCATTTTGATAAATCTCGTAGGGTTTAGCCTGCGTTTGCAATGTAAGCGGAAAAAAAAGTAATTATTTACGACATCACATTAGAAACCTCAAAATTACAGTATTTCTCTACTCCATATTGAATGTTATTATACATTCCTCTTGAATCACTCTATCTATTAAAAAAACCGCATTAAAATCTGTTGCGTAGTTTTAAAGATTTAAGCAGTCATAGGGATATAGGGACAAACAAAGAATGTGACTTTGTTTTATACTATGTAGTGATAATCCCTATAGCATGATTCAGTATTCACGCGCGATGGCTTATTATTAGCGTATTTCATGTATAACTTCGGTGTTTCTATACCGATTTCAATGATTCTTTTTTTATACAATGGTTAATACTATTCACTTTTTTATTTACGGATGACTGAGAGTGATATAAACGTAGGAGTAGACAAATATAACCAGAAAGCTTCGAACTGCTAAGCTATCGAGAGTTACACGTGTTATTGTGAGTCAACCATAAAAGATAGAGATATGCTGTCGTGGGATATTTTTTATATAATTTTAAGGAGAACATTTCCGTGATACATAATTTCTGTGTAGCTTTAACCATCAAGGTTGCACACGCGACGGAAGCTTAAAAAATGGAGTAACTTCTCCCGTTTTCCCGACATTTCCCTTCACTACTCTGCTCCTATTGATTGTAGCGTGATGAAAAGTATACTATAACCAGCTCAGGAGTATGAAAAAAAATTGTACCGAGTTTCGTTAAAATCCGTCGAATAGTTTTTGTTTCTATAACGGTTATACAGACAGACAGACAGACAAATTTTTTACTGATTGCATTTTTGGTATCAGTATCGATCCCTAATCACCCCCTGATAGTTATTTTGGAAATATATTCCAGTTACAGAATTGACCTCTCTACAGATTTATTATAAGTATAGATGACCTGGATGACAAATGTCCAGAAAGACATGAAATGAATCGGACTCAACGAAGATGTGAATGGCAGGGTTGCACGGCGTCGCATGATAAGGAAAGCCGACCCCGCGTAACGGGACAAGGCGAGGACATAGAAGCAGACTTGTAAACAAGTGCTTTTGTATCAACTCTACAGCTGATTCGGAAAGTTATTCCTACCGTAAAGAGCCTAGCCATGTGGCAAGCGGCTACTTTTTTCTTGGTGCTGACGTCACGAGCTGATTTGAACGTATTATAAATTTTATACATACCTCATTGTTTATATCAAAGACTCCTTCCTGGATCTTCTCGTAGATCTCCTTGGCCGTGTTAATAAACGCCTCTTCAACGTTAGCTGCTGTCTTCGCTGATGTTTCCATGAACACAAGGCCGTGTTCGCGGGCGAAAGCTTCACCTTCTTCCTTTTTCACTTCACGTCGTGATTCTAAGTCACTGGGGATAATAAAACGATAAGTCATCTATATATATATAAGCCGTGATAGCCCAGCGGTGCGACCGTGTGAATCTCTTAGAGACGATCATGGGTTCAAACCCAGGCAAACACCAATAGTTTTTCTATTAAAAACTTGTGTCTAATTGATAATTGCTATTTATCACTCGCTTTTCGGTAAAGAAAAACGTCGTGAGGAAACCTGCATATCTTTAGAGAATCCTAGGGTTATGTGAAACCTGCCAATCCGCATTAGAGCAGCGTGGTAGGTCTTAGCTCCAATCCTTCTCTCCAAAAACGGAGAGAGGAGGCCTACGCCCGGCTGTAGGATAGTAACTGCTCCTACTCCAAGTGGGGTCAGCACAACATGTTATAAACATGTCACATGATTTGGCTGAGTATTTTACGACCAGCTGCCTGTCTGACAACAATTTACCTTAGTCGCCGTTTACGACATATAGGTAAGAAATGACTGTGAAAATAGCACACGGCGGAAAGCGATAAGTAAAAAAGATATGTATTTTGCAGTCTTGAATTTCGAAAGTGAGCGTTGCTTGTTCTACTTACAACCTAGCGATTAGTCTTACGCGGTTTACACACAGTGTATCAACACCTTATATTTTGAACAATCTTAACACAGTAGTTTAGTGTATGTAAAATTGGAGTGTAACATGTTATTTCATCAACTCACATTACAGTTTTACTATGTCGCAAAACAAAACTGCGCTTTGCGTGGCGCAAGTTGATACTAAAAACATTCCTAGCATGCTTCATTCACACTTATATTCAGCAATAGTTTAAATCGAGTGAGATTATATATGCTAATTACAGGCGACGCATTCAAATAAATATAAATTAAATAATTTATAGAAGTAGTCGTTACTTTGCGGAGATCCATAATACAAAAGTAATAATAAAATAATTTTGCTATAATCCGCGATGAAGTAAAATAGAAAATATATATAATGCTAAATGTAGAGTGGACAATCCGTTTTCATAACTGATACACGCAGGATTTACATTTGGCATTATATATATTTTCTATTTTTCTTCATCGCGGATTATTGCCAAATAATTTTATTATTATTTTTGTTTCAATAATAACAAATTTTATTTGCCCTAAATAGTATTTACTTGGAGTTGCGGAACCAACCGATTTAAATTTGGACATATACGTCATCCCCTAGCCGTTTTTTAAATCTTGCAGTGATAACTTAATGTACAGTTATAACTCGTCGACAAAACTTTGGTTTCCAAGCATTGAAGGATTTTGAATTAAAAGATCTCACGAAACTTCCCTGAAATTGTTGGATTCCGAGACTGTAGTAGCTTCACATTACAGAGTAAGCTTTATGTATAAAAGTATGATTTTATTTAAAAAAGTATTAGTACGTTATTACATAGACGGCATATGTTTTGTTTGTTTAATTAAGGATTAGACCTATATGTACACAAAGTTCTAAACAAATCTGCTGAGCCGTTGAAACGTAAGTTTTACAAACAACATATAAGTTATAAATATAAGTTTTACAAATAACATACTCGAAACTAACATAGTAGGATAAACGTAGGAAAAAGTGATTTAAAGAATCGAGGTATGTTACACTCAAATATTGACGTAATACAAATTTACATAATTTACCTATTCAAATGAATTGGTGCATCAAAATTTTACTAAAAAATAATATTCATTCTTTATTGTTCCGAATATATGAAGACTGTATAAAAAAAATAGATAATATTCTAATACGCCACGTCGGTCTTATCATGTGTTAGGTGGAACATCTTACAACATTTGGCATATAAGAATATTTGATAACAAGAAAATAAACAATAAAATTTACTTAGAGATAAACACGAGTAATAGTAATATTATATAACAATAAAGTTAGTTCTATAAAGCCATCTGAAGTATAACCATAGAGTTACGAGTATAATACTAGAGTAGGGAAGCCAGCTCAAAATGTGCAATATTAAAATTAAAAAAAATGAGGTTTATCATCTATCTCTTTTTGGGCGTGTGTAGTGAGAAAACATCGTTTTGAAGGTGTAGAACATGGACGTAGTATATACTGGACGGCGCCAAAAGACGTTGCCGCTCTTGCGTCTGTGTGTAAGCGATTTATCGTTTGTCTCTTTTCTTATCGCGAACTATACATAAGAGTGAAAGAGATTGTGATGAAGTTTGGCAACGTCGCTAAAAATGTGTCCAGTTGGTGACACCAAATGAGGCCATAACATTGAGTTTGTTGAAGATTATTTCTTGAAATCTAAAGCAAATACGAGTGTTACAGATATATTTTTTCAAAAAAGGTCGAATATGTCGTGTGCTGCCTTATCATGTTCATCAAGAACAACGAAAGGAGGAGTTAAAAACACGGAATTATCATTTCATAGGTAAATCTTTGACTCTCATTTGCGTGCTAAATTAAAGCATTTTATTCAGTTAAAGCGTTTCAGATTATAATGTATCAGTACAGTTTGATATTCTCTAGCCGGCACGAGTGTGGGATACTGATAAAACATAGAAATTAATCATTAAATATTCGATTGAATTGTGTTACCTACGTAGTGATGTACACACTAACGAATTATTATGTATCGATAAATATCAGTCAAAGTTATATTTACTAGCTAAGTAAATGCGAATTCTCAATTCTAAGCACGAGGTGACAGAAAATGAAGAGTGAGGGCGAATTTCCGAAGTTCAGGGGAAAATGTTTTAGGAAGCGGTTTATTAATTTTTTTCTTATTCAATCTTATCAGCAAGTCTTTGTGTTTATTGCCTATGCTCGACAGTAAATCTAAAGACTCAGTTTCCATAAAATTTTTGTTCTTGAGTTCATTAATAACATTTGTCAATGTTGCATTCTTCTTCACAAGCCTACGGTTACTTTCCCTTAACGTTTTTAATGTCCTGAGACGTCTTGCTGCCAGCAACTGAGCTTTTGCTAGAGATCCTAAAAATTGACCACTCGCCTGGGTGTTGAGGGTATATCTTTTGCTTCAATACCACTCTCTTCCAGCCTTCTATCTATCTATCTATCTTCGACTTTATTTTTAACGCTTAAAAGGATTCTTTGGTAAATCCAGGCTCACAGTCAATTGACTGATACCATTTTTGAGAACCACCCATCACAGTAAGATATGCAGTAAAGATGTGCATTAGAGTTGAGTAGCTCGCGAGGTAAAGACAAGAAAGATATATATCACTCCAGAAGATATAATCACTCTCTAGCTCGCATGTGTTTCAATTATATCTCTACATATATCTTTAATCTTAGGAGTCAATTTTCGTGACTCGTTCAGAGTTAGAGTGAAAGAGATGAGCTTATATAGAAATTTACATGTCAAAGAGAGACAAATAACTCTATTGCATATTTGTATTAAAAATGTTAACTACGGATTTTCGGAACGACAACACGCGCCGGCGTTCAGCTTTTTTGTGCTTTATGTTAAAGACATATATCATCATCAATAAGAAGTCATCCTTACCTGTACATATTAGAAAAGTGTAAATAATAGTGTACATAATAAATAGAAAAAAATAAAGAAAATATGTAGCATAATTTATATAATAAATAAAAAAGTATAATACCGCCTTACTGAGTTCTAAGTCAGGGCTAAAAGAGCGGAAGATATAAAGGATATATTTTTAGTCTAAGTTGCCTTGTACTCTCTTCGAGACGTACTGAGCTAAAAGAGTTAAAGATATAAAAGAGTGATATATATCCCAAGATCGAAAAGATATATATCACTCTTTTCTTGTCAGGGATACATTTCGCCCATCGCTAATGTGCATTGGATGATTCATGACATTATACTGCAGACTGTACACTCATGAAATTATGTCAATCTATTCAAATGTTTAAATCTATTCTGAACATTAAACCAACTTTACAACTGTATATTAACTTTACAGTACCTGAGCTAGGCTTCGATAATTATCGATGCCTAGTTTAGCTTATCGATAAGCTAAGTACTTCCCTAATCACGCACACTAATGCAGTTCTAAAAGTTTACACAAGCATAAAACGGACACACAAAAATAGCTAAGGCGGCATCCAGTGTATTCTTTATCCAAGGTGTAGAAGGTATTTTTTTAAATTAAGAACGCGAGATGAATATTAATAGCACAGATAAGTATACAAAACAAAGACAAGAAAACAAATCTTCCTTCTCATTATATGTTGTGACACTCACTTACAGGCCTACCTATGACTACCCTACTCTAGTATAATAACTCTATGAGTATAACAGAACAGTTGTTAATAAGTGAAAAAACAGCTTAACAATTTTCTAACTTAAAAAACTTTCCATGGAGAACCTGGGTTTATTATATTTGAATACACAAAAAATAAATATATATTTTTATCATAATTCATTAAATATATTTAATTTTCTACTTAAGTAGTTTATTTATGCTAAATTTAATATAAAAAATACAAAAAGAGGATATATGCGAAAGAAGTCCATAAGTGCAATATTAAAATGCTATGGACATATAATAATACTAAGATAAGAATCATGTGACTATAGATTGTTAAAAATTAATGTGGGTGGATATGTGATTAGAGGTAGGCCAAAAAAAGATTGGATTGTGTGATGTATGAGAAGCTTATGAAAGTAATACCAGAGTTGACAAATGATAGGAGTATTTGTCATGCTAAACCCCCTTAAGACTTTTAAGACGGGGCAGCCAGTCCATAGAACGTCTCGTTGTCCAGGGAAAAGTGGAAGGCACAAGGCCATGCAGAAGGTCACCCATGCGATGGACCGACCAGATCAAATCTGCTGTGGGCGGTTCGGTGCATGAGTGTACCGGAATGACCGCAAACCGCAAAATATGGCGAGAAATTGTGAAGCGCATAACAACAGTTGCTACCAAAACTGCAACTTTAAGGCGAACATGACCGCTCTGTCAAGAGCGGAACGATTGAGAAGAAGAAACCCCCTTAGATTGAGATAAGGGCAGGATGTTCTATAATTTGTGACCATTATATTGTAGTTTCTTTTTATTTACTTTGTCATACCTCTTATTCCCAATAAGCATGATGACCATGTTTGAATTGGAATGCTGGCGAGCATCTTCAAGCCAGGTTGTCAAATGGTTGAACGTGTCTCTTCTAGTAATGTCGTACACTAGCAGAGCACCTGCCGCACCTCTGTAATACGATCTTGTGATTGATCTGCAAAATAAATACAACATAAGGAAAATTGACTTCTAATAAATTAAATGTGTAATGAAGGACAAATGGATTTTAGTCAACACATGATCATACTAGGATCATGCTTGGAGTAGAAAAAATCGATTAATTTATAATCAATTTTTATCCCTTTATTTTGTTACGAAATAATCGATTTTTTTTAAATAGTTTTTTTTCTGACTATTTCAAAGTTGTCTTTTTTTATTAATAATTAATTACATTAAAGGCTAAGTGGACAACTACCAAGAAAAAATATCAGATGTGCTGTTTGGGAAATTGGATTAAAATGTGTAGTATGGCTAAATTGGTTTCATCCAACAATGCATATCTAATCTTAAAAAATAAGAAAAACAGTAAAAAAAGAGATAACTAAAATAATCTATTTTTGAAAAATCAATTATTTTTCACATTGCTTACACCTGCCCTTATCCAACTCTAAGCGGGTTCAGCACACGTTGTAACATGGTTTGGCTAGATAGGTATGTAATGACTAGCTGCCAGCCTGATTAACTTACATTAGTCGCCTTTCAGCCGAATACCATGTGGCAGAAACTTAATTTTTTTTCTATCTAAGATCAGTCACAAGACTATAAATAGATATGATCTTCTTATTTTCATGTTTGGATTGATCATCCTGTCATGAAGCAATCCTCTATATATACTTTTATCTTTATTTATTTTATTATTATTGTAATTTTTTTATATATATATTCTTGCAAGCCATGCCCTTTTCAAGCGGTATTAGCTGGCATTAACGTTCACTAGCATAACAGCTAAGTTGTTTTTGTGGCTTTCAAGCCTTAGTTTATATAAATCACAACATCTTATGATGATAAGTAAATAAATATATGTAACTTTTCAAAAAGAAAAGCAAATTTTACCTAAAGGCCTCTTGACCTGCAGTGTCCCATATCTGTAATTTTATTTGCTTGCCATCAATGGTGATCATACGAGCACCAAACTCAACACCAATGGTGAGATCATGAACTGGCTGAAACCTTTTATCTGTGAACTGGAGCAGCAAGCATGATTTGCCCACACCTAGACAGAATTAGAAAGAAATAAGAGATAAATAAGAGCTGTTGGAAGACACAAATTTGATTGATTTATACATGAGTGCAATAAAGATATATGCTTCTTTAACTTTATTATTATACATCCTCCTGCCCTTATCCCACTCTAAGTGGGGTCTGCACAACATGTTAAAAACATGTTGTCATATGATTTGGCTACGTATTTTACGACCGGCCGCCTGCCTGACGTCAACTTACCTTCGTCGTATTTTACGACTCCTCGTTAAGAAAGAGGGTGGTCTATTTTACTCAACCCGATACCACACAGTGGGTCAACTTATCTTAGTCACCTTTTACAACACCTCGGTAAGAAATGAGGTGGGTCTATTCTACTCAGCCGGATACCACACGGCTGGCTTTAGTTTTATTATTATATACATTAAAATGTTATGATCGCTTAATAGTTGACATTCATAATTAAACTCATTTTAAATTTCCTAAGAATTTTACAATTTCTATTGATAGTGGTGGAAAGAAAATAATATTCAGATTTTACTTGAAATTATTGAGAAATGTTCAAGTTTCTGTCTAAAACATTTCCTTAGTTATACCAGTTTATAAATAGTGTACCAAATTTAATACAAATCCAATATATTTTTTATCTGTTTGAGTGTGAACTTTCACTTATTTTATTTGTCTAAGAGAATATCATGTTTTGGTATTATAAGGTAAAACTCAAATAATTTAAATGAATGTGCAAAAAAAGATTCAATTCCAGTTTCTCTTTTTACAAAATGCACTTGAAGCAGTTCAAGGTCTTATAACTTGTAATACCACAAATATTTAAAAGAACAAGTTCAGTATTAGAATAAACAAAGGAAATTAACATATTGTTTACTAACATTTTGCTAATGTTCTAATAGACTTTTTAGAATTATATTTTGATATATATAACAAGTACAATTATTATCAAATAATAAGAACAATTAATACATCTATTGAACAATTTATTAGGATATATCTACACAATAAAATAAAACAAAGGAAAACCTTGACATAGGAATAACCTTAGATATTAATGAAGTACTTTACTCCAACTTAATTTATTTTAGGTATTACACGAAAATGTTCTATCTGATATAAGAATATTGAAATATTTTGCGCGTTTACGCACTAACGTACGCAGTAGCGTAGGCGGAAGGCAATATTCATGTCAATTCAGACTATCTTTTAGAAATGATTGTTTGATAGCCCATTATTATAAGAGTAACGTTATCATCATTGAATTCAATCAAAATTGTTCAAAAATAACAAGCAACAGTAAAATCAACGTGCATTAAAAATATAGCAAGAAATAAAATCAATACCTGTATCGCCGATGATGATGTATTTGAATAAGTAGGCGTAAGCCATTTTGGCGACTGATACTTAAGTTTGTGATAAATGCGAATAAAAAAAACACTTTCCAAAACTTATTGTGATAGTTATCAAGATATTAAGACGCAATTTTCAATATTCCTACAGCTGGTTTACGCCGTTTCAGTGTGTCATTGTGAAAAATTGCAAAATTGACAACCTGACATTTGCAGTTGTCATAGATAACCTATAATATAATTTCCAAAAAATGTATGTCGTTAAAAAATTCAAGCTCATACTAAAAATGTAGGTAGGCACATATAATACTGGAATAACGGGAACAAACACAGCCCAGAGTAGGCACCTTTCAATTAAATTGGTTTTCAAGTGCTTAAGTATTTGTTTGGATAACCAAAATATTGTTCATTTCAAATTTATGATTTAAAAGCTTAATTAAGCATAATTTTTTTTATCATAAAATCTAAAAAGCTTTGTAAATAATAATACATAATCATTTGAAGAAGTCTTGAACGCTTTTTATATTATTATCTTTAACAAGTCAACACATAATACACATGACTTAATTTATACGGACAACGCGCCGGATACTTTGATTTATAATATGTTGCGATAACTTTATTACACGTCGTTTTTTATTAAACTTTTACAAAGAACATTCTTATACAATTACATATAATATGTACATACCTTTTCAATTTTTTATTTGTCAGGAGCTATAGACAATTTGCAATAATAGACAACATAAACTGTCAATAAATTCTGAAAATTGGTTTGTTATTAATCCAACTTAATTAATTTTCTCGTCATAACTCTGAGTTTCTGATATTATATGTTAGACAGTTCTAATTAGGATTATGAAAAGGTAAATAGACGTCACAAAGATTGCGCAAAAACACTGTAAAGCTTGAAATATTAATATTAACCTTAAATAATACAATGCCGACGACTGTTGATAAAATACATCTATAGTGATGGATTCTCCAGAAGAGTTACAATCGACGCATAATTCTGATAAAAATGACCGTGAAAGTGATAAATCTAAAAGTTGTAAGAGTAAGTCAAAACAACGAGGACAAGGTGATTGTGATGAAAATGTGTTTACATCAATGTCACATGAAACCGATACACATTTATGTCCTTTGAACGGTCCTCAAACTAGAAGTGTAAATTCTTTGTCTTGTAATGAGTTAGGACAATCTTCCAGTGGACATACAGGTAACAATTTAGAACAAGACAGTAATAAAACTTTGCAAATGCCCAACAGTGTGCAAAAAGTTCTTAATCATTACGCCGACGGTAGTAGTGGAAACAAATCTGATATAAAAACTTGTGATAATGGCTTAAGCTCTGGTCCAGACAAGCAAACTTGCCTGAAACACAAAGTGTGCATTGAATCTATTGGCAACTCACACAATATAAATGCACCTTCAACAAGTGGGGCTGCAACAAGTAAAGTATGTGAGTATCAGCCAGAAAATAGTCTTTTAAGAGAAAATAGAAAGAGACCATCAAGTTTAAAGTTAAATAGACCTAATCTAGATGCTGATGAAAGTTCTAGTGATACAGGGAATGATGACTATTCTTTGGGTTCAGAAGATGGCTGTATTTATACCTACAGGGGTGGAGAACATTTAGCTGATTTGCCAAGTTCTTTCTTTAGCTTGGATATGGGCTTACCTTTGGATAGACATCTGCCAATGCCACCAAATTATCCTGTTGCTCAACAAGCTGGTCCCAATGTAAGAGACCAGGGTTCTAGAGCATCTAGCCCTGATATGGACTTTTTAGAAATGGATTTTGATCCTGGGCCCTCTTGTGAAGTTGATACTGGTGATGAATCTACTCCTGATGCTGATTTGGATCTTGGAAACATTCCTGAAGAGAATGAACCTGTTATTAGAGGAACATCTCCAGAATATTTGCCCTGTGCTGCACAGGCTCATCCTATTGTAGTTGCTTCTAGTTCCCAAGCAAATGTAGAACCCCAATACTATAATGAGCCTTCTACAAGCAGACATGTTGAGATACTATCTGATTTACCTGAAAGGTCGAGAAGTATCCAAACTTTTGGGCCATATATAACTCATGTCAATGTAAGAGGTGAACAGATTCTGGTTCGCAGGACAATGTCAAATTTTTCCAACAATCATATGGTATCCCTACATATTTCTAGTGGAGATTTAATATCACCAAGAGAAATATTGAATTGTAAGTACATTTATAATTTAAACCTATTATAACTATGTATATTAAAATGGTACTATAATAAATAATATAAAATAAAACCGCCGTGTGGTATCTGGCTGAGTAGAATAGACCAACCTCATTTCTTACCGAGGTGTCGTAAGAGGCGACTAAGGTAAGTCGACCCGCCGTGTGGTATCCAGCTGAGTAGAATAGACCAACCTCATTTCTTACCGAGGTGTCGTAAAAGGCGACTAAGGTAAGTTGACCCACCTTGTGGTATCCGGTTCAGTGGAATAGACCACCCTCTTTCTTACTGAGGTGTCGTAAAATACGACAGATGTAAGTTGACGTCTGGCAGGCGGCCGGTCGTAAAAACGCAGCCAAATCATGTGACAGCATGTTTATAACATGTTGTGCCGACCCCACTTAGAGTGGGATAAGGGCAGGAAGATGATGAATAAATAAAATAATTTTATTCATTTTACTGAATATAATATTTTATTTATTTTACTCTGATGATAATTTTTCTCATGTTTGTCATTAAAATAATTTTCAAAGATTTAAATAATTTTGACTTAAGTTCAATATACTCTAACTGGCTATTGCCCTCTGAAGTAATTGCGGAATATCCAAACACCTTTTTCTTAGTATGTTAAGGCAATGCTAATATAATACTATATTGTTCATTTAAGAAACATATGAAAGTGCAATTATTATATGATTATGTTTTGTGAACTGTAGTTGTGTATGTGTGAGATGAGTTATGTTCCTTATATTATTACTAAATAAAGTCAGTTTATTGCAAAAGCTTATTCAATTAACTTCTCATCTTAATTTACATATGCAGATAGCTGAGTAAATTAAAGGCTATTATATTATATCTTAATTAATTTTCCAATAAATAAAATACACATATTTATAAAAGTTAAATCAATGAAAATATTAAATTAATTGAAGCATTGTAATATTAGAATATTTTTAAAGTTTTGCATAAATATTATAATAAATATTAACAGCATAAGATCCTCCAGTTCATTATAAAATAAAATTATTCTGTCTATATGTATAATGATCAAAATGGATTGTGGTATCTAAATATCTAATATCTGGCTGAATAGAATAGTAGCAGCCTCATTTCTTACCAAGGTGTTGTAAAGGCGACTAAGGTAACTCAGACAGCCTTGCGGTATCGGGGTTAAGTAAAATAGACCACCCTCTTTCTTACCGAGGTGTCGTAAAATACGACTAAGGTAAGTTGATGTCAGCAGCGTAAAATACGTAGCCAAATTATGTGGCAACATGTTGTGCTGACCCCACTTAGAGTGGGATAAGAAGATGATGGTTGTCAAAATGGTATAGATATATGATTTGAAAGATATTTTTGATTTATAATTTATGATAATATGTCACTTTTAAAGTCTCTACTTTTAGATGATGAAGAACATGCGGAACAACCGTTTGCATATCAAATAAATCAAGGAGAAAGGCCTACATTTGACTCTATTAACCTGTCTACAAATTTGTATCACCTTACAATGGCTAAGAAATTGATGGTTGAGAAAACTAGGTCAGACATAGAAAGCCATGATGCAGCTAGTTTGGTAAATTATATACATCTAATTGAATAGAATAACTTTATATTTATTAAATATTATAAGTTATATGTTTACTGTAAGAAAAATGCTCATATCTCCCCATTCGTAGAATAAAATTACATATCCCATGTGGTCCAGCTGAATAGAATAGTACCACCCTCATTTCTTACCGAGGTGCCGTAAGAGGAGACTAAGGTAAGTCGATCCACCGTGTGGTATCCGGTTGAGTAAAATAGACCACCCTCTTTCTTAACGAGGAGTTCTAAAATACGACTAAGGTAAGTTGACGTCAGGCAGGCGGCCGGTCGTAAAATACGTATCTAAATCATCTGACAACAAGTTGTGCCGACCCCACTTAGAGTGGGACAAGGGCAGGAGGATGATGTTCTATGTATAATACGTCTGGCCCGTTGGCGCAGTGGGTAGTGATCCTGTCTTTAGCGCGCACGTGTTTTATGCACCTTTACGCATTTACATATGTATTTAAAAATTATATATGTATATATTCACCAGTTATCTCTCACCCATAACACAAATATTGAATCACATACTTACTTTGGGGATGGACGACTGTGCGTGTAAATGTAAAAAATAAAAATAACATAGGACATAGAACTTTATTCTTCAGCGCCGTGTGGTATCCGGCTGAATAGAATAGTACCACCCTCTTTTCTTACCGAGGTGTCGTAAAAGGCGACTAAGGTAAGTCGACCCGCCGTGTGGTATCCGGCTGAGTAGAATAGTACCACCCTCTTTTCTTACCGAGGTGTCGTTAAAGGCGACTAAGGTAAGTTGACTCACCGTGTGGTATCCGGTTAAGTCGAATAGACCACCCTCTTTCTTATCGAGGTGTCGTAAAATACGGCTAAGATAAGTTGACGTCAGGCAAGCGGCCGGTCGTAATAACGCAGCCAAATCATGTTATAACATGTTTATAACATGTTGTGCCGACCCCACTTAGAGTGTGATAAGGGCAGGAGGATATATATAGAACTTTATTCTTCAATTGGGGCGATATTATCAAACATAATTTGATGTACAAGATATAAAGGCGTCAAAAAAATAATTATGTACAAAAAAGCGACAAAAGCGTTAAAATAAGCTTGTGATTTCTGTGCTGTGGCACAGCAGAGTTGGAAATAAACTAATGCGCTTGAGTTGTCTCTTTTATAATTTAAATCCACTAAAGATTTATTAATTAATTATTAGCAAAGTTTTAAGTTGTGTATGGGAAATAGTCTTATTTGTAAAGCATATTACACAATCGAAGATTATATAAATAATAATAATGTTTGGACTTAATTTTTAAGATTAAAGACTCATGTTATTTATGTAAGTAAAAAATGTTTAAATGATTGATCTCTGAGTTTCTTACTGGTTCTTCTTGTTTCAAAAAAACATTCAGTAGCTTAATTAAGTGATCCTTGATTATTCAAATGTGTCAAAAGCTTATTACACTTGCTTTCAGGTGAACAATGATAAACGTACTAATAACTCAACAGAAAGTAGTATGGGTTGTGTAGAACCACCGCGGTGTATGGTGTGGTCGGAACGAGAAGCTTGCGAGCGTCAAGTCACCCAAATTGGGACTTCAGCTTGCGGTGCTACTGCGATCGTAAACGTCTTTGTAAGTTAATTTTTAAGTTTTACTAGCCGGCGGCATTACTCGCGTGATAATCAGTTTGCCCAAATTATTTTTTTTTAATAAAAGTAGTTGTTGTGAGTTAACCATAACATATAGAGACATGCTGTCGCGGAATTTTATGTTGTATTAATGTAGATCTACAATTCTCTTGAACATTACTTTAGTGTATCTTTGCTGGTTTACGCGTCGCAAGCGAGTAAAGCTTCCTGCAGGCGAGTTTTTACAAACCACGCGACCTCTTTTACATTTACATAAAACGGTAATGATATTAACCTAAACCTTCCGGAATAATTGTACTACCTTTTAATAAAAACCGTATAATCATCAGTTAAGTAGATTTTGAGAAAATCGATCACATACAGACAGACAGCTTTTGGGGACTTTTATTTATAACAAGTATAGATTTGCTTGTTAATAATATGCTATTTAAATAACTTAATATCTAGATAACCGAGTTTATGGAAGTGTAAGAGACTGGAGATATTTAGATTCGAACTGGAGTTCTGAGATTACGCCGCTTGATTAACCATGGGAGCTATCATAACTTTGTCAATGACAGCGAAATTAACCTTCGTATTCAAATAATTGTAGCAGTTTTTCATTGTCTGAAAACAGCAAGTAAACGACGTTTTCTGGACGTAATTTATATATATATATATTTATCGCGCGTGAAACCTACATTTTAACTTATATGAAAATCGTTACATCCGTTTGCGAAATTCAGATCATATATACAGGGTGGTAAGACTGTCACCACCTCAGCACTCAAATACAATTAAAAATATAATTAAATAATTTTATTTACAGATAGCGTTGAGTGTGCCTGTTAACATTGAAAGGATCAGTTCAGCTGTTGGAACAAGGTTAAGAGCAAACAATGCGCCTCTACCGAGGTAATTGTTTACAATTAATTATTTATTTTATTGTATTCTCATCGGGTCTTGATAAGTGTTCAAAGTTATATAAAATAAACAATATTTTCACTCTATGTTTATTAAATAAATAAAAAGCAATTTTCCCAGAGTCAACTCATTTACTCTTTCTCAATGACACATAATGACAGCGACAATGTTTTTTATATTATCGACCAACTATATGAAGAAGGTTGTATTTAAAACATGTTGTGACAGTTATTTATAGAATTAGGCGTTACTTTACGGAGATCCATAATACAAAAGTAATAATAAAAGTATTTTGTTATAAATCGCGATGAAGTGAAATAGAAAATATATATAATGCTAAATGTAGAGTGGACAATCCGTTTTCATACCTGATACATGTAGGATTCGTAAAACACATGAACAAACCTCCACCAACGCCACCACAATACACAAGTACTACACACGTTCACTATCACAAACTTAACAATACTTTCGCCCCGCAACCAAAGCATCGCAAAGCGTACAAAGTATACAAAGTTTGAATTAAATCTGTCCGCTGGAAGTTTCAAAATGTAGTTCAAAGTATACAATTACAAATGAAATTCATATAAAACTCGCCGTGTGGTATCCAGCTGAGTAGAATAGATCACCCTCATTTCTTACCAAGGTGTCGTAAAAGGCGACTAAAGTAAGTTGATGTCAGGCAGACAGCCGGTAGTATAATAACTAACCAAAAAGTGAAAAAAAGTAATTACATACACCTTGTGCTTTATAATCAAAATCCACGCAATAACAGTTTCGAGTACCCAGAATATAGCCCCGATTCATTTAAGGTTTAAACTTAACCCTCTACCCACATTAAAACAGATTTTGGGTATTTTGCAGGTATTTGTTGTCGCGCGCTGTTGCCGGGTGTACAGCGGCAGACCTGGTGACCGGTTTACAGAGAGCTTCTGATGGTCTGGTTACTGCTAGGTTCTTCTCTACCTACCCAGAAAGAGCTATCTCACTGTCGCACTGGCTGGCTGATTGGATATCTCTGGGTAATTTATAAAATAAGGCTTTACTTGCGGAGATCCATAATATAAAAGTAATTAAAGTAATAGTACCTATATTTTTCTATAAAAAGTAACTATTACGAACTATCATTTATTGAGGGAAGTTGTTATAACTTTAGCAACAGTACCTGGGGACCGAGCCTTGTTCAGTAATTTTTAAAATGATGTAAAAAAATGAAAATAAAAAAAAATGAAAAGAAAAATGAAAAAATAATATTGCAGATGGGGCTCGACACCTAGGGTATTTTCACCTATCTAGACCGCAAATCCCCAAATGAACTACCATGACTTTTAACAGCGATTGTATTCAACGTTAATAAAACAGGGATAAAACGACATTCATTTTAAAATAAAACTTATCTAGATCGATTTTTCTCCACCAAAACTCCCTACATGCTGAATTTCAGGAAAATAGTTGGAGCCGTTTCAGAGATTCCCAATATATATATACAAGATTAACTCATTTAAAAATTAAAGATTATTTATTAACTTTATTTTAGGCGCAGTACCAATTCTAACTCTGAACCTCCAAATGGGCTGCGAAGGTGAGATACCTGATGCGTGGCATCATCAGATGGTATTCGGGGTCTCATCTCATGGTATCTATTTGACTAATCCCGTGGAGTGCGTCCGCGAGTCGGCACTATGGCCTAGACTGACGTCACCATCGGTCCTGCTGGTCCGGACGAGGGATGTCCTGGCCAGGTTTACAGCTACCACTGATTTGACGCCTCTGATGGTAGTTCCTGATCAACGGTTTCACACCTTCAATGTTCTCGGTAAGTGCAAAAATTTTTTTTAGGAGTAAAAGTAATAATTACCATTTGGATTCTCCAGTATAATAATTGAATAATAAATAAATAAATAAATATATGGGACACTTACACACACGGTCGTCCGTCCCCAAAGTAAGTAACTTAATACTTGTGTTATGGTAGACAGACAACTGGTGAATATATACTTATATATTTTTTAAATACATACTTAAATACAAATATACACCCAGGCTCAAAGACCGACAAATTCATTTTAAAGAAAATGTTGGTCCTCGGCGGGAATCGAACCCGCGACCCGTGGAGCCGAAGGCAGGGTCACTACCCACTGCTCCAACGAGCCAGTCGATTCTAAAAGGCTTTTAGAACCAAATTACATACTTAGTTCGAATTTTAATTTTTAGATACTTAGTGCCTTATTTACTTTAAGTGTTCAATTGTTAATACAAATTCAAAATTTAAAATTACTAACATAGTTTTAAGAAATAATTTTACTAACATTAATATGGATTATGTATCTGATGTTAAATAAAATAAATAATAAGTATTCGGAAAGTTGCTATTACCGAGAAGAACCAGCAAGAGACCTAGTGGATATGATCATCCTCCTGCCCTTATCCCACTGTAAATGGGGTCAGCACAACATGTTATAAACATGTTGTCACATGATTTGACTGCGTATTTTACGACTGGTAGTCTGCCTAACAACTTTCCTCAATCATATTTTAAAACACCTCGGTAAGAAAGAGGGTTTCTATTTTTTTACTCGACCGGATACCACACGGTGGGTCAACTTACCTCAGTCGCCTTTTACGACACCTCGGAAAGAAATAAGGGTTGTCTATTCTACTCAGCCGGATACCACACCGCGTCAAGTCACATATCCCTATGATTCTCTATAGATATGCAGGTTCCCTCTCAATATTTTCACCGAAAAGCGTGTGATAAAAAGCAAGTATTAATTACATACATAAGTTTTAATAGAAAAACTCATTGGTGTCTGCTCGGGTTTGAACCCGTGACCTCGAAAGAGTTGCATGGTGTTGCCTGAGCTATCACAGCTTGTATTTATATTTATGACTACGATTTAATAATATAAAATTAAAAATGTTTAAAAGATTGACCGCCGAGTTTCTTTTTGGTTCTCCTTGGTAAGAGCAACATTCCGAACCAATTGTAGCTTCATTAATCATATTGATTCTTGATGATTCAAAAGTACTTGAAAGAGCTTATTTGAATAAAGATTATTTTGATTTGATTTATGTATTAGCATCGTATTAAAGTTGTTTTCTGCAATTATTTAAAGGCAAGTCTAGATGTTCTTGAGGAATTTTGACTTAAAAAAATTCATAAATGATTTTATTTATTTATTTATACGGATCTCCAACAGCATAACATATAATTTAACCTCAAAAATATCCAAATAGTCTTAAATTATGTAGTACCAATTTAAAGGAATAGTAATTTAAAGGAGTAATAATTTTAGAATTGCAAACCTAAGAATAAACAGAAAGACAAAAAAAACATGTTTTGTGTTTTGTTTTATTGTGTTTTGAGATTTTCTGGAGACACAATAGGCTTAACATCAAAACTTTGTTATTCTTAGGTCAAGTAGTGAATGTAATACGGGAATGGCGTGCCACGGGCTGGTCCGAACATGGCACTAGGACTAGGCACATACGTGTCCCGGCTTCGTACCAGGCTGGGGTCACTGTCGCAGCCCTAACGGGATCAGAAGCGCACCGTAGGCTGATGCACGCCCCCCAGCTGCCCGTACTGGCTCCAGATACTGGACCCGCTTGAAAATAACTGATTGGACTGCTAATTTAATACGGTGAGTTCAATCTTTAAGACAATATTTAAGAACTTTTTGTTATTTTTCCTGTTTTGGGTGGATCTCGGTTGCGGTATTTTGTTCCACTGGCGAGAAACGCCCAACTTGTGACCAAACTCGCTACAGGTCAGGGATGACGGCTTCCGCTATTGGATACGTCCACCGCCGCCCCGTACTGTACTTTGGGGATGGGAGGACCATTTCACTCTGACGGGAATAAGGGATAATGGGGAAGGGGATATGTTAACCTAAAACCTCTTTATTTAAATAAGTTAATCTTGTATGTTTATATATTTTTTTCGGAAACGGCTCCAACGATTTTCCTTAAATTCAGCATGTAGGGGGTTTTGGGGGAGAATAATCGATCTAGCTAGGCTTTATTTACAAAAAAAAAACATTTTATCCTTGTTTTAGGGGATTAAAAAATACTAAAATTTATATTGAATTGAATATACATACAAGATTAACTCATTTAAATATTATATGTGTATTACTCTATGTGCTAGCAACCCTGTAGTATATACCCTAATACCTAATATAGTGGATTTAGTAGAAATACTGATTTTACGGATTTTTTCACAGCATAGATGAGGCGTTAAGCGAAAAATAAGGAAAAAGACAAAGTATACCTGTAAGATGTTTCTCTTCTGACAGTTACTTATGCTAGTGGTGCCAGATATAAAAAACAAATTTAAACTTGAAATTATAGCATACTTTAAATATACCACCGAATTCTTCTTTGGACGGATATAAAACTGAATTTGTATTAACTTCTATATAAAAAAATATCTTAGAAGCAAGTAATTAGTAATTGATATAAAGCGACTTTACAACCCAGTTGTAATTTAAAATACATTATTAGGATACTGTATTTATTCTTGTGATATCTTAATTTCTTGTCCAATAACCAAGCCGCGGACAAAAATATTTCTCTCGGATATCTTACTTGATCGCTATTCGCAAACGAATCCCCGAGATGCGATACGACCGCTTATATAGTGAGCTAACTGATCGAGAACGTTCTACTTCTCGATTAGTCCAGAGTTAGTGCAGTGGTGGGGATAAGGTACACGATTCGTAAACCGCGTAAATATTAGGAATGATTTGCGACAAGAAAATTTCGACTCTGCGTGCTTAGTGTGAAAGACGATTTTTGCATAACGTATTTGTATAAAACAATATGTATCCTACAAATGCATTTTACTTGTACACTCTTGTAGAGTAAAATACCTTAAGTTATAACGTTTTAGAAAAATAATTATATTTATGTTGCTCCTAAACTATTGCTCGATATTGATTAATGTTTTTTTTCGTTGGTACTAATTTTCATATCGCTCAAACGATTTACCATTTTTATTGTACATATACTATAATTTCTAATATATTCTTATTTTGGTATGAAAACCGTTTTAAGGACGGGAAAGTATAGATTTGGGCGTTGAACTATCGATAAATGTTGCATTGATAAATGTATTGCTGTATTTGAATTGCTATTACAACGATCAATTGTTATAAATATTTATTTCTTTTATGATTATGCTTCTACGTTATATTAGCTGTTACTAAAGGTACCGGGTTAAATTTTGGGTATTAAATATTATTATTTGAATAATTTTATTTTTTTAATTTTAAAAACTGATTATTCTTAAATATAAGATATCAAAACGTGGGTAATATAAATAGATAAATATGTTGTGACGCTTAAACAATGATAATTTTTCTTAAAATTGATTGGAGGTATATTCTTTATTTCATTCTGTAGGTTATAATAACTTCAATTTAAAAAAATAAAACCCAAAGTCAGCCTTTGGTCTTATTGTGTGTTTAACGTAGACCAAAACCACACTATTTCAAAATATTAATTTTGTTACCACAGACGATAAGTTCGACGCCCTTTTTAAGATAGGTCAGGGCGAGCTAAGACCGCGTTTTCTAAGACCTAAGGTTTAGTAAATGGCTAAATTTTAGTAGCCACTTGTATTATGTAAATATTTTTTATAGAGATGTAATCGTGGGTAACACATTTTGTACATATTTGCATATCCGAAGAATAAAGTCACATGTCCCATGTACAAGCATAGGAAATGTGACTCTATTCTTGGGATAGGGCGATATATGTTTCATCGGCTAGAAACGGTTTCTAGCATCGTTAAGACTATACCACAATTAATCAAAGTCATACTCAAGTCCTCCACTTTGGCCCTTCTGCATTTTTGAGATGACGTTTCTCGACACTGTAACAGAGCATTTGCGTTTTACTGGAACCTCATATAATAACTTAAACTTTTGCACTTCCCTGTCGTCCTTACAGTAACTCAAAAAACATTAGTCCCATGTTCTAAAGACGTTACATATTATATATGTATTCGTGTATATTTAATGTATGTTTATTGTATGTAGAGATATATATATTCTTTAACTTTATAATTATCTTTATATAGTCTGTGGTACACTATACAGTTATTTTATTCAGATCCATAACGTTTAAGGTTGCCTGGATATCGTTTGTTAGCGATAAGGCCGCCTTATTGTACCTGTATTTGTTTTAGTTTATAAATATCTGTAATTTTTTTCTATTCTGTGTGTACAATAAAGAGTATTCTTCTTCTTCTTCATTCTGTCAAGGGTGAAAGACCCCAATGAAAATTATCATGTCTGGCGACACCATAAAAGTCGTATGTATTAAAAAAACCTTATCGATGATTACCAGATTACATAGACCAGTAACTTAATCACTTGGTGAACAACATTTCATCATCATCCTGCCCTTATCCCGCTCTGAGTGGGGTCGGCATAACATGTTACAAACATGTTGTCACATGATTTCGCTATGTACTTTACTGGTCGCCTGACTGACGTCAACTTACCTCATTCGTATTTTACGACACCTAAGTAAGAAAGAGGGTGAGTGGTCTATTTTACTCAACCAGATACCACACGATGGACCAACTTACGTTAGTCGCCTTTTACGGCACGTCAGTAAGAAATGAGGGTGGTCTATTCTACTCAGCTGGATACCACACGGCAGGTTAACTTACCTTAGTCCCCTTTTACGACACCTCGGTAAGAAATGAGGGTGTTCTTTTTCACACAGACGGATATAACACGGCGTGCACTTTGCTGAACAACATTTATAGTTATTATACTAAGTAACCACAATATCTTCTTTTTATGTATAAACAAAGACCAGTTTTTGCTGTCTTTTCATTTATATACATTTTGAAGTATATATAGAGACTATACTGGTAAGTTTTTTATTATATAGATTACTATAACTATCGACACATACAACATTTTTTATATATATTTAGTTAAATTAATCATATTTGAAAGTAATGGTTTTATAAAAATCTAACTGACGTCTAGATTTTTCTATTTCTACATACACTAATTTATTGTACATCTCGAAGTGTTTGCAAATATTTACAATTTGAGTTACCCCGTAGTTATATGTTAGTCAATTGGTGCTTACTAGTCAAAATTAAATTAGCACTTACTTCTATGTATTCATTTGCATAAAAAATGTACACTGACAATAGCGTCGATATTTATTTGTGTTTATTATCTTAGCAAAGTTCGAGAACGATCGGCGTTACGGTTTTTATTACGAATAAAAAGGTTATCGGACCAAGATCCATCTCTTGTCATTTAAAATTTGAATACATCCATTTTAGGCGTGAATAACTTGACAAGTCCAAAACGCACAATTTTCACAGCAGCCATAATTAGGTTTACGTTTACTATACGTTTAAGAGATCTATTTAAACATTCACAAGTTTGTATGTGCGATATAAAACACTTATCGACTTCACTGAAACATTTACCATATAAATTAGACAATTATGGTAAGCGCACTAGTAATTGACCATGTGCTAATAGTTGACCGTTTTGTATACAAAAGTAATAATAAAATTATTTTGCTATAATCCGCGATGAACTAAAATAGAAAATATATATAATGCTAAATGTAGAGTGGACAATCGGTTATCATACCTGATACATGCAGGATTCGTAAAAAACACATGCACAAACCTCCACCACCGCCACCACAATACACAAGCACTATATACGTTCACTATCACAAACTCAACAATCGTTTCGCCCCGCAACCGAAGCATCATCAGGAGATAGACTCCACGACCAAAATCGCAATCGCTTTGCGATTTGTATTATGGATCTCCGCAAAGTAACGCCTAATTCTATAAATTACCGTTTTGTTTGTTGCAGCTAATAAAAAATAAATTTGTAATTACCTGTTGCCATCTATTAACAACTGCCCAAAAGCTCGGAACTGTAGCCCATTGTTTAATATTTAAAATTATGAATTTATATTTTTTATTAGCAATTAACAACAAACAAAACGCTTATTATTTAAAATTTCATACAAAACGGTCAACTACTAATTACTAATGCCCTTACCATAATCTATTATGATTAAATATATAAAAAGTACGTAAGTCGACTTATCAACATATTCACGCCCAGTATGGATATATATTGTAACCATTACAAGTTTTTCACATGTAAATAAATTCTAATTTTAGTTCTTCTACAACAAGTTACTACAATAATCCAGTATATGTTAAAATTAATGATAATATTAATTCACGCCATCTTGTTTTTCAGTGCCTTAAGCACAGCATTCTTTGTAGAACGCTGCGACGTTGTATAAGTGCGGCTTGTTTTATAATAAAACTAACATAAATTTAGCTACAATTTGTTATAGTCTGTTTTAAGTATCGATACTCATTATAGTGCTGATCCAATGTATATAATCGATATATAAAAAAAAACAATATATAACAACAATACTGGCCCGTTGGCGCAGTGGGTAGTGACCCTGGCTTCAGCTCCACGGGTCGCGGGTTCGATTCCCGCTGAGGGCCAACATTTTCTATAAAAGAATTTGTTGGTCTTTGAACCTGGGTGTATATTTGTATTTAAGTATGTATTTAAAAATATATTCACCAGTTGTCTGTCTACCATAACACAAGTATTAAGTTACTTACTTTGGGGACGGACGACCGTGTGTGTAAGTGTCCCATATATTTATTTATTTATATATAATTCCAATATCCGATCATTTGAATGTAGAAACAGTTTAACTTTTGTTTTGAAAAACTTAATGAATACAATAGTATTCATTTAGTTTTTTTTTCGTCTGTCAGCTATTAGTAGATTATGATACTGTTGCATAATAAGGGTCCTTATAACACGAGCGTGTTTTAAAAAAACGAGCCGCAGGCGTTTTTTTTATAGTATCACACAAGTATGTACAGTGTCATAAGTTATGTACATTGTCATACACTACTTTATCTACTCTCATACTATAATACGTAAAATAATATTAATAAAAACGAAACTTTGTTTAAATATTGAAAAGATTTTTTAAATTTTCCGGTATTTAAAAATCTACATTTACACCCCTATGTCCTTAATCCAAAATTTATAATTATTTGTTTTATTTTTAAATAAGTTAACGATTATATTGTACTCAGAGCGGCACTATAAATCTGAATCGAAGATAATAGTTTGGGTAATCTCATGTACGTAGTATAGTTTACGATGTTTATATGTTGGTCATTGCTTTATTATTTTAAATAGTTATAACAGTTGTAAACATATTATGCAGTAATTTGACGTAATATTGATGTAGTAATGTTATGTATAACATTATATTTTTGGAATATACTATCATAGAATATAGAAAAGTGTTTCATTTTTCCTAAACAAATCGTATAGATGTATTTAATCTAAGATTTAAGTATGTAAGAAATACAAAAGTAATAATAAAATTATTTTGATAAAATCCGCGATAAAGTAAAATAGAATAATGCTAAATGTAGAGTGGACAATCCGTTTTCATACCTCATACATGCAGGATTCGTAAAACACATGCACCAATCTCCACCACGCTACCACAATACTCAAGCACTACATACGTTCACTAGTCCAAACTCAACAATCCATCTGATCTATCTCCTGATGATGCTTCGGTTGCGGGGCGAAACGATTGTTGAATTTGTAATAGTGAACATATGTAGTGCTTGTGCATTGTGGTAGCGGGGTGGAGATTTGTGCATGTGTTTTTCTCTTCTTTGACTCATTAGTTTGAGGTCTTATATCATTGGCTATCATAATATCACTGACAAAAGAACTGACATATACCGAGGTGATATAAATGAATTAAACGCTAGTAATACTGAAATCAATATATTTTTTTTAGAATTTTTCAATCCATATAAAATTACCATTCCCATTCTTTTTAATAAACATTTAATTTGAAATAAAATCTACTCTCCAAGTTGTGAACATTATAAAATAAAATTACAGATAACAACTTAAAGACGATATCGAAAATCCAGTAAACACATTATTTCCACAGATAAATAATAAATAAACGTACATTTTGAGAGAAACTTATTCTATTATTGCCAAAAATAGATTTAACTGTAGCTGTTTTATATACCAACAATTAAATTATATTCACAAAACCATTTTAACAAGATTTATACAAAAAATCTTGTTATAATAGAATGTCTAAAAATATAACTTACAATAAGTTATCCTTATCTTGCAGATTTGATCATATGTAATGATTTATATATGTTAAAATGTAAATTTTTATTTTTTGTAACAGTATACACAGTTAAATAGTAATAAATTAATAAATAAAATTAAATAAGATAAAATACATATCTGGTTAATTTTTGCTAGAATAATTTCAGTCTTTATTTTAGACGGAAATATGAACAATGTAATGTAAATTTGTGAAATATTTCTTTCTTTCTTAACACTTTTTATTATTCAACGAATTTTATATGCTATAAAACAAACTTGACATAGCATATCGTTTGTATTTATTGTTACGTTACTTTAAGACTACAATGAATAAAATGTTTAAGGTTAAAATTGTTTACTTTTACTCAGAAATGAGCTAGTATTAAGTACGATAAATTTTGTCTTTATTTTATAGTGATGAAGTTAGACTTTGGTATCGAATCCAAAGATCTTAATTGTTTTACTTCATCAACGAACTAGGCAAACTATTTATTTAAAAGGTCTATTATTTTGACTACATCGATTATCCCCATAACAGGTTTTTAAAGTTGTATTGCCGGTTTCCACACAAAATATGTATACAAGTTGTGTCTAGTTTTTTAAATCTATCATTCGAGTTTGTTTTTGTTTGATTCAATTAAATATCTTCCGTTATCTTTTCAAATAAGCTCATAACGGAACATACTCATGAAATAAATTAGGTTAACTACATTTCTGTATTAGCATTTGTCTTCTTTAATGGTTTTGATATACTACTATTTTTTTGGTATTTGATTTTATTTATATACCTAATAACTTTTAAAAACAGTTGGTATTTGTTTTGTTGTTTTAACTTTTTAAGAATTTCACGATCTGTATACTTTAAAAATTAAAAATGTTTTATTTCAACAGCATTCATATCACATCAATTGATACAATCTATGTACAATCGTTAAAAGGAATATGTAATAAATAACTTATACGTCAACTAATCGGAAATTATTTTGGTTCTGACTACTTTGAACTATATTCAAACGTTAGCTTTTTATAGTGCTCAAACTGCACTGAGGGCAAATTATTTTAAATACATGCAAAAATGTGACAATATTACGTGAATCTTACTTTTCTTAATTATGTTACAACATGTTTTTAATACAACCTCCTTCATAGAGTTGGTCATTAGTATGAAAAAGCTTTGTGGCTGTCATATTTTTATGTGTCATTCATTGAGTTGTTGCGAAGAGAGTAAATGGGTTGACTCTGGGAAAACTGCTTTTTATTTAATGAATAACAATAAAGGAGAAATATCGTCTTTGTTATAATTATCTAGATAGATCTGTTCAAATAGAATACATAGATCTGGCCTAATAGGGTAGATAAATCTTGTTTCAAAAGTATTTCAGTGAGTTAAAATCCTACATAACCACAATATCTTCTATTTGTGTCAGTAGTTTGTACAAGATTTCCATCAATTAACAAAAAATAATAATAAAAATTGCTTAGATTATTGGCTGATTTTGGAGCTACACTACTACATTAACACATTGCCTTCAGTGAATAAAATCCCATATAACCGTTATCCTTACAGGATTTCGTTAAAAAAAGGTTAGATGCCGATAATAGCTAATTATTGAATTGAAACAGCTGTACTTAAAAAAAGCATGTTATAATTTGATAAAAACAAGAAGTTTTGAAAGCATCTGACTGCGATATTCAGATATCATGACATCGTACAATTTCAACATGTAACAACAACATTTAACACATTGTATCCAGGTCACGTACTTAGTACGTGTTCTGACGATTAATACTTGAGGGTACGTTATCTAACGATTGATACTTGACAACGGGATACGTACTAGTACGTTTTCTAACGACTGATACTTGAACGCGGGTCGTGTTATTACACGACTATCCTACTAACTATCCTACTATCGACTATCCTACTATCATACTATTGAATGGATTAGTGTTACAAAAACAAGTTTACCAAAAATAATAAATAATGTGGGTAACTAAATAACTCAACGTCCATTACGCTACAAAATATACCCGCACACAATATTATATTTTAACATGTATTTAACATATGATATAGCGATCTTAATTTAATTTTTCCTGTCATATATCATGTCTAGAAGTTTAAGAAACAGATCGGGCGACATAGAAGAGTTCGCCGGTAGTTCCCTTACATTTCGCACAACCGCATCGTACCTTTCCCTCTCCTCTGTTTGGTAGATCGAGGGTAGTTCGAGTTCTTCATATAGCCTCTTCACTCGTTCAATATGAGCTGGCTCAGAGCTCCCGTAACACGCGACAAACACCTTACGCTGGTTCTCGGAACATCTCTGGAGAGCTTGCATGGCCAGCCAAGAACACTTGCCCTCCTGGATGTCGGTCCCTATTTTACCCGTGACCTTTTCTACACCGAAACAATCTATGAAGTCATCCTGCAAATGTAAACACAATCAAGAATGTTCTAGATTTACTGAATAGTATTTTTTTAATTTTGTTCTTGTTGTTAATAAGGGTGATTGGAAGTGATCGCTGGTTTGGGGACTAAGGTCGGCAGTTGTACATGTTCAGTTTAATTAATGTTAATATTTTTTTATGTTTTTGATGCAATTAAGAGTATTTGTATTGTGTTACATTGTATGAGCATACAGACGCATGTTGGCCATAAGCTGGACCCAGAAAGTCTCGAAAGTGGAAGTTCTCCAAAACGTCCATCACAACCGGGAACTTTTGAAGACTGTTAAGATAAGAAATCGTATCTCTAGGATTTGTACTCAGGCATTAAAGATATGAACTTCTGAAAGTCATCTGGATGTAAAAGTTTTCCGGTAAAAGAGATGTGGGATGCAGAAAGAAATCCTGGTTTCGGAACGTAAGGGAATGGACGGGGATCGTGAGCGCCGCTGTTCCGGCTTGTGGGGATTACTTTACAAAGCTGACTGCCTTCGCTTGTCGAAGAGGCACTCAAAGAATAATAAAAAGACTTTCAAAAATCACTTATGGCACAAATGGTGCAAGTTGAGTGCAAGCTAGAAGTCTGCTGAACATGGACCATGGAATAGGTTTCTTTCATTTAGTTCACAAAACTGACATACAATTGAGGATATCAAAATTCAACATAATATTTCGCTTACAATAATTGTTGTCTTCTTGATGTGAACCTAGCATATGCTTACAAGAGTATGTTATGCTATAATAATAAATGCTTACGTAAATTATTACAAAATACATAAAATAATACAATTATAAAAAGTGAAAATTAAAGAGTTCTTAGTCAAACAAATACAGGCTCGTTGATCCAGTAATGATCCATCGAGGTGTAAGGACATTGCAAAGATCCATCGATTGAATATTAAAATAATTAATACCTAAGCAGTTTCTATATTATTAAGTATAATTACAATGACTGTAGATAACAGGTTATTATTTAGGTTAAAGTTAATTGAATTGTCAATGCACTCCGAATAAGTAAAGTTATAGTTAATTTGGAAATTTACCATCCAAATAATGTTCAATTTTAGTCATATGCTTTACGTATAAACATATTTCTTACTTAGATTAAACATTTCTGTAAACAGGTCTAGTATGTACTGCGGAATTTTATTGTGGAATCAAATACCGTGACAAATGAATGAGTTGCTAACTCTGCTGAGTAACGACGGCAAGTTACACATTTTGAGCAGTAAATAAATAAAGCTAGAATTACCTGCATTTGGAACAGATATCCAATCTTCAGGCAAATCTCCTCCGCCAACCTCAGAGTTTCCTTATCTGTCTTATTTGCCAAAATTAGGCCCAAACAGACGGGCAGTTTGTACGTATACACTGCAGTCTTATATTTTACTATGGAACTGTATCTCTCTGGGGTGAATAGGCTGTAGTCGTTCTTGTTACGATTAGCCATAGTGAAGTCCAAATGTTGGCCCATCGACGTGAACAGAATGGCCTTGAAACAAGAATAGGTTTTTGGAGTAAAACTTGTTCACGCTTGGCTTGGGGAGTAAGGTTGTGAATGTGTGACGAGAGCGATGCGAAAAGTGTATTAGCGCTTGCGTTTAGTTTGTATAGAAGGCTTCGTTTAGTTAAGCGATTGAGAATACTGTGAACTATTATTTCTATCTTCTTAGTATGAAAGATTAAAGAGAACTAATTTAAATTGGCGTAATTGAGTTAGATACATTGTAATCCTTATTCCAATTCCTATGACATCATGGTACGAAATTAAAAAAGCTAGAGTCATACTCTTTCCAGTCGTGGGCCTCTTTAACATTCACGAGTTTTGTAGGTTTATTACAATTGGCCACAATTTCTTTTTAATGCGATCACTTTAATACGCGCTATATTTATTGGAATGGCTATGAGAGGAAGAGAGAAAGAAAATGTGCGTGCACACTGTAGAAAGCAATAGAGTGCTTTCTACAGTGTGATACAAACAATAGACCTGTGTGCTTAGTGGGAGTTTTTTTAACCTATTCGGTCTAGCGTAACGCCTATTTGTATGACCATACAACAGCGACATCTAGTGACGGCTGTTCCAGGGCCATAGAAATTAGAGTTATGCTAACGCGATCAAGTAGGTTAAATAAACTTGCACTAAGCACACTGCAATGTCTTAGATATACGAAACGTAAATTTCTCTCTTTATATCTTTAACTAACGTAAATCTTTCTCTCTCTCTCTCTCTCTCTCTCTCTATCTTCACTTACTTCGCCTCGCCCGATCTCACTTTTCGTTTTCTACTCACTCTCGCGCGTAAAGAAGTTTTACATCAAAAAGTCTGGGTCTGCCTCAGGATGTTAAAAGTAATTTACCTCATTAAATAGTTCCAATATGTAGCGATACTGGGGTAGATTACCGCAATATGTATGCAAAGTCTCGAATATACAAGCATTTATCAGTATTGAATCGTTGATTGCTCCCAAACCGACGTGCGGCAGTCGATACCAACATGGTAGACCTCGGCGTTTTGTGGAACGGTCCATGATGTCATCCATTACAATAAAGTATGCGTGCATCTAGCAGAGGACATAAATAATTTATAGAATCGTTACTTTACGGAGATCCATAATACAGGAGGACCATTTGGTCTACAGGACGGTGTTCTTTTAAAACTTTTTTTTTAATATATGGGACACTTACACACACGGTCGTCCGTCCCCAAAGTAAGTAACTTAATACTTGTGTTATGGGTGACAGACAAATGGTGTATATATACTTATATAATTTTTAAAAACATGCTTAAATACAAATATACACCCAGGCTCGAAGACCAACAAATTCATTTATAGAAAATGTTTGCCTTCGGCAGGAATCGAACCCGCAACCCATGGAGCTGAAGGCAGGGTCACTACCCACTGCACCAACGGGTCAGTCGTATTATACATAGGACATGTAACTTTATTCTACGAACGGTGATATATGAGTATTTTTCTTATCTTTTTTTAATACATTAACTATGAATACTACTCACGATAGTTTAAATTATTATATATTTTTTTTTTATTATACAAAAGTAATAATAAAATTATTTTGCTATATCATCATCATTCGACCCGACGTGTGGTATCCGGTTGAGTAGAATAGATCACCCTCTTTCTTACCGAGCAGTCGTAAAAGACGACTTAAGTAAGTTGACGTCAGGGAGGCGGCCGGCCGTAAAATGCCTAGCTAAATCCTGTGACAACATGCTTATTACATATTGTGCCGACCCCACTAAGGGTGGGTAAAGGCAGGAGATTGATGATTATATCATCGTTCTCCTGCCCTTATCCCACTCTAAGTGAACTCGGCATACCATGTTTTGGCTAGTTAATTTACGACCGGCCGCCTGCCTGACGTCAACTTGACGTCGCCTTTTACGACAACTCATCATTAGCATAACATAAATACAAACAAAAAACGCATTAAACCCACTAAAAAAACCTATATAAGAAATAAACGCTTATGTTGGGGCAAACAAAGTCACGAATACAACAAGTAAACGAATAAAGCAAAATAAGACATTACTGTATAAGACCAAAAGAGGTTTAACTATTTTAAATAAACTACGTTTTCATAAGGAATAAATTTTATGGGTGTTACACACCTTTTTTGCTCGAATTATCATATTTTTATATTATCATGTAGAAAACTTTTGGCATGGTAAATACATTTGTACGGTTACAATTTACATTCCGTTATTATTTTTACATAACCACAAAACATCTGTCTCACTTGACCGGTATTATTACTGCATACTGTATATGAGGTGGTTAGAATCAAGCCTAGCTATATCCAAAATAACTAAAATTAAGTAAAATGAAATTTTGTTTTATGTGTTTTATTCTTGGAGTTTCGACAAATAAAAAATATTAAACACAGATTTAATCACTGTGAATTTAAGTAATATCAATTTTTACGATTCCTGCAAACTGTAATACAAATATTTAAAATTAGCTATTTTTGATTGTGATCCCCTCATATATAGTCGAAGTTTCCTCTTCTTTTTATTTTTTTAAAGCAATATAATTATAAGTCTATATTATTATCTGTCTCTCTTCTTAATGTGAGATTAGACAAAGATAAATATATGAGTTTCAACTTCCTTCTCATTATTTGCTATTGAGATAGCTTTACGATTTTATTGTCGATGCTTCGGTTACGGGCTGAGACGATCGTTGAGATCATCGTAGTGAATGTGTTTAGTGCTTGTGTAGTGTGTCGTTGGTGGTAGTGTCTTGTGATACGTGTGGTAACTAATTCTGCACCTATAAGGTATGAGAACGGTTTTGCTTTCTACAATTAGCATTACGTAGATAATGCGAGGTGGTGGAGGTTTGTGCATGTGGTGTGGTTCCTGCTTGTATCAAGTATGATAACCGATTGTCCACTCTACATTTAGCATTACATATATATTTTCTATTTTACTTCATCGCGGATTATAGCAAAATATTTTTATTACGTTTGTGTTATGGATCTCCGCAAAGTAACGCCTAATTCTATAAAAATAAAATTCGATTATAACTTTTGTAATTATTAATAGGACTTATAAATAAAAGTATAATGGATAAGAATAAAATTCTATTTACCATTTCAACACACCATCCAACAACTCTGCTAATTTTAAGTGATTCTTCAGTTATATTTTTAGGGTTTTCCAATGTCTCGTATGCAAGCGAAGTTATGAGGCCCCTTGCTTTTTTGCCACCTTGCAAGTTGTACTCCAATACCTAAAACATCAACATATCTTAATATTTAAATGAGTTAATCTTGTATATATATATATTTTCCGAATCTCGGAAACGGCTCCAACGATTTTCCTGAAATTCAGCATGTAGGAGGTTTTGGGGGAGAAAAATTGATCTAGCTAGGTTTTATGTAAAAAAAATATTGTTTTATCCCTATTTTTGGGCATTAAAAAACACTAACATTTATATTGAATTGAATTTTCGCCATTAACTGTCAAGTCGACGTAGCTTATTCGGTTAGCGGGCAGCCTCGAGAAATGTGAGTGCCAAGGATCGATCCCAACTAAATAATTGTTTTTTTCTTTTTTGAAGTTTTTTCTGTAATAAATTACCGAGCGAAGCTCGGTCACCCAGATATTTTGATAATAAAACAAAAACATGAAAAAAAAACAATTTTATATTACCTACCTTGATTGAACAAATAGTATAAGAAACAGATGAAACAACAGAGCTAATGTTAAACTCACATAACTCGTTCCGTAGGTTAGCGGAGGGTCATTTAGTAATCAAAGCCGACCGGGCCAACGTTGTTTAGCCATATAAATTATTTTTAATACTTGATTTTTAATTTGAAAAAAATTAATAAGCTGCGATAACACAGTTCTACTCTTTCGAAAAGGTTGCGGGTTCAAACCCGGGCAGACACCAATGAGCTTTTCTGTTAAAACTTATGTTTCTAATTGATAATTTCAATTTATCACACGCTTTTCGGTGAAGGAAAACATCGTGAGGAAACCTGCATATCTCTAGAGAATTCTGGAGATATGTGTAACCTATCAATCCGCATTGGAGCAGCGTGGTAGGTTTTAGCTCCAATCCTTCTCTACAAAAATAGAGAGAGGAGGCCTATTCTCAGCAGTGGGATAGTAACAGGCCGCTACTTACTTACTTGATTTTTATAACTTTCACCATTTATTTAGCGCACGCAAGGAAAGCTTTAAATTTAGCCGTTTTCGGAATATTTTTTATTGCTGCTGCTCTTCTATTCATCTTAGCGTGATGTTATATAGTCTATAGCTTTCCTCGATAAATGGCCTATCTAACACTCAAAGAATTTTTGTTAAATAGGTCCAGTATGTTCTGAGATTAGCGCGTACAGCAAACAAACTTTTAAGCTATATATTTATTCACTATAATACATAGTTATATATCATTATATTGAATAATTTAGTTGGTTAACAGCCTTTTTTGCACGATTGTTATTTTTAATGACGATTACGTGCACTTTAACACGATCGCACATAAATAATTGACCGTAACACTAATCCATAATAAATGCGAATGTCTGTCGATCAAGAATAATACGCTGGAGAAATTAAGATGAAATTTGGTACAATTGGAGCTCATATACCTGGTTAAAATATAGTAAGAAAATTCATGGTTTTCTTCGAGATAGAAAAAAATAGTTCAGTTGCTGGTATCACTAATTTTCTTTTACTCGATTCATTAACAGCTTTTTGCATATAGGTTTTAAAGCATTTACATCTGCTCGCTGAAATGCGCCGCATAGCATCCTAACGGGGATCTCCTTGGAATAGGTCCCAGAGGCGGTTGATGCATCAATTAGCGGAGGGAGGGGCCACTGTTTAAAAGTGGCGTTATCCAGAGCTGCTACTAGCTGGGATTGATGCAATATGCTCAACGTGACCATATCCTCGTCACCAGTAGTGTGATGGAGAACTATTAGGTTATTAGTAGGTGAGAGCCCGAGATACCTACCGCTCGTCACCGTCTTGCGGCGACGACCCATAACCTTTCCTGACATTAATGATTTACAAGCTTCTTTTGCCGCTTGCATCCAGTGTTTCCGTGAGACTTTTTGAGTCATTTTTCCACCTAAAGGCTAGTATACCAACACTGCGTTCTGCGATCCAATGCAAGGTCGCCGATCTAATGACTAAAGACTCTCGACGTTCTTGAGGTTTTCCGAACTTGTGACCCTCTAATCATACGGGATCCATTAAACTATGTTGTTATTTCGGTTACGTATCTTATTTTTGGATTCATCACCCGGGGCTATTTTGAGCATAGCTATAAAAGAACTTTCATTTCATTCACTTACCTTATAAGATTCTCTCACATTTTGCTACACATTTAAGTTCAAAACAGTTTAAATATTTACCTCTTTTGTCCAGATAGCCACTTCGGGTACTTCAGAGAATTTTGAATTCTTGATCAACGTATGTATTATCGACGGTAACAAATCGTTAAATGTTTCCTTTTCTTTTTTCATCTCGAATATGGATGCATTTGTTGACATTCTATACATTCGTTGTTGTTGAATGTGCGTGCTGGTGATTAAAAATGAAAATACAAAAACATATATCACTCGCTGAGCCAGCGGCTTAGCCGGCCCAACGCTTTGTGTCACAAACTTTTTCTTATTTTAATTTACATAAAACCGAAATGTATATGTACTAGTAACCTAAGCCTTTGTCAAGAATTGCACTTTTAGTAAAAACCGTAAAAAAATCCTATAAGTTGATTTTGAAAAAAAATCGATCACATGCAGAGAGTTTTGGGGACATTGTTTTATATGTATAGAAACTAAACGTAGTGTTTGGTTCTTTGTAAATCTGATGCCAAACTAATGCAAAAACTATTAGTGCTAGTTATTGCATCTTAATTAGATTGGTTGCTTTTCACGGCAATGATCTTTAGAGATTGCGTTCTGTACAAGCAACAAAATCTTTTACACCATCTTGATGGTTAAGCTGAATTAATCGGAGTTGATATTTCCTTTGCCTCTTTGACTACAAGTTACGCTAATCTCTGTGTATAGACAGAATTCGATTGATTCAGGTTTACCACAGAAGGTCGGTGTTGCAAGACCGCATTAAATTAACAATTTCCAAAGATCATGCATGCACTGGTACAAAGCTTAAAATATCAATCGTTCCTCGATGTAAACTTTACTTTCTAGTACCCATCAGATGAGCGAAGAAGCTACCACGTCTAGTAATGTAAGGGATTCTCTCGCTAGTGTACAAAGAGTTGTAGATGACGATACTTAGATGAAGAATTCGAGGATACAACTTATTACATTGATGCATTGCAGATCATAACAGTGGTCCATTAATTCATATCCACGTGCGTGACTAGTTGCCTACAAACGCTAACACAATGAAATTGAACAGTTAATTGAACTTGTTCTATAATTACATGTATATTCTATAATAGGAAGGAAAACATAGTATATCTGCATAGGTATTAACCTCTAGAGAATTCTGGAGATATGTATAGCCTACCAATCCACATTGGAATAGCATCGATCCTAGCCCCAACCCTTCTTTCCAAAAATAGAGAAGCCAATGACCAGTAGTGAAATAGTAAGGGGCCGTTATTTTGCATAGTAAAATCCATACCAATATTAAGTCTACTTCCTCTGTTTATCTATAACACTTTCACGGCTACTGTGCTGGATATTGATGAAATTTGGTACATTTAAAGCTTACACACTTTAAACATTAATCAAAGGAAGCTCGAAGTACACCTTTTTTGTAGTATTTTGTAGATTTACAATTTTCTAGTACATAGTATATAAACCTTCTAGAAGAATTGCACCTTTTAGTAAAAAGCGTACTAAAATCTGTTGAGTCGATTTTGAGAAAATCCATCACATACAGATATACTGGTTTTGGAGACTTTGTTGTGTATAGATTATATAATTATGCATACTAATGAACATCTACAATTGTGTGATCAGGTTTTATATAAATATTTGCTAGATTTGAGTACGGTAAGTAATGAGGTACTTAGAGGTGAGTACATGAGGTGTGTTTAAAAATAGTTTTAATAAAAAAACAACATCCTCACAATACAAGTGAGATACTGATCAGGCATTTGAAATTCTAAAGAATTACCATTTATATCTGATCTTCATTGTGTATAGATCATAAATCATAAAGTATTGTTATGCAAACATATTAAGCAGTGTGGTTTCCGGCTGGTAGAATAGACCACCCTAATTTCTTACCGAGGTATCGTAAAAGACAACTAAAGTAAGTCAACCCGATGTGTGGTATCCGGCTGTATAGAACAGACCACACTCATTTTTTACCGAGGTGTCGTAAAAGGCGACTAAGGTAAGTTGGACCCGCCATGTGGTATCTGGTTAAGTAGAATAAACCACCCTGATTTCTTACTGAGGTGTCATAAAGGGCAACTAGAGTAAGTTGTCCTGTCATGTAGTATTCAGTTGAGTGGAATAGACCACCCTTTTTCTTATTGAGGTGTCGTAAAATACGACTAAGATAAGTTAACGTCAGGCAGGCTGCCAGTCGTAAAACACGTAGCGAAATCATTTGACATAATATAAACATGTCAAATATCAAAATGTTAACTTCTACCTGTTATGGGTAAGGGCATTTAGGACAAACTTAAACGAACAGACTAATACTTCAACTATAGCCTAATACTTAGCCAACACATTAAGTGACTTCGGTATAAGTAAATAATTATGAGACAATACGTACATGGCAGTCTGTCTCCAAAGTAAGTAGCAGTATGTAATAACTCATCTTATGACAACAACTAGACTAATACAATGACAACAACTAGTAGATATATACATACAGTATTTTAAATAAATATTTATATACACCTAGAGTCGAGGAATCAACAAATTGTTTTTAGAAAATGTTGGGCCTCAGTGGGAATAAAAGTCAGGGTTGCTGCCATCTACACTAACAAGCCACTCATAACTTAGTAAATTAACTTGCCTTATATATCAAAACCATTTAAGGATACCTATGAATATCCCTTCCCAAATTAAATTGCAATACAATGGCAGTCTACTTAAAAGTAGTTAAGACAGCTTTATATCTTCCAAAACCCATTGTTTGTGCAGACTATTTATTTCACGTTCATATATTTATTACTAGTTAAATCTGTGATGTAGTTCACATCAAGTTTTATATATAGTTATGTGCCCCCAATAATTTTTGTCTGTTAGCCCCATACATGAGCTTCAATTGTCCCAAATTTCATCAATACTGCTCCAGCGGATTAGCCGTGAAAGCGTAACAGACAGATATACTTTCGCATTTATAACATTAGTATGGATATCATAGTCTGATATACCGTTCTCAGTAAAGAGGCGGTGGTAGGTGAAATATAATATATACATATTTGAAAAAGAGTTTATAATTCTTCAAGACCGAAGTCAGCAAGAATAAAATAATTTATTATTAATACGCAAATTATATACATTACAAAGATTAGTTATTATAAAAATATAAAATACTCACCGAGGCATTATGACCCGTAACTTGTTACAATGATTTAAAATTCTTCTCATTGTGATGTTTAAATTCATTTTATTTATATATTTATAGGCTGCGCGGCAACAACTTTCTCTTCAAAATTTTTATGAATTATTTAGATCTATGCTAGACCACAATTATAAGTAAAAACAATTAGAAACAACAAAAACGGAAGTTATCTTAACGTTGTTATAAATCATTAATGACTATCCTTAATGATTTAATAACGTTTTTAAGCTCTAAATAAAATAACTAAACAAGAAAATGAAGAAAACGTCTTCACACTTCTGTCACATAAGTCAGACAAATAACAATTAACAACAGGTTATGTTATGAACAACAGTTAAAACGTTCACAGACTAGTAATACATAGACTACTCTTCAAAAATTGGAAATTATTTTTTTGTTACCTGTAGATGAAGTAACAAAAAATTAGTTGAATTTGGAATCTGATCTGATTTGTGATATATAGATTTAATGAACAAAAAATACATATTTAATTCAATTCAATATTACAAATATTATTTCTAGAATAATCCTTAACTCCTTTTTTATTATTAAATTTCTTAAAACGGACCAAATGTTATATTAGAAATCAAATAATAATTGATTAAGTAGCGTCATGGCCTAAGTTCATATACTTCATTCTGAAAGAGAATATTGCCTGGTTGCACGCCACTAACAGGTGTAGATTAATGTTTTTTTAGTTTATGAATAATTATAATAATATAAATGTGACAATCAGTCTGTAACACATACACAGCTGATTCTCCCGTAGCAATATTAACGAAATTATTAAATAGGTACATATCGCTATAAAAATGCCCGTTTTTCTTTTAGGATGAGGAAAAAACGCAAAATACATTATTGAAGGTATAATCAAAACTACAATAGAAGTAAACAAAGTCACCGATACAACAAGATTCTCATATTTTTGAAAAAAGGTAATAGTTTTTTCATTCGTGATTGTTTTATTTTATAATTCTGTTTATAAATTTGTTACATTTTTGATTCTAAAAATTCTAGTCGTACCAGGGAGAACCTATTATGTTAAATAAGTATGTTTTTGAAGACAATCTTGTAAGAAAACAAAAAAATATGTTTGGTTCACACTGTTCTTATAAACAGCGTATAGCGTAGCATCCATATAGTTTAGCTTGTATAAGTAAATAAATTCGGCACTGGTTATCCAGTGTAATATATAAGGTTTAAAATAATCCCTGGATGAGATTACATTTAGTAATGTAAAAAATAATTACTTAACGGGATTATACCACTACTGCGCAGTAGCTCCTATTAAAATTGGGTATGAAAAAAAGTGTAACGAGAATCAAAATTTTTATTACAACGTTTAACAGTTATAATTTATGTGATACTTAAATCTAAAATTGTTAAGAAATCACAAGTACACATTCACATAAAAAATTCACCAATATTCTTAAACCTAAAAATATTAAACTGATTATTCTACTGTGCAACAAAGTCAACTCCATATTTGTTTATGGTTGTGCTCAGAGACCTAAAAGGAGTGATTTTTAAATTTCGAAATAACTTACCACTAATATAATGTACATGCGTTCTTTTAAAATATATGTATAGTGTTATAATATAGCAACACTTTGTTGAGATCTTTCATTACATACCACATATTCAATAATTTTAAAGAATAAGGACTACGACAAAATAAATTTTATATATATACGCGTTACCTGGCACAAATTACTACGAAATATTAGTATATAGGAGCTTTCATAATATATGGAAACGGCGAGTTTATTTTACAAGTACTAACTTGTATATATTTTCGACAGAAAAAATATTATAGAAGAGTTATTGGAGAAACATTTGCAAGGAATAATTACCTCTTATGTAAAAAGAGATTATAACATTATTAATTTGTATAATTTATAATTGTAGTTCAAAAATATAGGAAAGTAGTTCAAACTTATATTTTGATGATGCCAATGTCCAAATTCAGATATTTCTTACTACAAGAATGTAAATGATAGGCATTCTAGAAAATTCCATGTTTTAAAATATAATATTCGTCTTATACTCCGTTAATTATACCAAAGACTTGATGATAATAGTAAAAGCTAAAGACGAAAAATTCTTGAAAAAAATAAGTTAGTCAATCCATTATCACCACAAATAGTAGACAAAAAAAATAGTACATAATGCTCAGTTGATTTCCACCAGTCGATTGTTAAAGCATTATGATTTTCAGCTCGTTAACATTTTGTGCATAAACAATCAAGAGTACATTAATTTTAATTAACTGAAATAAAACTATTTTTTTTACATTAATTAGCTGACCTATAGTAATTATGAAACTTAAAAATATTTTAAACACTTCGCCTAAAGATGTTGTCAAGAATTTTAAAGAATAAGTCATGTGGAAGTCCTCTTGTCACTTGCTGTATTTGCGTTCTAAGGAGGTCATATGTGGCTTCTTCGTAGACTGAGTATGTATGAGGTAGTTGCAATTCTTCATATAAGTCTTTGATTTTCTGGACATCTTCAGGGTTGGAGCTACCATAGTGTTCCTCCATAAACTGACGTTGTTCCAGTGTTGCCCTCTGTAAAGCAACTACTGCCAACCAAGTACATTTACCGTCTTGAATATCTGTTCCGATTTTACCGGTCACTGCTGGATCTCCAAAGCAATCTAAGAAGTCGTCCTGAAAAAAAAATTAAGTATATAATAACACAATAGAGTGTCAATTATTAACAATATTACCCAAAGTAGAAAAATGCCAAGATCAAATATAAATAATATATGTAACAGTGATTCTCAACCTTTTTTTTGTTGCTGCACATATTTAACGATTTCAAAATTTGGCGGCACACAAAGAAATTATTTACTTACTACAACACACTGCATAAATAGTTTATGACAAAAATTTTAAATATACGAAATAAACTAATATATACTACGATAACAACTAAACGTTTATTAAGGGATTAATTACGAGCTAATAATAAAAATATTTTTCTTTTTAAATGATATAATTTTATAATATTAACATATATATTTGCAAAATTTGGCAGCACACTTTTGAAATTTGGCGGCACACAAACCGCGGCGCAGTGGTTGAGAATCACTGATATATAATATAAAAACAGTTTTTCTAGGTTTCCAAATTCATCTCCGCGTCGTTTACATCACAAAAATAATTAACTTTACTCATGACAGATGGTAGTGTGTATTTCGCTTATATTGTGTTACCATTCATTTAGAAAAATATCAAGAAATAAAAAATAAAACAAAAACAGAGGTCTCCAACTTTAGAATCAAGTTATAAATTCATTACGCTTCAGAGATTATGCAAATGAATAACCATTTGCATATTTTTTTTCACAACAGGTAACCACTTGAAATGTCATATCATAAATATTAAAAAAAACAAACAACTTATATGTGTTTAAATTTCCCATTAATTAGAGTAGGTATACCGTACCTATATAAGAATATGTAAATATAATTGCCGATAATATACTAAAATGGACTAAGCTAATTATTTACTTAATGTGTAATCAAATATTTAAAGATATTATTACTCTGAGAAACAATAAAAGCATAAACGTGTGTAATTCGTATAATATTATTAGTGATAACATTGCTTCTAAAACGTGATGTAGAAACAGTTATAGTTAGCATAAAATTAATACTAAAACATGAGGCGATAATTTATTTTATAATCTATATTTACTGCTCTTTACGTGTCTTGTATATATATAACGTTTATAATTTACATAAAATTAATTCTATAACAGGCGACGACAATAATTTTATATTTACATTTACTGCCACTTCGTAGGTATTATGTTCTTGGTCGAGATGCTAAAACTTGTCACCTCGTATTAACAGGCTAATTACTGCAAATTTACTAACTTACTGCTTGCTACAGCAAAACGCTTTTGACAAACGCAAAATGCATTTATACACTGTCCATTATATTAACCATCTTTTGACAGATTGACGATAGTGATGTCCTAAAGATTCTCGTATGCGATACCATTCCGATTATAGTACCTACTATCATTAATCGAATTACGTACCTAAGTAATTCGATTAATGATAACCTACGTAAACTAGATTACTACTTGAGAAAAGAAATTCCAACTTTGAGAAAACTTATTGTTTCTTTGAAAAGAAGTGGTCTATTTCATGGTGAAAAATCTTCTTTGGTCAAAGTTTTGAACACAATTGGCTTTTCATATAAAAAGTTAAATAAAAGAAAATTATTAATGGAACGCACAGATATAGCTATAGCACGTTGTGATTTTTTAAGAGAGGCAAAGAAAATACAAGATTGGGCAAATATTGTTTTCACGGATGAAACATGGCTCAACGCTAACCACACACTATCTCGTTTCTGGACTGATGATACTGCTGATTCCACTTCCTCAGTACCAATGGGAAAAGGTGAGCGCCTAATCATTTGCCATGCAGGTACAGCAAAAGGATTTGTACAAGACGCACTGTTGGCATTTAAATCGAAGAAATCAAATGACTACCACGAAGAGATGAATGCAAATGTGTATGAAGAGTGGTTCAAAAAAATGCTCATTTCATTGGAAGAACCATCAATAATTTTTATTGATAATGCGCCCTACCACTCCCGTCAAATTGACAAAATGCCAACACAGGCTAATAAAAAGCGTGAAATAATTAATTGGCTTCGGGACAATGGAGAAAATGTGGACGACTCAATGTTAAAAGTTGAATTAATAAAAATATTAAAAACCAAAAAGAGAGCAAAACGCTATGTAATCAATGAAATGGCAGCAGAATATGGCCATACTGTTCTTCGGATTCCTCCATACCACTGCCAGTACAACGCAATAGAACTTATATGGGCACAAGTAAAAGGGCATGCTGCGAGATGCAATACAAGCCCCCCATTCACAGCGAATAAAATGTTGCAATTGCTAAAAAATGCTTGCACCCACGTAACGGCCGAGAACTGGGCAAGTGTGGTGGAAAGAACTAAAAGAGTAATATTCTCTGATTGGGAACGTGATATTGCGTTTGATAATATATTATCTACACAAGAGCTAATAATAACTGCTACTGAAGACTCCTCATCGGAGGAGTCTAGTGTTGATTATCATTCCGACGACTCGTGCTAATAAAATAAATTAAAATATCCTGATTGTTTTATTTGTATTCATGTATTAACTAAGAAGAAAGTAAAACTTTATATAATGTTATTAAATGTCTTTTAATACTCGTAACATCGATTTCTACCGATTATTTTTAATCTGTGGCATAATCGTAGTAACCCATTATGTGTGACATCACTAAGTGGGCGGTACCCATCCATAAAGTACAAATATTATTTGTATGATATTTGTACGTAAGCAATACAAAACTTAATGAGCGTGAGCTGTCAAAAGACTGATAATATGATGGACGCAGTATAGCATTATAACAAAAAAAAAACTGGGGTAAGATTTCAGGTAGCAGTGGTAATTACTTAGACGTTGTGACGTTTTAGAATAAAATTTCGTTGAAGAATATTTTTGTATTACGTCTTAAAACCAAAAGGCTAGAATTGAAATCTTTGAAAATTTATTTTAAGAATAACATTTGAGGTAGGTACTATCTACCCATTATTTTTTTTCGACTGACTGATGTAAGACCTCATGCCTAACACAGGGTCGCCGAACTGGGAAGTGGGAACGTCATTCTTTAATCTATGGTCGTTCTAATGGCGCCTTCCTTTACGTGCATACTATACAAACTACGATAATCTTTGATAACGTACAATTCGAATCAAACTAACGCCAGCGTAATTTAATTCAAGCTTAGGTAATACTCAAGATATAATGTCGCCGTATATTTTAAGTACCAACAATTTCCTTATTATTGTTTTTCATTTATACGAGGATAACAAGCAGAATTACAATTACGTCGCTAAATCGATTTGTGTTTATATGACCGCATTTTTATAATTAATATTTATAATAATATTATATCACTTTATATCCTGATCTAGTTTGTGGTATTACGTTAAATAAAATCTTGTATTTTTTTTAGATTCGGATGCAAGAAAAGAATTTATATTATATTTGTTTGATTTGTTTATAAATTTTATTAATTACTGCTTTTTAAAGTTACATATACATTAAATATGGGTATTTAAAGATCGCTGAATGTAAAAGCTGGTTGCGTATCTTGTATGGGTTAGAATAATTAGGAAATACTGGTTATATACGACAAATAAACAAGGTCAAACGAGAAAAGTGAAATCAAGCTCAGAGATTAAGAACAAGTTTAATGCTTACCAATTTTTCTTAAAGTATATTAAGTAGAAAAAAGCAAGAGGTGCCTTATTTTTCAAAAATTATATTCTAGCTTATGTGATAAATTTAATTAGTTATAATTATATTACTAGTTTCAGCTGATAGAAATTAGTATTTTTTTTAACTCCCGTAAACCTTGCAATCTGCCTTGTCAATGCATTAAGCTAGTGGCCAAGTGGAAAATTGAAATTTTTAATTAAAAAAAATGTTTATGAAACACTCTAAAACTGTGCTGTGTGTTATAATGATAGTTTAATTCAATTTTGTACGATTTGGAAAATAAATATATAATTCATTAGAACCATAAATATGTAGAACAATATACATTTAACACTCACTTGAATTTGGAAGAACTCTCCCATCTCCAATAAAATTGTCTTTGCTTGTCTGTGGGTCTCTGGGTCTTCCACTCCAGACATGAGAAGAGCGAGACCAACAGGCATTTGGAAGGTGTAGTAGGACGTCTTATATTTTGTGATGGCTTCATATTTTGCCATCGTAAATAGCGAGAGGTCCGGTTTGTCTGTTTTCAACATTTGCTTCTCTAGGTAATGCCCGATCGAGCATTTTAATAACATCTGAAATGAAAAGGTAAGCTGCTATTTCTCTGTAAAATTTAGTAGAGGTATTTGGACTTGAATACGTCTTTATAGGCTTAATATTAGCCTTAATACTTTTTTTAGATTGGGTTAATAATTTGATTAAATGCGAAAATCCGTGAATATGAACGTGTTACCGCTTCAACGGCTTCACGGATTTGTGCGTACAATTAAGTAGAAACCTTTATTTGTTATTCAATCGTATATTGTAACAATAGTAAAGAAAATATAACATATGAAACTAATGTTTGAATGAAATTAAATTTTAAAGAAAATCTTGGTTCACGTTAGTCTCTTGGTGAATTTTTTGTCAATGTGATTTTGGGTTAAGATAATAGTATAAGTTCTGCATGAGAAAATAATTTAAGAAAAATAGTGGAGTACAGTGAGATGACATGATGTGAGCACATATCCGTGTGGTATCCGGATGAATAGAATAGTACCACCCTCATTTCTTACCGAGGTGTCGTAAAAAGAGACTAAGGTAAGTCGACCCGCCGTGTGGTATCCGGCTGAGTAGAATAGACCACTCTCATTTCTTACCGAGGTGTCGTAAAAGCCGACTAAGGTAAGTTGACCCGCCGTGTGGTATCCGGTTTAGTAGAATAGACCGCCCTCTTTATTATCCATGTGTCGTAAAATACGATTGAGGTAATTTGACGTCAGGCAGGCGGCCGGTCGTAAAAACGCAGCCAAATCATGTGACAGCATGTTTAAAACATGTTGTGCCGACCCCACTTAGAGTGAGATAAGGACAGGAAGATGATGAGTGGAGTACAGTGAGATGACACAGTAAAAGTACACTTCTTAATAAAAGTAACAAAGCTTTTTGAAAACATTGAAAACTCATCAATGTAAGGTATGATAAAGTTAACGAGACAAAAGATCGGTCCAAAAGCACGAAAAGACTCGATCCCGTCATGTTTTTACATTTAAAAAATACAAACCTCATTGAACATCTCGAGCACATTCTTGTAATAGGATTTGTTGGAGAAATATCGTTTGAGGACGGAACACATTGCCGATTGGACTAACGCGGCGTCGTTAATGCCACTGAGTCCCACATTTGGCTGCCTGTACCAGCACGGCACGCCGCGACGCATTTCGGCACCCGCCATTATATCGCGTAACAAAAGTTGGTGTGTGTGGAACTGAAACAATATAAATATACTTTTAAAAAAAAGGAAAATACGCTTTCTTAGCACCTAAGCGAACCAGTGATAACTTTATTATAACATGCCAATCGAATCTCCTTTTAAAACCCAAAAGTCTAAGAATATTTTAATAATTAATATAATAATTTTATTTCATCTGTAACGTAATGGTTGTTGCCAACACTAATTAAAATATAAAGTATAAATAGATGAGGAGGTAGGCTTCCCTACTCTAAGTATAATAAATCTATAGATATAAACATATGTTTTCTTAATCATTTTGATGCAATCATGCCTGATGATAAGCGATGATGCAGCCTTAGATGGAGCGCGCTTGCCAAGAAGATGCTTATTCACATTAGCTTTAAAGATACCCATATTAAATGAACTGGAAAAGATAGATATAATAGAAGATAAAAGGGGCATAGAATATCATATTTCTTATTAAGATAACATATCATAAATAGTTGCCATACTACAGTAAAGTTTCATTATATTTTACGTTTTAGATTTGTTTTACGCATTTACTTTGCTTTCAAGGTAAGGCACTTTTAATATAATCGAATTAGGTATTGTTTAAGTGACCGTGTCGTGGACATTAAACTTTTAATTATATAATAAAAACAGATTTATCGATAATATTTCTTATGACAAATCGATTTCATCGAACTAAAAGATAGGTTCGAACGAAAAGTTCGTATTGAGAGCCGAGATAAATTTATAATAATTTTCATGGCCAAATTAATTATCATAGCCCCATTTACGAATTCCATAGAAGGTTCTATACGAGACAATAACAAAGTTTGTATAAATTATGTGCTAATGAACCAAGCATCATCGTTTGGTAAAAGCTAAATATTTTAAGCGACACTCGCCATATATTTACACATATCTATTTGGAATCAACGAAAATGTATTTTTGTTTTTAAGAGCTCTTTAAGGAGTTCGCAGGGAAATGTGGCAACCGATAAAGATGCTTAAATGATTTAGGCTTCAAATATAAAATAACGAGCTCTTAGGTCTGATAAATCACCGAAGGCTGGAGCAAAAAATAAACAAAACTAAACCAAAATTAAACTATTAAAAATAGTTTGTTCCGTATCCATAGTGTTCCTTATTCGATTTCAGATTCGTTACACAGAATTGTAGGGAATTTCCTTGTATTATTAAAATAAGTTGCCATTAATAAATACGCATTCCTGAGACCGGGTTTATTTATATTCCGAATGAGAGAAATTTTCACTATACCTAATTTGTAATTTTTAAGTTACCATGAGCTTGGCGGCTCAAGGGGCACTGCCTCGTCTAGCTCTATGGACTAGGTATCGTTCCAAAAACTATCCGATAATACACAAAAAAGTTTTCCAATATTAAAGGGTATACTGAAACTGGCAACACTATGTCACATTCTACTACTTACCATTTCTGTACACCATCCCATGATATTGGCCAAATGGATGTTGTCTGCTGTCAAGTTTTCCCGCTTTTCCAACATTTTGTATGCTAGAACGGTCGCTAGTCCCCGGTTTTTCTTTCCGTTAGGCACATTGTACTGCAAAAGCTGTAACAAAAGTTTAACATTAGTCACTGAAATAATAACATAGATTTATTGTTTATATTTATATTTCATATAATCAGTACCGACTTTATTGTGCGTCAACTTAAATATTACAATACCCTTTGTCATGTATTTCTATTACGACGATTTTTTAATACTTTATTTTAACCCGCTATGTTAGCTTTGATTGTACAAATATAATTTAACAATTAAAGCAGACACAAAGAACTTTCATTTATAATATTATAATGGTATGGACCCCATAAAACAAGTATTAAGTTACTTTAGGGACGACCGTGTATGTAATTGTCCCATATAATATATTTATTGTTATACCATATTTAAAACAACAATATTAAAACACGTGGACGTTTTATTAAAATTAAGTATGGGTGAAGGCAAGATAGGACAAATATGTGTGTAACAATTTTATTATTTAAATCAATTAAATTATACCTTTTGACAATTATCTATAACAAAATGGCTAATGTGAGTTATTGTAGTTAAAAAAAAAACATGATTTTGAACATTGAAATATTGTAATAATATTTATTTTAACAAAATTAATCGTAATAATGTTTAGTTTCGAAGAAAAGGCATATTTTTCACCGAAAAACAGCACTTTTAAATTGAACTAAATTTTAATATTAAATGAATTGTGTTAAGAAAGGAAATCATATCTTAATAAAATTAATAATCTGTTGCGTATGTAAATATGCAAAACAAATTGTTTGGCAGATAAGCTATAACGCTCTAAAAAAAATTTGCATATTATATTATCTGAAGTCACGTTGCGAGACACATGATGATCAGTCGTTATAGAATACATTAAATTATAATAATATTGAAATGAGCGTCGAATTTTATTCTATGAATGTATTTGAATGTTTTCATAAAGTAACTTAATATAACTTTATTAGTATATTGTCGTTATTCAGTTTACTGAGAAGTATTTTCACTGAATCGGTACATAGTCTCATCTAGTATTTGTTTTGTAACATAGAAAAATAAATGCAATTTGGAATTTAAACGCAACGCAAGATGATGTACAAAAAATATTTTTTATTTATTTTACAAAACTAAAATATTATTTTGCTATAATTCGCGATTGTAGCAAAATAATATTTTCATTACTTTTGTATTATGGACCTCCGCAGTAACGACGCCTAATTCTATAAATTATTTATTATTTTATTTTATTTCATGTATGAGATAAAAAATAGTACATGTACAAAGACGGACTTATCCCTAAAAAGGATCTCATCCAGTCTACATTTGAGTAACATAAGGAAAAAGAGAATAAATGAAATACGGGTAATATAGAAAAAGAAAAATAACGAAAAACTATGCACGAATATTTGGACTCGAGATAACACAAAAGAAAAAAGTTGAAAAAAATATTGCTATATGGATAATCCTAAATTTAACTATTTAATTTTGGTTAATTAATTAGATGAGTAAACATTTTTATGTACGCCACAATATTAATTAATTATTAGTGTTGTTTTCTTATACTGAACAAGCATCTAAAAATTATTTTACTCAAGCTAAAAAAAGTATTCAATGTATGTATATATTGCTGTATGCATTGTGCTTATCGAATGATTAAATTGCATACCCATTCGATTTTCGAAATATGAATATTTTATATTACTTTCTTCGTCGTCTTAAAACATATTAAAATTATTAGAATAATATAAAAGATAATAATAATAAAATTTTAAAAGATAATAATTTTAAAAGATTCTAAGGTAGATAATAATTTTAAAGGATTCTAGAAGGTAAAAGAAGTTCTAGATAGTTCAACGAACACGGTTACGCGTAAGTTGTTGCAGGTATCTATTGAAAACCAATTTAGAAACAACTTGCGAAATTGCCTTCAAGTTACTTAATGGCGCAGTTTTTTGATAAATTTCAACATCAGTTGAGATCTCGATCGTTCGCTAGAAATACTCATTATACTTTTATATTACAAACCGAAACTACAGTTGATGTGAAAAAGTATAATATAAGATTAGTAACGAAATTTGTGAATGTTTTAAACGATATAATAATAAAGTAAAAATTAGTATTTCTAAATTGTAATTGTAAGATTATATGGTTTTTCCAATTTTTTACGACATTTATGCTAATACTATTGCATTAATGTTAGTTTTTCTATGGTAAACGAGTTTATTAGTTTACCTAAAATATAATGCATTTGCAAAATTTACAAGGTTATCTATAAATAGATTGATGTAGACTTTTTTAACAAACAACTCGTTTTAAAGTACCATTTAAAATACAGCCAGAACTGCGTTTGAAATAAATTTTCAAGGTAATTTCTTACATTTGGTACCTTAGATGTATGCAAAATACTCATTGCTTCGTGAATCGGGTTTATAGAACCGGTGTAAATAATTAATGTCGCCTACTTATAGGTATGTTTTGGTCGTGACACCGCGGCTGGTCTTTAATAAATTCATATTAACTCCACATAGAGCAGATTGTATGATTACGACGTGTTTAATACAATATTTGATTAACTCAAAACCGTGTTTGTATTTATAACGTACTTTACTTAGCTGTGCTGAAAACGAAATAACGTTTAAGAAAGAACATCAAAAGAGTTCGATCAAATATCCCAAAGATAAAAGTTAAAATAAATGTTTATGGGTATTTCATAGTCTCTTATTTAGTCTACTTAACTATAGGCAGTCAACTATATGCAATTGCAGATATATAATTTTCGTTATGTAGGTTTCCTATTTGTACAACAGAAAAATATATCCGACTATACCAACAACGCAAAATTATCAGTTGTCCTATTTAGTTTCGAGTACATTCGGAATTAATATATATAAGCTCTTTATGGAGTAAAAGTACTGCTGATTAGGATAGAAGCTCGTGCTCGTTGAATTCACTTCAATAATTTTACGACATTATTTCGATCTGATACATTTTCGTTTTGATAATTTTTTCCTAGCGTGTAAGTAATTTAAGATAGATATAACCTGTACATTTTTGCTGTAAATAAATATCAGTTTTTTATAATAATTCTATATATTTTTTTAAAATCCCTCCTCTTCTCGACTACAAGTTTGTTTAAGATGAAAAATACTACAACCTTACCTAACCTATCGAGTTGCTATGTCTTTTTTTATTAGTCTGATTTTATAGAACTGCCAGGAATCAAGTCCTTTTATAAAGTTACAGTTTTCTTAAAACTAATGTTCTATATCATTCTGTCTAATCCACTGACAAACAACATAGAACGTACCTTGGCCAACCACTTGCTGGCTTCCGGCACGTCAATATGCTTGCCAGTTTCAGTAAGGTCCCTCACGATGTCCGGGAAGCAAGCCATGAACTCCCGGGACTGGTCTTTGGAGACAGCCAGTCCACGGGCTGCCAGTGGCATTTGCTGAGAAGTGAGGGTCGACAGGAATCTAAAGATTAAAAAGTTTAGTTGACCCAAGTCTAAAAGCATATGGTATATCCCATTTCCTAACCCTTAATACAATTGGCAAATTAGTTTAATTTATTTAGGCACTTAAAATTGACAAAGCTTCTTTGTGCGACATAATCTGTGAGTATAAAATTAAACTTTATTAAAATCTTGTATACAAATTTAATGTTTAAATAAAGTCATGTTAAAAGTAAAACTTAGGCATTGAGCTAATTTTAACAAAACAAAAGTTATAATAAAATTTTATGTATTTGATAAGATGAATGAGCGGGTATACATTTGCACATAGCTAACATTATCTACAGCAGAATTATTATAACGGCAACGAACTTGTAATTTTTAGTTTTTAACAAAGAATAAAACTATAAAAAATAACACTACTCAATTAGACAACAGTTACATACAACATTCTATGGGGTAAGGCGAAACGGCGTGTTGTATTGTATTACGCAAACTGTTACTCCGCTTAAAGTTCACTGACCTGTGATATTTTTGCAACTTCAGCAATCTCTTTGGTCCCACGTCTTCGTTTGTTGTTGTCTTGATGTTAGCTTGATCCAGTCTGGGTACCATTGCATCTGAATTAGTGACACTAGTGGTCTTGCTGATGTGCCGAAGCAGCTCAGTTTTGTGCATTTGCACAAATTTCTCGACACTTTTTTTCGTAGAAAACATGATGTATAGTAGAATTTATTGTTAGTGTATAGAAACTAATTTAATTTTAATAGAGAACTTTTAAAGTGAACTTGCGCTCGTAAATAACATGTAAACACCCGACCACAATGACTGCTTGTGACCGACTGGCCGATACTTTGTTATGTTTTCATTTTGTTGCTTGCCAGTTCCAGCGCTTCGCTCAAAATAAGCAATAGTGAGGGACTGCAATGTTTACACTGGAATCGACATCGATGACACATAAATATTATTATTTGTTTATGTGGTTTGTGCTAACTGCTAATATAGTAACCTGTGTATAGCTAAAAACTATTGAATTAAAATATTTATACCTTAAGAAATTTACATAGTAAATTAGAAATTTTCTAAATTTAATTTAAATTCTTTTTTGTATTTCATTTATCTTTATATTTACTTTATAATGTAATTTTTTTTACTGGCTCGTTAACGCAGTGGGTAGTGATCCTGCCTTCAGCTCCGCGGGTCGCGGGTTCGATTTCCGCCGAGGGCCAACATATTCTATAAAAGAATTTGTTGGTCCTTTGAGCCTGAGTGTATATTTGTATTTACGTATGTATTTAAAAATTATATATGTATAGATTCACCAGTTGTCTCTCACCCATAACACAAGTATTAAAAATTACTTCCTTTGGGAAAAGTCGACCGTGTGTGTAAGTGTCCCATATACTTATTTATTTAATTCGGTGATAATAAAGAGCATATTAGTTTTTTATTACTACCGAAATATCATTGTAGTTGGAATGGTAACCGTGTTATTATCGATCATCATCATCATCATCATCATCCTGCCCTTATCCCACTCTAAGTGGGGTCGGCATAACATGTTATAAATATGCTGTCACTTGATTTGGCTGCGTTTTTACGACCGGCCGCCTGCCTGACGTCAACTTACTTCAGTCGTATCGTAGAGGGTGGTCTATTCTACTAAACCGGATACCACACGGTGGTTCAACTTACCTTTGTCGCCTTTTTGACACCTCGGTAAGAAATGAGGTTGATCTATTCTACTCAGCTGGATACCACACGGCGGGTTGACTTACCTTAGTCGCCTTTTACGACACCTCGGTAAGAAATGAGGGTGGTACTATTCTATTCAGCCGGGTACCACACGGCGTCGTGTTATTATCGATATTATATCGATAATAACACGCGATGCCCACACTTTAGTGCGTGCACAACGGCTGCTAGCCGTGAGCTGGATCCTCCCCCGTCCCCCGTCAGAGCCACGCGGGCGACGTCACGTAGGCACCGCGCCGTTGTATCGTGGCTGGGACTTGGGAGCCGGTTAGTTCGCTACTTTAGAATTCACAACAAATAGAATCAAAATCAACAACAAATCTGATTAAATACAGTAATAACCTTCTAACATGCATAATGATAATTGAAATACATTATAACAAAGCGACGTTATTTCTCCTTAATTCTTATTCAATTAATAAAAAGCAGTTTTCCCGAAGTCAACTCATTTACTCTTTCGCTACAACTCAAAGAATGACACATAAAAAATATGACAGCCACAATGCTTTTTCATACTCATCGCCAACTCTATAAAGGAGGTCGTATTAAAAACATGTTGTAACAACATATCTTGTCGATTTAAAATGAACATATTGGCAGACACAAAACAAAAGATTGCTTCATATATCGCGCGGCAGATCGCTTCCTGGAACGTATTTTAATTAAAGGAAATCATAAATTTATAGACGACGTCTTTAACTTTCTCTTTTTAAATACCTAATTCTTTTTTTAAAAACGTAGTCTTAGGATGGTAGTTATTATAACTTCAGATATGCCTTTGTGAAAGTCTTTGCCCATCATTGAGATTGTAATAAGCACTTTAGGTACTTTTTTCTTCATATTCAACTTAAGATGTCTAAAGTCAGTGGCGTAGCTAGGGGGTGGCGAGAGGGGCGGTCGCCCCAGGGCACCACAGGCAAGGGGGGCACCAAACTTGATAATAATTTTCTTTTTGATGAATAATGAAATCATTTCAGAAAAAGTTGAATAAGACTCTTATTCAACTTTTTGCACATTGATTTTATCGTCTACAATAAACACAAAAAAGTTTCTTAGCTGTAGAGCTCGATGAAGAAACTTTGACTTTACCACTCAAAAAGCGAGGAAAGTTCGTTTTTAAATTTTCTAAATAAATTTTATCATAATCTAATGTTATTTTATATATACTTATTATCATTTTGAACCAATTTAAATTTATATATTTAAGTCATTGCGTTCTGAAATCTAAAATTACTTAGACTCTTTAGAAGGGGGGGGGGGCACCAGGTGACAATTGGCCCCGGGCCCCAAATATACTAGCTACGCCACTGTCTAAAGTACACTATCGTGTGCAACAAACGCCTAGTGGCCCGCTATCTTTTTAAGATCTGAACCTCTCTATGTTACTAGCATTAGGTAGTAGGTAATGCGATTTCTCGAACGTTCCATGTACTCTTTTCACATGGCAATAACAATACTTTTTTAATTTATATCAGATACACGTACTGATGTACCAGATACGTGAGATTCTTCAGTAGCAAGCTTAGGTAGATTACAAATTGTTAAAGAACTTAAGATCAGCCTCCTTCAACTATTTTTCCTCAAAAAATGTAAACAAACGTAAAAACGTAAGTACACGTTAAAAGCCATCTGGATTGTTAAGCATCGTTCAATTGCCCAGGTTGCCATAAATAAAAAAAACAATATGTACAGAACTATGGCAGGTAGATAAACGAATAAACATCCCAAACCAATTGTTAAATGTTGCCGGTCGTCCTCACTATGGACCATAGATAATAGACAATAAATAAGGACTAAGGACTCAAAGAACTTAAATATCGTCATATGGTATACCGTTTTATTGTTTCTACCTAAAGAGTAAACAACAAACAAACAATCCAAGAGATATGTGCCTTAATATCTATCTTATCTCTAAACCGTTAGAATCATGAAAAACAGATTACATGAGATATCGAAATGAATTGGTGTCAAGGACAAGCTTTTTATTGATAAAAAAAAACTAATTCAATAATATGAAAGCGATAGATTTTATTATACACGGTTTCCAAACCGGCTTTTTTATAATATACTAGCGGCCTGCCCCTGCGTTGCACGGGTATAAAATATATAGCCCATGTCACTCAGTGAAAAAAAATGATTAAAATCGAACCCCTAGTTTGGACTTATTCATTACTGCCCGTGGCCCGCACGCGTTAAATTTGGAGAAAAACAATTCCCCTCTCCCTATACCAAGAAGATTTCCTGCTATATCTAATATCTTCAATACTATTCATATACTTTTTACATATGAGATAAATATAAACGTGAGATAAACTTTTTTGATTATAAAAAAAAATAGGTTTGAACGTTCTCGAGTTTTTATTTTAGTTATTTAATTAGTTTCAGATAATATTTTGATAACTTTCTACAAGAAATTCGTTAACAGCAAATATATGATGTTAAATCAATTGATATAACTTATAAATGAAACGCAATAAATTACAATTTGGAAAACATGTTTTATGAGTAATTGTTAGCACAGATGGGACCGATAAAGAATTTAAATAAGTATTACAAATGTCTATTTTAAGAAAATTTATATTAATATTTAATAATTATAAATTTATGTTAATTGAAGTTGCTTGTCACGCTAGAAGAGAAGAGATCTAAATGAGAACCTGCACATTGGACCGACCAAATTCTCGCAAAACTATATCTATTTAGTATCAAATTCAAAATAGTCTTGTAAACAAGTGCTTTTAAATCGTCAACTCTATTGCTGGTTCGAAAAGCTGTTCCTACAGAGAAGAGCCAGCAAGAAACTCGGCGGTTGCTCTTTTAAGTATTATGCTTACCACTAGTTACATTAAGTCACTCTTTCACAAGGTCGAAGAGTACCTATGACCACGTATTCTTATCATCTAACTAATCTATATCAGTTTAGTAGACTTTCTGTATTAGTAAATTAGTAGTAAATTCTGTATTAGTATTCTGTGTTAGTCTTTTTATTAATAGTGTTTTTAAACTTTAATTGCAAAGCTAAAATTGATTGCGAGATTTTATTATAAAATCTTATACACAAACCAACGACGGCATCCATGCATAGGATAGATAAGTGATAGCAAATAGTCGTAAGTAAAATGCTCCATAAAGATCACAACCCTTAGTATTGAAGATAACGACGTGAGGAGGATGATCTTATCTATCTATCTAATCTCAGGGACGCCTGTCGTACAGGACGGGTAGTTAGCTCCTATTCTGGACTATTCCACACATTTCCCCATGTTGGGACGAGGGTTTCACTGTTGTCCCGACTGTGTCACCTGCTTTACCCTATTAGTTGCCTTTAAAAACATGATAATATCCTGGATATTACCTAGTATCGTTCATCTTACCAGCTCTCTACTCGTTTCTTCTTCTCCGCACTTTGGGCACGATGCGCCTTCTTTTATTCTTATTAAAGGCCTATATTAGGAAGATATTAATAAAAAAATGGAGAGAAAAAGAGGACAAAAATAAGAGACTCAACGAACGCTCCGTTTATCAAGGAGTGTATAATTCGATATATAAAATGGAAGGTGCCAAATGATCATCTGGTACTTCTACAAACTAGTAGTTTTTAGTAAAATAATCACTAATCCTACTAATATTATAAATGCGAGCGTGAGTACGGATTTGTTACTCTTTCACGGCGAATCCGCTGAACCAATATCGATGAAATTTGGCACTAATTGTGCCAAATCGTTATGCACCGGAATAACATAATATAGCCTACATAAACCCTGTTAGGTAGATCTATAGGAATAGGGTAACAATGAAAAGCGCCGTCTATTATCAACCTATCAAAGTTTTGTTAAAAATTTGCAGGGTCGGAGAGTGAAAGAAGCTATTGGTTTATTCCAAGACTACAATCCACTCAAACGAAGTTGCAGGTAAAAGCTAGTATGATATAATGAGTTTCTACTATCGCACAAAAATAGTCCACGCGAACTAAGTCTTTTTTTTTATTTTTTCGAATTGACTATATGCTATTAGCCCTAACGGCTTTTACAGCGTCACCGGCGGGACGGGCGAGCGCAGAAGCATCGCCGAAGTTACGAAATATGGAGAGTAGAGCGCAGAAGTTCTACTAGCGTCGGGGAACGTCGTCCTAAGGGTGCTGTCCTGTGAGGCCGGACCACGGCTTAGGGCGACGTGACCAACTAAGTCGCGAGTAAATTCTAGTATGAGATGCTTAATGAAATAAAGATATATTGGCAATGAAGTATGTTAGGGCCTAAACAGGTCTCATTAATACTTGAAATTATAACTGACAATTTTATTTTTGTATCTGCAACCTCACTGGATACAGAATACTTCGTCAAGGTCACGTAGAACAGAGAACACACAAAGAAGCTAATTGTAAACCTGTTTCTTATAAAAAAGGTATGAAGATATTTATACATAAGTGCCTATTGTTGGATCATTAACAGAAGACATTAACGCACTAATTAAAACAGCGCTTATTTATTAATATTATTCAATTAAAGTCCACGTCTGGCTTTTCTGCTTATATGTCTATAGATATAAGCAGAATGGTATATCATCCTCCTGCCCTTATCCCACTCTAAGTAAGGTCGGCACAATATGTTATAAACATAAGTAAGTAACGGCCTGTTACTATCCCACTGCTGGGCATAGGCCTCTTCTCTCCGTTTTTGGAGAGAAGGATTGGAGCTGAGACCTACCATGCTGCTCCAATGCGGATTGGTAGATTACACATATCACCAGAATTCTCTAGAGATATGCAGGTTTCCTCACGATGTTTTCTTTCACCGAAAAGCGTGTGATAAATTGCAATTATCAATTAGACAAATAAGTTTTACTAGAAAACTCATTGGTGCCTGCCCCGGGTTAGAACCCTAGACCTCCTTGAAAGAGGCGCACGGTGTTACCGCTGGGCTACCACAGCTTATGCTGCAGCCAAATTATGTAACATGTTATAAACATGTTGTAACATAATTTGGCTACGTATTTTACAACCGGCCGCATGCCTGACGTCAATCTACCTTAGTCGCCTTTTGCGACACCTCGGTAAGAAAGAGGGTGGTCTATTCTACTCAACCGGATACCACACGGCGGGTCAACTTAGATACGTTAGTCGCCTTTTACGACACCTCGGTAAGAAATGGAGAATAGCATAGTATTTCTTAAAATAAAACAATCTTCTTACTTTTAAAAACAGTTTAATGAAATTTAAAAATAGAACATTGGAGTGATTTATTTCTATTTCTTATGAAAAGCATGTGGTAAATTGCAACTATCAAAAAGGCACATGAATTTTAACAGAAAAACCCATTGATGCCTACCCGAATTTGAACTCGTGACTCTCTCGAAAGAGTTGCACGGGCTTACCGCTGGGCTGCCACAGCTATTTTTGATTCAACATTCGCACTAAATATGAAACTTGTAAGGTTCAAATTTATCGTCCATCATATCAGCAGATATTCCAGATGATTTTATATTACATTTTTTTATTACACAATAAAATTATGATTAACTAGCTTCTTCTGCATTGGTTATCATGAACACCTGTCGACTTTGACCTGAAGTTTTAATAAATATATATTTACCTACCTACGATGAAGCCAGTCGATGTTTAAAAATGGCAATAAATTTGAATAATAAGTTTGTTTTTATATTCAAAATTAACTTTATTCATACAATTTTGGAATGAGCATTACTTTGTGGAATTCCATTGTACAAAAGTTATGATAAAATTTAAATAATAATATTAAATAACTAATATATGGGATAATTACACACGTTCGTCCGTCTTTAAGGTATCTTAGTATATTCTTGTGGATTCTTGTGGTATAGATGACAGACAATTGATACATATATTTAAAATAAATACTTATATACGTATTAAAAAGAATGGAAAAATTGTTTTTAGAATTGGCTGTCAGCGGAAATCGAACCCACGACCCGCGGAGCTGAAGGCTTGATCACAATCACCTGCGCCAACGGGCCAGACAATTGAGCTAGAATACGCGTGTTTTTTTCAAATCGACTTTTTAAACTTTTTCGGTTTGCTTTATTGTCAACGTGGAAAACTGCTAATAACTGAAAATATATGAATCATTGTTCAGAATCCATAAGGTATGTCTATTTAAATTACCACACTCATTTCTTACCGAGGTGACGTAAAAGGAGACTAAGATAAGTTTACGTCAGGCAGGTGACCGTTCATAAAATACCTAGGCAAATCATGAAACAATATGGTTGATAATGTGCCGACCTCATTTAGAGTGGGATAAGGGCAGGAGAATGATGTATAACTCTTTCCGATTGTGGTATTTGATACAGTGACTGCAATATTTACAGCTGGTCAAAATTGGTCTTGGGCTGGCCTTGGCTGGTCAAAAAAAAGGGTCCTGGGCCCCTCCTAGCCATCTTTTTAAAGTCGTCTCTAAGTAGAAGGGTTCTGCTATCGCAAAATTTTAAATATTCAGTTTTATAAAGTAGTTATAGTATAGCAAAAAGGGCGTTTCTATTTTCTACGTAGTTGTTATATCAACGAATAATACTAATATCAAAAATAAATAATAATAATATTTTAAGTATACGGTATGACGTATTTCGTCACGATATATGGATATTTGCGTCACAACATTAACACGTTTGTGTTAATTCTAATTTTTTACATAAAAACGATAATATTGGAGGTGTGTCTATGTAAATAAACAATTCGTGCTGGTTCTATTACATTTATTTTTTATGCGCAGTAATATTCCCGACTTCGTCTATTTTGAAAACTTTCCGACAAAATATTAACTCCATACTAGACGTTTTTGACTAGATTTTTTTTAAAAGATTTAAACAATAATTATTTTTCCTTCTTTTATATATTTAGTTCACAAAACTGACATACAATTGAGGATATCAAAATTCAACATAATAAGTCGCTTACAATCATTGTTGTCTCCTTAATGTATACCTAGCGTACTTACAAGGGTACCATACGTTTTACATTAAACTCAATTATAATATAATAATATTATTTTATAAAAAGTGAAAGTTGTAAATTTCTAGTTTTGTTTGCACATTTTCCTATTACAAGATTGCCCTTTACACGATTGTGAAAAATGATGTGATCATTTTGCTACTAAGAATCACCTTTATCAGCAAAATTATCTTTTCCATCAATTTTGTGTCCATCAAAAAGCTTTTAAAAAATAATATTATGTAATGAGCTATCTTCACACAATTATTTTGATATTATTGTAAAATGTACAAAATATTTACCATCAATTTTAAATTTTTCAGTTGCATCTTTTGAGGGAAAAGATGCTGGGTTAAACTTATGGGTTAACTTATACATATGTGAATAATTCCGATGTAAATAATTTAATTTATATATTATCCTACATCATATAAACAAAATGTCCAATGGCTATGTCCGTTTCGTTCTCTATCTGTGGAAATGTAAACTAATAAGGTATCCAAAATACTGGTGGAGCTACCTCCACTTTTATGACCAAGGTCCTACATTTTTGGTAGCTACAATCATAATAATTATAGTGGCAGTAAATTCGAGAAACAAACTGAAGGGCATTCATTTATTTTTTTTACTGATAGTAAGTATCCGTAAAAATGTACAAGTTATATCTATCTTAAATTACCTACACGCCAGGACTATACGAATCATGCCCACGTGGAATAGTCCCAAGAATGCTGGCATCGTTTCCGCGCTGAATCGCTAAGCTGATCCTTTGTGCAGAATCCGTAATCCATAGAACATATATCTCTGTAGAAGGGAGAAAAAACTCTTGTCCCTTTTTAGTGAAGAAGCATAAATGATAAAATTATTAGTTGAAATAAAAATCCTAAATTTTTCAATTCGTTACTTATGTAATTTATAGAATTAGGCGTTCTTCTTCTTCTTCCTCTATTTCTATTTTTCTTTTATTTTTAAGACATTAATTTCTCTTAGATAAACATAGACTATGTTGTCCGGAAAGATCACACTTAACCTTGCATAATTTTAGTGGCTCAGTAAAAAAATCCTCAAATTTGTTAGATATACCTAAATATAAAAAATCAGTACACAGACAGATTGCTTTTAGCACATTATATTGCTAAGCGTCAATACGTAATATAGTAAATATTTAATATTTCATTTAACTATAATCAGCTTGTTATGTTACTATTTTTAAATTTATTTATCTAATTTAAATAATTTATAGAAGAAGCGTTACTTTGCGGACATCCATAATACAAAAGTAATAATAAAATTATTTTGCTATAATCCGCGATGAAGTAAAATAGCAAATATATATAATGCTAAATGTAGAGTGGATAATCCGTTTTCATAACTGATACATGCAGGATTCGTAAAAACACATGCACAAACCTCCACCACCGCCAGCCACCACAATACACCAGCAATACACACGTTCACTATCACAAACTTAACAATCGTTTCCCCCCGCAACCGAAGCATCATCAGGAGATAGACTCTACGACAAAATCTCAAAGCGAAAGCTTTGAGATTTGTTCGGTGTTTTATTTATTCATTTAAAGTGTATCTCAAACTAGAACATCTGTTGGTGTTATTTTATAACTAAGAATGAATGTTATTAGAAAGTTTCCAGTCTGTAATTCAATAGAAAACATAAGTCAACGAGTCGCTGTTAGAGACATTCTGGTTATCCTAAGAGAAAGTAATCGCTCTATCCGATGTATCCGATTAATCTTACAGGATTCCTACTATTTGAATTTCTTCAAAAAAAGAGTGAATAGGCACTACATTGGCAAGCGCGGTCTACCTGAGGCTTTTGTTTTTGTCGAATTGACTGTATGTTGTTAGCCCTTACGACTTTTACAGCGTCACCGAGTGGGACGGGCGAGCCCAGAAGCATCGTCGAGGTTGCGAAATGCGGAGAGTAGAGCGCAGAAGCTCTACTAGCGTCGGGGAACGTAGTCCTAAGGGTGCCTCCTGTGAAGCCGGTATGACTTTGATCAGTTACCTTATGCTGCATCAATCGCTTTTCATCAGACGAGATCGTAGCCAGCCGCTAGTCTTATCATGTAAAAAAATCATTTCCTATGCTTATACATGAAACATGTAACTTTATTTTTCGGATAGGAGTAATATACACACGTATATTTTAGCTAAATTTCTAGATTATTTGCAGATTTATAGAAAAAGCTAAGTATTATCATGTCTTTATCTCAGTTATTTAGTTATTTATTTTAAATATTCGACAATTGTGATATAGACCAGGGATCGATAACCTTTTAAGACTAAAGAGACAATAAATAAAATAAAAAAATCTAGATTTAAACAACCAATATTTGTTTAATGTAGTGTAGTATTTAAATTATATTTTGATTTCTGATTTAGAACAAACGAATTTAGGAAATAATAATTATTGGTATGAAAATTCAAACATATTTTCAATACGAACATATTACATCACAGTCTATCATTCTTAAATTAATTAAATTAAATTTTTATTATTAGTTTTTGGTTACGGAACTGGAGAGCCGCAATTTAACGTCGAAAGAGACGCGAGTAAGTAATTTTACGAATTTTTGATTATTTAATGTAATTTATTGCAGAACTACCTGCTGTGAGCGGCTTCACCCGTGTTGATATCATTATATCAAAGTTTTTCCGCGTATGTTGCGATTTCGCTGAAAATCTAGGATAATAGGTGTTGCTCCAAAACCTCCTCTATGTTCCAGTAAAGGTCCCTTCAAAATCGGTTTAGCCGTCCCGAAGAATGTACCATTCACCTAAACCTTCCTCAAGAATTGCAATTTCTAGAAGACCTCGTAAAAAAATCAGTTCAGTTCATTTTGAGAAACACGATCACATGCAGACAACTTTTGAGGAGATTTTGTTTCTATTATGTTTAGATGTAATATACTGATGGGTCCAATAAATTTATAGTAATAATAGTGAAATGTGATTCAGGTAAGGAATGTTTAAGTGCACATAAAAACCACGTATTGCGCACGCGCAAGGTTCGTGTTCATAATAAATTTAGCGTACATATGAGTATATACGAGTATATTTAACTTAAGGATTTCGTTACGTAAATACTGTTAGTCAATGTACACTAGGTGTGACAACATTGCATCTCATGTCTTACTTTAACCCTATTTTCATTGTATATAATTTACTTCATTTATTCAATCACTAGCGGCCTACCCTGCTTCGCACGGGTATAAAATATATAGCCTATGTCACTCAGTGAAAAAAATGATTAAAATCGATCCAGTAGTTTTGATTTATTCATTACTGCCCGTGGCCCGCAAGCGTTAAATTTGGATAAAAACAATTCTCTCTCCCTATACCAAGAAGATTTCCTGCTATCTTTGGAATGTCTAAATTCATATACTACATATTTACATTTTACATTTTTCCCTATATATTTTATGTTTAAAATTAATTACAGAATGTCTTTATATACAACATTCATAGCTTTGTTATCATTAGACAATACAAACATGTTTTCTTTAGAGGTTACTCTTAAAAGAGCGACATTTAGTTGCGCGTCCGATCGCTGCTAAATTCGAAGTGCTATAGGGCGAAGCGCGGCCTCCTCGCGGGATTTTAAATCTGTGATATCTTCGAAAATGTTCATTTAAATTACATGCTGTTAACGGCCATATTGATCTATATTAAATCAACAATGTATTTAACGTACTTAATTGGATAATAATTAATGTTATATTGTATAAAAATTGCTTCGAAAATAAGGCATTATTTTTCGTATAAAAGTAAATGACAAAAAATGCTATTGTGGGTTATTCATAAGAGATAGACATATACCATCCCGGACTTTTCTGTAGACTTTTTCAATGTGTACAAATACTTAGTGCATCATTTTGATCAATCTCGTAGAGTTTAGCCTGCGTTTGCAATGTAAGCGAAAAAAAAAGTAATTATTTACGACATCACATAAGAAACCTCAAAAATTACAGTATTTCTCTACTCCATATTGAATATTATTATACATTCCTCTTGAATCACTCTATCTATTAAAAAAACCGCATCAAAATCTGTTGCATAGTTTTAAAGATTTAAGCAGTCATAAGGATATAGGGACAAACAAAGAATGTGACTCTGTTTTATACTATGTAGTGATAATCCCTATAGCATGATTCAATATTCGCGCGCGATGGCTTATTATTAGCGTATTTCATATATAACTTTGGTGTTTCTATACCGATTTCAATGATTCTTTTTTTATACAATGGTTAGTACTATTCACTTTTTTATTTAGGGATGACTGAGAGTGATATAAATGTAGGAGTAGACAAATATAACCAGAAAGCTTCGAACTGCTAAGCTATCGGGAGTTACACGTGTTATTGTGAGTCAACCATAAAAGATAGACATATGCTGTCGTGGGATATTTTTTATATAATTTTACGGAGAACATTTCCGTCATACATGATTTCTGTGTAGCTTTAACCATCAAGGTTGCACACGCGACGGAAGCTTAAAAAATGGAGTAACTTCTCCCGTTTTCCCTACATTTCCCTTCACTGCTCTGCTCCTATTGATTGTAGCGTGATGAAAAGTATACTATAACCAGCCCAGGAGTATGATAAAAAATTGTACCGAGTTTCGTTAAAATCCGTCGAGTAGTTTTTGTTTCTATAACGGTTATACAGACAGACAGACAGACAGACAGACAGACAGACAGACAAAATTTTTACTGATTGCATTTTTGGCATCAGTATCGATCACTAATCACCCCTTGATAGTTATTTTGGAAATATATTCCAGTTACAGAATTGACCTCTCTACAGATTTATTATAAGTATAGATTAAAGAGGCGACTAAGGTAAGTCGACACGCCGTGTGTTATCCGGCTGACTAGAATAGACTATCCTAATTCCTTACCGAGGTGTCGTAAAAGGCGACTAAGGTAAGTGGACCCACCGTGTAACCGGTTGAGTATAATAGACCACACTCTTTCTTAAGGAGGTGTTGTAAAATACGACTTAGGTAAGTTGACGTCAGGCTGGCGGCCGGTCGTAAAATACGAAGCCAAGTTATGTGACAACATGTTTATAACATGTTTTGTCGACCCCACTTAGAGCGGGATAAGGGCAGGAGAGTGATGATGATCATAAGGTAATTTATAAAAGGCGTTACTTCGAGGAATTTCATAGTACAAAAGTTATGATATAATTATTTTGCTACAATCTGAGTTAATTAAGCAAACCTCTAATTTAAGGCGTTGAAACAAAAAACCGTTCCCGCTAGAGTTACACTTAGGTTCCGTCACGATGTTTTCCCTTACCGAAAAGCGTGTGATAAATTCACACAAAGACAAAAACATATATTCTGTACAATAAGTTTACATACGCACATTATATCATCTAATCGTCAATGATTATGCAAAATGAAAATACGATAGCCTGAATGAAGTATGATAGTACAAAAATTCGCCCACATTTCTTATCGGTTACTTCACCGTATCGTGCCGGAATGTTAATTGGCTTGGCGGTAAGGCTTTGCCGTGCTGATAACGTGACCAGAGTGGCAAGAACTAAGTCTAAGCCGATTTTATACACATCATCATCTTCCTGCCCTTATCCCACTCTAAGTGGGGTCGGCACAACATGTTATAAACACGCTGTCACATGATTTGGCAGCGTTTTATGACCGGCCGCCTGCCTGACGTCAACTTACCTCTGTCGTATTTTACGACACCTCGGTAAGAAAGAGGGTGGTCTATTCTACTAAACCGGATACCACACGGTGGGTCAACTTACTTTAGTCGCCTTTTACGACACCTCGGTAAAAAAGAGGGTGGTCTATTCTACTTAGCCGGATACCATACTCATACGGATAAGAGGTAGCATGTTGAGTAGAATAGATCACCCTCTTTCTTACCGAGGTGTCGCAAAGACGACTTAGGTAAGTTGATATCAGGCAGGCGGCTGGTCGTAAAACGTAGCCAAATCATGTGGCAACATGTTTATAACATGTTGCGCCGGCCCTACTTAGAGTGGGATAAGGGTAGGAAGAAGAATGAGTATTCGGCTAGTTTCTTTCAGGTTGAATGAATGAATGAATGAATGAATGAACACTTTTATTGAACACCACATTAAAAACAGTAAAAACTAAAAATAATAATAATACATATTAAAAAAAAAAAGTAGTGCTACAATCTGGCGGACTTATCGCTATATAGCGATTTCTTCCAGCCAACCAGGTTGATGAAAGGACAAAGTTACAGATATATAGTAGGTGGTGTGTATATACAAAGAATAAAGAAAATTAATTAAGATATACATACGAATACATACATAAACATAAATATATACATAGATACATACAATATACTAATACATATATAAATATAATTCATATAGAGTACATAATATAAAAATCGTCACGCATCACAGTAACCCAGCAAGAGACAAGAAATGCTGTTTAACCCGCTTTTTAAACAAAAATAAGCTTTCCGATTGCCTTATAGGCAATGGCAATGGCAGGTTCTTCGTGATAAAAGTAAATCGAACCAGTGGTAGCTTCTTAACTATTATTTGATTTCAAAAGTCGTAAAGTAGATTTGAATGAAGGAACATAAATAAATACAAGCACCTGGTAAGCCTTGTTCGGTATTTTTTTACAAAAAAAAAGAAAACATAATTAAGTAGTTGGGGATCGATCCTAAGTATTTACATTTCTCGAGACTGCCCGTTTCCAGAATAAGTTACGCTGACTGGACAGTTTATGACAAAAATTCAATTCAATATAAATTTTAGTATTTTTTAATGCCCAAAAACAGGGTTAAAACGTATTTATTTTTACATAAAACCTAGCCTGATCGATTTCCAAAACCCCCCTTAAACCCTCAACATGCTGAATTTCAGGAAAATCGTTGGAGCCGTATCTTTATATATATAAACAAGATTGACTCATTTAAATATTAAAGATATGCGATAAGGCTCATTATAGAATGTCGCAAGCAATCCAGACTGCATCATACATATGATAGCTCCACTTACACGTCCATTGAATGTCCTAATCACGCTATCATGCATCAGATAAATGGACATATCATGCGCTAAAACATATTCATATTGCTTTTGTTAGTAAGCCTTGCATTTAAATAATTATAAATAATAAATATATGGGACACTTACGCAAACGGTCGTCCGTCCCCAAAGTAAGTAACTTTATACTTGTGTTATGGGTGACAGACAACTGGTGAATATGTACTTATATATTTTTTAAATACATACTTAAATACAAATATACACCCAGACTCGAAGACCAACAAATTCATTTATAGAAAATATTTGCCCTCGGCGGGATTCGAACCCGCGACCCGCGGAGCTGAAGGCAGGGTCATTACCAATTGCGCAAGTCAATATTAATAAATTAAGGCATTAGTAATAAGTTTATGATGTCTGTTGACATATTATATAGAAACGAATGTATGTCGATAGGTAAGTTTTTTTAATTGTTTTATTAAGGTCAAACAAAGATCAAAGACCATAGAAACTTTTTTGGCGCTCGTTCCCGTTTTTTGTCTGCATACCAAAGGAGTTTCAAACAACGAATGAAGTATATAGTCAAGTTAATAAATACTTTTAGCAAATACATATGTTTGTTGTTTGTTTGTTTAACCTTAACCTTCACTTTTTTAAACTGTGAATTTCGAATTAATTTATATTTAACTAGTTGTTGTACTTCGTTCGGTTTACTTATAATGACTGAACTCGCAAATATGTACACACAGATTTTTTTTAATGTTCACTAGTTGATATCCTAGATGTTAAGGACAACTACTCCAAAACTTAATACTAGTAAAACGCCTGGTTTCGATTTTGTATGATAAATAGGGACTGATCGAAAACTTTGCTTATTATCTAAAAATTTAAACTATCGTGAATAGTATTCGTAGTTTTAATTTTTAGAAACCGGCTCTATTCACGTCTTATTCTATTATGTTAGATTTTAAGAGAGCGATTGCACAAAAAATTAAGCGATTTTAGATCACACGTGGTATCCTGCTGAATAGAAAAGACCCACTTCATTTCTTACCGAAGAATTGTAAAAGGCGACTTAGGTAAATTGACCCGCTGTGTGGTATATGGCTGAGTAGAATAGACCGCCCTCTTTTCTTATCGAGGTGTCGCTAAAGGCGACTGATTTAAGTTGACGTCAGGAAGGTGGCCGATCGTAAAATAACTAACCAAATCATGCGACAACATATTTACAACTTTTTTGCCGACCCCACTTAGAGTGGGATAAGGGTAGACGAATGGAAACTAAAATTAATAAACTAATTAAGGAGGCTTGAACGCGAGTGAAGAGAGACTAACTTTAGACTTGTTCATTGTCTGGACCAGACAATGAACAAGTCGATGAAGAATTCTATGAGCAGTTCTAGTTACATTAGGGTTCCTTAAGAGTAGGCACGATCTACTGCCGATTCTACCTGCGCCCGAAAACTTTTATAAGGGTATAATATCTGGGTGACCGGGCCTTGCTCAGTAATTTTTTACAAAATAAAAAAAGAAACAAAAAAAATAATAATAATAGAGTAGGTCGGGCTCGATCTTGTATAAACAGTTTGTCCAATTGGACATGTCTCGCAGTGCAATCGACATCAAAATATGCTGAATAAATTTCGGAATGAAGTGAAATTAGTATCTATAAGAAATAATCTAATAAGACCTCTTAAACGCGATAAATAAACAAGAAAATTAAATTAGTTAAATAGTTAATAAATAAGTACCTGATTGCCGTACGGTGCCGAGCATTGCTCGATAATTTTTTACAAAATAAAAAAAGCTTTTACAAAAGAAAAAATAATTATATAGTTGGGGGTCGAGCCTAGATATTTTCATTTCTCGCGACCACCCGTTCTTCGAATAAGCTACGTTGACTTGACAGTTAATGGCAAAAATCCAATTTAATATAAATTTTAGAATTTTTAATGCCAAAAAACAGGGATAAAATGTTTTTTTAGCTAACTAGATCGATTTTTCTCCCCCAAAACCCTCTATATGCTGAATTTCAGGAAAATAGTTGAAGCCGTTTCCGAGATTCCAGAGATTCATACAAGATTAACCCATTTAAATATTAAAGATTATATTAGTGTGTGGATAAAGTGAAGTATGATGATATGGTAATTCCTTTTTTTTTTGTGAGCCAGCTTATTATAAATAATAAATAAATAAATAAATATATGGGACACTTACACACACGGTCATCCGTCCCCAAAGTAAGTAACTTAATACTTGTGTTATGGTAGACAGACAACTGGTGAATATATACTTATATATTTTTAAATACATACTTAAATACAAATATACACCCAGGCTCAAAGACCGACAAATTCATTTTTTTTTTTTAAAGAAAATGTTGGTCCTCGGCGGGAATCGAACCCGCGACCCGTGGAGCCGAAGGCAGGGTCACTACCCACTGCTCCAACGAGCCAGTCCATATTATAAATCAAATATAGCTGCCTCGTTAGTGATTATGTGACTCAATATTATTTGTATACATTAATTTTTTGCTTCGTACTATTTATATCGACAAAACATTCACTGGTTACTTGCATCACGCCATCGCTGCGTGTAAGATATGTACGGAATTAGGGCAAATACTGATGCCGGACCTGAGTATTTTTTCGCGAACACATTTTTATTATAACCTATAAAACTGTAGTTCAATGGAAAAGTTATTTTGGTTGTGTTTTACGGCTATAAGTGAATCTCTAGCTATTAATAAGAAAAACGAAAACTGTTTCTATAAATACTCGTAAATAACTTGTGTCCGATTCAGACGTCAATTCATGTCAATATTATTTTATTAAATGCAATAGTTTGTCTACTTTCTGATTGTCTTTCTATTTGTCTGTCTGTCTATCACAACTAATCACTGGAGAAATATTGATAAAATTTGGCACAATAATTAATTAGATTAATTTCTAATTAAAAATCTTCTTGTAATTATACACTTGCCTATTTTAGATTGGTAGAGCTATAAAGATACCGGAAATCAAATATTCTTCAATTTGTAAAATGAATAATATTTCATAGTTGTTATTTCTGATAAGCCTGACCCTGATGTAAGTTTAAAGATAGCAGAGCTATATCGTATGATTTCCTGATCGTTATATTATTACTTGACCTCTGACCGGCATAGATTGCCTTTTTAGGGATTTCTGGCTCAGAAAATTCAGAATAAGTCTAGAATTAAAGTGGATAACATATCGCTTACAGTTAGTCCCTTTTCTATCTGTCAATAAGCTTATAATTAGCAATATATAAGCTTTTGGAAAACAAAGAAAAAGTTGTTATTTATAGGGTAGGTGCCTTTTTTTTACAGTCGCGGTAAATAACTTGCATTCACGAATTTTGCTTTTATGTTGTTAGGATTTTGAATCTAAATTTACATCATATGTACATCTATCTATATAAATAAAAATAATTCACCGAAATGTTTGTACGTGCATAACTTTTAAAACGTGTGCATCAAATTGGATATCTTTTTCTTTTATATGTTCGTTATTTCAGGAAAAGTTTTGTACGAAAAAAATAATTTCACGGAACATTAAAAATAATTTAAAAAACTTATTTTTGCTCTAGTCTTAATGCCGCGGGACGTAGCTAGATTTAATAAACTGTAATGTAGGAAGTAAGAATAATTTTCACAATGTAACTAATCTGCTTTTGTTTTTTGACCTTTTGATTGTTGATAATTGCTTAACGAGTTGTATGATACAATTACCATTGTGAATATTTTATGTATATTAATAAAATCTCTGAACCAACGTAACGACCTGCAATCGCCATTAGGAATCAGTGTGAACGTTCATACTACGTGACCGCACTCAAGGTCATGGGATAAAACAGTACCATCGTAATTAATACGATTATAATCTATGGTGGGTGCATGTTGACAATATGGCCGCTACGCCGCCATATTGTAAGAGCGGGCGACGATATGCTTTGTGCGCGGTTTCCGGAAAAGCGCGCAATGTGGGGTCACTGAATTGATGACTGTATGTCTGCGTTTTACTTTGATTGGTATTATGCTGTACCTATAATTAAAAGTTTAAGAACTATATATTCCATTGGTGACTGAAACTCTTGAAGTTCTTAGTATATTAAGTTATTTGTATACTTCCATCTATAGATTATGACGAATGTTACAAGTTTTTACAATTCTACATCAATGGTTAAACATGGTTGGAGTTTTTATGGATGTCATTTATAAATTATGACATTTTTTATAGTATTTATTGCTTATTTTACTGCCTTTTGTTCTAACGTTCTATTATACACTTAAACAATTATATGTGCGTAAGTTTATTTAATAAAAAGACCATAATTACTAGGTACGTAGCATTCGTCATTACAAGAAGTAAAAGTCTATTGTTTATGTTCTTTTATTATAATATAAATGTATTTCCTCGAAAAACCTATTATTTACAGTTTTAGTAGTTTTAGAACCGTTATTTCATTAATATAGTAGTCAGTGCATTTGCTGTTAAATTCAATTTTTTTTTTACTGTACATATGCTTTCCTTATGAATAGCAACTTCCGTTTGTAAGCTTTAAGTGCCACTGAAAATGTAATAAAATACTTTTGTTTACAGGTAAATGAGAGAACTGGTTACCTTACCTTAGTCATCTTTTACGACACCTCGGTATTAAATCAGGGTGATATTTTATTGGTAATTATTATTCTACACAGGGTGATTATTATTCTACACAGCCGGATACCACACGACGGGTCATCTTACCTTAATCGCCTTTTATGACATCTCCTTAAGAAATGAGTGTGATCTATCATACTCAGCCGGATACCACACGGCGGGTCAACTTACCTCAATCGCCTTTTATGGCATCTCCTTAAAAAATGAGTGTGGTCTACCAAACTCAGCCGGATACCATACCTAAGTAAGTATTAAGTAAGAAATGAGGGTGGTCTATTCTACTCAGCCAGATAAGTATTACATTAATATATAGAATGTTCGTGAGCGACTAGCACCCATCAACGATGATTTTGGCTCGGTCATCGGTGTCAGCATATCTATGGAAAATTAGCGATGCATGTCCTCGGTGTTATTCGCTCATACTCTCCCATTGTCAGTCCCCCCCTTGATGTAATTTAACTGAATTATGGTGTAGAAATATCCACAATTTAGTTTGGACCGGCCTGCGATGCGCCCGTGAGGCACACCTAAGTGACCGACAGATAGACAGTTATTCCGTTAAGTGTGATTGTTTGAAAGTGCTACGACAAGCTACGGAACGTAGGCGAGTTTACTGAAAAGCTTTAGTAAGTTTCAGTTATAGATTTAGATGTAAGTTTAAAAAAAGGTCCAAAGGTTAATTACTTTACTTTACCTAATATTATTATATACTTAGGCCTTAGATAGTTAACCGACAAATAAACTAAGTAGCAGATAAATGTCTCTAAAAATAGACTAAAAAGTGAACAATTAAAAAAAATCGCGGCCATTTTAAAATAAGTATTTGCTATCCAGAAGATAAACAAAATAACAGCCACATGATCTACCTGTTAACTAATTAGGTACTTTAAGTGCTGAATAAACCTATCGGAAACCTGAGAAACGCCAACTTCCGAGATATGTGTCAGATATGTTCCGAATAAGCTAACTGACAGTTTATTGGTAACTTGTGAAATAGGCTCTTAAATACTAAAATTATTCAAAAGTTATAACCATAACTTTGTACTATGAGTATGGAATTCCATAAAGCAATGCGTACTTCAATAAATTATGTACAATTATTGTTTTCTTTAAGAGGAAGAAAGCTTTGAAATTATATAATAATTGATTATAGTAAAATTGGATTTTACTTAAGTCCTTATTAGATTAAACTAATTTGCCTAATTGTTGATTTAAATTTACCTTCTACTCTAAAATTGAAGCCTATGACGGACTTCTTAACTAAATAGTTCTAATGAATGTGGTTTAACATACATTCTTTCGAATCATCTAAAACATATTATAAAATTAAATAATCAAATTAAGTTGATGGTCCTTGTTTATAGTGTATAATAATTGAGTAATGCAATATTGATATGAAAGTAATAATCAAATAATTTTGCTATAATCCGTGATAAAAGCAATTATATTACTTTTGTTTTTTGGATCTCCGCATAGTAACGCGTAATTCTATAAAGCAATGTTGTTATAAAAAAGATTACAAATAACAGGGTGATAAGCATTACGGATATTAGTTAGAAATTTTGAGGCTTATCTTTGTAATTAGTTTATGTTACATAAGATATAATCTAAACTTTTTATTATCGTTTGCGATAAAATTTCTATGTAAAGTGGAATATGACTTACGAATTTTCAACAAAATAGCATCATAACAATGCCTTTAAATATTTTTTTATTTATTTCTTTATTACGCCAACATCTTACATACAAGTTAACATACATACAATATCCAGAATGGACAAAATTAATTTTCTTCCTTCGAAGAACGGAGACGTAAGGAAATACGACTCTACAAAATATGAAGTGATAGTATAGCAGCACCAAACAGTGCTTATTACTTCAGTACCGCATTTATATCTCAGTACCTAGGTGACCGATCCTTGCTCTGTAATTTTATTAATATATAAAATTACCGGGATAGTAACGGGCCAGCTGTGGTAGCCCAGCGGTAACACCGTGCGCCTCTTTCGAGGAGGTCTAGGGTTCAAACCCCGGGCAGGCACCAATGAGTTTTCTAGTAAAACTTATGTGTCTAATTGATAATTGCAATTTATCACACGCTTTTCGGTGAAGGAAAACATCGTGAGGAAACCTGCATATCTCTAGAGAATTCTGGGGATATGTGTAACCTACCAATCCGCATTGGAGCAGCGTGGTATAGGTCTTTGCTCCAATCCTTCTTTCCAAAAAAAAAAACGGAGAGAAGAGGCCTATGCCCAGCAGTGGGATAGTAACAGGCCGTTACATTATACATTACAGTAACGGGCCGCTACTTTTTTACTTTTTTATTTTATTCACGTAAATTGTATTGATTTATTTATTGTAAAGTGTGCCCTGTTACAATAAACAGAAAATAAATGAGAGTGTATGTCTGTCTTTCGTATGTGTGATTAGACAAAGAAAAGTACACGATTTTTATCTTCCCTCTCATTGTTTATAGGGACATTCTTACATACAGGCCTGCTTATTCCGTTACTCTAGTATAATAACTTTATGGATAGTACTTGTACAACGAACTAGCAATCGGCAGCGGTTCTGCCCGCGTGGAAAGATTAAAACCATAATATAGTATTTTGATAACCATAACAATGGTTAAAGTGGGTTAACTTGAAAAGCTAGACTATGTTGTCTCGGACTTTTATTTAGAACGTTTAGAGGGGAACAATTATATAATACATAATTTTTGAATAACTTTCACCGTTTACTTAGCGCAAGCAAAGTAAGCTTTTTTCTGTTTCCGTAATATTTTTTATTACTGCTCCTCTCCTATTCATCTTATCGTGATGTTTTTTTTATATTAAAAAATATTTATGTATTATGTTATATAGCCTTCCTCGATAAATTGACTATCTAATTCAAATAATTTTTCAAATCGGTCCAGTAGTTCCTAAGATTAGCGGGTTCAAACAATCAAACAAACAAACTCTTCAGCTATGTGTATTAGTATAGATAACGATATACTAAAATTATAAAGTTTTTTAGCATTTTATTTTTATGTAAATCTTTGTAAATGTTACAAAAACATGTTCTACTTACTGCATGAATTTTTTGTTGGATTATAATTTTATTTGTATATTTTATTTACGTAAATTGACACTGATTTAGTCTTTGTTGACAAATAAAAAAAAAATGAAAGACGCCCATAAATTCTAATACAAATAATTTGAATGCTTTAAACTAAAAATACAAGCTGTATTGTATTTTGAATTCTTTTTTGTAAGAAGTAGATTTCTGTTTAAATTTATTGTTATGAAGCAGGTAAGTTCGCAGGTAGTTCTCGGATTAGAATTTAGAACAGGTCTTGTTTATCCTTTTTTAAGTAGTGACAACACTATAAAATTACTAAAGGATCAAATACTTTACGAGTACCTTGGTAATTCTAATTTCACGGTATAACTGTTAACTTATTTGACAAGTTAAAGAAAACTTGGGGAAAATATTAATAATAAAAGTACAAGGATAAATTTGGCAACCTATTTCCAAAATCCACGTTTTTTACAATATCTTTATGATCTTCTGTATAATAAAACGATTCAAGCATATTTTTAATAGTTAATTAGAAGTTATATATGTGTAATAATATATGGGAACTTATAAATATATGGGACACTTCCACACACGGTCGTCCCCAAAGTAAGTAACTTAATACTTGCGTTATGGGTGACGGAAAAGTGGTAAATATAATAAATATAAACACATGTATATAATTTAAAATACATAAATACACCCAAACTCGAAGAACTAACCAATTGTTTTTTGAAATTTGTTGGTCTTCGGCGGGAATCAAACCCGCGGCTCACGGAGCTGAAGCTAGCGTAACTACCATCTAAATTAACTATAAATAAACAATTAAATATAAATAAACGATGTTTAAGCTGTGATAGCCCAGCGAAGCTGTAATAGCCCGTTGAAGCTGTGATAGCCTAGCGGTAAGACCGTGCGATTTCTTCGAGGAGCTCACGAGCTCACACCCCGGGCAGGCGACAATGGGTTTTACATTTAAAAACTTATGTGTCTAATTGATAATTGCAATTTATCACAAGCTTTTCGGTGAAGGAAATTATCGTGAGGAAACCTGCATATCTCTAGAGAATTCTGGAGATATGTGTAACCTACCAATCCGTATTGGAGCAGCGAGGTAGGTCTTAGCTCCAAACCTTCTGTCCACAAACGGAGAGAGGAGGTCTACGCCCAACAGTGGGATGGTAACAGACCGACACTTTTTTTAAAAATAATGTTGTTAAATAAACAAAATAAAGTTTAATATTGTAATATTTTCTACTTTACTACAGATTTTCTTTCAATTCTGACATCTTAACTTCATAGTTCAGACAGAATTTGTGCGTTGCATTCGAACAGACTATTCAACTGAACTCTATAAAGTATAACCAATATCATGACGTTTAGGGAGGAGTACGATACTATATAAGTTTTATTGTTCAAATTATTGCAAAACGGAGAAATCATAGTACTTTCCCACGAGCCCGTCCTAGCCAAACCCATCTGTAAATAGGCGCAGTTGTCACACTATCTCGTTGTGCGTGATTGGTCATGAAAGAGTCCCGTTAAGTAGCCAACAGATGAATGAACTTCCGTGTCCGATACGAGGATATGTCAATAGGTTTGATACTTTCTCTGCATTCAAATAAATATGTTCAAATAAATGTTTATATACGAGTATAGGTAATATTTTAGCCCACCCAATTGTGTTGTATTAAAAATACGCGGTATGCAACTATTTTTATATAAAGTGATATCTATACTATACTGCGTCCATCATATTATCAGTCTTTTGACAGCTCACGCTCATTAAGTTTTGTATTGCTTACGTACAAATATCATACAAATAATATTTGTACTTTATGGATGGGTACCGCCCACTTAGTGATGTCACACATAATGGGTTACTACGATTATGCCACAGATTAAAAATAATCGGTAGAAATCGATGTTACGAGTATTAAAAGACATTTAATAACATTATATAAAGTTTTACTTTCTTCTTAGTTAATACATGAATACAAATAAAACAATCAGGATATTTTAATTTATTTTATTAGCACGAGTCGTCGGAATGATAATCAACACTAGACTCCTCCGATGAGGAGTCTTCAGTAGCAGTTATTATTAGCTTTTGTGTAGATAATATATTATCAAACGCAATATCACGTTCCCAATCAGAGAATATTACTCTTTTAGTTCTTTCCACCACACTTGCCCAGTTCTCGGCCGTTACGTGGGTGCAAGCATTTTTTAGCAATTGCAACATTTTATTCGCTGTGAATGGGGGGCTTGTATTGCATCTCGCAGCATGCCCTTTTACTTGTGCCCATATAAGTTCTATTGCGTTGTACTGGCAGTGGTATGGAGGAATCCGAAGAACAGTATGGCCATATTCTGCTGCCATTTCATTGATTACATAGCGTTTTGCTCTCTTTTTGGTTTTTAATATTTTTATTAATTCAACTTTTAACATTGAGTCGTCCACATTTTCTCCATTGTCCCGAAGCCAATTAATTATTTCATGCTTTTTATTAGCCTGTGTTGGCATTTTGTCAATTTGACGGGAGTGGTAGGGCGCATTATCAATAAAAATTATTGATGGTTCTTCCAATGAAATGAGCATTTTTTTGAACCACTCTTCATACACATTTGCATTCATCTCTTCGTGGTAGTCATTTGATTTCTTCGATTTAAATGCCAACAGTGCGTCTTGTACAAATCCTTTTGCTGTACCTGCATGGCAAATGATTAGGCGCTCACCTTTTCCCATTGGTACTGAGGAAGTGGAATCAGCAGTATCATCAGTCCAGAAACGAGATAGTGTGTGGTTAGCGTTGAGCCATGTTTCATCCGTGAAAACAATATTTGCCCAATCTTGTATTTTCTTTGCCTCTCTTAAAAAATCACAACGTGCTATAGCTATATCTGTGCGTTCCATTAATAATTTTCTTTTATTTAACTTTTTATATGAAAAGCCAATTGTGTTCAAAACTTTGACCAAAGAAGATTTTTCACCATGAAATAGACCACTTCTTTTCAAAGAAACAATAAGTTTTCTCAAAGTTGGAATTTCTTTTCTCAAGTAGTAATCTAGTTTACGTAGGTTATCATTAATCGAATTACTTAGGTACGTAATTCGATTAATGATAGTAGGTACTATAATCGGAATGGTATCGCATACGAGAATCTTTAGGACATCACTATCGTCAATCTGTCAAAAGATGGTTAATATAGTGGACAGTGTATAATATATAAAGATGAAAAGTTTTTTTTTGTTTGAACGCGCTAATCTCAGGAACTACTGACCGATTTAATTTAAATAGGACCGATTAAAAAATTTCAGTCTAAGATAAAGTTTTCCTTGCGAGGAAAATTTAAAGCTTTCCTTGAGTACGCAAAGTAAACGGTGAAAGTTATTAAAAAATCATGTATTACAAAATTTTTCCTCTCTAATAGTTCTTAATAAAAGTCCGCGACAGCATATGTCTAGCTTTTAAGGTTAACCCACTGTAACCATTTCTATGGTTCTATCAAAATACTATATTACGGTTTTAATCTATCCACGCGGGTGGAGCCGCTGGCGATTGCTAGTATTGATAGATGACTTCAACATGCTGCGCAAATTGTCTTTATTTTAAAATTTTAATTAAAAAAAATTAAAACTAGATTAAAATAAAATGGTAATCAACCTAAAAAACATAACTGATAATCTTATTTTTATAAGTAATTATAAATTTAATTTTGATACTAAGATGACAAAACAAGAATTATGATTAAAATAAAATAAAAGACAAAAAGGAAGTAATATAATTAAATCTAAGTGTTCCAAAATTTGGACGCTGAATCACATATTATATTTACTGACAGATTCCTAATTATAATAGTATGCTCTAAATGCACCAATAGATTTTTTTCGAAGCACCTGCCATCTGGCTTCTACAATTACGGATAAAGGCGAAAATTTCCTTACCGTATTATAGATCGGTACATAAGCTTCAATTGTAGCAAATTTCATCAATATCTATTTAGCGTGTTCGTCATACAAACGATCAAATAAAAAGGCAGACTTACACATTTATAAGTATGACTAAGTGAATTAAACAAACCAAAACATTCAGTAAAAGGTTGTGTTATCGTATTTGATAATAAGGTCAACCAAATTGAACATGCTATCTTGTGTGGTACATAATGCAGGAGAAATCAGGACAAGTCAATAGCCTAATTGTATAAGGTGATTACAACATATCTAATACAAACCGGCTTAGGAAAGGTAGGTCATCAATAACCTTATCATAGATAGAGAGAGAAAGAGTGACACTATGTGAGAATTAAAAAATACATTTAGAGGCAAAATGCTACGTTTTGATACAAAATGTTTTGTTTTTTCTGTATGATTATTTCAAAATAAAGGATTGGACTCGTAAAATAAAAAATCGTAACAAACAAACAACTAATAATGGATGAATGACATTTTAATTAGTAAGACTGATAATTTATAGAATTAGGCGTTCTTTGCGGAGATCCATAATACAAAAGTAATAATAAAATTATTTTGCTATAATCCGCGATGAAGTAAAATAGAAAATATATATAATGTTTTGCGATTTTGGTCGTGGAGTCTATCTCCTGATGATGCTTCGGTTGCGGGGCGAAACGATTGTTGAGTTTGTGATAGTGAACGTATATAGTGCTTGTGTATTGTGGTGGCGGTGGTGGAGGTTTGTGCATGTGTTTTTTACGAATCCTGCATGTATAACCGATTATCCACTCTACATTTAACATTATATATATATTTTTTTATTTTACTTCATCTAGGATTATAGCAAAATAATTTTATTATTACTTTTGTAGAAAGTCGGATGTTTCCTTAAAGACCTGGTATAGTAAAAAATAAATAAATATTAAATAATAACTATTAGGCCCAGGACAATAATATATAGCTCTTCGTATGCGTAATAACCTCTGCTTATGGACACCTGCACGAGTATATGAATACATGCCTTAGCCTTTAAAGCCGATAAAATATTTCACGATACAGATAATTGCACAAAATTCAGTATACGTTATTAACCACAATTGCTTCGACGAGGACATCGGTCGTTCACAAAACACAGGAAACTGGCATCCGCTTTCCATCGCTACAATTTTTGGAAACGCCAAAATTTATATTCTCGCAGTTGTACGCTTTTGTCATGTAGATTTCTGATTTATATGGTGTTCATTGTTATTTTAAAAACCTAGGTGATTCATCTTAAAATTATTATTAAATTTATATATTTCTGTTTTTAATTTCGGCCCACAAACATTTTGTTAACTTCCGCAACCAGTTAAATGAAACTACGTGGGTTATTATTAAACCTGTTTAATAACGTAGTTTGTTAATTAATTAATTAACTAGTTTATAAATTTCTGTACAACTGAAACATACAATTAGTAAAAAAAATTTAAAGGTCTATGAATAAAAGGTCATTTCTTAATATATTTCAATAAAAGTTTTGTTTCGGGTTAAATCAAATTAAACCATTAACTTTATAAATAACGTTACTAATGAACCAATAGTTTGTGTACATAGAGTTCAAAATATAATCATCTGTCATAATATCATGAAATAGAGAATTCTTGGAATCCACCCTATCTACACTTTACTCTATCTACACTTTAACTAGGACAAGCACAGTTTCTAATTTATAAACATTATTCTCCTGTTGTTATCCTACTATAAGTGAAGTCGTCACAACATGTTTTATTTTCCATTCGTCCTGTCATTCGTCAACTCTGTCGCTACTCCTTTTACATCCATGTCTTACTTCACACAATTCAACCATGTCTTTTTAGGTCTCTCGTCACATATCTACTTTATATTTAACACTCATTCGTAACATGATTTTCATTCCTATTACATCACCATACCAACTTAATCTTTCACTTCTCGTCTTTTCTATAATTTGATCAACTTTGAGACTTATATACTTTTTCGTATTTTATCCAATCTTGTTACACCACACATCCACCTTTACATTCTCATCTGAATATGAGTATGGAATGTAGATAGATAGACATATTGCACACCAAAATAATACATGAAGATAGTCAAGTAATGTATAGGCACAACAGGCAACCTTATTGCTAAAAGCGATCTCTTCCAGACAACCATAGGGCAGAGAATTAAATAAAATATTTACTATACTATAAAATAATAATTCAACAAACAAATAAATAAGTAAAGTCTATATGACGAAAAAGATAATACATAGTAGTCCGTTACTCCTTTTCACGATTTCAAATATAACGGTAACGACCACCGATGTCCAGGCAGTCTGTACAGCCTAACAGTACTTTAATTACATGCTATCCATTGCACATATACTGTTCGGGTTAAAAACCATAATAACAGATCCTTTGTTGTACGCACGATGTGTCAATAATAAATGGCAAAATTGACGGTCATTACTTGATATTATTCTGATAAAGTTAATGGTCACTGAATTTCAAATTAATGATGCGAATTTGGTTGTTTGTACTATTATTAATTTTATTGCAATCTAGAAAGTTGTTGGTACACATGCACAGCCAATCTTCAAGCTAGAAAAAAATGAGAAAAAAGTGAAAAGAATAATTAGGTAAGCTAACACTTATATTTAAACAATGTAAGCCATAACTCATCCTCCTGCACCTATCCAATTCTAAGTGGGGTCGGCACAACATGTAATAAATATGTTGTCACATGATTTGAATACGTATATACGACCGGCCGCCTGCCTGATTTCAATTCACCTTAGTCGTATTTACGTCACCTCGGTAAGAAAGAGGATGGTCTATTCTACTTAATCGGTTAGCACACGGTAGGTTAAAGGTACCTAAGTCGCCGTTTACGACATCTTGATAAGAAAGAAGGATAGTCTATTCTATTCAGCCGAATACAACACGGCGGAATGTACGCTATAACTATAGGTGTAGAAACAAATGTAACTATGAGCGATGTGAGATCTGACATAAATAAAGTTTTGTATAGAGAAGTGCAGCTAAAATAAATACATACTCGTATGTAAAATACATATGTGTCACAAATCTTTTAAAATAAGACTTTTTTAAGAAAATAAGAATTTTATTATTACTTTTGTATTATGGATCTCCGCAAAGTAACGCCTAATTCTATAAATTATTTATAAGACTTTTTATTATTATTTTTTTATTTTAAGATCAATTCCTACTAATATTATAAATGGGAAAGTTTGTGAGTGGATGTATGTTTGTCACTCTTTCACGGTAAATCCGCTGAACCAACATCGATGAAATTTGGCACAATTATTTCTTATACACCGGAATAACATATAGGTTATAGAAATCCTGTTAATTCTACAGAAATAGGATAGCATTGAAAAGCCCCATCTATTATCAACCTATCACATGACAAAAGTCCACGCGAACGAAGTTGCAGGTAAGAGTTATGTATAAATTCACGATGTTAAAGGACATAATGATATAAATACATAGATCAAAATAGCTTTGTTCAAAGTGTCCTTTACCGGTTAAATGCTTTTTGAGATCAAACAAACAATCTAAAATGACCTACCTCTGTAATTTTCTAAGCCTATATTGTCTAGGTATCGGTATTTAATGTTGGGTGGTATTTATTCAACCTTGTTCTCGATTGTCTCATCACATTCATCTGGTGCAACGAACCGATGAATGTATATCGTGTTTTAAGTGCCTATACTTGTATATGTTTATTGACAATTTTTGTACGATCTACTCTTATTTTTAGCTATACATCATCATCTTCCTGCCCTTATCCCATTTTAAGTGGGGTCGGTACAACATGTTATAAACATGCTGTCACATGATTTGGCTGCGTTTTTATGACCAGCCGCCTGCTTGACGTTAACTTACCTCTGTCGTATTTAACGACACCTCGGTAAAAAAGAGGGTGGTCTATTCTACTAAACTGGATACCACACGGTGGGCCAACTTATCTTAGCCGCCTTTTACGACACCTCGGTAAGAAATGAGGTTGGTCTATTCTACTCAGCCGTATACCACACGGCGGGTCGACTTACCTTAGTCGCCTTCTACGACACCTCGGTAAGAAATGAGGGAGTATTTTTTAGCTATACATTACTAGATTTAACCGCGACTTCGTTCGTGTGATAGGTTGATAATAGATGACGCTTTTTAATATTTATATATTATTTTTATAGCCGAGAACAAACGTTAAATATTTTTTTAGCGAATTGTACATATTTTTCTCCTTTTAATTCATTTAAATCATATTCTGATTGCAAATATTTGATACGTTTTCTTTTATAATTAAAAATATTTGCTTTTAACAATTTATTGCACAATCCATTGTTAAATATCATAGATAAAAACTAAGCTTTGTGGAAATATAAACATTATTGTTTTGAAATGTCGACTGTATTTATAGATTTTATCTTGTTCAGTCTCTTCGAGTAAACAACTTTGATATATTTTAGTTTAAGAACAAAGAAAAAGTATTAGTTTTTAGAATGCAAAATTTTGATGCAGTATAAACTAAACTTTGGTACGACGTCGAGTGGCGGTGGCAGCGGACTGTCTCAGGCCCGTCGGTTCGGGGGTGAATTATTGTCCACCCCCTTCACCCCGAGAGGGTGTATCCTTTAAGACGCGCGGGAAGTCGAGTGCGTCGGCGACCGTAAGCACGCGGGCCAGAACGATTCGTTACAAAACTGGATTGTGTATCTTCAAGGATTCCTACTACACTGTATTCTTTTAATAAAAATTAAAGTTTTATGGACGTTCTTTGTCCTTGAAGGTTAATGCTGATACATCACGCTTGGAAATCATAGGGTTGACTGCGTAATATCCATAGAGAAGTAAAGTACCTGCCAGTTACATTCCCACAGTTCGGCATAGGCTTTCTTTCCTTTTTGGAGAGCAGGGTTAAAGGTAAGATCCACCACGCTGTTCCAATGCAGATTGGTTTCACATATCTTCAGAATTATCTAGAAATATTTAAGTTCGTCGCAATGTTTGCCTTCACCGGAAAGCCTGTGATAAATTTCAATTATCAATTACACACATGTTTTAACACAAAAACTCATTGGTTTGAACCCGTGACCCTCTCGAAACAAACGCAAAGTTTTACTGCTTAGCTATCACAGCTGCTATAACAATGTCCATAGAGTGAAATAATTATTTAGTAGCATATAGGTTTACTTGTATCCTTACTAATATTATAAATGGGAAAGTCTGTCTGTCTGTCTGTCTGTCTGTCGGTTCCGTTTTCACGGCCAATCCGCTGAACCAATATCGATGAAATTTGGCATAAATATTCCTTATATACCGGGGTAACATATAGGCTATATAAATCCTGTTAATTCAACAGGAATTAAATTCAGGAAGAATTAAATACGATGACATTTAAAACGCCATCTATAATAAACCTATAGAACTAATTTTTATTTACGATGTGTCAAAATCAAGTCAAATCTGTATTTACGAAGTATTTAGATTCCAAGTTTTTCGGCTTACGTCAAAAGAGTAATCTTTAAAGAGTATTTATATTTTATTTTATTCGTTTACTGGACAAATTTAACTGAGAAAATTTAACATTGTAATAACAATGGATTATTAATATAAGTAATACGGGTTATTTAGTAAAATAAATAAACTAATAATATTATAAATGCGAAAGTCTGTTTGTAACGTTTTCATGGTCAATTCGCTGAACCAATATAGATGAAATTTGGCAAAATTAATGTTTATATACCGGGGTAACGTATAAAAATCTTAAAAAAAGTTATTATTATTATTTTTTTAAATATTTCGGTTTTTGTTTATTTCATAAACCGGAGAAAAATATTTAATAAAAAAGAGACCGCCAGAATGATGTATGTAACATCTTTTGGCCCAGACCAGAGTAATAATTTTAGTGTTGTTAAATAGAAAAATATTTGTTATCTTAGTATCAATTATTTTTTTTTTTAATATTTATTTATTATAGTTTGAGGTTATGTACATGTACAATTACTAGCTAAATACCATAATAACACGTTAAAAAGATAGGATTTGTGGTGAAAATATAACAATAAGCTATAATCATTTAAGTTCAAGTAAAATTTAATCATATATAATTGTTGTTGTCAAAAAAACAGACGTTTCAAGAAAACGCATTCTTAAACGGTCTTTAGTTAGTAGTCTATGGCAAGTACGAAATAAATGACTATTAATTGTCATGTATTGGGAAGTTTTATTTAATTTAATCCCATAGAAATTAAGCCATACGGCTAATGAAAAAATATTTTATTTCTAAACACTAATATTTGAAAAGTCATTACAGTTAATAAAGTCAAGTTTAATATATTTTCCGATATCTATTTTAAAATATTATGTTAGCAAAAACATAATTTAAATTTAATTTTTCGTATTTATACTAAAAACGTTGGAATCCAGCGCCGTACGTATAGGTAATTAAAAAAAAAACAATTTGACAGTTGATTCGTTACGTTTAAATGTTATTATTAAATAAGTTTTCTAACACGTTTCCAAAGCTTATAATATTTATAGAGATATTTAATTCCAGAAAACATTATGAATGTTTCATGTATATAAAATTTTTGTACTCCTTTTACTGCGCTATTTTAATATATATTTCATGTAAGTACGGGTTATTTACTAAAATTATCATATTAAGCTCTTGATCAAAAGATAAATCCTTTTGATTCTTCCCGGATCGATTTGATTTTTGTGATTGAGATATTTGAAGGTTTGGATGGTGACAGAAGCTACTCCTAATTTCAAGACTACAGTCCACGCGAACGAAGTTGCGCGGGTAAAGCTAGTATCATATAAAAACGTGAAGTTGGAGATTGAAGAAATCCACTGAGACGGGGTTTCCACCCATAATCAGTAATTTCTTTGTTTGCCTATATATACTTATACAAAATATAATGAATATGCAGTTGTTGCTGTCAAACATTGCTTCTTTAACTTCTTCACCAGCTGAATCATCATCATCATCAAAGAAATCATTTGAGAACAGCTGAGCATATCTTGAGCTGAGTCTTTGTATTGTTTAGTTAGAAGCCGAATGTTAGCAGTGTTTAGTTATATTAAAGTGTACTTCAGCAAACTTTTTTGTCGACTGAATAGTAAATGATAATCAATTCCTGTTTCGCTTAGGACCATATGCAAGGTCGGTGACGTAAGATACGAAGACAGCAAGAAAATGAAGCCCCGGGGGGCGAGCGTCATGCACGCCTTTACTGCCCTTACTATGCTCACCATGGCTAAGGGTAAGTTAACTTATCAGGTTATTTTTGGCACGAATAGCTGATTACTTTATTGGGTAACATAATTTAGAGACTGTAGTAAAACTTTATGGTAAATTATCTTATGGATAAGTATACTGTTTACACTAGATCTCTTCATAAGATTTTCACATCATACGATATTTGCATGTATGAATAAAGCGTAAAAACTACACGTAGCGAAACTTACAAGTTCTGTGTGAGGTGTTATTAGCCTTAAGGAATATTGTTTTCTTCTTGACTGGTGTATTCTTAGAAATAAGAAATGCATACATGTATGTTTATGTTGTTCTAAATAAATAAATAAATAAAAAATAGTGTAGCAGTTTTTGTTGCATAATTGATGAGCTCCGAATCATATAATTTTTTCTCGTGCAATAAAATTATCGCGCACAATACAATTATTGTAAATAATAAATAATAATAAATAAAGCAAGATCTGACTTTGGCTGAGATAAGTTTTGAGTCAGTAAAATTTCATCTAATCAATTTTTTCCAGCTCAAACAACATGCAACCAAGGTATGGGACGAGTAATGTACGAGAGATTGCCAAATCAACAATTGCACGGATTCGACGATGATGTTGTATGTATTGTGCATTATAACCACTAAAAAAGTTTTTACAAAACAGTTTGCTTTTACAAAACAATTTTGTATAAAAAGCGCAAAATTAACAGTAATGATTAAAAGTACCTAACTAGTAATAAGAATTATATTTTGAAAAGAGCAACCGCCGAGTTTCTTACCGGCTCTGCTCGATAGGAACAGTTTTTCCAGCCAGCAGTAGATTTTACTATTCAAAGCACTTATTTTCAAGTTTACTTGAATAAAGAATATTTAGAATTTAAATTTCAAAGTAAATTTTGGAACTGGGTTCGGCTTATTATGATATTTATCAGTCTGCATCCATATCATTTCAAGTCTAAATTAAAATATTAATACGTCTGTATAAATCTGTATAGTATTCTTATATATAAATAAATAAATAAATAAATATATGGGACGCTTACACACACGGTCGTCCGTCCCCAAAGTAAGTAACTTAATACTTGAGTTATGGTAGACAGACAACTGGTGAATATATACTTATATATTTTTTAAATATATACTTAAATACAAATATACACCCAGGCTCAAAGACCGACAAATTCATTTTAAAGAAAATGTTGGTCCTCGGCGGGAATCGAACCCGCGACCCGTGGAGCCGAAGGCAGGGTCACTACCCACTGCTCCAACGAGCCAGTCATTATTATACTATTCTTATATATACTTCTTCTATTCTAATATTATGTATAATATTCTTGTCTACTTGTCAAATAAATTATTTCATGGAACTATTTCGTATAAGTATTCCTGAATAATGAACTACGCTGTTCTTTGCAAGGGTTGCCATTACTCGTAAGATTTATGAACACCTAAGTTTGGTATGAAATTATAAGACGACGAAGTATTTTATACCAATATATCCCGATCATCCCTTCTTTGTTGAAGACATAGAATTCAGGGACCTTATTATTTGTTCCAAACCTTTATCCTATTAAAATTTCAACCATGTATGTAATAATTCTCCTCAGATTCGTGAAACAGCACCTCCGTTTCGTGTGTTAGAAAAGTGTCAGGACCTATGTCTTCGCGACCGCTCCGGGAACAGCCTGGTCAGGACTTGCAACTCCATAGACTTTCAGCCTGGAGCCCGTATCGCAGCATTTAGCCCTGAACCGGAATACGAGGAGTCTACCTGCTATTTGACGAGAGAACAGGCCGCTCCCGAGGGCATTGGCACCCTAATGATCGTGCCTAACAGCGTGCATTTCAATGAAATTTGTTTAACGTGTAAGTGAAGTATTCATTTGCATTCAAACCCCGTATCTCCTCATACAGGTCAGCTGACAGCTCGGCTAAGTTAAACAAAGAATAGCAACGAAATGTTTTTAAAATACGTCAATGCTTTGTATCCGAAATAAGCTACTTAAAAAACATGAGCATTATATTGGATTTTTAATGGACATTTGAAGGAAGGACATTATCGGAAGTACATACCTATACTTAGTAGTTTTCACAACAAAATATATCTTCTTCTTCTTCTTCTTCAACCGATGGACGTCCACTGCTGGACATAGGTCTCTTCATGGGATCTCCAGAACACACGATTTTGTGCCGCTTGTATCCAGCGGCTCCCCGCGACCATTTTGAGGTCGTCTGTCCATCTAGTAGGGGGTCTTCCGACACTGCGCTTTCCGGTGCGGGGTCGCCATTCCAACACTTTGAGACCCCAACGTCCATCGGTTCTCCGCACTATGTGCCCCGCCCATCGCCACTTCAGCTTCGCGACCCGCTGAGCTATGTCGGTAACTCTGGTTCTTCTACGGATCTCCTCATTTCTGATTTGATCACGTAGAGAAACTCCGAGCATAGCTCGCTCCATCGCCCGCTGAGCGACTCTGAGCTTTCTTATGAGGCCCATAGTCAACGACCAAGATTCAGAGCCATAGGTCATCACTGGCAACACGCACTGTTCGAAGACTTTAGTCTTCAGACACTGAGGAATATTGGACGAAAAGATCTCGCGTAGCTTCCCAAACGCTGCCCATCCGAGTTGGATTCGGCGACTGACCTCTTTCTCGAAATTGGACCTACCTAGCCGGACCGTATGTCCCAGGTATATATATTCGTCACGTCACTGACAAAATATATGTATTCAACGAGTTCTTTTTGTGATTTGATTTCTTTATCTGATGTATTAATTTTATTAACACGTTATTATAATATATTTTTAGGATCTAAAGTAGGATTTATAAAAAGAGAACAAAATTTACAACAACGAGAACAAAATATTCGTAACCGAAAAACACAAAAAGAAAATGACTGACATGAACAGATCAACCAACAGACGCGAGAACCGTTCGTAAAAGAGAGTTCTGTTAATGACCTGGTCTCTTTTATATCCTAAAATGAAAGAGAACTTTGAAGTATTGCTAGAAACTATAGATTTTATCTATTGTTACTAGCAATACTTGAAAATATACACGGACAGAATACACTGATTAAAAAGTGTTGCTGTGTACAATATGTATATTTGTGATTTATATCTAATAAATACAAAAACTAAATTATATTGAGATAAATAAAAATGCCTAACGATTTTTAATCTTCTTTTGTCCTTTAAAAGGTTGTTGTTCCAATTTCTGTATGCTAAAAACAAGCATGCACGCAATCTTTATTGAAATGCGTGATTGAATGCGTCACAATTTTATAAAAAGATGAAATATATCTTTAGTTATCTATTGATTTGATTGATTTGCTAGGTAAATACCAAGGTAATTTAAAAAAATCTTCCTAGATATAAAATAATATATCTATTTTGTATAATACTTCAATTTTTATTATTAACAACGAAATTACATATACAATCAAAAAATCATCATCGTGCCCACGTGAAATGATCCCAAGAATGCCGATAACGTTTTTGCATTGAATCATTATGCCGATTCTTTGTGCAAAGAAGAAACAGCTTGTCTCTTACCCAGTAATTAAGAAGAGGCAATTACCCGATGTTTGAAACGGATAAGAAATATTTCGCACTTTGTCTCCATGGCCCTAGGGTCTCAATTATACACAGCAATATATATCTCGCAATGAGAGATACATAATTTTTCTTTGATGACTTTCTTTGAAGATGAGGCTAACTTATCAACACGTGTTGCTTGTCTCTTACCCGAAGAGGCAATTACCCAATGTTTGAAACGGATAAAAAATATTTAGCACTTTGTCTCCATGGCCCAAGCCCTAATGGCCTGCCTAATGGCACAGTAATAAATAACTCGAAATGAGTGATAAATGCTTTTCCTTTGATGCTGTTTTCTTGATGGTTCGAGGCTAACTTATCACGTGTTGCGTCCCACAGGCACTTACCATACACATACACTTAGCTTATGAGCCCATTACATTTTCTTGATAAACTCATTGAAAATATAGCCATTTAAATAGGCGCCATTTCAGTGTTCTATAATATGTTAGGTCTTAAGGCTATAAGTTTGAAAAAAGTGTTTGAAAAAAGTGATAGTCGTGTGGTATCCGGCTGAATAGAATAGTACCACCCTCATTTCTTACCGAGGTGTCGTAAAAGGCGACTAAGGTAAGTCGATCCGCCGTGTGGAATTCAGCTGAGTAGAATAAACCAACCTCATTTTTTACCGAGGTGTCGTAAAATACGACTGAGATAAGTTGACGTCAGGCAGGCGGCTGGTCGTAAAAACGCAGCCAAATCGTGTGACAGCATGTTTATAACATGTTGTGCCGATCCCACTTAGAGTGGGATAAGGGCAGGAAGATGACATTTGCTTGATAAACCCATTGAAAATATAGCCATTTAAATAGACGCCATTTAAGTGTTCTATGATATGTTAGGTCTTAAGGCTATAAGTTTGAAAAAACTGTTTGTCTACATTAGATAATTACTAAATCTATCAATCAACGTTATCATGTTACCTGTACGCGAACAATGACCATTGTTCTCTTCTATTGGTGTCAATTGACACATTCGTCCTCATAATTATCGAACGTACCTAGTATCTGTAAAAGGAGACACGTGTGAAATTTATTAAGTAATAATTAATTAAAAACTTTTTAATTAAATAGTGATCGCAATTATTTCAGAGAGATAAATCGATAATTAAAACAATAAATTAACTACACGCTAATGATATCGTCAATTAAATATCGATTTCGTCGTCGCTCATTATTTTCTTAACTATTTTAATTGATTATTATATTATTGCAATCAAAGTGCAACATACTAATATGGGCTACTAGCTTGCGTTGCTGTTTCGAATTACCCTCGAAACGGTCTTTCTAAAGATTTTCTAAAAACGTCATAATATGAATATATACGCCGCGTGGTATGCGGCTGAATAGAATAGCACCACCCTCATTTCTTACCGAGGTGTCGTAAAAGGCGACTAAGGTAAGTCGACCCTCCTTGTGGTATCCAGCTGAGTAGAATAGACCACCCTCATTTCTTACCGAGGTGTCGTAAAAGGCGACTAAGGTAAGTTGACCCACCGTGTGGTATCCGGTTGAGTAAAATAGACCACCCTGTTTCTTTCCGAGGAGTCGTAAAATACGACTAAGGTAAGTTGACGTCAGGCAGGCAGCCGGTCGTAAAATACGTAGCCAAATCATATAACAACATGTTTGTAACATGTTGTGCCAATCCCACTTAGAGTGGGATTGGCACAACATAAGGGCAGGAGGATGATGATGTCATAATATTAATATATAATTACATCACTACATATTATAAAACAAAGTCCTTATTTCCGTATGTACGCATAAAACTTTAAAACTACGCAACCGATTTTGATGCGGTTTTTTTTAATAGATAGAGTGATTCAAAAGGAAGGTTTGTACGTATAATAACATTCAATACGAAGTAGAGAAATACTGTAATTTTTGAGGTTTCTGTAAATAATTACATTTTTTTTCCGCTTGCATTGCAAACGCAGGCTAAACCCTACGAGATTTATCAAAATGATGTACTAAGTATTTGTACACCTTAACAAGGTCTACAGAAAAGTCCGCGATGGTATATGTCTATCTCTTATGGATAACCCACAATAGCAGTTTTTTTCATTTACTTTTTACGAAAAATGATGCCTTATGTTCAAAGCAATTTTTATACAATACAGCATTAATCCTTATCCAATTGAGTACCTTAAATAAATTGTTGATTTAATATAGATCAATATTGCCGTATACAGCATGTAATTTAAGTGAATATTTTCGGAGATATTACAGATTTAAAATCCCGCGAGGAGGCCGCGCTTCGACCTATAAGCACTTCGAATTTAGCAGCGACCGGAGGCGCAACTAAATGTCCTTCTTTTAAGTTTATATTGTCTAATGATAAGAAAGCTATGAATGTTGTATGTAAAGACATTGATTGTCTAATCAATTGTAAAAATAAATAATATCACTACATAGTATAAAACAAAGTCGCATTCTCTGTCTGTCCCTATGTCCGTATATCCCTATGTATGCTTCAATCTTTAAAACTACACAACAGATTTTGATGCGGTTTTTTTTAATAGATAGAGTGATTCTAGAAAAAGGTTTGTACGTATAATAAAATTTAATACAGAGTAGAGAAATACTGTAATTTTTGAGGTTTCTGTAAATAATTACATTTTTTTCCGCTTACATTGCAAACGCAGGCTTAACCCTACGAGATTTATCAAAATGATGTACTAAGTATTTGTACACCTTGAAAAGGTCTACAGAAAAGCCCGCGATGGTATATGTCTATCTCTTATGAATAACCCACAATAGCATTTTTTGTCATTTACTTTTTACGAAAAATAATGCCTTATTCTTGAAGCAATTTTTATACACTTCAGCATTAATCCTTATCCAATTAAGTACCTTAAATAAATTGTTGATTTAATATAGATCAATATCGCCGTTTACAGCATGTAATTTAAGTGAACATTTTCGGAGATATTACAGATTTAAAATGCCATGAGGAGGAGGCCGCGCTTCACCCTATAGCACTTCGAATCCAGCAGCTATATCGTTCTTTCCAGAGTTTGTTTAACGACAAGGAAGCTGTGAATGTTGTATATAAAGACATTCTGTAATTAATTGTAAAAATTAAATACATAGGGAAAATGTAAAAGTAAATAAGTAAAAATGTACTATATGAATTTAGATATTCCAAAGATAGCAGGAAAAATTCTTGGTATAGGGAAAGGAAATTGTTTTTCTCCAAATTTAACGCTTGCGGGCCACGGGCAGTAATGAATAAATCAAAACTACTGGATCGGTTTTAATCATTTTTTTACACTGAATGACATGGGATATATATTTTATACCTGTGCGAAGCAGGGGCAGGCCGCTAGTATTATATAATTTTAAATACATACCTAAATACAAATACACACCCAGACTCGAAGACCAACAAATTCATTTATAGAAAATGTTGGCCCTCGGCGGAAATCGAACCCGCGGCAGAGCTAAAGGCAGGGTCACTACCCACTGCGCCAACGGGCCAGTCAAATAGAGAAAGTTCGAAAACTCTCTGTCACCCAATCCTATTTGTACACAAAGCTAAAATTGTTACAAGAATTTTCATATTGTAGTTAATTTGATGCATCAAATATGTTTTATTTTTAGCCAATCGTCCAGAACGAGAATGCCCATCTCGTCGATATGTATTTGAACGTCACGCTCGGAAACGGCTGAAACTCCCAACATCGGATCTCAAAGAAATCATGGTCGCCAACAGAACGGAATGCGAAGACAAATGTTTGAATGAATTCAGTTTTGTATGCCGATCGGCGACCTATGACTCTGCTTTACGAACATGTTCTTTAAGTAGATTTACTAGACGAACACATCCAGAGCTTTTGGAAGATGACCATAATGCTGATTACTTGGAAAATACTTGTCTTAATGGTAAGTATACCTTTAATACACTATAACATAAATCATGGATAAAGAACTAATAGCACACAATATTTTGAAAAACGAACGCGGGTACGTTTCCCAATCCAATTGTTATTGATTTCGTCAAAATAGTTGATCACACGCCTGTTGACCTCATTAAATATTCGTTAAATGGAATGTTATAAATAAAGGTCTTCCCTGTCCAAAATGATAAAATGACTAGCTTTTACCCACAACTTCGTTCGCGTGGGCTGTTGTCGCGTGTTAGATTGATAATAGTTGGCACTTTTTAATGTCATCCTATACCTGTAGAATAAACAGGATTGCGTTAAACAAGCATAAACATGAATTGTGACACTCTCCTACTCTGCCTCTATCGCTATCCCTTATATCTTTCTTCAAAGGTTGTATATTTAAATAAGGAACTTTATATGATTACTAGCCTTTACCGTAATTCGTACCGCGACTTCGTACGCGTGGACTGTTGTCGTGTTATAGTTCGATAATACATGGCGCTTTTCGATTTCATCCTATTCCTGTAGAATTAACAGGATTTCTATAGCCTATATGTCACCCCGGTATATAAGGAATAATTGTGCCAAATTTCATTTACATTGGTTCAGCGAATTCGCCGTGAAAGAGTAACAAACATACAGCATTCCTATTAAACTTTCGCATTTATAATATTACTAGGATAGTAGGATCTATCGAGTTTCAAGTATGTTTCTGTATGTTGAGACCGTTTTTATTATGATGATCATATGATTTTTAAATAATTAATATTTAAATTTTTAAAGTTAAATTCGTTTAGAAGTTATGGTTACACATAAAGGTCCATGTTTTCTTATAATTCACAGCATCAAATGCAATCAATTGAAATTAATATGAAATTTAAAAATTATTTTTACATACATAACTTCGGTACTTACGCTTCTGAGGTATAGATTTATATTCAAACAATGGAACATTTGCACGTGTCACGGAATCAAAGTCATTTTTTTATTCAAGGTATGATATCATCCAAATGTTTATGTATTATTATCTGTCTGTAGTTTCGTTGCTACTTTAATAAGACATAAATATAGAAATAAATGAAAAAGTTACGTGTTCGTGTTGAGTTACGTAACAAATAATCTATATATATAAAAGAAAGTTGGTCTTAGTTACACTATTTATAACTCAAGAACGGATGAACCAATTCGGCTGAAAATTGGTGGAGAGGCTGCTTAGAACTAGGAGACGGACATAGGATACTTTTTATCCCGTTCAACCGCATTTATTTTATCCCGTCAAGTCACTATAAAACGTGGTATAACAAAAACGACTATGACATGGAATAACAAAACATAAATGACAGCTAAACTTGAAAAATTTTGTCTTTGGGTAAGTATGGTAAAAATTTGACAATTATCAAAATAGTAGTAGCTAAACGTTACTACGTAGTATAAAACAAAGTCGCTTTCACTGTCTGTCCTTATATCTCTATGTTTGCTTAAATCTTTAAAACTATGCAACAGATTTTGATGCGGTTTTTTTTTAAATATATAGAGTGATTGAAGAGGAAGGTTTATTAAATAATAATATTCAATATGGAGTAGAGAAATACTGTGATTCTCACTGAGTGACATAGGCTATATGCTTTACACTCGTGCGAAGCTGGGGCGGGACTCCTAGTAATACATAAAATAGTTATATGTAGGTATTTACTTCTACACTTTTATTTCTAAATAATGCAAAGCATAAAAATGCCTAATGCTACCTCCGTATTAATTACAATATATAATCCATAGTTATATATAATTGTACTGACAAGAAGCTAGTCATATTTCTTTAATTTTATTTTAGCACAAGTAACGCATTTTTATATATACTACGACCGAAAAGGGTAATATTATTAAGTAAAGGGATATTTAATTATTTATATAGCATAATTATATGAAGCTTTCTTTTCCTATCGTTTTAAGTAAGGTACTAGTATAATATAATTTATTATAGATTTATTTATATAAAAAGTATACGTTTTCTTAACTACAATACCTTGAAAACTATATTTTAAGCAATTTAATTTATGAACATAAAAATATAAAGAATTATAAAACGATAGGTGATGTATACAATAGACAAAGCAGGAACCGACATAAGCTTGCGGCTCCTGCTTTGCGCCTTGCAAAAGTGCGTAACTCGTTTGTGGGTTTTGGTATAAGATTCTATAATAAAATTCCGCAATCAATTTCAGTACTGCCATTACAGCAGTTTAAAAACACTGTTAAAAAGAGGCTGATACAGAAAGCCTACTATACTCTTGAAGATTATTTAGAAGATAAGAATGTGTGGATATAGCTCTCTTTGAACCTGTACAAGACAGTAACGACTTAATGTAAATAATATTAAGAACTAGCGGCCTACCCTGCTTCGCACGGGTATAAAATATATAGCCTATGTCACTCAGTGAAAAAAAATATTGAAATCGATTCAGTAGTTTTAATTTATTCATTACTGCCCGTGGCCCGCACGCATTAAATTTGAAGAAAAACAATTCCACTCTCCCTATACCAAGAAGATTTCCTGCTATATCTAACATCAAAGTAATTATTAATTATAAAGAAAAAAAAGTAATTATTTACGACATCACATTAGAAACATTACAGTATTTCTCTACTCCATATTGAATGTTATTATACATTCCTCTTGAATCACTCTATCTATTAAAAAAAACCGCATCAAAATCTGTTGCGTAGTTTTAAAGATTTAAGCAGTCATAGGGATATAGGGACAAACAAAGAATGTGACTTTGTTTTATACTATGTAGTGATAATCCCTATAGCATGATTCAGTATTCACGCGCGATGGCTTATTATTAGCGTATTTCATGTATAACTTTGGTGTTTCTATACCGATTTCAATTATTCTTTTTTTATACAATGGTTAATACTATTCACTTTTTTATTTAGGGATGATTGAGAGTGATATAAACGTAGGAGTAGACAAATATAACCAGAAAGCTTCGAACTGCTAAGCTATCGGGAGTTACACGTCTTATTGTGAGTCAACCATAAAAGATAGACATATGCTGTCGTGGGATATTTTTTATATAATTTTAAGGAAAACATTTCCGTCATACATGATTTCTGCGTAGCTTTAACCATCAAGGTTGCACACGCGACGGAAGCTTAAAAAATGGAGTAACTTCTCCCGTTTTCCCGACATTTCCCTTTACTGCTCTGCTCCTATTGATTGTAGCGTGATGAAAAGTATACTATAACCAGCCCAGGAGTATGAAAAAAAATTGTACCGAGTTTCGTTAAAATCCGTCGAGTAGTTTTTGTTTCTATAACGGTTATACAGACAGACAGACAGACAGACAGACAGACAGACAGACAGACAAAATTTTTACTGATTGCATTTTTGGCATCAGTATCGATCCCTAATCACCCCCTGATAGTTATTTTGGAAATATATTCCAGTTACAGAATTGACCTCTCTACAGATTTATTATAAGTATAGATTATATTTTTAAAAGAGCAACCGCCGAGTTTCTTGCTGGCTCTTCTCGGTAGGAACAGCTTTCCGAACCAGCAGTAGAGTTGACGATTCAAAAGCACTTGTTTACAAGTTTATTTGAATAAAGAATATTTTGAATTTGAATTTGAATTTGAATATAATGAAATCCAAAATATATGTAAAGGGATAAGAAAGAAGTTAATTTAGATATTTATGAATTAAACAAATGTGAGTTTTCTGAAGAATTTGTGTTCTTTTTGCAGCTGAACGTCGCTGTGATGGTTTGGCTGTATTCATCAAAGAGGAAAATAAGAGACTCGGAGGCCCATTCGAAGCTGATGTCTTTTCTAATATGACATTAGACGAGTGCCAGTCCATGTGTGTTCATGCTGAAAAGTAAGTGAAAGTCAATCTGTCTTACTGTCTTGCTGTTACGCTTTCAACGCCGAAATAATATGAAATTTGGTACAATTGAGCTATAAATTTTGGCGTTTTCGCAATATTATTTTTTCTGTCCCTCTCCCATTCATAGCGTGATGTAATATAGCCTCCCTCGATAAATGGCAATATGTTACACTCAAAGAATTTTTCAAATCGGTCCAGTAGTTCTTGAAACTAACGCGTTCAAAGAATCAAACAAACAAACAAATTCTTGCGAATTCTTAGTATAGACACAAGATTAGCTCATTTAAAGGTATTCGATATGCAGGAATAGAAATACCCAGTAATTTTCATGTCATTTAGCACAAATATATTTACAAATTTCGGAAGAGACTAATGCAATAAATCAATATTAATGCTCACGTATTTTAATTTACCTACATAGAAAGAAACTTCCATACTTAGATATCTTTTAATACGTGACGATTTGGCACTGCTATTTACGTAACTCTTGGGTTTTTAATACCTATTTATACAACCTATTATTACCTGCTGTGCATTTTCCTCGCAACATAAGTATTACATAAAGTATTAATGAAAAAAAAAAGTTTTAAATAGATATTTCGTGCTTAAAGTATTTGAAGCTCTTTTTAAAATGTTCTATATTGAAATATTTTTATTTTGTTACTACCTTCACAAATGACTTTCAACTTATAAATCGATAATTCCCTATTTTTTTTGGTTTCTTTGTTTCACTTCCATCATTCTCCTACCCTTATCCCACTGTAAGTGGGATCGGCACAACATGTTATAAACATGTTGTAACATGATTTGGCTGCCGGTGGCCTGCCTGACGTCTACTGATCTTAGTCGTATTTTACACTTCGGTAAGAATGAGGATGGTCCATTCTACTCTACCGGATACCACACGATGGTTCAACTTGCCTTATTCGCCTTTTACGACACATCGGTAAGAAAGAGGGTGGTCTATTCTACTCAACTGAATACCACACGGTGGGTCGAGTTACCTTTTACGACACCTCGGTAAGAAATGAGGATGGTATATTGTATTCAGCCGGATACCACACGGCATAAATTGTTGAATTGTTGTTTTGATTTGTAAGACATCATATGCACTAAGGTTTTGTGATTAAACATATAAGGATGTTATTACAATAATATCCTCTCCTGTTTATGATACTTCTGCTACTATTCTAGTTATTAGGTTTATACTGTAATGCGTAATCTAAATACATATCTGAATTGACGACAGTCTCTATAGTCATTTTAAAATCTACATATCTTTCTTTTTAAAGTCGTGAATAGAAAAAAGGTTGAATTTTTTTCGTTCGATGTCGCTAATATCTTTTCTAAAATTTGTATACAATTCCGCAGATATTTCTGTCGATCCATCGAGCACGATGCAATGACCAAGCAGTGTGTACTCTCCGAAGAAGATTCTGTTTCCCAAAAAGACGACGTGACTGTTAGCGCGTCTCCGACGCATCATTTCTACGATCTCGTTTGTTTGGATAATCGTAAGTACTTTATTCTACGTCCAAAATAGACTTTCTTGGTAATCAATTATAATACAAACTGCATAATTTCAATGTTACTACGCCTTATAATTAAACGTCAAACGAATTTACCTGTAAGTAAAGAACGATCGAAATTATGAAAACAGCTTCGACGTGATTTTAGCTGACATGTTGTATATGCGTTTCCACGTATCAACCTTGCACGAATTTTTAGAGAGAGTATTTAGTTTTTCTTTTTTCCTCTTGCAACACGTTATCCTTCCTAAATTCGTCCCCTCCAAGCCCCCGACCGGTACTCCTCACTTTAACGAAGTTACTTTTCATTACATACTATGGTTTATTAACATGAAAATGTAATTAATAATCAAAGAGTCATAACAATTACAAGTTTTTCCTGCCTGCAGTGAATTATCTACGAACTAAACAATCTCTGTTCATCGAATAATTACCATTTTCCGTAAAGCTTGCATCAAATATTAATTTTAGATGATAGGCGGCAGTAATTTGTGCCATAGAGTCCACAATTATCAAACTTTCTACCAAGGTTTTTGATTATTGTCAATAGTTTTATATAAATAATTCAAAACAGCAAGGCAAGCATATCTTAAACGGAATAAACATGTACTTAGTATATCTTTAATATATTTTCAATTTAAAGGAGTTAATCTTGCATGTATATATATATTTTCCGAATCTCGGAAAAGGCTCCAACGATTTTCATGAAATTCAGTATGTAGTGGGTTTTGGGAGAGAAAAATCGATCTAGCTAGGTTTTATTTAAAAAAAATCTCGTTTTATATCTGTTTTTGGGCACTAAAAAACTACGATAATAGGAATAGATAGTGCACTCATAATTTTAGCTATCAAAGCTGTGACTGCCTAAAGGTAGCGCGCGGACAAAAAAGGTTCGAAACGTAGGTTCGATTCCCACACCCGGCGCATCTTTTACTTTTACCCAAGTACTTTTTACTAAATGTGACATTTCCTCATTTGTCATCACCGTGGTTTGCGTCCCTTTTTCCCTCCTGTAGATAGACGCACTGGATTATATTGTAAAATTTTTAATCTGTTCTTAATTAATTAAGACATTATTGTAACCCTTAATTTTGAAAAGAGTAACCGCCGAGTTTCTTCTTGGCTCTTCTCGGTAAGAGCACCTTTCCGAACCAGTCGTAGCATCATTGTAATTTGACGATTCGAAAATGCTTGTAAAAGCCAATTTGAATAAATAATTATTTGAATTTGTAGGGCTGTAGGGGTGTTCTTTACATTGCATGTAATTATTGTTAGTCCTGAATAAGTGGCAATGATATCCACGTAACATAAAACCACAATAAGGTTTTCTCTCGCAATGATCAGTCTCTCATCGGGTGACAGCTCGCGGGACCGAGTACCCGGACAACAGCGTGACGTCACACCTGTTCTCGCCGGGACGGAGACCGGACACCGCCTTCCAGAGGTACCGGAACAGCAGGATCACTGGCGAGTTCCATTCAGAAATCACTGGCCGCTCGTTGAGCGAATGCTTGGACGAATGCTTGAGACAAACAAGTTTCCAATGCAGGTATTTATTTATTTATTATGACAAGCCAATAGCATTTTGCACATACTTATCAATACACTTTTTCATACGGCAAGTTCTAGGTAAAACACTTTTTAAGGCGAGTACAGCGTTATCGTAGGAAGTTAGGTACAAAAATTATTTATATAACTAAAAGGAGACAAATTAAATTATACTTACAGGTATGCTTCACTTAGTAAAGAAGTGTTATGGTATTATCTTTTATTATATTTACAAATATTATAATAGTATGGTAGAAATATTAGGTATGATCTAATATTAATCACCTTATATCTTTAGTGTATAGTTATAGGCGAAAGTCTGGTTATGTGTATTTGTTAGGGATGTGAAAAAAATCGTTTGTTTTAAAAATAACCGATTATGAAAAATCGATTATTTCAATTATCCTCTTTTGATTTTTTACTGCTTTCATTGTTTTTTAAGATTAGATACGCATTGTTGGATGAAACCAATGTAGCCAATGATGTAAGTGCTGACAAATCGGCCACATTATAATCGAATTTCACAAATAACGCATCTGTTATTCTTTTCTGGTATTTTCCCACTTTAATTACCCTGTTTTGTAATTTATTATTTATATTAACACAAACCAACACAAAATATCTTGAATAATTGGTAGTTATTTGTTCAAAACCTGTTAACCTTACGCTATCAAACTCAAAAATCGTGTCGCCCCGCAACCGAAGCATATCAGGAGATAGACTCCACTACAAAGTTGCAAAGCGTAGAGTCGTTGTACGATTAATGGTGTATAACCTCATTAATCGTAATTTATTTTGCATGACGAAATGTAGTGCCGTATAACAAACATTTGAAAACCCATATATGAAAACAATTATACAAAATATTTGTATCTTTAAACAATTTCAACATTTATTTATTTATTTATTTATTTGTAAAAAATCCACAGCTATTATTATGACTAAATTACTCTTAATATAAAAATCTTAACATAAGCCATTAAGGATTACATTTCTTAGATTATACATTGTAGACATTGAGTCAAACTATGTAGGTAATAGACAATATAATTAATAAATTTAAATAGAAAAACAAAAAGAATCTTTTTAGTTGAACATTATTTTTAAATTAAAGTTAACAAATCAAGGAAAAAAATAAAATAAAAATAAAATATGTAAACAAAATTATGTATGATGGTGTTATGTGTTAGTGTGGTTGTTTGTGTTGGTATATGTGTAGTGTATGTGCTGTAATTTTTTTATAAAGTATATAGGCGTGTATGAGATTGTATAAGATTATATGTGATGATTGTGATGATTGGTGAAGAAGATTATGAGTTATGTAACTCAATGTTGTTTAAAATTGCATTTCTGAATGGTTTTCTAGACGTGCAAAAAGGGTCGATAGAGTTAAAGCGTTTGTTGTAAGTTTTAGGCAGTCTTCGAGTGACCGCATTGCTGCTGTAATTGAAGCGACTGAAGGGAACATAAAATAAGTTTGTATATCGTGTTCGGCGGTGGGGGACAAATAATTGGACTACTGTAGATACCAGGTCTGGGCAGTTAATGACACCTGAAGTAATATCGTAAAACAGCATCATATCAGACAAGATTCTGCGGTTTTCTAATGTTGTAATTTTGTAATACTTGCAAGAGGAACGATAGTCCACCTGAAAGTTGTTTGTGCGGTAATTAAGATATTTAATGAATTTTCGTTGTATTTTTTCCAACTTTTGACTGTGTGTCACATATTGTGGGTTCCAAATAGGGGAACAATATTCCAATATACTTCGAACATAAGAAAAATACAACACTTTAATTGTGTTTATATCGGTGAAATGCTTTGAATTGCGCAGAATAAAACCAAGAAGTTTGTAAGCTTTATTTGAGACGATATCAAAATGATCTGTAAAAGTTAATTTCTGATCCAAAGTTACACCTAGATCTTTGACAGAGGATACTTTTGAAATAACATTCTTATTGAAATGAAAGTTTGCGATAATTTTATTTCTGTTGCGAGTAAATGTGATGTGCAGGCATTTATTTGTATTAACTGTAATTCGATTATTAGCATAATACTTAACAAGTCGATCAAGATCTTCTTGAAGTAGCAAACACTCTTCAACAGATTTAATATTCTTATAAATTTTTGTGTCATCAGCGTACAGAAGAAACTTAGAATGTTTTATACACGTTCCAATATCATGAATATACAGCGAATACAGCAATGGACCCAACAACGATCCTTGGGGAACGCCTGATACGATTTCGACAAAGTCCGATTTATTGTTGCCAACGATAACCGCTTGCGACCTATTAACTATATAAGATTTGATCCAACGATATAAGTCCCCATTTATTCCAAGTGCCATGAGTTTGCGAAGAAGTATGATGTGATCCACACGGTCAAATGCTTTTTCAAAGTCCGTGTAGATCACATCCACCTGCATGCGCTTTTCCATGTAACTTAGAATATCAGACGTGAAAACAGATAAATTAGTAAGAGTGGAACGGCGTTTAATAAACCCGTGTTGTTGTAGTGGTATGGCGCCACATATAAGAGGATAAATATGATTATAAACAAGTTTTTCTTGTATCTTACTAAGTGCATTTAATATTGAAATAGGCCTGTAGTTTTCAATTTTTGTTTTTAGACCTTTTTTGTGTATGGGCACTATGTGTGCTTCCTTCCAAATAGTAGGTAATATGCCTTCTTTGAAAGATCTGTTAAAAAGTATACTAACAGGCTTTGCTAGCACATCTGCACATCGGACAATGAATATAGGTGGTATTTTATCAGAACCCGGCCCTTTATTTGGGTCTATACTTATCAGATGTTTATACACCAACTCAACATCAACTTGCAATTGAGGTATATTGTCAAATTGTTCTTGTATGTTTAAAGATATCCCACTGTAATCTGGCAATGGTGTTTGAAACATGTTTTGAAAGAATTTACAGAATGCTGTGCTGATCTCTATTTCGCTTGAGTGAATTTCATTGTTATATATCATACTTTGAGGATAGTTATAATTTGTGTTACGTTTTCCTTTTATGTATTTGTAAATATTTTTAGGACTACTTTTTATTTGTTTTTCAGCATTACTTATGTATTTTTGAAAAAGTATTTTTGTGAGGTTTTTATATCTTTTTCGCAGGAGAGAAAAACTGTCATAATCAATAGGATTTTTGTGTTTTTTCCAATCACTGTGAGCCTTATTTTTAGCTTTAACGATGTGAATAAGTGCCTTATTGAACCAACATTGATAAGAAATGGTTTATGTGACAAACAAGATAACTGTTACCAATACTAAACTATTGTATAATACGTGCGTGGTAACTAATTAACAATATTAGGGCTCTCATAGTGAAGAATAGTGTAGTATCAATAAAACATACAATAATGCAATATTTAAATTACTAGTAATTTATATTTTTTTTTTGCTGTACATATATAAGTTGAACCAAGTTAAGGTGGGCACTGGTTCCCAAAATACAGTTTAATACTAATTATACTACAGTTTAATACTACGTAATATTCAAATTACTACTAATTAAGTAATACTAATTATAAGATATTTATATTTATAGACGTCCGACACGACAGATATGTACTGTACTTAACTTTTAAAAACACCTTTATAACCATTTCTTTCCAAATAAATCTCTTGCTGACATTATCCCACTCTAAGTGGGATCGGCACAACATGTTATAAACATGTTGTCACATGATTTGACTACGTATTTCACGACCGCCTCCTTGACATCAATTTATCTTAATCGTATTTTACGACACATCGGTAACAAAGAGGGTGGTGTATTCTACTCAACCGGAAACCACACGGTGGGTCACAGTAAGAAATTAAGGTGATCTATTCTACTTAGCAGGATACCACACAGCATCTTTCCATATAAACCATTAAATTGAATTGAATGATTTGGACATATTTGATGAAATCTGTATTTTCTGTAGGTACTTTATATTAGCTTTACAAAAAAGTATAATTTAGTGAAAAACAATATTATTATTATTAATAGTACAGCTGGCAACCCTATATATAACTATAATAATTATCGTGTGAAGTGCACTTGCTTGCCGATGTAAATTATCTGTTATTTGAAACGTGACTATATTAACAAACAAATAATATCACTCTAATGCTAACTGATAATATTTTGATCACAGTCTACAATCATGACTGATGTTAGGTATTTCCCGAAGTACCATTTTTAAAGAGCGCTGTTCTAGAAGAACAATTACGCAACTGCTAAAACTATAATTTTATAGTAGACCTAAAAAAATCAAAAATATTTGAATAGTTAATATAAATATAAGCAATATTCAGTTCAAATAAAAGTAAAGCAATCCTATGGAACCTATACACATACATTTGCCAATATGTTTTGTCATTTAATTTATTTTCAGTGTTACTAATTCAAATAAATTTTTTTTGCTTGGGTTTCCTATAAAATTTTAGTTTTAGCAGTTGTGTCATTCTTCTTTTGGAGAAGCGAGATTTTCTTTTAATTTTTACTTTTAAGGTATTCGTTATTCTAAAAGATTAAGACAGATATATATACTAGTAAATTTTGTTAATTATTAAGATTTTCGCAAGTAGCTGCGGTATTAAATGCATCCTCCTGCGCTTATCCTTTAAGTGGGGTCGGCACAACATGTTATAAACATGTTGTCGCATGATTTGGCTTCGTATTTTACGACCGACCGCCTGCCTGACGTCAACTTACCTTAGTCGTATTTTACGACACCTAGGTATGAAAGATGGTGGTCTATTTTACTCAACCGGATACCACACGATGGATCAACTTACCTTAGTCGCGCTTTACGACACCTCGGTAAGAAACGAGGATGGTCTAATCTCCTCAGCCGGATACCACACGGCGGGTCGACTTACCTTAGTCGCCTTTTACGACACCTCGGTAAGAAATGAAGGTGGTACTCTTCTTTTCTGCCGGATACCACACGACGTAGCTGTGGTATTAAATAAAGGCTATTAATTGAATTTCTCATTTATTTATCTTTAACTTTAAACTTTAATCATAAGTAGATAACCATTTCTGGACGTTTAAAATATTAATTCGGCGTGAAAAACTTAGACGTTAAACTTTATTTTATCTCTATAAAACGTGATTTATGTTGACGATATGATGTTGTTTACATCAACACGAGTTCCGTAACACGAGGCACTGTCTTTAAATAATCTCAAAGTTCATTGAACGATATAGTCAGCGTGTACCGTGACACATATTATTAAGTAACAAGTTTGTTTAGTGGCCTCTACTGACAAATAGTTTTGACATCGAAATATCGCTGTTTAATATACCTTATACGTATGTTATGTATAAGGTATATTAAAAGAAAAATCGCCAGCGGCTCCGCCCGCGTGGAAAATAAAACCGTAATATCGTCTTTTGATAACCATAAGAATGGTTAAAGTGGTTTAACCTTAAAAGCTAGACATATGCTGTCCCGGACTTTTATTTAGAACTTTAAGGGAGGAACAATTTTGTAATACATGATTTTTAATAACTATTACCGTTTACTCAGAGCACGCAAGGAAAGAGGTCAAATCGGTCCAGTAGTTCCTGAGATATGCGCGTTCAAACAATCGAAGAAATGAACAAACTCTTCAGCTTTATATATTAGTATAAATATGTGGTAGATTCGCAAAAACGCATTATATACCTCCACCGCCACAACAAAGGGAAGCTTGCAATTTCGTCGTGGAGTGTACCTCCTGATGAAACTTTGGTTACGGGGCGAAACGATTGTTGAGATCGTGTGTGTAGTGGAGGTTTAATAGACCAAGCGCTTTTCGGTGACTAAGGAGTCAAAACAACTTACTTACTTTTTTTTACTATATCACCTAATTTACCCTATATCGTCATTTATTCATTCAGCATATCATAGAAAATTCATCTAGCAGATTTTCTGCGTTATCTACAAAACTTAGCGTTATAACGTTTTAAACAGGCCTCAAAGCTTTAAAATCATTGACAGCTTTAGTTTGCACGATATACAGCTTTCAACTAAGAGTCATCTTAAGAAATGATATTTTAAAACAGATCAGCGGTGTATAGCGACCGTGCAAGGACTTGCAGGCTCAGCAGATACAACCAAAAGGATGGAATGAGACTCCTGTATGATCCAGACTTTGATTATTACGAAAACCTTATGCGTAAGTGAAGAACGAATAACTTTTTATTTTGCTTATCAACTATTTATAAATCTTATGTTCCTATTTATATGCAACTATTTGTAAATCTTAAATGAAGAAACTGAAATAATTTAAGTCCGGATGTTTTTGTTTTGGCAATATAATGCAAGAATAATCCTTTTTAATTTGTAATTTATCAAAAACTTAAATCATATAACGTATCATTTTAGCATTGTTTATGTAAATTTTGTATAAATGGCGGATTTAACCTTCAAATTTATGATACTTATACTTTGCAGATAATATGCAATGTGTACGTAACTTATTTATTTTATTTGGCTAATAATTTGGCAAAGTTTAATCTTGAGAGGCAACTGCATTTATCTACATAGCTAATCTCGAAAGCTATTCTTAAATTTTTCATATTAGCAGTTTTTATTCTTAGTATATATGAAAATGGAGCTAATTTCACAAATTTCATCAAACAAGTTGTAAATGCGTAGTGCATTCGCTATTTATAGAAATTTAGATCAATTCTAACGAACAAGACGGATAATTTAACCGTAATAGAATACGAATGATATGCAATAGCCCTGTTATTGTTGAGTTATAAATGGTAACTAGCTTAAGTGGATCCGTCTGACATTGAGCTAATAATCAGAATTATCAAAGAGGAGGAAAAAAGTGTAAGAAGCTTTTCAAATGTCTTTTATAACGTTGATTGGAAACGGTCTGAAAGGTCCAGGAATCACGCGTTTAAACCCCGGGCAGAAATATATGAAATTTTCTGTTAAATCTCATTTGCCCAATTGATATTTGCAAGTTATTAAATGCTTTTCACCACGGGTTTAAGAGCCAGGTAGACAACAATGAGTTTTTCTATTAAAAATTAATACTTGGGTGACCGAGCCTTGCTCAGTAATTTTAAAATGATGTAAAAATAATTAATTGAAAAAAAATTGAAAAGAAAAATTAAAAAATAATAGGGCAGGTGGGGCTCGATATTAGGTATTTTCACCTCTCTAGACCGTCTGTTCCCCAAATGAACCACTATGACTTTACGTTTGACAGCGAAAAATTGAGATTGTATTCAATGTAGGGATATTTGTAACCTAAAAATCCGCTTCGGAGAAGCGTGGTAGGTCTTAGCTCCAATCCTTCTCTCCAAAAATCGAGAAGTGCCTTTTACTATTACCAGAAGTAAAATAGTAAGAGGCCGCTAAATAAACATGATTTTCGGTGAAGGAAAGCATCGTGAGGAAAGCTGCATATCCCTGGAGAATTCCTGGGATATGTTTAACCTACCAATCCGCATTAGTTCACCGTGATGGATAAGCTCCAACCGTTTCTTAAAAAAAAGAATGGCGCGGAGGAATATGCCTAGCACTTGGGTTGTTCCATTATGGCTATAGTTATACTATTTTATATCAATAAACACATTGTTGTATTAGATCAGCTAGTAAGTGGAGAAACCGACGCCGGGGGCTCAGGAGGAGGAACCAAATCGTCTTGGGGTTCTAATTCATCAGGTTCGATTAGACGCATGACATCAACTTTGTAGTTATTTATTTGATGGTCGATGTTATATATTTTTATTGTAATATAATAAAAAATCTTTCAAATAGAACTAGTGCGCTTAATGATGAAGGGGATTGGCTTAAAGTACCTAATGTACTTATATGCATGAACTGTCGTTATCATTAAATTTAACTAGCCTTTATAATAAAATTTATTTGTAGTTTAAGTCAGATGTAGTGGATTGAAACGATCATCCTACGAACATATAAGTATAAAATTGTATTTATTAAAATATTCTTAGATAATTATTTGTTATTTTTGTATAAAGTATTTTGTTTGGTTGTGGGAATTCTCAATATTAACGGTAGATGTAGTTAAGTTAGATTGGCAAGGATAGTATTTATTAGTAGATATTTAGTGACTAACATGAAAAATAGAACCAACACTGTTATGATTAATATTTCTTTTATCTTCAAGGTGGTAGTAGTGGAGGTGATCGGGACAGATATCCGCCCGGCGTGGACCGTTATCCGGACGATGACCGGTACTATGATGACGACCGATATCCGTCCCGGCCTGACCGTTACCCAGATGACCGGTATCCAGCCGGCCCCGATTCTTACCCTGATAGATATCCTGGCGATCGCGACCGGTATCCAGCAGACAGATATCCGGACGACAGATACCCTCCTGGCGTTGGACCAGACCGATTTCCGTCTGACCGTTACCCTCCACCAATCGATCGGTATCCACCAGGCGTAGATAATAGATATCCAGGGTACCCAGGTGGTAGGTACCCGATAGGTGACCGATTCCCAACTGACGGCGGACGGTTTCCCATTGACCCACCTAATGACATAGGTAGATACCCAACTGCAGACCGGTACCCTGTCAGTAGGTACCCTATCGATGTTTATCCAGATAGATTCTCTCCAGATCGATACCCAGTAGACCGAGATAGGTATCCGTTACCAGATAGGGGCAGGCCAATTAGACCGTGGTCTAGCAGATATCCTGATAGATACGACCAGGACCGCTACTCCGGAGGTGGAGATTGGGGTCGCTACCCGTTCACTCAGTACCCCGTTGGTGTAAACCGAGATCCTGTTCCCTTGGGCGGTGACCGCTATCCTGATATGTATGATAAATATCCGCCGACCGGATCATCATATCCTCCTGGTAAGAAGTTAATTTGAATATTAATATATTTTTAATCTTTATTACAGTATCTATTAAACTATATTATCATTTTATTTAAAGTATTACTTAAGTAGCTCCTTTTCAAAGTATTTTGATGATCAATGAATAAATTTTTAAAAGAAAACGGTCTCATAATTCGTTTGAAAGAACAAACAAATTGTTGAGTCGTCAAATATAATATGTATGATTTTATATACATACAACTTATATGTTATACGAATATATATGATATGTTTTTTTATATTATACTCCTTTTTTATAGTCATTGAAATTAAGTATTGTTTGCGACGTCTGAATTAAATGATTTGGCGCCGAAATGTAGATATGGTAATAGTAGTAAAGACAGCACGTGAAAACGATTAATAATAAAATTATTAAGTTTAATAACAAATGGGTAAAATTCGGAGTCAAAGGAGAGTGATATGTTTTTAGGTTGTTGTTCATATCCGTCATGTCTATTTTTGAATGAATAGTTTTAAATCCTTAATCTTTAATCTCTATCCAATTAACGTTTAGGTTATGGACGAGGGGAATATTACGGACAAAATTATCCATCCGCGGACCGTTTCCCGGCCGGAGATCGTTATCCAGATAGGGTTAGGCCTGGTGCTGACAGGTAAATTTAACAATGTTGTAAATTTTATACTGGGATTTATAATTTTACTAATGTAATTATAATGATAAATAGGTACCCTGTAGACCCTAGACCGCCGTTTGGAGTCAGACGACCTGCAGAAAGACCTACTGGTTACCGTGGAAGCTATCCATCTCAAGGCTTAGATAGACCGATTGGTAAGTTTATGAAACTTTTTTTCGTTATTTAGAAAATATATGTTTGTGCCGTGTGGTATTCGGCTGAATAGAGTAGTACCAACCTCATTACTTACCGAGGTGTCGTAAAAGGCGACTAAAGTAAGTTGACCCACCGTGTGGTATCCAGTTAAGTAGAATAGACCATCTTTCTTACCGAGGAGTTGAAAAATATGACTAAGGTAAGTTAATGTCAGGCAGGCGGCCGGTCGTAAAATACGTAGCCAAATTATGTGTCAACATGTTGTGCTGACCCAACTTAGAGTGGGATAAGGGCAGGAAGGTGATGATGATGTCATTCTTCTGTTTATTCGAATTTAAAACATTACAATTCCCACTCATTTTACAGGTGGAGGAGGTTATGGTGGTTATGAACCGGATGGACCTATAGGACCCGTTGGAATACCAGTAAATGCTCCGGTTGGTGGTTCTATTGGTGGTCACATTGGAGGAACCATTGGGGGACCAATAGGCGGTCCGATCGGTGGGCCGATTGGCGGTAGACCTCCTATCGGCCAGAGACCTTGGCAGGGCTCGAGATGTGAAGAAGACAGCTTTAGACAAGTTGGTCGGCAGCGCATGCAACGGCGATTTGTACGTCGTTTCACAACCGCTCAATCCTTGGCGCACTGCCAACGCGAATGTATTGAAGCCCGCGATTTCATTTGTCGGTCATTCAACTACAGGTATTAATTTGTAATGTTTGATTTACCAAACACATCCTCGCTATCCGTAACCGGGCAGCGTCCATCATGGAACGTCTTTATTCGATGTTATGCAAGGCTAGTAAACTATTACTTCACAAGAAAGTGGCACTATAAGAATTGTATTAGAGTCAAATGTCTTATATAAGCGTCACGTTAGCACATATCCCAAAAACACGACTGTGCAATTGTAGCACTGTAGTAATAGGTTTCAAAACCGCTTCATGCGAACAGCAACTGGTAGTCCATAGTTCATGCCGAACGTGGATATCCATAGAGACCTTGAGCAACCCTAAATAATATCTTAGCAGATTCTAAGAAGAACCTTAACACAACGATCACAGAAAATTTTGTACTCGCTTTCACAAATTTCCCCAGATTTAGCTTCTTCTTGACCCTGTCAAAGCCGTTAGAGGTAACAGCGTTAGTCAATTCGAAAAAACTACTTGTAATATAAAGTTACTATTGTACTATTTCGTAGGGATGTAGGTTATGGAGCCGAACCTCGTGACAATTGTGAACTGAGTGATCGTGACACACGCGAATTGGACGCAGCAAATCCAGCACATTTTGATAATACGGCAAATGAATATGATTTCTACGAAAGAGCACTTGGGCGTAGCGCCGAAGAATGTCTAGATGGTAATAAAAAATAATTGGGTGAAATTATCGTGAACTTGGTGAATATAATTAAACCTAATATTAAAATATATATTTTTTAATATTTAGTATCACAAGTTTGTAACGAAGATGGAATGGAATTCACTCTGCGGCTTCCTGAAGGATTCTATGGACGCATGTACACTTATGGCTTTTATGACCGATGTTTTTTCCGTGGCAATGGCGGCGTCGCCAACATACTTCGTATCACAGGAGCTCATGGTTACCCCGAATGTGGCACCCAACGGGTAAATATAGAATTTAAAAATATTTTACCTAATTCTTCTATAAATGAAGTGATGATTCAAATTCAAAATAGTTTCAAGTAAACTTCTAAACAAGTGCTTTTGAATCGTCAACTCTACTGCTTGTTCGGAAAGCTGTTCCTACCGAGAAAAACGAGCAAGAAACTCGGCAGTTGCTGTTTTCAAAATTTCTTATTACTAGTTACATATAGTGATTACTGTCTTGTACAGAGACGAAGAGTAGCTAAATCCACGCATTCTTTTATTAAGTAATCTTAAGTAAGTAAGTAAGCTTATATTGGTTCCTACTTTGTCTATTATATACATAACCGATTTTATTTTATTATTTAACGTAAGCAAGGAAAGATTTAAATTTTGCCGTTTTTGCAATATTTTTTATTGCTCCTCTATTTTTGCTAGTTTTCAGCTTTTAACAAACTCTTCAGCTTTATATATTTGTATAGATGTATGTTCTTCTGCACAATCAAATTAAATTTAACTTAATTAATAATATTTTCAGTATGGTGACACAATGACTAACATCGTGGTTGTGCAATTTAGTGACAACGTTCAGACATCAAGGGATAAAAGGTTCAATTTGACCTGCTTGTTTAGAGGACCCGCTGAGGCTGTGGTCACTTCAAATTACATTGGCGCTGGGTGAGATGATTGTGTTAAAGTAAAGATGTCTATTTGAAATGTAGGTGTCTGAGCCAAAACTAAATCCGTGTTTAGCTATAAATTTTTTGTTCAACGTAATCTACTTTTCAAATAGACCGAAATGTTTTGTGGAATACATAAATTAACAGTTAACAGTTTGCGTGATTTACAGTGAAGCGTGTTGAATATTTCAGAATTCAGGGTAATATGATTCTTATATTTTAGAATCTATTTTATATTTTGGATTTGGGATTTCAGTTTATTTTCCAGCCTGTCTATGTTTGTTTGAGTGTGACTTAGTTTTTGCATTTGTGTTTGTTTTGTTGTCTGTGTTAGGTAGTTAGTGTAGGTCATTGTTATTTATTTGCGTGTTATATGGGTATATTTTATTTATGTTATTGTGAGTGCTGTTATTAACTAACAGCTACTAACTAAACACTTTGAATGAAACCGTTGTTTTTATATTTGGAACTGTCTTCTACTTTATCTTGTTTGCTTTGTGAGATCCTGAGTTGGATGTATAATTGTATTTCATTCTCTTTAATTTTGCAACTGTTTCTACCCAAACGTATATTTTTTTATTTCTAAGGATATAAACAAGACATTGCTTTGGTTTGTTGGTAGTAAATATGGGTTCGGTTTCATTCAAAGTCACCTATGATTTTTAAGAAGACTTTATTAAAGGTTTAACCGTAGTTTTGGTTATGACTTCGTTGACAGGTCTGGCAGTCCTATACCCATAGAGTATTTGCCTGAGGAAAGCTCACTTAACTCAAAGGTTAGATTGCTAATCTTATACCAAGGAAGACCAACGACTACGATCGCTGTGGGAGATCCTTTGACATTTAGGCTGGAGGCCCAAGATGGTTATAACTACGCTACAGATATATTTGCAACGAATGTAATCGCGAGAGATCCTTATTCTGGACGTTCAGTTCAACTCATTGATAGAGGCGGGTAAGCGTTATGAGATCTTTTTTTAACTCTTGAAGTTTTTTTTAATGATTATTATGAACAAACGTGTGTTTTATATCTGATAATAAGTTTTTAAAATTTTATTTGCAAATTCTTTGATTAATAATTTAATATTAAAGAATAGCGAGTTTCATTTGCTGTAATGATAATACTCTATCAAACGTTATTGCTTTTTATAAGCCGTATCTCGGATTATGTTTAAAATATTGTTGCCATATTTTCTAAAATATATTTCGAGTATATTATTATTAGAATTTTTAATAACATTTTATGTTATTATTAAAATTTGAAAATTATTATCTACTAGAAATAAATCTACAGTTAGAAAAATTCAATTTGAAACCAGTATAAATAAATATTTATTTATGACGAGTCTGTAAAAAATATAACCATTTTCAGATGCCCTGTTGACCCAGATGTTTTCCCAGAATTAGATAAAGGACGTAACGGTGATTCTCTGGAAGCTAGATTTAATGCTTTCAAAATACCGGAGTCCAATTTCTTAGTATTTGAAGCTACGGTTAGAACTTGTAGAGACGGATGCCAACCGGTAAGTATTAGAATATTAGAATAGGATAAAATATTTCTTTTTTAATCAATGAAATTATAAGAAAGTCTCCCTTATCTGCGTGCTAACCCGCGGATAATTATATAAAAGATCCTCTCTTTCAAAGGGTTGTCTGGAAGAGATCACAACAGTGTGATAAGACCGCCCTTTTCACTTTTAATTGTTTCTATTATCTATGTCTCTTGTTCTTTTCACTCTGTATTTTATTTGTGCAATAAAGTTATTCTTCTTCTTCTTCCCTTGTAAATAAAATGTAAATAGCAGCTTATTTAGTAATATATAGGTATATTGTAAGTACCGTATTATTTCATTTGAAAATACGTTGATGAAAAAAGTGACGAGATGTCAGCCTCAATAACTAAGATCTAATAGCCAAAAGTAGCAAGGTGATAGAAGTTATTACATAATTTTAGTGTTAATAAGCTTTCACGTGATCAAATGAGAATAGCAAATATTCATAGACGAACAGAATTCAGACCTACAGTTCAATAAGTCGGAAGACTGTAGTGAAAATAGGCGGCGTATCCCACAATAACATAATCTCTATAGACCTTCACTACATGAATAGATGATCTCGAAAAGGTCGCAGGATGTCGCTGTAAAAGGCATAACGTCGTATGGTGACTAAATTCCTTAAAAATACCTATATCTAACATTAGACGACCCATAGACGAAAGAAGAAAATGTTATTTATCTGCAGATGCTTTTGACGTGACAACGTCTTAAATTAGGTTGCGGCTTGGAGTCACTCATGAAAAAGTGTAACGCCCGCTCACGTCTGTTACGATGAGTCACCGAACGAAAGAGAGGCCCACCGGACTGGCGAATGCCTTGCGTCTCTCTCCCACTCTAATCCATCACATTTAAAAAGACGTTGTCACGTAAAATCTTTGCCCGTAAAACCGACTTTACCGGCAACCGTTTTTTTTGTAGTTTATATTACTTTAACAATGTATAAGTAAATAAGAATAATTATGTTTTTGCATTTGCCAACTGATAATCATTACACAAACATAACATTTACGTCATTATGAGAGTAAAAATAAACATTTATCTCAATCATACCATCCAGTTAGCGTTGAGTCAGTTGGGGGTTATCTTACATCTTATTGCCTATTTGTGTCTCTTCATTTTATTATGACTGCTTAATTGAATACTTAATTAGTGTAAAAAGAATAGTTTTGTTTATGCTACAGTCTATAAATATTAGTAACTGGGTGACCGAGCCTTGGTCGGTAATTTTTTTAAAGATATAAAAAAAATAAACTTAAAAAAAAAAAAGAAAAAATAAATGTGTAAGTGGTGCTCGATCCAAGGTATTTTCATTTCTAAAGACCGCCCGTTTCCCGAATACGCTACGCTGACTTGACAATTTACGGCAAATATATTGTTTTAAAATTTTAGTATTTTTGATGCCCAAAAACAGAGATCAAACGATTTTTTTAAATAAAACCTAGCTAAATCGATTTTTCTCCCCTAAAACCCCCTACATACTGAATTTCAGGGAAATCGTTGGAGCCGTTTCCGTGATTCCAAAATATATAAATATACATACAAGATTAACTCATTCAAATATTAAAGATAATAGAAAAGCTGTCTGTATGTATGTGATCGATTTACTCAAAATCTATTGAATGAGTTTTTTGTACGGTTTTTACTTAAAAGTAGTGCTATTCTTCCAGAAGGTTCTATAATAGTGCATTACGATTTTATGTAAATTGTGTTGAGGTCGCGCAGTTGTAAAAAAGCTCGATTGGTGGGAACTTTAGTCGTGTTTGCCGCGTAAACTAACAGAGGTACACTAAAATAATGTACTAGAGAATTGTAGATTTACGAAAATACTACAAGAATTTCCGTGATAGCATGTCTCTATCTGTTATGGTTAATTCACAATAACCACTTTTATGTTCAGTTAATTACGCTGATTTTCACTTAAGCCACAAGCACAGCTGGTTTATCCATAAAAAAGAAATTAAATTACCAGGTATAGAAACCGTACCTAGGTATTGACATCTTGACAATTCAAAAGCGCTTGAAAAGCTTATTAGAATAAGGATGGTTTTGAATTGTTTTGACTTAAGAGCGCGGCATGAAAAGATTTGTAAAACCTGATTGTATTTTGAGCACATGAATAATTAATATTGCCATCAATGTCAGGAGTTAATACGTCTCAATGTCAGAATTAATTTTGGCCAAAACGTGTTTTCCTTATCATATGGCAAATCAAACGTCAAAATGTCAATCCCAATATATTCGGTCCAATTGATAGCGAAAGCAAAAAGTCTCGTAAAGATTAATAACCTGAGAATTCGTTCGATTAAATTATTATATGTCTATGTATCTGTGTGTATATTGATATGCATTGTATATAAAAATACTTTGTCAATTTTCCTTTGAAAGTGATCGCTCTTAAATACATAGTATAGTAGAGTAGGGAAGTTAGTCTAAAATGTGCCCTATGACAATGTAGAGAAAAGCAAATAAGACTATATCTATCTGTCTCTCTTTTTTATGTGTTATTAAACAAAGATAAGTAGGACGAGTTTCACCTTCCCTTTGATTATGTATTGTGACACTCTCTTACTCTGCCTCTATCCTATCCCTATCGCCTACTTTAGCATAATAACCCTATGCTTGAATTTGAGTAACTTACGAACAATTCGTTAATTTCAACATTTCCCTATTCAACAGTTGAATATTTAAAAAAGGAACTTTTTTTTAGGATTTACATGATTATTGCTCGTGTTGAAGATCTAAGATGCTTTCTTTACCGTCATTTAGGTACTCAAATCCCTTATTCGATCTACGGATAATTGAGATTAGAAATTTTGGACTTTGGAATTTTAACTAAATCTATGGATAATGGGTATATATGGAAATTCAGCGTTTTTAAAGTAGCGAAAGATCTTTTAACTAAAAGTTATAGTTTGTAGTAATTTTAGTTTTTTATTTTAATTTTTTTTAATTAGCTATAGGTGTGTGTATTAATCACCCAGTATTAGTCGAACATACGATAAATTTTCAGTGTTATTGGATACTTGATTGCATTATTGTCTGTAGATAACTTTGACTCCAATTAGTACTATTATAAACCACTGGATTTTGGCCATTTTTATTTTCAGAAGTTTAGCTTTACAATGTACATTTTTTTTATAAGGATCGTAATAAATATTGACGGTATTAAAAATTTTAATTGTGTTTATAGGCTTACTGCCCAAGTCACACCGGTCGTTCTGAACCATCCTTTGGACGTCGACGCAGAGATGTCAATTCAACTGTTGAATCAGATAAAAATAACACAGCTGAACACGCTAAACTAGATGAAGATGCAAAGAACAAGGCCGACAATAAGAGCGAAGCATCCGTTTTCAAAATATCATATGAAGAGGCAACTGTTGATAAATATTTAAAAGACGAAGTGGAAACACCAAGCCATGTTAGAAAAATGATTGAGGTAAATTATGTGTAAGACAAATTACGAAAGTAATAATAAAATTATTTTGCTATAATTCGAAATAGTTTTATTATTACTTTCTATTATGGGTCCATCATAAGTAACGCCTAATTCTATAAATTATTTGAGACAAATTAAATAAGTGTGAATTCCAAATGCTGTTTTAGAGAGGTTTAAGAATTATTACATATTTATTATGTATTATTATTGTAATTTTAGACGAACATCTTGACTAGTTGCTCCTTTATAATTGAAGTCAGCAATTACACGTGATACAAGAATGATATTCTTCGCTATTGCAGGATTTTTTTTTTAATTTCATGTTTGTCATTACAGCCTTTACTATAGAAAAGCTATTAAATATATGAACTAATTCGCGGTAAAATAAGCAAATATAAGCACGTTTAAATATAAAAGCTTTATATTTAAACGTTAGGTTATTTAGCATTATTTTACTTTATGATAATTGATATGGTCTAAGCTAGACTTCTTGGACTTGGAGAAGATTTTGTGGACAATTTTAAGTCGCGACCTCTACAAGGCATCGTTTAAATTAGTGTTTCCCAACGTGGGGCCCACAACCCACAGGGGGGCAATTTGTTGGTTAAGGGGGGCCAACTCGACACGAGTTTAAGCCTGCTCTGGACCATTAAGTGCAATGCTAGATTTCGGTGCCAAATTTAACAAAAAAAAAAAGCAATTTTTCTACCTAAAACCTATTATTTATGTTCTTTAAGTGGACAATTCAATTTTTAATATTAAAATTTATCTATGTTACTTAGAGGGCAAAATAAATTTTTAACGTGGGGCATGGTCCCAAAAAGGTCGGAAAACACTGGTTTAAATCGTTCTGTGATGTATAGTTATACTAGTAACATGATAATGAGCTATAACAAAAGTGTTTCATCAGGACATATCAAAAGTTGATATAACAACGTTAGAAAAGAAATTTCATGGGCAGGTTGACGGGCTCATTAAAGCAGGTGGTAGTAACTCTAATTCAGCAGGTTCGATTCCCGTTTAAGGCCAACATTTTATAAAAACCCGTTTTAGAATTTAGCATGTTTATCCAGCTATATTTGTCATAATTACTGTGATTTAACCTATTTAAAAACACACTGATTTTACCTATCCAGGTGTTCGACAATCGTAACGAACTGCTGGAAGAAAATGGCGCTGCAGATTCATCTCCGGTGGTCGCTGCCGTTGGAGTTTGCGTATCTCCGTATCACTATCGAGCATTACTAGTAGCTCTTTGCGTACTCCTGTCTCTTTTGCTGGCTATGCTCACCGCTGCACTTTATATTTACAAGTAAGTAATTAATTAAGTGCCTCTTCAGGTGACAAGAGGGCTGGCACCTTTTTCGCACAAATAATTAGCTTAGCGATTCAGCGCGGAAAACTGCCAGCATTCTCGGTAACATTCCACGTGGGCATGATTTGTATAGTCCTAGCGTGTAAGTAAGTAAGTTGCCTTTATCATCTATTAACTTTTACCAGCTTTTTTTTCGTTCGCGTGGACTATTGTCGCGTGATAGATATATTGATGGTGCTTTTCAATTCCATCCTATTGCTGTAGAGTTAACAGGATTTCTATAGCCTTTACCTTACCTCGGTGAATAAGGAATATCCTCCTGCCCTTATCCCACTCTAAGTGGGGTCGGCACAACATGTTATAAACATGCTGTAACATGATTTGGCTGCGTTTTTACGACCGGCCGCCTGCCTGACGTCAACTTACCTTAGACGTATTTTACGACACCTCGGTAAGAAGGAGGGTGGTCTATTCTATTAAACCGGATACCACACGGTGGGTCAACTTACCTTAGTCGCCTTTTACGACACCCCGGTAAGAAATGAGGTTTGTATGTTCTACTTAGCTGGATACCACACGGCGGGTCGACTTATCTTAGTCGCCTTTTACGAAAGTAAGAAATCAGTGTAGTATATTAGTAGTGTAGTATATATATTCTATTCAGCCGGATACCGCACGGCGTAGCAAATAAAAATGATATCATTTATTTAAATTATATATTCACACTCCAGATTCGTCCAAATACTACATAATAAAATTTAAAACCAAATAGAGTATCTTTACAAGATTAGATATGAGTGTATTTTAAATGAATGTTTCAGACGATATTGGCGTGTGCTACGTAAGAACATAGAAGTAACATCAGCGCCTATTCATCGAGCGGCAGCGCCCGCTCCGAGACCAAACCGTCCGTCGCTCTTCTCAGCCTCACACCTTCATAAGCCTTTTTCTTTGAGGTAAATGAAAATATATGCAGCACCGTGTTTGAAGTTATAGCTACTCTTCATTTAAAAAGTATATTTGTTATATATAGTATTTGTATACCGGTTCGAGAAGCCGAGGTAGACCCCTTCAAACCTGGATATCTGTGATCACCAACGACCTGAAGAAAGCTCAAATAAACGACATTGTGACGACCCAGAACCGACGTGTCTGGCGAAAAATGACGAGGAGAGCCGACCCCAATTAAAAATGGGACAAGGCTAGGCATAGAGAGAGAATTGTTAGATATAGTATTTATGAAGTGTAAGCTTGCGGCTCCTGCTTTGCGCCTTGCAAAAGTATTTTATTTTATATTTTTTTTCTTTTTATACATATATTTAGAAAAGAGAAAGAAAAATAAAAAAAACACATGTATAAAGGCGGACTTATTCTAAAAGGGATCTCTTCCAGTCAACCTTTGAGTAATAGAAGGAAAAAGACAAGAATTGAAGAAGAAAGAGTACGGTCATATAGAGAAAAAGAATAAGTTTATATAAATTTAACTATTTAATCTATTAAATAATTTTGGTAAAATAAAAAGATGAAAAGATGCTAATAATGAATAATTACTTAAGATAAATATTTTCTTATCTGTAACTTAAATACTGAAAGAGAAAGAGATTTGCGGATTGATACTGGTAAATCATTCCACAGCTTAACACCTTGAAAGCTAAATGATCTCGAGTAAGTCAGTGAGGAGTGTAAGTCGTTTGTAGATTTGGGTATAAGATTCTATAATAGAATCCGCAATCAATTTTACCTACGCCATTACAGCAGTTTAAAAACACTATTAATAAAAGGCTAATACAGAAAGCCTACTATACTATTGAGGAATACTTGGATGATAAGAATGCGTGGATGTAGCTTCTCTTCAACCCTGTACAAGACAGTAATAACTAATGTAACTAGTAATAAGAATTATATTTTTAAAAGAGCAACCGCTGAGTTTCTTGCTGCCTCTTCTCGGTAGGAATAGCTTTCCGAAGCAGCAGTAGAGTTGACGATTCAAAAGCATTTGTTTACAAGTTTATTTGAATAAAGAACATTTTGATTTTGAATATAAAAGTACTGTAGTACAAGGTTAATAATTATTTAGGCGTAGTTTTTAGAAACAAAATAAGTTGCTGTGTATAGTATACCTATTCTACAAACAAAATCCACAAATTTTTTTAATACACTAATTTTAATTTTTAGATATACGGTATGGTGTTTTAATTAAATATTTATATATCTTATAATTCAATAATAGGTACCTAACTTTCCTTTACACGGGTCAAATTATCAGTTTCGCTTAACTGGAAAACATATTCGCTCTGTGTCGACAATATTTTCTTGAAAAATAAGAATGAAGAATGTAGCTAACAATTCTATAATAGCTAATTATATTTCTATTACAATTAAAAAATTGGTGGTATATTATTTTTGACCAGGTTTTAAAAGATACTTGTAGTTGTAATCACGATCCAAAAGACAAGATAATCAAATTAATCTCTCTCGCAATTAATCAAATTAATGTAATTATCGGTTTGTTAGTAATAAGAGCGCCGTAAAATATTTTGGATAATAAGTAAACTTTTATCTTGTTTCTAGTGGATTGGGAAGAAACTTCTCCGAAATGGGCGAGGAAGCAGGATCTTCAGGGCGTTTGGCGAACGCGTTCGACGATGGCAGCGAACCAATTTATACTGACCCTTCGTTATTTGAACGTTCTAGATCACTTCGGTCCTTGCATTCGCTGGACTTAAAACCAGATCGTCGTGAACACCATGCATGAAAATAAATACTACCCTCACTTTGAAAAATTAACTTTATCTTTATAAACCTCAATAATCTTTGCTAAGCGTTAACTGCCTAAATATGCTCAGTTTCTAATCCGCCCAATGAACTTTTACTATTCTTACTCATTTTTCTAATATTCTATCTTTAAAGTTTATTGTAAGTCAGTACTAATAAATAAAATGTTTTACAATGCTAATTGTTATCATTTGTTCACTTTATCCTTTTAACTATAGCTTTTACCCGCAACTTCGTTTTCGTGGACTGTTGTCGCGTGATAGGTTGATAATAGATGGCGCTTTTCAATGTCATCCTATTCCTGTAGAATTAACAGGTTTTCTATAGCCAATATGTTATTCTGGTGTATAAGGAATAATTGTGCTAAATTTTATCGATATTGGTTCAGCGGATTCGTCGTGAAAGAGTAACAAACATACATTCATACTGACAAACTTCCGTATTAATAATATTAGTAGGATAGGATTTTGATATACAACCAAACTTATATTTTAGATACCAAAATTAAAAAAAACTTACTTAATCAAATTTTTTTCTGAAATTTTAATGTTAATAGAAAATTTAAGTTTTAATTTTGTCTTACAGTGGAATAATTTAGTTTCATATGTAATTATCAATTCAATTCAATTCAAGTACCTTTACACTTGTTTAACGGTTTACTAGTTTAAATAAAGACATCACTACATAGTATAAAACAAACTCACATTCTTTGTTTGTCCATATATCCCTATGTATGCTTATTTCTTTGAAACTACGCAACAGATTGTGATGCGGTATTTTTTAATAGATAGGGTGATTCAAGAGGAAGGTTTATATGCATAATACCATTCGATATGGAGTAGAGAAATACTGTACATGTACTATCAATCTATCATGTGACAACAGTTCACACGAACGAAGTCGAGGGTAAAAGCTAGTGATTTATATTCATATTATATCAAGCAAAGCAATATACATTCAGTATATTAAAAATAAATGGACTTGATAGATATAAATAAAGTGGAATTGTTAACTTTATATAAAATTTAATATCCAAATTTAAATACAGCTAGAGTTTAAAACTACATTATGTGATAAGGTGCAGGGGTAGGGACACTCATAAGAGGAGAGTCCAAATATTCCATCTCACTTGTGCTCGGAACTGGTTCAACTTGTGAATGCATTTTCTGTTGTAAAGATTCATATAGCTTGTGAACAGATTCATTATGTTGCGTTCCGGGTTGCAAGGCTTTCATCAAAGTCTGTATTCTGGTCTCTGGCAACTTAGGATGTATATACCATATAAGCTTTAATAAATGTCTCGTTACATTGTCCTTTGAGAGCCCAGCAAAGAAAAACTCGTCAAATAAAACAGTGCTGAAATCTTCTCCTTGAAACTCATCAGGTAATTGTATTAATAGAGAGACAATTGCATGTAAAAATGGATCTTCATAAGCCCTGCCATCCTTACAACTGCCTAAAATACTCAAGATTCTTAATATAGCTCCCCTGTCCCTCAGTTTTGCTGCATGAAGTGTATAGTACATTGCTAAAACTCCGCACACTGCACTCTCTCGCATATAAGCCTCACAAGCATCTGGTGGTGGGCCAGAGTGTTCAATAGTGGTGATAGCTGATTCTCGCTCATCTGGTGGCAGTTTATTGTGCAATGCTCTGACTTGATCATCAACCATTAGAGACATCAATGCTGGCAAATATTTTGTTACCACCTGACTATCTAGCTTAGGCTCCTTGAATTCTTGCGAGTCAATTATCAACCAAGCACTTAGACCTAGTGCCAACATTCTTAATAACAGAATTAAAATTGTATTATCCCTTGGAAGACCTTCTGTATTAATTAAATGTTGCAGTATTTTTATTGCTGATGTTGCCAAAAAGTTAACTGCATACGGATCACATAATGTCATAGAGAGATCACCGAGAACTTGCTCTTGGCCTTTTTTTACGTTATCTAGGAACCCTTGTAGTTCTCTTGACCTTTTTATGTCAACATTCCTTTCCCTTATGCATGCATCTAAGCACCACGTGAACTTATGACATGGATCAACTGATATAATGTCATGTACTTCTGCATCATGCAGGGCCATGAGAAGTTCAGCTCTTAAGGTACAATAATGAACATTTCTTGTTCTTAAGAACAGAGTGCGAAGAAACTGAAGTACCATATCATAAAGTTTTATGCTGGTGCCTATCATGTGAGCTAGCTTTTGTATCACAGCTCCTTTCCGCCTTACTTTTGGTGAAGGTGAAAAAAACAAATTCGATAAGTTTTCATGGTCAAATAATATATTTTCTTTCTCTCTTATATATTGACTCAGCAGTGGAGACACCTCATCACCAAACAGCGATTGATTATCTTGCCAAATTTGTCTTTTTACCTCTGTGTCAGTATCGTTGTATAAGTCTCTGTCACGAACAAGTACTCTTAAATATTTATCATCAATGTGGTTCGTATTTTTTAAAATACTCATAATAACTGGCCTGAGAGCCTTCACTTTGACAACTGGAAAACTTTTGGATAACAACTCCTTGAGTTTTTTCTCATGTTCTTTTTTATCCTTTGGGCCCCCCATTTCGTTTATGTGTGTTATTAGTTTGTCCCTTAGTTCCTCTAACACGGATGTATGAAAGTCTAATCTACGGACACCGTGGAGATCGAGTAAAGGCAGCATGGGTCTTAGAGATGGAAGCAATATACCATTTTCGAGTTGAAACTCTTCTATTGCTTTTAGTGGATCAGTGCAACTTGTTAGTGCGTCTCTGAGAAAAGTTTGCCCAGGTACACCAACATCTTCCAACCCAGTGCCGGGCAATTTACTCGATGATGCCATGTCGTATTTTTTTTAACGAATAGTAACGATAACCATTATAAGAGATGGAAACGAAAGTTAAAAACACTACACAAACATAGTGAACGTTCAAAGACAAACATATAGTTATTACCAGGGCGGTTTTACTACAGGCGCCAACACATGTTATCTCGCATCCCTCTTGCACATGTACGTATTTATGAATGAATCGTATGAAAATAGTCTCAGCTGCATCTCGCTCCACTCCTACATACATATTTTTACGCACTCATTCTCATTTTGACTGTCTATCATATAACAAGACAACAAGTTGATTTTATTAATGAATGGGCGGTGTATTAAATTTTTAAATTTCCCGTTGTAAAGTTCTAGTACTTTAATTTTTACTAAAATGTATAATTTTGTTTTAATTTAGTTAGCAAAATTCTTGAAACAAATATCACTAGAAGCAAATTAAATGTATCAAGTCTTATTTCACCAGTAGCTGTTGAGATATTTCTTAAAATGAGAAATATAACAACGAAGAAACGTGCAGTTATAAAACAATAAGAAGAGGATTTACTTAATCATTATATAAATGTAAGTGTTGAGTTTTAATGAATTTTGTGCATCTCAATAATAGTAAGAGCTTTCTTAAAATTTACATTCTCACATCTAAATATAATAACCTAACCTTGCATGGATAGCCTAAAACCTTTAACATGCAGTATAATTTTTATTTCATATTTGACTTAGTTATCGTTATATAAAAATTATGATATGTACATTAATTTCGATTGATGAATTAGCTATATTCATTATTATATTAAGGATATGTCTTGCGATTTTATATAGCTTCTAGTGTCTTGTAGTGCAATAAATGATTAATAATGGAACATTAAAGTGAAAGTTTTTTAGAAGTTGTTCTAATTGATCATAAGTGTGTATCTATCTTAGTTATGAATAATTTGGACATAACTTAAATGGTCTACTTCATATTTTTTTTAGAAGTATTTTTTAATTGAAGTTGTATACTTCATTGTATTATATTAGAACTCTAAAAATGATTGTCAAGTTTTTTATAATGAGACTCCGATGAAAAGGGAGTAAATAGCAAAAGAGAGCAAGTTTATTCTGTATAAAGCAATATAGGGTATATTGCTTTATATAACACTATTGTTGATTTTTAATTAAAAAGCAAAAGCAAAATTTAAATTTACGATTGATTAAACGATTGATTGATTAATTGCAGATTCAAGAATCCTCAGATCCAAGATTAAGAGTAATTTTTTATTTTAATATGATTGTCACATGATGTTATTTATAGTTATGATTTGAGATATCTTTACATTTACAGTGCTAATAAAAGATATAATAGTATGTGTAATGAATGAAAGAATAACAGCAATATTAAAAGACTGTTCTATAAAACTGAAAGTAAATATTTATGTAATTTATAAATCACTTAAAATGTGCAACTGTTTATATCTAACAGAAATTAAATAACAAACAATATTTCTCCTTCATACTTTTGCAATAATAAAAAGCAATTTTTCTAAAAGTGAACCCATTTACTCTTTCTTAACAAATCAATGCATAATGACACAGACAACATTTTTTTTATATTATAGAACAACTATTCATATAGATTCAAATACAACCTTGTTCATAAGAGGTTCTATTTGAATAGTAACAATTTTTAATTTTTTTAATTTTTTAAAATTATTTTCAGAGATGGAATAGCACTAGACTAAGTGCAACTAAAGGAAGGTAACTAATACTCAAGTGAAGCCTGAATTTATGAAGCTAAGTTAGATTCCCGTAATTTCAGCCACAGATGTAAGCGTGCACTCAAACATCAGTAGCCAAAAGCGACTGGGAAAAGAATTAAGGTTTTACATGTATTGCAGGTGCCAAATACCGGCTCTTTGCCAACCGCAACACATAACCATTACAAAAAAAAAATGTAAAAATTAATGGATTGAATGAAATTAATGGATTAATTTTACAGGAGGGCAGTCCGACAGCTGGCCTCGTGACTCCACGAGCTACGCTGGTCTGGCCTCGCTGTCGCCAATGGAGACGTGCCGCCGCCCCTCACCCCAGGCCGGCCCGTCCGGCTATGCCGCAGCTGTTGTCGCTCCGCCGTCGCCTCGAGCGCTCGAACAGCGCCAGGCCGAACAGTAGCGTCAACCACCAGGACCTCTGTAATTTGAGAAAATGCATTTGAGGTAACTAATACTCAAGTGAAGTCTGAATTTATGAAGCTAAGTTATATTCCCGTAATTTCAGCCACAGATGTAAGCGTGCACTCAAACATCAGTAGCCAAAAGCGACTGGGAAAAGAATTAAGGTTTTACATGTATTGCAGGTGCCAAATACCGGCTCTTTGCCAACCGCAACACATAACCATTACAAAAAAAAATGTAAAAATTAATGGATTGAATGAAATTAATGGATTAATTTTACAGTAGGGCAGTCCGACAGCTGGTCTCGTGACTCCACGAGCTACGCTGGTCTGGCCTCGCTGCCACCAATGGAGACGTGCCGCCGCCCCTCACCCCAGGCCGGCCCGTCCGGCTATGCCGCAGCTGCTGTCGCTCCGCCGTCGCCTCGAGCGCTCGAACAGCGCCAGGCCGAACAGTAGCGTCAACCACCAGGACCTCTGTAATTTGAGAAAATGCATTTGAGGTAACTAATATTCAAGTGAAGTCTGAACTTATGAAGCTAAGTTAGATTCCCGTAATTTCAGCCACAGATGTAAGCGTGCACTCAAACATCAGTAGCCAAAAGCGACTGGGAAAAGAATTAAGGTTTTACATGTATTGCAGGTGCCAAATACCGGCTCTTTGCCAACCGCAACACATAACCATTACAAAAAAAAAATGTAAAAATTAATGGATTGAATGAAATTAATGGATTAATTTTACAGGAGGGCAGTCCGACAGCTGGCCTCGTGACTCCACGAGCTACGCTGGTCTGGCCTCGCTGCTGCCAATGGAGACGTGCCGCCGCCCCTCACCCCAGGCCGGCCCGTCCGGCTATGCCGCAGCTGCTGTCGCTCCGCCGTCGCCTCGAGCGCTCGAACAGCGCCAGGCCGAACAGTAGCGTCAACCACCAGGACCTCTGTAATTTGAAAAAAGCATTTGAGGTAACTAATACTCAAGTGAAGTCTGAACTTATGAAGCTAAGTTAGATTCCCGTAATTTCAGCCACAGATGTAAGCGTGCACTCAAACATCAGTAGCCAAAAGCGACTGGGAAAAGAATTAAGGTTTTACATGTATTGCAGGTGCCAAATACCGGCTCTTTGCCAACCGCAACACATAACCATTACAAAAAAAAAATGTAAAAATTAATGGATTGAATGAAATTAATGGATTAATTGTACAGGAGGGCAGTCCGACAGCTGGCCTCGTGACTCCACGAGCTACGCTGGTCTGGCCTCGCTGCCGCCAATGGAGACGTGCCGCCGCCCCTCACCCCAGGCCGGCCCGTCCGGCTATGCCGCAGCTGCTGTCGCTCCGCCGTCGCCTCGAGCGCTCGAACAGCGCCAGGCCGAACAGTAGCGTCAACCACCAGGACCTCTGTAATTTGAGAAAATGCATTTGAGGTAACTAATACTCAAGTGAAGTCTGAATTTATGAAGCTAAGTTATATTCCCGTAATTTCAGCCACAGATGTAAGCGTGCACTCAAACATCAGTAGCCAAAAGCGACTGGGAAAAGAATTAAGGTTTTACATGTATTGCAGGTGCCAAATACCGGCTCTTTGCCAACCGCAACACATAACCATTACAAAAAAAAATGTAAAAATTAATGGATTGAATGAAATTAATGGATTAATTTTACAGTAGGGCAGTCCGACAGCTGGTCTCGTGACTCCACGAGCTACGCTGGTCTGGCCTCGCTGCCACCAATGGAGACGTGCCGCCGCCCCTCACCCCAGGCCGGCCCGTCCGGCTATGCCGCAGCTGCTGTCGCTCCGCCGTCGCCTCGAGCGCTCGAACAGCGCCAGGCCGAACAGTAGCGTCAACCACCAGGACCTCTGTAATTTGAGAAAATGCATTTGAGGTAACTAATACTCAAGTGAAGTCTGAATTTATGAAGTTAAGTTAGATTCCCGTAATTTCAGCCACAGATGTAAGCGTGCACTCAAACATCAGTAGCCAAAAGCGACTGGGAAAAGAATTAAGGTTTTACATGTATTGCAGGTGCCAAATACCGGCTCTTTGCCAACCGCAACACATTACCATTACAAAAAAAAAAATGTAAAAATTAATGGATTGAATGAAATTAATGGATTAATTTTACAGGAGGGCAGTCCGACAGCTGGCCTCGTGACTCCACGAGCTACGCTGGTCTGGCCTCGCTGCTGCCAATGGAGACGTGCCGCCGCCCCTCACCCCAGGCCGGCCCGTCCGGCTATGCCGCAGCTGCTGTCGCTCCGCCGTCGCCTCGAGCGCTCGAACAGCGCCAGGCCGAACAGTAGCGTCAACCACCAGGACCTCTGTAATTTGAGAAAATGCATTTGAGGTAACTAATACTCAAGTGAAGTCTGAATTTATGAAGCTAAGTTAGATTCCCGTAATTTCAGCCACAGATGTAAGCGTGCACTCAAACATCAGTAGCCAAAAGCGACTGGGAAAAGAATTAAGGTTTTACATGTATTGCAGGTGCCAAATACCGGCTCTTTGCCAACCGCAACACATTACCATTACAAAAAAAAAATGTAAAAATTAATGGATTGAATGAAATTAATGGATTAATTTTACAGGAGGGCAGTCCGACAGCTGGCCTCGTGACTCCACGAGCTACGCTGGTCTGGCCTCGCTGCTGCCAATGGAGACGTGCCGCCGCCCCTCACCCCAGGCCGGCCCGTCCGGCTATGCCGCAGCTGCTGTCGCTCCGCCGTCGCCTCGAGCGCTCGAACAGCGCCAGGCCGAACAGTAGCGTCAACCACCAGGACCTCTGTAATTTGAGAAAATGCATTTGAGGTAACTAATACTCAAGTGAAGTCTGAATTTATGAAGCTAAGTTAGATTCCCGTAATTTCAGCCACAGATGTAAGCGTGCACTCAAACATCAGTAGCCAAAAGCGACTGGGAAAAGAATTAAGGTTTTACATGTATTGCAGGTGCCAAATACCGGCTCTTTGCCAACCGCAACACATAACCATTACAAAAAAAAATGTAAAAATTAATGGATTGAATGAAATTAATGGATTAATTTTACAGGAGGGCAGTCCGACAGCTGGCCTCGTGACTCCACGAGCTACGCTGGTCTGGCCTCGCTGCTGCCAATGGAGACGTGCCGCCGCCCCTCACCCCAGGCCGGCCCGTCCGGCTATGCCGCAGCTGCTGTCGCTCCGCCGTCGCCTCGAGCGCTCGAACAGCGCCAGGCCGAACAGTAGCGTCAACCACCAGGACCTCTGTAATTTGAGAAAATGCATTTGAGGTAACTAATACTCAAGTGAAGTCTGAATTTATGAAGCTAAGTTAGATTCCCGTAATTTCAGCCACAGATGTAAGCGTGCACTCAAACATCAGTAGCCAAAAGCGACTGGGAAAAGAATTAAGGTTTTACATGTATTGCAGGTGCCAAATACCGGCTCTTTGCCAACCGCAACACATTACCATTACAAAAAAAAAAATGTAAAAATTAATGGATTGAATGAAATTAATGGATTAATTTTACAGGAGGGCAGTCCGACAGCTGGCCTCGTGACTCCACGAGCTACGCTGGTCTGGCCTCGCTGCTGCCAATGGAGACGTGCCGCCGCCCCTCACCCCAGGCCGGCCCGTCCGGCTATGCCGCAGCTGCTGTCGCTCCGCCGTCGCCTCGAGCGCTCGAACAGCGCCAGGCCGAACAGTAGCGTCAACCACCAGGACCTCTGTAATTTGAGAAAATGCATTTGAGGTAACTAATACTCAAGTGAAGTCTGAATTTATGAAGCTAAGTTAGATTCCCGTAATTTCAGCCACAGATGTAAGCGTGCACTCAAACATCAGTAGCCAAAAGCGACTGGGAAAAGAATTAAGGTTTTACATGTATTGCAGGTGCCAAATACCGGCTCTTTGCCAACCGCAACACATTACCATTACAAAAAAAAAATGTAAAAATTAATGGATTGAATGAAATTAATGGATTAATTTTACAGGAGGGCAGTCCGACAGCTGGCCTCGTGACTCCACGAGCTACGCTGGTCTGGCCTCGCTGCTGCCAATGGAGACGTGCCGCCGCCCCTCACCCCAGGCCGGCCCGTCCGGCTATGCCGCAGCTGCTGTCGCTCCGCCGTCGCCTCGAGCGCTCGAACAGCGCCAGGCCGAACAGTAGCGTCAACCACCAGGACCTCTGTAATTTGAGAAAATGCATTTGAGGTAACTAATACTCAAGTGAAGTCTGAATTTATGAAGCTAAGTTAGATTCCCGTAATTTCAGCCACAGATGTAAGCGTGCACTCAAACATCAGTAGCCAAAAGCGACTGGGAAAAGAATTAAGGTTTTACATGTATTGCAGGTGCCAAATACCGGCTCTTTGCCAACCGCAACACATAACCATTACAAAAAAAAAATGTAAAAATTAATGGATTGAATGAAATTAATGGATTAATTTTACAGGAGGGCAGTCCGACAGCTGGCCTCGTGACTCCACGAGCTACGCTGGTCTGGCCTCGCTGCTGCCAATGGAGACGTGCCGCCGCCCCTCACCCCAGGCCGGCCCGTCCGGCTATGCCGCAGCTGCTGTCGCTCCGCCGTCGCCTCGAGCGCTCGAACAGCGCCAGGCCGAACAGTAGCGTCAACCACCAGGACCTCTGTAATTTGAGAAAATGCATTTGAGGTAACTAATACTCAAGTGAAGTCTGAATTTATGAAGCTAAGTTAGATTCCCGTAATTTCAGCCACAGATGTAAGCGTGCACTCAAACATCAGTAGCCAAAAGCGACTGGGAAAAGAATTAAGGTTTTACATGTATTGCAGGTGCCAAATACCGGCTCTTTGCCAACCGCAACACATAACCATTACAAAAAAAAATGTAAAAATTAATGACGTACGAATTACCAAAACTGCGCAATTTCAGAAATCAGTACGACACCTTTATAATGGCTAGCCCGTTAATAAAACGTCTTACAAAGTAGCGCGCTTTTGAAGCTAATGTTCGACGATACAGAAAACGAACATTACCAACAAAACGCCTACACAGTATGGGAAGAAAGAACACTGCAGTGTCCACCTCAACCATACTGTTAAATGAGAAGAAAAAGCCCTGCAGCTTTTACAGGAGGGCAGTCAGACGCTGCTAGTCATTAAATATTAAAGATTACAATGTCTATATTTACCTAAGCTATGATTAAAACAGAGTAATTATGCAAAAGTAATAATAAAATTATTTTGTTATAATCGGCGATGAAGTAAAATAGAAAATGTATATAATGCTAAATGTAGAGTGGACAATTGGTTATCATACCTGATACATGCAGGATTCGTAAAAAACACATGCACAAACCTCCACCACCGCCACCACCATACACAAGCACTATATACAATCACTATCACAAACTCAACAACTCAAATGTTTGAATTTCAACAAACATTCTCGGATAAAATGTGAGTAGTTATCCAAAACTTAATAACAAATAAACTATACTTTTGCACTATTTAATACGAAGAAAATTGAAACGTACTGACTCACCTGAAACGTTCGTTATACGTAATATATAACTGTAATCACTTTTTACTTACGCAAAAATATATAAACCAACAAATGATTTTTAATTAAAATTAGACAATTCCATAAACTTCTTGTTAACGCACACTATATACAATAACACGATATAATAGGAATACCACAATTCCCGTTCCGAGATGCACTTCTCTTGAATGACGAACAACGACTGAATGTCACTGAAACGTTTTATCGGTATATATAGTAAGACTCCACCGGAAACAATAACGGCACAGTGTTGCCCCTATTTAATCAAAAAGGGCGCGATTAGGGTTGCCACCTTTTTTTTGAAGAAAAATACTATTTTTCTTTTTAAATCAAAAAAATATAGTACTTTTAGGAAATTCAGGAAAAAAAATAGGACACATCTATTTTCAATCATTATTTATTTTTCCATGATTATTTTTTATTACTTTTCGCTGGATAATGACACGGAGTTAGAGCTACTAACTAACTAAGCCCCGTAAATACATGAATGAGTTTCGTTCCTACATTCCCTATGCAGGGCTGCGGGTGCGTTCCATTCACAGTTAATTAAAAAAAGCACGACAATTGCAATTAGCGATAAAAATATAGTATTTTTCGTGCTATATTCTTTTTCTATAATATATAGTACAATTTAAGCTAGTGTTTTTCAATTTATATATACATTTATTAAAGCAGGGACCTCGAAGCATATAGCATTATAGTATATCCTTAGTGTTTTTATTGAACTGTAATAATATTGGGACGTTTTATTTTTTAATTTTAAAATATAAGTAAAAATAAAACTAAAATAATAAAAATAAAACTTTTCCTTCTATAGTAATATTTATTGTGTATGCTTTATTGAAGTGTTGTATATCATATGTCATACCCAATATCAGTTATATTCTATGTTTTAGGTGGTTATTTCTGAATAGTTTTTATTCTTTCTGCGACAGACAATATGGATTACAAACATACTTTAATTATTTAACAGAAAGTTATTTGTTCAAGATACTTTAACATACTATCCCATTTAGTTATGCACATTACAACTAGATTTTTTGTCTGAGTAACTGTGTCTGGTCAAGGCACTGCTACTGTTGTTGCAATGAATTCATTAATATCTGATACAATGGCTGATATTCTTCAAGTGAGTTAAAATGTTTCAAATATAAATCATTTTTGTTTGTAAACACAAAAATTGGCATGTGTATGTTTAAAGTAACGGCCTGTTATCCACCCCAGCAGTGGGAACCATAAGCTTCCTCTATCCGTTTTTTGGAGAGAAGTATTGTAGCAAAGACCTACCATCGCGTTGCTCCAATGCGGATTGGTAGGTTACGCATATCCCTAGAATTCGCTAGAAGTATGCGGATTTCCTTACCATATTTTCCTTCACCGAAAAGCGTGTCATAAATTGCAATTGTCAATTAGACATGTGCCTGCGCGGGGTATAAACCCATGATCGTCTTTACAGAGTCGAACGGCCTCACCGCTGAGCTATCCATAGCTTGTTCCATATTTATTAAAATGTATTTGCAATAATTTTCAGATGAACCTGGTCATAGCCAAAGAGAGTACTCATTGGGATGACGTCTAAGGGCTATATGCTGTTGATGCTTTATGGGATGAAGCACATGATTAGGTCAATTGATTTGACTAGATGAAGGCAAGTAAATATTTGATGTAAAGTATGTCAGTCTGTCCATTTCACTTTCTATTAAAACTGAAGCTTATATGTCTAATGGGCTAACTGCCTAATCCGTTTGAGATATAACAAAAAATGTTTGGTACAATTTTTCCTCTATTATAGTGATGCAAAAAAGTGTGTGATATAAGAATAGCTTAAAAGACATATTAGTGATGATCATTGGAACTTTGTCACATACAGTACAGTATTTGGAAAGCATCATATTTTTAGCCTGGTACTGCTAACAGTACAAAATCAAAGATATTTAACATAACACAAAGATTGTCACAGATACCCCTTATATTTTATTATTAAAAAAACAAAATTTATAATTATAGTCTCTATTTTATACTTAAAATATAACTGTAGACAAAGTTATAGACACGAAAAAAATATTTTCCAGACACTATTTAAGACCAGTAGAAGCTAAAAATATATTTTTAAAATTTAAAATCTCTGTTATTTGTCAATGCATCATTCTCCTACCCTTATCCCACTCTAAATGGGGTAGGCACAACATGTTTTAAACACGTTATCACATGATTTGGTATCTTACGACCGGTCGCCTGCCCGTCGTCAACTTACCTTAATCGGTTTTCGCGACACCTCGGTAAGAAATGAGGGTGGTCTATTCTACTCAGGGGATATCAATGCCAAGATTGTCTGTAAGACTACCTTTGCAAACTAATGTTCTATCTATACATTATTAAAGAATAACTTATTTATTACAGGTTAAATATGCTGCGAACTCTTCCGCCGGGAAGTGTCCACGAGCCCGATGATGCAGATGAACATATATGAAGAGCTTCAGTCGAATCATAATTATTTAGCCTCATTTATTGACATTAGTAATAACATTTTCACAGCGCGAATGCTTTTATTCACTAACAATTTATTTTGCCGCCTGAACCATTCGGAATTTTGGAATAAGGCTGTAAAAGTCCGCTTCAATGCTAGAGGACTCAAGAGAAGGTTGTGTCTTCAAAATAGTATTCATATTAGTATAATTGACAAACATTATGAAGTTTGAAACTTCTTAACTAGGACCCAATGGATTTTTTCTCAAATCCGTGGATAAGGGGGCTCTAGCACACTAGAACGGATCATAATTTGGTTTCATTGTTTAAAACATGATTGGTTAATATTATTGTTTGATAGTTATAGTACCTTGTATTCCATCAGAAATATTTTCCAGACCCAAGCCATATCATATTACCGGTTCAGTATATTGATATATCGGTCATGTGCAGCAATAGCGGTACAACTCAAAAACTTATATTTTGAGATGAATGGGTTTAAAATTTTCATTACTCAGGAAAATGAATAACAATTGCTTAGTTACTAGTTTAATTGTTAGTTTGCTTAAACGACGGGCTTATAATGAATTATGAGTTCTGCCTGTATTGCTGCTAAAAATTGTGTATTTTAACATTAACACCATTTATTCCTATTCAAAACACGTGTTTTTACTTGTGTAGCAAAACTAAAAACCTGCGCAATCCGGGGAGTAATATATTTTCAAAACAGGATTATTTAAATTGTGAAATTTTTATAATTACGCTATTGTCTAATAAAACTGAAAGATTTGATCTAGTTAAAATTATATTATCCATCACAAAAACTTATATCTTTGGAATGGCATTATATGGCATGTAAAGTGTTAATTAGTCAAAAATGTATATAACTTAAAAAACTATAATTCCTGGTTAACTTGCATTAATCATAAATATGATTTGTTAAAAGTTTTTTGCATAATCTTAATCATAATGCGAGTTAGACAACGGTGTATCAATTAAGGAGAATTCACAGTACTGCAGATACTTGGAAAACGATAATGGAAATGGAAAATTTTATCGCAAGTAAAGTTATAGAACTATGATACATGAGGCAAAAGTAACTAACTAATATTACTATTATTAACATTTAAAAATTGATTCAAAATTTTTATTATTTTACTATATATACTCCATAAGTATAGAAACATAACAAGATGTAAACAAACAAAACCATGTGATTCAGGAGTGACAAATATGTCATAACAATAATATTATTAACAAATGAAAAAATTGGGATTCAACTGCAGTTGTCAAAAGAATATCTCTAATATTTATAAATGTAATTTTCATAAATTGATTGGTATTTTCTAAAATTAAATATTTATACCTTTAGTATAGCAAAACAGCAATATATAATTTAATAAAATTCAGCAGATACAAATTAGCCAAGTAAACTAAATAAAATGGTAATTGGATTAACCAACGCAACATAATATCAATATTCTACGAGCTTCACTCTGTGATACTTAAATGTGTAGTAATTTAGTGTATTTAATATTATCCATCGTTTTCTTTAAAAATTTTATAATTCTTATTTATTGTTTCAGTTTGTAAAAATTATTGATAGCAATCACGCCATAATAAAGTGGTGCGAATACTATCAATAATTTTAAATTCTTTAAAAGAATTAAAAATTATATTAAATGTTAGTATAATGTGTTGTAATAAAAAAGGTACTTTATAGTAGGCAGATAATGCCTACTATAAACTACCTGTTTTGACATGTTTACATTTAGTTGAATACTTAACCCATGGAGTATAATTCCTCATGATGTTTTCTTTCATCGAAAAGCTTGGTATCAATTGGCACATTAATTATGGCAAAATTTCACAATTTAATTCTTACTTTATATGTATAAATCCGAAGTGTTAACTGGTTTGATGGAAAATATTATACTTAGAGATAAAAACCACTAATATTCTATAAAACTACTACCAATATATCTAAAAAAGACTAATATTTATAATTTACCATCAAGTATACTCCTTTTAAGTATAATGTTTTTTCCTAAATACTAAAACGGTAAAAACGAAAGCATCTATTGTTTCAAATACTAATCTTGTAAATTTGTTTTCGAGTGAATACTTATAATTAATTATATTTAATAATAATTTAAATTACAATTCCTATATTTTCAAGATACATGATCGCCGATTCTGTTTCCTATTTAAAAATAGTAATCATTTTTGAAGTTGCACTTTTAGCGTGTTTTGGAAAAAACTTTTTTTTTAAGAAGCATGCTCATAGAAATGTAAAATGGCTGTTGAATATAAATTTTTTTATTACAGTAAAAGTCTATTAAAGAATTTCCTTAAATATTTTGTTTTATTAAAATCTAAAAATCATTATTAATATGTTACAGGAAAACCGATTATCCAAATAATCGGTAAGAGTAAAATGTGAATCGATAAAACTTTGACATCACTAGTTACGGTTTTAGCGCACCAAGTACATCACAAATTTTACTACGATTTTACGTCATACGTTATATATATTACTACTCCATATCTGAGAAAGAGTCAGAGCTGAGACTAAATCCGTTTTTATGAATGAAACGGGTGAGAGGCAGATAGTTTTTTAAGAATGAGAATGTAAGTAGCTATAGTGCTACTCTGCACCCCCCCATACCACCGAAAATAGGCTCGCGCCAATGTATGAATCTCAACCATCTATTTTATAGTTAATAATCTATGGTTATTACTTATTATATAGTTTGAGAAATTGAGACAGATAACAGATTATGGACTATGGTATGAAAATACTTCTTTACAAATACTACTCCTCCTGGTAGATGGCGTCGGTGTATCTTGTATGTATTTTGGGATGTGACGTGGAGTAGAGAAACCGATTATTTTGATACGTAATAATCGAGTTTTTTTAATCGATTTTTTTCTGACTATTTGAATAGTTGCCTTTTTTAACATAAATCATTAATCACAAAAAAAGGCTAATGAAAGTGGGCAACTTACAATAAATAATAACAGATGCGCTGATTGTGAAATTCGATTAAAATGTGTAGTTTGGCTAAATTGATTTCATCCAACAATGCATATCTTATCTATTTAAAAAAAATCGATTTTTGATGAAAAAATAATCAATTATTAAAAATCGATTATATTGAAAAAAATAATCGATTGTTTTAAAAATCGATTGTTTTTTACAGCGCTAGTATTTACTATTTAGTACATACATAATGTTTTATTGAAAATATTTTTCATGAGATATGTAAAATTACATCTAAATTAAAGAATTAAGTAAAAGGAGCCTTTAATTAAGCTTTATACAATATGACAGATAAGCAAAAGACGTGCGTATCAATAACATTTTTAATTAAATTTTTAAATGTTTAGAAATTACAAGTGTTTCTTCTTTCTTCTTCTTCTTCTTTTTTTTCTTTAATTTTGTTTAATATCAAATTAAGTATTTTTAATATTTCCAGGCTTGTATGTGGTGATGTAAATGGAAACTTCAATATTTTATTTTCTCGTGTTGAATCTATAGTAAAGAGATCAGGAGCATTTGATGTATTGCTATGTGTGGGGAATTTCTTTGGCGTGGACAATTCACAACTGGACGCTTATCGTATGGGAACCAGAAAAGGTTTGTCTAATAAGTCTCCATGTTTATTTTAATTAAAATTAATAATCTTACTTAGAATCCAGTAGAAGAAAACAAGGAAAGCAGACAATAATATGTAGATATCTCTGGCTCTAGAATCCTACAGCAATAGCTGAGTTCTAGACACTTTGCCCACCATTGAGAAATAGATTGACTACATGACAATTATATCTTTCTTATGGAAATAGAATAAATAAATATATGCAACACTTATATAGAACATAGAGATTTAAACTTTTACACCACTAGGTTGACAATTGAAAGATATACTCAAACATCTTGAGTATACCTCAAGGCAGACTACCCATGAAGTCATTAAAGGTCTTTAGGTCCCCTATTAGTTAGCATATTAGGAATTATAAGTTAGTAATAATTATTAATAAGCATTATCAACAGCATTTCATGTATAACATAAAGGTGTGTATATAATTGTGTGTAGTGCATTTGTAGTGTATATATTATTTGCAGTGTATATATTATAGTGTATATTTGTATTGTGTAGTGCAATATAATTGTGCTTGTGTATTGCGATGCCTGTGTGGATTGTGAGGTTTGTGCATGTGTTTTTACGAATCCTGCATGTATCAGGTATGAAAACGGATTGTTCACTCTACATTTAGCATTATATATATATTTTCTATTTTACTTCATCGTGGATTATAGCAAAATAATTTTATTATTACTTTTGTATTATGGATCTCTGCAAAGTAATGCCTTATTCTATAAATTATATTTTGGATTGCTAATTTTCAGTCCCAGTCACAACTTATGTTTTTGGTCCTTCTAAAAGTGAACATGTCAAACATTATTGTGAAGAAGGTTCAGAAATAGTGCCAAATGTTATATATATGGGTAAGTTCAACTAGTATTGAAAGTTGCTGTGTTCATTTTATAAGTTTTGTAATGATTTTTTCCTAACATTTTTTATCTGTTTAATGTAGGGATTAAAAAAATTTAATTGGTTGTGTATGAATATTCAGCAAATGGTTATGAGATTAAGAGAATTTATCTATTATATGGAGTAATAAAAAAAAAATGGCGAATATATAGTTAATATTAGTATTAAAGTGACCTAATTAAATAAATTGGTTTTGTAATATTGCAATAAAGCATAGCATAGCTCCTACAAAACTTGTATTAAAGAGACTCATAGCTTGGAAGAGCAAAAAAACACTATTTCTTTTATTATTTCGCAGCTTGATGTTATAGATGGCATTGAAATAAGAATTACAATGTCTAACTGAATTAAGCCTAATTTTGAATTGAGTCCCTTTTATAATAATAATAAATATATGGGACACTTACACACACGGTCACCGTCCCCAAAGTAAGTAACTTAATACTTGTATTATGAGTGACAGACAACTGGTGAATATATACTTATATATTTTTAAATACATACTTAAATACAAATATACACCCAGGCTCAATGACCAACAAATTAATTTATAGAAAATGTTGGCCCACGGCGGGAATCGAACCCGCGACCCACGGAGCTGAAGGCAGGGTCACCACCCACTACGCCAACAGGCTAGTCCAATAGTAAGCTTAGTCCAATAGTAAGCCAGTTTAATAGTAAGCTTAAAGCTTACTATTAAAGTAAAGCTTACCACATACGCCGTTGGAGAATCTCTAACTAAATGGTTTAGCTCATATTTGGCGCAAAGATCCCAAGTTGTTGTTATTAATGGCTTTGAATCTAAGAGGTATTTAGCTCACTCGGGAGTGCCTCAAGGTTCCCATTTGGGGCCTCTATTATTTCTAGCTTATATTAACGATATTGAAACTGAAATAAAAAATTGCACGATATCTTTATTTGCGGATGACCTGAAAATGTACAAAGTAATAACATCAGAGAGTGACATGAAGTTAATACAAGACGATTTAAATAGAATTATTAAATGGTGTGACGTCAATAGTATGACTCTTAACGCTAGCAAATGTTTCCACGTAAAATACACTAGGAAAAAAAACCACTTGTCTCAAGTTATTCTGTCGGTAATGTTGTGTTACAAGAGTTACCAGAAATTAAAGACTTAAGAGTTACTATTGACAGTAAGTTAACTTTTAAACCGCATATAAACAACGTTGTCAATAAAGCCGCGAAACTTCTAGGGTTTATCAAACGTAATACAAAAGGGTTTACCCCTAAAACTAAAATTATTTTATATAATGCATTTATATGAAGCCGCCTTGAATTTGCAAGTGTCATCTGGAACCCATTTTACAGCGTCCACTCCCAACGTATTGAAAGCATACAAAGATATTTTACTAAACACCTAGCCTTCTGCGACAGCGGTATATCACATAGACAACCGTACAATCAGCGAATGGCTAAGTTTAAATTGTTATCTCTCCGAAGTAGGCGTACAATACTTGACCTATGTTTCTTACATAAAATTTTACATAATAAAATGCAATGCAGCAATCTTCACAATCAAATATGTCTATCTGTACCCCGTAAATACCCGCGTTATCATATGACCAAAATATTTTATATCCCTTCTGGCAAAACACATCTCGAAAATCAAGCTCCTATTAATCGTATCTGTGCGAACTATAACGAGTTGTCAAAGTCATTACCAGGCATCGGCATATTTCACGATCCACTTGTTTCTTTTAAAAATAAACTTATTAACTTTTTCTTGCTAAATTAATATTTAGCAAGAATATTAATTTAGCAAGAAATAGCCGTATTTTATAAGTTATAAATTACTTTTAATGGTTGCATGATATTACTTAGTAAATGTTATGTGCACTTTTTAAAGATATGCATATCAGTACATTTTTAAAATATGTGTGTATATAATAGTTAATGTTTTAATATGTATATTGTTAGTGTACTTTTAAATAAATAAATAAATAAATAAAAATAAATAAATAAGCTTACTATATAGTGTGATTTATCAATTGAAGTTTAGAGTAAAGTAAAGTAACAAACTGTTAAAATCCCACTGCTGGGAATAGGCCTCTTTCCGTTTCTGGAGAGAAGGGTTGGAGCTAAGACCTACAACGCTGCTCCAATGCAGATTAGAGGTTACACATATCCCCAGATTTCTCTAGAGATATGCTGGTTTCTTATCTTATTATTTAAAATTACTAGTACACTTACCTTAATATTTCTACAGGAAAAAGAGGAATTTTCACTACAAGCTCTGAAGTTAAAATTGCGTATTTGACTGGTCTGTCGAGAAGGGAATTAGGTAAAGATATACCAATGTGCACATTTGAACCGAGTGATTGTAGTGCTGTTAGAGACGCTTGTTTTAGAGGACAGAGTGAATATAGAGGTGTAGACGTGTTGATAACAACATTATGGCCAGCTGGGATACAACAGGATGACTTGGAAAAGGTTTGTATTCGTAATAAGCTTTGAGGTCTTGCCATATTTAGATCATCTTCCTGCCCTTATCCCGCTCTAAGTGACAAGTCGAAAACAATATAATGACATTTTTTGAATAAAACCTAGCTAGATCGATTTATCGCCCCCAAAACCCTTTACATACTGAGTTTAATGAAAAGCGTTGGAGCCGTTTCCATAATACAAAATATTCAAGATTTTATTTTAACTTTAAATTTTAAAAATATGGCGATATTCAAATTCAAATTCAAAATATTCTTTATTCAGTTAAACTTTGAAACAAGTGCTTTTGAATCGTCAACTCTACTGCTGGTTCGGAAAGCTGTTCCTACCGAGAAGAGCCAGCAAGAAACTCGGCGGTTGCTCTTTTAAAAATATAATTCTTAATACTATTTACATTAAGTCGTTACTGTCTTGTACAGGTTCAAAGGGAGCTATATCCACACATTCTTATCTTTTAAGTAATCTTCAAAAGTATAGTAGGCTTTCTGTATCAGCCTCTTTCTAACATGTTAAAAAGTAAAAGTCTTTTTAACAATTTTAATATTTACAAGAATATGTATGTTGCAGGTAGATGTTGAACCAGAGTGTTTATCAGATCTTTTGTCATGGCTGTCTATCCATATAAAACCAAGATACCACTTTGTACCCTCTACAGAAAAATATTATGAGAGACAGCCTTACAGGTTAGTATTTTGAATATCCATAAATATTAAATTTCACGTCTATTATATCATCATCATCCTTCTGCCCTTGGAGTCGGCACAACATGTTATAAACATCTTGTCACATGATTCGACCAGGTATTCAGGCGACCGGCTGCCTGCCTGACGTCAACTTACCTTAGTCGCCTTTTTACACCTCGGTAAGAAGGGAGGTTGGTTTATTCTACTCAGCCGGATACCACGGCGGCATTAAAATTAATAATTTATTGAAAAACGAACTGCTAGCATTCTGCGTCAAGGACAAGCATATAAAAATTATAATATATCAACTATATAGCCAACAATATAGTTTTTGAAGATTGTAAATCATTAATCTTTATTATTATTGCATCTACTACTTTAATTACTAAAATATTGATATAGATAAATAATTTTTTGAAAAAAAAAGAGTTGCCATATTCAATAGTAGTGTAATATTTACAATACAGAAATCAAAGCGTGCATCAAGATTACAAAGAATGCGCTACAAGATTCATAGCACTAGCGCCTGTGGGCAATAAAATGAAAGAGAAGTGGATATACGCATTATCCCTCCAGCCGATCACAAAGATGCGGATGACGGATTTATTGCAGAGCACTACAGATGAAACACCTTGTCCGTACAACCCTGATATGATGAAGCAGCACCAGCCGGGGAAAGTAGTGAAAGTAAGTAAAAAAGTGTATTTTTTATAATTTTTAGACATTAAAATATATATAGTAAGGGACACTCAGTTCAGCGGCATTCGCGTGACATAAAAAGACAGTTTACAGATTTAACAGCAAGACGTTGTTGCTTTGCTTACTTCCATAGTGTCAAGTCTTATGGAACATTGTTATAGGGTAAATGCACGGATATTTAAAAAAATATATATTAAAAAAGTTCCATACGTAACATTTACAATTTAAGTTCGAAGAAGTTTAAGGAAATTGATTCAGTATATCTTTAACAATTTGTGCATAAAATATTTAGAAAAAAAATGGTGATGTATATAATAGACAAAGTAGGTACCGACCGTAGGTGTTTATTAATATCATTATCCCGCTCTAAGTGGGGTCGGCGCAACATGTTATAAATATGTTGTCACATGATTTGGCTTCGTATTATACTACCGGCTGCCTGCCTGACGTCAACTTACCTTAGTAAGAAAATTACACTTACGACACCTCGGTAAAAACGAGGGTGGTCTATTCTACTAAACCGGATACCATCCGGCTACTTTTTTTTTGGACTCATCTTAAGCAGTTGCTAATAAGTACACGAAATATTCTTTGAACTCCGCATTCCATTACCTTCAGGGGAAGTTTCAAATTTGCCGCCATACGACGTTGGAATAATATTCTTCTGCATATGCTTTGCTGCATGTATCTTTATATTGTAACATCTTTATCAGGTGTCTGGTAACGGACAATTCTTCTTTAATATGGATGCTGAAGACGACAACCATGGAAAGAGGAAAAGAAATTCTGGTGACAATCCAGAACGAAAGAGAAAGGACTTTGACCCAGGTGAGAAATAAACATAATATAATAATACCACAACCTCTGATACCTAAGTATACTTTCTTTTTATAAGTTTAGTAGCATCAATTGAATAAATTTTCATATACCGATTTTTTTATAAAACAAATAATTTTAGTCTGTAGCGTGACCATAGACTAAAATTATAAAATAGAGAATATTTTTAAATATTTAAAACAACACATGTATACGGCCAAAGTAAAATCTTAAAATGATATAAATCACTTAAAAATAATAAACAAAAGATTGAAACTAGTATAAAAAATTATATAAAATTACCACAAATTCCTTTACATAACTGATTAAAAAGTATATACATATACAATAAATAATATATTTTAGAATTGCTTTGAAAATTATTTACTACATTTTATACAAAAAATTCGGTTATTCCTAATTTATTTCACTGCAAATAATATAAACTATTATGTTTAGTAAAAAAGTGTTGACAATATTTGCGGTTGTATCTCTGTATATATAAAAATTTAACTATGACTGTAAATCTTTTTGAAATAGTGCTGTATTATTTTTTAATATATATTATATTATTTTTCGAAACCGATACTAATATTTTAAATGCGAATGCCTATCTGCTTGTTACACTTTCGCGGCTAATCTGCTGAACTAATATTGATGTAATTTGGCCCAATTAAAGATTATACACTGACAAAAAAATTGATTTTCTTTTGGGAACAAAATTATATATTTAATTATTGAAATCACCTATGTTAGTTTGGCGCAAAGCAGTGGAATCACTATTATTATCATTTCAGATAAATGCTGGTTCTGTTTGTCTTCGCCTACGGTTCAGAAACACTTGGTTATATGCGTTGGCAACCATTGCTACTTAGCGCTACCCAAGGGTCCTCTCACACCGTACCATGTTTTGATACTCCCTATAACACACCATCAGAGCATCACAAAGGTATGGATTGTTTTATTTATTTTCAGTTAGAAATAATCTATTTGTATAATGATTAAGGTAAGTTCGCGATGTGAAAAAATAATCGATTTTTAATAATCGATTATTAAATCGATTATTTCGTAACAAAATAATCGATTTTTTAAAAGTCTCTAAGTGGGGTCGGCACAACATGTTATAAACGCTGTCACATGATTTTGCTGCGTTTTTACGACCGGCCGCCTGCCTGACGTCAACTTACCTTAGTCGAATTTTAGGACACCTTTGTAAGAAATAGGGTGGTCTATTCTACTAAACCGGATACCACACGGTGGGTCAACTTAACATAGTCGCCTTTTACGACACCTCGGTAAGAAATGGGGGTGGTCTATTCTACTAAACCGGATACCACACGGAGGGTCAACTTACCTTAGTCGCCTTTTATGACACCTCGGTAATAAAGAGGGTGGTCTATTCTACTAAACCGGATACCACACGGAGGGTCAACTTACCTTAGTCGCCTTTTATGACACCTCGGTAAGAAAGAGGGTGGTCTATTCTACTAAACCGGATACCACACGGAGGGTCAACTTACCTTAGTCGCCTTTTATGACACCTCGGTAATAAAGAGGGTGGTCTATTCTACTAAACCGGATACCACACGGAGGGTCAACTTACCTTAGTCGCCTTTTATGACACCTCGGTAATAAAGAGGGTGGTCTATTCTACTAAACCGGATACCACACGGAGGGTCAACTTACCTTAGTCGCCTTTTATGACACCTCGGTAAGAAAGAGGGTGGTCTATTCTACTCAATGTACAATAAATATTTATTTTAAACTGCTGTAATGGCAAATCTAACATTGTCTGTGGAATTGAATAATTTCAAGGCACCCGATGAAGTGGCCAAAGAAATAAAAAAGTTCAAGGAAGCTTTGAAGAAGTTCTACGCGTCTATGGACAGGCTGGTTGTGTTTTTCGAGAGGAATTATCGCACCTCCCACATGCAGATACAGTGTGTGCCGGTGACTAGGTCGTGCGAGGCGCAAATACTGGAAGTCTTTCAGGTATGTCGCTTAAATTTATTTAAAATAACTAGAGATATCCCGCGGTTTCACCCGCTAACATACCGATCTCATGGCAGTGGAAACTACTAATTATTTACTTATTTAATATAGCCTTTGTTGCTCAGTAAAGATGCAACTTTCCAATGGTGAAAGAATTTTTGAAATCGGTCCAGTAGTTTTTGTGTGAAAACATTACAAACAATTACAAATGTTTTCCTCTTTATAATATTAGTATACCTCATTTCTTGCCGAGGTGTCGTAAAAGGCGACTAAGGTAAGTCCACCCGCCGTGTGGTATCCGGCTGAGTAGAATAGACCACCTTCATTTCTTACCGAGGTGTCGTAAAAGGCGACTAAGGTAAGTTGACTCACCATGTCGTATTCGGTTAAGTAGAATAGACCACTTTTTTACCGAGAACTTAGACTATTTCTTACCGAGGTGTCATAAAATACGACTAAGTTAAGTTGACATCAGGCAGGCGGACGGTCGTAAAATACATAGCCAAATGTGTCAAGATGTTTATAATAGAACAAAGAATGTTGTGCCGACCCCACTTAGCGTGGGATAAGGGTGGGAAGAAGAAGATTCGTTTATTCACATGATTTTCATCCCTCTTCATTACATGCCCATACCATCTTAGTCTTGCACTTCTCGTCTTTTCTATAATGGGCGCAACTTACAAACTTTCAGTGTTAAATATGAATGTGGATGGATATGTGACTAGAAGCAGACATAAAAAGAGATGGTTGGATTGTGTGAAGTATGAAATGAATGTAAAAGGAGTAGCGTTAGAATGATAGGAGAGAATTGAAAGGAAAAATATGTACCAAACCTACTTAGAGTGTGATAATGGCAGGAGAATAAAATAAATAAATATATGGGACACTTACGCACACGGTCATCCGTCCCCAAAGTAAGTAATTTAATACTTGTGTTATGGGTGACAGACAACTGGTGAATATATATTAATATATTTTTTAAATACATATTTAAATACAAATATACACCCAGACTCAAAGACCGACAAATTCATTTTAAAGAAAATGTTGGTCCTCGGCGGGAATCGAACCCGCGACCCGCGAAGGCAGGGTCACTACCCACTGCTCCAACGGGCCAGTGTATAATGATGATTTTATGACAGTTTTTTTTATTGATAGGACGAAGCAGGTATAAACAGCATACAGATAGAAGTACTTCCGCCTTACACGGAAATTTCACAAGTGACGTTACCCGGCGCGCCTTACTTTCATGCCGAATTACCATCCGGGGAGCAAATATACGCGAAGACCAAACAACATTTCCCACTGCAGTTTGGCAGGTATGTAATAAATAACCAAAAAATAACAATTATCAAACAACAAAGACGTAATTATCACTAAAAAAGTAAAAAAATAGTCCCATGTGTAGTACTACAGTACTACTCTACATATTGACTCTATCTATTAAAAAAAAACCGCATCAAAATCTGTTGTGTAGTTTTAAAGATTTAAGCATACATAAGGATATAGGAACATAGGGACAGACAGGGAAAGCGACTTTGTTTTATACTATGTAATGATTTATTCTGTGATAGCCGTTGAGACAGCGACTCTCTAGAATCAATCATGGGTTCAAACCACAGGCAGGCACCTCACTATAGATAGACATCGCACACTAAATTTTAAAGTGACCTAATTAAAAAAGTTGGTAAACCAATAAAGCACTAATTTTACATGCTACTTAATCTTGGACAGGAGAACAGACTCCACGGCATTTACTTTTGTACTAAAATACCTAAATATAACACGTAGTTCTGTAAATTATCAGGGATGTTTTATCGAGTCCACCGATTCTGAACTGCGAAGACAAAGCGGATTGGCGACAGTGCTTGCTCAATCGCGAAGAGGAGGATTCACACGTTGCCGCTTTCAGGCAGAAGTTCCGACCTTTTGACTTCACTGCTGATGACAGTGACAGTGACAGTGAGTGAGTGAGTCAGTGAGTGACAAGACAGTAGAGATATAATAATATAATCTAAATTCATGAATCATCCTCCTGCCATTATCCCACTCTAAGTGATGTCGGCACAACATGTTATAAACATGCTGTCATATGGTTTGGCTGCGTTTTTACAAACGTCCTCCTTCCTGACGTCAACTTACCTTAGTCTTATTTCACGTAGGGTGGTCTGTTTTACTTAGCCGGATAACACACAGCGAGTCAACTTACCTTTGTCGCCTTTCTGACACCTCGATAAGAAAGAAGGTGGTCTATTCTACTCAGCCGGATAACACACGGCGAGTCAACTTACCTTTGTCGCCTTTGTGACACCTCGATAAGAAAGGTGGTCTATTCCACTCAGCCGGATAACACATGGCGAGTCAACTTACTTCCCTACTAACTTAGTCCCCTTTGTAAACACAAAACACTTTATTTACAACCAAAAATACAAAATAAAACACAGGTGGAATTAAATGAATTTTTATTTTCGTTTCACATCGTACTGTTTCCTAATAACTCATTTGTTTTATAAAAAACATATCTGTAACAACATGATTAACTAACTCTTAATCTATGCACGTGTATCCAATGTATATTAACGTAACATTTAAAATGATATGGCACATTGACTAGATAAAATGATGAAATTCGGTGAAATCGGCGATGTTATATGGACATGGGCGCCCGCAGCGTGTAGCAAAAATAAGTCCGAAAAGAAAGTACACAGTAAAATGTAATTTTTGTACCCAATAGGTTCCATATATTCCATAGGTTTAGATAAATAAATCTATATATATAAAAGAAAGTTAGTCTTGGTTACACTATTTATAACTCAAGAACGGATGAACCAATTCGGCTGAAAATTGGTGTAGAGGTTGCTTAGAACCAGGAGACGGACATAGGATACTTTTTATCCCGTTCGACCGCATTTATTTTATCCCGTCAAGTCACTATAAAAAGTGGTATAACAAAAACGACTATGACATTGAGTAACAAAGAGCAAATGTCAGTGGAATACAAAACATAGATGACAGTTAAACGTAATTTTGTCTTTGGTGAAGTATGGTAAAAAAATTGACAATTATGTTGATAATTTGTAAAAATAAAATACTTAGGGGAAATGTAAAAGTAAATAAGTAAAAATGTAGTATATGGATTTAGATATTCCAAAGATAGCAGGGAATCATGGTATAGAGAAAGGCGATTGTTTTACTCCAAATTTAACGTGTGTGGGCCACGGGTAGTAATGAATAAAACAAAACTACTGGATAGATTTTAATCTTTTTTTTCACTGAGTGACATAGTAGGCTATATATTTAATACCCGTGTGAAGCCGGAGCGGGCCACTAGTAGGTAATAAAATGTTTGGCACACCTGAGTCATATGTTTTGTTTGTTAACATTTAGTTATATACCTAAACCTAAGGAGTATAGAGAATTATACTTTTGGAGTGTTTTAGAGTGTATCATATTTATGTAAAAATTTCCACAATCTATTTTGGACTTTATATATATCCTCCTGCTCTTATCCCACTCTAAGTGGGGTCGGCACAACATGTTATAAACATGCTGTAACATGATTTGGCTGCGTTTTTACGACCGGCCGCCTGCCTGACGTCAACTTACCTAAGTCGTTTTTAACGACACCTCGGTAAGAAATGTGGGTGGTACTATTATACTTAGCCGGATACCACACGGCTATTTGGACTTGTCTTTACACAAGTTCAAAAAAGTTATTCACAAAAATTATTATTATTGAAGACTATTTAAATGAAAAGAAAGCTTGGATTTAAGTCACAACCAGTTACGCACTAGATTAGATTGAAACCTTTTTATTTAAATTATAACTTTGTAAAGAGTGATTGCCGAAATTCTCGCTGGTTCCATTCTTAAGTAGTAGATAGCTTTGACGATTTGAAAGAGATTGTAAAAGTCAACTTGAATAAAGAATAATTTAAAGACGAATTTGTATATATTGTAACGAAAGAAAAGGAGAGCGCAGTAGTATATAGAGGTCAAGATAGCTGGGCGAGGTGTGGTGACGCGTGGAGAGTTGCGGTTGCTTTACAGAGAGGAATTACAAGGAGGAGAGAAGGAGAGGAAAGAGGTGGGGAAAGGAGAGTGGTAGTGCCATTTTACATAGTCGTTATATGTGCGCAAAGTTGACAAGTTAGTAAAGAATAAATTTGTTGACTTTTGGGTAAATCGGTTTTTATTTCTTGAATAAGTGTAAAGGACAAATATCGTTGTAATATATAACCATTTCGATCGAACGCCTTACGGCCCAAAACGGCTTGACTGATTTCAAACGAGGTATTGGATAGTAGTATGAAGATGCCCCTCTGAAAATAAAACTGACGGCGTCCATGTCCATCTAAAATTTGCGGATGTGATGAGTGCATTCGTTGTAATATATAATATGTTTCGTTTTGCGCCACAGAAAGATTTATTTTCTCAGTTACGTTCACTATAAGGTTTGTAAGAATTATTAATTTTCCAGTAAAAGATATGCTCGTCCCAGCCGGTTTGATTCTTCATACGCCATTTTTATCAACTCGCGGATTTTTAAATTGGCAGCTAACGGTATATGTCCTAATCATATTTAACGACTTTTGTACGAAAAATAAGGTGAAAAGCTTTATAACTATTCCTTTTTTTTAACATTCCTTGTTAGAATGCTAAAGCTTTTCAGTACTCAGTAATTAATTATCAATATAAACAATCCACTGAAAAATAATATGTGTATGTAATAACTAAAACAATTATATTACACGTTAACGCTTTTAGGCCGTTCAGAATTGAAGAACATTCGATTTTACTTTTTTAAATTATACAGAGAACTACTCACCTTTTTTAATTATACGGTACGGGTAATATTTTTTTAATGTATATGGCAATTATTTATAATTTTTGACGTTCTGAAACACGATACCTTGTAGCGTTCGTAAAAGGCCTCATCGCATAAACTTAAAAATTAACTGTTTTCAAGAGCAAAAGATTTATAGAACCTATTTAATTTTTATTAGATTTAATGAAGTAAGACAACAAAACATAGAACTATAGTGAACGTAACTTGCTTTAGCGTCCGTTTCCGAATTTCTTATTAATCTATGACCGGATATAATCTGGAAAATTTAATACATATATTTATTTCCGATTTGCACGAGTTTATTAACCTTGAACTAAATTACATTTCGCTAATAACTACTAAATGATTATCTTTTGATTAACTAGCATTAGATATTTGTGACTAGATTATATAAAATAGATCTCAATTAAATATAGGGCAGTCTTCGTTGGAATTACGAAAGAGAGTCAACGTAAACGATTGTAAATTATATATAAAAAACACGCAATTCACATAATAATGTGTCGTACAATACAAAACGTGTATGCAACACTCAATCTAGAACTACGGTACAGTTGAGGTGTATTTAGTAGTGCGTTATCGTATCCAGATATTTTAGGACATTTAAAATATTTAAAATAAAAACGGGGCAAAAAAATATTCAGCCTTCTGTGCTAATTTGATATAATAGTTTGTTTTCGCCAATGACTTCCGCTTTGTATTTTATAGCAACACAGTCATGAAACAAGAGTTTCGTACCCTTTTTGATTAAAATGGTGGCAACACTGTGCTGTTGTTGTTTCCAGTGGAGTCTATTGATAAAATGTTTCAGTGACATGCAGTCTTTTGTTCGTCATTCAAGAGAAGTGCATCTCGGAACGGGAATTGTGGTATTCCTATTATATCGTGTTATTGTATAGTGTGTGCGTTAACAAGTTCGTTAACGTATTTCTAAAAACAAATAGCTGGTAATATTATCATAGACTAGAGTGACTACCTAGTCACTAGTCAATCAAAATGTGTTCAACGACAATATAGAGAAAGCAAATTTTTATCTGTCTTTTTTATGTGTGATTAGACATTTATAAGTATATGAGTTTCATCTTCCTTTTTATTGTTTTTTTGCGACACTGTCACCTACGGACTATGATACCGCTTCTCTAGTTTAATAAATATTAATATTATAAATGCGAGTTAGTTTCTTTCTTCTTTTGTGTCTTGTTTTCATAGACTATAGAGGATCGTTGTGATTTTTGGTATACAGATATAAAATACAAAATTAATGAAAATATTATTCAAACATTTTATTGTTTCAACACAGATTATAGCAAAATAATATTTTCATTATTTCTGCATTATGGACCTCCGCAAAGTAACGCCGAATTTTATAAGTAAGTAGTAAATTTATAGTTAAAAGGCTGAAGAGTAACAGACTTTACTAGATCGAAATATATGCATAATATAAATAGAGAAAATTGAATATTTAAAAAAATCTTATACAAGTAAAATTACTATTTATTACTAATATTATCTGGCCTTTTATTATCTCTTTCGTTTCTAGTACGCACTACTAAATACTACTCCACTGTACATACTATAAAGTTAACTTTCTGCCGTATTCACCAAACTATAGGTAAGTGTATTGTCTCGTGTTACTGTTTATGAGGATTGTATATTCTAACACCATTATTTTATATCCTTATTGTTAAAGAGTTGATATATAGAAGTCGGAATATAAATGTAACCAGATATCGATTAAAGAGAAAATATATATTAGGAAAAAATGTAATGACGTGTTTGAAATTGAAATTTTTTCGCAAATAAAAGACAGTAAAACTAAATATTAATAATTATAAACATTATATTGAATATTTTGTGTAATATTTCAAAAATCTGAACAACCGATCTTATATATAAAATAAGATATGTTATGATTGTTTAAAATCACAAAGGCATAAAACTTTTTTTAATTTACTATTATAATAGTGAAATTTAATTGTATCTTAGAGAGAATCGAAATATTGAAGTTGTATTTAATATGACCATAAAGGCCATATTTCATATTATCATTTGTTAACATAGCTCTGTGAGTATTGAAAATTTTATATTATCATAGGCCTTAAAAGACTCGATTCCAGGCTTTGAAATGAACTAAAATATTTTTGATTTTTTTGGGTATCCGGTATATAAATTACAAATAAATCTGACCGAAAATTACTGACAATTGTTTGTAACCATAAATTTTACTAGTAGACGTTTATTTTACTGACGGAATATTTTTTTAAAGTAAAGTAGTAGTAGTAGTAAAGTAGTATATAGTTTTAAAAAAAAATTTGAATTTTAAATTTAGTGCTTTTTTAAAAACAAATTATGTACGTTATCTGACACAAGTCTACTAGTAATAAATTAGTTAGTATACTTTATTACTTATTTTCTGATTAATAAAGACGTATATCTATGATTAATGAAATGAAATGAAAATTATTTGATAAAAAACTTGATTTTTGTTTTTACAACTGCGTAGACAAAGATATAAAAAAATAACTATTTCTGTTATAGAAATTGTTTTCGGAAACTAATCAAAATTCGTAAAAATATTTTTTAATATTAAAAAATTTAAGTCATTGAAAATATTAGAAACAATTCGTCGTATTTCATACCTTCAATCATATTACAACTACGTTTAAATAGGTAAGATTAAAATTTACCATTTACATATGTCTTAAGGTTATTATTTATAGACAGCGATAAGATTTGCATTTATTTTCCAATGAAAACATGTTGTTTCCTTAAACTTTACAACAATGAAACAATCCATAATTAAATATGTGATACGACTTATCGTATCCGTAAATAGTTTTACGACTTTGGTCAATAAGGCATTAAGTATAAACTTTTAAAATATAAATTTTACTTTAATTATTGTTCTCCTTAATTTCAAAATTTGATATTCAATACACATTTATTACAACAATATTTACAAAACGCCGTTTCGAGTATCGAATTCAAACTCTGACATTTTTCTTTGTTCAATTAGTTATGAATTGTTATTTATTGTAATAACATTCATAAAGTTCTTTAAATAACGCTTATTTAAGTACAGAGTACAAAATGATTATTGTTATGTGGCACTAATAGTCTGAGAGGCAACCGTAAAAATCTATTTATTTCACCTCAAAATATTGTCGGTTCCAGTTACAAATACGAATTTAAGTCGAATGCAACAAAATTAGCTGTTACCTAGTTTAGTGATGCAATTTAATTCGATATAATGATTAAAAATTATATAATAAAGCGTATTTTTATTAAAAGCGTCATTATTTTGTCAATCAATGAAAAAAAACAAATGAAAAATACTCTAAAATATAAAATAATAATATGATTTTTACAAATTTTAAGTTCAGTACATATATATTTTTTAGTGGTTGCCTTTCAGTAAGAATATTTGTTTTACTATAACTATCTATCTACATTATATTTACATGACTAGACATAAGTTATTTTGGCAGTATTGTAGAGTGAGTTAGCATTGTCAAGGATCGTCTATAAATGAATCTAATTACCATTACAGTTGTTCAATAAAGAAAATAGCATAGGTAAACTGGTAAATAGGAACGACTTTTGACATGGCAACAAAAAGTGTATATTGATTTGACCGCACTAATAATTATAAAAACGCTTCTACTCAAAAATGTGTAAGACCAATCAAAAATTGTATCCGAGAATTACATCACAATATTTCATAAATGTCTTACGACATTGTTTCGAATGACGTTTTGGACCAAATTGTCAACATCGAAGCGAGAGTTTTAAGGTGTTACACATATGTACTCCATTTGCAAATTGAATATATGAATTTAAATATTTTTATTTCATTTAATTTTCAACGCTTATTTATTTACTCAAATTTTACAGAGTTTGAGTGAAATTGTTAAGAAAAGATAGAAAGTGTATTATTTCGTAATATGGATCTTTGCAAACAGTGTACTTTTTTCTTGGATAACAAGTACTTAAGTTACACATTTTGTCTAGAAATCTTTGTAGCGTTGACAAACTTGTCAAACTGGAAAATGCGTCACTAACATGGGGTTTACCTTAGTTAAGGGTGTTTCAGACGTTAATCTGGAAGGCTTCTCGTGTCATCTTGGGGTCGCTGGCGAGCGCGTGGGCGCGCTTGCGCCGGGGGTGCCCCTCGCACTCGGTGTCGTCTGAAAACCGCGACGGAGGGTGGATGTGCTCGGTGTACGACGGGTAGTTCGATATACTGGATCGGGAAATATTTTGCTACTGTGTAATACCAGGAGTTATTTGGTACTATATCTATAGCCAATTAAACACTGTTAACATTCCAGTATTTCGAAGTTAAACCATTTCGCTAATAAATAAGTGGTGCTAAAGGGATTATCATTTTTTTGTCATTATGTGTTACACTGTGTGCAGGATATTTTTCCAGTATTTCGAATTGTATAAAATTTATAGTACATTTAAAATCATACATATAGTAATATGTGATCTATATAAATATATACATTCAAAAGTTTTGATGTCATACACATTTTTAAAAGTGACTACTTGCTAATTTAGATTAATTTATATATAATTTAGATTATCAGAAATATTAAATTGCATTGATTTTGGAACTCTATTCCAATATCATTGCTTATTAAGTGCTGATGTCATAAAAAGGTTAGCATGTCAGAAATTTTTTCGATACATTCGCCGAATTGCAGATTCATGCAAACTGGCTTCTCAAAGTGCAGTAATTATGTAAAATTATGCAAATTTCGCTGGCGATTAGTGTTGTTATTGCCTCATTGTCTCCATATAGATAGAGCGTAGCAATTTTCTGTACATTTGGCACAATTTTTTGACGTGACAACGTCTTAAATTAGGTTGCGGCTTGGAGTCACTCATGAAAAAGTGTAACGCCCGCTCACGTCTGTTACGAAGAGTCACCGAACGAAAGAGAGGCCCGCCGGACTGGCGAATGCCTTGCGTCTCTCTCCCACTCCAATCCATCACATTTAAAAAGACGTTGTCACGTAAAATCTTTGCCCGTAAAACCGACTTTACAGGCAACCGTTTTTTTAGTTTGTTTTGTGTTTTCAAAGTGTGAATGGATTCACCTAAATGTGGTCTCGTCGTTGTGACTGCTGTAGCCGCTGGAGGAACGAACGTGCCGCTTGCCGAGCGCGCCGGCCTTGCCCTTGCGGGAGGGAAACGCCTTCCGTACCACGCCGCCTCCCGAATCTCCCGAGGAGGACGATGTCTCTTCCCTTTCCACATTCGGATCTGTTAAACAGAATTTATTTGAATGTATCAATCAATTATACTTTTATTGTACCTACAAAATAAACCAACCAAATAGACCAACGACTTTCTTCCTTAGGTGTCGTAAAAGGTGACTAAGGTAAGTTGACCCACCATGTGGTATTCGGTTTAGTAGAATAGACCACCCTCTTTCTTACAGAGGTGACGTAAAATACGTCTAAGATAATTTGACCCACTAGATTATATTGTTAAAATTCTAATTTGTTCTTAATTAAAACATTATTGTAATACTTAATTTTGAAAAGAGTGACCGCCTAGTTTTTTGCTTGTTCTTCTAGAGCACCTTTCCGAACCAGTCGTAGCTTCATTGTAATTTGACGATTCGAAAGTAAAAGCCAATTTGAATAAAGTATTATTTGAATTGAATTGATGTCAGGCAGGCGGTCGGTCGTAAAAACGCAGTCAAATCATGTGACAACATGTTTATAACATGTGCCCCACTTAGGGTGGGATAAGGGCAGGATGATAAAGTAAATTACAAGCGGTAGGATGTGCGGGACGTAGCCTCGCGCCGGGCTCGCTATCCGAATGCGGCGCGCTCGCGTCGTCGCTAGCATCGTCCTCGTATTCTGTAATGGGCAGGTGCAGCGTTAATATCTTCTTCACCTCCGAGTCCGTCGAGCCCAAGTTGTCCGACTCTGCAACGTAACGACACCGACACGATAACGATATATTCGAAATATCTTGGCCGTGAAGCTGGGTTGATATCATAAAAGCGACAGATGGAATGTTCTCTTTTATAGCATTTCACTTATACAGAGTGGTACCGACGATACGACATTAAATAACTTCACTGCTCACTTGGAAGTAATACATTACTTAGGTATAATTCAATGTATTTAAATATAGAATTTAAGAAAAATATATATTCTAACAAACTAAATACGTTTAAATTGCGAAACACGCTCATTCATTAGGGTTCACTCACCTTGTAGTGCGCGCGTACGGCGCTCGGTGTAGATATGACGATCGCCGCGAAGATCAAACGGAGCGGTGAAATACAAAGGTCGCGGCGCGGTGACCCCAAGGCCATTTTTACATTTTTGATACAGAGGAGTATAATATTGTTTATAGGGTTTATTTTTGTATGGCATGCTGCCATCGGTCATTGATCCATAAACATCATGAAGTTTAATTTCAAAATGAAAAATAATATCCTGTGGCTAAAGTACTTCATTGAATTAACTGAATTTTTTATGTAGGCTGCTAAGGTGCGTAGCTATCTAGGATTAAAATTAATGTCATATCGTCGGTACCACTGTATAATAATTTATTTAAAAGTGTTTGATAAAGAATCGCCAGTATTCTGTCGTTTGTATGACATCATTAACACAGCGAAAAAGCACGTAGAGTGTTTGAGTAGAAAAGATGTGATGTAATGTTTTATGTTGATGTAAATGATAATGTAACATGAATGTAACAATAATGATATATGAATATGGTTGCTTGATGTACAAAAGCTGAGAAAAGTAAAGCTTTCATTCGTATATCTAGGTTATGAGAAGAAATCTAGATAATGAAACAAAGGATTGAAACAGTACATTATGTGCATGCTTACCTTTATAAATTACAACACCAGTTACGCTCCCATCAGGTTGCATAAAAGGCGATCATTTTGTCAAATTCGAATATCAATACTTAAATATATGGGTTAAATTTGTACTTAATTTATAGAAGGTGCATCTACGTAAAAACTAATGTACAAAACTACTTATAAACAAGCTTTATCGGACTTAAAATGTTTGATAATGCGTACCTTGGCTTTCAGAATGTGGATCGCGTAGTCTGTTCCCTTTTCTTCTTACTTTTGTGTATTCTGGCTCTTTTCCCTGTAAAAATTTTAAAAACATGTTGTCACAACATGTTTCTAATACAACCTCCCTAATAGAGTTGGTCGTTAATATGAAAAAACATTGTGGCCGTCATTATGTGTCATTGAGTTGCGAAAGAGTAAATGGGTTGACTTTGGGAAAATTGTTTTTTATTATTGCATAAGAATAAACGAGATATATCGTTGTTTGTTATAATATTGTAAGTACCTGGGTGACGGAGTCTTGCTTGGTAATTTTATAAAAGATATAAAAAAATGCAAACAAAAAAATAATAAAAAGAAAGAATGCATGTGTCACATGTGGGAATCGATCCCAGGTTTTGAATTTTTTTGTTCCGCACGTTACCGTTAGGCTATCACAGCTTTGCATTTGACAGCTCATATATCTTTTGCCTTCAATTCTACATTTAAGCATTTTTTTAAATGTCCGATAATATGTTATATAATTATGTAATATAATTTTTTAAATGAAACTTAGCTAGATCCATTCCCCCCCCTACATACTGAATTTCAGGAAAATCGTTGAGAGCCGTTTCCGAGATTCAGAAAATATATTTATATATATACATACAAGATTAACTCATTTAAATATTAAAGATAAACAGACAAACATATTAATTAACAATGACAAGGTTTTTTAAGTTCCCTCCGCGATAACGTCGTGTAAAGACCTCATGAATAAGTGCCCCGGATGGGTTCGAAATTAGTCGGGCTAACTCGATAGAATAAGACGTGAGTATAGCCGGTTCTAAACATTAACAATGTCAAGATTGCTGCATAATTCATAGTAGCAGGATAAAAAAGCTACAAAAAAATGCTTATGTAACAACGCAGCCGTGTCGTTACTGCAAGCAAGCCATGACGTCGCATCTTGCCACAGCCTTTCGCGCCATTTCGACGTGGAGATGTGACAGCCGCTGTCATTAGCAGCTAGCTCGCGAATAGCGAATGAGAGTTTACTTTGATTTTATTTTAGCATGTTTCATGAAAAGAATAAAACTGATTTAGAATACTTCTTTTATTAATACAAGTAGTTTTGTAACACTTACTTTATACTTGTCGTTTTGCTTGAGATCGTGATAAACGAAGGACCCGCGCACGGAGTGGTATGGTCCGCTGTACACGTTTCCACTGTAACTGCTTTCACTGTACGCGCTGGGCTTAGTTAACTGGAACGTAGCATACGGGCAGATATCTTCTATATATTCTGTGAACAATTTTTTACCCCTATACCACAGAGTATATATAGAAAGTAAAGTATCTGCCTGTTACTAGCCCACTGCTCTCTCCTTTTTGATGACAAGTTGGAGCTTAGACCCTGTTGCTCTAACATGGAAGGTTACAGATGTAAGAATTTTCTATAGATATGCAGTTGTTTTTGTCATGATGTTTCCATTCACTGAAAATCGCGCGATAAATTGCAATATCAATCAGGCGCATAAGTTTAATATAAATACTCTGTCTCTGCTGTGATTTGGTCCCATCTGACCGTTCGGCTATCATAGTGTACTTATATAAAATAATGGGAAAATACACATGAATTTATCAAACAAAAATCAACTTGATACCTACAACAAACCACTCGCATAACTCTTTGCTTCAATGAAAGATTTATTCAGATCATTATGTAGTGATATAAGAATTATGAGTTAAAAGAGAAACCGCTGAGCTTTTGGCTGACTCTTTACGGTAGGAGAAATTTTTCGAACCATCAGTAAAGTTGACGATTCAAAAGCACATGTTTACAAGTTTACATTAATAAAGAATTTAAATATATACTTTATTTTACTTCTCTTTATAAATCCATCCCAATTAAATACTTATTACATAATGCTTCAAGTTTCAATTAATGGAAGTAATTATTGTAATTATTGTAAGATCGTCAAAAATCCAATTGATTATCCGTAACTTTGTCCTAAATTTTAAAGTTACCAGTAGACACTAATTTATTTATTTATTCCATAGAACTACCAACAGAATTACATGTGTAGCTAAAGTAACATGGTTATATTTCCTAGGATTGCTAATAACATATAAATATAATTAAAGGTAGTCACAACGTGCTTAAAAGGTAACAAACGTACAATAACTATTATAACTAAAATTAGAAGAAAAAAAAATAGAAAATATGAAGTCTAACAAACTTAGGGAAAATATGGAAATGAAATGGAAGTGTTTATTACATAAAGAAGTATTTGGAACCGGCTGAAAATTCTGCTTTGTTTCTTGATGCTTTATGCGTACCATTTGAAGCATGTTTGTAGTGATGTTGCGGCGCCGGATGCTGTGCTCTCGTAGCCAAGTACTGCTGATCGCGATTCACTTTATTTTGCAATTGAGCGACCGAAGGAGATTCACCTACGCCCGCCTCTGGTTGCGCAGTTTCTGTCGGACCGGCTTCTGGGTAGACAGAATTAATACAATTATGAACTCAAAAATCATTGGATATAAACACTCTTTAACCCTGAACTACAATTATGAACTTAAAATCTTTGGATATATGTACATAGATACCTACTTTCGATACTGTACATGATTCTATAAGTAAAACTCCACAATCAATTTAACCTTTGCCGTTATTTATTAAAAACTATTAAAATGAGGCTGATACAGAAAGCCTACAATACTGTTGAAAAGTACATAGATTATATGAATGCGTAGATATAACCTCTCTACGACCCTGTAAAACATAGTAATAAATGTAACTGGTTATAAAAATTGTACTTTCAACCGCAATCGTCAAGTTTCTAGCTGGCTCTTCTCGGTAGAAGTAGTTTTCTGAACCAGCAGTGGAGTTGACTATTCAAAAGCACTTATTTACAAGTTTATTTGAATAAAGAATATTTTGAATTTGTATTACGACTAACTACATAATGGAACAGATATGTGGTACGTGATAAAGTGAACGAAGTGGCTGCTTCTTAAAATACGGCCGGGAAACACAACATGGGTTGAGTTCCCCAGCTAGATATAGCTGAGTAGCTACAATTTGTAGGATTTGTACAATTTAAAGTATTATCTTTATATTTAAACTTTTTATGGTTCAGACTAGCAGTACAATAACGGCCGGTTACTGTCTTACTGCTGGGCACAGGCCTCCTCTCTCCGTTTTTGGGAAAGAAGATTGGTGGAGGTTACACATATCCCTTGAATTCTCTAGAGATATGCAAGGTTCCTCACGATGTTTTCCTTTACCGAAAAGCACGTAATACATTTCTATTACATTTAGACACTAATCGGTGCCTGTTGGTTTCGCACAGAGTCTTACCACTGAGCTCTCACAGTTACAGAATACAATATTAGTTCAACTATAAAAATAAAGACATTCATATTCCTAATCTAATTATAATAAAGATTTGAAATGTTATTGATCACTCACTATTTCTTCGTACTAAAAGTACAATGGCGACCAATGCAGCGAGGACCAGAAGAGACAGGGCTGCTGGTAATAAGACTCGGGCGCCTCCTAGTGATCTGGTGCCTGCCGCAGGAACAGCGGGCGACACTTCACCCTCCAACACTGAAATGATACATGGTATTCTATCAGGAAATACGTCAACTAAAGCGTTTATGTACTCAATAATGCAATTTGTGTTTTTGTCTCATAAGAAAGAAGAAGACATTCAGCGGGTGATGAAGCGAGCTATGCTCATAATGCCTTTTACGTGTCAAATCAAAAATGAGGAGATCAGTAGATGTTACAAATTCACTGAGATAGCTCAGCGGATCACGAAGCTAATGTGGCGATGGGCGGGACTATGTAGTGTGGAGAACCGATAGGCGTTGGGGTCTTTACGTGTTAGAATGCCGACCCCGGACCGGAAAACGCAGCGTCGTCGGTAGAAACCATACGAGATCGCTGGATACAAGCGGCACAAGTCTATTATTATATTAGTTAACTCTTTGCACTCGAATGACCGATTTGAAGTGGCAACTTGAGCGGCACCGATACAACGGCCGTTTATCAACTGAATTAGCCCTGCTACTTCACTATGATCTTAGTAACTCGAGCTTTTACGAAGGATTTACGATGTGTGAAATCATGGTCAACAAAGGTGGTGTGTGAAATGAAGGGCGAAAAGAGACCGCAAAGTCTATTGTTATCGTAGCACGTCTGAAGGAAGGCGAGAAATCACGTATTACTGCAAAACTTGGTCTGACAAACCTAGGATGAATCTAGGACATTGCTTTGTAAAATATCACACCAAAAGTAATTCATCGTTCTCCTGCCCTTATGAAACTCTCAGTTCAAGTTTAACCTATATTTAAATGAGGATGGTCTATTTTACTCAGCTGGATACCACAATTAATTACTTACTAATGCCCTGTTTCACAAGTGACCAATAAACTGTCAGTTAGCTTATTCGGAACATATCTGACACGTATCTCGGAATTTTGCGTTTTCTGATAGGCTTATTCACCACTTAAAGTCCCTAATAAGTTAACAAGTAGATCATGTGGCTGTTACTTTGTTTATCTGCTGGATAGAAAATACCTATTTCAAAATGGCCGCGATTTTTTTTTAATTTTCACTTTTTAGTCTCTTTTTAGAGACATTTATCTGTTACTTAGTTTATTTGTTGGTTAACTATCCGACACTTTATCAGTAATTTGTGAAACAGGCTCTAAGTGTAATAAAGTTTGTTTTGACTATAAAAAAACTCACTGCCACTAAGCGAATGGGTGGTAAAGTTGTAAAGTGCGAGCGCGTGTCCTGCGTTATTGTGCGCCGTTATCCGCAACTGGTAGTGCGTGGCGGGTGACAGTCCTGTTACGCTGAAGACGCGCTCAGTAGCTTGCACACTGTTGGAGACCAGACGCCACTGCAAGTGTACAAATTACTACATTTACTATATGTACATATAACGAACTTAATCCATTATATGGTCATGTCGAAGTATTAAATTAAACATCTCGATTACATCCATATCTCATATTTGTAATACATACATTGCTTTGTTAATTTAAAACTAATCAATATCTATAACTTTCTTCAACCAATAGACGTCAACTTTTGGTAAAAGGACTTCTAAATGGGTATATCTATACTGCGTTTTGGATAACAAGTCTAGCACATTAGACCCCGACATCAAATGGTTCTTCGAATATCAGTTCTACTTTTATTAATATTGCCAATATTATTTTTCTGGTTAGTCAGTCCTTATGCCTCTCAGATTACTTACTAGACTTAATACTTATACCTAATATAGTATTTGATTTTCGGGGACAAATAATTAATAAAGTATACCAAGGTTTCATTTAGAAAAAGTGGTTCTTTGTTAGTGAAAATGAGAATATTAACCTGCGATTGGCTTATCTCACGGTACTCGATAACGAAGTATAAAATGCCGCACCCTCCGTCGCCCCACGAGTCGAGCCAAACGGTCACAGTGGTCGTATTCAACGTTATCATTTGAGAGTGCTTCGGTTTAACTGGCACTGGAAAGTATACGAGATGGCAATGAGAGGTTTACCAACCATGAAATTTACCTTTAGTGATTATACGTACCCGTGCCCTTAGTATAGGCATGTACTATATCACACGGTAGGCCAGTGCCGATGCGGTTAAAGGCGGTTATATATAACTGGTAACGAGTTCCGCACCAAAGGTTTGGGAGCACGTGTTCCGACGTACCAGCTTCCACCTGAAGTTCCTCCCAATCTCCATGCTCTCGCTTGTAATTAATCACATAACCTGAAAGTTATAACAGAATCATCTGATTAAAATTTGAGTCCGTTGTGTTCTCAATCGATGGACATAGGTCTTTTAAACAAATCTTATGTTAGTTACTTTGTTACTAGAGTTCCATAATACAAAAGTAATAATAAAATTATTTTGCTATATTCCGCGATGAAGTAAAATAGAAAATATATTTAATGTAGAGTGGACAATCCGTTTTCATACCTAATTTCCACCAACGCCACCACAATACACAAGCACTACATACATTCACTATCACAAACTCAACAATCAAAAATCGCAAAATCGCTTTTCGATTTTGTCGTAGCCTTTTGCCAGTGTGGTTAAAAGTGTTTAGTCTACACACTGTCATTCAGTGTATAGATAAAAAGTAGCCTATGTCAATTTACCCTTAGTGTTCAAACCTCATTCTTCAACTTTAACCTCAACAGATATGAGTTTTTCTGTCCACACTTGTGTCTAATTGATAATTTAAATTTAGTTGTTTTGCAATGAAGGGAAACATCGTGAGGAAACCTGCATATTTCAAAAGAATTCTGAAGATTTGCGTAACGTGCCAATCCGTGTTGGAGCAGCATTTACTTTACTTTTAATTCACTAAGATTAGTGGTTCTTGTATTATTTTTGGCTACACGTACAATAATACGCTATAATAATTATTAGACGTACCTAAAATAGGACTACCGCCGTCTCCCTGGTCGCTCCACTGCAGATGCAGTGAGTCGGCATACGAATCCACTACCGCTAGAACCGGCGGCTGTGGTGGTACCTTAACTTCCACGCCGTATGTCACTTCGTCACGTCCGTGGGCGTTCTCAACCAAACAAGTGTAATTACCACTGTCTGCGTATTGCGTCATGCTATATACATAAAAAGAATTTGTTAGTAATAAAAGGATTTAAAAACAGGCCGCATATTCGTCGATCAAAGATTTTATGCAAAATTTACAGAGTTATTATTTTATTAACTTATATAACTACTAGTACCTGCTCAACCGAGCCTTGCTCGGTAATTTTTTACGAAATAAAAAAAGAAAAAAATGATGGGGCTTGATTCTAGGTATCTACATTTCTCGAGACCGCCTGTTCCCTGAATAAGCCACGCTGGTTTGACATTTTACGGTAAAAATACTGTTTTATATTCAATGTAAATTTTAGTATTTTTGAATGCCCAAAAAAAGGGATAAAACGATTTTTTTTAAATAAAACCTAGCTAGATTGATTTTTCTCCCCCAAATGCCCCTACATGCTGAATTTCACGAAAATCGTTGAAGCCGTTTCCGAGATTCCAAATATATATATATATAAATACAAGATTAACTCATTTAAATATTAAAGATACTTACCTTATTATCAGAGTGCCATCGATCGTCACATTTTTCCTTAAAGTTGATTCCAAAATAGCACCATTCATGCTCCACGTTGTAGATGGTATGGGAACACCAACCTTATTGCACGCCAAAGAAATGTTCTCTTTCCATGGTGTAACTATACTTCGACTAAATGACGTTATTCTAGCTGGTACTAAAATAAAAAAAAGATGTAATAACTGACGTGTTAAAAGTTACAACAATTGAAATCAATCATATGATGTTAATTTGCATTCTATAATTAACTGATAATAGGTCTATATAAAATAAAAAATTCAGGCATTTATAAAATAAGCCGATCTTTCTTATTTTTAACAATTATTATATGCCTAAGACTATTCATCCTTTTTCAAGTCCATTTCTATACTAAATGTCATCAAAATCGGTTTAGTATATATAGAGTGAAAACAGTGTTGTTTTTATTTATACTAATAAGTTAAAGGAACAATACTTGTGAATGATCTATAGTATCAGATGTTTGATCTATAAAATCTGTTAGGATTTGTCAAAAACAGATCGTTGATTGTTTATCATAGATTTTAGTAATCATGAATTATAGCTACAATGTTATATAAAGGTACCCGGGGCTTCGTTCTTTTAAACTTTACTTTTTGAAAATGACTTATGGCAAATAATATTTTAATAGTTTCAACCGCGTAAAAGTTACGTTCTGCTAAATATATTAGCGTTGTTCACATAATCTGTAAAGCAATAAATTAACTAATTTTTATTTTTTATAGGTTACTAGAAATCTGGGTAACAATTACTAGTAAACTTGTTAACCCCTCCAGCAAAGCTAAATGCTTGTATTAGGAGTGGGTTCACGTCGGTAGTATAATGACCAGGATTCGAACCCACAACCTCTTGATCGCAACCCTAACCATTCCGTGATGTTCATCGCGGATTATAGCAAAATAATTTTATTATTACTTTTGTGTTATGGATCTCGGCAAAGTAACCAAAGTAACGCCTAATTCTATAAATATTTTTGTATTCTGTATTTTGTAGGGCCTGGTTCTGAGGGACTTACTAAACCTGCTTTGCAACGGCTCTGAATTTTATTAATAACAAGTTAAATATTTTGAATGTTTACCGGTATCAGTGGGCAATACTGTTACGACCCTCGTAGCATCTCCTTCACCAAGTCGCGTGGAAGCAGACACCCAGAATTGATGAGTAGCCCGCGGTGGAGACCTCGCCGTGTCATGCGACAACGTACTTGGAGACAGCATACGTTTATGGGTGCCTTCCTGATTAATAATAATAATAATATAATAATAAATTTATTGAACACACAAAGGTAAACCAATACATATCCTCTTATTCTAAGACATGCTTAACACTGAGTTACGTTAAGATTATCCCTAGCGCTCAAACTCGGCCTAGCCTGTATCTTGAACGCTAGTCTCTTCCGATGACATCAAATGTGTTATGAAGGTAAGTATATAATTACTTATTGAGTAGACAAGAATAAAAAATTATCAACTACCCTTTAATAACAAACGTGGTGGTCAACCACGAACAGTATGGACCTAGAACAAAGTTAGTTGTAAATTAATTGCTCTTATTTAATATAGTTTAAAATACACCAATATGAATAACACCATAGTTATTGTTATTTTATCACTGCCATTCCGTACCTTGTGATAACCAAACGCTGAGACTATGTAACTCTTTCAAGAAGTTACGGGTTAAAATAACGGTTACGAATGAGTTATGTTAAAACCGTCTAATTTAGAGACAGATTGGGAATTCGGTGAAGGATAACATCATGATAAAATTCATCATCGTGATCATTGGTATCAACCACATAGTCAGCTATTTTCCTGATATGTTATGTTATGAGTCTCTCACTTTTTTTCTCATTAAATAGTTAATTTATTTATTTCTTTCTTTATAGTACATACATATAGAGAAAGAAAAGTAAAAAAGAACATGTACAAAGGCGGACTAATCCCTAAAAGTGATTTCATCCAGTCAATAATCTTGAGTAACAGATAGAAGTAAACTGGTAAAATATAGAGGAAAAGAAAAAAAAATTAACGAAACCAAAATACAAGAATTAATATTTGCACACTTAAAACAAAATATAAAAAAGATGCAATATAGATAGAAGTAAATTCAAATCGGTCTTCTTCTTGTTCTTAAGTAAATCACTTTCTAAGTAGACATGATTTACCTCTCTTCCATCTTCAATTACACTCATATAAAGAGTGTATCCAACTAGGACACCATTGGGAGAAGCGGGCGGTAGCCAGGATACCAAAATCTTATTTCTTGATGATACTACAGCTTTTATATCAGCCGGTGCTGAAGGCACTGAAATTAAAATGTAAATATCGTTTTGATAACCGAATAAGGACAAAAAGAATGAAAAGCTTTATTAAATGCAAATCAATAAAAAAGAAATCTATTAATGAAGATGCTTTAATATTAAACACGATTAAAATGATGATGTTTCAAATTATGATGTTTCGTTAATCATCATGATTATGACGTTTTTGAAAGCTGCGATAGCCCAACGGTGCGACCGTGTCAATCTCTAGAGACGATCATGGGTTCAAACCCGGGCAGACACCAATGATTTTTTCTATTAAAACTTATGTGTTTAATTGATAATTGCGATTTATCACACGCTTTTTGGTGCAGGAAAACATCGAGAGGAAACCTGCATATCTCTAGAGAATCCTAGGGATATGTGAAACCTACCATTCCGCATTGGAGCAGCGTGGTAGGTCTTAGCTACAATCCTTCTCTCCAAACGGAGAAAAGAGGTTTCTGCCCAGCAGTGGGATAATAACAGGCTGCTTATGACGTTTTTGAACACTATTTAGAATCACTGATACATTGATTAATTTTAATACAATTCAATTACTCAAAAGTACCAACTAAGAAACGTAGAGAAATCGGTCGTTGACATTTGTGCGGAATTTAATCCTAAAACAATTTATACTACGAAGTCTAGTTAAGAATCGTACCATCTTCCTCAGTATGGCAATAGACCGGAGCTGCTCTCACACCATCACCAGCAGCAGTGAACGCACAAACAGTAACGGAATAGTTAGTGTAGCGACGGAGCCCTGATAACGTTGTGTGCAATCCTGATATTTGCTTTGTTACTGCTTCTTCACTCCCTGAAAGTATTAAAAGGGAATGAGGACATCTTTAGTTCATTAAAACGATAGATTGATTAAGTTTGCTTAAGATTTTGTCTGATTTCGATTGCCTTTCGGTTTTAAGGAAAGGAAGGATCCTTTCCTTAAAACCTCCTTTCTTTTTGCTTAAAACAACAGCCTTAGATGCTTCTGAAGCATTCAATTATGTACACTGTAATCTTTGCATTCAAGTCACAGTGTTAAAAACTGCATTAATACAGGGTGAACGATATGAAGTGTTACCAACTTCACACTAGTCATATCTTTCAATCTTTTGATCGCAGTAACGTCACACTTGCTTTTTTGATAATTCATTGTTTTGTTCACAAGCTGCCGAAAGCATTTGCATCCCTTGTCAGTCGAACGACAAATATCTGACATGAAATTCAAACGTAAAAGTGTGATTGCGTTATATTTGTTTGGAAAATCACAACCTGCTATTGTGCGTGAGCTTAGTCACCTAAAAGTGAATAAAATGTTTGTATATCGCACCATAAAACGTTATAATGATACTGGCAGCATTGCCAAACACTATGGTAGTGGACCAAAAAAGACAGCAACGTCACGTGCAATGGTTCGGAAAGTGAAGATGCGGCTCCGGCGGAATCCGCGTCGGAGTGGACGGCAAATGGCTAAAGAATTGAAAACATTCTAAGATAGCATTCGCCGTATACTAAAAAATGAGCTAAAAGTCAAGCTTTATAAGTTCCAGAAAGCACAAGATCTTACACAGAAGCAAAAAAAAGTTAGCCTAGAAAAAGCAAAATAGTTGTTGCGCTTGCACGAGGAGTGTCAATTTTCAAACATCGTGTTTTCTGATGAGAATTTTTTTCCAATTGAACGATTTATCAACACTCAAAACGATCGTGTTTACTTGACTAAACGTACAAACGAGAATTTACGCCATCGAATGGCCACCTGAAGTAATTTCCCATCACAAGTAATGGTGTGGGCTGCAGTGACCGCTGATGGACGGTCTCCGGTCGTTTTCATTCAGCCTGGTGTCAAATTAAATGCTGATTATTATCGAGAAAATGTTTTAGAAGCTTTATTGGACCCGTGGGCACTCAAACACTTCGGTATTAGGCCGTGGACATTTGAACAAGACTCGGCCCCGGCTCACAAAGCTCGCGTGAATCAAGAATGGCTGGAAAATCATGTTCCACATTTCATTTCGTCCATACAATGGCTTTCGAATTCCCCAGACCCGAATCCGATGAACTTTTCCATATGCTCCATTTTGGAGAGCAAAGTGAGAACTAAAAAATATGCCAGTATGGATGCGCTAAAGAAAGCAATCGAACGTGAATGGCATAAGATACCTCAGGATCACGTTCGTGCAGCGTGTAACTCATTTTTTGACCGGCTTAAGGCTATTGTCAAGGCAAAAGGTGGTCATATCGAATTAAAGTCAATTGATTTGAAAATTTTGCTTATTTTCTCGCATGTTTTCCCTTGGAGTAATAAAAGATTTGTTATAATTAAAAAATCGTAGTCTTTTGAAAAGGTAACACTTCATATCGTTCACCCTGTATTTCAATGGTTACAGTGGTTAATTTAATTTTAGTTAATTTTTAAAAATTTGATTTGCCTTACCATACCAATCCGTGACAGGGGCGTAGGTAACTCTATAGCCTTGCAATACTCCGTTACGTCCTCGCATCGGCGGTGGTTCCCACGTCACACGTACTGATTGGGAGCTTAATGCTGTACATTGTAAAGATCCTGGAGGCAGACTTGGCACTGGAAGATAAATTAAATGTAACTTAACTATCTGTTATAACATATTGTTTTTTTATTTTTTCTACGAATTGTCTATTAATGATTACTTTCACATTGCTTGGCATATGGAGTAAAACGATGTCTGATTTTTGCCAAGTTTGACAGACCTGTGCTGAGTCATAAGCAAAATTCCTTCCTAGGGTCGCACTACTTACGCCCAAAGGAGGTAAAAGGTCTCGCTCTCAAGAGGAGCCTGAAATTGCTAGAGGTATCCATTAGTATCCATTGATAGCGAATTGAAAGCAGTAGCGATCACAATAGAAAAGAGTCAAAGTGATAGAGGGCCTTGAGGCCATGCATAGCTGGTACTCCTGAATAAGATCCCAAGTATGAGAGATATATCAAATTTATTCAAACCCTTACCATCTTCCATTGTGGTTGCGGTGGTAGGCGGTGAAGCAGGTCCCGCTCCTCGGCTGTTATATGCTTGAACTACAATAGCATATGCTGCATGTTTCTGTAGACCTGATAATGTTGTTCGAGCTCGTGCCACTCCTGTACCTTCGACAGTCCGTACTGTATACGATGCCCCACCAGGTCCACTTGCGCTTAGGACTGTACTGTTACTGTTTAACTGAAAATAAAGTTTAAGTTAAGCTGTTTGTGTGCATATTTTTTTTCAATTGTTTATGATTCTTTCTATAAAAAGCGATTACAGAAAATATTCCTGCATATATAAGCTAATAAACTAATAATAACTACTACTTATAGTATTGGATATACTCTTTTTCTAATAGCGGAGTGTAGAAAAAATAAATAACTATTTTTGTTTTATGAACTTCAGGATGTAACACCTAATTGGACCTGTTTGGTAATTAAATTATAAAGTATAAACCGGCTATACTCGCGTCTTATTCTACCATGTCAACGCGTCTAGTTTTGAGTCTGGGGACCTTATTCATGAGCTGCTGTTCGTACGGTTCATTCATGCGGTTATATTTATTTGTATTAATCCATAGATTTAACATAAAACCAAAGTGGAAAATTATTCAAAAAGATGTCTCATTAAATTTTATTGGTTAGTCAAGGCATCCGATTAAGGTTTATAGAGCTAGATAAGAAGTCAACTTACTTCTTGAAACCCCACATAATATCCAAGTATGTTGCCATTCCATAAATCTCGTTGTGGAGGATCCCAACTAACTGTTAATTCGGTTGAACTTTTGGCTTCCACGCGTACTTCTAACGGTGGACCACTGGGGACTGTAAAGGGAAATAAGGGATATAAGAATGATATCAAAAGAGAAAGAAACGAATCAATAGGCTTACAAAGTATCAATCAGATTATTTAAATAATATGTAATTATGTAATAAATCCAACGAAAAAACACAAGGCGAGTTTAGTATCTAGTAAAATACTTACGTGCAGTAATATACTTACTTTGTGGTAAACAATACATGATTGCCACTATGGTATAAAATGCCTTAAACTAATTAATTAAAATAATACTTACTAATAAGAATAGTATTATCATAATTTTCATGATTCATTACTGTTCGCTCATTACAGATTTTTTATGGTAACAATTTCTTTTTGATTACCTTCTTCCGTAGTCGTAACTTGTACTAGTTGGCTAGGCTCACTTTGCCCGAGACGATTTTCAGCGATGATCCGCAAATGGTATGACGTGGCGGGTTGCAGGTTTTGCACGCTGGCTGACGTGACGCTGCCTGGTACTATCACTTTTTGTGGTGTTGTCGGCCATGGTTCTAAATAAGTTTAATCATATGAGAATATGATATGGATGCTAGATACTTAGGTTCTGTTCAATATAATTCAATATTCAGCAATATACTTTAGGAACAGTCATTTTTAGCTTTATACAATGATTTTATCATTATATCAAGTAAGCGTGTGTTTCTTTGTGTAAGATTATATCAGACAGACAGAAAATTTTCGTGAAGTCGATGAGAATTTAAACATGGTAAATGATAAAATAATTGTGGAAAAAAAGATCAAAACATTGCTTATCCAGCCAGTTACCAGAAAGTATTAGCAACCCAGTATTTGCGAAAATATGCGGAGAAGAAATGACAATAGTCTGTACTGATATTGATGATGCAATTAGATGCTTGGATATAATAATGAAAGAACATTAAGGAAAAAAGAATACACTCAATATTATTTTGTAATATGGTAAAAGTTGTTCTTTGCAGAATAATACTATTTGTACGTAATAAAACTTTTACAATCGACTTGTCTAACATATTAAGTACTAGCGGCCTACCCTGCTTCGCACGGGTATAAAATATATAGCCTATGCCACTCAGTGAAAAAAATGATTAAAATTGATCCAGTAGTTTTAATTTAGGTATTCATTACTGCCCGTGGCCCGCACGCGTTAAATTTGAAGAAAAACAATTCCCTCTCCCTATACCAAGAAGATTTCCTGCTATATCTAATATCTAAATTCATATACTACATATTTACATTTTACATTTTTCCCTATATATTTTATGTTTAAAATTAATTACAGAATGTCTTTATATACAACATTCATAGCTTTGTTATCATTAGACAATACAAACATGTTTTCTTTAGAGGCTACTCTTAAAAGAGCGACATTTAGTTGCGCGTCCGATCGCTGCTAAATTCGGAGTACTATAGGGTGAAGCGCGGCCTCCTCGCGGGATTTTAAATCTGTGATATCTTCGAAAATGTTCATTTAAATTACATGCTGTAAACGGCCATATTGATCTATATTAAATCAACAATGTATTTAAGGTACTTAATTGGATGAGGATTAATGCTATATTGTTTAAAAATTGCTTCGAAAATAAGGCATTATTTTTCGTAAAAGTAAGTTAATGACAAAAAGTGCTATTGTGGGTTATCCATAAGAGATAGTCATATACCATCGCGGACTTTTCTGTAGACCTTTTCAATGTGTACAAATACTTAGTACATTATTTTGATAAATCTCGTAGGGCTTAGCCTGTGTTCGCAATGTAAGCGGAAAAAAAAGTAATTATTTACGACATCACATTAGAAACCTCAAAAATTACAGTATTTCTCTACTCCATATTGAATGTTATTATACATATAAACCTTCCTCTTGAATCACTCTATCTATTAAAAAAACCGCATCAAAATCTGTTCCGTAGTTTTAAAGATTTAAGCATACATAGGGATATAGGGACAAACAAAGAATGTGACTTTGTTTTATACTATGTAGTGATAATCCTTATAGCATTATTCATTATTCACGCGCGATGGCTTATTATTAGCGTATTTCATGTATAACTTTGGTGATTCTATACCGATTTCAATGACTCTTTTTTTATATAATAGTTAATACTATTCACTTTTTTATTTAGGGATGACTGAGAGTGATATAAACGTAGGAGTAGACAAATATAACCAGAAAGCTTCGAACTGCTAAGCTATCGGGAGTTACACGTGTTATTGTGAGTCAACCATAAAAGATAGACATATGCTGTTGTGGGATATTTTTTATATAATTTTAAGGAGAACATTTCCGTCATACATGATTTCTGTGTAGCTTTAACCATCAAGGTTGCACACGCGACGGAAGCTTAAAAAATGGAGTAACTTCTCCCGTTTTCCCGACATTTCCGTTCACTGCTCTGCTCCTATTGATTGTAGCGTGATGAAAAGTATACTATAACCAGCCCAGGAGTATGAAAAACAATTGTACCGAGTTTCGTTAAAATCCGTCGAGTAGTTTTTGTTTCTATAACGGTTATACAGACAGACAGACAGACAGACAGACAGACAGACAAAAATTTTACTGATTGCATTTTTAGCATCAGTATCGATCCCTAATCACCCCCTGATAGTTATTTTGGAAATATATTCCAGTTACAGAATTGACCTCTCTACAGATTTATTATAAGTATAGAAGATTGTTATTGCATTGATATATTCTAAGGCATTGATATTGCTTCTGTAATAATCTATTGTTAATCATTGGAATTTATTTTAGGCTGGCTACATTAGTATTCGCAGTTCAAGACAATATCTTACCTGGGGCTTCCTTATATTGGACTATGTAATTAATGATTGGACTATTTCCCGCATACGGTTGTGTCCACGATATTTGTATAGACCGTGATTGCTGGTCTATTATTCGAATATTCTTGGGCATTTCTGGAACCTGAGGAATAAAGTAAATGCTCAAATTTTCATTGATAATGGATAACTTTTGCAATTTCTTAAAAATATATCTACTAATAAGAAGTACGTAGGTAAGTAGGTATTTTTTGAATATCTATGTAACAACTGGTTTTGAATTATACGCTGTTAATAATACAAGCAGCTTCTTAGATGGATCTCAGTTAAATTCTAAGCTGCTTATTGACACTTTGTCTGAGATCGGATTTGCCGTTATCGGCGATTGTAATCTGTTTACATCAACTTGAATATATTATCACTTCTTAGTTTGAACGGATTAATATAAAGAAGCAACGGCCAAACAAATCACAGCTTTAGGTTTTAAGTAAGTAAGAGATATGGTAACGTAACTGTTCCTCTCTCTCTATCGCTCTAGCTATCTCTCCATCTACACGATCTCTTGTCGCCTGGAGTTAAACGGCTCCCCTAGTAGGTCCACCTCGTGGAGTGGGGTGTAAGTGGGAATCTAGTCCCAATCAGTTTGATCAATTGTCAACCTCCCTGCTCGCGGTGCACCTTGCATATGAACCGATGACGCTCTGACGACCGGCTAATGGCGGTATAACAAATACATTGCTGACCTAAATGCTACAGACCGACAGCGGGCAAGAGCGCTGGCGGTGCAATACAGTCAGAACTGCGATCACCGACCCGCATGCAAACCGTGTTGATTACTGGCATATACCACCATGGGCACATTATGCAACTATTCCTATTATAAATGATATTATAAATTATAAATATGATATTGTAAATAGTTTAAATACAAATGATAAAAATAAACCCAATTAAGACTTCAGTGATTTACTATAAATTACAAACCTCTTGTACGACGAGGTGAATAAGCATCTCGTCTTGGCCATACGCGTTCGACGCACGACATGTTAAAGCTCCTGTATCTTGCCGATACGTCTGCAATATACTTAGCTCTGAGACCAAACCGTCGTCCAAAACTTGTTCACGGATTGTGTACCTAAAATCAATCAAACAGTCAATAAAATTATTAAGTTGTGTTTTTTTGGAAATAATTCTTATTCCGTTGTCCCAATCAGTAGAAATCAACTGTCCATATTTGATGAGTCTTCAAGGATTGAAGTTACAATAAAATTATTTTCCTATATATCACTAGACGCCGCCGACGAAGACGTGTGGCGGCTTGACCTGCATGTATGTGGTATGTGATTGTTGCCTGCTTCATACACTTAGCATTGCATGTATTTATTCTCTTAACATACGCGGATTACAGCAAAATAATTTTATTGTAACTTCTGTACTATGGAGATCCACAAAGTAACGCATGCTTCTATAAATCTTCAAGGATTTTTCTAAGTAAAATCTCTTCAAATCCTGCGGCTATTACTATAATCCGTTTTAAGTCGCGTAATCTTTTATTTTAAGCAGCACTAATTTTGAGCTCTTCTTGCTTTTAGTGCATACCTTTGGTCCAAATGATGTGCGATTGTGTGGTGGTGTGGACTTCGCCAGCTAACCTCGAGAGGTGCGTCGCCGGATGCTGCACATTGTAAGTGCGCCGCTTCTCCAGCTGTCACTTGAACTGTTTTACTTTTCATAGGAAACCTAGCCGGAGCTGTGAATAGAATAAAGGCAATAAAAAAAAGAAATAAACGGCTGGTCATAAATCGGACTTGATCCCAGGTAATTTCATTTCTATAATCCGCCCATTCCCCACTGAGCTATTACAACTTTACAAATGCCAGCAACAATAACTTTTTATATCAGCATCCTCCTGCCCTTATCCCACTCTAAGTGGGGTCGGCACAGCATGTTATAAACATGTTGTAAATGATTTGGCTACGTATTTTACGACCTGCCGAGTGCCTGACGTCAACTTACCTTAGTCGTATTTTACGACAACTCGGTAAGAAAGAGGGTGGTCTATTCTTCTTAACCGGATACCACACTTTGGTCCACTTATCTTAGTCGCCTTTTACGACACCTCGTTAAGAAAGAGGGTGGTCTATTCTACTCAGCCGTATACCTCACGGCGGTTCGACTTACCTTAGTTAAAAATGAAACCTTGATATACTTTATTAATAATTTGTCCCTAAAAGTAAAATTCTATATTAGATATTAGTATTTATACTAGTAGTTGTGTCTAGTAGACTAGGTGTCGTACATCTCGGTAAGAAATGAGGGTTAACTCATTTAAATATTAATGATAATAACTTCTATAAGTTCGCAATCGGAATACAATAGAAAATAACTAGTAAGCTAAAACAAAATTGGCAGAATGCGGTTCCGATCCGAAGCTTTACAAACTTAAATGTTTACAAACTGGCCGGAACGTGACCGTACCCGATTTGAGCGAGAAACTCTTTGCGAATTCCGTAGCTCCCACAGACTTGTTAGTTTTGCATAAACCGAACCCTTGTTTCCCTGCGGTCTTGAGAATAATAATTATTACTTTGAATAAATATTTCTAGAAAATACATTCAAATAAATATTCTTAATGTTTCTATATTTTTACCAATTATAAAACGAAATTCCCTATCCCCTGACAAAACTGTTTGACTGTATGCGATTGATATTCTCAAAATCTACTGGACAGATTGTATGGTTTTACCAAAAGTTTTTTGGGGAAAGTTTAAAGTTTAAGTTGACGAAGCTACAGATACTTTACCTTTTGTTACCTATACCATTATTGCATAACCTTTGAGTGCTTAAATACCAATAATTATTCGGAGCGGCTAAATCGATTTTCATGGGACCTTCATTGGAAGATTGAGGAGGTTGTGGAGTGGATCATATAGGCTATTGTTTAACCTAGAATTCGCGCAGGGTGGGATTTGCACAACATCCTCTATCTTTCCATAAAAGTCCAATCAAAATCTGGTTATCTAAGACTGCACTATTATCCTAAATCTTCCTCGTGAATTGCGCTATCATATAGTAAAAACCGTAACAAAATCTGTTGAGTACATTTTGAGAAAATTGATGATATACAGATAGACGGCTTTTGGAGACTGTTTTATAATACGAGTATGTATAGATACACGGTATGCCGCTTGACGATTATATTATTGAAATGCACTCGCTCGATTAGATTTTATTTATTTATTTATTCGGATCTCCAACAGAATTACATACTATATAAGCCAACAAATATCCTATATAGTCTCAAATCATTAATGTAGTACCAATTATAGAAGATCACATCATTCTTAGTTACAATGTTACAATTAAAAACCTAAAAATAAACACAAGAGAATAATGAAAACATTAAGGCTAAAATATTCTCTGAAGTTTAAATTATGGTAGGTATATATTTCAAAAATGATGAAAGCTCATCGCAGAAATTATCCGGGGATAATTTGTCCATTGTGCAGCTATTATATAAGCCCGAAATTCGCGATATTCCAGTTTCGTTCTAGAAAACTTTGTCTCTAAGAACGGACATGAAATGCGAGGAGATTTTCGAGCTACATTAATATTAAATATATAACAGTTGATTATTATCTGTATTTCCATTGAAAATTTAATGAATAAATTTCATGTCTAGCATAGATCTTCGGATAACAAGTGACTTCATTTTTAAATTTTCAAGTTTGTCTTTACGTACTCTAAATACTTGGAACTAGCCCCTTTTAAACACGATTCTATCGATAAGGACTTTGTAAATCGGAGACCATATTTGACTACAGTATTCAAGTTTAGTACGGACTAAGCTATATTCAAGTTGTCTATATTTAATAAACTGAATTCCTACAGTAAATATTTTTTACATTTAATTTCAAGTCATGTGTTATAAATTTGGAAATGTATGCCATTATTAGATCTAAAACGGTTTTGTACATATTTCAAATAGACACAAATGTATGCCAACTGACAAAGGTTTTGTTAATTAAACGAATAACCATGTAATGGATGACGATGTATTTGTTCCGCAAAGCCAATTTCGTGGAATACAAACATATGTGCAGACTTATTCTGGTGAAAGCCAACTGTCTCGTTTTCCAATAAGCAGACGATGTATTGCGCCGTTCCTTTACGAAGTTTTCTACTCAACCCCGTTTCCTTACATATATAATTAAAGATGCTTTGTTGCACGTAGAATGTTATTTATTATGCAGAAGCGTAGGCAAGAGCAGATAAATTTTAATGCAGGACAGTTATATTTGTATCTTTTGGCTATGGGGATTTGAAGGTTTATTTTGTAATCTCGTACCAAAGTGGGATGTAACTTTAAGGTCTTTTTCTCAAGTTCCATTCGTTATATTTTTTCCATATCAACCATAACCTCGTACTTTCAAGTTATAATGCAATGGATAAGATTAATAAAAAAATTAATCATTAACTAACTGTGCCCTTGGCTTGCGTAAAAATTATCTCTAGTCTAAAAGTTTTACGCGCGTAAATCCCGCATTCTATTATATAAGTAGTACCTATATGTTGCTTCATAACCACCTCTATCTTGCAGTGAAAGTCCCATCAAAATCAGTTCAGTCATTCTGGAGAATGTACTATTCATAAACCTTCCTCAAGAATTGCACTATTTTTTAATCAAAACTGTATAAAAATCCTTTCAGCAGATTCTGAGAAAATCAATCACATACATACAGCATTTGGGAACTTAGTTTTATAATAAGTATAGTTATGTCAGAACACTATGGTTCGACTTAGGTCACTTCTGTTTACGTTTCAACTCATATAATAAAGAAGTATACTAAACAAAAATATTATAAACACAGAACAAAGCCCCGAGTGTTTGGTAGTAGGAGTATTAATCAACACGAAGTTACTTACCGTTGACTTTCAAAAAAATGAGTTTGCTAAGTCCCGCCCCTATGTCGTTTCTCGCCTCGCATAAGTAATGACCTTCGCTGTCTTTGGCCACTCTTTCGAATATTAAAGATCCGTTCTCTAATACTCTAGAACTGCCTTCAAACATAAAGTCCTTGTATTCACCAGGCGTATTACCTGCGATGTTATAATAAGACATTTAGTTAATTAAACGAGTATTAAACTCTATTTATTATTAAATTATACAATAAATTAAATAATAACAAAGAAAAAAAGGCTATTGATAACTTGGGCTTGATACCGGGTATTGTGACTCCTTATGTACGCCTGTTGACCGCTGAGCTATTACAACTTTACAAATAAAGCTCAATTAACATTTCGAGTGTCCGAAACCAGGGATAAAACAAATTATTTATTAATAAAACCTAGATAGATTGATTTATTGCCCCCGAAACCCTCTACATACTACGTTTCATGAAAATCGTTGGAGCCTTTTCCGAAATTCAGAATAATATACAAGATTATGTAACATATTTAAATATTAAAGATAATATGCAAATTTATTATTTTCGTTACTAGTTTTTTTCGCCCAAAGGTACGTTTTTAAACGTTCAAATTAACATGTGTGATACAGAGACATACACAGGTGTGATGTACAAAATTACGATATATGATAAATTTCTCGATTCAAAATGAAGAAATCTAGAGGGGAATCAAGGTCTTACTGACATAGCCTTAACTGTATGCAATATTCAAGGCTTGTTTGTCATAGCATCGACGGCCACTTGGGTCGAAAAGTTCTATATTATAGATCGTAAATATCTGAGTGTAGAGTACAATGAGTACAGAGGCCCGAGTATGTTGGTACTCTCTTAAATATACTAATGATTAAAAGTGGATTTCCACAGGCCGCTAAAGGCGCGCATGGTACACGTTCGACATTTTGGTTTACTTACCAACAGCTTTCTTCCAAGTGATGTTTGGTTTTGGGTAACCGTCTGCTTGACATTGAAGTGTTACATCTTGTCCAGCGGCGACCGCCACATCATTGGGTTCTAGACGCCATCTGGGAGGCACTATGATAAAGGTTTATTAAATTAACTTGGAATAACTTTTGTTAAAGAGTTATCCAATCATCGCAAAAACCTGGTTTTATAGTTTTGTAAACATAATAATGTAATTCTTACGAATGAAAATGCTTCCACGATTGTATAAGTTTAGACGCAGATTGATTATGTAAATTAAAATGTTTAAAAGATTAACCGCCGAGTTTCTTGCTGAATCTTCTCGGTAAGAGCTATATTCCGAACCACTGCTAGCTTTATTAATTGTATTGATCCTTAACTTTAAAAAAATGCTTGACAAAGCTTATTGGAATAAAGATTATTTTTATTAGGTTACTGTACTGCTTATAAACTAATGTTGTATGTTTATAGCACAGGCTCAAACACGCACTAACAAGTAACAACATGTCACTTCACGACCACTTACCAAGGGCTCTCGTGTTACTGTCGTGGTGCATCCTGAGACCGTGTATGTTCCTTTGTACTAGTGTGAGTTAGTGTGACTATGTTCATGTATGTATTACACATATGTGTCTTGTATATAAATGTACAAAGTACGTTACACACGTCTCAACCCGCATACACTACAGTTATTATAAATTATTTTCATAAAAAACTTCGGCGTCTTTTCATCATTAAACCCAAGTACACAGAGGTATGGCTAAGTTATGTATATCTGTTTGATTAAATAATAAAATCTTACCATTAACTGTGAGAGGTACAGTGAATCTTTCAGATCCTGCAACGTTTGAAGCGATGCACGTGTAATTTCCACTGTGTAACGACGTTATGTGTTCGATCACTAGCGACGCACTGTACTCGTCCATTCTCCTAGTTATTATCCCGCTTGGAGCGTACGGCGATGATGTCACCGGTTGTCCATTTTTCTCCCATCGAAATGCGATCGGCAAATCGCCCTCCAATATCTGACAGGAAATAGCTGCTCTCATACCCTCCCTTAGTAAATTCGTCAGCGGCTGAATAGGCAATATCTTCGGTTGTACTGCAAAAAGAATTTAGCCTGACATTTTCCACACAATGTTAGTTTTGATGTATATTTTTGAATAGGGATAACAATAAAGATATTTCTTATTAATTAATGGAACACTTGAAGTAAATAAGGCACTAAGTACCTAAAAATTAAAATTCGAACTAAGTATGCAATTTGGTTCTAAAAGGCTTTAATATGGTTTTAAAAGGCTTAGTGCCTTATTTACTTCAAGTGTTCAATTTACTTTCTTTACTGAACATATATATTGTTAGAAAAGAGAAAAAAAAGGAAAATAGCACTTGTACAAAGGCGAACTTATCTCTAAACGTGAATCTAAAAATCTCTTCTAGTCAGTCTCTTTGAGTATCAAAAAGAGAAGGACAATAGAAATACGGGTAATATAGAAATAAATAAAAAGAATAATAAAAATTATTTATAATTTTCATACAACTTTAAATTTGTCTTAGCTTTTACATCAGTAGACCTCCTCGGCCGGATTATTTTATCAAATCTTCAATTAAATAATAACTCAATTAATTATCTTGAAATACCAACTAAAAATGATCTAAACAGTGCCTAAGTAACAGGATTAAATGGGTACGTATTAGGTCAGTATAAGATTTAGGGAGTTTAATGTTCCCTTGGCATCTACGAAGCTTTAAAAGTTTTCCGGTTAATAGGTCAATAAAATAAAAATAAAGGAAATAAGCCTCACGCGGTACCGGACTTACTTAAGAATTCTTAAACGTGAGCCGAGGATTTTGCAGTAATTAATCGTAAAAAAGAAACGAGGCAAGAATGTTGGTACGTGGTTTAATCAAAAGTTTTTCAATGCGAATTAATTAGCAAGATTTACGGCTTAGGATTTAATGATTTATAAAATACGGTAATGGTGTTTTAAAGTTTTTTTTACGTTATTTTTTATGTATGTTTTTATAATTAATCAGTATTAAAAATATAATTAGAGAATCAAATATTAACGTCATACAAAATTGTAAAGTTATACAAAAAAGTAAAGAAAAAGCAAATGAGACTGTATCTGTCTCTCTTCTTTATGTGTGATTAGACAAAGATAAGTAGGTATACGAGTTTCATTTTCCCTGTGATTATTAATTGTGACATTCTTACTTACATGCCTATGGCTTTGCTACTCTAGTATAACAATTCTATGATAAAAATTCAAAAATAGAACATATTGTACAAAAAAATTAAGAAAATTATTTAAAAAAAACAATAATAAAACATCAATCGTGAAATCACTATTTACGAGTACTATGAACACAAAGCTTCGGAAGACTATTACTATTATTATACACTAAATCTATACTTATAATAAATCTGTAGAGAGGTCAATTCTGTAACTGGAATATATTTCCAAAATAACTATCAGGGGGTGATTAGGGATCGATACTGATGCCAAAAATGCAATCATTAAAAATTTTGTCTGTCTGTCTGTCTGTCTGTCTGTCTGTCTGTCTGTCTGTCTGTCTGTATAACCGTTATAGAAACAAAAACTACTCGACGGATTTTAACGAAACTCGGTACAATTTTTTTTCATACTCCTGGGCTGGTTATAGTATACTTTTCATCACGCTACAATCAATAGGAGCAGAGCAGTGAAGGGAAATGTCGGGAAAACGGGAGAAGTTACTCCATTTTTTAAGCTTCCGTCGCGTGTGCAACCTTGATGGTTAAAGCTACACAGAAATCATGTATGACGGAAATGTTTTCCTTAAAATTATATAAAAAATATCCCACGACAGCATATGTCTATCTTTTATGGTTGACTCACAATAACACGTGTAACTCCCGATAGCTTAGCAGTTCGAAGCTTTCTGATTATATTTGTCTACTCCTACGTTTATATCACTCTCAGTCAAACCTAAATAAAAAAGTGAATAGTATTAACCATCGTATAAAAAAAGAATCATTGAAATCGGTATAGAAACACCAAAGTTATACATGAAATACGCTAATAATAAGCCATCGCGCGTGAATACTGAATCATGCTATAGGGATTATCACTACATAGTATAAAACAAAGTCACATTCTTTGTTTGTCCCTATATCCCTATGACTGCTTAAATCTTTAAAACTACGCAACAGATTTTGATGCGGTTTTTTTAATAGATAGAGTGATTCAAGAGGAATGTATAATAACATTCAATATGGAGTAGAGAAATACTGTAATGTTTCTAATGTGATGTCGTAAATAATTACTTTTTTTCTTTATAATTAATAATTACTTTGATGTTAGATATAGCAGGAAATCTTCTTGGTATAGGGAGAGGGGAATTGTTTTTCTTCAAATTTAACGCGTGCGGGCCACGGGCAGTAATGAATAAATTAAAACTACTGGATCGATTTTAATAATTTTTTTCACTGAGTGACATAGGCTATATATTTTATACCCGTGCGAAGCAGGGTAGGCCGCTAGTATTCAAATAAGATCTACCCCACTGTAATAGTAAATTTTAATATTTCATTTCGTGGTTGTATATCAAATTATATTCATTACTGTACGGGCATATTGCCAGAAAACTTTATTCGCTAACATAACATACATCAAAAGGGTGATAGAAAGTTTTATTTTGGCGCTGCGCTTTTACATTATTGATATCGAATTTATTCATATATCAATATATACGAATTATGTATAGAAGCCATACTTATATCTTTTTATCGGGTAACCCGACAAGTTTCAAGCCCTTAAGGGGCCCTTAGTCATGAGGTCTTTACACGGCGTCAAAGCGGCGTGAAATTATGAACTAGTCAGGCTCACCCGATAAAATAGGACATAAATATAACTATAGCAGGTTTCTATATATATACTCGTATATGAGGGGATCAGAATCAAAAATAGCTAAATCCTAAAGTCACAATCAAATTTAGCTAATTTTAAATATTTGTATAAGGATTGATATTACTTAAATTCACAATGATTAAATCTGTGTTTAATATGTTTTATTTGTCGAAACTCCAAGAATTAAACACATAAAACTTTACATAAAGTCATTAAAAATGATATTACAGTAAATACCTTCTTCAACATGATTTTCTCTATAAGAAAACGAGTTGCACTCCGGGACTTCCGGCAGAAGTGAAAACTTAAATATTAACGTTGTGGAATATCGATATTTTGGGACGGTTAGAGAATAATTATGCACGAATTTGCTTTAATTATCACTATAAAAGAACAAAAGAAAGAACGTTTATGTTTTTAACATCTGCAATTAGGTAAATGAATTGGCAAATTTATTTTCTTTTATTACCATTAATTATCTAGAAAAGTCACATACCTAATATTTGTACTTCAACATCCCTTCGAGCGACGTGACGCTGTCTGTTGGCAGCCTGGCAAGTGTAAGTACCAGCATCTTCACCTCGCTGAGTCTGCTCGACGATCAGCGTTCCATTGGGAAACACCTTTTGTCTTCGGTTTAAAGGTAGAGTTTGACCATCTGAACAGATTTAAATAAGCAACTCGTTTAGATGATAAAACCATATGAATATTAATAATTTATGTTAACAGTGAAATTAGAATAGAAACTACATTAACTAATTCATTTCATAAAAATAATTTAATCAATTTAGACGTGTATATGACAAAAAGTGTAGTCAGAAGGCGGCAAAAAAGATTTTTTTTCAGCTGAAAATAATATTTTTTGCTATCAAACGTCATGCTGTAATAGCCTATTCACGAGCGGACCAAAAAAAGTTTAATACCCGGGTTCAAGAGCCACATGACACCGGCGCTTTCTTACTTTTTTAATTGTCATTTTTGATTTTTTTTATTGCATTTTTTTTTCTTTTAAAAAATTACTAAGCAAGCCTCGATCTTCCAGGTACTCCATTTTAATTAACGTGTAATAATTAAACGCATCTTATAGGGAAAACGATAACTTTTAGTTGTAACCTACTTACTCATAAAAAACTGTTTACTTTATAAGTCTAGGTCTATAGCTCAAAGGGATATAAAGAAAATAACGGAGCGTAAAATTCCCAAGCCGCTTAATAGAGTTACCGAGTAAGATCAAATTAAGACTCGTCGGTCACTCCTCCATAATTTTCCGTTTCCTTTGCGACCCTTGTCAACAACGATCTTATCTTTCTATGGAGATCTCATTAAGCCTTTAAACGGCTTTATTATATTCGTCAGAGAACTATTTAATTCTCATAAGGAGCTCCTAGATGCTGGCAGCTTAAAATTAAGTCGAGAGTGGAATCTTTTCCGTTCATAAAAAGCAATTTTTACGCAGTGTGGTATCCGGCTGAACAGAATAGTACCACTCTCATTTCTTACCGAGGTGGCGTGAAAGGCGACTAAGGTAAGTTGACCCACCGTATGGTATCCGGTTTAGTAGAATAGACCATCCTCCTTCTTACTAAGGTGTCGTAAAGTACGACTTAGTTAAGTTGACGTCAGGCAGGCGGCCGGTCGTAAAAACGCAGACAAATCATGTGACAGCATGTTTATAACATGTTGTGCCGACCCCACTTAGAATGGGATAAGGGCAGGAGGATAAATATAAAAAAGCAATTTGTCACAATTAAAAAGATCTACCATAGTTTAACACATATGCATAATGAATTATGTACGTTTAACGTATGGCTGGCCCGTTGGCGAAAGTGACAGTGATCCTGCCTTCAGCGTCGGGGGTCGCCTATTCGATTCCCGCCGAGGGACAACATTTTCTAAAATACAATTTGTTAGTTCTTCGATTCTGGGTGTACATGTATTTAAGTATATATTTAAATTTATATAATTATATTTACCAGTTGTCTCTGTCACCCATAACACAATAAGTTACTTAAGATACGGAGGACCGTGTGTCATTATTTCATATATTAATTTTTATAACATAACAATCCTTACTAATAATATTAATATAGTGTGAAATTGTGGGTGTTTGCTGTTCTTTCTGTCATGTACGAACGGATAAATGAATTGATGTCATTGTAGTATTAAAATAGTTGAAGAGACTTGATATGTTATCATATCAAGTCTCTTCAACTATTTTAATATAAGTCTGGTCGGCACAACATGTTATAAACATGCTGTCACATGATTTGGCTGCGTATTTACGACCGGCCGCCTGCCTGACGTCAACTTAACTAAGTCGTACTTTACGACACCTTAGTAAGAAGGGGGGTGGTCTATTCTACTAAACCGGATACCATACGGTGGGTCAACTTACCTTAGTCGCCTTTCACGCCACCTCGGTAAGAAATGAGGGTGGCTATTATATTCAGCCGGATACCACACGGCGTGACCTTCCTACCTACCTATTAATAAACAAATAAGTGTTGAAGAGTGAACTGCAATTTAAATTTTAATAATTTGAGAGTTTTGTTGGAACGCTTTCCCCGTTTTAATATTAAAAGATAAATACAACTTAGTATCTAAAAAAGTTGCGAGAGGGCGCGTTATATTTCAACAAAACTTTCATAACCAACCGTTGGTGGAAATTTTATCTGAATTTAATATTTTACTTTGTGTCGAAATTTTCTATATTAAATTTGCAACTAATAAATGAACTTTTTTTCACGAACTTCTTTCTGTATGTTCTACTCCAGTTGCAAGTAATATTATTAAGTAATATTCATTGACTTAAATAATATGATAATCTAAAGTATACTTTCATCATAATAAATAATGCTTCTCTGAGATTTAACTAACTCATGACACATAGAGTATATACAAATAAAAAAGTGATTTTTAGATTGTGTCACGTACTAATAGTGCTTTCTAATTCGTGATTTTTTAAATTTAGAATGCCGTATGGTATCAGGCTGAGTAGAATAGACCGTCCTCATTTCTTACCGAGGTGTCTGAAAAGGCGACTAAGGTAAGTCGGCCCGCCGTGTGGTATCCAGCTGAGTAGAAAAGACCACCCTCATTTCTTACCGAGGTGCCGTAAAAGGCGACTAAGGTAAGTCAACCCGCCGTCTGGTATCCAGCTGAGTAGAAAAGACCACCCTCATTTCTTACCAAGGTGTAGTAAAATACGATAAATTTAAATTGACGTCAGGCAGGCGGCTGATCGTAGCCAAATTATGCGACAACATGTTTATAACATGTTGTGCCGACCCCACTTAGAGTGGGATAAGACTTTTTATATTTAAAATCCAAATTTTACAAATCGACGTTTTTCTTGAAGTTATGATTGCGGGTGTTTATGGTTTACTAATGTACTTAGTTATATAGCATATATATTTATTAAATTAATATATGTCATTTATATTAATATGAATATGCGTATGGAATTAAAACGACGCTGTGAGGTCACAATAAGATCGTCGCATTTCTGGAAAATGTCAACAATCCTTCAGAGCGCTGACGTCACGGAGGCTTTCAAGTTATTCTTTGTGTATTTTCACCATCCGCCTTCGCTTGCTTGCCCCAGTTTCCATAACGACCTGTTGCTATGAGAAAGCTACTCTCCCTCGAGTTTATTTCGATACTCTTTCACTTAAGTATCTTCACAAATGCTCCGTTAAATCAGAAATATATTTATGTATCTCAATTTTCTCCTTAGAATTGACAAGATTTTATCTTGTTTTATCCTGTGCTTGAGGTGTATGATAGATGAAATTTGTTAAACTCCATACAAAAATCATATTTACTATAACAATTATACAGTATCATAGAATACATTTTAAATTTATACTTCTATTAATATAAAATATAATATTGATTCTAGAAAATCATTGTTTTCATTAAAGAAAATTAGATTTTTATTAGAAATTAATAATTGAAATGAATAATTGTAACATTTTTGTATATACGAGATTTTTCTAGTATATACAAATAATGTAACGATGTAAATAAAGCACAAAAAAAGCATTCAGTTAACCAATATCCGGATGACCGAGCTTTGCTCTGCGAGCTTTAATACTATATTATTTTCAATATGTCTTAATATAAAAATATTAAGGCAATATTAACTATGGTTCTGTAAAAAACGCTATTTCTTGTGCTCGAACCACATATTAAAATACTGTTCGTGTCTTAGAATTTAGATCTATAAATTCACCAGTCAGTTATCATAAAACCATAATCTACGAAATTCTAGACAAAAATGAAGTTAGCAACACTGTATCTTACCTCTTTCCCATGTAATAGAGTCAATAGGATACCCAGCAACCGGACATTTTATGTTTAAATCACTGCCTGCTACAGCAGTTACTTTGGGCATCTCTCTTATGTACGGAAGTCCGTAAACATTGACTCTTGCTGCGTGCACTGCTTTACCAGCAGAGTTGCTTGCAACACACGCATATTCGCCGCCATCTTGTTCTGTCACCCGGCTGATGTTAAGATGGCTGACAACGTCGTCTTGGAGAGTAACGTGTTGGCCCACCACGAACCTAATTAAATAATGTTTATTAATTTAATATATTTTACTATACTCAGAATTTTTTATTGTTGCAATAACCTGCTTAGCCCTTGCCTTATTATATCTTTAGTATTATATAAGTTAATCTTGTATGTGTGTATATATATGTATTTCTGAATTTATAAAAGTTTCGGAGGAAAAATCGATTTAGTCATGTCACATCAACATGTCCTTTTATCTCTGTTTTCAGGCAATGGAAAAATGCTTAAATGTAGAATAAAATGCAAATGATATTTTAGCTGTCATTTTGGAAATTGTAATAGCCCAGTGGATAACGAAAGCCCAGCAGATAACGGGCGGTTATGGCGAAATAATTGGGCAGGTGGGGCTACCTGCCCAATTATTTCGTCATTTTTTTAAAAGTTTCATCTTTTTTATATGTTCAAAAAAAATTACCGAGTTAGGCTCGGTTACCCCGGAACTAATTATTTTAATTAACTAATAAATTGAAATAAAACAGCTGTATACCTTGAATTAGACGGAATAGGAAATCCATCCAAGAGCCACGTGAATTGTGGTGGCGGATGTCCCATAGCGACGCATTTCAGTGAAACACTTGGCCCTGGTTGCAGAGTTTGTTCCGAGAACCAGTATACTAGTTCAGGTTTTGACTCTGTGGGGTAAACAATATTATGCGCTATCCGACTGAATAGAATAGTACCACCCTCATTTCTTATCGAGGTGACGTAAAAGGCGACTAAGGTAAGTCGACCCGCCGTGTGGTATCCGGCTAACCCTGCTAAGGTTAACTATATTAGCGTAATGTTATGTAGCCTATAGCCTTCCTTGATAAATGGACTATCTTACACTGAAATAATTTTTCATATCAGTCCAGTACTTCCTGAGGTTAGCGCATTCAAACAATCAAACACATAAACTCTTCAGCTTTATATATTATTAGATTGTGACTATTTTTGATTGTCATAGGGAGCTAAGGATTTTAGTGATAGACAAATGTCTCTTCTAGATATGTCTGCTATCCCTGAATGTAAATATCAATTTGACAAGATGGCCAATCTTAAAGTATACTATTATCATTATCTTACAGCAACTATAACGCTCTCTGTAGGTCTGTTATATTTAGGTCACCTAGTACAACTTTCGCTATATGACCATTAGTCGCACATAAAAATGTAATCCAAGATAAACGCCTAAGCGTCCCCATTGTACACTATCTTCTATTTATTCACGCTAATTGTATACCCGACACAATAACTCCTCGCTCTATTGTTTAACTGGAAAAATGGCTTGTGTGTAAAGATAAGGTAACGCTCTTTAATTTGCGGAGTACGGTCGCTTGGGGAGTTAAATTTATGTGATCCAGTTTAGATTCGAGTACCAGTTAGGGTATCAAATTGTAGGAAACATTTCTGTACTTGCTCCGTTTTATTTGAGAGAATTTTCTGGAAACTATATCTTAAATATGGTTTATTTAATGAGGTCATTGTTAAGCAGTGCATTTACTTTGTTTTTTACTGAACAGTTTTACAGAATGGGCAAGCTCGCATTAATCTGTTTTCCTCATGTCTCACCTTAGTTGATCACAGTGTACAATTGACAAATTGTAAAAGATTGTCGTTTCGTCTCAAAAGCATATTATAATTAATTTATATGTATGTATATCATACTACAGATGTTATGATATTGATTATTAATTAACAGCTCCATAATGTTTAAGGTTGCTTGGAAGAAATCGTTGGTTAGTGATAAGGCCTCCCGTATATTTGTTCTAGTTTATTAATGCATGTAATTTTTCTTCTTCTTCTTTGATTAGATTTAAAAGAAAACTACAGATTAATTATATGGCTGGTGAACAAGTTAGTTCAAGATTACCAGACACGGATGCTTACAAGGAATTATTTTAATTTTAGCTTATACGTATGGTACTAGGTTTTTACTCGTAGCGGTAAGGCTATCGTTTGAGACGAATGTCGAACGATATCACTTATTATCCTCGTTTCTTTTTTACGTTTAACCACGTACTGCGTGGACAAACAATACGTGACACATAAAAGGGAACACGTAAATGACATATAAAGTGTTCCATGACAAATAAGACAAGAGAAATTAGCGGTGTTCACTTATATACTTGTAACATTAATCGTGAGGGTAAACACATACTGAACATGGTTAACTGTAATTTAATATTTAAATGAGTTAATCTTGTATGTATATATATTTTCGGAATCTTGGAAACCGCTTCAAAGATTTTCCTGAAATTCAGCATGCAGGAGGTTTTGGGGGAGAAAAATCCATCTAGGTTTTATTAAAAAAAATATCGTTTCATCCCTGTTTTAGGGCATTAAAAAATACTAAAATTTACTTTTAATTTATTGAATATAATACATAGAATTAGGCGTTACTTTGCGGAGGTCTATAATACAAAAGTAATGAGAATATTATTTTGCTATTATTTATCGCGGATTATAGCAAAATGATATTCTCATTATTTTTTTTTAATGAATATATAAAACACCATTTTGGCAAAATAATATTCTCATTACTTTTTTTTATTGAATATATAAAACACTATTTTTGCCCTTATATGTCAAGTCAGCGTAGCTTATTCGGGGAACGGGTGGTCGCGAGAAATGAAAATACCTAGGATCGAGCCCCACCTAACCTATTATTTTTTTCTTTTTATTTGAAGTATCTTTTTTCTTTTTGTAAAAAATTACCGAGCAAGACTCGGTCAACCAGTTACTAATATTAGGAGGGGGGGGGGGGTAATCCACTGAATTGCCAAGAAAAGATGAGAAGATTTTAATATATTATGGAAACTGGAGTTTGGATGCTGCTTAGGTGAGATTGAACGTTTTTCTCTGTATACTTAATTTATACGATACGGGTTTAAAAATAATAATTATTATTCTTCTTCTAGCAGTCTTTTAAAATTGCTTTCTTAAAAACTTTCCTTTTTTACTTATAACCTTTAATATCTTGTTGCGATTTTGTCTTCAAGTCTATCTCTTGATGATGCTTCGGTTGCGAGGCGAAACAATTGTTTGAGTTTGTGACAGTGTACGTGTATAGTGCTTGTGTATTGTGGTGGCGGTGGTAGAGGTTTGTTTATGTTTGTTTTCAAATCCTGCTTATATCGGGTATGAAAACGGATAGTCCACTCTACATTTAGCATTATATATATTTTCTATTTACTTCATCGCAGATTATAGCAAAATAATTTTATAATTACCTACGCCGTGTGGTATCCGGCTGAATAGAATAGTACCACCCTCTTTTCTTACCGAGGTGTCGTAAAAGGCGACTAAGGTAAGTCGACCCGCCGTGTGGTATCTGGCTGAGTAGAATAGACCACCCTCATTTATTACCGAGGTGTCGTAAAAGGCGACTAAGGTAAGTTGACTCACCGTGTGGTATCCGGTTAAGTAAAATAGACCACCCTCTTTCTTACCGAGGTGTCGTAACATGCGACTAAGGTAAGTTGACGTCAGGCAGGCGGCCGGTCGTAAAAACGTAGCCAAATCATGTGACAGCATGTTTATAACATGTTGTGCCGACCCCACTTAGAGTGGGATAAGGGCAGGAAGATGAATTTTATAATTACCTACTTTTTTTTACTCATATTATTTTTAGCGTTAAAGCAAATGATATAAGTAACATTATTATTAGAGGAACCGCCGAGTTTCTTGCTGGCTCTTCTCGGTAGAAACAGCTTTTCGAACCAGCAGTAGAGTTGATTCTAAAGCCCTTGCTTACAAGTTTATTTGAACGAAAAATATTTTTAATTTGAATTAATTAATATAAACAAGTTCTATGCTAAAAATAGAACAGTAGCAATAAATCCGCAAAAGGAGTTTCGTAACACGCTTCGACTGAAAACCAGATCATAAATTTACAATGCTAATGTGATTAAAAATTTTATATCTCCTCATGATAAATGTGTTTTCATTTGCTTGAACCGTTCCCTTTTAATTGTTCACGTAACCGTCATATGTGAGATAATAAATTTTGAAAAAAAGGTACTTAATATTAGTTACATTATAGATATTTATTTGTGTTATTTAAAACCGTAATGGCCTTAAGTTTGGAGCAAATGTGTTTTTTTTAAATGTAAAAGAAGTTTGAACGCGAAATTTTTATTATTTTGTATATTTATTAGTGTCAGTGACAAAAGTAGTGATAATAAAAGGGGAATCTAAAAAAATACGGTCTGTTACAATCCCCAGTACTGGGATAGGCCTGTTCTCTCCGTTTTTGAGGTTTTTTTGGAGAGAAGGATTGGAGCTAAGACCTACCACGCTGCTCCAATGCGGATAGGTTGGTTACACAATGTTGTAATGTTTCATTTATTTACTAATAATATGTATTTATAAACGCCGTGTGGTATCCGGCTGAATAGAATAGTACCACCCTCTTTTCTTACCGAGGTGTCGTAAAAGGCGACTAAGCTAAGTCGACCCGCCGTGTGGTATCCGGCGGAATAGAATAGCACCACCCTCATTTCTTACCGAGGTGTCGTAAAAGGCGACTAAGGTAAGTTGACCCACCATGTGGTATCCGGTTGACTAAAATAGACCACCCTCTTTCTTACCGAGGTGTCCTAAAATACGACTAAGGTAAGTTGACGTCAGGCAGACGGCCGGTTGTAAAATACGAAGCCAAATCATGTTGCAACATGTTTATAACATGTGCCGACCCCACTTAGAGAGGGATAAGGGCAGGAGGATGTTTGTATATTTATTAGTGTCAGTGACAAAATTAGTGAATAATAATAGGGGAATCTAAAAAAAAGTTACGGCCTGTTACAATCCCAGTGCTTGGCATAGGCCAAGCCTCTCTCCGTTTTTGAAGTTTTTCTGGAGAGAAGGATTGGAGCTAAGACCTACCACGCTGCTCTAATGCGGATTGGTTGGTTACACAATGTTTTAATGTTTAATTTATTTATTAACTAGCGGCCTGCCCCTGCTTCGCACGGGTATAAAATATATATCCCATGTCAGTCAGTGTAAAAAAAATGATTAAAATTGATCCAGTTGTTTTGATTTATTCATTACTGCCCGTGGCCGTAGCGTTAAATTTGGAGAAAAACAATTTCCTTTCCCTATACCAAGAAGATTTCCTGCTATCTTTGGAATATCTAAATTCATATAGTACATTATTACTTATTTACTTTTATATTTTCCCTATGTATTTTATTTTTACAATTAATTACAGAATGTCTTTAAACAAACTCTTGAAAGAGCGACATCGCTGCTTAAGTCGAAGTGTTATAGGGCGAAGCGCGGCCTCCTCACGGCATTTGAAATCTGTAATATCTCCGAAAATGTTCACTTAAATTACATGCTGTAAACGGCAATATTGATCTATATTAAATAAACAATATATTTAAGGTTCTTAATTGGATAAGGATTAATGCTGTATTGTATAAAAATTGCTTTGAACATAAGGTATCATATTTCGTAAAAAGTAAATGACAAAAACTGCTATTGTGGGTTATCCATAAGAGATAGACATATACTATCGCGGACTTTTCTGTAGACCTTTTCAATGTGTACAAATACTTAGTACATTATTTTGATAAATCTCGTAGGGTTTAGCCTGCGTTTGCAATGTAAGCGGAAAATAATGTAATTATTTACAGAAACCTCAAAAATTACAGTATTTCTCTACTCCGTATTGAATGTTATTATATGTACAAACCTTCCTCTGGAATCACTCTATATATAAAAAAAACCGCATCAAAATCTGTTGCGTAGTTTTAAAGTTTTATGCATACATAAGGAAATATGGACTTTGTTTTATAATATGTAGTGATAGTGATTGTTATTTTCCTCGCTAGAGAGCTCCGATCATAAATGCGTCCGATCGCTGCTAAATTTAAATGGTTAAAGGGCGAACCGCGTTTTTTTTTTCGAATTTGACTAATGCTGTTAGCCCTAATGGCTTTGACAGCGTCACCGATAAGACGGGCGAGCGCGGAAGCATCGCCGAGAGGCGAACCGCGACCTCCGACGCGCTATTTATAGGCTCGCGGCGCGGCCCCTGCATTTTAAATCTGTAATATCTTCGAAACTGTTTATTTAAATTACATGCTGTAAAGGGTCATATTGATCAATATTAAATAAACAATATATTTAAGGTTCTTAATTGGATAAGGATTAATGCTGTATTGTATAAAAATTGCTTTGAACATAAGGCATCATTTTTCGTAAAAAGTAAATGAAAAAAACTGCTATTGTGGGTTATCCATAAGAGATAGATATATACCATTGCGGACTTTTTTGTAGAGCTTTTTAAGGTGTACAAATACTTAGTACATCATTTTGATAAATCTCGTAGGGTTTAGCCTGCGTTTGCAATGTAAGCGGAAAAAAAAATAATTATTTACAGAAACCTCAAAAATTACATTATTTCTCTACTTCGTATTGAATGTTATTATACGTACAAACCTTCCTCTGGAATCACTCTATCTATTAAAAAAAACCGCATCAAAATCGGTTGCGTAGTTTTAAAGTTTTATGCGTACATACGGAAATATGGACTTTGTTTTATAATATGTAGTGATAATATGTATTTTATTATACTACGAATACAAAAATATTTATAAATAGACTTCTTATAATTTGTTCTTATTAAGTAATTTAGAATTAACGGAATCGCGTGGCTTTTACCCAAATACTGTGATGAATTAATTATGTAAGACAGAATAACAAAAGCCAATATAGATATAAGAAAATATTAATATCTCTATGATTGTATTGGCAGAAAAAAATAAATGGACAAAAGTAAGTAGAAAAACAACCGAAGTGTGACATGAGTGAAGAAAATTGTTATTATTAGGACCATAACGTTGAATAGTGGCTATCAATCAAGTATTATATCTCTATATATATCGGGAGGATATGGGTATAGGGGAGGTTTGACGCCATTTCAGGGACGTCGACCCCAATTTTCTAAGTGAAAACGATGTATACTTATTATGTTGAGAAAATATTTATTTAATTATTAAGTAAGAATGTATACGTATGAATGAGTTTTTCTATTAAAACTTATGTGTCTAATTGATAATTGCAATTTATCACACGCTTTTCGGTGAAGGAAAACATCGTAAGGAAACCTGCATATCTCTAGTGAATTCCGGGGATATGTGTAACCTACCAATCCGCATTGGAGCAGCGTGGTAGGTCTTAGCTCCAACCCTTCTCTCCAAAAATGGAGAGAGGAGGCCTATGCCCAGCAGTGGGATAGTAACAGGCCGTTACTTAATGTATACGTATATAAATGTAACTTTGGGTATTTTTAATTCAAACTTAATTACGTTTTTAATGAATTTTTCCTAGTTATTATAGATTACTACTTTATTTAAAAACATTGTTCTAACTGAGAAGTTGCCGTGTGGTATCCGGCTAAATAGAATAGTATCACCCTCTTTTCTTACCGAGGTGTCGTAAAAAGCGACTAAGGTAACTTGACCCACCGTGTGGTATCCGGTTTAGTAGAATAGACCACCCTCTTTCTTATCGAGGTGTTGTAAAATACGTCTAATATAAGTTGACGTCATGCAGGCGGCCGGTCGTAAAATACGTAGCCAAATCAAGTGACAACATGTTTATAACATGGCGTGCCGACCCCACTTAGAGTAGGATAAGGGCAGGAGGATGATGAGGTAGGTAGGAAGGTATATTTAGTTACTCTTTATAATATGTTTTGATGTGACAATTCTGCCACTAAAAAGGAGTTTTTGTAAACTTAGTGACTGAGGATATTCATAAATAATCTTGTTACGATTTAATACATAATATATTCGGTCAAGTTCGTAAAATTTAATAAGTCTAAGATAAGTTGACGTCATGCAGGCGGCCGGTCGTAAAATACGTAGCCAAATCAAGTGACAACATGTTTATAACATGGCGTGCCGACCCCACTTAGAGTAGGATAAGGGCAGGAGGATGATGAGGTAGGTAGGAAGGTATATTTAGTTACTCTTTATAATATGTTTTGATGTGACAATTCTGCCACTAAAAAGGAGTTTTTGTAAACTTAGTGACTGAGGATATTCATAAATAATCTTGTTACGATTTAATACATAATATATTCGGTCAAGTTCGTAAAATTTAATAAGTCTAAGATAAGTTGACGTCATGCAGGCGGCCGGTCGTAAAATACGTAGCCAAATCAAGTGACAACATGTTTATAACATGGCGTGCCGACCCCACTTAGAGTAGGATAAGGGCAGGAGGATGATGAGGTAGGTAGGAAGGTATATTTAGTTACTCTTTATAATATGTTTTGATGTGACAATTCTGCCACTAAAAAGGAGTTTTTGTAAACTTAGTGACTGAGGATATTCATAAATAATCTTGTTACGATTTAATACATAATATATTCGGTCAAGTTCGTAAAATTTAATAAGTCTAAGATAAGTTGACGTCATGCAGGCGGCCGGTCGTAAAATACGTAGCCAAATCAAGTGACAACATGTTTATAACATGGCGTGCCGACCCCACTTAGAGTAGGATAAGGGCAGGAGGATGATGATGATGATGAATGATTAAGTAACAATGTATACGTATATAAATGTAACTTTGGGTATTTTTAATTCAAACTAAGTTTCGTTTTTAATTAATTTTTCCTAGTTATTATAGATCGACTTCTGTATTTCGAAACATTGTTCTAACTGAAAAGTTGCCGTGTGGTATCCGGCTAAATAGAATAGTACCACCCTCTTTTCTTACCGAGGTGTCGTAAAAGGCGACTAAGGTAAGTTGACCCACCGTGTGGTATCCGGTTTAGTAGAATAGACCACTCTCTTTCTTATCGAGGTGTCGTAAAACATGACTGAGTTAAGTTGACGTCAGGCAGGCGGCCGGTCGTAAAAACGCAGCCAAATCATGTGACAGCATGTTTATAACATGTTATGCCGACCCCACTTAGAGTGGGATAAGGGCAGGAGAATGATGATGATGATGAATTATTAAGTTAGAATTTATACGTATATAAATGTAACTTTGGGTATTTTTAATTCAAACTAAGTTTCGTTTTGAATAAATTTTTCCTAGTTATTATAGATCGACTTCTGTATTTCGAAACATTGTTCTAACTGAAAAGTTGCTGTGTGGTATCCGGCTAAATAAAATAGTACCACCCTCTTTTCTTACCGAGGTTTCGTAAAAGGCGACTATGGTAAGTCGACCCGCCGTGTGGTACCCGCCTGAGTAAAATAGACTAACCTCATTTCTTACCGAGGTGTCGTAAAAGGTGACTAAGGTAAGTTGACCCACCGTGTGGTATCCGGTTTAGTAGAATAGACCACTCTCTTTCTTATCGAGGTGTCGTAAAACATGACTGAGTTAAGTTGACGTCAGGCAGGCGGCCGGTCGTAAAAACGCAGCCAAATCATGTGACAGCATGTTTATAACATGTTATGCCGACCCCACTTAGAGTGGGATAAGGGCAGGAGGATGATGAGGTAGGTAGGAAGGTATATTTAGTTACTCTTTATAATATGTTTTGATGTGACAATTCTGCCACTAAAAAGGAGTTTTTGTAAACTTAGTGACTGAGGATATTCATAAATAATCTTGTTACGATTTAATACATAATATATTCGGTCAAGTTCGTAAAATTTAATAAGTCTAAGATAAGTTGACGTCATGCAGGCGGCCGGTCGTAAAATACGTAGCCAAATCAAGTGACAACATGTTTATAACATGGCGTGCCGACCCCACTTAGAGTAGGATAAGGGCAGGAGGATGATGAGGTAGGTAGGAAGGTATATTTAGTTACTCTTTATAATATGTTTTGATGTGACAATTCTGCCACTAAAAAGGAGTTTTTGTAAACTTAGTGACTGAGGATATTCATAAATAATCTTGTTACGATTAATTACATAATATATTCGGTCAAGTTCGTAAAATTTAATAAGTCTAAGATAAGTTGACGTCATGCAGGCGGCCGGTCGTAAAATACGTAGCCAAATCAAGTGACAACATGTTTATAACATGGCGTGCCGACCCCACTTAGAGTGGGACAAGGGCAAGTGGATGATGATATATATATCTTGTAGATCGATTTACTTATATCAATTATGTTATCGTGCATTATAGGCTTTTTGTATGAGCATTTTTTTAAATATTTGCTTCAAAGCTTTCTACTTTTTACATTGCAAAGAAACCTAAAGCAAACTTCTATCGGTTTTTACTTCGTCTCTATATTTTATATACATGACAAACTTTAAGAAAATGTATATTTGTTTATACAAAAAGTAAAAAGCACTAAACACATTCACTGCGACAATCTCTACAATCGTTTCACACCGTAACCAAAGCGTCTTTAGGAGATAGGCGACAAAATCCCAATGCAAGGCATTGATTGGCATATTTAGATAACAACGCCATCTTTCGGGTTTCTATTTAGAGTAACAAAAAATACGCATTTAGAAAATGACATTGCAATAAACACTTTTATTATCTTTAATATTTAAATAAGTTAACCTTTTTTTTATTTACAGGAAAAATGTACAAGTTATATCTATCTCAAATTACTTACACGCTAGGACTATACAAACTAACCACGTAGAATGGTCCCAAGAATGCTGGCAGCGTTTCCGCGCTGAATCGCGGAATATATATATATATATATATATATATATATATATATATATATATATATATTTATATACAGCATGTAAGGTTTGGGAGGGGGGATTCGATCTACCTAGGTTATATTAAAAAAAATGTTGTTTTAACCCTGTTTTAAGGCACTGAAAAAATATGTTGAAAAGTTGAATAGAAAACAAATGATATTTTAGCTGTCATTTGTAAAGTTGTGATAGCTTAGTGGATTACTGGCGGTCTAAAGTAAAATACCTGTAATCGAGCCTCTGTTATTAGCAAACTTTTTTTGCTTTTCTAATTTTTATTTTTTTATAATTAAAAAAAAAAAATCCGAGCATGGTTCCATCATCCAACTACTTATTTATTAATTGCTGCCGGAATTATTTATAAAAATTGCTTATGAGTATAGCTCAATTTATAAGCTACGCGCAGCTGCGACTAGTTAACATCATTATTTAAACAATTAGGGGATATTCAAAAAAAGGCTTCCAAGCGAAGTATTTAAATTCTCAATCGTTACAAATCCCGTTCAGAGATAAAAAGAAAGCAGTAATTTATCAAAGGGATTACAAGATACAATCAGGAACAGATGTCAGTCGTATCAGAGAAGTCCTTAAGAAAGGAGGAATCTTTAGAAATAATTTACAAATTCAATTCAATTTGTAGTCTCTTCATGATCGTTTAAAAATTGCTGCGTGATTTATTTTTATTGTGTACTGTAACAAGGTGATCTGTGTATACACAATAAGCTATTATGATGGCGATATGAAACTTTGGGGCTAGTTGCGCAGAAAGAATATTGTTAGTTCCTTTACTACTGATACATAAACCAACTTCTTTTATATCACACACACACACACGCACACACACACACGCGCACACACACCACACTCGCACACATACACACACACACTTATAAAAATATATGTAAACTTATAAAATTAATTTACTCGTAGTATAATTAATGTATCGTACTGGAGGCGGGCGTTATTGGCTGCGACACAGTTTTTAACTAATGCAGCCAATATCGTTTCACTTTAGTTTTTTAGTAAATACTAGATTCATTGTAACAATATATAAATAAAATATGCTGACATCGAATCTTCTTTTGGCATAGGAACACTATGCCGTTTTAATTGGAAGTGTATAGTCAACAAGTCTATTGACATGACTTGCGATCCTTTTTTGGTATCCCTTACTGTATCTGACAATTTCTTGTTTAACTTTGTTAAGATTTAAATCATGATGAATATATTTGTTGGTAATATAGTACGGTATGTCTAGCATCGCTCTTAATGTTTTGCTCTGAAATCTCTCAAGAATGTCTACTGCGTGATTTAAGTGATTACTTCTATGTACAATGAAAAAAAAGCTGTGATAGTCCAGCTGTGCGACCGTGTGACTATTTTCCAGAGGGTCACGGGTTCAAAGCCCGGGTGAGTTTTTCTGTTAAAACTTTTGTGCCTAATTAATACTTGCAATTTATCAAAAGCTTTTCAGTTACGGAAAACATCGTGATGAAACCTTGGAAATGTTTTCTGAATTCTGGTGATACGTGTAACCCACAATTCGTACTGGATAAGCGTAGTGGGTCTAAGACCCAACAATTCTGTCCGAAAATGGAGAGGAATAGTAACAGGCCTGTTACTTTACGGTTTTAGTACATAAAAGACTAATATCTAAATGGAAACGGCCGCTTCTAGTAATCAAAACGGATATATTTATCGTGATCACACTCAATATTTGTCGTAAAATATTAAAACTCCATTTTTATGGATCCGTTGCAAGCTATTACAGTCAACTCTTCAGCAGAAACAAAGAGCTTTCGTGTCGGGGAGTATTGCCGCGGGCGCATCCAGCTTTACAATACGTGATAAACCCTAAATTCCAATTTAAACCTTAACATGTAACGCAAAGATATATTTTGGTGTGATAGCAACGTTTACATACGTCATACTGTCTCGGTACTCTAAGTCCTGAGCTATGAATTTTCCCATTAAGATTTTATCACTCAGGTATATTTTGGAATGTAGGTATGGGTTATATCGCTTTGTCTGATGATATTTCTACCCGGTATTTGGTGTCGTTGCTCTTAAGAGCTCGAGAGCAGTCGTAGCACCTGTATACAGATAAACTGTAACATTATTAATTTAGGAAAGTATTTTTTATTAATATTAGTAGGCGGTGCAGTGTTCTTTTGTTTAGTTCTCTGTTCCTAGTTATGCGCCCATATTAAAGTTGTGCCGCAGATGTCACGTGCGAAAAGTAATCGCCGTTGTCTGTAAATATTTACATTGTCAATGAGTCTGTAAACCTTATCAGCTTTTAAGGAAACAGCTTGTCGAGCTTAAGCCAGCTATGTGAAAAGTTAATTTGGTCCGATGCTGACGTCCGTTCTTATGCGTCTCACATCAAGATTTATTGATGATGCAGTGCGAAATTAAGTTATCCGCCGTATGGTTCCGGCTACGTAAAATAGATCAACCTCATTTCTCAACGAGGTGTCGTAAAAGGCGACTAAGGTAAGATGCACGGTTAAGTAGTACGACTGAGGTAAGTTGATGTCAGGCAGGCGGCCGGTCGTAAAATACGTAAGCAAATCATGTGAAAACATGTTTAATACATGTTGTGCCGACCCCATTTAGAGTGGGATAAGGGTAGGAAGATGATGATGTTCAGTTCAGTTGTAGAATCTCAATAGTAGAATTTAGATATATTTTAGGTTTGAAATAAAAAAATCTTTTGTGCATTTTATATCCCTGTAGTTACTCTGTAATAAAAAGGACTCGTATTTAAATAAAATGTTAGAATGTCAGCAATATCAGCTCTATACAATCACAAAGCTTTTGACTCCGCGTTTACGAAGTTTCGTGCCAGTGTTATCTAATTTGGAGTAACTTTGAACGGATAAAATTAGACTTGACAGACCCCCGGGGCACGGATGTGTTTTGAGTACGGGCTCAGTGTCAAACTTTGTCCTGAATACATTGAATTTTCATTTTTACCGGAGCTGCATTTCATAGAGGTTCGTTTTTAAATATTTTAGCTTCACGATAAGGAAAAAGATAAAGTTGGAATCACATCGTCAAGCAAAGTCGTGATGTGCAACCGGAAAATGGTGAAGAATCCCATTTTAGAGAAGTCTCATTTCTATGGAATTCAGACTTATAATTTTACATGTGCACGGCTAGGCAGACTCTATTTTTCAGATATACACATGTGTTAACACACATTATATACAATAACACGATATAATAGGAATACTACAATTCCCATTCCAAGATGCACTTCTCTTGAATGACGAACAAAGACTGACTGCAACTGAAACTTTTTAGCAATATATAGGAAGACTCCAACGGAAACAACACGACACAGTGTTGCCAACATTACAGTCAAAAGGGCGCGATACTCGGTTGACGGTCGATGACGGTTTTGCTATAATATACAGACAAAAACAAGTTCTCGTTCATATATTTTACATCACCCTGAAGCCACTTTTTATGGTATGTTTATGACTTACATTTTTCATCTAAGAAATAAACAAATGATATTGCTTAGTGAAAAGACTGCCAACTGGTCTAATAGATTATTACTAATTACTCCTTCTATGTTAGGTTTGTGAAGTAAAATAAACTATATTTATATTCTATTATATACAGGCTATGTACCCGCTATTTCATTCAGATCGACTTAAATGTTGAATTACCCTCTGTTGTTATGTATGTTATTTGTACCCGAAGGCATCATCATCATTCTCGTGGCCTTATCCCACTTTAAGTGGTGTCGGCACAACATGTTGTGATGTAATTTGGCTAGGTATTTTACGACCGGCCACCTGCCTGACCTGATTTAGTCACCCGGATACCACACAGCGGGTCAACTTTCGTTAGTCACCTTTTACGACACCTCGGTAATGAGGGTGATCTATTCTAATCAGCCGGATACAACACGAATATTTTTACATTCATCATAAATTAAAAAGGAAAAGGTAGAATTGACGTTGTTTTTGTTGAAAAACAAAGTCACATCGTATAACCAAGTCTTGATCACAGAATATTTGGAATTCGAATTTGAATACCTCTCGTGCCAGTGAAGTTCCAGTCGGTGTCATGAGTGTGTGTACTGCGCGCGTAGGGGGTCCTTCTTGACCTGTTGCCTGGATTTTTCGTCAAACCTTCGGACACTGAAATAATGGCAACTATTAGATTTATTAAGACTATAGTCAGAACTCTTACAGCGTTATATTTAAAAATATTTATTTATAAGCTGTACTCGAAATTAGTTCACGTCATACTAAGAATTAAAATACTCTCAATTATGTATTAACTATTTATTTCTGTCTGGAAGGAAAAACAAGTTTTGTTATAGGTACATGTATGTAATATAATAGACAAAGCAGGAATCGACAGATGCTTGCGACTATTGCTTTACGCCTTCCATAAATACGTAAGTCATTTGTGGGTTTGCGTATAAGATTCTATAATAAAATTCCGCAATCCATTTTAGCTTTGCCATTACAGCAGTTAAAACACACTATTAATAAAAGGCTGATACAGAAGGCCTACTATACTCTTGATGATTATTTAGAAGATAAGAATGTGTGGATATAGCTCTCTTTGAACCTGTACAAGACAGTAACGACATAATGTAAATAGTATTAAGAATTATATTTTTAAAAGAGCAACCGCCGAGTTTCTTGCTGGCTCTTCTCGGTAGGAACAGCTTTCCGAACCAGCAGTAGAGTTGACGATTCAAAAGCACTTGTTTACAAGTTTATTTGAATAAAGAATATTTTGAATTTGAATTTGAAATTTGAATATGTGTGTGTGTGTGTGTATATATATATATTGCCTCTTCAGGTGAAAAGAGGGTAGACTTTTTCGCACAAAGAATCAGCTTAGCATGTTTATGTCATGTTGTGCCGACCTCACTTAGAGTGGGATAAGTGCAAGATGTTGATATATATATAAAATGTTTTTACCGTCCACAATATATTCCGTTGTACCATAAGCCTGGTCCCTCGTGTTACTAGCGAAACACTGGTATATACCCTGATCATTTTGTTGTGAATTTTTTATGTGCAACCGTAAACCGTCCTCTGACACCGCAACTCGGTCCGTGTTTTTCAAAACTCTCCCATTGTGTATCCAGTACACCACTTCGATTGGATGCCCTGATACTTTGCAATCAAAACTGACGTCCGCGTCGAATTTTGTTTTTAACACTTCCGGTTTGATTCGGACGGATATTCGTTCTGTAAAAAAGTATTTATATATAACTTTTCTTGTTTATTTAACAAGAAAATTTATATATTATAACTATAATCTAATGTCTGTCTGTTACAATTTCATGGCTAATCCACTAGACCAAAATTGATAAAATTTGACTCTATTAAATCTTATTCACCGGAGTAACATAAGTAGTAGTTAAGGCCTGTTACTATCCCACTGCTGGGCATAGGCCTCTTCTCTCCGTTTTTTTTTGGAGTGAAGGATTGGAGCTAAGACCTACCACGCTGCTCCAATGCGGATTGGTAGGTTACACAAAACCCCAGAATTCTCTCTAGTGATATGCAGGTTTCCTCACGATGTTTTCCTTCACTGAAAAGCGTGTGATAAATTGCAATTATCAATTAGACACATAAGTTTTACTAGAAAACTCATTGGTGCCTGCCTGGAGTAACATAAATTATTATAATTCCCCTTTTCTTTCGGAAACGATAAAACACATACTACATTATTGAGGGCATTTAAAAGCTTAAGTTAGCGCGAAAATATCTAGTACTAGTACTAGTTTTTATATATCATTGGCATTAAGGACGAATATTCATTTATATTATAAGTTGACTAGTAAAAAAGAAAGATAGATTGACTCTTTATTGCTTTCAATAAAGTAAGAAATGATAGATAAATATAACGAAAAATAATACGTGTATACTAAAGACAATATCTTGAAAGGATTTTCTAATTTAAAAAACAAAAATTCATACATTTTCCACAGTAATTTATATCTTTGATATATTAGACCATACCTGTTACAATTATAGTAAAATGTGCTGATTCTCCGCCAGCGGTATTATTTAACCAGCAGATAAACCTCCCGGCGTCTTCACGTTGTAACCTCTCTATGGTGAGTAGACCTCCCACTATGGTAGCTCTTGGCCATAGAGTCGTCTTCTCTACAGGCACCAGAAGCTCGTGGTGTTCGCGAAACCATCTATGGATAAAAAAAATATCATCATCCTCCTGCCCTTATCCCACTCTAAGTGGGGTCGGCACAACATGTTATAAACATGCTGTCACATGATTTGGCTGCGTTTTTACGACCGTCCGCTTGCCTGACGTCAACTTACCTTAGTCGTATTTTACGACACCTCGGTAAGAAAACGGGTGGTCTATTTTACTAAACTGGATACCAAACGGTGGGTCAACTTATCTTAGTCGTCTTTTACGACACCTCGGTAAGAAATGAGGGCGGTACTATTCTATTCAGCCGCATACCACACGGCGTTTCATTTGTTTCTTAACGTATTTTTAATATATTCTCTACAGCAATTAAATTTATATACTTTACATAAATAATTTATAGAATTAGGCGTTACTTTGCGGAGGTCCATAATACAAAGCTAATGAGAATATTATTTTGCTATAATCCGCGATAAAAGAAAATATATGTAATGCTAAATATAGTGTGTACTATTCGTTCTCATACCTCATATTTGCAGAATTTATAAAAACTCATGCACTACCCGCCACCGATAACACAACAATACACAAACATTGCACACATTCACCACCACAATCTCAACAATGGTTTCCCCGTAACAGAAGCATCGTCAGGAGATAGACTCCACGACAAACGACTTTGCGATTTTAGCTTTTATCGCTCTATTGGCTTTTTCAATACTTGAATATTAATTAGAATTCATACCTCATGCATGCAGAATTTGTAAAACTCATGCACTACCCGCCACCGATAACACAACAATACACAAGCACTGCACACATTCACCCCGACAATCTCAACAATTGTTTCCCTCGTAACCGAAGCTATAAATAATATTCACAATAATATAAGTTAAATATAGATAAGTCCCTACAAACGAAGAAGTAAACGTGTAGATGTGCCCGTAAAACCCTATTTGCAAAATGCTAACCAATTTTTTACACCGTCGCTCCTTGATTTCATTTACTCGAGGGTTTTTAATACAATTTCGTCACCCCCAACTGGTATAATTAAATTCATAAAGCTGCCCTGCGGCAATCGCGATATTACGAAAAATCCTCTCTAATATACGTACTTGTTATACTGTTTTATGTACATATGTTTGTATGTTTTATGTATAAGGTACGAAATTAGTTTGTGGGTTTGGGTATAAGATTCTGTAATAAAATTCCGCAATCAAATTTAGCTTTGCCATTGCAGCAGTTTAAAAACACTATTAAAGAGAGGCTGATACAAAAAGACTACTATACACATACAAATATATAAAGCTATATAAAGGCTACTATTTATATACATGTGGAATGTGGATATAGCTACTGTCCGACCCTGTACAAGATAGTAATGACTTAATGTAATCAGTTATAAGTATTATGTTGAAAAGAGCAACCGCCGAGTTTCTTGCTGGCTCTTCTCGGTAGGAACAGCTTTCAAGTGCAAAAGCACTTATTGACAAGTTTAATTGAATAAAAAATTTTGAATTTTGAATTGGAATTTACGTGATGCCTATTTAAATCCAGCTCTTTCCTGGTATCGTTTTACATAGCGATGTAAAAAAATAATCGATTTTTCTATTAATCGATTATTTTATTAATTTAATCGATTTTTAATAAGCGATTAAAAAATCGTTATATTTATTACCTTCTTTTTTTAAGATAAGCTGTGCGTTGATTTTATGCGTTGTTAGATAAAAACCAATGTAGCCAGCTTTTAATCGAATTTCGCAAACAGCGCATCTATGTTACATTCTTGTTAATCATTCATCATTCTCCTGCCCGTATCCCGGTCTAAGTGGGGTCAGCACAACATGTTATAACATGTTGTCACATTTGGCTTCATATTTTACGACCGTCCGCTTGCCTGAAGTTAACTTACCTTAGTCGTATTTTACGACGCCTCTGTAAGAAAGAGGGTGGTCTATTCTACTCAACCGGATACCACGCGGTGGGTCAACTTACCGTAGTCGTCTTTTGCGATACCTCGGTAAGGAATGAGGACGGTCTGTTCTACTCAGCCGGATACTATACGACGGGTCGATTTACCTTAGTTGCCTCTTACGACACCTCGTTAAGAAATGAGGGTGGTGTATTCTACTCAGCCGGATACCACACGACTGCTATGTTATATTCTTGCTATTCATAAAAAATCAATTAATATCATTATTAATTGAAATGAGCTGTAGAAATGAGCTGTAAATAGGGTTTCTATGAAATTCAACACTATATGAACAACGAAAAACGAATGGTTGTCCGCATTTTGCGGGCTTTGAGTCCTCAGTTATATGGTTTATATTTTACGACATTACAAGAATGTAATGAATAGGATGATAGAAATGTTCTTTGTCGTATCGATTAAGTATGAAGTGACATCTCACTCCAGCATTGATTAAATATTGCTTTAAAATGATACTTAATATCGTTTTAAAGCTAAAAATGAATCTACTCAAAATAAGAGGTATATGTATGGTACGGAAAACCATATATAAATTTTATTTTAATTTTTAAATTACACTTAATTCTGTTGGCGGACCAATTAAAAAATAAATATATAAATTAATAAATATATATGACAGCCGAAATATTATTTTCAATTTTTATGTGTGTACTTGTAATTACCAACTCATATAATAAACTTTTTGATATTTTCTTTTTTTATATCTATCTTTTAATTGTATTTATTCTTATGACAAATTTAATCTTTCTTACAGGGCAGAGGTAACGATAAAAATAATAATACTTTGAATAAGAATTTTACATAAAAGTATTCACAATCGAGCTAGCATAGTATAAAAATAGTTATTTCAAAGTAAATTATAGAAAGCAATGATATAACAGAAATAATCCGCTTTGCACAAAGCAAAGAGGTTTCATATTAATGTACAAAGAATCCTCCTTTTATAACTGTTATTTATAATATAATACAGGATTTTAAAATACAAAAGGGGCATTATTATAATTATGATGACATTTTATATTGCCCACTACCCACTATAAAATAATATATTACTCTCTACTGGGGCAAATCTCATAGTACATAGCTTTTATGTACAACTTCTACAAGGCTGTTCTGTAGGTAAAAACAATTGAAGACAAAACTCGCAGTTTGATGTTTCAAAATTTTCTTTTGCATTCCATTTTAATGTATCCTTGCCGTATTTTTATTATCTTAAATTCTTATCTTTGTGTATTGCATCATCATCTTCATCTTCCTGCCCTTATCCCACTTTAAGTGGGGTCGGTACAACATGTCATAAATATGCTGTCACATGATTTAGCTGCGTTTTTACGACCGGCCGCCTGCCTGACGTCAACTTACCTCAGTCGTATTTTACGACACCTCGGTAAGAAAGAGGGTGTCCTATTCTACTAAACCGGATACCACACGGTGGTTCCACTTGCCTTAGTCGCCTTTTAGGACACCTCGGTAAGAAATGAGGGTAGTCTATTCTACTCAGCCGGATTCGCGGGTTCGATTTCCGTCGAGAGCCAACATTTTCTATAAACAATTTGTTAGTTCGTCGAGTATATTTATATTTCTTTATCTATTTAAAATTATAAATGTATATTTACCAGTCACAAATAACACAAGTATTAAGTTACTTTGGGGACGCACGACCGTGTGTGTGTAAGTGTCCCATATATTTATTCACAAGCAATCGCAAGCGGCTCCGCCCGCGTGGTAAGTTGTATAGTATTTTGACAACCAGAAAGGGTTAACCTTAAAAGCTAGACATATGCTGTCATGGACTTTTATTAAGAACTATTAGAGGGGAACAATTTTGTAATACATGATTTTTTAATAACTATCACCGTTTACTCAGCGCACGCAAGGAAAGATTTAAATTTTGCCGTTTTCGTAATATTTATATAGCTGCTCCTCTCCTATTCATTTTAGCGTGATGTTATATAGCCTTCTCCGATAAATGAACTATCTTACACTGAAAGAATTTTTCTAATCGGTCTAGTAGTTCCTGAGATTTACGCGTTCAAACAATCAAACAAACAAACTGTTGAGCTTTATATATTAGTATAGATTTATAATCTCCAAACTAAGTAATTTAAATCAGGGACGATGGTAATATTATGATAGAACTAAAATATAGAGTTTCCAATTAATTATGAATGCTAATAGATTCTCACTTTGCTTCTGAAATGAGCTCTTCAAAGCTATTCCCAGATGTAAGCTTCTTGAAAAAAAACTTATTGAAATATAAAATGTTTTCAAGTTAAGTTTTCTCAAAGAAATAGTTTCAAAAGATCCGAAATGCAGCCATTTGCATTGTAAAAGCTTCCGGGAGTGGTTTTAAAGAAAAGTAATGGCACAAGCTTGAGTATCAAAGTAAATTTAAAATTCAAGGAAAATGTTAAGGTCATCTGTCAGCAAGAAAACGGTTTAAACGCTAAAGCACTATAAATAGAATATTTCGTTTGATATAAAGTCTTACATTCAGTTTAGTCACAGTCATCAATCTGTACCTTCTTAATAATTATATACTGACTTAATTATATGCAATAACTGGCCCGTTGGCGCAATGGATAAGGATCCTGAGTCCTATAAGAATCGATTTGTTCGTCTTCGAGTCTGGGTGTAATATTATAAAGTTTGTGAGTATGAATGTATGTTTGTTACTCTTCACGGCTAATCCGCTGAACCAATATCGATGAAATTTGGCATACTTATTCCTTATACATCGGGGTAACATATTGGCTATAAAAATCCTGTTAATTCAACAGGAATAGGGTGACATTGAAAATCGCCATCTATTATCAACCTATCACGCGACAACAATCCACGCGAACTAAGTTGCGGGTAAAAGCTAGTAGTATTTTTTTTGGACTCTTACACACACTGTCGTCCTTCCCCAAAGTAAGTAACTTAATACTTGTGTTATGGTAGACAGATAACTGGTGAATATATACTTATATATTTTTAAATAAATACTTAAATACAAATATACACTCAGACTCGAAGACCAACAAATTAATTTATAGAAAATGTCCCTCGGCGGGAATCGAACTCGTGACCCGCGGAGCTGAAAGCAGGGTCACTACCCACTGCGTCAACGGGGCAGTCTATAATAAATAGAGATATATATCCTCCTGCCCTTATCCCACTCTAAGTGGGGTCGGCACAAACTGTTATAAACATATTGTAACATGATTTGGCTGCGTTTTTACGACCGGCCGCCTGCCTGACGTCAACTTTACCTTAGTCGTATTTTACGACACCTCGGTAAGAAGGAGGGTGGTACTATTTACTTAGCCGGATACCACACGGCTCAATAAAAAGAGATAATATCTAATATTGATGATGACTCGCTTACAATGTCAGCCATCTTGTGCGAGAGACATGCATTGGTAATGTACAAATAGGTATCGTTATGTCATAATCAATAATCAATAGTGAATATCGCAAGTCTTGTAGCACGTTCACTCAATGCACTTGGCCAAAGATAATCTCCGTGTATTGGACTGTTCACTTTGATCGTTCAACTAGCAAATGTCTAGACGAAATATTTGCTCTCTCAGGCTAGAGATTGGTATTCAATATTTGTTAGCAAACTTCTTCCACTTATTTCTTCACACGTAATGTAAAGATTAAAAAGAAGAAGAAGAAGAAGAAATTATCCCACTTTAAGTGGAGTCAGTACATGTTTTAAAGAAATTGTTACGTGATTTGGCTAGTTTTTACGGCCGGACGCATACATTACGTCAACTTACCTTAGTCGCCTTTTACGAGACCTCGGTTAGAAAAGAAGGTGGTCTAGACTACTCAGCCGGATATCACATGGCAAAATATGAATGTTTCATTTAAAAAATAATCTCTCAAACAATCAATTATCAGTAATTATATTCATAGAGAAATTTACAACACCATTTTAAATCTATACTTATAATAAATCTGTAGAGAGGTCAATTCTGTAACTGGAATATATTTCCAAAATAACTATCAGGGGCTGATTAGGGATCGATACTGATGCCAAAAATGCAATCAGTAAAAATTTTGTCTGTCTGTCTGTCTGTCTGTATAACCGTTATAGAAACAAAAACTACTCGACGGATTTTAACGAAACTCGGTACAATTGTTTTTCACACTCCTGGGCTGGTTATAGTATACTTTTCATCACGCTACAATCAATAGGAGCAGAGCAGTGAAGGGAAATGTCGGGAAAACGCGAGAAGTTACTCCATTTTTTAAGCTTCCGTCGCGTGTGCAACCTTGATGGTTAAAGCTACACAGAAATCATGTATGACGGAAATGTTCTCCTTAAAATTATATAAAAAATATACCACGACAGCATATGTCTATCTTTTATGGTTGACTCACAATAACACGTGTAACTCCCGATAGCTTAGCAGTTCGAAGCTTTCTGGTTATATTTGTCTACTCCTACGTTTATATCACTCTCAGTCATCCCTAAATAAAAAAGTGAATAGTATTAACCATTGTATAAAAAAAGAATCATTGAAATCGATATAGAAACACCAAAGTTATACATGAAATACGCTAATAATAAGCCATCGCGCGTGAATACTGAATCATGCTATAGGGATTATCACTACATAGTATAAAACAAAGTCACATTCTTTGTTTGTCCCTATATCCCTACGACTGCTTAAATCTTTAAAACTACGCAACAGATTTTGATGCGGTTTTTTTAATAGATAGAGTGATTCAAGAAGAATGTATAATAACATTCAATATGGAGTAGAGAAATACTGTAATTTTTGAGGTTTCTAATGTGATGTCGTAAATAATTACTTTTTTTCCGCTTACATTGCAAACGCAGGCTAAACCCTACGAGATTTATCAAAATGATGTACTAAGTATTTGTACACATTGAAAAAGTGTACAGAAAAGTCCGCGATGGTATATGTCTATCTCTTATGGATAACCCACAATAGCATTTTTTGTCATTTACTTTAATACGAAAATAATGCCTTATTTTCGAAGCAATTTTTATACAATATAGCATTAATTCTTATTCAATTAAGTACGTTAAATACATTGTTGATTTAATATAGATCAATATGGCCGTTTACAGCATGTAATTTAAATGAACATTTTCGAAGATATCACAGATTTAAAATCCCGCGAGGAGGCCGCGCCCTATAGCACTTCGAATTTAGCAGCGATCGGACGCGCAACTAAATGTCGCTCTTCTAAGAGTAACCTCTAAAGAAAACATGTTTGTACTGTCTAATGATAACAAAGCTATGAATGTTGTATATAAAGACATTCTGTAATTAATTTTAAACATAAAATATATAGGGAAAAATGTGAAATGTAAATATGTAGTATATGAATTTAGACATTCCAAAGATAGCAGGAAATCTTCTTGGTATAGGGTGAGGGAATTGTTTTTATCCAAATTTAACGCTTGCGGGCCACGGGCAGTAATGAATAAATCAAACTACTGGATCGATTTTAATCATTTTTTTTATTGAGTGACATAGCCTATATATTTTATACCCGTGCGAAGCAGGGTAGGCCGCTAGTATTAAATAAATATATTGGACACTTACAGTACTTAAGCCATGTGGTATCCGGCTGAGTAGAATAGACCACTCTCATTTCTTACCGAGGACTAAAATATGACTAAGGTAAGTTGACGTTAAGCAGGTGGCTGGTCGTACGAGTGTAATACGAAGTCAAATCATATGACAACAAATGCTTATGACATATTGTGTCGACCCCACTTTGAGTGGGATAGCGGCAGGAGGATGATGTTGTGAAAATTATGTACCGAAATATTTCTCCACGAACCAAATTTCGGTACTATACACTGTCCATTATATTAACCATCTTTTGACAGATTGACGATAGTGATGTCCTAAAGATTCTCGTATGCGATACCATTCCGATTATAGTACCTACTATCATTAATCGAATTACGTACCTAAGTAATTCGATTAATGATAACCTACGTAAACTAGATTACTACTTGAGAAAAGAAATTCCAACTTTGAGAAAACTTATTGTTTCTTTGAAAAGAAGTGGTCTATTTCATGGTGAAAAATCTTCCTTGGTCAAAGTTTTGAACACAATTGGCTTTTCATATAAAAAGTTAAATAAAAGAAAATTATTAATGGAACGCACAGATATAGCTATAGCACGTTGTGATTTTTTAAGAGAGGCAAAGAAAATACAAGATTGGGCAAATATTGTTTTCACGGATGAAACATGGCTCAACGCTAACCACACACTATCTCGTTTCTGGACTGATGATACTGCTGATTCCACTTCCTCAGTACCAATGGGAAAAGGTGAGCGCCTAATCATTTGCCATGCAGGTACAGCAAAAGGATTTGTACAAGACGCACTGTTGGCATTTAAATCGAAGAAATCAAATGACTACCACGAAGAGATGAATGCAAATGTGTATGAAGAGTGGTTCAAAAAAATGCTCATTTCATTGGAAGAACCATCAATAATTTTTATTGATAATGCGCCCTACCACTCCCGTCAAATTGACAAAATGCCAACACAGGCTAATAAAAAGCATGAAATAATTAATTGGCTTCGGGACAATGGAGAAAATGTGGACGACTCAATGTTAAAAGTTGAATTGATAAAAATATTAAAAACCAAAAAGAGAGCAAAACGCTATGTAATCAATGAAATGGCAGCAGAATATGGCCATACTGTTCTTCGGATTCCTCCATACCACTGCCAGTACAACGCAATAGAACTTATATGGGCACAAGTAAAAGGGCATGCTGCGAGATGCAATACAAGCCCCCCATTCACAGCGAATAAAATGTTGCAATTGCTAAAAAATGCTTGCACCCACGTAACGGCCGAGAACTGGGCAAGTGTGGTGGAAAGAACTAAAAGAGTAATATTCTCTGATTGGGAACGTGATATTGCGTTTGATAATATATTATCTACACAAGAGCTAATAATAACTGCTACTGAAGACTCCTCATCGGAGGAGTCTAGTGTTGATTATCATTCCGACGACTCGTGCTAATAAAATAAATTAAAATATCCTGATTGTTTTATTTGTATTCATGTATTAACTAAGAAGAAAGTAAAACTTTATATAATGTTATTAAATGTCTTTTAATACTCGTAACATCGATTTCTACCGATTATTTTTAATCTGTGGCATAATCGTAGAAACCATTATGTGTGACATCACTAAGTGGGCGGTACCCATCCATAAAGTACAAATATTATTTGTATGATATTTGTACGTAAGCAATACAAAACTTAATGAGCGTGAGCTGTCAAAAGACTGATAATATGATGGACGCAGTATAAGGGTACATATTTTCCCCTAATACAGTAAACAAACGCAAACCGCGTTTTCAGGGCTCACTGGTTTCTGTTTACGACTACCCACGACTTGTACCGGGCATTGCGCGTTACTTGAACTGTAAAAATTGATCCTTTTTTGTAACAGAATTTTATTCAAAAACAAGTAAGATTAATTCGTTGTCGAATAAGTAATTCTGTGTAGTCATTTTGTACATAAAAGAAAGTTGCATTAATCACAATATGGTTTTGGAATGATATTTTCTAATTTTAGCTTACATTATAACACGTGGGTAGTTTATCTATGTGATAGAAAAATGGCGGATTAGGAGAAAAACGAAATAAAAAAATAAAAATGAAAATAGAAAATAAAAATAAAATAAAATATTAATTTGCAACATTACACACATATTTTTTTATCGCAGATCATAGCAAAATAATATTTTCATTACTTTTTTATCATTGAGCTTCGTAAAATAACGCCTAATTCTATAAATTAAGCATTCTTTATTTTAAACTAGCTGTGCCTGTGTGCTAGTGAATTTAATTGAAGCTTTGAACATTAAAGTTGTTATGAATTAGTTAGAAATAGAGACATGCAGTCGCGGACTTTTTTGTAGAATTTTTGTAGATCTACAATTCTCTAGTACATTACTTTTGTTTACCTCTATTGGTTTACACAGAGCACGTGAGTAAAGCTCCTAGCAGCCGATTTTTTTACAAATGCGCGACCTCTTAAACAAAATTTAGGTATATAAAATATATAGGTTATGTACATTAACCTAAGCATTTCAGAAGAATTGCAATATCTTCTAGTAAAAACCGTACAAAAATCTATTCAGATGATTTTGACAAAATCTATTACGTACAGACAGACAACTTTTGGGGCTTTGTTTTAAAAGTTTAAATACATATAGGAAACAATTCTTAAAAAGATACCAATTAGAACACTATCTAAACTTGACTATATAGACAATAGAGTAGAGTCGACGATTCAAAAGCACTTGTTTACAAGTTTATTTGAATAAAGAATATTTTGAATTTGAATTTGAAATACAATCTTACAATAACCTGATTGCAGTAAATATATTTTTTTATGTAAAAACATCAAAGAGTTTACAATTCCAGATATCGTTCTGTACTGAAATTATATACAAAGACTTGTTCCCATTTCCAACTCGCAATTTATCGTTTGACGCTTAAATAAAAGTAAAATACTTCATATAAAACCTTGTGATGCATTATAAAGATTTAACTTTCAGTTGCCCGAACGTTCATTTTGGCGGTACTTTATTGTAACGCCTTCATCTTCATTGAAATTTTAGTACCGTTTGGAAATGGTAATATTTTTTTAACATCTAAATGAATGGTGCAAACAAAAGTAATAATAAAATTATTTTGCTATAATTAGCGATGAAGTAAAATAGAAAATATGTATAATGCTAAATGTAGAGTGGACAATCCGTTTTTATATCTGATACATGCAGGATTCGTAAAAACACATGCACGAACCTCCACCACCGCCACCACAAGCACTACACACGTTCACTATCACAAACTCAACAATCGTTTCGCCATGCAACCGAAGCATCATCAGGAGATAGACTGCACAACAAAATCGCAAGGCTTTGCAACATATATAACTTTAAATAAATACTTAAATACGTAAATACACTGCCACCCTTGCCAACGGGCGAGTCTGTATGTATGTGATATGACATTTTATTAACAATTGAAATATACTGTTTTATTACATGGAAGCTGTGGTAGCCCAGCGGTAACACCGTGCGACTCTTTCGAGGAGCTCACGGGTTCAAACCCGGTCAGACACCAATGAGTTTTTGTGTTAAAGCTTATGTGTCTAATTGATAATTGCAATTTATCACACGCTTTTCGGTGAAAGAAAACATCGTGAGGAAACCTGCATATCTCTAGAGAATTCTGGAGATATGTGTAACCTACCAATCCGCATTGGAGCAGCGTGGTAGATATTAGCTCCAATCCTTCTCTCTAAAAACGGTTAGAAGATGCCTATTCTCAGCAGTGGGATAGTAACAGGCCGCTATTACGCTACTATTAAATAAATATAATAGAGAAATAGTGTTTACTTAGTATTTTTCTCACAATTTATAATCTCCGATATGTAATTAATAGGTTTCATGAAACATGCCGATGTCCCAACGTAATATAAGTTTTAATCCTAACACAGATAATCCTCCGGCGAAAGTTTTTCAATTCATAACCCGTATGGTACAAACTTCACACTTTGATAGTTTACTTGCAAACTAATGATGAGTTCATGTTCTAAACATATTAATATTTAACCACGAATGAAACAAGTATTTATATCATATTTTAGACCATCTAGAAATATTATAATATAACAATGGACGCCTTATTAACGAACAAGTAAACGTTTCCAACTCCAGTTTACCACAAGTGTTTGGCAAACTCAATAGCGGTGGGGGTTGAACAATTTGTATTGCACTGCTTGCTTGAGTGATGCAACGCTTTGCAATTTTCTCGTGTTGTCTATCTCCTAACGATGCTTCGGTTACGGTCGTTGAGATTGTCCTAGTGAATGTGTGTATTGCTTGTGTAGCGTGCGTGTAGGTGGCGGTGTCTTGTGATACGTGTGGTAACTACATGCATGTATAAAGTAAAAGCACGGTTTCCTTCCTACACTTAGCATTACATAGATTTTCTTAATAAACGCGAATTAAAGCAAAATAGTTCTATCATAACTTCTGTACTATGGAATTAAGCAAGGTAACGCCTGATTCTATAAATTATTTATAGAAATGACATATCTTATTTTTCTTCGGGCAGCGTGATGGGTGCTACCTTTTATATATTATTACAGTTTAATGACGCCTTTGCTGTCATTAAAACGCCGTTACTTTTCTACGTTTTATAATTTAACATAATATAAGCTTATTACCTGTAAGTTGTGTAATAAGCTGTGATAGCCCAGAGGTGCGATCGTGTGAATCTCTAGAGATGATAATGGGTTCAAATCTGGGCCAGACACCAATGAGTTTTTCTATTAAAACTTATCTGTTTAATTGATAATTGCAATTTATCAAATGCTTTTCGGTGAAGAAATCGTGAGGAAACCTACATATCCCTAGACAATCCTAGGGGTATGTGAAAACTACCAATACGCATTGGAGCGTGGTAGGTCTTATTTCCAATTCTTCTCTCCAAGAACGGAGAGGAGGCCTATTCCCAGCAGTGAGAAAGTAACAAGCCGTTACTTACCTGTAAGTTGGCACTGGCCAGGCGTGCGCCGCACATGGTAGTCGAATGTCATGGCCGACCTGAACTCTTCGGGAGCGAGATTCTACCGCTGCGCGGGGATGAACCCCACCCTTTGGTTCTGTTACTATGATGTGACCTGCAAGAGAGATAGAGAGAAGTACCACCTAAAGTCAAGGCTCTTATAAAAGTAGGGTAAGATTGAAAAATGCGGAAAAAACAGAGTAAAAAACTAAATTAGAGCCGGGAAAGTCGTCTTCTGTGACGTCAGACTACTTACTTACGGTTTAAGGCAAGGTGTAGTGGATCGTTTGACTGTTCCTAGTCATCACGCTATCAGTAGTATGACGAGAAGCCATGATTGAGCAACATAAGTAAACTGGTTAACTGGGTAACTGAAGGTATATGGGTTTTGTATGGTGATGATGTCAATGCATTAATTGCGTATTGCACTCGGTAAAAAAACACCCAAATATGAATTAGGAGATAGACTCCACGACCAAAATCGTAAAAAATTGCTTTACGATTTTAGTCGTGGAGTCTATCTCCTGACGATGCTTCGGTTACGGGGCGAAACAATTGTTGAGATTGTGGTGGTGAATGTGTGCAGTGCTTGTCTATTGTTGTGCCATCGGTATCGGGTAGTGCATGAGTTCTTACAAATTCTGCATGTATCAGGTATGAGAACGAGTAGTACACTCTACATTTAGCATTACACGTATTTACTATTATCGCGGATTATAGCAAAATAATATTCTCATTACTTTTGAATAATACACAGCTCACGAGCGTTTCATGATTCTCCTGCCCTAATACCACTCTAAGCGGGGTCGGCACAACATGTTTTAAACATGTTGTTAGGTGATTTGGCTAGTTATTTTACGACCGACTGCCTGTCTGACAACAATTTACCTTATTCGCCTTTAATGATACCTTAGTTAGATATGAAGGTGGTCTATTCTACTGAGCTGGATACCACATGGCGGGTCAATTAACCTTAGTCACCTCTTACGACACCTCGGTGTAAAATGGGAGTTATCTACTCTACTTAGCCGGTGACCACACGGTGGCCGGCGAGCACTTATAATATTTTATTAAATTTAATGGCGTAATAATACCTAATGCTATTAACACTTGATATCGCAATAAGCTGCTACGTCACAAGTAAATACCATAAGCTAAATTGCCCTAAGTTTATATCATTCTATAGAAACAAACGCAGCCAGTTTAAATACATAAGTCCAATTTCAATAGACCCATTTAACGATAACCTTAACTGCTATAAATTGAAGCGTGTACACAATGACTTACCGTAGTATTTACTAGAATACAAAGATCCGGTTATCCGGTCGCGCACCCGGCACCGGAACGCAGTATACCGGTCGCCTAGACGCACGGCACTTATGTATAGCGACCCGTCGTCCAGACGAGAGTATTTTGACCCTGGACAATGGTGAAATGTAATTGTACAACGTAGAAAGGGATCGCTTATAAAATGGCGATGAATGTATGGAATAATACTGGAATATTTCAATGAAAACTTGAAATAATTCTGGTAAATGTATAAAGGCACAATTATTCTTTAACGCCAGTGTTACTATGGGCTATATAAATCCTGTTAATTGTACAAGAATACTACTAGGATGAACACATAAAAGTTTTTTTATTCACCATGTGTCAAAGTAAGTCAAATATGTATTTATAGAAGTAGATTCCAAAATTTTCGGCTTCGAAAGAGTTATGTTTAGAGACGTTTTATATAATTATTTTGGTTTCGGTTTACTGGATAAATTTAACTGAACTATTACAATGTGTAATTCGTAAAAGTAATTTGGGTTATTTACTAAAATAAATAAAGTAATATTATTGTAAATGGGAAAGTCTGTCTGTTACGTCTTCATGGCTAATTCGCTGAACCAATATAGATGAAATTAGACACAATGAATGTTTATATAACATATTAATATCGTCAAAAAGGTTATTTAAAAAAAAGTTTTTATACATGTCGATTTGTTTAATCGATTTGAAGTAAGCGTATTTAAAGGTCTTTAAATTGTATTTGTATGAGATTATCTAACTCAAAAACAACACTAAAACTAGACCCTAATAATGGTGGAATGTAAGCGCGAGTGCAACAAAAAATTTAGGGACCAAAAAAATTTTAACAATTCAAGATATTTAAATGTTTGTTCTTTAAACAAAATTGAACGTAGGAAAATTTACAATGTGGCACGGAGCGTGCTTTATTGAAAGAACAGCAAATGGCCCGGCACTTAATCACGCTCGCTCCGTTAAAATTGATCGTCGTTAGAAAAGTGGAACACAAAAATTGTACAAAATATTAATTTATTTTAAGGAGTCAAGTATTTAATCATTTTTGCACTGAGTTTTTACTGATGGAACGTGATTTGCAATCCCACGCGCAGATTACTTGTGATAGAGTAAAAGATTCAGATGAACTGCTATAAAGAATAATGTTATCCCTACAACGAGAATTGTTAATTTGTTGAATTGTAATTGTAAATTAAAACTTGTGGTGTATTTGTAGTATCTGTACTATTTTTGGTAGATCTACAATTCTCTAGTATTATTTAAGTTTGTCTCTGCTGATTTACGCGGCGCACGCCACTAAAATTACTAGCAGGCGATTTTCTTAGAACCGCTCGACCTCTTTAACACTATTTACATAAAATTATAATGTACTATTAACCTATATATTTCGGAAGAATTACACTACCTTATAGTAAAAACTATATCAAAATCCATTGAGAAAATCGATTAGATACAGACAGAATTTTTGGAGAATTTTTGTTTTTTAATAAGTATTGATGGATATAGATTATATTGATAGGTTAAGTAGAAATATATTTTGATGAAGGATACAAGAAAGAGGAAAATACCTCATGTATGTGTGCTTTGTAGTAAAGGTATAATGAAACTTTCATATCGCTTAAGAATTCTTTTGATATAATATGTTATCTGCCAATCATCGTGAACTCGGACAAAAACTTTACTATTAAAGAAATAACCTTGCCTTAACTTTATTTTTATATATCTGCTATGATTTTTAGATTACTAGCATATAGGGTGTAATTTGAAGGGCAGTGAAGTAGACGGTAGTTTGGAAGATAAAAGAGACTGCTGCAATACTAATAATAAATATTTCGGCACATTTACAAAATCTTTGGACATCTCATATATATATCAATAACAAATATTTTTTTATTTATTGTAATTTTAGTGTAACGCCGTGTGGTATCCGGCTGAATAGAATAGTATCACCATCATTTCTTATCGAGGTGTCGTAAAAGGTGACTAAGGTAAGACGACCCGCCGTGTGGTATCCGGCTGAGTAGAATAGACCAACCTCATTTCCTACCGTAGTAAAATACGACTAAGGTAAGTTGACGTCAGGCAGGCGGCCGGTCGTAAAAACGCAGCAAAATCATGTAACAACATGTTTATAACATGTTCTGCCGACCCAACTTAGAGTGGGATAAGGGCAGGAAGATGAATGAAATATACTTTTTAAATTGTTTTAACTGTTAGCACTTATGGGTTTTACAGCATTTCTGAATGGTTGAGGCGAAAGTTGAAAGTAAAGAACAGAATTTCAATTACGGTCAGTGAAATTAGTAGAGCCGTGAATCATGTTAAAGTCATTAACTCGCTAGTACTTACCTAAGTATTGAAATACATCAGTCTCGTCATCCGCAAACCACTCAGTTGCCTCGATTCGTTCAGAGCAATGTGACGGCACAATACACCGCAATACCGCGGCGTTTCCCGCCATCACATACTCGTCCGGTACGTGCACCTCCCAGGGAATGTTTAGCACTAAAAAGAAAAGACCTTATAAGAAACTAGTTATGCCAGCAGCTTTGCCCGCATGGAAATTAGTGTGTTGCAAATGTTTTCCCGAATTGAAATTTCGATCATAAAAGTAGTTATTGTGAGTTAATTATAAGAGATTTTTGAATAAATTTCACCATTTACTAGGTCACCCAAGTAAAGCTTTAAATTTTTTCGCAATTATTAGTTTTTACAATATTTTTTATTGCTGCTCATCTCCTGTGCATCTTAGCTTAGCTTACTACTCAGGATAAATTAAATTAAAAAAATATTTTATATCGCAAAATTGTAAAGATTACTTTTCGAGTTTTACAGTCGCAAATATATAAATTTTGTATAGGTATGTATAAATATGTACAGAAGGAAATTACCTTCGCTTTATTACTAGTTAAAAGCTATCGTTCCCTATAAATTTCCCATTTAACTAATGACTTAAAAGACAGATAGAGCGCAGAATTTAATCCTCTTGGTATTTTATTAGTGACAGGCTTTTGTCTGGATCAATGTAGCTTAAGTAAAACGTTCGACACTTAGTAACAAAATGCTTGACAATATTGTTAGTATCTATTAATAGGTATTAACTTATAAACTTATCTAAAGTGATTTCACTTTGATATGGAATATATAGGTCAATATAATTTCGATATCTCTGAATCTAATATTAGAATTTACATGAATAAATTTACGGGAAAATTATTCCTTTTTCTTTATCTACCACGTCATCATTTTGTGTAAACTCGTGTTTAACTATAAATAAAAATTCATATCTGACACAGACAGGGACAACGTAAACAGTTAAAATTTTATTAATTATATGATTATCAAATATTTATATAATTATCAAAATATAATTTTATTTATTTATAGTTCTATTCTATCTCCTAGGCTGAATACGAGTGTTAAATATGAATGTAGATGGATAATTATCTAGAGAAAGACCGAAAAAGAGAAGGTTGGATTATGTGTATACATGCATATAAAAGGAGTAGCGTCATAGTTGACGAATGATAAGATGATGATTGACGAATGAGGCGATAATGGGAGTGAAAAACTTTTTTGTGCCCCACTTAGAATGGGATGAGGCAGGAGAATGATGAGCTCTATTCTGTCTTCTTTATGAATTTCGATTGTGCCTAATCTCATATCTCCCCTGTGCCCGAAATTTGCTTAATAATACTTAAATTAACGGCTTGTAAATTAGATTCAATACTGACCTCCATGTATATGGATGTTCTTAGACAATACTGCAAAACCGCTGTTTAATCGTAGCCTACACTTATAGGTGGCAGCGTGGACGTCCCGCCGGTATCTCTCCGCAGAAAACGGTGGGAATTCTAATGAGCCGTTGGCAAGCACTCTTCGGAGCCCCATGAGTGACGTCACCGGGCTGTTATCAGAGAGCAGCCAGTCCAGCTAGAATAAAAATAATAGATAACATCGATTTAATTATCATTCGTGCCGTGTGTTTCTGACTAAGTAGAATAGACTACTCTCATTTCTTATTGGAGTGTTGTAAAAGGCGACTAAGGTAAGTTTACCCGCCGTGTGTTGTTCGGCCGAGCAAAATAGACCACCCCCATTTCAGAACAAGGTGTCGTAAAAGGCGACTGACGTAAGTTAACCCGCCGTGTGGTATCCGGCTGAGCAGAAAAGACTGCTCTCAATTCTTACCAAGGTGTCGTAGAAGGCGACTAAGGTAAGTCGACCTGCCGTGTTGTATTCGGCTGTTTAGAATAGACTACCTTCATTTCTTACCAAGTTGTCGTAAAAGGCGACTGAGGTAAGGTATCCGGCTGAGCCGAATAGACTACCCTTTCTTACCGAGGTGTCGTAAAAGGTGACTAATATAAGTTGATCCGCCGTGTGGTATCCGGCTGAGCAGAATAGACCACCCTCATTTCTTAGCGAGGTGTAGTAAAAGGCGTTTAAGGTAAGTTGACCCGCAGTTTGGTATTCGGCTGAAATAGACCACCCTCATTTCTTACCTATCAATTCAACTCAGTCGGATACCACACGGCGAGTCAACTTAACTTAATCGCCTTTTACGACACTTCGGTATAAAATGAATGGTATTTATTCTATTCAGCCGGATACCACACGACTTAGAATAATTTTGAACAACGTAAAAAAAAACAGTTTTACGCAAAACATCGCGAATTTGTTAACTCTGCCAACTGCAAAAACATAAACGTCCAATTGAAACTTGTTTTCCCTCATATATTTAAATAAAGACCAAATAAGATCTCGACTCGTACTGCGTAGAATTGGTACGATAGTTTCCGTCGCTATCCACATATTTGCATTTTTCCGAACCATGTGCATATGCCGTTTGCCAGATGTGCACTTTCCATAATATACTATTTTAATTCCGTTATATTTTCGTAGTTTCATATCTGAGGTTATTCGCAGTAAGCATTTATAAGCATTAAAATGACGCTACTAACCTAGCGTCATTTTAATTTGTGGATTTGAAATTTTTTGTATTAGCCAACTTAAATAAAGAAGAACCTGGGTTACCTTGCTCGGTAATTTTATTAAAAGATATAAATAAAAAAGTATTTAAAAAAAGGAAAAAAGAAAGAAGGTGTCGGTCACATACATTTTTTTTTAATTTTTTTTTCCACCCTTTCCCCATTATATAACCCTTACATGCTGAATTTCATGAAAACCGTTGGAGCCGTTTCCAAAATTTAGAGAAAAATATGTATACATGATAACTCATTTAAATAATAAAGATATTTTGAATTTGAATTTGCATCCGTGCAATGACATTATACATAATTAAAAATATAATTTTAGTGATGCAAGTTTATTATGTACATAAATTTAATTCAAATTATTTCGAGAATTATACATGCGATTACATTTGTAAAAAATGTTCTTTCCTTGAAACGAAATTTTACTTAATTTATAAGGCAAAATCTCTCCTTTGAGCGAAGGATGCAAAGCCACCCACCACTCTTCGCAAATGCGAATTCATATATCCCAAAAAAACGTGGTAATACTTAGTAACGTAATAACGTAACGTACATAATTGATTTTCAAAATAAATTAAGAATTTAGCATGTATGTTGATTTTTTAAATCACACATAGGCCACCACAAATTAATATGACACTTATAAGACATAAATTAATAATATTATTTCAGATTTATCGCTAAAAGTTTTATAACTTCTACTTACAATCATTTTCACAACGAATTTCAACGATCAAAGAAACAATATTAATTATGAAACTCGAAGATACGAAATTAGTGCTTTCGCCGGATTTAAATAATGAATGAACGCTTTTGTTCAAATTGTTAAATTCGCACTTAGAAATTTTAATAAAGATAATATTTTCTCTGTATCAATCCAACATAGTATACATCTAAATTTAGAAACAGGCATTAACAAGGGTTCAACACCTATTTATTTATACTTATATATAAAGTTAAGGAGTTTGTTTGTTCGATTGTTTGAACGCACTAATTTCAGAAACTACTAGACCGATTTGAACAATTCTTTGAGTGTAAGATAGTCCATTTATCCAGGAAGACTATAGGCTATATAACATCACGTTTTGATGAATATGGGAGGAGCAGCAGTAAAAAATATTACGATAATGGCAAAATTTAAAGCTTTCCTTGCGTGCGCTAAGTAAACGGTGAAAGTTATTCAAAATTCATGTACTACAAAATTCTTCCCCTGTAAAATATAGCATATACCCCCAGCATATGTCTAGCTTTCAAAGTTAAACTACTGTAACGTTTTTATGGTTATCACAATACTATGGTATATGACGATTTTAATTAAACCGCTGTCGACTGCAAGTCATTTTTTTTTTGGGATTTATGTTGTACTAGCAATCGCCAGCGGCTCCGCCCGCATGGAAGATTAAAACCGTAATATAGTCTTTTGATGACCATAAAAATGATTAAAGAGGGTCATCCTTAAGAGCTAGACATATGCTGCCGCGGACTTTTATTTAGAACTTTTAAGGGGGAAAAATTTTGCCATACATGATTTTTGAATAACCATTACCATTCAGCCCACGCAAGGAAAGCTTTAAATTTTGCCGTTTTTCGTACTATTTTGTATTGCTGCTCCTTTTCTATTCAACTTAGCGTTATGTTTAATAGCCTATAGTCTTCCTCGATAAATGGACTGTCTTACACTCAAATATTTTTTTTTCTCCTGAGATTTGTCACTGAGATTAGCGCATTCAAACAATCAATCAAACAAAAAATAAACGAACTCTTCAGCTTTATATATTTGTATAGATTATATTTATATAGATTATATTAGTATAGAAGCTTTTATTTTTTCTCAGAATACCCATAACAAAAGTGCGAGTGTTAAAAGTACAAAAATCACTTATACAAATACAGCACACTCACACTCCAATATCAATCCAATCCGAAAACGAATGCAATACCTCTTAGGAATCCCAAGTCTACACCAAACACAATGCGGGTAGCTCGTCGCGGCGACAGACAGCCCGACAATACCTAGCATTGAATAATTGCCTGGCTCGACCACAATAAATCTGGCCTCGTCTTATTTTATCATCTGTCGAGTACCATTTACGTTACATTTGCAGTGTGTTTGTATCATAGTTATTTTTCCCAAATTGAAATTTGGAACACAATGCCGTGCAAAACCGCAAAGCAAATGCTTTGCGATTTTGGTCGTGGAGGTCGTAGAGGTTCTCTGAAACATTATTTTAGTGTATTTTTGCTGAATTACGCGCACGGAAGTAAAGCTCCCAGCAGGAGAGCTTTTTTAAACAACCGCGCGACCTTTAGCACAGTTTTCTTGAAACGAAGGAATTTTACTATCTTTTAAAACCGTAAAAAATCCGTGCGGTAGATTTGAGAAAAACGATGATATACTGATAGACAGCTTTTGGGGACTTTGTTCTAACCAAAATATAGAAACACCACAGATATATATGTAATATTATAGGATGTTCATCCTTTAAGCAGCAATCAGAGGATTGCAGAATAATGCTACATTGCGCAACAGTTCGTCTAAATGGACTGCCACTTGCAAATGCTACTTCCCATTTCCCATTCACGGAATAGCTTTAAAGCGAAAGTGAATAGACATGTTCAGTACATAGTGTTTAAGACTGACTCCTAATGTACACAAATGAATAAGTGGTCGTAACTTTGAATATATTTCATAAGGGTAAAGTCTATTACAAGTGATACTGAGGTACCAAAAATGGTTTTTGCGAGTGCAATTAGCAAAAAAGTTGTGATGGAATTAATTTGCTATACTGCGCGTTTATAAAATTTATGGAATGGTGAGTGTAGGAAGCAATATATATATATTCTCCTGACCTTATCCCACTCTAAGTGGAGTCGGAACAACATGTTACAAACATATTGTCACATGATTTGGCTACGTATTTTACGACCGGCCGCCTTCCTGACGTCAACTTACCCTAAGCGTATTTTACGACACCTCGGTAAGAAAGAAGGTGGTCTATTCTACTCAACCGGATACCACACGGTGGATCAAATTACCTTAGTTGCCTTTTACGACACCTCGGTAAGAAATGAGGGTGGTCTTTTATAAACAGACGGATACCACCTTTTACAACACCTCGGTAAAAATGAGGGTGGCCCATTCTACTCACCCGGATACCACCCGGGGGGAGTGTAGGAAGCAAGTATTTTCTAAAATCGATTTACAAAATGTTATAAATCGATTTAAAAAAAGCGAATAAAAGGTAACTTAATGCGACCGTGTATTCGTTAGCCAAGAATATCGATGACGCACAAAGACAAATTTACGGCGACAATGTTTTATCAAAACGAATGACAGATTACTTTTATAAGAACCTTCAGACGCAAATAAAAAATGAAAATTTATTTGTAAATAAATGCTGATGTGAGAAGTTGGTCGGAAAAGAGCCGCGCGGGAGCGAAATTTGGAGGCTGTATCGTGCTAGGGTGTTCCCACAAGGATTATAAATAACGTAACGTAGCGTATAAACTGTCAAGAAATGTAATAAGGTTTTATTTTTATTTTTGGTAAAATATTTGCAAAATTCCATCGTAAACGTAACAATTTTAATACAAAACTCATATATTATTTACATCCATTTATTTAACTTGCTCATGTAGTTCCGTAATTGTTACTATTAAAAACCACAGTAAACAAAATGCAATGCTTTATGGACCTTTTGTTTTTTAAATATAGTGACGTAATGTGCTTATTTATCACAGATATTTATAGAGCCCGTAGATTATACTCGTAATCGAAATTGTAGGATCCAAAAATGTTTTCATAATATTTTTTTATTAAGTACTGTCCTGGTTTAATTCTTCTCCATATGAACAGGAAGCATCACTTATTTATTTCCATACTTAATACAGACATTTGAATGCCTATTTATTTCTATAAAACGATACAAAACTTTGAATAAAAAGAATTATCAATGTCATAAATCGATTAAAACTTCTATGTAAATAAATACGATTACTATTAAAAATCGATTAAGAAGTGTAATTTGGTATATCTTCTATTAGCTGTCAAAAGTTAAATGATTGGAAAGACTATAATTGTTATTTTTACCACAACAAATAGCTCCAATCGAAGCATCGGTCTATTGCATCTATCACAAGAATTTGACATAGTAATAAAGACATAGTATTTTATAATTATCTTTAACCCGACATAGTATTTTTATTAAAAACTTAGTATCTTTCAACCCGGAATCAATGCGAACCTAACAGAGCAGAATATGTAAAAAATATTTTGCTATAGGTCCGCGATCCAAATTTAATAAATATATGCAATTCCATAATCTTAGTGCTGAGTGTCAGTATATTTTAATAGTTTAGTTTTTACCATATATATTTATTTATTTACAACAATGGCTTTATCATTGAATTAAGCATAGTTTTACAAGATGTCAAAACTTCAAATAGTTTATTTCAAAGCGATTAGAAGAGTTAACAAAAGTTTTATATTATTTTCATTCTAAACTAGCGGTCCAGGCAAGCGTAGCTTTGTTTCAGTCTGCGTTTTATTTTCCTTTGAAACAAAACTGTCATGGTCAATTTAAAAAATGCTCCGATCGCCACCAAACTTTACAGGATCCGCTGGGTCAATGTAACATTGTTGAAAATTTTGGTCCAAGCATTTTTGGTCCAGCTGTTTCGTAGTCTATAAGTAATACGTACTTACTTCCTCTTTTATATAAAATAAATATATGGGACACTTAACATTGGAAATTAATGAGTCACAAAGTTTTTGCCGCATAAATCCCTTCATATTATTCTGAATTAAAATTATAAATGAAACTATAATGGCATTAAAAAAAATAACTACCCAAAAATACATAGACAATAAGAATGTATACAACATTCTCTACTACATTACTTTAGTGTATCCCTGTTAGTTATAAAAAATAAAAATCCGAGCATGCGAGTTGTTCTTTCAATGGCATGACTATCTAAATCTTCTGAAAAAATTGCACTTACCTTTTAGTAAAAACCTTATAAAAAACCGTTCAGTTGATTTTGAGAAATTTCACATACAGACAGAGAGCTTTTGTGGACTTTGTTTTACAATATGTATAGATGAATCTATTCTCATCTGGTAACTTAGCCGTATCTCACAAGTTTGTTTTCTCCAACTACTCAAGACAGGTAGGTACATAATAAATAATTGGTTTGTGGGTCCATAATAAATCTTGTCGTATCCTGAATCGCTTTGTCATCTACCTAGTACAATTTACTTCTAAGATTTTGTAACGTTCTGAGATGAATTTCGCTATTTAGTAAATTTACAAACTCAAAATAGAAACTGTATATTTAGTAACTCTATTATTTTGTAATTATAACAATAATCCTAATAACCTTTCTTATGAGATAACCGCCATGTGGAATGTTGACTCAACAATAATTGTTCCAATTGTTGTGTCGGTTAACGGTCTGATTGCGAAGAGCCTCGACCAACATCTTCAGAGGCTTTCGCTTAACAGTTGGATCAAGTGTCGGATGCAGAAGGCAGTATTGCTTGAAACGGCGCGCATTGTGAGGAAGTTCCTCACTCTGGATCCCTGACCACCGGCAACTCGGGATATTTCCCCGTTCCCGGCGGACGACAATTTTTTATATTTTTAAATGTTTTTTTTTAAATTATTTTTTAATTAGAAATATTTAAAAATGTAAAAAGTTAGGTTTAATACAAATAAATGATAATCCTACTAATATTATAAATGCGAAAGTTTTTAAGTTAGGATGTTTTAAGATTTTGTAACGTTCTGAGATTAATTTCGCTGTTTAGTGAATTTACAAACTCATATACAAACTGTATATTTAGTAACTCGATTATTTTGTAATTCGAACAATAAATCCTACTAATATTATAAATGCGAAAGTTTGTAAGTATGGATGTATGTTTGTTAATCTTTCATGGCGAATCCATTAAATTTCGATAAAATTTGGCACAATTATTCCTTATATACCGGGGTAACATATAGGCTATAGAAATCCTATTAACTCAACAGGAATAGGATGAAATTGAAAAGTGCCATCTATTATTAACCCACTTTAACTATTTTTATGGTTATCAAAAGACGGGTTTAATATGTTACGGGTTTAATCTTTCCACGCGGGCAGAGCCGCTGACGATTGCTAGTAAGTAATAAAGATATAACAATTTTGTTAGATATTTTTCAATTTGCTGTCTATTTACAAAGGCAGCACGCCAATAGAATATTCCGATATGTACCCATCCAGGGTCGCCTTTTTCGTTTATCGAAAGTATCGGGCACGATGCGAGCCTCGCTAAAGGTCGAATATTTGAATAGGACATTGGAGCTAGGGAGATACGAATAGTTCAGAATGTGCCACGTATTTACCGGGTATTGTATCCGTATGCAAATAGTGATATTTCTATTTCACCTCAAAGAATATTGTGGAATATTGTAACAAAAGGTTATGTTCGTGTACATAAAAGTAATATCGAGCTATTGTGTTCCTTGAAGAGTAAAATCTGTTCTTTATTCTTCTGTCCTGATTTTGTGATTGGTAATTTGGCGTTTTTTTTTCTTTTATCATAGCCCGAGGACGTACATTCCTGCCGAATTTATATAAAAAAGAAACAATATATGAAAAAATAACTTGATAAATCACAATTTGGGTTCCGTATGTTTGTTGTAAAACGAATTAATTAAATATTTCATGTTTTTTAATTTTTTTAATCTTTGTGTAATATTAATCTAGGTATATGGTTTTTCGTTTATTTTTCTTTTTTTATTCTTTCTATATTACCGTTATTTCACTTCTTGTCTTTTTCCTTCTGTTACTCAAAAGTTGACAGGTAGAGATCGCTTTTAGAGATAAGTCCGCCTTTATGCATTTGATATTTTTTTTCTCTTTTCTACCAAAATGTGTACAATAAAGAAAGAAATAAATAAAGAACATATTAGGAAAATTTTTAAATTTTACACAATATTACATTTATTTATTACAATGTTATTATAAAGACAATTGGAATTTTCAAATTGTGTTGCAGCGACGCATGGCTTGGGGTAATAGGATTTTAATAATTTATTAATAAGCAGCTTAAATATGAAAATAAAATATGCTACATGTTTTTAAATGTTCTCGAAGGAAAAAATGAGCTATTTTCCTATATGTATAAAAAAATTTATTATTCGCATAGTAACAACTATAACTATTATTATATAGTTATAGTTACTATATAATAATAGTTATATACTATAACTATAGTTGTCGACCGAAAACAGAATGTGCAGCTGCCATTACAAATGACCGTACAACATTTGTGGATAACGGCCATTCTGAAAAAAACCTTACTCAGTTATTACTTGGAAGTTATAACTTCTGCACCTCCTGTACTAAAGTGTACTTGTATGTATGTAGTATACTATCGTTGCCATTCGATTGCAGGTGAAATCAATAAAAATTGCGTGATAAAAGTAAGTAAGTATTGTCAATTAGACATATAAGTTTTAATAGAAATAAATAAGTTTTAGTAGAAAAACTCATTGGTGCCTACCCGGGGTTTGAACCCATGATCGTCAAAGAGTCGCACGGTCTTACCACTAGGCCGTGTGATAGCCCGCTTCCGTGATAATATATAAATAAATAATAAATATATGGGATACTTACACACATGGTCGTCCGTCCTCAAAGTAAATACCTAACTTAATACTTCTGTTATGGGTGACAGACAACTGGTGAATATATACTTATATAATTTTTAAATACATAATTAAATACAAATATACACCCAGACTCCAAGACCAACAAATTCATTTATAGAAAATGTTGGACTTCGGCGGGAATCGAACCCGCGACGCGCGGAGTTGAAGGTAGGGTCACTACCCACTGCACCAACGGTCTAGATAAGTCCTTTTTAATTAGCGAGATAATATTATTTCTTTTCCCCATTCAATTGCGTCAACATACAATCCCCTAAAAGCAGCACTTCATTAGTTTTTCTTTGACACGTCCCGTATTCTGTATTGTGTGCAGCTTTCGCTGAGCCGGGCCAGCTTTTAACCCCGGGGCGCTGTGACCCCTTTCGCTTTTGTTTAGTAACTCTTTGCGACCTTTCGCGAATATAACTGGAACGCTCCTTGATGTTTGTATTTTGTATTGTTATTTCTCATGTCTTATGGACACTGAGTTGTTTTATAAAATAGTGAAATAGTGGCAAGTTGTTACCCTACTTCTGAGTAAAAGTCTACCTTCCTCTATAGAGAAATGAATTGAACCTTAGAGACTAGAGCGACTATTAGATGCTGATATTTTCGTCGTGAGCTAAGCTAACGTGTTGTTTGCTAATGTGTGTTGTGGTGATGGCGTGTGCCGAGCCAAAACAGATTGCGCCATGGTAACAATTTTTGGAACATTCATGGTAACAATGGAAACAAACACCAATCAATCCGTCAGTCAACCAATCACGCGCCAGAACGTCACTCGATGGCTACTCGATGGCAATAATAATACAGTTTTATTAAGTCCATGCATATAAAAAACAATCGAATAACGAACCATAAAAAATTACAATATATATTAAAAATTGCATTAACTCTAAATTAAATTATATTTATATGTCAAAGTCATAAATGTCAATATCTATATATATATAATAATAAAAGTCAAAAAAATAAAAACTCAAAAATAAAATAGTACAAAATTCATTCATCCATACCATCACCTAAAAGAAATAACGTTCACTTCCAAGCAACTTTGCAAACCTTTGTAATTTTTATGCAAATAAATATCTTCTTCTCCTTCTTTTGCTTTGTCAATCGATGGACGTCCAGAAGGGATCTATGTCCAGCAGGACAAAGATCTCTTCGTGGGATCTCCATATCACACGATCTTGTGCCGCTTGGACCCAGCGGTTCCGCACGACCTTTTTGTGGTTGTCCAAACAAATAAATATATACGCTAATAAACAATTTTTTTAATCTTTACACGAGTTTTCAAATTTTTATTGAAATTTAATTGCTCCGATCTGGGTGTGATAAACCCTGATTAGTGCTCTGATTTCTAGATCCTCACGGCTTTCTATAGTATCGTGGGTAATAGTCTCTCGACAAACTCTAATTGTAACATGCATAGCAGGCTGATGCGAGTGGAAAAACTGATTTTTAGAATAAGGTATATGTGTGTATTTGCAATTGGAAAAACAGAACTCTTTAATGAGTTAAATGTCTATATTTGTAAATAGAAAGCCAGACTTTTTGAATAAAGAATAAAATTGTGTTTGCAATTGGAAACAGACTTTTTAAATTAGTCATCACCCTCCTGCCCTTATCCCACTCTAAGTGGGGTCTGCATAACATGTTATAATCATATTGCCATATGATTTGGCTTTGACCGGTATATACATTGATTTGAACAGGCGCTTGCCTGACGTCAACTTACCTTAGTTGTATTTTACGACAACTCAGTAAGAAAGAGGGTGGCCTATTCTACTTAACCAGATGCCACACGGCGGGTCAACTTACCTTAGTCACCTTTAACAATACCTCGGTAAGAAATAAGGGTGGTCTATTCTACTCAACTGGATACCACACGGCGGGTCAATTTACCTTAGTTGCCTTTTACGACACCTCGGTAAGAAATGAGGTTGGTCTATTCTACTCAGCCGGATACCACACGGCTTACTTCTTGAATAAGTATTTCTGTATTTTTAATAACAAAGACAAATCTATTAAAAAGGATTTATGTACATATATCTTTGCATATAGAAAGAAAAAATTCTTGAATATGTTTGTAATTGTACCTTATATGTCTGTATTATATAATTATGTTATTATTTTAATTGTCAATATTATATTATGTATTTTAGAATTAAAAAATACATTTTGTAGACTTCCTGGATAATATTACATGGTACATGTACGTACTAAAACAGTCGTTTATTGCGAAAACCATATTTTATCTAATAAGGTAACAGCAACACGTAACCCAAATAAAGGTTGGCAGCCTTATAATTTCACATCAAAACACGGCGCAAGAAATGGTATTACACCTTCATATTTCGTTCCTAAGGCGCCATAGCTTCCCATGCGTGAAAGCTCGACGCATTTCCTTATTTCCCATTGGGTTGTCTCTGTCATAAACTTTATCAAGTCCCTTGACTAGTTTTTTCTGTGAAATTAAATCAAATACTGTGTGGATATAAATATCCGAGTCTTATATTAAGATCTTTTTTATCAGTTCATATTATCTACATAAATAACATATGTGGAATTTTATTAAAGAATCATATACCAACACAATAGAGTTATTTTATTAGAGAAGTAGTACCTGAGTGGCCTTGCTCGGTAATATTTTAAAGGATATAAAAAAATAAAAAAAGTAATAAAAGAAGAAGGTAAAGTGGGATTCGTCTCCGGAAAAATTATTGTTTCGCCCGTTCCCTTATCCTTTGCTTTCAATTCTAAAATTTTGCAATTTTTTATCGCCCAAGAACAGGGATAAAACGATTTTTTTTTAAATAAAACCTAGCTAGATCGAATTTTTTCCCCCAAATCGAAGACCGAATTTGGACAGATTTTATAAAATAAAGGTACAATAACTCTGTGACCACAATCCGCAAACGATTTACGAACTTAAATTAGGTGTAAAGGAGGTGCATGCTTATGTTCGTTCCTACAGCTTTTCATTATAAATTAAATTTTAAAAAAAGGAGAAGCTTTAATACATATTTAAGCTTCTCCTTATATTACTGGCGAATGGGCGTTTGGTGTAGGGGGGGAGGGGGTAGATAGGACACGTAGTGAGCGAGTGAGCATCGACATGATTTTTCATTAGATTTTTTTCAAATGGTGATCGCTGGTTCTAAATATACGTATACTACAAACCGATATTGGAACTAGTGTTCCAATATTGGAACAATGGATGACTACATTCAGGCGACTCCAATGATCGGTATGCATTGTGCTGTTAGCACTAAATGTTTCTATAGCATCCCTAGTAAATGAATGGAAACCGAGTGTTAGATTTATTCGGTAGCGTTGTATTTTTTATTACTTTAACATTTAGCGTTTAATTAGCATTTATTTTAAAAGTTAGCCTAAAGTGACCACATATACCGATTTTGGCGTGACAGTCCTGCTTTTTGGTGGACAGTCACGCGTACTGTGGATTTTTAACAATGTCCCGATTTTCTGAAAGAAAATATCTGAAATTTTTAATTATAAGTGTAACAAAATAATACACATTATTTTTAATACACATTAATACACATAATTTGATTAAATTGGTATTTTTTACAAACGTTTTTATAGTTACCAATAATTAATAATAAATACATTTACATACAACGTCATTCTCATTTTATCCCATTTGCGCCGCTTTGAAAATGATTCGCACATTCACAAATTCGCACAATAAAAGTGTGGTCATTTTAAGTGCAAACTAACAAGGAATATATAGGATTCTAAACTGTTATACATATCTTATTGTTGCATTATATAATAAAATATTATATATGAAGTTTGCAAGAAATATACGATCGACCTCATGTAACAACCACTAAGAATATGGACATTATTATTTCACCTGTTGTAGTTTCGGTATATTAAAGCGAAAAGCCTCGACCTACATTCAAGGAGGTTTTCACTTAATAGTTGGAGGTAGTTAGTAGTTGGAGTACTCTCAAGAGTAGGATATGCCAGTATTGCTTAAGATGGCACGTATAGTGAGGAACCTTAGTCTGAATATGTAAATACCAGTAAGGTGGACCCGTAGTCTCGTTTCAGTGGAAACGTTCTGTTTTAAAAGCTTTTATTGGACTTGCAATGTATGTATGTGAAGGTGGAATCTTGCAAGTTAAATTTTACCCACTTCCTGGTGTCCAATTGAGCTGAAATTTTACATAATGTCCAGTCTCAATGACAATGCATGTTTATAATAAGCATGACCTAATGCTGCCAGGATTTACCCCAGACGAGGAAACGGGTAAACGGTTAAAAGTAGAAAAATGAAATTTTGTTAAAAGCTTTTTTTTTGGCGGAAATCGACAATAAAAAATTCAGATAAAAGACACGTAGAAGATTAGCTCTATTATTTTTATTATTATTTTTGGAACTAGCAATCGCCGTGTTTCTTGCTAGCTCTTCCTGATGAGAGCAATTTGCCGAATTAACAGCAAAGTTGACGATTCAAAAGAACTTAAGTCAAACTAAAGTAAATTCTGAATTTGAATTTAAGTAAAAGGTTTAGGATGCACTTGAATGTCTTGTGCCTTTAGATACACTTAAAGTTTGTATACAAATGGATTTCTACATGAAAATGTTTCATATGTTTATTCCAAATTTTGCACTGATGATAAATTATAAATGTGGCCTTGTTTAGCTAGTGCGTTTAATAAGGTAACATGCAAAGTATTTATTATTTTCACAAATTAAATAAATATTGAATATATACTAAGTATACTATTTACTAAACTAAACTATTTTACAAAAACAAGCTTAAAAAAAAACAAATTAAAACTACTTAAATAATAACGAAAGAATAAAAATAAAAATTAATAAATATATATATATATTTACACTAAATCAAAACCATCCATTCCATTGCAATGGGGTAGAGTTCCTAAAATACATGCAAAGTGTAGAAATGTTTCAAAATCTAATTCGACTAGCTTCTTTTTCCAGTAGCATTGTAAAATTTGAAATCCTTGAAAATATAACAGGATTAAAATAGCATATTATGGAAAGTTCGCATCTGGCAACCGGCGCATGCAAATGTTTCGGAAAAATGCAAATATGTGAATAGCGGCGTAAACTTTCGTGCCAATTTTACGTAGTCAAACGAGTCAAGATCTTATTATTTGGTCTTTATTGAAATTTGAGGGAAACGATCTGTGAACTTAATGTTTGTGCAAAATCAAATCAGTGTTAATTCCTATTTCAACGGTAGATGTACTACTTCAAAAATAAAACACTTTCACCATAATATAGTTCGTTAAACTGTTTTAAATCACTTCTCGCAAAATACATATTTGAAAATTACACAGAATAAAAGTTTAAGAAAAACATGAATAATGAAAAATCTAGTATAACTAAAATAATTTACAACTACAACAATCAAACGAAAAATAAACAAGTTTAACGAGCAGGTCTTTTGGTGGCCGCCTAATTTAGTTAAGAGTTTATGTTCTCATGTAAGTAGCCATTGGCTTTTTTTAAGAATAAATGATTTAAACCTAACCTAATATACCTAATATAATAATCGTACAAGCCATGACTGTTGGGTGGTGAGACCGAGTTACTTTTATCTGATAGCACAGTAAAAACCAGAAAGGCAGCGAAGTTTTAGATTCCATCTACTACTAGTGATTCCAGTTGTTAGCGACTTGCCCAAGCCCATCGTCAACCTCCCTGAGACGGGACCTTCGGACGTTCCAAAAGGGGTATATCGGACGTCTGGCTTACAGGTCCCTGAGGCGGTCGGTGCATCTGGTGCTCCCAATGGATTGGTTAACGGAGGGGGACTTCTCTTTCGAGAGGCCCCTAACCGGGAGAGGTAACTCTGGGATCAGAGCGACTGTCGGCGGAGATTGGGGCAAAGTGTACAACGATATCGTGTATTTGCCATCAGCAGCGTGGTGGACCACACGGTCGTTTTAGTCGGTGCGAGTCCGATATATAAAACTGGTTTGGAAAGCCTATTATACTGTTGAGGATTACTTAGAAGACAAGAATGTGTGGATATAGCTTGCTTAGACCCTGTACAAGATAGTAATGACTTAATGTAACTAGTCTAAGAATTATATTTTTAAAAAAGCAACCACCGAGTTTCTTGCTGGCTCTTCTCGGTAGGAACAGCTTTCCGAACCAGCAGTAGAGTTAACGATTCAAAAGCACTTGTTTACAAGTTTATTTGAATAAAGAATATTTTGAATTTAAATATAGCGGTATCCATAATTTTCTAACATTTAATATTTTTTGCATTAAAAAAAAGAAAAAAATCTTGAATGAATCTACATGTCTAAAAGACCAATCAGCTTTGGAGCATTGGGTCTAAGCCATTTCTATGGAAGAAGAGAGGTCTTAACCCACCAGTGGGCGGCAACAAACCGCTTAACCGCTGCTTTTACTGTTGTTAAAACGAGCAATATTGATGTATACCTAGATATAATGATACTTATATTTTCGACCACCTCGGCGTGATAAATAATTTCAAAAAAGTCTAAGTTAATGTCCAAGTGTTTTTAAATTATTTAATTAAAGAGTCTTTACATCTTACACGATTTTTGAAGTTGTGAAATATATCCTCAAAATTACCAAATGTCGAATGTATTTTTTATAAGATTTTTTTTACACTTTCTACCAGAACGTATCTACTGTGTTAAAAAGAGTTACAAAGTTAGAGAGCGTATAATGAAATACATTGGGTGGACTACTATTTTCGTGGACGAGGGCTCTGGGTGATAGTAATTTATGATTATTATACAGCGTTTAATTAATTTTGTTTACAGCAGCAGTAATTAACGACTGCTTCATAAAACTGTTTGGCCTGTTACAATATTGTATAATTATTCATCGGCATACAAAATTTTAATAACGCATCCTTTAATACCTTTAGAATCGACTAGTAATATCCCGCGGTATCACACGCGTAATTTTTTTTTTTTTACGATTCCTTTTACTTTTTTTTGAAAATGTAATATAGCCTATGTTACTCCATAAAGATGCAGCTTTCCAATGGTGAAAGAATTTTTGAAATCGTTCCAGTAGTTTTTGTGTGAAAACATTACAAACATACATACAAATTTTTCCTCTTTATAATATTAGTATAGATGTAATTACTAAGCGAAATAGATGAAAGTTTAACAGAAAGGCAAACTTTCACATGTATTATAATAAAGGTATCGATATTAATATAATAAATGCGTGAGTGAGTTTGTTTGTCATTTTTTCAAGACTATTTTGATCGTAAAATCAGCTGGGGCTAAAACATGCTACAATTGCATCAAATATCATTCATACTAAACTTTGAAGGTGATAAATTGATCTAGCTAGGTCTCATAAAAAAAATGTCATTTTATTCCTTTTTTATACATTGAAAACCTGCTACAATATTATTAGAAAACAAAGGCTAATTACGCTGTCACTTGCAAAGTTATAATAGCTCAGTTGGGAACGGACGGACTTAAAAAATGAAAACACCCCGGATCAAGTCCCAGATATGACCATTCCTTTTTTATATTGCACCTTTTTGTATATCTTCAAAAAAACCGAGTAAAGCTCGACTTTATTTGAATTGTTTTGTTTCTATTGTCAACGTTGACACTAAATTAAATCAAAGACTTAAAGCCTTAAGTATTTCAAATGGTCATTAATATTGTTTCCTTTGATCATTGTTCAGTTCTGAGCCACTTTAATAGAAATCAAGTAATACCGTAGACGAATTGTCAGTGACTTAGGTTTATTAGTCAAATTAAGCTCTTTGTTAAGTTGTAGGTATTTACAAATTGAAAAGCTCGAATCCTTTGAATTATCGCCATTAAATTCAAATTCAACATTTTCTTTATTCAAATAAACTTGTAAACAAGTATTTTTGAATCGTCAATTCTACTGCTGGTTCGGAAAGCTGTTCCTACCGAGAAGAGCCAGCAAGAAATTCGGCAGTTGCTCTTTTCAACATAGTACTTATAACTAGTTACATTAAGTCATTACTATCTTGTACAGGGTCGGACATTAGCTATATCCATGCATTCTTATCGTCCAAATAATCCTCAACAGTATAGTAGTCTTTTATATCAGCCTCTCTTTAATAGTGTTTTTAAACTGCTGTAATGGCAAAGCTAAAATAGATTGCGGAATTATATTATAGAATCTTAAACCCACGAACTAATTTCGTACCTTTGCGAGGCGCAAAGCAGGAGCCGCTAGCTTATGTCGGTTTCTACTTTGTCTATTATATACATCACCTATCGTTCTATAACACTTTATATTTTTATGTACAAAAATTAAATTATTAAATGAATAATACTTATATTAAAAAAAGATTTAATAAATTAAGCTAGTAATAACACAATCAGACATAGACTGTCAGTAGATTCCCTACGAGTTGGACTGACGACCTCAAAAAGGTCGCGGGGAGCCGCTTCATTCAAGTGGCATAAGATCGTGTGGTGTGGAGATTCCTTAATTGAACTGAACTGGAAATTAATTAACTTAATTGAACTGGTAATTATTAAAATGGAAATTAATAAAAAAAATGGAAATTAATTAACTTAATTGAACTGGTTGAAAAAGAAGAAGAAATAACACAGTCGTAGGATATGGTAGTACTACCTACTCGAGCAGCGTAATAAGTCTATAATCAAGCTTAATTAATAAGACAAGTTAAAAAAGCTTTTAACAAATTTCATATCCCTACTGTTAACCGTTTAGGAGTACCCTGGCCTGGATCTAATCTTAGCAGATACATTAAATCATGCTTATGATATACATGTATTATCATCGGGACAGGACCACTATGTAAAATTTCAGCTCAATCGGACATGATTTGTATAGTCCTAGCGTGTAAGTAGTTTAAGATAGATATAACTTGAACATTTTTGCTGTAAATAAAAAAAAAACTTTCACTTTTATACTCCAGGATTTAAGAATTTGTTTTTAATTGTAATCCATTTTTGACGCCCGTTTATGCGAGTGTTGTTTGTTGTTTGTTTAATTACTTTATTGTACAAAAGATTTAAAAAAACATACATGACACAGAAATATATATAAATTAAAAATTGTACAAAGGCGGACTTATCCCAATAAGGGATCTCTTCCAGCCAACCTTTGAGCTCTGAAAGGACAAAATAACAATGTGATAGGCGGGGAATGCCACGAAAGAACAAAAAAAAAAATACATATATACATATATACTTAAGACATACTCGGTTATTGGTTTCGGTGAATATCCTGCTCATAGTATTTTATAACTCCAGCTTTGAAAGAGTTAAGTGATGGTGATTTCCTAACAAAAATGGGCAGAGCATTCCATAAAATGACACCTTTTACTCTAAATGATCTTGAAAAAGTACGAGAAGAACTTGCCGGTACTGCTAGCATGAGGTTGTTAGCAGATCTCAATCGATTTCCACTAAATTGAGACTGAGTGTTATTATTAGTATTAGTATTATAGCGTTAGAAATATATGTAACGAAGTTATAAAATGCTGTCAAAATATGAAGATGAAATAACATTGGATTCCTTAAAAGCACTTCATTAGTTTTTCTTTGACACGGCCCGTATTATGCATTGTCTTCAACGCTTTGTCGGGGTACGGGGTAATGTGACCCCCTTTTGCTTTTGTTGAGTAATTTTGCGCGACCTTTTTGATATGGAGGAAAACTAGAGCGGATTTTGCCACCGGAGAAATATTGTTCGGTGTCTATGTTGAAATAAATTTCGTCAGTGGAATGTTCTCACAGCGAATTTAATATAAAACTGTGATCGTTGAAAATGTTCAGTACTAGATCGCTTATGTATTAGCCTATCTTATACGGGGCACTTCTAAAGGCGTGATCACTAATCACAGTTATACCATAGGTCCTGCATTACACGGCGTCCTAAGTCTTAAGTGGTCCGGCCTCAGACCAATATCGACGCAATAATAAAGAACCGGCGGTTCGTAGACGTTTAATATACATTTTACAAAGGTATTGTACACGAAAAATTGATACAAATACCCGACACTTTCAAAAAGCGAATTTTTATATAAAAAACATTTTGTTGTAGAAGTTATCAAATTAACTGCGACATTTTAGGAGGACCCAGAACAATTCCCCACAGGTATCGTTTACAGTGACCAAAAGTTATACAAAGGGGTCAACAGCGTGAATAGATAGTCACATTGGAAATTTAACTCTATGCTTGTAGCAATAGGTTCATTTTTGCATGTGCTCATATTACAGTCATGGTTAGCTAAAAGGCTTTTGTCTACATTTTGCTTGTAAATATCTATAAGGTTAAATTATTAAAGGATGATACCGCTATATACAAAATTACACGCGTAATATTTTTTATATGAGTCTCTAGGAATTTATATATATTTCATTGTGTTTTATGATATTAATATGTAGGCTTAAACAAAGAGATAAAACTGATCAAATTTAATTAGTTTATATATACAGTTAATGTTATTATGATATATCAAGAGACTAAGTAATTGGACTCTAATTAACTTAGAGTGGTATAGCTTGAACGATTTCATCACCAGTTTACAAAGTCGTACAGTATAAACTTTGAGAATAAAATAATTCAATAAATGTGGAGCCTTGCAAGTTTGACCCACTTCCCAGCAGTCCTGATGACAATGCATGTTAAGCATGACCTGATGCTGCTGCTTGAATTGGCTCCAGAAGAGAGAACTCCTCAACAGTTAACAGTAAGTAAGTAGTAAGTAGCGGCCTGTTACTATCCCTTTGCTGAGAATAGACCTGTTCTTTCCGTTTTTGGAGAGAAGGATTGGAGCTAATACCTTCCACGCTGCTCCAATGCGGATTGGTAGGTTATACATATTTCCAGAATTCTCTAGAGATATGCAGGTTTCCTCACGATGTTTTCCTTCACCGAATAGCGTGTGATAAATTGCAATTATCAATTAGACACATAAGTTTTAACAGAAATACTCATTGGTTTCTGCCCGGGTTTTAACCCGTGACCTCTTCGAAAGAGTCACACGGTGTTACCGCTGGGCTATCACAGCTTACGTTAACTAATACATATAACCTACTACGATTAATCTACTTATTGCTACACGACTCAACATAACAACAGGCACTCCTATCATTCGTATTATGTAGTGATTTATCAAGAGTTGCAAAATTTACCACAGAAATGTAGCAATCTTCATGCATTTCACTCATTTCCCACCGGATTACCGCTCGCCGTTCAGGATTACACGAAAAACTTTATTACAAACTGTAGTCTGGTATGTGAATATTGAATTAGACGGAGGATAGCTCACGTCTGTCTATTGTTTAGAATGCTTACTATAAAGTGATCTGTGGTCAGATATAAAAAAATGTAAGGGCCTGTTTCACAAGTTACTGATAAAATGTCGGATAGTTAACCAAAAAATAAACTAAGTAGCAAATAAATGTCTCTAAAAAGAGACTAAAAAGTGAAAAATTTGAATAAAATAAAATCGTGGTCATTTTGAAATAGGTATTTGCTATCTAGCAGATAAAAAAAATAACAGCCACATGATCTACCTGTTAACTTATTAGGGACTTTAAGTGCTGAATAAACCTATCAGAAACCTGAGAAACGCATAATTCCAAGATATGTGTCAGATATGTCCCGAATAAGTCAGTTTATTGGTAACTTGTGAAACAGGCTCTAAATGACCTTATTATAATAAGAATACTGTTAAATCAACAATTTATTTAAGGTACTTAATTGGATAAGGATTAATGCTGTGGTAAGGATTAATGTGTATTGTATAAAAATTGCTTTGAACATAAGGCATTATTTTTCGTAAAAAGTAAATGACAAAAAGTGCTATTGTGGGTTATCCATAAGAGATAGACATACACCATCGCGGACTTTTCTGTAGACCTTTTCAAGGTGTACAAATACTTGGTACATCATTTTGATAAATCTCGAAGTTTCTATTATTATATCTTTAAAAAAATTACCGCCCAGTCGGTCGATCACTTATATTAATTTATCCTTACCTGGTACTGTCCTCTGGTGGAACACGAGAGTATTGTGCCTGTGTCGTTTGTGAACTCGACGTGGTGCGGGGGTTCATTGATCGTAGGAGGACTCCGAGGTTCCGGTGAAGCGCGTACTGCTGTAAAGAAACATTGTATTTACTGTTTATATTTACTAAATCTATGAAGCTGTGATAGCTCAGCGGTGAAAATCTCTAGAGACGATCATGGGTTCAAACCCGAGCAGACACCAATGAGTTTTTCTATTAAAACTTATGTCTTATTGATAATTGCAATCTATCACACGCTCTTCGGTGAAGGAAAACATCATGAGGAAACCTGCATATCTCTAGAGAATCCAACGGATATATGAAACATACCAATCCGCATTGGAGCAGCGTGGTAGGTCTTAGCTCCAATCTTTCTCTCCAAAAAACACGGAGAGAGGAGGCCTATGCCCAGCAGTGGCATAGTTACAGGCCGTTACTACTACTAATAAATCTATCTACCCTTGAGATATCCGGCTGAATTGAATAGCACCACCCTCATTTCCTACAGAGGTGACGCGAACGAACCGGGATAACATACAGTATAAAAAATCTCGTTTTCTATTCGGGAAATAATCTTTAAAATAAAAAACAAAACTTAATAATAAATAAGAACTTTACAAGAACATCCGCTGGGTCATTCTAAAAATAATCAAAATTTCATTAAAATCGGTCCCGTCGTTTTTGAGTCTATGAATGACATACAGACAAACATCCATTTTTATATATAAGATAATAGATAAGAAATATTCTAGAAAACGCTAAGCGTACTAATAATTTGATTAAAACCCAAAGTAAAGTTGGAGTTAGTACGAAATAAAACTTTTAGTCCGGACGCGAATTTTCCATCAAACCAGGTCAAGGCTGTTTAAGTAATTCGATAGTTATTTGAATCCTGAGGGAGATGTTAAGGGAAGAATGGACCAAATGCCGGGGGTCGGGTCTAATAGCATTTACTACACCAAATCGTTACCAACGGACTTTCCTATAAAATATTTTACAAATTGTTTTATTCGCTTAAGCTTCTAGATAAAATGTGTATCTTTAATATTTAAATGAGTTAATCTTTTATGTATATACATATTTATATTTTAAGAATCTTGGAAACGGCTCCAACGATTATCCTGAAATTCAGCACGTAGGGGGTTTTGGGGCAGAAAAGTTGATCTAGATAAATTTTATTTTAAAAAATGTCGTTTTATCCCTGTTTTCGGGCTCTAAATTTTTTTTAAATTTACATTGAATACAAACACAAGTTTTCGCTGTCAAACGTAAAGTCATGGTAGTTCATTTGGGGAACGGAGGGTCTAGAGATTTGAAAATACCTAGGATCGAGCCCCATCTGCCCTATTATTTTTTCATTATTTTTTGTTTTTACATCATTTTAAAAATTACCGAGCAAGGCTCGGTCACCCAGGTACTTAACTTTATATACATAAATCTATACTAATATATAAAGCTGTTTGTTTGTTTGTTTGAACGCGCTAATCTCAGGAACTACGGGACCGATTTGAATAATTCTTTGACTGTAAGATAGTCTATTTATCGATGAAGACTATATAACATAACGCTAAGATGAATAGGAGAGGAGCAGCAATAAAAAATGTTACAAAAACAAAATTAAAAGCTTATTATATTCGGTAAGAAATGAGTGTTGTCTATTCTACTCAGCCAAATACCACACGGCGAGTCAACTTACCTTAGTCAGCTTTTACGACGGCTCGGTAAAAAATGAGGGTGGTCTTTTCTACTCAGCCGGATACCACACGGCTAAGATTCATATATTTTATATTTGCTGAAAAAAATCCGAGTAAAGCTTTATCACGTAGGTACTTGAAACATAACGGAACGTACGTTTTTCATCTAAATAAGGTACTATTAAATCAGACGTTTAGATATCTCAAACCTATCTGTAGGTGTATATAAAGGTCGGCGCCGCAAACCGTAGCGTTCGATTTCCGTTTAATTTCGCTACTACCGCCATTGGTATATAGTTACTACATAATGTCGATTTCCAACTCTCGTCTGTGTTAAGACAGGCTATAGTAACGCGGGTAGGCAAAGAGCCAGCCTTGAATTTTCTTGTTACACCTCGACAACAAGAACACCTCATATACAAATATTTTTAAACCTTTAAAAGGTTTTTACAAACTTTATATTAGTTGTTTTTCCTGTATGTATGTGTGTTTGGTTGCATATAACGGCACTGTGATATCAAAAAAAAAACATTCAAAAATTCCAATTATAAATTTAAATTTAAACTTTGTAACATATGAAGAACTGGTAACAATACTATAAAATAAAATATATTTTTTTCTATTAATAGCTCTAAAAATGGAAAATACATACATATAAAAAAAAAACTGCAAAATAAGCAACAACATTTATTTCGTTTATACCTATTATTTCACTTCACGCTTTTTTACAATAATACTAATATTTTTCGTTTATTAATTTTATTTTACCGATATTAATAATTATTTGTCAATTTTCTTATACTTATTTGATATAAAAATGTGTTTTATTATTTTTGAAACTATATTTATTTATTAAATTAATTCAATTATTATTTATTAACGCCCAAGTTTCTTATTGTTCTTGTCAGTTAATACATTTTCCCAAACTATAAGTATGTAGGAAGGTGCTCAGTACATTATAAATATTTTAACACTCATAATTGCTTGTGGAAAGTCGCACCCAAGACATAATATTTGAATTTGGATATTAAATAACCGGCCTATCCAATCCCAATGTTGAGTATAAGTCTATCTTTCTTTTTCGGATAGAAGGGTTGGAGCTGAGACCCCCTACATTGCTCAGATCTAGTTTAGTAGGTTATCGACACATATAAAGCGTTTGATGAATGCAATTATCAATTAGACACTTAAGTTTCAACAGAAAAACTCATTGGTACCTGCCCGGTTATGAACCCGCTACCCCCTCGAAAGAGCCGCCCGGTCTTATAACTAGGCTATCACAGCTTTTTTATATATTAAAGATTGAGTGAGATTGAATACAATATATTTAAATTCATACGATGTCTTCTGGTTGTCTCTGTGCCTATAGCTAATTTTGTAATAATGAATCGTTTAGATAAAGCAAACGCTCTCGGCAAAGATGATGTGTTTCAAGACGTTATTATCCCTAATTTGTTTGCAAGTTAATTTAGTCAAATTGTCTAAACTAATGACAATAACATATTATTGCTTAAATGATACAATTAAATAAAATAATTTTTTTTTAATATTCTTTATTCAAATAAACTTGTAAACAAGTGCTTTAAAATCGTCAACTCTACTGCTGGTTCGGAAAGCTGTTCCTACCGAGAAGATCAAAATATAATTCTTATTCTTAGTTCCATTTAATCATTACTGTCTTGTACAGGATCGAAGAGTAGCTATGTCCACGCATTATCATCATCTAAGTAATCCTTAATAGTATATTAGACTTTCTGTGTTAGCCTTTTTTAATAGTTTTTGTTTTTAAAACTTATGTGCAGTCTTATAGTCTGTACTTGCAACTATATATGAGATTAACACTTTTGGCGGAGCAACGTTTTTACACGTCAAATGAGATAAACGCTAATTGACACAACGTTTATACACGTCGCCAAAAATTGTCTTTCTTTAAACAACTTGCATAAACGATTGAAGTTTGTTCCAATTCTTTCAAGCTTTTTGGAATGATAGCGATACACGTTGGTTTTTTTTTACTCGTGCACGTAAATCAGAACGTCCATTAAACGTAATTTATTTTGTATGAGTAAATCTATGTCCAACAAACATTTGCGCTGTTCAGTGTTATAAGTATTATTAAAATTGGAACATAACATTTCGCTGAAAATAGAAATAACCCGTTCAATTTTCGTACCTAACACATGAAACTCTGACTGTACTGGAATGGAAATTAATCCATGGTTCTGAATGACTTATGATATTAAATAAATAATAAATAAATATATGGTACACTTACACACAGGCGTCCGTCCCTAAAGTAAGTAACTTAATACTTGTGTTATGGTAGACAGACAACTGGTGAATATAGACTTAGATATTTTTAAATACATACTTAAATACAAATATACACCCAGGCTCAAAGACCAACAAATTCATTTATAGAATATGTTGGCCCTCGGCGGGAATCGAACCCGCGACCCACGGAGCTGAAGGCAGGGTCACTACCCACTGCGCCAACGGGGCAGTCATATTATAAATATATTATCATTTATTCTTTCAAGCTCAATCAAAATCAAAAACAATGGGATGCGTGAAAAATTGTTTTAAAGGGTACGGATACTCCTCTAACATTGCTGTCAGTTTGTATTAGGAACAAAAATATTTTTACATTTATTGTTGGTTCGAACGTAACGTCCATTTCCGAAAAACGTTACGTTACGTCAACATGCCACGGCCAGTGTTGTGGGAGATTATTAAATCATGAATTGTTTGACCTACCTATGTTAGGTTAGGTATAGAGACGACCTTTTGAATATACAACGTCTAACGTTGTAACCCGTGTGGTATACAGCTAAATAGAATAGTACCACCCTCATTTTTTACCGAGGTGTCGTAAAAGGCGACTAAGGTAAGTCGACCCGCCGTGTTGTATCCGGCTGAGTAGAATAGACTAACTTCGTTCTTACCGAGGTGTCGTAAAAGACGACTAAGGTTTGTTGACCCACCGTGTGTTATCCGGTTTAGTAGAATAGACCACCCTCTTTCTTACTGAGGTTTCGTAAAATACGACTAAGGTAAGTTAACGTGAGGCGTGGGGGCGGTTGTAAAATCGCAGCCAAATCATGTAACATCATGTTGTGCCGACCCCACTTAGAGCGAGATAAGGTTAGGAGAATGATGATGTAAAAGGTGATAAAGGTAAGTTGACATCATGCTGGTCGTAATATACCTTGCCAAATCATGTTGCAAGATGTTTAAAACATGTTGTGCTGACGCTACTTAGAGTGGGATAAGGGCAGGAGAATAAAAACTGTTGCTCTAGAATGGCCCATCTAAGGAAGGATACGGTAAGGGACCCAAGCAGAAACTGTTTGCTGCTAATATATGTATAAAATTGCTTTATAATTCGCAGTACATAGAACTAAATTACATATTTACCATCCGCTATTACAATATTCCGAAAACCTCATCAACTTAAGCTTTAAATTTTAAAAATTATAATAACAGAATAGCATCATCTTTCATTGCAATTAGGACTCTACATCAACGTAATTATGATTTAAAATTGTATATTGCGTAGAAGAGGATCTAATCTCTGGGAATACTGATTGCCTTTTATTCGAGCCTGTTGCAACATTAAACGATAATAATTCGCTTGTAAGGTTTCATCACGTTCTGTATTAATATTGCAAAATAAAATACTTATGGATATTTACTTTTAAACATCATCTTCCTGCCTTTATCCCACTCTAAGTGGGGTCTCGTACATGCTGCCACATGATTTGGCTACGTATTTTACGACCGGTTGCCTGCCTAACATCAACTTCCCTTAGTCGTATTTTACGACACCTAGGTAAGAAAGAGGGTGGTCTATTCTACTTAATCGGACACCACACGGTGGGTCAACTTACCTTTGTCGCCTTTTACGACACCTCGGTATGAAATGAGTGTGATACTCAGTCGGATACTACACGGCGTGGATATTTACTTTCAAACAATTTATAGAATTAGGCTTTACTTTGCGGAGATCCATAATACAGACGTAATGATGAAATTACTTTGTTTTAATTCGCGATTAAGTAAATAGATAATATATGTATATTACGCTAAATGTAGAGTGGATTATCTTTCTTCATACCTGATACATGCAGGATTCATAAAAACACATGTAAAATCTCCACCACCGCCACCATAATACACAAGCACTACACACGTTCACCATCACAAACTCAATCGTTTTGCCCCGCAACCGAAGCATCCTCAGGAGATAGACTCCAAGACAAAATCGCTTTGCTGTGGGAGCCCTCAATCGTGAAATATGTATTTTTCCTGTTTCCGAAATAAAAAACGGCTTATGGCTTAATACCCTTGTGTTTTTAATTGTGTGTGTTTTTAATTTACCCTTGTGTTAATAAGCTTTAATTGTGCTTAATTTCATTAATATTGGTCTAGCGGATTAGACGTGGAAGCTTAACAGACACACAGAAAGACTTTCACATTTATAAGTAGTTTGGATATCTATTTTTTTATAACTACGTGAATTTTTCTTTTATTTTACAATTCCTGAATCTTTAACATTAGTATACATAATATTATTATATAAGAAAATCTTTTTTCAAAAACAAAGATCTCTTTCGCTTTCAGTATTTAAATTACAGACTAGAAAATATTTACCTGAAATATTTATCTTAAGTAATTATATATTAGTAGCAACTTTTCATCTATTTATTTTACCAAAATTTGTTAATAGATTAAATAGTTATATTTATATAAACTTTTCTCTTTCTCTATATGACCTGTTCTCTCTTTCTTCTTCAATTCTTGCCCTTTTCCTTCTATTACTCAAAGGTTGACTGGAAGAGATCCCTTAAGGGATAAGTTCGCCTTTATACGTGTACATTTTTACTTTTTCTTTCTCTTTTCTAAATATATGTATAAAAAGAAATAAATAAAATAATGGTTGTATATTTGTATTTAAGTATGGATTAAAAAAAAATAAAAATATAAGTATATATTTACCAGTTGTCTGTCACCCATAACACAAGTATTAAGTTACTTACTTTGGGGACAGACGACCGTGTGTGTAAGTGTCCCATATATTTATATTTATATTTACTTAATTTCGCAACTTAATTAATTAATTAATTAAATAAAATAAGCTCATACTATAAATTTTCGTAGGTCGCAAATTAAAATATCCTTGGTAAAACTTCGTTGCAATGTACAATATATTTTAAAGATGTATTATATATAATATAGCTGCGATATGGAGAAATGCGTTCGGATAGCTCATTAGCAGTACAATAGACCTCGGTACAATACCGCATAAATAATCACAGACAAACAATACTCAGTAGTAGTTAAACCAAGTCACAAAAGGCGAGACTGCAGATTGTCAGCGCAATTTAATAAGGAAATTTTTACATTCATTATTACGTAAATTATGCATATAAGAATCCAATTTAACTCATGCAGGTTATACTTACCTTTACCAAGAGTTTCGAGCTTAAAAATCTTGGTATTTTGAGAATTGTTTGTTTATTTTATTTTTTTTGATTATAGCAAAATAATTTTATTATTAATTTTGTATTATGGATCTCCGCAAAGTAACGTCTAATTCTACAAATGATTAATACTGTCGAATTTAGATGTTTGATGTCTGTCAATTCTACTCTTTAAAGCAGATAATAATTTTAAATGAATTAATCAATTTTTATGGCAGATTATACCAATTATAAATGTTTTTAGGCAATTATTTTTGCTCTCTGTATGTTTTCTGCCGCTAAAAGCTGTGCGCTTGCAAGAGAAAAGCCAATACATATTGTCGAAGTCAATCCCAAGCCTCATTAGTCCCTGTCCATTAGATAAAATCGCGGCAAGGCTCTTTATTGAATAAAAGGTTTGATTAGAAGCAGATTTTTTTCACAGCACGACAAATTAAGCTGTGATGGCCCAGCGGTAACATCGTGCGACTCTTTTGAGGAGGTCATGGGTTCAAACCCGAGCAGACACTGTTGAGTTTTTCTGTTAAAACTTATGTGTCTAATTGATAATTACGATTTTTCATACGCTTTCCGGTGAAGGAAAACATCGTGAGGAAACCTGCATATCTCTAGAGAATTCTGGAGATATGTGTAACCTATCAATCCGCATTGTATCAGCGTGGTAGGTCTTAGCTCCAAACCTTATCTCCAAAAACGGAGAGATGAGGCCTATTCTCAGCAGTGGGATAGTAACAGGCCGCTACTTTTACTTACTTAAGACAAATTAAAGTGTATTTTTTATATTAAGAAGCGTGATTAATTTATAGATTTAAGCGTTACTTTTCAAGAAAAAGCTCGGTGACCCAGGTTCTTTTCAATAATAGTTCATAACGAGCATACAAGCACACACGCCCATACGCACACATACACACCCGCACACACATACACACCCGCACACACACACCCACACGCACACACACACACGCACACACACACACGCACACATACACACAACATGAAAAGATAACATGAAAACAACAGACGTGTCAATTATAATACGTGACGTACGTAATAATTATAGACGTGTCAAATAATATTATAAAAAGTTAGAGAAAGAAATATAGTGAATATTTGATCCAGAGGGAGGTAAACACTCGTAGCACAATTAATCTTAGTACGAGTGTCTAAGCAGTAAGTTGTTTGTTAGGTAACGTGTATTTTGTTTTTTAATTTTTTTCTGATATTTGTATTTTGTATTTATTCCAAATAAAAAAAAGCCTTTGAGTTTCTTACTAGTTCTTCTCAGTAAGAGCAACATTCCGTACAACTTGTAGCTTCATTAATCATATCGATCCTTGACAATTAAAAAGTGCTGGAAAGAGCTAATTTGAATAGATGTTATTTTCATTTAATCATTACTACGTTGTTCAGGGTCGAAGAGTAGCTATATCCACATACTCTTACCACCTATGTAAACCTCAACAGTATAGCAGGCTATCTATATCATAATTTTATATTTATAATATTTTTCTACACAAAGTATATAGTAGTATATAAGCTTATGCAAAATTGTAATGTTAGTATGACTAAATCCTTACTAATATTATAAATGCGAAAGTCTGTCTGTTTGTCTGTCTGTTACGTTTTCACCTCTAATCTGCTGAGCCAATATCGATGAAAATTCGCACCATAATTCCTTATACACCGGGGTAACATATAGGCTATAAAAATCCTGTTAATTCAACAGGAATTAAATTTAGGAGAAATTATTTATTTTATTTATTTATTTATGTATCATAAAAATGTTGGAAAAAAAACATTATTGGTAAAAAAAGTGTACAAAGGTCAACTTATCCCTATCACAGAGATCTCTGCCAACTAACCTACGAAGTGAGACAATTTATATTAAAGCAAAAGATACGCAAATATCAAATATTATGAATTAGAATTACCTTCAAATAATTTCCTAATTTAACAATAAAAATAAATATATAATATATTTATATATAAATAAATATACATACATACACACAAAATATATAAAAATATATACATATAAAATACAATTAAATAGGATAACATTCAAAACGCCATCTATAATAAACCTATGGAAGTTTTTTTATTCACGATGTGTCAAAATCTGTGGTAGCCCCAGCGGTAACACCGTGCGAATCTTTCGAGGACGTCACGGGTTCAAACCCGGGCAGACACCAATGTGTTTTTCTGTTAAAAAATTATGTGTCTAATTGTCAATTGCAATTTTTCACACGCTTTTCGGTGAGGGAAAACATCGTGAGGAAACCTGCATATCTCTAGAGAATTCTGGAGATTATTATTATTATGGATAGTAGCGGCCTATTCCCAGCAGTGGGAGAGTAACAGGCCGCTACTTACTTACTATTTATTTTAACTCAATGTTAGTACCTGGGTGACCGAGCCACGCAAGGTAATTTTTTTTAAATTATAAAAAAAGGAAATTATAAAATTATAAAAGAGCAAAAGGTTGATAATAACAGGAGCTTGATCCAAGGTGTTTTCACTTCTTTAGTCCGCCTGTTACCTACTGGGCTATCACAAGTTTACAAATGACAGCTAAAATAGTCTTTTTTATTCAAAATCAATTTTTGCATTTTTAATGTCTGAAAACAGGGATAAAACGACATTTTTCTAAAATAGCTAGATCGATTTTTCCCCCTATAACTCCAAAAAACCCCAATAAGCCGAATTATAATTTCCGAGTTTCGGAAACTTTGAGATTATATATTGTATATAGGTATATACAAGATTAACTCATTTAAATATTGAAGATAATGAGAAACCGTCTCTATTTTACAAAGAAAGTTTTGTTTCTACAACATGTAAGTACATTGTTGTACCAGCGACTTAGTTTGCCTTAGTCTTGGCGAACGGACCACTGTGGGGTGGCCAATCCAGTTGTCCCTCTGATTAGCAGAGGGCAATCTGGACGGGGCGGGGACTCCGGGGGGGTTGGGATGGAGTCCCAAGCCCAGAAGCCCAGCAATGGGAACGGGAACCTTCGGGTTGCGAGGAAGAAAACCTCTATAAAAAATAGTAGGGGTCCCTACTTGGGGCGCGGTCTCTCCCTGTCGACCGTGAAATAGCAAACACGGTGGGCAGGGAGCGACCGCGGGCAGCGGTGGCCTCCTTCTGCTCTGCGGAGGGGGGCGGAGGGAGGCAGTGGAGCGGTTCCGGGAACTTTGTTCTGGATCCAATCTACTGCTGGCGAGTCCAGGTGATAGCGACTTGCCTAAGCCCATCGTCTGCCGCCCTGTCAGGGGGCCTTCGGACGTTCCGAACGGGGTATATCGGACGTCTGGCTTACAGGTCCCCGAGGCGGTCGGTGCATCTGGTGCTCCCGATGCACCGGTTAGCGGAGGGGCCCCTACCCAGAGGTGTGTGTTCTCTGGGATCAGAGCTGTCGGCGGGATGGGGGCAATATGTACAATGATACCCTGTCCTTCCCATCGGCAGCGTGGTGGAGCACACAGGTCGTTTTAGTCGGTGCGAGTCCGACATAACCGCCGCCTGACCCCGTCGGGCGGCGGTACCCATAAGGGGTTTTTTCCTGTATATAAAAAAAAAGTATTAAAGCACCCTCAATATTAGGTATGTATTTATTTTTTCCGCTCCCGAAAAAAAAAATTCGATTTTTTTATCACATAAGGTAGCGTTGTGTATAAGCTTTAAATATGCAAAATTACATCAATATTAGTTCAGCGGGCTAGCTGTGAAAGCGTGACAGACAGATGTACTTTTGTCAGTATAATATTAATATTGGTATAGATACGAATTAAATGAAACTATTAAGTACATAAATTAAAAATAATGTTAAAATAAATCATGAATTATTAAGTGCCTCTTAAAAGTTCGCAAAAGAATTAGATATTTTTAATTTCATGTTAATTCTTTATTTACTTTAATATTACATACAATAGCCAGAAGTCAGAAATAAAACATAACACTATGAAGGTGTAAAAGGATCATTGATTTTAAGCAAGCGCACTACCTTTCCCCGATTTCCTACCTAATGTTTAATCGAGCGAGAATTTAAGGAGACTGTTATTTTCTAAGGTAGGGTGCGAAAGTCGTAAAAAGTTTTATACACAAAGTTCTCTGACTATTAGAAGACGACTATACTTTTTTTTATCAAATTGACTACATGACTTAGGAATAAACTTTTATTAGTACATTATAAAATGAGTAGATGAATATGAATGAGTATAATAATGAATATTAAATGGAAATGGAATGGAATATAATGAATATTAAATGGAAATGGTAGAGAAATTGGTTAATGTATTAAGAGTTATTGTAGTTACGAGCAGACTGCTTTCAATACTGATTGCCAGAAAAATAAGTTTTAGTTGCATGTACATATTTTAATATTTATAAGCTGTGGTAGCCCAGCGGTAACACCGTGCGCCTCTTTCGAGGAGGTCTAGGGTTCAAACCCCGGGCAGGCACCAATGAGTTTTCTAGTAAAACTTATGTGTCTAATTGATAATTGCAATTTATCACACGCTTTTCGGTGAAGGAAAACATCGTTAGGAAACCTGCATATCTCTAGAGAAATCTGGGGATATGTGTAACCTACCAATCCGCATTGGAGCAGCGTGGTAGGTCTTAACTCCAATCCTTCTCTCCAAAAAAAAAAAAACGGAGAGAAGAGGCCTATGCCCAGCATTGGGATAGTAACAGGTCGTTACTTTTTTTTTACATATTTTAATAACACGAAACGACGAAACTTTGAGATTCATGTAATACAGTAGAAAGGATATATAATTGCCGTACAGTTAATACCTGACTTATTTGATATAGCATATGCACGGCGTTTATTAGTATAAAAAGTTGTATATTCAATTTCTCTTATACGAACTTTATTTAAAGAAACCCAATATTTAGAGTGCCTAAGTAAACCTAAAATTAAACAATCTTTTAACTACTTTTTATAAAGTCTTCATCAAACGAAAACGTTTTTTAATTAAACGCCTTAAAATATAAGAGCTTTTTACGCTTAATGGTTACTTTAATTTATTTAAGTCTAAAAAGTTTCACAACATTTTTATTGTATTATATACTTTTATTTAATAAATAAGTGTAATAACATGGTGGCTCATTAGTGATAGTAAAATTTGGAAATGAAGGTAGTGAGTAGAATAGACCACCCTCATTTCTTATCGAGGTGTTATAAAATGCGACTAAGGTAAGTTGACTCGCCATGTTGTATCCGGTTGAGTAGAATAGACCACCCTCATTTCTTATCGAGGTGTCGTAAAAGGCGACTAATTGAGTTTACCCACCGTGTGGTATCCGGCTGATTAGAATAAACCACTCTCATTTCTTATCAAGGTGTCTTAAAAGGCGACTAATTAAGTTGAACCGCCCTTGTGTTATCCGGCTGAGTAGAATAGACCATCCTCTTTCTTACCGAGTTGTCGTAAAAGGCAAATAAGGTAAGTTGACACGCTACGTGGAATCCTGCTGAGTAGAATAGACCATATTTTTTACCGAGGTGTCGTAAAAGGCGACTGGGCGTGTCTATATTATAATTTAAATACTCCTCAAATAGTTGGGTTCCATATTAAGCTTACGGGTTTGAAAATAGCAGTTATTTTAATCTTCTGGGTTGCCAGTATAAATAATAAGTACATTTAATTACGTTACACCATGTGATAAGGGAGTTCATTAGGATTTCGTTATTCATTATGTGAACATAGGAAGTTTTATTACAATATTCTCCCGAGCTTCTCTGGGGCGGCTGTATGTAAATAAGGTTTAATGGAGTTAGCCGTCTAATTATAAAAGCCCTTGTTCATTTAGTAATTGGTAAGGAATTAGGGATACGTTTGACGAAGTGGTTTTTTATGATTAAGTCATGTGAAAATTTTAATTAATTAATGCGAAAATTGTAAGATATTATTGAAGTTTTAAGTATTATTAAATTTTAAACTTATCTAAGTAATAGGATTCATAGAGAATTCCAAGTTCCACAGGGGGGTTAATAAATTTATTTATTTATTAAAATAGGAAGCCAACAGAGTACAGAGTATACAATATAACATTTAAATACAATTATCTTAGCATTACTACACCGTACATCTCACTTATAGGCTAACTCATCATGATATAAAAAAATGTCAAGCAGTGCTTAAAATGTAATTAAAAACAAATAACTTTATTGTTTTCAAAAATCTAAACATATATAAAATATTACTAACTGAAACAAAATGAATTATTATTAAAATAATTATTATTTATATAATACTATTGTAGAAAATTTAGAATTTAACCTTTATTATTTATATAACCTTGAAAAAAATATTTTTTTATCCTGCTTTTAAATTTATTGCCAGAGTCTCTAAATATACCAACATTAGCTTTATTAATAAATTAATTTCGACTGGGTAATAAACGCAAATAAACGCGAGATATTTTACAAAAAAAAATATTTTGAAATTTTGTACAGTTATTCTATATATTTTTTTAAATTTTATTAGTCCTCGATATTAAATTAAAAAAAACAGCTTTATGCTCTGAAATTCAAAAGATTGGCTTGGGAGTTGATATGAAACAATTATCAAAATATTTTTCATAATCAATTAAGGAATCTAAGAAATTTAAACCATAATGTTTAATTTTTATATGTTTGAAACTTCAAAGAGTATTTAAATCCACATAGAATAAGAGAAAACATATAATATGTTCAAAATTAGTATGTGTAGGAACACAACGTAGGAAGACAAATATGTCTGTTGTAATAACAACATAGATATTTAACATATTCGATATTATAAACCTGATCGGTTTAGTACGATCCAAAAAGACATATAAAAATGACTTAAGACGCAAGAGCATCCATTAGTCTATTAAGCATTCGTCCGCAAAGTGATTGACTTTAACTTAAATCTCAAACATTTTAACTTATCCGAAGAATAAATTTACATGGTTCATATATAAGCATAGGAAATGTGATTTCATTATTCGGATAGGGCGATTTATAGTTTTTGTCGTACAAAGTTTTGATCCCTATTTCTACTCATAAAATACTATTAAAAGATCAGTTTCCAAAAGCTGGCGATATAAACAGCCCAATATAATTGAAGTAACTAAATATAGAATAAATCAAATATTGTATCACCTATTTTATTTAGTGCGAAGTTTGATTATTTCTGTCTTAAACATACAGAGCTTATGTCATATTTTCATGTCTCTTAAAGAGAAAATTGTGTGTACTGTCACCCTCAAAAGTAATAGACGCTTAAATGACGTTTATCACTCGACGGCACCAGGCTTCATAATCTTATTCAAATGTTTACGACACTCCTTTCAACGTTTATGATCGAAATATTATTAGGCATATATTGTAGTTAAAATATTGCTGTGTACATATATGTAAACGGTTTTACACCGTGTGGTATCTGGCTGTGTAGAATAGACCACCCTCATTTATTACCAAGGTGTCGTAAAAGGCGACTAAAGTAAGTTGACCTTCCGTGTGGTATCTGGATGAGTACAATAGATCACCTTCTTTCTTACCGAGATGTCGTAAAAGGCGACTTAGGTAAGTTGACGTCAGGCAGGCGGCCGGTCGTAAAATAACTAGCCGAATCACGTTAGAAAAGTTATAACATGTTGTGCCGTCCCCACTTAGAATGGGATCAGAGAAGAAGAACGATGATTGCAGTTATAACATTTTAAATGTGTAATAACATTTAATATAACATAATATTACATGTTAAATGTTATTTACATTAATGAACACTTAGTAGTTGTAGAAAAAAGGCAAACTATTATATAATATAAGTTTGATCTTGAGGTTTCAAAAAATTATTAACAATATTTTTATAATTAACGTATCGAGCCTAGAGAATTTCGAAGTGGTATATTGTTTTGAATTTTGTTAAGAAAACAGCTATTCTAGATAAATATAGTTCAATGTACACTGATTTATTCCAATAGAAATAATAGAATCGAATTGAATAGAAGAGTAATAATAGAAGTTGAAATTTTTTCATAAGACTATTTATGACGGGAATTTACTATATATTTATTTATTTATCATAAATAATTGGCATTATATAAAGGCATTGTTTTAGTTTATTTATAGATTTTCCATTTTCATATAACTAATGAACCAACAATCTGAATTTCAAATCAGAAGCCATTAGAGTGGAAGTTAAGTGAAAAAGATAAATGATCAGCATCCAAATGAGGTAGACAAATGGTATCTAATTTATATGAAAGAAAAGAGAAAAGGGTGGCTTTAAAATGAATATTGTCTTAAATTAGAAGAGATTAGCCTGAAAAGCCCCTCTAGGTATAATTAATGGTGCTTGGTAAATAAACTAAATCATCCATTCTGAAGATGGCTGCTTGTACAGTCAACGACTAAAACCTATACGTTTAATAAAAAATATTATTCCTCTGGACAACATCGCAATTTCTTATGTTCTGAACCATTGGTTTGACGCAACGTTATAATACATTACAACATATATTTATATACTCATATCATCATCTTCCTGCCCTTATCCCACTCTAAGTGGGGTCGGCACAACATGTTACAAACATGTTGTAACATGATTTGGCTACGTATTTTACGACCGGCCGCCTGCCTGTCATCAACTTACCTTAATCGTATTTTACGACACCTCAGTAAGAAAGAGGGTGGTCTGTTCTACTTAACCGGATACCACACGGTGGATCAACTTACCTTACGCGCCTTTTACGAAACCTCGGTAAGAAATGAGTTTGGTCTATTCTATTCAGCCGGATGCCACACAGCGGGTCGATTTATTTATTTATACTCGTATATGTGCATAAATTTAAACGAAATCATGAAACTCAATTGAGTCTGTTATCGACAGGTACAAGAGATATGCCATACTAAGGGAGTATCCTTTGTTTCACGGTTATTAAAGGTATTTTAATATTTTATTACCACGTTTTTATGTGATTTATATTATTACTTTAATTCTAAATCGATTTCATGAAGTAAATATGTTAGAAATAATATTTGTTCAACAGCATAAATATTCAATTTTAGGTTAGGTTGTGTCTAAAATTTGTCATGAGAAAAAAAAACAATACAAAATTGTAGGTTTTTTACATATACACACGAAGTTGCGAGCAAGTTGAGAATAATAGAATAATACTTAGTTTGCACTTACTATTAAGTTACGTGGTATTTTTAGGTGTCATTGTGTGATTTTGCAGTATATATTTTGATAATGACTGTACAAAGGTTGCGAGCAACGATTTTATGATGATACTTAAGTGTGAATTTTATTATTATCTTTAAGATTTGATAATTTTTATTATTTACTTCCATCTGAATGAAGTTAGGAAATGAAATTAAGTTCTCCCGAATGTTTTAGTTGCATATAATATATACCATTATCATGAAATACTTTTCATTTCTTAATATTTAAAAGCAATTACAAACAATATACCTATTTATATTGGGGTCATTTATATATTAAATTTGGCTTTTAATAGAAATTAATAATTTTTGATTTTAATTTGAAAAAGCTTTAATAATGTAATATGATTAAATGATCGCAATATATACACGAAAAGCACACAAAGCTACAAAACTCCGTATCATTTGTGGCTTTCTATTTGAAAGAAGCAATTTATCTTAATAAATCAACTCTTATATTTATTTGCCTGTTGTTTTTTCATGACTGTGATATATGATAAAATTTAATACAATATAGAGAAAAGGAGCAATGTTTTTCTTTACTTAAGCGTTATCCTATAATACGTCTTAGTATAGTGTCACGTGAGACAACTTCCACTTTCCAGTGTCTAACAGAAACTTCTTTTAAATACATTTGCTTTGCACATCCAAGTATGATATTCAAAGCGCTATTATCATATAGTTATTATACAAGAGTAAGAAAGCTACCTTAAAAAGTGCCATATTACAATAAAGAGAAAGCAAATGAGGTTTATCATCTCATTTTTACGCGTGCGTAATAAACAAACGTCTTTTTAAAGGTAGGTATATTATAAAATGTTCAAAGTATTTATTAAATTAAGAACGCGTCATTAATATTTCTCTGCGCATGTTTGATTAGACAAAGATAAAAGTATACGACCCGTCTAATTTTTTTGTCACACTATTACTTACAGGCCTTCCTATAATCTCCCCTACTCTTGACAATATTAATCCACAATTGTCGACGCCAGTCCCGGCAATGTTGACCGCGATGGACTTATTTAATAGTACCTGTTTACTACACAACTAACGCAGATATGACTTTACTTGTCTGTGATGTATCTCACAACAAGACTACCGCTAATGTACCTACTCATACTTTTTTCAAACTGACTATATGCTGTTAGCGCTAACGGCTTTTACAGCGTCACCGGTCGAGACGGGCGAGCGCAGAAGCATCGTCTAGGTTTCAAAATGCGGAGAGTAGAGCGCAGAAGCTACTGTAAGGCCGGACCGAGGCTTAGGGCGACGAGTAGCGGAAGGCTGGTAGTATGACTGATTAGTCATTACGGCGTCAGAAGGGTGGCGGAAAGCCACGAGATGTACTCAAACTATGTCCAAATCATACTAATCCTATCCTACTAATATTATAAATGCGAAAGTTTGTGAGTATAGATGTACGTTTGTTTCTCTTTCACGGCGAATCCGCTGAACTAATATCGATGGAATTTGGCACAAGCGTTTTTTATACACCGGAATAATATGAAGGCTAGAGAAATTATGTTAATTCTACATTATGTTATTCATCGTATTCCTAATAGGATGAAACTAAAGAGCGCCATCTATTATCAACCTAACACGCTTCAACAGTTCACGCGAACGAAATCGCGGGTAAAAGCTAGTTAGTATATAAACCTTTCTCATGGAACAAAAGAAATTGTAAAATTATTTAGTTTTATTATCAAAATGTTTCATACAGTTGGGTTATAATAATACTGTTAAAAAAAAAATTGTAACGAATTATCTGTAAATGTATAAGGATCATAAGTGTGTAGACCTATTTACATTTAGTTTTACACTTATTAGGTTCTACATAGGTAATATGTCGTAAAAGGCGACTAAGGTAAGTTGATGACAGGCAGGCGGCCGGTCGTAAAATATCTAGCCAAATCATGTGACATTATGTTTATAACATGTTGTGCTGACCCCACTTAGAGTGGGATAATGGTAGGAAGATGATGATAGGTATTATGTAGTAAAACATTCTACCGCAAAAAAGTTTTTCTTTTCCTTTCCAAACGAGTAAATGAAGTATCTTCTTTCACCCATGTTACATTAATTTACAGATTCATTTACATTTAAACTTTCATTTTACTTCAAATAATACATCTCATTCATACTTTCTCTTGAAGACGTAATCACAGCGTCGTCTCGAGTGCCCGCACACTAATTTCCACTTGAAAACACGAGAAAAAATGACGGGATTTTAAAACCGTGTTTCATGGGAACGGATTTTTACGTCGGATTCGTTTTTTTTTCTATTACAACGCAGACGACATTCGCATTACGTTTATAGTCACAAGGCGAAATCGACAAAATGTTTTTAAAAGCATTTATAACAAACAACGATATTTCTACTTTACATCATCATCCTCCTGCCCTTTTCCAACTCTAAGTGGGGTCGGCACAACATGTTACAAACATGTTGTCATATGATTTGGCTACGTAATTTACGACCGGCCGCCTGTCTGACGTCAACTTACCTTAGTTGTATTTTACGACTCCTCGGTAAGAAAGAGCGTGGTCTATTTTACTCAACCGGATACCACACGGTGGGTCAACTTACCTTAGTCGCCTTTTACGACACCTCGGTAAGAAATGAGGGTGATACTATTCAATTCAGCCAGATACCACACGGCTTCCCTGTGCCTAATTGAGCTGAAATTTTACATACTGGTCAAGTCTCGATGACAATGCGTGTTTATAATAAGCATAACCTGATGCTGCTGCCAGGATTGGCTCCAGACGAGAGAACTCAAGTTTCATAGTAGGGACATGAAATTTTGTTAAAATCTTTTTTAATATGACTTATATAACTTCGAATATAATGTATCTTTTTTATCTTACATTAACCATCAATACGTTGTTCATTGCATACTTATCAGAATTTTTTTCAATTGATTGATTTTATTCCGATGATATTACATAATTAAAGACTATTTAGATGAAAAAATGCCTGTATTTGAAAATCCTTTTAACTTCATACAAGACTGCGGTTTAATAACGTAAAATTGGAAATGATTAAAAGATTGACCGCCGAGTTTCTTGCTGGTTCTTCTCGATTTGAGCAACATTCTTAACCAGTCGTAGCTTCATTAATCATATTGATCCTGACGCCGTGTGGTATCCGGCTGAATAGAATAGACCACCCTCATTTCTTACCGAGGTGTCGTAAAAGGCGACAAAGGTAAGTCGACCCGCCGTGTGGTTTCTGGCTGAGTAGAATAGACCAACCTCATTTCTTACCAAGGCGTCGTAAAAGGCGACTAAGGTAAGTTGACCCACCGTGTGGTATCCGGTTGAGTAGAATAGACCACCCTCATTCTTACCGAGGTGTTGTAAAATACGACTAAGGTAAGTTAACGTCAGGCAGGCGGCCGGTCGTAAAATACGTAGCCAAATCATATGTAAACATGTTTATAACATGTTGTGCCGACCTCACTTAGAGTGGGATAAGGGCAGGAGGATGATGATCCTTGAGGATTCAAAAGTGCTTCAAACAGCTTATTTGAATAAAGATTATTTTGATCAGATTTAAGTACAGTTAGAAATTGATGCCAACTGAACTAGGTCAACGAGGGTTTAAGAAATACTCGAATAGAAACGTCTAGAGAGTTCTTAGTAATCGATTTCATATTCAAACGGTGACATGATATAAAATTTGTTTAGGAAGTAAATTGAATTTTAGAGGACACTTAGATAATAAATAATAAATAAATAAATATATGGGACACTTATGGGTTCGATTCCCTCCGAGGGCCAACGTTTTCTGACAAAAATTTGTTGGTTATTCGACCCTGGGTGTAAATATGTATTGGAGTATGTATTTAAAATAATATAAGTATATATTCACCAGTTGTCTGTCGCCCATAACACAAGTATTAAGTTTCTTACTTTGGGGACGGACGACCGTGTGTATAAATGTCTCATATTTTTTGGTCCTTATTTTTCTATAAGTTAGAGACTAGGCCGATTTAAAACAGGAGTATATTAGTAATTGTTGCATTCGTATTAGTATAAAGTAATGTTCTTGTATATCATTAAACCAGTCGCTATTAAACTCTCAAGCAAGTGACACCTCGTTTCATTATTTAAAGATCGCAGAAATTCAGTGAACCTTATATCAAGCAACATATGGTCCTTCGAGCCGGATAATATTTTTTACCTGCGATAGTTAAACAAAAGAGTGGCCGCCGCGAGAACAAAAGGATCGTCGCGTCCGATCAGATAAGAAGTTGTTTACGCGATACTCGAGCGTTTTACTTATTACGAAGTAATATTTAAATGATTTGTTGAAACATGGCGAATACTCAAGACCAAATTATCGGTGTTTTGGAAGAAACAGCGAAGTTTTTTCAAAGGGCTAACAATAATTTAAAGAAATGTCCGAAAGAGAGACTAACTAAAGGCTATATTGAGGCTAGAATAAAAAATATCGACGAATATTGGACAACATATAAGCAAGCGCATCAAGACCTTGTTAAGTGCACGACGCGGGAACAACGCAATGTTTTACCGTACTTTGTGAAAGAAGAATTCTTTATTCAGGAAGATATTTATTTAAATTTATTAGCTACACTTAAAGATATGTTGACTTCAAAAACACAGTGTGAAAATAAAGATAATTCCGGGAGTCAGAGTTCGAGTTCGAGTAGTGATTATCACGTTAATTTAATGGCTAAGCTACCGCGGATACAGCTACCTACCTTCTCCGGTGTGTATGAAGAGTGGCCGACCTACCAAGATCTTTTTATATCATTGGTGCACCAAGACTCGTCGCTCAGTTCCGTACAGAAGCTACACTACTTGAAGACTAGTATCACTGGCGAGGCATCCGCGTTATTAAAACATATTCAGATTACAGAAAGCAACTACTCGCTCGCATGGGATACATTAAAAAACCGTTTTGGAAACAAAAGACTCATTATAAACTCTTTATTAAAAAGACTTTTCGCTCAACGTAAAATAAATATACAGTCCGCTCAAAATATAAAAATGCTCTTAGACTCAAGTACTGAAATTTTAAACAGTTTACAAAATATGGAAATTACAACCGACTCTTGGGATCCGATCATCATTTTCCTGTTAGTTCAAAAATTGGATCAAGAAACCCAACAACAATGGGAAGAGTTTTCCTATAAAGAGAAACCGGAGCAACTGCCTACCTGGGAAGACTTAAGGAAATTTCTCGAAACAAAATTTCGCACTTTAGAATTAACTAGTACACCAGTTACAACAAGAGAAAGGACAAAGGATAAAGTTTTTCATATAGCCACCAACTCTAAACAATGTTTGAAATGTGATGGTAACCACACGTTAAGCCACTGCAAAGACTTCGTAAAACTTTTACATAATGAAAGGAGTTTATTCGTCACTGACAAGAATTTATGCTTTAACTGCCTTACACCGGGACATGCAGCGAAAAAATGTCGAGCTCCACATACTTGCCGTATATGCCGAAAACGACACCACTCTCTACTTCATCAGTCAAGCACGACAAGCGCGTCGGGTCAACATGAACCTAAGCAACCGACGGTATCCAATCAAAGCAATGAAGAAGAAGTACAAGTCCACACGGGAATCGATTCGCGAGACTTCGACGAACATCAAAGTACAGCGTTACTAGCAACTGCATTGGTAAAGATAATGGATGACTATGGAAACACTACAACAGTTAAAGCGCTAGTAGATAATGGATCGCAAGCATCTTTTTTAAGTGAAAGAGCGGCACAAATATTACGCCTGAAGAGGACAGGAATAAATGGAACGATTACTGGTGTCGGTTCTATAAGAACCAAAGTGAAACAAGCAACAGAAGTACATATATTATCACAACACGATACAACATTCAAACTTAAGATCAAGACTTATATCATGCCAACGCGACTCACTTCACAACTACCTGCAAGATTCATCTCAACAAGCACCTGGCCCCACCTGGAAGGACTCGTTCTGGCAGATCCTAATTTCAACAAACCAGGACGAGTTGACATGCTGCTCGGTGTTGACGTATGTGCCCAAATAATGAAGGGTGAATTAATCAAGGGTCCCCCAGGAACTCCAAGCGCACAAAATACAAACCTGGGTTGGATTCTATTTGGAAACGTACTAGAGACGATAGTAAGAGATGAAATGATAACAATGCACCTGAATCTGGATCTAGATAATATGCTAAAACAAATGTGGGAGCAAAACATAGATGAAAAAAGGCTACCTACAGCTGAAGAAAGAAAATGCGAAGAAATATACAAAACCACTACAACCAGATCAGAAGATGGAAGATATATTGTGAAGTTACCAACAAAAGCAGACAATTTATTGTCGATAGAAGGAAATACAAGAGATATAGCACTAAAAAGATTATATCAATTAGAAAAAAGATTCGACAGAGATTCAAGTTTAAAGAAAGAGTACGTCAAGGTTATGGAAGAATACAAAGAGATGTCTCACATGGAAGAAGTACCACAAGAGGAGATTAATAAGCCAGCGATATACTTACCTCATCATGCTATTATTAAAGAAGAAAAAGAAACATCTAAGGTGAGAACCGTATTTAATGCTTCACAGAAGGGTAATAACGGCATTTCACTAAATGAAGAATTATTAGTAGGCCTTCAATTACAAGACGACATGAGAAGTCTTATCCTAAGATGGCGGATGAAAAGAATATGCTTCGTAGCCGACATACAAAAAATGTATCGTCAGATTCATGTGACGAAAGAAGACAGCGATTTGCAAAGAGTTCTGTGGCGAAAAGACACAGATGAACCTGTGAAAGATTATAGACTCCTCAGAGTTACTTTTGGAACAGCATCTGCACCTTTCTTAGCAGTCCGCACTTTGCATCAACTCGCAGAAGACGAAGGCTACAATCATCCGGATGCTGCTACAATAATCAAGCAAGACTTTTACATGGACGATCTTATGTCTGGAAAGGATACTCTTCAAGAAGCAATAACTACCGCTAAAGAAATTGATTCCATACTAAGAAAGGGAGGTTTTGTACTGCAAAAGTGGTGCTCTAACAACGCTGAGTTTCTTAAGCAGTTCGAACCATCTAAAAGAAGTTCCAGTGTAAAACTCGATATAACATTAGATGGTAGTACCCGAGCACTCGGCTTGTACTGGAATATGGGTGCAGACAAATTTAAATATAGCTTCAACTTACCTTCTGAATTAGATAAAATCACGAAGAGAACGATATTAGCTGAAGTACAACGTTTGTTCGATCCACTTGGGTGGTTGGCACCGTCAATTTTACCTGCAAAATTACTAATACAGAAACTGTGGGTACAGGGCATCTCGTGGGATGAAGAAATCGATCAAGCAACTGCAGAAGAATGGCTTGATATACGAAACAGCTTCCAATACTTACCTGAAATTGAAGTTGATCGATGGCTTCAGACAACTGAACATCTAATGAGCTGTGTTTCTGTCCACGGATTCTGCGATGCATCAACCCAAGCATACGGTGCTGTTGCTTATATGAGAGTGCAAACTACAGAAGGAAAAGTAAAAACCACAATAATTGGAGCTAAAACACGGGTGGCTTCAATAAAATCAAAATCCTTACCTCGTCTCGAGCTTTGTGGAGCCGTTCTACTCGCTGGTCTTCTGAAACAAATAAAGGAAGCAATGAGAATACCCTCTGGTCAGATATATGCCTGGACGGATTCCACTATAGTCCTGTCCTGGTTATTGGGAGACCCTGCAAGATGGAATGTATATGTAAGAAATAGAGTTGTCGAAATACTGGAAGAAATTGGAAATCATAATTGGTACCATGTGCAATCACAAGAAAACCCCGCAGACATAGCATCCCGAGGAATACCTTTGCAAGACCTGAAACATAAGAAAATGTGGTGGAAGGGCCCAGAATGGCTACAGAAGGGAGAAATTAAATTCAATAGACCAAATAATATAACAACAAACCTGGAAAGAAAAGAAGTCATACATGCAAACCTGAAAATAAAAGTTAATATAGAAAGTTTAGTAAGAAAGTTTGAAAATTTTGACAATTTGAAAGAACTACTTAATGTTATAATGTACTGCAAAAGATTTTTAAAAGGTAATAAATTAAAGGATAAAGAAACAGCTATCACTACTACAGAGTTAGATGAAGCATTAAAAACATGCATTAAGTTAGTACAGAAAGAAAGCTATGATGAAGATATAAAATACTTAAGAAATAATAAAAGAGTAAAGGAAAATAGCAAACTAAAGTTTTTAAATCCTTACCTTGATGAAGAAGATATCGTCAGGGTGGGCGGCAGGTTACGTCACGCTGAAATAAATGAAGAAAGTAAACATCCTATAATACTTGACCACGATACTTACCTGTCCACGCTGCTTGTTGTTGATGCTCATATAAAAACGTTGCACGGTGGGCCGCAACTTATGCTGGGATACTTGCGCGCGAAGTACTGGATCCTGAAAGCAAAGAACTTAGTTAAATTAAAATTTAGAAAATGTCTTGTCTGTGCAAAACAAACTGCTGTCGTGAAATCACAGCTAATGGGAGACTTACCTCGTGAAAGAGTAACTCCAAACAGGCCATTTTTGCACAGTGGTGTTGATTTTGCTGGTCCATATCAAATACTGATGTCGATGGGTAGAGGAGTTAGAACAACCAAGGAAATAGGACAAATCGTGCATATTAAAAATGATAATCTCCCTCCTGGGAAATGGATGTTAAGTCGCATTGTAAACAAACATCCCGGTCCTGATGGTGTGACCAGGGTTTACAGACGTCAAGGGAGGTGATAATGTAGTACAAAGATCAGTCTCAAAACTGTGTCCATTACCCATTGATATAGATTAATGTAAACTAAGCAATTTTGTGTTATTATCTTATGTCTATTTGCAATGTATAAGTTAAAAGAGTAACATGCCCATTAAGATTTAAGATATTTGTAAGAATAATTCAGATGTTTATATTTTGCCTTTTTTATGTTAAAGTTCAAGTCATGTATCATTTAATTCATGTATTTTGATAAAGGACACTAATAGGGTCCTTTGGTGGGCGGCATGTTGCATTCGTATTAGTATAAAGTAATGTTCTTGTATATCATTAAACCAGTCGCTATTAAACTCTCAAGCAAGTGACACCTCGTTTCATTATTTAAAGATCGCAGAAATTCAGTGAACCTTATATCAAGCAACAGTAATAAAACCAAAAAAGAACGAATAAACAAGTTGCTTATTTCTTAATGACTTATAAAATTACAAAACTATCGAAAAGTAATCCTGGTGCTACGAGAAATTGAGATAAAGTAATTAAACAAACTCTTAGAATATAAGTATTTGTTGGTCAACATCCCACTGTAAGTGGGGTCGGTACAACATGTTATTTGGCTAGGTATTTTACGACCGGCCGCCTGCCTGACGTCATTTTACCTTAGTCATCGTGGCCTATTCCACTCAGCAGTATACCACACGGCTGGTCAAATTATCTTAGTCGCCTATTACGACACCTCGGTAAGATATGAGGGTAGTCTATTCTACCCAACCGGAGACCACATGGGTAATATAAGTATTTTTTAGCATTTTTTATATTTTATAATTTACTTTAATGATTAATACATATAGCAGTGATGTAAAGATAGTGTTATTACAGGAATAATATAATGTAGAAGTTATAATATATAAACAACTTGAAATCTAGAAAGATAAGACAACACTCAAGCAACATCAAACAAATAATAAAAATGAAGACAAAGTGCTATAAATCAGGCAATTCTTATAGGCAATAAGGATATAGTTCTGACCTATTCCTTTCGGGATCAAGATATCCATCAGAATTTACGTATAAAACATTGATTTACAATAACAGATTTATTATATACACATTGGCACAATTTTTAGACAAAAGCCTTATGTTTCTACTTTGAAAATATCGAGGGTAAGACAATGGAAGACTATTGGAATGCTTCCAGCCGATATCTCAAATGAGGTCAAACTTTTAAAACTTTAACGCTTTTGCCGACTCCCTGTTGAATCTTTGAAATTTTAAGATGATTGTCTTAGTAGTGTTTGACTATGTAAGTTAATAATTTAACTTTATGCACTGTCTATAGTCACTTATTTTAACATTTGTATATACTCCTGCCCTTATCCCACTTTAAGTGGGGTCGTCACAACATGTTATAAACATGCTGTCACATGATTTGGCTGCGTTTTTACGACCGGCCGCCTGCCTGACGTCAACTTACCTTAGTCGGTAGTTTATGACACCTCGGTAAGAAGGAGGGTGGTCTATTCTACTAAATCGGATACCACACGGTGTGTCAACTTACCTTTGTCGCCTTTTACGACACCTTGGTAAGAAATGAGGGTGGTACTATTCTATTCAGCCGGATAACACACGGCGTTAAAAGACTTTAATCAACATTCACACACATTCACAATCACAATTGTTTAACATTTGTATAATAAGATAATAATTACTGTATAAGGTTTAGTGTATTAATTAGGAAGTATACATATTGGCATTAGTCTTAACTTAAGAGGAGATTTAAAAATGGAAGGGTATTTCATTTTGGCGGCATTTTTTTTCGACGAAAAATAATTGTTATTGTATTATTGGTCTCTGATTCTAAAGCTTTTGAGAGCTTAGTCTTTGAGTGGATAATAGAGCAAGCTTTGAGGAACCGAAGGATTTTGGCGTCCCATGGTTTTGGAATGGCGACTCCGTACCGAAAAATGCAGTATTTTTAAAAAATATCCCATCAATCATAAAATTTGTGAGGCGTGTAAATCTATAGAGTAAAAAAAATCATATAATCAGGTTTTAATAAAATGTGAGTTCGAAAATTAATAACATGAATACTTACTTTAACCTCAATGATTGCAGTATTAGTAAAATAAATTTAAAATTGAGTAAAGTGCTTCATTCAACTCAACCCATTAAAACGTCAATAATTTCAACAAACTTTTTTTAACTTGAAGAGCTCGTTAAAAGTTTTGCTTCGAAGGATTCAGCGTCGGCATCAATTGAGACGTTCATTGAAACGCTTAAAAATTAATATTACAGTTACGTGCAATAATGACAAATCTAGTGTTAAATTCTATTTCACAATACAAGCTGAGTCTAAATTTATAAAAATGTGTAATATTAGAATGATATTTCAGCATTTAGTTTTTTATATGTGATGACGACTGATGGTTCCTAATTCGCTTATTTAGACTCAGGTCTTTGTGGAAAGTTTGGTAGGTCTAGGTACAGTAGTGGCCATCGGTCACTTAAATAATAATTATAAAACAAAGTCCTCAAAAGCTGTCTGTTTGTATGTGATTAATTTTCTCAAAATCTACTGAATGGATATATGTACGGTTTTTTACTAAACGGTAACGGAATTCTTTCAACAGTTTTAAGTTAATACCGCGTAAACCAACAGAGATACACTAAAGTGATGTAGTAGAGAATTGTAGATCTACAAAACACTTTAAAAAATCCGGGACAGCATATTATTATCCCTTATTGTTAACTCACAATAACTACTTTTATGTTTAAATCCTCAAATGCACTGATTTCCACGCGGGCGATGCCGCAAGCACATAAAGTAAATAATAAAGATAAGATAAGAATAAATAGAAATTTTAAATATCTATTAATACAGACGAAGATGTATATTTTTCTAGTAAACAAATTATAGACGCTCTTAGAAACGCGAGGAATTCCGTAGTGGAATGAATGCGACACAAATGAAAAGCGAAAAATTCATTTCAATCCAATGTCCGTGGAAATGAGGAAACCATGGGGATGCCAGGACATTTGGATCAATCTCCTTTTATATTCTTCGGCTTTTATGCCGCCATGGTGGAATTTTTAATTAAAATGAGTAGTTAAATCTATTCGATTCGATTTTAAAGTAATCATCATCGTCAATCTCCTGGCCTTATCCCACTCTAAGTGGGGTTGGCACAAAATGTTTTAAGCATATTGGTATATGTTTTGGCTAGTTATTTTACGACCCGCCGCCTGCCTGATGTCAAATTACATTAGTCGCCTTTTACAACACGTCGGTAAGAAAGTATATTGGTATATTTTACTCAACCGGATACTACACGGTGGGTCAACTTACCTTAGTCGTTTTTTTCGAAACCTCGATAAGAAATGAGGGTGGTCTATTCTAATCAGTCGGAAATCACACGTCAATGTTGCAATTAGGAGGATATTAAAAATAAATTGTACTGGTGTTCTTTTTTTTTAATTCTAATTCAATTTTAAACATATTCATTCAATTAAACTTGTGTAAACAAGTACTTTCGAATTATCAACTCTTTTTAGATTTTTTTCGATTTTTTCTATCTTTTTGGATATTTCCTTCGCCTAGCAGTGAGACTATTTACCAGTCAATAGATATGTAGTCTAAAAACTTTGGAAGGATTTCAAAAAAACGATATCAATCTATGTATGTTCTCACTTTGATTTTGACGATTGCGATGCATACATTTTCAAAAGCTTCATATTGTATAAACCTTTTGAAAAGCAAAAGCGGTGCAAACTCGTTTTGAATTCAAACCCACGTATGAAAAAATCTTTTACCGATTGTCTCAATTCTGGTTGGATAGGTTTTGACGATGAATAATAGCGAAGCCTTGCCAATAAAATCCACGTAGAAGCCAATTAGGAGGATAAAGCTGTCATGTTTTCCAGGTAAGCGCTTTTCTATATTTATTCTGCATCATTATTTCACATAGAATGTGCGCAGCTACATGACGTGGTAACGACATATATAATACTAGCAAACAACAGCGGCTCCGCCCGCGTGGAAAGATTAAAACCGTAATATAGTATTTTGATAACCATTAAAATGGTTAAAGTGGGTCAACCTTAAAAGCTAGACATATACTGTCGCAGATTTTTATTTAAAACTTTTAGGGGGAACAATTTTGTAATACATGATTTTTATGAACTATCACCGTTTACTCAGTGCACGCAAGGAAAGCTTTAATTTTTTCCGTTTTCGAACTATTTTTATTGGTGCTCCTCTCCTATTCATCTCAGCGTGTTATATAACCTATTAAGCCTTTCTAAATAAATGGACTATCTTACACTGAAAGAATTTTTCAAATCGGTCCAGTAGTTCCTGAGATTAGCGCGTTTAAACAATCAAACATACAGACAATTTCTTCAGGTTTATATATTAGTATACATGAAGATATCGTACTTTCATTGAAATTGTGTCGTAATTCTAATGCTCTTACAAAATATGAAAATAAAACTGTTTATTTTATATTTTCATTTACTTCAGCTTATATAAATATGTGATCGGTGAAGGAAACAGCTGTGAAGAAAATTTCGTATATCTAGATAATTCTGGAGATATGTGTTACCTATAGATCCACTCTGGAAAATGTTTAAAAGATTAATAAGCGGTAAGACCGTGCAACTTGTTCGAGGGATCACGATTTCAAACCCAGGGTTATGAGTTTTTCTGTTAAAACTTATGCGTCTAATTGATAATAGCAATTTATCACACGGTTTTCTGCGAAGGAAAACCTGCATATGTCTAAAGAATTCAAGGGATATGTCTTACCTTCCCATGCGTATTGGAGGAGCTTCTGTACAAAAAAACCGGAGAGAGGAAGCCTATGCCCAGCAGTGGGATAGTAATAGGCCATTCCTTAACTTTTAATTTTTAAAAGATTGAATGACTAGATTCTTGCAGATTCTTATCTGTAAGAGCAATAATCCAAACCAATGGTATCTGCATTAATCATATTGATCCTTGACGATTCCAAAGAGCTCTATTTTGATTTGATATAACTCGTACTTAGAAATTACTTAAAGAGGAAACGAAAAAAGGTATTAGGAAATTTATTTGGTTCAATTTGATTTTATTGGCTAATTCATTGGCGGATGATGGCGCATTCGCGTCGAATATTCGGGGAATCCCTAATGTACGACCGGGCCTGTTGCTTAAGCGACGTTTTATGATACCAGGTTTTACATACAAAGAGGCAAGGCATTGGCAAATCCCTTTTATATATCATGAAGTGAAAGCAGAATCTTTTTAAGTTCATAAAAAAAGTTATAATATAATTTTTTTTAAAGCTTATAAATACTCAACAGTTAAAACAGGATTGCAATTTTCAGCAAAAAATTTTGTCGTATTTTTCTTAGATTAACTTAAATATAAGGAGTAAAAGAAAGAGCAAACATAGTTTATGTCCATATGTTTTACTTTTTTTTACATTATTTTATATTTTATCATATATTTTTGATAATATATATGATAATATATAAAATAATGTAAAATAAAAATATCTAATATGTAAAATATAAATTTTATACTATAAAATAAAATAAACGAAGATATAAAATATATATTCATATATTTTAGGTGTGCTTGCGTGTGAAATCATTGTACTTAATTGAATTATTTATTTACGAGAATTGAATTACTTACGAGTAGTTATTGTGAGTTAACCACACAATAACTATTTACGATAGAAGATACTTACATAAGAGATAGAGACATGCTATCGAAGACTTTTTGTAATATTTTTATAGATCTACAATTCTCTAATACATTACTATAGTGTTTATTGGTTTACGCGGGCACGTGACTAAAGCTCCCAGCGACCTTTTCATCACAATTTACATAAAACCGTTATGTGCTATTTATTAACTTGAACCTTCCAGACTTCGTGTGACTTCGCTCGCTAGTGTGTTGTAATAAAAAGCAATAATTTAATTGAAGTGTTCAAAATTGGCTGTATCCAATCGGCACAAGACCGTGTATGGTGGAGATCCCTTGAAGAAACCTATGTGCAGCAGTGGACGTACATCGGTTGAGAAAGAAGAAGAAGAAGAAGAAGTTCGAAATTAAAGTAGTTATTCTGAGTTAACCATAAGAGATAGAGACATGCCGTCGCGGACTTTTTGTAGTATTTTTGTTGATCTACAATTCTTAAGTACGTTACTTTAGTTCTTACAACTACGTGATCCCTTCAACGTAATTAACATAAAACCGTAATGCACTATTACCCTAAATCTTTCGGAAGAACAGCATTACCTTATAGTAACAACTGTACAAAAATCTGTCCAGTAGATTTTAGAGACACATACAGACAGACAACTTTTGGGGAATAAGTAATATAGATCGATTGGAATCAGTTAAAATATATCTAGAGAATTCGTAATAAACAACAATCGTCTTTCCTTACTTTAAGCATCGTTTTGCTCATGAACGAAAGCAATTTCAATTCGCAATTTACTTCGAAGATTTGTAATTAAATTTTAACTCAATAAAACTGAACAACAACTGTAATTACAGTATTTAGTTATAAATATGATATTAATATTGAAAACAATTACAGATCAGATAACTGTTTTGAAAGCAGTTGATTAAAATAATGATTTTAATTTACATCAATAGTAACTTAGTCGAAACAGTTTCGAAAATTATCGTCACCCTCCTGCCCTTATCCCACTCTTAGTGGGTTCGGCACAACATGTTATAAACATGTTATCACATGATTTGGCTACGTACTCGTATTTTACGACCGGCCGCCTGCCTGAAGTCATCTTACATTAGTCGTATTTTACGACACCTCGGTAATAAAGAGAGTTGTCTATTCTACTCAACCGGCAACCACACAGCAGGTTGACTCACCTTAATCGCCTTTTACCTACCTCGGTAAGAAATGAGGGTAGTCTATTTTACTCAGCCGGAGACCACACGGCTATTTCGCAAATTATATTGGAAAGTATAAAAAACGTTAAATCAATTTCAGTTTATTCAATTCTTATTGACTCTTAATATCGCAAGTACATATTGTTTTAAAGGTTTCATTTTGCTTTATATAAAACGCGTTCAAACGCCGTTTTATTATACTAAGTTATACTCATGAAAGCAAGCGTAAATCCTTTTTATACGACATAAAGTAAACAACAAATCCTTGATAAAGTAAATGTTTTTTTTATATTAAAATCTTAAGTAACATCACACACATAAGTCTTTAAGCTGGCTTTAGATGACTGATTTTGAACATTACCGATTTTCTTATGGTTTGGTTGTTCATTTCATATCTTTTTCTATTATGTGATGGTATGCAATATATTTAGATAGTTTAAAACAACTCGCCTTGCGCACAAGTCCATAATTCGCTTAGAACCAACCGGGAATAGCAGTGGACGTCCATCGATTGACGAAGAAGAACAGAAGTTATGCTAGAATTATTTGCTATAATCCGCGCTTGTTAAGAGAATCTATCTGATGCTATGTGTAGGAAGCAGGCAACGTTTACATACCTAATACATGCAGGACACACGTATCACATATTTGGAGAGGAAGAAGAACAAGTGATATATTAAAAATATAATTGTATACGTTCCAGATATTATGAAAAATACTATTGCGAACCAATTGCAAGATAATGAATCTCTCACCGAATATTTAGTAAATCCCTGATGGCGCGACTTTCTAATGCTACTTACGTTTTTATTACCCAACGTTTAACATACAAATGGGCTATGATGATTTCCGTTTTTTTATTACACCCTATAAAAGGGAGTTCAATTAAATTAAATTGTAGTCGAAGTGGCTCTTAAATTTTATACCTATATGATATAGAATTAAATTTAAAAAATACAAATTAGGTACAATAAATTAAATTTAATGCAATTTTCGGAGTTAAATCTATGATTTTTCATATAAAATACTCCTATTTTAAAGGACTTACTGCCAGTATTTCATACACCTTTGAGCCCAGACGTTTCAGTAATAATTTCTGTGTTGTTGAATAGAACAATATTTGTTATCTTAATATTTTATTAAAATTCTAAGGGGGAACCATAAAAAAATGAATTGTAGTTTGAGGTTATGTACGAGTATAAGTACAAGCACACACAACACTATAATAACATATTAAAAATAACAGGATTTGTGATAAAAATATGACAATAAGGTATCATTATTAAAGTAAAATATGATTTATTTTTTCGACGTCAGCGTCAGCAAAACAGACGACTCAAAAAAAAACATTCACAAGCACAACAAGTACGAAACGAATAACTTATAATTGACAGTACCTAGATGAACGACCTTTGTTCAGTAATTTTTAAAGATATAATAAAAGATGCAATATGTCAAAGAAAAGAAAAAAATGGATGGCTATCTGGTGCTCTTGAGACGAGTCACGGCTTTGTTAAGTTAAATTATTTATAAGCGTCTATTTCAACGATTAAAACTATTTCAAAACTATGGAATAGTTTACTATTCTATCGTCGCAACCTTTTACATTTTTTTTTTATACAGGAAAAAACCCCTTATGGGTACCGCCGCCCGACGGGGACAGGCGGCGGTTATGTCGGACTCGCACCGACTAAAACGACCTGTGTGCTCCACCACGCTGCCGATGGCAAGGACAGGGTATCATTGTACATATTGCCCCCATCCCGCCGACAGCTCTGATCCCAGAGAACAAACACCTCCGGGTAGGGGCCCCTCGAAAGAGAAGCCCCCCTCCGCTAAAACCTTTTACCTATCTTGATAGAATCATCCCTCCTATTATAGAAATATAAATATTTGGGACAGTTACATACAAAGTCGTTTCTGTTTCAAAACTTTGGAATAGTTTTAACTATTCCATAGTAGAAAATTTAAGACTAATTAAGTCTTCTACACTACGTAAAGCATATTTCCTTTGTGTCGTAATTTTCTCAAGGAACTCTCCTTTGGCTGAGTTTGGCAAAGCTTCTCAGGTATACAACTCTACTTAAAGTAATCCACGAGAAATATATATCTTGCTCCACCGTGTAATAACGTAAAGACGTGCGGAATTATTAATAAGTTCGTGACAATAATTACCTGACATTTTGTGTTCGCGAATATGTACGCGAATGTTTCGCTTTAATTTCTTCTCAAATGTGAGTTTATAAAGACATATTTTGCGACTTTAGAAGTTTTGATTCATTTATTTCGCTGTGTTGTATCCGACTGAGTAGAATACACTACCCTGATCTTTTACCGAGATGTCGTAAAAAGTAACTAAGGTAAGTTGACCCGCCCTGTGATATCGGGCTGAGTGGAATAGACCACCCTCATTTCTTACCGAGGTGTCGTAAAAGGTGACTGAGTAAGATGACCCGCCGTGTAATCCGGCTAAGTAGAATATACTCCCCTTACCTCTTACCGAGGTGTCGAAAAAGGTGACTAAGGAAAGCTGACCCACCCTGTGATATCCGGCTAAGTGGAATAGACAACACTCATTTCTTACCGTGGTGGCATAAAAGGCGACTAAGTTTAATTGACGTAAGGCAGGCGGACGTAGTTAAATCATGTGACAACATGTTTAAAACATGTTGTGCCTACCCCTCTTAAAGTATGCCCTTTAGTATCCACTTGGGATAAGGAAATGACAACAATGAATGTAAATTGTTAATCCACTGTCTATACCGATCAAAAGCTTTCAGAATACAATATTAATTCATATTGACAGAAATTCAAGATCATTTTCATTTTCGACGCCGTTGTCGACACATTTGGAATACAAAATACCGAAAGAAATCGAATACTAATGCAAGCATTCCCGACTCCCTAGCGAAATCAAATCAAATTTTCGCCGACGGATCAAGATTTTTCTTATTCGACTTTGTAATTTTGAGGCTGAAACTACTGGCACGTGTGTATTGTAAATTTCAGATATTTTAGGTCATTTGAATATAAATGGTTAATTAACATAAGAATTTATAATGCCATAGGTCGTACTTATTCTTTACAAATAACTACTACCCTTCTTAACGCCGTGTCGTATCCGGCTGAATAGAATAGTACCACCCTCTTTTCTTACCGAGGTGTCGTAAAAGGCGACTAAGGTAAGTTGACTCACCGTGTGGTATCCGGTTAAGTAGAATAGACCACCCTCTTTCTTATCGAGGTGTCGTAAAAGGCCACTAAAGTAAGTTGACTCACCGTGTGGTATCCGGTTAAGTAGAATAGACCACCCCCTTTCTTATCGAGGTGTCGTAAAATACGACTAAGATAAGTTGACCTCAGGCAGGCGGCCGTTCGTAAAATACGTAGCCAAATCATGTGACAGCATGTTTATAACATGTTGTGCCGACCCACTTAGAGTGGGATAAGGGCAGGATGATGATAAAGTACTACCCTTCTTACCAATAACTGTTAAAATTATAAGTGAAAGTTCGTTGGTGCAAGCAAGTTTCGTTGCACGTTGCTGTAAAATAGCAGCAGTTAATTTATTGCTGGGCACAAATTTATTGTTAAGTGATGAATTTTGTGTTTCCACCCACCATAGTACTAATTTACAATTAACACATAGTTCAAATAAACATATGGGATATTTACACATACGTTCGTCCGTCTCCAAAGTAAGTAACCTAATACTTGTGTTATGGGTGACAGACAACTGGTATATACAAATATAATTTTAAATAACTACCTAAATACAAATACGTACCCAGGCTCGAAAAGCTGTAATTTTTTTCGGGAATCGAACCCGCGACCCATGAAGCTGAATGCAGGGTCACTGCCCATTACGCCAACGGGCCAGTCTAAATCGGACCACAGATCTGAGATTTAAATCGTCAGGATGGTTTTGTTTGACTTAAAAACGCACGATGATATCTAATAATCATAAAATAAAATGCACAATTTTGTAAAGAAAAATATTTTTAAGAAACAACTTTTAACTAAAGTCCCCCCAAAAAACTATGTATTGAAAACATCAGATATAATAAGTGCCTTTGTAGCGTATATGCTCCTGATTTCAAAGCTCAGATGTTCTCGATACCAGATTCATGATTAATAGTAATCCGTACATTGTATAACATCGTTATTATCTGTCACCAAAGCTTTGCCGGCCTGAGTGTAAAGCTAGATTAGGAAACACGAAAGCGAAAGTAGTATATTAAGCTTGTGAGTAAAAATTTGAATAAAGGGTTGAGACATTCGATTGAACGTCTAATTCATAGAATTAGACGTTACTTTGCGGAGATTCCTAATAGAAAAGTAATTATTTTGCTATAATCGCAATCGATTTGCAATTCAAACAAAATCGGAAAGCGAAGCAATGTTTAAACATAACAACGGCACCTTCATTAACGATCAGATAAATGTTTCTAGTTTAAGCTTGTTACACGTGTTCGTAGGCAAAATAAAATAAATGGTGGGGTTCAACCGATTAGTATATAACTAAGCTTGTTTGGGTGTTGCTTGCTTTGCGATTTTGGCGTGGAGTCTATCTTCTGATAATGCTTCGGTTGCGGGACGAAACGATTATTGAGTTTGTGATAGTGAACGTATGTAGTACTTGTGTATTGTAGTGGCGGTGGTGGAAGTTTGTGCATGTGTTTTTACGAATCCTGCATGTATCATGTATGAAAACAGATTGTCCACTCTACATTAAGCATTATATATATTTTCTATTTTACTTCATCGCGGATTATAGCAAAATAATTTTATTATTACTTTTGTTCGATTGAACATCTTTTTACCGTTGAGGTATCGAGAGTTTCAATAACATATTATTTGGTTTCGAATTTTGCGATTTTGCCTGTACGAACACTTTCGGATATAATATCAAAGTCTGTATTCATTGAACGATAATACGTGTTTCGTTGATTCCTGGGAGAATTCAAGCCAAAAGCATTGTATCATTTTTCTTCGTTTGTATTTTTATGTATTTTATTACAGACGCGATTTGATATCACACACAAAGGAAATAAACCTTAATATTTATATATATTTATTATTTATTTATATGAAGATGGAATCTTGCAAGTTAAATTTAACCAACTTCCCGGTGTCCGATTGAGCTAAAATTTTACATGCTGTTCCAGTCCCGATGACAATGCATGTTTATGATAAGCCATGATCTGATGTTGATGCATCAGATCTAGAACTACTCAACAGTTAACAATAGGGTCTTTCAAAAGCTTTTAAAAAAAATTCTTTTAACTTGACTTGTTCTTCTAAAGGTAAAGAAAGGTAAGTTAAGGAATTTATACGCAAATCTAATAAATTACTATGTTTTATTATTGAATTAATCGTATAAGACAAAATCATTGTCATTATAGAAAAATGCCTGTGATCTACATACTTAAAAAAATTAAGTCAAATATCCATAGTAATATTAGAAATGATCGTTGCAATTAGTAGCCTAGAAAACACTAGGTTTATTCTTTAATGTTCCACCTTAAGCACATAAAGCAAAAAGTCAGCATTCTCCTGCCCTTATACATTTTACAACATTTTATAAACATATTGCTAAATGATTTGGTTAGGCATTTTACAACCGGCTGCCTGCCTGACATCAACTAACCTTAGTCGCCTTTTACGACACCTTGGAAAGAAATAAGGGTGGTCTATTCGACTTAACCGGATACCATACGGCGGAAAACGAGTGACAAAACATATTTAAAATAACTTTTCAATGCAAAGATTACTATGTTATCCCTAATATTTATATATGAAGATAAAATTATGCCGAACAGTTATATAAAATATCCGTAATCCCTTTAATATATATAGAATATATTAAATAGAATGTGATACTAAATTCGTAACAAAGTGTTACAGGCTTGCGACCTTCATAAATATTCATAAAATCCTTCATAATAGAGAGTGTTTATGTTAAGAAACTTTGAGAAATCTGAGCAATATGAAATTCGTGAAGATTTTTTATGTTTTTAAACTAATAAAAATTATTTTAATCAATTTATTTTCAAATACAGAGAACCTCTACTAACTTGAGAAAATAGTTTTCATCAATAGGCTTGGCTCGTTGGTGCAATATTGACTTATTTAAAAAAAATGTTACATACTAAATTGCAGATAAATTAGTATAAAAGGGGAAGTCTGAAAGTTGTGCCTATTATAGAAAAGACGAGGAGTTAAAGAATATGATGGTAGGGACATATAATGAGGAGGGATGAAAATCATGTGACCAAACGAGTGACATTATTATGACATTATTATTTCAGAGTGTTAGGTATGATTGGATATGTAAGCGAAGGAACTAGAGGGAAGCCTAAAAAGAGATAGTTGGATTGTTTGAAGTATGACATGCATATAAAAGGAGTAGCGCCAAAGTTGACGAATGTTAAAAGAATGGAAGAGAAGAACATGTTATGCCGACTCCACTTAGCGTGTGATAAGAGCATGAGAACGTATATACTAAATTGCGGATAAAGTTCGGAAAAGTTTAGTAAGCGACATTTCAAAATCTACCAGCCATACAGTAATAAAGTAGTTAATATACGCACTTCAATAGCCGAGTTTACGAATTTAATAAAGCGAATGAATATTAAACTCGGCAGCACGTTTCTCATTCCAGTCGCAAATAATGGCTCCCACCTAAAGCTCTTTATGTGCTACGTGCAAGGACCTTGGGATTGCGGTGACACAGAAACCTGGACGTATTAATACGGTACTGTATTATAAACTGTGTATGGGATTTTGGTATATTTTACATCACAAGTAATAACTTACGACTCGTGGGGTTTGAGGAGTACTATCCTTCAGTCTGTCTAAGTTCATAATGGCCTTTGCCCATACCTTGCGTACAAAGCAATATGGCGTAAATTTTTTTTGTAAAAAAAAACATAACAAGAATCTTAGGGTCCCCCCTTAGATTCTTGTTATGTTTTTTTTCATGGCATGGGGGGTCTTTTCATGGCAATTTTAATTACTTGATTCACTAACTGTAGGAAGATGTGAATTTACCAAATGAATATACAGGGTACACACCTTACGATCCTACATAAAAAAATCAGTTAATTCAGTGAGGTTCAGGTTTAGATGAGGTTGAGGTTGAGGTTTTAATTAGCAACACAAATTATTTTAAAAATAAATAAGATTTTTAGTAATCATTGACCGTACATGCTATTCCAACCTTGGCTTAAATACGGTAAAATAATTTTGTTATTACTTTTGTATTATGGATCTCCGCAAAGTAACGCCTGTTTCTATAAACTATTATCACACAATAGTTTTTGATATTTGTTACTAATAAAAAATCTATATTTAAATTCAAAGGCAATCTAGCTTTAAGCGAAGCATTAACTACATCTGGCTTAATATCTTTTGTTAGATCGAGCGGCCATTTTTAATTACGTACTTTACCGTTGTAGGCTCCCCCGACACGACCGATTGATAGTTGATCAACGTTGCAAGTATCATCCGCAAGCTGTCTGGGTGTTGCAGCCGACATAAAAGCTGGAATTTAATGAACTGCTTTTGTATGTACACAAAAGCAGTTTTTCTCCTTAATTACTCTATGGTACACTTAACAGTTACATGGATCGACATTGAAGTTACATGAGCTTCTATATTTTGCGGATTGCTGAAACTTTAATTTGATATTTTGATTGATAATCGTAATCTGGCAAAATTATCTTCACTACATATTATAAAACAAAGTCCATATTTCCCTATGTACGCATAAAACTTTAAAACTACGCAACAGATTTTTATGCGGTTTTTTTTAATAGATAGAGTGATTCAAGAGGAAGGTTTGTACGTATAATAACATTCAATACGGAGTAAAGAAATACTGTAATTTTTGAGGTTTTTGTAAATAATTACATTTTTTTCCGCTTACATTGCAAACGCAGGCTAAACCCTACGAGATTTATCAAAATAATGTACTAAGTATTTGTACACCTTAAAAAGGTCTACAGAAAAGTCCGCGATGGTATATGTCTATCTCTTATGGATAACCCACAATAGCAGTTTTTTTGATTTACTTTTTACGAAAAATGATGCCTTATGTTCAAAGCAATTTTTATACAATACAGCATTAATCCTTATCCAATTGAGTACCTCAAATAAATTGTTGATTTAATATAGATCAATATTGCCGTTTACAGCATGTAATTTAAGTGAACATTTTCGGAGATATTACAGATTTAAAATCCCGCGAGGAGGCCGCGCTTCGACCTATAAGCACTTCGACTTTAGCAGCGATGGCGCTCTTTCAAGAGTTTATTTAAAGACATTCTGTAATTAATTGTAAAAATAAAATACATAGGGAAAAATGTTAAAATAAATACGCAAAAATGTACTATATGAATTTAGATATTCAAAGATAGCAGGAAATCTTCTTGGAATAGGGAGAGGGAAATTGTTTTTCTCCAAATTTAACTCTTGCGGGCCACGGGCAGTAATGAATAAATCAAAACTACTGGATCGATTTTAATAATTTTTTTTCACTGAGTGACATGGGCTATATATTTTATACCCGTGCGAAGCAGGGGCAGGCCGCTAGTTCTATATATATTGTTTAATTTATATGTGAATTCATATTCAACAATACTATTATTGGTTATTATTATTATTTATTATTAATAGTATAGTAATACTGTTATTATTTACTTCTAATTAATATAGCGTTTTTTAACTTTATATTTATTTTGAACAAGTTTATGGATCTGGTTATCAGAAATGAAAACTCGATTATTATTTAAACTTGCTCTATCGTTTTCTACAACATTCGATTGATCGGAAGTTTCTTCAAGGAGTTTCGTTAATCTTTCGGCTGTTAATCAGCAGTTCTTCAAAAAGTTCGCAGGATCCATGACAGGTCTAGTTTTTTTTACATATTTGCTAATAACAGTGACATCAATTCGTCTTCAAATCACCACATTTCTAATTTATTCACGCCGTCAAATTTTAGAACCATATTTTTTAATATCAATCCCAGTTGGCTAGATAGAACTAGGCCGTCTATTTTATTCATAATTATATTTGTGTATAATTTGGAATTTTGAGTTTTCAAGATGACCCATTGTAGAGCGTCATCATCATCTTCCTGCCCTTATCCTACTCTAAGTGGGCTCGGTACAACATGTTATAAAAATGTTGTCACATGATTTGGGTACGTATTTTATGACCGGCCGCCTGTGACAAATGAGGGTGGTATTATTCTATTCAGCTGGATACCACACGGCGTCCATTGTAGAGCGTAATATGTGATATTAATTTGATCTTGATTTTAAAGTTTACTTATTGTGTAACTATACTGAGGTACTTATTGCGGCATGTTTTGTATCAAGAATTTCTAATCTAATAACCACAGAATTGCGCTGCCAACCAAGTTATGCAGTCGTAAACAAAATTGTCGTTGTCGTATAAGATTTTCGTAAAAATCTTAAAATAGATGAAAATCGCCTGAAATTTTTTTCACGTCATCGTAGCTATGACGACATCCTCTTGCAGATTATTTAACTCATCTTCAACTTAATTTAGTAATTTAAGTATAACGTTAATAGTTTTCTTGAAAATATTGAAACTTATCTCTTTCCATATAAATTTATAAGGCCGTTTATGCATTGTCATGAATCACGTATGTTTAAAACTAAAATAGACAATACAGAACGTGCGTCACATAGGACATATTTTTTGAGTGGAGGTGTATATACTAGACAGGGTCCGTACATAAAGGGGGAGCATTGTGACATTGGTACTGTTTTTACTTTCCATACTGCTGCTCTTGGAAAGAATGAGGGCTTTTAAAGTGTTATGTACGTATATTTCTTACTATATTAGAGCATTCTACGATAACGATTAACTATTATTTTATGTAAAGGATTTTTTTTCTTATATTACGTATTCTAATTATAACAGAAATTAAAATATAATTCAGAAGTATTTATAACAGATTTTTCTATAAAGAGATGATCAATCAAAAACTTTCAAACAACTTCGAGTCCTAAAATGTTATTAGAAGAACTTTTTAGAAAAATTTACTTATCTTTTTCTCTAATACACATAAGTCTCTTTTGTAGATGTTTATTACTCATGAAGCTTATAATAATTAAGATCCTTCAAAATCGATATAAACTACGGAAGGAAAACGGTACACTTTACCTATGATACTATCCAGGGTATTTTTGGTATATCAGTAGTGTAGTGCTTATAAACTACTGTTGTATGAATATAGCACAGGCTCAAACACGCACTAACAAGTAACAACATGTCACTTCACGACCACTCTCACCAAGGGCTCTCGTGTTACTGTCGTGGTGCATCATGAGACCGTGTATGTACCTTTGTACTAATGTGAGTTAGTGTATGTTCATGTATGTATTACATATATGTGTCTTGTATATAAATGTACAATGTACGTTACACATGTCTCAACCCGCAAACACTACACTTAGAATTAGGTGTTATTCTGCGGGGATCCATAATACAAAACTAATTAAAATATTATTTTGCGATATATATTAGGTCCTTACATATGAAATTGGCGTTTTGTCGTACTGGCCACTTTGATCTCAAATATTACCTTTATGGTTAGGAATTCCAAATTCAAATTCATACAGCTATTTACTCATGCATTTGTGTTTCAAACCCCCTAATTCATTTGTTTTTTCTTCTTTTGTCTTTTTCTTTGTGTCACTCTGTTTACAAAATGGAAAACATGAAATATCGCGTTATTTAAGAGTATGAGTTCCACCGTGGCACCAGTGCTGCAGAAACGGCTCGAAGGATTAATGATGTGTATGGTGACGGTGTCGCAAAAGAAAACACAGTGCGTTTTTGGTTCCAACGTTTTCGTTCTGGAAATTTCGACCTGCAGAACAAGCCTCGTGGACGGCCGGAGACCAAAGTTGATAATGAAGAATTGAAGGCTATTGTGGAAGCGGATCCATCGCAAACCACGTCCGAGTTAGCTGCAGGCTCCAGTGTTAGTGATAAAACTATTCTAATCCACTTGAAGCAAATTGGGAAGGTGAAAAAGCTTGAAAGGTGGGTACCTCATGAATTGAGTGAAGCAAACCGACAAACGCGCGTCGACTGCTGCGTTACGTTACTCAACCGGTACAATAATGAAGGAATTTTAAATCGAATCATTACCTGTGATGAAAAGTGGATCCTCTACGATAATCGGAAGCGCTCATCGCAATGGCTGGACCCTGGCGAACCAGCCAAATCCTGCCCTAAGCGAAAATTGAATAAAAAAAAGTTGCTTGTAAGTGTTTGGTGGACTAGTGCTGGTGTCGTTCACTACAGCTTTCTTAAATATGGCCAGACGATTACGGCAGATATCTCTTGTCAGCAATTGCAAACCATGATGGAAAAGCTAGCTGCTAAACAACCGAGGCTGGTCAATCGCTCTAGGCCACTGCTGCTTCTGGACAACGCTAGACCACACACTGCACAACAGACGGCTATCAAATCAGAGGAGCTTCAATTAGAATGTCTTAGACATCCACCGTACTCTCCGGACCTTGCTCCAACAGATTACCATTTTTTTCGCAATTTGGATAACTACTTGCAAGGAAAAGAATTCAACTCCGATGGGGCAGTCCAAACCGCCTTCAAAGATTTTATTGATTCCCGCCCGAATGGTTTTTTTGTTAAGGGGATCAATGAACTACCTATGAGATGGCAAAAGTGCATACATAGCAATGGTACATACTTTGATTAATTAAATATATTTCATTAAAAAAAAAACGACTTTATGTTCCTCCCATAGAAAACGCCAATTTCATATGTAAGGACCTAATATTTTTTTTTATTTTATCGCGGATTATAGTAAAATAATAGTTTCATTAGCTTTGGTATATCACCAAGAAAAATTTGGGAGGACTGCGAAGTATTAAATGACGGGATAACTCAGCGAATAACGAGGCCAAGTTGTCAACGAGCTCGCGTCGTAGTACTAAGAACCGATGAACCGCATTAAAAAATTAACGAAAAAAACATTTTAAATTGGATATTTATAGAAACCCTACGGTTCACACGACAGCGATTTTGATTGGAGGATGGCGACTGGAGAATTGGAGTGGTCGTGAATATTAGTAGCAACTTTAAATCGTTACAATTGTGGCAAACCGATCGCTGCAACTCTATAAAACAATCGGTCGCCAGCGATATCACTGCCGTGTGGACGTAATATTATAACAGTAGACACACAGCAACTTAATGTCATTTTTCTCAAAAAACTAAAATGGCGGACTTTCGTAATTATTCACATAAGTTTGTAGTGGAATTTATTAAACTTTACAGGAAATTTACAGCATTGTGGATCATTAAAAGCAAAGTTGCTTTCTAAAGACATTTCAAATAACAAAGCACACTAAAAAAGGAAAATTTCATTGAAAGTCGCAAAGGTTCATTTACAAATGGACAATGTACGATCGCTATAATGGACACAAAGTCGCTTGCCAGTTTGTTTGTTTGTAATCTATTTATTGGATTAATTCATGTAAAAATAATAATAAAAAAACCACATAATTACCAAAGGCGGGCTTATTTCGGAATCGGAATCTCTTCTAACCCACCAGTCTAAAATTAAAAAGAGGCGCCAGTTGATGGCGATCAAAGTTGCTGCGTGTTAACCCGACTTAAAAATCTCACCGAAAGACGTAGTGTCGGCGTAGAGGTCGCAAGGAGTTGTTTGCGACTCGCGAAACTCTTATGTAACTTCCTTATATCAATCTCTATACGTCCAACTTTCATACTAATTCCTATGTCATTCGGATAGACCTTTAAATGAATCAATGTTAGTAACAAGCTTTTCCTTTACATTCTAAAATACTGGTCCGAAGGTAGTAATATAAAATCTGAACCCCTTCATAGTGAAGGTTCAGATTGCTCATGAATGAAGGTGCTCAGCAAAAAGCTTAAATTGGTCCTTGAATTTGATATTAATATACGATTATGTAAGGACCTTTACAATGCTGATTGGAACGATAAAGCACGGTTTTCAATAAAGGTAGGTTTACAATAATTTTAAACTTGGCAAAACCCTGTAAAAATTTGTCAGCCATTTTAATAGCCTATTATAATAATGAAATAATTGAAATAACATAAATGATTTAGTTTGTTGGGATTGTGAGGAATGAAACTAAAACTAACTAACGAGTTATACAAGACTCCCAAATTTTGTGTGAAAGAAAAAAGTATGTTAATAAAGTGTATGTTAATATCACGTCGGATCCATAAATTATTAAATTCTTCTGCTCTAATCCCACTTCAAGTGAGGTCGGTACAACATGTCATAAACATGTTGTTAAATGATTGGCTAGGTATTTTATGACCTGCTGCCTGACTGACGTCAAATAATCTTAGTCGCCTTTTACTACTGTCAACTAATTTTAGTAGCCTCATTTATTACGAGGTGTCCTCGTAAGAAATGAGGGTGGTCCATTCTAGTCAGCCGGATACCGCAAGGTGGGGAAGCATAAATTAATAAAAACTTGCTTTATTTTAATATTAACAAAAGCCGACAAATACTAAAAATTGCTTAATAATATTATAAAAAATGGATTTGAAGGTTTATTATACAATCTTGTATTGAAATTTTAATTTGCCTATTTCTATATAGACTTTTCTATTGTTATAACAGAAATAGAACTCTTCACATTGAATTTGGCTGTTGGACAAAATAAAGGGTATTAAAATTTGCTAAAACAAGATTATAGAAATTTATACGTATTTCTGTACTGGACCTTTTTGTAAAGGTTAAGTAAAAAGGTTTTTAAGTAAAAAAAACTTGATAGTAATTGAGAAAATTATGAATAACGTATGTTTATGGTGTCGCTTTAGAAACTTAGACTAGCTTTGATCTCAAATGCTAATCTTCTTAAGAATAATTTAGACTCTTCAAATTTTAAATTTCCTATATGAAGCCGCCATTTTGCCTGTGTAGCAAATTTTAAAAACGAAATCTTCCACGTAAGTGAATTTCAATGGAGTAGTTAATGACAACTTTTGACGAATCGTTTTCATTTTATACTCGGACTTAAAAATCCTTTCAACTTCGTACAAGACTGAAGCTTAATTATGTAAATTAAAAACCTTTTAAAGATTGACGCCTGGTTTTCTTGCTAGTTCTTTTGGTAAGATTATTGCTCTGCCCGAACAACCTCAATAGACTTATCAATTCTTGACACTTCAAAAGTGCTATTTATAAAAAAAGATTATTTAAATTAGATTTAATTATAAATCAATATTGGTAATATTGAATAATAATCAAATCTAATTTAAATCATCTTTTTTACAAGAATAATCTTTAAAAAGTTGATCTTTCCTAATGGATTTCTTTTACGTTTTCTTATTTAAATTAATAATATTTGTATCCCAACATAGTAGAGCTGTGATAATTTATAGAAATAGGCGTTACTTTGCGGAGATCCATAATACAAAAGTAATAATAAAAGATATATATTATAGCAAAATAATTTTATTATTACTTTTGTAGAGCTGTGATAGCCAAGCCGAGTGACACCGAGCGACTCCTTCAAGGGAGTCACGGGTTCAAACTCTAGGCAAGGTTTTTGAGGACCAATGAGTCTTTTTTGTATACTTCATATGTAACCTTTTCTTATCATTAATATTGAAATGAGTTAATCTTGTATATTTATATTTTCACAATCTTGGAAACTGCTCCAACGATTTTCATGAAATGTTGAGGGTTTTTCTCTGCTCGGAAATCGATATAGCTAGGTTTTATTGTAAAAAAAATTGTTTTTATCCCTATTTTTGGGCACTAAAAAAACTGCAATAATTTTATGAGAAAGCATAGGATAATTTCGCTGTCAATTGCATGAGTCATGAGGCCAATTGTGTAACGTCCCGATTCTGTATTCTGTATATTTTCAATAAAGGAAATCATCGTCGGAATACCGGATGTCTAGAGAATTATAGGGATCCACATCCACACACACACACATCCACATCATACACATCCACATCATACACATCCACACATATATCCATACCAATCTACATTGGAGCAGCATGGTGTGTCTAAACTCCCAACACTTTTCTCTCAATAAGGAGAGAGGCCTTTGCCCAGCAGATAACTACTGTTAGGACTCCAGATCTCTAAGCTGTGACAGCCTATATAAGACAACGGCTGACGTCATTCGTTCTCTTTTGGCTAGCAGCATTTGTAGAAGCTAGACGTGTCTGGTTGACTTCTTTTGCATTTCGTGTAATGAGAATCTAACCTCAAATAATCGCTATTCCTGATAAGAGCGATCACTGAGTTTCTTGCCAGTTCTTCTCAAGTGGATTAGTGTTCCGAACTGGTGGTAGAATCATTCTGTCCTTGGATTTTGTAGTGAAAAATGCTGGTGCCTGGCCTGATTCCATAAACGCATTCGTTTATGTTTTATTATTCATTTTAAATTGAATTTAGCCATAATTTCGAACACTACTTTATATAAAGCCTATTGCAAGGCCAATCTTTTTAATAGTTTTAAGTCTAGCACCTTAATAATTTGATACGTCTAAGATTAGCTCAATTTTCGCAAATTGCACGACCAATAAAAAATTATGAGCTAAATTTAAAACCGCTGATGTGACGTTGTACGCACTTAGACCCTCTTAATACGTCACTCGGCTGCGTAGCACTTGAACTTTTAGGGTTCGTTAGCATATAGATAGCGTTTTTGTGGTTTTGAAAAATGATCCTAACAATAATTGATTTGATGTTTTATAATACACATGTAAGAAAGATCGAACTTAACGATTACTATAAAAAGAATAGCAAGAAACATATAAATTTGTTTGTATACATAAGTTATTAGTCGTATCTGCGACTTTATTGAAATCAACTTTCGAGTAAAATATTTTCATGAGCTACCATTACACAAGGTTTGACATCGAAAATTGTCTTTTAAGTTCAACGTAAATTTTAGCATTTTCCCGAAACCTCGCTACATCGAATTTCTCCGCCAAAACTCCATGTAAGGGGGTAAATATATTTTTCGAGATTCGGAAAATATATTTATATATACATACAATATTAACTCATTTAAATATTCAAGATATAGGACACTTACACGGTTGTCAGTCACCAAGTAACAAGTTTGTAACTTAATACTGGGTTTTATTGAAAAAGAATGTTGTTTTATTCCTGTTTTCAAGCATTGAACAACTGAAATAGAAATAGCCAAAATAATTTTTCTATTTTATTCAAATTTCATATTTTTTATATATTTAAAAAAAAATACCGCAGTACTTTGAACGAAACAAGAAATATAGTATCAATGTCATCTAACAATGCTCCCTTCTCACATAAGAGCTTGAGTGTAACCGGAGGGTAAAGCTCCACTCAAGTATGAAATGTCTTTCCAAACTCGCACGTGCTTTCTGATGCTTTGTCTCTATTACACGATTGAGGGCGAAGTGAAATTTACCTCCCTTAGAACTTACATTAGGTTTGGATATATGTTTATTATAAGCTGTGGTAGCCCAGCGGTATCACCGTGCGCCTCTTTCGAGAAGATCTAGGGTTCAAACCCCGGGCAGGCACCAATGAGTTTTCTAGTAAAATTTATGTGTCTAATTGATAATTGCAATTTATCACACGCTTTTCGGTGAAGGAAAACATCGTGAGGAAACCTGCATATCTCTAGAGAATTCTGGGGATATGTGTAACCTACCAATCCGCATTGGAGCAGCGTGGTAGGTCTTAGCTCCAATCCTTCTCTCCAAAAAAAAAAAACGGAGTGAAGAGGCCTATGCCCAGCAGTGGGATAGTAACAGGCCGTTACTTACTTACTTACTTACTTTTATATGTTTATTAATTTAAACGTAAAAGACTTTCCCATTTATGTTAAGGGCACTAGTAACTGCCTATGCACTAGTAGATGACCGTTTTGTATGAAATTTTAAATAATAAGCGTTTTGTTTGTTGTGCATAGCTAAAAAAAATATTAATGATCATCATCTTCCTGCCCTTATCCCACTCTAAGTGGGATCGGCACAACATGTTATAAACATGCTGTCACATGATTTGGCTGCGTTTTTACGACCGGCCGCCTGCCTGACGTCAACTTACCTCTGTCGTATTTTACGACACCTCGGTAAGAAAGAGGGTGGTCTATTCTACTAAACCGGATACCATACGGTGGGTCGACTTACCTTAGTCGCCTTTTACGACACCTCGGTAAGAAATGAGGTTGGTCTATTCTACTCAGCCGGATACCACACGGCGGGTCGACTTACCTTAGTCGCCTTTTACGACACCTCGGTAAGAAATGAGGGCGGTACTATTCTATTCCGCTGGATACCACACGGCGTAATAAAAAATATTAATCAACAATATTAAACAATGGGCTACAGTTCGGAGCTTTTGGGTAGATGTAAATAAATGGCAACAGGTAATTACAAATTTGTTTTTATTAGCTACAACAAACAAAACGCCTTATTATTTAAAATTTCATACAAAACGGTCAACTACTAGTGCATGGTCAAGATAAGGATCTGTCGAAGCGCTGTGTGGTATCCGGCTAAATAGAACAGACTATCCTTGTTTCTTACGGAGGTGTCGTAAAAGGCGATTGAGGTAAGTTGACCCACCGTGTGGTATCCGGTTAAGTAGAATAGACCACCCTCTATCTTACCGATGTGTTGTACAATACGACTAAGGTAAGTTGATGTGAGGCAGGCGGCCGATCGTAAAATTCTAGTCAAATCAGCTGACAATGTGTTTATAAAAGAACATGTTGTCCCGACCCCACTTAAAGTGAGATAGGGGCAGGAATATGATTTTTATTAATAATGTAGTTATATTTTAAGTACTGTCGAACATTATATCGAGATATTTAATTGCTCATAGCAAAATAATATTAGCATTGCCATGAAGGTATTGGGTAATCGCCACGCTTGGCATGCGGGTTGGTGATCGCAGTGCCGGCCGTGTCGCACCAACAGTGCTGCTGCCCACTGTCGGTCTGGTTTAATTTAGGTCAGCTATGTGAATGGTTATACCGCCATTGGTCGGTCGCCAGAGCCTCGTTGGTTAATATGCAGGGTGCACCACGTGCAGCTGAGGTTCACAATTGAAGAGACTGATTGGGACGAGCCCCGACCTTACACTCCATATATATATATATATATATATATATATATATATATATATATATATATATATATATATATATATATCACTACATATTATAAAACAAAGTCCATATTTCCGTATGTACGCATAAAACTTTAAAACTACGCAACCGATTTTGATGCGGTTTTTTTTAATAGATAGAGTGATTCAAAAGGAAGGTTTGTACGTATAATAACATTCAATACGGAGTAGAGAAATACTGTAATTTTTGAGGTTTCTGTAAATAATTACATTTTTGTCCGCTTACATTGCAAACGCAGGCTAAACCCTACGAGATTTATCAAAATGATGTACTAAGTATTTGTACGCCTTGAAAAGGTCTACAGAAAAGTCCGCGATGGTATATATCTATCTCTTATGGATAACCCACAAATGCATTTTTTGTCATATACTTTTTACGAAAAATAATGCCTTATGTTCAAAGCAATTTTTATACAATACAACATTAATCCTTATGCAATTAAGTACCTTAAATAAATTGTTGATTTAATATAGGTCAATATGGCCGTTTACAGTATGTAATTTAAGTGAACATTTTCGGAGATATTACAGATTTAAAATGCCGTGAGGACGCCGCGCTTCACCCTATAGCACTTCGAATCTTTTAAGAGTTTGTTTAAAGACATTCTGTAATTAATTGTAAAAATAAAATACATAGGTAAAATGTAAAAGTAAATAAGTAAAAATGTACTATATGAGTTTAGATATTCCAAAGATAGCAGGAAACCGTCTTGGTATAGGGAGAGGAAATTGTTTTTCTCCAAATTTAACGCTTGCGGGCCACGGGCAGTAATGAATAAAACAAAACTACTGGATCGATTTTAATCATTTTTTTACACTGAGTGACATGGGATATATATTTTATACCCGTGCGAAGCATGGGCAGGCCGCTAGTATATATATATATATATATATATATATATATATATATATATATATATATATATATATATATATATATATATATATATATATATATATATGTCGCATCCTGGCAACCATCATTCCATCATTAAAAATATATTGAAAATACATTGAAAATAGAAGGCGCAGCGGTGACAGAATGCAGACGGCGCATGTGAGAGATGAAGACAGACGCTTGTCATGGCGCAGTTGTGAAAATTGTTAAGAAGAATATAAAGTTGAAGATAAGCGTTGTACTTTTCCATATGCACGATACCCTTATTACGCCCACTAATGTCTGAGAATGATGTCCGAGATACTGATGAGTCTACATCAGAAGTGGGATAGGCCGAACGGAATTTCTGGGTTCGTTTGTTTGTTACAGATCAACACACGGGGACGTGTGTCTCGCAGGATGGCCGTGTCGCATCCTGGCAACCATCATTCCATCATTAAAAATATATTGAAAATACATTGAAAATAGAAGGCGCAGCGGTGACAGAATGCAGACGGCGCATGTGAGAGATGAAGACAGACGCTTGTCATGGCGCAGTTGTGAAAATTGTTAAGAAGAATATAAAGTTGAAGATAAGCGTTGTACTTTTCCATATGCACGATACCCTTATTACGCCCACTAATGTCTGAGAATGATGTCCGAGATACTGATGAGTCTACATATATATATATATATATATATATATATATATATATATATATATATATATATATATATATATATATATATATATATATATATATATATTAGCATTACTTTAGTATAATGGAATACCACAAATTACCACCTAATTCTATAAATTAATATCATATTATCAATATACCTATATTGGATATCTGTAACGTTATTAGATTGTTCCAAATATCGGAGGAAGCTAATAATGGCGTGCACGCTATTAATTCCGCAAACTACTTCAAATCTAACAACTTGTTGATAATAACGTACTAGTATGTCTAGACCGAATATGCTCGTAAAATTTTTGAATAATTGAAAAAAGGTATTTTAGAAAATTATTAAATAACTAGGCCCGCGGTATTACCCGTGGTGAATATCTTCTTTAATATTTAAATGAGTTAATCTTGTATGTATATGTAATATAAACATATGTATAGTTTCGGAATCTCGGAAACGTCTCCAATTTTTTCTGAAATTCAGCATGCAGGAGGTTTTGCATGGGAAAATCGATCTAGCTAGGTATTCAAAAAAATAATAAAAAAATAATAAAAAAAATTCAAAAATTCAAATTGAATATATAAAACACTATTTATTCCGAAAACCGTCAAGTTAGCGTAGTTTATTCGGGGCACGGGTGGTCTCTAGAAATGAAAATAACTAAGATCGAGCCCCACCCACCCAATCATTTTTTCCTTTTTTTGATGTTTTTTTTTATTTTGTATAAAATAACCGAGCAGGGCTCGGTCAACCAGGTTCTGTAGTTTAATACACAAAAGTAATAATAAAATTATTTTACTATAATTCACGATAAAGTAAAATAGAAAATATGTATAATGCTAATTGTAGAGTGTACTGTTCGTTCTTATACTTGATACATGCAGGATTCGTAAAAACAAGTCGCAAAGCTTAGGCTTTGCGATTTTGTCGTGGAGTCTATCCTGATGATGCTTCGGTTGCGGGCCGAAACGATTGTTGAGTTTGTGACAGTGAACGTGTGTAGTGCTTGTGTATTGTGGTGGAGATTTGTGCATGTGCATTTTTGAATCCTGCGGGAGTACTTTTTACGACGCCTGATGTCAACTTACCTTAGTCATATTTTATGACATCTAGGTAAGAAAGAGGGTGGTACTATTCTACTCGGCCGGTTACCACACGTCTCTATTATTTTCTAACTATATATGATTAACAAGCTGTGGTAGCCCAGCGGTAACACCGTGCGACTCTTTCGAGCAGGTCACGGGTTCAAACCCGGGCAGAGACCAATGAGTTTTTCCTTTAAAACTTATGTGTCTAATTGATAATTGCAATTTATCACACGCTTTTCGGTGAAAGAAAACATCGTGAGCAAACCTGCATATCTCTAGAAAATTCTGGAGATATGTGTAACCTACCAATCCGCACTGGCAGCGAGCAGCGTGGTAGGTCTTAGCTCCAAACCTTCTCTCCCAAAACGGAGAGAAGAGGCCTATTCTCAGCAGTGGGATAGCAACAGGCCGCTACTTACTTACTTTATGATTAACAAAAACCTTTAAAAGCCCAATAAGTAATTTCCTAATGCTTTCATTAGAGTAGAAACAGTTTTAATAATCACTCCAACACTGGCAAGCACATCGATGATACTTGTAACGTTGATCGACTATCCAGGATATCGGGGGAGCCAACAATGGCGGCGCGCGTAATTAAAAATGGCCGACCATCTAACAAAGAACTTCAATCCTTCCGAGCGTCGTTAAAACTTTCTGCTGAGTATAATATTATAGTTATCGGAAGCTTATTCTTTACAAAAGGTAATGTAATTTATAGTTTCTGACTAAACAACGTGATAATATTACAAGTTTCATATTAGTTTCGCCTTTATGCTCCTATGCGCTGTATGTATTCGTAGTTATATTTCCAAATTAAGGGATAGGATAGTTTTTATCTCGATTAATCTCACTTTTGCGAATTTAAAGTTTTTTATGCTGAAAGGAATTCAATTAAATAAGCTCGATCAAAAATAAGTAACCGGAGTGACCTAAATAAATAAAAAAAGGAATTAAAAATATTTAAAAAAAAAATTATGGGATCGCTCCTAGTATTCTCATCTCGAGAACGCTCGTTACCCAATTGAGCTATCAAGACTTTGCAGCGGACAGCGTAATTATTAGCTTTAGCTTTACCTTAGCTTTCCCATAAATTATAGCAGTTTTTTTGTGCCGAAAAACAGTGATAAAACATTTTTTTTAAATAAAACCTAGGTAGATCGATTTTCCCCCCAAAACCCTCTACATGCCGAATTTTATGAAAATCGTTGGAGCCGTTTCCGGAATTCATTAGCTCGATTCAATTAGATTAGCTCATTTGAAGATAAAGATAAAAGATACGTATGTTGCACATTTATTGCGAACATAGGTTAAATAAAAATAAAACTGCCGCAAAGTGTCTAGTAGACAAATAAAACGTTTATGCAGCTTGTTTTCTGCACGTCTTATTCGACTCAGCCTTTGTATGAACAGAATGTTCTGTATTTGCTTCACGGTTTCTGTGCACTGCTTTACTTGATATTCTTTTTATTTGCTTGCCTTTTATGTGCTTGTAGACCTGTAAGGAAGGTCAATATATCTTACTTAGTTTTTTATTCGCAAATCATCATTCTCCTGCCGTTATTCCACTCTAAATGGGTTCAGTACGAAGCCAAAACATATTGTCACACCATTTAGCTACGTTTTCTACGACCGGCCGCCTGCCTATCGCCGATTTACCTTAGTTGTATTTCCCGACAGCTCGGTTAGAAAGAGGTCTATTCTACTCGGATACCACACGGAAATAGTTTTATATTTGCAAATTTAAGTCATGACGGTGGAACGGTGTGACTGCGTGACACTTAACAGAGAGTCACGGCATCATACTTCAGTCAGACAACTATAAGGATTCTATAACAATAGTCAGGTTTCAGCATTTAAACGTCCTCACAGATCGATATCACCCCCAAAACCCCCTACATACTGAATTTCATGAAAATGAAAATGACTCTTGTATACAAGATTTGCTCAGAAGTAACAATAAAATGATTTTGTTTGCATTTGTTAAGATAATCTATATAATGCTAAAAGAAGGAAACAAATCCGTTCTCATACCTTTACATGCAAGATTAGTTACCACACACATCACAAAACACACTCACTATGACAATCTCTACGATACTCTCAACAAACGCTGATTACTAAACAATAATTCTATTGTAACTTCTGTGCTATGAAATTCCGCTAAGCACCGCCCGCTCTAAAAATCATTTAAAGATTGGCTCATATAAAAATTAAGAGTTATTTTGATTAGATCAAAAAGAAAATTACGGTACCTTTACACGAGTTCATCCTGTAATTATAAGAGTTGGCACAAAGATAGGAATATACAGATTCATGAATATAAGAGGCAGCCGACGGTAGCGTCTGGCATCCAAATAAAACCTTAACGCAGCCTGTTATCTTAACGTCTTATTTCGCCAGGCCTTTGTTTAAAACCAGGCTGAGAATTTGTTCTGTAGGTACCAACAGCATATTTGCCCTCAGCGATTTTAATTTATAATAATTACTTTACATCTTGCGGCGTGTTTTGAGTTTTCTTTTTTAATCAAAAATTATGGATGTCGTAGTGATATTGTTTAAATTTTTCTAATAAGGGGATCATACTGACAAAATAATAATTTAAAAAATACGTTTTTCTTTAAGATTGAGATCTCTACGCTGATCCTACATCAACTGTCAATTTATAAAATTTAAAGAAATTTTCCAGAGATATGCTATTTTCCGCTCATTGTGCACTATGAATTGTAAATTTTAATAAATTTTCTATTGAATTGATTCAATTCAACGGCTATGTAATGCTTTTGAATATAATTAACATATATCTGTATTAATTTACGGAAAAAATGTACAAGTTATATCTTAAATTACTTACATCTTAAATTACTTAGCACTATAAAGAATACTGAAGAATAAGAGAATACTGAACAGTGCAATATAACAGATACGTAAAAAATAATTAAGTATACGTATGCGTAAATAACAATTAAGTAAATAATAATTAGTAGAACTAAACAGTGTATCATAACGTGGAATTCCATTGTGTATCACAATTTAAACTTATTAATTACATTCTGGTCCCTAACCAAGATCTTGACAAATACCGTCGCTTAAAACATTCGGAAAATATTATCAAAACCAATATATATATAGGCTTTAAGTTTCAAACAAAGCAATAATTTACATAACTATTGATCGGATCAGACTTGATTTGACTTTAGCCGCAATACTGGTTAGTAAGATTCAATTATGAAATACTTTACCTAAATATTAATTGTTGTATAATAATCAAATTAATTTCTTGATAACAATATAATTAGTTCAATAACATTGATTGATCTGGTTAAAGTGATTAATTGAAGTAAACCCCCTGGAGCGTTTTGTAGATTAGGCTATCGTAAGTGGTATTGGTCTCATAAGTAAGCTCAAAGATACTTAGCGGGTGATGGAAGAAGCTCAGAGTATCTGTAGTTGAATCAGTAATGTGGATATCCGTAGAAAAACCAAAGTGAAGAATATCATCCAACGGCGAACAAATCTGAAATGGCAACAAGTGGGACATAAAGTCCGAAGAACTGATGGACGTTGTAGTCCAAAGGTGCTTTAATGGCGAATCCGCAATGGAAAAAGCAGTGTAGCCAGACCTCGCACAAGGCGGCCAAATTTCCTTAATTAAAAAAGCCGCACAAGATCGTGTAGCGCGAAAAACCTTTGAAAAGACCTACGTCAAGCAGTGAAAGTCTATTGGTTAAAGAGAGAGATAATAAAATCATCAATCTCCCGCCTTTATCACACTCTAAGTGGAGTCGGCACAACATGTTGTGATGTGATTTGGCTAGATATTTTGCGACCGGCCGCCTGCCTGACATTAACTAAACTAAGTCGCCTTTTATAAAGCCTTGGTAAGAAATGAAAGTGATCTATTCTACTAAGCCGGATCTATAGAGCACAGAGACATAATAAAATATGAATAATAATTCATATTTTATTATTTCTCTAAATATAGAGTAAATGTAGGGTTCATCCGAGGTTTGAACCCAAATGGGATTTTTAGCCATGGGTTTTTTGAGCGCGGTGTATTCTCATCGCGTACTGCGTGCTGCATAGCACGAATTGTTTTAGGAGAGAGAGGACACAAAGAGTATCTGGAAAAAGAATGCATAAGTCGTTGGAGTCACTAACGGCATGGCGAGACTGTATATTTACAATGAACTTGCCTCAGTCAAGGCGAATATAAAACTAACATTCAGAAATAGTAACTTGATGAAACAAATCTCGAGCTATAAATATATTATTTCTATCTTACTTAATTTCATCTAGGTTGTCGCTAAATATATCAGAACTATCGACCCGTATGGGTAAAAGAAATTCTTAAAAGAAAGTATTTTATGTGAAAATGATGCAGTTTATAAAAGACCAGTGTAATTCTGTCCGTCCCGTGCAGTATATTGAATTTCATGCCTGTCTTTATATTGCCCTTCCACCATATCTTTATTACGTTGATAACTTGTATCCATTGTGCTCCTGCTTATTGAGTTCACTTGCACGTAACGACAGCACATCAGTGACATTTAGTAGATAAGTAGTCAGGTTTTTACTAAGTAAATCGGAAGCTTTGCGATTTTATCGTAGAGTCTAGCTCCTGATGATGCTTCGATTGTGGGGCGAAACGATTGTTGAATTTATGATAGGGAATGTGTGTAATGCTTGTGTATTGTGGCGGTGGTGGAGGTTTGTAGTGTATGTGTTTATGGGAACCCTGAATGTATGAGGTATGAAAACGGATACTCAACTCTACATTACATATTTTTTCTATTTACTGTATCACAGATTATAGTAAAATAGTTTTGTTATTATTTTTGTATTATGGATCTCCGCAATGTAACGCCACATTATATAAATTATTTAGTTGCTAGCTTTTGAATTTACTTATTCATTTGAAATATAATCTTTAGAACATTTTTAAAAAATGTACGAGCATTCCGAATCAAACTATAAGAACCGCAAATGATGCAGAAAATAAAGTTCCCGAAAATTCCTTTTGTCTTTTGGTATTTTCGGTACAATACAAGTCTGTATATAGAGATATTCGAAATCATTTTCTTTAGAATATACCATAGACGAGGAAATTCGTTTAGCAACGACCTTCAAACGCTCTATGCATATTAAAGTTCGTCAGTAGGTATTATGATTTAAAAGAGATACTTAACAAGTCACGTTCCTGTCGAGTCTAGTTTTATTAAATAAGGCGGCGTCGCTGAACGTTGTTTCCAGAATGAGAATCAGTTTTTAAAAGAATTCAAAAATAGAACAGACAGCTTTCATAGTGAAATATACGGTTGGCTGGAACGGAACGCAGATGTCACGAACATGGAAGATTCGTTAAAAAACCACATGACAGAGTTCGTATAATCCTGCTGGGTACTAACTCAACGAGTCGCCTCTTCCTTGTCTTGTGCAGTATGATTAAATTTCACGCCTCAGTCTCCCCTAACGGTTCGTGCCAAGAATTAATATTACTTTTTCGTAATGGCATAGTTTTTTTACATTTTAACATAATACTTGAAAAAATTTCAGCATTAAATTGTCAGGCATACATTTTCTTTTATCTAGATTTTATGGTTGACATCGTTAAAACCATTTTCCAAATATTTGTTACGTTACGCTTGCCATTACTTAGATTTCATTTGATTGCTCTTAGTATCCAGATACACGGATATCCGTAGAAGAAACGAAACTATAAAAATGCCTTAATGGTAAAACAGATGTGCTGATATATGGAAACGGTAGTATGGAAAAGGTAATATGACAGTAGATGTAAGTTTTGTCAAATAACGAAACAACACCAAACTCTTCTTTTAGAAGAAATGACCTTAAAAAGTTGTAGGGACATATTGAATCCAAGCGGTATAATATCGCTTAGCATATCTAATGTCTCGCCATAAGCTGCCCCAGACAGGCTAAAGCCAAAACCTAGCTAACACAGTAGAGCGCCATATTATTTATCAGCCCCTAGTGCTTTTGTCCGCCAAAATGGCGGCAAAGTTGGCCGCCATATTAGTTGCTCATCTTCCGCTATAACAGATTTGATTTGGAGTGCAAAAATCGCTCACTTAATAATCAATTTTAATTCCTTCAAAATTAAATCGATTAACTCGAATCTAAATAATCGATTATTAATAAAAGATTTTTTGATAAATTGATTTGACTTTATTATTAAGACATAAAAATAATAGACTACATTTGTTTCATACAACAATGCATATATTAAAAAAGATAGTTTTTACTATCTTTTTTAAGAGGATTATTAATATCATAAATTAAAAAATAAAAATTTCAATGTTCAGAAAATCGAATATATTACAACGATTATATATAAAAACCGATAGTATTTTATGCCAAGAGAAGAAATGCTTCAATATAAGCGAACCATTTCTAGGTGTCTTTTTGATACAGTTAAAGTGTACGAGTATAAGCACAACACATTAATTTTGATTTTATCACCTTTACACATTACAATATTTTAAAGAGCTATCAGTAAGACCTATTAATACAAGCAGACATCCATCATTTCAATCAATTCAGTTTATATACGAACTGCTGCTGATCTAAACAAGTATTAGAGTAAGTAAAAACGCCGCATGGCAGAGTACGTATAATCCTGTAGGATACTCAACAAGTCGCCTCGTCGCCGTCTCGTGCACGTTTATTGAATTTCACGCCTCAGTCTCCCCAACGCTTCGTGCCCGGAATTAATATTAGTTTTTTAAACTCTAACAACCGGAGCAATTATCTACGTTTCTTTTTGCTTCGTAACTTTCCGTGTAATATTGGTTCTTTGTTTTCTTAACGGAATGCTGATTAACTATATCGCACCCTTGATATTAGTCTATCAACATTCTCCTGCCTTTATCCCACTCTAAGTGGGGTCCGCGCAACATGATGTAAGGTAAGGGCACTAGTAATTGACCATGTACTAGTAGTTGACACTTTTGTATAAAATTTTAAATAATAAGCGTTTTGTTTGTTGTAGCTAATAAAAAATATTAAATAATAATATTAAATTTTAAATATTAAACAATTGGAATCTAATGGGTAATTACAAATTGATTTTACCACTGATAAGATAAAACAAGATCCTCGTTTAAGGTAAGATCCTTTGTGTTGATGTTATTTTAATATTATAAATATTTTGCTATGCTTTAGCATATAATCAATTCAAACTCGGGAGTCTACGGGTAGCACAAACGGCAAAGTTGAAAATCATTTTGACAAATATTTGATCCTTAAAACTTTCTCTGAATAATATTAACTCTAACGAAATAAATTGAAATACAGTTTCGTTTTGAAAGTTGCTTGTGAAATTGTTTCACCGAATTTAATATAATACGGCCCTAAAATTTGTCGGCGAAACTTGAAAAATTCCAATGAGGTACAGCTGGCCGTTAGCAAATGGGGCTGCGAATAAATATTACTTCGACACATTTACACATTTTGCTTCCAGACGTAAAAATCATAGCCGTGTGGTATCCGGCTAAGTAGAATAGTACCACCCTCTTTTCTTACCGAGGTGTCGTAAAAGGCGACTAAGGTAAGTTGACCCACCGTGTGGTATCCGGCTGAGTAAAATAGACCACCCTCATTTCTTACCGAGGTGTCGTAAAATACGACTAAGGTAAGTTGACCCACCGTGTGATATCCGGTTTAGTAGAATAAACCACTCTCCTTCTTACCGAGTTGTCGTAAAATACGACTAAAATAAGTTGACGTAGGGCAGGCGGCCGGTCGTCAAAACGCAGCCAAATCATGTGACAGCATGTTTGTAACATGTTGTGCCGACCCTACTTAGAGTGGGATAATGGTGGGATGATTTTTTACAAATCAAAAAATTACTATATAATCGAGTACGTACCTATTCGCTAATTAATTCCAAGATTTCATCATAAACATCGTCGTCAACAGTATAATAAATAAGCTTTATGAATTTAAAATTTCTTTTTTTAACTTGTGTTAAGGTAAGTCCCAAATAGATTGTAGAATTTTATTATAGAAATATATACCATGGCCAACAAACGATCTACAAACTTTCTGAAGCCGTAGCCTTGGTACAGACTTGCTAAATTTACTTTTCCATAAAATTAATTACGATTCAGCATTACAACTCTAAATAGAATGCAGGTTTATGGTTTACTCAAGATACTTTCGGTTACGAAGGCTTTCATATTTTTATGCTTTCAACAACTTTAAGATCAGCGAACACCCAAAAAGGAATTTACGCAGGCGTAAAAGTTTTTTATCGCTGTAACCACTGAGGTAAAACACGCCTTGGAATTACGAGCAGCGTCTTAAATTTAAAGAATAATCGTGTTTCCAGCACATAAATAAATCCGGCACTCGGCCGAGATTACGTGCTCACTAACTCGTTTAAAAACGACTTCACCCTCGTAAAAGTGAGAAACGACTGGCTACTAGGGATGAGAACAAATAATCGATTTTAATATTACTCGATTATATTATTATTATAATCGATTTTTAATAATTGATTTACCGAGGTGTCGTAAAAGGTGACTAAGGTAAGTTGATCCGCCGTGTGGCATCCGATTGAATAGAATAGACCACCTCAATTTCTTACAGGCAGGCGGCCGATTGTAAGACAACATGTTTATGACATGTTGTGACGATCCCACTTAGAATGGGATAAGTTGTGTGAAGTCAAGTGTTGGGTGAAGTCAATGTAGCAAAAACATGCATTTTTAAACAAATTTCCACAGTAATTTGTTTTTTATTTGTATTTTAATTAAAAAAAATTTTTTAGATTAAAAAAGGCGAATTTTCAAATACTCAGAAAAAATCGATTTTTAATAAATATTTTTTGTCTTGAGTTTTTTATTTTCAGTTTTTATTATTTTGAAGGGAGAAAAATCGATTATTTATTAATCGATATTTCCACTCCAAGTCCCATCCCTACTGGCTACTATAACTTAAATATAAAGTATGCCGATTTTGATTGCGTTTTTATTGCACAAGTGCTTCTGGCAACATCTTTTATCGTCCCCTGGTGCGGTATACTTATAAAAATGAAATGAAAATTGATTTTCATTTAACTCAGTTTAAGGTAAAATATCTGGGTGACCGAGCTTCGCTCGGGAATTTTTTACAAAAAAAATTAAAAACTTAAAAAAAAAAGAAAAAACAAATAATTAGTTGGGGATCGATCCTTGGCATTCACATTTCTCGAGGCTGCCCGTTACCCGAAAAGACTACGCCGACTTGACAGTTAATGGCGAAAATTCAATTCAATATAAATGTTAGTGTTTTTTAATGCCCAAAAACAGGGATAAAACAGTATTTTTTTTACATAAAACCTAGTTAGATCAATTTTTCTCCCCCAAAACCTCCTACATGCTGAATTTCAGGAAAATCGTTGAAGCCGTTTCCGAGATTCGGAAAATATATATATATACAAGATTAACTCATTTAAATATAAAGATGAAATTCATAAAAAATGCAGATCAAATCTGATAGTCATAGGTTAGCAACAGTTTTTTTTTAATTCAGAAGTTTTACTCTTTAAAACAGAGAGGACGCTAGGAGCGTTTATCTTGGCGAATCCAACTTCTCATATATGATAGGATATGATTCAACTATGATATATATAAATTTTTTAATTATTTTTTTGTCAATAAGGATCAGTTATCAGCAATGCATTATCTTTAATTTTAAATGAGTTAATCTTGTATGTACACACACACACACACACACATATATATATATCTATATATATATATATATATATATATATATATATATATATATATATATATATATATGTATATATATATGTATATATATATTTCGGAATTTCGGAAACGGCTTCAACGATTTTCCCGAAATTCAGCATGTAGGGGGTTTTGTGGGAGATAAATCGATCTAGTTAGGTTTTATGAAAAAAAAAACGTTTTATCCCTGTTTTTGGGCATTGAAAAATACTAAAATTTATATTGAATTGAATTTTTCTCACAAACTGTCAAGTCAGCGTTGCTTATTCGGGGACACGGGCAGTCTTGAGAAATGTAAATACGATCCCCAACTACAGATTATTTTTTAAATTTCTTTTTTTACTTTGTAAAAAATTACCAAGCAAGAGTCAGTCAACCAGGTACTGATTTTATTATGTGGTAAGCACTGTTCCAGGCCACTCCTACTGAGTGTTGCCATCTGGCGGAATTAAACGTAACTACGATCGTCGTTTCCACATAAAAGGCCCTGAACGAGCGACGCCGGTTCTCTTTATTATTGCTTTTGTCTGTAATCACCTTTTGTTGGACTGTGGGTCTTATTAAATTATGTCTGCATAATCTCAGTAAGATGAAACAATTTAACGGGCGTTTATTTCTTTGTATTGAGTACAGTTGATTCATGTTATTTTTGTTCCTAACGAGGGTCACTTTACCAAAAGTAAATAAATAAATTGCATGAAAGCGACCTTAAAGAGAAAACGTAGAAAATTAAATTTTTTTTTGTTATATCCGCGGTTTGGTATCCGGCTGAGTAGAATAGACCACCCTCATTTCTTACCGAGGGGTCGTAAAAGGCGGCTAACGTAAGTTGACCCACCGTGTAGTATCCGATTGAGCAGAATAGACCATTCTCTTTCATAACGAGGTGTCGAAAATACGACTAAAGTAAGTTGACATCAGGAAGGCGGCTGATCGTAAAATACGTAGCCAAATCATGTGACAACATGTTTATAACATGTTGTGCCGACACCACTTTGATGATGATTTTTTTGTTATATAAGCGAAATGTCAGTAATTAAAAAAATATTTCCAATTTAACCATCGAAACGAATCCCTTTACGAAGCAGAAAGTAACTTTGTTGTGTTCTACAATATTCCGATAGTGCTGACAGTGTTTATAATTCAATATATTAATATCTGGGTGACCGATCCTTGCTCGGTAATTTATTACAAAATAAAAAAAGAAACTTGAAAAAAAATAATAGAGTAGGTGGGGCTAGATCCTAGAATAAGCTACGCTGACTTGACAGTTGATGGCAAAAATACAAAATATAAATATTAGTATTTTTTAATGCCCAAAAACAGGCATAAAATGATTTTTTTTTTAAATAAAACCCAGCTAGATCGATTTTTCTCCCCCCAAAAACCCCCTACATGCTTAATTTTAGGAAAATCGTTGGAGCCGAAAATATATATAAAAAATTCCGAAAATATATATATACATACAAGATTAACAAAATTAAATATTAAAAATTTAAGTCTTGTTAATGCCCAAAAACAGGGATAAAATGATTTTTTAAATAAAACCTAGCTAGATCGATTTTTCTCCCCGGAAACCCCCTACATGCTGAATTTCAGGAAAACCGTTGGAGCAGTTTCCGAGATTCCGAAAAAAAAACTGGTTGCACTGCAGGAATGCTGTCAGAAGTGAAAACTTGAATATTTATTTATACGTATTTTTGATATTTTTCAATGTTTAGAGAATAATTTTGCACAGATTATTAGTAGTACTACCATTTAAGTAATCCAGAAATATGAAACAGAGCAAGAGCGTAAATAAAATCTAAGCGTAAATTTAACACATTAACGTATCATAGAAGTGCAATGAATTCTCTCTATTCCCAGGATATTGCTAAAAGTGGCGACGTGACCTACCCTGGGGAAGACGGGATTTGCAACGCGTCCATTTAAACCTCACGTCCCACTGGACATTGCCTTGTACTTTATGAAAAGAAATTTTAAAATTGTTTCGCTCCGGACTCGTTTTCACTGTTAATTTTAAAATAAATGTCAATAAAATTTTATTCAATCGGGTATATCTTTCCATTTGTTAGAGAATATTAAATTTAATGATAATTTGAAATCATAGAATATTTATAGAATTAGGTGTTACTTTGCGGAGATCCGTAACACAAAAGTAATAATATTTTTTTTTACTATAATCCGCGATGAAGTAAAATAGAAAATATATAAAGGGGTTTGCGATTTTGTTGTGGAGTCTATTTCCTGATGATGCTTCGGCTGCGAGACAAAACGATTGTAGAGTTTGTGATAGTGAACGTATGTAGTGCTTATGTATTGTGGTGGCGGTGGTGGAGGTTTGTTCATGTGTTATTACCAATCCTGCATATATCACGTGTGAAAACGGATTATCCGCTCTACATTTAGCATTACACATATTTTCTATTTTAGTTCATCGCGGATTATAGCAAAATAATTTTATTATTACTTTTGAAATCTTGTCTGAAAGACTACTAAGGTAAGTTGACATCAGGCAGGCGGCCGGTCATAAAATAAGCATTAAAATCATGTGACAACATGTTTTTGACATGGTGTGCCGATACCACTTAGAGTAGGATAAGTGCAGGAGGATGATGATGTTGATAAGAAGAAAAAGAATATGCCAGCCTGACGTCGGCTTACTTTAGTCGCATTTTAAAACACCTAGGTAAGAAAGACGGTGGTCTATTCTACTCTACCGGATACCACACGGTGCGTAAACTTACCTTAGTTGCCTTTTACGACATCTTGGTAAGATAGAGTAGTCTATTCTATTCAGCCGGATACCAAACTGCTTTAAATATTCTTTTTGTTTTTATATTCTTCTAAATAAATACTTACTTGTTCAATTTTTATTTTATATATAGATTAAAAAGACTACGTAAATCTGAATATTCTCACGCCATACCAAATTAGTAGAGTATCTATTAGCAGAGTGGAGAAATAAAAGCAATCACGCTATATAAACATAAGGGGTGACTCTTTTGTTTTCATTCCGTACAACTTACAATTAAACGCCATTAGCCATCAGGCGATAAATCGGGGTCAACAACCGAAATAGCACCAGCTCATTTGCTCTCGCGTCCAAGCAAATTGACACACGTACACCCTTTAAACACATAAACACCGCTGATATATTTAGGGCCAGTCCACATTGTCACGTACATTCGGAAATTCAGTCTATTTTCAATCGAATACATTCATCCTCGAGTATTATTTGTTTTTAATCATTCTCCTGTCCTTATTCCACTCTAAGTGGGGTCGGCAGAACTTGTTATTCTCTTCCATTCTCTCCAATCATTCGTCAACTCTAGCGCTACTCTTTTACATGCTTATCATACTTCTAGCACATATCCATCCATATTCATTTTGTCACATGATTGTGGTAAATTGCAATCAACAATTAGACGCATAAGTTTTAATAGAAAACTCATTGGTGCCTGCCCAGGGTTTGAACCCGTGACCTCCTCGAAAGAGTCGCACGGTGTTACCGCTGGGCTATCACAGCTGGGGATATGTGTTCCCTACCAATCCTTATAGGAGCAGCGTGGTCGGTCTTAGCTGCCACCTAGGTATAGGTAACAGGTTAAATTTACAATGATTTTTATCAATTTTAGTTGGTTTTATGCGTTACTTTTAACGCACGCTTGGCGTTACTCCCGCGTGTTTCACAAATGCCTTAAAAACTAACGGCATATTATCAATTCTAAGAAAAACAAATAGTTTTGATAGTCCAGCATTTAGTTCATCTCATGCAAGTCTCGCATTTCGTATGCACGAGCGCACCTGACAAATATTGAATTATGCATACGGCGTTGGAACGCAGGCACGAATCGCATTTAGAGTGCAATACGAGTATACTTTAATTCCTTCTAGTACCTTTATAATACGATAATAGGACATTTGGTATCGGCACATTTGGTATTTATATACTGAAATAAGTAATGTTGTGTGACATTTTTTTAATAAGTAGGAACAAATGTAGGTATACTTAAATCATTAGTGTTGTATTATTATATTCCGTTATACCAAGCATTCGATGACTATTAGTAAAATATATTTCTTTATAGTTTAGAAACAATAAAAAAAACTAAGTGTAGGTTCATGACTGATCTTCAGGCATTATAAATGTTAAATGCTATAAATTCAATCTAGATAATTTTTGACACCAATCTTGTTCTTCGAAAGATACTAAAATTAACTTTGACAAAATATGAGCTTTTTAAAAATTTATGCGTAGATTTGTAATATGTAAAAAAAAATATTAAACTAAAAACAGTTCAAGAAACTTTTGGAAGTTAAGGAAATTTATATTAAGTACTAATTTACATATGTATTATACTTTTTTAATTTATTTTTTCGAATCGACTGTATGATGTCAGCCTTGAGCGTTGCTTGGTAAGGAAAAAGCTGTTTTAAAGATAGAATTGGTGACGTGATATTTTCAACATTCAGACATAGATAATAGAAATTAAACTAATCAAAATAACATAAAAGAATTACAAGTACAGCGTTTAAGAAACCTTTCTCATCTCTGCTTAAACGGTTGTCATAAAATCTAAATGATATTCTATGAAACTGTAAAGCAAATAAAATACCACTAAAATGTTATAAATTCAAGAAATATTTCCAACCGATGAGAAGTCACTTTAGAAAAAGTAGAGGAAAATCCGCGCCATATAATTAGTTAATGGTGTTATCTCCAACGCTCAGGCGGTCGAAGGAAAGAGAAATTAAATGATAAGTAAGCTCCTCCGAAGCTTTCTAACGCTGAAGTGTATATTCTTCATTATGTATTTTAAATTTATTTTCTTCTGTTGTGAAATAAAATAGTTCGGCAGCAAAAGGGGGCGGGGGCGGGGGTTTAATCACGACACGACATTAAATGAATCCACTGGTCTATAACTTTACGTTCGATAACTTATTTATTTATTAATAAAGGGACTCCAACAAAGGCACACACAAATGTTCCTTAATAACTATTCTAACAAATTGGCTTACGTGTACCTCCCAAGTTTGTCCCCACCTGAAAATGGTCCCGAGGCAGTCGATTCATCTTGTGCTTCGATGTATCTTCTAGCAGAGGGAAGGGGCACTGTAGAGAGACCCTAACCCAGAGGTGGTGCATTCTAGGGTTCAGAGTTGCTGCTGGCGGGGATGGGGGCAATGTGTACAACGTTACCCTGTCCCCGCCAACAGCAGCGTGATGGGAGCACTGTCAGGTTTTTAGTCGGTGAGAGTCCGATATACCCGCCGCCTGACCCCGTCGGACGGTGACAACCTATAACAGGTTTTCCTGACGTAAAAAAAGTGTATCCCCAATTACAGGAGAACACAACATGCTTAATTAATAGTGCTAGCGTAATTGTTGTGTGGTTTGTAAAGGATGTCACTGTAATTGTAATGTAGTAGTTCAAAGGAAAATTCGCTCGTTTATCATTTGCAGATATTGAGTGGAAACCCTATTCAAGTACAAGTTCCTATAACCTAATATACACTTCAGTTTCTAATAACTCTGTTCCCGGCTAAATGTCCAAGTTACGGGAAGTGTGAAATGTTCAAAAAGCAATTTTCAATTAAAATTTGCTCTCCGACGCTTTGACAGACGTTTCATTAACCTGGTTTCATTTCACGGAATTTACGTAATAGGTTCATATTAGGCTTGAGTACGTATGGGAGTTCTAACACGAATTTCAATATCACGTCCAAATATTTGCAACGTGTAAACAAATACTTCTTTTTTGTCTAAATTTAAACTCATATTAACTTTTTCCGCCGTGTGGTATCCGGCTGAGTAGAATAGACCACCCTCATTTTTACCGAGGTGTCGTAATAGGCGACTAAGGTAAGTTGACCCACCGTGTGGTATCTGGTAAGTATAATAGATCACCTTCTTTCTTAATGAGAAGTCGTATCGAAGTCGTGTGGTATCCGATTAAGTGTAATAGACCACTCTCTTTCTTACCGGAGGGTCGTAAAACTACTCAGCCGGATACCACACGGCGGGTCGACTTACCTCAGTCGCCTTTTACGACACCTGGTAAGTAATGAGGGTGGCCTATTCTACTCAGCCGGATACCACGCTGCGGATATAACAAAAAAAAACATTACATTTAAATTTTCTAGGTTTTCTCTTTAAGATCGCATTCAAGCAAATTACTTAAAAATAATTATTATTAAAAATAAATAAACTAGATGCTTAGTGTTTAAATTAAATCTCACAGTACTTCGGGGCCAGGTTTTAGTTGACAAAGAATGTGTAAATGTTTCAAATCCCCTTTTCACTGGACGGGTCACGTCTACAATTTTAGCGATGCCCTGGGAATTGTGTATTTGCTTCCACTATATTGTTGCTAGTTTCAATTCTAGTACTCAGCCTTATTTATAGTATTAGTATAAGGCTTTACTTTGCGGAGTAAGAAAAGTGATGATAATATTTTTTGCTATTATCCGTGATCAAAAATGAATACCGCACGATTAGTATTAAAATGACCTAAATCAATTCATAATATTTTTTTGTGACAAATTGTAATAAAGCTTAGCGTAGCGCCAACAAAACTCGTGATTGTTAAAGAGACCCATAATTTCGAAGAGCAAGAAACTAGTTTTTTTTAATAGATCGCAGCGTGATGTCATAGATGACATTGAAATTTTTACTAATTCTGAATTAGGTCTCTTTAATACTAAGTGAGCGATATATAATGTTAAATGTAGAGTGAACGCATATACTGCACACCATCACCTCACTACAGTAGTACTGCACACAATCACTACCACAATCTCTACAATCGTTTTACTCCGATAGACTTAACGACATAATGCGTCGGTTACGGAGAGAAATGATTCTTTATATTGTAGTAGTAAATGTGCTTGTCTCACTACACTCGTGGTGGTAGTACTTGAAGTTTTATGAAATGCACATAATTTATTTATTCTTATTTTATCATTTATTTTAATATTGTTTTGTAAAAATTAAAACTTAATGTTGGAATAAAATATTCCAATACATTTTTCTTTTCGATTCGGCCTGTCATTACAAGGTTAATCTATTCGCTAAAAGTATTTTCATGTAATATATTAACTAAGTAAACTTTTTCGTAGACAAAAAAAATTTATTCCCTTCTAGTTGTTTTTCATTAACCTTTAGGCAGCTTTTACTTCGAAATTGTTTTCGTTTCAAAAAAAACAAGTGAAACAAAGTGCTTTGTACGGATTACTTATTTTTGAGCGAAATGTCCCGAGCGTTTGATAATTAAGTTGACACTAATATAATATAACTAATAAGGTTTCATCTCACCTTAAATATAAAACATCAAAGCTTAGGAAACTACATAATTTTTATTTCGTTTTATATTAAGATATAAGGAGAATGATTACTTATATTTATTTATTTATTTAAATAAATAAATAAATAAATATAAGTACTGTAAGTAATCATTCTCCTGCCCTTATCCTTAAATGGGTCGGCAAAACAAGTTTTCAACAAGTTATTACGTGTCATAGCTAGTTTTTACGACCGGTTGTCTGTCTTACGTCAACTTACCTTAGTCACCTTTTAATAGTACGACACCTCGATAAGAAATGAAGGTGGTCTATTTTACTCAGACAGATACCACACGGCACATATAAGAATTGTAAGTAACATGGCATAAAGGATATCATGTTAATAATATCGCTCATGAACTGCAATATTGGCATGCAATAGTGACAAATCAAAAAATCACGTTTTTAGATAAATGGGTGTAAAGTTTTCTATTGCTAAGCTAAATGAATAAAAATGTTTTAGTTTGGTTAAACGAACGGCTCATATTGAATTATGAGTTCTGCAGATATTGCTGCTAAAGAATATTTGGCAATTTTACTATTATATTATTTACCTATTATTTAGCATTTAACATTTACACGTATTCTTTGTCTGAAAAACGTGTTTTTTTTAGTTGTGCCACTATTGCAACACATGAGCGATATATGAAGCCTTAATTTGTTCAATTTTGTTTGTTACCAAATGCGTTATACTTTATTTTAATTTGGGAAAAAAATACTGGTCATCAAATTTTCTGATACCTCAAAGTTTTTGAAAAAATATTAAATACTCAGTAATATTAACTTTTCAAAGAAATATTGTTTTAAACTCTTATTTTATCATTTTATAGTGCAATACTGTGAACTTCTCTTTGAGCTAAAAACTTCAATGAACATGAACATTATTAAATACACGCTCTGTATTTAACGTATGTTTATAATTTTTGCAAAACACCAAAATGTACAGTCTATTTTTATAATTTAAAATTGCTAAAATAATCTATAGAATTTTTATACAAAAAAAGAAAGGTTACAAAGTGCAATTAACAACCTTTTTTTTTTCAAAGTATTTATTGTTTTTAAATAGAGAACATTTAAAAATATAGTGATTCACTTTGTAAATCTATCTACGTAATCTCGTAATCTCTAATCTACGTAAAATATTTTCACATTTAACAGTTAATCCGTTAAAGCAGCTTATCTTTTAATTTCTGTTACTTTAATCCTCTTTTACGTAGAAAAAGTAATTTTCTTAGCATTTCTCTAATTAATTCGATATCTACTTTATTTATTATTGGATATACAATTTCAGTATTCTAATTTCAAATTTCTTCGAGCCGTATCCATAATAGAAATATGTCATCGTTATTAGGATTTTCATTATTAATCTAAAATTGATAAATATGGGAATAGAGGGAGGCCAAAAAAGCGATGGATTGTGTAAAGTACTTGCATGTGAGGAGTTGCACTAGACGAATAGAAGAGAATGAAAGAGAAAAAAACGTGCTAACCTTCTGAGAGCGAGATAAGGGCAGGAGAATCTAGAATTGAAGTATTTATCGACCTCAGAATTAATCCCAACATAGCCCTGCACTTGTAATAAATCTTTAATGGAAATATATATTTATTGTTCTGATTTATTAAGGTTAACATTTCTAGTCACGTAGCCATTTTCTGCTCCGAGTTATGGGAACGTGTATTTGCTTATGAATTATTGAGGGTATTGATTTCATTATGTTGTTCATCCATATTTGATTTAATATTAATTTCTTTTATTAAATGCCAAATCCACATGATTTGCTAAGATTTGATGATGCTACGTATTTTACGATAGGCCGCCTGCCTGACGTCGACTTACCTTAGTCGTATTTTACGACACCTCGGTAAGAGAGAGGGTGGTCTATTCCACTCAACCGGATACTATACGGTGGGTCAACTTACTAAAGTCACCTTTTACTTCACCTCGGTAAGAAAGAGGGTGGTCTATTCCACTCAACCGAGTACTACACGGTGGATCGACTTAACTTAGTCGCCTTTTACGACACTTGGATAAGAAATGAAGATTGTCTATTCTACTGAGCTGGATACAACACGGCATTTTTCGAATTCTGGATGTATCAGAACAAACAGTAACCTCTACATTTAGCGATACATATATTTTATTTTATTGCAGATTACACCAAAATAATAGTCTTACTAATTTTGTTTTATAACATTATTTAATGCAACTATAACAAGCTTGTGCAAACATACAGTGCAACCGCAAAATAAATGCGCGTCTGAGTTGTATACCGCATGCCACAGTTGCTAACAATGGGATGCTAAATGAACCTTTTGTTTCAAAACAAACACTTATTATTTAACTGGGAATATACAGATTGAATGTATTGTATAACTAGAATATATACATATATATCTTATATGTAGGCATATTACTGGTTTAACATGTTGACGCAATAAAAATTGGTAGCCACATATTAGCAGTTTGAGATTGTATAAATTAGTACTATTAGTAAAAAGGATAGTTACGCTGGGTTCAAACCGTCATTATTTTTATGCTCCGCTACCTGATTATTGAGACATTAAGAAAACGAACTCTTCCAAAAACAGTTCCCGTGAGTAAGTAGCCGCCTATAACTCTCTCACTGCTGGGAATAGGTCTCTTCTCTCCGTTTTTGGAGTGAAGGATTGGAGCTAAGACCTACCACGCTGCTCCAGTGCGGATTGGTAGGTTACACATATCTCCAGAATTCTCTTGAGATATGCAGGTTTCTTTACGATGTTTTCCTTCACCGAAAAGCGTGTGATAAATTGCAGTTATCAATTAGACAGTTTTAACAGAAAAACTCATTAGTGTCTGCCCGGGTTTGAACCCGTGACCTCTTCAAAAGAGTCGCACGGTGTTACCGCTAAGCTATCACAGCTTACTTGCCTTGAGTAAATCCTCCAAACTAAACTATTTACAGACCGTAATAGCCAAATCATGTGACAATATGTTTAAAACATTTTGTGCTGACCCCACTAAGAGTGGGATACGAGCAGGAAGAAGAAGATACATATGAACTCGAAAGACCAACAAATTGTGTTTAGAAAACGTTAGTTCTCGGCGGGAATCGATCCCTTGATCCGCAGAACTAAACGCTGAGACACTGTCATGTGCACAATATTAATAGGAAAAGAATTAATTTTAAAGCTTATTATTAAGACCCAGTGTAAACAAAGTTTATGCAAATTAATACCTAGTGCTCGTACATTAGAAAAATGCAAGGTTAACGACACGAGTTTCAGAATTGAGTTCGCAGCCGTCACATCCGTTGATGAACCCTTTGCGGTGACGCGAGGGACTCGGAATTGCAACTCTCAGTGACGCAACGCAAATTACAGCGTGGGGTTGCTTAATTAAATACATGTTACGTTTGTTTTTACTCAAATTGAAACTTAAGTTTACTTAATTAAGACTTAAATCATAAAATATATTTTTGAGACTAATTTCGTAATAAACGTTACCACAAACACATACAAAACTTAATATTGAAACATTTTGAAATTTAATTTCAGAGTATATACATATATAAAAAAAATCTAGGTTCTTTGCTGCAACGGCACTATAAAAATTGAAAAAATATATAAAAAACAATAGTTTATGTCCATTAAATTGTATGACTATGAAACAGACGTTTAAGTTCTTCTTGGAAGTATAGTAATACTTGGTTTAATACAAGTTATATTGCTTCTATAACTGTAACTTAGCTAAATCCACCGAATGTCGCATGATTCTTCTAGAAGGTTTAGGTTAATAGTACATTACCGTTTCATGTAAATTGTGTTGAACAAGTCTCGCGATTGTAAAAAAATCGCGGCTGCCGGGAGCGTTACTTGCGTGCGCCGCGTAAACTAGCAGATATAACCTAAAGTAATGTACTAGAGAATTATAGATCTATCAAAGTACTACAAAAAGTCCGCTAAAGGATGTATCTATCTCTTATGGTTAACTCACAATAACTACTTTTAATTTTTAAGTCAACAATTTTATGACACTAATGTCCACGCAGGTAAAGCTGCTGGCATAGCTACTATTATATAAAAATCTACATATGCCAGTTATGTTGCTCCACGTTGCCATACTCTGTCTCCCTTACCGCATTATAAGATAGTCTTGCAACTATAAGATATTCTCGCAATCAGCTCAGAATATTCATTAAATTTATTGAACAGAATGAATACTAATATTAAGTTATCATATATATTCGTTTTCACTTTATTTTTGGGTGTTTTTTTATCTTCTTGAGTTGTATTTTTGTTGTTTATTATGATCATTTGGGACTCTATCATAGATTCGCGAGTGAACTTCTATGATAATAAATTTTTTAAATACACATATAGAAAATATACGTGAGCTATATGCTCTTATCGACATTAGTCGTTTGCATAAGGAATTTAATTAAATATGAATGAAAATGTATGCCAATGGAGAGTTTACAGGAGTTTTCATATTAAGTCGGTATGCCACCACATTGTCAGTGATAAATACAGCCATAACGCGAGGGACTCATAATTACAACTCTGTACTGAGTGTAGATTACTTTGTGGCATTGGTAATAAACAGAGATTTATATTAAGCTAGCAATCGCCAGCGGCTCCGCCCGCGTGGAAAGATTAAAACCGCAATATATTTTGACAACCATAAAAATGGATAGTCCGTTATCCTTAAAAGCTAGACATATGCTGCCCCGGACTTTTATTTAGAACTTTTAGAGGGGAACAATTTTGCACTACATGATTTTTGAATAACTTTCACTGTTTACTTAGCGCACGCAAGAAAAGCTTTAAATTTTGCTGTTCTCATAATATTGTTTATTGCTGCTCCTCTCCTATTCATCTAAGCTTAATGTTATATAGCAAAATGCCTTCCTCGACAAATGGACTATCTTACACTGAAAGAATTTTTCAAATCGGTCCAGCAGATCCTGAGATTAGCGCGTTCAAACAATCAATCAATCAAACAAACAAACTCTTCACCTTTATATATAAGTATAGATATAGATAGATACTGAACAATTAGAACGGCAGTAACAAAGATTTAAATTATTAGGTAATGTTTGATATAAAGGTAAAAAAACAGGAAATAAGAAAAAGGAGAAAGACGTTATCGGAAAAAAGGGGGAAAATTGGGATTTATGATTAGAAAGGAAATTAATCTTATCTTACTATCTTATCTTACTAATATTATAATTGCGAAAGTTTGTGAGTATGGATGTCACTCTTTCACGGCGAATCCGCTGAATCAATATCGATGAAATTTCCACAAGTATTCCTTATACACCGAAATAACATATAGGCTATAGAAATCCTGTTAATTCTACAATATTAGGATGACATTGAAAAGCGCCATCTGTTATCAACCTATCACGCGACAACAGTCCACGCAAACGAAGTTGCGGGTTAAATCTAGTTTAATATCTATAAAGCGATTTTTCAGTAGGCACCCAGCATGTGTGTTTGCCAAATTGCCCGTCAAAATGTTAAATGTGGGGACCATGTAACTTACAGGACAGCGACTACGTGACCCGAAATAGAAATGGGATTCGTCAAATTATCACGTGCTTCCAGATTTATTTATAGGCTATGATCGAGTTATACAAAACAAATGAATAAAAGCCCAATTTTGATGTTAGATATGACACAAGGGAATTCCTATGTTACGATACATTTTTATGTTGGGGGTTTTGGAGGGGATAAATCGGTTTCATTCCAAAAAAATGTACTTTCATTCACGTTTTCGGGCATTGAAAAAATGCTAAAATTGAATCCATATTCTATTTTTAGCTGTCAAACGTAATGCTTAGAAAGCCCATTGGGTAACTGGCGGACAAAAAAATTCAAAACCCGGGGTCGAGTTCCACGTGTCATTGGCATTTTCTCTTTTTTTCTTTTTTTAAATTACATATCTTTTCAAAAATTACCGATAAAGCCTCGGGCACCTAGGTGCTATAGCTTAATGAGACAGATCGTTCTCAAGGCTCGCAAATAGGAACGTCAGAAGCTATTAAATTTAAACCACCCAAGACTATTTCTATATCTGTGATGAAGGTCATAAAAATTTTTGAATATCTTAACCTTTTTCTCCATCATCATCATCATCATCTTCCTGCCCTTATCCAACACTAAGTGGGGTCGGCACAACATGTTATAAACATGCTGTCACATGATTTGGCTGCGTTTTTACGTTTTTACGACCGGCCGTATGCCTGACGTCAACTTACCTCGTATTTTACGACACCTCGGTAAGAAAGAGTGTGGTCTATTCTACTAAACCGGATACCACACGGTGGGTCAACTTACCTTACTCGCCTTTTACGACACCTCGGTAAGAAAGAGGGTGGTCTATTCTACTCAGCCGAATACCACACGGCGGATCGACTTACCTTAGTCGCCTTTTACAACACCTCGGTAAGAAATGAGGGTGGTACTATTCTATTCAGCCGGATACCACACGGCGTAACCTTTTACCTACATCATCTTAGCATTATCCGTAAGTAAACGTAAGTAAAACAAACCTCCTAATCTTTAGGCATCGATATCCGATTTGGTTAACCGAAAACTTCTTAAGTGAAAACAAACATTTCTAAGTTTGCCGATCACGTATTGTTTTCGGGGAAAATCCAAAGTGATTATTACGTAGACTGGCTAAGAACACGTTTTATTATCATAGCGCTAACGTGACAGCATTTTTATTATTAATTTTGATGTTATCCTCTATGGGGCTGTGAGATTTTCCACATATAATATTGACATCCATATTATTAAATCATCAAATAATTTAAAGAAGTTAAATAAATTATTTTTTTGAATTTTGGAAACTGCTCTATCGATTTTCATGAAATTCAGCATGTAGGGAGCTTTGCGGGAGAACAATGGACCTAGCTAGGATTTATTAAAAAGAAAGGACTTTTTTATACTATAAAATTCCGCAGAGTAACGCCTGCTTCTATAAATCGATACCAATTTGACTCAGTAGACGTGAAGTAGAAGAAGCGAAGAAATATCGCAATACTTTCTTCAATCATTAACAAATTGCCACAAATGTGAATCCCTTGATAGTACATTATTATAATACTTATTTACTTATGAAGACATCTTTGCATTTTATTACATCTCTGAGTATGCATACGCCCATGATATGGCACATATAAAGGCTTCAATTCCCCTACCGCCATCTAATGGAACAGTGAATGACGAAAATGCCGCCTTTATGATAATCGCTGTATTTCATAGCCATATAAAGGGAGACGCTTAGAACGTATCGGATTTTTGCTTCCGCGGCACGTAGAAAAAGAAGAAATTGTTATAATAATTCCATGATACGGAAATGAATTTCTTTATGAGTATGAATTGAAATATCTTTGTGAGGCCTGAAGTATTTAAATGCGTGATAAATTCTAGCCGTCTAATGTATTATGTGAGTGTTCTCATCTCAAATCTTATATGGTAATTTTATATTAAAATTAATATCCAAGATCGAGATGAGAGTTTACATTTTTTGCACTTTATATTAGAACACGCTTTGCCGTGTGGTATCCTTTTTCTTATTGAGGTTTCATAAATGGTAAGGTGATGGTAAGTTAAGTTAACTGACCGTGTGGTATCTGGATAAGTAGAATAGACCAACCTCATTTTTTACCGAGGTGTCGTAAATGATGACTAAGGTAAGTCGAACCACCGTGTGGTATCCAGTTGAGTAGAATAGCTCACACTCTTTCTTACCGAGGTGTTCTAAATAACGACTAAGGTAAGTTGACTCACCGTGTGGTATCCGGCTGTGTAGAATTGACCACCCTATTTCTTCTTTCTTACTGAGTTGTCGTAATAGGCAACTAAGGTAAGTTGACGTCAGGCAGGTGGCTGGTTGTAAAATACCTAGCTAAATCATGTCGCAACATGGTTAAAACATGTTGTGCCGACCCCACTTATAATGGGATAAGGGGAGGAGATGATGATATAATGAAATAAAAATTACTAATATCAAATACCAAAGTAAAAAAATAAAAAAATATAAATGTTTTATTTTAACTTCATTTTCCATAAACCTCATAGCATAACCTTATTTCATATATTATATCCTTTATTTCAATTTCCGTTTTACTAAAATGTAAACATTGAATGAATGAACTGAAAACATAAATGCATTGAATTTCAATTTGTGCTGTTCAAAACTCTTTTAAAGTTCATTGTAGATATCGTATTGCGGTTTCACTATTTTATATACAGTTCGTATTTTAAAATTACATTTTTCTTTGTGAAAATAAATCATATAGTTATTATACTAGAGGAGGCAACTCAGACTAAAATATGCCATATTACAACTATGAGAAAGTAAATAGAATTGATCTATCTGTCTCTCTTTTTTATGTGTAATTAGATAAAGATAAAGTATACGAGTATCTTCTTTTTGTCATTATTTATTGTGTTACTATCACTTACATAATCTTGCCGTGTGGTATCCGGCTGAGTAGAATAGACCACCCTCATTTCTTACCGAGGTGTCGTAAAAGGCGACTAAGGTAAGTTGACCCAACGTGTGGTATCCGGCTGAGTACAATAGTACCACGCTCTTTTCTTACCGAGGTGTCGTAAAAGGCGACTAAGGTAAGTTGACCCACCGTGTGGTATCCGGTTTAGTCGAATAGAACACCCTCCTTCTTACCGAGGTGTCGTCAAATACGACTAAGGTAAGTTGACGTCAGGCAGGCGGCCGGTCGTAAAAACGCAGCCAAATCATGTTACAGCATGTTTATAACATGAAGTACCGACCCCACTTAGAGGCTACTAAACCGGATACCACACGGTGAGTCAACATACCTTAGTCGCGTTTAACGACACCTCGGTAAGATATGAGGGTGGTCTATTCTACTCAATATCTATTCTACTCAATAATATTAAATTTGAGTGTTCAAATATATATACTAATAATGTTTTTACTGGTTTCTCTACTTTTATATTACATTTTTGCCTGTGCGAAATATATTCTCGATTATACAGATTGTCCCTCACCCATAACGATCGATAAAGTCCTTGACAGAGTTTTGGGTGATAGATACTTCTGAAACAACAATACTTGTATGCCGAACTTTTAAGTATTCTTTTATGTTAATCTACTATTAAATAACCGATTCGTGTGGTGCTTTAATACAAGATAAATAAAAAAACGGACGTCTTGAGTTATAAATCTCCGGTAAATGCCTCTCTGTTTTCTATAAACCTTTGTACTTAAGTTGTTGGACTGTATTGGCTGGATGAATTTAGGGGTAATATGCAGGTGTGCAAGAGTTTTAATACAAATAACTGTTTCTATTTAAACTCTTATAAACTTGCATGTTAACTTCAATTATATTTAACTAATTATTTAATAAGTTTCAAAAGCTATGGAAAAAACAAAATGTATATGTAACAAAATATAATAGACATAGATATAGAAAAATAATGCGAACTCCACACCTTCATATAAACCCTGCGTGGATTTCGAAAGGTGTGTTTTATATTTGTTTATATATTGTCTTATTGTATTGTATAAAAAAAGTGATATTCGCAATAATACGCTTAAAGATGAAGGAAAAACCATTATAATGAAACCATAATATCTCTGAAGACGTTCCGATATATATGTAGCCTTTTAAACTGAGCCCAGGACTCTATACTCAGCATTTTTAAATTTTTTTAAAAAAGAAAAAAGGTCTTTACCAATCAGTAGTCTATACTAATATTATAAAGAGGAAGAATTTGTATGTATGTTTGTAATGTTTTCACACAGAAAATTACTACACCGATTTAAAAAATTCTTTCACCATTGGAAAGCTGGATTTTTAATGAGCAACATAGGCTATATAACATTTTAAAAAATACGGATGCCTGATAAAAATGTAATAAGGTGTAAAAAAGAAATAATTACGCGGGGAAACCGCGGGATGTTACTAGTATAGTATAAGACAGTTATTTTGCTATATTAGTCTATACTTAGGTACTTATCTTATTATAAAACAAAATCCCCCCAAAACTGTCTATCTGTATGTCATCGATATTCTCAAAATGTAAATCCGATTTTTGTACGGTTTTTACTAAACGGGAGTGCAATTCTTCCGGAAGGTTATGGTTAATAGTACATTACAGTTTTAAGTAAATCGTGTTAAAGACGTCGCGCAGTTGTACAAAACTCATCTGGTGGGAGCTTTATTCGCGTGCGCTGCAAAAACCAACAGAGATACACTAAAGTAATGTACTAGAGAATTGTAGATCTACAGAAATACTAATAAAAAGTCTAAGATAGCATATCCCTATCTCTTATGGTTAACTCACAATAACTCACAATAACGGGAAAACTTTGTGACAATCTGATTTTCACGTGGGGGTAAACGCACGCATCTAGTTTACTAATAAGAACAATAAGAACTATTTACTATTTAAAATAATCTTTGTATTGCAGGTGACACTGAGAAGCGCTGCTAGTATAAGCATGAAAGTAGAAACGCGAAATACTTATTTTGCGAAATTATTTTAAGCAGCGGTTGAAATGTCACGTTTATATTCGCCTCTATTTATATTTGACGTAATTAGTAGGTTCACTTTCGGTGTTGCATAAATACCTTGTTAATTTGGAACCGACAGAGAAACCGTATAATTTGATTTAGTAAAATTAATTTTATGTAGCATTATTTGATATTCGAAATAGGTAATTGAAATTGAACGTTTTGTTTTTTACGAAGGATACTTATAAATGTAATTTATGTTTTCGGCGTCAATTCATTATGAGAGTATATTTTGGTGGTTTATTTAGTTATTAATATAAAAGTACGACACTTCTGTAAGGAATGAGGATGGTCTATTCTACTTATCCGGATACGACTTACCTTAGTCGCCTTTTACGACACCTCGATAAGAATCATTTCTTATCGAGGTGTCGTAAATGGCGACTAAGGTACCACCCTCATGGGTACTATTACTACTCATGGTACTATTCTATTCAGCCGGATGCCATATTTTACAGTTAACGTGTGTGTAAAAATGATCTCACCGACTTTAAGAAGTTGATTTCCATCCTGATCAGATTATTTAATTCTTTAATTCTTTCTTAAATTTAAATATATCCACGTCTAGATATTCATTGTTTTTACTAACAATTACTAGGAAATCGAAAAGAGAAATCAATGATATAGCACAAACCAAATCTACATTGACCAAAATTGAATATGCCGCCACCTCCTATTTGTTTTATTATACGAGTATGTATAGTGAAATAATATATACAAATTACATGGTCTCAGTTAAATTGCTTTAATTTGTACTCACTGTTTATTGCAATAAGACATTAGACGATTTGCGACCTCAATTTGCGTAATCTATTCAACAGTTTAGCGTTTACCCAAAATGGGAGAGAATTTCTACATGTACGGAACAACGTAGCTTAAGTAAATTTATTCTTCAAGTTGTAAGCTATTACGTATAATGTAATCCATACTTTTGTTATAAATGCTGAAGTGTGTTTGTTTGTCGTTATTTGACGTCTTAATGAAACAACCGGACGATGTTGTTTTCGGTATGGGAGTAGAAAAACTGTAGACTGATATAGGCTAATGTTTGTTTCAATACTAGAGTATTGGAAACCACATTTACGGGTTAAAAGTAGTTAACATTATAATAATTGTATGATTACCTTAACGTGGACAAATGGCTTAGGAAGGTGTAAGATCGGATGGATCCGTTAAAGAGATCTATACCCAGAAGTAAAAAAATAGAAGAAAATGACGATATGGATGAAATATCTCGACAGATTCGGCTATAACAACCCTCCACTATAATGACGGAGATAGCAAGCCTATGTCCAGCAAGTTTACTATACTTTTAAAACAGGTATACATCCATTAATCGGTCAATAGAGGAGACTGGGGCTCATGGACATGACGGGAATTTGTATTTAAAATGATTAATACGATTTCAGTATTAAAGTGATATTCGTGTCAGACGGGACCATTTATCAAACGCTGTCATTTATGCTAAATATATAATATTTTGTATTACAGGAAATAAATTTTTATACAACTTATTTTTTTATAAAGCTCACACATATTCATCACGTTTGAATTAATATATTGAATAGTTTAATTTATCCTGAATTTTATTTTCAGTATAATGAATTTATTTTTGTAGTAAAATTATTGCCTGCCATTACCACAGCAACTTTACTTTTGATCTTCAATGTGAGTCTAAACTGTTAAATCAATAATGTACTAACAATATATGGAAGTTGTTTTTGGATAACGTTTTCCTTATTTGTTCACACGTTATCAATAATTATTATAGAACTATTTATTTCTTAAGTCCATGTAGAGTATGTGGGTTGAGATGTGTAACTTACCTTGTATATTTATATACAAGACACATATTATATGTAATACATATATGAAATACTGACACTAATACTGATGTACAAAGAAACATACACGGTGTCAAGATGCACCATGTTAGTAACACGAGAGCCCTTGGCGAGAGTGGACGTAGAGTGACATGTGGGTACTTGTTAGTGCGTGTTTGAGCGTGTGCTATATTCATACAACATTAGTTTATATACACTACAGTCCGTAATATTATAAATGCGTCCATATATCTTCTTATCTATCCGATAGCTTTCAATTTTAGAAACAGGAAAATTCATGTTCATAAAGGAAAGTTTATAATTGAAGGTATTTTTTATTAATTGAAAAAAAAATTAGCAGGCACTATAGCAATATAAAATCAACTAGCAATCACTGTGCTAGGAATCTTAAATTCGAAGATCTGGATTCGGAATTTGCATTTATGATTTGAACTAAAAAATAAATAGAAAAGACGCAGTATAAAACTTTTCGACCCAAATCTAAATCAGTGCTAAGTGAACGCAAACTCTCGTTTCTAAGAACGCCAGTCACGTACTGTTTTGGTAGAATATACTTTGTAACTGATTATATCGTACACCAACAGAATATACACGCAGGCAGATTAATATACACGATCTTATAGTCTATACTACATTCAACCAATGAAGAATTGGTTCTCTGACTGTCAAACATCTGTTTGAATTAAATATGTAAATGTAAATATGTTTTGTAATACTTATTTGGCTAAAATAATGAAAGATTTAACAAACATTTGTCAAATTAAAGTATCTCGGAATTTCAAAGATTTCCGCTTTGATCTATATATTAATATAAGAATTAGATTGATTAATGGCTACCTTTATCCCTCCTATCCACACCTCCTCTTAACACAGCTTCTAACTCGCCAAATTTCCAAAAATCTTGGGTTTTGTGACCAAAACTATCCATTAAGTTTTCCGTGTGTCCAGAGTCGAGTCCTGATCTAGTAAAGGTAAACGATTGACCATTTTCTACCCACATTTTCTTGAATTACATGGAATATATTCATCAAGATAATTCAAATTTGTCACTGTCTTATATCCTCATATTCCTTTTTTATTATAAAACAAAGTCTCTAAAAGCTGTATGTGATCGATTTTCTCAAAATCTACCCCTACGGATTTTTGTACGGTTTTTAATAAAATATTGTGCAATTTTCGACGAAGATGTAGGTTAATACTACATTATATTATACATACTACATTATATTATACTACATTACATTATATTATACTACATTATTAGAGTTCCCACGCGGGGTCGGGATTTACGCGGGAAAATTTTATTAAACACTGATTTTCACACACAAAGCCGCGGACATAGCTAGTTTTGTTATAAAATAATATCCAAATAAAGTTACGCTACGTATTTTGTATGTACGTACTTATCCGAATGATAACACTTTAAAAGCTTCGCCCGACAGATTTCCGATAAGTTTAAAGTTTTTACACAACTTGGCAGGTAACTTTAAAATCGAATTAGGACACGTTGCCAAACCTTGGCGAAATGAAAGTGGTAAAATGAATTTTATGAAATTTAAATTTATAAGAGTGCAAATAGCGTTAGATTTATATTTAACACCCATATTCATTATTTATGACTCTTAAATTTTCTCTAATATTCGATATTTTTACGGGGTACGTTTTTTTTTAAATCGGCCATTATATATTTTAATATTTTTTTATAATTCGGTATTTTATTTAACAATTTAATAATAAAGAATTAATTTACCGTTAATGATCCGCTATCTGTATGCATTTATAGACTGCAGATATATAAGTTTTACATATTAATAAATCAATAGATATTGAGACAACATGCCGTGTGGTATCCGGCCGAGTAGAAAAGAGCACCCATATTTCTTACCGAGGTGTCGTAAAAGGCGACTAAGGTAAGTTGACCCCGTGTGGTATCCGGCTGAGTAGAATAGACCGACCTTATTTCTTACTAAGGTGTCGTAAAAGGCGACTAAAGTAAGTCGACCTCCGTGTGGTTTCCGGCTGAGTAGAATAGACCAACCTTATTTCTTACTGAGGTGTCGTAAAAGGGGACTAAGGTAAGTTGACCCCGTGTGGTATCCGGCTGAGAAGAATAGACCAACCTTATTTCTTACTGAGGTGTCGTAAAAGGGGACTAAGGTAAGTTGACCCACCGTGTGGTATCCGGTTTAGTAGAATAGACCACCTTCGTTCTACCCGAGGTCTATTATCAACCTATCACAAGACATCAATCCACACGAATGAAGTCGTGGGTAAAAGCTAGTCTTATATAAGTTAAATGATTTATGTATTAGGCTTTATGTCAAGTAACATTTCATATGATTATAATTATTAATATCTGAGTGAGTGTAATTGTTTCAAAAAAAAACTTTTAAAAAGAAAAAAATAAGAATTTAGTTGGGTGATCGATCCTAGGTATTTACGTATCTCGAGCCTGCTTGTTCCCCAAATAAGCTACGCTGAATTGACACTTAATAGCTTAAGATTTACTTAATAGCTTAATAATTGACACACACACACACACACACATATATGTATATATATATATATATATATATATATATATATATATATATATATATATATATATATATATATATATATTTATTTATTTATTTTATTTATAAAAGTAAGCCCTTATTAATATACTCAGTTACACAAAAGTAATCAGACGGAGATCCCAAAGTTAATTAATTTATTTCGCTCTATTCTAGTCACGTCTATTTCTTTAATTCATAAAACAACTAAGAGCTTTGTATGCTAAAAACGTTACTGTTAAGAAATATTAAATTAAGTTATTCTAATTTTTGAATATAAAATGTAGCAACAACAATAAATACTATTTTCACAAATCTTTTAGAATAAATATTTGAGAGATGTAAAAGCCCAGCAGCATGACCAAAGAAGTAAAATAACTTTTTAGTATCCCACTGTTGGGCATAGTCCTCCTCTGTCTGTGGTTGGAGAGAAGGATTGGATCTAATGGCATGTGTTATTGCTGCCCTTATGTGAATGTGTAGGTAATAAATATACCAAAATTTCTAGATCTGAGATCTGGAATATCTAGAGATATATAGATTTCTTCAAGATGTTGTCCTTCTCGGGAAACCGTGTGTTAATTGCAAGTATAAATAAAACTCATGAGTTTTAACTCAGGTGCCTGCCTGGGATTAAACCCGTGATCCCCTTGAAAGAGTCGCATGGTTTTACTGCTGGGCTATCACAACTTATCACGGGTCATTGCCATCATCATTCTCCTGCCCCTATACCACTGTAAGTGGGTAGACACAACATGTTTTAAACATGTTGTTAGGTGATTTGGCCAGGTATTTTTCATCCGATCGCCTTCCTAACGTCAACTTACATTAGTCGCCTTTTACGACACCTCGATAAGAAATGAGGCTGGTCTATTCTACTCAGCTGGATACTACACGGCGGGTCAACTAACCTTAGTCGCCTTTTACAACTCATCGGTAAGAAATGAGGGCGGTCTATTCTACTCGGTACCACACAGCAGGTCAACTTACCGTAGTCGCCTTTTACTACACCTCGGTAAAAAATGAGAGCGTTCTATTCTGGCTACTATTCGCATTGTCGCATTTTTCGACGCCTCGGTAAGAAATTAGTGTATTCTAATCTACTTCGCCGGATAAAACACGGCGGGTCAACTACATCAGTCGCCTTTTACACCTCGGTAAGAAAGGCATATTATTTCCTATTTAAATTTTATTCAACTCATCACGAGTAATACTTATTAATAATATTAGTAACGTTTAATGAGACATGACAAAACTATATAATAATGAGAACGTAACTTAACTAAGTTGCGTGATTACAGAACCGGAGTTTTACGACGTACGAATTATAACTAGGACTCATAGGGGTAAAGTAATATTGTTTCAACTGTTATCTTTATGTACGGCAAATGCTAATTTAACTGCTGCGTATGCTAATACAATTTGAGCTAGAGATAAAATTTGCTGCTTGGCTGGATACAAATTTTAAAACTAAGCAAAATTGCATTAAATATATCATCTTCCTGCCCTTATCCCACTCTAAGTGGGGTCGATGCAACATGTTAAAAACATGCTGTCACATGATTTGGCTGCGTATTTACGTCCGGTCGCCTGCCTGATGTTAACTTACCTCAGTCGTATTTTAAGACACCTCGGTAAGAGAGAGGGTGGTCTATTCTACTAAACCGGATACCACACGGTGCGTCAACTTACCTTAGTTGCATTTTACGACACCTCGGTAAGGAATTTTGCAAAATTTGGAAAATTGCATTAAATATATGTGGAGGACGAATGGACAAAATTAAATAGCTCAGAGTACCTGGTTGGCCGAGCTTTGATCGGTAATTTTTTACAAAATAAAAAATAATAGGGTATGTTGGGCTCGAACCTAGGTATTTTTATTTCTCGCGACCACCCGTTCCACGAATAAACTACGCTGACTTGCTACTAAACGGGAAAAGTAGTGTTTTATATATTCAATGTAAATTTTATTATTTTTTTAATGACTAAAAACAGGGATAAATTATATATATATATATATATATATATATATATATATATATATATATATATATATATATATATATATATATATATATATATGTATATATAATTTAAAGAAAATCTATGTCACAGGTCTGTACTCAGCACCTCTCAACAACTTTGACGTATCAATCAACTCAATAATCAACTCAATGTATTTTGACGAAATGAGTTTGCGGATAGGCACATGTGAATTGGCAGTAAAACATACTTTATTCGGGCCTGTTTCTACCTATACAATACAAGCAGATATATACCAACTTAAGATAAAATAGAAGGTTCATATATTGGACACAGATTAAAATTATATATCATACTTTCGTCATATTGCTCAGTTAATATTTGATGTAAACAATCTCCTATTTTTTCATAGTCTATATTCTTTTGTTTCTATGACCCTTTCGTATTAAAAATCTTTCTGTTTGCCATTAAACAAGTTTATGACGATATTAAGATAAAAAGGGGAGTGCTGAAATGTTGTAAAAAACAATCTTGATATAATACCTTATTTTATCGCAGATAAAGATAATGTACAGTAAAATAATAATAACTGTTAATAAAATTAAACCATAATCTTGTTAATAACATTTAATAAAAATCCGATTTAACGTCTTATACAAAATATTTTATAGGAAATAAAGATAATGTACTAAAAGTAAAGTAATAATAGAACAAGTTTATTATTACATATTTGGACCCAGCGCATGATATAATTAAAAAAATACGTTTATACAAACAAAATAATAATAAACAACCTGCTCTAGCTTGCTATAGACTTTGACTGGCCCGTTGGAGCAGTAGGTAGTGACCCTGCATTTAGGGCGCGGGTTCGATTCCCGCCGACGGGCCAACATTTTCTATAAATGAATTTGTTGGTCTTCGAGTCTGGGTGTATATTTGTATTTAAGTATGTATTTAAAACTTATATAAGTATATATTCACCAGTTGTCTGTCTACCATAACACAAGTATTAAGTAACTTACTTTGGGGACGGACGACCGTATGTGTAAGTGTCGCATATATTTATTGATTACATTTATAGATTTTTTATTATATTGCAAAGGTTGCTCAGTATAAAGATGAAAGTATTTAAACCGATCGAGATGGTAGAAAGGGTTCTGTATACAGGAGCATCGGCCACAGATTCTATAACTCTAAAAAATCTCTATGGTCGCATTCCATCTTAACAGGAACCAGCAAAATCCAGGGGACTAAGCATTGAAGCTGAAGGAATGCCTCAGAAATGGACAATACATACATTTAATTAATCCTGCTGCTTCACGTTGAAATTGATGATGAGTTGATTTAATTAAAATTTTGGACATAAAATTAGTTATAGTGAGTTAACCATAAGAGATAGAGATATGCTGCTCCAAACTTTTTTGTAGTATTTTTGTAGATCTACAATTCTCTAATAAATTACTTTGGTGTCTCTGTTGATTTACGCAGCGCTCACATCTAAAGCTCTTAGCAGGCAAGTTTTTTTTACAACTTCACGACCTCTTCAACACAATTTACATAAAACCGTAATGTACTATTAACTTAAACCTATTAAAATAATTGCACTACCTTTTAGTAAAAACCGTACAAAAATCTATTCTGTAGATTTTTAGAAAATCAATCACATACAGACAGACAGATTTTGAAGACTTTGTTTTATAACCAGTTTAGATGACTCTAATATTTTAGTTAGTTATATTTAATAACGTTCTTCTTAGACTAATTTATATGTTAATTATGTGAAGAAACCTGTAAAGCATATCAGATGTATGTAATATGAAAAAAAAATACAAATAAAGCACCTATAACTTAATTAGTACAGTGAAGCTAGTCGCTTAAAATTCTTATTGAATTTTATGAAATATTTACGAACTCATCGAGTATAAGTTACACAAGAGACTGTCCCCAGCTCCCGACTAAAATTGACTTCAATTTTTAAAGTACTTAGCTAAGACTTTAAGCAAGTTACCAACTTCACCAACGATGGGATTACGCTAATCTCATATACTTAGTTTATATTCAGCCATCGTAAAATGTATATTTCCTTAATTTTTATTTAGAGTTAATAGATTTAAATAATTATAAAAAAATCAATTCAATTAAATTGGATATTTTTAAAATATCAATTATATCCTAATTATTTAAAAAAGTTAAAAAATGTCTAATGGATTCACTGATCAGTAAGTATAGGTAAGCACGTTTTGTAGAATTAACAACATATATTATATCGCACGCTTAGTAGTGAAATGACTGAATTCAAAAAGTTGTTTTTTATTCAAATTGCAATAAGCGTAACGTAGCGCCTACAAAAGTCGATAGCCTATAATTTAAAGATCAAGAAAATATTAGCTTATCTAATAATTCCAGGGGTTATGTCATAAATGGCATTGAAATAAGAATTACAATGTATCTCACTCAAATAAACCTAATTTTGAAATCGGTCAGTTTAATACTAAGCCTGCAATATATTATAAGTTTCTCTTGCCCCTATACCACACTAAATGTGGTCGCTACAACATATTTTAACCGTAATAGTATAGTACAGTACAGTACAATATAGTTGAGTACAGTACAGTATAGTATAATGTAGTAATTTAGCAGTATAGTATATAGGTACTTGGGGTGTATATCTATACTTATTATAAAACAAAGTCTCTAAAAGCTATTTGTCTTTATGTTATCAATTTTCTCTAAATCTACTAAATGGTTTTTTACGATTTTTACTAAAAGATATTTCAATTTTCCCAAATGAATAGGGGATCAGAGATACTAAGGTAATGTACTAGAGAATTGTAGATCTACAAAACTTATCACGTGGGCAAACCGCTGGCATATGCTAGTACTTTGAAAAAAGGGTAGAACATGCATATTAAGAAGTTAAGATTGTTTTAGAACGATATAACACGTTTTAGATACGGTACATTTGTAATAAGTATCAAACAAGAATTATTGTCCGAAATACGCCTTTCTAAATCATAGATTAGCATAACTCTGGTGGAAAAGCAACTGTCTACGAATCATTTATAACATTGAATAGCAGCCTTAAGTTACGGAGCGGACAGTTTACATCGCTCAAAGTAGATTTCAGATGTCCGCGAGTCACTTAACTTTTACGAATCATTATCTACATCGGATGCAACAGGCATTAGTATACATATTTTTATTTTTTTTTATTTAGGGTATTTTGACCAGTAGACATTAGTATTAGGTTTGCCCGAATACATCCTTTAATCTATCCTTTTTTATTTTTATTTACAGCAAAAATGTACAAGCTATATCTATCTTAAACCACTTACACGCTAGGACTATACAAATCATGCCCACGTGGAATGGTACCAAGAATGCTGGCAGCGTTTCCGCGCTGAATCTTTGTGCGAAAAAGAAGCCAGCCGAAGATGTTAAAACGTTAAAAAAAAATTTACACTTTGACTCCGTGGCCCTAGGTTCTCAATCTATACTTAGTATAAAACAAAGTCTCATAATTTTTTTCACTGAGTGACATAGGCATCTTATACCCGTGCGAAGCCGAAGCGGAATCGCTAGTACGATATATGACTAAGTAACTAACTTAACTGATGACTGTATTCAAACCAGAAGACGTCATTGCTTATTATAGATCAAGTATATAGCGACTAGGGGACTTATGATTTTGCATTGTAGCTGACTGGCAATGTCAAAGGGTAACTTTGATGTCGCATTTGAGTACCGAGGGTTCAAACACTTATCTAAGAGTCCACCCCTTTTTGTTTCCATTTACTCTCAAACAAAAGATACCAGATGCCTTTGCAGTGAGATTCTAAGAATTTTTACGTTTGGAATTTGTATGTATGTATATAGTAACTTTGTATGTATGGGTGTACGTTAGTATGTGATTGTTTGTTTGTAACTGACTCTTGTTCACTCAATTTCAACCCACCACGAAAAATTTGTATATAGACGATATGACTAAATTCGCATGCTGTTAAAAATAGACGATTTTAAGTCGATTTTTATATTCATACTGTTTTCATCATCTACCTGCCCATATCCCACTCTAAGTGGGGTCGGCACAACATGTTATAAACATGTTGTTACATGATTTGGCTACGTATTTTACGACCGGCCGCCTGCCTGACAACAACTTACCTTAGTCTTATGTTACGATACCTTGGTAAGAAAGAGAGGTCTATTCTATTTAACCGGACACCACACGGTATATAACGCCGTGTGGTATCCGGCTGAATAGAATAGTACCACCCTCATTTTTTACCGAGGTGTCGTAAAAGGCGGCTAAGGTAAGTCGAACCGCCATATGGTATCTGGCTGAGTAGAATAGACCACCGTCATTTCTTGTCGAGGTATCGTAAAAGGCGACTAAGGTAAGTTGAGCTGCCGTGTGGTATCCGGTTGAGTAAAATAGACCACCCTCGTTTCGTAACGAATTGTCGTAAAAGGCAACTAAGGTAAGTTGACGTCAGGCAGGCGGCCGGTCGTAAAATACAAATCATGTGACATCATGTTGTGCCGACCCCACTAAGAGTGGGATAAGAGCAGGAGGATAATTAAGAAAACAATAAATTAGTAGATGTACTATGTTTGCTCCGACTAAAATTCCCTCTTTGCCCAATTTCAGTTTTTGTCCTACGACCTATATACGTTTCTCACGTTTTTACTCTTCAACTCAGCTCCAGTGCATAAAAAACCTTATCAGGTCAACAAGTACAAAGCTTTTGTAACAAGTTTCCTTGGAACTTAATATCCTTGGTAAGGAAATATGCGTTTTTCATCCTACAATAAATTTTCTTTCCCCGTTGCTATATTTGAATGGTAAAACTGCCTTCACAAACTCCATACGTATTTTTAACTTATCAATGGTCTCATTTACCCTAGACACTATTGTCGTACAAGTTTCTTACTTTTATGAAAGAGTTAATATCCTTTGAGTTTCCTTCGCAGAGAAAATGTATGCTTTTCTTTTTATGGCTTCCTTTCTTTCATTGTATGTCGCTTTCAAATAGTAAATTGAAATTAAAAGACTTTTATAAACCTGTACCGCATATCGTTTTCTACGTTTATTATTCAATACTTTACATTCTAAGGTTTACTAGAAGCTATGTTTATTTAATAGTTAGTATGTTTTATATACAAAAGATTTGCTGTTTATTATCTTAATTTGGGTATTTTACATGTTATATCCCATAATTAAGGATATACAGGTTTTTCCAAAAATTTAGATCAATCGTAAAGAACTTGATATTTTATTTTTAGTTATATTACTTTTACTTTATTATATCTTTATATTATTACACTTAACGTCGTGTGGTATCGCGCGTGGTGAGTAGAAAAGCCCACCCTTATTCTTACCGAGGTCTCGTAAAAGGCGACTAAGTTAAGTTGACCCACCTTATGGTATCCTGCTGAGTAGAATATACCACCTTTTTTCTTACCGAGGTGTCGTAAAAGTCGACTATGGCATGATCACTTAAGGCACGTAAGTTTGTATGCAAAACACATAAGCGTCTAGTCCGGAGTTAGAACCAGAAAACCCCTGAAAATTCTGTATTCTAACCTATAAGTTACCACGGCTTTTGATTGTTCGAATGTTCAACTTAAGGGTAGCAATAAAGTTAAATGGGCAAATTAATGTAAAAAAAATTCTCAAACTTATGCCATAACTTTTTATTCATGCAAACGTAACTTCTTTAACTTTTCACCGAATAAACACATCTTGTTTAAGTTCACGACATTTTTGTCAACCGCAAATTTTTTATTACAAAGTTGCCGAATAAAATATTTTGAGTATTATCGTTTTAAATCTACGGTTCTTTTTGATTAAAAAGACGCAAGAATTTCACTAAATACATAAAACAATTAGTTACTTTTTCATCATTATCATTCTCTAACCCTTATGCCACTCTAAGTGGGGTGAGCGCAACATGTTATAAACATGTTGTCACATGATTTGGCTACGTATTTTACGACCGGCCCTCTGCCTGACATCAACTTACATTCGTACTATTTTACGACACCTCGGTAATAAAGAGGGTGGTCTATTCTCAGCCGGATACCACACGACGCGACTATTTACTTAGTCACCTTTTACGACAGCTCGACAAGAAATGAGGGTGGTCTATGCTACTCAGCCGAATAAAAAATATTTTTGAAGAAAATAAATATGATTTGAGATTTTATAAATTGAGATTCGCTTTGATAGTTACGGTTGACTGACCTAGGACGGCGTGCTTGTTAAAAAAAACAGAAGAAAAGAATAACATTATAGTTTTGTCTCCCTTGCACTTACACCTGTGTAGGTGTACCGGACTTAATTTTTAGATCAAGGTTAGAATGATGTTTACGGTCATTGATGTCTCGTGTCAAACTCGTGTCTATTTTTTTATAAAAACGTAAAATAAAATAATTATAGTGGCTAATTAATATATACTGAATTAACTGATTTTTTTTCATGTACGATGCTGAGGTGTGTAGGTCTCTAAAACTAAATCTAATGTTCTATGGTCCTCCCCTGATATAAAGTTCAACTAAACTCCAACCAAAACGTAGCAAAGGTACGGGAAAACTATCACTAACTATAAAATATATTCGAAGTTATAGAACACCAAAGTTAGACCAATTCACGCTCAAACAACCCGTCATGAGCGCTAACTACAAACTGAATCAACTATAAATTGAGAGTTGATGTTCCTCAATAGGTGTATCAAGCCGGTGTCTGCAGCCGCGCGTAAAATTCACTAACTGTCTGCAAACAAACTTGCTACGTTCTGACAGCCCCTAAGGAAGCTAAACTCAACTCGAACATGCATTATATCCGTATAATAAATGGGCTACAAAGGCCCGTCTGTTTGATGAAATCCTCATTCGCGTGAAATGTTTTCAAGTAGACCGTATTTTGATTTACTTTCTTTGTTTGATAAAGTAGAGTAGTTGATTTGGAGAGCGAGCTTTGGTTTCCTTTTACCAGCTTAGGCTAAGTAACATCATCATTTTCCCTATTCCACTTTAAGTGGGGTCAGCACGACATGTTTATTTACACATGTTACATGTTTTGGCTAGTCAAATTACGACCGGCTGCCTGCCTAACGTCAACATAACTTAGTCGCCTTTTACGACACATCGGTGAGAAATGAGGTGGTGGTATACTCAGCCGAATACCACACGGCAGATCAAATAAACTTTGCCAATTTTTACGACACCTTATGATTATGGTTACCTTATGGTTATGATTCCTAAATACACATTAAAACAGTTCATCTATTAAATCTCTGGGGGTTTACAGTTGCTGCTGGCGGGGATGAGGGCAATGTGTCCAACGGTACCCTGTCCCCGCCACCAGCAGCTTGGTGGAGCATTCAGGTTGTTTTAGTCGATGCGAGTCCCAGATACCAATGAGGTATACTCACGATGAACCATAAGGGGATTTTTCCTGATCAAAAAACAAAACATCGTCATCTAGATAAAATGTGTTTAAGTTAAAATACTAACCAGGAATGATTGATGTTTAACAAGTTTATTCTATCACCATTTTATTAGCTTACAAGAATTTTATTACCTCAAAGTTACTAAGCAATTGATTCGCGTAAAAACTGATTGTGTCACATATAAATTGAAATGATTAGTCTAACGTGATAAAATATATAGGGGCGAGATTACAAATAGACCCCGATTGAATGCCGAAATATACTAGGTCGAAGGAAAGATAAATGACCTTTTTTTACTACAAGATCGAAAGTTTGTTTTTGTCTGTATTCGATTAATTAGAACCTTGTACTAGATAGGTTATAAAAACAAGTCTAATATATAAAAATAACAGTTTGTCTGTATGTGCTTTATAGACTCCGAAACAGCTGGACCGATTTTAATGAAATTTTTAGACAATATTAAAAATGGTCCATCGGATGATACTGTAAAGTTTGGCGGCGATCGGAGCATTTTTGTTTAACTTTTCAGTTCTGTGTCGAAAGGAATTCGACACCAGACTGAGTCACAGCAACACGTGGCCAGACAGCTAGTTGATTATAATAATTTGTTAATATTAATTTATAATAACACAAGTTGTAAATATTGACTTATTATAAACTCACCATCCTCCCCTTATCCCACTCTAAGTGGGTCCGGCACAACATGTTTCGGCTAGTTGTTTTACGATCGGCCGCATGCCTAAAGTTAATTTACCTTAATCGCATTATACGACACCTTGGTAAGAAATGAGGGTGGTCTATTCTACTCAGCCGGATACAACACGGCGGGTCAACTTACCTTAGTCGCATTTACGACACCTCGGTAAAAAATAAGGATGGTCTATTCTACTCAGCTGAATATCACAAGGCGGGTCAACTTACTTTAGTTTCCTTTTACGACACCTGGATAAGAAGAAATAAGGATGGTCTATTCTACTCAGCTGGATACTATGCGGCGGTCTTCCCCTAATACTTTACTTTATTTAATAGTAGTAATATCCCGCGGTTTCACCCGCATAAGTTTTATTTTTTTTCACGGATCCCTATTTATTTTGAAAATTTAATATAGCCTTTGTTGCGCAGTAAACGCAGCTTTCCAATGGTGAAAGGATTTTTGAAATCGATCCAGTGGTTTTTGTGCGAAAACATTACAAATATGCATACAAATTTTTCCTTTCCTCTTTATAATATTAGTACAGATAGTTCATATTCATTATATCTACACTGAGAAAATATTCATCTAAATTAAGATTACAGTTGTAAAATATAACATACACTTCACAAATAAATTCGGGTAAATTACGTACCAGTTGTAATGTAACCGACCAACTCCAATCTCAAAGCGGTTTAAACAATCCGCATTGTGGTTTTAATTGTACCGAAGAGCATTTTCGGACTCGTGTTTGCAATATTGTTCGCAAACTGAACGTTGTTTCTATCTCGACCGTTTGAATAAACGCTTGTGATTTGGAAAAAGTATTCAAACTAAACTAACTAAGCTGTGATAGCCCAGCGGTGAAAACGTGCGACTCATTCGAGAGTGTTTCTCTTTCTTACGAGGGGTCACGGGTCAAATCCCGGGCAATAATGAGTTTTCTATTTAAACTAATGTGCCTGCATTTGCGTGCATGTGAATAGTCGATAAATATTTGGAAAAAGTATTCAAACTAAAATACTACATAAGCTGTGATAGCCCAGCGGTGAAACCGTGCGACTCTTTCAAAAGTCTTTCTCTTTCTTACAAAGAGTCACGGGTTCAAATCGTGCGCAGGCACCAATGAGTTTTGTACTAAAACTAATATTCTCAATTTATTTTCAATTTATCACACTTATCGGTGAAGGAAAACATCGTGGGGAAACCTGCATATTTCTAGAGAATTGTAAGGGATTTTACTCTTTCGAGGGATCACGGGTTCAAAACCTGGGTAGGCAACAATGAGTCTTATGTTAAAACTTGTGTCTAATTGATAATTGCAATATATCACACGCTTTTTGGTGAAGGAAACTTGCATATCTCCAGAGAATTTTATAGATATGTGTAACCTACCAATCCGCATTGGAGCAGCGTGGTAGGTCTTAGCTCCAAAGATGCCTAGCAATGAGACAGTAAGGGGCCGTTACTTTACTTTACTGTTCAAACTTAAGCTGTGATAGGCAATCGGTAAGGTAATATTGTGACTTTCAGTAGGGTCACGAGTTCAAACCCCGGACAGGGGTCATTGAATTTTTCTGTTAAGACTTTTGTGCATAGTTTGTATTAACAATTTATCACACGCACAAAATTCTAGAGATATGTGTAGCCTAACAATCCGCAATTGAAAAGCGTGGTGGAGTTAATCTTCAACCCTTCTCTCCGAAAAAGGAGAGAAGGGTTGAAGATTAACCCTTCTCTCCTTTTTCGGAGGCTATATACCTCCTCTCTCCTTTTTCGGAGAGAGGAGGTATATAGCCATAACAGGCCGTTACTTTTATTCGAACTTATAAAATTTTTGATTTTCAAAAAACATATTTTAGCTTAAAAATTTATATTAAGCATTAATAGAATCACGAGTTAAACTTTTGTTTTTACAAAACCATTTTAAATTTTGTAAATATTATTATAATAGTGCCCTGTGGTATCCGGCTGAGTGGAATAGACCACCCTCATTTCTTACCGAGGTGTCGTATAAGGCGACTTAGGTAAGTGCCGTGTGGTATCCAGCTGAGTAGAATAGACCACCCTCATTTCTTACCAAGGTGTCGTAAAAGGCTACTTAGGTAAGTGCCGTGTGGTATCCGGCTGAGTAGAATAGATCACCCTCATTTCTTACCTAGGTACCGTAAAATAGGCGGCCGGTCGTAAAATACCTAGCCAAATCACAATAAAACATGGTTAAAACATGATGTGCCGAGCCCACAAGGTGGCGTAAGAGCAGCAGAATGTAACTATTATTATAATGAAACGATTGTTATTTGTAGTAGAAACACTATAGTAAACAAATAAATAATGTAATAAAATTTTACAACGCGACAAAACTCAAGCCAAGAAACACTGATAGGAATAATAATGATTTTCTTGGATCGTTAAATATTATCTAATATCTATAAAATTTTGTAGAATTATATAATCTCTTTGTATAGTATTACATTTCTCTAAACTCTAAAGTGATTTAAATCCAGAGTCAACATATATCCCATCGTTTTAAACAGTAACGTGTTAAACAATTGTAATACTTTTCACATTGCATATATGTTAAACCATGAGTATATAGAGGATTACCGAAATCTCACGCCCGATGAAGTTTTAAACCCACTCAAATCTTAAGCTAAGTGCTTTACAGATGTAAAGCCAATTTTAGCCGAGTACATAAGTAGTGTTGTAACGGAAGTTTTGGTCCATAATAAATATTGGATCATATTTGATACTAATCATCATCCTCCTGCCCTTGTCCCACTCTAAGTAAGGTCGGCACAAGATGTTAGGAACATACTGTTACATGATTTGGCTATGTTTTTACGACCGGCCGCCTGCCTGACGTCAACTTACCTTAGTCGTATTTTACGACACCTCGGTAAGAAAGAGGGTGGTCTATTCTACTAAACCGGATACCACAGGGTGGGTCAACTTACCTTAGTCGCCTTTTACGACACCTCGGTAAGAAAGAGGGTGGTCTATTCTACTAAACCGGATACCACACGGTGGGTCAACTTACCTTAGTCGCCTTTTACGACACCTCGGTAAGAATTGAGGGTGGCACTATTCTATTCAGCCGGATACCACACGGCGTATCATATTTGATTCTAATATCAAAGCAAAAGCTTCAGAAGTACAAAAAAAACCACTATTATATATCGCACGCTTAGTATTAAAGTGATGTAATTCAAAGAGTTATTTTGTGACTCACAACTTGGAAGAGCAAGGTAACTCATTCATTACTTTGTAAAAGGCGACTAAGGTAAGTGGACGTCAGACAGGCGTTTGGTTGTAAAATACCTAGCCAAATCATTTAATAACATTCCAAAATATGTTGTGCCGATCCCACTAAGTGTGGGATAAGGATAGGAGAATGACGAATGTATATTATTCAATTATGCCTAATTTTGAATTAGGTCACTTAAATACTAAGCGTGCAGTATATGCTATTATGTTTAAGTCTGCAAGGACGCCTTAATAAATTTATATGGTACGGTATTTCTATTTATTTTGCTCTTCTAATCATTTGGAAACATGTATTAGCCGCTGAATGAAGGCCCCGCCTTAGGCATGCCACCGTAGACAGTTTTCAGTTTTTCGCATCAGTTTTTTTGCATTCAATGTCGTGTGTCCATGAAGCTGAAGGATATGTGACTCTTTCTACATTTAAAAATCTTTGTACAGCAGCGACGGTAGGATGTTTGACAAATACCACTTCAACATTCTAACTAATGACTATATGTGACTTTAGTTATATATGTAATCACTTTGTTACTATTACTAAGCCATCTTGGTTCATAAATGCACAGCCATTTTGTATGCAGCGCCTCACTCGAGATATAAGTGGTCTCTAATCTAATTTTCAACCACAAAAAATGCTATATGAATGGATTCTTCAATCGATCATTGTCAAAACCCTTAAAGAAATATAATTTAATTCTTTTTTTATTTGAAACGTCTGTTCACAATCAAGATAGCTCTCGTAAAGCGAAATACAAGCCATATACACTTATATTTTCCTTGATGAGACCAAGGTTATGATTTATGAGGGATTAATGGCATAAGATATATAAATAAATAAGATTTTATGCCTTTTATCCGTCCGTCTATCTGTTCGTCTGTCCGTCTATCCGACTGTCCGTCTGTCCAAATATTCGTCTGTCCGTCTGTCTATCTATCTGACTATCCATCCATCCGTATGTCCATCCGTCTGTCTGTCCGTCTGTCCGTCTTTAGAAGGTTCTAGTAATATTCCATCCTTCATCGCCGCTTCGATCTATTATACATACGTTACTAATCGCCATTTTAATTTAAAGATTTTCAGCTGTTACGGATCTACCGATACATGATTTATTGATAATGAAACCTATTATGGCGATCATGTATTGATTCCATAGAACATTACTACCAAAATACTTTGTTTTAATAGACAAAGTTCTTCTCTAGAATAAACTTTAATGATATAAACTCATTATAATACAAGTTCCAAACTGCAACAAAAACACTAAACTGGCTAAAAAACTTTGAATCTACGCCAGACCACAGTACTGCATTTTGCAACAGCCCGCAGCGTGCGGTTGAGAGCTTACGAGTAAACTTGTCCCTTCTCGCTTTGTTACAGAAGAAACTCATAGATGCGAGATAAAGTATACCTACTTACGAGTCACAGTAACTAAAATACAGTAAAGGAACTAACAAGTCGAATACATATTGAAAACATATTGATTCTATACTAATTCTACTAATAATATCCTACTAATATTATAAATGCGAAAGTTTGTGTGTATGGATATATATTTGTTACTCTTTCACGCCGAACCCGTTAAACAAATATTGATGAAATTTGGCACAATTATACCTTATATATCGGGGCAACATATCCTTTTAATTCTTCAGGAATAGGATGAAATTGAAAAGCGCCATCTATTATCAACCTATCACGCGACAACACGCGAAAGAAGTTACGGGTAAAAGCTAGTGTTATAAAAGTAAAAATCTGTCAGTCCGTCTCTTACGTTTCCACTATGAATCTGCTGAACCATTATCGATGTAGTTTGGCATAAATAATGCTCATACGCCACGGTAACTTAGGCTATAAAAATCCTGGTAATTCAATAGGAATAGGATGACATTGAGCAACGTTATCTATTATCAAGTCAAATCTTTAATTAAAAGCCATTTCTATATCACGATATATATAAATGGATGTTACCCTCAAATTCTTTTCCCATGATGAACATCAATTTATTAATTTCAATATTAAAGAAATACGTAAAGCATTTAAAACACATTACCGTATATTTTATTCGTTAATAACGTTATACGAGAAAATCGGAAAACTCCCACAGTAATATTCTTTCATAAGAAAATTCCTTTGAGCCTCCATAAGAACAAATATCCAGAACTTTTGCGGTATGCCTCGGTCTGCCGTAAGTTCAAAGTTCATTTACGGAATACTTTAGTCTTAAAGGTAATAAAAACAAAATTAAAAAAAAATACGTTCGTATTAAATTTTCTAATGCTATAGTTTAAAAATCCCAAGTAAGATAACCAACTTCATTATTTTCCTGCCGTTATCCCACTTTAAATTTGGTCGGCACAAAATGTTTTAAACATGTTGTTACATGTTTGGCTAGTTATTTTACGACCAGCTGCCTGGTTGATGTCAACTTACATTAGTCGCCGTCTACGATACCTCCGTAAGAAATGTGCGTGGTCTACTCTTCTCAACAGATATCACACGGCGGGTCGACTTACCTCGGTCGCCTTTTACGACATTTCGGTAAGAAATGTAGGTGGTCTATTCTACTATATAATATAACCTACTTGTGTAGTTCTAAATCAGTAGTAAATGATAAATATCGTTACAAAAACTATCACTACTTGGAACTCCTGAAAACTAAATACCTACTGGATATTTTAAGACAACAAAATGGTCCGTTATATATAGTTTCAGACAAAAATATGTGCAGGTTTATGTAAAACTTATTGCAAAGATTAAATAATAGAGGCTACAAGTATAATGTTCTGTAAAATATGATTTAGAATAAGCAATACGCAGTTTGTTTTGTTATTTTTCGTATGGCTATTACGGTTTAGCCCAAAAGGCTTTTACAGCTTTATCTTTAATTAATATAGCATTTAGTTTCAATTTTTTAATGTATCCTGTATCTTCAGAATGTATTTAATGTATATATTGTGGATGGCCTAATAAAAATAAATATTTAAAAATCATAAACAGTAAAAAATAATAAGCCTAAATAAACAATAACACAGTAATTTTTCAACAGTATAACTGACCACATTGTGTTGAAATAACAATGCCACACGCCCAAAAGATCTACGTCTGAAGATATAGAGATCCCCGAGGTACGAAATTTATTACCACAGTTTGCAAATAATTTGGGTGAGTTGGAAACAAAATAATTTAACTCGAACATTCAGGGCCAATTGGAAATAGTATGAATTGTTTGTTGATATTAGTTTGAAAGGTTTGTTTTTGATTTTTTTATGACATTAGTTTAATATACAGCATAAATATCTTAACAATCAATAACGCCTCATCGCAGTTTTATGAGTCAATATAAATTTGCAAACGTTGTTTAATCATGTAGATCAAAAGACTCTTATGCTTAGTGTAGAAAATATTTACAGCCTATAATTATATTAAATAATGAATCCACTGCAAGAGAATTTACATATTGAATAGCTTTGAAAAATAAAATAAAATTTTAGTCACTATTCTCTTGTCCTTATCCTACTCTAAGTGAAGTCAGCAAAACATGTTAAAGGATTTGGTATTTTATGACCGGCCGCTTGCCTGATGCCAACTTACCGTAGTCGCCTGTTAGGACACCTCAATAAAAACGAGGGTGGTCTCTTCTACTCAGCCGGATACCACACGGCGGGTCATCTTACCTTAGTTGTCTTTTACGATACCTCGGTAAGAAATGTGGATGGTCTATTCTACTCACCGGGATACCACACGGCGGGACATTTTACCTTAGTTGCCTGTTACGACATCTCGGTAAAAGATGAGGGTGGTACATTTTACAGGTGGAAATGCAAAGGTTCAGTGTATGTCCATATAACGTAAATAAGTAACAATTTTCTGTGACCACTAAGTTTTATACAGCTAGCAACTGTGAAATATTTAAAAATGCCGTTATTTTTAGGTTACCATCATGTTCAATTCAAAATACACAATGTAACAATGGCACCCTCATTAACGAGCAAATAAATGTTTCTAGTTCAAGCTTGTTACACTTGTTTGCAGGCAAAATAATATAAAGGGTGGGGTTGAACCGATTAGTATATAACTAAACTTATTTGGGTATTGCTTCGCTTTGCGATTTTGGTCGTGGAGTCTATCTCCTGACGATGCTTCGGTTGCGGGGCGAAACGATTGTTGAGTTTGTGATAGTGAACGTATATAGTGCTTGTGTATTGTGGTGGCGGTGGTGGAGGTTTGTGCATGTGTTTTTACGAATCCTGCATGTATCAGGTATGATAACCAATTGTCCACTTACATTTAGCATTATATATATTTTCTATTTTACTTCTTCGCGGATTATAGCAAAATAATTTTATTATTACTTTTGTATTATGGATCTCCGCAAAGTAACGCCTAATTCTATAAATTACCACAATGTGAGTGTTATAACACTATAGACAGAGTAACATCTTAAGAGTTACCAGTTGCCATAAAGGCCACGTTCCACTTACACCAACAAATTAACGTCCATTGCATTACCCTTAGTTAATGAAACGTGTGTTATATTGAACAAATAGGTTTTTGTAAGGGTCGAAGGTTCTACGCTTACGTTATTCTTATTTATTGGAGACCTCTGTGGTGTTGCTATAATTAGTTTCTTATGCCAAATATATTGGTGCATTCAAATTATTTCTGTTTTCAAAGATATAATTTTTAATCTTAAATTTAAACATCACAAATATTTTTTTACGTACACCACTATTTACGGTTTGTTTTTTTTTGTACATTTCTATTTACGAGCAAAACAGTGGACTAATACATAAACTAACTACCTAACATTATATATAACTAACTTAATATGATATATAATAATATAAAATACAAAAAGCTTTTGTTATTTCATTGACTAAAAGCTGATTATCAGCTAGTTCATCTGATGAAAACCAATTAATGCGATTACTTATCTAAGTAATGCCTATTCACTCGTCTTAAAAGCACTCAGTGAAATTGTCGGTAAATAGACATTTTTACCTTTTATACTTGAAATACAGAATAAAATCTAAAAAAAAGTGTAGTATGTGTGTGTAGCATATGTATATTACTTGTTCATCCGCGAATCTTTATCTTTAATATGAATTATTTCTACTTATTTTTACTTATTATAAGTTTTATATCAACATCTACTTTTTTTACAAACGACTATTTTTTATTCTTACATTTAATGATAATAAAATATGGTTTACACTGAATTTTATTTAATCATATAATAGTTTTTCTAATAACCAATGACATTATAAGGTAAAAAAAAACTAAATTATTTTTTAACCTTGTAGATTTCTAAACAGTGTTTTATGAAAAAAATACAGTCGATGAATAAAATATTAATTGCTTATTTTCTGGTAAAAAAGATAGGTTATATTGATTTAGTTACGCTGTATAAATACGTAAGAAATAGAATGTAACTTACCCAAGAAACTCAGCAGTAAATATGTACAGAGCTTCATCTTTCGAAGTTTCCTGGAAAGAAAAACACGCTTTAATTTCGTTTACTCTTATAAACTGTGTTTTGTCTCTATAAGGTTAATCTGAATTCGGGAGACAGGATGGACTGCGAATGGGGGTAATAGTTTCAATTTGGTTCAATAGCTTAAATTTGCTAGCTATCTGTGATAGTGAACTTGTAAATCTAATCTTTTTTAACTAAGAATTCCTTAAAATGTACATCAAGATTCAAATAATACATGAGAGAATTATTTTGCTATAACCCGTATTTTTATAAAATCGGATTATAGCAAAAGAATTCTCTTATTATTTCCTTTTAGCACCATTGAACTCCAATTAAATCAAATATGTTAGATATTATAGGAAATGTTGTCGGGGACGTAAGTAGCCAAATATCATCTCTTTAGTTTTTTTATACCAGATGTACTGACAACGCGATAATCACGTGACCGATAGAAAGGGGGCTTATTGTGACTGCTATAGATAGCTGAGCTTATCACACTAACTATCTTTAGTTACTGTGACGTCTTAATGTTGGTTTGGATAAATCCGCGTCTACTATATTATGTATTTCGTGTTATAAGGATCGAACCTCAAATAGTTGATGTATTATCTGTTAGCCTTTTCTACGTGAGATCGCTAAAATCATTAGCGCATTCCCGGAATCGTTTATAAATATGACCTGCCCATTGCTATATTTGATTTGAGATTATATCGGTCATTTTTGTTTATATATGGATCTACTCATTCCTGATATGATTACATATATTTAACCCAAACCTAGCTCGAATTGCCCATTAATTGACGCAGAAAAAGTTTTGGATTTATAATTTATCATTAGCACAGTGCGTTATGCACTGTACGAAATTAGGTCTTATTTATTTATTAACCAATATTTACATACATTTAATTAATGTGATTCATGAGTATCTTGTTTGATTTCGCTTCACATTCGCAGCTTTATCACTATCAGATTTATTAGTAGAGATGTATGGCATAGACTTATAGCTTCGGTTAGAGCCAATATCCATCATCGTTAATGTTAATTTGTCGATGTCGACGCTCGACGGCATATGTTCGCAATGTCCTAGAAACCATGAATCACTTTTATATGAACATATTATTCAACTTGGAACTGTGTTAACTGGCCAGAAATATATATCTTCCTGCCCTTATACCACTCTAAGTGGGGTCGGCCAAACATGTTATAACATGTTGTCACATGATTTGGCTGCGTTTTTACGACCGGCCGCCTGCCTGACGTCAACTTATTTTGGTCGTATTTTACGACACCTCGATTAGAAAGAGAGTGGTCTATTCTACTTAACCGGATACCACCCGGTGAGTCAACTTACCTTAGTCGCCTTTTACGACACCTCGGTAAGATATGAGGTTGGTCTATTCTACTCAGCCGGATACCACACGGCGGGTCGACTTACCTTAGTCGGCTTTTACGACACCTCGGTAAGAAAAGAGGGTGGTACTATTCTATTCAGTCGGATACCACGCGGCGTTAACTGGTCAGAAATATGTAGAACAATATGAGTGTATAATAATATCAACAAAAAACGTAATTTACCAAGTAATTTCTTACATGATTCAGATCATTGATATTGATAATGATAATCTTTGTTAAAGTCATAAATTGTATAAAATATGACTTAAACTATGAATTCCACACTACGCATGCTTGTATCGTGTAGTTCGTATTAATTTATACTATCCGGTATTTTTTTAAGAAGATATATTTATGTGTGTGTATGCGGCTGAGTAGTATACCATCCTCATTTCTTACCGACGCATCGCAAATGGTCACTAAAGTATGTTCACAACAGACAAATGGCTGGTCGACTAACCAAATCAAGTAACAACATGCTTAAAACATGTAGTAAGGGCAGAGGAATGATGATTAATGATGATTAAAAATGATTTTCTAGTCTCTACCAGCGGTCAAGCCAAAGCATTTAAATCATTTCAATGCTCAATATTACAGATTAAATTTGCAATCATGAAACTTTGTAAATATTTAAATCTTCTTATATATAAAAATGAATGTTTGTCTGTATGACCTTTATAGACTACGAAACGGATAGATCGTTTTTAATGAAATTTTCAGACAACGTTTAGAATGACCCAGCGAATGATCATATAAAGTTTGGTGGTGAATGGAGCGTTTTTTTAACTGTTGAGTTCTGTTTCGAGGGGAACTCGAAATCAGGCTGAGCCACAGCAACGCATGACTAAACAGCTAGTACGTTTATAAATTAATCTACTCGTAATTTATATCACAACATTATCTCGGGAATATTCTGATACCGGAAAAAATAACAAAATTATTATTTAATATGATTCAGGTGGATTGATTACCTTTCCCCGGGATGATATTGGTTTATTCATAAGGTCAATTTTATAAGAAAGAAACACGTTATTTTCCTGACACAATATTAATGACACCTTTATCTTACAGCTGGCTCACAAAGGAAGTCTATTAATTAATTATTGTAGAAGGGATTTATTTTATCGGATAGCCATTTGTATTGAAAAGTTGAGTTGAGATTTCTTTCTTCAATTTTTCGTATATTTTAAAACAGTGTAATGGTGCGTACAGACATCACGCGGCGTGCGTTGCGAATGGTTCGTCTCGCATGCCTCGAGCTTTGTGGAAGCTCACAGAGAGCGTTCGCGTTATACGATCGTTGCGAACGCTGTCTCAGTGTGAGCCGTGCGCTCCATGTAGACGGACGTTTTTGTTGCGTCATTAGTCATGGAGCTCATGTATTCCCATAATGTAATCTGTTCATAAAAATAGTTTTGTCCACTAGAGACTTGTTTTTTTTTTTAAATTTTATGAATTACTATATAGGCCGCAGCTGCGATCTGCACGTCTCGCCTTGTCCGAGCCATTTTTCTAGTGACAAATACCATGCGTGGTTGTTTGTGTGCTCAGTTTGAGCAAGTGTCATTCAGGACGCATGTATAAATGTACCGTCGTATGCCTCAGGTTGATGCATACTTGACGAACTATTCGCGACGCACGCCTTGTCTGTACGCGGCTTTAGAATTCAAAATGAGTCTGTAAATAAAGTCATTTCCAAATAAGATTTGAACTCTAAACACGCGGTAGAGGAATTTCACCACAAAAATTACAAATGGCACCGAAATATTCATTGTCATTATTCCTCCCAAAAAAAACTGTAAGCAGAAGGAAGTAATTTGAATATTAGGAAAAATAAAAAGGAAAAAAAGGAAATTTACCAAAAACTCAAAACACTAACTCGAACACAGAACAGTTGAAAGAATAAATGGTTGATGTAAAAAATTACTTACGCCATTTTATGATTCTTTGTTGGGGTAAACGGGAGTTTTACGATCGGGATCGCCTTGAAGTTACAATCTGGGTGGAAAACCTTATCAAAGAATATCTCTCACAAGACTTGTACATTATTTAACGTTCGTCTTGACCTTGCTTTATTTTATTTTGTGTTTGTTTACGGTGATCTTAGAACTTTCTTTTACCGTATACATGTCTATTATCGAATAAGATTTGATTACATAATGCTTTTATTTAATCTTTAATATTTAAATGACCCCCCTCATTTCTTACCGAGGTGTCGTAAAAGGTGACTAAGGTAAGTTGACCCACCGCGTGGTATCCGGTTGGATATAATAGACCACTCACTTTCATACCGAGGTGTCGTAAAACACGACTAAGGTAATTTGACAACATGTCTATAACATGTAATGCTGACCCCATTTAGAGTGGGATAAGCGGAGAAGGATGATGGTATAAATGCGCTATATATAATCTGGATTTCGGAAATAACTTCAACGATTTTCATGAAATTCAGTATGTATTTGGGAGTCTGCTAACTAAACTGCTAAAATATAATAGGAATACGAAGGTTTTATTTTTAAATATTAAAATAACCAGACTGTAGTAGTAATGCTAACAGCTTTCCGAATCAGCAGTAGAGTTGACGATTCAAAAGCACTTGTTTACAAGTTTATTTGAATAAAGAATATTTTGAATTGAATTTAATTGAATGTCTGGGAAAAGATTGACTAGAAATTTTCTTTATATAACTATAAATTTTATGTACCAGTTTTCAATTAATAAATAGTACCTGGGTGATCGGTAATTTTTTTTAAAGATATAAAAAAACTAAAAAAAAAAATTAAAAATAAATGAAAAAATAGTTGGGCATGTGGAGATCGAACCTAGGCCTTTCCACCTCTCTAGACCGCCTGTTCCCCAAATGAGCTACCATGACTTTAAGTTTGACAGCGAAAATTGTCTTTTGAGCTCGACGTAAATTTTAGCATTTTCCCGAAAACAGGGATAAAAAGACTTTTTTTCCTATAATTAAAACCTAACTAGATAGAATTTTTCCTCCCAAATAAATGCCGAATTTCATGAAAATCGTTGGAGCCGTTTGCGAGATTCGAAAAATATATTGATATATATACATACAAGATTAACTCCTTCAAATATTAAAGATTTTTAATTTAAACTATCATAAGTATTATTATTAGTACGGGTAGATACCGATAACACAGTGTAAAGAGATCATAAACAAGTGCCCCGTATGGGGCAAAATTAGTCAGGCTAACCCAATAGAATAATATGTGAGTATAATAGGTTTCTAACAAATACAAACAAATAACAAATACAAATAAACTAACAAAAATAAATATTTTAAAAGAGCAGCAAAACAGTACTAAATAAAATATATCAGACAAATGTAAGAATAATTGATCATATTTCAATAAAAAATGTCGAAGCATTGCACATAAATCTTACCTGTGACAATCTATGATTTACATTCAACGACCTAACATCAATTTTTACATCCAGGGATACAATTTCTGTGAGAAACACTGTGAAAGATTTACTGACCTTATTAAAAACGTTGAAAGCTTAATTCTAGCATAAAGCGTTTATTTCTTAATAAATCTTTACGTTCTAAATGTTTCTATATATTCAAAATATTCTTTACTCAAATAAACTTGTAAACAAGTGCTTTTGAATCAACTCTACTGCTGGTTCGGAAAGCTGTTCCTACCGAGAAGATCCAGCAAGAAACTAGGCGGCGGATTACTAATTACGTAGTAGACAATTCAAAGGACTTATTTACAAGTTTTGTTAAATAAAGAACATGTGAATTTGAAATTTAATTAATAGCTACCAGGTAATTGCTCGGTAATTTTTACAAAATAAAAAATCTTCTAACGCATGACTACTTCTACTATTAAACAACTTAAATACCAACATCGTTAAATCAAAACCTTAAATTCTATTTTGTTTATTTTTTAAGAATTCAAAAAGAAGTAAATATTATTCTTGTTATATATTAAGGAAACGGCAGCGGTGGAAATGGCTAATTCCGGCGCAAATCCTGCTCTGTAAGAGGTATATTTTTGTAATATTTTCAGTTGAGATTTTAGATGTGGACTTTAAATGCAAAAGAAAACTATTTTATAACCTTTTGGGTTACATTAAAAACAACATTTTCAGTTCAATAGAGAGGGTTTGATGTTTTGTGAAAAATCAGTTTAATGATTCAATACATAATTTAGATATGTTTATAGTTAATTAATTTACCACAATTGTTTTTATTCTTAATTTTAAATATTTTAACGACATATTTAAAAAATCAAATCATATTAGATAGTTTAAGATCACTGCCAAAGTAATTAAATAGTCGCTAAATTGCTAGGTTCTTTAGTATGTACTACTATATATATATCCTTATATATATATTATCCTTATATTATATTATATATATATCCTTGACATAATTTATAATAAATAATTGAATAACAATAATATAATAAATAATAATATAACAATAATATGTTTATAATAATAATATAATAAGTGAACTCTAATTTTACTTTGTTAAATAATTTGCATTTCAAACTTGACTAAACATGTTCTAAAATTAGTTATAACATCTACTTGTATCCATGTTTTTAGCAAATAAATGATTTTGACTTTGACTTTCACTTTACTAACTTGTCAAACACGTTGCCAGTCATGCAGAAAACTCCATATCCTTAGAGCATATACCACTTGTTTGGGACTTGTCAATTTATATTGTACCAGGGTTATATTACGGATACGAAACAGTCGCAGACTATGGGTTTCTTAAGAATACTCAGAGTCACTTAGACGGATGATAGAGCGAGCTATGCTCAGAATGTCTCTACGTGATCAAATCAGAAATGCGGAGATCCGTGGAAGAACCAAAGTTACCGACTCAGCTCAGCGTGTCGAAAGGCTGATGTGGCGATGGATGGGACACATAGTACAGAGAACCGATGGGAGTTGGGGTACTAAGTTGTTAATTTCAATTCAAAAAATTGTGACACACTAATTTCAATGCGAGTGAAGCTGCGGGCACAGCTAGTTAAAGATAAAAGTAGAAATCAATTATCGCATTGAATCCTTTCTAATAATCGAATAGATTTTCTTCAAGCAATAAGCCATAATATCGCCTGATTCCAGTAATATTTGATACAAGATTGATGAAAATCTTCGTTTTATAAACCCAGACGTCCAAGCAGTCGCATAGAATCAATACCGCTTGCATTAATTATCATTAATGCTAATTAGTCTGCCAGCTTTCCACTGTTTAATAAAGAAGGAACGTAAATTTCTATAATAGACCGTTTAAATTAATTTACTTTATCCTTTAAAGCGAACAAGAACGTTTCAAGTTTCTTTAGACTTTAATCTTTTATACATTTTGTAGCTATGCAATAAGATGGGTGTGGAAATTTTATGTTTTTTTTGTTAATTTAATTGAATTTTAAAATAATTTATATATATTTTTAGTTTGTTATTAAATACTCAGTTTATTGCTGCAACTAATAAATCCTTACTAATATTATAAATGCGAAAGTCTATCTGTTATGTTTTCACGGCTCAACGGCTGAACCAATATCTATGAAATTTGGCACAATTATTCCTTATACATCGGGGTGACATATTGGCTACAGAAATCCTGTTAATTCAACAGCAATAGGATAACGTTCAAAAACGCCATCTATAATATACCTATCGAAGTTTTTTTATTTACGATGTGTCAAAGTCAAGTCAAATCTGTATTTACAGAAATATTTAAATTCCAAGTTTTTCGGTATACGTCAAAAGTGTTGTCTTTAGTGAGTAATTTATATTTATTCGTCTCTGTTTATTGGATAAATTTAACTGATATATTACAATAGATAATTAATATAAGTAATACGGATTACTCAGGCCATACTTATCATAAACTAGTAACATCCCGCGGTTTCACCCGCGTAATATTCTTTTTTTACACCTTATCACATTTTTATAACGGATCCCTAATTTTTAAAAAATTTAATATAGCCTATGTTGCTCAGTAAAGATGCAGCTTTCCAATGGTGAAAGAATTTGAAATCGGTCCAGCAGATTTGTGTGAAAACATTACAAACATACACACAAATTTTTCCTCTTTATAATATTTGTATAGACATGTATTGTCATCGAAATTGGAAAAGTATTTAAAATTTCAGCTCAATCGGACACCGGGAAGTAGATCATATTTAACTTGTAAGATTCTGCCCTCACATACAATACAGGTTAAATAAAAGAGGTCAAAAATAAATATTGAGTTTGATATTGATAGATATTCGTATAAAACAAATAAATCAACTCAAATAGGCAACCCAATAGTAAAACGCAAACGTGACTTAAGTTAATCACTTAATGTGATTTAATGCTATCGAAATACGAATTTTGTAAACCTTTTTGTGGCTTCGCAAGTAAAACTCAGGTGTAGCCAACTTGCACGTACAAAGAGAAGTTCATCAACTCTCAGGTAGGTAACTAGGTCAAAATTGTAAGGGATTATGCGAGATCGAAAACATGCTGTTTAAACCAGCCGCCGCAAAAGATTGACGTGCTGTACAAAGATTTATTCTTTTGTAGATTCAGGATTAGTACCATAAATTTCGTCATTTTGTAATGGTGCATTTTTTTTAAACAGGAAGAAACCCTTTATGGGTACCGCCGCCCGACGGGGACAGGCGACGGTTATGTCGGACTCGTACCGACTAAAATAACCTGTGTGCTCCACCACGCTGCTGGTGGTGGGGATAGGGTACCTATGAAGACATTGCCCCCCATCCCCGCCAGCAGCAACTCTGTACCCCAGAGTGGGCTACCTCTGGGTCGGGGCCTCTCTAAAAGTGGCCCCTCCCTCCGCTGGACGATGCATCGGGAGCACCAGATGCATCGAACGTCTCGGGGACCTTATAGGATGGGCGGCCGATTAAACAGTAATGGTACAATGACTTGACAAAGTTTTAGGAATAGGACTAGAAGAATTTCATGACTGCCTTGGTGAGTATGTGCAGTTATATAAATTTATAGGACGCTTACACACAGGGTCGCCCGTCCCCAATGTAAGTAATTTTAATACTTGTGTTATGGGTAAGAGACAACTAGTGAATATACACATATATAAAATACATAATTAAATACAAGTATACGTATTAAAATCACTTACTTTGGGGACGGGCGACCATGTGTGTAAGTGTCTTATATATTTATTTATATTTATAATTCTTCCGGGTACATTATGAATTTCGATTGTCATATTAATGAATTTCAAAACAATGTTATCAAAATAACCTACTTGAAAGCTTTCGAAGTGAAGTTAAGGTGAAGCTAAACTTATGACGCAAAAGCGCGGTATTGCTGAGCCTCGAGTACTTATCAAGCGCAAACATAAATAGGTCATAGAAAACTATGTTAGGATAAAATTGAAATGCGGCAAAGGTTTTGTCGGAGCATGTATGCAGGCTAACTATTATTACTGTACTCGCTTTAGAGATATCAAAGGAACTACTTAACTAAGTTAGTTTTAGAGAGATAGAACTACAATATGTATATAGTTGAGGAGTTGTTAAGACAACTTCACAACTATAGAAATACTATTTTTGACCCGCAGTTCGCGTGAACTGTTGTCGTGTAATAGGTTGATTAATAGGATTAGAATTCACGTGATTTTTATACCCCATATGTTATTCGGTGTATAAGGAATAATTGTGCCAAATTTCATCGATATTGGTTCAGCGGATTCGCCGTGAAAGAATAACAAACATACATCCATACTCACAATTTTTCGCATTTATAATATTAGTAGGATTTTCCGAATATTCCTTGTGTATTTCGGAACCGGAAAACAGTTATATTATTGTGATATTTTGAATCTCATACGAAAGTCATATTATAGACAAATAGAGCCCAAGAGGAACAGCAAACAAATCCCTGTCTCTTATGATCCGTTATATTGACCTATATTGTAAAAGACTAGCTTTTACCCGCAACTTCCTTTGAGTGGCTGTTTGCATAGGTTAAGAATAGATGGCGCTTTTCAATGTCATCCTATTCCTGTAGAATTAACAGAATTTCTATAAACAATATGTTATTCCGGTGTATAAGGAATATTTGTAGCAAATTTCATCGACTTTGGTTTAGCGGATAGGCTGTGAAAGAGTAACAAACATACATCCATACTCACACACTTTCGTAATTATAATATTAGTAAGATAAGATAAGATAGAGACAAAGAAAAAAAGCAAACAAATCCCTATCTTTTATGATTCATTATATTGACCTACATTCCGCCGTGTGGTATCCGGCAGAATAGAATAGTACCACCCTCTTTTCTTACCGAGGTGTTGTAAAAGGCGACTAAGGTAAATTGACTCACCGTGTGGTCCGGTTAAGTAGAATAGACGACCCTCTATCTTATCGAGGTGTCGTAAAATACGACTGAGATAAGTTGACGTCAGGCAGGCGGCCGGTCGTAAAATACGTAGCCAAATCATGTGACATGTTTATAACATGTTGTGCCGACCCCACTTAGAGTGGGATGAGTGCAGGAAGATGATAATATATTGACCTACATTCTAAACTCAGCTTTACTGTTCTTGAAGCGCCTTTATAAGAAAATATTAAATAAACTAAGAGGAAATGAGACTTGGTATAATCGCTATTCTATAGAATAAACATTAGAGTGCGCATCAGTAATGCCGAATCTCATTTCTACATAACTGGTATATAATTACACTGCTCGAAGCGGTGAACTTATCTCATTTGTTCGTTCGATGTTTTCATTCGTTAATTGGAACTTGTTCGTTAATTATAACCATTACGTATTGCATAATGTACTCGTATATACCATTAACATTCGTTCAATCATCTTCAAATTGTGTTTAGACAACTCTTCTGGTATTCTTCTTTACTGCTAAATATAGGATTCTACTAAAGGAGCAAGTGGATAGCCTGTCACAGTCGGTTTTCCTATTTTTTAAACGCTTTTATTTAACTTTCCATGTAAGTATGTGAAGACCAAAATCTTCTAACAGTGCGTGTTGCCAGTGATGACTTACGCATCAGAAATGTGGTCGCTGACTATGTGCCTCATAACAAAGGTTCAGAGTCGCTCAGCGGGCGATGGAGCGAGCTATGCTCGGAGTATCTCTACGAAATCAAATGAGTAATGAGGAGATCTGTAGAAGAACCACAGTTACCGATATAGCTCAGCGTATCGCGAAGCTGAAGTGGCGATGGACGGGGCACATAGTGCGTAGAACCGATGGGCGTTGGGGTCTCAAGGTATTGGAATGGCGACCCCGCACCGCAAAACACATTGTCGGTAGACACCCCACGAGATGGACTGACGACCTCAAAATGGTCGTGGGGAGCCGCTGGGTCCAAACGGCACAAAATCGTGTGTTGAGGAGATCCTATGAAGAGATCTATTCCCATCAGTAAACGTCCATCGGTTGACAAAGAAGAAGAAGAAGTATGTATGTGAAGGTGGCATCTTGCAAGATAAATTTAACCCACTTCCCAGTGTCCGATTCAGCTAAAATTTTACATACTAGTCCAGTTCCAATGACAATGCATGTTTATGATGAGCACGACCTGATGCTGCTGCTAGGATTGACTTCGGACGACGGTACACCTCAACGGTTAACAGTAGGGACATAAAATTTTGTTAAAAACTTTATTAAGCTATTTATCAAAAGATTTTACTGGTTCACTTATTGCAAACATCATTGATATCGTATGATGAAAATCAAATGACCAAACAAGTGTTAAATTTGGATTTGGCTGTGTGACTAGAGGGTTGCCGATTCGGGATTGATGGATTGTGTGAAGTATAAATTATATTTGCGACATATTTCATCAAAATTTGTTAGTTTTCCCGTCCAATTATGCGCTCATCAATAGTAGCAATACATGAATAACGAGTTTCTAAATTCACATCTGCGACAATCTTAAAGAAAATATTACATATAATAGAAATATCACTATCACAGATGTGACCGCCTAATGGTTCCTATCTGCAACTTTGTGTCATATTATAAATTTTGACATTCTCCTTAAATTCCCTGGTTTTATTATGGCATATTATTAAATATGCTGAGTTAACTCATTTTCCAGATTCCCAATTGTACGAGTATAGTAAATGACTTGAAACAAGTCGTGTTTTTTGTTTGATTAATTTTTCGAAATTTATTTCAGTACGTTGTAGCAGATTCAAACTTATTTTTAAGATTAGGACAAAATATACGGCGCACGCTTATTATTAAATTGACCGAATTCAAAAGTTACTATGGCAAATTTTAAGAGTCTCATAACTTGAAGGAGAATGAAAACACTACTTTTTTCAATAGTTCGTAGCATGATGTCATTGTTGGTATTAAAATAAGGATAATTTTGATTTCGGTCACTTTAATACTAGGCGTCGGACATTTATATCAGCAAAAATTACTACCATGCATGCAATAGCGATAAAATTCTTTTAACAATTCCTTACCTACCAATACGCATCCGCATTTAGAGAATATTCCAAAAGCAACAAATGTTACTAAAAGCATTGCAAACTAAATAAAGGATGCATCTTCAGCATTAATCTACGCTGTTTCTAAAGCCTAGACACGTTATCATTTGTTTTGCAACGGATAGCATTTTATGAGTTGATACTCAAAAAATGTTCTTGCAGAAAGTGTATTTCTACTGAATCTAGTGTATTTATGTTTCGTCGTGTAAGGGCGAAGTTCATCTTTGTTTATTCTCACTTTCAGGCTCGTATTTTATATGCTGCACAAATTATCGTCTCTTCTTTAGATTGTTGTCTTCCCATTTTTTTTTATTATAATTAGGGTAACGGCACTAGTAATTGACCATGTACTAATAGTTGACACTTTTGTATGAAATTTTAATAATAAGCGTTTTACAAAAGTAATGAGAATATTATTTTGCTATAATCCACGATAAAAGAAAATATATGTAATGCTAAATGTAGAGTGTCTTTAGTGTGAGTCTATTCGTTCTCATACCTGATAAATGCAGAATTTGTAAGAACTCATGCACTACCCGACACCGATGGCACAACAATACACAAGCACTGCACACATTCACCACCACAATCTCAACAATTGTTTCGCCCCGTAACCGAAGCATCGTCAGGAGATAGACTCTATTCTACAAATTCTGCATGTATCAGGTATGAGAACGAATAGTACACTCTACATTTAGCATTACATATATTTTCTGTTATCGCGGATTATGGCAAAATAATATTCTCATTACTTTTGTATTATGGACCTCCGCAAAGTAACGCCTAATTCTATAAATTAATAAGCGTTTTGTTTGTTGTAGCTAATATAAAATATTAATTAATAATATGATATGAAATTTTAAATATTAAAGAATGGGCTACAGTTCTGAGAATTTGGGCAGTTGTAAACAGGTATTTTTTTTATTACAACGCCTATTATCTGAAATTTCATACAAAACGGTCAACTACTAGTAAATGGTCAATTACTATTGCCTTAACCTTATTTGAATATGAAGATAAATGTGTGCTTTTCGTCTAGAGTCCAATAATTGGTTACTTTGTTATACAATTTTTTTTTATTGTTTTAGTAGTTTTAGGCGTATGGTATCCGGCTGAGTAAATTAGACCACTTTCATTTCTTACCGAGGTGCCGTAAAAAGCGACTAAGGTAAGTTGTCTCACCGTGTGCCATCCGGTTAAGTAGAATACAAAACCCTCATTTCTTATCGAGGTGTCGTGAAAGGCGACTAAGATAAATTGACCCGCCGTGTGGTGCCCGGCTGAGTAGAATAGATCACCCTCATTTCTTACCGAGGTGTCGTAAAAGGCGACTAATGTGAGTTGACGTCAGGCAGGCGGTCGGTCGTAAAATACCTAGCCAAATCATTTAACAACATGTTTAAAACATGTTATGCAGATCCCACTTTGAGTAGGATAAAGGTATGAGAATGATGATATAATCATTCATTAACGCGTAAATTATGGAAGGAAATTTGATTGATGATCAATCCTCCAAAGTGATTTGAAAATATAAGTGAAGAAATTTGTGTGATTCCTAAACCGTAGAAGTTCATCAAAATTACACTATCGATAACATATGGATATATCGGCAACTCTATATATGTCTCTTGTATACATAATCACGTTCAGTTAATTGCATCTGACATACCGTAGCCGCCGCGTATGAGATAACATTCGAATTAATTAATCATTACCCAAAATTTGCGGAAATACGTGAGGTTTTGTTGATTTGATTTACACAAATTCATCAACATGGTTATTACTTTGCAATACAACATTTGAATAACGAACAGCATTTTATTTTGGCTAGTTCTAAACGCAACTACGTCCGCGTAGTCCGTAGTATTGGCATAAGCAGCTTCTGTCATTCTCCAATCTTGCAAATATCTCCATCACAAAAATCACTTCGATCTGCGGGAGGTAAATTTGTAATATTTCGGAAAAACAGAGAGAGATTTGTACCTTGTTACTGACATATATTAAACTTATAATAGCTAAATTAAATTTATCCTGTAAACAGAAACCAAAATACATAAAAACTTTCTTATAAATATATATAATAACTCTCGACGTGAGCTAAACAACGTAATATATATTAGAACCTCCTTTAAGTTACAGATTTAACTTGATTTAGACACATTTTAAATAAAAAACCTCAATACAGTGATAGCAGATGACGTTTCTGAATGTCATCCTATTCCTGTTAAATTAACAGGATTTTTATAACCGGTATGTTTGCCGATATATGGCTTTAATTGTGCTTAAATTTTATCGATATTAGTTCAGCGGATTCGCCTTGAAAACGTAACAGACAGACATAAATTGACATTAAGTAAGGATATGAACATTATATTGCAGGCACTCAAGTGCCTGCACAAGGGAACTAGGCAATATTTACTAGGATTTTTTATATATTTAATTAAAATTAAACATGATATTATTTTGCTATAATTCGCGATAAAGCAAAAGCAAATATATTTAATGCTAAATGTAGAGTGTACTATCAGTTTTTATGCCTGATATATGACAGACAAAATCCCAAAGATTTACGACTTTATCGTGGTGTCTATTTCCTGATAATGCTTCAGTTGCGTGGCGAAACGATAGTTGAGTTTGTAACAGTGAATGAGTGCAGTGCTTGTGTTGTTGTGGCGGCAGTGGAAGTTTGTAGTGCATGCGTTTCCACTAATTCTGAATATCAGCTATGAAAACGAATTACACTGCATTTAGTATTATACGCCGTGTGGTATCCGGCTGAGTAGAATGGACCAACCTCATTTCTTACCGAGGTGTCGTAAAAGGTGACTAAGGTAAGTAGACCCATTGTGTGGTATCCTGTTTAGTAGAATAGACCACCCTCTTTCTTACCGAGTTGTCTTAAAATAAGACTGAAGTAAGTTGATGTTAGGCAGGCGGCCGGTCGTAAAAACGCAGCCAAATAATGTGACAGCATGTTTATAACATGTTGTGCCGATCCCACTTATGATGGGATAAGGGCAGAAAGATGATGACTGCATTTAGTATTATATTTTTTTTTTATTTGCTTTATCGCGGATTATAACCATATTAACTTTCTATTGTGGATTTCCGTAAAGTAACGCCTGATTCTATAAATTGTTTCTGTTTCAACTTGAAATTGCCACCACCACATGCAACATACAGCAGTATATGCCATTGAGCTTTCATACGCGATATTTACTCAATGCGTATTACAATACCGTAGCGTATTACAAAGCAAAATGTGCTTTTGTTACCAAGGTGGTTGTACTATAATTAATTATCCAAGTTATATATATACCAATAAGGGTTAATAGGGTTTCGCTTATTTGGTATTGCTTAAAAGTGCTTCGTAACATATATACGTGAACTATAGTAATTACTAAATCAAAACATATTAAAGACTTGTGCGAAGTGAATGTTAGTTGAAAGTTTAATATATAGTTAACTAGTTTAATCGCTAGATTGTACGTCGACTACATTGTTAAAATACTCTCAATTAAGTACTACGAATATATTGTTTTTTTCTACTCCCGAAGGTAAAAAGGATTTTTTATCCTACATACTAGCCCAGTACATAAGTTTGATTTGAACCAAACTTTATCACTGTAGCTACAGTAGTTTAACACTGAAATTTAACAGACCGACATACAGACTTCCGTATTTATAATACTAGCATTTACCCGTAACTTTGTTTGCGTGGACTGTTGTCGCGTGATAGGCTGATAATAGATGGTGGGGTGCTTAATCGGTTGGCCTCCTCGTGGCGCACCCTGGGCAGGCCCTTGGAATTATGTACGAGTATTCCTTGGACTTGGCGAACGGACCGGTTATGGTTGCTGATTCCATTTGTCCCTCTGGTGTCAGAAGGCAACTAGGATAGGCTGGGAGCTCCGGGGGAATGAGACTCCCAAATGGTTGGCGCGTTCTGTTTCGGCTTAGTCTAAGTCCTGCAGGACACGGCTTTGGCCTCCGTCAGCCAAACCCGTAAGCCCAGTCATGGGAACGGGGGCCTTCGGGTCGCGAGGAAGAAAACCTCTATAAAAAATTACCCGAGGGGGCGGAAACGCCCACGTTGCGCGGCGAGCCGTTCCAGCTGTGTTTTTCATGGCCGGTAGGCTTTTGGCTCTCAAATCGGGAGCCACGTCGGGTGGAAGTAAACCGTAACTCCGCAAGTGAATGCGGAACCGGGGGCCGCTCTTCTTATTTGAGAGGAGAGGGGCCGCGAGGAAGAAAACCTCTCTAAAAAATTACCTGTGGGGGCGGAAACGTCCACGTTGCGCGGCGAGCCGTTCCGGCTGTGTTTTTCATGGCCGGTAGGCTTTTGGCTCTCAAATCGGGAGCCACGTCGGGTGGAAGTAAACCGTAACTCCGCAAGTTAATGCGGAACCGGGGGCCGTTCTTCTCAATTGAGAGGAAGGGGCCGCGAGGAAGAAAACCTCTCTAAAAAATTACCCCAATCCCAAGGTTCAGGGTCCGCCGAGGGGATGAATGGCTGGGGGGAATCCAGTCGCTAGGGCCTTTTACCCAATCCTAAGGTCTAAGCCCGCCGAGAGGATGTATGGCCGGGGGAGTACCCGGTCGATAGGGTTACTATAAAAACATATGGAAAGCAATGGTAATTACAGTAATGACTACCCAGGAGGGTCCCGGTTCTTCCGGGGAATCCCTCACCGTGACTGACAATGTTAGTCACGGTCGCCCCAACGTATCTGGGGGGGCAACCACTGCTTCGGAGGAGATAGGAGGGGGTATCGGTGGAATTGAGACCGGCTTGGCTGGTGTTTCCGCTGGTACGTGTCAAGAGTTACGGCGCAATCCTGCGCGTAGTGTGAAGACGGCAGCTGCCGTTCGCAGTGCCAGCTCGGGCTCTGCAAGGAGCCGTAGCAGGACATCTATCCTGTCAGGGAGCGAGTCTGTGGAGGACGTTTCTGGCTCGAGACTGCGGCGTACAGCGTCAAAGCGACTGAGGTCGGAGTGTGGGAGCGCTCACGATTCAGACGAGGATCTAGGGTCGAAAAAGGTCGATACGAGATCCCATGTCTTGGGTTCCCTAGACGGCCTCCAGGAGGCTCATATGATGTTACAGCGTTGTGAGGTTGAGATGGTAACAAGTGACGATGAGCCGAGTAGCCAGAAAACCAGGCTGGCACCGGCTAAAGTATCGCTGAAGAGCGTTGACACGTCGCGAGCATGCGATGTGTTGGCGCAAAGCGTTGAGGCGATGCGGAAGACGTTGAAGAAATCTAAAAACCTCAAAGGAGATTGTCGAGGTACTCTCAACGACGTCGCCAAAAACGTTGAGGAGGTCGCGCGGGCGCTGTCCGAGCGAACGGAGGCCGAGGAAATCCGCCTCTTGAGAGAGGAAAACAAAAGGTTGGCGGCGGTAATCAACAACTTGTCTATTGAAATAACAACTCTCAAGGAGATGATGGTCACCACCGCCAACAAGGGGTCAGGGAATCAAGGTGCACCTAATGTCAATCCACAGCCGTTTAGGGGCTTGACCATTGAGGAGGAAATGGTCAGGCTCCGTAATATGTTTACGGCAAGATTAGACAGTCTGGAGACGAGGCTTCCTCCAGAGGAAAGACTGCGACCACCTTTAGCGGCAGATAAAAAAAAGGCGACAGCAATGGCGAAGAGGAAAGAGAAAGAAGCGGTGGAAAAAGAGAAGCCTGCAAAAGTCCGAAACACTCCGGAAGCCACCTCCAGCCAGCCGCCGACTAGCCAGTTCTGGAAAAAGATTGTGGTGGTTGACCCTGCACCAGCAGGGCCGAGTAATGTCAAGGGAAAGAAAAAGGCCTCCAAAAAGAGGAAATCCAACAAGCAGGCTGAAAAACGTCCTGCACCCAGACCGCTGCCACCAGCCCCCGCTTCAATGAGCGAGGGCTGGAATGTGGTAGCGCGTAGGGGCGCCAAAAAGGGAAAGAAGCTTGCGCCAGCCAACAAAGTAGCGCCGGCAGTTGCCACAACCAAATCGCAGCCGAAACAAAGGGGAAAGAAACTTCAGACCCCGCGTTCGGCTGCTGTTGTGGTGACCCTTGATAAGGAGGCCACCGAAAAGGGCCTCACATACTCGGAGGTCCTAGCTCGGGCCCAGCGAGGCATTAATATTGAGGACCTGGGCATCAGTGAGGGCTTGCGTCTCAAAAAGGCTGCCACCGGGGCCCGGATGTTTGAAATTTCCGGGCCCACAAAGATTGAAAAGGCGACTGCTCTTGCTGATCGCCTTAGGGAATTCTTCCACGACGAGCCGGCGATACGCGTGTCCACGCCCACAAAATGTGTAGAACTGCGTGTTGTGGGTCTGGATGACTCTGCCGTTGAGGAAGACGTTGCCGCCGCGATTGCTCAGGTCAGTGAATGTGCAAAACAAGACATTCAGACCGGCGTGATCCGAAGGACGGGGAACGCGCTGGGCTCTCTCTGGCTCAGGGTCCCTGTCGCGGCAGCGAAAAAGGTGGTGGCAGCTGGTAGACTGCTGGTGGGCTGGGTATCGGCTCGGGTCCAGCTACTCGAGGCTCGCCCACAGCGCTGTTTCAGGTACCTCGAGAAGGGGCACCTTAGAGCCGAGTGCACGTCGGCTATTGACCGCAGCGGCGAATGTTATCGCTGCGGTCAAAACGGCCACAAGGCCCGATCCTGCTCGGCAGCTCCACATTGTGGAAGCTGCGAACGAGCGGGATTGAAGGCCGACCACCGGGCGGGGAGCGGGCAGTGCAAGGCACCGTCCGCTCCAAAGAGGAGGGGAAGGGGGGGTGATGGCCTGAGGGTCCCCTCGCCACCTGCCGCCAACCCGGCTCAGCCCACCACGAGCCGGGTTATGGGGGATCCAATGGAGGTCGCTAATTGATGGCCTCCATAAGATTCCTCCAGGCGAATATAATGCGCTCCACTAGGGCCCAGGACCTCATTTTCCAGACCCTGGCGGAGCGGATGGTGCACGTGGCTGTGGTCTCCGAACCACTTTTTATTCCGTCGAGTAAGGAGTGGGTCGGAGACCGCGTAGGGGATGTGGCCATTGCATCCAGGGCTGCAGTTGGCTCCCCAGCCCTGGAGCGTGTGGTGAGGGGACGCGGGTACGTCTCCGCCAAGATTGGGAACGTATCCGTCATCGGGGCGTACTTCTCACCTAATAGACCGTTCTCCGACTTCGAGCTCTTCATGACTGAAGTCGGAGACTTGGTGCATAGGTTACGCCCCGGTAAGGTGGTTCTGGCCGGAGACCTCAACGCGAAATCCGCCGCATGGGGGTCTCCGGTCACGAACGTTAGGGGGAGATTCCTGGAGGGTTGGTTGGCCTCAGCTGGGATGGTCGTCATGAACCGAGGGACGGCTGACACATGCGTGCGATGGAATGGCGGTTCCAAAGTCGACGTCACCTTTGTCGACGCCGCCATGTCACCATGTGTCAGGAACTGGGAGGTAATGGTGGGTGTGGAGTCACTCTCGGACCATCGTTATATATGGTTCGAGGTGGCCGCACGCCATGCTCCCATTTTCCCTCGGTCGGGAAAAGATGATGGCCCTCGGTGGTCCGTCAGGAAAATGGATCCCGAGTTCCTCGTCGAGGCCGCAATCGTCCAGGCGTGGGCCGCTGGGTCCACGGGTGGGGAGGTTGCTGCGGAGGTCGAGGACCTCCAGCGGCGGATGTCGCTCATCTGCGACGCCAGCATGCCGAGGGTGCGAAGCACAGGGCCGGCGTGCGGTGTGTACTGGTGGTCAGAGGAGCTAGCGCAGCTGCGTGATCAGTGCGTAGCCGTGCGCCGCCAGTACACTCGGTGCAGGCGTCGTAGACGACGCGACATCGAGGAGGAGAGGCGCCGTTATGAGGCCTATAGGGCTGTCCGTGTCTCCTTGCGAACGGCAATCGCCGAGGCCAAGAACAGGGCCCACAGGGAGATGGCCGAAGAGCTCTGTCGGGATCCGTGGGGGAGGCCGTACAAAGCGGCGCGGGGGAAACTTCGTGCCCGTGCCCCCCCTCTCACTGTGAGCCTTCGGCCGGATTTCCTGGAATCCGTTGTGGAAGCCCTGTTCCCGCAGGGAGCTGAGGTGGAGCCGCCTCGTATGGCGCCTCTCGAAGAGGAGGAGAGCACTGTGTCAGGCGCGCCGGGGGTGTTGGAGTGGGAGTTAGCCGGGGCGGTGAGTCGCATGAAGGCGAAAAACACCGCTCCTGGCCCCGACGGCATCCCTGGGCGCGCCTGGTCTTTTGCCCTGGGTCCGTTGGAGTCTGGACTCAGGGCGACGTTCAGTGCCTGCCTAGAGCAGGGCCTCTTTCCCCGTAGGTGGAAGACGGGGAGACTAGTCCTGCTCAGGAAGGAGGGAAGACCGGCCGATACACCCTCTGCGTATCGGCCCATTGTCTTGCTGGACGAGGCGGGGAAGCTGCTCGAACGCATAATAGCTTCCCGCATAGTCCAGCACCTCCAAGAGGTAGGGCCCGACCTCAGTCCCCTCCAGTGCGGATTCCGCCAGGGCAAGTCCACCCTCGACTGTATTGAGGGTGTCAGACTTCTGGTGGAGGAGGCGACAACCCGGCGCGAGGTGGTGTTGGCGGTGTCGTTGGACATCGCTAACGCATTCAACACCTTGCCCTGGGGAGTGATCAGAGAGGCCCTACGCTTTCACCGCATCCCCATGTACCTACAGCGCGTTGTCGGTAATTACCTGGCAGACCGCGCTGTCAGGTACCCGACGGCTGGGGGTGGGTGGAAAGAGCGGAGGATGTCGTGCGGTGTTCCACAGGGTTCGGTTCTTGGCCCCCTCCTGTGGAACATCGGCTACGACTGGGTGCTGCGCGGGCAAATGCTCCCGGGGGTGCGTCTGTTTTGTTACGCAGACGACACCCTCGTGACTGCCCGTGCGAGCACCCACCGGGAATCCCGAGTGCTGGCGACCGCGGCCACCGCTCATGTCGTGGCCCGTATTCGCCGGCTAGGACTGGGGGTGGCCTTGGAGAAATCCGAGGCCATTTGCTTCCACAGGCCTCGGATGGCGCCCCCAGAGGGCTCCCGGTTGGTGGTGGGCGGGACGTCCATCGAAATCTCGGGTACATTACAGTACCTGGGATTGCTTCTCGACAGCCGATGGACGTTCGAGGCCCACTTCCGGCGGCTCGCTCCCAGACTAACGGCGACCGCCGGAGCCCTGAGCAGGCTCCTCCCGAATTTGGGGGGGCCGAATGCAGGCTGCCGGCGCCTATACGCCGGAGTGGTCCGGTCGATGGCCCTATACGGCGCTCCCATATGGGCGGAGCGGCTGACTGCCAGGTCCCTGCCTCTGCTGCGTAGAGCGCAGAAGATCATGGCGGTCAGACTTGTGCGGGGCTACCGGACCATCTCCGGTGAGGCGGCCTGCGCCTTGGCCGGGTCCCCTCCATGGGACCTAGAGGCCAAGGTGCTAGCTCAGGCCTACCGCCGTAGAGTCGAAGCCCGTTCATCGGGGGGAGACTCAGCGGTGGTAGAGGTGGAGTGGCGGAGGGCAGCTCAGGAGGAGCTCCTCCGCCAATGGAGGCGGCGGCTGGAATCGCCCAGTGCAGGATTCTGGACGATTTCGGCCATCCAGCCCATTCTTCAGGGCTGGGTCGCCAGGAGGCATGGGGTCCTCACCTTCCGCCTTACGCAGGTGCTTTCCGGACATGGTTGTTTCGGGTGGTATCTGTGGAGGGTGGTCCAGCGCGAAGCGACTGGTGAGTGCCACGAGTGCGGCGCCGACTTTGACACGGCGCTGCACACGCTCGCAGACTGCCCAGCTTGGGCGGTCCAGCGGGCGCAACTCGTGGCACAGGTGGGGCACGATCTCTCCCTGCCCACCGTGGTTCGTGCCATGGTGGACAGGGAGCGATCGTGGGCAGCGATGGCCTCCTTCTGCGAGGACGTTATCTCGCGGAAGGAGGCGGCGGGACGGATCCGGGAAGTCGAGTCCTTGGATCCGATCCGCCGCAGGCGAGCGGGGCGCAGGCGACTCGCCGAAGTCCGTCGCATGCCGCCCTAACGGGGACCTCCGAGCGGTCCGAACGGGGCATCGGACGCTCGCTGGAGTTAGGTCCCCGAGGCGGTCGATGCATCTGGTGCTCCCGATGCATCGTCCAGCGGAGGGAGGGGCCACTTTTAGAGAGGCCCCGACCCAGAGGTGGCGCACTCTGGGGTACAGAGTTGCTGCTGGCGGGGTTGGGGGTAATGTCTTCATAGGTACCCTATCGCCGCCACCAGCAGCGTGGAGCACACAGGTTGTTTTAGTCGGTGCGAGTCCGACATAACCGTCGCCTGCCCCCATTAGGCGGCGGTACCCATAAGGGGTTTTTTCCTGTTCAAAAAAAAAAAAAAAAAAGATAATAGATGGTGCTTTTCAATGTCATCCTATTCCTGTAGAATTAACAGGATTTCTATACCCAAATATAACCTCCGTGTATAAGGATAATTGTACAATTTTAATCGACATTGATTCAGCGGATTTGCCGTGAAAGAGTACCATACGCACATCCATATTCACAAACTTGCGCATTGACAATATTAGTAGGATAGGATTCTGGATTAGTATTGATGGATCTTAGAGGGAGACGAGATCCCCGTATTCGACTAAAAATGTGAAATGACTATTTACGGTCCTCTGCTATACTTTGCTTTTAGCAAAATCCTAACCTCACCTCACCTTCAGCACGCAGGTCCGCGACGCGTAGACCTTTCACTCTTCACACTAAATTCGCGTTTTAGGTGATCTACCATATTATTCACTCAAACAAATAAATGACTGCAACTGAAACTGCAGTTACGAATAACAGAATACCCATGTTCCGTGTTAAAAATCAAAAAGCGTTAATCAAACTACGAAAGTGCTCTTGCAGTTTGAAATGACAATCTCGTTTCCAATCGTAAAGTTGACCGTGTGCGTTAATAAAACATTGACTTATTTAGATTTTTTTATTTCGACACGTTCCGTGCGTTATAGATTTTTTATTTTGTTTTTTTAACGTTTCATGAGATTAATTATTTTTATATCCTTGAAATTGTTTTGCAAATGTTCATCTCGACATAAGCTTGCGGCTCCTGCTTTGCGCCTTGCTAAGCTACGAAATTCATTTGTGGGTTGGGTATAAGATTCTATAATAAAATTTCGCAATCAATTTTAACTTTGCCATTACAGCAATTTAAAAAAACTATTCAAAAGAAGCTCATTCAAAAAGCCTACTATACTGTTGAGGATTATTTAGACGATAAGAATGCGTGGTGAAAGCTACTGTCCGACCCTGTACAAGATAGTAATGACTTAATGTAACTAGTTATAAGTATTATGTTAAAAAGAGCAACCGCCGAGTTTCTTGCTGGCTCTTCTCGGTAGGAACAGCTTTCCGAACCAGTAGTAGAATTGACGATTCAAAAGCATTTGTTTAAAAGTTTATTTGAATAAAAAAATTTGAATTTGAAAAAAAATTGTTTTTGAATTTGAATCAACATCAGTTCTTAATCACCCATAACACGAGTTATTTACTTTGAAGACAGACGAACGTGTAAACGTCTCTATATATTTATTTCTAAATTAATTTATTTCTTTTATAGTGAGCTTAAAGCTCAATGTGCCCGTGACAGAAGCAATCGTATATGGCCGCGTTATCCGGAGGCGTCTATTGCCTCATTAATATCCGGTCATATGTACACATGTTGTCTAGTTCTGTCGTGATTTGGATACATAGTCACGTTCCGTACAATGGTGCCAAACAAAACTGTTTATTGGAGAGCAAATGTTCACAATGTAAATTGGATGAAGAATATTATCTAGATATTAAATACATTAACAACCGAAGTTGCGGTACCTAAAAAGTAACGGCCTGTTACTATCCCACTTCTGAGCATAGGTTTCCTTTGCCCGTTTTTGAAGACAAGGATTGAAGCTAAGACCTACCACGCTACTCCAATGCTGATTGGTAGGTTATACATATTCCTAGAACTATCTAGTAATATGCAGGTTTTCTTACGATGTTTTCCTTAACCGAAAAGCGTGTGATAAATTGCAATTACCAACTAAAAACATCAGTTTAAGAGCAAAACTCGATCGCACGGTCTTACCGCTGTGCCATCACAGCACCAACTCTGTTGGTACTCAACTCTTAGATCAGTAAACAGTTAAAAAGAACTAAAAAACACACTTTTTAAAAAGGGCAAAATAAATAAAAATATTTGTATTGTTGTAAAAAAATCCGTGGGGGTCACGAATATATACGAAAAATATGGCACAAAACGGCTGTTATTGTATATGTGTCTAACACGTTCAGTGCGAAGCGAGGCTTAAATGACCCTTGATGCAACTTCCCTGTGGTGCGGCAAGGAAAAACGTGAGTTTCTCTGTCGTGCGAATGGCATAGCTTTGGTTTGGTCCAGTGTAGGAAAGAGATAAATATAAATTGAGATGCGCTAATGGTTCCGTACTCGGTGGTGTACCTACCTTGGTACCGGATGTCTTAGGCCTCGTGCCGCACTGAATTAATATAATTTTAATGCAGTGCGGAACGAGGCTAAAACGTCCCATATCCCCCCTGACCTCGTACCGCACCCAACGCGAGCTTCCCGCGACCAGTGTTGTGCATCACGTCGATTGTGTGACGTCTTAAAAAAGGAGAAGATGTGTTGGTTGTTACCAAAAACTACGCACACTTTTACCATCTCGTGAAGCTGATAAAAAATCCAAAAAGATTTTGACTCAGTGCACTCAGTGCAAAAAATTTTATTGTCTACCCTGTTTCAATGAAAAACACTCATAAATAAGTACAACATATATATTGAGATTTTTATAAAAAAAAGTATATTGATACTGATTTTTTAATGTTAATTCAAGTTCTAATAAGTGTATTTTTAAAGCCCGAGGCAGAATAAATAGGACAATTTCTTTTCTACTTCTGGTTGCCTTTTTTTTCTATTCTGTGAACCGCATTAAGATTTTCATATACAAATAGATAGATAAACCTTATGCATAAACCGTGATCCATTATTTTCCAATAATAAGTCTGTAATAGGTGCCTCTTAATGGTATAGAATGGAACGCTTCGTGCGCGAGTCCGACTCGCACTTGGCCGGTTTTTTTTTCTTTTTGGCGCATTCAAGCACAATTTAGATTATAAAAAAAAATGTATCCTTTGATAGCTTTGTGTTGTTTTGCCAGGTTTTGCCCTTAAAACGATCTAATGAGATATAATTGATCAAAATCGGTCAAGTCGTTGCGTAGTTAAGACAGTTTAAAAACGTCGATATTATTTTTCCCATCACTAATCTCAGCGAAAATTTGCCCTATTTCAGTGCGTTACGAGGTGTATAAGATCCCATATTTTGTTTTGCTAATAATTCCTAAACTAGCCATCAGATCCCGGGGCGACGGTGGATTAGGGTTCATCAATTCACTGTCTATATCAATAAGGACCAAAATTCTCATTTATCTTTGATTTCGCGCCAGAAAATGGATTTTAGTCTGTAAAAGGAGGTGGGGTCTAATAGACCGCGTGTCGCCCTAACGTCTGGTCACGGTACGGGCCGATTATACCTCGTGCCGCAGGAATGGAAAGTATGCAAAAATTGGTGTCGCAGCTAACGTGCTAAACCATGCTTTTGCGCTTGTCTTTCTCATCATTATACCTTTGAAAGATTCTTTTTATACTATGGTAGCTGTCTGTGCCTGTCGTATTGGCCCTCGTGGAAATCAGTGTATCACAAAATAGAAATAGTTATTGTGAGTTAACTATAAGAGGTAGAGTAATGCTGTTGCGAACTTTTTGTTAGTATTTTTATAGATCTACAATTCCCTACTACATTACTTAAGTGTATCTCTGCTGGTTTATGCGCCGCACGCGTTTTAAGCTCCTAGCGATTTTTGTACATAATCAATCAGGAATTTGCAGTAATCGGTCGGGAAGATGCAGGGTGGAAATTCCACACCAAGTCTTTAAAGATAACATTGGAATAAAGCTGATATTTGTAAAATAAGAAACTGATTTTAACATACATTTATAGTTTAGAATACAATATATCACCTTAAGTGAGTCTTAAATATTCGAATACCTCTCTAGACCTTGCTCCAGTACACCCACAAAGTTGTATGTCGTATAAATTCTAAAGTAGTTCTATGGACACTAAACTGTCAAATTTATTAATGTTCATGAACGTAGTTATGCTACCTTACAGTTTTGTACAATTATTATATATTCTAAAGATAATTAATCGTATTGGAATAATTAATCAATCAGAATTTTTTTTCCTTTTTCGTTTTGGTAAACTTTTTAACAGTAATACAGATAGTGATATGATGGTTAAATGGATACTGTATAATTACGTATTGTATGCAAAATCCTGTATTTTATTACACAGCCAGAGTCAACGAATCAACTGAGCACAGTATACTTACTAAATGGATTTGTGTACAGTTTTTATTAAAAGGTAGATAGGTGCAATTCTTCCGGAATGTTGAAATTAGTACTGCAGTTTTATGTAAATTGTGTTGAATTGTCGAAAGAATTGTAGATCTATAAAAATTCTACAAAAAATAGCATGTCTCAATCTCTTATGGTAAAGTACAATATCTACTTTTATGTTCAAAATTTCAATTAAATACAATTTCAGATTTCGCCTTGAACTAAGCTGCAGGTACGTATAGTATAAAATATTTACAAATCAAGCCACCAGCCAACGATTTCAATCGTATTAGAATTTGCGTCTACACGGAAATGTAACTGTAAATTAAGTTTAACTATTAGTAATGCAAATAGGATATCCAATGATAAACATAGTCTTGTATTCCACATAGTTATGGATGTCGATCCCATGCCTTGCAGGATGGTCTTTACCAAATAACCGCGATTCCGATTAGCAGTAATAAAACGTGAGAACAGCTGAATCAGTTTTCAGGAATAAGCGACCACCTGCATTGCTCACACGATGGTCGCTGGAACCATCGCAAAGAGTCAGTCCCTAACTCGGCTCCTACCAGGCAACACCTGATGGTGGTTAGATAGTATATAGTATAGTTAGATAGTATAAAGTATAGTAATTAAAATATAAAGAACTTTATTTTCCTTTTTTTTTAATCTCTGGAGTAACATATTACTTTGACTACATTCACAACAACATCACACAGATTATTGTATTTACATTCGAACTCATAATAAGTTGACGCCGTGTGGTATCCGGCTGAATAGAATAGTACCACCCTCATTTTCTTACTGAGGTGTCGTAAAAGGTGACTAAGGTAAGTCGACCCGCCGTGTGGTATCGGGGTGAGTAGAATTAACTAACCTCGTTTCTTACCGAGGTGTCGTAAAAGGCGACTAAGGTAAGATGACGTCAGGCAGGCGGCCGGTCGTAAAAACGCAGCCAAATCATATGACAGCATGTTGTGCCGACCCTACTTAGAGTGGGATAAGGGCAGGAGGATAATAATTCGAAGTCATAATAAGTTGCTATAAGAACACAGTAAAATACATAAAACTGCATACAATTAAGACAAACGTAGATATACATTAAGAATATGCAAAGGGTAGAAAATATAATCACGGTTGCAACTGCAAAAGAGCAAACAAAATAATGGCAAAACTTAATTAGAAACAGCAATTAACCTACAACTCGACAATAACGAAATTGTAAACAAAATTCTAAACCGTCTCACATTACGGTATTTTACCAGAATGTATATTTATTTGTAAAGCTAATGTTAATGTTGAATTCCTTTACCAAAATAAGCAAACCTATACAATTAACATCACAAGCAAACATAAATATGAAACTTTATTTGATAATATTAACAAACCAGACAGTATAATTAGTCCAATTATTATTTAAAATCATATTATGGTATTTAACATCATCATTCTCCTGCCCTTATCCCACTCTAAGTGGGGTTGGCGTATGTTATAAACATGTTGTGTTATGTTTTGGCTAGTTATTTTACGAACGGCCACCTGCCTGACGTCAACTTACCTTAGTCGCCTTTTACGACGCCTCGGAAAGAAATGAGGGTGGTCTATTTTACTCAGCCGGATACCACACAGCAACTCTGCCTCCTGTCCTTATCTCACCCTCAGTAAGGTCGGCACAACATATTAGAAACATGTTGTCACATGATTTGGCTTCGTATTTTACGACCGGCCGCTTGCCTGACGTAACTTACCTTAGTCGCCTTTAACGACACCTGGGTAAGGAATGAGGGTGGTCTACCCTACTACAGCTGGATACCAAACGGCAACGTCAAAATATAATAATAAATAATAAATAAATAAATAAATGGGACACACACACGGTCGCCCGTCCCCAAAGTAAGTTATTTAATACTTGTGTTATGGGTGAGAGACAACTGGTGAATATATACATATATAATTTTTAAATACATACTTAAATACAAATATACACCCAGGCTCCAAGAGCCAACAATTTTTTTTTTTATAGAAAATAGTGGCCCTCGGCGGATCACTACCCACTGCGCCAACGGGCCAGTCAAATAATGATCGCTAAAATTCTGTATATTGTACAAAGCTAAACGTATAAAATATCATAACTAAGCAGACCCAAAAAATAGATTCCGGTTAATAAAAATATTTGACGTATCGGCGACCATAAAAATATTCGGCAAATACGCTAGCGACATTTGTTAGTTTCCTGGGCTTATTAAACGAATCCATCATCTCGAACTACCGCTGAGAGCTTATGCAGTTATATTAACGCTTGTTGAACGTAAATTTCATTGAAACGTAGGTGAAATTCCATCCGTGTATTTATTGGTAATTACAGTTTAAATTGCAGTTTTCGGAATGTGCTGCGTGTTTCTGTTAAATAATTCGCAAAGTTTATTAAACGGTTTATAACAGGTTCTTGTTTTTCATCGATACTAATATATAAAGCTGAAGAGTTTGTTTGTTTGATTGATTGAACGTGCTAATCTCAGGAATTACTGGGCGGATTTTTTAAAATTCTTTAAGTGTAAGCCTGACCATTTATCCAGGAAGGCTATAGAACATCACGCTTAAATAATATAGTAGAGGAGCAGCAATAAAAATATTACGAAAACGTCAAAATTTAAAGCTTTCCATGCGTGCGCTAAGTAAACAGTGAAAGTTATTCAAAAATCATGTATTACAAAATTGTATCCCTTTAAAACTTCTACATAAAAGTCCGCGACAGCATATGTCTAGCTTTTAAGGTGAATCCACTTTAACCATTTTTATGTTTATCAAAATACTATATTGCTGTCAGTTATATTATAAATTTCCTACGACGAATACCTTTTTTTCACCAGGAAAACCACCACACTACTGGTGGTAAGGACTGGATAACGATATGTTACTCCCTCTTCCATGTCAGAGCCTCTATAAGAAGTGGCACTTCCATTGATACATAGAAAGCATCAGCTGCAACGATATCCTTAAATATATGTACTTATCTTTAATATTAAAAGGAGTTAATCTAGTATATATATAGCCACTGAAATTAGTAAACGATTTTCATGAGACAGCATGGGGGCGTGGGGCATTGGGGGTTTTGGGGGCGATCATTCGATTTAGCTAGGTTACACTTAAAAAAATGTTTTTGTATCCCTCTCTTAAGGCACTTAAAAACTGCTACAATATTATTACAAAATCAAATGTTAATTACGCTATTACTTGTAAAGTTAAAATAGCTCAGTTGGGATCGGGACTTAAAAAGTGAATATGCCCCGGATGAATTCCCAGATATAACCATGGCTTCTTTCTTTTCTTTTTCATATTGCATCTTTTTTATATCTTTTAACGATTACCTAGCAAGGCTCTGTGATCCTGGCACTAAATATTAAATAGAATTGAAAGTTGTATAGCAGGGCTTGCATCGTTCTAAATGTTAATATTCGTATGTTAAGAACCTCTATTCAGTTTATATGTGGTTGGTAAGTTCAAAGGAATTCCTTTAACAGCTGTGATGTTAAGGGGAACACAATTATACTTTATGACACGTTTAAGGAATGTAGGTTATGCTTTATACAATCATAAAGATTTGCGATTTCATTTTAAAGTCTGTCATTTAAGACAGCTTCGGTTGTGAAAAGAAACGATGATTCTTTGTGAATTTGCGCAGTGCAGTTTCTTCAAATTATAAAAATATGAAGAACTGTGAATATTTTTTCATCATCTGCCTTTATCCCACTCTAAGTGGGGTGGGTACTACGTGTTTTAACCATGTTTTGATTTGATTTAGCTTCGTATTTTACGACCGGCCGCCTGCCTGACTTCAACTTACCTTTAGAAATGAGAGTGGTCTATTCTACTCAGCTGGATACCACACGGCGGGTCAACTTACCTTAGTCCTCTTTTACGACACCTCGGTAAAAACGAGGATGGTCTATTCTACGCAGCCGGATATCACTTGGCATATTAAATTAAATATCAAGGTGGCATTTTCAGTGACCAACAAAAAAGGACTAAAGTATGTTTTCATCTTTAATATTTAAATGAGTTAATCTTGTATAGATGCATTTTAATTAATTTTGAAAACGGTACCAACGTTTTACATGAATTCAGCGTATAGGGGTTTTTGGACAATCAATCTAGCCTAAGTTTTATAAAAAAAATTGTTGTTTTATCCCTTTGCCGAAAACAAATTGCTATAATTTTATGAGACAGCAAAGGATAATTACGCTGCCAATTGCAAATTAATTCATGATAGCTCAATCGGGTAGCGGGTGGTCTCGAAATCTGAATACTAAGATCGCTCCCAGAAAAAATATATTTTTTTTAATATTTTTCTTATTTAATTATTTAATCCAGATACTTTAAAATTAAGTGTGAGGGAAATGAAAGGAATTTAAAGTGCCTTTATTTCATATTATTTCCCGTCGTCGCCACATTACAGTGCATAGAGATGCCTCAGCATCTCAGATCGTACGTGCTTTTGCATCATCTCGGTTTATTACTTACATACTTCAATATGTGCTTGTCGTGTTGTGACCATAGGAGAGCTAACCTAAAAAGTGTCCGTCTATAAAAAAGAGAAACCAAATAAGACTTATTATCTGTCTCTCTTTTTTATGTGTGATATGTCACATTTTAGTTACATTTTAGTAAATGCATTACGATTTTGTCGTGGAGCCTATTCTCCTGATGATGTTTTGGTTACGGGGCGAAACGATCGTAGAAATTGTCGTAGTGACTGTGTGTGTTTGTGTTGTGTTATTGGTGACGGCGGTTTCGTTAGTTGTGATGACTTGTCCTGCATGTATAAGGTATGTGAAGGTTCTGCTTTTAACACTTAGCATTACATGTATATACCCTTAACAAAAGCGGATTATAGAAGAATAATTCGAATACAACTTCTGATGTAACTTCTATCACATAGATTTGTACTAATCGCGAATTTTAGCTCAATAATTCATCATCATTGGTAGAAATTTTAACCTTAAATAACGACTATAACATCACCCACCGTGTGGTATCCGGAGTGGAATAGACCACCCTCATTTCTTACCGAGGTGTCGTAAAAGGCGACTAAGGTAAGTTGACCCACCGTGTGGTATCCGGTTAAGTAGAATAGAAGTAGTAGGGAATAGCCGGTTCTAACTCACTCCCAGCACCTTGAAATCCTTGAAATAGGCTAACTTAGCGGATTCTAAAAAAAGCTCGCCAAAGCAGATTCCAATCAGACTAAATTCCAATTGACCGTCGGAGGTCTCTTCGGATTTTCCAATTGGACCCTGGGTTGCAAAAGGAATTTCCTTACTTACCCTCGTAACGAATCGTTTTTTCTCGTATTTTATTAGATTAACTTATCGGACTCCTTGACCAATTGGATTTTCCATTTGATCCACGACTTTCCTTTCCTTGATTAATTAATCAAATTAAATTAACTGAATTCTCATTACAGTATGAATGTCTGATATTTAATGGCCGATTCTGGCTCATTGGCTTGGTTTTATCAAACTTGATTAGGTTTCCAATCTAAGATTTTTCTTAATAAATAACATTAATCGTTCAATTTTGTTTTTATCATTAATTTGATATCAAACTGATAATAATTGAATAGGATGTGTGTCAGATATAAATTCAATATGAAAATGTAAAAAAAAAACGTCTCGTACAAACAACTCAAAAGTTTTATTTTTTCGAAGAAACGCTTTGACTTTTTGCTGCTATTTCAAAGAAAGTGTCTCATAAAATAATATTTTAAATTAGACAGGGTCGTAGTAATTTATTATAATAGACCCTAATAAATCAATGGAAATAATGGGCATCGACCATCCGCCCTCTTCCTTATAATATTCTTTTATCCAGCCTAAACGTTGTATTCTGTGGCGACAAGTTTAGACACGATCTCGCAAAAAGCAGATGTAAAAGGATCACATGGCATCATGTATATCATAATTTATTATAATAGACCTTAATAAATCAATGGAAATAATGGGCATCGAACATCCGCTCCTTTTTTATAATATCCTTTTATCCAACCTAAACGTTGTATTTTGTGGCGACACGTTCAGACACGATCTCAAAAAGCAGATATAAAAGGATCACATGCATCATGTATATCACAAGATATTTTAATACCACGCGGCTAGTATCCAGGCTGACGTAGTGTTCAAGTGAAGGCAGTAACTAGGCAATTATTAATCATGGAGGTAAGATTACGTACTTATATAGTATAATTTCATGATATATATGAATATTCGTATTAAATTTTAATCCCTGTTGACCAAGTGACAAGAATACGTGTTACAACGATATCTTTGTTACTAGTAAAGTTAAATTAATAAGACCAAGATTAATATTTTTTATAATTAAAATCTTATGTTTCTAACCTAACCTAACCTATAACGGTCACAAAAATCTATAGATTCATTCTGCAATAAAAATAATATTAATGTATTAGATTTTAATAATAATAAAGGTTCTTACTGTATATGAATAATTTTGATGACACTAGTGATTATATTTACTTATTTCTATTTTTTTTTTCAGATCTCACCGAATCTCGATGAATTCAATGTAAAAAACTATTATTATCCTATTAACTTAAGCGATGACGAAAATGCAAGCAATTCTTGCATATTGAAAAATAAAAAAATCGCAACGAAAAGAGCTGGTAACAATATCGACATATTCTTTGAAAAGCCTAAGAAAAAGAAAAAAACCATTCCGTCTTCATGTGTGGCTCAAGCGTGTGATGGAGGTGTATCATTTATTTCTTCCAATGATAATGACGGAGCGAATGCTTCATACCTCATGAAAATAGAAATTTATGACATGAAGAATCTGAAAGAGGTTTCGCCTGTAGACTATTGGAAACATGCAGACTTGCGATTAAAGTACTACATACAATCCAATACTGATAAACATTATCAGAACACACGAGATATAATATACAACATTACAAAGCAGATCGCCTGCAAGGAAGACTGTAAAAAATATTTCATTGATAGAGACAGTAAGAAACAATAGAACTTTCTCTAACTCATCACAAATCAAACCCATAATATAACTTTACTTACAAAAACCTTTTAAAAAAATACAACCCCCACTGCCGCTCTCGCCTCGCAAACAAATTATAAAGAGATCAGTCATTCGCTACAAGCGTTCATACTAAGCGCAACGAAACACAATGGCTGAGCTTGACAACTCTGTATACGACGAAGAAATAGTCGCGATATGTGAAGAAATTGAATTAGAAAATGATATGTGTCGTGTCCTCGATAAGAACGAAGAGAGTGATATTGAAGAACAATTAGTGTTAATATGTGAGGACGTGGAGGACCAAATTAAAAGGGGTTATTCCAATCCAATAGCTCCATTAAACTTCGAGTACATGGTTGAGTACCAACCAATGTCTCAACCATTATTTGAAGAAGACGAAACGGATGAACTAGTGATCCTGTCTCCAAGTCCAAGTTTATATAGCCCTGATTCATTCCATGTGTCTGACTACAGAGATTACGAAGTCCCAATTCCATTCGTGATTCTTCAGGAGAATCTATCGAATACTCTGGAGATAGATTGGGAATCGATGGGAGATTAAATAATAATTGTGTTATAATTTTAAGTCAAATATGTTCTTTTACTTTAATTTTTTGTAATAAATTTCTTTAAATTTATATTAAGTTTTTATTTATTACGCTTAGAATTTAATAGATAATTGAAATAAATAAAACAACCTCATTTCACATAGTTATTGTTTATTCAAGTTTTAAATAAAGAAATAAACATTTGTTGTACAAGTTTATCGTTTGTTACAGTGTCATTAGAAAAAAAATCAATAAAGTTAGACATTGAAACATGATTATACTTAAAATAAATATAAACTAAACAATAGAGTCCACATTGCGCACTGAAATAATTTTGAAGTATTTTATTATTAGAAATCCACTTTTTACAGTTGGTTTTTAAAAACATTTCATGATATCCTTCTGGTTTACGGCCAAACGAATCAAAATATTCTCCAAATCCGTAAATATCTACATATATAGCAACCCAATGTGATCCCGGTCTTGTATCAGGATCTAAATTTGAAATGAGATATACTGGCTTAGTAAAATACACAGGCATTTGATTCGCCGCAAACACATTGAACTCAATATTTTTATCTATTTGTTTTAAATAATTTTCTATCTCTTTTGTATCCATATCTTTGTAATAGCATGACCTATCAAAGAATGACTTAAACATTAGAAATCTCCACTTATATTTATCTTAACTATTATAATCTAAGCTGACTTCTCGATTTTTATTGACTTCAATTACATTATCAAACTCTGCATACACAATGCAATTAAGTGTTGTAGTTAGAGCTTTATCGAATCGAACTTCAAATCTTACACTACCCCGCTTTATAAGATTCCAATGAGAGTTTGAGTTAGCGGATAGATCTGGAGTTAAATCAAATGCATACAAGCAATAACCATGACTGTACTCTGCCTTGGAAATATCGTTTCCTTCGTTCAGGAAATGAATTCCCGTTCCCGAAAACAAGGTATGATATGCACTTATATATGTATTATCATGAAAAGATGGAACCAACGTTTTCGATGGTATAGATTGACCGTCGACATACAAACCAAATAAGTTGAGACCATAGTTACCAAAATTAAACGGATTCACATTAAGAGCACCATTAAATGCAGCATTACTAACGAACCCAACAATACATCTTTTAGGTATTTGACCTAAAAATACATTGTCGAGCATTTTACCCTGGATTCCTGATGGGATAGTCAAAACCTTAACCTCGGCACGCGTAACTGGATATTTTGCAGGAGTGGTTGCTAATACTTTTTCATGAGCAATTAATACTGAAGGATTGATACGAACTTTACGCATAATGAGACTAGCACTTGAAATATGGACTTTGAATTTTTTATCTACAGATGAACACATTAAATTAAAAGTATCTTTTGAACGAACTAGTTTTAAGCGCATTTCAACACCATTGATTAAAAACTTATCTTGATTGAAAATATCAGCATGTATGTGACCTATCATTTCAATAGTGTGACTTTCCTTTGCCAGTTCTTCTCTTTGAACGTATCCTCGATTTGAAACATCACACGAATCCATGCTCGAAGCAGTGTCTTTGTACCAAAGTCCACAAGTAAGATGGCTTTCCTTAGCAGCTTTTCCATAATTGAGTAACGTTTCAATGTATGCGCGATATCCATAGGTATTATTTGGAGGAGACACTAACTTTTGATTAAGATAAATATCACACTGACTAAAAAGAGAATGCAACCAATTATTAACTGGAGCGACATGAATTCCTGCTAAAAGTTTGCTTGAATCACCATTCTGTATTTTAGCTTTTATATGAAGTAAAGTGTGGGACAAGTCAATGTAATCGTCTCCATTGCCCGGTACTAAAAACTCAATCGGTCCATCGTCAGTCAATGATGAAATGGGATTGTAATGTATCCATTGACCACTCTCAATACTCGTTTGCGTAGATGGTAGAGCAAATAAATCCAACTCTGATTTTACGCATTCACAGGAATGATGATGTAAAAACGCCATTTTTGAATTACGAGAAGTAATTTAAGAAAATATATCTTGAATATTTTGTCGTTTATTTCTTTTAGTACCGTTCCGTTTGGAAGGTTTTTTAGAAGTGATGATCTTCCTTTTTAGCTTTCTTATTTTATATCCGGATCCAGACATTACTGAATCTATTTTTTCATCAGCTTTCCTTTTCAAATTTGAAGTTGCCGTTTTCAAGCGTGATTTGACAGATTCACCCATTGGTTGAACATTTAACATGTCAGATAGAAGACCTACACCTGCATTTAAAGCTTCTTTGCCTACAAATCTCGCACCATTTTTTAAAAGTGGAAGAACCGATCGGAACAAACCCCCCAAAAAGCTCCCTATACCATGACCTCGCTGATGTGGTGCACCTTTGTAAATTACCCCCATACCAGAACCAGCTTGATGAGTATAATAATGTAAATATGGACAAGACATGATTGATATTTTCACTTGACTTTTTTAAAATGTACCTTTATACACGTAGTTCCAAACTGGAATGGTACTCTTTGACCTGTACTTGTTCTTATATCTATTTCTATAACGTCAAATTCCCTGCGCATAACAGGTACATAATGAGGGGACGAAAAGATATTTATTTTAGAAGCGCCATATACATATTTGGTGGGATCCAACGAAACAATTCTCAATAAAGGTGTCATGACATCACCCACTACTTGTGGTTCTACTATATCACAATATATTAAAAGTTGTGAAGGTAGACCCAAGTTTAGATTCGCGGGATATTTTCCGAAGTTATGTTTTATTAAATTAGTAAATGGTGCAAAGCCTAACTGCACACTCAGTCTAGGACTACATACCACAGATGTAACGTCGATTGCCCAACTACTCACTGTAACGAGTTTCGATAATGTATCATATCTAAGCTTAACTTTATCCTTTAATTTTTCATTAAAATCGATAACGAATTGATCCACACTAATATAGTTGGTTGGTGTCATGTATTCCAGATGCGTGAATAACTGCGATTTATCGCCTTTAGACGTGATGTAAATAATATTTTCATTTTCTTCCAGATTAAACATACTACATGGGTAATGAAATTCCACAATAGCGACTTCCCATTCGCCTTCTAATTTCATAGTCTTTGGTAACTTGGTAAAAAAATTTGCTGTAGTGTTTTCAGCAAAGTATGTCATGGAACTGTTACTTAGCAAAGTGAGATAAAAGCTGTCTTCTCTCATATTTTTTCAAGTTCTGATACAGAGATCCAACTATTAAACTTGTTGGGATAACCTCTCCACTTAACAAGAACCTCTTTTCTGTTTCCTGAGTTACGAGAACGCAGTATTTTATCTATTTTATAATGAGTAGTGGGGTTATAAATTACTTTTTGTAATTCATTCTCGTAAAATGTTCCTATAATGGGCTCATGCTGAAGATCTTTGAGTGTATAGACTACTTTAGGCATGTTATTTTTTATAGCTGTTATGATAAAAATTTCATCACTCCAATTAGTTTCATAGCCTTTTTGAAAAATATGCTTATGTCTAGTTATTCTTACGTGATCACCAACTTCAAACTTATTTTTTTGTATAACATCCAATCTATACTTTTTATTCACATATAAATTATTCCAAACGTTCATGATGTTACTAGAACTAACTTCAAATGGACACATCTTAATGCTTGAATGAAAACTATGGTTATAAGAATAAAGCAAATCATCCAAAATATCAATATAAGTGTATGTATTTTTATGTGTAAAATAACGCCACATTTTAGTTTTTAGGGTTCGTTGAAATCTCTCGACAATACTAGCTTTAATATCTGGGTTATTTGTAGTATAGTAGTTTACATTTTTAGTTTTAAAATATTGTGCAACATCCTTTGATACGAACTCTGTTCCTTTATCCGATTGTATGTGTGTGGGGGTCGCGTTAGCTTCAGTAAATATACTTTCAAACGCTTCCTTTATACTTTCTGAATTTTTCTTTTTTAACGGTCTAGCGAAAGCGTATTTACTAAAAACATCAATAACACAAAGTATATATTTAAAACCATCATTATATTGAGAATAAGTCCGCATATCACTCAAATCAGCTTGCCACAGTTCATTAAAATTTGACAATATGTATCTATTTCGTTGAAATTTTCTATGTACTGGTTTATGTAGTGTATAAGTTTCCTGGGATTGCAACCAGTCCTTTACTTGTTTTTTGTTCATTTTACCTTTTAACGCTCGAGTTAACTTGTCAACACTGCTGTATCCCGCTGGATTCGATACGTCGTAATATATATCTTTAATGTCTAGTACGGATTCCATCTTTCCCAAATGTCTTTTCTCTTTCTCAGTTTATATGATGTTTTGATTTTTGGATTACTATCATCACTTGGTGTTAGATGTTGTTGTCCTTTCAGAGAAAGATTATTAATATACTCAAGAGTTTGCGGATTACCAATACAAGTGAGAGGAACCCTTATATCTTTAATAGTTTCTGTAAACTTTTTCCATCCATTAGGTTTCGGGCGCTTTAAAGGCCTAAGAGTATAATTCACGAGATCAACAATGTTGCTGTCGTCTACAACTTCATTATCGATGAACACCAACCCCTCCTCGTTCCAACTAATTTTATCTTTATGATTGAGAATAGTGTCCAATAATAATTCACTTCTTCTCCGATACGTCTTTGGAATGAATTTATTTATGTAAATAGGTGTATACAATGTTTCATTTGATACATCTCGTGCGTCCTTATCATGTACGGAGTTTTCGTTAACTGGTGCGTCCTCGTCTTTAATTGTCTTTTTATGAGGAGTCAAATCTTCTGAATATTTATGCTCACCTTCAACGGTCACGGGTAGTTTTATTGGTTTTCGATTTTCATTAGCGAAATGGAGATATCTTTGTAAGATTTGCATGTACAGTGACCATTTTTCGCGATCGTCCATTTTACTACTTAATATATTTTGCATTTCTTTATCTAATCTAGATAAATTACTTTCAGGCGTTGTGTCTCTTGATTTAAGTCTATCAATAACATCTTGTTCAATGAGAATCATTTTCTTAGTATTATCCATTTTTTTAAATTAAAATAATTGATCATAAAAATTTTTTTAATAATCCGCTCAACACAGCTCCTAGAATGATAGGCAGAAATGCTCCTCCTTTTTGAATGATAATTCTTTTTCTTATTTTATTTTTACCTTTACCTATTAGTTTTCTGAGAATATTTTTATGTTTTCTTAATTTTGATTTCTCGTTTTCTTTTAAAACCACTTTACCATTTAAGGTGTTATAAATGCATTCGCAAATACAATTTATTTCTTCCTCGTTACAAGCTTTTAATAAAGCTGTGCGGTATTTAGGTTTGAGAGTGTGTAACGATTTTAATAAATCCTTATGAGTTGTCACTCGCCCAGGCATTATATCCGACTGATAGCGATTTTTAAAATAACTTAATATTTATATAATATTAGTTGAAAGAAAACAGTTCAATTTAACAATAGACGATCGTTTAACTCTTTCTGTTGGGGTTTTATCTTTGAAAATTTCTTGAATATATTTACAAACCAGATCTATCTCTTTTTTACTAAGAGATTTTAGCAATATTTTACGATATTTTGGTTTGAAAGTTTGTAATGCACACCTTAACGATTTTTCATCTAACGTTGTGCTATCTTCGACCATTATTTATCACTAACTATAATTGGTTGATGTATATTGTATTTAAGTCCCTTCTTTGGTACATAGACAACACATAGATTTTTTATTGGATCGATTTTGGTTTTAAAGCGACAGAGATCATGTGTATTCTGCTTTAAGTCGATCATTAGATAACCATGTGGTTCGACAGTAGCATCTTTATAAGCTTCTTCAACAAATTTACAATTATCTGGAAACACTTGACGTGCTAAGTAACGTATTTGTGTTCGATCTCGAGGATTTTTGAAGTAAATAATATAGCTTGTATTGAGAGATATATCTCGTTGTCCTCTACCTTGGTGAAACAAGTTCTGCGTAATATAAAACACACTTAAATTTCTGTGGTGACTACCTTTAGTAAAAATGTCAACAATACGACCATCGGACTCTCTCATAAGATCATCAATTATAACTAATCGTGGCTGTATGCCGTCGAACATACTCATATCTGGTAACCCTTGAACATAAGATACATTTTCTAGGTTGTAGAGTGGCTGCATTTCGTCATAGCACCATAAAATTTGTGCAAAACTTGTATTACATATATCATTACAATATTTTAGAAAATTAGTAACAAAGTTTGATTTACCACAACCACTCGGACCTGCCACGATTGCAGTAAATGGATGAAGAAAGTGATACATTTTTTGAATACGTGTGTTTTTGGAAGAGGTAGGAATCCAATTAAAAAAAACTCAACAAGTTCGTATTTTATATTATAATTACATATTTACATTCTTAGGTACTATTGACGAAATAATAATAATACTTAGCAATTCTTAAACATAAAGTCATTTTAATAGTGTATGTTAGTTTATTCATCACTTTTATATGATTTTATTTTATAATGACCCCAAGCCAGAGTATCAGTACAGTTACTAATTAAAAATCGTTTAGTATCAGAATGCGATAAAGAAATTTTGTTAGCCTTTTGAGTAAAAATAACATGCTTTATCGATCTAAATCTGTACATTTCACATATTTGATTATTTTTCTTAAATAAGACGTTTTTGTAATTTCGCATATTAAACTTTTTTGTAGCGGACTTATTAACTCCCTTTGCTTTAGCTATTAATTTATTCTGTACGTTCATCGCATACATTTTTGACCTTAAACCGACAAATTCTGTAAAGATCTTACCGTTATTTTCATCTTTGAAAAAACCAATCTTTTTTTTGTTTATCTGAGGGTAACCAAAAAGATTATCAAAAGGATAGTCAGAGGTATCAAAGTATTTGTTCAAGTCCGGTTTAATATCTTCATAGAAATCATCAGTAAAAATCTGATATATGAAGCTGTCAGTGTCGGTATACATCATTTTACAGCGTGAACCGTATTTATTTTTCATATAATTATAGTGAAAATCGTACATGAGCGTTTTGGATATGTCTAATATGCAAAGTCCTAGATAGATGGGTTTATTATAGAGTATTTTTGTTTTTTTAAGTTGAACGGCCACTAAGTTTTCTGAAAATATAGACAGACTATGAAATTCAGGTCGTGCTACTAGATTTTGAGCACCTTGACATTTACCCCTATTTTCCCAATGAGTACAAAGTTTGACATCCACACGTTTTTCTACATTTTCCATAGTCTTCCCAAATATTGAATTATTCATTAATTTATAAAAATCCTTTTCAAAATCAGATGTTGCAGACATACGTAATTGTGTATTTAAATCTATATAGTTTTGTAACCATGGACTTTGACGAAATTTTAAAATCCTATGAACTTTTTTCAACTTTAATCCCATTTCTATGCACTGTATGAGGTTTCTGTAGTGAATAACGTATTTAGTTTTATCATATAAATTTGGAACTAATTTTGTTTCTCTGCTACCACCAATACATATATTTTCTGGGCATAGTGGAAAGTCTGAATGTGATTCATGCAAAGTTTGTGGATATTCTAAATCCACTTCAAGAATATAACCTATTTCTGAGTCAATTGGAACCATAAAATTTGTGTCACAATTTACCCATTGAAATTCACCCGTAGGAAGATATTGAGACATAGCCCAGCCATACAAATTATTCGCGTCTAAGTAAGTAAGGTAAGATGTAGGAGTTTTCTCACTAAAATTGAACATATATTTATTATTAGCATGAGCATAACGGTTACTGCATTGAGAAATACCACCACGTATACCAGACTTTATGAAAGCAATTTTATCAAAATCTGTCAATAGATCTAATGTTATTTTTGTGTGCTTCAACATTGCATCCCAACTTAGGCCAGGTGCAGTGTAATATTGTGCAGGATCTAAATCGTAAGTTTTGATACAAACGTTTCTAAAATTTTCAAAGATATCAGTTAGAAGTAACACGTCAGTTTTCAGGTATAAATCAGAATAATCAGCCATATTGCGACACTTAAAATGATGCCACACATCTTTAGCGTGGTTATAATTTTCATTTGTAACATCGCTATTAGTTAGTATATTGTAAAACTGATCTTGTGTGGGAAGTGAAGTTAACTTTAATGACTCAAATGAGGTCATGTAATCATATGGATAAATGCCTTTGCGTTTTAAAAAATAAAAATCGTCAGGGTGCTGAAAATTTTTACGCAGCTCGATAAAATCCTCATCATTCAAATTATTTGATAAAGATTCCAAGCTGCATGATAAAAATTTAAAAGAGTCAATAAATCTTAACTCAAAATTTTGATTCTCGATTTTTAATATCTTTGAGAAGGAAATGTAACGTTCTTTATTCTGTGGTATAACTTTAATGTCACCTTCAGCAAAATTTAATGCGCGCACTACGAAATGAGCATCATAATTACTAAGATTATGCAAAATAATCGGTATAAATCGAGGGGTTTCTAACTTTTTACAACAAGCTTTATGACTAACACCTGTAAAGATTCCAGTATATTTATCAAAATTTAAGCTACTATCTAATTTCAGAGTGTCTTTGCATATGCAACAAGTAGTTGTCAAAGATATTCTTCTCCTAGCTTCATCTGTAAGCGGATGAGGATCAACTTTGACATAATACTCTTTAGATATATATTTTAAATCTTCATTCAAACTTTCCATAAACACTTTTGCACAATCACTACCTGTATAAGTTATATATTTGGAGAGGCTATCGTTATACGCACATTTGATATAATATCCAAAACTATACACATCATGTTTTTGAAAATTACTGGTATACGATAGAGATGGATTATTATCACACCCTTGTATTGGCTTTAAAAATGCTTCAAAATCTGCGTATATCACAAAAGGTACTCTTAGTTCACGTTCAAATTTGTTAAATGAAATTTTTGCCTTACTGATATCAGGCAAATCTGTTCTAACGTGATTACAATCAAATTGTCTATGAGAAATCAATTTATCATATGTTTGAAAATAAAGCAAGCAGCCATCACAGATATAGACTGCATGTTCATGTGAAGTTAATTGACGACTGACTAGTCTAGAAAGGTTTTTAATATAACAATAATGACCGTTAGAACCATTATCTAAATATAATAAATTTACATGAACTAATTTACGACATTTGGTAAAATGGAGAGGCCCAATTATCTTCGTAGATTTGTTATTAGATTTTTCTATTCCAAAAACGTTAATACTAATATTATTTAAGCGTTCAAATTTTATAATATCTTTTAGTCTTACTGGAAAAGCAATACCCTTGAAATTTAGCAAGTTTTGTTTAGATAAATATGAGGAAACTCTCTCTGCATTTCTATTCACAGGATATAAAGCGGATAGAACAGCCCATAGAAAACATTGATAATCATTGTTTTTAACATTAACTACTGCTCGTTTACGTTTGATATCTATCGGTAGGTCTATGTATGAAGATCCTTTTAATGGGTTGAATTTGTTAATGTTTAGATCGACATATCTCATTTCTTTAAGACTCCAACCACTATCTTTCTTTTCAAAATTACTTATTTTGTTTGAAATTTCTGAACTTATATTTGAGTAAATATCATCAAATTCATCACCTAAACAGAACATGTAATTAAAAGTTTGAAAGTCAAAGGAGTTTTCTAAATTTTTCGTTGCCTGAACAAAATCCCCATTTAAAATAAAATTAACTTTAACTGTGGTATTTTCTTTCAAGACTTTTTCCAGTAATGTTTGAACAGTGCTTCGAATTGAACCAAGAAATGATTCAGGAGTTTTAAAGTCGGTATCAGTTGTAGCAGAGTTAGAGAATACTCTGTATGTTACTAATCTTTGACCGAACGCTTTTTCTATTAACTGAACATTATTTAAGTTCGGTATCAACGTGAAAACATTATTTTTATGCCTATTACTTTTAAGATGATTGGTAAAGTACCTTTTGTTAACAAATATTTCACAAGTTGGGCATTTAATGCTATTTAAGTTTGCAGAACTTACAGATGGCTCTGTTTCTGTGTTCGGTGGTGAAGCTGTTGCCTTCCCAGGTGATGTAGACTTTTGTGCGTATAAACGCTTCCTTGAATATTGAGGAGTTCCATGTTCTGTGGCATTTCTTTTGACTGCTTCTCCAACTTGTCTCACTCCTGCTCCAAACTGATCCGTACTGGAATGAAGTAAACCAATAAATATATAAAATTCAAATAATATTCCGTGTTACGTTTTAAGTTGATGTTAATAAATATTCAACTTACATAAACTATTTATTTTTCAGACTTTTTGCATAAAGTACAATAAGCTTCCATCGGGAATACTCCATCAATTTCATCATATATATCATCAAATACAGAACACGTTTGAAAATGTCCACTACAAGGAGTAAAATAGGGTTTTATATCAGGATCCTGTAACATCCACCCTGGAAGTCTATCACTGATATACCACAAACGTATGAATTTATGCATCTTATCGATCAAAAACTGTTTTGTAAATGAACTAATATCATCACTGGTTAAGAATTCCATAGTAACTTTTATATATTCACTGCGTACTCGTGACTGAATAAAACGTTCTAGATGTCCGTATATTTATATACAAAATCAACCCCTCCATAAAAGTCAAGTTTAAACAAGATTGATCACTCACATCTCTGCATGGTCCTTTTCAATTTTTTTACATAGGTGCAAAAAGTTGTCTTCAATTTCTTCACATATCGCGACCATTTCTTCGTCGTATACAGAGTTGTCAAGCTCAGCCATTGTGTTTCGTTGCGCTTAGTATGAACGCTTGTAGCGAATGACTGATCTCTTTATAATTTGTTTGCGAGGCGAGAGCGGCAGTGGGGGTTGTATTTTTTTAAAAGGTTTTTGTAAGTAAAGTTATATTATGGGTTTGATTTGTGATGAGTTAGAGAAAGTTCTATTGTTTCTTACTGTCTCTATCAATGAAATATTTTTTACAGTCTTCCTTGCAGGCGATCTGCTTTGTAATGTTGTATATTATATCTCGTGTGTTCTGATAATGTTTATCAGTATTGGATTGTATGTAGTACTTTAATCGCAAGTCTGCATGTTTCCAATAGTCTACAGGCGAAACCTCTTTCAGATTCTTCATGTCATAAATTTCTATTTTCATGAGGTATGAAGCATTCGCTCCGTCATTATCATTGGAAGAAATAAATGATACACCTCCATCACACGCTTGAGCCACACATGAAGACGGAATGGTTTTTTTCTTTTTCTTAGGCTTTTCAAAGAATATGTCGATATTGTTACCAGCTCTTTTCGTTGCGATTTTTTTATTTTTCAATATGCAAGAATTGCTTGCATTTTCGTCATCGCTTAAGTTAATAGGATAATAATAGTTTTTTACATTGAATTCATCGAGATTCGGTGAGATCTGAAAAAAAAAATAGAAATAAGTAAATATAATCACTAGTGTCATCAAAATTATTCATATACAGTAAGAACCTTTATTATTATTAAAATCTAATACATTAATATTATTTTTATTGCAGAATGAATCTATAGATTTTTGTGACCGTTATAGGTTAGGTTAGGTTAGAAACATAAGATTTTAATTATAAAAAATATTAATCTTGGTCTTATTAATTTAACTTTACTAGTAACAAAGATATCGTTGTAACACGTATTCTTGTCACTTGGTCAACAGGGATTAAAATTTAATACGAATATTCATATATATCATGAAATTATACTATATAAGTACGTAATCTTACCTCCATGATTAATAATTGCCTAGTTACTGCCTTCACTTGAACACTACGTCAGCCTGGATACTAGCCGCGTGGTATTAAAATATCTTGTGATATACATGATGCATGTGATCCTTTTATATCTGCTTTTTGAGATCGTGTCTGAACGTGTCGCCACAAAATACAACGTTTAGGTTGGATAAAAGGATATTATAAAAAAGGAGCGGATGTTCGATGCCCATTATTTCCATTGATTTATTAAGGTCTATTATAATAAATTATGATATACATGATGCCATGTGATCCTTTTACATCTGCTTTTTGCGAGATCGTGTCTAAACTTGTCGCCACAGAATACAACGTTTAGGCTGGATAAAAGAATATTATAAGGAAGAGGGCGGATGGTCGATGCCCATTATTTCCATTGATTTATTAGGGTCTATTATAATAAATTACTACGACCCTGTCTAATTTAAAATATTATTTTATGAGACACTTTCTTTGAAATAGCAGCAAAAAGTCAAAGCGTTTCTTCGAAAAAATAAAACTTTTGAGTTGTTTGTACGAGACGTTTTTTTTTTACATTTTCATATTGAATTTATATCTGACACACATCCTATTCAATTATTATCAGTTTGATATCAAATTAATGATAAAAACAAAATTGAACGATTAATGTTATTTATTAAGAAAAATCTTAGATTGGAAACCTAATCAAGTTTGATAAAACCAAGCCAATGAGCCAGAATCGGCCATTAAATATCAGACATTCATACTGTAATGAGAATTCAGTTAATTTAATTTGATTAATTAATCAAGGAAAGGAAAGTCGTGGATCAAATGGAAAATCCAATTGGTCAAGGAGTCCGATAAGTTAATCTAATAAAATACAATTGGAATTTAGTCTGATTGGAATCTGCTTTGGCGAGCTTTTTTTAGAATCCGCTAAGTTAGCCTATTTCAAGGATTTCAAGGTGCTGGGAGTGAGTTAGAACCGGCTATTCCCTACTACTAATAGACCACCCTCTTTCTTACCGAGGAGTCGTAAAATACGACTAAGGTAAGTTGATGTCAGGCAGACGGCCGATCGTAAAATACGTAGCCAAATCATGTGACAACATGTTTATAACATGTTGTGCCGACCCCACTAAGAGTGGGATAGGAAGGACAGGAAGATGATGAACGACTATAACTTCACATAGGGCTTGCTATATACACAGGATATATTGGTTAATTTTCTAAATAAAGAATAACAAATCGAAAGTACAAAATCCGTGCCGACTGCTTTTTATACCAGCATCGTGCCTATTACAGCGGTAATATCGTAATTCAAACCGTCAGGTGCAGCTGCCACCGACGACTCCAAGCGATTAACCCATTTGAGGGCTGCGAAATACACGACCAATTTATAAGGAACCCCCAAACTATATTCACCCGAACCCATTTTACACCGTAGTGCTAAGAAATAAAAGGGACGTGGGATATCTTTATCAGATGGTTATCGTTTGCGAATGAGATATTTGTAGTACTGCCAATACTTGAAGGATTTTACAAACATTATTGCTTTCAATTTAGACATCAGATTATTGAATATTGCAGAACAAGCTAATTTTTTTTTTTTATTTACAGCAAAAATGTACAAGTTATATCTATCTTAAATTACTTACACGCTAGGTCTATACAAATCATGCCCACGTGGAATGATCCCAAGAATCTGGCAGCGTTTCCGCGTTGAATCGCTAAGCTGATTCTTTGCGCGAAAAACGAGCCAGCCCTCTTGTCACCTGAAGAGACAATCAAGATGTTAAATAATAACAGCTAATATCGAAATACAGTCGTGAGTATTAATAAAATCTATCTAATTATAATATTTCTGAATATAAAACTTTGAACCCCTTTCTAAGTAAATTGAACGAACAGAAAAATGTTATATTTAGCATGATTATTTATGATTATGCTTATTTTAAAACAAACTATTATTAAAAATAACAAATAGTATTTATCGTTAAAAAAGTATGATAATGCTGACAAAACGGTAAATAATCAATGACCTTTTTTTACTTTAATTATGACCAACTCCATTTAATTATGACCAACTTCGCGCGTTGGTCATAATTAATACATAAACACAATAACTGTTTGGCCAAGGTTGTATTTAATCTTAACATACAGTAAAAAAAAACAAGCTCGTGTTATCTTAATATAGCAATATCGTGAGTATTGCTTAACCCTCGAGAGCTCACTTCTCCAATGAAATCGACAATAACAAACATAGTAATATTTCATTTAGAACAAAGATATCTAGTGACATAGACAAGATCTACAGATATTTATACCTAGTAACACTTTGAGCGGTACATATGGGTTTTCAAATGATTGTTGTATGTAATTTATAGAATTAGGCGTTACTTTGCGGAGGTCCATAAAAAAATTGGCGTATTCAGCTGTTTGCATCTCGATAATTTTAATACACGTGTTCAAAATGTGTAGGAAATTCATTGCGACGCGAGACACGTCGCAAGCGAACTGAAAAATCGGGCCCGTTTTCGCTGAGTCCGCTTATTTAGACGTCGATATATATTTCCGCAAGCAAACGCTTTATTTCCTACAAAGTTGCAGCTTTGTGTGTGGAGTCTAATAGGAAATGTACATTCACATTTTTTGTTAGGTAATATCCTTGAGACATATTTATTGATAAAAAATATCTGTGGGTGTGCTTTAAAATCTAATATCCAAAGGAACAAAAGACTGTTGCATACAAGTAGGGCTGTTAATAGGTTGTTACTTTAACTTGAGGAGAATTGATAAGTATACTTGATTGGGACGAAGATGTTTTTAAATCGAATGTTTAAGGTAAACCCATTCGCCGCATGGTATCCGGCTGAGTAGAATAGACCACCCTCATTTTTATCGATGTATCGTAAAAGGCAGCTAAGGTAACTTGACCCTCCGTGTGGTATCCGGCTGAGTAGAATAGACCGTCCTCATTTCTTACCAGGATATCATAAAATACGACTAGATAAGTCGACCCGCCGTATGGTATCCGGCTGAGTAGAATAGACCATCCTCAGTTCTTACCAAGATATAAAGAGTGTAAAAGGCAACTGAAGTAAGTTGACGTCAGGCAGGCTCCCGGAGGTAAAAAACTTAGCAAAATCATGTGACAACATATGTACTGCACGTTTTGCCGCCCCACTTAAAGTGGGATAAGGGCAGGAGGATGATGATGATGATAATCAATAACAGACACAAATCTTCATTTGTGTATTATGAGGCATTATGAGAGACAACCATTATTATTTACTATTTACTTTTACCGCAAACCGCTACGTTCCAAAACGCTTGTTCTTTTAAAAGATTTAATAAAAGGATTTTTATCTGAATGAACTTTATACCTTATCTTTCTTATGACTAACTTAGTTAAGGTACAAAACTGAAATACAAAGACCTTAAAGGCGCCCGGAACTTTCTGAGTGAGTAATGTTTAATTAATAATATAGTTCAGATTTACACGTTTGTAACAAGTTCAAGTAAGTATCGGCCCTGTTTTTACGTTGTTCTGTATTTCAAGTTGTTCAAAAGAGCCGCTGGTTTCCCTCCAACTTTATAAATTAGACTTTGGTACTTTTAAAGAGCTTTTGAACAACTAAGGGAAAAGAAATGCTATTATTCTGGTTTTTCTTTGTATATTTTATTTAAGTTCAAAAGTACTTCTTTGGGTTTTACTTAGTTTTTTTTTTCTATAAAAGTTTTTTTTCTTTTAAGAGACTAAAAAGAGTAGACAAATATATTAAACTAGAGATACCCTTCTCATTCCTTAGCACCATTAACGAAAACCGAATATTTTTCCTCGTCTTATATTTTATGTTTTATATTGATGCCTTTTTGATAGGATAGTTCTATACAACAACTGGAGCATTCAATTGTTTTACGGTTTTGATAGCTCGGCATGTTTTGGCTAGTTATTTTACGGCTGCGTGCCTGATGACAAATTACTTTAGTCGCCCTTTACGTCACCTTAGTAATAAATGAGGGGGGTCTATTCCACTCAGCCGAATACCGCGGAACCCACGGCAAGAATAAAATAAACTGAATCCGGGGTCTCCATTAATAAAACGAAATACCAACCAATACATTGATTTCTACAGGGACGAAGCCGTAGGCAAAGTTATTCATTTATCTTGTATTGTATTATCGCCGGTCATTGATAAGGGTACAAAGTTTAAGTTCAGAGGAGTAGGTCGCATACAAACCATACATAAATACAGGTGAACATAATGCGTACAAACTAAAAATACTATCGCGCTCATATTATAATGAATGACAAGCATTAGATGGACAACTTTAATCGAAATAATATGATTGCTATCTAAACTCATTGAGCTGTGTTTGATAGAAAGCTGTTGAGATGAAAACTCATTAAATTTCCGTCAAGCCTATTGTGCAGTGTGTAGTGAGTTTTAACCCTAATTGTATAATAATACCGTACCATACCCGCGGGCGTTCATACATTTCGGCTATCTTAACACAATTCGTTATAATAGACATTAATGGCAACATAACGTATTGACTTAGAAACAACATATACATTTCTACAACATGTTTCAAATAAAACCTCCTTCATATAGCTGGTTGATAATATAAATAACACTGTGGCCGTCATCTTAGCTACGTCTTCAACTTGCGTTAGTCGTATTTTAGGACACCACAGTAAGAAAGAGGTTGGTCTATTCTATGGTCATTATTGTGTACATATAAAATTGTATATATATATATATATATATATATATATATATATATATATATATATATATATATATATATATATATATATATATATATATATATATGTCGCATCCTGGCAACCATCATTCCATCATTAAAAATATATTGAAAATACATTGAAAATAGAAGGCGCAGCGGTGACAGAATGCAGACGGCGCATGTGTGAGATGAAGACAGATGCTTGTCATGGCGCAGTTGTGAAAATTGTTAAGAAGAATATAAAGTTGAAGATAAGCGTTGTACTTTTCCATATGCACGATACCCTAATTACGCCCACTAATCTCTAAGAATAATGCCCAATATACTGATGAGTCTACATCAGTCGTGGGATTCAATCGTGCAAATGGATGGATAGTATGAAGGGACTATGATGACTCACAATGGCAGATACTATAAGAGTTACGAAATAAAACAATTCAAACACCAAAAACAAAAAGAAAAAAAAAAAAATCCAAGTGAGACGAATAATATCAATCGGCTGAAGTTTAAACCCGATAAATGATGATTTTACGTAAAATTGTGGTGTACTAAAGCTGACTTATACTTGGACGGAAAAACAAAAGAAGATACATTTTCTGGAAATTTCTGCGGTTGCACTTATTAATTTAAGCAATGATAGATCAATGGATTATTAAAAATCATTCTGTATATGCCTGTTTTCGTGTTACGTATTTGTTGAATTGTTGGAAGAATTTAAATATAGTGCAAATAGCAGCATGAACGGTGATTACGCATTTGGTACAAAATTGATATATGACTGCAATGGCTTGCATTCACACCGGAGATATCTTCGCGTCAAAAGCTGCACCAGGAACTACAAGTATACTCCTATTTGAAACGAAAGTTATTTATAGAGGATCGCAGATTCAACGCGATCCCAATTCAAGCGTCTTAGTTGCGATCAGCAGTGCAAAGAAAAATGGAGTGTCGCAAACGGATTTTTGAACCAAAAGACTATTGTCTGTGGTACTGTGGTAAGCTCTGGACAACGATGACAAGCAGATTACAAATTATTTGTGTGCTACAGGTGTAGCAGGCTGGGTCACGTCGCGAGTCGCTGCATGGCCAATGGACCTGCTCTTTGAGGTACCAGTACACCGACGAGTAGACTGTAGACCAAAGTCTGGTCAAACCGCCATCAGGAGCTTTCACATCATTTGGTAGGTGTTATTACTTTGATTTGTTTCTGGGCCTGGATGTTCTCTTATAAAAGGGACTATAGCTAATAAATTTAGTTGGAAAATAATTAATCATGTTGTCATTAATAAGGATGGCTAACAAGAATGTTTATAGTACCTTGCAAATAATTGTCAAGTAAAAGTAAAAGGTTTTAAACTAAAATTATAAGAAGTGGGTGAATTGTTCACCTTTTGCTAATCCACCTCTTTTAGTCAAAAACATAATGTATCTTATTGTCTTACAAAAATACCTGAGAGTCAAGTACCTATTGATAATGACAAGATTTGTGATAACGTAATTTGTAATGATGTTTATACAGACGGGTTCTTGGTTCGGTGGGTCGGTGACTGTACCAGAGTATCGTCTGTAGCCCAGTAGAAATCGGCATCTGCTCTGAGTAGTCCGTGGGTACGCAGGGAGCGATAGCTCTGGGTGGTATAGTCGGGTCTAGCTGTGTAGCGATGGCCGTGAGTCATGTGGACTCGTTATCCCTGAGGGAAGACCCTTCTGCTGAGACAGAAGCGGTAGACCACGAACAAGATACCTGGGTTGTTTTTGAAGTAAATTCTGATAGGTTTTCTGTTTATTTTTATAATGTCATGGTGAGTGTCAGTCAATGGTACTCTGCCTCAGTACTTTTCGTATGCATTATGGGTTTGGCATGACCTTACATGTTATTTGTTGGGTTTCATAGTTCAATGATCTTATCACTATCACTTATCACTTATGACGAGATATAATTTTCCTTGTTTTGTTCGTTTATTAAAAAGATCTAGACACCAATGACCCAGATGTTGTAGGATAGGCCGAACGGAATTTCTGGGTTCGTTTATTTGTTACAGATCAACACACGGGGACGTGTGTCTCGCAGGATGGCCGTGTCGCATCCTGGCAACCATCATTCCATCATTAAAAATATATTGAAAATACATTGAAAATAGAAGGCGCAGCGGTGACAGAATGCAGACGGCGCATGTGTGAGATGAAGACAGATGCTTGTCATGGCGCAGTTGTGAAAATTGTTAAGAAGAATATAAAGTTGAAGATAAGCGTTGTACTTTTCCATATGCACGATACCCTAATTACGCCCACTAATCTCTAAGAATAATGCCCAATATACTGATGAGTCTACATATATATATATATATATAGTAAAATTCTTACATTTATGATCAAAGATTGTCAATGAGGTACTTTATATATATTTTTTTTTATAATACGAACCTAAAGAAGTTTGTCAATAAATAATAATGCCGATGTGTAATCGAAAAACATATCAGTCTCAAATAAGAATGAGCTTAATTCAATTTATTACGTACTTTATATAAGCATTTATTTTGTTAGATTTATACAACAGAAGCAGATATTGCGTTATCAATTTGTATGATAACGTGGTTACTAAGTTAGACGCATGGAGCGTGTTACAGAGACGCTAAATCGACTTGTAAAACAAACCAATAACAAGAGTAAAGAAAGAAAATTTAGAAAACGAAACACGTAATGAATCTTCTTGGAATATGTTTCAGAATTGATAATCGTAATTGATCTCAAGCATTATATGCATATCATACCTATTCGAATTTAATTTAGGTAGATTCGAATAAATGAATTTAGTAAATTCAGGTTATTGAATTTGGTAGATTTAAGGTAGCCGATGATCAAACGTGTTTTTCTTTGAATATATTTATTTTACATTATGTTGACGACATATAGAACATAAAATAATATATTTAAAATATATTGATATACATCAGTATATGTCTGTGTCTCGGAAGTCAGTTAAAGCAATCAAAAACATCGTTAGATTGTCGCTTTCTAACAACTTAATATAATGAAAGTTCAATGAAATATTACGGTTATTATGGCAGTAATAAATGACAAATTGAAAAACGATATTGATATCTATTCTTTATGACCGTTTATTCATTCTCTTAAATAGTGTCGTTATAATGTTATTTAGTGAATTGACCAAAAGTAATTATGTAATTATTTTGCTAGAATCCCTACTTTAAGAAAATCTATATTATTATTAACGATCATTTCAACCGCAATCAATCAACAAAATTAAACAAAATCTTCATAAGTAGCTAAATAAATTGCCTAAATAGCTTAAATGTTATAATAATAACAAAACTGTGTAATCGCTTTTCTCTAATGGCTCCCTTTTCTAATTCAGTGTTCGTAATTATTATTAAATACGCGTATAAAAACCAGCCCTATTTCTCTTACCCCATAACCACTCAAACATAAACCAGAGAGTAATAAATAGTACATTTACCTATTAATTCGGATGACGTTTCTCATATCCTGTTGCCCGATTCCGAACGAAGTAAGCTCCTGTCACGTTTCCCGCGAAAGTGGATGCTCGCGGCTGTCCGCCATCTTGAAATTGGCTCGTCAAGTGCGTTGACATTTTACTACATAAAATCCCTCTTTTATTTGGCAGGAAATTTCTATCAAATAGGACCCTGCCCTAAAATATTGGAGGACTTATTGTTGTTTGGAACAAGTGCCGGCTGTTTTCTTGTCAAGCAATATTTAATGAGGTTTAACTGATTGTCGACTGCTTTTGTTTACTTGGATTATTTATGAATTACGATATCATATTTCATATTTATTTCGAACTAATTAATCCTTTTAATATATTATTTAAATAAACAGGACCTTGTTTAGCTTGAAAGGAAACTGCCACAATTTCATACATCATTGGGCCTAGACGTTACAATATTAATTTTTGTGCTGTTAAATATAAAATATTTGTCATCTTAATATCAATTATTATTTTATTTATTTTCTATAGGGGAACCATAAAAAAAAGAATTTTAGTTCTAGGTTATGTACAAGTAAAAGTACAAGCTAAATACTATATATAATAAAACATAAAAAACGAAAGGATTTGTGATAAAAATATAACAATAAGGAATCATCGTTAATGTAAAAGATAATTTATTATTTCGATATCAGAAAAACAATTCAAAATAAACATTTATTTACAAGCGCAACAAGTACGAAACGAATAACCAATAATTGACATGTATTGTGACATTTTTAATTTGATTATAAATATTATTACTAAATAAGTTTTCTAGCACATTCCCGTTGAAAGTTTATAAGATTTATATGTGATGATATTTGATATGAAAAAAGTTAAGAATTTCTTGATGTATGTGTGGTTTCTGTAATAGTTAGGCCCAATTTTGGCAGTCTACTTTGGATTATTATGTTATTTATAAAAACTGCATATCTCTTAGAATATCCAGGATAGAGGTTATCGTTTGGATATCTAGTTAATGTTCTAATTCACATTAAATATGGCTTCAAACACATATATCCTCTTTTCTAAAGAGAAAATTTATGTTTTTAAAGCTGAGTTATTAACACGCCGCTTCTTTATACATTGTTGTATTTCTATAGGAAAATGTTTATATACATATATCCAATAAAAGGAATGGAAAAAATATCTAAATTCCTTACGATACGACCTTTACCGTATAAAAATTAATTACCCAAACTCAGGAAATATTCAGCATTACATTCCAATATGAATAGCGGAAGATCAATAAGGGATTTAAAGTAAAACCGCAAATCAACCCGGCATTTCAGTCGCTCAAAATACCATTGACCGCAGATCACTAAGGATTCCAATATCGATTTAGTGTTACCATGTAAATAAAGTGTAATGAAAATAGCTTTTATATAATCTACTGTAACACAACGTACTAGGAGCACCTGATTCCGCACTCAAAACTAGATGGCGCCACTCGTCGTTTGCTCCGCGCTATCGAAGTGCTTTCGTAGTAATATAAGAAGTCCCCATACATTATGTTATCAGATCGACATCGCTATCAGATCCTAGGGCTCTAATCTGCATCCTACTGGAACACTATGCCTTAGCGCGTCTGAGACGGTGCATCCTCCGTACGGCACATCCATACTCGGAATGCCGTGAGGGACCTGTCGTCTGTCCGCGATGCTTTCCGTATTCGTGAATAGCACGCACCCTTTCCCCCGACATTACGTGCGTCGGGTCCAGCTCCTTACAAATTGGCGCCCAACTAGTGGCCCGAAAAGCGCCCCTGAGTACAGTCTGACGACAAACTCGCAGCCGAAAAGCGATTCTGAGTACAGTCTGACGACAAACTCGCACCCGAAAAGCGACCTTGAGTAAATCGTTTTATCCAACGACCAACTCGCAGCTGAAGAGAGGCCCTGACTACATCATACAATCTGACGCACAACTCGACGTCGAAGAGTGACCCTGAATGCAGGTCTTGTCCAGGGGGAGGGAGAAGAGAAACATCCGCTGGAGTTAGCTATCGATCCCAAGCATCGCAGTTATAGTGCATCCAAACTGGAACACAACAGTTCAGCGAACTACAAACAAAGCATCTTCTGATACATCCTTGCCAGGAATATTGCGAAGGACTCGTTCGGGACACGGTTTCTATGAGAAACAACAATAACAATACTACATCTGTACCTAAGCGATTTGCACTTCGTCGTCTTACAAACTAGCAACCAACACGCATTCGAAGTGTGGCTCAAAGAAAATTTTATGAACCGAAGAAATGCCGAGTATTGTGGAGAAACCTAAATCAATAGAACACATTGGCAAACATATCAACTTCAGCGATATACTGTTACGAAAGACAATACATACGCCTATATCTGTTCCACTGCATCGCTTAACGAAACGGTTGAGAGGCATCATTCAACCTTATGTCACCATGGCGGCTTCTGCAGTTTTGTACAGAAGATGGGACGGAATGAATATCCAACGGAGTTCACTACCAGACCAAGTCAGAACGAAACTACTCAATACCATTGATACGAAGTGGTCTAGGCATCCGAGGAAACAATTTTTATCCTGTCCTACTCGTCGGGACGCCTTCGTGGACAGAGGGGGAGTTTGTAACACAACGTACTAGGAGCACCTGATTCCGCACTCAAAACTAGATGGCGCCACTCGTCGTTTGCTCCGCGCTATCGAAGTGCTTTCGTAGTAATATAAGAAGTCCCCATACATTATGTTATCAGATCGACATCGCTATCAGATCCTAGGGCTCTAATGTGCATCCTACTGGAACACTACGCCTTAGCGCGTCTGAGACGGTGCATCCTCTGGTACATCCATATTCGGAATGCCATGAGGGACCCGTCGTCTGTCCGCGATGCTTTCCGTACTCGTCATTAGCACGCATTCTCTCCCCCGACATTACGTGCGCCGGGTCCAGCGCCTTACACTACTAGTTATTCCTGCGGCTTCGCTCCCAAAAATCAACCCGAACCCGAAAATCAGTGTAACACAAAAAAATGTAGTACGTAAATCCAGAACTCTATAGGATACAAATTTTAGCTCAACCTATCTTCTTGTGAAAATCCCATCATAATCACTTAAGTCATTCGGGAGACTGCTATTAATCTAAACCTTCCATGTATTAACATGTTATAAAATAAATATATGGGACACTTACACACACGGTCGTCCGTCCCCAAAGTAAGTAAGGTAGGTAGGGTCACTACCCACTGCGCCAACGAGCCAGTCAAGTTATAAACATGTTGTCACATTATTTGGCTACGTATTTAACGACAGCCGCCTGCCTGACGTCAACTTACATTTGTCGTATTTGCGACACCTCGGTAAGAAAGAGAGTGGTCTATTCTACTTAACCGGATACCACACAGTGGGTCAACTCACCTTAGTCACCTTTTACGAAACTTTGGTAAGAAATGAGGGTCGTCTATTCCACTCACCCAGATACAAAACGGCAGGCCGACTTACGTTGGTCGCATTTTACTATACCTCGGTAAGAAATCGGAAAAGAAGAAAAAGGGTGGTCTATTCCACTCAGCCCGATAGCACACGGCATAAGTCAATATAAATTAGAATAACATTATAAAGAAATTTACATATAAACATGGATATCATGTTTATCAATATAATAAATGCAAAAATCTGTCATAAAGACGTAGAAGTTCGTATAAAGTCTGAGTATCGCTTCTTTAATATAAGATAATTGAATACAAAAAGTTACTACGTATTTCATTTGCATATCAAAATCCTAGTTAGTCAAAGCATGTAAAGTGAAACCACAAATCGACCCGGATCCTCAGTGGCTGGAAATAACAACGACCGCAGATCACCAAGTTCGGCTTACTATCGGCTATTTGTTCTGGAAATTCAATTGCAAAGTCCTTCTATATTTTTTAGAGGCTACTTTTATTTTTAGCTAAGATAGCCAACCGTTGAGACAATGTGCCTGTTTCTAGGGGTAATGGACTTAAAGCCATTGGGTTTTTCTATTAAAACTTAAGTGCGTAATTGATGTTTGCAATTTATCACACGCTTTTCATTACACAAAATATCTTGAGAAAATCTTCATACACGGTATATATGAAGATTTCGAGTGTCGCAAGCACAAATTTCTTCCGTGCATCCGATAACGAAGAACAGAGCAGCTACCAAGATTTAATAGAAGACGCGCGATCGCTGCCGCTCCCATAACTACTCGTAGTAACACAAAAAATCCATAAAAAACCGATAAATGGCAACCGACATATCTTACGCAATAAAAAACCAAAGTCCCTAAAAACTGACTGTCTTTATGTGATCGATTTTCTCAAAATCAAATATTTGTACAGTTTTTAATAAAAGATGAAGAATAGAAAAAAATATAAAGAAACTGCAGTTCTTCCGGAAAGTTTGGGTTCATAGTACATTACTGGTTAATGTAAATTATGTAAAAGACGTCGCGCGGTTGAAAAAAACTTGCCTGCTGGGAGCTTTACTCGCGTGCGCTGCGTAAATCAGCAGAGATATCCTAAAGTCATGTAATAGAGAATTGTAGATTTACAAAAAAGTCCACGACAGCATGTCTCTATATTTTATGGTTAACTCACAATAACTAAATATGTTAATAATTTCAATTGAGGATAAATTTTGTGATACTGATTTCCACGCGGGCTAAGCCGCTAGCACAGCGAGTAATATATAATTGTAGAATTAACATAATTTGCATTAATATTAAACTGAAATCGATATGTGATTGCGGTATGAAAAAAAATCTGAGAACTTAACAACGACGCCTATGTTAGCGTCGTTTCACATAAGGGAAACGAAACGGCGTCAGGGTCTGGAATTGCAGCGGAAATGGCTGAATCCGGCGACACCGCAAATACGCCTCGTTCATTGGTAGTCATATTTGTACAATTTGCAGTTAATATTATAGTCATAAAAAATAATCGTACCCTATTTAACAACATCTTTACGTGAAATAAGGTATAATTCGCTTAGTGTACGAAACTCAAATCTAGTCTTCATAGTCGTGTGACTAAAGTGTCTAGAACGCCAGAAGTACGGTCTAAACATCACTCTAGTGAACATATACATATAGATTTACTTTTATAACTATTTTAAAGATTTGATTTTATCCTCCTCCTTGCGTCGTTTTCCTCAGTGCTGAGGGTCGTGACCTTTACCACGGATCACTTTTTTACGGATGACTGATCGCCAGGTTTTGCGATCACTTGCTGCTTTTAAGACTTCGTGGACTTCAATGGAGAGGGAATGAGTGATCTGGTCGGACCATCGAGTTGGACTGCGGCCTCTTGCTCTTTTTCCATCTACCGAACCAGTGATCATTAGCTTTTCCAGGTTGTCTCCAGTCTTCCTAGCGATATGTCCGAAAAATTCAAGGACTCTGCGGAGACACGTAGTTAAGAGCCTGGTGGTTACTCCTATAGCTTTGAGTATCGATGCATTGGTCCAGTGCTCAGTCCAAGATACGCCCAACATTTTACGCCAGCACCGCATCTCAAAGGCATCAATGCGTTTCCTTCTTCTTAGCTTATTTTATCACTTCTATCGTAGAGTGATAAAATAAGCTAAGATATGTAATTAAATTAGTTCAGCTTAAATTCTCTATAACCGAATTTTACGCAAGGGATAATTTCAATTATTTATTGTGCTTATTTTTATTTGTTAAAGACATATTCGATTTAACAAATAGATACCTTACAATTATATGAAACTTCTTTCAGTTCTCACAAGTGTTTTATGTTCAAGTGAATCATGGCGTGATATAAATCATTAAATAATAATTTTTATTAAGCGATAATGTTAATGAAATTACAGAAAAATGTGACAAAGGATTTTTTATAATAAACAAAATTCAGAAGGACAAAATATGCTTTTATTTGGTTGCCGTTAGCAGAAAATTTACTCTTGCTTGCTTGCTTTTGGCACCGACGTTGACTTACTAGATTGGGCTGACCAAGCCATTTATATGGGTCAGTATTCTGAGTACAACGTAAAAGCGACAAGATGTTAAATCTTTTTTGAAATTAAACTATCGTAAGTGGTATTCATAATTAATGTATAGAAACCGGCTATACTCACGTGTTACGGTTACACGGAACAGTGGCAGTTCCCGCCGCGATAACGCCGCGTAAAGAGCTCATGAATAAGAGGGCTTGAAACTAATCGAGCTTAACCGATAAAATAACACGTGAGTATAGCCGGTTTCTATACATTAATTATGTTAAATCTTATTGTTAAACTAATACAATGAAAGAAGGCAAAAAACGGTGTGGTATGTGGAATAAATGTTAGCATTGGGGAAGACCCCTATAAGACAAAGTAGCTTAAAATATATACATAGGTCGATCGTCGCTTTCACCGCGTGGTATCCGGCTGAGTAGAATAAACCACCCTCATGTTAAACTATGGTGTCGTAAAAGGTGACTAAGGTAAGTTTAACCGCCGTGTGGTATCCGGCTGAGTAGAGTAGACAACCCTCATTTGCTGCCGAGATGAAGTGAAAGGCGGATCAGATAAGTGCGGGCAGGCGTAAAATTATTAGACATGTTGTGCCGACCCCACTTAGTGGGTGGGAAACGGGCAAGAATGGTTCGGTCTATAGTGGCTTCTCAAAATAGTCATATCGGCTTGAACTTGGAAGAGCAATAAAATACTAGTTTTTTTAATAGTTCGTAGCGAGATGTTATAAATCATATGTATACTAATTGTAATTATATGTATATATTAATATAATTAAAAAAAAATTTACAATGTATCCAAGTTAAGATTAATTTTGAATTAGGTCACTTTATTACTAAGCTCAGTCACTCGTCGGGTGATGGAGCAAACTATGTTTGGATCTCTACGCGATGAAATTAGAAATGAGTAGATTCGAAGAAAAACTAGAGTAACTGACTTAGCTCATCGTGTCGAGAAACTAAAGTTGTAATGTACGGGGCACGTCGTGCGGAGAACCGATAGGCGTTGGGGTCCTAAGGTGCTGGAACGTCGGTTGACCCCCTACGAGGTGGACTAACCTCATAAGGTCGTGGAGAACCGCTGGATCGAAGCACAAGAACGTGGGCTGTGGAAATCCTTAAAGAGACCTATATCCAGCAGTGGACGTCTATCGGTTGAAAACGATGAAGAAGAATACTAGACGTGCGAAATACATATTTTTTTATCATCTATATAAATATATGGTAATCGTATTCCACTTAGTGAAACCGATTTCACATGGGTCAGGCCAATTATCCTCTCTAAATAATAAACTCGTGTGGGCATTTCAGAACATTTTAGGGATTGACCCAAATAGCAAGAGTGAGTGGCCAAAAAAAATAGGGAAAACAAATGAATGATGAATCTGAGAAATGAATGTTATTTCATATAGTTATTACCTAGAAGTCGTAAAAGGCAACGAGAGATCATCAATGCATGTATCAGGTATGAGACCGGGATAGTATACTCGACATTTAACATTACATACATTTTCCTTTAAAACGGATTATAGCAAAATAATATTTCATTTTCTTTATGATATTAATCAATCAAATCAAACCAAATTTATTTCAATAAATAAACAAAGATGGCATTATAATAAGCTTATACAATAGGACTTAACATTAAAACTTGTTATTAACAAATAAATCAGAACCGAATTTAAACCAAGAACTAGTTCTCTTCCTAATTTTTTTACAATCTGCGTAAAGGAAAACCAGCCTTCTCCCTTTCATTTTAATTGAATTCACTCTTAAGTAAATAGTAATTAATAAATCAATATCTGGGTAATCGAGCCTTGCTTGGTAATTTTACAAAAAAAAAACGAAAAAAAAATTATATAGATGGGGATCGATCCTAGGTACTTACATTTCTCGAGGCTGCCTGTTCTCCGAATAAGCTACGCTGATTTGACAGTTAATGACAAAAATTAAAATCGATATAAATTTAAGTATTTTTATTGCCCAGGGATAAAAGGATTTTTTTTTTCATAAAACCTAGCTAAATCGATTTTTCTCCCGCAAAACCCCCTACACGCTGAATTTCAGGAAAATCGTTGGAGCCGTTGCCGAAATTCCGAAACAAATATATAGATATATTACCTACATACAAGATTAACTCATTTAAATATTAAAGATGTGACTAGCATTTCACACTAACACATAACACCATCATACATAATTTTGTTTACATATTTTTTTCTTTTTCTTAATTTGTTAACTTTAATTTAATTTAAAAATAATGTTCAACTACAAAAAAGATTCTTTTTGTTTCTCTATTTAAATTTATTAATTATATTATGTCTATTACCTACATAGTTTGACTCAATGTCTACAATGTTTAATCTAAGAAATGTAATCCTTAATGGCTTATGTTAATATTTTTATATTTAGAGTAATTTAGTCATAATAATAGCTGTGGATTTTTTACAAATAAATAATTAAATAAATACATTATACCTATGTACTTCAGCGCCCACAAGTAGATGGTAGTGTCCAATTTCGGTACACACATTAAATAAATACGAGAAACAAAAGAATTGAGCACGAGACATCAATAAATCGTAAAGGAATACAAATACAATATGATACAGTGATGAAAAAATAAACTGATTAATATTATATGAATTGTATTTGAGAATAGCTTCGGCACGTTGAAGAAGCGAATACAACGTGGGAGTTTCCAAATAAGTCATTTATCATACATTCTTTTCATTATATATGCTCAGGATTTAATATCCTGTAAACGAAACACAATTTCAATATTAACATATAAGAAAATCGTTAGTAAACGGTATTCTTACGAACTGACGAAGATATAATATTGAAGTCATTATTCTGCTGCCCTTATCCCGCTCTAAGAGGGGTCGGCACAACATGCTATAAATCTTGTCACATGATTTGGCTATGTATTTTATGACCGGCCACCTGCCTCACATCAATTTACCTTAGTTTTATTTTAAGACACCTCGGTAAGAAAGAGGGTTGTGTATTTTACTTAACCAGCTACCACACGGTGGGTCAACTTACCTTAATCGCCTTTTACGACATCTCGGTAAGAAATGAGGGTGGTCTATTCTATTCAACCAGACGCTGTCACGATAATATTGAAGCACAGGTTATAAAAATAAAACAGTATGTAAATTCTAAATTCTAGCATTCGGTAAAAAATAATGTATCTTACTTCGATAACAATTATTTTTCGTCAGAACAGAATGCCGCCAAAATGAATTCCTCTTCCATATATTGAGACTAATGGCAATATTTATACTTCCTAATACACCAAACTGAATACAATAATTATTATCTTATTATGCGAATGTTAAAGTTGCTAACACAAGTAATGTTTAAAAGACAAATTTGTTTGTCATTTAATATGACATTTCGGAATGAGTATTATTAAATACTCATTCCGAAAAACCATATTAAATGAGAAACAATTTTTTTTATTTATATACCATCTTTAGCATACTACCAATTCAGTACATAACTCTACCAATACGCATGTAAGGTTGAGACCGTCACACAATTACTGTATGGTCGGCTCTCGAAATTGTGGGCAAGTATACAAAACCTCGGACTACTCACCTCGGTAGGTCCAATTTCGAGAAAGAGGTCAATCGTCTAATCCAACACAGCTGTTATGTTCAAGAAATTACGTAAGATTGTATCCAAAATTCCTGTATGCCTAAAGACAAGTTTGAATAGTGAATGTTGCCAAAATTACTATATATTTACGTCATTTAATAAGAAGAAAGTTGATTGATTGAAAAATAATTTGAGATAATTTAGCGATAGCCATAGATAAAGGAGAAAAAGCTTAAAGCGATTTCTTACAGTATCGTAAAAGGCGACTAATGTAAGTCGATCCGCCGTGTGGTGTTCGGTTAAGTAGAATAGACAACACTCATTTCTTACTGAGGTGACGTAAAGGCGACTAAGGTAAGTCGACCTGCAGTGTGGTATTCGGTTAAGTGGAATAGACCATCCTCATTTCTTATCGGGGTGCCATAAAAGGCGACTAAGATAAATTTACCCACCGTGTGATGTCCTGCTGAGTAGATTAGACCACCCTTATTTCTTACAGAGGTTTCGTAAATACGACAAAGGTAAATTGACGTTAGGCAAGCGGTAGGTCATAAAATATGTTTATAACATGTTGTGCCGACCCCACCTAGAGTGGGATAAGGGCACGAGGATGATGATTAATAATATGTTTAAAAATACACGATAAATACTTTAGTATTTATCAAACGAACATAATAGGATGGAAAATCTGAAAGAAACACTTAACTATAATCCGCGCCCGTGTTTTACGAGGCAATATTTTTTCAGCCCCTAACCTACTTATGTTTATCTTCAATATATCACATCCTTGCTTACAATTTAACTCGCTACCGATATTTCTCTCTGTTTACTGTTACCTTACTTAAACGAGTAACTAATAATATTTTAAATGCCTTTTACTTTTGTCTTGACTATTTTGGCTTTTATTTTATTTATTTATTTCTTTTTGTACATCATCATCTTCCTATCCTTATCCCACTCTAAGTGGGGTCGGCACAACATGTTATAAACATGCTGTCACTTGTCGCTGCCTTTTTACGACCGGCCGCCTGCCTGACGTCAACTTACCCCAGTCGTATTTTACGACACCTCGGTAAGAAAGAGGGTGGTCTATTCTACTAATCTGGATACCACACGGTGGGTCGACTTACCTTAGTTGCCTTTTACAACACCTCGGTAAGAAATGAGGTTGGTCTAATCTACTCAGCCGGATACCACACGGCGGGTTGAATTACCTTAGTCGCCTTTTACGACACCTCGGTAAGAAATGAGGGTGGTACTATTCTATTCAGCCGGATACCACACGGCGTATTTATTTCTTTTTGTACATATAGTTAGAAAAAAAAAGAAAAGTAAAAATGCACATGTATAAAGGCGGACTTATTCCTAAAAGGGATGTCTACCAGTCAACCTTTGAGTAACGAAAAAAAGGACAAGAAAAAGGACAAGAAGTGAAATACGGGTAATATAGAGAAAATGTATAAACATTTTTTTTATATAAATTTAACTATTGTAAAAGAAAATGAAAAACGCGCGGGTCCAATAATAAACACTAGCTCGGTTTAACTTCAGGTACAGAACTTCCTCAGACATGTTGTAACATGACTTTGCCACGTGGGTGGGCTATTTATAGACGATTGTCATGCCCCTCCCTTGCTTGGTAACGTGATTACCGCGTTTTTAGTATTAAATAACTAAAGAGATGACATTTGATTATTTCTATTTCTAACAACTTTAAGATGGCGCCACAATCGCTGGCGCCTAAATAATTATGTCAAAAGAGTATCTTATTTACTTATTTAAAGATGCAATAAGTCATAACTATAGCACTTGATATAAATATTGATTATAATTTAGTATACATCACTAGATGTGACGCACTCCTTAGTCTCCTATTAATCGTGCGGTAACACTATTTAATCTATAAATTAATTTATGCTTGATTCATTGGCTGTTGATAAGAATTTGTGGGAGCTGCAGCAATTTTTTATGGAAAATGTTCTAAATGCCTCCCCACAGAAGGCATCTTTACGAAGACGTTTCCTGAGAAGAGTGGAGCTTTTGCACTCTACGCTCTGCAACCTCGACAATGCTTCTACGTTCGCTCGTCCCGCCCCGTGATGCTGTTAAATCAGTTAAGACTAATAGTATACAGTCAGTTCGAAATAAAATAAAGACCGATATAACAAGACAAAAATGGGCTTGGAAATCTCGCTGTAGGGTTCCTATCAAAATTGCTTATCATGTAGAGAAAATACTGCTATCACCACCTGCTACTCTTTTAATAAATTACTTGTACATTACTGTTCTAATAAATTAGCAACATGAGTAATCAAATTCCGGTCGTACATTGACCGACTTAATATTGGTAGTTACTTTGTTTACAAATAAAAATTTGCAAATCTTAATGAATATTATTAAAAGAGTAATAAATTATATTTTTTATCTGAGTGTTTTGTGTTTAAAATTCAAGGGCAATCCTAAATAAGTGTAAAGTAGGTAGGTAGGTATTTAATGATTACTATAAATTTTATGTTCGATGAACGAAGTATTCAAAATCTTTTATCTTCAAAAATTGGAAACAAACAAATAAAGATAATAATTCTACTGAAAAATACTAAATTTAAAAATGTTTATGTTGTAATGCCGATATTAAGATTTGAAAAATATATTTTTTATATGTACTACTAAAATTTAACAAAACTGTATTACTTAAGACTATTAAGTTAGATAGAGCGTCGTATATAACTTTTTACTATAACACAAAAAAGGAAACGTTCGTATGTATATATATATATTCTCATAGAAAATTATCACAACTTGAATACAAATAGATGTCTAAGATATGTATCGACTATACAGAATATATATATATACTCATATACACAGACATTTATACATAATTATGTAAAGTTAATCGCGTATAATCTACGTTATAATCATAAAACCTTATATGGTTATAAACATTACAGGGACTAAACACAAACATTAACGTTTATGAGGATAATAAAGACATCATCACGCCAGGAAGTAAGGGACATACGAAATGTCACTTACCTTTACCACGCGGTCACACACACATCAACACCAAATGTACATTGCACGTAGTAACGTAGTAGTATCACATACGCGCGGCACGTGGTCAGTTATTCTTTACGATAATCAATTGGTGATACGCGCGGTTTATCACTGGTTCTATGAGTAGGATGTAGACCGGATGGTTTCAGACGAGTGGAGCGGCCGGCGGCATGACGAGCTCGCGCGGGGCCTGCCGCTCACGCCGCCTCACTAATCAGTAATCGTTGCCGGGAAGGGAGGCTGCGTCGCTACATCCCCGCGTGCCCCGCCCGCCGCGCGTAGTCAAACCCCGAATGTCGTAGATGCGATAGTAGGCATTAACTCCACGTTTGAAAAAAAAATCCTCACGATACTGACATATTGACCAAATAAAGTATTGGTTTTGATAATTACATCATCCAAAAGTAATAATAAAATTAGGTATTTTATTATAATCCGCGAAGAAGTAAAATAGAAAATATATATAATATTTATATATATTTTTTAATATTTATTAATATAATTAAATATTTATATATATTTTCTATTTTATTTCTTCGCGGATTATAGCAAAATAATTTTATTATTACTTTTGTATAAAGGATCTCCGCAAAGTAACGCCTAATTCTATAAATTAATTACATCATCATTGTTGTGCCTTTATTCCACTCTAAATGGGGTTGGCACAATATTTTTTACTTGTTGGCTATGTTTGCTAGTCATTTTTGGATCGCCCGCTTGCCTGACTTCTACTCACCTTAGTCGCATTTTACGACACCACGATTAGAAAAGAGGGTGTTTTATGCTACTTAGCTGGATACCACGCAGTGGGTCAACTTACCTTTTACGACACCTTTATTATACCAATATATAATTAAACTAACATTTATTGGGGAACTCATTATTAAATATAATTAGATATGTAATAATTATTGCAAAGATTGCTAGGAGGAAGGAGCTATCAATGTTATATATGTTATTTTGATGTTATATTTTATACTGTTTTAAATGATTTAACATATTTATTTAGTTATAGATATTAAGTGATACTTAACAAATTTGTTTAGTAGTATATCTTAGGTAAGTTTTTATGTTAAATTATCTAAATTGGTACAAAATTAAGTTATAGTCTAAAAATGAACGCATTGACACATCTGCGAATTTTGCATAACCGCATACTCCGTGGTTGGTAGTACGGCACGCCGAATTTTCAGGGGTGACACTCACACCGATTAAATATGCATTTGTGGATTGTAAATTAGCAAATCCAGTGATCCTTCGCCACGGGTAGACCGTAAGACGTTACGGGCCGTCTTAAGCGAATAAATTTTGTACAAAGTATTTAAGCTCTTTTGAAACATTTATTTGCTTTTAATGAAGTAGTCACTAAACAGGGCTGTAATTGAACATAATTAAATTAATAAATAATTTAATTAGTTTCTTAAGAGATTTATATTAATAAGATTCGCTAATCCATCAATTTAATTAAAGAAAAAAATAAAAAACTGAAATAAAAAACAAAAATTTTACAAGTGCTTAAAATTATTTAAATTTTAGGCGATACTGAAATTTATTTTATTGTTTACTTTTTATATGCACTTATTAAAAATTTATTAAACAGTATCCGCCGATTTTATTACTTAGAGACCTCTGGAAGGGTTCTCCACTCGAGATTTTTTCAATTGGACCTACCTTTTAAAATAGTGGTAATTTCTTCACCAAAATTTTGTGAACAAACTTCATGTAAGAGTCCTTTAAATTCGAATTTTGAATATGAATTGAAGGAAATAATTAATTAAATAATTAATAATACAAATTTTCTTTTTATTGAATCCAATTCCCGAGAATTTTTTCATAGTTTGCTATGAATTTAAAATCAGAAGAGGCTGCTTAAAAATTCCTAGTCAACAGTTTTTGAAATTGTCACGATGACATATTTCAGTTTGACAGTTTTAAAATAATGATTTAAAACTGTCAAACAGCAACAATATGATGTCACCATTAATTATTTAGATGGCAGACAAAATTTCCAAAATTAATCCAATCTAGTCACACCATCTAAACTTAAACTTTTTAATTGAATTAATAATTTAATATTTCATAAACCGCGGCCCTGGTTTCGGCGCATGCGCGGTTTATTTCACGTCAAGTGGCGATCTTAACTTGTACATCTTTTGAAATGAAACCACGGCGTTACAATCTCAACTCAAAATTTAAACTAAGCATAAGTTACTACAGACGCGATAGCCGAACGGTCAGATGTAGTGAGTCTCACCAGAGGGTATCGGGTTCAAATTTCAGACGAGTACCAGTCAGTTATTTTGTAAAAACTTACGTACCTCTTTTTGATATTTACACTGACAAAGTGTATGCGCCTTATAGTAAAGGTAACCTTAACATGTGACAACATGTTGTGCCGATCCCATTTAGAGTGGGATAAGGGCAGGAAGATGATGAGAAAAGTTAACCTTACAACCTTAACTCGATGGAATATATGTAAACTACCAACCCGCATTGGTAATTTATTTTCTCTATTCTTATTAATCTTCCAGATTGAACAACTGCTTAATATGTCAGGATTTGACCAGCAGACAGATAAATCTTTCGAATTACATTTAAGAAAAATATAATTCTTAAATCTATACTAATATTATAAATGCGAAAATCTTTCTGTATATCTGTCACGACTTATCTACCGATATTGATGAAGTATAGCACAGTTTAAGCTCGGTGTATTATGTAGCATAAAATCCCGATTTTTCTCGAGAAAAAGGTTAACACATTGCATTATTAAGGTACCTAAACGTTTAAGTTGGTGCCAATGAAGTCACGGATACCACTACTTCTTAATAGATACAAAATAAATTGCAGAATTAGAATACCTACCTACGTTAAATTTGATTGCACTGATTGAAAAAAAACGATAATTTACTTAATTCAAGCTTTGTCATTCTTCCAACGATAAGTTGATAAAAATTACAATTATTTTATAAACAAGTTTGTATGTAAAAATATGTATTAGTAAATAATAATATGACATAACCCAAAAAGTAATGCTATTTTCACTACAAAATCTGAAATAAAACTAAATAGTTGTACTAAAAATACAGAGTACATATGTGAACAGATTTACTCGCAGCAAACGTTGAGTTCTATGAGAAGCTTGAGTTAAAATTCAATACCGCGAGAGCTTATTTAGAGCTTCTTGTAAGTACAAAGCGTTATTCTGTAAGAGTTGAAATCTTTATTTTGAAACTTCCGGGGTTTTTTCTTAAAAATTCGTGTAACAACACGAAACATAGTTACATCACAATATTGACAAAAAACCCAATTTAGTCACAAATTAAGGTGTCCTGTTAAGTAACTTAGATCTATGATTATGTTAATATCTGGGTGAACGAGCCTTGTTCGGTAATTTTTTACAAAATAAAAAAAAAGAAACATCAAAAAAAAAGAAAAAATAGAGGGTAGGTGAGGCTCGATCCTAGGTATTTTCATTTCACGCGACCACCCGTTTCCCGAATAACCTACGCTGACTTGACAGTTAATGGCAAAACTTGAATGCAATATAAATTTTAGTATTTTTTAAATGATTTAAATAAAAAATAAAACCTAACTAGATCGATTTTTCTCACCCAAAACATGCTGAAATTGAGAAAAATCGTTGGCGCCGTTTCCGAGATTCCGAAAAAATATATATGTATGTGTGTGTGTGTATGTGTGTGTGTGTGTGTGTGTGTGTGTGTGTGTGTGTGTGTGTGGTTAAGTAGTTTTTTCACCAATACATTGATGAAAAAGAAAAATTGAAAAACAGTGAAATCTAAGAATGATTATATCATAATTGGTTATATATAATTAATAATTAAAGTATGTTTTTATTTACCTTGTAGATGCCTACCAGAGGTTAGATACCACGAACTCTATGAAGCGAAGTCCTTATCAAGTTGTTTAATGTGCTCTTACTATTGGGTCATTGGAAATTATTAAGGAATATTCTTGAAAATGACCAGAGAGTAGTTGATAAAAATACTAAAGACGTCTCAATATTTTCTAATACTTCGTAAACTTCGGTAAACAGCTTAAACAGCATTAAATAAATAACTCTACTTTTCAAAGGAAAGTTGGCTCCTGTCAAGCCCGATACTTTGTACTTTAAATTGACTGGGTGTCGGGAGGATCAACTAATCGTTTATAAGTGTAATTGGCTAGAAAACGCGTAATTGTGTCTAATGATACACTGCTTTTTTTATTTACAGCAAAAATGTACAAGTTATATCTATCATAAATTACTTACACGATAGGACTATACAAATCATGCCCACGTGGAACGGTCCCAAGAATGCTGGCAGCGTTTCCGCGCTGAATCTCTAAGCTGATTCTTTGTGCGAAGAAAGAGCCAGCCCTCTTGTCACCTGATTCCTGAAGAGGCACTTAACCGTGGTGTTAAAACGGATAATTTTTTTTGCACTGCTTATAAGGTTTACTTACTGCAACTTAATTATACAATAACATAAAATTATTTAAAAGATTGCTGTTTTACCTATTTCTTATGGAAGGCGATTGATTAAAACTAATGTATAAAAGTCTTTTAGAGAGTGATAAAGCTTTGGTATCTGGCTGAGTAAATTAGACCACCCTCATTTCTTACCGACGTTTCGTAAAAGGCGACTAAGGTAAGTTGACATCGGACAGGCGGCAGGACCTAAAATTAGGAACCAAATTATCTAACAACATGACAACCACTTAGAGAAGGATAAGGGCAAGATAATGATGCTGATCAAGCTATGGGAACTATATTCTTCGTAGCTTTCTTCGTAGGTTAGCTGGCAGAGATCTCTGTCTTAAGGTTAAGTTGACCTTTTTTTACCAATAATGTTTTGTTCAACATTTTTTATGGTACATAAATAAATAAATAAATATATTGATTTATACTGTTTAACTAAAACCAGTTATAGACAACTTCACAATTTACATTTGTTAAAGTTACTCTACATCCTTACTTTTACAATGCTTTATAATCTCGCAAAGTTAAATTAAGTAGCTCCAAAAATATTAATGAAAATTATAAAGGAATTTAGCTTGAGCATCAAAATTTCAACTCTATTTGGCGACGACATCGAAGAAAAACAAGAACCCTCCCTGCGGGAGGCTCATTGTTATGTTAGTTAGAAAGTTGGAGGTCTATTTTGCCTCATTTAAAAGTATAGGAACGTGTTATCAGTATTACAGACCTAAAACTGAATTTAAGCGTTGTCCTTTTATATGCAGAAGTAGCTCCAACGACGTTTTTTGATTATTTAATATTGTGGAAAGGTTGATAACAAAAATTTTCATTCAAATTCACGAACCCCTGTACATAACAATACAATATCCTTTCGTAAATCTGTCCTTGTTGTAAAACTTACGCTATAACGTAAATACACAACGTTAACATCTTTGCACGTAGTTAGAGATTAAGTTCCTAGATATCTGATTAAGAAGCCCGAGCTAAGATCTAAATACCCGCATGTACAAAGCTCTACAAGGTTTAAATTTAATCCCAGAATCATGATTCAGTTTCCCTAAGTAGATCCCATCTACATCGTAGGGTGTTTGAAATTTCTGTTACACTATTATTCTGGTTTCATAGTTAAGATATTATATATATATATATATATATATATATATATATATATATATATATATATATATATATATATGTAGACTTATCAGTATCTTGGGCATTATTCTTAGAGATTAGTGGGCGTAATAAGGGTATCGTGCATATGGAAAAGTACTACGCTTATCTTCAACTTTATATTCTTCTTAACAATTTTCACAACTGCGCCATGACAAGCATCTGTCTTCATCTCTCACATGCGCCGTCCGCAATCTGTCGCCGTGAGCCTTCTATTTTCAATGTATTTTCAATATATTTTTAATGATGGAATGTTGGTTGCCAGGATGCGACACGGCCATCCTGCGAGACACAAAATAAATTACGACTACTTAATAGATACAAAATAAATTGTAAAATTAGAATACCTACCTACGTTAAATTTGATTGCACCGATTGAAAAAAATCGATAATTTACTTAGTTCTAGCTTTGTCATACTTCCAACGATAAGTTGATAAAAAACCTAGCTAGATCGATTTTTCTCACCCAAAACCCCTTTTATGCTGAAATTGAGAAAAATCGTTGGCGCCGTTTCCGAGATTCCGAAAAAAAAAATATTTATATATATATATGTGTGTGTGTGTGTGTGTCTGTGTCTGTGTCTTAGTCAGTGTCAGTGTCAGTGTCAGTGTCAGTGTCAGTGTCAGTGTCAGTGTCAGTTTCAGTGTCAGTGTCAGTGTCAGTGTCGGTGTCGGTGTCAGCGTCAGCGTCAGCGTCAGTGTCAGTGTCAGTGTCAGTGTCAGTGTCAGTGTCAGTGTCAGTGTCTGGGTCAGTGTCTGTGTCTGTGTCTGTGTCTGTGTCTGTGTCTGTGTCTGTGTCTGTGTCTGTGTCTGTGTCTGTGTCTGTGTCTGTGTCTGTGTCTGTGTCTGTGTCTGTGTCTGTGTCTGTGTCTGTGTCTGTGTCTGTGTCAGTGTCTGTGTCTGTGTCTGTGTCTGTGTCAGTGTCAGTGTCAGTGTCTGGGTCAGTGTCTGTGTCTGTGTCTGTGTCTGTGTCTGTGTCTGTGTCTGTGTCTGTGTCTGTGTCTGTGTCTGTGTCTGTGTCTGTGTCTGTGTCAGTGTCAGTGTCTGTGTCAGTGTCAGTGTCAGTGTCAGTGTCAGTGTCAGTTTCAGTGTCAGTGTCAGTGTCAGTGTCTATGTCAGTGTCAGTGTCAGTGTCAGTGTCAGTGTCAGTGTCTGTGTCTGTGTCTGTGTCAGTGTCTGTGTCTGTGTCTGTGTCTGTGTCTGTGTCTGTGTCAGTGTCAGTGTCAGTGTCAGTGTCAGTGTCAGTGTCAGTGTCAGGGTCAGTGTCAGTGTCAGTGTCAGTGTCAGTGTCAGTGTCAGTGACAGTGACAGTGTCAGTGTCAGTGTCAGTGTCAGTGTCAGTGTCAGTGTCAGTGTCAGTGTCAGTGTCAGGTGTCAGTGTGTGCGTCTGCGTCTGCGTCTGCGTCTGCGTCTGCGTCTGCGTCTGCGTCTGCGTCTGCGTCTGCGGCTGCGTCTGCGGCTGCGTCTGCGGCTGCGGATGCGGCTGCGGATGCGGCTGCGGCTGCGGCTGCGGCTGCGGCTGCGTCTGCGTCTGCGTCTGCGTCTGCGTCTGCGTCTGCGTCTGTGTCTGTGTGTGTGTACCAACTTAAACTACCTACCCGCATTGGTAATTAATTTTCTCTATTCTTATTAATCTTCCCAGATTGAACCACTGCAAAATATTTAAGGATTAGTGAGATAAATAAATCTCACGAATTACATTTGAGCAAAATTTAATCCTTAAATCTATACTTATAAATGCGAAAATCTTTCTGTATTTCACGACTTATCCACCGATATTGATGAAGTTTAGCACAGTTTAAGCTCGGTGTATTATGTAGCATAAAATCCCGATTTTTCTCGAGAAAAAGGTTAACACATTGCATTATTAAGGTACCTAAACGTTTAAGTTGGTGCCAATGAAGTCACGGATACCACTACTACTTAATAGATACAAAATAAATTGTAAAATTAGAATACCTACCTACGTTAAATTTGATTGCACCGATTGAAAAAAATCGATAATTTACTTAGTTCTAGCTTTGTCATACTTCCAACGATAAGTTGATAAAAATCACAATTATTTTATAAAGAAGTTTGTATGTAAAAATATGTATTAGTAACTAAAAAGTAAAACCAAAAAGGAATGCTATTTTCACTACAAAATCTGAAATAAAACTAAATAGTTGTACTAAAAATACAGAGTACATATGTGAACAGATTTACCCGCAGCAAACGTTGAGTTCTATGAGAAGCTTGAGTTAAAATTCAATACCGCAAGAGCTTATTTAGAGCTTCTTGTAAGTACAAAGCGTTATTCTGTAAGAGTTGAAATCTTTATTTTGAAACTTACGGGGTTTTTTCTTAAAAATTCGTGTAACAACACGAAACATAGTTACATCACAATATTGACAAAAAACCCAATTTGTGTCAGTGTCAGTGTGTGCGTCTGTGTCTGTGTCTGTGTCTGTGTCTGTGTCTGTGTCTGTGTCTGTGTCTGTGTCTGTGTCTGTGTCTGTGTCTGTGTCTGTGTCTGTGTCTGTGTCTGTGTCTGTGTCTGTGTCTGTGTCTGTGTCTGTGTCTGTGTCTGTGTCTGTGTCTGTGTCTGTGTCTGTGTCTGTGTCTGTGTCTGTGTCAGTGTCAGTGTCAGTGTCAGTGTCAGTGTCAGTGTCAGTGTCAGTGTCAGTGTCAGTGTCAGTGTCAGTGTCAGTGTCAGTGTCAGTGTCAGTGTCAGTGTCAGTGTCAGTGTCAGTGTCAGTGTCAGTGTCAGTGTCAGTGTCAGTGTCAGTGTCAGTGTCAGTGTCAGTGTCAGTGTCAGTGTCAGTGTCAGTGTCAGTGTCAGTGTCAGTGTCAGTGTCAGTGTCAGTGTCAGTGTCAGTGTCAGTGTCAGTGTCAGTGTCAGTGTCAGTGTCAGTGTCAGTGTCAGGTGTCAGTGTGTGCGTCTGCGTCTGCGTCTGCGGATGCGGCTACGGCTGCGGCTGCGGCTGCGGCTGCGGCTGCGGCTGCGGCTGCGTCTGCGGCTGCGTCTGCGGCTGCGTCTGCAACTGCGGCTGCGGCTGCGGCTGCGGCTGCGGCTGCGGCTGCGGCTGCGGCTGCGGCTGCGGCTGCGTCTGTGTGTGTGTGTACCAACTTAAACTACCAACCCGCATTGGTAATTTTCTGTGTCTGTGTCTGTGTCTGTGTCTGTGTCTGTGTCTGTGTCTGTGTCTGTGTCTGTGTCTGTGTCTGTGTCAGTGTCAGTGTCAGTGTCAGTGTCAGTGTGTTCGTCTGCGTCTGCGTCTGCGGATGCGGCTGCGGCTGCGGCTGCGGCTGCGTCTGCGGCTGCGGCTGTGTCTGCGGCTGCGGATGCGGCTGCAGCTGCGGATGCGGCAGCGGCTGCGGCTGCGGCAGCGGGTGCGGCTGCGGCTGCGTCTGCGGCTGCGGATGCGGCTGCGGCTGCGGATGCGGCTGCGGCTGCGGCTGCGGCTGCGTCTGCGTCTGAGGATGCGGCTGCGGCTGCGGACGCGGCTGCGGCTGCGGCTGCGGCTGCGGACGCGGCTGCGGCTGCGGCTGCGGCTGCGGACGCGGCTGCGGCTGCGGCTGCGGCTGCGGCTGCCGCTGCGGCTGCGGCTGCGTTTGCGTCTGCGTCTGCGGCTGCGTCTGCGTCTGCGTCTGCGTCTGTGTCTGTGTGTGTGTACCAACTTAAACTACCTACCCGCATTGGTAATTAATTTTCTCTATTCTTATTAATCTTCCCAGATTGAACCACTGCAAAATATTTAAGGATTAGTGAGATAAATAGATCTCACGAATTACATTTGAGCAAAATTTAATCCTTAAATCTATACTTATAAATGCGAAAATCTTTCTGTATTTCACGACTTATCCACCGATATTGATGAAGTTTAGCACAGTTTAAGCTCGGTGTATTATGTAGCATAAAATCCCGATTTTCCTCGAGAAAAAGGTTAACACATTGCATTATTAAGGTACCTAAACGTTTAAGTTGGTGCCAATGAAGTCACGGATACCACTACTACTTAATAGATACAAAATAAATTGTAAAATTAGAATACCTACCTACGTTAAATTTGATTGCACCGATTGAAAAAAATCGATAATTTACTTAGTTCTAGCTTTGTCATACTTCCAACGATAAGTTGATAAAAATCACAATTATTTTATAAAGAAGTTTGTATGTAAAAATATGTATTAGTAACTAAAAAGTAAAACCAAAAAGGAATGCTATTTTCACTACAAAATCTGAAATAAAACTAAATAGTTGTACTAAAAATACAGAGTACATATGTGAACAGATTTACCCGCAGCAAACGTTGAGTTCTATGAGAAGCTTGAGTTAAAATTCAATACCGCAAGAGCTTATTTAGAGCTTCTTGTAAGTACAAAGCGTTATTCTGTAAGAGTTGAAATCTTTATTTTGAAACTTACGGGGTTTTTTCTTAAAAATTCGTGTAACAACACGAAACATAGTTACATCACAATATTGACAAAAAACCCAATTTAGTCACAAATTAAGGTGTCCTGTTAAGTAACTTAGATCTATGATTATGTTAATATCTGGGTGAACGAGCCTTGTTCGATAATTTTTTACAAAATAAAAAAAAAAAAAACATCAAAAAC